>CM033327.1:27055545-29855545 GCA_019359835.1 Pharus latifolius
CCCGGGAACCCTGGTAACAAAACATTCAATTCAAAGACTTAGAAAAAAATTCTAACTTCATTGCATTCAAAATGTTTTTGTACAAGTGTCCGAGGCTTCTTCTAAGAAGCTACCGGGATCAAAATCCTAAGAAAACAAAAAAGGGCCCTAACTAAGACCCGGGGGGAGGCTCATACATGTTCATTGGCGTCCTCCCCCCAGGGGGTTTCCTGCGAGGCCGGGGCTGGGGCGTCCCCCGCCGGAGGCGCCAGAGCTGGGAATCTCGCCCGGATGATCCGGTCGTAGAATCCTCCGGCTAGCTGCTCGACCTCCCGGCGCGAGGGCTCGAAGGAGTCCGGGAAGCTTCGGGGGATGCGGCCCCCGATCGCCCGGGCGCCGACCCCCCGGAACTCGACAAGCCCCACAGCGGCCGCAATGATGGGGATCGCCCGGCCCCACGCCCGAGCTTCGGCAGCCTCCGAAATGGCGGAGACATGTGCGTTGAGAAAACGCACAGCCTCCGCGAGGGTCGCCGGCGGCACCTCCGAGCTGCTCCCGGAGCCTAAGCTTACGCCAAGGCTCTCGAGGGCCGAACGGACGGAGCGGCCCGCGTCCGCCACCGCCCGGATGCTTGAGCCCTCGAGCTCCCGGAGCGCCTCCTCCCTTGCCTTGGCCTCCTCCCGGAGGCGGCCGTTGATGCCCTCAGAAATATGAACCTGGGCCCGGACCCGGGACAGTTCCGCGAGGGCTTCATCGCGTTCCCGAAGGGCCTCCTCACGTTGCCCTACGGAGGTCGCGGCCCGGTCCTCCACTTCCTTAAGCAGCCAGACGACCCGCTGCTCAAGGCCCCAGGTAACAGTTGCCACTTACAAAATATAGAGTTAGAAAAAACTCATGCAGGAAATGAATGAAGACATCATCGACTCGGGTTACCTGGGCCCCGAGGGACTGAAGCCCTTGGAAACGCTCATGGAGCGTTCCCTCCGTGACGAAGGCCTGCACCTTCCGGGTGTGCAGGCCCTCCGCGTAGCTGGCGACTTCCCCCGCGGGAAGCAGAGGGGCCTCTCGCCCGGTGCCGGCGTCGCGGCCGGTGGGGGGTCCCCGGACCTGTGAGTCCGGTAACGCGGCCGGCGTCACTGGCGTCTTCGTGGCAGAGGAGGTCTCCTCCGAAGACGTGGCTGAGGAGCTTTGGGCGGGGGTCCCTGCCCGAGGGGGGATCATCAGACCTTTCCCCGCCCCGGGCCGGAAGGTCCTCGGGGCCTCCTCCTCCAGAGGAACCTCGTAAACCGAGGGGCTCCCCCCCTCGTTCACCGGCCAAACTCGCCGAGGCGAGGCCTCCGCGAATCTCACCTCCAGCCTCTCCAGCTCCAAAGAAGCCGGAAGGGGCAGGAGGGGCTCCACCGAGGGTGGCGACGGGGCGTAGTTCGCCGAGTCGGACGCCGCCCCGCCCGCGACCGCCTCCTTCCCCCGAGCCTCGACGGGGCTCTTCGGGGGAGGTGGTGTCGTATCTTCCCGGGCCGGCGCCCGGGCACGCCCGGTCCCGGGGGTCGTGTCCTGGGCATTCACCGGCGTCGAAGCCGGCGTCGTCGATGGGCCGGGGGCCTTTTGGACCCTGGCCTTCTTGGGCTCCGAGCCCCCAGCCGAGTCCTTCCCCCGTTTGTGCGACCCGGGGGTGGGGAGAGGCTTCCTCTCCGGCAGCTTTAGCCCGTAGGCCGCTGCCACCAAGTTTCGGGGGGGGCCCTCCCCCACGAGGCGCACGACGCGCTCGTGCTCGTCGGCGAAGTACCTCCCCAGGAGGTTCTCCGCCTTCTCCCGCGCCGCCGGGTACGGTCGGACTACAAGAGGTAAAGAGTTAGTCAAATTTCCAGAAATTTGTAAATGCAATGCAGGTAGTGGACTTACGTCGAGTCACCGGTTTGACCGGGGGCCGCTGCTCGGGGCCCATGCCGATCCCCCTCTTCCCGCCTGAGAAGGGGGAGATCCGGAGGAGCATTATCTCCTCGGCGGCGTCCTGCATTGAGCGGGTCTTCTTGGAGAGGACCACCCTGCCGAGGAGCTCGAACTCCTCGTCCGTCCACACCGGAGGCTTCGGCGCGGACGATTGGCTGTAGGTGGGGGGCTCCGGGGCATACACCACCGCCTCGTCCCGAACCCCACTACTACAGAATTCATCATCACAGTCGGGTCAAAACATTCATCACAGACGGTTCTTACCCGTCAGTGATATTCGAGTCAGTGATAATCATGTACTATCACAGACGGTTTTTGATGTTTTCAGCCGTCTGTGATCTATCCATTCAAAGACTGTTATAAGGTCATAACCGTCTGTGATACTCATATTTCACAGTCTGTTATAAGGTCAGAACCGTCTGTGATAGTCATACTACCACAGACGGTTCTTACCCGTCAGTGATAATCTTGTACTATCACAGACGGTTTTTGATGTTTTCAACCGTCTGTGATCTATCCATTCACAGACTGTTATAAGGTCAGAACCGTCTGTGATAAGGTCAGAACCGTCTGTGATAAGGTCTGTGATACTCATATTTCACAGACTGTTATAAGGTCAGAACCGTCTGTGATAGTCATACTACACAGACGGTTCTGTTTTCGGAACCGTTTGTGATTATTAGACTATCACAGACGGTTCTGAGAACAGAACCGTCTGTGATACTTTAGTATACACAGATGATTTTGACATCAGAACCGTCTGTGTTAGTATGAGTATCACAGACGCCTTTGATATCATAACAGACTATGATACTCAGATTACCAGAGATGGTTTGGATATCAGAACCGTCTATGGTACTCAGGATGACCAGAGACGGTTTGGATATCAACACAGACGTTTTTGATCTCAGAACCGTCTGTGATACTCTTAACACAGACGGTTCTGAGATCAAAACCGTCTGTGATACTCATATTAAACCAATCTGCGATATCAGCGACGGTGTTAATCTTGAAACCGTCTGTGATAGTGTGATATCACAGACGGATCTGAGGTCCAAACCATCTGCGATGGGTTATTATCGGTGACTGTTATAATCTCAGACGGTTTGTAAGATCAAAACCGCACAGACGGTTTTGATCTTACAAACCGTCTGAGATTATAACAGTCACAGATGTCCTCTGTACAAATTGCATTTTCATATATACAGTTCGTGAATTTCATACATGCATAGTACTCAAATATATACAGTCTCATATATATTTGTACAATTGAACTCAGAATTATATTTGTACAGTACTCAAATATATACAGTTTCATATGCACAGTACTCAAATATATTTGTATAGCATTTCATATATACAGCACAGAACTCAGAAATATGTACAATTGAACAAATAAATGTAATCGACAATTAAAGTGCGTTAGATGTACAAATAAATGTAAGGCCGCACTAATACGAACCTTGCGGGTCCCTAAACTTCCCCTTGGGTGATATGACCTCCGAAAGGAAAAACTCAGCGAGCATCCCTCGGACATTAGCAATCTGCCGAGGGTCAAGGCTTTCTGAAGGGAAGTCGACCCCCTGCGGCAAGAGTTGGCACATAAAAAATTAGCTGAAGTTGTAAATTCTGTCAAATCGAGACAAATTAAGGGGAGCAGTTATATACCTTGGGGAAATCTGGCCGATGAGGGGTGATGATCAGGTCATACATGTGGCGCATCACGTAGAACCCACATGTATTGTCGTCCGGCTGCTGATGGCACTACCAATTTACAGACCGAGGGTTAGGTGGGGACAAGTTATAAAGTAAAACAGATGCCAGTTGAAATTTGTACCGAAAATTGTAACCACTGAAACTTATCGGCTCGCCGCTCGTGTTGTCTCCCTACCTCGGCAAAGTACTTCGTGAAAGCCCTGTAGATAGTCAAAATTGACAGTTTGAGGATAGCCGAAATTGACAATTTGAGGACAGTAAATCTAGATGCATGCAAGACAGGTCCACATCACCTTCCGAATACATCTCGTGCGCCGCAATACGAGTACCCTTTCCTCTGCAATGAGTCAAGGTAGAACACCTTGTTGCTTTTCGGAATAAGTAGTAGCAGGATCCAGTGGTAGCTACATATTACACGTAGAGAATTAAAAATTTAATCTAAATTTGGGGGTGTGCACATGGAGACACTAATCTACGGGTGAAGTACTGATGAAAGCACTCACCTCTGGTTGTAGGGTACAAGTATATACTCCTTGTCGACCTGAGCAAGCAACCCTCTTTTGATGTAGTCGACAATGAAGTCTGTGTCGGTCCTAAACATCACCTCGGCAACCATCTGGGGGTCCAAGAAACCAACAGGTATGCCCTTGGATTTGGCATAGTTGGCTATGCAGCTGCACGGAAGTAACCAATTAATAAATGACATATATCCGTATATGCACGGATAGTAGGATACTTACAGCACCCAAGACCGTAGGATTGACAAGTGGAGCGCATCTTTGTTCAGTAAATTGTGCAGGTCTTCGAAGGTCACCGAGTAGGTCCCAACGTCGTTATGGAACTCTGCCACAGTGTACTTGACCATGATGTGCGTCGGACGCTGCGTCCTGGTCTGGTTTGTCCTCCTCATGTACCATGCATGCAGGCTCTGGCATGCTAACCCCATGCTCGAAATTGCGGTATCGGAGGCCATGGGCATCCCCAGAGAGAACGGCATGAGAGCTGGCGCACTCTTCTCACTCTCCTTCGCCGGGCTCTTCTTTGCTTTTCCCCTCATAGCCAGCTTCTTGAATGGTTGCCTCTTACTCGGAGTCAGCTTCATCATCGGAGGGGTATGCTGGCTAGTAGGCCGCGTGTCGGTCTGTGATGTCTGTGATGTAAGAACCTATGTATTAGGACACTAACTCTAAGGGCTATTATTACAGCACAAATTATGAAACTGGTGGGGGAATTACCTCATACAGGACGATGTCTTTCTTGGGCCATTGCAGAACGTGTGCACCGCATCCCCGAGAGTGGTAATCTCGTCGTTCGGCGGCTTCTCCAACGGAAAATCCTTGCAATGGTCAAAGACACTGTCCACCTGGACCCGTGCAAAACCCTCACATAGAGGGGCACCATGGATTGTGGCCCCCGCCGTGCATGGTTGCGCCATCCCACGGGCAGCCTCGATCGGGAAGACACCGGCCAGCACCATAAGCTTGCAGGAGGCGGGTTCCTACAAACAGTGCGCATTAACATGTTTAATTTCACCGCTTCTCACTTTCGAATGAATTAACATAGAAAAACAGTGCGCATTAACGGTCATTACCTGCAGAGAGTCCACCGGATACTTTGGAGAGGGCTCCGTCTGCGAAGACCCAGGCGCAGACGCGCAGCTACTACGGTGGCCAAGAATGGGGGTCGGTACTTCCGCTTCTAGAACGGGGGTGCCCTGGGTCGCCTTTCTTAGCTCTTCATACATGGACCGCATCTCCGACAACTGCTGCAGGAGTGCTTTGTCCCGAACAGCGAACTCCGATCTCATCTCCTCCTTGAGCCGTTCATCGCGGGCTTGGTGGGATCTCTTTCTCCTCTTAGCCGCCTCCTCATCATCAGGGAAACCATACCTCCAAGGCACAGTGGCGCCGAGGCCGCGCACGCGGCCTGGATGCTCCTTGTTTCCTAGAGCCGCTGTGAGGATATCCCTGTCCCTCCTCGGGTTGAACTCTCCGGATGCCGCCTGCGCACTCAGCGTCACCTGCAACAGGAGAACTTAGCAATACAGCCCATTGCATGCGTGTTATGAGGATAGTATGTGATCGGACAATCTTACCAGCCGGTCGATCACTTCCTTGTCTGCAGGGTTACTCACGGAGACGCTTCCGGAGGAGTTCATCATCGATCTTGCTCGGCACCAATTGCGGGCGCGCACGTCCGTTATGCCCGCATAAGGACTGCCGGCCGAAGACTGGGAAGCCTCCTCGTCCTGCTTCCTCCATAGCGCCTTCTTCCCCACATACCCACCGGTGCCTAGTCTGTGTGGGTGGGTGTTCTTGGCCTGGTTAGCCTGGCCCTTCGCACTAAGCTCCTGGAACTCTGGCTTGGCCTTCATCTCGATGAACTGCTGCCATGCCTCGGGAGTCACGAAAGGGAAGTCATCGAAGGGGGTCTTCGACTCCTTCACATAGAGCCTGACAAGGTGGCTCTTGAAGTTCCTCCACGCCTTGTTTATTGACATTAGTGTCCTCCGGCGGATGGTGAACTGGCGATCCTCCGGAATGTGAAACGCCGCCTGCACTTCTTCCCACAGCGCATCCTTGCACTCTGGGGGCACTTGACCCCAGTCGGAGGTGGTGATGGGAACCCGCTCCCTTGCCACTTTGCCGCATAGTGAGCGGTACTGACCGACAAGTTTGTCCGGAGCTTCCGGCACACCATTGTCGTCGAACTGGACGTGCTGCTTTTCCCGCTTGTTCAGACGCGAGCATGTCGTCCGGCCTCGCCCCTTTCTCTTCTTCTGCGGGGTCACGGCGGACGAGGCGACCTCCGGCCCAGGCGTCTCATCGCCAGGGAGGTCACCCTGACTCCCCGAGTGGTGCATTTCGTCACCAGACATAGTTCCTAACATAAGTGAAAGAGATAACAGTTTAAGTAAATCTGCAACTAATAATTCTATACCAAAACCCATATACTTATAATTAACCAAGAATGACAGAAACGGTGGGGAGGCGATGGAGGTGATCGCGTCGGAGGCAGGAGGGCGATGGAGGTGATCGCGCCTGACGGTGGAAAGGCGATGCAGGTGATCGCGATGGACGGAGAGGAGGAGAAGGTGGGAGGCGATGGAGGTGATCGCGGCGGACGGTGCGAGGGCGGAGAGAGCTAGGGCAACAGTTGCGAACTGGAATGAGCGGGACAATCCCCGCCTTGAACTATTAACCGCGATGATATTATTACAGTCGGTTCTCGCATCAGAACCGTCTGTAATAATCGACATAGTGATAGTCACTAGAGAGATTATCACAGACGGTTTTGAGTTGAGAGCCGACTTTGCTCTGATTATCACAGACGGTTTGGAATTGAAAACCGACGGTGCACGTCAAGAACTCAAAGAGTCGGACACTGTTGAAAACATCACAGTCAGTTATATATACATAATCGTCTGTGATAGTAATATTATCACAGTCGGTTCTCAAATAAAAACCGTCTGTGGTAATCTACTAGAGGAGAGATTATCACAGACGGTTGTGAGTTGAGAACCGACTGTGACTGAGATTATCACAGTCGGTTATAGAATCATACCCGTCTGTGCTAGGTCAAAACCGTCCTTGATAATATCTCTATTGAACGTTAGTTTTACAACTTGAAACTGATCTGTAGCTTTCAACTCTGAATGCTCGAAAACTTGTTTTAAATGAACACTCAGATATTTCAAATGTAGTCCAAATGCTCTATAAATTGGTTACTGTGTACGTAGATCCAATAATTGGTTACAATGTGGAGCATGCTCAAATAAATTTAACATACAATGTACGTGGAGCATGCTCAAGTTAATGTTACATACAAATGGGAACTTTCACCGACAATTTCCACGTACACAGCCATGTTATCCTCAACTTTCCACTTGCCGCGGCCCTGCAAAGACGAGAATTACAGGAGATATAAGCTATACCGATGGAAACAGAGAGATAAGACGTACAGTTCATTACCTTTAAAGTATAACCCTTCCTGGTGATCCATATGCACGTAACTGGTTTCGTCGGTGTCTTCAGTATCGACCTGTACGCCATCTCCAAATGGAGGAATCTCATCAAATTGATTGTATTCCTCCTCGTCTACGACATTTTCAACTCCAACAATCCTTCTCTTGCCATGAAGGACGATGTGCCACTTCTTATTGGCCGGGTCAGTGACATAAATGACCTGAATGGCTTGATTTGCAAGTATGAATGGCTCATCTTTATAAGCAACGCGATCCAGATCCACAGAAGTGAAACCGTAACTGTCAACCTTCACACCCTGTGGGATTTGGACCCATCGGCATCGAAACAGGGGAATCTTGAATAGTACGTAATCGAGCTCCCAAATTTCTTCAATGAACCCGTAGTACGAGTTCAATCCACGTACTACCCTTGTTGGGCCTGTCTTGGTGAACCCCTCATGGAAAGCTTCTATGCTCACTCCACTATTTTGCACAGTGCTCTTTCGATATTGAGCTTTCGTGTAAAATGTGTACCCATTGATGTCGTATCCCTGCCATGTCTGTACAGTAAACATGGGCCCTTTTGCCAACCATTTAAGGTTCTCACTTGTGGACTCTCCGGTGATTCGCACCTTCATCCACGCGTTGAATCGACTGTTATGTTGTCCCGTGATCCAAACCTCGGATCGGTGAGGATTGTCTTGTCGTAGCATCTCCTTGTGCTCGTCGATGTATGGAGACACCTCCGTCATGTGTTGCAAGACCCAAAAATGAGCTTTCGAGTACATATCGAAATCAGGAGTGATGGCTCTCCGTCCAATAGTGCCAACACCATCAAGCCTCCCCTCGTGACGAGACACAGGAACTCCTATTGCTTCTACCTCGGCCATGTAATCGACGCAGAACTCAACAACCTCTTCCGCTGCATAACCTTCGACAATGCTACCCTCGGGCCGGGACCGATTCCTCACGTAGGCCTTAAGTACACCCATGTACCTCTCGAATGGATACATATAACGTAGGAACACGGGTCCACATATCTTGATTTCTCTGACAAGGTGGACGGTGAGATGGACCATGATATCAAAAAACGATGGAGGAAAATACATCTCAAGCTGACAGAGAGTTCGAACCACCTCGCTCTGCAAAGAATCCAGTCCATCGGGATCAATGACCTTCGAAGAAATTGCATTGAAGAAAAAACATAGCCTCGTGATTGTCTCTCTGACCTTATGCGGCAGAATACTCCGGATGGCAACAGGAAGCATTTGTGTCATCAACACGTGACAATCATGAGACTTCATACCCAGCAATTTCAAATCACCCATGGACACAAGCTTTTTCATATTTGCGGAGTAACCCGATGGAACTTTAACACCATAGAGACACTTACAGAGTTCTGTCCTCTCAGCCTTGCACAAAGTGTAGCATGCGGGGGGGAGGTATATACGGCCTTTATCGTCCTCTCTCGGTGCTAGCTCGGGCCTGATTCTCATTTCGATCATGTCACTGCCGCACATTGACGCCATCCTTTGTCTTCCCTGGAATGTTCAGCAATAGGCCGATTAAACTGTCACAAACATTCTTCTCTACATGCATGACATCAATGCAATGACGAACCTCTAAATGCTCCCAATACGGTAAGTCCCAGAATATCGATCTCTTCTTCCAAGTGTTCTTCGTGCGGGGTTTCAATTTATTACCACCCTTTCCAAACACAACGTCTATGTCCTTCACCCGTGAGTAAACATCTTTCCCGCACGTAGGCTTCGGGGCTGAACCATCTTCCTTGTGGCCGTCAAATTCCCTCTTCCTCTTACGGTACGCGTCATTCTTCGGAAGAAACCTACGGTGATGCATGTACACTGTTTTCCTGCAATTCTTCAGCCACACGCTCTCAGTCTCATCTTCGCAGTGGGGGCAGGCTTTGGCTCCTTTCGTAGTACGGCCCGACAAATTTCCAAGGGCAGGGAAATCGTTGATGGTGCAGAATATCATAGCACGTAGGATGAAGTTCTCTCGTTTGTATGCGTCCCATACCTGCACCCCTTCGTTCCACATTGTTAGGAGATCCTCTATCAATGGTGCTAGGTACACATCAATATCGTTTCCAGGTTGTTTTGGTCCTGAGATAAGTAGAGACATCATGATGTACTTGCGCTTCATACACAACCAAGGAGGAAGGTTGTAGATACACAAAAGAACCGGCCAAGTGCTATGCCGACTGCTCATGTTACCAAAAGGATTAATTCCATCGGTACTCAACCCGAACCTTATATTCCTCAATTCTGCTCCGAAGTTAACAAATTCCCTGTCGATGTTTCTCCACTGCGAAGAATCAGCGGGGTGTCTCAGCTTTCCATCCTTCTTCTGGTCTTCTGAGTGCCAACGCAGTAATTTTTCCTCTTTACGGTTTGCAAACAAACGCTGCAAGCGGGGAATGACTGGCAAATACCACAACACCTTAGCAAGAGGTCCTTGCTTTATCTCCGCGCAATCGCCGTCGTCTGTTCGGTCCTTAGTACGCTTATAGCGGGATGCGCCGCACACCGGACAAACATGCATATTCTTGTAGTCGTTACGGTAAAGGATGCAATCATTAGGGCATGCGTGTATCCTTTCTACTTCCATTCCCAAAGGACACAACAGCTTTTTCGCTTGGTAGGTGTTTTTTGGCAACTCGTTTCCTTCCGGGAGCATGTCCGCCAAAAGATCTAACAGTGCTGTGAAACTCTTGTCGGTCCAGCTGTTGCTTGCCTTCAATTTTAACAGTTCAAGCACAGAGGCCAACTTTGTGTACTTCGACTTGCAACCAGGGAACAACGGCTTTTCTGAGTCCTCAATCAAGCGCTTGAATTTGCCAAACTCCCTTTCACTGTAATTTCCTTCCACATCACGCAACATGTCATCTAAATGGTCATCCTCTGGCATTTCCTCGTCGAAGTCGTTGTTCGGATCCGACATGTCATGTTCCTCAACCTGAGTGGCAGTTGTTTCTGCAGTTGGCTCTTCTCCATGGTGGACCCAACACGTGTACCCCTTTTTGAAACCACGTCGGATCAAGTGGGCGACAATTTGAGATGAGTTGGTGAACATCTTAATATTCTGGCAGTCTACACAAGGACAGTACATATATGGTAAACCCTTCTTCGCCATGTCTTGCTCAGCAACCTTTTGGAAATCAAAAACACCTTTCATGTATTCCTCACCCACTCGGTTGTCATTATACATCCAGTCTCGGACCATCTGCAATTAATCAAATTCATACACATGCTAATTAGTAAATCAATGGAGATCGATATTGATGATGAAATCAAGTAATGTGTATGCCTTGGGAGCAAGTACCAACCTTGGTTCGATCCTCAAATTTTTGCCCCCAAATGCTCCCCCGGCCTTTCGAGATTTCGCTCTTCCTTGCCCCAAATCTCTTCGAACTGGACAGTGTAGGTCGAGGAAGAGAGTACGACTACCTCAAAACATCCACCAAAAGACCTTTTATACCAGGTTCAATACAGACGGTTGTAACACCCTGAGTTAGGGGTGAAAATTTCCTTTTTCATAAATAGCATGCATGCATGTATCTGTAGTAATAGCCAGATCAGTATCTATCCTGAACCCTAAAATCTCCAAAATCTATCCTGTGACCTCAAATCAAGATCAGATTGTTCAGATGTGATCTATCAGTTACTCTAAACTTAGAAGTCTTCAGAAGCCAGATTTAATTCCATCTCTAAATCCCAGATTTATCAACTCCATTCTGTTTTCGAAAACAGAATATCTTATATTACCCAATTACCCTAAGTTTCAGAAATCCAGATTTAATCCAAATCTTGGCCAAGTGCAGACCAAATTATTCTTGGATTATGATCAAGGGTATGCCAATACCTTAATCCAAAAAGTTGACAGCCAGATTTCATCATCTAGACCCTTTTCGCAAATCAGTCCAAGAGTTATTTCAAATTAGTCCTTATCTGATTTCTGAAAACCCAAAAAGACTAAAATCTCCAGACCAACTCCAAATTCAGAATTTCTTCGGCAAATCTTTTCTAGATGCTTTTTGAAACAAGTTCTTCTTCTGCGCAGATTTCAAGATCTCATCCTAATTACTATAATTCGAAATCAATTGAAACTCAGATTCAATTACCCTAAGAATACCCTATTTTCAGTCCGTACCAAAGACTATTCAAATGTGCCAAATTTTATCAACTGTTCTTGCCAAATATTCTGTTGAATATAATCTGCCAGATCAGTACAATCAAATTCAGTTTAAACCTTCCAAAACTCCAGATTCGCAGATCAGTCCTTTTTCCAGATTTTTCTAAAAGCCAGAAAAGGCAAAATGTTGCAAATCATCTTCAAATTCAAATCTAATTCAGGGAACACCTTCCAAATGCTTTTCAACACAAATTCTTCTTTTATGAGTATCTCAAAATCAAACCCTAAATCCCAGAATTCGAGATCAATAAGTTTCAGACTTATTTTACCCTAATCTACTCTGTTTTCAGTTCATATCAAAAGTCATCCAAATGTCTCAAACTTTATCTTCTTGCTGTGCCAAATCATCTATGGAATTAAGTATACCAAAACAGCAGAATCAATTCCAGATCAAACCTTCCAAATCTTCAGATTTACAATTCAGTCCAAATCAAGAAAATCAATTATTGCAAATCAGCCCTATTCGACAAGGACAGCAGCTGCTGTGCACGACCAGAGATCGCCATGGTTTCCTTGCGCCGTGTTTACTCGCCGCCGGTGAGGCTTCGCCGCACTCGTGACCGTGCATGCTTGTGTGTACGTGTCCTTGCTTCAGCCGTGCCGTGGCAACGCCGTGGTAGCGCCGTTGAACAGCATGTGCTCCTGCGCGCGACCAGCAACAGGCTTTTGTCAGCAACACTGCGCCACGTTGCCAGCCCTTGTCGCCACTGCCTTGCACCGCCCAACAGCATTGCGTCCCGATGAAGCAATGGTTTGATCAGCAGTCACCTCACCAGTGCACAGTCGCGTCGCCGCTCGCCGTTGCTGCTTCTGCGCCCGGCAAATCTTATTATCTGACACAAATTCAATGCTGTAAATCCTTGCAAGCTTCGCCCACTGCTCTATTTAAACCACCAGAGCCTTGTATCATCTCCTCTTCACCAGGACTTAGCCAATTTTGCAAAATCTCTCGCTGCAGTCGTCTTCTCCGGCGAGCCATTGAGGAGCTTCACGGTGGCAGCCTCAACCGCAGCATCTCCTGCCAAATTAACAGCACCAGTGAGTTCCCCTTATCTCTCTCATCGTGCTGTATCACATAATTGGATTACCTTGCACCTTATCGCCGGCGATCACCGGAATTTACTGAAACTCGAAGATTGCCCTGTTCCGGCAATGCAGGCCAAATTACCTCGATTTAGCTCTCGACCCTGTGGAAGAAAATGATCAGTGACTCATTTCCAGCAAGCCTATGCATCAAGATCTCCCGATTGAGCTTCAACCGAAGCTTTCCCCAATTTTGAGCTTCTCCAGAAACCGGCGATCGTCGCCAGGCTTCTCCAGCCATCCTCTAACAAAATTGACCATTCTAGTAGCTCCCTTATACTCCACAGATACTCCATGAGCTTGGAATCGAGTTCATTCGGCCTAAATCGAAAACCCCCAAATGGCAGTGTCTTCTTCTCCGGCGCAGTTCACCGGAAACCTATTCCTGGCCGTTTCAGCTTCATCGACCTTGCCATTCAGGTGTGCCTCAACCTCCTAAACATTTTTTCCTTCTAGCTCGATCTCTGAAACTGCCCAGAATTCAAGTTATAGCCATGCCAAGATTGTTGTCCAGTGGCTTCACTGTGCCGTGTCGCCACCACACTTCTCCTTTGAATTGCATAACCTTCCAGCCATCTTCTGCCCTAGATCCTGTTGAATGATTTGTTCCTGTTATCATTGCCTACCTCCCAGACAAAGTGGTGCATCATTTGGAGCTCTAGATCAAAAGTTATGCCAAGCCCTAGTTTCTAGCCATGTCAAGATCAATGCCAGACTATGTCAGTCAGTGGCATTAGCCCTTTTTACCCCCTTCCAGATGTGCATTTTGGGCATAACTTTGTCTCTTAGATTTCTGAGGTTGTGATCTACATTTTCTTCTTCTATCACAACTTGATTTGAGCCCTTGAAATGCATGTTACGCTAAACCCTAGTTTTTGACACTATCCCAGTGCATGCCAGCCAATGGCATTGGCCTTGTTTACCCACTTCTGATTGTGCATGTTGAAAGCACTTTGCCCACTGAATTTGTAGAGTTATAATCTACACTTTCCTCTACTGTCATAACTTGAGATAAGCTCTCTAGCTTTCCTTAAAGCTATGTCAAAGTCTTGATCCGAATGTCAATCTGCTGACATTCGCTGTTTTGATTAAACCAACCACAAAACTGATGTTCTTATTGTAACCTTGAGATCCTAGGAGCATCTAACACCCATCCTTAGCCAAATCCTTGAAACCCTAGATCTCAACTCAGTTCAGCTTGTAATCTCAATTATCTCCAGTATCGTTCAGTCACTCTTGTAAAGCATATCTGCATATAGATCCTAAAACATCTTAATATATAAGTAATATTTGTGTGTATTGTTTGGTTTGTCGTCGAGCAGATCCAGAAGCTGAGATCGAGGACTTCGCTGTTGACCCATCATCAACTGCCGTTTCTTACGACGCGGAAGGCAAGTCATATCCTTGGTCATCTTGAACCTATATTTTAAATGTTGCTAAAACATAACCTTGAATATAGATAATATTGCATGTGAAAGATTGAGAATGGTTGATTTATGAATTGGCAGTACTAGACTGGTTATCTGTGAAATGTGAAATAAACAAGTTTTGAGCCATGAACTATTATATGTATTTATATGCTTATATTCATGAAATAAACCCCTAGCCGTGACCAGAAAAATGGTATGGATGGCTGTAGCACTGGAGGTGCTAGACTGCAAAGGAATGCAGGCACTGAAGGTGCAGGGTTGTGGATGGTCTGGTCACTGGCATATAAGGACTAGAACCTTGTGTTGTGCGTCTAGTGGCATGAACAACGTGCTAACCGCAAGCCTGGTATGGGACAGGCCTGAACAAGTACTTATGTGGATCGTACATGAAACCCCTGCATGAGTTGTGTTGTGATGATTGACTTGGAGGTTGACTCCCACTATCACTGAAGGTGATCTGATATTTGACCCAGTAATGGGAAAATGAGGTGGGGTGGAGGTTATGATACAGCCTACCACAACTGTGTTTCGCGGAGAGCCACAGGGTCAGGGGTGAATTGTAAGTGATGCATAACAAAAGTTCTTGTTATTTCCACCTTGCCGCTCACAATATGAAGTGAGTCAGGGGTCCAATCATTTTGTTATGATAGGAAAGGTTTGAAAGTGGAATATCTTGCGGGTAAATTGGTACCTCTCTGCAGAGTTAAAAACGTATTCGAATACTCCGAGCTCCCGGGTTTATAGGAGTCTGCTGCGGTGGATTAAATCCACGGGGTGTGACACAAGTACTATTTTCTAAATAAAATATGTTTAATCAAGATTACCCAAATGACATGTGTTGTCATGATAAGGAGTGCTGCCGTGGGCTGTCGTGTGTCGACGTGTCGCGGTAGTGCTATAATCTAGTGAGCATGAATGATGATGTTATATTATGAAAAGTGCTGCCATGAGATGAGGTGTGAAAGAAAAAGATTATTTTATAAACATCCATAATTCTTGACTAGTCTAGGTTCATATCATCACTACTATATGTATCTACTCTTACCTATGACTTGCTGAGTACATAAGTGCTCACCCTTGCAACCTACAAATCAATAGACGAAGCGATCAACAATCAAGATGAAGGCGTGGAGAACTTCTTGGATCCAGAAGGAGGAGCGTCAGTTCCTGTTCCGCCAGAGCCCTGATGTGTGTTGTTCTGCTGTCCACTTCTTTTCGTGGGTGGGACACCTACCTTCTGCTGTGTTGATGTTATTTTGCTAAACCATGTATGCCGTGAAGGCATTGTAATCTTCTTATGTAATATCAAGGCCAGCAGGCCACACTGCTTAACTATTTTGTAAGTTACTCTGTTGCAATGTGATATACTCCTGTGCTTGACTTATCCTAGAACGTCAAGGGTATGTGTATGCTATGCATATATGGGACTAGCTGCAGCGAGCTAGGTTTCTTCAGGAGTAGTCGTAGTCCCAGTTTCGGGGCGCGACAACGGTTCTATATAATACCGTTGGTAATATCAGTGCATTATTGAAGAACAGAATATTACTGACGGGTTTCACTCTATTAACCGTCGGTAATATCGGTGCAATTTGTGTAACTATGAAAGAAATATCACAGACAGTTATGAACTCCAAACCGTCCGCTTTACTATCACAGTCGGTTTTTACCTCAGAACCGCCGTCTGTGTATTTGATTATCACAGACGGTTTTAAGGTCCGAACCATCTGATTATCACAGTCGGTTTTTACCTAAGAACCGTCTGTGTATGTGGTTATCACAGTCGGTTTTTACCTCAGAACCGTCTGTGTTATCACAGACGGTTTTGATGTCCGAACCGTCTATAATATCCCAGATTGTTTGTTTGCATTTGACTACTGGTCATCAGTTGTTCCACTTGTTTTTCATATTTGGTACTATCTTGTTTCAATGTTAGTATTTAAAAAAATGAACGTTCAGACTATTTGGTTTTATCTTGTTTTTCATATTTGTTTTATATATATGTCTGAAATTAAAACCGTCTGTAATCTTTCAAGCAGAGACGGTTTTGAGTTAAAAACCGTCTTGATCGCAGCAGTATTTTCTTGTTAACATTTTTACACAGAACATCGTTTGGTGATTATCAGTTACATAATCAATCGAAAGCCAGATATATAAGGAAAAGAAATTTCTTATTTCTTACAATCTTTCCATACATAAGAGATACTATTAATTAAGCGACCAATTGATTAGTGTCGACCTGTTCCGAAAGTAATTTACAAAGTTCTCCTAGGGACGTATTGGCATCAGTAGGATCTACACTGGCCGCCCCAGGAGAACTACCAATGGCTCTAAGACTATCAACATCATCTCTCACCAAAGGAGTGGATTTGGCATCAGTAGGATCATCCAAGAAATTAAAGTTGATACAACAAAGGTGGAGATGAAGCTGCAACTCAAAGCATGCACTCTGCCAAGTGCAGAATGGCAAAAGACATCCCCTCAGAATGCTTCTCCAGCGCCTCCTTTTTTTTTTGGAGAGTTCTGCACAAGGCAGCTTTCTCCTCCTGCACATATGCTTCTCCAGCTTCTCCTAGGGGCGTATGCTGGGAGGGTGAAGATGATTGCCAAGCTTCGGAGTGGATTTGGATGTGGAAGTGTGAGCCTTACCCCAGAAAAGCTGATGATACAAAGGTGTAGGAGAGGGGATATTGGAAGGATTATTGTGGATCTCCAAAGGTGGAGTCGATGCAACTGGAGGGGTTGCAAGGGGCAATGTGGCAACACAGGCCTCAGCACCCTCTAGAGTCTTCACTGCAGCTCCACTGTACGATCTTTCATCATTTCTAAGTCTCTTCTTTGGAGGGAGCATTTCCTCAAGCACCTGTGGATTTCGAAATGCATTTGTTTCGAGGTAATCAAGTCATAAAAGAAAGATCTGCATTAGAGTTTCAGAGAGGACTTACTTTCTGAAGATCCTGATCGAGTTCATTCCTTATCTCTTCCTCATCACTCTGATCAATTTCAATAACCTCACTGGAATCTTGGCTCGCCATCAAGGTGGGAGTTGAGGAGGGAATAAAGACAGGGATTTAGGAGCCTCGCTATTTATAGAAACAGAAGGTGACGGTTCATATGCGCGGGTGCCTCGAGTTCAAAAAAGCGCACTACTGGTTTTCAAGGTCAATAAATTCATGATATATAACTTCTCGGGAGATAAACTGCAACACGGCAAAGGAAGTTGAAGAGTCAGATTACATAATTCGATGCAAATTAAATTTGAAGTAAATAATTAAGTCTCTTCATCTGCTCAGTTATTATGTGCGGTTATCAACAATTGCATGTAGAGAATTGCACTATTGGGACTATCACAGACGGTTGGGAGATCAAAACCGTCTGCGTTAATATTACAGACGGTTCTGATGTCCGAACCGTCTTTAATATGTCTGTTGAATATTGAACTGTTCGACTTCTACAAATACTTGTTCCCTCCCTGGAGTTTTGCTTCCAGTTGAACCGCTGAGAATTTGAAAGAAATTGAGAATTTGAAGCGTCGATAACTGTTCGACAATCACAGTCGGTCCTTACATAAAATCCGTCTGTAATTTTACTATCACAGACGGTTTGGAGTTAACAACCGTCTGTGATATTGATAGAAGTTGAGAATTCGAGGCGGCGGACACTGTTGGGACTATCACAGTCGGGCCTTACATAAAAACTGTCTCTAATGTGACTATCACAGATGTTTTTTACCTCAGAGCCGTTTGTGATATTCAAAGCACGTTGATATATAACTTCTATATTCTTTTTATATTATTTGCATGGGACCTGCGACTTCTATATTGTTTCTATATTATTTCAAGGGCTCCGATCACAAGCCAAAGATCGCGATAGTCGTTCCTTGATCGCACACAGTGTACATACCTTTGTATGGTCGAATGTTCGACAAAAGCTAAAGAAAGATAAAGAAAGAGGGAAGATTGCATGCAGTCCAAGAATGTGCTGGAAAATTAGAAAGTTGACATAAGAACAAAGTTTTCAATAATTTGTTTCATCACTTACAAAAAAAGTAAAAATACAGAATGCTAGGTCAAGGAGTGGTCTTAGCCCTGGCTGCATCTAGAATAAAGTCAGTTTGACTTGCAGCCAGGACGCAGGACTCCTCCAGCGACAAGTTGTCCTTCTCAGGATCAACTACTTCAGCGTCGAGAAGGCCTGCGACCTCCCTCAGCTTCGCGATGGTATCCTTCATTGTCAAACCGCAGCCAGCGATGGTCATATCCGCGGCTTTCTTCTCCTCGCGAAGACGCCTCGTCCTCGCCCTAGCATTGTCACCATCCGTCTTCATGCGCTGAATGCGCTGGAAGAGATCGTCAAGGTCAAGCCGTAGCCGAGTGTGCTTCTCCGTGAGGAGCTTGTGCTCCTCCTGGAGGGCCCTCAGCTCGGCCTTGACTTTGGCAGTGTCTTCCACGGCTCCCCTTCCCTGTGCAAATCAACAGGTCAAGAATGTATTGAACATGGGTTAACAAAACAGGGGTAAGTCAAAAAGATTGAGCGTTCATACCGGGGAGGGCGAGGCTGACGATGCCATCGAGGATGCCATTGGCGCAAACAAGCTAAGGAGTCAAATAGTCTGAGAACTATAAAAACTTGTAAAGTAAATGACAATTTTTCCACTGTCAATTTATAGAACTTCCAAAGCGATGCTTCGTGTTCTCCTAGGCGCCGCGCGCGAAGATCAGAGACAGAAATGATCACAGTTGAGAATTCGAAGCGCCGGTACTTTTCCAGTCGGTTCATACATCAGAACCGTCTGTGATAACTACACTATCACAGACGCTTCGTTGTTTACAACTGACTGTATAAATCACAGTCGGCTCTGAGTTCCGAACCGTCTGTGATAGTCTAATTATCACAGACGGTTCTGAGTTTCGAACCGTCTGTATATATCACAGTCGGGTTTTAGTTTAGAACCGTCTGTGATAAGTAGACTATCACAGACGATTCTTAGCTAGGAACCGATTGTATATATCACAGTCGGTTTTTAGGTTAGAGCCGTCTGTGATAAGTATACTATCACAGACGGTTTTGTGTTCAGACCCGTCTGGTTTACTGTCACAGTTGTTTTTGACGTCAGAACCGTCTGTGATATCTGAACATATTCTCCCGACAGGCCTTCACAGATGGTTTTCCATTGAATAGTTCATACCCGTCTGTGATGTGCCGTCCTGGATGTCTGTTTCTGTGGTAGTGCCCGGAGGTAAAACCACCTCCGGACCCAGTCGCCCCAGTGGTCCCGGGAGGCCGCCGCCGGGTAGTCGGCCACCCGAGACGGTAGCATTTGTACCATCACTGAACCGAAGGGGGACTTGGGTCCCCCCTTCACCAGGTGGGAGCTCCACGCCGCCGGTTCGTAGAAGTACCATAAGGCGCGGAGGGTGGGCTCTCGCCCGGTCGCCGTCTCGTAGAGCCAGATGAAGAGGCCCATCCGGACGAGCGCGTTCGGGGTGAGGTGGTTGAGCGCCACCCCATACTCCTTCAGAAACTCCCGGAGCATGGGATGCACCGGGAGCCGGAGCCCCGCCTCCAGGAAGGCCTCGGAGGCCACGACCTCTCCGGGCCTGGGGCGGGGGGCTCCGTCTTTTTTCACGGGGACTCGGATGTCCCCGTCCGCGACGACGCCGCGCTCGACCATGGACTCGGCGTCCTCGGCCGTGAACTCCGACGCCCAGAGGAAATCCGAAGGGATCTCCTCCGGGGGCACTTCCGTGGTCTTTGCTCGACCCTTGGGAGCCATGAGGTTAGTCTTTTCCTGTTCGGTGGCTAACGTTTCAGGGGGCTACAACAAAAATTCCCGGACGCTTGCTACTGGAGACGGCTACCGGGCGCTGGCTACCGAGAGAGCTACCGGGAGAGCAAAAATCGTGAGGCTGAAAGTTTGGAATGAACTTCCGGGTCCCCCAAGGCCCTATTTATAGGGGTGAGACGTGGTCTAGATGGGCGCCACGTGGCACCCCGCGGAGCAATCTGGACCATTGAAGTTCAAACTGCGCGCGGGAAACGAAGGGACGGGCGCGCGAATCGAGGCACCGGTTCGAACCGCGCGCGCATTTATGGTGAAACGGCGCGGCCTTAAGCGCGGGGCACAGCAACCGAAGCGTCGCGGCTCTGGTGACTTCGTCCGGAGATTTTCCCGCTAACGTTTGCCATACCCACCGGGGGCTCGAGCTTCGTCCCCGGGGCGCATGGGGGGCTGCTGTCGGGGGAAATCTCCCCGGGACTAAGTCCAGGTAAGTTGCGTCACGTTTGCCCAGGGACCTGGCCTCCGGGGCCTCCCCGGGCGCCGCCTTTTGGCTCCCGGGACTTGGCCTCCGGCGTCGTCCCGGGCGCCACCATTCGCCCGGGGACCTGGCCTCCGGCCCCTCCCCGGGCTCCGCCTTTTGGCTCTAGGGACTTGGCCTCCGGCACCGTCCCGGGCGCCGCCATTTGCCCAGGGATGTGGCCTCCAGGGCCTCCCCGGGCGCCGCCTTTTGGTTCCCGAGACTTGGCCTCCGGCGCCGTCCCGGGCGCTGCCATTTGCCCGGGGACCTGGCCTCCGGCCCCTCCCCGGGCGCCGCATTTTGGCTCCCGGGACTTGGCCTCCGGCGCCGTCCTGGGCGCCGCCATTTGCCCGGGGAACTGGCCTCCGGCCCCTCCCTGGGCACCGCCTTTTGGCTCCCGGGACTTGGCCTCCGGAGCCATCCCGGGCACCGCCGTTCGCCCGGGGACCTGGCCTCCGGCCCCTCCCCGGGCGCCGCCTTTTGGCTCCCGGGACTTGGCCTCCGACGCTGTCCCGGGAGCAGCCATTTGCCCGGGGACGTGGCCTCCAGGGTCTTCCCGGGCGCCGCCTTTTGGCTCCCGGGACTTAGCCTCCGGCGCCGTCCCGGCGCCGCCATTTGCCCGGGGACATGGCCTCCGAGGTCTTCCCGGGCGCCGCCTTTTGTCTCCCGGGACTTAGCCTCCGGCGCCGTCCCGGGCGCCACCATTTGCCAGGGACGTGGCCTCCGATCCCTACCCGGGTGCCGCCTTTTGGCCCCCGGGAGCCGCCTTTGGACCGGGGACTTGGCCTCCGGGACGTGCCCCGGGACTCATCGCCCTTCTAAAGGTAAAGTCTCGAGTTGTTTGTAATGTGCAGGTCACGCGAGGAGCGCCTCAGGAATCAGTGGCCACCTGTCAAGCATCCAAGGCGTTTGACCGGGAGAAGGACGGTCCTACCCTTCAATCCGACGGTGGCTTCCGGGGTAGTTTAGGCTTTTTTGCTTCTTTTTGGGGCTATAAATAGCCCTTGTACTCCTCTGTTGTAAAGGATCGGATCACTTTTATTGGAATAGCTAAACTCACAGGCGTGCTCCGGAAGCCTCTCCCCCAGAGAGAGCCTCCCCAGCCGACTCCGGTGGGGAGTGCGTCGACAGGACTAGGGCCCCCACCGGGACCTGAACCTGTATAAATCCTCGTGTCATTTCTTGTGCTTGTCCGGCGGGGGAGGACCGGTCATCCAGTCAACCCGCGCCGCGTAATCTTCGCTAGGATCATTCTCAAAACCTGCCGGGGTATTCGCAATACCATGACATGTCCCGAGGCCGTGGCTCGCTACGCCCCCCCTGTCTGGGGCGTTTGGGGGGATCCCTGGCCCCCCGGTCGACGGGGGCGGGAGCCCCCTGGGTCTTCTTCCAGATGTCGTCTTCCTCCGCCCGAGCGTACTTTTTGAGTAGGTTGAAGAGCTCGTCGGCGGAAGAAGGGCAGCTCCGGGAGAGTCTTCGGTGGAGCTCCCCCAGGAGGATCCCGCTTTTGCAGGCTTCGATGACCGTAGAGTCCGGGACATGGGCCACTTTGCTTTTCACTTGGGCGAAGCGCTTGAAGAAGCTTCTAATGGTTTCCCCGGTCCTCTGACGGACAGTGTACAGCTGCGAGGAATCCAGAGGACGCACGTAGTTCCCCTGGAAGTTGGCGTAGAACTCCCGCTTGAGCTGCGAAAAAGACTTGATGGAGCCGGCCTTCAGGTTGTAGAACTACGAGCGGGCAATGCCGGTGAGGTAAAGGGGGAAGACGTTGCACTGGACGGTCTCATCCCCCCCGGTCGCGGAGATAGTTGTGGAGTACACCTGCACAAATTCGTAAGGATCTGCGGGGGGCGATAGGGCCGCGGCCATCGGATGCTGCGAAGTCTTCGACACAGAGGCTGGTTAGCCCCCTACACTTCCCGGGGGGAGCCCCGGTCGCTGTCTTCTTTAACGGGGGACACCCCCTCGTTATCAGAGTCTGGGAGCGGCCCAAGAGGTCCGCCGGAGTGGTGGTGACGACGTTTCTCTTCTGGGCCGGGGCTGACTTCCCGGACGTCCGGACTCTCTTCCGGGGAGGCTGGCTCTTCGGCGGGTCTCTTCCCCCGACCGGTGCGAGAGCGAGGCTCCCCACGACAACGGCCCGGGGGAAGTTCTTCCCCGCGCTTGGGTGAATGCGTTCGCTCGACCTCCCCCCGGGAGAAACAGAACTGTTTCGCTGGGGGAGGGAGCTCGTGCACTGTAGCTACCGGCCCGGAGGCTACCGGGGCCGGATGGGGGGAGCCCCCTGCGAAGACCCCTGGGACCGGAAAGAGGGAAGCCCCTGTATCGTCTGGAACCGGGGAGGGGGCGCCCGCGGCGTCGTTTGGATGCGAAGTGGAGGGAGCCCCAGTGGCAACGACCGGAACCAGAAAGGGGGAAGCCCCTGTAGCATCCGGAACCAGCGAGGGGGAGCCCCCGCGACGTCCGGGACCGGGGAACCAATGCGGGGGGAGGTCCGCTGAGGCACGGGAGTTGCTCTGTCGACTGCCCCCAGTGCGGTAAACGCGACGCGAGGGGTGGGACTGGCTCCCGGCGTAGGGAAAACCCCCTGCACGAAATGGGCCCCCAGCCCCGGGAATGGGCCTGGAACGGGGTACCCCCCTGGTGCCACGAAGGGCCCGGGCATAAAGTAGCCTCCCGGCACCAGGACAGGCCCGGGTGCCGGGAAGGGTCCGGACGCATAGCCCGCAGGGGGAGGGAACCCCCCGGCAGGATCATACGGGGCGGACAAACTCCCGAAGGCTGGAGGGGCCGCCGGGTAACCCATAAACGGGGGCATGTTCCCCGGATACGGGTGTGACGCAAATGTGGGGGCCAGAGGCCGCGCCAACACGCTGAGCAGCTCATCCATAGAGCACTGGGCGCGGAGCTGGCCCTCCACTAGAGCCTCGAGCAGGGCGTCCCGGGGAGCCGGGGGAGCCGTCGGGGGGAGACTTGTTCCGGCCGAGGTTCCCGCGGTCGCCGGGAGCGACCCGGAGGTTGAGGCACCTAAGTTAAGAGGGAAGGTGGGAGGCGGTACCTCCGAGTGGCCGCCTCCAGGTGGAAGCACCGGGACAGCGGTGTCCCGGATGGGTGGCGCCAGGTCACCGGGACCGGCGTCACCGGGAAGGGCGCGGGCCCTTGTTCTCGGGGGAGCCATGGCATCTTGTCACGGGTCCCCACGGACGGCGCCAACTGTCGTGGTATTAAGAATACCCCGGCAGGTTTTGCGAACGATCCTAGCGAAGATTACGCGACGCGGGCTGACCGGATGACCGGTCCTCCCCCGTCGGACAAACACAAGAAATGACACGAGGACGTACCCGGAGGCATGGTCCCGGGGGGCCAAATGGCGGCGCCCGGGGCAGGCACCGGAGGCCACAGTCCCCGGGCGAATGGCGGTGCCCGGGACGCGCCCCGGAGGCAAGGTCCCAGGGGCCAAATGGCGTCGCTCGGGACGTACCCGGAGGCAAGGTCTCGGGGGCCAAATGGCGGTGCCCGGGACGTACCCGGAGGCATGGTCCCGGGGGCCAAATGGCGGCGCCCGGGGCAGGCACCGGAGGCCACAGTCCCCGGGCGAATGGCGGCGCCCGGGACGCGCCCCGGAGGCAAGGTCCCGGGGGCCAAATGGCGGCGCCCGGGACGTACCCGGAGGCAAGGGTCCCGGGGGCCAAATGGCGGCGCCCGGGACGTACCCGGAGGCATGGTCCCGGGGGCCAAATGGCGGCGCCCGGGACGTACCCGGAGGCAAGGCCCCGGGGGCCAAATGGCGGCCCCCGGGGCAGGCACCGGAGGCCACAATCCCCGGGCAAGTGTGAACTTACCTGGACTTAGTCTCGTGGAGATTCCCCCAACACTTTTCCTTCCAGGAGCGGGCCTTCTTCCTGGGTGGAGCCGGATCTGCGAAACCGGCCTTCCACGACACAATGGCTCCCACGGTCCGTGTCCGCCCAGGATGCTCCTTATTTCCTAGAGCCCGGATGAGGATGTTGTTCTCCCTCTGCGGGGTAAACAACCCTCCATTGCCTCCTTCTCAAAAGAGATCTGTTACATTTAAAGGTACCTTGTGAGACAAACACATATATACACTTGTGCCCACACAGTTTGCGAGGTTAGCCAACTTACCATTCACCTCACAACGTCGGCGTCCCCAGGGTTTGCGAACTGCACAGACCCCATGGACAACACGGACCCTCTCCCCCTCCACCATCGCTTGCACCTCTCATCCCGGATCTCGGAGAGCGGCAACTCAGGGGAGTCGATGACAGAATTTTGCTCGTCTTCCTTCTTCCACTGCTTCTCCTTCCCCGCATAGCCCCGGGATCCGAGCCGATGTGGGTGGTTGTTCCTCTTTTGGATCGCCTTATTCTTCTCTCTAAGGGCCTTGAACTCCTCGGTCCCCTTCTGCTTGGTGAATTCCTCCCATACCTCCTCCGATATGGAGGGGTACTTCTCGCAAGGAGATTTCCCCGCCGCGAGGAAGTTACTGACAAGCCAGCTCTTAAAGGTTTTCCATGTTCCATTCATGTCCTTCAAGCAGGCCGTCCTAGGTTTATCGTCGGGGATGTTCCACTTAGCCTGTTTTCAAACAATGCATACAATTAATCACAAGTTAGTTAAACTTTAGTATAAGCCAAGAGAACGTGATTACAAAAGAGTTCAGCAATTTCAGTTAATTTAACCTTCACTTCCGCCCACAACCTATCCCTCTCGTCCGCCGTCACGTCCTTCCAGCTCTGGACGGTGATCTTCACCCTTTCTTTCGCCAACAGCCCAACGTAGGCCGCGTACTTCCCAACATTCTTTCCGATCGGCCTCCCAAATTGGTTGAACTCACAAGAAAGATCCTTGCGTTTGGCCAAACGGCCCAACGTCGTCGCGCCTTGCCCCACCCTCTTGCGCTGGGATGAACCAGCTACATCTTCAGTTCCGTTGGGGTTGGCCCTAGTCGAACCACTAGTACCATCCAATGAAGACGACGACATGTCTTTCCCTACAAAACCATCCAAAATTTAATGGAAACACAAACCAAATCATTTTACAAAGCAAAAGGACCTATTTTAAATATTTTTTCTATCAGTAAACACATAAACTACCAATAGAAGATAAGATTCTATTTCTGAGCATTTTCATCTACACATTTTCATATAGGAAGCAGGCAACATATGGCAATTAATTCTTCTTGGAGTTCCATAACTCAGTTCAGGATTGGAGACTAATTAGGGCTGCAAAAGGGATGTCCGAAGAAAATAATACTAAAAGACATGCAAAAATTAATTGCTGAAGTGTTCAGCAATGTTTTCTATCGATAAACCCATGAGATACCGATAGACCATAACAATGTTTTCTATCGGCAAAGATACGAGATACCGATAGAACATAACAATGTTCCCTGTGTTATGGAATATTGTTGATAAGCCGCCATTTACTGGCATCACATAATCTTAGTTTAAGTCAACATTCTCCATGATTTGCTATACTAATATTCATGGGCCAGCATTATTATTTCACACATAACAATCTTTTCTATTGGTAAACACATGAGCTGCCGATAGAACATAACAATATTTTCTATCGGTAAACATGTGAGATATCGATAGAACATAACAGTGTTCTCTATATATGAAATTTTGTTGATAAGCCGTCATTTACTGGCATCACATAACATTCTCCATGATTTGCTATACTAATATTCATGGGCCAGCATTATTATTTCACACATAAATATGCACACAAGCATCTAAGTGTCACTGTGCATAATCTGACAAACCTAATGCTAATGGCATATAAAGATATTGAAGTAGCATATAAAGATATTGAAGTAGCACAGAAAGTAGGTAACAACCAAAAAAGGAATAACATGGTTTATAGCACCCTCTCTTGGTTATCTTTAGCAATACCTGTATGCAAATCATCAGGACTTCACATCTATTAGGTTGGGAAATGTCATGTATAAGCATTTGAAACATATACATCGAAGACCCATCCACATTGCCATATATTCTGTTGAGGGAAATCTCCGCGAGGCTAAGTCCAGGTAAGTTGCGTCACATTTGCCCGGGGACCTGGCCTTCGGTGCCGGTCCCGGGCACCGCCTTCTGCCCGGGGACATTGCCTCCGGGGCATGTCCCGGGTGCCGCCTTTCGCCCGGGGACATGGCCTCCGGTGCCTGCCCCGGGCGCCGCCTTTCGCCCGGGGACATTGCCTCCGGGGCATGTCCCGGGCGCTGCCATTTGCCCGGGGATGTGGCCTCCGGTGCCTGCCCTGGGTGCCGCCTTCCTCCCGGGGACATTGCCTCCGGGGCATGTCCCGGGCGCCGCCTTCCGCCCGGGGACCTAGCCTCCGATGTCGGTCCAGGGCGCCGCCTTTTGCCCGGGGACGTGGCCTCCGGTGCCTACCCCGGGGGCCGCCTTTCGCCTGGGGACATTGCCTCCGGGCCATATCCCGGGCGCCGCCACCTGCCTGGGGACTTGGCCTCCGGTGCCTATCCCGGGCATTGTCGCCCTTCTAAAGGTAAAGTCTTTGGTTCTTGATCACGTGCAGCTCATGCGAGGTGCGCCTCGGGAATCAGCGACCACCTGTCAAGCATCCGAGGCACCTGACCGGGAGAAGGACGTTGCTACCCCTCAATCCGACGGTAGTGTCCGGGGTAGTTTGGTCTTTTTTCTTCTTTTGGGGCTATAAATAGCCCTTGTACCCCCTGTTGTAAAGACAAGTGATTCATTATTGCTAGAATAGCCAAACTCACAGGTGTGCTCCGGAAGCCTCTCCCCGAGAGAGCCTCCCCAGCCGACTCCGGTCGGGAGCACGCCGACAGGACTAGGGCCCCCACCGGGACCCGAACTTGTATAAATCCTCGTGTCACTTGCTGTGTTTGTCCGGCAGAGGAGGACCGGTCACCCGATCAACCCGCATCGCGTTTTCTTTGCTAGGAACATCCACAAAACCTGCCGGGGAATTCGCAATACCACGATAGTTGGCGCCGTCCGTGGGGACTCGTGACAAGACGCCATGGCTCCCCCAAGAACAAGGGCCCACGCCCTTCCCGGTGACGCCGGTCTCGGAGACCCGGTGCCGCCCGTCCGGGACACGACTGTCTCGGCGCTTCCGCCCGGAGGCGGCCAAACCCAGGTACCGCCTCCCACCTTCCCTCTTAACTTAGGTGCTTCTACCTCCGGGTCGCTCCTGGTGACCGTGGGAACCTCGGCCGGGACCAGTCTCCCCCTGACGGCTCCCCCGGCTCCCCGGGACGCCCTGCTCGAGGCTTTACTGGAGGGCCAGCTCCGCGCCCAGCGCTCTATGGATGAGCTGCTCTGCGTGTTGGCGCGGCCGCCGGCCTATGCGCCGTACCCATATCCGGGGACCATGCCCCCGTTTATGAGTCACCCGGCGGTCCCTCCGATCTCTGGAGGTTTATCCACCCCGTATGACCCCAGCAGGGGGTACCCTCCCCCTGCGGGTCATACATCCGGACCCTTCTCGGCACCCGGGTCCTTCCCGATGCCAGGAGGGTACTTCATGCCCGGGCCCTTCGTCGCACCGGGGGGATATGCCATTCCGGGCCAATTCCCGAGGCCGGGGGTCCAATACATGCCGGGGGTTTTCCCTGTGCCGGGAGCCAGTCTCGCCCCGCGTGTCGCGTTTACCGCACCGGGGGCGGTCGACAGAGCAGCTCCCGTGCCTCAACGGACTTCCCCACGCATCAGCTCCCCGGTTCCGAACGTCGCCGTGCCCCCCCCCCCACCGATTCCGGATATTACAGGGGCTTCCCCCTTTCCGGCTCCGGTCGTCGCCACGGGGGCTCCCTCCACTTCGGTTCCGAACGTCGCCACGGGCGCCCCCTCCCCAGTTCCGGATGATATAGGGGCTTCCCCCTTTCCGGTTCCGGGGGTCTTCGCAGGGGGCTCCCCCCAGCCGGCCCCGATAGTCTCTGGGCTGGCAGCTACAGTGCATGAGCTCCCTCCTCCCCCGGGGCCACCCCCGAGGGTGCCCCTAGCGGACCAGGTCTGTTTCTCCCGGGAGGAGGTCGACCGAATGCATTCACCCAAGCGCGGGGAAGAACTTCCCCCTGGCCGCGGGCGCGTAGAGCCTCGCTCTCGCACCGGTCGGGGGAAGAGACCCGCCGAGGAGTAGCCAGCCTCTCCGCGGGAGAGCCCGGACGTCTGGGAACTCAGCCCCAGTCCAGAAGAAAAGTGTCGCCACCGCCACTCCGGCGGACCTCTTGGGCTGCTTCCCGACTCCGATAATGAGGGCATGTCTCCCGTCAAAGAAGACAGCGACCGGGACTCTCCCCGGGAAGTGCAGGGGGCTAATCAGCCCCTATGCCGCAGACTTCGGAGCATTCGGTGGCCGCGGCCCTACTGCCCGCCGTACATCGAGCACTATAAAGGTGAGGCCGACCCTTACGAATTTGTGCAGGTATACTCCACAGCCATCTAGGCGGCTGGGGGGGACGAGACGATGCAGTGCAACGTCTTCCCCCTCTACCTCACCGGGATCGCCCGGTCCTAGTTCTACAACCTGAAGGCCGGCTCCATCAAGTCTTTCGCGCAGCTCAAGCGTGAGTTATGCGCGAACTTCCAGGGGAACTACGTGCGTCCCCTGGACTCCTCGCAGCTGTACACCATTCGACAGAGGACGGGGGAGACCATCCGGAGCTCCTTCAAGCGCTTCGCCCAAGTAAAGAGCAAAGTGGCTCACGTCTCCGACTCTACGGTCATCGAAGCGTGCAAAAGCGGATCCTCCCGGGGGAGCTCCTCCGGAGGCTCTCCCAGAGCTGCCCCTCCTCCGCCGACGAGCTCTTCAACGTACTCGAAAAGTACGCTCAGGCGGAGGAAGACGACCTCTGGAAGAAGACCCAGGGGGCTCCCACCCCCGCCGACCGGGGGGCCAAGGACCCCCTCAAACGCCCCAAGCAGGGGGGGCGTAACGAGCCACGGCCTCGGGACACCTTTGTCCTCGAGGGCGGAGGCGGCTCGCACGACCCCCCGAGGGGCAACTGCCCCTTCCCCAAGCCGAAAGGCCATGGGGGAGGACAGTCTTCCTGCGGTCGGGAAGGCCCCGTGGGGAGAGGCAGGGAAGGACCGTGGTGCAGCTTCAACGGGTCCAGTACCCACGCTACCCGGGAGTGCCACCAGCTGCTGCAGCACTTGGCGGCGTTCCTCGACCAGCATGGGCAGGGGGGGGACTCCGGCCTCCTTGCCCCCTCGGCCAGCTGTTCCGGCCCTTCCTGCCCCCGCGGGAGGTCAGCAGGGGCAGGCGCAGGAGGGGGAACCTTCAAAAACTCTCCCCTTCCAAACTTCCCAGCGCCGTATCAACGTCATCGTGGGAGGGTCCGCCTCCGGGTAGGACTCTAAGCGCCAGCGCAAGGAGTACGCACGCGAAGTCAAGGTGGTGGGGGTGCTGCACACGTCCCCGCCACCCGAGTGGTCGAACGTCCACCTCACTTTCACGGCGGAAGACGCGCGCGGGGTTCGCTTCCCCCACGACGACACGCTCATCGTCCTCACCACCATCTACAATTGCCACCTGGCCCGCATCCTAGTGGATGGCGGGAGCTCCACCGACGTCCTCTTCCTGAAGGCCTTCAAGGAGATGCAGGTGGATGAGAAGCTTTTGCAGCCCGCGGCAGGGCCCCTCCAAGGGTTCGTCCCGGGGAAGGCGATCCACCCCCTGGGGAAGGTGGATCTCCCCATGACCTTCGGCACCCCGGAGAACTACCGGACCGAGATGGTCCGATTCGACGTAGTGGACCTCCCTTCCTCCTACAACGCGATCATGGGGAGGACCACAATCAACCGCCTCGGGGCTGCCACCCATCAAAACTACATCTGCATGAAGATCCCCGGGCCGCACGGCGTGATCAACGTCCTGGGAGACCAAGACATGGCCCATGCTCTATACGAGCGCACCGCCGCCACAATCGGAAGCGTCAATATCATTAAGGCGCCCGGGGGGGGAGGCTTCTCCCCCGGAACCAGACATCGCGGCGATACCTCCCGGGAGGCCCCTCCCCAAGCCGCGTCAGGAAGGGTGCCTCCGGAAGGTCCTGCTGTCCCTGGATGCCGGGGACAAAACCGTCCGGATCGGGGCGGAGCTCCCCGTGGAGCATGCAGCGCAACTGGCGGCTTTCCTACGCGAGAACTCCGACGTTTTCGCGTGGAAGCCCTCGGACATGCGGGGCGTCGCTGTAACACCCCTGTTTTTGCCAAACCCTAAAATAGCCAAAATCCACATCTGGACCCCAAACCCTAATCTGCTTCAGCCATTCCCTTCTAAATGTTGTTCAGAACATTTTTCCCTTCGGGACCATCTCCAAAATCTCACCCTAAAGCTGAGTTTCAGCCCTCGCCATTTTAAAACCCTAATTACCCTATTTTACCCTAAACCGTTTTCCCCAATTGTGTCGAAACTCTTCGGATCTTGCCCGATCTTACCAAACTTTGGCCAGATAAGTTCTAAAAATCTTTTGCAACTTAGCTGCGAAATCAGATTTCAGATCGGACCCTCAGATCTCCAAATTTGCAATCAGGCCCAAGTTCTATTCAAATTTTCCTCACAGAACAGTCCCTGGAACAAGTTTCAGAATTACAGAACAGCCCAAATATCCTTTTCAGGTCCATTCGACCAGCACCTGGTCGTGGCCTACGACCAGCGCGAGTCGCCGTTGCCGCGCCGTGGATTTCGCCGTGCTTGCTCGCCGCCGGCCACCGCTTCTTGTCGCCTGTGTTGTGAGCAACCGAGCCACCTCCCGCGCACGTGCCAGCACAGTGCGTCGCCTTGCCCAGCGGTTAAACGGCCGTACTCCAGTAGCGTTTCGCGCGCGCTCCCGTTGCCGTGGCATTTGCATGCGCGTACGTGTCGTTGCCGGAGCTACGCTGTCGCCTCCACATCTGCGCCGTCCCGGACGAAGTTCCAATGCAACTGGCAAAGCTGCAGCACCGCCTGAGCGCGATCGCATCGCCGTCGCCGTCGTTGCGCCTGCGCCCGACAAACTTCTCCCCGGCGCAAGCAACCACTGTCGCTTAAACTCTCGCAAGCTCCGCCCTTGGACCTATTTAAACCCTCCCTGTACTTTAAGAGCCTCAAACCTCCAGAAAATCGGCTAAGTCCCAAACCTCGCCGTTTTCGCTTTCTTCTCCGGCGAGCCAGTGAGTGAGCTCACGATGCTAGCCCGTTCCACAGCCCCTCTCTTCGATCCAAGTTCACCAGTGAGTTCCCCTCGTTCCCCTCTCTGTGTCATAGCAGCCAATTGCACCAGATCGATCCTCATCGCCGGTGATCGCCGGAAAACCAGAAAACCCCTGTTCCCTCAATGCTAACCATTTCATCCCGAATTAGCTTTCGTCCCAGTAGTAGAAAGTGATCCTTAGCCATTTCCTAACAAGCCTGTTGAATCAGGATCCCCAATTAAGCTCAAATCGAAGAAATCCCAAACTGGAACCTCAGCCGTTCGCTGGACCTCGTCGCCGAGCCCCTCCGGCCAATCTCCAATGAAATTAACCCCTCCAGTAGCCTTGTTGTGCCCTAGAGATCATTCCCAAGCTTGGAATTGAGCTCATTCGCCCTGTATCAAAAATTCCCAAGCTCCAGTGTCGTCTTCTCCAGCGCCGGTCGCCGGAATTCTTTCCCGGCCGATCTAGCCCCTGAAACCTTGTCCCTTAGCTTCGCCTCACCTCCCTGAGCAATTTCTTCCACTAGCTCGACACCTGGATCTGCCTAGATTGTGAGTTATGCCTTTGCCAAGATCACTGTCCAGTAGCTCAGTTCATGTCCAGGCCACCGTGTTTTCTCGCCGGATTTGGCCACCCTCCGGCCATTTCCAGCCCTTGTGCCTGTTGAGTATATTGTTCCTGTTAGTAATGCCTACCTCCCAGACAAAGTGGTGCATCATTTGGAGCCCTGGATCAAAAGTTAAGCCATGCCCTAGTTTCTGGCCATGTCCAGCACTATGTCAGTGCATGTCAGCCACTGGCATTAGCCTTGTTTGACCCCTTCTGGTTGAGCAATTGAAATGCCACCTTGTCCTTTAGATTCCTGGAGTTGTGTTCTACAACTTTCTCTTCTATCACTTCTCCAGAAAACCATCCTAAGACTAGTTTCCAGCTATGCCAAAGCCATGAACTGAATGTCGACCCTTCGACGTTCAATCCTTTTTAGCCGTTTCTTCGACCAGAGCCCTTGTGACCTTGCCCTAACCTTTCCCCCTGCATGCATGACTTATTTACTTAATACTTTCTATAGAAACTATTTTCTGTATGCTTATGGTATGTGTTTGTGTGTTGGTTGATTGCCGCAGAGTCAAAAGCTGAAGGAGCGGAAGAAGTCTTTGAAGATCCGTCTGAGTTTTTAGACCCAACATCGCAAGGCAAGCCTCATTCCTTTGATCATGTCTCACCCAATATTTTCATATGAAGTATATTCACTGTTTCTTACTATGCATGCTTATTTGAAATACAAGTTATGTTTGAATGACATGAGTAGATATTGCCTAATGGATCACGAAACCCCTTTTTGTTATTGAACCTTCATATATATGCTTTTGTCACCCTAGGACTCATATACTGAATATTCACATTAAACTTGAAATGGTCAACTACATGAGAAGTTATGATCAAAACCGTTTTGTCATGGAAACTGATAAAAGGGATCAGTAGTGAGGATTGGATTGCATGGAGAGGGTGCGGTGCGCACCAGGGAATGTGAATGTTCCTCACTATTGGTTCATAAGGACTAGAACCTTGTGCTGTGTCTCTATGCGAATTGTAAACGTACCAACCACTTGCCTGGTATGGGACAGGCACAACTTAGTAGCTTTTTGGTATTAGCAGTTCCCTGCATGGTTTGTCGGTCTGGTTTCTCGCGTGGAAACTGGTGGGCCGCAGTTCGGCCATGAGTGACGTGAGTTCAGAAAAATGATGAGAGATAAAGGTGGAAAGAAGGAAGACGCCCTACGCCTCAGATTAAGCCGTGCGCGGTTGTAATCTTGAACGGTCATATGTCTTGCGTGGACACAGACCAAGGCTATGTGTCTTGCGGGAACATAAGCCAGAGGCTAGGAAGTAAGGCAGTGGGGAGGACCCACAACGGTACTTGAGACTTAATTGTCTATTTACCGGGCGGGGATACTGTTAATACTGAACTGTAAAAGCGTTGTGTGATCTCGGCCTTGTCACATGTGTATAAGTCACATGGAGCTGATCTGACTTGAAAGCCGAGTGAACCAGTGGATTTAAAAAGAGGTACACCTTTGCAAAGTGTAAAAGAAGTATCAGATACTCTGTACTCCCAGGTTCAGGAGTCTTTTCGTAGTGGATGTTATCCATGGGTTATAGCACAAGTAATGTTTTGGAATGTTCTCATAATGCGGTTAACAAAGTAGTAACTCATGGGAGACTACTACATCTAATGTTTTATTGAAAACCTGTTTAATGTTTAAAGTATCATTTAAATGACAAAAGTACTGTTTTACTGAACAAATGACTTGGGAATCTATATCTCCCTATCCATATGAAACTAAAACCCCGTAATCATATGTTTCACCCTCATGTAAGTACAATTACAATAATCCCCGGAATGAGTGTTGCTGAGCACCAAGTGCTCACCCTTGCATTTACATCCAACTGTAGAAGAGGGATTCAAGGATCCCGATTCCTTCAGTTATGAGTTCCCAGCGGAAGATGGAAGTGCCCCGGATGAGCCCACGTTCTAGAAGGATTGCGCACCAAGTCAAGTCAGATGTGGGAGAAGCCTCTCCAACCCCGCTGCGGATGGAAGTCAAGCTTTTCGTCGTTGCCTTGTGCTTTATGTTGTGTGTTCGGTACTTGGATACCGATTCTGGTTCTGATAAACTAGTTATTTTCCTAGCAACTCTACTTAGTACCATTTTCGGTGCTTTGGCTATGTAATATTGGCCATGTTGGCCTGATACTTGTTTAATGATATTACTAAGCTTGTGTGGTTTGGAGCTCATGTAACATCCTGCTGTGTGTAACCTACCTGGGCGGTTACCAAGGCGATCCTCAAATGGGGGTCTCACAGTCGCCCTGGGGGTCATTGAGCACAAGCTCGCGGTGACCCCCAGTCACCCCCCGTCAAACAGAAGCTGAGGAAGCTCTCCCTCAAACGCCAAGAGGCAATCAAGGGGGAGATCGCCCGACTCCGAGAGGCGGGGTTCATTCGGGAGGTCTTGCACCCCGAGTGGCTCGCGAACCCCGTCCTCGTGAAGAAGTCAAATGGCAGGTGGAGGATGTGCGTGGACTTCACCGACCTGAATCGTGCCTGCCCCAAGGACAACTTCCCACTCCCGCGGATTGACCAACTGGTTGACTCCACCGCGGGGTGCGAGTTGATGAGCTTCCTGGACGCCTACTCAGGCTACCATCAAGTCCGGATGGCGGAAGGGGACGAGGAAAAGACGAGTTTCATAACTCCCCTCGGAACCTTCTGCTACGTCCACATGCCCTTCGGGCTGAAGAACGCGGGAGCGACCTTCCAGCGCCTCATGACGCTGGCCTTCAAAGATCAAGTCGGCCGCAACGTCGAAGTCTACGTAGACGACATGGTCGTCAAAAGTCCCCGCGCAGCCGCCCACGTCGACGACCTGGCGGAGACCTTCCGCAACCTCCGCGCGTATGGGCTGAAGCTCAACCCGGAGAAGTGCGCCTTCGGCGTGCGTGGGGGGAAGCTCCTGGGTTTCCTCATGTCCCAGCGGAGCATAGAGGCAAACCCCGAAAATATTCGGGCGTTCCTGGACATGCCCCCGCCGCGCTCCGTCAAGGAGGTCCAGCGGCTCTCCGGCCACTTAGCCGCGCTAAGCCGCTTCGTCTCACGGTCGGGGGAGCGAGGCCTCCAATTCTTCAAGATCCTCCGGGGGCTCGAGGGGTTCCGATGGACCCCCGAAGCCCAGGAGGCCTTCGACGACCTCAAGAAGTACCTCACGAGCCCTCCAATGCTCGTGAGTCCGTCTCCAGAAGAGCCCTTGCTCCTCTACCTCGCTGCGACCCCAGTCGCCGTTAGCGCGGTATTGGTGAAGGAGCAAGGGGGGCAGCAACGTCCCGTGTACTACGTGAGTGAGGCCCTCCAAGGGGCCAAAACTCGGTACACGGAGATGGAGAAGATCTGCTACGCCCTCCTGATGGCGTCCCAGAAGCTTCGCCACTACTTCCTGGGACACCCCATCACCGTCCCGCCGTCCCTCCCTCTGGGGGAGGTGCTGTGGAACAAAGAGGCCACCGGCCGGATCGGGAAGTGGGGGGCCGAGCTCACCCCCTTCTCCCTGTCCCTCAAAGGCCGCTCTGCCATCAAGTCACAGGTCCTCGCCGACTTCGTGGAGGAGTGGACTCCCGCCTCCGGGTCTGGGGACGAAGACCTCCCCGCGCCGCCCCGACGCAGTGACCATTGGACACTCATGTTCGACGGGTCGCTGTGTCTCGCCGGGGCTGGTGCGGGAGTAGTCCTCCGGAGCCCCGAGGGGAAGGAACTCGAGTACGCAGCGCGGCTCGAGTTCCCCGCAACCAACAACGTCACCGAGTACGAGGCTTTGCTCCTCGGGTTGCGCCTTGCGCGCTCCCTGGGCATCCGGCGCCTCCTAGTGAAGGGAGATTCTCAGCTCGTAGTTTGCCAAATGGACAAGTCTTACCTGCGCCATGACGCAAACTTGAGTCTTTATTTTCAGGAGGTGCGAAAGATGGAGAGGCACTTCGACGGCCTCGAGGCCGGGCATATCCCGCGAAGGGACAATGACCGGGCCGACGCCTTGGCCCGGGCAACAAGCGCCCGGGAATCGCTCCCCAAGGGGGCCTTCCTGGAAATCATCACGAAGCCCTCGGTGGCCTCCCCAGACATGGGCGACGAGCCTCGCGTCCCGGAGGTCGCCGAGATCACCCGGACTCCGTCATGGATGGACCCCCTCGTCTCCTTCATCAAGGGGGAGGGGGACCCTCCTAACGAGACCGAGGCTAAGCGCCTCCGGGCCAAAGCCCGGGCATATCTCCTGCTGGAGGGGAAGCTCTACAAGCAGGGGGCTTCCGCCCTCCTGCGCTGCCTCCCCCGGCTGGAGGGACTCCAACTTCTCGAAGACATCCACGCGGGGAGCTGTGGCTCGCACCTAGCTCCGCGTGCCATCGCGGCCAAGGCTCTCCGGCAGGGCTTCTATTGGCCCACGGTCATGCGCGATGCGCGAGACCTTGTCTCCGCGTGTGAGGCTTGCCAGAAGATGGCCAAGGGTTCGAACCTCCCCCCTGTAGCGCTGCAGACTATCCCCATCACTTGGCCCTTCGTGCGCTGGGGGATGAACCTCCTAGGGCCCTTCCCCCCAGCGCCTGGAGGATACAAGTATGCGGTGGTCGCGGTCGACTACTTTACAAAGTGGGTAGAGGCGGAACCCTTGGCCAGCATCACGTCTCGGGCTGTCCAGCGGTTTTTCTGGAAAAACGTCGTTTGTCGTTTTGGTGTCCCCCGGGAAATCACCGTTGATAACGGGACCCAATTCGACTCGGCTTATTTCCGGGAATTCTGTGAAGGCCTGGGGCTCGTCATCCACTTCGCCTCAGTGGCCCATCCTCGAAGCAATGGGGCTGTCGAGAGGGTCAACGGCGTGATCCTACAGGGGTTGCGCCGGCGCCACCTGCCCGGGGACTTGGCCTCCGGTGCCTGTCCCGGGCATTGTCGCCCTTCTAAAGGTAAAGTCTTTGGTTCTTGATCATGTGCAGGTCACGCGAGGAGCGTCTCGGGAATCAGCGGCCACCTGTCAAGCATCCGAGGCACCTGACCGGGAGAAGGACGTTGCTACCCCTCAATCCGACGGTAGTGTCCGGGGTAGTTTGGTCTTTTTTGCTTCTTTTGGGGCTATAAATAGCCCTTGTACCCCCTGTTGTAAAAACAAGTGATTCATTATTGCTAGAATAGCCAAACTCACAGGTGTGCTCCGGAAGCCTCTCCCCGAGAGAGCCTCCCCAGCCGATGCCGACAGGACTAGGGCCCCCACTGGGACCCAAACCTGTATAAATCCTCATGCCACTTGCTGTGTTTGTCCAGCGGGGGAGGACCGGTCACCCGGTCAACCCGCGTCGCGTTTTCTTCGCTAGGAACGTCCACAAAACCTGCCAAGTTATTCGCAATACCACAACATATTCATACCAAGTGAGTAAAAATTCCCAACCAAACTAGTACATTGCATGGCTCATGTCCTTCCAGATTCAAAGTTTTAATACTTGTTCAGAAATCTTTTCTATCGGTAAACACATGAGTTGCCAATAGAACATAAAATTTTTTTCTATCGGCAAATACAAGAGATACCGATAGAAGATCTGTAAGAACACCTCCAACATATAATGTGCATTACATGGCAGTTGGATACAATTGATCACACATACAGTATAATAGATAAGTTAAAATCTCAAAATAGGTTCATTACAGCACTGGAACATACTATGTCAACCCTAATTTAAATCAACATTGCCTGCGGAACGTACATAATCCAACACAATAGGGAACCCTAGTTTAATTGCAAAACTCGAAGAATTAGTACGTACAAAACACTAAGATCCAATAAGGAAGATGCTGGAAAAAGAACGACAAATTAGGGTATTTTACGGCGATCAGTTGTGGTGATGGAGAGGCGGTGTAGAACGCAGCGGCGGCCGACGAAGGACGAAAATATGAACCGGTGGCAGTGGCGAACCAGTATCCAACCGGCGATCGTCGTGTGGGAGTGAGGAAGTGAGTGGTCACTGCGGAGGTTGTGGTTTTCTTCGCTCTCGAAGAGACGTAGTGCTATAAGTTGGAACTGTTCGACTGGAGGGAAACTCAAGGTCCATGTGTAATAAAGTAGTGGATACCCTTTTCTAGCGGTACAAACAACAAAATACCGTTAGACCAATGGATTTATTCTAACGGTACAACATAATAATAACGATAGAATAAGTAAATTTTTCCTAGAGTCATTTTTGAAGTGCCTGAGACACATTAAAGTAGTGGATGCCCTTTTCTATCGGTACAAACAACAAAATACCGTCAGACTAATGGATTTATTCTAACGGTACAACAAAATAATACCGATAGAACAAGTAAATTTTTCCCAGAGTAATTTTTGAAGTGGGCAGGGCATTGGAAAATGATGTTTCAGGGAATGGGATTTTTAGAGAGCTTAATTTTTGAAGAAGCAAGAGGCTGCAATGAGATTTTGGCAAGAAAATTTTAAGGGAAGAATTAAGTTCTTACAGGATAAAGGTACTGTACATGTTAGAACTCATGCTGTGGAGTAAAATTGAGATATATTAATGCTGTAAACTAGCCTATCATTAAGTTTTAAAGAAAAATGTATTGCCTGATGTATTAATGATAAGTTCCTCAACTTGATGCACAACTTGTGGGCTGTTTTCTTGGCATTTTTCCCTGAAATAGAAAATAATCATCAATGGTTCTCAATCGATAATCCTTCTTCGTGATCATCTCGCAGATACGTTGTTTCGTCGATATCTTCAGTAGGGATAGATTGAATGTCCTCTAAAAATGGAGGTATTTCGTCGAATTGGTTATACTCCTCTTCGTCGTCAACATCTTCGACCCCAACAATACGTCTCTTGCTGTGGTGGACAACGTGCAAGTTTGGATTGGCCGGGTCAACGATGTAGAATACCAGTGTGGCTTTCTTTGCAAGTATGAATGGATCGTCTTGGTGTCCGACTCTATCAAGATCGACGAGAGTAAACCCGTAACTGTCAACTTGAACACCTCGAGGGATTTCGACCCATTGGCATCGAAACAAGGGAATCTTAAATAATCCGTAATCGAGCTCCCATATTTCGTCAATAGCACCGTAATATGAGTTCAGTGCCCTTACTGACCTGGCATCCTCGGAAATAGCAAATAGTGTCACTCCGCTACATTGCGTGCTACTCTTGGTGTCTTGAGCTCTTGTGTAAAATGAATACCCATTGATGTCGTACCCCTACCAAGTCCCTACAGTGAATCTTGGACCTTTAGCCAACCATGTCACAGTTTCACTTATGGAGCCCTCAGCAGCTCGCGTGACTCTTTCTTGGATCCACCCAGCAAATTTCCTGTTATGTTCTCTGGTGACCCAAATCTTTGACTTCGAAGGATTCTGTGACCGTAACATTACCTTGTGCTCGTGTATGTATGGCTCGAGCTCCGTCATGTGTTGTAAGACCCAAAAATGTGATTTTGCGTACACATCATGGGCAGGGACGATAGCTTTGAATCCAATCGTTCCGATGCCCTGAAGCCTACCCTCGTGTTAGGACCTAGAAATGCCAATTGGGTCAACCCCGGCCATATAATCTGTGCAAAATTCAATCACCTCCTCGGCGGCATAACCTTCCGTGATACTCCCCTCAGGTCGACGACAGGTCCTTACGTATCCCTTCAATACACCCATAAATCTCTCAAATGGATACATGTAGCGCAGGCACACGGGTCCACAAAACTTAATTTCTCTGATAAGGTGAACAATCAGATGGACCATAACATCAAAAAAAGATGGAGGGAAATACATCTTGAGTTGACAAAGAGTTGTAACCACGTCGCGTTGCAAAGCGTCCAGTCCATCCAGATCAATTACCTACGAGGACACAGATGCGCCAAATATTCATATCAAAAAAATCTTCTAATTAAGCTCCACAAATGGAGCTAATTAACTTATAGTATGAGTGCACGTACTTACCTTGCAAGATATTGCGTTGAAGAAATAACATAGGTTTGTGATTGTCTCTCTGACTTTAACTGGGAGAATACCTCTGATAGCAATGGGAAGCATTTGTGAGATCAGCACATGACAGTCATGGGACTTCGTGCCAACCAGTTTTAGGTCCTTCATGGACACAAGTTTTTTCAAATTCGCGGAATACCCACATGGAACTTTAACACCGTGCAGACACCGACAGAGTTCTGTTTTTTCACTTTTGGACAACGTATAGCAAGCCGGGGGGAGGTATGTACGCTTTCCCTTCTCCAAAGGTGCAAGCTCAGTCCTTATCCCATTTCCACCATATCACGATGAGCTTTCACACCATCCTTTGTCATTCCCGGAATGTTCAACAACAAACCAATCAAACTGTCACAGATATTTTTCTCTACATGCATGACGTCAATGCAATGCCGAACTTGTAAGTGCTCCCAGTACGGTAGATCCCAAAGAATCGATCTCTTCTTCCAAACATTTTTTTCTCGAGGTTTAGAAGACTTACCGAACTCAGCTTTGATGTCCTTCACGCGTGAGTAAATCTCCTTACCGGTCAGAAACACTGAGCTAATCCCTTCTCAGGCTTCCCGTTAAATGATTTCCTCTTCTTACGGTACGTGTGATGCACCGGAAGAAACCTGCGGTGACCCATGTTCACTATTTTCTGGCAGTTTCGCAACCACATGCTCTCAGTTTCATCTAGGCAAATAGGGCAAGTCTTGGCTCCTTTCGTACTATACCCCGACAAATTGCCGTAGGCCGAAAAATCATTTACAGTGCAAAATATCAGGGCCCGCAAGATGAAATTCTCTTTCTTGTATGCATCCCACACCTGCACCCCCTCGCTCCACAATTTCTATCAGTCCTCGATTAAAGGCGCTAGAAACACGTCAATATCATTTCCAGGTTGTCTAGGTCCTGAGATTAGTCACGCCATCATGATGTACTTGCGCTTCATGCATAACCAAGGAGGAAGATTGTAAATGCAAAAAAGAACCTGCCAAGTGCTATGCCGACTGCTCATATTACCATGTGGGTTCATACCATCTGTACTCAGTCCAAACCTTATATTCCTAACTTCGCCGCCGAACTCAGCAAATGTTTTGTTGATGTTTCTCCATTGAATAGAATCAGCTGTGTGTCTCAGTTTTCCGTCTTGTTTCCGGGCTTCAGTATACCAACGCAAGTGCTTCGCGACTTTCGGATTTGCAAACAGCCACTTCAATCTAGGTATCACAAGCAAGTACCACACAGTTTTTGTCGGAGGTCCTTTCTTTACCTCATGACGTTCACTGTCAATCCGGTCCCTACGAGTATACCTCAATGTGCCGCATCTTGGACAAACATGCAAACTGGAGTACTACTCGTTACGGTACAACACACAATCATTTGGGCATGCGTGTATTCTTTCGATTTCCATTCCCAACGGACACAACAGTTTTTTGACTTGGTAAGTAGATCTTGTCAACTCATTTCCCTCTGGAAGCATGTCCGCTAGAAGATCTAATAGTGCCGTGAAACTCTTATCACTCCAACCGTTGCCTGCCTTCAAGTTATATAATCTCAGCACAGAACACTACTACAGAAATGCTTTTCACTATCGGTTAAAAATCCACTCTACTATCGGTTCTCTTACCGATAGTGATCGGCACGATAGTAGAAACGTAGCACACTTCTATCGGTTGAAAATCGTTAGTAAAACATCTACATTCCCAACGTTCACTAATTGCTATCAACTATTTCTTCTATCGGCTCGGATTTAAACCGATAGTATTGTGTACGTTTTTTCTATCGGCTCGTATATAAACCGATAGTATTGTGTAGGTTTTTTCTATCGGCTAGGATCTAAACCGATCGTAATGTGTATATTTTTTTCTATCGGCTGGGATCTAAACCAATAGTATTGTGTAGACACAGTTAGTACTGGAAACTTTATTCTATCGGTTGTTGTATATGAACCCGATAGTATTGTATAGACACAGTTAGTACTGGAAACTTTATTCTATTGGTTGTTGTATATGAACCGATAATACTGGAATATTTATTCTATCGGTTGTAGTATATAACCGATAGTACTGTGTAGTTTTTCCTATCGGTTATGTACTCGACATGGTTAGTACTGGAATCTTACACATATACATACAGCAATACATAGATACATTGGATCATTCACAAATACACCAATATTTACAAATATACACCAATATTTACAAATATACACCAATATTTACAAATATACACCAATATTCACATATTGAATTTGTTCACAAATACACTAATACAGTAATATACACATGCATTGGATAGATTGAATTTATTCACATATTGATCGAGTTTATTCACAAATACATCAATGAATCTATTCACATATTGAGTTTATTCACAAATACAGCAATCAACACATTCAATATATATTACACAAGTCAGTTACAATCGATCGTTGATAGCCACATCTTCCATGACATATTGAGACAAAATTGTTCGCAGCTCCTTCAATTGAGGCAACTCATATTGGTCTTTCAACATGGCGCTCTGCATATATGCGTGTATGAAATTAGGATCGTACGTCACATCCAATTAAAGTTCGACTTTGAGTCAGAAAAAATGGTTACCTTAGGGATTTGGGCAAAGTTTCTCCTGATCAGGTCATACATGAATCTCATGACATAGAAGCCACATTCTCATGATTGTGGTTGCTGATGGCACTGAAAAAATTGCATATGCAAAGACATAAACCCACATTAACTTGAAAGAACTAATTAAGCTTAAATTAAAAGACTCATCATGAGTACTTCCATCCGTATTAATTACCTCATATTCTTTCCAAGAAATTGTTGTGCCCTTCGACGCGTCATGCCTCCCTCCAGCACTAGCATAATTTTTGAAAACCCTGTATTTAATTTAGCATTGCCGGTTAATATGTTATCATTAATTAGCTAGTCAGAGAAAAATTTAAAACAACTATGTTACTTACGCGTCTATGTGCCATGTGAGGGTGAAAATGACGGTGAGGACCCAGTGGCCCCTACATTGCATATATAAGCGAACCGTTTCATACATATGTTAGGCGTAACATACAAGAATGAGTTAAATTAGTAGGAAATGCACTAACCTTTGGTGGTATCGCGCAAGGATGAACTCTCGGTCTTGCTGCGCTAGTAGTGCCCTTGATATGTATTCCTCCGCATGTGCTTGGTCATGCTCTAGCATCATGAGGCTTATTTTGTCTGGGTCAAGGAAACCCACCTTGTCACATGCCCTCATCGACGCCAGCCTATACATGCACCTGGATGCAAAGTAGACATTAGTAAGTAGTGCATACAAAGTGATTAGATTTATGAAACGAACTGTGATAACTTCAGACAACAGCAAACTCACAGGACTCCAGTCCGTATGATGGACATATCAAGCTCCGGCCAGTTGAGGAGGTCGAACAAATCCTCGTGGGCCACCGATATGCTCCCGGCCTCACGGTGAAAATGACCTGGCCTGAAGTGAACTAAGAAGTTGATGTGGCGCCTAGACCGGGTCAGTTACCACTCGTGGAGTCTTCTGGTTATTTGATCCATATTGCGCAGAAGGTACTCCGACACGAGTGGGGACCCGTTCTTGAATGTACCCGGCTGGCTTTGTTTGGCCTTGCCTTTGGCCTTGCCCTTGCCTTTGGGAGGGGAGCGAGTGTATACCTTCGAAGGTTGGGGTGTGGTGCCGCCAGCCTCATTTGATGGCGAAGGGTTTGAGGCCGTCGGAGGAGGCATGGGGGCCGAAGGAGCTCGCTCATGCATTGTGGCGGGGGTGGTGTCCTCAGGAAGTGAGCTGGTATCCATCGTCCACTTTAAGTACAAACGCATAAGTTAGATTTTGCAAATTGAGTATATTAACTGAGTTGTAAGCTAGAATGGCTAGGATTTATCTCCTGTAGTCTAACACCCTTCTTGGGCCACTGTATGTACGAGCCCAATGCCTCGCCAATTGTCCGCATTTCGTCCGTTGGGACGGGCAACGGAAAAGAGCTGTAGCCCGGGAGGGCCATGTCCACCTGTACCTTTGCGAATCCAGGCTCCAGAGGTACGCAGTGGATCCGGACATCCTCCCAAGACTGGTATACGACCCCGTTTGCAACCACTACAGGTTTGTCGCCTATGTTGATCAATAGGCTACAGCTCTCCGGCTTCTGCAATTTGCAACAATTATAACAGGTTAGCGAAACAATTCTAACATAACGGGAGTGGCTTCAACCGAACTGCATATATAGCTCACGAGTTGCAATACCTCGATCAGGTCCACCGGATCCACGTGAACCTTCGAGCCGCAACTACTCGGGCTGGCAGCGTCGACCTCGGCAGCTGGATCTAAACCCTTGGACTGCACAACTCGGCTGAGGCGTTCATACTTCTCGTTCATTTGAGCGAACATGTCCACGAATTGTGCAGTCACATCTGCCCGTATCTTCTGAGATAGCTCCACTTCCCTTTCCTTCTAGCTGCCAGCCTTCTTCGCCTTTTGCCCGGGCTCCGAGAAGCCTTCCTTCCATGGCACCACACCCCCCACGGTTCGCGTCCGCCCTGGATGCTCCTTGTTCCCTAGAGCCCGGGTAAGGATGTTGTTCTCCCTATGGGGAGTGAACAATCCCTCGGTCGCCTCCTTCGAGCAAGAGATCTATTACATTCAAAGCTCTCCATTGTGAGGAAGAATATATACAAACTTGTGCGCAAACTAGTGATCATAGTTTTTTCTACCACACTCTATGATTCCAACGAGGAAGTTAGCCAACTTACGAGTCGCTGCACGACCTCGACGTCCCTGGGGTTTGGGAACGCCATAGTCCCCGTGGCCAACACGGTCTCTCTGGCCAGCCACCAACGCTTGCATCGCTGATCACGGATCTCGGAGAGTGGTAGGTCAGGGGAGTCGACGAAATTCGACGCCTCGTCTTCAGCCTTCTTCCACTACTCCTCCTTCCCCGCATAGCCACGAGAGCCGAGCCGGTGCGGGTGGTCGTTCCTCCTTTGGATTGCTTTGTTCTTCTCGCTAAGGGCCTTCGTACCAGAAACAAGAAAATTAATGCACCACTGGTTACTCCATACAACGGTGTAACAAATCAAAGGAAGCATACATACCTTGAACTCAGGGGTCCCCTTCTGTTGGGTGAATTGCTCTCATACCTCCTCCGTTATGAAGGGGTACTTCTCGCATGGATTTGCCTTTAGCGAGGAAGGTACTGACGAGGACGCTCTTGAAAGTTTTCCACATGTTGTTCATGTCCTTCAAGCAAGCTATCTTGGGACCATCGTCGGGGATATTCCACTTGGCCTGTTTCAAATGGTGCATATAAGCAGGACTTACTTAATCTCTGGGATAAACCAAGGGAATGTGATTACTCAAGAGTTCAGGGATTTTGATTAATTTTACCATCACTTCCGCCCACAGCCTATCTCTCTCGTCGGCCTTAACATCCTTCCAGCTCTGGACGGTGATCTTCACCCTTTCCTTCGCCAACAAACCAACATAGACAGCGTACTGGCCGGCGTTCTTCCCGATCGGTCTCCCGAACTGGTTGAACTCACATGAAAGATCCGCGTGTTTAACCAAACAGCACAACATCGTCACGCCTTCCTCTTGCACTGGGATGAAGCAGCGTCATCTACGTTGCCCCTATCCGAATCACAACTATCAGACGAGAAAGATGCCGACATGGCTTTACCTAAAATTCCATGAACAAACCATCAATTGATATGAAGAAAGGTACATGACAAACTTCATAACTAAAATGGAATGGCAATGATGAACTACCTCTTTTTGTTAAAATGTCAAATTTTCATTCAAAAGGCCAAAAATCATCAATTCCTATCAACATGGTCTTCAAAATGTATTTAAAAGGTTTTTAGAGGCTTTCGACTATCTTGTTTTTTAACCAAATCAGTTTCGAGTGCTAATCAAAATCCATTTGAATTGTGCCAAAACTTGTTTTACAAAAGTCCTAGATATTACTACCCCGAAGAAGTTCAAAATTGAAAACTTTCTCAAAAGAGTTTCAATTTGAAACTTATGGGTGTTTGAATCTCACCGGAAAACTTGCTTTGACCCAAAAACATTTGGCTCTTTCACAAAGCCATACTTGCATAGATTGGATAATATAAATTTTTTTTAGAACATGCAGTAGAACTGCATATTTTCATTGAAAGAAAAAGGGGTATACTGGGTGTTTTAGTAAATCATTTTGCACATGTAAAGACACCTGAAAATCCATGCAATTGACTTCCAAAGACCAATTGACTTGAAATAAATTAACAGCAAAGACCAATCATGGAAAATAAATAATCAAGCATATACAACACAATATGTATTACTATCGGTTGGGAACAAGAAACAGGTATTAGACACTAAATTCCTATCAGTTTGGAAATTGAAACCGATAGTAAAATACAATGTTAGTGAACTTAAAGGGTTTTCCTGAGAACAATTACAGATGGGTTTCAGTACATCATTTCGCACTTTTAAAGACACCTGAAACCCCATGCAAATGACTTCCAATAATTTTGAAATAAATTAACAGTAAAGACCAATCATAGAACATAAGAAATCATGCATATAGAAACTTTCTTCGAATAGCCAATCAAGATGGAGATATGAAAATGACAAACCAGCCAAAAACCACGAGGAATATGAATTTTGCAGTTTTCATATTGATTTGTGAAAAGAATCAATTATTGCTCAAATCAACTCCAATTGAAATAAAAATTTGCAGTAATGATTCTCAATGCATCACGTATGTTTTCTCAAAGAATTTTTGAAAAATGATTTGACAACATGACTGGGTGCATAACCACAATAATCACAATTTTCACAACATGATCAATATTTATATTAATTCTTCGATTAAAGATCCAAGTAATATACGTCACTTACATATTGCAAATTAGTCAAGAATGGTTGTCCACCCATAATCCTTCTTCGTGGTCGTCTCGCAGGTAACTTGTTCCGTCAATATCTTCGGTAGGGACAGATTGAAGAATTCCATCTAAAAGTGGAGGTAGTTCGTCAAATTGATCATACTCCTCTTCATCCACAACGTCTTAGACCCCAACAATACGTCTCTTACTGTGAAGGACAACGTGCAACTTTGGATTGGCCGGGTCAACGATGTAGAACACCTGTGTGGTTTGCTCAGTAAGTATAAATGGATCATCTTGGTGTGCAACTCTACTGAGATCGACGAGAGTAAACCCATAATTGTCGGCATTAACACCTCGAGAGATTTCGACCCATTGGCATCGAAACAAAGGAATCTTAAGTAATACATAATCGAGCTCCCATATTTCCTCAATAACACCGTAATATCTATTAATGTTTCTCCATTGAATAGAATCATCTGGATATCTTAGTTTTATGTCTTATTTCCGACCTTCACCATGCCAACGCAAGTACTTCGCATCTGTCGAATTTGCAAACAGCCGTTTCAATCTAGGAATCACAGGAAAATACGACACAGTTTTGGCTGGAGGCCCTTTCTTTGCCTCATCACATCCATTGTGATAAATTCTGTCCCCATGCTTATACCACGATGCACCGCATCTTGGACAAACATGCAAATCCTTGTACTCGTTACGGTACAGAACACAATCATTTGGGCATGCATGTATTCTTTTGATTTCCATTCCCAACGGACAGAATAGTTTTTTGGCTTGGTAAACCGATCTTGGCAACTCATTTCCCTCTGGAAGCATGTTCGCTAAAAGATCTAATAGCACCGTGAAACTCTTATCGCTCCAACCATTGCTTGCCTTCAAGTTATATAATCTCAACACAGAAGACAACTTTGTAAATTTTGCACATCCGGGGAACAAATGCTTCTCAGAATCAACAATTAATTTCTCAAATTTACCAAAATCGTTTTTGCTGTAATCTTCTTCTACATCGCGTAACATTTCATCTAAATTGTTGTCATCTACATGCACATCCGAATGAACATTATCAATGTTCTGATGATCATCATTACTACAATCCACTTTCGGGTGCTGTTGAGTGGTAGCGGTGCTCGTTTCCTCAAGATCTTCACCATGCCATATCCAACGGGTATAGCGTGCTTTCAAATTACGATGAATCAAATGACTCCTAATCTGATCAGAGTTGCCGAATCTCTTTAAGTTCATACAATCTATACAAGAACAATGTATATTTCTCCCCCTTATTCGCCTTTTCTTGCTCAGCAAATTTAATAAACTCATTCACACCCTCCAAATACTCAACAGTAGTACATTTTATTTCATACATCCAATATTCTTGGTCCATCTACAATTATTTCACAAAATTAACAAATTGAAATAAATTATTAATGACTCAGGGAATGCATGCATGAAACATCATCAATTAGGCCATATGTGTACAGCTACTTAATTACATTAAATGGATATATATGAAACCCTAACTTGATGCATTAATTTGGAAGAGCCAGCCAGCTAGCTAGTTAATTTCAGCCATAAATGATTCCTAGTTTAACTTCAGCAAGCCATAGCTAGCTATCCAACCTAGCCTTCTAGCTAGTTTGGAGCTACATGTATCTAGTTTAATGAATTGGAAGTAGAGAGAGAGGGAGAGTGTGAAAGAGTGATCGAGAGAGAGAGGTGATGAGAAGATGACAATACCGAGGGGGATCGAATTATCAACCTCTCAGCTACTTTCTCCAGATCACTCTAGCTTGGAGCGTGGATGCACGTACGGTAGAAATGATCGAGGATGCAGAGTAGGGGTCAAGATAAGTAGTGCAATTTTACTATCGGTTCAAAACCACAACCGATAGTAAACTTTTCTCTCTTCTAAGGTCCCCACTGTCATAACCATTAGTTTATATGACGTCATTTTACTATCGGTTATATAAAACAAACCGATAGTAAAATTTAGTCTATTATATCGGTTGGTACAGTATTAACCGATAGTAAAAAATCCGTAATTTCACTATCACTTACGAAAGACAAACTGATAGTACAATTTCCTCTATTATATCGGTCGGTACAGTAATGATCGATAGTAAAAATTGTTTGCATTTCACTAACGGTACACCAGAACATAACCGATAGTGCAAAGCCTCTTCTCCACCGCTGTCGTCGTACTCTATCGGATTTTTCCCAGATTGCTTATAACCGTTAGAAGATATGGGTTAGTGGATTGCATTTCTGTAGTAGTGTGGTGATTCTAATGAAATTGGAACAACATTCACTGTGAGTCATTTCTTATGATCCTTGTTCTGCTGTTCATCATCGTTTATTCCTAACGACTTGTTTGTGTTGTACATAACCCATAACATACTTGCTGATACTCAACTAGGCCAGTCAAGGAACAAGGACACACTTGTGTGCAAAAGGATTACCGGTGGAGTCTCGATAATAACAGCTTGAGGATGTTTTTCTCTTATCTTCCATGACACTAAACTAGTTGGACATATGGAGACTTTGTCATTTGGAATGTTATGCTGCCATATTTCAACTTATGGAACAATTGCAATTCGATTTATTGTGGCATCTGTTGTTCTTAACTGCAGGATCTTGTTGGTTTAGTCATCTCAACATTGCTTCTCACGGATTTCAGCTTGGTGTTGCTTACTTTGCTCCTGCAATATTCATATTCTGTGGTTGACATTTTCTTAGTTTTGTTCGTTCTTCCTCTCGGTATACTTGTCACCATTTCCTGCTGGAATGTGCCTTGGTGGAACATTACATCATTGGTCAATGTTGTAAGTAGTCTTTGCCCTTCTATATTTCATTGTTACATTTTCATTTCTATTTACATTATATTCAAGATATTAGGAGCTCTGCAGTAAGAATGTGCCCTTTATTACATGCCTCACTTGCTTGTGAAATTATGAGTCCACAACAAAGAGTTCACACATACTGACATTGGCATGCTCCATACACACAGGCACAGGCAAGGAAACACATGAAGATGGCATGTGTGAACTCTTTCACCCACCCACCCACGCAAAATTTACTGAATGGAAAAAGTAGAGATTGTTGTTTAGTGCATAACGGTGCGGATGAGGCATGTATAGGCACAGTTATGCATGTTTTCTTATTAGAGTAGTACTGGTGTGATATGTGATCATTGTTACGTAGGTGTACCATAGACTTTTGCAATAATATCAAGTTTTACTGCAATATAGCTGCATAGTCTCTGAACCTTCTTTTATGCATGTTGTGGCTTTCATATGTGGGCTTGTACATTATAAGTCATCTACCAAAAGACATCCAAGCATGTAGCCATGGAACCTGGGAACATATTTTATTTAGATGTAGCAAACTCCACTGGTTTTATTAACACATGTAGCAAAGCTCATGCACTTGTTGATATAATGCAATATATTTAGATGACTTTCAAATGATATCTTTTTGTTGGTTTTCTATTCCATATTATGTCTTGTTATATAATAAATAAATAGAGTTTACGATGGACGAATTTTCTTCAAGCTCCACTTAGACTAGTCCACCAGTTGGTTCACTTTTGTGTTTTCTTTTTCCTGAGCATGTAATAATTAAATGTGTTGTAAAAAATAGGAGTGCCCTTTGATTTTAAAAACAAAGCTTATAATTTATTGATGAGTCTAAAAGCATTGTTTTACAATAGAAAATATAAATATATGTTGAGTTTATTGCATATTTGCACAAATATAAATGTTACATATGTGAAAATAACACATAAATAACCAAATTACATAGCAGAACGGTAGATTTGGAGTGGTAGATTCGCCGTCACTACTAAGGTTTATGTAGGTGTATAAAGTCTTGTTTGGCCAAGCTTTGCTCCTGACTTTTATCACAAAAAAATTGGAATTATCTAACTCCAACTCCAAATAGAGTAGAAGTCAAGGTTTTGGAAGTGTTTGGCAAAAAGACTCTAGCTTCTCTACTTTATTCTTCAAATGACATCTATATTCTATGGGTAGCATATGATATTAATTACAATCAATGGCATAGTGTGAGGGACCCGCCCGTTGCAGCAGGCCTTGGGTGTGCACTTGCCCCGACTGCCAAGGATGCAGTCGTGCACAGAGTGATTTACAGGCAGCCATCTCAAATTACTTAAAAGATCAGTTCATACACAAGAGTAGTATATGGCCGTCAGTCCTTAATACACATCATCATACAAAAACCAGGAAGGCCAACTACTTAGGTTTTATATGAAGTAGTTTTAACTGGTCTCTGGGACCATCCCATGAACAAAACTCGAGTGCGGAACGTAACCCTTTTAAACTCTGGGTGGTCTTGCTTCGCAAATCTCTGGCTTCTCCTTAACTGTATTTTTGTTATTGAGTAAGGGTGAGTACAAAGTACTCAGGAAGTCACATATAACTACTGCATTCATATGCAGACATGCTCATACATGAAGAAGTATCCGAGGAACAGGAAGTAAGTATGAGTTTAATGCGAGCATAAAGGTATATACTAAGATTAACAAAACCAATAGTTGTAATAGATTATATGAAGTTTGGTGCGGCGACCTGGCATACCACCCATGTGGTAGTACGCCCGATCTTTGAACATTTCCCGAATAAAGTTATATTATCTGACAAATGTTCGTTACAGAGTAGCGAAGCAGAAACATGGTTTCATATAACAAGGTGCTTAATTACAATTACATACATATGCTTATTCCTCAAAGGAATAGTTCCGAGATGGTCGCAACAGTCACTCTCCATCACCAATGCTGAAGTAGGTGGGATCGAAATATAATTGCCTTCCTCTGGATAAACCTCCTCAGTTGCACCGATCGGCATCCAATCGTCGAAGGAGTACTTAAGGTCTAACAAGGATATACATATAGCAAGGATGAGTGCCGAGGCACTCAGCAAGTAATTTGAGAATATAAATGCGTCATGCATACCTAAACTATTCTAAAGATATTGTTATGTTATATCACATTAACCCGAATAAGTTTTCCATTCCAAATTCATTTGTGATTGTAAAAGACTCCATTTTAAGCAAACTTTACTGAACACTTGTACCACAGGGTGAGACCACATGTAGGTCTCCTTTCCTGCCGCGACGCAACTTCCAACCTGGAAGTAAGGAGTGAATATCCACATTTTACTCTGCAGAGGGGTATCACTTTACCCACAGAATCTCTTGATTATCATGTCGGTGTTCGTCAACAGTGCTCCGCATTTCTGATAATGCGTGACATCATCAAGAGAACAAAGCCTTTTTCCAATCCTTTCACTAGTTCCCTCCACTGGTATGGTACCGCCATACCTGTGTAGTCGGACGCATCCGCTACACCCACCAGTTGAGCCTATAGCTCCAAGACCGCCTCGGGTCATTCTTTCATTATAATACATAAACATATATGTTCCCATTGTGGAGGTGTACTAGTGTCTGGATAAGATACTTGACTAGGCCCGTCCATACCAGGTCTGTGGTTGATACGGGTATTACGGCGCTGGGTAGAAATGACAGTTGGTTATGTCCTTAACTTTATAAATATACTTTAATACAAGATTCGAGCCCTCCTTCGGCTCTCCTCAAGATTACTCATTTTCATCTAGCACATTTTCATCAAGTTATTTAACTTCCATTCTCAACACTTTCATCAGGGTTACCCAAATCCATTTACAATATCTTCATCAAGACCAACCTTTATCTTTTTATAAAATATTCTCTTTGATGCAAGATGGTAAAACTATATAGATTATCAAATAGGGGATAACAACATAAAATTTACCAAACATGTTCGATATGGTCAAGAATAATACTTGCCTTGCTTTCATAAAATCCAGTTGAAAATGTTACCAGGGTATTGACGTTCTTGTGCTCGCCTCGCTTGGTATCTAGTTCGACGTCAATCAATAAGTAAGCAAAAATAATAATTAGTATATTTGTTTATATAAATATATAGTTAGGTTTGATAGGGTTCAAGTGGTCGAACACTGAGATAAGATTAAAAGAATGGTCGAAAGGGGATTGATAAGTTTGGTCTAAACTGGATTTCCTTTATCTGGGGTTTGGATGGACGATTAGATTATATATATGTGAGGTTGAAGACAAGGTGGACAAAGTGACATGAACGGATTTTTGATTTGAAGTCCCTAACGACACAGGCATGTTGATGAGAATGGCATTGAACGTGAACTGATAAGGTATAGAATGGCCTGCTAGGGTTTCCTTCGAGGCTGGGGTCGAATACTGGGATAGGGTGATGATTTGGATGAATAGGTTGAGTGAAAGGTGTTAGATAGGATTAAGAAGGATAGTTGAGAGGTATTGATATGTTTAGTTTAAATCCTAATTGTGGGTCAAGTTTAGGAGACACAACCAGGGAAAGTCTAGGTACGGTCGATAGTGTGATTAGTGTAGGAATTGGCTTAGAAAATAGAAAAAACTCTATCTGGTGTTTGGATTACTGTTCGTATATAAACTTTTAGAAGTGCAATGGTGACCTCTGCGCTGAAATGGAACGTTTAGATGCTAATCGTTTCCGTCTCTAACATAATGACTACCCTCCCAAACAAAATGAGAAATCAAGTTTAGTTCAATTGAACTGCATAATGGAATTACAAAACTACTTTTGAGTTGGGTAGTTTCCAAAAATAATAATAATATTAATGGTGTTTTCTTTATAGCGTTTAATATAATTAAGCCAAGATATTGTTTTAAAGTCAAGATTATTTAAGTTGATAACTAATTAATTGGTTACTTGGAAATAGAAATAAAATAATTTATAACCTTAGAATTATTTTACATGGATTGAGGTCTCCATGAAATAATGAAATTACTTTAGATGTATTTGTTAAAATAGTAAAGATGTATTTGTTATTTTGAAATAATAAAATAAGACAAAGATGATTTATAGCTTTAAAATTCCTTTTGCCTAGATAAAAGATTATATTAATTTAAATTAATTTATCAAAAGAGTGAAGGTAAATTTGTGTGCATATATAAATATCTAATTAAACTATGTGTAATTTAAGAAATTGCAAATGCAAATTAGTTAAGAATATTTAGATAGATAAGGATTGAAAATAATTTAAGTTAGTTTACTCTAAAAAGGGTGAAAAATAGATTTGTGTACAAATATGTATGTACATATGCATATCTTATTTCTGTTAAAACTAGGTATATATAGACAATATATCTGGATGCATATGTATGTGTTTATATATATATATTAGGAAATTTGTAAATTCTAACAAATCAGAAATGTTTGGTTAATTAAGTTCCTGTGCTTAAACAAATTTTAATTAGACATAAAACAGTGTTCAGTTTGGTTTTAATAAAAATTTAAAATAGAATCTGGATTGAAAATAAGAAAAAGAAATAAAGTTGAGAAAGTTTTGGTTGGGCCTGAACCAGCCCAGTTCCCTTCGGTTCGAGTTGGGCCGGCCCAGGCCCAACTCCCTTCTCTCGGCCGCACCCATCACATACACGCCACACACACACTACGCCACACGGCTGCCCTCAGCCCTATCGTCCCTGGGCCGCCGTCTCCGGCTCCGGCCCCGCCGCAGCTCCTGTGGCTCTCTCTCTCTCTCTCTCTCTCTCTCTCTCTCTCTCTTGGCTACATGCGCCGCCCTTTTCTCCCTCTCTTGCACCCGATGGCTCCTATCACCCTAACCCTATCCCTAGCTCGGCCGCCGCGAAGCCCGACGGCGACCCGACGATTTCTTCGGCGCAAGCGTCGCGGCCGGCTGTAGCCCGGGCCGTGTTGCCTCGCCTCCCCTCTCGCGGCTCGCGGCCGCGCCTGGCCGCGCCTTAACGGCGTGGCCGCGCGGTAGCCCGGCGCGCGCGTGGACGCGCTGCCGGCCGGCTCGTCGGCTGCCTGGTCCCCGCCGCTCACACCTCAGGTAAGGTCTTCTAATTCTGGTGTGGCCTTGGTGATAGGTTTGAGTTGTGCTCTGTTCTGGTTTGTGGCATTTGTGTGCTTTGATGCTTGTATTCAAGTATGTGTGATCTGTGATGACTAGAGATGCTAGATGAAGTGTCCTACTGCTGCTAACTGTGTGATTTTGTGAATTTGTGATGATTGTGACTGAGATAATGTTGCTGGAGGTATGCACCTCATGTGTCAGCAATGATCTATAGGTTTTCTGGTGGTTTTGGGTGATTCTGGAGCAAATGCTATGGCTTACACTTTACTCTCTAGTTAAACAACTAAGAGCTAGACAAATTATGACAATTCAGTGGCTAAAATATGCTAAAATCTAAAGTTAGGTTCAGTTATAACCTTGCTGTTGGCTCTGGATCTTTTCTGTTTCCTGTGTGGCTCCTGTGGCTGCTACTACTTGAGTCTGGTGGTTTTGCCTTAATCTCCACTACTCTTACTGGTTTACCTTAGCTCCCAGTGATCTGTGTTGCTGTGTGTGAATTGTGCTGTAAAGTCTGATTTATTTGGTGTGCTACGCATGCAACCGACTCAAAGAGGGTTGAGGTGGCTATGATCACTGTTCCGGCAAACAGGTGGCATTGGCCCAGGCTAGCTTAGTGTAATCTGGACTGATTTGCAAAATCAAAGAACCCAAGGGGGTTTTGTGCAAAAATTTTCAATGGGCTGTGATATGATAAAGCTTCAAGGCTAAAATGCAAAACTGTGGTCTATTGGGCCTCTGGGCTCATGGCCTTGTGTTTGGGCTGATTCTAAAAGAAAATTCTCTCTTTTGTTTCTCTTATTTTGTTTAATGCCTTTAAGATTCAAAAATGACCCGAAATAACCCGAATTCGAATGTTGGATGATGACAAACAAATATAGGGGCGAGCAGCAGCACTTACTCAGGCTGAGAGGTGGTTGCAAGGATGATGACAGGTGGAGATTGCATGATGCTGACGTGGAGGGCTACTGTTCACGTGTGTATATATGTATGCTTGAAATTATGCATGCATCGGTATGTATCTAAGTATATGCACGGTTGTGGGTGTATGTTTTGTTGTGTACATGTATATATCTGTGTATATGTATGACTGTGTACATGCGCACATATATTTGCAGTATATATGTGTTTATTTGTGTATATGTATATGCAGTGTATTCTCAGTTGTACTTGAGGGGTGTGTGCAAGTGATGATGAGGTGTTGGTGCTGTAGCAGGAGGAAATAAGTGTATAATTGTAGGCGTGTTTGGTCCTACACATTCATGTGTGTGTACATATATCTATATATATAAATGTGTGTGTATATGTATCAACCTAATGTGGTCTGAAGGTATACACACATCTGTGGAGTTAAGAAGATTTGCGCATGTATTTTCATATGCATTTGTACATGTGTGTGTTGTATTTTGTGTATATATATGGCTGGGTGTGTGCACACCTACATATATGCAAGTGTGTAATGCATTCTATAAAAGAACTAGATTCAGAAGTCTGAGTTTTAAACTCGATTGAATAAAAAATCTGCAAAGAGGATTTAATTGTAAATATGAAGGTTGATTGGACTAAATTGCAATATTCACAACCTGGGAGCAAGTTTGAATTTAGTCCAATAGGAATGGTTCACACAAGAGGCACTTTAAGGAAGTTTAGAGTTGAATCGAAGATGAAAATGAAAATAGAATTAGGGTAAAAGTGAATAGTCTTTTTATTGAAAAACGGCTGAAACATGAATAGCTGAGTCTCAGGGCTGAATCTGAACTTGTTGCAGATGGGAAACTTGTATAAAATAGCAGAAAGGATATAGTCGTTCAGTTGGATTGGAATTTGGAGATGATTCAAAGATTTTGGCCCGTTTTGATTCTTCGAGGGCTAAAAAGGAATGATCCGCTATGAAATTCGGACTGAATCGTGAAAAGTGGTCAAATGAATTTATTTGGTTGAGAAGTTTTAGGACTGGTATGCAAGCTTACTAAGATTTAGGATTCCAGATAAATCCAAAAGAAATCTACTCTGGAATCAATCAAACTGAAGACTGAAAGGTTAAGAAGGGTAATTAGGAATTCTAGTTTTCGAAAATAGAACTGGGTTTAGTTTATGGGTTTTAGGGTCTGAGTTTGATCTGGTAGCTGAAGACAAATCAGTATAAGATAGGTAAGAGGTCCTATCTGTTCAGTCTGACTACTATTTTGGGCTGTTTGGGGAATTTGGTTGATTCTGTGATTAAGAGAATCAGGAGATTGGACTAGTTTGTAATTATTTTAAAATAACTTAATAATCTAGCTTTTTGATAATGTATGTTTAAAGTAAAGAAGTATTGTAGACTATTTTACAAGTTAGGGCTTAGTTTATAACTAATTAGATTTTTGAATCATAATAGAACTATTACTTAAAAGAAATAGTCTTACACTTAGATTTCATAAATAATTATCATTGGATGATAAATGGTATTTCACAAGAAACAGAAAATAGTGTTTTTAGTGAAATAGGTACACATGCATACATACACTTGGCTGTGCACATATGCACGAGTACATTTAAGGAAAATATCTTTAACTAGTTGCGAATTCATTTATATTTTAGTTAAAATTTCTTAGAGAGTACTCTTAAAAGTAGCTTTGCAGTCAAAACAAAAATGAAATTTTCAGGTTCAGGTTTTTGTAAAGCAAAATTTCCAGGCCCTATTTTCGGGGTGTTACATCTCTATACTCCTTAAAAAGAATCTTGTCCTCGAGATTCAACTGACTTGAAAAGATGGGTTGGAAGGTTTAGAGAAGGTAAAGGAATGGACTTTCATCTGTGAAGTTGATGTTTGGATGCCCTACATGGGCTATACTAGCAACCAATCAAATAACATCTTGGTCAATCTATCAACGTTAGAACTAAAGTTTAACACTGACGAACCTAAAGACATGCTATACAATTCTGGATAACTTAATCTTAATCAATATTCAACTCTATCCCCCTTAATAGGTAAAGGTTCTTTTGCTCCAGGGGTACAACAAAATCACAAATTCTCGAGAAAATCGGCAATTCGAGTGAAAAATAATTCCAGAACGATGTATGCATGCACAAGAATAACCAAATAAAGTCATATCAAACCATTATAAATCAAGAAAATTGCAATTAAAATCAAAGATCATTGAAAATACAGCAAAATAAAATCAGGGATCCTTGAAAACCCCAAAAAGTCCAAAGAAATTCGAATAAAATCGGAGCATCCGAAGACCTAATGGTCCTAAAACTTTACTATTTGAGGTCTTCTATACTCCATACCTTTGACTTCCTATACCGACTTAACCATTACTACCTGATATTTATGTATAAATCCAAAGATTTTATAAACAAAACAATGGAAAGGAAAAATTGGAATTTTTTTTTTGATCATTATATCTTTCCATACCCAATTAGGTTTTAGTAAGTTAAATATGTTCCAAAATAGTTTTTCACTAGATTCTATCTGCAAAGGTCACGTTTTATAGTCAAGCCGAGGCTCTAATACTTGTAAGGGTAGTGGGCATTCTTATCCCTGAACTAGTGGGCATCTGTCGGTTCATGGGAATGTACTCCGACTATCCTCGACACAGTAGAGCTATCAGAGGTAAGACTCGGTAGGGTTGGTTCGCAGAATGGGCTGGGGAATTTTCCCTCAAGAACAAGGTCGTCTAATGCGACTCAACTTAGTACCTTTTGATGGTCATGACTGAGAATTTAAGACAAGAAACCAACAATATCTGCCTTAAGTATGTTACGGTCTCTATTTAGCGTAGATCAATCGTACTTAGGTCCAGAATCATGCTCTGATACCACCTGCGGCGACCTGGCATACCACTCATATGGTAGTACGCCCGATCTTTGAACATTTCCCGAATAAAGTTATATTATCCGAGAAATGTTCGTTACAGAGTAGCGAAACAGAAACATGATTTCATATAACAAGGTGCTTAATTACAATTACATACATATGTTTATTCCTCAAAGGAATAGTTCCGAGATGGTCACAACAGTCACTCTCCATCACCACAAATGAATTGTCTCTGGTTACAACAGAGGGATATAAGGGCTTATATAAGCCTAAAAGATGCAAAAAGACTAAGCTACCCGGTTGTAGCTGTTGGATCATAGGGCACTAGCGTCTTTCTCCCGGCCGAGGGGGCCAGATACTTGACAAGTGTCCTCGCTGATCCCTGAGACGCTACTCGTGTGATACTCACATGACCCCGCCCACGACGGAGGCTCCGTGGCCGTTGCCCCCGAGAAAAAAGCGGCACTCGGGACGGGGGTCATTGGGGCCCTTGTCCCCGGGCAAAAGGTGGCGCCCAGGACGGAGGGCTCTGGGGCCCTTGTCCCTTGGCAAAAGGCAAAAGGCGGTGCCCGGGACGGGGTCACCGGGGCCCTTGTCCCCGAGCAAAAGGCGACGCCCGAGATGAAGACTCCGGGGCCCTTGTCCCTGGGCAAAAGGCGGCGCCCGGGACAGTACAGTGGGGCTTTGTCCCTTATCGGAATTGATTGCACTGAGATTTTCCTCAAGATATTTTATTGTAAAGTAGATCTGAAGGCCCTGTGATGTACTATTAAGATACTATTTCTGTTTCCGTGCCCGCGCCGCTCATCGTCTCCATAGCCCACGGCACGACCTCCACTCCACCGCAACGCCACGCGCCCAAGACGCCACCGCTTTGCATCCACAGTGTCACCACGCTCCACAGCCTCGATGCCACAGCGAACCCTAAATCTGAGCCGCCACCGTCATCTGGCGCCATGTGTCGCAGCCTTGAGCCACCGGCGCCTTCTCCACAAATTCGCCGGCGCCCCGTCGCCGTCCTCTCTCTTTCTCAGTCTGCTTTGCCTCATCCACCGTGGCCCTCAATTATGACATGGCACGTGTCCTTGGCTTCCTCCCCGATCAGGGCCTCGACTGCATCCTCGACAGCTAAGATCTGCTCCAATAGCTGTCTTCTCCACTCCGACGCCGTCTTCAACAACAATTAGTTGTCGAGCCCAAGCACTTCTTCCTCCACTCCAGCAAGCTGCCGGTGAACCTCCAGGCCTTTGGCAACCTTGAGAACATCCTTGACAGCTTCTCTAGTGACAATTTCGCCTCTCTAATTCCATTCTCTTCTCCCTCATTCCTGTTTTCCTGTAATGCTTGTAAAGAATCAACCCTGATTGTGTGATGAACTTTAAGTGACTACTAGTTCAACTGTATTTCATTTGCCCCAAATTGTTATCCATTGTGATTCTGTTCTTCTATGGTTGAATCTCTTCTCTTAAGTGAGTTTGCTCTGTGCTGATTGTGAATCTGAGCTCCATTGTTAGTTAATGTCTAAATGTGCTGCCACGATAGCTATTTTACCTGTGCTGATTGAGAATCTGGTTGGTATTTAGATTTGAGAGTTGGATGTGTTTTGCTCTGCTTCAATAGACCTACTTTTGTGCTAAGATTTGATGGGCTGAGTTTTGAAGATCTATTTCATCATTTCAGTTCCGTCCAGGGGTTTACGATCTGTGCTGCTTGGTCATAACTGTGCTTGCTAAGAATTAAACTCAATTCTCTGAATTCATTGCAAAATTCCAGAGCCTTTTGAGTTGATTTAGGTCTTGATATCCTCTGTGACGTTCTGTTATTGATACTTGTGCTTAAAACTCTTGTAATCAATTTCTTGAGTCGTCTGTGTGGTTTATGGGCAATTTAGGTACTGAGATGCTTGAGCGATTTATTTCAAGTACTGATTGGTTGCAATTTTGCTTCTACCTATTGCCTGTGCGAACTTTGTCGTGCGAACTTTGTCATGGGTGTTACCTGATTGAGAGCGCTACAGGGGGATGGTCCATGTTAATTCTTTAAGCACTCGTTTGTTGATACCATTGATTGGTGTACTTGTTTTAGTAGCTTTCATCTTCCTCTCATGAGACTACTAAACGGTTACAAGTCTATCAATTGTATTCACGAACGCACATATAGATTTAGCATCAATTGATTTATGTCTCACGATCAGTTCTCCCTCTTTTTCGTTTTGACATTTCCTCCCTTTTTTTCTCGATTTAGTTTTTTTCATTTGTTTTGTCAATTTAATCCTAGTTTTATACGCTTGCTTCCGATCTAGTCTCTGTGGAAGAACAACGTACTTGCCCATTGTCGCATCTCCGTTCTCTTGCGAAACTCACTCTAAACTTGTATCAAAATTTTGGCGCCTTTGTCGGGTACTAGAATTAGCGAGCGTATTTAACTATGATTAAATTGTCTTCTTTTCTTTCTTTTTGATTTCTCTTGATTCACTTTTCTTTTCCCTCTTAGCTCTTTTCTTCAGATTGACTAACTATTGATTGAGATTAACATTGGCTTCTAATCATCTTTGTCTGCGTTTCCATACACTGCTCTATTGATCTCTGTTTCTTTCAGGAGTTGATTGATGTATGTGCCGGTCTAGTAGTGATCCATCCATAGCCTCGTTTGATCTTGAGATCGAGCGCATATTCAGACACCTACTGAGAGAGAGAGAGAGAGAGAGAGAGAGAGAGAGAGAGAGAGAGAGAGAGAGAACGGCTCAGAGGAGTAGATATGGCCAAGTAAGGTCCCCCACCCCAACTTCTTCGTGATCTTTCCAGGTGTCATGCAGCCAGCCATTCAGGCTAACAACCTACTCTAATTATGATGGTACAATAATCCTGCTTTGGAGGATCACTCATGGAGGACGCGACGAGCACATCCGGACCTTTCTTGAGTATTGTAATACATTGAATATCATGGTGTTTCTGACGATGCCATTCGCACACGTTTATTTCCAATATTTCTACATGATGATGGGCATGCGTGGTATCATTCTTTACCTTTAAGTGTAGATATGGCATGGGAGCAGCTGCTTAAGGCTTTCCTGGAGCGATTCTTCCCGCCGTCGAAATCGGCGGAGATACAAGCATAGATTACCGGATTTTCTCAGTTAGATGGTGAGAGGAGCAGTACCAAAAGCTTCTCCAATTGTGCCCACACACCGCTGACGAGGATTGACACCCGAGTCAGTTCAAATAAATGCACGACTGGTTTAGGATAGATTCGAACCAAACACGCACTTGGCGGGGCGAACTCAAGTCATTCTGAGGAGCACAAGCCCGAGGTCGCAGGCTTTACGCGATCAGACTGTAGCTAGTGCGCGGTCAGGGGTTCGTATGCTATGCGCGAATAGAAGACTGAAGATATTGCGCGGTCAGCCAACATCGCGCGGTCAGAGCACCCTCGACCAGGGAACGTGGGATTAATCTGCCCACGTAACGGGGATATCCTAACTACCCCGAAGATTCTTCCAAGTGGGAGAACAACCGTCCGGAGGTTAATGCGTGCGGTTATCCACGAATAACACGTGTTAAACCTACGTGGGAGTTAAGAGCGGTTGACAAAACCGCATCCAAGCAACCGTTTGATGCCGTTACGATTTGGCACCCTTTCGACCAGTATAAAGGGGCAGCCCGATGCATCAAACAGGGACATGAGATCGAAGGATCGAGAGATCGAAGCACTGAGCCATCCAGTGATCGATTGATCGAACCTGACCAGACGAAAACAACCCGAAGGCGATAGTCTAAATTAGATAGCTTTCACAAAGCCCTTCAGGCTCTGTCCTGTATAAACACATAGGGAAAATCTTCGCCTGTGAAGATCTTTTTCTGCAACTCTGTAAATCCTTTTACTATACATAGTGAAATCCCAACAGGACGTAGGGCTATTACTCCCACCATCGAGGGCCCGAACCTGTATAAATCTCTCTGTGCTCTAGTTCTCCATAATTCTACATACCTTCCGGGAGGGACACCCTGAAAGGTCTCACAACCTACAGATCTTGCATAAGTTCGGCTAAGGACCCCGAGTCTGAATCGTCGACAGCTGGTGCCCACCGTGGGGCCTTTCTCAAGGCGTCCTAATTTTCATCCGGAGGTTCGCTGAACTATGGCTGGAGCATATGATTCCGAGAACGATTTTGATCTCGAAGATTATGCTCACATTCCGATGCCTTCTCCGAGCGATCCTGTTCCGATAGATGAAATTGGAGGTGAAAATCTCCCAGAGGTCGAATCGACTCTCCAGGTCATGTCCATCGACCAGGGGGCGACTAGCGCAAGGTCAGAACCCACCGAAGTTCTTAATACGTTAGGGGGTGAGTCCGGTCCGTCATACGACCCCGCTGAGGGGAAGGATGATATCTACCAGGAAATTAGCCTGGGGAGATTCGACCCTGATAACCTCCACCGTCTCTTTGATTTCGAGTCTGACTCGGAACAAACTGAGATGTTTTCTCCCTCGGCGACCTCTCTCCCTAGACAGTTTGCTGCCTTATCGGAGGAAACTCCTGATCAACGGGCTGCTAGGGAAGAATAGGAACGCAAACAGAAGGAGGATCAAGATCTCGAGCAACAGGACAACGAACTACGCAGAACTACCCTAGAGGCTCTTCAAGATGCGTAGGCTCGTTACGATGCTGCTCCGAGTTCTTCCCGACGATCACGTGGTCGTAGACGCGACCAGACCCCTTCTTTGCCTCCGGAGCGTTTCCCGGTGGACGAAGAAACGGTGACACCTGGTGCCCCTAGGAGAAGTACACATGGCAGACTCCGATCTATCGCAGAGGTCATGCGTAATTTTCCTCCTACGATCATGGATGCGCAGAAACCAGCTTTCACCAGAATCCTGGCGGAGAGGTTGGATGAGGTCGCATCTGAGGCGACCCCCATGGCCTCTTTGTAGCTTCTAGGCCCCTAAAGAGTGTTTTAGTAATTAATGACAATTACAAATGCTATACTAACGATACCTGCTAAGTTGTGTCAAGAAGAAACTCAAAAGACAGGTTAATGAAAGGCAAAGAAAGAGCCTCATGATGAAGAAAGGACATTGATCAAAGAGGCAAAGGTACGAAATAGTTTGTTTTTCGTCATACCGGTCTAAGGTGATTAGAGAAGAATTTTGACCGGATTTTTGGATAGTCACCGTACTATTAAGAGGAGCATGTGGTGTATCACGAAATACTTCATCTATGTGCCACAAATCATAAAATCAACTTGCATTGCACACTAGAAGGTCACATACTTTGAAAAAGCTTGTTTCAACTCTTTTCTGCCAAACTCTGTCTCAGTCGGTCTGACCGTTTGTTAGACCGGTCTGACCGAATAGACGGGCTGACCAAATAGGGTTTCGGACTGACCGACGTTATGGCAAAGTCTAGTGTATTCCTTAAAAAGGTCGGTCTGTCCGTAGGTAAAAACCTAGGTCAGTCTCCTGGTACTTCATGTCCTATCTTTCTGATGTTTTGTGTTATGACGGTTTGACCGTTTGTTAGACCGGTCTGACCGAGAAATCGGTTTGACCGTGTTTTTGTCCTACGGTCTGACCGTATGGCCGGTCTGTCCGTATTTTTTGGCCTGACCATATAACGTGTCCAGAAACTATGTCGTCTCTGGACAGTTTCATGGTCTGACCGCAATTGGCTCTGGTCTGACCGTGAGTGTGCCTGACAAGGGCAGGTGAGCATTTATTGCGCCTGTTTTATGCCGTTGCAATTGCGGCGGTCTGACCGGGCTTATACCTGCGGTCTGACCGCCAAGTGATCTTTTTCTCCCAACGGCATGTAACGGCTATATTTATTGTGGGGGGTATATATACTCCCATGCACGGCCCTGTTCATAACTTTTGGCATATTTGTGAACATTGTCATCATCCTTGAGAGCTTAAGCAAGTTTCATACACTACTCTAGGGTTCTAATTCTCGAATTTGTGAGAGTGTGCATTTGAGATCTTCTAGTGCATTGCATTTAGATCACTAAATAAATCTTGTGGCACTAGAAGAAGGTTAAGTGATCATCACCGGCTTGTTACTCTTGGAGTTTGCTGGCTCCTAGACGGCTCGAGAGAAGGTTTTGGAGAGCTCTTCAAGGAAGATTGTGAAGAAGCCTCAAAACGTCTTGTGAAAGGGTTTAGCACGCCTTGCCAGAGAGGTAAAGTGCATCATTAGTGAAATCGAGGTTTGGATAACTCATCACATTAATCCGGCTCAATATCTAGGTCACTTCTCGAGAGAAGGTTGACTAGATAAAGGAGCGGTTAGAGATTTGAGTTTGCCTCAACGTGGATTAGGGGTGATCGGCAAATCACCGAGACCACGGGATATATCCTTGTGTTAAAATTGTTCATTGTTCTTCATGTGTTAGTTATTTGCTCTCATTTACTATTAATTGTTTGATTAATTGTTAATTATTTAAAATCGCCTATTCACCCCCCTCTAGTCGATATCCTAGATCCCTTTCACTCTTCCCGGTCAGTAACGCGTTCCCACACCGAGAGCGTTCTCACTCTGGTTCTGGTCGACAAAGTTACCCGCCGCCTATACCATCCCGCCAGGACAAGTCCAGGCGGGCGCAGGATTCTCGTGATAGGGATCGAGTCCCTATCCACTCTCGCTTAGGACCGCGAGTGGCTTCTCCATTGCGTGAGGTCGCTCGCGATCCAGTTGAAAGTCACAGGACAGTCCACGGTCCCTACGTTGGTTGTAAAGCTTTTTCGTCCGGCCTTCGTGCGGTCGTTTGGCCAGAAAATTTTCGACCAGGGGCCATAGAAAGGTTAGACGGAACTCAAAACCCATCCGAGTTCCTTCAAATCTATATTACTGCCATCCAAGCAGCATGAGGCGATGACTGGGTCATGGCCAACTACCTGCCTACAGTTCTTGAAGGGCCGGCAAGAACCTGGTTGTTTAATTAGCCCGAAGGTTCTATCTATAACTGGGAAATGCTGTGCGACGCTATCTTCAGTAATTTCCAAAATTGTTATCAAAAGCCGGGTAAAGAGGACGACCTTCATCGACTACGGCAAACTTCGACCGAAACCCTTCGTCAGTTTGTCAAGAGGTTTGTCGGGGTGAGGAATACCATTCCTAATATATCTGACAGCTCCGTTATTAGGGCATTTAAACATGCCGTTCGATATCGGAGATTCATTGAAGACTTGCTCATCCACCCTCCTCGATCAATAGCCGATCTCTTTGATATGGCTGATCGATACTCCGACGCGGCCGAAGCGGTCGAATGGAACTGGATGGCCGATAAAGGTAACCTACCACCTCAACCAGGTCTCAAGGACGCTAGGAAAGAAGATTCAAGCAAGAAACCAGAATCTTCGTCTGGCGGGAAGTCGAAGAAGTCGAAAAGGAATCGCTCTGGACAGTACCGCGAGGTCGCAGTTGCAGAGAAGTCTCCTTCGACCAAAGGTAACAAGTCTTCGTTCAAAAATAAAACTGCTTCTGGTGGTCGTAGTGCCGACTAGCCAGAAAAGTCGACTAACCCGCAGGAAGGCAAGAAATGGTGTCCACTCCACAACTCCACAGGCCATGACCTCATGAATTGCAGGAGTTGGTTGAAGCAGTTAGATGACTTCTACCAGGGGGTTGGACCAATGCCGACCTTACCGACTAAGGAATAAGCGTGCGGACTTAGAGACGCCGACGAGGACGAAGAGATGTCTTACCAGGTACCTCATAATCATGTTAATGTTATTTTCGGGGGTTCCTCCTCTTTTGTTTCCAAAAGGCAGTTTAAGGCCTTTTATCGAGAAGTTAACCAAACCTAGACATCCCTTGGTGAACCTCAGTACCCCCGTTGGTCGGATACACCTTTGACGTTTGATCGCACTGATTGTCCTGCGGCGCTTACTCGACCACTAAGGCTCCCTCTGGTCATTACCCCTATCATTAGTAATGCGAGAGTCGAAAGGGTCCTGATCGACGGAGGAAGCTCCTTGGATATTTTATTAGTCAAGGCACTTGACGAGATGCAAATCCCTCGTTCCAAGATTAAGCTCATAATTCATCCGTTTTATGGGATAATCCCTGGTCCTTCCATGATGCCGTTGGGACAGGTGGTTCTCCCGGTCACGCTGGGAGAACCGGATAACTTCCGAACAGAATTGGTTACTTTTGATGTAATTGATTGTGATTCGGTTTACAATGCAATCTTTGGCAGGCCAACTCTTGCTAAGTTCATGATGGCAACGCACTATACTTATCAGTGCGGCAAGTTGCCCGGCCCCAAAGGTGTCATCTCGATCCGAGGCAGTCGCAACGTAGCACTAACGTGTGACCGGCTATCTTTGGAGATGGTGGACCAACTTCCCCTCCGGGACGCTCAGGTCGCCACAGTCGCCGTAGACGCAATCAAAGCTGCTCCTCGACCATATGAGAAACTCAAACTAGTTCCATTGTACCCAGACGATCCATCCAAGACAATTCGGGTCGGATCAGGCCTGGATGACAAATAGGAACTCGAGCTCATTACTTTCCTCTGGGCTAACGCAGATGTGTTTGCGTGGAAACCGTCCGACATGCCCGGTGTCCCAAGGGAAGTAATCGAGCACAGGTTAGCAATTCGACCTGGACAGTGACCAATAAAGCAAAAGTTCAGGCATTTTACTGTCGACCGACAAGAAGCCATCCGAGAGGAGTTGGACAAACTCCTAAAAGCCGGGTTTATTCGCGAAGTCGATCACCTGGAATGGCTTGCAAATCCGGTCATGGTCTGCAAGTCAAATGGTAAGTGGCGTATGTGCGTCGACTACACCAGCCTCAACAGTGCCTGTCCGAAGGACGACTTTCCCCTTCTCCGCATCGACCAGCTGGTCGACTCAACCACGGGTTGCGAATTGATGAGCTTCCTGGATGCCTACTCAGGATACCATCAAATTAGCATGGCAGAAGAAGATGAAGAGAAGACTGCCTTCATCACCCCGTTCGGCACCTACTGCTACGTCAGAATGCCGTTCGGTCTCAAGAACGCAGGTTCCACGTACCAGCACTTGATGCAAAAGACCTTTCTTTCCCAGATAGGGCGTAATCTCGAAGCATATGTAGACGACTTGGTTGTAAAAAGTACTTAGAGATTGTCTCATTTGGACGATCTCGCTGAAACCTTCTGTAATTTGAATCGCTTTGGAATTAAATTGAACCCGGAGAAATGTTCTTCTGGGGTTTCCTCAGGAAAACTCCTTGGTTTCCTTGTTTGTTCTAGAGGCATTGAAGTTAATCCTGAAAAAATCAGGGCCATCGAACAGATGAGGTCTCCCTCGACCATGAAAGATGTACAATGCCTGGCTGGTCGCATGGCGGCCTTAAGTCGTTTCATATCACGACTAGGCGAGAGGACACTACCTTTCTTCAAGGCCCTGCGGAAACATCACAATTTCACATGGTTTGATGAGGCCGAAAAAGCATTTCAGGAGGTAAAGGCATACTTGTCTAGTCCACCAGTCTTGGTATCTCCCGACAAAGGAGAACCATTGCTTCTCTATTTAGCGACCACCCCGCACGCGGTCAGCACTGTCCTGATCACGGATAGGGAAGGAATACACAGACCTGTCTACTATGTAAGTGAGGTACTTCATGGTCCTAAGGAGCGATACCCTGAGGTTCAGAAGATACTTTACGCACTACTGATGGCTTTCCAAGCTCACAAGATCACAGTACCCTCCTCTTTTCCATTGGGGGATATTGTCCGAAATCCAGAGAAATCTGGTCGAATAGCCAAATGGGCGGTCGAACTCGGTTCTTTCGATATCCATTTCACGCCCCGCACGGCGATTAAGTCTCAGGTCTTGGCCGACTTTGTGGTCGAATGGACCAACCCTGAGCCACCCGTGCAGGTGCCCGACAAATTGGAATACCCCGATCACTGGACAATGTACTTCGACGGTTCCCGTAGTTTTCAACACTCTGGGGCTGGAGTGGTCTTAGTTACGCCTCAGGGCGAACAGCTTAAGTATGTCATCCAACTACACTTTGTTGCGACCAATAACGCAGCAGAGTATGAAGGTCTTCTTGCAGGGCTCCGGGCAGCAAAATTCCTCAGAGTCCGTCGATTAGTGATGCGGGGAGACTCACAGCTGGTCGTAAACCAGGTAAACAAAGAGTACAGCACCTCCAATGAGACAATGGCTCATTACCTGGGGGAAGTGAGGAGATTGGAAAAACACTTTAGTCATTTCGAAGTCCAATACATCTCGCGAAAGGACAACATTCTCGCAGACCAATTATCCAAAATTGGGTCCTCACGCACATCCGCTCCGGCAGGAGTGTTCGTTGAACACTTGGAACATCCTTCGATTATGACTTCGGTCGAGAATGATCCGGTAACAGTATGCGTTACCAACCTCGGTCAGGAACAGGATTGGACTCATCCATTGAGAGTCTATCTTGAACATGGGACCCTACCCAAGGATGAAACCGAAAGCGATCGGTTGATTCGAAAAGCGCGTCTATACAAGCTCATAGAAGGAGTTTTGTATAGAAAGGGTACTCAAGGAGTATTCATGCACTGCATATCTCAGGAGGAAGGCAAATCCCTCTTGAAAGAAATACATGATGGTGTGTGCGGTGCGCACGCGTCATATCGAACACTGGTCGGAAAGGTTTTTCGACAAGGATTCTACTGGCCTTCGGCACTCGATGATGCCAAGCATATGGTCAAGATGTGTCCTCAGTGTCAGTTTCATGCAAGACAAGTTCATCAACCTGCCTACGCATTACAGACCATTCCCCTTGCATGGCCTTTTGCGGTCTGGGGGATGGATATTGTCGGTTCTATGCCACAAGCGGTCAATGGGTACAAGTTTCTGTTCGTAGCTATTGATACGTTTACAAAGTGGATTGAGGCCGAACCGGTACGAAATATTACCGTATCAGCAGCACAAAAGTTCTTCCATAAGAACATCGTTGCTCGATTCGATGTTCCAAACCGTCTTATCACGGACAATGGTTCCCAGTTCGCCAGTGGTCTTTTCTTGGATTACTGCGATCAGATTGGGACCAAGGTGTGCTTTGCTTCTGTGGCACATCCACAGAGCAATGGTGCCGTGGAACGGGCCAACGGGCAGATACTGCAAGGCATCAAGAAACGTGTTTTCGATCGCCTTAAAACTCGCTCGGGGGCTTGGGCGGACGAGCTCTACACCGTTCTATGGGCACTACGAACTACTTCTAGTCGAGCCACCGGTGAGACGCCCTTCCATCTGGTCTATGGGGCCGAGGCCGTATTGCCTATGGAAGTTAGTATTGGATCTGTTCGGACAGAACAATTCGAACAAGTTGATCAGGCCGAACAGCGAGCACAGGATCTCATCCTCTTAGAAGAAAAGCGTGTTCGCGCTTTGATCAAGTCTGCGGTATACTTGCAAGTTTTGCGCAAGTACCATAACAAAAGGGTGCGACCGCGTAGTCTTCACGTGGGTGATCTGGTTTTACGAAAAATTCAAGACCAATCCAATCGCAACAAATTCTCCCCAAAGTGGGAAGGCCCTTACACTGTTGTTTTGGTGCCGCGACCAGGATCAACTAGATTAGCGATGGAGGATGGTCGGATCTTGTCCAATACTTGGAACATCGATCAACTACGCAAGTTTTACGTGTAAGTACTCAATCCCTTTTCCTTTTCAATTAGCATTTTATAATATGAAACAAGAAGTCTTTTGGTTTCATACGATGAACATCTCCTTTCATAAGATGAACACTGGTCGCCGGCGGTTATATTACTACAATATTCTAATCGGATTCCCTGGCCGATCTCATGACCACTTCCAGACAAGTCACTCATAAATAAGCCGTTTCTCAACGCATACGGGGCTTGTTGGTATGTCCTTGGTCACCTGAGTGGCTGCCGGTTTGCAACAAGGTTAGGCGTTATATTGATCATAATTGCTGGCTTGATCGCACACCCCTGGTCGTTGCATTTGTATTTCTCCTGTGTTTATAATACTAAGTCTTCATTATCTATAATCACAGGCGGGGGCTGGGGGGATATGCTTATAATATGAAACAACAAAAAAGTGCTTCCTTTCAAAATCAAAAAATACATGCATTGCATTCTATAAGTTATGTCTGTACAGCTATAGAGGTTACATGATCCCGAGCTCAGTCAGAAGTTTATCTACGAGAGGACTGACTTCCTCCATGATGTCCTCGAGTTTCTTTTCACTCTCAATCTCTACCGTTCCCACCAGTGGATTCAGGTCCAGATCTGGGCCATGGTGGAGACGAAACCGGCAGAGAATGGCGGAGGCTACTGATCGAACCCTTGTTCTGATTACCTCTTGTTGTCACCGTGTATCTTCAAGAAGATACTCGAGTAGTGACTCTGCTTGGGCTACGACCAGTATAGACCAGTCGCTAGAGCTGAGGTCGTCTTTTGTGGTCTCGACCACATCAGCCCTTAGGAGACGGGCCACCATCTTTAGCTTTTCGAAGATGGATTGGCTCAGGTCTCTATTCGCCCTCCGGATAGAGTCGATGGTAAATTGGAGGATTGTCTTGTCCTGACCAAGCAATTTTATTTGTTTCGCTTGCGCTGCGACAAGAGGATTGTTACAAACAGTCTAAACGACAAGGTTTGGTTGTTCTGGTCGGAAATTGACTTACCAGAGAGCTGTGACCGTAGTTCTTTGAGCTCGGCCTCTTGATTCGAAATCGCGGTGGCCGCCCTGAGCTTGTCATCGGCCAGGCTCTTCTTCAGAGAAGCAACCTCCCTGCGACAAAAAAGATAATTGTCATAGCAAGTTTGTCTTCATGCAAACTAAAAAAGCATTTCTCCTTACTCTCGCAAGCAGTTTCTCTCCTTTTGTATGGCCTCGATGCTTTCCACCATAGCAATCGATTTGGCCGTTATACGGGATAGTTCCTGTAACACAGAGGGAAATCAGTTCCATTCTATGCAAAATTCAGGTATCATGAGGAATGTATAACATACCTCTGTATACTCCCGGAATGAATTATCCTCCGGGATGGCGGGAGGCCTAGACGAGGGACTAGCCTCATCCTCGATGGAAGCAGTAGGTGGATAAGCCTCAGTCGCAGGTTCCAATGCCTACAACTGGGTCTCCGTGCCCGACTCGTCCCTAACGGCCCGGACGACTTCCTGGACCAAAGGGACAGAGCACTCTTCACCAGAGGCTCCAGCACCGGCAGAGACTTCAACCCTCCCCGGGGCGGTTGGGGGGCTCGATGCCACGTCTTTACGCCTACAAAGAAAAAAGAAGTCATCGATCACATTGATGGTCGCCACTGTTGCATCTAGGCCTTCATGCCTAACCCTAATTTTGATGATTAATGAAAACAAAGTGTTCCGGACTAATCGTGCTTTTGAGATTGATTGATACAGGGATCAGTTGGGAAGAAATACAAGATGATCAAGATGAACCCGACTTGAAGTGAAGCACAAGATGCAGAAGAGTAAAATACAAGACGCAAATCATGAAGATGCGAAAGAGCTAGGTATGATGAGTTTTTTTATTTTTACCGATCTCGGCGTTTGGAGATGATCGGTTAGGGAAATTATTTTTTAGTTTTAACCGTACTATAAAGAGGGGTGGCGAAAGTCCTCTCTTTATCTCCATCACAAACCGAGAAACCTAGGTCATTGCATTGCATCATTTTGAGTTGGATTTGGTTTGAACTTAATTTGAAAATCTGGTTTTTCAGTTCAGTTTTTGATAGCAGAAGAGTATTTGCAATTTTCAGAAAGATCTAGGCAGATCTGGTTTTTGCTTCTGTTGACAAAAATGTAGCCCTTGAAATTATCTTTCAAACGAGCTATTAAACACCTCTTTTGGATTTCTGGATTTAAAGTTATCCCTGTTTTTGTTCATGCTGACTGTCAGTTTGCTAAACTGACTGTCAGTTTGAATGTCAGTTCGTGTTAACTGACATTTGTCCAGAGAGGGTGTATTTTGGGCTCAAAACTTTTGTACTAAACTGACTGTCAGTTCGTCCATACTGACTGTCAGTTAGGGTTTCGACCACAGAGATTTTAACTGAGTTTCTATTTGTTTTTGATCGAATTAGTGGTCGAACTGACTGTTAGTTGGTGTAACTGACTGTCAGTTGTGGGTTTGAGGTTTCCATAAACGACCACGAACGGCTAGCAAAGTTTTATCCGTAAATTTTGTCGGCCGTTGTGCACTGAACTGACTGTCAGTTAGGCAAACTGACTGTCAGTTTGGGTTGCTGATTTTCAGCCCTAGCTCCAACGGTTCATTTGATTCTTGAGGCTATAAAAAGGGGCTTTGGGCATAAGTTTTACAGAACAAGCAGCAGCATTTCATATACACTCTTGAACTTTAGTTTTCTACATAGAATCTTGATCTTTTGATCAAGTTGAGTGTTTTTCGATCCACCGAGTATTTCAGTTCTTTGCATTTTGCATTCACTTAGCTTCTCGGTGCGTGTTTGGAGGTCTAGAGAAGACCTCGCTGCCTTTTACTCTTGGTGAGCGCCCTCACCTAGACGGTTCGGAGGCGTGGCCGTTGATCTCTCCGTTCGGAGATTGTCGGAGAGGCTCGGCAAGTGTGTACAAGGCATCGGTGCTCGCCTTTCCGGAGTGGACAAGGAGCAACCATTAGTGATAATATCCTTTGTGGATATTGAGGCAAGACTCAAGTGATTTGAGTGCTTCAACGAGGATTAGTGGAGACTGGGCGAGTCTCCGATACCTCGGTAAAAATTGATGTGTTCGTTCTCTTTCCCTTGCTTATATTATTTGTTCTTGATTTGCTCTTGATTTGCTTTAAGTTTTAAAGTTTTTAAAAGCCTCCTATTCACCCCCCCTTTAGTCGGCATCCTTGATCCAACACGTGGTATCAGAGCTTGGTCTCTCGAATCATTAGGCTTTACCGCCTAGAGAGAGGATGTCGTCAAGTGGAGATTTCCTTCTTGGTCATACCGGTCGTGCGCCTATCTTTGATGGGACAAACTATCCTTATTGGAAAGTGCGCATGTCAGTATTCCTAGAAGCTATGGGGCTTGATGTATGGGATATTGTTAAACTCGGTTTTACTCCTCCGGATGATTCGGCAAGTCAGTCTGAGGACGACAGGAGAAAACTGCATTTAAATGCCCGTGCAAAAAATGCTCTCTTTGCTGGTTTATCCTTGAATGAGTTCAACCGTGTGAGCAATCTCACGACTGCTCATAAGGTTTGGACCACCCTCGAAGAAATTTACGAGGGCACAACAAAGGTTAAAGAGGCAAAGTTGCTAATGGTGAGGCAAAAATATGAGACATTCACCATGTCATCAACTGAGTCCGTGGATTCCATGTTTACTCGGTTGAATAACATTGTGAATGAACTCAAGGGTCTTGGTGTTGTTTTTACTGACATTGAAATTGTGAGAAAGATGCTTAGGGCTTTACCTGAAAACTTCGACACTCTTGTGACGGTTCTCACAAACTCCGATTTATCGACCACAACACCGACCGATTTTTATGGGAACCTCATCACCCATGAGATGCACAAGAAGGAGAAGAAAGAAGTAGCTGAACCCTCGGAGACAAAGAAGAAAGCTTTGGCCTTCATCAAAGCCAACGCAAGGAACGATTCAAGCGATGGCTCCTCCGATGAAGACCTTGCACTCATGGTAAAGAACACTCAAAAACTTCTTCGCAGGTTGCATAAGAAGGGTGTCAATCTTGACACACGACCAAAGGGACAAAAGCAAAACAACTTCAAGGACATCATTTGCTATGGATGTCATGAGAAGGGACACATAGCTTCAAGATGTCCAAACAAGAACAAGGGATGGAACAAAAAGAAGAAATTCTTCAAGAAGAAGAATGAAGAAATCAAAGAAGCCTGCTTTGGAGAGTGGATGTCCGGCGGAGAAAGCTCCGACTCCGACTCCGACAACGAAAGAAGTTGCTCCAAGAAGATGGCCGGATTAGCTCTCGGCAACATCAAAACTTCAACTAGCTCATCCATTTGCCTTATGGCCAAAGGCGATGAAATGGTACACTCTAATGATCCATCTTATGACGATTTAGTTGAAATGATAACCGAATTAAATGAAGTTTTTGGAAAAACTAAAAAGAAGTATAAGGCGCTTAAGGAAGAACATTCTTCCCTACGCGCTCAATACTCCGAGCTTAAAGATTCTTATGAAAGCATGCTCATAAAAGATGTTACAAATACCTCATCTAAAGTAGATGTTTCAACTTCATGTAATTTGGATGTTTCTCCCTCTAGTAGTCATCACATTCCATGTGTTTCTAATGATAATATTTTAAATGAAAATAATGAACTTAAGGCTCAAGTAGAAAAGCTTGAAAATTAGAGAACTGTTATAAAGGTAAAATATCCCTTGATCTAATCCTTAGTAAACAAAAGTGTTCTTTTAGAAAAGAAGGATTAGGATATTTTCAAAAGAAAGGGAAGAAACCAAATTCTAAAACTATATTTGTTAAAGCATGCAACACATTTTGTCACAAATACCATGAAACTGGTCATTCGCATGAAGCATGTCCCTTAATGACTCATAATTATTTTGATACTTGCTACATGCTTCAAAAGTCGAGAAAAGGTTATGCTATAGCAAAGTATGTTGGTGCACCCATGTTAAATAAAAGAAAGAAATCTATTTGGGTGCCCAAAGCTTTGATTGCTAACATTGAAGGACCCAAAAAGGTTTGGGTACCTAAAAGAACTTAATTCTTTGTACGCAGGTGAACTACAAGACCGGTGGGAGGCATTGGGTACTCGATAGCGGATGCTCCGAACACATGACCGGTAACAAGAAGTTGTTCACCTCACTCAAAGACAACTCAAGCGAGAATCAAAAGATTACCTTTGGCGACAATCGTCAAGGAAATGTGGTAGGCTTGGGTAAAATCGCAATCTCAAATGATCTTTCTATTTCTAATGTTTTATTGGTCGAATCTCTGAATTTCAATTTGCTTTCTGTTGCACAAATTTGCGATTTTGGTTTTAGTTGCACATTTTTCCCAAAAGAAGTTTTGGTAGAAAGTTTAAAAGATAAAACCTTGATCTTTAAAGGCTTTCGGTTTGGAAATCTTTATTTGGTTGATTTTCATTCAAAAGATGCATCTCTTTCAACATGTCTTGTCTCTCAAACCTCAAAAGGTTGGCTATGGCATAGACGACTTGCACATGTTGGAATGCATCAATTGAGAAAACTTTTAAAGCGTGATTTGGTTGTTGGCTTAAAGGATGTGAATTTTGAAAAGGACAAACCTTGTAGCGCTTGTCAAGCAGGCAAGCAGGTAGCTACTTCACATCCAACTAAGCGCATTCTTTCTACTTGTAAACCTTTGGAACTCCTTCATATGGATTTATTTGGACCTTCCGAGTTCCAAAGCATCGGGGGTAACAATTATTGTTTTGTGATTGTTGATGATTTTACTCGCTACTTGGGTTTTCTTTATTTCTCAAAAATCTGAAACCCTGATGTTTTCAAAAGTTTTGCAAAACGTGTTTCTACTGAATTCGAATTATCCATCAAGAAAATCCGTAGTGATCATGGTGGAGAGTTCGTTAATTCAACTCTATTTGATTTTTGTGACTCTCTTGGAATCAAACACGAATTTTCCACATCCTACACTCCACAGCAAAATGGAGTCGTTGAAAGGAAAAATCGAACACTTATAGAAATGGCCAGGACTATGCTAAGTGAGTATGATACTCCTACTCGCTTTTGGGCTGAAGCCGTGCATACCGCTTGCTATTCTATAAATCGACTTTATTTGTATCCTCTTCTGAATTTGACTCCTTATGAGCTTCTTATTGGGAGTAAGCCAAATATTTCTTATTTCCGAGTTTTTGGATGCAAATGTTATATTCTTAAGAAAAGAAATTTTGGTGGTAAATTTCAAAGAAGAGTAGATGAAGGCTTTCTAGTCGGATACTCCACCACTAGTAAAGCTTATCGTGTTTTTAATAAAAATACAAGCTGCATTGAAGAATCTGGTGATGTCGAATTTGATGAGACTAACGGCTCGCAAAAGGAGCAAGTCTCTCATAAAGTTTCAAGTGAAGATCTTCAAGAAGCCATGAAGAACATAACCGTTGGAGACATCAAGCCAAGAGAAGAAGATCAAGAAGATGATGTCAACGTTGAGAATGTTGATCAAGATGTATCATCATCTCATGTTGATCCTCTAGAACAAGGCCAAGATGAAGCACAAAGGCAACATCAAACGATCACCAAGGATCACCCTCTAGATCAAATATTGGGTGACGTCAGTAAGGGTGTTCAAACTCGATCTTGTATTGCTGCATTTTGTGAACATCATTCTTTTGTATCTTCTTTAGAACCCAAACATGTTAATGAAGCTTTAAATGATCCTGATTGGGTAAATGCCATGTATGAGGAACTTAATAACTTTGCTAGAAATGAAATTTGGACCTTAGTAGAAAGACCCAAAGATCATAATGTTATTGGAACAAAATGGGTTTTCAGAAATAAGCAAGATGAAAATGGTGTTCTAATTAGGAACAAAGCTCGTCTTGTTGCTCAAGGATTCACTCAAGTCGAAGGTTTAGACTTTGGTGAAACTTTTGCACCGGTAGCAAGACTTGAAGCAATTCATATACTTCTTGCTTATGCATCATGTTTTAATATCAAACTTTTTCAAATGGATGTAAAAAGTGCTTTCTTAAATGGTGAAATTTCTGAACTTGTGTTTGTTGAACAACCTCCTGGATTTGAAGATTCTAAATTTCCAAACCATGTTTTTAAATTGTCGAAAGCTCTCTACGGTCTCAAACAAGCTCCTCGGGCTTGGTATGAGCGTTTTAGAGACTTTCTATTATCAAAAGGTTTTAAAATTGGGAAGGTTGACACAACTCTCTTTACAAAGAAAATTAAAAAAGAATTGTTCATTTGTCAGATATATGTTGATGATATTATCTTTGGATCTACTAATGAACATTTCTGTCATGAGTTTGGAGAGATGATGTCTAGGGAGTTCGAGATGTCCATGATTGGTGAGCTGAGCTTCTTCCTCGGACTTCAAATCAAGCAACTCAAGAACAGTACGTTCGTGAGCCAAACAAAGTACGTGAAGGACCTGCTCAAGAGCTTCGGGATGGAAGACGCTAAGGCAATCAAAACTCCCATGGCGACCAATGGACATCTGGACATGGACAAAAGCGGCAAATCGGTCGATTCTAAACTTTATAGGTCTATGATTGGTAGTCTTTTATATCTTACTGCATCTAGGCCTGATATCATGTTTAGTGTGTGCTTGTGTGCTAGATTTCAGTCTGATCCTAAGGAATGTCATTTAACTGCTCTTAAAAGAATCCTTAGGTATTTAAAATGCTATCCCAGTTTATGCCTTTGGTATCCGAAAGATGCAAATTTTGAATTAATTGGATATTCTGATTCTGATTATGCTGGGTGTAAGATTGATCGTAAGAGCACATCTGGTAGCTGTCAGCTGTTGGGGAGATCATTAGTATCATGGTCATCTAGGAAGCAAAATTCTGTAGCTCTCTCCACAGCTGAAGCTGAATATGTGTCTGCAGGCAGTTGTTGTGCTCAATTATTGTGGATGAAGCAGACATTTTTGGATTATGGAATAATATTTGATAAAGTGCCACTCTTGTGTGATAATGAAAGTGCCATTAAAATTGCTAATAATCCTGTTCAACATTCTAGAACTAAGTATATTGAAATAAGGCACCACTTTATTAGAGATCATGTGGCAAAAGGTGATATTGATGTGAATTATGTTAGAACTGATATGCAACTAGCAGATATTTTCACCAAACCCTTAGATGAATCAAGATTTTGCTTTTCAAGGGGTGAACTGAACATTATTGATATATCAAATGCTAGTTGATGTGCTAAATGTGTTGTTTGTATAAAATATTATTATTTTATTCCCTTTCTGGTCTTAGACTGCTTCTGGTCGAAATTGACCAAACTGACAGTCAGTTTCTTTAATTGACAGTCAGTTCAGTAGTTAGGAGCCTGGTCTTAATCTCTGGTCGAAGTCATTGTCATAACTGACAGTCAGTTTCACAAACTGACAGTCAGTTACGTGCATTTGATTTTGGTCGTAGCTCCTGGTCGTGTTCGAGATCCAAACTGACTGTCAGTCTCATACACTGACTGTCAGTTTCAAAACTCAGTTCTGTGAACTGACTGTCAGTGTGGCACACTGAATGTCAGTTCTATGTTTCTGAGTTTGGAACTGACTGTCAGTTGCGGGATCCAGAACCCTAAAATCCCCCGTTCTTTTTCCTGCCTCTTCATCTTTTCTCGCCGACGGTCTTGTTTTTGTGCTCTCTCGCCGTCGCCGTTTGCTCCACCTCCTCGCCGTGCCGCGCCGCCGCCTCCTTGCGCCTCCTCTCGTCGCCGGTGAACTTCTCACCGCTTCGCTCGTCTCGACCACGTTGGCTTTTGGCTCCTCTATTCCCCGGTTTGGCTCCTCTGCAGTGATCGTGTTCCTCCTCGACGTGGTGTGCCTCGTTGTGCTGGCCGAACTGCGTCGCCCAGATCTGTTCGACGTTTCGGCTTCTTTGTTCGTCTGTTCAGGTCGTCTCTTCCTCTTCCCCTGTTTTCTTTCTCTGTTTTCGATTCTCAGTCATGTCTGATCAGCCGTCGTCCTCGCGACGCATGGCCCGACGGAAGAACGCGGCAAACAGCCAGCGTTCATCCGGTCAAACGTCTGAAACCCGGCTTTCGCCCCCGCCTGAGCGTGTCCCCGTGGATTACTCCCGGTGGCACACTAGCCGCCTTTGCACGCTCCGCTCCACAAACCCCTATCTGTCGCCGCGTCCCACTGGTCGCGACGCGTGCGAGGTCCTCACTTGCTTCACAAACCTCCACCTAGACCTATTTACCAGTGTCTATAGCCGCGCACCCATTTTCGCTCACCGCTCTCTGTCGTGGGGTACGATCGCCTCTCGCACAGGCATCGCCACCCTCGCAGATTTGTTTGGCACTGTAGGGATCCGCGACCTTGTCGCCGATTCCTCCTTGCATTGGGCTGAGGGGCCCATTCGCCATTTTTATTCTACCTCTTCATTTCCCCTCAGCGTGACTTCATGACCTTAATGACGGGCCTCCAGGTCTACACCGTCACGAAGGAGCAGTTGGAGTCCGCGCTCGGACTGGTGCGTCCTCCTTCTGGTCGCCAGCTCCACACTCTCCCAGACCTCGAGCGTCGGGAGGTGGCCATGCTCTATTCCGGCCCCTTCCAGCTCCGTCACATCGCTGGCTTGCGCCGCGATGTTGATCTGGCCCTACGGATCCTCCGGCTCACTTTAGTCCCCATGACCGGAGATAGGGCCAGAGTCACCTATCTTGGGCTCCACGTCCTGATTTCTATCTTCTAGGAGGAGCCCTTCGACGTTGCTGATCTCATCATCAGTGAGATTCAGCACGTCCTTCTTTCCCCGCGCCGTCAGCTGATATACGCTCCGTATATCATGGCGGTGCTTCTTCATATCCGGGCCGTCGACACTGAGCTGCCACGGCCCCATCATCCGCTTCTCTTCTATCCTCCGGGCCAGGCTGATCACCGGCTTGGTGCTCGCCCCGCTGCAGCTGCTGGCCCTGGTTCTCCCGCATCAGATGATGATGCTGCGGGGGAGTCAGAGGACGAGGCTCCTGCTCAGGAGTCTTTTCCAGCTCCAACTGCAGGGACTGGCACCGGATCTGCGTCTTCTTCCTCTCAGCTTCAGGAGATTCTTCAGGTGCAGTAGCAGATCCTCAGCACCCAGGCGGAGCATCACTAGATGTTGCTTCGTTTGGTTGCACAGCAGGAGGAGATTCTGTGTCGCCTGCTTGCTCCCGGATCTTTGGTCCCTCGCAAGAGGGCCCGCCAGGCTGCGTCTTCTCCTAGCTCAGCTTCAGTTGCTGCTGATCCAGCTCCTGTTGCAGCTGCGACTCCTCCGGCGTCTCCAGCCATCGACGCGTCTGGATCTCCAGCAGGCTCCGGAGATACAGATGTGCTAGGACTTTCTTCAGATGATGAGCCTTAGGCTCTGATTTGTTTTTGTTTTTGCCTCCCTTTTTGTGCTTGATGCCAAAGGGGGAGAAGTATTTTGGATATTAGAGTCTTTTGCTGTATTGAACAGATGTTTATCTATTTTATATGGGGATGTTTTTGCTTATCAGATATGTCTGTGTGTGATGAGTTTATCTGTGTAGCTCTGATTAGCTCTGATATCTTTATATATATGATGACTTGGTTTCTTGAGATGATGTTCTTGAGCTCTGATACATTGATATATATGATGTCTTGATTTTGAGATGTGTATGCTCTGATGTGACTTGGTGATATTTTGCACATCTGTGACTTAGTTATGTATGAGATGCCCTGATGTTGGTTTATGATTTGATATGATGAGATGCATATACTCAGGGGGAGCTATTTCATTTATTTTATTGTTGAACACTTGTTGTCATCAATCATCAAAAAGGGGGAGATTGTTGCATCTAGGCCTTCATGCCTAACCCTAATTTTGATGATTAATGAAAACAAAGTGTTCCGGACTAATCATGCTTTTGAGATTGATTGATACAGGGATCAGTTGGGAAGAAATACAAGATGATCAAGATGAACCCGACTTGAAGTGAAGCACAAGATGCAGAAGAGTAAAATACAAGACGCAAATCATGAAGATGCGAAAGACCTAGGTATGATGAGTTTTTTTATTTTTACCGATCTCGGCGTTTGGAGATGATCGGTTAGGGAAATTATTTTCTAGTTTTAACCGTACTATAAAGAGGGGTGGCGAAAGTCCTCTCTTTATCTCCATCACAAACCGAGAAACCTAGGTCATTGCATTGCATCATTTTGAGTTGGATTTGGTTTGAACTTAATTTGAAAATCTGGTTTTTCAGTTCAGTTTTTGACAGCAGAAGAGTATTTGCAATTTTCAGAAAGATCTAGGCAGATCTGGTTTTTGCTTCTGTTGACAAAAATGTAGCCCTTGAAATTATCTTTCAAACGAGCTATTAAACACCTCTTTTGGATTTCTGGATTTAAAGTTATCCCTATTTTTGTTCATGCTGACTGTCAGTTTGCTAAACTGACTGTCAGTTTGAATGTCAGCTCGTGTTAACTGACATTTGTCCAGAGAGGGTGTATTTTGGGCTCAAAAATTTTGTACTAAACTGACTGTCAGTTCATCCATACTGACTGTCAGTTGGGGTTTCGACCACAGAGATTTTAACTGAGTTTCTATTTGTTTTTGGTCGAATTAGTGGTCGAACTGACTGTTAGTTGGTGTAACTGACTATCAGTTGTGGGTTTCAGGTTTCCATAAACGACCACGAACGGCTAGAAAATTTTTATCCGTAAATTTTGTCGGCCGTTGTGCACTGAACTGACTGTCAGTTAGGCAAACTGACTGTCAGTTTGGGTTGCTGATTTTCAGCCCTAGCTCCAACGGTTCATTTGATTCTTGAGGCTATAAAAAGGGGCTTTGGGCATAAGTTTTACAGAACAAGCAGCAGCATTTCATATACACTCTTGAGCTTTAGTTTTCTACATAGAATCTTGATCTTTTGATCAAGTTGAGTGTTTTTCGATCCACCGAGTATTTCAGTTCTTTGCATTTTGCATTCACTTAGCTTCTCGGTGCGTGTTTGGAGGTCTAGAGAAGACCTCGCTGCCTTTTACTCTTGGTGAGCGCCCTCACCTAGACGGTTCGGAGGCGTGGCCGTTGATCTCTCCGTTCGGAGATTGTCGGAGAGGCTCGGCAAGTGTGTACAAGGCATCGGTGCTCGCCTTTCCGAAGTGGACAAGGAGCAACCATTAGTGATAATATCCTTTGTGGATATTGAGGCAAGACTCAAGTGATTTGAGTGCTTCAACGAGGATTAGTGGAGACTGGGCGAGTCTCCGATACCTCGGTAAAAATCGCTGTGTTCATTCTCTTTCCCTTGCTTATATTATTTGTTCTTGATTTGCTCTTTATTTGCTTTAAGTTTTAAAGTTTTTAAAAGCCTCCTATTCACCTCCCCCTCTAGTCGGCATCCTTGATCCAACAGCCACAATCTGGTTCAGAACAAACCGAGCAGGATTCTTATCTTAACTGAAATCCCATTAGCTTCTGGGATTTCGAAGGTGGCTCCTCGAGAGAAAAAGCACAATCGTTGTCCATCCTGGTTTTTCTCTTCATGAACTGGACCTTTTCTCCCTATATATATTTTCCTGTAAGCATATGCATAAGGAATGATAAAGACCTAAGGGGTAAGAATTCATACCGGGGTAACCTGTTCGAGCGACAGGGATATGCCCTAAGGTCTGGATGGCTCCTGGAATGCTGGAGCTGGGGTTTCATCCGCGACCCCGGGGGTGGTCGCAAAGTCTTGCTCTGCCACTTCCACTCATGTCCTCATAAATGGAGTGTCCGCCTCCCTGGGACTCGCCGGAGTCACGGGAGGAATTTCTTCTCCCTGTATAAGTGTAACTCGATCAACACACATACAGATGAAAGTGAGAATACAAGGTCGCGAGAAGTTTTACCGTGATCGTCCCTTCGACCAGGGAGGGAGAAGTCACAGAACCTGAAGCCTCCAGGGCTTCAGGAGCAGGGATCTCACCCACGACCACGGGATTCCCGGTGGCCGCAGGGTCTGCTGCAACTGCCTGTGTCTCAGCAAGGCAGGGTGGTGTCTCGCCAGACTGAGAGGAAGCTATCTTCTTCTTCCGGCGGACTAGAGGAACGTCATCCTCCTCCTCCTCCTCGCTCCTCTAGCCCTGTACGACGAAGAAGTGATTCCAGTTTGTACCTGGAGGAACAGGAGGTATGTGATATCTTACCGCAGTTTTCCTTGCGGTAAAGGGGGTCTTGCGCGAAGACCCTTCCCTGAGGATCTTCTTGGATTTCTTGGGGGCAGGATTTCTCTTCCTGGGCTTCGAAGAGACCTTCTTCACATTCTTCACCATCGGCTTTCCCAGGAGACCAACGTTTTCGCTCGGGAACGTCACCTCGGCAAATCTCCCCAAGAGCTATGTCATTCCGATGTACTTGTTAGTACTAGATGTACATAAGACCTACGAATGAGAACTGAATGAGAGGTGACATACCTTTCGGCGTTCTTGTTTGAGGTCGTTGCCGGCGTGAATTAAGCTCTGTGGGCGAGGTGATCCCTTGGGGCCCTCCACTGCGGCACTGTAGGCCTTGAGGAGGTAGTTTGTCCGCCTCTCGATCTCGGATGAAGGCAGGACTGTGTCCCCAACACATCAGTTGGTAAATACGAAGCAAAGGTATAAGATTTCGCTGTCGAAATCACATACCGTTGTTGTAGTCCAGGGTGCTGTCTGCCATGGACTTTATCTCCCACGCCGGATGAGCCCTTTCACGCAGGGGGCTCACCCGATTCTTCATGAAGTCGCGTACAATGTCGCGAGCCGTCAGACCTTGTTCGACTAAGTGAAGGATCACTTCGGCATGCTTCATGTATTCGGCATTCATAGCCGAGGGAGAATCCAACTAGCTCGGTTTCTCTGGCCGCGAGTTCTCGAACCACAGCCCACTCTCGGACAGAGGGGTGCAATAGAACCACTTCTGGTACCACCCGTGCACAGAGTCTCACAGGGGTGGGAAGGGATACTCTTTCTTCTCCCTTATCCGGAAGTTGATACATCCGGCGGCGTTGGTACTCTTCGACCACGCCGAATAGTAGAAACGCCGGAAGAGATCCACGCTGGGATACACTCCGACATAGGCTTCGCACAAATGCTGGAACACCACCAAGATCAAGATCGCATTCGGGTGGAGATTTATCAATTCCAACCCGTAATGCTCCAGAATACCCTTCAGGAACCGACTCTCGGGGAATCGGAACCCGCATCGCAGGTATTCTTCGAAGACCACCAGTTCGCCCTCTCGGATGACTGGGGTTTCTTGGTCCTTCTCCGCAGGCCGCCAGTTGATTAGCAGCCATGGAGGAAAGATCTCTTCCTTCTCCAATGCCATGAGGCTCTCCTCAGTGAGGTGGACCGATCGGCTCCAGGACGCCATTTCTTGCGAAAGGTTGCGAAGAAAGGTGGTGACTTTGGGGAAGATGAAGGCTGTGGAGAATGAGGGTTTTGTGCAGCGGAAGTTCTAAGGCAGGGTTTCTGGCTGTGTGGCTTCCTCAAGAAGCTATCTACTCCTTTTATAGACCCGAGGAGGCGCACTACTGTGAGTAACGTTTCATTTAATATTCTATTCATTTCCCATGATGGATACTCTCTCTGGCAGACCCGTTAAGCGTTCCCAATATTGAATCCGAAACGAAAGGACTTCTTTGTTTTAGATTTAAGGGAACAAAAACGTGAAAAGTTTTACAAAAGTTTTTCGGAGGACATTTTCCTTCATGATTCTTGTAAACTTTCACAAATCGATCATGAAAATATCTTGTGACCCAGTTTTTGGATGTACGGATATATTTTGATCAAGTTATTGCGTAATCAGAACTATGTCTCAGACTGAGCTCCGATTCTAATCGAAGTGATGGTCTGATCAAGTGTCGGTTCTGATCGCAATAATCTTTCAAATCGAACTTTGGTTCTAACCGCGGTTTCGAGTCTGATCGAAGTATTAGTACTGGTCATAGTACAATGTTAAAATGTGATTCTGGTCGCAGAGCTGAAGTTTTCCTGTGCATGAATGGTCGTAAAGACATTGCTTATGGCCATGTTTTCGCACAGAAGTTGTAAAGAATATTCATATGATATGAAGAAAAAGAAATCTTTATTTCTGACATTCTTTACATACAAAAGGGATACCGGCGACCAGAGCGTCGACCTGATCCGAAAGAAGTTTGCAAAGTTCTCCTAGGGACATGTTGTTGTCAGTAGGATCTACGCTGACACACTAGTACAGAAATGCAGTCTTCTATCGGTAAAAAACACCCTTCTACTATCGGTTTTTGTACCGATAGAGATAGACACGATAGAACAAGACTGGATATTTTCTATCGGTAAATAACCGACAGAAGAAGTTCACTATTCTATCGGCATATTATGAATCTACCGATAGAAAACCCGTCATAGTCTTACGTCCAGCGGCAGGGGAAGTACCACTATTCTAACGGTTAATTACAAGATTACCGACAGAAAAAATCATAATATTCTATCGGCATATTAGGAGTGTACCGATAGAAAACTCGTCGTCAGTGGTTGGAAAAGTATAACTATTCTAACGGTTAATTACAAGTTTACCGACAGAAACAATCATACTATTCTATCGGTATATTTGGATTGTACCGATAGAAAACTCGTCGTCAGTGGTTGGAAAAGTACAACTATTCTAACGGTTAATTACAAGTTTACCGACAGAAACAATCATACTATTCTATCGGTATATTTGGATTGTACCGATAGAAAACTCGTCGCTAGCGGTTTGAAAAGTACCACTATTCTAACGGTTAACTACAAGATTACCGACAGAAAAAAGCTTAGTACTCTATCGGATATGTATGAGTTCACCGGCAGGAAAGGTCACACTCTTCTAATGTACCGATAGAAAAAAGTACAGTAGTCTCTCGGTTGTTGATGAATTTACCGATAGAGCATTCAAATATACAGTACTTGCATTCACAATACAGTACATTCACATATACAGTACAGATGCAATACAGTATAGATTGGATACACAATACAATACAGATGCAAGGTAAATTCACAGAACAAATTGACACATTAGGCAGTTATTCACATTTATTCACATATGTATGGACAAATACAGATTGCAATCCAATGTGGACATTTATTCACATATATATATTTATTCACATGTATATAAACAGTCTATGCAGAGTACACGAAAAGGAGAAAATTGTCATGCTGGATGGTTGGGCGCTACTTCCTCCATGACATATTGTGCCCAGATTTGTCGAAGATATATAATCTTTGCATTTTCATATTGGTCTTTCGACATGGCGATCTGCAAGCATGTGTGCATACTGAGTAACTAACTTCGATCCTAATTTAGAACGTGACACCCATTTTTGAAATTTGAGTTAGCTATCGATGCTTACCTGGGGGAATCGGGAAAAGTTTGTCCGCACTAGGTCGTACATGTAGCGCAGCACATAAAACCCGCATTCCCACGATTGCGGCTGCTGATGGCACTGAGATAATTGCATATGCGAAGACATGTTAGCTATATATTGTTTCCATAAACTAATTAAGAATAAACAAAAAGTCTCGTGAGTACCTCATATTCTTTCCAAGCTAGTACGGAGCCCTGCGGTGCGGCATGCCTCCCTCCAGCGGACACATATTTATCAAAAGCCCTGCATTTCAGTTAGTATTGCCAGTTAATGTATTATCATTAGCTAGTGAGGTCAAAATTTAAATCAAACATATAAGTTACTTACGCCTCCATATTCCCCTTGAGCACATATTCCATCGATAATCTGTCACGCATCGAATCGAGGTAGTACACCTCGTTCCTCGGCGGACAGATCACGATGAGGATCCAGTGGCCCCTGCATTGTACGTAAAAGAGGACCGCTAGCTCAAAGTACATCTCAGGTGTAACATACAAGATTGAGTTAAATTAGTACGAAATGCACTAACCTTTGGTGGTACGGCACCAGAATGAAGTCCCTGTCCTGCTGCGCCATCAGCGCGCTGGATATGTACTGCTCAGCGTGCACGGCGTCCTACTCTAGCATCGTGAGGCTTATTTTCTCTGGGTCGAGGAAACCCACCTTGTCACACGCAGCCTCCGATGCTAGCCTGTACATGCACCTGCATGCGAAGGATGAGATTAATATTAATTTCACAGAAAGTTACTCAGTATTCAAATGAACTGCAACATTAATGCAGAGTTAGCAAACATAGCATCAGCAAACTCACAGGACTCCAATCCGTATGATGGACATATCGAGCTCCCGCCAGTTGTAGAGGTCGAACAGATCCTCGTGTGCCACGGATATAGTCCCGGGCTCACGGTGGAACTACCCAGGCCTGTAGGGAACTAAGAAGTTCAGGCTGCGCCGAGCTCGATGTAGGTACCACTCGTGGAGGTCTCTGGTTGATCGATCCAATTTCCGCAAAGATGCCTCCGACATGAGTGGGAGCGCGTTCGTGAACGTCCGCGGCAGTCCCTGTCGCCCTTTGCCCTTGCCTTTGCCGCCCTTGCCTTTTGCCGGGGACTGAGCGCGTACCTTCGAAGGCAAGGGCGAGTTGATGGCGGCTTTCTTCCGAGGTGGAGGCGTGGATGCGCTGGGTGGGGTCGAGGCCGTCTTTGATGTGTCCAGGTTCACACGAGATCGGCCCTCATGCCCCGAGCTGGGGGCGCAGTCCCCTGGTAGCCCCGCGGCAGGCCACTTCAATTAATGAGCACGTATGTTAGATTATGCAAGTTGAGTGTACTGAGTAGGATGTAATCTAAAATGTGTAGGATTTACCGGTTGTATTACAAGACACTTCTTGGGCCACTGTACGTAGGAGCCCACTGCCTCAGCAAGTGTCTGCAGTTCCTCTGTTGGGACTGGCAACGGAGAATCGTTGTAGCCCGGCATGGCCATGTCCACCTGTACCTTTGCGAAACCCAACCGCAGAGGTACACAGTGGACCCGGACATCCGGCCCAGACGGATATACAAAGCCGTGTCCAACCACTTCCTGCCCGGCGCCTACGTGATTCTGTAGGATGCAGCCCTCCGGCCCCTGCAAATTTGTAACAATTAAGTGCACAGATGAAGGCTTGCATCAACTTAAGTGCACAGATGAAGGCTTGCAGTACCTCAAGTAGATCCACTGGATGCGCGAGTACCTTCGAAGCGCAACTGCTTATCCGACCCCGCGGGGTACCCTCGTCCTGGGGATCCGCATCTGCACTCTTGGCCAGCAATGCTTCTCTCAACCGTGCAAACTCTTCCCTCATTTGTGCGACCTCGGTCTGCACCTCAGACTGTACCTCAGCCCGTATCTCAGCCCGCATCTCCGCCCGTATCTCCTCCCGTACCTCAGCCCGTATCTTATCGGAGAGGTCAGCTTCCTTTTCCTTCCAGGTGCGGGCCTTCTTCCTCGGTGGAGCCGGATCTACGAAACCGGCCTTCCACGACACAATGGCTCCCACGGCCCGTGTCCGCCCGGGATGCTCCTTATTTCCTAGAGCCCGGGTGAGGATGTCGTTCTCCCTCTGCGGGGTAAACAATCCCTCCGCTGCCTCCTTCTCAAAAGAGATCTGTTACATTTGAAGGTACCTTGTGAGACAAATTGCCTTATATACACTTGTGCCCACACAGTTTACGAGTTAGCCAACTTACCATTCGCCTCACAACGTCGGCGTCCCCAGGGGTTGCGAACTGCACAGACCCCGTGGACGACACGGACCCCCTCCCCCTCCACCATCGCTTGCACCTCTCATCCCGGATCTCGGAGAGCGGCAACTCAGGGGTGTCGATGACAGGATTTTGCTCGTCTTCCTTCTTCCACTGCTCCTCCTTCCCCGCATATCCCCGGGATCCGAGCCTATGCGGGTGGTCGTTCCTCTTCTGGATCGCCCTATTCTTCTCGCTAAGGGCCTTGAACTCCTCAGTCCCCTTCTGCTTGGTGAATTCCTCCCATACCTCCTCCGATATGAAGGGGTACTTCTCGCAAGGAGATTTCCCCGCAGCGAGGAAGTTACTGACGAGCCAGCTCTTAAAGCTTTTCCATGTTCCGTTCATGTCCTTCAAGCAGGCAGTCCTAGGTGTATCGTCGGGGATGTTCCACTTAGCCTGTTTCCAAAAAATGCATACAATTAATCACGAGTTAGTTAAACTTTAGTATAAGCCAAGAGAACGTGATTACGAAAGAGTTCAGCGATTTCAGTTCATTTAACCTTCACTTCCGCCCACAACCTATCCCTCTCATCCGCCGTCACGTCCTTCCAGCTCTGGACGGTGATCTTCACCCTTTCTTTCGCCAACAGCCCAACGTAGGCCGCGTACCTCCCAGCATTCTTTCCAATCGGCCTCCCAAATTGGTTGAACTCACAAGAAAGATCCGTGCGTTTGGCCAAACGCCCCAACGTCGTCGCGCCTCGCCCCACCCTCTTGCGCTGGGATGTAACAGCTGCATCTTCAGTAGTTACGATGGGGTTGGCCCTAGTCGAACCACTAGTACCATCCGATGAAGACGACGACATGTCTTCCCCTACAAAACCTTCAACAAACCATATATATGGCAATTAATTCGCCTTGGAGTTCCATAACTCAGCCCAGGACTAGAGACTAACTAGGGCGGCAAAAGGGAAAATAATACAAAAAGAAAGACATGCATAAACTACTTACTGAACTCTTCAGAAATATTTTCTATCGGTAAACACATGAGCTGCCGATAGACCATAACAATTACCTCCACAGAAGACAATTTTTCTATCGGCAAAAACGTGAGATACCGATAGAACATAACAATGTTCTCTACATATGGAATTTTGTTGACAAGCCACCATTCACTGTCATCACATAACATTCTCGATGATTTGCTACACTAATATTCATGGGCCAGCATTATTATTTCACACGTAAATATGCACACAAGCATCTAAGTGCCACTGTGCATAATCTTTAGCCTAGCCTGTATGTGAGTCATCAGGACTTCACAGCTATTAGGTTGGGAAAAGTCATGTATATAGGCATTTGAAACATATACATCGAAGACCCATCCACATTGCCATATATTCATACGAAGTGAGTAAAAATTCCCAACCAAACTAGTACATTGCATGGCTCATGTCCTTCCAGATCCAAATTGTTTTACTACTTGTGCAGAAAAATTTTCTATCGGTAAACACATGAGCTGCCGATAGAATATGTGTAAGAACACCTCCAACATATAATCTGCATTACATGGCAGTTGGATACAATTGATCACACATACAGCAGTATAGAGAAGTTAAAATCTCAAAACAGGTTCATTACAGCACTGGAACATATTATGTAAACCCTAATTAAAATCAACATTGCCTGCGGAATGTACATAAGCCAACACAATAGGGAACCCTAGTGTAATTGCAAAACTCAAAGAATTAGTACGTGCAAAACACTAGGATCAAATAAAGAAGATGCTGGAAATAGAACGACGAATTAGGGTATTTACGGCGGCGATCAGTTCTGGTGATGGAGAGGCGGTGTAGAACGCAGCGGCGGCCGGCGAAGGATGAAAATAAGAACCGGTGGCAGTGACGAACCAGTGTCCAGCCGGCGATCGTCGTGTGGGAGAGAGGAAGTGAGTGGTCACGGCGGAGGTTGGGGTTTTCTTCGCTCTCGAAGAGACGCAGTGCTCTGAGGTGGAACTGTTCGAGTGGAGGGAAACTAAAGGGCCGTGTACGAGTAATAAAGTAGCGGAGGAACTTTTCTATCGGTATAACAAAATGATACCGATAGACATATGTACTTTTCTATCGAAACAACAAAATAACACCGATAGAACAAGTAAATTTCCCGGAAAAATATTTGAATTAGTGGATGCCTTTTTCTATCGGTATAAACAATAAAATCCCGTGAGACCAATTTTCCCCAGAAAATTTTTTTTATTAAGTGCTTGAGACCTTTTCTATCGGTAAAAACAACAAAATACCGTCAGAGTAATGAAAAGGTGCCATTTTCTATCGATATAAACAAAAAAATCCCGTGAGCCCAATTTTCCCCAGAAATTTTTTTTAAAGTGCTTGAGATTATAGTTTCTATCGGTTAAAACAACAAAATACCGTGAGAGTAATGAAAAGTGCCTTTTTTTCTATCGGTATAAACAATGAAATCCCGTGAGACCAATTTTCCCCAGAAAATTTTTTTGATTAAGTGCTTGAGATATAGTATTGTGTGCCCTTTTTCTATCGGTAAAAACAACAAAATACCGTCAGAGTAATGAAAAGGTACACAATTTAACATCAAACAGACCGTGGTTGAAAGCTGCAGAATGTTAAAGAAAGAGGGAAGATAGCAGGAAAATTGGAAAATTGACATAAAAAGAAATTGTTCATTCATTGTTGTTTTATCACTTACAAAAAAAAAATAAAACCCAAAATGCTAGGTCAAGGGGTGGTCTTAGCTCTGGCTGCATGTAGAATAGAGTCAGTTAGACTTGCAGCCAGGACGCAGGACTCCTCTAGCGACAAGTTGTCCCTAGGATCAACTACTACCGCGTCGAGAAGGCCTGCGACCTCCCTCAGCTTCGCTATGGTATCCTTCATAGTCAAACCGCAGCCAGCGATGGTCATATCCACGGCTTTCTTCTCCTCGCGAAGACGCCTCGTCCTCGCCCTAGCATTGTCACCATCCGTCTTCATGCACTTAATGCGCTGGAAGAGATCGTCAAGGTCAAGCCGTAGCTGAGTGTGCTTGTCTGTAAGGAGCTTGTGCTCCTCCTGGAGGGCCCTCAGGTCAGCCTTCACTTTGGCAGTGTCTTCCACGGCTACCATTCCCTGTGCAAATCAACAGGTCAAGAATGAACTGAACATGGATTAACAATACAAGGGTAAACCGAGGAGATTTAGAGTTCTTACCGGGGAGGGCGTGGATGACGATCCCATGGAGGTTGCCATTGTGAAAGAGAATATGAGGAGTCGAACTGTTCGAGAATTAGAAAAACAACAAAATACCGCGACGCATGGCGAGGTACTTATAGAGTTTCCAAGGCGACGCATGGCGACACGGTTGAGAATTCAAAGCGGCAGAGTATTCTTCTATCGGTAAAAACAGGAAAAAACCGTCAGACAACAAATACCGTGAGACTAACGAATTTATTCTAACGGTAAAATAGAACAATACCGATAGAAAACGTTTTGAAGTGCCTGAGAGAAGATGTCCTTCTCTATCGGTATAAATAACAAAATACCGTCAGAAAAAAGGGATTTTTGCAGAACTTAATTTGAAGAGGCTGCGGTGAGATTTTTGCAAGTGCTATTTGAAGGGAAGAATTAAATATTTACAGGATAAAGGTACTGTACATGTTATAACTCATGCTGTGGAGTAAAATTGAGATGTATTAATGCTGTGAACTAGCTTATCATTAAATTCTAAAGAAAAATGTACTGCCTGATGTATTAATGATAAGTTCCTCACCTTGCTGCAGAACTTGTGGGCTGTTTGCTTGGCATTTATCCCTGAAATAGGAATTAATCATCAATGGTTCTCAACCCATAATTCTTCTTCGTGGTCATCTCGCAGATACGTTGTTTCGTCGATATCTTCAGTACGGATAGATTGAATGTCCTCTAAAAATGGAGGTATTTCATCGAATTGGTTATACTCCTCTTCGTCGACAACATCTTCGACCCCAACAATACGTCTCTTGCTGTGGAGGACAACATGCAAGTTTGGATTGGCCGGGTCAACGATGTAGAATACCTGTGTGGCTTGCTTTGCAAGTATGAATGGATCGTCTTGGTGTCCGACTCTACCAAGATCGACGAGAGTAAACCCGTAACTGTCAACTTGAACACCTCGAGGGATTTCGACCCATTGGCATCGAAACAGGGGAATCTTAAGTAATCCGTAATCGAGCTCCCATATTTCGTCAATAACACCGTAATATGAGTTCAGCACCCTTACTGACCTGGCATCCTCGGAAATAGCAAACAGTGTCACTCCGCTACATTGCGTGCTACTCTTGGCGTCTTGAGCTCTTGTGTAAAATGAATACCCATTGATGTCGTACCCCTGCCAAGTCCCTACAGTGAATCTTGGGCCTCTAGCCAACCATGTCACAGTTTCACTTACGGAGCCCTCGGCAGCTCGCGTGACTCTTTCTTGGATCCACTCAGCAAATTTCCTGTTATGTTCTCTGCTTACCCAAACGTCTGACTTCGAAGGATTCTGTGACCGTAACATTACCTTGTGCTCGTGTATGTATGGCTCGACCTCCGTCATGTGTTGTAAGACCCAAAAATGTGATTTTGCGTACACATCACGAGCGGGGATGATAGCTTTGAATCCAATCGTTCCAATTCCCTCAAGCCTACCCTCGTGTCGGGACCTAGGAACACCAATTGGGTCAACCCCGGCCATATAATCTGTGCAAAATTCAATCACCTCCTCGGCGGCATAACCTTCCATGATACTCCCCTCGGGTCGACGACGAGTCCTTACGTATCCCTTCAATACACCCATAAATCTCTCAAATGGATACATGTAGCGCAGGCACACGGGTCCACAAAACTTAATTTCTCTGATAAGGTGAACAATCAGATGGACCATAACATCAAAAAAGGATGGAGGGAAATACATCTCGAGCTGACAAAGAGTTGTAACCACGTCGCGTTGCAAAGCGTCCAGTCCATCGGGATCAATTACCTACGAGGACACAGTTGCGCCAAATATTCATATCAGAAAAATCTTCTAATTAAGCTCCACAAATGGAGGTAGTGAACTTATAGTACGAGTGCACGTACTTACCTTGCAAGATATTGCGTTGAAGAAATAACATAGTGTCGACGATTCGGACTCGGAGTCCTCAGCCGAACTTATGCAGAATTTGTAATAGTGAGACCTTTCAAGATGACCCTTCGGGAAGGTATGCTGAACAATGGTGAACAGGAGCACAGAGAATTTAGACAGGTTCAGGCCCTCGATGGTGGGAGTAAAAGCCCTACGTCCTGTTGAGATTTCACTAAGTGTGGTAAAATGTTTACAAATGGAAGGAAAAGTCCTCATAGGCAAGGATTTTTCCTGTAAAAGTGTACAAAGATAAGCTAAAGAAGACTTATAAAAATGCTATATGAGGTGTGCCGTAGACTTGGCTAACTTGGATCCCCCCCCTGATTGATGCTTCATGCCATCCTTTTATACTGCTTGAAAGGGTGCCATGTGAAGAAAACTGCATCAATCGGTTGCACGGACGGTTGGATGCGGTTTTTGAAACTGCTCTTAACCTCCACGTAGGTTAAACACGTGTTATTCATGGATAACTGTACGTGTTAACCTCCTGACGGTTGATTCTCCACGTGTAGGAATCTTCAGGATACTTAGAATATCCTGTCGTATGGGCAACCGAATAGATAGATCCCAGGTATCCTGATCGGCAGATGTTCTGACCGCGGGATTCGGCTGACCGCGTAATATCCCGAATGTGTAGTTCGCGTATAGCCCACAAACTTCTGACCGCGCAAGGCTTACGGTCTGACCGCGTAAAGCTGTGACTTGATCGCGTAAAGCTTGCGACCTCGTGGTGATGCCTCTCAGAATAGCTTGAGTTCGCATCTCCAGACACATGTCTGGTTCGAACCTGTCTTGAACCAGAAGTTTATTAGAAGTGACCCGGGTGTCAATCCTCGTCAGCTAGCCCCCAAATTCGAAGAAAACGAAGAGACGTGTTTATTTCGAATTTAAAAAACCGTGCATTGGATTTTTAACCCGGCCCTTTAACTTCTCCACTTAGTGGCGCACTAAGTGAAAACGGTTGGTTTTTCAAGACGGGTTCTGACATTACGTGACGGGCAATGATGGAGCCGTAGAGATTTTTATCTCGAGGTAAAACTGTAAATGTCTTAACGAAACTCGAGGTGTCTGGGAGGCGAACTGTCGCCCTGGCGGCTATAAATACCAGACCCCTGGTCATGTAAAGATTTACAATTCCCCTTTCACGCCTAAGTCTTTTTCTTGTTACCTGGCCTCTTTCCTTTTCACATACTCCTCCCAATGGCAGATCACGAAATCATCGAGATTGAGAGCGATGAAGGGGAAATTGTCGAACAAGGGTCTCAAACGAATGAAGTCATGTCTCCCTTAAGGAAGAAACCCAAGGTTGACGAAGGATCTTCCAGTGGAACAAAGGTGAAGAATGTAGCGAGTTTCTTTCTTCCTTCAGTTCCTTTGACCCTCCCCGTTCATGCCTCTCGGCAAGTTAGGCCTTTATCCTTAGAGAAAGATCTCTTCACGTCCAATTCCCCCATCCTTTTGGGTGATCAACATCCTGGTCGGCAAGCGGTGACTATCCCTCGATCAGATGATTGCCATATTGGGTTGGCGAAGCAATCTTCTTCTGGGAAGGTTGCACTTCCACCATATGATGATCTTCCTCCCAAGATGGGTGTATCAACGGGTTATGCACCGGGACAGGTAACAATTCTTCTCCCTTTTTGCTGATAATTTTAGTTAATATGACTAACTTTTGCAAAATGCAGGAGGTAGGAGGCCCCAGCGATCAGCCTTCTGCTGCTCCATCTCTTCCTTCCGGACAGACTCTTCTGGAAGAGAAGAATGCCCTGGAGAAGAAGACCGAGGAGATGGCCTCGAAGATTCTGCGTTTAGCAGAATGTCTTGATCGATCCCGAGAAGAGGCGCACCATTTCCGTCGAGAGAGGGACTTCGCTCAGCAACAGCGAGAACTCTCTGACTTGATTAGGGACAATAGTGCGTCTGTTGTTAGGGACGATATAGATAGACTTAGAGTAGTTGCTAGTTCCTTGGGGGTTGTCAGTGTAGATCCTACTGACAACAATATGTCCCTTGGGGAACTTTGTAAACTTCTTTCGGAACAAGTCGATGCTTTTATCGACCGCATTCCTTTTGTATGTAAAGAATGTAATAAATAAAGTTTCTTTTATTCATATGAACATTCTTCATACCTTTTGTGCGAAATTATGGCTAAAAGCTTAGTCCGCGACCATTCATACACAGGAAATTTCAGTTCTGCGATTAGAATCGCGCTTTTAAAAGATCACCATGACCTGCCCTGATGCTGTGATCAGACTTAAGGCCGCGGTTAGAACTGAATTGCGACCAGAGTTGAACATCCGGTTAGACTATTACTTCGATTAGAGACGAAGTTTTAGCCTAGAACATGATTTCGATAAAACCATAACCCAATTAGAAACACTTCAGTACGTTAAAAATTGGGTTACGTGATTTTTTCGAACAAAATGTTCAAAGTATAAAAAGGAAAAACGTCCTCTGAAAAGTACTGGAAATTTTTCAGTCCTTTTACACTTTCAGTTTCCAAAACAAAGAAGTCTTTTTGTTTCAGATCCGACGCCTGAGTACTTTATCGGGTCCATCAGAGACAGTATCCATTATGGGAAATGAATAAAGCATTTAATGGAACGTTTGAAACGAGCCGTTTACTCATTAATGCGTCGCCTTGGGTCTATAAAAAGAGTAGGTAGCTTCTTGAGGAAGCCACTCAGCCGCGAAAAAAACCCTTAGAATTCCCGCCGCTCAAAACCCTCACTTTCTTCAGCCTTCATCTTCCCCAAATCGCCAGCTTCCCCTTTGATTCTACACCATAGATGGCGTCCTGGAGCAGATCCATTCATCATTCTGAGGAGAGCCTGATGGCGCTTGAGAAGGAGGAGATCCTTTCTCCGCGGCTGCTCATTAACTGGCGACCTGCGGAGAAGGACCAAGAAACCCCAACTGTCCAAGAAGGCGAGTTGGTGGTTTTCGAGGAGTATTTTCGTTGCGGGTTCTGATTCCCTGAGAGTCGGTTCCTTAAGGATATCTTTGAACATTACGGGTGGGAACTGATCAACCTCCAACCCAACGCGATGTTGATTCTTACAGTATTCCAGCATCTCTGTGAAGCCTTTGTCGGAGTATATCCCAGCGTGGATCTTTTCCGACGATTCTACTTTTCGGCGTGGTCGAAGAGCACCAACGCCGCCGGATGCATCTACTTCCGGCTGAGGGACAAAAAGGAGTATCCCTCCCCACCCCTGCGAGACTCAGTGCACGGGTGGCACCAGAAATGGTTTTACTGCACCCCGCCGACCGAGAGCGGGCTGTGGTTTGAGAACTCGCGGCCGGAAAAAACGAGCGAGTTGAATACTCTCCCGGCGATGAACGCGGAGTTCATGAAGCATGCCGAGGTGATCCTTCACTTAGTCGAACAAGGGCTGACGGCACGTGACGTCATCCGAGACTTTGTGAAGAATCGGGTGAGCCCCCTACGTGAAAGGGCTCATCCGGCTTGGGAGATCAAGTCCATGGCGGACACTACCCTGGACTATAGCGAAGGTACTCATTTCTGACATTGAAATCCTTTTATGTCATTTTTGAAATGTATCAATTTAACTCGTATCTGGGAACAGTCCTGCCCTCAGCTGAGATTGAGAGGCGGACTAACTACCTCCTCAGGGTGTACAACGCCGAGGTAGAGGGCCCCAAAGGATCGCCTCGCCCCCAAAGCTTGATTCATGCTGGCGACGACCTTAAACAGGAGCGCCGAAAGGTAAACTTTCTACTTGGCCTCTGTTTTTCAGGTCTCATGTATGTCCAGCACTAATCAATCCCATTGGAATGAGAATAGCTCCTAGGGAGGTTTGCGGATGCAACATTCCCAAGTGAAAATGTCGGCTCTCTGAAGAAGCCGACGGCGAGGAACGTGAAGAAAGTCTCTCAGAGACCCAGGACAAAGAGTCCTGCCTCTAAGAAGACCAAGCTGAACCCTGGAGAGGGGTCTTCACGAAGCGTTCCTCGTCTCGCAAGAAAGACTGCGGTAAGATATCGCATTCCTGCTACTTTTTCAGGTGCGACATGGAATCACTTCTTTGTCGTACAGGGAGAGGGGAGCGAGGAGGAAGAGGATGACGTTCCTCTGATCCTTCGAAGGAGGAAGATCGCGGATCTTCCATCCAGTGATGCCCCAAGCTGCCCCGCAGAAACCACAGCTGCCGAAGAGGTGGCCGTGGCTGATCCTGCGACCACCGAAGATCTTGTGGTCGCGGGTGACCTTCCAATTCCTGAAGCCCCCGAGGTTTCAGGATCAATCATCTCTGCTTCCCTAGTCGAAGGGACGACTAAGGTAAAGAATCTTTTCGATTATTCCCTCCATGACTCTTTCTGCGCATTTGACAAGTTAATGTACATACAGGAAGGAGAGCTTCCCCCTGAGTCCACTGGGGATTCCAGGGAGGAAAATCCTCCTCCTCCGCGGACAGAGGAGGAGGTAGACGAACAAAGGCCGGTTGTGACGGTTCCAGCAACTCAGGAATCGCCAAGGCCTTCAGATGCAGCCCCACCAGTTAGTCCGGTGGCCCAGGTAAAGACCTATGTGTTTTTACTTGTTCCCTAAGAATATGCTTGTAACGTGACATTTGCAGGGGGGTGCTGTCTTATTTACCATAAGGAAGGCAAGAATCGGAGACGGCTCTCCTTCGCAAGGGGAATTTTCCCAGAAGTCCCAGGAACGAATGGGATTTCGAATAAGGTAAAAACTCTTACTTGACAGTAATCTTAGATAAATGCTGTCTGACCCATTCTTCCTGTTAGGCAAAAGAAGACAGCGCCTATACCTTCAACCGCCACTGGGGAGGTTGAAGCTAGGGCTGATGAGGGAGCCTCTAACGAAGAGCGCTCTACTCCCGTGGTTCAGGAAGTCGTCCGGACCGCGGGAGGTGAAACAAGTACAGGGACTAGGTCACTACTAGTGGCCTCTGGGGGTGGCATCCGGCCGGCACTCCCATCAACTGTCCCCGTCGCAGGCACTTCAGGCGCGCTAGCAAGGATTCCTGCTAGCATGGATGATGCCGCTTTGAATAAGTTTATGAAGGTATGATCACCTCTGTTTCGGCGCTTGAATCGCCTTTAGAGCATACTTGACTCTCTTGCTTTGTGTCACAGGGCTTGTCATGGGTGACGAGCCAGTCGCATGCTGCAATGGCTAGCATGGCGGCTGTTCAAAAAGATCGTGACGGCTTGCGCAAGTGAGGATCGTCATTCTTCTGTTAATATAAGTAGGCTTTAATTGTGACTAACCTGATTTTGCTGCAGAGAGGTTACATTCTTGAAGAAAGAGTTAGCCAAGATAAGTCTGAACTCAGTTACAGAGTTCCAGAAACTACGGACTGAAATCAATAAACTTCAGTCTGAGAAGGCTGGTAAGTCGATTCTCAATTTGGGAAGACTTAAAGCCGTTTCTTGTTTAATAACCTCTTTTCTCTGTACAGCACAAGCAGGTCACATTACACAGCTTGTCAAGGACAAGATGCTTCTCGAGTCCTCGCTCAACCATACTAATCAAGTGGTCAAAGAGTTGAGCCTACTGGTCTTCAAAAAACTGAAGGCCATAGCCAGCCTTTTGAATACCAACGTGGTAGAGTTGAGGAAGGATGACCCAAATGTCAGCGATTGGGCATCACTGCTCACAACTCAAGCAGAATCACTGCTCGAATATCTCCCCGGAGATTTACGGCGACGTGAAGAGACAATCAGGACGAGAGTCCGATCAGCCGCTTCTGCCGTACTCAGCCGAGTTCGACTTCACCATGGCCCAGATGCGAATCTGAGCGCGCTGGTGGGACCGGTTGAGGTCGAGAGTGAAGAACTGCTTGACGCCGTTATTGAAGAAGTTAAGCCCTTCGTTGACAAACTCTTGGCTGAGTTGAGGATCGAATGATCCTTATATTTTGTAATCAAACAATTGTAATTACAATGCTATGTATGTAAAACTATTTTTTCAAAAGAAAGTGCATATTCACATCATAAGTTTCATACTATAAGTATATTCCTCTAGCCCCCGCCTCTGTTTTATGAATACTGAAGCCTTAGTATTTTAAGCAGAGGGGAAAACATAAGTATGATGACCAGGGGTATGCGCTTCAAGCCAATGATCAAGATTAAAATAACATTTTAACCTTATTGCAAACTGATAGCCACCCAGATGACCGAAGACTAGCCAGATAGTCCCATGTGCGTTGAGAAACGGCTTATTTAGGAGTAACTTATCTGGAAGCGATCATGAGATTGACCAGCGAATCCGGTTGAAAAATGCTGTAATAACCTAACCGCCAGCGATCAGCCCCCAGGTCGAATTTGTATAATTTGGGCTTAAAGAAAAACACTCATTGTATGAAAACAAGACATGCTTTTTATGAAAAGATGCTAATTGAACAGGAAAAAAGTGATTGGAATACTTACACGTAAAACTTGCGAAGTTGATCGATGTTCCAAGTATTGGACAAAATCCGACCATCCTCCATGGCTAACCGCGCAGATCCTGGCCGCGGCACTGAGACGACAGTGTATGGTCCCTCCCACTTTGGGGAGAATTTATTGCGGTTAGACTGGTCTTGAATTTTTCGTAAAACCAAGTCGCCCACGTTGAGATCACGTGGTCGCACCTTTTTACTGTGATACTTGCGTAGAGCCTGCAAGTATACCGCGGACTTAATCAGGGCGCGATCACGCCGTTCTTCCAGGAGGATGAGATCTCGCGATCGCTGTTCGGATTGGTTGACCTGTTCGAATTGATTCGTGCGAACAGATCCAATACTTACTTCCATGGGCAACACAGCCTCGGCTCCATAGACCAAATGGAAGGGTGTCTCACCGGTGGCTCGACTAGAGGTAGTCCGTAGTGCCCATAGAACAGTATAGAGCTCGTCTGCCCAATCCCCCGAGCGGGTCTTGAGGCGATCAAAAACACGTTTTTTGATACCTTGCAATACTTGCCCATTGGCCCGTTCTACGGCACCATTGCTTTGTGGATGTGCCACGGAAGCAAAGCACACCTTGGTCCCAATCTGATCGCAGTAGTCTAGGAAAAGACCGCTAGCGAACTGAGAACCGTTGTCTGTGATGAGACGGTTTGGAACACCAAATCGTGCCACAATGTTCTTGTGAAAGAACTTCTGTGCGGCTGATGCAGTAATATTTCGTACTGGTTCGGCCTCAATCCACTTTGTGAATGTGTCAATGGCTACGAACAAAAACTTGTATCCATTGACCGCTTGTGGCATAGGACCGACGATGTCCATTCCCCAGATCGCGAAAGGCCATGCGAGAGGAATAGTTTGCAATGCATAAGCAGGTTGATGAACCTGTCTTGCATGAAACTGACACTGTGGACACATCTTGACCATAAGCTTGGCATCATCGAGTGCCGAAGGCCAGTAGAATCCTTGTCGAAAAACTTTTCCGACCAGTGTTCGGTATGACGCGTGTGCACCGCATACACCGTCATGTATTTCTTTCAAGAGGGATTTTCCTTCCTCCTGAGATATGCAGCGCATGAATACTCCTTGAGTACCCTTTCTGTACATAACCCCATCTATGAGTTTGTACAAACGCGCCTTTCGAATTAACCGATCGCTTTTGGTTTCGTCCTCGGGTAGGGTCCCATGTTCAAGATAGACCCTCAATGGATGAGTCCAATCTTGTTCCTGACCGAGGCTGGCAACGAAGGCTATTGCCGGATCATCCTCGACCGAAGTCATGATCGAAGGATGGTCCAAGTGTTCAATGAACACTCCTACCGGAGCGGATGAGCGTGAGGATCCAATTTTGGATAATTGGTCTGCGAGAATGTTGTCCTTTCGCGGGATGTATTGGACTTCGAAGTGACTGAAGTGTTTTTCCAATCTCCTCACTTCCCCCAGGTAATGAGCCATTGTCTCATCGGAGGTGCTGTACTCCTTGTTTACCTGGTTTACGACCAGCTGTGAGTCCCCCCTCACCACTAATCGACGGACTCCGAGGAATTTTGCTGCCCGGAGCCCTGCAAGAAGACCTTCATACTCTGCTGCATTGTTGGTTGCAACAAAGTGTAGTTGAATGACATACTTAAGCTGTTCACCCTGAGGCGTAACTAAGACCACTCCAGCCCCCGAGTGTTGAAAACTACGGAAGCCGTCAAAGTACATTGTCCAATAATCGGGGCACTCCAGTTCCTTTGCCAACTGCACTGGTGGCTCAGGGTTGGTCCATTCGACCCCAAAGTCGGCCAAAACCTGAGACTTAACCGCCGTGCGAGGGGTGAAATGGATCTCAAAGGCACCGAATTCGACCGCCCATTTGGCGATTCGACCAGATTTTTCTGGATTTCGGACAATATCCCCTAAAGGAAAAGAGGAGGGTACTGTGATCTTGTGTGCTTGAAAGTAATGTCGTAGCTTACGGGAAGCCATCAGTAGCGCGTAAAGTATCTTCTGGACCTCAGGGTAGCGCTCCTTAGGACCATGAAGTACTTCGCTCACATAGTAGACGGGTCTGTGCACTCCTTCCCTTTCCGCGATCAGAACTGCGCTGACCGCGTGTGGGGTGGCCGCCAAATACAGAAATAATGGTTCATCCTTTTCAGGAGACACCAATACTGGCGGACTGGATAGATATGTTTTTACCTCCTGAAACGCTTTTTCGGCCTCGTCTGACCACGTGAAGTTATGATGTTTCCGCAAGGCTTTAAAGAAAGGTAGTCCCCTTTCGCCTAATCGCGATATGAAGCGACTTAAAGCCGCCATGCGACCAGCCAGGCGTTGAACATCCTTCATGGTCGAGGGCGACCTCATTTGTTCAATAGCTCTGATTTTCTCAGGATTAACCTCAATGCCCCTGGAACACACAAGAAAACCAAGAAGCTTTCCTGAAGAAACCCCGAAAGAACACTTCTCCGGGTTCAATTTTATTCCAAAGCGATTCAAGTTACAGAAGGTTTCAGCAAGATCGTCCAAATGAGACAATCTTTTGGTACTCTTTACAACCAAGTCGTCTACATATGCTTCGAGATTACGCCCTATCTGGGAAAGAAAGGTCTTTTGCATCAAGCGCTGGTACGTGGAACCAGCGTTCTTGAGACCGAACGGCATTCTGACGTAGCAGTATGTGCCGAACGGGGTGATGAAGGCAGTTTTCTCTTCATCGTCTTCTGCCATGCTAATTTGATGATATCCCGAGTAGGCATCCAGAAAACTCATCAGTTCGCAACCCGCAGTGGAGTCAACCAACTGGTCGATGCGGGGAAGGGGAAAGTCGTCCTTCGGACAGGCACTGTTGAGGCTAGTATAGTCGACGCACATGCGCCACTTGCCATTTGACTTGCGGACCATGACCGGATTGGCAAGCCAGTCCGGGTGATTCACTTCACGGATAAACCCGGCTTGTAAGAGTTTGTCTAACTCTTCTCGGATGGCTTCCTGTTGGTCGGTGGCAAAACGCCTGAGCTTTTGCTTTATTGGTCGTTGTCCAGGTCGAATTGCTAACCTGTGCTCAATTACTTCCCTTGGGACACCGGGCATGTCGGACGGTTTCCACGCAAACACATCTGCGTTAGCCCGGAGGAAAGCAACGAGGTCGAGTTCCTATTTGTCATCCAGGGCTGACCCAACCCGAATTGTCTTGGATGGGTCATCTGGGTACAAAGGAACTTGTTTGAGTTTCTCATCTGGTCGAGGAGCAGCCCTGATCGCATCGGCGGCGACAGTGGCGACCTGAGCGTCCCGGAGGGGAAGTTGATCGACCATCTCCAAAGATAGCCGGTCGCACGTGAGCGCCACGTTGCGACTTCCTCGGACCGAAATGACACCTTTGGGGCCAGGCAATTTCCCGCACTGATAAGCATAGTGCGTTGCCATCATGAACTTAGCAAGAGTCGGCCTGCCAAAGATTGCATTATAAGCTGAATCACAATCGATTACATCGAAAGTAACCAATTCTGTTCGAAAGTTATCTGGTTCTCCCAGAGTGACCGGGAGGACCACTTGTCCCAATGGCATCATGGAGGGGCCTGGGATTATCCCATAAAACGGATGGATTATGGGCTTGATCTTCGAACGAGGAATTTGCATCTCGTCGAGTGTCTTGACCAATAAAAGATCAAGGGAACTTCCCCCATCGATCAGAACCCTTTCGACTCTCGCGTTACTGATGATTGGGGTAATAACCAGAGGTAACCTCAATGGTCTAGTTAGCCCCGCAGGACAGTCAGCGCGATCGAACGTCAAAGGCATATCCGACCAACGGGGATATTGAGGTTCACCAAGGGATGTCTCCGTTTGGTTAACCTCTCGGCAAAAAGTTTTAAACTGCCTTTTGGAAACGAAAGAGGAAGAACCTCCGAAAATGACATTAACATGATTTTGAGGTACCTAGTAAGCCATTTCTTCGTCTCCATCGACGTCTCTAACCCCGCACGCCTGCTCTTTGGGCGGTAAGGTTGGCATTGGCCCAACTCCTTGGTAGAAATCGTCCAGCTGTTTCAACCAACTCCTGCAGTTTTTGAGATCGTGGCCTGCGGAATTGTGGAGTGGACACCACCTTTTGCCCTCCTGCGGATTAGTTGATTTTTCTGGCTGGTCGGAATCCCGGCCACCAGAAGCAGTTTTACTTTTAAAAGAAGACTTATTACCTTTGGTCGAAGGTGGTTTCTCCGCGACCGCGACCTCACGGTACTGTCCAGAGCGGTTCCTCTTCGACTTTTTTGACTTCCCGCCCGGTGAAGACTCCGGCTTTTTGCTTGAATCTTCTTTCTTGGCGTCCTTGAAGCCTGGTTGGGGCGGTAGGTCCCCCTTGTCAACCATTCGGTTCCATTCGACTGCCTCGGCTGCATCGGAGTATCGATCAGCCATATCGAACAGATCGGCCACTGATCGAGGAGGGTGGATGAGCAAGTCTTCAGTGAATCTCCGGTATCGAACGGCATGCTTAAATGCCCTGATTACGGAGCCATCAGATATGTTCGGGATGGTATTTCTTACCCCGACAAACCTCTTGACAAACTGCCGAAGCGTTTCGGTCGAAGTTTGCCGCAATCTATGCAAGTCGTCCTCCTTACCCGGCTTTTGGTAACAGTTTTGGAAATTGTTGAGGATGGCATCGCATAGCATTTCCCAATTGTAGATAGAACCCTCAGGCTGATTGAACAACCAGGTTCTAGCCGGTCCTACGAGGACTGTTGGCAGGTAGTTAGCCATGACCTTGTCATCGCCTCCTGCTGCTTGGATGGCAGTAATATAGATCTGAAGAAACTCGGATGGGTTCTGAGTTCCATCAAACCTCTCAATGGCCCCTGGTCGAAACTTATCGGGCCAAACGACTGCTCGTAGGCCAGGCGAGAAAGCTTTGCAACCAACGTAAGGACCGTGAACCGTCCTGCGACTTTCGGTCGGGTTTCGAGCAAACTCACTTAATGGCGAGGTTACTCGGGGTCCCAAACGAGAATGAATGGGAACTCGATCCCTACCACGAGAGTCCTGCATTCGCCGATATTTGTCCTGTCGGGACGGTATAGGCGGCGGGTAACTCCGTCGGCCAGAGCCAGAATGAGGACCATCTCGTTCATGGGAATGCGTCACTGAGCGGGAAGAGGCTGTCGGGGTCGCCTCGGATGCGACCTCATCCAGTCTTTCCGCCAGGATCCTGAAAAAGGCCGGTCTCTGCGCATCCGTGACCGTAGGAGGAAAATTGCGCATGACTTCCGCGATAGATCGCAGTCGACCATGGGTACTTCTCCTAGGGGCACCAGGTGTTATTGTTTCCTCGTCCACTGGGAAATGCTCCGATGGTAAGGAAGGAGTCTGGTCACGTCTACGACCACGCGACCGTCGAGAAGAACTCGGGGTAGCATCGTAACGAGCCTGCGCATCTTGAAGAGCCTCTAGGGCAGTTCTGCGCAGTTCGTTGTTTTGTTGCTCGAGATCTTGCTCCTCCTTCTGTTTGCGATCTTGTTCTTCCCTGGCAGCCTGTTGATCGGGAGTTTCCTCCGACAACGCAGCAAACTGCCTAGGGAGAGAGGTCGCCGATGGGGAGAACATCTCGGTTTGTTCCGAGTCGGACTCGAAATCAAAGAGACGGTGAAGGTTATCAGGGTCGAATCTTCCTGGGCTAATTTCAGGGTCACCATCATATTTTCCCTCAGCGGGATCGTACGATGGGCCGGACTCATCACCTAGCACATTAAGAACCTCTGTGGGTTCTGACCTTGTGCCAGTTACCTCTTGGTCGATTAACATGACTTGGGGAGATGATTCAGCCTGGGGAAGATTCTGGCCTGCGACCTCTTCCATCGGAACAGGATCACTTGGAGAAGGCATTGGGATATGAGCATAATCCTCGAGATCGAAATCATTCTCGGAATCATATGCTCCAGCCATGTTTCGGCGAACCTCCGAATTTCAATTAGGACGCCTTGAGAAAGGCCCCACGGTGGGCGCCAGCTGTCGACGATTCGGACTCGGAGTCCTCAGCCGAACTTATGCAGAATTTGTAATAGTGAGACCTTTCAAGATGACCCTTCGGGAAGGTATGCTGAACAATGGTGAACAGGAGCACAGAGAATTTAGACAGGTTCGGGCTCTCGATGGTGGGAGTAAAAGCCCTACGTCCTGTTGAGATTTCACTAAGTGTGGTAAAATGTTTACAAATGGAAGGAAAAGTCCTCACAGGCAAGGATTTTTCCTGTAAAAGTGTACAAAGATAAGCTAAAGAAGACTTATAAAAATGCTATATGAGGTGTGCCGTAGACTTGGCTAACTTGGATCCCCCCCCTGATTGATGCTTCATGCCATCCTTTTATACTGCTTGAAAGGGTGCCATGTGAAGAAAACTGCATCAATCGGTTGCACGGACGGTTGGATGCGGTTTTTGAAACTGCTCTTAACCTCCACGTAGGTTAAACACGTGTTATTCATGGATAACTGTACGTGTTAACCTCCTGACGGTTGATTCTCCACGTGTAGGAATCTTCAGGATACTTAGAATATCCTGTCGTATGGGCAACCGAATAGATAGATCCCAGGTATCCTGATCGGCAGATGTTCTGACCGCGGGATTCGGCTGACCGCGTAATATCCCGAATGTGTAGTTCGCGTATAGCCCACAAACTTCTGACCGCGCAAGGCTTACGGTCTGACCGCGTAAAGCTGTGACTTGATCGCGTAAAGCTTGCGACCTCGTGGTGATGCCTCTCAGAATAGCTTGAGTTCGCATCTCCAGACACATGTCTGGTTCGAACCTGTCTTGAACCAGAAGTTTATTAGAAGTGACCCGGGTGTCAATCCTCGTCACATAGGTTTGTGATTGTCTCTCTGACTTTAACTGGGAGAATGCCTCTGATAACGTTTTGAAGTGCCTGAGAGAAGATGTCCTTCTCTATCGGTATAAATAACAAAATACCGTCAGAAAAAAGGGATTTTTGCTGAACTTAATTTGAAGAGGCTGCGATGAGATTTTTGCAAGTGCTATTTGAAGGGAAAAATTAAATATTTACAGGATAAAGGTACTGTACATGTTAGAACTCATGCTGTGGAGTAAAATTGAGATGTATTAATGCTGTGAACTAGCTTATCATTAAATTCTAAAGAAAAATGTACTGCCTGATGTATTAATGATAAGTTCCTCACCTTGCTGCAGAACTTGTGGGCTGTTTGCTTGGCATTTATCCCTGAAATAGAAATTAATCATCAATGGTTCTCAACCCATAATCCTTCTTCGTGGTCATCTCGCAGATACGTTGTTTCGTCGATATCTTCAGTACGGATAGATTGAATGTCCTCTAAAAATGGAGGTATTTCATCGAATTGGTTATACTCCTCTTCGTCGACAACATCTTCGACCCCAACAATACGTCTCTTGCTGTGGAGGACAACATGCAAGTTTGGATTGGCCGGGTCAACGATGTAGAATACCTGTGTGGCTTGCTTTGCAAGTATGAATGGATCGTCTTGGTGTCCGACTCTACCAAGATCGACGAGAGTAAACCCGTAACTGTCAACTTGAACACCTCGAGGGATTTCGACCCATTGGCATCGAAACAGGGGAATCTTAAGTAATCCGTAATCGAGCTCCCATATTTCGTCAATAACACCGTAATATGAGTTCAGCGCCCTTACTGACCTGGCATCCTCGGAAATAGCAAACAGTGTCACTCCGCTACATTGCGTGCTACTCTTGGCGTCTTGAGCTCTTGTGTAAAATGAATACCCATTGATGTCGTACCCCTGCCAAGTCCCTACAGTGAATCTTGGGCCTCTAGCCAACCATGTCACAGTTTCACTTACGGAGCCCTCGGCAGCTCGCGTGACTCTTTCTTGGATCCACTCAGCAAATTTCCTGTTATGTTCTCTGCTTACCCAAACGTCTGACTTCGAAGGATTCTGTGACCGTAACATTACCTTGTGCTCGTGTATGTATGGCTCGACCTCCGTCATGTGTTGTAAGACCCAAAAATGTGATTTTGCGTACACATCACGAGCGGGGACGATAGCTTTGAATCCAATCGTTCCAATTCCCTCAAGCCTACCCTCGTGTCGGGACCTAGGAACACCAATTGGGTCAACCCCGGCCATATAATCTGTGCAAAATTCAATCACCTCCTCGGCGGCATAACCTTCCATGATACTCCCCTCGGGTCGACGACGAGTCCTTACGTATCCCTTCAATACACCCATAAATCTCTCAAATGGATACATGTAGCGCAGGCACACAGGTCCACAAAACTTAATTTCTCTGATAAGGTGAACAATCAGATGGACCATAACATCAAAAAAGGATGGAGGGAAATACATCTCGAGCTGACAAAGAGTTGTAACCACGTTGCGTTGCAAAGCGTCCAGTCCATCGGGATCAATTACCTACGAGGACACAGTTGCGCCAAATATTCATATCAGAAAAATCTTTTAATTAAGCTCCACAAATGGAGGTAGTGAACTTATAGTACGAGTGCACGTACTTACCTTGCAAGATATTGCGTTGAAGAAATAACATAGGTTTGTGATTGTCTCTCTGACTTTAACTGGGAGAATGCCTCTGATAGCAATGGGAAGCATCTGTGACTTCAAGACATGACAGTCGTGGGACTTCATGCCAACCAGTCTTAGGTCCTTCATAGACACAAGTTTTTTCAAGTTCGCGGAGTACCCACATGGAACTTTAACACCGTGCAGGCACCGACAGAGTTCTGTTTTTTCGCTCTTGGACAACGTGTAGCAGGCCGGGGGGAGGTATGTACGCTTTCCATTCTCTAAAGGTGCAAGCTCAGTCCTTATCCCCATTTCCACCATGTCACGACGAGCTTTCACACCATCCTTTGTCTTTCCCGGAATGTTCAACAACAAACCAATCAAACTGTCACAGACATTTTTCTCTACATGCATGATGTCAATGCAATGTCGAACTTGTAAGTGCTCCCAGTACGGTAGATCCCAGAGAATCGATCTCTTCTTCCAAACATTTTTTTCTCGAGGTTTAGAATGCTTACCGAACTCAACTTTGATGTCATTCACGCGCGAGTAAATCTCCTTACCAGTCAGAAACACTGGAGCTGATCCCTTCTCAGGCTTCCCGTTAAATGATTTCCTCTTCTTACGGTACATGTGATGCACCGGAAGAAACCTGCGGTGACCCATGTACACTGTTTTCCGGCAGTTTCGCAGCCACATGCTCTCAGTTTCATCTAGGCAAATAGGGCAAGCCTTGGCTCCTTTCGTACTATACCCCGACAAATTGCCGTAGGCAGGAAAATCATTTATGGTGCAAAATATCAGGGCCCGCAAGATGAAATTCTCTTTCTTGTATGCATCCCACACCTGCACACCCTCGCTCCACAATTTCTGTAAGTCCTCGATTAAAGGCGCTAGAAACACGTCAATATCATTTCCGGGTTGTCTAGGTCCTGAGATTAGTAACGCCATCATGATGTACTTGCGCTTCATGCATAACCAAGGAGGAAGATTGTAGATGCATAAAAGAACCGGCCAAGTGCTGTGCCGGCTGCTCATATTACCATGTGGGTTCATACCATCTGTACTCAGCCCGAACCTTACATTCCTAAGTTCGCCGCCGAACTCAGCAAAAGTTCTGTTGATGTTTCTCCATTGAATAGAATCGGCTGGGTGTCTCAGTTTTCCGTCTTGTTTCCGGGCTTCAGCATGCCAACGCAAGTGCTTCGCGACTTTCGGATTTGCAAACAGCCGCTTCAATCTAGGTATCACAGGCAAGTACCACACAGTTTTTGCCGGGGGCCCTTTCCTTACCTCGTGACGTTCACTGTCAATCCGGTTCCTACGCGTATACCTCGATGCGCCGCATCTTGGACAAACATGCAAACTGGAGTACTCGTTACGGTACAACACACAATTATTTGGGCATGCGTGTATTCTTTCGATTTCCATTCCCAACGGACACAACAGTTTTTTGGCTTGGTAAGTAGATCTTGGCAACTCATTTCCCTCTGGAAGCATGTCCGCTAGAAGATCTAATAGTGCCGTGAAACTCTTATCACTCCAACCGTTTCCTGCCTTCAAGTTATATAATCTCAGCACAGAAGACAGTTTTGTAAATGTTGCACATCCAGGGAACAGAGGCTTCTCAGAGTCAGCAATCAGTTTCTCAAATTCACAAAAGTCATTTTCGTTGTAATCTTCCTCTACATCACGTAACATCTCATCTAGATTGTCATCATCATCATCTACGTGCACATCGGAATGAACATTACCAAAATTGGGATGATCATCGATATTATTGCAATCCACATCCGAGTCGTGCTGATTGGTAGTAGTGGTGCTTGTTTCCTCAAGATCTTCGCCATGCCATATCCAACGGGTGTATCGCGCATTAAAACCACGACGAATCAAATGACTCTTAATTTGATCAGAGTTGCTAAACCTCTTCAAGTTCATACAATCTGTACAAGGACAGAGCATATTTTTCTCTCCCTTCCTCTCCTTTTGTTGCTCAGCAAATTTAATAAACTCATTCACACCATCCAAATATTCAAGAGTAGTACGTTTTATTCCATACATCCAATATTTCCTGTCCATCTACAATTAACAAAATTTAACGAGTAAGCCATGCATGAAACCTGCCCGATTAAGTTATGTATATGTACATGTACAGCCTCTTACAACAGATACATGTGTTGAACCCTAGCCTGACGAAATTAACACTAATTAACCTAGCTAACTACACAATACAAGCTAGTTAGCTCCTAAAACATGACGCATTTCCAGCTACCAAGCTCCCAAGCTTAGAGCTACAAACTTGGAACTACACAATACAGCTAGCTTGCAAGTAGAGAGGAAGGGAGATCTAGAGGGAGAGAGAGATAAGTGTCGACGATTAAGCGTACCTTAAAGAGAGGGGCGCAATCAACTTCCCTCCAACCTGCGCTGATCACCCTAGCAGTGTAGCTGAAACTTTCGTCACAAACAGAGGGACACAGAGTGCAACAGAACAAATTAAAGAGCAGCTCAGCAATGGTCGAGTGGGGTTTTCCTTATAATGGACATTTTTCTAACGGTAAATACATGAAATAACCATCAGACTAACTTAGGTAATTTGCCGCTCACATATTCTATCGGTAAATATGTGTACGAACCGTTAGATGATGCATAACACTCGAGCATGAGTTTTTCTATCGGTAAATATGTGTATTTACCGTTAGAATATACATTACTGAGCAAATATATGTGTTTTCCTATTGGTAAATATGTGTACTTACCGTTAGATCATGCATGACATGGCACGCACATGAGTTTTTCTATCGGTAGATATGTGTACTTACCGTTAGATGATGGATAACACTCGAGCATTAGTTTTTTATCGGTAAATATGTGCATTTACCGTTAGACTATGACTATGCATGACTGAGCAAATATATGTCTTTTTCTATCGGTAAATACACATATTTACCGTTAGAATATGCATGACTGAGCAAATATATGTGTTTCCTATCGGCAAATATGTGTATTTACCGTTAGAATATGCATGACTGAGCAAATATATGTGTTTTCCTATCGGTAAATATGTGTACTTACCGTTAGAGGAGGTACTGGTACCAAACTGGGACAAACATGCACATGCCATTTCTCACATTCAAGGAATCATATCAATGTAACATCAAACAGATCTTACATCAAACGGATCTTAACTAGAAGATAAAGCAATATATTTCAAGAAATGCTAATTTGTGGATTAACTAGGAGACACAAAAATACTTTTCGTAGGTAGTTGGGACTTCATCTTGCCAAAGAAATTACAGATGCCAGTTCACAAATTCAGGTACAAACATACACAGGCCAGTTCACCAATACAAATTCAGGTACAAACATACACATGCCAGTTCACAAATTGAAGTGCATGCCTGAAACAGCAGTACAAATACACACCTACCTACCAATACAATTAAATACACAAATACTCCCTGCACATTCAAGTTCATGCCCCAATTAGCAATACATGATACACAAATATACAACAATATACAAATAAAACAATTCACACATTCGATGTATATTACAAAAGCCACGTCTGAAATTAACAACAGATCACGACCAGGACCCAGTGGCCCATACATGCATTTTACATAAAAGGGAACCTTTGCAGGTTGCCACAATGCAACTACCGACTACAAGTTAGACCTGATACATCACAAATCCATTCATCCAAAACAGCAAATGTCTGAACCACATTGGGCTTAACCATAGGAGTTCAGTTCGAAGACGCCCGAGGAGCTGGAACTGCCGTCGACATACATTTGTACGTATTGGTGATTTCCTCGGACTCAAACTCGATCAACTCAACTCCATTAACAAAAAGAACCTACCTTCCAAGATGTTGTTCTATGTAGTGATGGTGTAGAATGGCTGTGCAAATAACAACAATTCTTCTTCTCCAAGCAGGTAAGCATCTGGCCACAAGCTGGTGCATGCAAAAAAATGTAAGATGCTTTCTATAGGTCCTGATTTGAGAAACACGCCGGGCTTAAGCATCTTCTCGACCGAGCCAACCAAGATCTCGCCCTTCACGTCCTTCCAGCTCTCGACGGTGATCTTCACCATTTCTTTCGCCAACAAGCCAACGTAGGCAGCGTACTACGATGAAGAACCGTGAAATACGTTGCCCCTCATGAGCATCATCCAAGGACCTGAACAGATCATAATCATATTGAAAAGAAGACACATCAAAATGAAGGATACAAAAAAAGCAGAATTATTGCCATAATCGGATTAGAATAATCTAACAATATTGCAGAAATTTTACGTACCTTCCTTGGGATGCCGACTTCTAGAGGGCGTCGATGGAGGTGCGGAGGTGCAGCGGTCCCCTGTAGAGGTGCGCCGGCCGTCCATGGAGCTTACGGGTTAGGACTACGGGCCCCAGATGAACTGTGAGAATGAAAGAGACATACCCGTATATTTATACAAATATATATCTTCTATCGGTACGAAAACAGAATACCGTTAGTAATAAAAACATCTGTAGAAGCCGAATGGTTCTATCGGCACAATAAATATTACCGATAGGAATTTTTGTACATACTCTATCGGTTTGTACGTACATTGCCGATAGAATATTACTAGTTGTAGAAGGCCAACAGTTCTAAGATATTTTTGCAATATTCTACCGGTATAAACATTCATTACCGATAGAATAAAACTATTTGAAGACGAACAGTTCTAAGCAATTTTCTATATATTCTAACGGTAAAAGAATCCATTACCGATAGAATAAAAATATTTGTAGAAGGCCAACTATTCTATCGGCGCACTACATATTGCCGATAGGAATTTTTAATATACTCTGTCGGTATATTCATACAGTAGCGATAGAATAAGTCTAGTTGTTGAAGTCGACCAGTCCTATCGGCGCACAACATCCTTCCGTCAGTACTTATGCATCTCTTCTAACGGCAAATATGTTCATCACCGCTAGAGTAAATCATACTATTTATTCTATCGGTAAGTTTCTTAGAAACCGATAGGGAAAATACATCCGTCGGGCTTTTATTACCGCGAGGCACATTTTCTATCTGTTTTCTGCTGTTTCACTAATAACCGATAGAAGATAGGGGTTAGTAGACTGCATTTCTGTACTAGTGACAATCCCCAGGGAACTAGCAACTAATCTACGCCTATCTACATCATCCCTAACAAGAGACGCGTTATTATCCCTAATCAAATCGGAGAGTTCACGCTGTTGCTGAGCGTGATCCCTCTCCCAACGGAGTTGGCGCGCCTCGTTGCGGGATCTTTCAAAACATTCTGCTAGATGCAGAATCGCCGAAGACATCTCTTCGGTCTTCTTCTCCAGGGCCTTTTTTTCCCCTTGGAGAGTCTGTCCGAAGGGGGAAGGCAGGATATCAGCAGGCTGGTCGCTGGGGCCTCCGATCTCCTACATTTGCAAATGTTAGACACACTAACTATAACAACAAGCAAAAGGAGATAGAGATTATTACCCGTCCCTGCGTGTGACAGGTTGATATAGGCATCCTGGAAAGTAGATAACCTGATAAAATTTGAGGATCATCATATGGTGGAAGTGTAGCTTTTCCACTATAAGATTGCTTCCCCAACACAAGTTGAGGATCATCTGGTCGTGAGAGAACAGCTTGCCTACCAGAAAATTGATCACCCGAACAAAAATAGGGAGTATTGGGATGAAATGGAGAAAACTGAGAAGAACGTCCCTCCAAAGGTGGAGATGAAAGTTCGACCTGCTGAGGTGCATGGATAGGAAGAGCTAGAGGAACTGAAGAAAGAAAGAACGATGATGCATCTTTCACCTTTGTTCTGCTGGAGGATCCCTCGTCAACCTTGGGCTTTTTCCTTGAAGGAGATGGATCTTCGGGCACCTGTGGCTCTTGCTCAAAAATTTCCTCTTCATCACTCTCAATCTCGATGATGTTGTGGTCTGCCATCGAGAGGTGTATAAGGAAAGATGTGAAGATGGTTTTGAGAGAAACTTAGCCAAAAAAGGGAATTGTGAAGCTTTGAAATCCGAAGGCTTCGATATTTATAGCCGCCAGGGTGACGGTTTGGTTTTCGAAAGCCTCGAGTTTTTAAAGCATTTACAATTTCACTTCGGGTTAAAAAACGTTTCAACGGCGCCATCATTACTCTGCACGTATCACCCAGAGTCCGTCTCGGGGAATCAACCGTCACGCTTAGTGCGCCACTAAGTGGAAGATTTGAAGCGTCGGGTTAAAAATCCGATGTAAGTCTTGAAATTTGAAATTAACACGTCCCTTCGTTTTCTTCAGATTTGGGGGCTAGCTGACGAGGATTGACACCCGAGTCAGTTCAAATAAATGCACGACTGGTTCAGGATAGATTCGAACCAAACACGCACTTGGCGGGGAGAACTCAAGTCATTCTGAGGAGCACAAGCCCGAGGTCGCAGGCTTTACGCGATCAGACTGTAGCTAGTGCGCGGTCAGGGGTTCGTATGCTATGCGCGAACAGAATGCTGAAGATGTTGCGCGGTCAGCCAACATCGCGCGGTCAGAGCACCCTCGACCAGGGAATGTGGGATTAATCTGCCCACGTAACGGGGATATCCTGACTACCCCGAAGATTCTTCCACGTGGGAGAACAACCATCCGGAGGTTAATGCGTGCGATTATCCACGAATAACACGTGTTAAACCTGCGTGGGAGTTAAGAGCGGTTGACAAAACCGCATCCAAGCAACTGTTTGATGCCGTTACGATTTGGCACCCTTTCAACCAGTATAAAGGGGCAGCCCGATGCATCAAACAGGGACATGAGATCGAAGGATCGAGAGATCGAAACACTAAGCCATCCAGTGATCGATTGATCGAACCTGACCAGACGAAAACAGCCCGAAGGCGATAGTCTAAATTAGATAGCTTTCACAAAGCCCTTCAGGCTTTGTCCTGTATAAACACATAGGAAAAATCTTCGCCTGTGAAGATCTTTTCCGCAACTCTGTAAATCCTTTTACTATATATAGTGAAATCCCAACAGGACGTAGGGCTATTACTCCCACCATCGAGGGCCCGAACCTGTATAAATCTCTCTGTGCTCTAGTTCTCCATAATTCTACATACCTTCCTGGAGGGACACCCTGAAAGGTCTCACAACCTACAAATCTTGCATAAGTTTGGCTAAGGACCCCAAGTCCGAATCCTCGACAACCGCGACTTGGAGCGCTGGTTAGTACTGCAAATCTTTTATAAAGGGCTTTTTTTTTGCTACTCAAGCATCTATCAATGTCGCTGCAGGTGGTGGGATCATGAACAAGACTTTAGATGAGGCTTTTGCACTTGTTGAGAGCATGGCATCTCACCATTTTCAATGGTCAGGCGGTAAAGATTTATCCTGGTCGGGTATGCATGAGGTCAAGTCCTTTGATTTCATGAATGCTAGGATAGAAGCTCTCTCTCATTCTATTAATCAAATTCCTCATGCTGTCAACCAATCCATTGCATAGTTAGCTAGTTCGCTACGTATCACCATGCTCTTGCCTGTACCCTAGTATGATCCCTGCACGTGTCCCCCAAGTGCTCTAGAGCCCAATATGGAGTGCCCACGTTGAGTCCCTTTTTGTGTGTCCCAAAAGGCTCCAGAGCCCAGCACGAGGCCTGGCACAGAAGTGCCCACTGTGAGCATCCTCGTGCTCGTGCTCGTACCCAGGTTGGGTCCTTGTTCGTTTGCCCCAAAAGGCTCTAGAGCCTGGTACAAGATCTGGCACGGGCATGCCAAGTGCAAGCACACCCCATGCTCGTGTTGTGCTCCAATCTAGTTCCCTTTATCTGAACCCAGCAACCTATAGTGCCTGAGCCCATGCCCCTTGCTGATGGGGATCGAGTTTGTGATGGTTTCAAAATATTTTTTTGAGAGTTCGACAGGGTTGAGTTATGTAATATTCGTGGACTCTTAGACTATAAATAAATAGGATTTTAACTCGTTTAGATCACCCAGAAAAATTTTGCCGAGGTGGAGCAGGGATGACTTAAAGGGACTTCGGGGGGCCTTCGACAACAATTGGTAGCGGCAAAATTAGCACCAACAAGCGGTGGGGCGGTTGACTGAACCTGGATTAAGAAGGGATGGTTGGAGATGGTACAAGAACTAAGGGTCCATTTGGTTGCTTGGACGAATCATCCATCATGGGATGAAAAAGGATGAGATGAGTAGTGTGTCACGAAATGGTCCAAAATAAATGTTTGGTTAGTGTGGAATGGAATGGTTCAGGATTTTGTTTGGTTGGAGGGATGAGTTGGTCTAGGATGAGATGGAATGGTGTTTGGTTGTGTAGCTAGAGTGTTATGATAACCTCCTCCCATTTGAATGGTAAGGTTACCTCTTATATGCTTGAATTAGACAAATCATTGTGTATGTATGAAAAGTTTGTTTATTAAAATTGTAATTTAATTTTTAAAAAATATTCTTTATATAATGACAATTTAGAATTTCCATTAAATTGGAGAACTACAAATTTCATAATATCAACACTAGAGTAATTTACTTAAACATAATCATGTCCACAAAAGAGAGTTATATACCCTACTTCTACTATTTTAATAAAATTCCTATCGAGATATATATCATGCGGATTACATAACTGCCTTTGCAAATCCTAATGCCACTAGAGAAACAAAAAAAACAAGACATAACATATGAAAGATTGTTCCTTTCGAAGCTGTACATGCGAAGTATTTTGGTGGTGTAGCTTCGACCATTCATTAACTATGATCTCAACTTCTTCTTTATTGGAGTATTTCTTGTAACATGCTCCTGAGAATCCATGCACTTGAGCATTGTAACATCCTGAGTTTTGGGGTGAAAAGTTCTTTCTTAAAAATCATGCATACATATGTCTCTTCTAGATCAACCAAATCAGCCTCAGCTTTATTCTGTTCTAGCCCTAATTTCTCCAAATTTATCCTGTGACCCCAAGTCAAGATCTGACTTTCCAGATTTGATCTATCAGTTATCCTAAATCTAAAAGCCTTCAGAACCCAGATTCAATTCTATCCCTAACTTCCAGAATTATCAACTCCTTTCTGTTTTCGAAAACAGAATATCTGTTATTACCTTTTACCCTAAGTTTCAGAAATTTAGATTTAATCAAAATCTTAGCCAAGTTCAGACCAGATTATTCCTGGATTATGATCAAGGGTATGCCAATACCTTAATCCAAAAAGTTGGCAGCCAGATTTCACCATCTGAACCTTTTTCACAAATCAGTCCAAGAGTATCGCAGATCAGTCCTTTTTCCAGATTTTTCCAAAAGCCAGAAAGGCAAAATGTTGCAAATCATCTCCAAATTCGAATCTGATTCAGGGAACATCTCCCAAATGCTTTTCAACACAAATTCTTCTTTTATGAGTATCTCAAAATCAAACCCTAAATCCCAGAATTCGAGATCAATAAGTTTCAGACTTATTTTACCCTAATCTACTCTGTTTTCAGTTCATATCAAAAGTCATCCAAATGTCTCAAACTTTATCTTCTAGCTGTGCCAAATCATCTATGGAATTAAGTATACCAAAACAGCAGAATCAATTCCAGATCAAACCTTCCAAATCTCCAGATTTACAGTTCAGTCCAAATCAAGAATTGGAAATTGCAATCAAGCCCAAATTCGACAAGGACAGCAGCTGCTGTGCACGACCAGAGATCGCCTTGCGTTTGCGCCGCGCTTGCTCGCCGCCGGCCAAGCCTCGCCTGAAATTGTGACCGTGCATGCTTGTGCGCACGTGTCCGTGTCCTAGCCTTCGCCGTGGCAGCACCGACGACAACAATTGCTCCTGTGCGCGACCAGCAGCAAGCTTTTGTCAGAAACACCGCGCCACGTTGCTTTGCATTGCCAGCTCCTGTTGCCACTGCTTGCACCGCCCGACAATATGGAGTTCCAACGAGCCGACAAGCTGAGCAGTAGTCACCTCGCCTGAGCACCGTCGCTTCACCGCTCGCCGTTGTTGCAGCTGCGCCCGGCAAATCTTGTCATCTGGCACAAATTCAATGCTGTAAATCCTTGCAAGCTTCGCCCTCTGGTCTATTTAAGCCACCAGTGCCTTGTATCATCTTCTCTTCACCAGGACTTAACCAAATTCTCAAATTCCCTCGCTGTCGTCGTCTTCTCCGGCGAGCCATCGAGGAGCTTCACGGTGCCAGCACAATCTGCAGCACCTCTTGCCAAATTAACAGCATCAGTGAGTTCCCCTTATCTCTCTCATCGTGCTGTATCACTTAATTGGATTTCCTTTCACCTTATCGCCGGCGATCACCGGAATTTGCTGAAATTCAAAGAATGCCCTGTTCCGGCAATGCAGGCCAAATTACCTCGAATTAGCTTTCGATCCTGTGGAAGAAAATGATCAATGACTCATTTCCAGCAAGCCTATGCATCAATATCTCCAGATTGAGCTTCAATCGAAGCTTTCCCCAATTTTGAGCTTCTCCAGAAACCGGCGATCGTCGCCAGGCTTCTCCGGCCATCCTCCGGCCAAATTGATCGTGCAGGTAGCTTCCCCTTATCTCTCTTTCACTCTCCAAGCTTGGAATTGAGTTCATTCGGCCTAAATCGAAAACCCCCAAATGGCAGTGTTTCTTCTCCGGCGTCGATCACCGGAAAACCTATTCCTGGCCGTTTCAGCTTCATCCACTTTGTCATTCAGGTGTGCTTCAACCTCCTGAACATATTTGTCTTCTAGCTCGATCTTTGAAACTGCCCAGATTTCAAGTTACAGCCATGCCAAGATTGTTGTCCAGTGGCTTCACTGTGCCGTGTCGCCACCACACTTCTCCTTTGAATTTCATCACCTTCTGGCCATCTTCTGCCCTAGATCCTGTTGAATGACTTGTTCCTGTTATCAATGCCTACCTCCCAGACAAAGTGGTGCATCATTTGGAGTCCTAGATCAAAAGTTATGCCAAGCCCTAGTTTCTGGCCATGTCAAGATCAATGCCAGACTATGTCAGTCAGTGGCATTAGCCCTTTTCACTCCCTTCCAGATGTGCATTTTGGGCATAACTTTGTCTCTTAGATTTCTGAGGTTGTGATCTACATTTTCTTCTTCTATCACAACTTGATTTGAGCCCTAGAAATGCATGTTATGCTAAACCCTAGTTTTTGACACTATTCCAGTGCACGCCAGCCAATGGCATTGGCCTTGTTTACCCACTTCTGATTGTGCATTTTGAAAGCCACTTTGTCCACTGAATTTGTAGAGTTATAATCTACACTTTCTTCTACTGTCATAACTTGAGATAAGCTCTCTAGTTTTCCTTGAAGTTATGTCATAACCTTGATCCGAATGTCAATCCGCTGACATTCTCTGTTTTTGATCAACCAACCACAAAACTGATGTTCTTATTGTAACCTTGATATCCTAAGAGCATCTAACACCATCCTTAGCCAAATCCTTGAAACTCTAGATCTCAACTCAGTTCAGCTTGTGATCTCAATTATCTCCAGTATCGTTCAGTCACTCTTGTAAAGCATATCTGCATATAGATCCTAAAACATCTTAATATATAAGTAATATTTGTGTGTATTGTTTGGTTTGTCGTCGAGCAGATCTAGAAGCTGAGATCGAGGACTTCGCTGTTGACCCATCATCAACTGCTGTTTCTTACGACGCGGAAGGCAAGTCATATCCTTGGTCATCTTGAACCTATATTTTAAATGTTGCTAAAACATAACCTTGAATATAGATAATATTGCATGAGAAAGATTAAGGATGATTGATTTATGAATTGGCAGTACTAGACTGGTTATCTGTGAAATGTGAAATAAACAAGTTTTGAGCCATGAACTATTATATGTATTTATATACTTATATTCATGAAATAAAACCCCTAGCCGTGACCAGAAAAATGGTATGGATGGCGGTAGCACTGGAGGTGCTAAACTGCGAAGGAATGCAGGCACTGAAGGTGCAGGGTTGTGGATGGTCTGGTCACTGGCATATAAGGACTAGAACCTTGTGTTGTGCGTCTAGTGGCATGAACAACGTGCTAACCGCAAGCCTGGTATGGGACAGGCCTGAACAAGTAATTATGTGGATCGCACATGAAACCCCTGCTGGAATTGTGTAGTGATGCACGATAAACACGGAGTACGGCTCCCACACATATCACTGAAGGTGATCTCGCACGTTGATCCAGTAATGGAAACATATGTAGGGGTGGAGGTTTGGATACAACCTACCACAACTGTGTCTCGCTGAGAGCCACAGGGTCGGGGGTGAATTGTGAGTGATACATAACAAAAGTTCTTGTTATTTCCACCTTGCCGCTCACAGTATGAAGTGAGTCAGGGGTCCAATCATTTTGTTATGATAGGAAAGGTTTGAAAGTGGAATATCTTGCGGGTAAATTGGTACCTCTCTGCAGAGTTAAAAATGTATTCGAATACTCCGAGCTTCTGGGTTTATAGGAGTCTGCTGCGGTGGATTAAATCCACGGGGTGTGACACAAGTACTATTTTCTAAATAAAATATGTTTAATCAAGATTACCCAAATGACATGTGTTGTCATGATAAGGAGTGCTGTCGTGGGCTGTCGTGTGTCGACGTGTCGCGGTAGTGCTATAATCTAGTGAACATGAATGATGATGTTATATTATGAAAAGTGCTGCCCTGAGATGAGGTACGAAAATAAAAGATTATTTTATAAATATCCATAATTCTTGACTAGTCTTGGTTCATGTCATCACTACTATATGTATCTACTCTTACCTATGACTTGCTGAGTACGTAAGTGCTCACTCTTGCAACCTACAAATCAATAGACGGAGTGATCAACAATCAAGATGAAAGTGTGGAGAACTTATTGGATCCAGAAGGAGGAGCGTCAGTTCTGCCAGAGCCCTGATGTGTGTTGTTCTGCCGTCCACTTCTCTTTTGTGGGTGGGTCACCTATCTTCTGCTGTGTAGATGTTATTTTGCTAAACCATGTATGCCGTGAAGGCATTGTAATCTCCTTATGTAATATCAAGGCCAGCAGGCCACACTGCTTAACTATTTTGTAAGTTACTCTGTTGCAATGTGATATACTCCTGTGCTTGACTTTTCCTGGGACGTCAAGGGTATGTGTATGCTATGCATATATGGGACTAGCTGCAACGAGCTAGGTCTCTACAGGAGTAGTCGTAGTCCCAGTTTCGGGGTGCGACAAGCATAGCAATCAGCCCAAGATGTATAGATCCCACGTTCCCTCCCAACAAAAACCACATACTAAGCCATTACTAATGAACAATTACAAAACTTGTCAACAAAATTGTCGCGCCCCGAAACTGGGACTACGACTACTTCCGTGGAGACCTAGTTTGCTGTAGCTAGTCCCATATATGCATACCTTTGACTTCCCAGGATAAGTCAAGCACAGGAGTATATTCACATTGCAGCAGAAAAACTTACAAAATATTTAAGCAGTGTAGCCTGCTGGCCTTAATATTACATAAAGAGATTACAATACCTTCGCAGCATTCGAGGTTTAGTTAAAGCAAAATAAAAACTTCTACACAGCGGATGATGGGTGTCCCCTCCACAGTAAGAAGTTGACGGCAGAACAACACATCAGGGATCTAGCGGAACTGGCTCTCCTTCGTCTGGATCCAAGAAGTTCTCCATGCCTTCTTCTTGATCATGGAACACTCCATCTATTGATTTGTAGATTGCAAGGGTGAGTACTTACATACTCAGCAACTCATAGGTAAGAGTAGATACATATAGTAGGGATGATATGAACCTATGCTAGTAAAGAAGTGTGGATGTTTGTAAAATAATCTTTTCTTTCATATCTCATCTCATGGCAGCACTTTTCATAACATAGCATCGCTATTCATGTTCACTAAATTATAGCACTACGCGACACGTCGACACACGACAGCCCACGGCAGCACCCCTTATCATGACAATACATGTTATTTGGGTAATCTTGACTTATCAAATTTTATTTAGAAAACATACTTGTGCCACACCCCGTGGATTTAATCCACCGCAGTAGACTCCTATAAACCTGGGAGCTCAGAGTATTCAAATAAGTTTTTAACTTTGCAGAGAGGTACCAATTTACCCGCAAGATATTCCGCTTTCATGCCCTTCCTATCAAAATGATTGGACCCCTGGCTCACTTCATACTGTGAGTGGCAAGGTGGAGATAACAAGAACTTTTGTCATGTTTCACACACAATTCACCCCTGACCCTGTGGTTCTCTCGCGAAGTACAGTTGTGGTGGGTTCTACCCAAACCCCCACCCCGAATGCCTCTTCCCATTACTGGGTTAGCGTGCAATCACATTCAGTGATATGTGTAGGAGCTGCACTCTGTGTAAAATCGTGCATCACTTCCCATCTCATGCAAGGGTTTTATGTGCGATCCACATAAGTACTCGTTCAAGCCTGTCCCATACCAGGCCTGCGGTTAGCACGTGTTTCATGCCACTAGACGCACAATACAAAGTTCTAGTCCTTATACGCCAGTGACCAGACCATCCACAAACCATGCACCTTTCGTGCCTGCTATCCTTTGCAGTTAAGCACCTCCAGTGCTACAGCCATCCATACCAAAATTCTAGTCACGGCTAGGGGTTTTATTTCATGAATATATATAAATACATATATAATAGTTCATGGTTCACTATTTGATCTTTTCACATTTCACAAGCATCCAGCTTAGTACTGCCAAATTATATCTCAACCATTCTTTCACATGCAATATTACTTATATTCAAGGTCATATCATAGCAACTCATAAAATATAGGTTCAAGATGATCAAGACTATGACTTGCCTTCCGCGTCGTAAAATACAGCAGTTGATGTTGGGTCAGGGTCTGCGACGAAGTCTTCGAACTCGGGCTCTTGATCTACTCTCCAATAAAACAAGCACACAAAGATCACAAACTATTTTAAATACTTTAAAATCTATATGCAATATGCTTTTAAGAGAAAAGATCTTGGCGATAATGAAACGGACTGAGATTGCAAGCTGATTTGGGTCAAAACCCTGGAATTTATAGAATATGAGCTAAGGATGGTGTTAGAAATTCTTAGGGCTTCAAGGCTGCAATATGGACATCAGATCCGTGGCTGGTTTGTCCAAAAACAGTGAATGTTAGCCGATTGACATTCGGTTCAAGGCTCTGACATAGCTTCAAGGAAAGCTAGAGAGCTTATCTCAAGTTGTGACAGTAGAAGAAAATGTAGATCACAACATCAGGAGTCTAAGAGACAAAGTCATGCTCAAAATGCATGGCTAGAAGTAGGTAAAAAGGTTCAATGCCACTGACTGACATAGATTGGCATTGGGCTGACATGGCCAGAAACTAGGGTTTGCCATATCTTTTGATCTAGGGCTCCAATTGATGCACCACTTTGTCTGGGAGATAGGCCTTGATAACAGGAACAAATGATTAAACAGGTTCCAAGGTTGAAGATGGCCAGAAAGTGGTAAAAACCTGCGAAGAACACGGTTGCTGGAGTTCCAAGTCATGGCACTGGACAGAAATTAGGGCATAGCCATAACTTTTGATTTAGACCAAATTAGATGTTGAGCTAGTAGACAAAAGTGTTCAGGAGATCAAGATGCATCTAAGGGACAAGGTGTCTGGAGCTGGGTCGGCCGGGAACAAATTTCCAGTGGCCGGCGCCGGAGAAGATGACACTGGATTTGGGGATTTTCGTTATACAGGATTTGAACTCAATTCCTTGCTCGAGGAGTAAGAGGGAAGCATATGGAAGCTATTGGCACGATCAATTTGGCCGGAGCATCACCGGAGAAGTCTAGCGACGAGCGCCGGCGACTGGTGAAGCTCAAGCTTGGAGATAGCTTCAATTGGGCTTAATTTCAAAATCTGGATTCACTGGATTGCTAAGGATAGCTCACTGATCAATTTACTCTACTGGATCGAAGGCTAATTTGGATTGAATCAAATTGCAAAGCTGGAACAGGGGTTTTAGCAATTCCGGTGATCACCGGCGATGAGGGGCACGGGAGTTCACTTAAACGCTATAGAACGATGAGGAGGATGAGAGATACTCACTGGTGGTGTCAATTTGGAGATTGATGCAGTGGGGCGAGCTGGCTTCGTCGACCTCCTCGGCGGCTCGCCGGAGAAGAAGACAACAACGAAGAAAATTTGATTATTTGCTGAGAAGCTCTAGAGAGCAGTGCTGGTGACAAGGGAGCTGCTCGGGACTGCTATTTAAGGGCAAGGCAAAGCGAAGCAAAGCTTACTGCTTGGTGGCTAAATTGCTTGCACCGGTGTACCTTCGAGTTGAAGCAACGGCGAGCAAACAAGCAGGCGAAGCTTCTCTCTGGCGCGCGAGCTGCTGGTGAGCTGGACAAGAATTGCCACGACAATAGCTGAGGTGCAAACATGTGTGTGCATGAAAAAATGGTTGTGAAAAAGCACGGGCTAGAGCGGCGCTGATCGGCGACGAAAACACGGCGACAAGGCGCTCCTGGTCGCGGTTGCAACGGCGCTGGTCGAAGTGAAGCACTGCACTGCGGTCGAAGTCGATGATGAGCACTGTGCACCGCTGGCCGAGGTCGAAGATGCTGAGCCTTGGTCGCAAACAACTGCTCTGGTCGTGAACAGTAGGTGAGATCGTGAACAGCAGATGTGGTCGAGCCAGGGACCTGTTTGCAAGATTCTTTGTTTGCAACTTGGACTGATTTGTAATTTCTGATCTAGAGATAGTTAATTTGCAATCTGATTTCATAGATGAGTATAAACTTATTCCTTGTACTCATCTAGCAAAAGATTTGGTAAAATCTGGCATGATTTGATGGTTTCTGATATAAACTGAAAATAGGGTATTTAGGGTAAATTAAATCTAAGTTTTGGTCGATTTCGAATTCAAGGTAATTGGAGAGAGATTTTGGTATTCTGATAAAAGAAGATTTCGTATTAATTAGCATTTGGGAGGTGTTCCCTGAAACATATTTGAATTTGGAGTTAATCTGAAGATTTTAGCCTTTTTGGGTTTCCAGATATCAGAAAAAAGGACTGATTTGCGATATAATTTGGACTGATCTGTGAAAAAGGCTTAGATGAAGAAATCTGACTACCAACTTTCTGGATTAAGGTATTGGCATACCCATGATCATAATCCAAGAATAATCTGGTCTGTATTAGGTCAAGATTTGGCTAAATCTGAGTTCAGAGTATTTAGGGTAATTAGGATATTAATTAAATTCCTGTTTTCGAAAACAGAAAAGGTTTGCAAGATCTGAGAGTTAGAGATGGAATTGAATCTGGCTTTTGAAGGTTTTTATGTTTAGAGTAACTGATAGATCATATCTGAGCAATCTGATCTTGATTTGAGTTCACAGGAAAGATTTTGAGATTTTAGGGCTTAGAATATATTAGGGTTGAACTGATCTTACTACTACTACAAAGATACATGCATGCATGACTTTTATGGAAAAGAAAGTTTTTACCCCTAAACTCAAGGTGTTACAAAAATTTAATGTCATAACAGCAAACAACAGTACAGTTTAATGTCATAACAATTATGAAAATTGGTCTCAGTTTATGAGTGGAAAATAAATTTGCTTCTTAGTGGTCTCATAAACAACAATACAATTGGTAAAATGAAAGAATATTACATGAAAATAGCAGTTTAAACTGTTGGTAGTAACAACTGTAGCTAGAATATCACAAAACAGCGTCAACAGTTCAAACAGCACTAGTAGTTCAAACAACATCAGCAGCAATAGCTAGGAGCAGCAACAACAACAACCAAAAAAGTATAAAACCTGAAAACAATTCTTAGCAGCAACTGGGAGCAGCAGTAGGTAGAATATCACATGAAATCAACAACAGGAGCAGCAGCAGCTAGAAGTAGTGGCAACAATAACCAAAATGAAAACAGTTGTTACTAGCAGCTGGGAGCAGCAGCAACAAAAACAACCAAAATGAAAATAGTGTAAAACAGTTGATACCAGCAGGTGGGAGTAGCAGCAACAACAACAACCAAAATGAAAACAATTGAAAACAGTTGATACCAGCAGCTGGGAGCAACAACAACAACAACAACCAAAATGAAAAGAGTTGAAAATAGTTGATACCAGCAGTTGGGAGCAACAACAACAACAACCACAAAATTCAGTACAAAAATTGGTAAAACATGAAAATAGCTACGAGTAAGGTAATCATCAGTTACATTATTGACCACTAGGGGGCATTCTTTCCAAAACAAAATACTAGTACAAACATCATTGACCACAACAGAGGCAGCACCAGTAACAAGCACAACAGGAGCAGTAGCATTAACAAAAAGATTAACATTAAAAAATAACTGAACCATATAAAAAGAGGACTCACCACCATCAAGTCCAACGAAATTAAACATAAACATATTGTTCATAAACTGCATAGGGTTGCATCAAGTCTAAACCAAAATAGATATCCTCACATACTTTAGGGATTGTCTTTGAGGAACCTAGCAATCATAATCATCTGGTTGGACAAGGGGACTTTGAGGAAAGTCTTGGCTTTGCTTGGATTATCACACAGATAAGTGAAGTAGTGGGTTAAGTCTCCATCATCAAAACCAGATATGACAGAAACACGATCCCACAAGTCCTCAGGCACCTCTTTTGCCTTGCCAGATTTCTCAATGGCTGCAGCAAGCCTCTCAAAGGTGTGGGTGATGGTATCAATCAAGGGGTTGTTCTCACTATGTGCCCTCTTCTTGGACTTTGTGGGATTATTGGCAGACAAGTTGCTGTTTGTGGTAGTTGGTTCAGTCACTCTTCTCAAGATCAGGTGTAGAGTCGGGTAATTCAATTTCCAATGGGTCATTGGATCCCTTTGCAAAGACACCTGTGGTCATCCCATTGCTAAAAATAGTAGCTATTTCATCATAGAACTCTATTGGCAAGTTCAGGAAATTTGCATCTTTGGCATTGTCCTGAGGAAAATACTAATTAGTGCATTTAGACACAAGAGTTCACAGCCAACACTTCCAACTACCTAACCAAATTACCTTCGCATGTCTCATAAAATTGCCAATATCAACAGAAATGAGTTTGTTCTCTCATCTCATATGGCACCACTCAATTTTTTGAGTTTGCATATCTTTGCCCATCTAGCTCTCCATTTTTTTAGGTGGTTTGCAACTTGGATGCCATTAATCGTGATGTGGAAGTGATCAACCAAAGCCCTCACAGCAGCATTGAGTTGTGCACTCTTGAACCCCTTTTCATTTCTAGCCTCACTTGTAATAAGTTCTGACATGAACTTTAGCACAAATACAGACATTGCATTTGACCACACAAGAGGGGTAGTTGGGTTACCACCCCCTTGTCCTTCACCCTCCATTTGCAAGATCAGCGGTAGTAAATTAAAATAACAAACTTAACAAAATAGGCCAAAAAAGATATGTAAATATAAAAGCAAAATGAGGCAAAGTAAAATCAATTACAAATAGAAGGTCAAATGAGAAAATGTGTAAAACAAGGAACATCATTGTCTCTCCTGTATCATGCGATGACAAAGACAATAGTACAATGAGAAAAGAAAAAAACAGTACAGCATTGTAAGATAAGGTGCATCATTGCCTCTCCACAAGGATCTCATTTATTGGTAAGTATTGAACATCACAGCACATACCAACCACTTTGACTACCAGATGCATTGAACATCAGTTATCATTTTGTTGTGCTAAGTGTTGGATCTAGGTCGATCTAAGTATCTAGGTTTTGATAATTAATGACGATTTGGATAAATCCTTAATGATTAATATTGATCTGGATAATAACAGCTTTGAGGATTAAATGACAACTTGTATAAATCCTAGTTTAGCACAAGTACATAGAATTTTTAATGTTAAACCCTAGAAGTCGATGACTCCCAGTTATGATTTAACAATTGATACATATGTTGAGAGGGAGCTCGGTGGTTTCATCATGCTTATCTTTATCATGACATGAGTAGTATGAATTATGTGCGTATGTCTTCATCATATATATATCTATATGATTGTGTGATTCATCTCTTACTCATTTGTTGCTTATCAAAATTGTTTTTGTCAATTCACCGAAGAGAGAAATCGTTGAGTTAACTCCTGTGTGGAGTGATTTCTCTGGTGGTGATTAATGACGAACTGTATATGAGACTAACGTTTGTGCATTGAGTGTATGTGTTCTAGTCTCAGAATGGTTGCAAGATGAAAGCAAGCAAGGGCGTGAAGAGGATGATGCCAACATGAGTCATCCCGAGCGAGGTCAAGCTTAGCGAGGTCTAGTTTTGCGAGGACAAGTGTCGAGTGGTCGAGCTTCACGAGGTCGAACTTCACCAAAGGTAAAATCCAAGATTAAGGGTTGTTTTCTTAGGATTTTACTGGTCTCGGTATTTGGAGACAGACCGGGTTGATAGGATTATTTTTACTAGTTTGACCTTAATATTAAGAGAGGTCGGAAACTAGTAGCTTGAGTCTATCTAGTGTGGAAGCTCAAATACATTCATATCATTTTGCATTAGTGTTTTATCGCCTCTTGCATTGCTAGAGAGTCTAAATGTAGTTTGTGGTGCATTAGAGAAATTGCTTTGAAAACTGCACTTAGTCTTGATCGCCAGCTATTTAAATTAGTTTATTTCTAGAGCTGGTCGTGGTTGTACTTGCACATTCTGATCGTATCCTTGTTTGATATGTGGTCGTGATCGTGTCGCCGGTTTGGCGGTTTTCTGTTTAGGGTTTGGTCGTGGTCGTAGGAGTTCGAATTGGTCGTACCAGTCTTCGGCTCGCTTGCGTACGCTTGACCAAACCCACTCAACCACCTGTTTTCGATTGGATATTCGACCTATGGTTTTAGTTCATAAATCATATTGGTCGTGTTCATCGCTAAGTGTCAGCTGAGATATCCGTGAGAAAACAACAAATCTGTATGTGCAAATACCCTAAATTGCATGAGAGATGATTTTTGGGTTGAACATTTTGGCAGCAGGAAGATTTTTGAGTTTTCTAGAAGTTTCTAGACCTTTCTAGGTCTTTCTCATGTTGATAAAATTGTAGTGCTCTGAGTTATCTTTCCAACAAGCCAAAACTCATCTCAATCGGATCGCTAGATCAAAAGTTATGCTTGATTTACTATTAATATGCAGTGGCCAGACTTTGTTTGAGCATGGCCGGACATTGTCCAGCCTTTTGCAAAATGAAACCAGAGACTTTTGCATCTGTCCGGGGCTTTTGTCTAGGAAGGCCGGACTTTGTCTGATATGGTCGGACATTGTCCGGCCTGTACAAATTGTTTGAGCCGAGAAATGAAACAGAGACAGATATATACGTCCGAGGTTTTTGTCCAACATGGCCGGACAATGTTCGGCCTTTACAAAAAATCGCCCAACGGTAACTGACGTTTTGCAACGGTCGCAATTCGGTGTACTGGCCGAACAGTGTCCGGCATGGCCAGACAATGTCCGACCTGTACAAAAATTCGTCAGTTCGTGGCAAATGGCTAGTTTTCCTTGAGGGCTATATATATCTTGTGTTTGCCTTCATTTGGGGCTACTCAAAGTGTTGATATTTCAGTTTATAAGCTAGCCAAGACTTTAAATTTGCTATATTGCATCTAGAGGCTAGATTTGAGCCCAAATCTTGAGTAGATTTGAGAGAGAGCATTTGTGTGAGGTTAATAGTGCTTAGTGCACTTCAATCACCATTTGCAAGCTAGTGTTAGAGTGTTGAGCATCTCATTTGCATCATTGAGCTTCTAGCACGTGATTCGTTCAAGCGAAAGCGCATCCGGCTTGTTACTCTTGGCGATCGCCTTCGCCTAGACGGTGTCGGAGGAGAGTCGCGATCTCTCCGGTTGAAGTTTGTCGGAGAGGCCGGCAAGAACTTGTGAAAGGTGTGGTACTCGCCTATCTGGTGTGGAGAAGGAGCAACCCTAGTGAAATATCCTTCATGGATATAGAAGGGAAGCTCAAGTGTGAGCGCTTCAACGGGGAGTAGGGGAGACCGTGCGAGTCTCCTAGACCTTGGTAAAAATATCGTGTCAATTGCGTATCTCTTATTCATTCCATATTTACCTTGACACAATTGTTTAACTCATTAGTTGTATGGTGAATTGTATAATTCATATTGAGTTTTTGCAACTAGTGTTAAATTGTTGTTGCATGTTGAATTGCTTATTCCATATGGTTGAATGCAACTAGTTGATTAGATTGTTGTTAAACCCTTTGCAACCCTAGGTTATCCTAAACATCTTTTAAAGTTGCTTAGTTGAGAAAGAAATTTTAAAAGCCTCCTATTCACCCCCCTCTAGTCGGCATCCTTGATCCTACACTAAGTAGTTCTGGTGAGCCACCCACATCCTGTTGGCTATGTCTTGTCTCATTCCCACCACCTCATTACAGTCATGGGCTTGATGGGCTTGTGAGTTTGTATGGTTTGGATTCCAGGACAACTCATTTGGAATAAATTGGTCCACCCCATAGGCAATTATCCAATTATGAAGAATGCAACAAGTTAGAACAATGTCCACTTATGTCTTAAAAGGAAAAAATGGTGTTGCATCATCAAGAACTTTGAATCTCCTCTTGAGAGACCCAAATGCACGTTCTACAGTCACTCGTAGAGAAGAGTGTTTAAGATTGAACAATTCTTTCTCATCTTGAACTGGATTGGACCCCCATTCCTTCAAATGGTATCTGGTGGCACGATAAGGTGGAAAAAATCCTGGCTTAGCCGCATAAGCAGCATCAACTAAATAGAATTTACCTAACAAAATGACAATTAATGCTTGAAAGTTAAGTTATATAATAGTAATTTGGACTAAGATTTGTGTGACATAGTTATTACCTTCAGGCACATTAAATCCATTCTCTCACTCTAGTGAATTAGCTAGGATCACAGCATCATGAGCAGACCTCTCCCAATCAACTAAAACATATGTGCACTGTAGATCAAAATCTATGACTGCCATTTGTTTTGAGTAGCATCGCATTTTCTATCTCTAAAGGCTACCTCCCATTTCTTAGGCACACTGGCTCGCACATGGGTATCGTCAATTACTCCAATACAGTTCTAAGGTGTGAATAATTGTTGATATTAGTAACAGAATAATTGAGGTGGCAAGCTATACATGGGTAGACATGTGCATATATTACCTGAAACCATAGAAACCATCTGCAGCTGCCTCTCATTTTGGCTGGGGTATCCAAAGATGGTGGCTTGATAAGATCATTGCTCACCTATTGCATGCAACACTAATTTGAAATAATGGCTAATAGTTTCACTCGAGCATTTGAAGTTTTGGCCAACAACACGGTTCCTTTCATTGTGCCCTATGGTGTGAAGGAATATAGCAACTTGCTCTTCAACATAACAATGCAAGGTATCATGAAGCAAACTTCTTTCCCTCAGAAGATCACACAAGAGAAAGAAAGGTGCTTTCTTGAGCCTAATCATGTTCTAACAACTAACATCATCTTTATGATAAATCTCATCTAAATATACATTTCTTTGCATATTTCTAACAGATATTGGGGCATAAGTCACTCGTGGCTTTCTTCTCTTCAACCTAGAGTAAACAAAGAGAGCAACCAATACTCCAACTAAGTAGGCAGCAGCCCTAGTAAGCAACATTCTTCTCCTATTCCTCGTTGGATACATCTACAATGCATGGTTGACAATGTAGGACACGTGCTCAGATCAGATATACGAAGTTACAAATATAATCATAGAACCTAGTGGAGAGGCTCAAGTTAAACGGTCAAGAAATTATGTGTAGAGATTACATACAGGAAGAAAAGATTGATAATAGAGAAGAAATCAGAAATCAAGCACCTTTCATACTATTACCATGCAACTTTCGGACAATTGATAACACAATTGAAAACATGCAGAAGAAAGTCGAAAACAAAATATATTGAAAACACAATTGAAAACAAAATTGAGATTACCATGTAGGATCTACAAAAACAACATTGAGATTACCATACAAAAACAAAATACTTCAGACTGTTCTGTTCACAGATACTTCAGACTGTTCTGTGCGAACAAAATCAGTGAAGTAACAAGATTGAATCACTTAAAACATATGAAAACAAGAATCATGCAAGTATAAAATCAAGAGAGGAGGTAAAATCATTGTAAATAATAAAGTAGATCTACAAGTTTGGAGATAAGTAACGAAGAAAGATTATATCTGTACTGATTGCTTGAACAGAAGAGACGAAAAAGGGGGAGATGAGTAGATCTACAATCCAGTCAGTCCGGCCGTCTAGATCTGAGCCAGAAAAGATGGTGACGGACACTGTGTCGGAGCAGATCTACAAGCCTTCGTCGATCTTTACCGGAGAAGATGGTGACGTACACTGTGCCGAAGCAAATCTACAAGCCTTGAGACGTCCGTCCGTCTAGATCTGAGCCAGAGAAGAGGGAGATGGAGGCGAGATGGAGGTGGCATAGGATGGAGGCAGAGAAGGTAGTGAGGCGGAGACGGAGGCCGAGAGCAATGGGGAAGGGAGAGAGAGGCGGAGAGAAAGAGGGAGGTGAGGCGGAGAGAAAAGAGGGAAGTGAGCGGACGAATTGGCGCCTTTTTTTCTCAACACGCGCGCACTAATTTAGGTGACAGACGAAACCATACCTCTAAAATTGAGGAATGGAGTGATGCAGCATATTGAGGAAATATTCCCTATTTTGGGATGAGGCATGATGCATGAGATGATGCAAGATGCAGCAAACCAAATACCAAATCCTCTCTTATAATACATGAAATGGTCCATCACCTACAACCAAACACATCCTAAGTGTGCATGTGTGTGTGCAGTGCCTAAGAACAAGCAAGAACAATGATGAACAAGGTTGATGAGGTGAAATTCAGTGAAGTATTTACGTAAGGAAGCAAATGATAAGTGTGAAGGAGCCATTCTCTGGGTGGTGCTTATATAGAAGATAAAGAATGGAGACTTCACGATTGTGGGATGATCAGTGTCAAATCAAACTAATTTTGTCTCTCGGTGTGACATATGACATGATGCTTTGTCTAATCTAGATAAATTTTGATCCATTGAAATAAAGAAAATCATTTTCTGAGAAGGAAAATATCTACTAGAAGAAAAATATCAACTAGCGTAATAATCTAGTCTGCTGAAAAATGAGAAAAAAGATGAATGATATTAGCAGAAGTAATTTTTGGAAAGAAAATTCAGCTGACTTTTACCACGGATGAGTGCAAATGAGTGCTCAAGAGAGGAAAAATCAAGGTGATTTATATAGGGGAGAAGCCATGGAACATCACGACGATGTCCCTCAAGGATTAAGGTTAATGAAGTGATTAGTGTCAAATCACCATGATGGTATCTAAGGACAAAAGTTGATTGCTGTGACACATTGTCTATACCAGAAGCTCCGCCCGACAGATGAAAAAGATACGAGAGAGGAGCAGAAACAAAAAAACTCAGACAAAAATTGAGGATACCACGGTACCGCTGCGCACTACGGTGGTCAGGCACTGGGGATGAGGCTGTGAGAACAGCTAACACTGGATCATTGGTCAGGCAGAGCCGTGCAACCGGTGCTGGAGCCGTCGGGCGGAGCTTCTCAAGTGGAGCTGTGGAGGACAGGAGCAACGACAACTCCAGTAGGAATTTCACATTTGGGAATGTTTGACCCACCCATGGCCCCACAACTCCCACCTAATTAGTTTGTGCTGTGGTGTGGGCTATGGGCCAAGTCTTGAGACTTGAGTTCCTGGCAACTGTATTAGGACTTTCTCTAGTAGTTGCTGGCCTAAACCAAGGAAAGGACCGAATTATTGGAGGGCAGCCAGCCATGGCAGTGGTTCTATTTCCATTGCCACCGGCGTCGATGGTGGGGTGCGGGCCGCAGCCCGCACCGCCACCCACCAGCACCGTATTGTGCTCATCCATGGATGCAGGTCTTGAACATGCATATCTACAAACATACAACATGCTTTCCTAAACATCATCTGAGTAACTAAATCCACAAATACAAACCTCACACACGCTACATGAATTGTAAAACAATAGGTAACATTTACAGTATTTCCTCTCAAATATTAAGCTCAGAGAAACCACAGAATCACTCGGGATCAACTATTTTGTTAAAGATTTAGAACTCCATTGCAAGTTAGCAGATATCATTAAGGCAAGTGTTACGAAATATGTCAACTAATCTGATAATCTCACATGATATACCTCCAAACTTGTCCACAAAATTTATCAAGAAAATTCACACTTGTCTAATAAATTGGTCAAGATTCTTAAAGCATGTGGCGTCTGCGTTAGTTCCGCAGATCACCTAATTTCAGTATCCTAATTTGGAGGTCACGCCACAACACCATGAATATATTACCATTCCAACAACTGCCAACTTAGCCTTCAACCACACATTTATCCTCAACCATCTCACTTCTTCTGGAAATGTCAGTGCTTGAAGTCATGATTTTCTTCTCTTCACACTCGGCAACTGCATTAGAAAAATGGTTCTTTAGCACTGTGGAGATATCTAATTCTGAAGCTCCAGCCAACTTAAACCTCTCAACAGATGCATCAAGGTTCTTCTTCCAATCACCGACACTGAGCTTGAACTCCACCTGGGAGCGCTCAAAAAGCATGTTACCCCAGAAGAGGTGAATTTGTTGCCTCATTACTGCCACCTGTTCAGCAGCCTCCTCTGGTGTCAACTCTCCTTGACCATCTACTCTGTGTTGCTTCCTCCGTTTCTTCAATACCTCATCCTCCTCACTCACACCAGGCTCTTTCAACTCTGCCATTCTCTGCTCTTCCACTTTCTCCCACATCTCTGTTGCTGCCCTCATCTTCTCCTCAGCACTATCGAAGAGCTTGAATGTCTCTGAAGAATCCCAGGTTGGCAGATCAACCTTGTCAGCCAATGCAAATGACCAATGAAGCTTTGCAATCTCAAAATGTTGCTGGCCTAAAGCAAGAAGTCCCTCATAAAAATCTGGCTTGATTTTAAGAGCCTTCTCATACTTGTGTCCTGCAAGAGCATACCTCTCTCTCACCCAATCATAAGCTGTTTGGAGCTGAGCAGCCATGACTTCCTTTGAAGCAGATTCATCAAGAGGGATTCGCTTCCTTGCTGCACACATGTAAACGTTTCCCCAGTTGAATAAGGCCAATGCTGCGACCTCCTGGAACTTTGATGCAGCCATCTCAAAGAGGGTCTGGGCCTCTTCACTTGTCACTGTCTCCTCAAGTGCCTCAGAGCATAATTCCATTCCCAGCTCATGCAAGTCCAAATGCGCATCTGCATCAATGCCAACCTGATTCCGGAACAATTCAGCAAACTGAATCAGCCAATCATCAATCTCAGCTTCCTTGCACTCGGCATGGCCACAATCCTTCCTACCTGTCAAAGAGCTCCGTTCAACAACTTCTACATCTTGCTTTGTCACTTCAGCATCTGTTATCTCCGCCGAGGTAAGTGATGAACTATCTTCACCCTTAACCAACAATCCCTCATCCTCCTCCAGCTTCTCCTCTTCTGTCGGCAGTGATGGCTCCTGCTCCGGGCTTACTTCCACAATGTGCAGCCTAAGCATTGGGAGCTTATTGCCTCCATCCTTTGCCTCTTCCACTGCCTGGTGGCCAACCCTATCAACACAAGACTCAGCCATTCGGAGCTCTTCCGTACACGTGATGGTAACTAGATCCCCATCAGCATCCTTATACTTGATCAGAACAGCCTTGGATGATGGAAATCGCTTCGCCACAACTTCCCGGAGCGTCCCAACACTACTTTTCTCTGGCATCTGCCCCAGCCTAATGTCATGGTCATACACCAGCTTCAGCGGCCTCCATCTCGTGACAATATTCCTACTCATCAACATGGCTGCTGGTGGCGAAGAGGGCAGCAGTGGCCGTTGTGCAACATCCTTCTCAGAGCTATCAGCAGAAGCCTTTGAAGCAGATGGTGGGGGGTTGCACGAAGGCACCAACTTTGGCGATGGTGGCATCGGCGTCAGGTTAGGTTTTGTGATAGTGGGAGCTGGTTGCTGCGGTGGAGTGGATGGAGGTGGAGGCGAAGGCGAAGGCTTCTTGGGGAAGGGGCGGGCGGAGAGGGAAGGGCCTAGGCCAGCGACGACGGCCGAGGCGCCGAGGGCAGCAGGAGAGGGGCGGCTGGCTGGTTCGGTAGCGGTAGCGGAGGAGACGCGAGAGCGGAGGCGGTGGGCGAGGTCGATGGCGTCGCGGTGGTCGGGGTCGAGCGATAGAAGGGAGAGGGCGTCGGCGAGGGCGAGGTCGTGGCGGCCGAGGGCCTCGAGGGCGCGCGCACGGCGTAGTAGGGCGCGTGGGAATCGCGGCTCGGCCTGCAGCGCGAGGGAGCATTCGGCGGCCACAGCCTCGTGGTCCACGGGGCGGAGCTGCAGGAGGCAGGCAGCGCGGTTGCTGTGGAAGACGGCGCGGTCATGGTGGCCGCGCGGCGCCAGGCGCAGCGCCAGCTCGTACTGCCGCAGCGCCCCCACGTAGTCGCGGGCCTGGAAGAGGCGGTTGCCGTCCTCCTTCAGTTCGTGTGCCCGCCGCAGCAGCGCCGCCGCGTCCGCCTGCTGCAGCACCGGCGCGGCCTTCGGCTCGGCCGCCGCAGGCGATTTGGCGGCGGAGGCGGAGGAGGTGGTGGGAGATTTCTTCTTTTTGCCCATTGGGATAAGTCACGGGAGGAGAGGGGAGTGGGTGTTTGGGGAAATTGAGCAGAGTAGTAGAGGAGCTGTGCAGGTGGCTGCGGCAGGGGAGTGAAACCCTAGTGATCTGGGTAACTCTAGGACGCTCGATCCACGGGGTGTGGGGACGACGGCTTCCGAATGATTTTGAATGTCTTCTACTGTGGTTAAGCAACTTAAAAAATTTTGAATATTTTTTAAAGCAATCCATTTAAGAAGAAGCACTACAATAATAGATTAAATTTTTGCGATTTGTAAAATTAATCTATAATTATGAGAAAAGATAATATGAAAAATATTTTCCAACACTATCAAAATGGGGACAGAGTTAATTGGCCAATACAGTTGGTATTTCGGTTGGCGATAGTATTACACACCACCACAACCACCAATTGCATAGGGTTTACTTTTATTTGATCTAAAAATTCTAGATTTTTTGGAGTACTCTAACATAACATTTTCATCTGTGTTAGTTGATTGTGTAACTGAGATTAGTGTTTTTGACCAATTAACTATCATATTCTTATTTGTTAGATTTATCTTTGCAAATTCTTAGGGAGTTTTATTTGAGTTGAGAACTATTCGCTTTCTTGTGGACTACGATACTCTAGAATGCCCGAGTGAAGACTACAATGTGCATTGTGGACGTTTAAAACACATGATAAACTTTCTAGCACCGTTGCTAAGGAAGCAATCGGAGATCAACTCAATAATTTTTTTTCATAATATTTTTGCAAAATTTATCTTTGCATATCCCTATTTACTAATGTTGACGAATTGACCCTCGAACTTACGATATAAACAAAGATTTGTGGAGAATCAAGGAAGAACACAATAATGAGTGGAGAGAGTTTTTCAGATAAGTTCATACCCTCGAATGATCGAGTAACAACTCTACGTTCTGTGCGATGTTAATTATTGAGGAGAATATATGTTTATAGAGGAAAAGAGATGATTTTATCTCCCCAAAATGTATGTAAAAGTGTCCATGCCGCTCCATGTTACATCATTCCCCTTTTTATGCCTATATGAGAGCAGTTATCCTTCTAAAAGTTCGCGGCCGTTGCCAACGGTTACGATCAGTTGCTTCCTTCGTGGTGGTTGCTTCCACGATTTTTGAGAGATTGTGTGTTAACTGCCTCATTATGGAGTACGTGGGATGATTATGTGTCAGTGATCATTGGTAAATGCTATTTCGACCAGGGGTCTTAAACAGTTATAACCTTCAACCAAGGGTGTTTTAGTATAGAAATACGACTAGAACAGGTCGTAGTCGTATGTCTGATCCCTAGTTTGAATGCAGCTGTAAACCTTTCACAAGAGCTGATCGTAATCTTAGGGCCAATGTCCAGCTGAGAGTTGTTGTGAGGATACAATAATTGAGTTACAGGAATACACAACTCACATTAATCCAAAAATGGACCAAAATGAGGTGTGTAATCCTCGTCAGCTAGCTCACCACACTCAAGCGAACAGATCTACTTGAGAACTTTTGAGAAAATGAATCTTCGACCAAATACTTTAATGGATCAATACTTCGGTTGAAAATGAGTGGTTGTGAATGACCAAATTGTTGAGGATGATTTTGTTCGGTTGAGATTGTGAGAACAAATCCTGATCTGTTTGAGACCTAGCCTTGGTTTTCGCACTAGACTTGCCCATATTCTAATATGCGGAATAACGGAATTTTACTCGGGAGTACCGAAACCCAAAGGATGATCGAAAACACAGCTCACAATAATTGCACAACTCTTTATTTTAAAGAGGACTTTACACATCGAACGTTAGGTCGCACTTGCCTATGTCGAGGAACTATAAGCTGGATATATGATCCAAGACTGTAATAATATTCGATGATCTAAACTAGACCTATTACAAGGTATTTATAGTCCAATCGTATGAGTACGTATCAGACTCAATAACCTAAACGTTTTAGACTCATATAACTAACTAACCCTAAACAAATAAGCTTAGTTATATCTATTCAGATCGGATTACAATTTTGAATAGAGAACGAATTCCTTTTCAAGGTCACAAACCAAACCATGGTCGCGAAACCTTTTCGAACACGGTTAAGGTCGCGAAGCCGTATACGACTCGACCTGAAGATCCTCCCGGATCATGAGTCCCTTGTTGAGAAGGAGCCAACCTCTGTTGCGACCTTTCGATTAAACGGGAGATGTGGAAATTGGGCTTGTCCATCTTCTATGGTGTACTACTTTGCTGCACGTGTTCATTGATCCTTCCGACCGATTCGAAAAGTCTCCTTTGTGCCACCGTGGGTGGTAGTCACCTTCTTCTCCAGAATCACATCTTCGCGTAGAGGTTCGTCTCGTTGATAGACCAAGTTTTCAACAGATGGTACTATGGTATCTAGCTCATTATACAGCATTGAAGGCTCGAAGAGTTTGAGGTGCTCAACATTGACAACCGAGTAAATATCCATGTATGGAGGTAACTCGAGCTGACAAGCATTATTACCCACTTTCCATAAAATCCGAAAAGGACCATAACGAATGGGTTTGAGTTTCTTACCTTCACCTTTAAGTCTCTCCTTACTCAGATGTAACCATACCATACACCTTCTTCGAATTGAGCATCAACTCGGTGCTGATCATATCGCGCCTTGTACTTGAGTTGAGCTTGCAGCAAGTTCTGTTCAACCTCACGATGGAGCCGTTGAATACCTTCCAGGAAATTTTGTGCTCGATCCTGATCAGATACTTCCTTGCTGTTCCATGCTGAGGTAGGGATCACAAACTCCATGTCTAATGGACTCTGTGGTAGAAATCCTAAACAGACCTCAAACGGAGACTTTCCAGTCGAACCATGCACTGCTGAATTAAAAGCAAACTGCATGTACGGTATGCTTTCATCCCAGGTCTTTGGATGCTTCGAGTTATATCCTCTCAAGAGATGAACAATTGTGTGATTTACCACCTCGGTTTGACCATCAGTTTGCGGATGAAAGGCAGTACTCCTCTTTAGCTTGGTGTCCATCATCGTCCAGAGCGATCGCCAAAAATGATTAAGGAATCGGGTATCGCGATCAGACACAATAGAAGTCGGCAGTCCGAAGTGTGTCCAAACGTATTGAAAAAAATACCCGAGCTGCTTCTTCTCCCGTGATAGTCTTTCGACAAGGTATAAGAATAATAATTTTGGAGAACCGATCAACGACTACGAATAGATAGTCGTTGCCACGTCGGGTCTTAGGCAATCCTCCCAAGAAATCCATGGATATGCTCTCCCATGGTCGCGATAGAACTGGCAAAGGAGTGTACAAACCTAATTTCCGGTTTGCCGGTTTTGAGATACTGCAGAGACCACAGCCTCGAACAAAACTAGCCACATCTTGCTGCATACGCGGCTAGAACACATGTCGGTGACCAGCTACCTTCGATGTGCGCGCTTCCCGCATCCATTGAATTCGAGGTGCTCCACGAGGTATGCAAAGCAAATTGCCCTTGTACAAGAGTCCTTGTCGATGAACGAACTCTGTAGGTTTCCCTGTTTCGAGCTCAGTCAGTGCCGTTTGAAAATCAGGGTCTTCACTGTACACAGTGACATAGTCATCATGACATGAGGGCTCGATCTGCATGAACGCTAATAAGCAGAGGGTCGTAACCGGTGGTCGCGACAACATGTCTGCCAAATTTGTTGTGTACGCCCTTCTTGTACTTAATCACCAGATTAAACTGTTGTAGATACGACATCCACTTCATGCGCCGAGCTTGTTGTAGGTTGGACTGAGTTTGCAAATATTGTAACGGTTGGTGATCGGTGTGGATAACAGTCTCTTTACTCAAGAGGTAACACCGCCAATGTTTCACGGCTTGATGTAGTGCGCACAACTCCTTATGGTACGTCGGGTAGTTCTTCTGAGCTCCCTGGAATAACTCATAGTGATATACCACTGGTTGACCTTCTTGCATGAGTATTGCGCCCATCGCATAACCTGAGGCATCGGTTTCTAGCTCGAATGATTTCTGTAGATTCGGCAAAACTAACACAGGCGCCTGCTGATCTTCCTCTTCAACAAGAGAACGTGTCCTCATGTTTCCCTGTCCACTCAAACTTCTGATTGATCCTGGTTAATGCATGCAACGGAGATGCTACAATCGAGAAGTGTCGTATGAATTACCAAAGATATTGGCATGCTCCCAGGAAACTGCGCACGTCCGTAACTGTTCACGGTCGTGGCCACTCGCGAATCACTTTTACTTTATCCGGGTTGATTTGCAATGTATTGTTGCCGATCATGAATCCTAGGTAAAGTAGAGTTTGTTGGCCGAACTCGCACTTCTGACGGTTGAGGCGAAGTTGATGTTGCGTAGCTGTTCGAACACCTTTTCGACATGAATGAGGTGCTCATCCCATGAACGACTCTAAACCAATATGTCGTCGAGGTAAATGATCACAAAGTCATTGATGAACTGTCTCAATACGTCATTCATGAGACGCATGAAAGTTGCCGGGGCGTTGCAGAGACCAAACGGCATAACCAGCCATTCGAACAGACCTTGTCGCGTCTTGAATGCGGTCTTCCAGTATCCTCCTCTCGAATGCTGACTTGATGATATCCTGACTTAAGATCCAATTTGGAGAAGACAACATCATGCTTCAATTGGTCTAGCAGGTCGTCAATACAAGGAAGGGGGTATCGGTTCTTGATGGTGATCTTGTTCAGTGCTCGATAGTCGATGCACATATGCTAAGTCCCATCTTTTTTTGGCACTAACACCACAGGAGATCCACAAGGTGAACTACTCAGTTGAATGACACTATCGTTTAGCAACTCACCAAGTTGTCTCTTGATCTCTTCATTCTCCAATACTGAGTTGTGATACATACTCAAATTGGGCAGTGTCGCATCGGACACAACTTGAATTTCATGCTCGACTGGACGTTTTGGCAGACGACCCTGGGTAGTCTCGAACAGATCACTGTATTTCTCCAGCACTCTCGACAAACGACTAGAATCCTCTAGGCACGCCAACGACAACGCTGGTCGAGTACCCTCACCTTGATCAGTGGGTCACATGCATTGACAATTCGTTTGGTTTGATTTGCGTTAATTAAGTTTGAGTTGTTGACGTGGATGTCTCTACTGATCACGAACTTAACTCTGTCTTTGGTGAGGTCATACTCTTGGGCAAGCCGATGGAAGTGACCGTCTCGATCATACAGATACGGACTCCCAAAGATCGCATGACAGATATCGATAGGGACAACATCGCATTGCACCTCATCGATATATCATGCAGAGATTGCAAACTTCAACACACACTGACTCGTAATCTGTTGGTTCACGTCGGATGTAAACCAACCCAGCGGATATGGTCGCGGGTGTGTGGTTGTCTTCAAACCAAGTCGCCGAACCAGTCCAGCGGAGACCAGATTCTTCTGACTTCCAGGATCGAATATCGCTGCGACCACTTCGTGCTTCACCTGGATGTTGATGGTGAACAAGTCCTCCGTTGGCTGATGGTCGTTCGGTGGATCCGAACCCTTCTCCTTTGGCATTGCCATCAGAGACAAGGTCGTATCTACCTCATCAACTGAATTCACTCGGACAACTTCTTTGTCGGGTGAAGTCGCAGTAGCCAGAGAATTTTGTACGGATAACCCAGATTAAAAATAAAAATTTAAAAATAACGTGCAAGAAAAAGTATTTGCAAAATCGACCTAAGTCGCCATCCCGTGTGGTGACTCTGCTTGCCTTGCCTTCAGTCGCCAACTGGAATGGCGACTGCAAGACACGTCAGCAGTTGCCACCTACAGTCGCCATCCAGGATGGCGACTGAAGGGCTCCTCCCCCCGAGCTGGGTTTTTTTTTCAAATTTGGGTTTTTTTAAAATTAACATTCAAATTCAAAACAACGTAGATTACTTGTTTTTTTAATGAAAAACATTAGATAGTCGACTGACAGACAAACTAAGGAGGAAAAGACCCGTGGTTGGCTGCGTTGATTGATCTGTATATTTCGTGGTTGGTTCAATCTGTCGGGTATCAGGTTCCCAAAAACCAAAATGAACATAAAAAAGGTAGTGAAAACATGAGAGTACTGACACAATCGAAAATAATACAAACATGAAAATCGAAATCATGTTCCATAAAAGGAGAACATAAAAAGAACACTACTGTCGGCCCCTCTTCGGATGATGCCTCCGGTCGCGCTGAAACGGCGATGGCGAATAGGTGTTGCGCGGATGCACTGTCCTCTGCAATGGCTGTCGACCGGGGGGTTGAGCACTTAGCTGACCGAGGCCTATATCAGGAGCGTCCACCAGGTCCTGCGACGGTGGAGGCGCCCCACCAAGCTGTGCAGATGCCAACTGATGTTGGCTCTGATCGGCATCATCTCTCATTTGCAACATATCGGCATACTAGGCGTACGATGGGTCGAGGACCACCTGCGGGTCGGCACGGACCGACTGACGAGGAATGTATGGTGGGTGCCTATCAGGAGACCGAAGCGGACTAGCCGACGAGGTAGCCAGATGCTTGTGCACCGTCTGCTGCGACATAGCGACGTACTCGTCATCTGAGTCAAACGTGATGTCGAAGCCCAAACTAGAATCAGAAGTGTCTGCGGAAGGCGGCGCTCGGGGACCCTCAGAGATCCGTACACCACCACGTGACGAGAAGTCCACATGAGGTGCAACACCTATACGGTACGAGTGAGCTGGGGGCACACCGAGATAAATGGGTGCGGTGATGGCCGTACTTGAAGGGCTGGCTGTGTCAGGACGATGAGCGGCTGACTGCGACGGTGTATGACTGGGTCGGGCCCATGGAAGTGGAGGTGCAACAAAAGTCAACGAAGTGGCGGCACTCTCAAGGGTCAGCTGCGAGGCGAGTCGGTCAACGTAGGCGATGGCCTTCTCGTACTCGTCGGGCGTGATAGGCAGACCTGCTTGCCTCCACTGGACTAGTGGCCGTGTCATGGGACTGATCACACGGAGGCCATCGCCACAAGACAATGGGAGGTAGAAATAAAAATAACACGTAGGTCATGGGCTGGCAGCATGTACCTGTCGGTGTACCCGAGATGCATGATGTCGGTCGTATGTCTGATGCACGCTCGGAGCAGGCACGTCTATAGGCGCTGGAGGTGGCGGGGCAATGTGAGCTGCGGTGCGAGGGAGGTACCATTGGAGGTAGTCGTCGTATGTCGTGGAATCGTACGCCCTCTCCTTACGCACGACATCTATCACTGCTGTCTGCTCCCAAAAACGAGTGTAAGGAGACTGTCGGTCCTCCCAACTGACAGCCTTCTTGCCCTTGCTACTCTGCCTGCAAAAAAAAAACAAAGGTGTTCAGTTATTTCATAGAGGCAAACCACTATGCGTAGAGATAATCGAGAACTTACTCGTGCTAGTCATGCGACAAACGATGCGGGGTGTCTGGAGGGGGGATCGTCTGGAACAAGCCAAACTGGCACATCACCATCTATGGAGCATACACCTCCAACATATGGCTGAAGACAAGAATACAACGGGTGAGCCATAACTCCCAGTCCTCCATACACACCATAGATATCGCGCCGCCGGCTGTGCTCTCGATATAGCTTGTCATCCAAACCCTCCATATAACACGCGATAGATGCAACAACTCCAACTCGCCGCTGTACGCACTGTAGCATGCGTGCACCTGAACTGTGGCCCACTGCAGCTCATGCTGCAACCAACGATCCCCCATGGTAGGGCGATCGATCTCATCCTTCGCATCCCTAGGCGGGTGCCCCTCCGGAAGTGCCACGGGCGTGTCGGTGATGAGCGGTCGTCCGACAGGTATGTGCTCATACGGCCACAACAAAACAAGTAGAGGACACTCGGCCATGTTCTCCTGTCAGGTACGCCGAATGCAGGCGTCGCACAACCCTCGATATGTCGCACAGAGAACCGCCGACCCCCAGCTGATGTGCTGGATTTGGTCGATCGGCGTGTCCGCGAGCATTTGAGCCAGTGGAACAAGCCAACGATCCACTGTGTCGCCGTGCGTACTTGTAGAAAAACAAAAAAAATAGGAATTAAATTCAACAAGAGAAGGGAAATAGCTATGCCTATATCATGTTTAAGCATACCAGTGAACATGAAGCCCCCGAACAAGTGCAGCAGATACGCCTCGAAGTGTCGGCTCACAGTCCACTCATCTGCATCTGCTGGGCACGTCCTGAAGTGATCAAGCCAAGTCGCAGGAACTCCGACGTCGTGGTGGAAGGGCTCCTGCCCCAGAGGTAGTGGATGAAACCTCTCGGCGAGCATGCCGTCCCATCCGGTAGGAGTGGGTGGTGGTATCCAGGCCTGCCCGTGAATCAGGAGTCCGAACAACATCGCCACATCCTCCAGGGTAATGGTCATCTCCCCCCACTGGAAGTGAAATGTGTGTGTCTCAGGTCTCCACCTGTCCACCAGAGCAGAGACCAATGATCGGTCGTGCCTGAAAGACTCCAGTCTGGTGATCGTCCTGCAAAAAGAAAGCAGCCCCACCGCCCTCAGCCGTGCGATGTATCTCCCGTCGAGAGGCCAAGACGTGCCGGACGATCGCAGGCGGAATGGCTGAAGCTCCTCTTCGGATCGCAGCGCTCGAGACCGATGACGATCGTCGTAGTATTGATCGAGTAACTCCGAAAACTGTGGACGAGGGTGAGCCATGCCTGCAAACAGGAACATTTAGTTAGTACATCATCAAATACATAAGAGGAACGAATAAGTGTTGCACAACATTATTGAGTCATGTTCGATCAGGTCCGGATGCATCAGGACATGTCCTCCTCGTGTGGCCAGGCTGTCGGCAAACGGCACACTTTCGTAGCTCATCGCGTTCTGCGTTATCCATGTCATTGCCAATTCGTATTGTCCGCCGTCGTCCAGGGCCTTTCCGCTCCAAGTGCGGTGGTGGAACATATCAGATCTCGCCTGCCCTACACGACCGATCTCTGTAGTGCTGCTGAGTCCCCCAAATCTCAAAGTCTGCAGTCCATGTCTTAGCAAGGTACCGTGAACCATAGTAAACTGACAGATACATCTCGCTTGACTTGTTGTCGTGCGCACACGCGGCCATCACATGGGAGCACGGTTTATGCAATAGAGTTGGCTTGTTACAAGTGCACTTGACATCGTCTTCAAATGTCACTCCTTGCCTCTTGATTTGTCGCATGTATCCATCCCCCATGTTCTTACTGCGCAGATAAACGACCCAACTTTGCCTTCTGCTATTAGGAATACACTCGACTGAGTGCTTCTGAGTGGCCGCAGCTTTCATTTTTAAGTATCTCTGTACTTCGTGAGGACATTTTGGTGGTGTGACCCGAAGCAATCCTCTTGCAGCTGTACCTCTCTCGTAGAAGTATTTAGCCGTGCGATGCCATGTAAATTCCACAATTCTAGTGAGCGGCAAACCTCGCAACCCCCTCAACACAAAATTGTACACCTCCGCCGTGTTAGTTGTCATTACGCTGTATCTGGCATCTCCCTCATCGTGCAATAGAGACCACTTCTCAAGAGCTTTGTCACTGATCCATTCACTAAATTTCTTTGGCCTTGACCTTCGGCTGCGTCGTCTCGGCACATCTGTAGTCCCCACGACATTTTCTTCATCTTCTAGCTGTTGTGAACTACTTGCCTCTGAGCTTTGAGATTTACCTAGATCTGAAGTTTCTTGTTCTAACTCGTCCCAAAGTTGTTGGAACTTATGGCTTTGGTTCTGATCGCACAACCGCTTGAACTTCTTCATAAGCCGTGCGTTTTTGTAGTGTGTGAAGAAGTTTGCCGCAAGATGTCGTTTACACCACCGACTGATCAAGTCATTCCAGCTGTACTGCGGGTTCTCAGTGGACAACATGAACTCAATGGCACTTAACAGACCCTTGTGTCTATCATGGATTACACATACATTCCGTCTGTCCTACACGAAGGTTTGTTTCAGGTTTGCAAGGAACCATACCCAGCTGTCTGTACTCTCACCTTCCACTAAGGCGTACACCATGGGAAGTAGCTGGTTGTTTGCATCTGCAGCAACTGCTGTCATCAGAGTTCCCTTGTACTTTCCAGTTAGAAATGTGCCATCCACGCAAAGTACTGGCCGCATGTACTTGAATACAGAGACTACTTGACCGAACAACCAGAATGTACGCTCCATGTACTTAGCTGCAGGAACTATCTCACCATTTCTGTCGACAACTGGGCTATGGACCATATCCATCACAGTGCCGGGGTTGGTGTCAACGATTTGTTCGATCAGTCTGGGCACATAGTTACATGAAGGTTCGACAAAATTACACGTGCCACAAATGCGGACGACATATTCCTATGACTCTGTGAGACTTCTGTCACTGAACAGTCATGTTCAGTGATCCTGGAAACAATGAAGTGTTCATCACTACTACAGAAGTGCATTCCACTAACCCTTATTTTCTAACGGTTGTAAGCAATCTAGGAAAAATCCGATAGAATAGGACGACAGCGGCGGAAAACCATCATTTTACTATCGGTTATACACTAATCCAACGTTAGTGAAATGCAAATACTTTTTACTATCGGTTATTACTGTACAAACCGATATAATATATTAAATAGTACTATCGGTTTTCCATTTTTAACTGATAGTGAAATAACTGACTTTTTACTATCGGTTATTACTGTACTAACCGATATAATATATTACAATAGTACTATCGGTTTTTCGTTCGTAACAGATAGTAAAATTACTCACTTTATACTATCGGTTGGTACTGTATTAACCGATATAATATATTGAATAGTACTATCGGTTTTTCTCGGGTAACTGATAGTGAAATTACTGACTTTTTACTATCGGTTATTACTGTACTAACCGATACAATATACTACATAGTACTATCGGTTCAACAACACAAACCGATAGTAAAATGACTTCATATATACTAATGGTTATGACAGTGGGGACCTTATTTTACTATCGGTTAGTGTTGTTGAACCGATAGTAAAATTGGACAACTTAATTAGGTCGACCCCTGCTCTGCGCTCTACATGTTGGAATCATTTCAGCCGCGCACAACTCCAAGCTAGAGTGATCTGGAGAAGCTAGCTGAGAGGTTGATCATATTTCCATCCCCCTCGGTATTGTCATCTTCTCATCACCTCTCTCTCTCTCGATCACTCTTTCACACTCTCCCTCTCTCTCTCTACTTGCAATTCATTAAACTAGATACATGTATCTCCAAGCTAGCTAGAAGGCTGGGTTGGCTAGCTAGCTATAGCTTGCTGAATTTAAGCAGCTAGCTAGCTGGCTCTTCCAATTAATGCATGCATCAAGTTAATTAGGGTTTCATATATACAAATCCATTTAATGTAATTAAACAGCTCATGCATGTACACACATATGGCCTAGCTAATTATGTTTCATTCATATATGCATGCCCTGAGTCATTAATTATTTATTTGAATTTGTCAATTTTGTGAAATAATTGTAGATGGACCGAGAATATTGGATGTATGGAATAAAACGTACTACTGTTGAGTATTTGGAGGGTGTGAATGGATTTATTAAATTTGCTGAGCAAGAGAAGGCGAAGAAGGGAGAGAAAGATATGCATTGTCCTTGTATAGATTGTATGAACTTAAAAAGGTTCGGCAACTCTGATCAGATTAGGAGTCATTTGATTCGTCGTGGTTTTAACGCACGCTATACCCATTGGATATGGCATGGTGAAGATCTTGAGGAAACGAGCACTACCGCTACCACTCAGCAGCACCCGGAAGTGGATTGCAGTAATGATGATCATGATCAAAACATTGATAATGTTCATTCGGAAGTCCATGTAGATGACGACAATTTAGATGAAATGTTACGTGATGTAGAAGAGGACTACAGCGAAAACGATTTAGCTAAATTTCAGAAATTAATTGTTGATTCTGAGAAGCCTTTGTTCCCCGGATGTGAAACATTTACAAAGTTGTCTTCTGTGTTGAGATTATATAACTTGAAGGCAAGCAACGGTTGGAGCGATAAGAGTTTCACGGCGCTATTGGATCTGTTAGCAGACATGCTTCCAGAGGGAAATGAGTTGCCAAGATCGGTTTACCAGGCCAAAAAACTATTGTGTCTGTTGGGAATGGAAATCGAAAGAATACATGCATGCCCAAATGATTGTGTTCTGTACCGTAACGAGTACGAGGATTTGCATGTTTGTCCAAGATGCGGTGCATCGCGGTATAAGCATGGGGACAGAATTTATCACAATGGATGTGATGAGGTAAAGAAAGGGCCTCCGGCCAAAACTGTGTGGTATTTGCCTGTGATTCCCAGATTGAAACGGCTGTTTGCAAATCCGAAAGATGCGAAGTACTTGCGTTGGCATGTTGAAGGTCGGAAACAAGACGGAAAACTAAGACATCCAGCTGATTCCATTCAATGGAGAAACATTAACAGAACATTCGGTGAGTTTGGCGGCGAAGTGAGGAATATAAGGTTTGGGCTGAGTACGGATGGTATGAATCCACACGGAAATATGAGCAGTCGACATAGCACTTGGCCGGTTCTTTTATGCATCTACAATCTTCCTCCTTGGTTATGTATGAAGCGGAAGTACATCATGATGTCGTTACTAATTTCAGGACCCAGACAACCCGGGAATGATATTGACGTGTTTCTATCACCGTTAGTCGAGGACTTACAAAAATTGTGGAGCGAAGGGGTGCGGATGTGGGATGCACATAAGCGAGAGAATTTCATGTTGCGGGCCATGATATTTTGTACCATAAATGATTTCCCGGCCTATGGAAATTTGTCGGGGTATAGTACGAAAGGAGTCAAGGCTTGTCCTATTTGCCTGGATGAAACTGAAAGCATGTGGTTATCGAACTGCAGAAAAACAGTGTACATGGGTCACCGCAGATTCCTTCCGATGCATCACGCCTACCGTAAGAAGAGGAAGTCATTCAATGGGAAGCCTGAGAAAGGATCAGCCCCAGTGTTTGTGACTGGTAAGGAACTTTACTTGCGCGTGAAGGACATCAAAGTTGAGTTCGGTAAATGTTCTAAACCTCCAGGAAAAAATGTTTGGAAGAAGAGATCGATTCTTTGGGATCTGCCATATTGGGAGCACTTACAAGTTCGACATTGCATTGATGTCATGCACGTAGAGAAAAATGTTTGTGACAGTTTGATTGGTTTGTTGTTGAACATTCCAGGAAAGACGAAAGATGGCATCAACGTTCGCCGTGACATGCTCGACATGGGCATAAGGACTGAGCTTGCACCGTTGGAGAAGGGAAAGCGGACATACCTCCCCCCGGCCTGCTATACTTTGTCAAAAAGAGAAAAAACAGAACTCTGTCAGTGCCTACATGGTGTCAAAGTTCCATGCGGGTATTCTGCGAACTTGAAAAAACTTGTGTCCATGAAAGACTTGAAACTGGTTGGTATGAAGTCCCATGATTGTCATGTACTGATGTCACAAATGCTTCCCATTGCTATCAGAGGCATTCTCCCAGTCAAAGTCAGAGAGACAATTACAAAGCTATGTTATTTCTTCAACACAATATCTGGCAAGGTACGTAAGCGTGTACTCCTAGCAAGTTAATTAGCTCCATTCGTGGAACTTGTCAGATTTTTTGGATCTGAATATTTGCTGCAACTGTGTCCTTGCAGGTAATTGATATGGATGGACTGGACGATTTGCAACGCGATGTGACTACCACTCTTTGTCAGCTGGAGATGTATTTCCCTCCATCCTTTTTTGATGTTATGGTCCATCTAATTGTTCACCTTGTCAGAGAAATTAAGTTTTGTGGACCCGTGTTCCTGCGCTACATGTATCCATTTGAGAGATTTATGGGTATCTTGAAGGGATATGTAAGGAATCGATATCAGCCCGAGGGCAGTATTATTGAAGGTTATGCCGCCGAGGAGGTGATCGAATTTGGCACCAACTATATGGCCGGGGTTGACCCAATTGGCGTTCCTACGTCTCGGCATGAGGGCAGGCTTCAGGGCATTGGAACGATTGGATTTAAAGCAGTCGTCCCCTCTAGTGATCTGTATGCAAAAGCCCATTTTTGGGTCTTACAGCACATGACGGGGGTGAAGCCATACATACACGAGCACAAGGAAATGTTACGGAAACAGAATCCCTCGAAGCCAGAGATTTGGGTCACCAGAGAACATAATAGGAAGTTTGCTGGGTGGATCGAAAATAGAGTCCTGCAAGCTTCTGAGGGCAATGTAGATGAAGATGTTACATGGTTGGCCAGAGGGCCTAGATTTACTGTAGGGACTTGGCAGGGGTATGACATCAACGGCTATTCATTTTACACAAAAACTCAGGACGAGAAGAGTGCTATGCAATGTAGTGGAGTGACATTACTTGCTATTTCGGAGGATGCCAGGGCAGTAAGAGCACTCGACTCATATTACGGTGTTATTGAGGAAATATGGGAGCTCGATTATGTATTACTTAAGATTCCTCTGTTTCGATGCCAATGGGTCAAAATCCCTCGAGGTGTTAAAGTCGACAATTATGGGTTTACTCTAGTCGATCTCAGTAGAGTCGCACACAAAGATGATCCATTTATACTTGCTGAGCAAGCCACACAGGTGTTCTACATCGTTGACCCGGCCAACCCAAAGTTGCACGTTGTCCTTCACAGTAAGAGACGTATTGTTGGGGTTGAAGACGTTGTGGATGAAGAAGAGTACGATCAGTTCGACGAACTACCTCCATTTTTAGATGGAATCCTTCAATCTGTCCCTACCGAAGATATTGACGAAACATGTTACCTGCGAGACGACCACGAAGAAGGATTATGGGTGGACAACCATTCTTGACTAATTTGCAATATGTAAGTGACGTATATTACTTGGATCGAAGAATGTTCAAATCAATTTTCAAAAATTCTTTGGGAAATTTCAAAAATACGTGATGCATTGAGAATCATTTCTGCAAATTTTCATTTCAATTGGAGTATATACTTGATTTGAGCAATAATTGATTCTTTTCACAAATATATATGAAAACTGCAAATTTTCATTCCATGATTGGTCTTTACTGTTATTTTATTTCAAAATTATTGCAAGCCATTTGCATGGGGTTTCAGGTGTCTTTACAAGTGCAAAATGATGTACTGAGACCCATCTGTATTTGTTCTCAGGAAATACCTTTAGATCAATTTAACAGTATTATACTATCGGTTTCAACCTCCAAACCGATATGAAATTAACATATACTATCGGTTTATTGTCATAACCGATAGTAAATACAATACAAAATGATGTACTGAGATCCTCTGTAATTCTTCTAAGGGAAATCCTTTAGGGTCAATAGCATTGTATTTTACTATCGGTTATAACTGTGAAACCGATATGAAATTAAACTATACTATCGGTTTATCGTTCATAACCGATAGTGATTTACACTGTGTTATGATCCCCTGTTCTTAGTTTACTATCGGTTTACTGTTCACAACCGATAGTGATTTACACTGTGTTATGATCCCCTGTACTTAGTTTACTATCGGTTTACTGTTCACAACCGATAGTGATTTACACTGTGTTATGATCCCCTGTACTTAGTTTACTATCGGTTTACTGTTCACAACCGATAGTGATTTACACTGTGTTACGAAAACCCTAACTTACATGTTTTTACTATTGGTTTTGTGGTGATGAACCGATAGTAAATATTCATTTATTAGGTTATAACCTGCACGATTTTCCCTTCAGTGCAACTGATCACATTCCAAATCGAAAAATACTCGCGCGGAAAACCCTAGAATCGCCGATGTTCGCTTCTTCGCTCCTCTGCGCCACTGGTTCTCCACCGCCTCCGGCATTGCATTGCGCCACCGCCTCCGGCCACTCCACGATCCACTGTAAGTGTTCTTGACCAAATCGCTCGCGTGTATTGCTTAATTTTGTATGCAATGGTTCATATCCCGTTCCATGGATTACAAATAGAAACCTAGAGTAAAATTCATGAACTACAAACTTGATAGCTATGAGAATGACAGAATTGATGAAAATCATAGCAATTTGTCATACAGTGTAGTTCACTATCGGTTTCTTAATCAGAACCGATAGTAAATACCATAAACTGATTTTTCTGTTAATTATACCCATTTCTAATTTTCATCTGAAATTTTGGTTCATTTATATTTTAACATACCTTATGTTCCTGCTGAGCAATTACTTTATGTTCCTGCTGAGCAATTTTGGAAATTTTTTCTACTTCAGACTTGATTACTATCGGTTTGACTTGGAAAACCGATAGTAAATAGTAGTGCCATCATAGTTTGCACAGCTAATATGAATTTTCTGTGAATTACTTCCCATTTTCTAATTTTCATCTCAAATTTAGGTTCATTTATTTTTTTACATACCTTATGTTCCTGCTGAGCAATTTTTGAAATTTTTCCTAATGCTGACTTGATTACTATCGGTTTGACTTGGAAAACCGATAGTAAATAGTAGTGCCATCATAGTTTGCACAGCTAATATGAATTTTCTGTGAATGACTTCCCATTTTCTAATTTTCATCTCAAATTTAGGTTCATTTATTTTTTAACATACCTTATGTTCCTGCTGAGCAATTACTTTATGTTCCTGCTGAGCAATTTTTGAAATTTTTCCTAATGCTGACTTGATTACTATCGGTTTGACTTGGAAAACCGATAGTAAATAGTAGTGCCATCATAGTTTGCACAGCTAATATGAATTTTCTGTGAATGACTTCCCATTTTCTAATTTTCATCTCAAATTTAGGTTCATTTATTTTTTAACATACCTTATGTTCCTGCTGAGCAATTACTTTATGTTCCTGCTGAGCAATTTTTGAAATTTTTCCTAATGCTGACTTGATTACTATCGGTTTGACTTGGAAAACCGATAGTAAATAGTAGTGCCATCATAGTTTGCACAGCTAATATGAATTTTCTGTGAATGACTTCCCATTTTCTAATTTTCATCTCAAATTTAGGTTCATTTATTTTTTAACATACCTTATGTTCCTGCTGAGCAATTACTTTATGTTCCTGCTGAGCAATTTTTGAAATTTTTCCTAATGCTGACTTGATTACTATCGGTTTGACTTGGAAAACCGATAGTAAATAGTAGTGCCATCATAGTTTGCACAGCTAATATGAATTTTCTGTGAATTACTTCCCATTTTCTAATTTTCATCTCAAATTTAGGTTCATTTAAATTTTAACAGACTTTATTTTCCAGCAGAGAGATTAGCATAGTTTGCACTGCTAATCTTTTAAATTTTCCTGAATATAGACCTTAGTACTATCGGTTTTCCTTTTAAAACCGATAGGAAATATAGTATTTGTTAGTTTGCACTGCTCATCTGAATATTCTGTGAATTACTTTGTCATGTACCTTTCTTCATATCAATTGGATGGTTTGTTTATGGTATTTTAGGTAAAGCCATGTCGGCATCTTCCTCGGCTGATACTAGTGATTCGGCGAGGGCGAACGTAGATGGCGCTGCCTCGTCCCAGCGCAAGAGGAAGGCGCGAGGCGCGACGATGTTGGGTCGTTTGGCCAAACGCGCGGATCTTTCCTGTGAGTTCAACCAGTTCGGGAGACCGATCGGGAAGAACGCCGGGCACTATGCTGCCTATGTTGGCTTGTTGGCGAAGGAAAGGGTGAAGATCACCGTCCAGAGCTGGAAGGACGTCAAGGCCGACGAGAGGGATAGGCTGTGGGCGGAAGTGAAGGTAAAATTAATCAAAATCACTAAACTCTTGAGTAATCACATTCCCTTGGTTTATCCTAGAGATTAGGTAAGTCCTACTTATATGCACCATTTGAAACAGGCCAAGTGGAACATCCCGGACGATGGTCCCAAGATAGCTTGCTTGAAGGACATGAACAACACGTGGAAAACCTTCAAGAGCGTCCTCGTCAGTACCTTCCTCGCTAAAGGCGAATCTCCATGCGAGAAGTACCCCTTCATAACGGAGGAGGTATGGGAGCAATTCGCCCAACAGAAGGGGACACCTGAGTTCAAGGTATGAATGGTTCCTTTGCTTGGTTACACCATTGTATGCAGTAAGCAGTGGTGCATTAATTTTCTTGTTTCTGGTACGAAGGCCCTCAGCGAGAAGAACAGGGCAATCCAGAGGAGGAACGACCACCCACACCGGCTCGGTTCTCGCGGCTATGCGGGGAAGGAGGAGCAGTGGAAGAAGGGTGAAGACGACGCGTCGCATTTCGTCGACTCCCCTGACCTACCACTCTCCGAGATCCGCGATCAGCGATGCAAGCGCTGGTGGCTGGCCAGAGGGACCGTGTCGGCCACGGGGACTGTGGCGTTCCCAAACCCCAGGGACGTCGAGGTCGTGCAGCGACTCATAAGTTGGCTAACTATGATCACTAGTGTGCGCACAACTTTGTATATATTTCTTCCTCACAATGGAGAGCTTTCAATGTAACAGATCTCTTGCTCGAAGGAGGCGACCGAGGGATTGTTCAGTCCCCATAGGGAGAACGACATCCTTACCCGGGCTCTAGGGAACAAGGAGCATCCAGGGCGGACGTGAACCGTGGGGGCTGTGGTGCCATGGAAGGAAGGCTTCTCGGACCCCGGGCAAAAGGCGAAGAAGCCTGGCAGCTGGAAGGAAAGGGAAGTGGAGCTATCTCAGAAGATACGGGCAGATGTGACTGCACAATTCGCGGACATGTTCGCTCAAATGAACGAGAAATATGAACGCCTAAGCCGAGTTGTGCAGTCCAAGGGTTTAGATCCAGCTGCCGAGGTCGACGCTGCCAGGCCGAGTAGTGTTGGCTCGAAGGTTCACGTGGATCCGGTGGACCTGATCGAGGTATTGCAACTCTTGAGCTATATATGCAGTTCGGCTGATGCCACTCCCGTTACGTTAGAATTGTTTCGCTAACCTGTTATAATTGTTGCAAATTGCAGAAGCCGGGGAGCTGTACCCTATTGATCAACATAGGCGACAAACCTGTTGCAGTTGCAAACGGGGTCGTATACCAGTCTTGGGAGGATGTCCGGATCCACTGCGTACCTCTGGAGCCTGGATTCGCAAAGGTACAGGTGGACATGGCCCTCCCGGGCTACAGCTCTTTTCCGTTGCCCGTCCCAACGGACGAAATGCGGACAATTGGCGAGGCATTGGGTTCGTACATACAGTGGCCCAAGAAGGGTGTTAGACTACAGAAGGTAAACCCTACCATTCTAGCTTACAACTCAGTTAATATACTTAATTTTCAAAATCTAATTTAAGCGTTTGTACTTAAAGTGGACGATGGATACCAGCACACTTCCTGAGGACACCAGCCCCGCCACAACGCATGAGCGAACTCCTTCGGCCCCCATGCCTCCTCCGACGGCCTCAAACCCTTCGCCATCAAATGAGGCCGACGGCACCACACCCCAACCTTCGAAGGTATACACTCGCTCCCCGCCCAAAGGCAAGGGCAAGGCCAAAGGCAAGGCCAAACAAAGCCAGCCGGGTACGTTCAAGAACGGGTCCCCACTCGTGTCGGAGTACCTTCTGCGCAATATGGATCAAATAACCAGAAGCCTCCACGAGTGGTACCTGACCCGGTCTAGGCGCCACATCAACTTCTTGGTTCACTTCAGGCCAGCCCATTTTCACCGTGAGCCCGGGAGCATATCGGTGGCCCACGAGGATTTATTCGACCTCCTCAACTGGCGGGAGCTTGATATGTCCATCATACGGACTGGAGTCCTGTGAGTGTGCTGTTGTCTGAAGTTATCACAGTTCGTTTCATAAATCTAATCACTTTTTGTATGCACTACTTACTAATGTCTACTTTGCATCCAGGTGCATGTATAGGCTGGCGTCAATGAGGGCATGTGACAAGGTGGGTTTCCTCGACCCAGAGAAAATAAGCCTCACGATGCTAGAGCACGACCAAGCACATGCGGAGGAATACATATCAAGGGCACTACTAGCGTAGCAGGACCGAGAGTTCATCCTTGCGCCATACCACCAAAGGTTAGTGCATTTCCTACTAATTTAACTCATTCTTGTATGTTACGCCTAACATATGTATGAAACGGTTCGCTTATATATGCAATGTAGGGGCCACTGGGTCCTCGCCGTCATTTGCCCATGGATGAATGAGGTCTATTACCTCGATTCGATGAGCGACAAGGTGGCGCATGTTTTCACCCTCACATGGCACATAGACGCGTAAGTAACATAGTTGTCTTAAATTTTTCTCTGACTAGCTAATTAATGATAAGATATTAATCGACACTGCTAAATTAAATACAGGGCTTTCAAAAATTATGCTAGTGCTGGAGGGAGGCATGACGCGTCGAAGGGCACAACAATTTCTTGGAAAGAATATGAGGTAATTAATACGGATGGAAGTACTCATGATGAGTCTTTTAATTTAAGCTTAATTAGTTCTTTCGAGTTAATGTGGGTTTATGTCTTTGCATATGCAATTTTTTCAGTGCCATCAGCAGCCACAATCGTGGGAATGTGGCTTCTATGTCATGAGATTCATGTATGACCTGATCAGGAGAAACTTTGCCCAATTCCCTAAGGTAACTATTTTTCCTGACTCAAAGTCGAACTTTAATTAGATGTGACGTACGATCCTAACTTCATACACGCATATATGCAGAGCACCATGTTGAAAGAGCAATATGAGTTGCCTCAATTGAAGGAGCTGCGAACAATTTGGGCTCAATATGTCATGGAAGAAGTGGCTATCAACGATCGATAGTAACTGACTTGTGTTGATTGTTGTATTTGTGAATATATATTGAATGTGTTGATTCATTGATTTGTGAATATATGTGAATATATGTGAATAGATTCATTGATGTATTTGTGAATAAACTCGATCAATATGTGCATAAATTCAGTCTGTCCAATGCATGTGTATATTACTGTATTAGTGTATTTGTGAACAAATTCAATATGTGAATATTGGTGAATATTTGTAAATATTGGTGTATTTGTGAATGATCCAATGTATCTCTGTATTGCTGTATGTATATTGCTGTATGTATCTCTGTATTGCTGTATGTATATTTGTAAATATTTAGTACTAACCGTGCCACTACATAACCGATAGGAAAAACTAATATTACTATCGGTTATATACTACAACCGATAGAATAAAGTTTCCAGTTCTAACTGTGTCCACACAATACTATCGGTTCATATTTAGAAACCGATAGAATACAGTTTCCTGTACTAAACGAGTCTACAAAATACTATCGGTTATATAATATAACCGATAGAATAAATTTTCCAGTACTGACTGTGTCCACACAATACTATCGGTTTATATATAACAACCAATAGAATAAAGTTTCCAGTACAAAATGTGTCGACAAAATACTATCGGTTTATATAAGAGCCGATAGAAAAAAATGTTTAGATTACTATCGGTTTAGATCCTAGCCGATACAAAAGGCCTAAACAATACTATCGGTTTATATAAGAGCCGATAGAAAAAAATGTTTAGATTACTATCGGTTTAGATCCTAGCCGATACAAAAGGCCTAAACAATACTATCGGTTTTTATACGAGCCGATAGAAAACACTTATACAATACTATCGGTTTAAAACCGAGCCGATAGAAGAAATAGTCGATAGCGATTAGTGAACGTTGGGATTGTAGATGTTTTACTAACGGTTTTTGAACCGATAGAAGTGTGCTGCCCTCTACTATCGTGCCGACCACTATCGGTAAGAGAACCGATAGTAGAGTGGATTTTTAACCGATAGTGAAAAGCATTTCTGTAGTAGTGCATTGTCCTTGTACCGAGCAATACGAACATAAAATCGACATCCTTCCACCTTGCACTTCACCGCGTACAGTTGCGGATTTGTTCTGTCAACCTTGAAAGACCGACGTAGTGTCATAGACCACATCGCCACGCCTTGCTTAGCCTCCTCCTTGCTTTGAAAATGTTGTTCCAATGTTAATCTGTGCTCACTCCGTGCCCACTCCGAACTGCGATCGTCGTGGATTCGCGCATGCTCAAAACCACTAGGATCTAGTCATTGTTGTGGAGGTCCCATTAATTCCACGATAGTCCTCTTTACTAGAGGAATCCGCATAGTCTGCGTCCACCTCCGACCCTTCACTGCCTAAAACTTGCAGACCCTCGTCTTCACCTTCATCGGCATAAGCCTCATCCCCAGGCCACAAATACCTGCCCATGAATTCTGCGTTGGGGACATCCGCAGAATTATGGGTCATGGTTGGATCAATGTTCATATGTTGTCCTCCAATTAATGGTTCGGGTACAAGTTCTGCCGCCGGTTCTGGTACATTGTCTAGTTTGGTCACATACAGTATGCAGTCATCTAGCCCATGATTGGGATTTATCACCCTCCTAACAAGAGAGCCCAATGATCTATCACCTCTAAGTTTACACAATTTCCAACAAGATGTCAAACCAATAGGCACTAGTGCTTCTATGACAATTTTGTGTAAACATGGGTCAATATTTAGGATGTCCATGACTCAGGTCTTAAGGTCCTCAAAATTAAGAACACTAAGATCATTCAATTCCATGTCTATACGGTGACAGCCACTTAGGTCATCTCCAGATGGTCCATTTCTAATGATTTATTCCCCGTGAAAAACATAGACTACTCTGGTTTCCGACATTGTCTACAACATAAGTATTACAAACATCAGTTATAATATCTCCACTATATTTTGCACATTACTCTATGCTGACCCTTAAGACATGTGCGACTTATTTTTTAACATCTCAACTAATCGAAGTACAGCGGATTAACGACATCGCATCACATCTAATCTACAATTCCTATATTCTCATCTCACATATCAATAATTTAATTATTTACTACTCTTAATTAATACACATCTTACATCTCATTCATAAACATATTAAATTTACATAATATTACACAACAAATCAAAATTATATATACATTATATTCATAAATGCCCAACATATTTAAATAAGGCACAAATCAGATCTGCATTTCTGCACATTTTCTACGAAAAAACCGTATGTCCTAAATTATCGATTCACTATTTATTAATCTAATTTATTCGCTTAATATCTAACATTTCTACATAACAGATCTATATTTACAACACATCTACATAATAGATCTACACATTCCTAAAACAGATCTGCATTCTACACTAATTATCACTACAAGTTTATAAATGTACCTTTTTTTTTATGCTTTCTTTCCTTCTTCTTCTTCTTCTTCTTCTTCTTCTTCTTCTTCTTCTTCTTTTCCTCTTCTCCTTTTTCCCCTCTTCTCCCTCTGCCGTCAGTTTTTTGTTTTTTTTTTGGCTTGCAATGCGTAGTCGCCAGGGGCCCCAAATATATATTACCTATCAGTCGCCAACCCATCTGGCGACTGATGGTTTTACCGCAGTCGCCATCCCATATAGCGACTAATGTCTTTTCTGATTGCTTTTTTGGGTAAGTCGTCACGCGGGATGGCGACTTAGGTCGATTTTGCAAATACTTTTTATTGGACGTTATTTTTAAATTTTTATTTTAATCTGGGTTATCCGTACAAAATTCTCCTGTAGCCATGGCTGTTCTTTTCCCTAGTCCATTTTTCTTCGTCGAAGTTCAAGATGAAGCTGTTGCATCTAGGCCTTTATGCCTAACCCTAATTTTGATGATTAATGAAAACAGAGTGTTTAGGACTAATTGTGCTTTCTGAGATTGAATAATACAGGGCTCCGTTGGGAAGATTGTCGAGATGAACAAAACAAACCCAGCGCAAAAGAAGTAAAAGCACAAGTCGTGAATATGAAGATTAGACGCAAGCCGGAAAAGCAAAGGACCTAAGGTAATCTGTATTTTATTTTTACCGATCTCGGTGTTTGGAGATGATCGGTTAGGAAAATTGTTTTTAGTTTTAACCGTACTATAAAGAGGGGTGGAGAAAGTCCACTCTTTATCTCCAACATAAACCGAGAAACATAGGTCATTGCATTGCATCATTTTTGGTTGGATTTGGTTTGAACTTAATTTGAAAAATCTGGTTTTTCAGTTCAGTTTTGACAACAGAAGAGTATTTACAATTTTCAGAAAGATCTAGGCAGATCTGGTTTTTGCTTCTGTTGACAAAAATGTAGCCCTTGAAATTATCTTTCAAACGAGCTATTAAACACCTCTTTTGGATTTGTGGATTTAAAATTATCTCTGTTTTTTTGTTCAGGCTGACTGTCAGTTTGCTAAACTGACTCTCAGTTTGAATGTCAGTTCGTGTTAACTGACAATTGTCCAGAGAGGGTGTATTTTGTGCTCAAAATTTTTGTACTAAACTAACTGTCAGTTTGTCCATACTGACTGTCAGTTGGGGATTCGACCACTGTGTTTTTAACTGAGTTTCTATTTGATTTTGGTCGAGTCTGTGGTCGAACTGACTGTCAGTTTGCATAACTGACTGTCAGTTGTGGGTTTCAGCTTTCCTTAAACGACCACGAACGGCTAGCAAATTTTCATCCGTAAATTTTGTCAGCCGTTGTGCACTAAACTGACTGTCAGTTAGGCAAACTGACTGTCAGTTTGAGTTGCTGATTTTTAGCCCTAGATCCAACGGTTCATTTGATTTTTGAGGTTATAAATAGGGGCTTTGGGCATGTATTTGATACAACAAGCAGTAGCATTTCTTACACACTCTTGAGCTTTAGTTTTCTACTTAAAATCTTGATCTTTTGATCAAGTCGAGTGTTTTTCGATCCACCGAGCACTTCAGTTCATTAGCATTTGCATTTACTTAGTTTCTCGGTGCGTGTTTGGAGGTCTAGAGAAGACCTCGCTGCCTGTTACTCTTGGTGAGCGCCCTCACCTAGACGGTTCGGAGGCGTGGCCGTTGACCTCTCCTGAACGGAGATTGTCGGAGAGGCTCAGCAAGTTTGTACAAGGCATTGGTGCTCGCCTTTCCGGAGTGGACAAGGAGCAACCGTTAGTAGATAATACTCTTCGTGAGTATTGAGGCAAAACTCAAGTGACTTGAGTGCTTCAACGAGGACTAGTGGAGACTAGGCGAGTCTCCGATACCTCGGTAAAAACTGATGTGTTCATTCTCTTTCTCTCTTGCTTGTATTATTTGTTTTTGATTTGCAATTCTTTGCTTTAAGTTTTAAGTTTTTAAAAGCCTCCTATTCACCCCCCCTCTAGTCGGCATCCTTGATCCAACACGTGGTATCAGAGCTTGGTCTCTCGATTCATTAGGCTTTACCGCCTAGAGAGAGGATGTCGTCAAGTGGAGATTTTCTTCTTGGTCATACCGGTCGTGCGCTTATCTTTGATGGGACGAACTATCCTTATTGGAAAGTGCGCATGTCGGTATTCCTAGAAGCTATGGGGCTTGACGTATGGGATATTGTTAAACTCAGTTTTACTCCTCCGGATGATCCGGCAAGTCAGTCTGAGGACGACAGGAGAAAACTGCATTTAAACGCCCATGCAAAAAATGCACTCTTTGCCGGTTTATCCTTAAATGAGTTCAACCGTGTGAGCAATCTCACGACTTCTCATAAGGTTTGGACCACCCTCGAAGAAATTTACGAGGGCACAACAAAGGTTAAAGAGGCAAAGTTGCTAATGGTGAGGCAAAAATATGAGACATTCACCATGTCATCAACTGAATCCGTGGACTCCATGTTCACTCGGTTGAATAACATTGTGAATGAACTCAAGGGGCTTGGTGTCGTTTTTACTGACCTTGATGCTTAGGGCTTTACCTGAAAACTTGGACACTCTTGTGACGGTTCTCACAAACTCCGACTTGTCAACCACGACGCCAACCGATTTCTATGGGAACCTCATCACCCATGAGATGCACAAGAAGAAGGAGAAGGAAGCAGCCGAACCCTCGGAGACGAAGAAGAAAGCTTTGGCTTTCAAAGCAAACGCAAGGAACGATTCAAGCGATGGCTCCTCCGATGAAGACCTCACACTCATGGTAAAAAATACTCAAAAACTCCTTCGCAGGTTGCATAAGAAGGGTGTCAACATTGACACACGACCAAAGGGACAAAAGCAAAACAACTTCAAGGATATCATTTGCTATGGATGTCATGAGAAGGGACACATAGCTTCAAGATGTCCAAACAAGAACAAGGGATGGAACAAAAAGAAGAAATTCTTCAAGAAGAAGAATGAAGAAACCAAAGAAGCATGCTTTGGAGAATGGATGTCCGGAGGCGAGAGTTTCGACTCCGACTCCGACAACGAAAGAAGTTGCTCCAAGAAGATGGCCGGATTAGCTCTCGGCAACATCAACAGTTCAACTAGCTCATCCATTTGCCTTATGGCTAAAGGCGATGAAAAGGTACACTCTAACGATCCATCATATGATGATTTAGTTGAAATGATAACCGAATTAAATGAAGTTGTTGGAAAAACTAAAAGGAAGTATAAGGCGCTTAAGGAAGAACATTCTTCCCTACACACTCAATACTTCGAGCTTAAAGATTCTTATGAAAGCATGCTCATAAAAGATGTTACAAATATCTCATCTAAGGTAGATGCATCAACTTCATGTAACTTGGATGATTCTCCCTCTAGCAGTCATCACATTCCCTGTGTTTCTAGTGATAATATTTTAAATGAAAATAATGAACTTAAGGCACAAGTCGAAAAACTTGGAAAAGGATTAGAAAACTGCTACAAAGGCAAAATATCTCTTGATCTAATCCTTAGTAAACAAAAATGTTCTTTTAGAAAAGAAGGATTAGGATATTTTCAAAAGAAAGGGAAGAAACTAAATTCTAAAACTATATTTGTTAAAGCATGCAACACATTTTGTCATAAATGTCATGAAACTGGCCATTCGCATGAAGCATGTCCCTTAGTGACTCTTAATTATTTTGATACTTGCTACATGCTTCAAAAGTCAAGGAAAGGATATGCTATAGCAAAGTATGTTGATGCACCTATGTTAAATAAAAGGAAGAAATCTATTTGGGTGCCCAAAGCTTTGATTGCTAACATTGAAGGACCCAAAAAGGTTTGGGTACCTAAAAGGACTTAATTCTTTTTATGCAGGTGAACTACAAGACCGGTGGGAGGCATTGGGTGCTAGATAGCGGATGCTTCGAACACATGACCGGCAACAAGAAGTTGTTCACCTCACTTAAAGACAACTCAAGCGAGAACCAAAAGATTACCTTTGGCGACAATCGTCAAGGAAATGTGGAGCAAGTCTCTCATGAAGTTTCAGGTGAAGATCTTCAAGAAGCCATGAAGAACATAACCATTGGAGACATCAAGCCAAGAGATCAAGAAGATGATGTTAACATTGAGAATGTTGATCAAGATGTATCATCATCTCATGTATCATCCGTAAATTTTGTCAGCCGTTGTGCACTAAACTGACTGTCAGTTAGGCAAACTGACTGTTAGTTTGAGTTGCTGATTTTTAGCCCTAGCTCCAACGGTTCATTTGATTTTTGAGGTTATAAATAGGGGCTTTGGGCATGTATTTGATACAACAAGCAGTAGCATTTCTTACACACTCTTGAGCTTTAGTTTTCTACTTAAAATCTTGATCTTTTGATCAAGTCGAGTGTTTTCCGATCCACCGAGCACTTCAGTTCATTAGCATTTGCATTTACTTAGTTTCTCGGTGCGTGTTTGAAGGTCTAGAGAAGATCTCGCTGCCTGTTACTCTTGGTGAGCGCCCTCACCTAGACGGTTCGGAGGCGTGGCCGTTGACCTCTCCTGAACGGAGATTGTCGGAGAGGCTCGGCAAGTTTGTACAAGGCATTGGTGCTCGCCTTTCCGGAGTGGACAAGGAGCAACCATTAGTAGATAATACTCTTCGTGAGTATTGAGGCAAAACTCAAGTGACTTGAGTGCTTCAACGAGGACTAGTGGAGATTGGGCGAGTCTCCGATACCTCGGTAAAAACTGCCGTGTTCGTTCTCTTTCTCTCTTGCTTGTATTATTTGTTCTTGATTTGCAATTCTTTGCTTTAAGTTTTTAAAAGCTTCCTATTTACCCCCCTATAGTCGGCATCCTTGATCTAACAGAAGCTTGTAGCATTTGTCCTTGGTATGTCCCGCGACTTGATAATGGTCGCAAAAAGTAGGGTGCCCGGCTTCGAAGCATTTTTCTTCGGACTCGGTTTTCTTTTTGTTGAGGTCGCACTGTCCTTCATGCCTTTGTCACTGTGGGATTTGTTCTTCTTCTCGATCGCCATAGTAGTTGTGCTCGCGGTCGCGATGTCTTGGACGCCGAACAGACTTAGCTCAATACTAATCGATTTCTGAATTCCAGATGTGTATTTTCGAAATACCTGAGGATCGGATAGCGATGTGCCGATGACCATTGCTTGACTCCTGAACTCTGTAGTATAGTTTTGGACGGTCTGGTCGCGCCGTTGGTACAATCTGTGCCAACATTCCCATCTCTCCTCAAGATAACCCATCGGATAAAATTCTTGTCGTATGAGTCATTTGAATTGACCCTACGCAAGGTCGTCAGCTTTACCACTGGCAGCAAGGGCCTTCCACCATGTTTTGGCGTGGTCTTTCATCTTCAAAGGTATAAATTTGACCTTTTAATCACTATTGAACCCTTTAATGTCAAAGTAGGTTTCAAGCTGAGCGATCCAGGAATCTAATTTCTCGGCATCGATCACCCCATCATATATGGGTATATCAATCTTAGCATCAACCTTAAAAGATTCGACAGCTAAGGGGCTGTTGGCGATATCGTCGGTCTTGTGGTCACCCTCGTCTTCATCTTCGTCTGCCCTGCGCAAGTCTTCACCAGTCTTCACAGCCATAACCTTCTCTACTTCAGGAGGTACAATCATGGCCTGCTGCTTAATCCAAGCAAGCACGGTTTCCATGTCGGTGGAGAGCTTAGCCACTTGTTCGGCTAGGTTAGCTTGAACGGAAGTATCGTCAGACATAGTCGGAGACGCGGCTGTAGGAACCGTCAATTGATCACCTGAAGTTTCGCCGGAAGTTTTGTAACCCTGGCGAGTCTTCACCATTCACAGGATAGGAAAGTTGCTCTGATATCAACTTGATCTGTTTGAGACCTAGCCTTGGTTTTCGCACTAGGCTCGCCCAGATTCTAATATGCGGAATAACGGGATCTTACTCGGGAGTACCGAAACCCAAAGGATGATCGAAAACACAGCTCAAAATAATTGTACAACACTTTATTTCAAAGAGGGTTTTACACGTCAAACGTTAGGTCGCACTCGCCTATGTCGAGGAACTATAAGCTAGATATATGATCCAAGACTATAATAATATTCGATGATCTAAACTAGACCTATTATAAGATATTTATAGTCCAATCGTATGAGTATGTATCAGACTGAATAACCTAAACGTATTAGACTCATATAACTAACTAATCCTAAATATATAAGCTTAGTTATATCTACTCGGATCGGATTACAATTCCGAACAGAGAACGAATTCCTTTTCAAGGTCGCAAACCAAACCATGGTCACGAAACCTTTCCGAACACGGTTAAGATTGTGAAGCCGTATATGACTCGACCTGAAGATCCTCCCAGATCAAATCCATTGAATCTTGGTTAGAAGATAAAGTAAATGCCAGAGTTTTCTTGACTAATAAAGATCAACCATGGTGTTGGTCAAGGTGCACAAATTAGGGTCTACCACAGTGCTAGTCGAGTCACGTTAACACTTTGTTATAATATTAGAGATGTTAGGATGCGACGATCTCTTCGGGGGCAAGTAATTTTAAAAGTTATCTTGAGAGAAAAATACAGGTTTAGATAATACAATTTAATTTTATACTAGTTATAGAGATTTAATTAATACAACTTTATTTTAAAAGGGGTACTAAACTAGATGCATTCATTTTTTTTTGCCTAAAAGCTCATGGGAGTTCTCAATTTTTATTCCTGAATATCCCTAAAACTCATCTCTATAGAATTTATGCAAAAAGAACCCCAAAAACCAGCAAATTCAGCAAAAAGAACCTAAAGCCAGCTGTTTGGCATTTTTGCATGCAAGCCCTTGAGAAATTAGGCAATTACGGATAGGTCCTGAAAAGTTTAGGACACCTCAGCAAACACGTGTCTATGAATTTGCGCTAAGCCAATGCTAAACTGACTCAAATAGCATGCTAGTGTATGCAAAAACAGACACACATATACACACATAGATACATGCATTCATCTTCTTCTCCTTCCTTGCACAGCAAACCAATACACACACATACACAGCTTCCTGGTTGCCCTTCTCCTCCAGCAGCAGCAGCACGGCAACAAAGGTCCAACACAATCACACAAATATACATACATTCATACAAGCATACACACAGGAACACATAATGCATGCATCTACAGTAGAGTAATAATAGTGATACTAGAAGCAAGAGTACGGTAGTGTACTTGGAGAGGTGCTATCTCGACGTTGAGGCTTGGTGGTGCCGGTGGGGTGTGGGGCGTGTAGCCGAGGCCAGGGATGCGGTCGTGGCAGTGTTGAACGCGCGGTAGAGTGCAATCGACGTGGTGCGTGCATGCCAACTCACAATGGGTGCGTGCAGCGACCGCTAGGAACATGCATGCTCATGGCAAGAGCACGATGAACATGCGGCACATGCGGCGTGTGCAGCGGCGCGTGCACAAGGGGCATAGCACGAGGCAATGGATGCTCATGGCAGGGGCATGAGCACGTGGGTGCCAAAGCCGTGGCGTACGCGCAGCGAGCGATGGCAGCGATCATGGCTAAATTTGTGGCTAGCATGGTCTCGTTGCACCGAGCAGCAGGTGGATTTGTCCACGGATGGTGACTCATTGCATAAACCCAAGGCGCCGATCAGCGGCCTCACCGGTGCTGTTGACCCTCCAGGACATCTCGATCCTAACCATGCACCTCGTTTTCATCACATCGACTTCCAAACCTTCTCCGACACCGATGATCCGCCGGAGTGGCTTTCCTGTTGCGACCAATATTTTCGCTTGAACTGGACACTGGCCAAAGACCAAGTTTGGCTCGCTATGTACCACATGACAGGGTCGCACAACAATAGTATTTCAAATTCAAGCGGATAGAAGGCCTCCCCTCATGGGAACGATTTAAGCAGGCTTGTCAACTTCGCTTTGGGCCATCATTCCATTCGAATCTGGTCACCGAGCTCTCGATGCTAAAAAAAACATAGGCTGTTGAAGACTACATCAATGAATTTTATTGACTCTTGTGTAGAGTTGACAACCTCACACTAGATCATGAGATTGGTTTGTTCTTACGTAGCCTTGCGGAATTGCTGTGTGTGGATGTGCAAATGCATTGGCCTTCCACTTTGGATACATCGGTTAGTTTGGTTCGAGCAGTCGAACGACACTACCGCATCCTTTGGTCATCGGGGGAACTTAGTCGACCACCTACACTCTGGCTACCACCTGACCACGTAGTCTCTAGGGCAACTGCACGAAGTGTTCCGCTGCTACCTAGCCTGCCGAGGCTGTTGCCTCTCCCTCCAGCCAAGCCAGCTCGTTGTGGGGACCCTCATATGAGGAATCCGACAGAAACTACCCAGGTTAGGTTGCACACAGAATGATACATCACAAGCTCACAACATAACATAGGTAATTAAGACGAGTACAAGGTCACAAGGATCAATATTACAATACCATAGATGTTATACAAATTAAGAAGTTTCATCGACATGAAGGTCGGCACAAAAGAATAGAATGCACAGAGTGATAAGCAAAACAACTACGGCAGTCCTCAACATCTTCAATAGCAATGGTACAGCATGGGCTCCCACCACATCGGGCTCCCACCACATCGGGCTCCCACCACATCGGACTCCACTAGGCGAATGACCCCCTAGTAAGCTAGATCCTCGGGGATGGTTGCTTCTTCATCAACGGGTTCGATGCCATAGGAGTCGAGATCAACGAGTCCTTCCTCTAAATTTTATGTGCAAAAGCAAGGGTGAGCATGTTGTCCTCACAGTGCTCAACAAGTCTCAATTAATGAATGCGGGTATATAAATGATGGCGAATTCCAAGAAACAGGCTCTTTGCTTTATAGGTAAAAATAGAATAGATTTTCACTGTAAAGTTCTAAGTAAATGTTTAATTTCAAAAGCAAAGCTTTAAAATCCTAAACTAGGTATTAGAAAATGTTATGCACGATGGTCTTCCATGAGTCACCAATTTTAACCAATATTACGAAAATCTTCCAAATCCTACTTGTGTTGCATCGACGTGGATAGAATACGTGCGCAGACTCCAAAACCTGGGAGCTCAGAGTATCCGATACTTTTTGTAACTTTGCAAAGGTGTACCACTTTAATCCACTTGATCACCCAGCTTTCATGTCGGTATCTCTTCATGTGACTTTTATACATGCGACAAGGCTGAGATCATACAATAGCTTGTAATCCTAGCATTAACAATTTCCTGCTCGGTAAATAGACTACTCAGTCCATATAACCGTTGTGGAGTACACCCCACAGCTTAATCTACCTAGCCTTGGCCCATGGTCTCGTGAGACTCATAGCCTGTGGATCCAGTCGTGCACAACTCGGTATCCAGGTCTAGGGTGCCTTCCTTTTGAACTCCTGATTCACTTACTCACTCTCACAACTCACGGCCTTTTGTGGCCCACCAGTTTTCCTTGAGAAACCGGACCAACAACCATTGCAGGGAGAAGCTAATACCTAGAGAACTACTTTGCCGCACCCATCCCATACCGGGCATACGTTGTTCATGCCCTTGGAAGTACAACACAAGAGTCTCGTCCTTATGAACCGTTAGTGAGGAGCGAACCACATTCCCATTGCACACACAGCGTCCACACAAACCATCCTCACTATCGATTCTAACTTACACTTTTACAAACAAGATTTTAAATACACTTTTCATATAGATGACCATTTAGCATTTAGCACATATATTCAAGCATAAGCATAACTTAAGCACATCCTAGGGAAACAAATGAGTGCATAGGATATATGAACATGAAGGGTCTTCAAAGAAGTTAGGTCATGTCTACTCATATTTATCCAACATAGCATTTGAAAAGTAAAGCATGCATATACTTAAAACAATAAATAACCTAATCAACTTAAAATACTGGAAGAGACATGATCAATGAGAAAGAGACTTGCCTTGCAAAGCGGGGTCTAACTGCACTAAGGGGTCTTCGAACTCCTTCCACTCCTAGTTCTACTCTCACAGACAAATAATAATAAAACACATAAGCATACATGAATTACTTATCATAGAAAATTATATGTAAAATATAAATATGCATGCATGCAAGGCATTTTGGTTAAAGATGATCCTGTGAGAGAGAAAACACTCTGGGCTTGGCTACAAGTGCCTAGTTTAGCTAAATTTGGGCTCAGGTTGGTCTGAACCGATCCCGTAGGACTTGAGTTTGGTGAGATCGAGCACAAATAGAGGATTAATCGAGGATTAGCTTAACTTCTTGTTCGTCAGACTCTTGAACAAAATGACTAAAATTCAGAAAATACAAAAATTGGGCTGATACAATGATTATCTCAGAAAGTCAACAACAGAAAAGTTGTAGGAAATGAGCTGGTCTACAATTCTTTCAACAAGTTCGAACAGTTTTGAGGCTATCTAAGGGTCTGATTTTGCAAAAATAGAAAAACAGCTGGGCTGAACTATTTCATCAATTGCTGGAGTTCTATAGATCCAAATACCAATTAAATATGTCCAAAACGAATCTAAGAGAGTTGCGAACACACAACAACAAGAATTAGAGAAAATGGAGCAATAACGAGCATGAATTTGAAATTTAAAGGGAAACTGCTCAAGAACCAAAAATAGAGTGATACTCATCATAGTCAAAGAAGAAGACTTAGAATTACAGTGATCCTTGGAGGTTTTTGGTGAGATTTCTGCATAAGAATAGATGAAAGATGGATGTATTAATGATTTCTCTTAAGATTGATCAAGAAAAATGAACACACGAGTAAGATCTATCAAGTATCCTTCTCAGGACTTAAGCAAGAAACGAAGAATGAATAGGCAAGAACGAGGAAGAAGAAAGGCTGTGTGAGGGGTTCTTATAGGCTACTAGTAAATGCTGGATAAGGGAATGCGACAAAAAGGATCAAGCAATGTCAGGAACAGAGATCTTGCTTCCTCTTGAGGGGGTTCAGTTCGTCGCTGGTTGGGGGCTCGCACGGTGGTGTGACAGGAGGGAATTCAACACTCTTTCTTTGTGCTGGTCACTTCTCTCTCTCTCTCTCAGCTAGCATCCATTGGTTAGAAATGGTGTTTGCTGTTTTGGGGGCTTCCTGATTGGGCTTCATTTGGATCAAAACACCAAAACATGGTTGATTTGAGGATTGGTGTACTGCCTATTTGACTGAACACTGGAAAAACTAGATCAACACTTGAAGCTAGAAAGAGATAAAAATTTCACATGAGCACTCGAACTGGGACAAAGAGATCCATGTGTTTTCTTTCTGATTTGACCAGTATTCAGTTTGACCATGACTTGCTTTCGACCAGTGACCTCATTCGACCAGTGACCTCATTCGACCAGCGACCAAATCTTGATTATTTCCAACAAAATTACTGGTTTAAGACAATTTGAATAGGAGAAATCTATTAGGTGGAATATTTGGCTGGAAAAGAGTGAGATTTTGGGTTGGAATTTAATCTAGAGAAATTTAGAGAATTTTAATAGAGATTTTGGAGGATTTTTCTAGGATTGATCTGAGATGTGGTCGAGATATCCGAGGGATTCAATAAGAGATGCACCGACTGACATATTAAAAGAATAGCAAAATCTGGGGTGTTACACTCGTGCCACATCTTCAACGAACACTTTAGTGGGCCATTTTCAGTGGCTCACGCCCCAGGAGATGGCCGACAGGTGGGAAATAGGTCTTTGTTTTAATTGTGATGAACCTTACTCTGTTCACACTGTTGTAAGCGTTTGTTTTGGTTGGAAGTCATGGATGAAGATGAAGTACCTGAGGATGCTGCCGTTGTTGATCCAGAGCCATAGATCTCCTTGCATGCCCTCACAGGCATTGGTTCCTCGATATTTATTGCCTTGGTTGATTCAGGTTCCACTCACAATTTTATTAGCATCGCAGTAGCATGGATTGCAAGCCTTTCCCTCATACCACGACAAGTGCTCGTATTCTGGTAGCAAATGGCAACAAGGTTCTTGTTGCTGGGTTCTGCCCTGCTGTCAATATGGCTATCAGTAGCGAACCCTTTTGTTTACAATGTTATTGCATTGATTTGGCAGAGCTTGACGTGGTTCTTGGTGTCCAGTGGCTTTGGTTGTTGGGCGACATCACGTTCAACTTTGTCAATCTCACTATGTCCATCGAGCGTGAAGGTCGCCGCGTACTTTGGGAGGGGCTTCCAGCTTCCGCTCAGCCAGTGTTCGGATCTTTGCTACTGTTGTGTCGAATCTTATGGGGGCACTTCTCACTGAATTCAAGGATTTATTTGTGCCACCTCAAGGTCTTCCTCATCCTCATCGATTGGACCATCAAATTCATAACCTACTAGACACTGTTACTCCTGTGGCGGTCCGCCCTTACTGATATCCCCATATCCAAAAAGACAAAATTGAATGGCAATGTGCCCTCCCGTGGTGGTCCGCCCTTACCAATATCCCCATTTCGACCAAGTTCATCACCTTATAGCTCCCCTGTTCTTTTGGTCAAAAAACAAGATGGATCTTGGTGGATGTGTGTGGATTATTGTGCCCTAAATAGCATGACGATCAAAAATAAATTTCCCATTCCTATGGTGGAGGAACTTCTTGACAAGCTCATTGACGCACATTTTTTTTTGAATCTCGACCTCCGTTCAGGATATCATCAAGTTCACATGCATGAAGCTGACATTTCTAAGACTGCCTTTCGAACACATCACGGGCATTTTGAATTTCTCGACATGCCATTTGGCTTGACCAATGCACCGGCTACATCAAGCTCTCATGATGGATGTGTTGCAGCCTTTTCTCCAGAAGTTTGTGATCGTCTTCTTCGATGATATTTTGATTTATAGTTCATCATGGGCTGAACATCTCCACCATGTTTGTGAAGTTCTTCTTCGGCAACATAGATTTTTCCTCAGGAATCCCAATGTTCCTTTGGAGATTCCTCAATTGCTTATCTCGGTCACATTATTTCTGCTGGAGGAGTGTCTATGGATCCATTAAAGGTGCAAGCAATCAAGGTCTAGCCTCTCCTACACTCCATCCAGGCTTTATGAGGGTTCTTAGGCCTTGCCGGCTATTACCGACACTTTATACAAGATTTTGGGCGCATAGCGACTCCCTTGACACAACTTTTGAAGAAGGATGCCTTCCAATGGACTCCTGTTGCAACAGAGGCTTTTAATTCCTTGAAATCTTCCCTACATGCTACTCCTTCCCTTCAAATGCCAGATTTTTTGTGACCTTTTATTGTCGAACATGATGCTTCGGGTTTGGGTATTGGAGTAGTGCTACATCAAGGGGATCGACCTCTGGCATTCTTCAGTCGACCAATACCAGCACATCATGCCAAATTAGCAGCTCACGAGCGTGAATTGCTTGGCTTGGTCAAAGTAGTTCGCCATTGGTGACCATACTTATGGGGTCGTCGGTTCTTGGTTCAAACAGATCACTATAGCTTGAAATTTTTGTTGGATCAATGTCTTTCCATAGTGCCTCAACATCAGTGGATGAGAAAATTATTTGGGTATCACTTTTCGGTGGAATTTTTCCTTGGCCGATTGAATATCATCACTGATGCTCTTTCCCGATGAGATGAAGAGGTTCTTGCTGCCAATATGTTGTCCAGTCCGCAATTTGATATCTACAACATCCTCCATGATGAAGTCCCACGGTTGGCCGCCTTTGAGACTCTATGGCAGCAACAACGAGTGGATTCCTTACCACTAGGTTGGATTGTCTGCGATGGCCTCTTTTTGTGACATTAGAAAGTTTTCATTTCACCAACTTTAGAGGTATTTCAACAAGTGTTATTAGAAGCCCATGTGATAGGCCATGAGGGCTTTCAGAAGACTCTACATCACCTTCGAGCTTCCTTCTATATTCCGAATGCTTGTTGTTTGGTTCTTGATTTTGTTCGTGTCAGGGTCAACGAAACAAAGTTGAGCATTTGCATGCTTCCGGATTGCTGCAGCCTCTATTGATTCCTGATACAGTATGGTCTGAGATTGCAATGGATTTTATTAAGGGTGTCCCAAAGATTCGTGGCAAATCAATCATCTTGACTGTAGTTGATGGTTTTTTCAAGCTTGCTCATTTCATGCCTTTGGCACATCCATACACGGCTAGTTCAGTGGCACGGGCATTCTTTGATGAAATTGTTTGCCTCCATGGTGTGCCGATTTCCATTGTTAGTGATTGATATGGTGTTCCAAAGTCATTTTTGGTGAGAATTATTTCGCTTGATGGATAATCATTTAAATTTTTATTCTGTGTTCCATCCGCAATCTGACGGCCAGTCTGAGATCATCAACTGTACCATTGAAATGTACTTGCATTGTTTGACTTACGATCATCCAAAGCAGTGGCTACAGTGGTTACCCTGGGCGGAATATTGCTATAATACCTCTTTCCATATGGCTCTTCATGCCACGCCGTTTGAAGTCGTATATGGCCACCCTCCGCCCACCATTGCGCCTTATGCAGCCGATTCAGCTATTGTTCAGGAGGTCGATAAGCAGTTGTAGCAGCAGGATGCTTTTCTTAGCGACATTCGCTGCTGACTTCTCGAAGCACAGCAGCGTATGAAGAATACGTATGATGGCAAACACTGAGAGGTCTGTTTTTCAGTCAGACAATGGGTTTGGCTCCGCTTGTTGCACCGATAGGCCACATCTATTGCCCCGGTAGCTCAAACCAAGCTCTCTCCTAAGTACTTAGGTCCATATAGGGTGACGGAATGCATTGGTAATGTTGCTTATCACCTCACTCTACCGGCAAGTGCTCATATTCATGATGTGTTCCATGTTAGCTTGTTGAAAGGTTATAACTGTGATTCTCCAAATGCTCCTCCACCACTACCTCCACTCCTCAATGGACGCGTATTTCCTTTCCCTATTGCAGTTCTCTGATCATGCTTAGCCCGAGGTCAACATCAACTTCTCATCTAATGGACTGGTCATGACTCCTTTGAAACCTATTGATGCCACTTGATGATTTCCGTCAGCACTTTCCAACATGTCAGCTTGAGGACAAGCTAATTCTTGATGGGGGGAAATGTTATGGATGCCTTTACAGGTCGTCTGAATGAGCAATGGAAGAAAGGAAACCCAACTTGCCAAAATTAGTTGTTGTCCTCAAAAAAGTTTGTTTCCTTGTTAGTTGGTATTTCATATTGTATCTTTTTGTCATGGTATAAAAGATACCAACGGCAGATTCCTCAGACGTGCCTAACACGCGTACAGTGGCGCGAGCTGACTGGGCCACCGGTCACCTCCCGCCGGGCAACACAGAGATTTAAACGGGGGTTTTTATACAGGTTCGGGTCCTGGTGGGGGCCCTAGTCCGTCGGCACCCTCCAGATGTGTGTCTGCGGGGGAGGTTCTCTCTTGGGTAGAGAGGTCTCCGAAGGATGCCTGTTGTTTGTATGTGTAATATGAAATTCAGATCCTTACAAATGAGATACAAGGGGGTATATATAGGTGTAGCTTCTGGGCCCCTAAAAGATTGTTTTGGTAATTAATGACAATTACAAATGTTGAACTAACGATACTTGTTAAGTTGTGTTAAGAACAAAATGAAAAGATAGGATAACGAAAGGTAAAGAAAGAGCTACATGATGAAGAAAGGGTATTGAGTAAAGAGGCAAAGGTACGGAATAGGACCCTTTTTCTTTTTACCGGTCTAAAGTGATTAGAGAAGAATTTTGACCGGATTATAGGATAGTGGCCATACTATTAAGAGGAGCATGTGGTGTATCACTAAATAGTTCATCTGTGTGCCACAAGTCTTAAAAACAACTTGCATTGCATACTAGAAGGTCATAGCTTTTGGAAATGCTTTTATCCATTCAAGACAGCCAAGTTCAGTCTCTATCGGTCTGACCGATTGTTAGTCGGTCTGACCGCAGAAACGGTCTGACCGAGTGTTGTTTCAGACTGACCGACAGTTATGATGAAGTGTGTTTATTTTCAAAAAGGTCGATCTGTCCGTAGTTAAACCTTGAGTCAGACTCCTGGAGCTTCATGATCATATTTTTATGAAAATTAGTGTGCTCGTCGGTTTGACCGATTGTTGGTCCGGTCTGACCACGATTTTGTACTACGGTTTGACCGTATAGCCGGTCTGTCCGAAGTTTTCGGCCTGACCGTAAATCTTGTCCAGAAACAATGTCGTCTCTGGATGGGTTCACGGTCTGACCGCCGTTGGCTCCGATCTGACCGTGAGAGTGCCTGACAAGGGCAGGTGAGCATTTATTGCGCCTGTTTAATGCCGTTGCAATTGTGGTGGTCTGACCGGGATTATACCTGCGGTCTGACCGCCAAGTGATCTTTTTCCTCCAACGGCTTGTAACGGCTATATTTATTGTGGGGAGTATATATACTCCCATGCATGGTCCTGTTTGCAACTTTTGGCATATTTGTGAACATTGTCTTCATTCTTAAGAGCTTAAACACATTACATACACTCTAGTGGTCATTTTCTTGAATTTGAGAGAGTATGGAATTGAGATCTTTTAGTGCATTGCATTTAGTTCACTAAATCAATCTTGTGGCACTAGAAGAACATTAAGTGATCATCACCGGCTTGTTACTCTTGGAGCTTGCCGGCTCCTAGATGGCTCGGAGGAAGGTTTTGGAGAGCTCTTCAAGGAAGATTGCGAAGAAGCCTCAAAACAACTTGTGAAGGGGTCGAGCACGCCTTGCCGGAGCGGTAAAGTGCATCAATAGTGGAATCGAGGTTTGGATAACTCATCATACTAATCCGGCTCGAGATCTAGGTCACTTCTTGAGTGGAAGTCGATTAGATAGAGGAGCGGTTAGAGATTTGAGTTTGCCTCAACGTGGATTAGGTGTGATCGGCAAATCATCGAGACCACGGGATATATCCTTGTGTTAATTTGCTTGATGTTCATCTTGTTTTAGCTATTTGCTCTTAATTATTGAAAATTGCTTGATTAGTTGTTAAATTGTCAAAATCGCCTATTCACCCCCCTTCTAGTCGATATTCTAGATCCCTTTCAATTGGTATCAGAGCAAGGACTCCATATTTAGAGGATTTAACCATCCTGGAGTAGGATAAAGATGGCTAGTGAGGGTCGGATTAATATTGGCAAACCACCACTCTTTGATGGATCAAACTATACCTATTGGAAAACTAGGATGATGGTCTATCTTAAAGCCATGGGTGGAAAAATTTGGAAAGTGGTGGATGAGGGCTTTACAATTCTTGATAATGATGACATGACTAACCTAGATAGAGAAAATGCTCTAGCAAATGCTCAAGCCATGAATGTTCTTTATAGTGCTCTAAATCTAGGTGAATTTATAGAATTTGTAACCTTGAAACGGCTCATGACATTTGGAGAAACCTTATGGATATTCATGAAGGAACCCCAATGGTCAAGGATGCTAAATTATTCATCCATAAGGGACAATTTGAAAAATTTGCTATGTTGCCCAATGAGGATGTCTCGGAGATGTTCAACCGATTAAATAATATAGTAAATGAGCTAAAAGGGCTTGGTATGGATGTCACAAATGTGGAGTTTTGTCATAAATTTCTTAGAGCTTTACCTTCAAAATATGACACTATTGTGACCTTACTTGTGCGATCTAATTTGAAGAGTGTGACTCCTTTGGAGGTCTTGAGTGAAATTCTCACTCATGACATATTTAAGAAATCACAAGAAGCGGTACAAGATGAAGCTTCCGACTCCAAGAAGAAGAATATAGCACTCAAAGCTCAAGCCTCCAAGAGGGAAGATAATGAAGAAGAAAGCGATGAAAGAGACACCGATGAGGAAATGGCTCTCTTCGTGAGAAGGTTCAAGTGGTTCATGAAAAAGAGATATCAAGGAAAATCCTTCAGGAAAGGACAATCATCAAAAAGTAACCCGTTTGAAGAAAGAAGATGTTTTGATTGCGGTGAAAAGGGGCATATTTCCGCACAATGCAAAAACAAGGAAGAAGAAAAATCTGTGAAAAAGAAGAAGTACGAAAAGGAAGGAGAAAGCAAGAAGGTTTTCAAGAAATACTACAAGAAGAAGAAGGACGGACAAGCTTGCTTCATTGAATGGGATTCGGATGCTTCAAGTTCCAATTCCGAAGATGAAGATGAAGCATCTCCTAAAGGACTCGCCGGAGTAGCTATCAAGGAAGCTCCATCTCTATTCTCCACTCCTCATTGCCTCATGGCTAAAGGAGAATCTAAGGTATCATGTGACGAAGATGAATACTCTTATGATGACCTAGTTGAGATGATCACCGGCTTTGATGACTATATGAGCAAAGAAAAGGAGAAATTCAAGGAATTGAAGAAGAGATACAAAACTCTTCAAAATTCCTATGAGGAGCTAAAAACATCTCATGAGAGTCTCAAAGAAACTCATGAGATGCTTAAGGAAGCTCATGACTCATTAATTGCTCATAAAGCCAACAAAACGGGTAATGACATAGGCATTACTTGCAATGTTTTAAATGACTTGCCTATGATATCTACTTCTAGCATATCTACATCTTGTGAAGATTTAATTGAATTACCATCTAGTCCAAAAGTTGATGATCATGTGCTTAGTCTTGAAAACAATGAACTTAAGGACAAAATTGAAAAACTAACAAATGATCTAGCTAAATGCTATGTAGGGGAATCAAAATTAAGACATCTACTAGATAGTCAAAGGTTCTCTTTAAGGAAAGAAGGACTAGATTATATACCTAAAAAGGGCAAACATGCATTTCATCCAACTAAAACCATATTTGTAAAAGAAAAGGGGTATTGCAACAAATGCAAAAGTTTAGGTCATATTGAGAAGAATTGTCATGCTAGCAAAACTAACTCATCTCTTATATTCAACTCTTGCTATGTTTTGAAGAAAATGAATAATGGCGATGTTAAAGCCAAATTTGTTGGAACCCCTATAATTGGTGCCAAAAAGAAAGTCATTTGGGTTCCAAAATCCTTGGTAACTAACCTCCAAGGACCCAAAAAGATTTGGGTACCTAAAAGGACCTAACTTTGTTTTGTAGATAAATTACAAGGCCGGAGGACAACATTGGGTGCTCGATAGTGGATGCACTCAACATATGACCGGTAATCATAATATGTTCTCCTCCCTCAATAACGAAGGTGCGGAATATGACAAGATCACATTTGGAGATAATAGCAAAGGAAAGGTAAAAGGTTTAGGTAAAATTGCCATCTCAAACGATCTATCCATCTCTAATGTATTGCTTGTCGAATCTCTTAACTTCAATCTCTTATCCGTAGCTCAACTTTGTGATCTTGGATTTATATGTGCCTTTTATCCAAAAGATGTGATTATCACTAGTATAGATGATAATCGGTTGATCTTCAAAGGTTTTAGACATGGCAACCTCTATTTAGTTGATTTCAATTCAAATGATGCAAATCTTGGTACATGCTTGTTCTCTAAATCATCTAAAGGTTGGCTATGGCATAGAAGGCTTGGACACATTGGAATGAAACAAATAAATAGATTAGTTAAACATGATTTAGTTGTTGGCTTAAAAGATGTTAAGTTTGAAAAAGATAAATTATGTAGTGCTTGCCAAGCCGGAAAACAAATTGCAAATTCACATCCAACCAAAAGCACAATGTCAACTTCTAGTCCACTTGAGTTATTGCACATGGATTTAATTGGTCCAACTACCTATGTTAGCATTGGTGGCAATAGTTATTGTCTTGTCATTGTAGATGATTTTTCTAGATATACATGGATATTCTTTTTACATGACAAGTCAATTGTATTTAACACTTTCAAAAGTTTTGCACAAAGGGCCGAAAATGAATTTAGTTTCAAGATCAAGAAAGTGAGAAGTAACAATGGCTCCGAATTCAAGAATACCAAGGTTGAAAACTGGTGTGATGATAAGGGCATCAAACATGAGTTTTCGGCCAAGTATACACTGGAGCAAAATGGGGTAGTCGAACGAAAGAACCGGACATTGATAGATATGGCAAGATCCATGCTTTCGGAGTACAATGTTTCGGACACCTTTTGGGCCGAAGCAATCAACAACGCATGCCATGCATCGAATCGACTTTATTGTCATCGGCTATTAAAGAAAACCCCATACGAGCTTCTCATCGGAAGGAAACCAAACATTTCCTACTTCTGAGTGTTTGGATGTAAGTGCTACATTTTACCAAAAGGTACACGCTTATCTAAATTTCAAAGTAAATATGATGTAGGATTTTTATTAGGATACTCATCAAATAGCAAAGCATATCGTGTCTACAACCAAAACTCCGGTTTGGTTGAAGAGACGCATGATGTAGAATTTGATGAGACTAACGGCTCTCAAGAGGAGCAAGACAACTTGGATGATGTAGGTAATGAAGGGTTGAGGGTGGCGATGAAGAACATGACCATTGGGGATATCAAGCCGAAAGAAGATAGTGATCAAGATGAAGATCCATCCACTCAAGCTATCCCCTCTTCGTCAACACCTCAACATGAAGATCAAATAGTTGAAGCGGTTAATGTGGAAGATTCGCCTCAACAACAACCGGAAGTAACGTCTACCTCTACCTCACAAGACCCGGTTGATCATCCAAGAATTCATCACTCAATTTCTAAGGATCACCCCGTCGATCAAATTGTTGGTGACTTGCGTAAGGGTGTTCAACTCGCTCCCGTCTTGCTTCATTTTGCGAAAATTTCTCTTTTGTTTCTGTTGGGGGAAATCCTGTACCCTCGGGTAGTCTTCGAAGTGAGCTCCCGAGCGCCCTCGGTCCTTCGTGCGGAGAAGGCTCCTGGCGGGTCCTGGGTGTCTGGGCCCCGGGTCCCGCGGGGTCTTTGGAGCGCCTCGGCCCTTCGTGCGTAGATGGTCCCCGGTGTGTCCTGGGGTTAGGCCTCGGGTCCCAAGGTCACCGGGCTCTTGGTCCCGGGGTGTCACTGGGTCCCGGAGAGTCCCGGAGGGTCTCCGGGCCCCGGACATTCACTAGAGTCCTGGAAGGTCATCGGGTCCCTGCAGGGTCCCGGAGGTTCCCTGGGCCCGGGTCCCGGGGAGTCGAGACCCGGAGCACCACTGGGTCCCGGAGAGTCCCGGAGGGTCACTGGGCCCCCGGTGGGACCCGGAGCACCACCGGGTCCCGGAGAGTCACCGGCCCCTGGTGAGACCCGAAGCACCACCGGTTCCCAGAGAGTCCGGGAGGGTCACCGGGCCCCCGGTGAGTCCCGGAGAGTCACCGGGCCCCGGGTGAGACCCGGAGCACCACCGTGTCCTGGAGAGTCCCGGAGGGTCACTGGGCCCCCGGTGAGACCCAGAGCACCATCGGTTCCCGGAGAGTCACCGGGCCCCTGGTGAGACCTGGAGCACCACCGGGTCCCAGAGGGTCACTGGGCCCCCGGTGAGACCCGGAGCACCACCGGGTCCCGGAGGGTCACTGGGCCCCCGGTGAGACCTAGAGCACCACCGGTTCCCGGAGAGTCAGCGGGCCCCCGGTGAGACCCGGAGCACCACCGGGTCCCGGAGAGTCCCGGAGAGTCACCGGGCCCCCTGAGCACCACCAGGTCCCGGAGAGTCCCGGTGGGTCACCGGGCCGCCGGTGAGACCCGGAGCACCACCGGGTCCCGGAGAGTGCCGGAGAGTCACCGGGTCCCTGGTGAGACCCGGAGCACCACCGGGTCCCGGAGAGACCCGGAGCTCCCGGAGAGTCCCGGTGACTCTGGGGCCCAGTGGGTCTCGGAGGGTCTTCGGGCCCCAGGAACTGATAAGGACACTTGTCAAGCATCCAAGCCTTTCGGTCGACGAAATGACGCCCGCGCCCCTCGATCCAACGGCTGTAGCTAGGGCATTTTGGTCTTTTGCATGTTTTGGGGACTATATATACCCCCCTTGTATCTCATTTGTAACGGACTCTAATTCATTTACAACACACTCAAACAACAGGCTCCCTTGGAGACCTCTGTCCCCGAGAGAGCACCTCCCCAGCGGACTAGCGTCCGGAGGGTGCCAACAGGACTAGGGCCCCCACCGGGACCCGAACCTGTATAAAACTCACTGTGTCAATTGCTGCGTTGCCCGGTGGGAGGTGACCGGTAACCCGGTCAGCTCGCGCGCGCTGTACACGTGCTACGCACGTCCGAATAAACCTGCTGGGGTATCTGTAATACCACGACAGTTGGCGCCGACCGTGGGGACTCATGATGAATCGCCATGGCTCCCCCAAGAACGAGAGCTCAAGCTCTCTCCCTTTCCGGTGGTGATGGTTCCAGCGACCCGGCGCCGCCCCAGCAAGACGTCACCGTCGCGACGCTACCGTTCGGGAACACCCGGAGAGAGCTACCACCTTCTTCTCCCGAAATGTTCGGTAGAGGTGTTCCCGTTTCCGGCTCGGCGACCGCGGCCGCGATTGCGGGACCTCGCGCCCTACCCGGTGACGCCGGTCCCGGTGACCCGGCGCCACCCCCTCGAGACACGACTGCCCCGGCGCTTCCGGCCGGAGGCGACCAGACCCAGGTACCACCTCTCACCTTTCCAATTACTTTCAATGGGCAGACCTCCGGGTCAACCCCGGTGACCACGACCGCCCCGGGCCCGCGCCCGCGCCGGGAGCCTTCCCCACGCCGGGGCCTTACCCCGCGCCCGCATCGGGAGCCTTCCCCACGCCGGGGCCTTACCCCGCGCCGGGAGCCTTCCCCGCGCCAGGGTCTTACCACGCGCCAGGAGCTCTCCCCGCGCATGCGCCGGGAGCCTTCCCCGCGCCGGGCCTCTCCCCGACTCCGATAACGAGCGAGTCTCCCCTACAAGGGGGACAACGACTGGGAACCTTCCCAGAGAGTTGAGGGGGCCAACCAGCCCTTGTGTCGCCAGCTCCGATGTGTCCGGTGGCCAAAGCCATATCGCCCACCCCGCATCGAGTACTACAATGGTGAGGTCAATCCTTATGAATTTGTGCAGGTGTACTCCACAGCCATCTCAGCGGCCGGGGGGGACGAGACGGTGCAATGCAACGTCTTCCCCCTTTACCTCACCGGAATCGCCCGCTCGTGGTTTTACAACCTGAGGGCCGGTTCCATCAAGTCCTTTGCGCAGCTCAAGCGCCAGTTCTGCGCGAACTTCCAGGGGAACTATGTGTGTCCCCTTGACTCATTGCAGCTCTACACCATTCGGCAGAAGATGGGGGAGACCATCCGAAGCTTCTTCAAGCGCTTTGCTCAGGTCAAGAGCAAGGTGGCACACGTCCCCGACTCCACAGTCATCGAGGCGTGCAAGAGCGGGATCCTCTCCGGAGAGCTCCATCGGAGGCTCTTCCGGAGCTGCCTCTCCTCTGCCGACGAGCTCTTCAACGTACTGAAAAAGTATGCTCGGGTGGAGGAAGACGACCTCTAGAAGAAGACCCAGGGGGCTCCCGCCCCCACCGACCGGGGGGCCAGGAACCCCCTCAAACGCCCCAGGTAGGGGGGGTGTAACGAGCCACGGCCTCGGGACACCTTTGTCCTCGAGGGCGGAGGCGGCTCGTGCGACCCCCCGAGGGGCAACCGCCCCTTCTCCAAGCCGAAAGGCCATGGGGGAGGACAGTCTTCCCGCGGTCGGGAAGGCCCCGCAGGGAGAAGCAGGGAAGGACCGTGGTGCAGCTTCCACAGGTCCAGTACCCACGCTACCCGACAGTGCCACCAGCTGCTGCAGCACTTCGCGGCGTTCCTCGACCAGCATGGGCGGGGGGGGGGGGGACTCCGGCCTCCTTGCCCCCTCGGCCAGCTGTTTCGGCCCTTCCTGCTCCCTCGGGGGGTCAGCAAGGGCAGACGCAGGAGGGGGAGCCTTCAGAAGCTCTCCCCTTCCAAACTTCCCAGCGCCGCATCAATGTCATCGAGGGAGGGTCCGCCTCCGGGCGCGACTCTAAGCGCCAGCGTAAGGTGTACGTGCGCGAAGTCAAGGTCGTGGGGGTGCTACACACGTCTCCGCCACCCAAGTGGTTGGACGTCCCCCTCACCTTCACCGCGGAAGACGCGCGCGGGGTTCGCTTCCCCCACGACGACGCGCTCATCGTCTCCGCCACCATCTTCAACTGCCACCTGGCCCGCATCCTCGTGGATGGCGGGAGCTCCGCCGACGTCCTGTTCCTGAAGGGTTTCAAGGAGATGCAGGTGGATGAGAAGCTTCTGCAGCCCGTGGCAGGGCCCCTGCAAGGGTTCGTCCCGGGGAAGGCGATCCATCCCGTGGGGAAGGTGGATCTCCCCATGACATTTGGCACCCCGGAGAACTACCGGACCGAGATGGTCCGATTCGACGTAGTGGACCTCCCCTCCTCCTACAACGCGATCATGGGGAGGACCACAATCAACCGCCTGGGGGCTGCCACCCACCAAAACTACCTCTGCATGAAGATCCCCGGGCCGCACGGCGTGATCAACGTCCGGGGAGACCAAGACATGGCCCGCGCTCTATACGAGCGCGCCGCCGCCACAATCGGAAGCGTCAACATCATTAAGGCGCCCGGCGGGGAGGCCTCTCCCCCGGAACCAAACATCACGGCGATACCTCCCGGGAGGCCCCACCCCAAGCCGCATTTGGAAGGGGGCCTCCTGAAGGTCCTGCTGTCCCCGGACGACGGGGACAAAACCGTCCAGATCGAGGCAGAGCTCCTTGAGGAGAGTGTAGCGCAACTGGCACCTTTCATGCGCGGAGAATGATGTAACAAGCTCGCAGTGACCCCCGGTCACCCCCCGTGAAGCAAAAGCTGAGGAAGCTCTCCCTCGAGCGCCAAGAGGCAATCAAGGGGGAGATCGCCTGACTCCGAGAGGCGGGGTTCATTCGGGAGGTCTTGTACCCCGAGTGGCTCGCGAACCCCATCCTCGTGAAGAAGTCAAATGGCAAGTGGCGGATGTGCGTGGACTTCACCGATCTCAACCGTGCCTGCCCCAAGGACAACTTCCCACTCCCGCGGATTGACCAACTGATCGACGCCACCGCGGGGTGCGAGTTGATGAGCTTCCTAGACGCCTACTCGGGCTACCATCAAGTCCGGATGGCGGAAGGAGATGAGAAAAAGATGAGTTTCATAACTCCCCTTGGAACCTTCTGCTACGTCCACATGCCCTTCGGGCTGAAGAACGCGGGAGCAACCTTCCAGCGCCTCATGATGCTGGTCTTCAAAGATCAATTCGGCCGCAACGTTGAAGTCTACGTAGACGACGCGTTCGTCAAAAGTCCCCGCGCAGCCGCCCACGTCGACGACCTGGCGGAGACCTTCCGCAACCTCCGCGCGTATGGGGTGAAGCTCAACCCGGAGAAGTGCGCCTTCGGCGTACGCGGGGGGAAGCTCCTGGGTTTCCTCGTGTCCCAGCGGGGCATAGAGGCAAATCCCGAAAAGATCCGGGCATTCCTGGACATGCCCCCGCCGTGCTTCGTCAAGGACATCCAGCGGCTCTCCGGCCGCTTAGCCGCGCTAAGCCGCTTCGTCTCGCGGTCGGGGGAACGAGGCCTCCAATTCTTCAAGATCCCCCGGGGGCTCGAGGGGTTCCAATGGACCCCCGATGCCCAGGAGGCCTTCGACGACCTCAAGAAGTACCTCACGAGCCCTCCAATTCTCGTGAGTCCGTCTTCAGAAGAGCCCTTGCTCCTCTACCTTACCGCGACCCCAGTCGCCGTCAACGCGGTATTGGTGAAAGAGCAAGGGTGCAGCAGCGTCCCGTGTACTACGTGAGTGAGGCCCTCCAGGGGGCCAAAACCCGGTACACGGAGATGGAGAAGATCTGCTACGCCCTCCTGATGGCGTCTCGGAAGCTTCGCCACTACTTCCTGGGACACCCCATCACCTTCCTGTCGTCCCTCCCCCTGGGGGAGGTGCTGCGGAACAAAGAGGCCACCGGCTGGATTGGGAAGTGGGGTTCCGAGCTCGCCCCCTTCTCCCTGTCCCTCACAGGCCGCTCCGCCATCAAGTCACAGTTCCTCGCCGACTTCGTCGCAGAGTGGACTCCTGCCTCCGGGCCCGGGGACGAAGACCTCCCCGCGCTGCCCCGACGCAGTGACCATTGGACACTCATGTTCGACGGGTGGCTGTGTCTCACCAGGGCTGGTGCGGGGGTAGTCCTCCGGAGCCCCGAGGGGAAAGAACTCGAGTACGCAGCGCGGCTCGAGTTCCCCGCAGCCAACAACGTCGCCGAGTACGAGGCTTTGCTCCTCGGGATGCGCCCAGCGCACTCCCTGGGGATCCGGCGCCTCCTCGCGAAGAAAGATTCTCAGCTCGTAGTTTGCCAAATGGACAAGTCTTACCTGTGCCATGACGCAAACTTGAGTCTTTATTCGCAGGAGGTGCGAAAGATGGAGAGGCACTTCGACGGCCTCGAGGCCCGGCATATCCCGCGAAGGGACAATGACTGGGCCAACGCCTTGGCCCAGGCAGCAAGCGCCCGTGAATCGCTCCCCAAGGGGGCCTTCCTGGAGATCATCACGAAGCCCTCGGTGGCCTCCCCGGACACGGGCGACGAGCCTCGCGTCCCGGAGGTCGCCGAGATCACCCGGACTCCGTCACGCCATCTACGAGCGTGAGATGGCGCGCGCATACAACCAGCGCGTGCGCGAGAGGGCCCTCCTTGGGGATCTTGTCCTCAAGCGCGTCACAGACCCCCAAGCCCAGGGTAAGCTCTCCCCCAAATGGGAGGGCCCCTACAGGATCTCCGCTGTCCTGGGCTCGGGGGCTTACAAACTCTCCAACCTCCAAGAGCAGGAACTGAAGCACACGTGGAACTTGCGTCTACTTCGCAAGTTTTACGTCTAGCCTACACAGGCCCGTCCCCTCCCCCGGAGCGATCACGCCGGAGGGGGAGGGGGGCATTGTAATCACCTTTCCCTCCCCTTTCGTGACTTCGCGGGGGGGGGGGGGGGCGTTGTATTTCATTTCATTGTCAATACAACTGGGTTTTTCTCTTCAACCCTCATTGCAGGTTCTGCACATTACCGCCCCTAATGGAGATGCCCTCCCCGCGATGACGCCCTCCCCATGAGGATGCTGATCCAGGAGGATCTCCAATTCCTGATCGCATGTGGCTTCGCGAGCAAGTCCTGATCGCATGCGGCTTGGTGACCAAATCCTGATCGCATACGGCTTCACGACCTTAACAGTGTTCGGAAAGGATTCGCGACCATGGATTGGTCCGCGACCAGGAAAAGGAATTTGTTCCCTGTTCGGAATTGTAATCAGACCCGACTGTGTATAACTAAGCTTATCTGTTTAGGATTAGTTATATGAGTCTAATACGTTTAGGTCTCTAAGTCTGATACGTACTCATACGATTGGACTATAAATACCTTGTAATAGGTCCAGTTTAGATCGAATTTAATCGAACTCAATCGAAGAGTCATAGAACTTATTTGAGTTTTAGACACTTCCTTCGACGTAGACAAGTGTGTCTAACGTTCGACGTGTAAGCCCTCTTTGAAATAAAGAGTTGTGCAATTACCTTTGGGTTTCGGTATTTCCGAGTAAGATCCCGTTATTCCGCATATTAGAATCTAGGCGAGCCTAGTGTGAAAACCAAGGCTAGGTCTCAAACGGATCAAGTTGGTATCAGAGCAACTTTCCTATCCTGTGGATGGTGAAGAGTCGCCAGGGTTACAAAACCTCCGGCGAAACTCCAGGCGATCAATTGACGGTTCTTACAGCCGCGTCTTCGACAATGTCTGACGATACCTTCGTTCAAGCTAACCTAGCCGAACAAGTGGCTAAACTCTCCACTGACATGGAAACCGTGCTTGCTTGGATTAAGCAGCAGGCCATGATTGTACCTCCTGAAGTAGGGAAGGGTATGGGTGCGAAGACTGGTGAAGACTTGCGCAGGACAGACGAAGATGAAGACGAAGGCAACCACAAGACCGACGACCTCGCCAACACCTCCTTAGCTGTCGGATCTTTTAAAGTCGACGCTAAGATTGATATACCCATATATGATGGGGTGATCGATGCCGAGAAGCTGGATTCTTGGATCGACCAGCTTGAGACCTACTTTGACCTGAAAGGGTTCAGTAGCGCTCAAAAGGTCAAATTTGCACCTTTGAAGATGAAGGACCACGCCAAGATATGGTGGAAGGCCCTTATCACCAGTGGTGAAGCTGACGATCTTGCGTGGGGTCAATTCAAACGACTTATGCGATAAGAATTTTATCCAATGGGTTACCTTGAGGAGAGATGGGAACATTGGCACAGATGGTATCAATGGCGCGACCAGACTGTCCAAGACTATACGACGGAGTTTCGGTGACAAGCAATGGTCATCGACATCTCACTGTCCGATCCTCAGGTATTTTGGAAGTACACATCTGGACTTCAGAAATCGATCAGTACTGAGCTAAGTCTGTTCAGAGTTCAAGACATCTCGACCGCGAGTACGGCTGCTTTGGCGATTGAGAAGAAGAATAAGGCCCGCAACGATAAGAACTTGAGGGAGATTTCAACCACGACAAACTCCGGAGAGGGTACCCACGATACGGGTAACACTTGTGAGCATTGTCATGTTGCTGGGCACACAAAAGAGAAGTGTTATAAACTTCATCCTGAACTGCGACCAGAAAGAAAAAGGAGGGATGAACCAAGCACACGAACAGCTATGGTTACTTCTATTCCGCTCGCAGAGGAAATTATCCAGTTGGATTCGGTTGAAAAGGTGGACACGACCTTGTCTCTAATGGCAATGCTGAAGGAGAAAGGTTCGGGTTCATCAATTGACCACAACCCGACAGAGGAATTGTTCAGTGTTAACATACAGGTGAAGCACGAGGTGGTCGCAGCCATCTTCGACCCCGGAAGCCAAAAGAATTTGGTCTCCTCCGGGCTGGTTCGACTACTTGGTTTGCAGACGACTCAACATCCTCGACCGTATCCTCTGGGATGGTTCACTTCTGACGTGAATCAGCAGATCAAGAGTCAATGTACTCTAAAGTTTGCAATATCTGCTCGTTACATCGACGAGGTTCAATGCGATGTCATCCCCATCGATATTTGCCAAGTGATTTTTGGAAGTCCATTCTTATACGATCGTGACGCCCATTACCACCGAAGAGCTCAAGACTACGACCTCACAAAGGATGGGATGAAATTTATCATCAGCAAAAACGACCACGTCGACACCAAGGACTTGTTGACAGCAAATCAGGCAAAACGGATTGTCAATGCATGCTCAAAGTGTGTGCTGAGCGTGATGCATCCAGTTAGCCAAGGGGATTGTGATACATCGAGTATGGAAAATGATGGTTGTTTGGTGAGCTTGCCTGCAGAACACAACGTGCTGTTCGCAGAGGTATATCGTCGATCACCACAACGACTAGTTGAAAACGACATGCAACTTGTCTCTACGGCGCCACTATTCAAAATTCGCAATCCTAGATTTGGGATCGGTGATAGTATTAACCTCGACAAGGGGAAGGCTATCCGCGAGTGGCCAAGGCCACAATCCATGACGGAGGTGCTAAGCTCCATGAGCGCCTATCCATACATTCGATCCGACGATTGTAGCATTGCTCATCGTGTGTTCGTTCCAAAACTCCCAGTCGTTCTCTACGTCATCACGGTTGGTCACCAACGGGTGTTGGCTCCTTCTCAACAGGGGAGTCATGATCCGGGAGGATCTCAGGTCGCGTTCGCAATGGATTTGCGACCACGAAAAGGTTTACGACATTGGAAAGGTTTGCGACCTTGGGAAGGATTCAAAGTCTTCTAGCCTTCAATGCTGGATGATGAGCCAGATACTATAGTACCATCTGTTGAAGACTTGGTCTATCAACGAGACAAACCTCTACGTGAAGATGTGATTTTGGAAAAGAAGGTGACTACCACCCGCAGTGGCACCAAGGAGACTTTTCGAATCGGTCAGAAAGATCAACGAGCACGTGCGGCAAAGTGGTACACCAAAGAAGATGGACAAGCCCAATTTCCACATCTCCAGTTTGATCGTGAGGTCGCAACAGGGGTTGGCTCCTTCTCAACAAGGGAGTCATGATCCGGGAGGATCTCCAAGTCCTGATCGCATGTGGCTTCGCGACCAAGTCCTGATCGCATGCGGCTTGGCGACCAAATCCTGATCGCATACGGCTTCGCGACCTTAACCGTGTTCGGAAAGGATTCGCGACCATGGATTGGTCCGCGACCAGGAAAAGGAATTTGTTCCCGGTTCGGAATTGTAATCAGATCCGAATGTGTATAACTAAGCTTATCTGTTTAGGATTAGTTATATGAGTCTAATACGTTTAGGTCTCTAAGTCTGATACGTACTCATACGATTGGACTATAAATACCTTGTAATAGGTCTAGTTTAGATCGAATTTAATCGAACTCAATCGAAGAGTCATAGAACTTATTTGAGTTTTAGACACTTCCTTCGACGTAGACAAGTGTGTCTAACGTTCGACGTGTAAGCCCTCTTTGAAATAAAGAGTTGTGCCATTACCTTTGGGTTTCGGTATTTCCGAGTAAGATCCCGTTATTCCGCATATTAGAATCTGGGCGAGCCTAGTGTGAAAACCAAGGCTAGGTCTCAAACGGATCAGATACCCTCCCCGTGAGGAAGTGGGCTCAGACCCAACAAGTCCCTCCTGTAGGGCGGCTTACGATCAGCCCTCGTGGACTGAGGGTGTAAGCGGCAACCCGGTCCCCAGCGACCGTGGTAACGAGTCACTTTGGGAGACTAGTCCCCTACCCAAACACTTAGACCCGTCATCGGGCACATCCTCCTCCGGGAGTCGATAGTCTCCCCAGTGGGACGGATTTCTTGGATATTCTTCTCCGGAGACCTTATTCCCGGCTCCCTGTTCTCATGGCGACCGGACGATTGTCTCCCGGAAGGTCTATCTCCGGAAATCTCATTTCAAGCTTTCTTGGATATTTCTTTCCCAGAGATCTTATTCCCGGCTCTCCGTTCTCACGGCGACCAGAAGAGTGTCTCCCGGAAAAATTACGGATTTCTTGGATATTTCTTCCTCGGAGACCCTATTCCCTGCTCCCCGTTCTCACGGCGACCGGACGATTGTCTCCCGGAAAGTCCATCTCCGGAAATCTCGTCGGGCTTTCTCGGATGTTTCTTCCCCGCAGACCTTATTCCCGGCTCCCCGTTCTCACGGCGACCGAACGATTGTCTCGCGGAAGGTTTTTCCCCGAAAACCTCGTTTTCAAATTTTCTAACTTGGAAAAATTCTTATGTCACGGGTCTTCATCTTCACCCCAAGGGCTTTGTCACCCCCACAGCGCGCGGAGCTACCCTTCGGCCCGCTGTGGGCGGGGGGGATAAGCAACCCCCGGGTGTCGACTGCACCATCCACGACGGGTGTCGACTGCACCATCCACGAGCAAACTTAGCTCATTCTTATCAAAAGAAGTCGTCCAGACCATCCAAGAAAAATATCAAAAGAAGACTTAAAACAACAAGAAGCGCAAACACAGCTTTATTAATCATTCACCCGGAGGACATCTTCCCCCTCCGGTGGGCATCGGAAATGGTACAACCCGGGTCAAAACCCGGAAGCTCTCTACATCCTAAGGCTCCTACGCGTCCAGGGGCTCCACGCCGCTCGGACGCGGTAACATCCTCTCCCCGGGGGACTTGGTCCCGGGAGGAGGTTGTTCTCAACCGCGCCGCCCAGACGTGGTAACGTTCTCTCCCGGGGGGACTTTGCCCTGGGAGAAGGTTTTTCCCGTCCAAGGGCTCCACGCCGCTCGGACGCTGTAACATCCTCTCCCCGGGGGACTTTGTCCCGGGAGAAGGATTTTTCCGTCTGGGGGCTCCGCGCCGCTCGGACGCGATAACTTCCTCTCCCGGGTGGACTTGGTCCCGAGAGGAGGTTGTTCTCAACCTCGTGGCCCAGACGTGGTAACGTTCTCTCCCGGGGGGACTTTGTCCCGGGAGAAGGTTTTTCCCGTCCAAGGGCTCCGCGCCGCTCGGACGCGGTAACATTCTCTCCCCGGGGGACTTTGTCCCGGGAGAAGGTTTTTCCCGTCTGGGGGCTCCGCGCCGCTCGGACGCGATAACTTCCTCTCCCCGGTGGACTTGGTCCCGGGAGGAGGTTGTTCTCAACCGCGCCGCCCAAACGTGGTAACGTTCTCTCCCGGGGGGACTTTGTCCCGGGAGAAGGTTTTTCCCGTCGAAGGGCTCCGTGCCGCTCGAACGTGGTAACATCCTCTCCCCGGGGGACTTGGTCCCGGGAGGAGGTTGTTCTCAACCGCGCCGCCTAGACATGGTAATGTTCTCTCCCGGGGGGACTTTGTCCCGGGAGAAGGTTTTTCCCGTCCAAGGGCTCCGCGCCGCTCGGACGCGGTAACATCCTCTCCCCGGGGGACTTTGTCCCGGGAGAAGGTTTTTCCCGTCTGGGGGCTCCGCGCCGCTCGGACGCGATAACTTCCTCTCCCAGGTGGACTTGGTCCCGAGAGGAGGTTGTTCTCAACCGCGCGGCCCATACGTGGTAACATTCTCTTCCGGGGGGGACTTTGTCCCGGGAGAAGGTTTTTCCCGTCTGGGGGCTCCACACCTCTCGGACACGGTAACTTCCTCTCCAGGGTGGACTTGGTCCCGGGAGGAGGTGCTTCTCAACCGCGCCTCTCGGACGCGATCCTTCCACCCGGAGATCCCCGGAGACCTCAGTGTCATCAGGAGAAAGGTTTTACACATACCCTCCGGGGCCACAACGTGTCCCCGAGGGCCTGGGGGGGCTCCTGTTGGGGGAAATCCTGTACCCCGGGTAGTCTTCGAAGTGAGCTCCCGAGCGCCCTCGGTCCTTCGTGCGGAGAAGGTTCCTGGTGGGTCCTGGGCGTCCCCGGGGTCTTCGGAGCGCCTCGGCCCTTCGTGCGTAGATGGTCCCCGATGGGTCCCAGGGTTAGGCCACGGGTCCCAGGGTCACCGGGCTCTTGGTCCCGGGGAGTCACCGGGTCCCGAAGAGTCTCGGAGAGTCATCGGGCCCCCGGTGAGACCCGGAGCACCACCGGGTCCCGGAGAGTCCCGAAGGGTCTCTGGCCCCCGGACATTCACTAGAGTCCTGGACGGTCATCGGATCCCCGCAGGGTCCCGGAGGTTCCCTGGGCCTTGGGTCCCGGGTCCCGGGGAGTCGAGACCCGGAGCACCACCTGGTCCCGGAGAGACCCGGAGGGTCACTGGGACCCCGGTGAGACCCGGAGCACAACCGGGTCCCGGAGAGTCTCGGAGAGTCACCGGGCCCCCTGTGAGACCCGGAGCACCACCGGTTCCCAGAGTCCCGGAGGGTCACCGGGCCCCCGGTGAGTCCCGGAGAGTCACCGGGCCCCCGGTGAGACCCAGAGCAGCACCGTGTCCCGGAGAGTCCCGGAGGGTCACCGGGCCCCCGGTGAGACCCAGAGCACCACCAGTTCCCAGAGAGTCCTCGAGAGACCGGGCCCCCGGTGAGACCCAGAGCACCACCGGGTCCCGGAGGGTCACTGGGCCCCCGGTGAGACCCAGAGCACCACCGGTTCCCGGAGGGTCCCGGATAGTCACCGGGCCCCCGGTGAGACACAGAGCACCACCGGGCCCCGGAAAGTCCTGGAGGGTCACCGGGGCCCCGGTGAGACCCGGAGCACCACCGGTTCCCGGAGAGTCCCGCAGAGTCACCGGGTCCCCGGTGAGACCCAGAGCACCACCGGGTCCAACAGAGTCCCGGAGAGTCACCGGGGCCCTGGTGAGACCCGGAGCACCACCGGGTCCCGGAGAGTCCCGGATGGTCACCGGGCCCCCGGTGAGAGTTCCGGAGAGTCATCGGGTCCCCGGTGAGACCCGGAGCACCACCGGTTCCCAGAGAGTCGCCGGGCCCCCGGTGAGACCCGGAGCACCACCGGGTCCCAGAGAGACCCGGAGCTCCCGGAGAGTCCCGGTGACTCTGGGGCTCAGTGGGTCCCGGAGGGTCTTCGGGCCCCAGGAACTGATAATGACACTTGTCAAGCATCTAAGCCCTTCGGTCGATGAAATGATGCCCGCGCCCCTCGATCCAACAGACGTAGCGAGGGCATTTTGGTCTTTTGCATGTTTTGGGGACTATATATACCCCCCTTGTATCTCATTTGTAACGGACTCTAATTCATTTACAACACACTCAAACAACAGGCTCCCTTGGAGACCTCACTCCCCGAGAGAGCACCTCCCCAGCGGACTAGAGTCCGGAGGGTGCCAACAGGACTAGGGCCCCCACCGGGACCCGAACCTGTATAAAACTCACTATGTCAATTGCTGCGTTGCCCGGTGGGAGGTGACCGGTAATCCGGTCAGCTCGCGCCGTTGTACACGTGCTACGCACGTCCGAAGAATCCTGCCGGGGTATCTGTAATACCACGACAGTTTCCTCTTTTGAGCCCACACATGTAGATGAAGCTTTGAAAGATCCGGATTGGGTGAATTCTATGCATGAAGAATTAAACAACTTCACCCGCAACAATGTTTGGGAATTGGTCGAAGAACCAAATCTGGATGATCACAACGTCATCGGAACCAAATGGATTTTTAAAAACAAACAAGATGAAAACGGAGTGGTAGTAAGGAACAAAGCAAGATTGGTCACTCAAGGATATACTCAAGTTGAAGGTTTGGATTTCGGTGAAACCTTTGCTCCCGTAGCTAGATTTGAAGCTATTAGAATCTTGCTTGCTTTTGCTTCGTCTCATAATATTAGACTTTATCAAATGGATGTCAAAAGTGCATTTTTAAATGGTAAAATTAATGAATTAGTATTTGTCAAACAACAACTACGTTTTGTAGATCCTACAAAACCAAATCATGTTTATAAACTCTCCAAGGCTCTTTATGGTCTTAAACAAGCACCTCGTGCATAGTATGAAAGACTTAGAGACTTCTTAATTTCAAAAGGCTTTAAAATTAGGAAAGTTGATATTACCTTATTTACTAAGAAAATTGGAAATGATTTCTTTGTATGTCAAATTTATGTTGATGACATCATATTTGGATCTACTAACCAAGACTTTTGCGAGGAATTTGGTAACATGATGTCCAGGGAATTTGAGATGTCCTTGATAGGTGAACTAAGTTTCTTCCTCGGACTACAAGTTAAACAACTCAAGGAAGGAACTTTCATCAGTCAAAGCAAATATGTGAAGGACTTGCACAAGAAGTTCGGACTTGAAGAAGCAAAGCCAATCAAGACACCAATGGCCACTAACAGTCACCTTGTTTCTGACGAAGGAGGTAAACCAGTAGACTCAAAGCTTTATAGATCTATGATTGGTAGTCTACTGTATCTTACTGCTTCTAGGCCCGATATCATGTTTAGTGTTTGTATGTGTGCAAGATTTCAAGCATCTCCTAAAGAAAGTCATTTAATGGCTGTTAAGCGCATTTTGAGGTATCTAAAATATTCATCTAGTATGGGGTTGTGGTATCCAAAAGGTGCTAAATTTGAATTAATTGGATTTTCTGATTCCGACTATGTGGGATGTAAAGTGGATAGAAAAAGCACCTCAGGTAGTTGTCAACTATTAGGAAGATCTTTAGTCTCTTGGTCCTCCAAGAAACAAAACTCAGTAGCTCTATCAACCGCCGAAGCGGAATATGTTTCCGCGGGTAGTTGTTGTGCACAATTGCTTTGGATGAGGCAAACCTTGTTGGATTATGGAATCAAATTTGAAAAAGTGCCTCTTTTGTATGATAATGAGAGTGCAGTGAAAATAGCCACAAATCCAGTTCAACACTCTCGGACCAAGCATATAGATATCCGACACCACTTCCTTAGAGATCATGTTAGTAAAGGTGATGTGTTGGTGGATAATGTAAGGACCGAAGATCAATTAGTGGATATATTCACTAAGCCCTTAGATGAAAACCGTTTTTGTAAACTTCGAAATGAGCTTAACGTCATTGATATATCAAATGTGGCTTGAAATGTTGAACTCATATGGGTTGTGCTCATATTGTCTCTTGATTGAATGAACTTCTCATTTTAGGGCATTTTAGGCTCATTTATCGGCAATTGAGTAAAATTAGCTAATACATGTTGATTTGAAATATGAATTCTTCCCCTTTGGAAATATTGACTATATCTTACTTATACTTATCATATATATTTCTCATCCCTTATATTCTAGAATCTCATATGAGCATCAATCAAATAAACTTCTCAGTTTTCTGTCCTTCCAGTGGTCTGACCGAAAAAACATTTGCGGTCTGACCGAATTTATCTCTAGAGAGCTTTTCAAAATCCCTTCTTCCAGCGGTCTGACCGGTTTCTTGCCTACGGTCTGACCGAATATACTCGACCAGAGACCTTATATCCCGAATCTCTGTCCTTTTCACTCTCTCACCTCACTTTTGTCTCTTTCACGTGCACCCCAAATTCTTTGGAGTTTTCTTCTCCGGTCAAACCAAAGCGAAGCATGGACAAACCGACAGTCAAGAACTCCTCCAAATCATGTCTTCTAGGTATCCTTCTCGGATTCTTCGTTTTTATCAAATAGTTTCCTCTTTATTTTAGGATTCCGGGCAAATTTGATGAATCTAGTATGAATCTGTTCAAATCGTCAAATTGATACTTTCTCTTGATACACTAAATGTTTATCCTTGAGTATCAATTCACCTTGCGCTCTAGAATCAACTGAATCCCAGAAATCTCCTCAAACCCTAACTTTACGGTTGCGCCAGTTTGACCGACCCCAGTTCCAGTCTGACCGACAGCAACACTGTTGATATCTTAATTCAATACATTCCTTCAATTCTAGTGATATCTTATTGTTTTATATCTTGCTCATCTTCTAGCGGTCGAGGCTTTCAAGGGAATGTCTTCGTCCAGACTAATAAGAAGAAATTGGTGAAGCGGTCAAAAAGAGCTCAACCGTCAAGTAGTAGCGACACTCAAGATGCTGATTGGGTGCCCTCGCCCGGAGACTTAGAAACAGAACAATCCTCTCACCGTGGCGGCTCTGAGCACATGGCTATGGATATTGAGAGTGAGGATGATGAGATAAACGTCCATGCGTATCAAGGACCCAAGAAGAACTGGACGTCCAATGATTACACAAAGGGTAGGACCACCTACGCCTATAACCATGAGAATGACGCCACTACTCCTCACTTCCACATGATGACACAGCAGGATGCGTTTTATGGTCATCTGGTTCACAAGAACATCTTCGAACACAAATGGATTGAATGGTCTTATGTTGTGAATCAGCCCATCATGGCTCCACTTGTTCAGATCTTCAAGGAGATTGGGCTGTATGACTTTGTGGAGCATAAGTGCCCATGGAACGCCACTGCCATCCATCAGTTCTATGCTACCATCGAGATCATTTGGGTGGAACAAAAGATAATGGATGACATGCACTAGGAGATATGAGGCTACTTTCTAGGAATTTGCTGTGGCTAATAAGATAAATTATGAAGAAATGAAGGAAGGCATCAATATGGAAGATGAAGATTATTTGCATGAGGATGACTAGCTCCAGTTCTGTGAATAGCCGGGAGGTGCCCAGAGGATCGTACCTGGCACAGTTACAGGCCTTAAAGTCCTCCCAGCTATGGTCAACAAGATTATCCGAGCCATGATCCATCCAAAGAGTGGAAATTGAGAAGCTGTCCGAGACTATTACTGGAATTTCATCGACCACATCCTCAAGTGTCATCGGATCAACATTGTCACATTTATCTTGAAAACGATTGAGGGTGTCTCGGTAACCACTTTTCCAAATCTGTATTTTGCTCCATACATTATGACTTTGCTGCTCCAGAAGACAAAGTTTCCTTGCGGATCTTGCGATATCAGGCATCTCGGCTATAAGCCCTTCAGTGTCAATCCGCGCATATTGGCTCGAGGCCATGGAGTAGAGCCACATCAGCAGCAGCAGCAGTAGGCTCCGGACATGCCTCCTCCACCTCAGCCGCAGGCTCAGCAGCCAGCACAGCAGAGTCAAGCCCCCGCCTGGTTTGTTCAGTTCCAGCAACAGTTCCATCAACCGATGATGGATCAGGTTGCTACACTTCTCCAGGGGCTTGAGCTCACACGATCTGACTTGGCAGCACTCAACGATCAATTCCAGACTTTTTTGTTGCGTCAAGATCAGTTCGAGCAGCACTTCGACGCCTTTTCTGCTCACTTCTACTCTCGATTCCCTCAGACTCCTCCTTTCAATCCTCCATCTCAAGATGATGATGCTCCCACCGATTCTTAGCTTTTCTGGCAATTAATGCCAAAGGGGGAGAAGAACTTTAGATGAATGAATTTTGCTGTATGAGTGGATGACTTGACTTATGTGATGTTTTTGAATGCCTTATTACTTTTGTGGTACTTCATGTTATATTGAGATGTGCTTTATGATATTTTCATATGATCTTTGTGATGCTCTCCGATATCGTTTGTGGAATGAATTGACATATTCTCTTATATACATGCTTATATATATGCTTGAACTCCACCAAAAGGCCAAAATTCTCATATTCATCTTTTTAGGGGGAGTATGTTTTCTCTACTATGCTTATTGAAAAATCCTTTTAATGCTCAAAATTCAATCATCTACTCTTTATGTTGTCATCAATTACCAAAAAGGGGGAGATTGTAGCTTCTAGGCCCCTAAAAGAGTGTTTTGGTAATTAATGACAATTACAAATGTTGAACTAACGATACCTGTTAAGTTGTGTTAAGAACAAAATGAAAAGACAGGATAACGAAAGGTAAAGAAAGAGCTACATGATGAAGAAAGGGTATTGAGCAAAGAGGCAAAGGTACGGAATATGACCCTTTTTCTTTTTACCGGTCTAAAGTGATTAGAGAAGAATTTTGACCAGATTATAGGATAGTCGCCGTACTATTAAGAGGAGCATGTGGTGTATCACTAAATAGTTCATCTGTGTGCCACAAGTCTTAAAAACAACTTGCATTGCATACTAGAAGGTCATAGCTTTTGGAAATGCTTTTATCCATTCAAAACAGCCAAGTTCAGTCTCTGTCGGTCTGACTGATTGTTAGCCGGTCTGACCGAGTGTTGTTTCGGACTGACCGACAGTTATGATGAAGTGTGTTTATTTTCCAAAAGGTCGATCTGTCTGTAGTTAAACCTTGAGTCAGACTCTTGGAGCTTCATGATCATATTTTTATGAAAATTAGTGTGCTCGTCGGTCTGACCGATTGTTGGTCTGGTCTAACCGTTAAAACGGTCTGACCGCGATTTTGTACTACGGTCTGACCGTATAGCCGGTCTGTCCGAAGTTTTCGGCTTGACCGTAAATCTTGTCCAGAAACAATGTCGTCTCTGGGTGGGTTCACGGTCTGACCGCCGTTGGCTCCGGTCTGACCGTGAGAGTGCCCGACAAGGGCAGGTGAGCATTTATTGCGCCTGTTTAATGCCGTTGCAATTGCAGCGGTCTGACCGGGCTTATACCTGCGGTCTGACCGCCAAGTGATCTTTTTCCTCCAACGGCTTGTAACAGCTATATTTATTGTGGGGGGTATATATACTCCCATGCATGGTCCTGTTTGCAACTTTTGGCATATTTGTGAACATTGTCTTCATTTTTAAGAGCTTAAACACATTACATACACTCTAGTTGTCATTTTCTTGAATTTGAGAGAGTGTGCAATTGAGATCTTCTAGTGCATTGCATTTAGTTCACTAAATCAATCTTGTGGCACTAGAAGAGCATTAAGTGATCATCACCGGCTTGTTACTCTTGGAGCTTGCCGGATCCTAGACGGCTCGGAGGAAGGTTTTGGAGAGCTCATCAAGGAAGATTGTGAAGAAGCCTCAAAACAACTTGTGAAGGGGTCAAGCACGCCTTGCCAGAGCGGTAAAGTGCATCAATAGTGGAATCGAGGTTTGGATAACTCATCATACTAATCTGGCTCGAGATCTAAGTCACTTCTTGAGTGGAAGTCGATTAGATAGAGGAGCGGTTAGAGATTTGAGTTTGCCTCAATGTGGATTAGGGGTGATTGGAAAATCACCGAGACCACGGGATATATCCTTGTGTAATTTTCTTGATGTTCATCTTGTTTTAGCTATTTGCTCTTAATTATTGAAAATTGCTTGATTAGTTGTTAAATTGTCAAAATCGCCTATTCACCCCCCTCTAGTCGATATTCTAGATCCCTTTCAATAGGCCCCAAAAGAAGCAAAAAGACCAAAGAGCCCTAGCTACGGCTATCAGATTGAGGGGCATTGACGCCATTCCACTGGCCGAAGGGCTTTGATGCTTGACAATTTTCCTTGCTAGTTTTCGAGGCGTCCTTGACGTCACTCACACGTGACCTTGCATGGGAGACCTCCGTGGCTTTTCTCGGGAGGCCTCCGTGACATTTCACGGGAGGCATCCGGGGCTCGGAGAGGTGCCCGAGGCCTTCTTCGGGAGGCTTCCGTAGCTCTTCCCTGGAGGCCTCCGTGACATTTCACGGGAGGCGTCCGGGGCTCGAAGAGGTGCCCAAGGCCTTCTTCGGCAGGCCTCCGTGGCTTTTCCCGGGAGGCCTCCGTGACATTTCACGAGAGGCGTCCGGGGTTTTCCATGGGGAGCCTCCGGGGCTTTCCCCAGTAGCCTCTGGGGCGTTTGTGGCTTTCCACGGGAGCCCTCTGGGACTTTCCACTAGAGGTGTCCGTGACTTTTTCCAGTAGCCCTTCGGGACTTTCCACGGGAGGCGTCTGTGACTTTTCAGGGGAACCCTCCGGGACTTTCCACGGGAGGCATCTGAGACTTTTCCCGTTAGCCCTCTGGGACTTTCCACGGGAGGCGTCCGAGACTTTTTCCCGGTAGCCCTTCGGGGCTTTCCATGGGAGGCGTTCATGGCTTTCCACGGGTGGTGTCTGGGATTTTTCCTGGGAGGCGTCCGGGACTTTCCTTGGGAGGTGTCCGTGACAAATCCCAGGAAACGTCCGGAATTTTCCCCAACAGCAGCCCCCCTGACCCTCGGGGTCATGGAGTGGCCCCGGAGGGTGTGTGTAGGACTTGCCCCGGGCAACGCTTCGCCTTCTGGGACACGCCCCTAGCCGCGCGCGACGCTTCGACTCCCTGGCCATTTTCTCGCGTGAACCCTCGTTTCTCGTGCGTGCGCCGTACGACACTCTAATCTTCGTGCAACTCTTCGATATCCATGTGGTGAATCAAATCAATGGCCCAGATGGGCCTGGGGATATGTGGCGTTCATCCGAGGCCCCCCTCCATCACTTATAAATAGGAGGAGGGTGGCCCTGGCCCGGGACATAACTCCCAGCTCCAAACCCTCGCTCTCCCGGTAGCTCACTTTGCTCTCCCGGTAGCTTGATTTCCCAGTAGCTTCCTTTCCTTCTCACTTCTCCCGGATGGTTCGACCCCGATGATGGCACCGAAAGGTCGCACCAAGGTGTCTGAATTGCCCCCGGAGGAGGTGACCTCCGATTTTGTTGGGGCCACCGAGTTCTCCTCCCAGGACCTCGAGATCTTCCTGGACCGGAAGTTCTTCGCGATCGGGGACATTAGGATCCCCAGGCCGGAGGAGCTGGCGCGGAGAACCCGGGAGGGGGAAGTGGTGGCCTTTGTGGAGGCGGGGCTCCTGCTCCTGGTGCATCCACTACTCCGGGAGTACCGCCTCTTGCTCAACCACCTCACCCCGAACACCCTCGTTCGGATGGGGCTGTTCGTGTTGCTGTGTGAAACAACCACCAGGGAGAAGCCCACTCTCCGGCTCCTCCGGTATTTCTATGAGCTCTCGGCGAGGGGCCCATTGGTGACAAAGGGCGGTCCCAAATCCGCCTTCGGCTCGGTCAAGATTCAGCTCATGCCCGGCTGGATAGATGACTACCCGGTCCAGGCTTCCTGGGACCATTGGGGGCACTGGCTCTGGAGGTGATTCTACCTCCGGGTAAGTGACCCAGAGGTAACTTACTCACCCGAGCCATCGTCCTATTGCCGATCGACCGGCCCGGTGGCCCCCGAGTGGACCGAGTGGGAGATGGACCTCCTCACCCGGATGGTCGAGGTCCAGCTCCAGAGGTCCATGCGGGACCTCACGGAGGAACTGGCGCTCCTTCGGGTGGCGTCCTTTAGTTTGCGGCGGGGGACAGGGGTGAGCACGGCTCACTGCCCCCCCGGACGATGGTGGTGCAGCATAAGTTCCTTGACTTGATCCCACAGGGAGATGGTAGCCTTTTTTCTAACTCTTTTCTTTTTTGCAGTCCGATCCTATGATAGCTCCCAGGAGGTGACGGTCAACCTCCTCAGAAGATATTACGCGAACGAGCTTGAACGATTCTTGCGCGTCATCGGGGAGGGCGCTCCTTCGGCCTGCAGCTCCCCGTCCGAGTGCCTCTCCCCACCCCCGGATCGCACAAGAGGGGGAAGGAGGCAGCCGAGGGGCCTCCGAAGCACGCTCACACATAGAAGAGCCCCGCGAAGGCCCGGGCAAAGCCCGGGCCCATCAGTGGGGACTCTTGTCAAGGTGCCGGTGAGGGCACCGGCCGCACCCCCGATGGCGCCACCAGCGACCCCAGTGGTCGCATCCTCGGGGGTGGGTCCTTCTGGGCCCTCCGGGGGTGTAGAGGTTGGGGAGAGCCAGGAGTCGGATTGGGAGATGTATGCTCCGACTGCTTCTTCAACGCCGGTGGTACCAGACGCTCGCCCGCAACTGCCACACGGAGGGCTCTCCGTCTAGTTTAAGACATCGGGGGCCCTCCCGGTGACCTCCTTTATGGCCCTGGAGGTCTCCCCCCCGGCGGCGTCGGCACCTCCCCCGCCCAGGAAGGTAAGGGCCTCTTCATTCACCCTAGGGTCCTGGCCCCACCGATGGACTTGACGTCCAGCTCCTCCGACGGCGGCATCCCAGAGGATGGCGCAGCGCTGGCGGAGAGGTCTCCCGGGGGAACCATCCCCAGGATGCTCCAGGGGGAGGCTGCGAGGAGGTCATCTCCGCCGGGCTCCGGGTAAGCACCACTCACCGAAGCCGTAGGCCTCATGCTTTGATTTTGTCTAATGTCTCTTTTTTCAGACCATCACGCTGGTCCAGGAGTTTGAGGCCTGGGTTTTCGAGCGTATCTGGGCCGTCGAGGAGGCAAACGCCTCCGAGCGCTCTGAGAAGGAGAAGGCGCTCGGGGACCTGGCGGCCTAGCGCTCCAAGAAGGACAAAGCACTCAGAGAGCTGGCGGTGACCCTAGCGCGTTTGGCGACCATCGGGGACACCGCCTCTCGTCTCCGGAAGGAGCTGCACGTGGGGTAGGAGGCCCTCCAGGAGGCGGAGGCCTCAGGCACTCTCGCGGTCGTCACCGGGGGGAAGATGATCTACTCCGCCTTAGAGGAGCTTGGGCTCGAGCTTAGGGTGGAGGGCAGCTCCAACCCGGCCCCGTCGTCGATTCAAGAGCCCACGTATTTTCATGATATGTAGGTCTCCCTGATCTCGGTGGCGACAGATGTCCGAGCCCAGGGCCTTGCCGTTCCCGCGATAGCCCTTGCGGCCGCTCTCGTCGAGCACCGCGGGGAAGGCGCGCGTGTCATCAGGGACCTGCTCCCCCGGAGCTTCCCCGCCTACTTCGAGGAGCGGCGAGCAGAGCTCGAGGAGCTAGCCGGGACCCTCTTCGACCAGGTCTCCAGGGCGATGGAGCCGGAGAGTGCGAACTTGGTGGAGGTAGCAACGGTGGCCGATGTTCGCCCGGGGGGGGCCGGAACGGGCATGTACGAGCTCCCCCCGGCCTTTAGATAGGTTTTGCTTTTGCTAGTTTTTTGTTCTCGGTAGCTTCTTTAGAAGAAGCCGCGGAAAAATGTAAACCTTTGATTAATTGATGAAATGAAAAATCCTTTCGCTAAGTCTTGTGCGTTTGTGAGCAGGCGTCCCGTGAACTAACTCCTGAGAGGGAGTTCCCGAGCCCCGGGTGTAGCCTGGGAAGTGCTCAAGCGGCCGCTTCCTTACTGAGCCTCACCACTGGGGGACGTGCCAGTTACCCAGCCCCCAAGTTTCTTTTCGGGGGCACGTCGGAGGGTGCTCTCCAGCAGCCGGTCCGGCCGCGGTGGCTCTCGGAGTGGCACTTGGACAATTTTGGCAATTGTCACGCTGAGCTATTCCCTCCGAAGCTGGGCTCCTGGAAGATCCCGCCGCTTCAGATATGCCCCCCTGTTGGTTACGAATGTTGGCCGGAGGATCTTCTCCGGAGGGCCTTCCGGAGAGTTAGGAGTTTGTACAAGGATCTCTCCTGAGAGCTCTCAGAAGGCCTCCGAGAATATTGGACGTAGTTGTTCACCGGAGGGGGTTGTCCTTCGGGGTAGTTTCCCGTGGGAGCTTAACTCCCTGGGATGTATCTTGTTTGTGCCCAGGAATTGTTGTCCCGGGAACACCTCAGCCCACCGGGGGGGGGGGTTGTCCCTCAGTTCAATGTTCAATCAATAAAGCCTTCGGTTTGAATTTGCTTGAGAATTATCCTTTGAAAATTATTCTTCTATCCGGGTCCAGGTTATTCCCCCGATCACCGTGAGAACGGGAACCGGTTGAGAAATTTGACGGGACCATGAATTTTCCCAGTCGAAAAATTCGAAGGGCCTGATCGAAAATTTCCCCCGGTCGCCGTGAGGACAGGAACCGGTTGAGAAATTTGACGGGACCGTAAATTTTCCCAGTCGAAAAATTCGAAGGGCCTGATTGAAAATTTCCCCCGGTCGCCGTGAGAACGGGAACCGGTTGAGAAATTTGACGGGACCGTAAATTTTCCCAGTCGAAAAATTCGATGGGCCCGGTAGAAAATTTCCCCCGGTCGCCGTGAGAATAGGACCCGGTTGAGAAATTTGACAGGATCGTGAATTTTCTCGGTAGAAAAATTTGAAGGGCCTAGTAAAAAATTTCCCCCGGTTGCCGTGCAAACAGGAGCCGGTTGAGAAATTTGACGGGACTGTGAATTTTCCCGATCGAAAAATTCCAAGGGCCTGGTTGAAAATTTCCCCCCGTCGCTGTGAGAACTGGAGCCGGTCGAGAAATTTGGCGGGAGCATGAATTTTCCCGGGCTAAAAATTCCAAGGGTTTGTTCAAAAAATTCCCCCGATCGCCTTGTGAATGGGGAGCCGGTCGAGAATTATTCCCGATCGAAAAATTCCGAGACCCAAAGAGGGGGAAGCTCACTCCCGGGGGAGGATGAGCCCGATGATGGGCTTTAGAATGTTTGAGGGGGGACTAGTCTCTCAAATTGACTCGTTACCGCATTTTATGAGAACTGGGTTGCCGCTTACCCTCTCAGTCCATGAGGGGTTACTATAAGTCGCCCTGCGGGAGCGGGGCTCTTGTCGTAGGGACTTTTAGGCTATGATAGCCTACATCCTCATGGGGAGGGTATCCTCGCACAGAGGGCATCCTAGCGGAGAAGGCATCGCCTTGGTGGTGGTAAGTCAAGAGTCTGCAAAAATTCCGGAGTTGAACCAAAATCATTTGTATTAATGAAGAGAAGAAAATACAACACCTCCCCCTGCGTAACCGCGGTGGGGGAGGGATGGTGAGTACAGCACCTCCCACTGCGAAGTCGCAATGGGGGAGGGAGTGAGCCCGGAGACTAGATGTAGAACTTGCGGAGCAAGTCTATGTTCTAAGTATGCTTCAGCTCCTAGTCTTTGAGGTTGGAGAGCTTATAAGCCCCCGAGCCCAGGATCGTATAGATCCTGTATGGGTCTTCCCACTTGGGGGAAGTTTGCCCTGGGCTTGGGGGTCAGTCACGCGCTTAAGGACAAGGTCCCCAAGGCGGAAAGCTCTCACCCGGACATGCTTGTTGTACGCGCGCGCCATTTTGAGCTCGTAGATGGCGTGGTGGAGAAGTGCTGGGTCGCACTCTTCCTCGATGAGGTCGATTTCCAACCATTGATTTACTTCGTTAGTTTGGTATGCTGCGGCCGGAGCTTCGTCTCAGAGCTCGACCCACCGCAACAGGAAACCAATTTCCGAAGGGAGGACCACCTCAGCCCCGTACACGAGTGAAAAGGGGGTACGCCCCGTTGCCCGGCTCGGGGTCGTGCGTACGGAGCAGAGGATGCTTGGAAGCTCCTCTACCCATGCACCCCGCCTAGAGGCAGTTTGCTTGAGTCGCCGGTGTAATCCCTGTAGGATGACACCGTTGACCCTTTCGAGGACTCCATTGCTCAGGGATGAGCTACAGAGGCGAAATGGAGGGTAGCCCCCAAGCCTTCGCAGAACTCCCGGAAGTATGCCAAGTTGAATTGGGTCCCGTTGTCAACGGTGATTCCTTGGGGGACCCCTAAGTGACATATGATAATCTTCTAGAAAAATCGCTGTACTGCTCGGGAGGTGATGCTAGCCAAGGGCTCAGCCTCCACCCACTTGGAGAAATAATCCACTGTGACCACCACATACTTGTAGCCCCTGGCGCAGGGGGAAGGGACCGAGTAGATCCACCCCCCAACGTGCATAGTGCCAAGTGATCGGGATGGCCCGTAGTATCACGGAGGGCAGTTTGGAGCCCTTCGCCATTTTTTGGCAGGCCTCGCATACGGAGACAATGTCTCACGCATCGTGGACCATAGTAGGCCACTAAAAGCCTTGGTGGAGAACCTTCGCCACGACCGTGCACGGCACCAGGTGAGAACCGCAACTCCCTGAGTGGATGTCCTCGAGGAGCCGGAGTCCTCCTGCCCACGGAAGGCAGTGGAGCAGGGCGGAGGCCCCCCGCTAGTAGAGTTTCCCTTCCAGCAAGAGATACGCCCGTGCCTTGGCACGGAAGCACTTCACTTCGGCGTCACCGGGAGGCTCCCCCTCTCCCCTTATGAAGGAGACGAGAGGGTCCATCCAGGACGCAGCCCGGACGATCTCAGAGACCTTCGGGTCGTGGGACGAGGTTTTGGGGGCTACGTCCAGGGGGTCGCTGAGGGCTTTGTGAGGACCTCTTGGAAGGTGCCCCCAAGGGAGAGGCTCCCAGGCGCTGGCCACCCGGGCCAAGGCATCGGTGCGGTCATTGTCCCTTTGGGGGATATGCTGGGCCTCTAGGCCCTCGAAGTACCTCTCCATCTTGTGCACGTCCCCCAAGTAGAGACTCAGGTTCGCATCATGGCACAAGTATGACTTGTCCATTTGGCAAACCACGAGCTGGGAGTCTCCCTAGACTAGGAGGCGGCGAATCCCCAGGGAGCGCGCGAGGCGCAGCCCCAGGAGCAAGGCCTCGTACTCGGAGAAGTTGTTTGTAGCGGGGAACTCGAGCCTCGCTGCGTACTCTAGCGTCCTGCCCTTGGGGCTCCGGAGGACTACCCCCGCGCCAGCCCCGGTGAGACACAAGGAGCCATCGAACGTGAGCATCCAATGGTCGTTGCGCCGGGGTGGCTCGACGGGAGTCTCCCCCTTCGTTCTAGAAGCAGGGGTCCATTCCGCTACAAAGCGAGGACTTGTCATTTGATGGCGGAACGACCCATGAGGGAGAGGGAGAAAGGAGCTAGCTTGGCTCCCCACTTCCCAATCCGGCCAGTGGCCTCTTTGTTTCGTAGCACCTTGACGAGGATTGACACCCGGGTCACTTCTAATAAACTTTTTGTTAGAGACAGGTTCGAACCAGACATATATGTGACGATGTGAACTCAAGCTATTCTGTGGGGCATCACCATGAGGTCGCAAGCTTTACGCGATCAGGTCGCGGGTTTCGTGCGATCAGGTCGACAGCCTTGTACGGTCAGAAGTTCGTATGCTATACGCGAACTGGATGTCCGGGATGTTGCGCGGTCAGCCCACATTCCGCGGTCAGAACGTTCTCGACTAGGGTGATTGGAGTTTATTCGGTTATCCTTATTTCGGGATATTCCAAGCATCCCGAGGATTCCTCCACGTTGAAGACCAACCGTCAGAGGTTATTATATGCGGTTATTCATGATTAACACGTGTTAATAACCTCCGTGGAAGTTAACAGCGGTTCTCCAACAACCGCCTCTAACCATTTGATGCAGTTTTCTTTATATGGCACTTTTTCAACCAGTATAAAAAGGTGGCAAAGTACATCAAACGGGGGAGGAGAAAAAACATTTGGAAGAACAAGACCCCTGATATAAGTGAGATATAAGATATCTCTACCACTCAAACAGCCAAGCCTACGGCTTAGATTAGACAATACTTACAAGTCTCCTATAGCTCTTTTTTGTACACTTATATAGGGAAAACTTTCGCCTGTGAAGGTTTCTCCCTGCTAGTTTGTAAAGCTTTATAACATATAGTGAAATTCTAACAGGACGTAGGGCTTTTACTCCCACCATCGAGGGCCCGAACCTGTATAAATCTCTCTGTGCTCCTGTTCAACATTGTTCTACATACCTTCCCGGAGGGTCATCTTGAAAGGTCTCACAATTACAAATTTTGCATAAGTTCGGCTGAGGACCCCGAGTCCGAATCGTCGACAGCTGGCGCCCACCGTGGGGCCTTTCTCAAGGCGTCCTAATTGGAATCCGGAGGTTCGCTGAAACATGGCTGGAGCATATGATTCCGAGAACGACTTCGATCTCGAGGATTATGCCCATATACCAATGCCTTCTCCAAGCGATCCTGTTCCGATGGAGGAGGTCGAAGGCCAGAATCTTCCGCAGGTTGAATCATCTCTTGAGGTCATGTCAATCAACCCGGGAGCAACTAGCGCAAGGTCAGAACCCACAGAGGTTCTTAATGTGCTAGGTGATGAATCCGACCCGTCATACGACCCTGCTGAGGGAAAATATGATGATGACCCGGAAATTAGCCCAGGAAGGTTCGACCCTGATAACCTTCACCGTCTCTTTGATTTCGAGTCCGACTCGGAACAAACCGAGATGTTTTCCCCATCGGCAACCTCTCTTCCTAGGCAGTTTGCTGCGCTGTCGGAAGAAACTCCCAATCAACAGGCTGCCAGGGAAGAACAAGATCACAAACAGAAGGAGGATCAAGATCTCGAACAACAAAACAACGAATTGCGCAGAACTGCCCTAGAGGCTCTTCAAGATGCGCAGGCTCGTTACGATGCTGCCCCGAGTTCTTCTCGACGGTCGCGTGGTCGTAGACGTGACCAGACTCCTTCTTTACCACCGGAGCATTTCCCAGTGGACGAAGAAACGATAACACCTGGTGCCCCTAGGAGAAGCACCCATGGTCGACTGCGATCTATCGCGGAAGTCATGCGCAATTTTCCTCCTACGGTCACGGATGCGCAGAAACCGGCCTTTTTCAGGATCCTGGCGGAAAGACTGGATGAGGTCGCATCCGAGGCGACCCCAACAGCCTCTTCCCGCTCGGTAACACATTCCCGTGAACGGGATGGTCCTCATTCTGGCTCTGGCCGGCGGAGTTACCCGCCGCCCGTACCGTCCCGACAGGACAAATACCGGCGAATGCAGGATTCTCGTAGTAGGGATCGAGTTCCTGTTCACTCTCGTTTGGGACCACGAGTAACCTCGCCATTGCGTGAGGTCGCTCGAGACCCAACCGAGAGTCATAGGGCGATTCACGGTCCTTACGTTGGTTGCAAAGCTTTTTCGCCTGGCCTACGAGCAGTCGTTTGGCCCGATAAGTTTCGACCAGGAGCCATTGAGAGGTTTGATGGAACTCAGAACCCATCCGAGTTCCTTCAGATCTATATTACTGCCATCCAAGCAGCGGGAGGCGATGACAAGGTCATGGCCAACTACCTACCTACAGTCCTCGCAGGACCGGCTAGAACCTGGTTGTTTAATCAGCCTGAGGGTTCCATCTACAATTGGGAAATGCTATGCAATGCCATCCTCAGCAATTTCCAAAATTGTTACCAAAAGCCGGGTAAGGAGGACGACCTGCATAGGCTGCGGCAAACTTCGACCGAAACACTTCGGCAGTTTGTCAAGAGGTTTGTCGGGGTGAGGAATACCATCCCAAACATATCTGATGGCTCCGTAATCAGGGCATTTAAGCATGCCGTTCGATACCGGAGATTCACTGAAGACTTGCTTATCCACCCTCCTCGATCGGTGGCTGATCTGTTCGACATGGCTGATCGATATTCCGATGCAGCCGAAGCGGTCGAATGGAACCGAATGGTCGATAAGGGGGACCTACCACCCCAACCAGGCTTCAAGGACGCCAGGAAAGAAGATTCAAGCAAAAAGCCGGAGTCTTCACCGTGTGGGAAGTCAAAGAAGTCGAAGAGGAACTGCTCTGGACAGTACCGCGAGGTCGCAGTCGCAGAGAAGCCACCTTCGACCAAAGGTAATAAGTCTTCATTTAAAAATAAAACTGCCTCTGGTGGCTGGGATTCCGACCAGCCAGAAAAATCAACTAATCCGCAGGAGGGCAAGAAGTGGTGTCCACTCCACAACTCCGCAGGTCACGACCTCAAAACTGCAGGAGTTGGTTGAAACAACTGGACGATTTCTACCAAGGAGTTGGGCCAATGCCAACCTTACCGCCTAAAGAGCAGGCGTGCGGGATTAGAGACGTCGACGGAGACGAAGAAATGGCTTACCAGGTACCTCAAAATCATGTTAATGTCATTTTCGGAGGTTCTTCCTCTTTCGTTTCCAAAAGGCAGTTTAAAACCTTCTGCCGAGAGGTTAACCAAACGGAGACATCCCTTGGTGAACCTCAATACCCCCGTTGGTCGGATATGCCTTTGACGTTCGATCACACTGACTGTCCTGTGGGGCTAACCCGACCATTGAGGCTACCTCTGGTTATTACCCCAATCATCAGTAACGCGAGAGTCGAAAGGGTCCTGATTGACGGGGGAAGTTCTCTTGATCTTTTATTGGTCAAGGCACTCGACGAGATGCAAATTCCTCGTTCGAAGATCAAGCCCATAATCCATCCGTTTTATGGGATAATCCCAGGCCCCTCCATGATGCCATTGGGACAAGTGGTCCTCCCAGTCACTCTGGGAGAACCAGACAACTTCCGGACAGAATTGGTTACTTTTGATGTAATCGATTGTGATTCAGCTTATAATGCAATCTTTGGCAGGCCGACTCTTGCTAAGTTCATGATGGCAACGCACTATGCTTATCAGTGCGGGAAATTACCTGGCCCCAAAGGTGTCATCTCGGTCCGAGGCAGTCGCAACGTGGCACTCACGTGCGACCGGCTATCTTTGGAGATGGTCGATCAACTTCCCCTCCGGGACGCTCAGGTCACCACCGTTACCGCCGATGCGATCAAGGCTACTCCTCGACCAGATGAAAAACTCAAACAAGTTCCTTTGTACCCAGATGACCCATCCAAGACAATTCGGGTTGGATCAGCCCTGGATGACAAATAGGAACTCGACCTCGTTGCTTTCCTCTGGGCTAATGCAGACGTGTTTGCGTGGAAACCGTCCGACATGCCCGGTGTCCCAAGGGAAGTAATTGAGCGCAGGTTAGCAATTCGACCTGGACAACGACCAATAAAGCAAAAGCTCAGGCGTTTTGCCACTGACCGACAGGAAGCCATCCGAGAAGAGTTGGACAAACTCTTACAAGCCGGGTTTATCCGCGAGGTAGATCACCTGGAATGGCTCGCCAATCCGGTCATGGTCCGCAAGTCAAATGGAAAGTGGCGCATGTGCGTCGACTACACTAGCCTCAACGCTGCCTGTCCCAAGGATGACTTTCCCCTTCCCCGCATCGACCAGCTGGTCGACTCGACTGCGGGTTGCGAACTGATGAGTTTTCTGGACGCTTACTCAGGATATCATCAAATTAGCATGGCAGAAGACGATGAAGAGAAGACTGCCTTCATCACCCCGTTCGGCACATACTGCTACGTCAGAATGCCGTTCGGTCTCAAGAACGCAGGTTCCACGTACCAGCGCTTGATGCAAAAGACCTTTCTTTCCCAGATAGGGCGTAATCTCGAAGCATATGTAGACGATTTGGTTGTAAAAAGTACCAAGAGATTGTCTCATTTGGACGATCTCGCTGAAACCTTCTGTAATTTGAATCGCTTTGGAATAAAACTAAACCCGGAGAAATGCTCTTTCGGGGTTTCTTCAGGAAAACTCCTTGGTTTCCTTGTGTGTTCCAGGGGCATTGAAGTTAATCCTGAGAAAATTATGGCTATTGAACAAATGAGGTCGCCCTCGTCCATGAAGGATGTTCAACGCCTGGCTGGTCGCATGGCGGCTTTAAGTCGCTTCATATCGCGATTAGGCGAAAGGGGATTGCCTTTCTTCAAAGCCTTGCGGAAGCATCATAACTTTACATGGTCGGATGAGGCCGAAAAAGCATTCCAGGAGGTAAAAACATATCTATCCAGTCCGCCAGTATTGGTGTCTCCCGACAAAGGAGAACCGTTGCTTCTTTACCTGGCGGCCACACCATACGCGGTCAGTGCCGTTCTAATCGCGGATAGGGAAGGAATACATAGACCCGTCTACTATGTGAGCGAAGTACTTCATGGTCCTAAGGAGCGCTACCCTGAGGTCCAGAAGATACTTTACGCGCTACTGATGGCTTCCCGTAAGCTACGACATTACTTTCAAGCGCACAAGATCACAGTACCCTCCTCTTTTCCTTTGGGGGATATTGTCCGAAATCCAGAGAAATCTGGTCGAATCGCCAAATGGGCAGTCGAACTCGGTGCCTTCGAAATCCATTTCACACCCCGCACGGCGGTTAAGTCTCAGGTTTTGGCCGACTTCGTGGTCAAATGGACCAACCCTGAGCCACCCGTGCAGTTGGCAGAGGAACTGGAGTGCCCCGATTACTGGACAATGTACTTTGACGGCTCCCGTAGTTTTCAACACTCGGGGGCTGGAGTGGTCTTAGTTACGCCCCAGGGCGAACAACTTAAGTATGTCATTCAACTACACTTTGTTGCGACCAACAATGCAGCAGAGTATGAAGGTCTTCTTGCAGGGCTCCGGGCAGCAAAATTCCTCGGAGTCCGTCGATTAGTGGTGAGGGGAGACTCACAGCTGGTCGTAAACCAGGTAAACAAGGAGTACATCACCTCCGATGAGACAATGGCTCATTACCTGGGGGAAGTGAGGAGATTGGAAAAACACTTCAGTCATTTCGAAGTCCAATACATCCCGCGAAAGGACAATATTCTCGCAGACCAATTATCCAAAATTGGGTCCTCACGCTCATCCGCTCCGGCAGGAGTGTTCATTGAACACTTGGACCATCCTTCTATCATGACTTCGGTCGAGGATGATCCGGTAATAGCCTTCGTTACCAACCTCGGTCAGGAACAAGATTGGGCTCATCCATTGAGGGTTTATCTTGAACATGGGACCCTACCCGAGGACGAAACCGAAAGTGATCGGTTAATTCGAAAAGCGCGTCTGTACAAACTCATAGATGGAATTTTGTACAGAAAGGGTACTCAAGGAGTATTCATGTGTTGTATATCTCAGGAGGAAGGAAAGTCCCTCTTGAGAGAAATACATGACGGTGTATGCGGTGCGCACTCGTCATATCGTACACTGGTCGGAAAGGCTTTTCGACAAGGATTCTACTGGCCTTCGGCACTTGATGACGCCAAGTATATGGTCAAGACGTGTCCCCAGTGTCAGTTCCACGCAAGGCAAGTTCATCAACCTGCCTATGCGTTGCAAACCATTCCTCTCGCATGGCCATTCGCGGTCTGGGGGATGGATATCGTCGGTCCTATGCCACAAGCGGTCACTGGGTACAAGTTTCTGTTCGTAGCCATTGACACATTTACAAAGTGGATTGAGGCCGAACCAGTACGAAATATTACTGCATCAGCCGCACAAAAGTTCTTCCATAAGAACATTGTGGCACGATTTGGTGTTCCAAACCGTCTCATCACAGACAATGGTTCTCAGTTCACCAGCGGTCTTTTCCTAGACTACTGCGATCAGGTTGGGACCAAGGTGTGCTTTGCTTCTGTGGCCCATCCACAAAGCAATGGTGCCGTAGAACGAGCCAATGGGCAAATACTACAAGGCATTAAAAAGCGCGTCTTTGATCGCCTTAAGACCCACTCGGGGGCTTGGGCAGATGAGCTCTATACCGTTCTATGGGCATTACGGACTACTTCTAGTCGCGCCACCGGTGAGACGCCCTTCCATTTGGTTTATGGGGCCGAGGCGGTATTGCCTATGGAAGTAAGTATTGGTTCTATTCAGACAGATCAGTTCGAACAGATTAATCAGTCCGAACAACGGGCCCAAGATCTCATCCTCTTAGAAGAACAGCGTGATCGCACCCTGGTTAAGTCCGCGGCATACTTGCAAGCTTTACGCAGGTATCACAGTAAAAAGGTGCGACCACGTGATCTCAACGTGGGTGACTTGGTTTTACGAAAAATTCAAGACCAGTCTAATCGCAACAAATTCTCCCCAAAATGGGAAGGTCCTTATACTGTTGTCTCAGTGCCGCGGACAGGATCGGCGCGGTTAGCTATGGAGGATGGTCGGATTTTGTCCAATACTTGGAACATCGATCAACTTCGCAAGTTTTACGTGTAAGTATTCCAATCACTTTTTTCCTGTTCAATTAGCATCTTTTGCCAAAACAAACTATGTTTTGCTTTCATACAATGAGTTTTTCTCTTTAAGCCCGTATCATATGCATTCGACCTGGGGGCTGACCGCTGACGGTCAGATCATTACAACAATCTAATCAAATTCGCTGGTCGATCTCATGACCACTTACAGATAAGTCACTCCTAAATAAGCCATTTCTCAACGCATACGGGGCTATCTGGTAAGTCCTTGGTCATCTGAGTGGCTACCAGTTCGCAATAAGATTAGACGTTACATTGATCCTGATCGTTGGTTTAAAATGCACACCCCTGGTCGTTACGCTTATGTTTTCTCCTCTGCTTATAACACTAAGGCTTTAGTATTCATAAGCAGAGGCGGGGGCTAGGGGGGATGTGCTTATAGTATGGAATTCATATTATAAAAATGCAAAATATGTACTTCCTGTCAAAAATGATTTTTTACATTGCATTATACACAATTGTCTAGGTACAAAAATAAGGATCATTCGATCCCCAGCTCAGTCAGGAGCCTATCTACTAAGGGCTTGACCTCCTCTATGACTGCATCGAGCAGCTCTTCACTCTCGACCTCAACCGAACCCACCAGTGCGCTCAGATCTGCATCTGGGCCATGGTGAAGTCGAACCCGGCTGAGTACGGCTACTGCGGCTGATCGAACCCTGGTTCTGATCACCTCTTCGCGTCGCCATGAATCTCCAGGGAGATACTCAAGCAGTGAATCCGCCTGGGCAGTAAGCAGCGATGTCCAGTCACTTACGCTGAGGTTGTCTTTCTTCAGTTCTACCACGTCGGTCTTCAAGAGATCAGCCACGGCCTTCAGTTTTTCGAAGATCAGGAGGCTTAGTAGCTCTTTGATTGCCCGATCGGTGTGGCGAATCGAGGATTCAAGAATCCCCTTGTCCCAACTGAGCTGCGTAATTCGACCTGCTTGCGCTGTACAGAGAGAGGAGATTATTTGCATATTATGGATTCAAGTCTTCTTAATCAGGAATTGGCTTACCAGCATTCTGTGATCGAAGTTTGTTGAGTTCAGTTTCTTGTTTCTTAAACATTGAGACTGAACTGGCCACCTCTTTCTTCAAAAATGTAATCTCTCTGCAGCAAAATCAAGGCAGTCACAACCAAAATGCACCCATACTAACCAAAGGGTAATGGTACTCACCTGCGCAAGCTGTCGCGTTCTTTTTGAATGGCCTCTGTACTGGCCATCACAACATGCGAATGGCTTATTAGCCAGGATAATCCCTGTGGTGCCAAGGAAGAAGATCAAAGGTGTCCTAAGTACAATTCAGGCACGAGAGTGGAGGTTTATTATACCTTCATAAACTTTTGTAAGACAGCATCATCCATTCCAGCAGGGATCCTCGCTAGAGCCCCGGATGCGCTTACTACAGGGACAGTTGGTGGGAGTGCCGGCTGGGCGCTACCCCCAGTAGTCATCGGTTGTGACTGGGTCCCTGCATTTATTCCTTCCCCTGCGGTCTGGACGACTTCCTGGACCACAGGGGTGGAGCGTTCTTCGTTGGAAGCTCCTGTACTAGCTACTGCTTCAACCCCTCCGGAGGCGGTTGAAGAGCTGGGCGCCGTCTTTCTTTGCCTGACAGGAAAGACAATTTGAGCAGTTTTTATTTAAGATTATTTCCAGTTTAAGGTTCCCACCTTATTTGAAATCCCATTCGCTCCTGAGATTTCTGGGAAGGCTCCCCTTGGGGAGGAGAACTATCATCAGTTCTTGCCTTCCTCATGGCAAACAAGGTAGCTCCCTCCTGGATGTGTTCAGCTATGAGCATATTTCTAAGAAAAAGATAGAGACAAAAAGCAAGGTCTTTACCTGGGCTACCGTACTGGCTGGTGGGGCTACATCTGAAGGCCTTGACAACTCCAGGGTCGCTAGAGCCGCCGTAACTGGCCTTTGCTCAACCACCTCCCCCTCTGTCCGCGGAGGAGGAGGATTTTCCTCCCTAGGACTCGCGGTAGTCGCAGGGAGAAGCTCTCCTCCCTGTATAAACATTGACTCGTCAAAATATACAGAAGGAAGTATGACTGCAAGAAATCCTTACCGAGGTCGTCCTTTCGACCAGGGAAGCAGAGACAATTAACCCTGAAGCCTCGGGGGCTTCAGGAACTTGGAGGTCATCCGCGACCCCAAGATTCTCCGCAGTGGCAGGTTTTGCCACGACCACCTCTTCGGTAACAATGGTCTCTACGGGGCAGCTTGGGGCATCGCCGGATGGAAGATCCACGATCTTACTCCTCCGAAGGACCAGAGGAACATCATCCTCTTCCTCCTCGCTCCCCTCTCCCTGTACGACGAAGAAGTGATTCCAATCTGCGCCTGGTAAAACAGAAGGGATGTGATATCTTACCGCCGTCTTTCTCGCGGTAGGAGGAATGCTCCGTGAAGACCCCTCCCCGGGATTCGGTCTGGCCTTCTTGGAGGCAGGACTCTTTATCCTGGGTCTTTGGGAGACCTTCTTCACGTTCTTTACCATTGGCTTCCCAAGAGAGCCGACGTTCTCACTTGGGAAAGTCGTCTCGGCAAACCTTCCTAGGAGCTGATTCACATTTTAGATGGAAATGTTTAACGCGGGACATGCATAAGATCTAAAAAATGGAGGCCGGATAGAGAATGTACCTTTCGGCGCTCCTGTTTAAGGTCGTCGCCGGCGTGAACAGACTCTGTGGACGAAGTGATCCCTTAGGGCCCTCTACATCAGCGTTGTAGGCCCTAAGGAGGGAGTTGGTCCGCCTTTCAATTTTGGATGAAGGTAGGACTGTTCCCAAATTCAAGTCAGAATTTGCACGATTCGAGAATGGGAAAGCTCGGTGTCAAATAAATAAATACCTTTACTGTAGTCCAGGGTGCTATCTGCCATGGACCTAATCTCCCATGCCGGATGAGCCCTTTCACGTAAAGAACTCACCCGGTTCTTCACGAAGTCTCGGATGATGTCTCGAGCCGTCAATCCTTGATTGACCAAGTGAAGAATCACCTCGGCATGCTTCGAAAACTCTGAGTTCATCGCCGGGGGAACATCTAACTCGCTCGACTTCTCTGGTTGCGAGTTCTCAAACCATAGACTGCTTTCAGATGGTGGAGAGCAGTAAAACCACCTTTGGTGCCACCCGTGCACAGAGTCTCGCAGGGGTGGGGAGGGATACTCCTTTTTGTCCCTCAGCCGGAAGTAGATGCATCCGGCGGCGTTGGTGCTCTTCGACCACGCCGAAAAGTAGAATCGCCGGAAAAGATCCACGCTGGGATATATTGCGACGAACGCTTCACAAAGATGCTGGAATACCGCAAGGATCAGCATCGCGTTGGCGTGGAGGTTGATCAGTTCCCACCCATAGTGCTCAAGGACATCCTTGAGGAACTGACTCTCAGGGAATCGGAACCCGCAGCGCAGATACTCCTCAAAAACCACCAACTCGCCCTCTTGGACGGTTGGGGTTTCTTGATCCTTCTCCGCAGGCCGCCAGTTGATAAGCAACTGCGGGGGAAGGATCTCCTCCTTCTCTAACGCCACTAGGCTCTCCTCGGCATGATGGATGGATCGGCTCCAGGACGCCATCTGTGGTGGAGAATCAAAGGAAAAGTTGGCGATTTTGGGAGGACGAAGGCTGAAGAAAATGAGGGTTTTGCGCGGCGGGAATAATGAGGGTTTTTGGCTGTGTGGCTTCTTTGAGAAGACATCTGCTCCTTTTTATAGACCCAAGGAGGCGCATTAATGAGTAAATGGCTCATTTCAAACGTTCCATTGAATGCTTTATTCATTTCCCATAATGGATACTGTCTCTGATGGACCCGATAAAGTGTTCAGGCGTCGGATCTGAAACAAAAAGACTTCTTTGTTTTGGAAACTGAAAGTGCAAAAGGACTGAAAAATTTTCAGTACTTTTCAGAAGACGTTTTTTCCTTTATATGCTTTGAACATTTTTTACGAAAAAATCATGCAACTCAATTTTTGACGTACTGGAATGTTTCTAATTGGGTTATGGTTTTTATCGAAATCGTGTTTTAGACTAAAACTTCGATTCTAATCGGAGTGACAGTCTGACCGAGTTCCGACTCTGGTCGCAATTTAGTTCTGACCGCGGCTCTGGAACTGATCGCGGTATCAGGGTAGGTCGCGGTGCTTTTTTCTTAAACATGATTCTGATCGCAGAACTAAAGTTTCCTGTGTATGAATGGTCGCAAACATAAAGTTTATGGCTATATTTTCACACAGAAGATGTGAAGGATATTCATGAGAAATAAGAAACTTTTATTTCTTACATTCTTTACATACAAAAGGGATACAGTCGATCAAAATATCGACTTGCTCCGAAAGAAGTTTACAAAGTTCCCCAAGGGACATGTTGTTGTCAGTAGGATTTACACTGGCAACTCCCAGGGAACTAGCAACTACCCTAAGTCTATCTACATCGTCCCTAACAACAGACGCACTATTGTTCCTAATCAAGTCAGAGAGTTCTCGCTGTTGCTGAGCATAGTCCCTCTCTCGACAGAAATGGTGCGCCTCTTCCCGGGATCGATCAAGACATTCTGCTAGACGCAGAATCTTCGAGGCCATCTCCTCGGTCTTCTTCTCCAGGGCATTCTTCTCTTCCAGAAGAGTCTGTCCGGAAGGAAGAGATGGAGCAGCAGAAGGCTGATCGCTGGAGCCTCCAACCTCCTGCATTTTGCAAAAGTTAGTCGTACTAACTATAATTATAAGCAAAAGGGGAGAAGGATTGATACCTGTCCCAGTACATAACTCGTTGACATACCCATCTTGGGAGGAGGATCATCAGATGGTGGAAGTGCAACCTTCCCATCAGAAGATTGCTTCGCCAACCCAATATGGCAATCATCTGATCGAGGGATAATCACCGCTTGCCGACCAGGATGTTGATCACCCAAAAGGATGGGAGAATTGGATGTGATGGGATCTTTCTCTAAGGACAAAGGCCTAACTTGCTGAGAAGCATGAACGGGGAGGGTCAAAGGAACTGAAGGAAGAAAGAAACTCGCTACATTCTTCACCTTTGTTCCACTGGAAGATCCTTCGTCAACCTTGGGTTTCTTCCTTAAGGGAGACAGGACTTCAATCGTTTGAGGCCCTTGTTCGACAACTTCCTCTTCATCACTCTCAATCTCGATGATATCGTGATCTGCCATTGGGAGGAGTATGTAAAAAGGAAGAAGGCAGGATAACAAGAAAAGGACTTAGGCGTGTAGGGAAATTGTGAAGTTTTACAAAATCCAGGAGCCTGGTATTTATAGCCGCCTGGGTGACGGTTTGCATTCGAAACGCCTCGGGTTTCGTCAAAGCATTTACAATTTTACCTTGAGATAAAAACAGTTATACGGCGCTATCATTGTCCGTCACATAAGGTCAGAACCCGTCTTGGGAAACCAACTGTTTTCACTTAGTGCGCCACTAAGTGGAAAAATTGAAGAGTCGGGTTAAAAATCCAATGCATGGTTTTAAAATTCGAAATAAACACGTCTCTTCGTTATCTTCGAATTTGGGGGCTAGCTGACGAGGATTGACACCCGGGTCACTTCTAATAAACTTTTTGTTAGAGACAGGTTCGAACCAGACATATATGTGACGATGTGAACTCAAGCTATTCTGAGGGGCATCACCATGAGGTCGCAAGCTTTATGCGATCAGGTCGCGGGTTTCGTGCGATCAGGCCGATAGCCTTGTACGGTCAGAAGTTCGTATGCTATACGCGAACTGGATGTCCGGGATGTTGCGCGGTCAGCCCACATTCCGCGGTCAGAACGTTCTCGACCAGGGTGCTTGGAGTTTATTCGGTTATCCTTATATCGGGATATTCCAAGCATCCTGAGGATTCCTCCACGTTGAAGACCAACCGTCAGAGGTTATTATATGCGGTTATTCATGATTAACACGTGTTAATAACCTCCATGGAAGTTAACAGCGGTTCTCCAACAACCGCCTCTAACCGTTTGATGCAGTTTTCTTTATATGGCACCTTTTCAACCAGTATAAAAAGGTGGCAAAGTACATCAAACGGGGGAGGAGAAAAAACATTTGGAAGAACAAGACCCCTGATATAAGTGAGATATAAGATATCTCTACCACTCAAACAGCCAAGCCTACGGCTTAGATTAGACAATACTTACAAGTCTCCTATAGCTCTTTTTTGTACACTTATATAGGGAAAACTTTCGCCTGTGAAGGTTTCTCCCTGCTAGTTTGTAAAGCTTTATAACATATAGTGAAATTCTAACAGGACGTAGGGCTTTTACTCCCACCATCGAGGGCCCGAACCTGTATAAATCTCTCTGTGCTCCTGTTCACCATTGTTCTACATACCTTCCCGGTGGGTCATCTTGAAAGGTCTCACAATTACAAATTTTGCATAAGTTCGGCTGAGGACCCCGAGTCCGAATCGTCGACACACCTCCCCTAGGGGGAGGGAGGACGGGACTGTGATCGGGTGTCCCAGGAAGTAATGGTGAAGCTTCCGGGACACCATCAAGAGGGCATAGCTGATCTTGTCCACCTCCGTGTACCGTGTCTTAGCCCCTTGAAGGGCTTCGCTCACATAATACATGGGGCACTATTACCCGTCCTGCTCCTTTACCAGTACTACGCTTACAGCGACCGGGGTAGCCACGAGGTAAATGAGCAGGGGTTCTTTCAGAGATGGACTCACGAGCATTGGAGGGCTCGTAAGGTACTTCTTCAAGTCATCGAAGGCTGTTTGGGCCTCGGGAGTCCACTTAAACACCTCGAGGCCCCAGAGGATCTTGCAGAACTGGAGGTCGCGTTCCCCCGACCGCGAGCAAAGCAGCTTAGCGCGGCCAAGCGGCCGGTAAGCCGCTGTACGTTTTTTAAGGAGTGCGGTGGGGGCATGTCCAGTAGGGCCCGAATTTTCTCGGGGTTGGCCTCTATGCCTTGCTGGGACACGAGGAAGCCAAGCAGCTTCCCCTCGTGTACGCCGAAGGCGCACTTTTTCGGGTTGAGTTTCAACCCATACTCGCGGAGGTTGCTGAAGGTCTTCGCTAAGTTGTCGAGGTGAGCGGCCGCGTGGAGGCTTTTGACGACGACGTCATCGACGTAGACCTCTATGTTGCGGCCAATTTGGTCCTTAAGGACCAGTGACATAAGACGCTGGAAGGTTGCCCCAGCGTTCTTTAGCCTGAAGGGCATGTGGACCTAGCAGAAGGTGCCGAGGGGAGTTATAAAACTTGTCTTTTCCTCGTCCTCCTCAGCCATCCGGACTTGGTGGTAGCCTGAATACGCGTCCAGAAAGCTCATGAGGTCACACCCCGGGGTCGAATCCACCAGTTGGTCTATCTGCAGGAGTGGGAAGTTGTCTTTTGGGCAAGCTTTGTTGAGGTCGGTGAAGTCCACGCACATCCTCCACTTGTCGCTCGACTTCTTCATGAGGACGGGGTTCGCTAGCCATTCGGGGTGCAAAACCTCCCGAACGAACCCCGCCTCTCGAAGCCTGGTGATCTCAGCCTTGATGGCCTCTTGGTGTTCAACGGAGAGCTTACTCAACTTGTGCTTTATTGGGGGGCGGCCGGGCGTTACAGCGAGCTTGTGCTAGATAACGTCCCGGGCGACGCCCCACATGTCAGCGGGCTTCCACGCAAAGACGTCGGACTTTTTGCGGATGAAGGCCATGAGCTGCTCCGCGTGTTCCTTGGGGAGGTTCGCCCTGATCTTGACGATCCTTTCCCCATCCTCCGGGGCAACCGGATTTTCTAGAGGTCTCCCTTCTGGCATGGTTTCGGGAGAAATTTCTTGGAGCGGACGGCCGGAGTGTCTGCGACCTTGATCAGGTTGACGCTCCTGATCGTCGCGGCGGCGCACTCGTAAAGAGCACGGGCCACATCCTGTTCGCGTCGAGCGGTGATCACGCCATGAGGCCCAGGGATCTTCACATAGAGATAGCTCTGGTGGATTGCCACCCCTAGACGGTTGATCGTGGTTCTCCCCATAATCGCATTGTACGAAGAGGGGAGATCCACTACGTTGAACCGGACCATCTCCGTCTGGTAGTTCTCCGGGGCACCGAAGGTCATGGGAAGGTCAACCTTCCCCACCGGGTAGATGGTCCATCCCAGGACGAAGCCCTGCAAGGGCCTGGCTGCGGGTTGCAGTAGCTTCTCATCCACCTGCATTTCCTTGAACGCCTTCAAGTACAGGATGTCAGCGGTGCTTCTGCCGTCGACGAGGATGCGCGCCAGCTACCAGTTGTAGATGGTAGCTGAGACGATGAGCGCATCGTCGTGAGGGAAGAGAACCCCGCATGCGTCTTCCACTGTGAAGGTGAGGGGGACGTCTGACCACTTTGGTGGCCGGGACGCGTTTAGCACCCCCACAACCTTACCTCTCGCGCCTACTCTTTGCGTTGGTGCTTGGAGTCTCGCCCCGAGGTGGATCCCCCCGTGATGACATTTACATGTCTCTGGGAGGTTTGGAAGGGCAGCTCTTCGGCTGAGCCCCTTTCCTGTGCCTGTCTCTGCTGCTCCCCCGAGGGAGCAGGGAGTGCTGGCAAAGCCAGCGGAGGGGGCAAGGAGGCCGGGCTTCCCCTCCTACCCACGCTGGTCGAGGAACGCGGTGAAGTGTTGCAGGAGCTGATGGCACTCCTGAGTAGCATGGGTATTAGACTTGTGGAAGGCACACCACAGGTTGGCTGTGCCCTCCTTGCCTCCCATCTTGGGGCCTTCCTGGCTGCGGGACGACTGTCCCCCCATGGCCTTTCAGTCTAGGGAAGGGGAAGTTGCCCTTGGTGCCTTTGCGCGAGCCGCCTCCGCCCTCGAGGATAAAGGTGTCTTGAGGCCGTGGCTTGCTGCGATTGCCCTTCTTGGGACGCTTGTTGAGGGGGTCCCTAGCCTCCCGTTCAGTGGGGACTAGCACCCACTGGTTTTTCTTCCAGAGGTCGTCCTCCTCTACCCATGCGTACTTCTCGAGCACAGTGAATAGTTCATCGGCAGAGGAGGGACAGCTCCGGGAGAGTGTCTAGTGGAGCTCCCTGGGGAGGATCCCGCTTTGCACGCCTCCATGACTGTTGAGTCAGGGACATGAGTGACTTTGCTCTTGACCTGAGTGAAGCACTTGAAGAAGCTCCAGATGGTCTCTCTTGTCCTCTGCCAAACGGTGTAGAGATGTGATGAATCCAGGGGATGCACGTAGTTCCCCTAAAAGTTCACTCAGAACTCGCACTTGAGTTGCGTGAAAGACTTGATGGAACTGGCTCTCAGGTTGTAGAACCATGAACGGGTGATTCTGGTGAGGTAGAGAGGGAAGATGTTACATTGCACCGTCTCATCCCCCCCAGCCGCTGAGATGGATGTGGAGTACACCTGCACAAATTCATACGGGTCGGCCTCACCTTTGTAGTGTTCGATGTGCGGCGGACGGTAGGGCCGCGGCCAGCGGATGCACCCGAGGTGGCGGCAGAGTGGCTGGTTGGCCCCCTCAACCTCCCGTGGAGATTCCTGGTCATTTTCCCCTTTGATAGGGGATGTGCGTTCATTGTTGGAGTCAGGGAGGGGCCCCAGAGGTCCGCTGGCACAGCGGTAGCGGCTCTTCTCCTCGGGGTTATTCGAGCTATCCTCTTGGATTTTCGGGTACCCCCCAGAGGTGGTGGTAGCCTCTTCGACCAGTCTCTTCCCCCGGTCGGGCCAGGAGCGTGGCTCATCGCGGGCGCGAGTCAGGGGGAGTTCCGATCGGTGACTGGAGGGAGCCTCCCCAGACTTTGCAGTATGCATGTGCTCTACCTCCTCCCGGGGGAACCGGGTTTGATCCACCGGGGGAGCCACAAGGGCTGGCTTGGGGGAGGACGGAGCTGATGCGCGTTGGTCGTTGGCCTGGAGGATGCCACTGGCATGTGGGACAGGCCTGACACTGGGTGAACGTCCGGCGCAGTGGTGGAAGCTGGTGAGGGGTGGGTTCCCGGAGTAACCACTAGCTTTGGTGCCGGAGCGGCCTCGGGCATTGACCCGGGGAGGCCTCTAGACACATGGGAGGCCATGGGTGTGGGAAAGGCTCCTGGCGCTGGGGGGACCCCTGGCGCGGGGAGGGTTCCAGGCACGACGGCAGTTGCTTGTGGAAGTTTCGGGCCCGGTGCATGATAACCCCCTGGAATGGGAAAGGTTCTGGGAAGGGGTAGGCCTCTCGGAGAGTCGCGCCCCCGCCTTGGGGACAATGACTACTCCCGTGGGGACCCAGCTCGCTGCAGCTGATCCCATACATGCATATCATTGACTTCCCAGGATAAGTCAAGCACAGAAGTATATTTTCATTACAGCATAGTAACTTACAAAATATTTTAAGCAGTGTGGCCTGCTGGCCTTAATACAACATAAAGATATTACAATGCCTTCGCGGCATACATGGTTGAGCAAAATAACAACTACACAGCGGAAATTAGGTGAACCCCCACAGCAAGAAGTTGACGGTAGAACAACACACATCAGGGCTCTGACGGAACTGGCTCTCCTCCTTCTGGATCCACGAAGTTCTCCACTCCTTCAACTTGATCAATGAACGCTCCATCTACTGGATTGTAGGTTGTAAGGGTGAGTACTTACGTACTCAGCAAGTCATAGGTAAGAGTATATACATATAATAGTGATGATATGAACCTATGCTTGTAAAGAAGTGTGGATGGTTGTAAAATAGTCTTTTCCTTTATGTCTCATCTCATGGCAGTATTTTTCATAGCATAGCATTGCTATTCATGTTCCACTATTTATAGTACTACCGCGACACGTCGACACACGACAGCCAACAGCAGCACTCCTTATCATGACAACACATGTCATTTGGGTAATCTTGACTTATCAAATTTTCTTTAGAAAACATACTTGTGCCACACCCCGTGGATTTAATCCACCACAGCAGACTCCTATATACCCGGGAGCTCGGAGTATTCGAATACGTTTTTAACTCTGTAGAGAGGTACTAATTTACCCGCAAGATATTCCACTTTCATGCCCATCCTATCAAGATGATTAGACCCTTCCTCACTGCATAGTGTGAGTGGCAAGGTGGAGATAACAAGAACTTTTGTTATGTTTCACTCACAATTCACCCCTGACCCTGTGGTCGGACTACCAGACCTTCCACAGTTGTGGCGGGCTATACCCCCACCCCGAATGCCTCTTCCCATTACTAGGTCAGCGTGCAATCACATCCAGTGATATGTGTAGGAGCCGCACTCCGTGCCAATCGTGCATCACTTCCCATCTCATGCAGGGGTTTCATGTGCGATCTGCATACTTACTTGTTCAGGCCTGTCCCATACCAGGCTTGCGGTTATACGTTTTTCATGCCACTAGACGCACAACATAAGGTTCTAGTCCTTATATGCCAGTGACCAGACCATCCACAGCCATGCACACATCCAGTGCCACCACCATTCCATACCAAACTCTGGTCACGGCTAGGGGTTTTATTTCATGAATATACATAAATAAATACATATATAATAGTTCATGGCTCATTATTTGATCATTTCACATTTCACATTTCACAGGCATCCAGCCTAGTACTGCCGTTTCATATTTCAATGATTCTTTCACATGCAATACTACTTATATTCAAGGTTATGTTATAGCAACTCTTAAAATATAGGTTCAAGATGTTCAAGAATATGACTTGCCTTCCGCGTCGTAAAAATCAGCAGTTGATGTTGGGTCGACAATGAAGTCCTCGAATTCAGCTTCTGGATCTACTCGGCGACAAACAAACACACAATGATTACTAACTATATTAAAATATTTTATGATCTATATGCAGATATGCTTTAAAAGAACAATCTCGACGATGCTAATTCAGACAGGATTTGGAAGCTGGGACTGAGCTAAATTCTAAAATTTGGGGAAACTAGGCTAAGGATGGGTGTTAAAGGCTCTTTGGGTTTGAAGGCATCAAAATCGACATTGAGTTCTCAGTTGGTTTGCTTAATAACAGTGAATGTCAGCCGATTGACATTTGGTTTGCGACCTGACATAACCAAGAATGGCATAGGAGTGCTTTAGAACATTTTCAATAGGCAAAACAAGTTTGGATCAATGCATTGGGTGCACAATAAAGCAAGGCATCTGTTTGACAAGGAGGTTTTTATAGAAAAGTCCAGGAGTTCAAAGAATTTGCAAAAAGATCCCTGGACACAGAGAATTGAATGCCAGCGCACTGTCAATTTCTAGGGCTGAAGCAATTGATTATTTTACTTGTGCGCTGTTTTGCCAACTATGTCAAATGGGTAGGCGAGGTTACAAGGATATTGCTGGTGAAGTGAATTGAACAACGGTGGTGAGACGACGACGAACGGCGAGGTCGAACTTGTCGGCTTTAAGGAACAAGGGCTAGCTATGGTGACAGAACACAGGGATTGATGAAACTTGAAATTGATCGAGGGCTTTAGCTTCTGAGGTAGTGTTGATGGTGCTAGAGCAAGGAATCTGGTTGTAATTGGGGTTTGGAGCTCACCGGCGTTGACACCGGACTTGGGAACGAAGGCAAAAGAGGTGATGTTGGTTTAGGACAATGCAAGTCAAAAGGGCTTGGCTACACCATCTACGAGATAAAAAGATTGAGTTGGTGCAGTCAATTTGGTCGGAGGTGAGGTGAAATAGCCAGCAACGTGAGGCGTTGACGGCGGCGCGCGAAGAAACGAAGAACTTCAACTAGGGCTCCAATTTAAATTATGGCTAGATAGGTTTGCTCAAAAAGCTCTGGTGATCATTTTAATCTACTAAAGAGAAGGCTAATTTGGACTAGAATGAGCTCAATTGCTGGAACAGCGCATTTACAATTTACGGCGATCACTGGCGATGGGGTTCACCAGAGTTCAATCAAAGGATATGTCGGGGGAAATCTCCGTGGGACTAAGTCCAGGTAAGTTGTGTCACGGTTGCCCGGGGACTTGGCCTCCGGGGCCTCCCCGGGCGCCGCCTTTTGGCTCCCGGGGCGTGGCCTCTGGAGCCCTCCCGGGCGCCGCCTTTTGCCCGGGGACTTGGCCTCCGGGGCCTCCCCGGGCGCCGCCTTTTGGCTCCCGGGACGGGGCCTCCGGTGCCCTCCCGGGCGCCGCCTTTTGCCCGGGGACTCGGCCTCCGGGGCCTCCCCGGGCGCCGCCTTTTGGCTTCCGGGACGTGGCCTCCGGTGCCCTCCCGGGCGCCGCCTTTTGCCCGGGGACTCGGCCTCCGGGGCCTCCCCGGGCGCCGCCTTTTGGATCCCGGGACGTGGCCTCCGGTGCCCTCCCGGGCGCCGCCTTTGCCCGGGGACTCGGTCTCCGGGGTCCCCCCGGGCGCCGCCTTTTGGCTCCCGGGACGTGGCCTCCGGTGCCCTCCTGGGCGCCGCCTTTTGCCTGGGGACTTGGCCTCCGGGGCCTCCCCGGGCGCCGCCTTTTGGCTCCCGGGACGGGGCCTCCGGTGCCCTCCCGGGCGCCGCCTTTTGCCCGGGGACTTGGCCTCCGGGGCCTCCCCGGGCGCCGCCTTTTGGCTCCCGGGACGCGGCCTCCGGTGCCCTCCCGGGCGCCGCCATTGGCCCGGGGACGGGGCCTCCCCGGGCGCCGCCTTTTGGCTCCTGGGACGTGGCCTCCGGTGTTGTCCCGGGCGTCGCCTTTGACCCGGGGACATGGCACCGGCCGGATCGGGAAGTGGGGGGCCGAGCTCGCTCCCTTCTCCCTGTCCCTTACCGGCCGCTCCGCCATCAAGTCGCAGGTTCTCGCCGACTTCGTCGCAGAGTGGACTCCCGCCTCTGGGCCCGGGGACGAAGATCTCCCTGTGCCGCCCCGACGCAGTGATCATTGGACCCTCATGTTCGATGGGTTGCTGTGTGTTGCCGGGGCTGGTGCGGGGGTAGTCCTCCGGAGCCCCGAGGGGAAGGAACTCGAGTACGCCGCACGGCTCGAGTTCCCCGCAACCAACAACGTCGCCGAATACGAGGCTTTGCTCCTCGAGCTGCGCCTCGCGCGCTCCCTAGGGATCCGGCGCCTCCTAGTCAAGGGAGATTCTCAGCTCGTAGTTTGCCAAATGGACAAGTCTTACCTGTGCCATGACGCAAACTTAAGTCTTTATTTGCAGGAAGTGCGAAAGATGCAAAGGCATTTCGACGGCCTCGAGGCCCGGCATATCCCGCGTAGGGACACTGACCGGGCCGACGCCTTGGCCCGGGCAGCAAGCGCCCGGGAATCGCTCCCCAAGGGGGCCTTCCTGGAGATCATCACGAAGCCCTCGGTGGTCTCCCCGGACATGGGCAACGAGCCTCATGTCCCGGAGGTCGCCGAGATCACCCGGACTCCGTCTTGGATGGACCCCCTCATCTCCTTCATCAAGGAGGAGGGGGACCCTCCTAGTGAGACCGAGGCTAAACGCCTCCGGGCTAAAGCTCGGGCATATCTCCTGCTGGAGGGGAGGCTCTACAAGCGGGGGGCTTCCGCCCTCCTGCGCTGCCTCCCCCGGCCGGAGGGACTTCAACTCCTCGAAGACATCCACGCGGGGAGCTGCGGTTCTCACCTAGCCCCGCGTGCCATCGCAGCCAAGGCCCTCCGGCAGGGCTTCTACTGGCCCACGGTCATGCGCAACGTGCGAGACCTCGTCTCCGCATGCGAGGCATGCCAGAAGATGGCCAAGGGCTCGAACCTCCCCCCTATAGCACTGCAGACGATCCCCATCACTTGGCCCTTTGTGCGCTGGGGGATGGACCTCTTAGGGCCCTTCCCCCCAGCGCCCGGGGGATACAAGTATGTGGTAGTCGTAGTCGACTATTTTACAAAGTGGGTTGAGGCGGAGCCTTTGGCCAGCATCACGTCCCGGGCCGTTCAGCGGTTTTTCTGGAAAAACGTCGTATGTCGTTTTGGTGTCCCCCGGGAAATCACCGTGGACAACGGGACCCAATTCGACTCGGCTTATTTTCGGGAATTCTGTGAAGGCCTGGGGCTCGTCATCCACTTCGCCTCTGTAGCCCATCCCTGGAGCAATGGGGCTGTCGAGAGGGTCAACGGCGTGATCCTACAGGGATTGCGCCGAAGACTCGAGCAAACCGCTTCTAAGCTGGGTGCATGGGCAGAGGAGCTCCCTAGCATCCTCTGCTCCATGCGCACGACCCCGTCCCGGGCGATGGGGCGTACTCCCTTCTCCCTGGTCTACGGGGCGGAGGTAGTCCTCCCCCCGGAGATTGGCTTCCGGTCGCTGCGGGTGGAGCTCCTGGAGGGAGCCACTCCCTCAGCATACCGGGCCAACGAGGCCAACCAGCGTCTGGAGATCGACCTCGTGGAGGAGGAACGCGACCGAGCGCTCCTCCGCCACGCCATCTACGAGCAAAAAATGGCGCGCGCGTACAATCAGCGCGTGCGCGAGAGAGCTTTCCGCATTGGGGACCTTGTCCTCAAGCGCGTGACGGACCCCCAGGCCCAGGATAAGCTCTCCCCCAAGTGGGAGGGCCCCTACAGGATCTCCGCGGTCCTGGGCTCGGGGGCCTACAAGCTCTCCAACCTCCAAAAGCAGGAGCTGAAGCACACGTGGAACTTGCGTTTACTTCGCAAGTTCTATGTTTAGCCTTACGGGCCTGTCCCCTCCCCCGGAGCGTTTACGCCGGAGGGGGAGGAGGGACACTGTATTTTCCTCCCCTTTCGCGGCTTCGCAGGGGGAGGCCCTGTACTTCATTTCATTAGCAATACATAGGTCTTGCTTTGCACTGTCTCATTGCAGGTCTTTCTCATTACCGCCCCTAGCGGCGATGCCCTCCCCGCGAGGAAGCCCTCCCCGCGAGGATGCCCTCCTTGTGAGGATGCCCTCCCCGCGAGGAAGTGGGCCAGCCCCAACAAGTCCCTACAACGGAGCCTGCACTCCCGTAGGGCGGCTTACGATCAGCCCTCGTGGACTGAGGGTGTAAGCGGCAACCCGGTCACAGTGGCCGTGGTAACGAGTCACTTTGGGAGACTAGTCCCCTGCCCAAACACTCAAGCCCCGTCTTCGGGCATTTCCTCCTCCGGGAGTCGACGTTATTCCCGGCTCCCCGTTTTCACGGCGACCGGAAGATCGGCCCCTTGCGGCTTGATGGGATCTATCTTCCTCCTCCGGGAGTCGACGTTATTCCCGGCTCTGCGTTTTCACGGCGACCGGACGATTGGTCCCCAGCGACCTTATTCCCGGCTCCCCGTTCTCACGGCGACCGGATGAATGCCTCCCGGAGACCCTATTCCCGGCTCCCCGTTCTCACGGCGACCGGACGATTGTCTCTCGGAGAAGTCGGATTTCTCGGGCATTTTCTTCCTCGAAGACCCTATTCCCAGCTCCCCGTTCTCACGGCGATCGGACGAATGTCCCCTAGGAAGCTCGCCTCTGGAAATCTCATCGGGTTCTCTCGGACTTTCCTCCCGCTTGAGGCCTTATTCCCGGCTCCCCGTTCTCACGGCGACCGGACGATTATCTCCCGGAAGGTCTTCTCCTTGAAAACCTCATTTTAAAGTTTTCTTACTTAGAAAATTTCCTATCCTACAGGTGGCCTCTACCCCGCGGGCCTTGTTACCCCCACAGCGTGCGGAGCTATTCTCCGGCCCGCTGTGGGCGGGGGAGATAAGGAACCCCCGGGTGTCGACTGCACCGCCCACGAGGAAACTTAGCTCGTCCTTGTTAAGATGAGTCGTCCAGACCATCCAAGAAGAAGAAAATAAAGAGGCAGTGAAAAGAAACGACAACACAGCGCTTTATTGATCAGCAAACCCGGAGGACATCTTCCCCCTCCGGTGGGCTTCGGAAACGATACAACCCGGGTTCTAACCCGGGGGATTCTCTAAGCCCTAAGGCTCCTACGCCTAATACTCCCGGAGGCTCTCCGCTAGCTCCCTGGTCAAGTCCCGGTACAACGGCCGAACGCGGCGCCGAGCGTCCCGGAGCACATCTTCTGGCCAAAACTCGTATCCCGCCGGTGGAAGTATCCGGAGGGGAGGGATCATCCGGAGCCCCGGTCGCGGAGGGGACAATTCGGCACGGTGATTATCGAAGTTGTCCAAGTGCCACTCCGGATGCCACCTCAACCGGATCGGCTCTTGGACACTATTCTCGCCGCAATTCCCGGAGATAAGGCTTAGCAAAATTAAAGCCGCTTGGGCGTCCCCCGGGGAGCCCCTCCCGGACCTTCGCCCGGGAGAAACCTCCCGGGAACCCTGGTAACAGTAAGTTCAATTCAAAGACTTAGAAAAAATTCTAACTTCATTGCATTAAAAATTTTTATGTACAAGTGCCCGGGGCTTCTTCTAAGAAGCTACCGGAATCAAAAAATACTAAAACAAAAAAGGGCCCTAGCTAAGACCCGGGGGGAGGCTCATACATGTTCATTGGCGTCCTCCCCCCGGGGGGCTTCCTCCGAGGCCGGGGCTGGGGCGTCTCCTACCGGAGGCGCCGGAGCCGGGAACCACGCCCGGATGATCCGGTCGTAGAACCCTCCGGCGAGCTGCTCGACCTCCCGGCGCGAAGGCTCGAAGGAGTCCGGGAATCTTCGGGGGATGCGGCCCCCGATCGCCCGGGCGCCGACCCCCCGGAACTCGACGAGCCCCGCAGCGGCCGCGACGACGGGGATCGCCCGACCCTGCGCCCGAACATCGGTAGCCTCCGGGATGGCGGAGACCTGTGCGTTGAGGAAAAGCACAGCCTCCGTGAGGGTCGCCGGCGGGACCTCCCTGCTCCCGGAGCCGAGGCTTACGCCAAGGCCCTCGAGGGCCGTCCGGACGAAGCGGCCCGCGTCCGCCACCGCCCGGACGCTTGAGCTCTCGAGCTCGCGGAGCGCCTCCTCCCTCGCCTTGGCATCCTCCCGGAGGCACGCGTTGATGGCCTCGGAAATATGAACCTGGGCCCTGACCCGGGTCAATTCCGCGAGGGCTTCGTCACGTTCCCGGAGGGCCTCCTCGCGCTGCCCTACGGAGGCGGCAGCCCGGCCCTCCGCCTCCTTAAGCAGCTGGGCGACCCGCTGCTCAAGGCCCCAGGTAACAGCTGCCACCTACAAAATACATAAGAGTTAGAAAAATTTCAAAGTGCAGGGGATGATCGAAGGCGTTATCGACTCGGGTTACCTGGGCCCCGAGGGACTGAAGCCCCTCAAAACGCTCATAGAGCGTCCCTCCCGCGACGAAGGCCTGCACCTTCCGGGTATGCAGGCCCTCTGAGTAGCGGGCGACCTCCCCCGCGGGGAGCAAAGGGGTCTCCCGCCCGGAGCCGCTGGCGCCGCCGGCGGGGGGTCCCCGGACCTCAAGGTCCGGTAACGCGGCTGGCGTCTTCGTCGACGAGGTAGTGCCCCCCGAAGACGTGGCCGAGGAGCTCTCGGCGGGAGCCTCCGCCCGGGGGGGAACCATCAAGCCTTTCCCTGCCCCGGGCCGGAAGGTCCTCGGGGCCCCTCCTCCGAAGGAACCTCGTAAACCGAGGGGCTCCCCCCCTCGTCCACCGGCCAGACCCGCGGGGGCGAGCCCCCCACGAATCTCACCTCCAGCCTCTCTGGCTCCAAAGAGGCCGGAAGGGGCGGGAGGAGCTCCACCGTGAGCGGCGATGGGGCGTAGTTCGCCGAGTCGGACGCCGCCCCGCCCGCGGTCGCCTCCTTCCCCCGCGCCTCGACGGGGCCCTTCGGGGGAGGAGGCGTTGCCTCCTTCCGGGACGGAGCCCGGGCACGCTCGCCCCCGGGGGTCTGGTCCCGGGGCTTCGCCGGTGTCGCCGCCGGAGTCGTCGATGGGCCGGGGGTCTTTTGAACCCGGGCCTTCTTGTGCTCCGAGCCCCCAGCCGCCTCCTTCCCCCGTTTGTGCGACCCGGGGGTGGGGAGAGGCTTCCTCTCCGGCAGCTTTAGCCCGAAGGCCGCCGCTACCAGGTTCTTGGGGGGGCCCTCGCCCACGGCGCGCACGACGCGCTCGTGCTCATCCGCGAAGTACCTCCCCAAGAGGTTCTCCGCCTTCTCCCGCGCCGCCGGGTACGGCCGGACTGCAAGAGGTAAAGAGTTAGTCAATTTCTTAAAAATTTTGTAAGAACAATGCAGCGGGTTCCCGGAGCTTACGTCGCATCACCGGCTTCACCGGGGGCCGCTGCTCGGGGCCCATGCCGGTCCCCCTCTTCCCGCCGGTGAAGGGGGAGATCCGGAGGAGAGCCATCTCCTCAGCCGCGTCCCGCATCAAGCGGGTCTTCTTGGAGAGGATCACCTTGCCGAGGAGCTCGTACTCCTCGTCCGTCCACACCGGCGGCTTTGGTGCGGACGACCGGCTGTAGGTGGGGGCCTCCGGGGCGTACACCACCGCGTCGTCTCGGACCCGGAGGTAGAACCACCTCCGGACCCAATCCCCCCAGTGGTCCCGGGAGGCCGCCGCTGGGTAGTCGATTACCCGGGCCGGCATCATCTGGACCATTACCGAACCGAAGGGGGACTTGGGGCCCCCCTTCACCAGGTGGGAGGTCCGCGCCGCCGGTTCGTAGAAGAACCGGAAGTCGCGAAGGTCGGGCTCCCGCCCGGTCGCTGTCTCGAAGAGCCAAATGAAGAGGCCCATCCGGACAAGCGCGTTCGGGGTGAGGTGGTTGAGAGCCACCCCATACTCCTTGAGAAACTCCCGGAGCATGGGATGCACCGGGAGCCGGAGCCCCGCCTGGAGGAAGGCCTCGAAGGCCACGATCTCTCCGGGCCTGGGGCGGGGGGCTCCGTCCTTCTTCACGGGGACTCGGATGTCCCCGGCCGCAACGATGCCCCTTTCGGCCAAGGACTCGGCGTCCTCGACCGTGAACTCGGACGCCCAGAGCAAATCCGAGGGGATTTCCTCCGGGGGCACCTCCGTGGTCTTCGTTCGACCCTTGGGTGCCATGAGGTTAGTTTTCTTTTTGGCTAACTTTGCAGGACGCTACTACCAGAAACTCCCGGACGCCTGCTACCGGAAAATGCTACCGGTGAAAGCTACCGGGAAAAGCTACCGGGAGAGGGCTACCGGGAGAGCAAAAATCGTTGTGGCTGAGAATTTGGAATGAGCCTCCGGGCCCCCCAAGGACCTATTTATAGGGGCGGGCCGTGGTCTAGATGCACGCCACGTGGCACCCGCGGATCAATCTGGACCGTAGAAGTTCAAACCGTGCGCGGGAAACGAAGGGACGGGCGCGTGAATCGAGGCGCCGGTTCGAACCACGCGCGCATTTATGGCGAAACGGCGCGGCTTTAAGTGTGGGGCACGGAAGCCAAAGCGTCGCGGCTCCGGTAACCTAGCCCGGAGATCTTCCCGGTGACCTGAACCATACCCACCGGGGATTCGAGCATCGTCCCCGACGGGCATGGGGGGCTGCTGTCGGGGGAAATCTCCATGGGACTAAGTCCAGGTAAGTTGTGTCACGGTTGCCCGTGGACTTGGCCTCCGGGGCCTCCCCGGGCGCCGCCTTTTGGCTCCCGGGGCGTGGCCTCCGGTGCCCTCCCGGGCGCCGCCTTTTGCCCAGGGACTTGGCCTCCGGGGCCTCCCCGGGCGCCGCCTTTTGGCTCTCGGGACGGGGCCTCCGGTGCCCACCCGGGCGCCGCCTTTTGCCCGGGGACTCGGCCTCCGGGGCCTCCCCGGGCGCCGCCTTTTGGCTCCCGGGACGTGGCCTCCGGTGCCCTCCCGGGCGCCGCCTTTTGCCCGGGGACTTGGCCTCCGGGGCCTCCCCGGGCGCCGCATTTTGGCTCCGGGACGGGGCCTCCGGTGCCCTCCCGGGCGCCGCCTTTTGCCCGGGGACTTGGCCTCCGTGGCCTCCCCGGGCGCCGCCTTTTGGCTCCCGGGACGCGGCCTCCGGTGCCCTCCCGGGCGCCGCCATTGGCCCGGGGACGGGGCCTCCCCGGGCGCCGCCTTTTGGCTCCCGGGACATGGCCTCCGGTGTTGTCCCGGGCGCCGCCTTTGACCCGGGGACATGGCCTCCGGCGCCGTCCCGGGCCTCATCACCCTCCTGAAGGTAAAGTCTCGAACTGTTTGTCACGTGCAGGTCACGCGAGGGGCGCCTCGGGAACTAGTGACCACCTGTCAAGCATCCAAGGCGTTTGACCGGGAGAAGGATGTTCCTGCCCTTCAATCCGACGGTGGCTTCCAGGGTAGTTTAGGTTTTTTGCTGCTTTTTGGGGCTATAAATAGCCCTTGTACCCCTCTGTTGTAAGGGATCGGTTCATTTATTGGAATAGCTAAATTCACAGGTGTGCTCCGGAAGCCTCTCCCCCGGAGAGAGCCTCCCCAGCCGACTCCGGTCGGGAGCGCGTCGACAGGACTAGGGCCTCCACCGGGACCCAAACCTGTATAAACCCGCGTGTTATTCTTTGTGTTTGTCCGGCGGGGGAGGACCGGTCATCCGGTCAACCCGCGCCGCGTAATCTTCGCTATGATCACTCTCAAAACCTGCCAGGGTATTTGCAATACCACGACAGGCTATAGCACAGAGAGATGAGCAGGAGGAACTTACTGGTCGAATCAAGTTGGGATTTGATGCAGCAATTTGATCTGGTGATGTGCTCCTCCTCGGCGGCTCGCCGGAGAAGAAGAAGTGAAGAAAATATGGTACTTAGCGGATTTCTGGTGAAGTGAAGGTTGCACAGGGCGAAGGAGGATTTAAATAGGCAAAGGACGAAGCTTGCGAGGAGGGAGCAGCTACAAAGTTTGTGCTGGGGAAAAGAAATTGGCCGAGCGTAGAAGAAACAGCGGCGATGAAGCATTGGGAAAAGCAAACAGCGGCAACGACAGGACGACGAGCAGGCGGCTCTGCAGCTGCATTTGGTCGGCACTTTGGAACTTGGTGCTGGGCGGTGCAAAGAGGAGGCGACAAGGTTGGCACGGCGTGGCGACGTGGTGCGAAGTTACTGACAAAGCTGCTGTTGCTGCTAGAGTGTGGTTGCAAGCGCGCGGTTGCTGGTCATTGGTGCTGCCACAGCGACGGCTTAGGCGTGGACATGTGCGCACATGCAAGCACAAACGAGCACAGGCACAGGCGAAGGCAAAGCTTGGCCGGCGGCGAAGATCACGGTGAAGCTGGCGCTGGTCGAATGTGCTGGCGCTGTTGGTCGAAAAGGGCTGGGGAGCTCTGGTCGAAACAATGATTTGGACCAGATTGCAATTACAAAAATTGGGTTTTGAACTGATTTGTAATTCTTGAGATTTAGATGGTTAGGGCTGAATCTGATTTCACTGATCTGGCAAACTTTATTCAGCAGATGATTTTGCAAAGATAGAAGATAAGATTTGGAACATTTGAATAGTTTTTGAATGAAAATGATAATAGTGTAATTTAGGGTATTTGAAATGTGGACTTTGTCAAAATTGAAATTCTGGGATTTAGGATGAAATTTTGATATTCTCATAGAAGAAGATTTTGTATTGAATAGCATTTGGGAGGTGTTCCCTGAATCAGATTTGAATTTGGAGCTGATTTGTTGCTTTTAGCCTTTTCAGGCTTCTGGAAAATTAGAAAAAGGACTAATCCGCGATACTTCTTGGAATGATTAGTGAAAATGGTCTAGATGATAGAATCTGACTACCAACTTTTTGGATTAAGGTATTGGCATACCTTGATCATAATCCAAGAATAATCTGACTGGATTAGGTCAAGATTTGATTAAATCAGAGTTCAGAATATTTAGGGTAATTAGGATACTTAATTAACTAATTTATGTTTTCAAAAACAGAAAGGATTGACAAATCTGGAAGTTAGAGACCGAATTGGATTTGGCTTCTGAAGGCTTTTAATCTCAGGATAAATAGTAGGTCAAATCTAGAAAATAAGATCTTGATTTGGGTTCATAGGGAAGATTGTGAGATTTTAGGGCTTAGGATAGAATAAGTTTGGGCTGATTTTGCTGATCTTGAAGAGACATATGCATGCATGACTTTTTATGAAAAAGAATTATCACCCCAAACCCAGGGTGTTAAACGGAGAGGGAAATATTCCTGGCGCGGGGTGTAGGATCAAGGATGCCGACTAGAGGGGGTGGTGAATAGGAGGCTTTAAAAATTTTGAAATGAAACAACTTTTGCAAATAAAGAAAACACGAACTAAACAAATAAATAATATATTGCACAATTAAAAGAGGAAGAGAAAACAAACACGAGATTTATCCCGAGGTTTCAAAGACTCACCCAGTCTCCCCTACTCCTCGTTGAAGCACTCAAATGAATGAGTCTTGCTTCAATGTCCACGAAGGATATTTCTCACTAATGGTTGCTTCTTGTCCACTCTGGAAAGGCAAGCACCGATGCCTTTTACAATCACGCCGAGTCTCTCCGACAACCTCCGAAATGGAGAGATCAACGGCCACGCCACCAAACCGTCTAGGTGAGGGCGTTCACCAAGAGTAATAAGTTGCACGGTATTTTCTAGACCCACAACAAGCACCGAGGAACTCTATGTATGCAAATGATGCAAGTAAAATACTCGGTGAATCACAAAACTCAATACTTGATCAAAAGATCAAGATTTTAATGCTAAGAACAAATGCTCAAATGTGTATAAGAGAATGAGGCTGCTGGTTATCTAAAACATCTGCTCAAAGCCTCTATTTATAGACCAAATGAATAAAATAGCCGTTGTGCTCGAGCTGGAAAGAAACAGCACATGCTGACAGTCAGCATAGACCACAAGTAGTGAAAAGCAAATCTCGGAAAAAATTCAGCTAGCTGTTGTGGTCGAATATGGAAACAAAACACCACATACTGATAGTCAAGAACACATGCTGACAGTCAGCATCTACCTCAACAGCTCGACAAAAATCACGGATAAAACTTAGCTAGCCGTTTGTGGTCATATATGGAAATAAAACAACTTATACTGACAGTCAGCATAACATGCCGATAGTCAGTATTGACCATAAAACGTCCAGTAAAAAAAAACTCAGAAAGAAAATAACTTGTGGTTGAAACTCATGTTGATAGTCGGCAACACATGCTGACAGTCAGTGTAAGTCAAAAAGTTTCAGCTCAAAAAGACATGCTCTCTGGACAAATGGTAGTAACAAAAACTGACAGTCAGGCTGATTGTCAACATCACATGCTGACTGTCAATGTGAGTAAAAACAATAATTAATTTTTATCCAAAGATCCAATTGAAGTGTTTTATAGTTTGTTTAAAAGATAATTTAAAGGGCTATAATTTTGTCAACAAGAGCAAGACCTAGATCGGCCTAGATAAATCTATAAACTTCAAAAAGAGTTCCTGTTGCCAAAATATCTGAAAACCAAACCATTTAAAAACACATAACCAACCGAGATGAATGAATGCAATGACCTAAGAGTTTCTCGGTTTATGCTGAAAAATAGATAGAACTTACAACCCCTCTTAATAGTACGGTTAAAACTAAAAACAAATTTCTATAAACCGATCAAACTTCAAACACCGAGATCGGTAAAAATAAAAAGAATTTTTACCTTGGGTCCTTTGCAACTTCAATCTTGCGATTTGTGTCTCATCTTTTTACCTGGGTTCTTATGACTTCTATCTTGATCATCTTGCATATTTTGCCAAAAGAACTCTATATCCAAATAGCTCAAAAACATAATTAGTCTGAAACGCTTGTTTTCATTAATCATCAAAAATAGGCATAAGGGCCTAGATGCAACAATCTCCCCCTTTTTGATGATTGATGACAACATTGTTTGATAATAATAAAATCAATGACTCCCCTTGAGTGTATGCATGAGCTCACAAATAATATTCTTGAGTCAAACAATATATGATATGTATCACAAAAATTAATGAGAAGTTCATATCATAAAACAATAAAGAACAATCAACATCATATAATAATAAGGACCAAAACATCATATAAGTGCCAAACATCCATAAAAAATCATACATGATAGAAATGTCATACATAATTCTCCCCCTTTGTCATCTAGCACAAAAAGACAGGAGTCGACTCAACCAAAAAGAAAACTACAACCTAAGACTAATCACTAGAGGAAAAGCCTAAGACAGCTGTGTCTCCCAAGCCTGCGGGAGAGCCGGTCAGATCGACTGCTGGAGCAATGGAGGTTGGTGCAGTATCTGTAGTTGAGCCAGGTGAGGAGGCAGCTGGGTGGGCCCTCTTGCGAAGGATCGGAGTGGATAACAAAAGCAAGCGACCCAAAATCTGCTCTTGCTGAGCTAGAAGGCGAACTAGGAGCTGGTGATGCTCCTCCAGGGTGTGAAGAATCTGCTGCTGAGTCTGAAGCACCTGATTGACAGAATGCTGGAGCTTAGCTAAGGAAGAGGATTTGGTGCGTGTGTCCCCGGTAGGTGCCTGACCAGCCGCCTGACCTGGAGCCTCGTCTCTTGACTCACCAGCAGCATCATCATCAGATGTAGGAGAGGCAGGATCAGGTGCAGCTGCAGGGCGCGCACCAAGACGGCGATCAGCCTGACTCGGTGGATAGAAGACCAGAGGGTGGTGAGGCCGAGGAAGATCAGCATCAACTGCCCTGATATGAAGAAGTAGCACCATAATGTATGGAGCATAGAGTAGATGGTGACGCGGGGCAAAGAGAACGTGCTAAATCTCACTAATAAGCAGATTAGCGACGTCAAAGGGCTCCTCCCGAAAGATAGAAATCAGAACGTGAAGGGCGAGATAGGTGACTCGCGCCCTGTCTCCAGTCATCGGGAGCAAGGTAAGACGGAGGATCTTGAGGGCAAGGTCAACATCGCGGCGCAGGCCAGCAATGTGACAGAGCTGAAAAGGACCATAATAGAGCATGGCTACCTCGCAATGCTCAAGATCTGAAAGTGTGTGGAGCTGGCGGCTAGAAGCGGGACGAACGAGACTAAGAGTAGCCTCAAATTGCTCCTTCGTGACAGTGTGGACTTGGAGGCCTGTCATGAAGGTCAATGAGTCGCGTTGAGGAGAAATGAAGACGGTGGCGTAGAACTAGCGAATCGGCTGATCAGCCCAGTGGAGAGAAGAGTTAGAGACGAGATCTCTTAACCTTACAGAAGTGAAAGAGTCGGCCAAGGAGACTATGCCTGTGCCGGAAGCGATCGTCTGCCAGGAAAGGGAGTGATGAACGAAAATGGGGACACTGCAGTAGATGCTGGTCCACAGATCAAGGTGAAGGTTGGTGCAGAAAGTGAGAACCTGGCAGGAGTCTCGGCCAGTGGGACGAGGGGACAGGTGGGGGTTCGTGGACCGAAGGGTGCGAAGGTGACTAGCGTGCCACTTGGAATAATCAACAGGGACACGCTTTGGTGGAGGAGAATGTGACCTGGACGCCTGACCCATTGAACGCCTGCTATTTGCGGTGTTCTTCCGACGAGCAACATGACGGGATGAGGAAGGCTGGGATGACATGACGCAAAAAACAGAGAGTTGGAACAGAGGCTTTGGTGGAGATGGGCGAGAACGGCCGGCAAGGGATGGTGCGGCACTGTGAGGCAGCAGCACGGTGAGGCTCAGCGGCTTGGCGAGCTGCGTCACGGCGAGGCACGGCGAGGTGCGGCGAGATGCGGCGAGAAGGGATGGTGAGGCACGGCGAGAAGTGACGCACGGCTCGGCAGCGGAGAGGTGCGAAGAGGCACGGTGAGGTGCGGCAAGGCGAGAGGAGGCAGCGGCAGCGAGAGGGGAGGCAAAGAGTCAAGGGAAAAAAACTGTGCTAGGGTTTAGGGGACATACACTGACAGTCAGTGTAATATATTGACAATCAGCACAAACACTAGGGATTTGAGACTGACAATCAGTGTGAAGCACTGACAATCAGCACAAAGAACTAGGTTTTGAAACCGACAGTCAGTGTGATACGCTGACAGTCAGTGAGGGTCACCACTTCGACCAGAGGCTACGACCAGGCTTCTAAGTAAAGAACTGGCATTCAGTGTGGGATGCTGACTGTTAGCAAGGGCAACGACTTCAACCAGATAGCAGACTTCGACCAAAGAGAGAATAAATAGATATTTAAATATTTAACAGGTCAACTAGCATTTGCAATATGAATTATATTTAATTCACTTCTGAGAAAGCAAAATCTATTCTCATCTAAGGGTTTGGTGAAACTATCTGCCAGCTGCATGTCAGTTCTGGTATAACTTACATCTATATCTCCTTTTGCCACATGATCTCTTATAAAATGGTGCCTTATTTCAATATGCTTTGTTCTAGAGTGTTGAACAGGATTATTTGTAATTTTAATGGAACTTTCATTATCACACAAGAGTGGTACTTTTTCAAATGTAATTCCATAATCCAGAAATGTTTGCTTCATCCACAAAATTTGAGCACAACAACTACCCACCGAAACATATTCTGCTTCAGCGATGGAGAGAGCTATGAAATTTTGTTTCTTAGATGACCAAGATACTAGTGATCTTCCCAAAAGTTGACAACTACCAGATGTGCTTTTCCTATCAATTTTGCAACCCGCATAATCTGAATCTGAATAACCAATTAATTCAAACTTTGCATTTTTCGGATACCAAAGGCCTAAGTTAGGATTGCATTTCAAGTACATAAGGATTCTTTTAATAGCAATCAAATGACATTCCATAGGGGCTGACTGAAATCTAGCACATAAGCAAACACTAAACATGATGTCAGGCCTAGATGCAGTAAGGTATAGAAATTTACCAATCATAGACCTATAAAGTTTAGAATCAATCACTTTTCCGTTGTTGTCCATATTGAGATGTCCATTAGTGGCCATAGGAGTTTTGACTGCTTTAGCATCTTCCATCCCAAAGCGCTTGAGCAAGTCTTTCACATACTTCGTTTGACTCACGAACGTTTCGTTCTTGAGTTGCTTGATTTGAAGTCCAAGAAAGAAGCTTAACTCACTGATCATTGACATCTCAAATTCCCTAGACATCATTTCTCCAAACTCATGACAAAAATATTCATTAGTAGATCCAAATATAATATCATCAACATATATTTCACATATGAACAAATCTTTTTCAATCATTTTTGTAAAAAGTGTTGTGTCTACCTTATCAATTTTAAAACCTTTTGATAAAAGAAAGTCTCTAAGTCGTTCATACCAAGCTCGAGGAGCTTGCTTGAGACCAGCTTTAGAAAGTTTGTACACATGGTTTCGAAAATTTGGAATCTTCAAAATCGGGAGATTGTTTCTCAATTTAAAAAGGCACTTTTTACATCCATTTGAAATAAATTAATATTAAAATTTAATGCATAAGCAAGAAGTAAACGAATAGCTTCAAGCCTTGCTACTAGTGCAAAGGTTTCACCAAGGTCTAAACCTTCAACTTGAGAAAAATCTTGTGCAACAAGACAAACTTTGTTTCTAATGACTACACCATTTTCATCTTGCTTATTTCTAAAAACCCATTTTGTTCCAATCACATTATAATCCTTGGGTCTTTCCACTAAAGTCCATACTTTATTACTAGAGAAATTATTAAGTTCATCATGCATAGCATTTAGCCAATCTGGATCACTAAGAGCTTCATCTACAAGTTTAGGTTCTAGAGATGATACAAAAGAATGATGTTCACAAAAAGAAGCAATACGAGAGCGAGTTTGAACACCCTTACTGACATCACCCAGTACTTGATCTAGAGGGTGATCCTTGATGATGGTTTGATGTTGCCTTAGTGCTTCTTCTTGTGCTGCTTCTCCTTGATTTAGCTCTGGTGGATCAATATGAGGTGATGATGTATGATGATCATCATTCTCTATATTCTCATCATGTTCTTGATCATCTTCTCTTGGTTTGATGTCTCCAATGGTAATGTTCTTCACAGCTTCTTGAAGATCTTTACATGAAACTTCACAAGAAACTTGCTCCTTTTGCGAGCCATTAGTTTCATCAAATTCTATGTCGCACGATTCTTCAATACAACTAGAATTTTTATTAAAGACTCGATAAGTTTTGCTAGTGGTGGAATATCCGACTAGAAAGTTTTCATCTACTCTTCTTTGAAATTTACCTCAAAAGTTTCTTTTTCTAAGGATATAGCATTTACAATCGAAAACTCGAAAATAAGAAACATTTGGCTTACGTAGGGAGTTAAATTTAGAAGAGGATGCAAATAAAGCCGATTAATAAAATATCAAGCAGTATGAACGGCTTCGGCCCAAAAGTGAGTAGGAGTGTCATACTCGCTTAGCATTATTCTTGCCATTTCTATTAGTGTTCGAATTTTCCTTTCCACAACTCCATTTTTCTGTGGAGTGTAAGAAGTAGAAAATTCGTGTTTAATGCTTAGCGAGTCACAAAAATCAACTAAAGTTGAATTAACGAATTCTCAATCATGATCACTACGGATTTTCTTGATGGAAAGTTCGAAATGAGTGGAAACATGTTTTGCAAAATTTTTGAAAACATCGGGAGTTTCAGATTTATGAGAAATAAAGAAGACGTACCCAAGTGTAGCGAGTAAAATCATCAACAATAACAAAACCATAGTTGTTACCCCCGATACTTTGGAACTCGGAAGGTCCAAATAAATCCATATGCTGCAGTTCCAAAGGTTTGCAAGTTGAAAGAACACGCTTAATTGCATGTGAAGTAGCTACTTGCTTGCCAGCTTGACAAGCGCTACAAGGTTTATCCTTTTCAAAATTCACATATTTTAAGCCAACAACCAAATCACGTTTTAAAAGCTTTTTAAGTTGATGCATTCCAGCATGTGCGAGCCTTCTATGCCATAGACAACCTTTTGAGGTTTGAGAGATAAGACATGTTGAAAGGGATGCATCTTTAGAGTAAAAATTAACAAGATAGAGATTTTCAAAATGAAAGCCTTTGAAAATCAAAGAATTATCTTTTAAACTTTCAACTAAAAATTCTTTAGGATAAAAAAGGCAGCGAAATCCAAGATCACAAATTTGTGCAATGGATAGCAAATTAAAGTTCGGAGATTCAACAAGTACAACATTTGAAATTGAAAGATCATTAGATATAGCAATTTTACCCAAGCCTACCACATTTCCTTAACGATTGTCGCCAAAGGTGATATTTTGGTTTTCACTTGAGTTATCTTCCAATGAGGTGAATATCTTTTTGTTACTGGTCATGTGTTTAGAGCATCCACTATCTAGCACCCAATGTTTTCCACCGGTCTTGTAATTCACCTACAAAACAAAAGAATTAAATCTTTTTAGGCACCCAAAACCTTTTTGAGTCCTTCGATGTTAGCAATCAAAGCTTTGGGTACCCAAATTGATTTCTTCTTTTTATTTAGCATGGGTGCACCAACAAATTTTGCTATAGCATATCCTTTCTTTGACCTTTTGAGCATGTAGCAAGTATCAAAATAAGTTGAAGTCATTAAAGGACAAGCATCATGTGAATGGCCTGTTTTATGGCATTTAAAGCAAAATGTGTTGGATGCTTTTACAAATACAGTTTTTGTATTTAATTTCTTTCCTTTCTTCGGAAAGTATCCAAGTCCTTCTTTTCTAAATGAGTATTTTTGTTTGCTGAGAATAAGATCAAAAGATACTTTTCCTTTGTAACAATTCTCTAATCCTTTTCCAAGCTTCTCAATCTGTGCCTTAAGTTCATTATTTTCATTTAAAATTATTTCATTAAAAGCACATGGTATATCAAGAGAATTATGACAACTAGTAGTCATATTATTCTGAGGGATAGCATTGGAAGGATTATCATCTAGGTGACAAGAAATGGCTACATCTTCCTTAGATGGTGCATTAGTGATATCTTTAATGAGAAGACTTTCATATGAATCTTTTAACTCTGAGTATTGAGTGCGTAAAGAAGAATACTCTTCTTTAAGTGCTCTATACTTCATTTTTGTGATTCCAAAGACTTCATTTAATTCATTAATCATTTTTACTAGTTCATCATATGAAGGGTTATGATAATATACCTTTTCATCACCTTTAGCCATAAGACAAAGGGATGATCTTTTCGATATGTTGTTGTTGCCAAGAGCTAATCCGGCTAGCTTCTTGGAACAACCTCCTTCATCATCGGAGTCAGAATCGGAGCTCTCTCCTCTGGACATCCATTCTCCGAAGCAGGCTTCTTTGGTTGCACCATTATTCTTCTTGAAGAATTTCTTCTTGTCCCAAGTCTTGTTCTTGTTTGGACATCTTGATGCTATATGTCCCTTTTCATGACATCCATAGGATATGATGTCCTTGAAGTTTGCTTGCTTTGACCCCTTTGGTCTTGTGTCAATGTTGATTCCTTTCTTGTGCAACCTGCGAAGAAGTTTTTGAGTGTTCTTTACCATAAGGGCTAGATCCTCATCGGAGGAGCCATCGCTTGAGTCATCTTTGGAGCCGGCTTTGAAGGCTAACGTCTTCTTTTTCATCTCCAATGGTTCGGCCGCTTCCTTCTTCTCCTTTCGATGCATCTCATGGGTGATGAGGTTCCCATAGAGATCAGTAGGCGTGGTGGATGATAAGTCAGAGTTGGTGAGCACCGTCACTAGTGTGTCGAAACTTTCCGGAAGAGCCATGAGCATTTTCCTCACAATTTTGATGTTAGTAAAAACAACTCCTAGCCCCTGGAGCTCATTCACAATGTTGTTCAACTGAGTAAACATGGAATCCATGGACTCGATTGGCGACATGGTGAATGTCTCGTATCGTTGGATCATGAGCAGCTTTGCCTCCTTGACTTTAGTAGTGCCCTCGTATATTTCCTCGAGAGTGGTCCAAACCTTGTGAGCGATGGTAAGATTGCTCACACAGTTGAACTCATTTAAAGACAAGCCGGCAAAGAGAGCATTTTTGACACGGGCGTTTAAGTGGAGTTTTCTCCTATCGTCATTAGAGTGACTTGCCGGATCATCTAGAGAAGTAAACCCAAGCTTAACTCTGTCCCAAACATCAAGCCCCATTGCCTCTAGAAACACCGACATGCGTACTTTCCAATAAGGATAGTTAGTCCCATCAAAGATAGGCACATGACCGGTATGACCGAGATGAAAACCCTCATTTGATGTCATCCTCTCTCTAGGCGGTGAAGCCTACTCAAAGAGAGACCAAGCCCTGATACCACGTGCAGGTTCAAGGATGCCGACTAGAGGGGGGTGAATAGAAGGCTTTAAAACTTTTGAAATGAAAGAACTTTTACAAATAAAGAAAACAAGAACTAAAACAAATAAATAATATATTTTACAATTAAAAGAGGAAGGGAAAACAAACGCGAAGATTTATCCCGAGGTTTTGGAGACTCGCCCAGTCTCCCCTACTCCTCATTGAAGTACTCAAATGAATGAGTCTTTCTTCAATATCCATGAAGGATATTTCTCACTAATGGTTGCTCCTTGTCCACTCAAGAAAGGCGAGCACAAATGCCTTTTACAATCACGCCGAGTCTCTCCGACAATCTCTGAAATGGAGAGATCAACGGCCATGCCACCAAACCGTTTAGGTGAGGGCGTTCACCAAGAGTAATAAGTTGCATGGTCTTTTCTATACCTCCAACAAGCACCGAGGAACTCTAAGTATGGAAATGATGCACATAAAACACTCGGTGGATCACAAAACTCAAGACTTGATCAAAAGATCAAGATTTTAATGCTAAGAACAAATGCTCAAATGTGTATAAGAGAATGAGGCTACTGGTTATCTAAAACATCTGCTCAAAGCCTCTATATATAGCCCAAATGAAGAAAATAGCCGTTATGCTTGAGCTGGAAAGAAACAGGATATGCTAATAGTCAGCATAGCATGCTGACAGTCAGCATAGACCACGAGCAGTGAAAAGCAAATCTCAGAGAAAACTCAGCTAACCGTTGTGGTCGAATATGGAAACAAAACACCACATACTGACAGTCAGCAACACATGCTGACAGTCAGCATCTACCTCAACAGCTTGACAAAAATCACGGATAAAACTTAGCTAGCCGTTTGTGGTCGTATATAGAAAGAAAAAAACTCATGCTGACAGTTAGAAAAACATGCTGACAGTCAGTATCGACCACAAAACGTCCAGTAAAACAAAACTCAGAAAGCAAATAACTTGTGGTCGAAACTCATATTGACAGTCAGCAACACATGCTGACAGTCAGCATAAGTCAAAAAGTTTCAGCTCAAAAAGACATGCTCTCTGGACAAATGGCAGTAACAAAAACTGACAGTCAGGCTGACTGTCAGCATCACATGCTGATTATCAATGTGAATAAAAATAGTCATAAATTTTGATGCAAAGATCTGATTGAAGAGTTTTATAGCCTGTTTGAAAGATAATTTAAAAGGCTATAATTTTGTCAACAAGAGCAAACCCTAGATCGGCCTAGATAAATCTGTAAACTTCAAAAAGTGTTCCTATTGCCAAAATATCTGAAAACCAAACCATTTAAAAACACAAAACCAACTGAGATGAATGAATGCAATGACCTAAGAGTTTCTCGGTTTATGCTGGAAATATAGAGAGAACTTGCAACCCCTCTAAATAGTAGGGTTAAAAGTAAAAACAAATTTCTATAAACCAATCAAACTCCAAACCAAGATCGGTAAAAATAAAAAGACTTTTTACCTTAGGTCCTTTGCAACTTCAATCTTGCGACTTGCGTCTCGTCTTTTACCTGGGTTCTTATGACTTCTATCTTGATCATCTTGCATATTTTGCCAAAAGAACTCTGTATCCAAATAGATCAAAAACACAATTAGTCTGAAACTCTTGTTTTCATTAATCATCAAAAATAGGCATAAGGGCCTAGATGCAACACGGGGAAGGCGGCCGGGTGCCCCATGAAAAATGGAGGCAGTGCCCCCATAAATGAGTATGGGGGCTGGTAGGTAGGAGCCGGGGGCCACGCTAAGACGCGCAACAACTCCTCCAGGGTGTGCTGGGCACGAAGTTGGCCCTCGACCAAAGCCCCAAGCAAGGGGTCTCCGGAGACTGGGACTGCTAGTTGGGGGGCACTAGGCCCGCAATCGCGATCGCGGTCGCCGGGTTGGAAACAGGAGCACTTATACTGGAGACTACGGGAGAGAGAAGTGGTACCTCTGTCCGGGTGTCCCCAGACGGCGATGTCGGGATAGCAGCATCTTGTGGAGGTGGTGCTGAGTCGTTGGGACCGACGCCACCGGAAATGGAGAGAGCTTGGGCTCTCGTTCTCGGGGGAGCCATGGCGAATCGTCACATCTCCCCACGATCAGCGCCAACTGTCGTGGTATAAAAGATACCACCGGCAGATTTCTCGAACGTGCGTAACAAGCGTACAGCGGCGCAAGCTGACCGGGCGACCGATCACCTCTCGTCGGGCAACACAGAGATTGACACGAGGGTTTTTATACAAGTTCGAGTCCCGGTGGGGGCCCTAGTCCTATTGGCACCCTCCGGATGTGAGTTTGCGGGGGAGGTTCTCTCTCGGGGAGAGAGGTCTCCAAAGGATGCTTATTGTTTGTATGTGTAATATGAAATTTGGATCCTTACAAATGAGATACAAGGGGGTATATATAGGCCCCAAAAGAAGCAAAAAGACCAAAGAGCCCTAGCTACGGCCGTTGGATCGAGGGGCATTGACGCTATTGCACCGGTCGAAGGGCTTGGATGCTTGAAAATTCTCCTTGCTAGTTCCCGAGGCGTCCTTGACGTCACCTGCACATGACCTTGCATGGGAGACCTTCATGCTTTTCCTGTGAGGCCTTCGTGACATTTCATGGGAGGCGTCTGGGGTTTGCCACGGGAGGTGTCCGAGACTCAGAGAGTTGCCCGAGGCCTTCTCTGGGAGGCCTCCGTGACTTTTCCTGGGAGGCGTTTGGGGTATGCCATGGGAGGCGTCTGGTGCTCGAAGAGGTGCCTGAGGCCTTCTTCGGGAGGCCTCCATGGCTCTTCCTGGGAAGCCTCCGAGACATTTCATGGGAGGCATCTGGGGTTTGCCACGAGAGGCGTCCGAGGCTCGGAGAGGTGCCCGAGGCCTTCTTTGGGAGGCCTCCGTGGCTTTTCTCGGGATGCCTCCGTGAAATTTCATGGGAGGCGTCCGGGGTTTGCCATGGGAGGCGTCTAGGGCTTTCCCCAGTAGCCCTCCGGGACTTTCCACAGGAGGCGTCCGTGGCTTTCCACAGGAGCCCTTCGGGACTTTCTGATAAGTCTTAATTTGGTAGAATTTTACCCTAGGTTTAGTATTGAAAATGTTCAAAAATGATGCTTAAAATTCCTTTGATACGTCATTCTATGTGACTTTTTGTAATATTTTTACAATCCGTTTTCACGAGTGTGTTCATCATGTTTCAAGGAACAAACGTACCAAATTTGGAGTTATTTCAACATTGTTTGGATAGGAAACGAAGTGGAGAAAGAAGATGCTGAAAATCTGAAAAAACACAAGAATCCGACCCAAAATTGGACCCGAATCCAACCCGAAACCCAATTTCTGAATCCAAAATAGAACCGTTAGTCGGTTTTGACGAGGATTGACACCCGGGTCACTTCTAATAAACTTCTGGTTCAAGACAGGTTCGAACCAGAGCATGTGTCTGGAGATGCGAACTCAAGTTATTTTGAGAGGCATCACCACGAGGTCGCAAGCTTTACGCGATCAAGTCGCAGCTTTACGCGGTCAGACCGTAGGCCTTGCGCGGTCAGAAGTTCGTGGCCTATACGCGAACTACACATTCGGGATATTACGCGGTCAGCTAAATCCCGCGGTCAGAACGTCTACCGATCAGGATACCTGGGATCTATCTATTCGGTTGTCTATATGACAGGATATTCTAAGTATCCCGAAGATTCCTACACGTGGAAAATCAACCGTCAGGGGGTTAACACGTACAGTTATTCATGAATAACACGTGTTTAACCTGAGTGGAGGTTAAGAGCAGTTTCAAAAACCGTATCTAACCGTCCGAGCAACCGATTGATGCAGTTTCCTTCACATGGCACCCTTTCAAGCGATATAAAAGGATGGCATGAAGTATCAATCGAAAAGAGAGATCCAAGTTAGCCAAGTCTACGGCATATCTCATATAGCATTCTTAAGTCTTCTTTAGCTTATTTTTGTACACTTTTATAGGAAAAATCCTTGCCTGTGAGGACTTTTCCTCCCATTTGTAAACATTTTACCACACTTAGTGAAATCTCAACAGGACGTAGGGCTTTTACTCCCACCATCGAGGGCCCGAACCTGTCTAAATTCTCTGTGTTCCTGTTCTCCATTGTTCAGCATACCTTCCCGAAGGGTCATCTTGAAAGGTCTCACTATTACAAATTCTGCATAAGTTCGGCTGAGGACCCCGAGTCCGAATCGTCGACAGGTTTAAAGTCCGAATCTGAGACAATTTTCTTCCTAAATAAGTCTTGAGTTATAATTGGTTAATTCTAGGACTTATGTACTATAAATAGAGAAGCTTTTAGCTCAATTAGACATGCTTTTTCTTAGGTTTAGAAGTTGTTAGGGCTTAGTTTTTAGTCTAATTTTCTTAAAACATCCCTTTTCTCTATTTTATTGTTTTTCTAAGCTGGTAAGGACGGTAACTTCAATTCTCAGGCAATCAAGTAAGTTTTTATTTATTTCTTTTTATTATTTTTGCATTCTTATGGCTTCTTGCGAGTAGATATCTTCTAGGGTTAGGGATGACTTAATCCGGAACACGTGATTCTTCCTTGGTTTTGATCTTAAGTTTTGGAGTTATTTTTTAATGTTTTCTTCCTCTAAACCCTTAATTCTCATTACGGCAACAGACGTAACAGTTGAGCCTTAGTTAGAATTTAGGGGAGTTCTTGAGTCCTTAGCGCTTTGACGTGGGACCCTGAACAGGAGAGAGGCTCTCGCCAAACGTGACAGTGGAAGCGATCCTGACTGTTGACCTAGCGCCCCGAACTGGAAACTTAATTTGTCTTGGAAAATAATGGAAATTAACTCACAATCCTCGGGCCTTAGATTGAATTATACCGGATGGTTATGGAATTCCCGAAGTCCTAGGTTTTAATTCCTGCTTTATAAATTTAGATTTCATACCTGCAATTTACTGCTTTAAAACCCTAGATTGATAGCTTTAATAGTAGAATTAGTTATAGAAAAATAACCCCAAAACTCGTTTAGACTTAATCAGTGATCCATTAAGCTAGAAAGATGAATACGCTTGTTCCGTGTGGAATTCGACCCTCAAGTACTCAACGTTCAACCGTCCACTTGCAGTATTACAAAATCACATTGTTTTAGGTGCAATCTAGTTTTTGGCGCCGTTGCCGGGGAACAACGGTTATTCATCTTTTTAGATTAATTTTTGCTGATATAAGTCAATCTCACTTTTCAATCTTGCTTCTATTTTTCTTTTTCTTCTTTGTGCACCATTAAACTTTCAGGGAAGTAATGCAAATCTGATACAATCAAGAATGAGCCACATTGGACAATCAAACACCGAAGGAAGCCGAATCACCAAAGAGATCTACATCTTTCCCTTCTATCACTTCTCCAGAAAACCATCCTAAGATCAGTTTAAAGTTATGCCAAAGCCATGAACCGAATGTCGACCCTTCGACGTTCAATCCTTTTTAGCCGTTTCTTCGACCAGAGCCCTTGTGACCTTGCCCTAACCTTTTCCCCTGCATGCATGACTTATTTACTTAATAATTTCTATAGAAACTATTTTCTGTATGCTTATGGTATGTGTTTGTGTGTTGGTTGTTTGCCGCAGAGGCAGAAGCTGAAGGAGCGGAAGAAGTCTTTGAAGATCCGTCTGAGTACTTAGACCCAACATCGCAAGGCAAGCCTCATTCCTTTGATCATGTCTCACCCAATATTTTCATATGAAGTATATTCACTGTTTCTTACTATGCATGCTTAATTGAAATACAAGTTATGTTTGAATGACATGAGTAGATATTACCTAATGGATCATGAAACCCTTTTTGTTATTGAACCTTCATATATATGCTTTTGTCACCCTAGGACTCATATAATGAATATTCACATTAAACTTGAATTGGTCAAATACATGAGAAGTTATAATGAAAACCGTTTTGTCAAGAAAACTGATAAAAGGGATCAGTAGTGTGGATTGGATTGTATGGAGAGGGTGCGGTGCGCACCAGGGAATGTGAATGCTCCTCACTATTGGTTCATAAGGACGAGAACCTTGTGCTGTGTCTCTATGCGAAATGTAAACGTACCAACCACTTGCCTGGTATGGGACAGGCACAACTTAGTAGCTTTTTGGTATTAGCAGTTCCCTGCATGGTTTGTCGGTCTGGTTTCTCGCGTGGAAACTGGTGGGCCGCAGTTCGGCCATGAGCGGTGTGAGTTCCGAAAAATAATGAGAGGTAAAGGTGGAAAGAAGGAAGACGCCCTACGCCTCAGATTAAGCCGTGCGCGGTTGTAATCTTGAACGGTCATATGTCTTGCGTGGACACAGACCAAGGCTATGTGTCTTGCGGGAACATAAGCCAGAGGCTAGGAAGTAAGGCAGTGGGGAGGACCCACAACAGTACTTGAGACTTAATTGTCTATTTACTGGGCGGGGATACTGTTAATACTGAACTGTAAAAGCGTTGTGTGATCTCGGCCTTGTCACATGTGTATAAGTCACATGGAGCTGATCCGACTTGAAAGCCGAGTGAACCAGTGGATTTAAAAAGAGGTACACCTTTGCAAAGCGTAAAAGAAGTATCGGATACTCTGTACTCCCAGGTTCAGGAGTCTTTTCGTAGTGGATGTTATCCATGGGTTATAGCACAAGTAATATTTTGGAATGTTTTCATAATGCGGTTAACAAAGTAGTGACTCATGGGAGACCACTACATCTAATGTTTTATTGAAAACTGTTTAATGTTTAAGCTATCATTTTCATGACAAAAGTACTGCTTTACTGAACAAATGACTTGGGAATCTATATATCCCTATCCATATGAAACTAAAACCCCGTAATCATATGTTTCACCCTCATGTAAGTACAATTGCATTAATCCCTGGAATGAGTGTTGCTGAGCACCAAGTGCTCACCCTTGCATTTTATCCCACTGTAGAAGAGGGATTCGAGGATCCCGATTCTTTCAGTTATGAGTACTCACCTGAAGATGGAAGCACCCCGGGCGAGCCCACGTTCTAGAAGGATTGCGCACCAAGTCAAGTCAGATGTGGGAGAAGCCTCTCCAACCCCGCTGCTGATGGAAGTCAAGCTGTTCGTCGTCGCTTTGTGTTTTATGTTGTGTGTTCGGTACTTGGATACCGATTCTGGTTCTGATAAACTAGTTATTTTCTTAGCAACTCTACTTAGCGCCATTTTCGGTGCTTTGGCTATGTAATATTAGCCATGTTGGCCTGATACTTGTTTAATGATGTTACTATGCTTGTGTGGTTTGAGCTCATGTGGCATCATGCTGTGTGTAACCTACCTGGGCGGTTACTAAGGTGATCCTCAAATGGGGGTCTCACAGCCAACACGCTAAGGAGCTCGTCCATAGAGCGCTGAGCGCGGAGCTGGCCTTCCACGAGAGCTTCGAGCAGGGCGTCCCGGGGAGCCGGGGGAGCTGTCGGGGGGAGACTGGTCCCGGCCGAGGTCGCCGCGGTCACCGGGAACGACTTGGAGGTGGAAGCACCTAAGTTAAGAGGAAAGGAGGGAGGCGGTACCTGGGCCAGGTCGCCTCCGGAAGGGACCGCCGGGACAGCAGTGTCCCGGGCGGACGGCGCCGGGTCTCCGAGACCCGGATCACCGGGAAGGGTCCGAGCCCTTGTTCTTGGGGGAGCCATGGCGTCTTGTCACGCGTCCCCACGGACGGCGCCAACTGTCGTGGTATTGCGAATACCCCGGCAGGTTTTGAGAGTGATCCTAGCGAAGATTACGCGACGCAGATTGACCGGATGACCGGTCCTCCCCCGCCGGACAAGCACAAAAAATGACACACGGGTTTATACAGGTTCGGGTCCCGGTGGGGGCCCTAGTCCTGTCGACGCGCTCCCGACCGGAGTCGGCTGGGGAGGCTCTCTCTGGGGGAGAGGCTTCCGGAGCACGTCTGTGAGTTTAGCTATTCCAATAAAAGAACCGATCCTTACAACAGAGGGGTACAAGGGCTATTTATAGCCCAAAAAAGAAGCAAAAAACCTAAACTACCCCGGAAGCCACCGTCGGATTGAAGGGTAGGACCGTCCTTCTCCCGGTCAAACGCCTTGGATGCTTGACAGGTGGTCGCTAGTTCCCGAGGCGCTCCTCGCGTGACCTGCACGTGATAAACAGCTCGAGACTTTACCTTTAGGAGGGCGATGAGGTCCGGGACGGCGCCGGAAGCCAGGCCCCGGGGGCCAAAAGGCGGCACCCGGGGAGGCCACGGAGGCCACGTCCCCGGGCCAATGGCGGCGCCCGAGAGGGCACCAGAGGCCACGTCCCGGGGGCCAAAAGGCGGCGCCCGGGAGGGCACCGGAGGCCACGTCCCGGGGGCCAAAAGGCGGCGCCCGGGACGGCACCGGAGGCCGCGTCCCGGGAGCCAAATGGCGGCGCCCGGGGAGGCCGGAGGCCACGTCCCCGGGCAAATGGCGGCGTCCGGGACGGCACCGGAGGCCGCGTCCCGGGAGCCAAATGGCGGCGCCCGGGAGGGCACCGGAGGCCCCGTCCCGGGGGCCAAAAGGCGGCGCCCGGGGAGGCCGGAGGCCACTTCCCCGGGCAAATGGCGGCGCCCGGGACGGCATCGTAGGCCGCGTCCCGGGAGCCAAATGGCGGCGCCCGGGAGGTCACCGGAGGCCCCGTCCAGGGGGCCAAAAGGCGGCGCCCGGGGAGGTCCCGGAGGCCATGTCCCCGGGCAATCGTGACACAACTTACCTGGACTTAGTCCCGCGGAGATTTCCCCCGACAGAATGTGACACCCAATTTTCAAATTTGAGTTAGCTATCGATGCTTACCTGGGGGAATTGGGCAAAGTTTGTCTGCACTAGGTCGTACATGTAGCGCAACACATAAAACCCACATTCCCACGATTGCGGCTGCTGATGGCACTGAGATAATTGCATATGTGAAGACATGTTAGCTATTGTTTCCATAAACTAATTAAGCATAAACAAAAAGTCTCGTGAATACCTCATATTCTTTTCAAGCTAGTAGGGAGCCCTGCGGTGCGGCATGCCTCCCTCCAGCGGACGCATATTTATCAAAAGCCCTGCATTTCAGTTAGTATTGCCCGTTAATGTATTATCATGAGCTAGTGAGGTGAAAATTTAAATCAAACATATAAGTTACTTACGCCTCCATATTCCCCTTGACCACATATTCGATCGATAATCTGTCACGCATCGAATCGAGGTAGTACACCTCATTCCTCGGCGGACAGATCACGATGAGGATCCAGTGGCCCCTGCATTGTACGTAAAAGAGGACCGCTAGCTCAAAGTATATCTCAGGTGTAACATACAAGATCGAGTTAAATTAGTACGAAATGCACTAACCTTTGGTGGTACGGCACCAGAATGAACTCCCTGTCCTGCTGCGCCATCAGCGCCTTGGATATGTACAGCTCAGCGTGCGCGGCGTCGTGCTCTAGCATCGTGAGGCTTATTTTCTCTGGGTCGAGGAAACCCACCTTGTCACACGCAGCCTCCGATGCTAGCCTGTACATGCACCTGCATGCAAAGGACGACATTAGTATTGCACAGAAAGTTACTACATTTCAAATGAACTACAACAATGCAGAGTTAGCAAACAGAGTTAGAAAACAGCAATACATAGCATCAACAAACTCACAGGACTCCAGTCCGTATGATGGACATATCGAGCTCCCGCCAGTTGTAGAGGTCGAACAGATCCTCGTGTGCCACGGATATAATCCCGGGCTCACGGTGGAACTGCCCAGGCCTGTAGGGAACTAAGAAGTTCAGATTGCGCCGAGCTCGATGTAGGTACCACTCGTGGAGGTCTCTGGTTGATCGATCCAATTTGCGCAAAGCTGCCTCTGACATGAGTGGGAACCCGTTCTTGAACCTCTCCGGCTGTCCCTGTCGCCCTTTTCCCTTGCCTTTGCCCTTGCCTTTTGCCGGGGACTGAGTGCGTACCTCCGAAGGCAAGGGCGAGGTGATGGCAGCTTTCTTCCGAGGTGAAGGCGTGGATGCGCTGGGTGGGGTCGAGGCCGTCTTTGATGTGTCCAGGGTTGCACGAGATCGGGCCTCATGCCCCGAGCTGGGGGCGCAGTCCCCTGGTAGCCCAGCGGCAGGCCACTTCAATTAATGAGCACGTATGTTAGATTATGCAAGTTGAGTGTACTGAGTAGGATGTAATCTAAAATGTGTAGGATTTACCGGTTGTATTACAAGACACTTCTTGGGCCACTGTACGTAGAAGCCCACTGCCTCAGCAAGTGTCTGCAGTTCCTCTGTTGGGACTGGCAACGGAGAATCGTTGTAGCCCGGCATGGCCATGTCCACCTGTACCTTTGCGAAACCCAACCGCAGAGGTACACAGTGGACCCGGACATCCGGCCCAGACGGATATACGAAGCCGTGTCCAACCACTTCCTGCCCGGCGCCTACGTGATTCTGTAGGATGCAGCCCTCCGGCCCCTGCAAATTTGTAACAATTAAAATAGGTTAGCGAAACAACTCTAACAGAATGGGAGTGGCATCAACTTAAGTGCACAGATGAAGGCTTGCAGTACCTCAAGTAGATCCACTGGATCCGCGAGTACCTTCAAAGCGCAACTGCTTATCCGACCCGGCGGGGTACCGTCGTCCTGGGGATCCGCATCTGCACTCTTGGCCAGCAATGCTTCTCTCAACCGTGCAAACTCTTCCCTCATTTGTGTGACCTCAGACTGTACCTCAGCCCGTATCTCAGCCCGCATCTCCACCCGTATCTCCTCCCGTACCTCAGCCCGTATCTTATCGGAGAGGTCAGCTTCCTTTTCCTTCCAGGAGCGGGCCTTCTTCCTCGGTGGAGCCGGATCTACGAAACCGGCCTTCCACGACACAATGGCTCCCACGGCCAGTGTCCGCCCGGGATGCTCCTTATTTCCTAGAGCCCGGGTGAGGATGTCGTTCTCCCTCTGCGGGGTAAACAATTCCTCCGCTGCCTCCTTCTCAAAAGAGATCTGTTACATTTAAAGGTACCTTGTGAGACAAATTGCCTTATATACACTTGTGCGCACACATTTTACGAGGTTAGCCAACTTACCATTCACCTCACAACGTCGGCGTCCCCAGGGATTGCGAACTGCACAGACCCCGTGGACGACACGGACCCCCTCCCCCTCCCCCATCGCTTGCACCTCTCATCCCGGATCTCGGAGAGCGGCAACTCAGGGGTGTCGATGACAGGATTTTGCTCGTCTTCCTTCTTCCACTGCTCCTCCTTCCCCGCATAGCCCCGGGATCCGAGCCGATGCGGGTGGTCGTTCCTCTTCTGGATCGCCCTATTCTTCTCGCTAAGGGCCTTGAACTCCTCAGTCCCCTTCTTCTTGGTGAATTCCTCCCATACCTCCTCCGATATGAAGGGGTACTTCTCGCAAGGAGATTTCCCCGCAGCGAGGAAGTTACTGACGAGCCAGCTCTTAAAGGTTTTCCATGTTCCGTTCATGTCCTTCAAGCAGGCAGTCCTAGGTGTATCGTCAGGGATGTTCCACTTAGCCTGTTTCCGAAAAATGCATACAATTAATCACGAGTTAGTTAAACTTTAGTATAAGCCAAGAGAACGTGATTACGAAAGAGTTCAGCGATTTCAGTTAATTTAACCTTCACTTCCGCCCGCAACCTATCCCTCTCGTCCACCGTCACGTCCTTCCAGCTCTAGACGGTGATCTTCACCCTTTCTTTCGCCAACAGCCCAACATAGGCCGCGTACCTCCCAGCATTCTTTCCAATCGGCCTCCCAAATTGGTTGAACTCACAAGAAAGATCCGTGCGTTTGGCGAAAAGCCCCAACGTCGTCGCGCCTCGCCCCACCCTCTTGCGCTGGGATGTAACAGCTTCATCTTCAGTAGTTACGATGGGGTTGGCCCTAGTCGAACCACTAGTACCATCCGATGAAGACGACGACATGTCTTCCCCTACAAAACCTTCAACAAACCATATATATGGCAATTAATTCGCCTTGGAGTTCCATAACTCAGCCCAGGACTGGAGACTAACTAGGGCGGCAAAAGGGAAAATAATACAAAAAGAAAGACATGCATAAATTACTTCCTGAACTCTTCAGAAATATTTTCTATCGGTAAACACATGAGCTGCCGATAGAATATGTGTAAGAACACCTCCAACATATAATGTGCATTACATGGCAGTTGGATACAATTGATCACACATACAGCAGTATAGATAAGTTAAAATCTCAAAACAGGTTCATTACAGCACTGGAACATATTATGTAAACCCTAATTTAAATCAACATTGCGTGCGGAATGTACATAATCCAACACAATAGGGAACCCTAGTGTAATTGCAAAACTCGAAGAATTAGTACGTGCAAAACACTAGGATCAAATAAGGAAGATGCTGGAAATAGAACGACGAATTAGGGTATTTACGGCGGCGATCAGTTCTGGTGATGGAGAGGAGGTGTAGAACGCAGCGGCGGCCGGCGAAGGACGAAAATAAGAACCGGTGGCAGTGGCGAACCAGTGTCCAGCCGGCGATCGTCGTGTGGGAGAGAGGAAGTGAGTGGTCACGGCGGAGGTTGTGGTTTTCTTCGCTCTCAAAGAGACGTAGTGCTCTAAGGTGGAACTGTTCGAGTGGAGGGAAACCCAAGGGCCGTGTACGAGTAATAAAGCAGTGGAGGAACTTTTCTATCGGTACAACAAATTGATACCGATAGAATTATATAATTTTCTATCGGCACAACACAATAGTACAGATAGAAAAAGTAAATTTCCCGGAAAAATATTTGAAGTAGTGGATACTTTTTTCTATCAGTATAAACAATAAAATCCCGTGAGACCAATTTTCCCCAGAAAATTTTTTTAATTAAGTGCTTGAGATTATAGTATTGGGTGCCTTTTTCTATCGGTAAAAACAACAAAATACCGTCAGAGTAATGAAAAGGTACACACAATTTAACATCAAACAGACTGTGGTTGAAAGCTGCAGAATGATAAAGAAAGAAGGAAGATAGCCGGAAAATTGGAAAATTGACATAAAAAGAAATTGTTCATTCATTGTTGTTTTATCACTTACAAAAAAAAATAAAACCAAAAATGCTAGGTCAAGGGGTGGTCTTAGCCCTGGCTGCATGTAGAATAGAGTCAATTAGACTTGCAGCCAGGACGCAGGACTTCTCTAGCGACAAGTTGTCCCTAGGATCAACTACTACCGAGTCGAGAAGGCCTGCAACCTCCCTCAGCTTCGCTATGGTATCCTTCATAGTCAAACCGCAGCCAGCGATGGTCATATCCGCGGCTTTCTTCTTCTCGCGAAGATGCCTCGTCCTCGCCCTAGCATTGTCACCATCCGTTTTCATGCGCTTAATGCGCTGGAAGAGATTGTCAAGGTCAAGCCGTAGTTGAGTGTGCTTGTCTGTAAGGAGCTTGTGCTCCTCCTGGAGGGCCCTCAGGTCGGCCTTCAATTTGGCAGTGTCTTCCACGGCTACCATTCCCTGTGCAAATCAACAGGTCAAGAATGAACTGAACATGGATTAACAATACAGGGGGTAAACCGAGGAGATTTAGAGTTCTTACCGGGGAGGGCGTGGCTGACGATCCCATGGAGGTTGCCATTGTGAAAGAGAAGATGAGGAGTCGAACCGTTCGAGAATTAGAAAAACAACAAAATACCGCGACGCATGGCGAGGTACTTATAGAGTTTCCAAGGCGACGCATGGCAACACGGTTGAGAATTCAAAGCGCCAGAGTATTCTTCTATTGGTAAAAACAGGAAAAAACCATCAGACAACAAATACCGTGAGACTAACGAATTTATTCTAACGGTAAAATAGAACAATACCGATAGAAAACATTTTGAAGTGCCTGAGAGAAGTGCCTGAGACACATGAAAGTAGTGGATGTCCTTTTCTATCGGTATAAATAACAAAATACCGTCAGAAAAAAGGGATTTTTGCAGAACTTAATTTGAAGAAGCAAGAGGCTGCGATGAGATTTACAGGATAAAGGTACTGTACATGTTAGAACTCATGCTGTGGAGTAAAATTGAGATGTATTAATGCCGTGAACTAGCTTATCATTAAGTTCTAAAGAAAAATGCACTGCCTGATGTATTAATGATAAGTTCCTCACCTTGCTGCAGAACTTGTGGGCTGTTTGCTTGGCATTTATCCCTGAAATAGAAATTAATCATCAATGGTTCTCAACCCATAATCCTTCTTTGTGGTCATCTCGCAGATACGTTGTTTCGTCGATATCTTCAGTACGGATAGATTTAATGTCCTCTAAAAATGGAGGTATTTCATCGAATTGGTTATACTCCTCTTCGTCGACAACATCTTCGACCCCAACAATACGTCTCTTGCTGTGGAGGACAACATGCAAGTTTGGATTGGCCGGGTCAACGATGTAGAATACCTGTGTGGCTTGCTTTGCAAGTATGAATGGATCGTCTTGGTGTCCGACTCTACCAAGATCGACGAGAGTAAACCCATAACTGTCAACTTGAACACCTCGACGGATTTCAACCCATTGGCATCGAAACAGGGGAATCTTAAGTAATCCGTAATCGAGCTCCCATATTTCGTCAATAGCACCGTAATATGAGTTCAGCGCCCTTACTGACCTGGCATCCTCGGAAATAGCAAACAGTGTCACTCCGCTACATTGCGTGCTACTCTTGGCGTCTTGAGCTCTTGTGTAAAATGAATACCCATTGATGTCGTACCCCTGCCAAGTCCCTACAGTGAATCTTGGGCCTCTAGCCAACCATGTCACAGTTTTACTTACGGAGCCCTCGGCAGCTCGCGTGACTCTTTCTTGGATCCACTCAGCAAATTTCCTATTATGTTCTCTGCTGACCCAAACGTCTGACTTCGAAGGATTCTGTGACCGTAACATTACCTTGTGCTCGTGTATGTATAGCTCGACCTCCGTCATGTGTTGTGTCGGGGGAAATCTCCGCGGGACTAAGTCCAGGTAAGATGTGTCACGATTGCCCGGGGACCTGGCCTCCGGCCCCTCCCCCGGCGCCGCCTTTTTGCCCCCGGGACATGGCCTCCAGTGCCCTCCCGGGCGCCGCCATTTGCCCGGGGACGCGGCCTCCGGCCCCTCCCCGGGCGCCGCCGTTTGGCTCGGGGACGTGGCCTCCGGGGCCTCCCCGGGCGACGCTTTTTGGCCCCCGGGTCCCGGCCTCTGGCGCCGTCCCGGGCCTCATCACCCTCCTAAAGGTAAAGTCTTGAACTGTTTATCACGTGCAGGTCACGCGAGGGGCGCCTCGGGAACTAGCGACCACCTGTCAAGCATCCAAGGCATTTGACCGGGAGAAGGACGGTCCTGCCCTTCAATCCGATGGTGGCTTCCGAGGTAGTTTAGGTTTTTTGCTACTTTTTGGGGCTATAAATAGCCCTTGTACCCCTCTGTTGTAAGGGATCGGTTCTTTTATTGGAATAGCTAAACTCGCAGACGTGCTCCGGAAGCCTCTCCCCCGGAGAGAGCCTCCCCAGCCGACTCCGGTCGGGAGCGCGTCAACAGGACTAGGGCCCCCACCGGGACCTGAACCTGTATAAACCCGTGTGCCATTTTTTGTGCTTGTCCGGCGGGGGAGGACCGGTCATCCGGTCAGCCCGCGCCGCGTAATCTTCGCTAGGAACATTCTCAAAACCTGCCGGGGTATCCGCGATAGCACGACAGTTGGCGCCGTCCGTGGGGACTCATGACAAGACGCCATGGCTCCCCCAAGAACAAGGGCTCGCACCCTTCCCGGTGATCCGGGTCTCGGAGACCCGGCGCCGTCCGCCCGGGACACTGCTGTCCCGGCGGTCCCTTCCGGAGGCGACCTGGCCCAGGTACCGCCTCCCTCCTTTCCTCTTAACTTAGGTGCTTCCACCTCCAGGTCGTTCCCGGTGACCGCGGGGACCTCGGCCGGGACAAGCGTCCCCCTGACGGCTCCCCGGGACGCCCTGCTCGAAGCTCTCGTGGAAGGCCAGCTCTGCGCTCAGCGCTCTATGGACGAGCTCCTTAGCGTGTTGGCGCGGCCTCCGGCCCCCACATTTGCGTCACACCCGTATCCGGGGAACATGCCCCCGTTTATGGGTTACCCGGCGGCCCCTCTGGCCTCCGGGGGGTTGTCCGCCCCGTTTGATCCTGCCGGGGGGTTTCCTCCCCCTGCGGGATATACGCCCGGACCTTTCCCAGCACCCGGGCCCGTCCCGGTGCCGGGAGGTTATTTCATGCCGGGGCCCTTCGTGGCACCAGGGGGGTACCCTGTCCCCGGCCTATTCCCGGGGCCGGGAGCCCACTTCTTGCCGGGGGTTTACCCTGCGCAGGGAGCCAGTCCCGCCCCCCGCGTCGCGTTTACCGCACCGGGGGCGGTTGACAGAGCAGCCCCCGTGCTGCAGCGGACTTCCCCCCGCATGGGCTCCCCGGTTCCGGACGTCGCCGCGGGGGCTCCCCCCACGCCGGTTCAGGGTGTTACAGGGCCTGCCCCCTTCCCGGTTCCTGTCGTGGCCACTGGGGCCCCCTCCACTTCAACTCCAGGCGTCGTCGCGGGCGCCCCCTCCCCGGTTCCGGATGATACAGGGGCTCCCCCATTTCTGGTCCCGGGGGTCATCGTAGGGGGCTCCCCCCAACCGGCTCTGGAAGCTACAGCGCACGAGCTCCCTCCCTCGGCGGGACAGGTCCGTTTCGCCCCGGGGAAGGTCGAGCGAATGTGTTCACCAGAGCGCGGGGAAGAACTTCCCCCCGGCCGCGGGCGCGGGGAGCCTCGCTCTCGTACGGGCCGGGGGAAGAGACCCGCTGAAGAGCCAACCTCTCCGGCGGAGAGCCCGGACGTCCGGGAACTCAGTCCCAGTCCGGAGGAAAAGCGTCGCCACCGCCATTCTGGCGGACCTCTCGGACCGCTTCCAGACTCAGACAACGAAGGTCCCGTGAAAGAAGACAGCGACCGGGCCTCTCCCCGGGAAGTGCAGGGGGCTAACCAGCCCCTGTGCCGAAGACTTCGCAGCATCCGATGGCCGTGGCCCTACCGCCCGCCACACATCAAACACTATAACGGTGAGGCGGACCCTTACGAGTTTGTGCAGGTCTACTCCACTGCCATCTCCGCGGCCGGGGGGGGGGACGAGACAGTACAGTGCAACGTCTTCCCCCTTTACCTCTCCGGCATTGCCCACTCCTGGTTCTACAACCTGAAGGCCGGCTCCATCAAGTCTTTCTCGCAGCTCAAGCGGGAGTTCTGTGCCAACTTCCAGGGGTACTACGTGCGTCCCCTGGACTCCTCGCAGCTGTACACTGTCCGGCAGAGGACTGGGGAAACCATCAGAAGCTTCTTCAAGCGCTTTGCCCAGGTGAAGAGCAAAGTGGCCCACGTCCCCGACTCTACGGTCATCGAAGCCTGCAAAAGCGGCATCCTCCCAGGGGAGCTCCACCGAAGGCTCTCCCGGAGCTGCACCTCTTCCGCCGACGAGCTCTTCAACGTGCTCGAAAAGTACGCTTGGGCGGAGGAAGACGATATTTGGAAGAAGACCCAGGGGGCTCCCGCCCCCGTCGATCGGGGGGCCAGGGATTCCCCCAAACGCTCCAGGCAGGGGGGGCGTAGCGAGCCACGGCCTCGGGACACCTTTGTCCTCGAGGGCGGAGGCGGCTCGCGCGACCCCCCGAGGGCCAACCGCCCCTTCCCCAAACCGAAGGGCCATGGGGGAGGACAGTCCTCGCGCGGCCGGGAAGGCCCCGCAGGGAGAAGGCGGGAAGGACCGTGGTGCAGCCTCCACAGGTCCAATACCCACGCTACCCGAGATTGTAGCCAGCTGCTGCAGCACTTCGCGGACTTCCTCGACCAGCGCGGGCAGGGGGGGGACTCCGGCCTCCTTGCCCCCTCGGCCAGCTGTTCCGGCCCTTCCCGCTCCCACGGGGGGTCAGCAGACGCAGGAGGGGGAGCCTTCAGAAGCTCTCCCCTTTCAAACTTCGCAGCGGCACATCAACGTCATCGTGGGAGGATCTGCCTCCGGGCGGGACTCTAAGCGCCAGCGTAAGGAGTACGCGCGCGAGGTCAAGGTTGTGGGGGTGCTACACGCGTCCCCGCCACCGAAGTGGTCGGACGTCCCCCTCACCTTCACGGCAGAAGACGCGCGGGGGGTTCGCTTCCCCCACGACGACGCGCTCATTGTCTCCGCGACCATCTACAACTGCCATCTGGCCCGGATCCTGGTGGACGGCGGGAGCTCCGCCGATGTCATATTCCTGAAGGCCTTCAAAGAAATGCAGGTGGATAAGAAGCTCCTGCAGCCCGCTGCTGGGCCCATGCAAGGTTTTGTACCGGGGAAGGCAATTCACCCCGTGGGCAAGGTAGATCTTCCAATGACCTTCGGCACCCCCGAGAACTACCGGACCGAGCTGGTCCACTTCGATGTAGTGGACGTCCCCTCCTCCTACAACGCGATTATGGGGAGGACGACAATCAACCGGCTGGGGGCTGCCACCCACCAAAACTATCTCTGCATGAAGATCCCCGGGCCGCATGGTGTGATCAACGTCCGGGGAGACCAAGACATGGCCCGTGCTCTATATGAGCGCGCTGCGGCCACAATCGGAAGCGTCAACTTCATAAAGACGCCCGGGGGGGAGGCTTCTCCCCCGAAACTAGATGCTGCTGCGCCACCGCCCGGGAGGCCCCTCCTCAGGCCGCGTCCAGAAGGGGGCCTCCGGAAGGTCCTGCTGTCCCCAGGCCACGAAGACAAAACCGTCCGGATCGGGGCGGAGCTCCCCGAGGAAGCCGTCAGACATGCGGGGCGTCGCCCGGGAGGTCATTGAGCACAAGCTTGCAGTGTCCCCCGGTCACCCCCCGGTCAAATCGAAGCTGCGAAAACTCTCCCTCGAGCGCCAAGAGGCAATCAAGGCGGAGATCACCCGGCTCCGAGAGGCGGGGTTCATTCGGGAGGTCCTGCACCCCGAGTGGCTCGCGAACCTCATCAAGAAATCAACAGGCAGGTGGCGGATGTGCGTGGACTTCACCGACCTTAACCGCGCCTGCCCCAAAGACAACTTCCCGCTCCCGCAGATTGATCAACTCGTCGACTCCACTGCGGGGTGCGAGCTCATGAGCTTCCTAGACGCCTACTCTGGCTACCATCAAGTCCGGATGGCGGAAGGGGACGAGGAAAAGGCGAGTTTTATTACTCCCCTCGGAACCTTCTGCTACGTCCATATGCGCTTCGGGCTCAAGAACGCGGGGGCGACCTTCCAGCGCCTCATGACGCTGGTTTTCAAAGAGCAAGTCGGCCGCAACGTTGAAGTCTACGTAGACGACGCGTTTGTCAAGAGTCCCCGCACAGCCTCCCACATCGACGACCTGGCTAAAACCTTCCGCAACCTCCGCGCGTTCGGGCTCAAATTGAACCCGGAGAAGTGCGCCTTCGGGGTGCGCGGGGGGAAGCTCCTAGGTTTCCTCGTGTCCCAGCGAGGCATTGAGGCAAACCCCGAGAAGATCCGGGCGTTCCTAGATATGCCCCCGCCGCGCTCCGTCAAGGATGTCCAGTGGCTCTCCGGCCGCCTATCCGCACTCAGCCGCTTTGTCTCCCGGTCGGGGGAGCGGGGCCTCCAGTTCTTCAAGATCCTCCGAGGGCTCGAGGGGTTCCGCTGGACCCCCGAGGCCCAGGAGGTGTTCGACGACCTCAAGAAGTACCTCACCAGCCCTCCAATGCTCGTGAGTCCGTCCCCGGAAGAGCCCTTGCTCCTCTACCTCGCCGCGACCCCTGTCGCCGTCAGTGCGGTCTTGGTGAAGGAACAACGGGGGCAGCAGCGTCCCGTGTACTACGTGAGTGAGGCCCTCCAAGGGGCCAAAACTCGGTACACGGAGATGGAGAAGATCTGCTATGCCCTTCTCATGGCGTCCCGGAAGCTTCGGCATTACTTCCTGGGGCACCCCATCACCGTCCCGTCGTCCCTTCCCCTTGGGGAGGTACTGCGGAACAAGGAAGCCACCGGCCGGATTGGGAAGTGGGGGGCCGAGCTCGCCCCCTTCTCCCTGTCGCTTACCGGCCGCTCCGCCATCAAGTCGCAGGTCCTCGCCGACTTCGTCGCAGAGTGGACTCCCGCCTCTGGGTCCGGGGACGAAGATCTCCCTGTGCCGCCCCGACGCAGTGATCAATGGACCCTTATGTTCGAGTACGCCGCACGGCTCGAGTTCCCCGCAACCAACAACATCGCCGAATACGAGGCTTTGCTCCTCGGGATGCGCCTCGCGCGCTCCCTGGGGATCCGGCACCTCCTAGTCAAGGGAGATTCTCAGCTCATAGTTTGCCAAGCGAACAAGTCTTACCTGTGCCATGACGCAAACTTAAGTCTTTATTTGCAGGAAGTGCGAAAGATGGAGAGGCATTTCGACGGCCTCGAGGCCCGGCATATCCCACGGAGGGACAATGACAGGGCCGACGCCTTGGCCCGGGCGGCAAGCGCCCGGGAATCGCTCCCCAAGGGGGCTTTCCTGGAGATCATCGCGAAGCCCTCGGTGGCCTCCCCGGGCACGGGCAACGAGCCTCATGTCTCGGAGGTCGCCGAGATCACCCGGACTCCGTCTTGGATGGACCCCCTCATCTCCTTCATCAAGGGGGAGGGGGACCCTCCTAGTGAGACCGAGGCTAAACGCCTCCGGGCTAAAGCCCGGGCATATCTCCTGCTGGAGGGGAGGCTCTACAAGCGGGGGGCTTCCGCCCTCCTGCGCTGCCTCCCCCGGCCGGAGGGGCTTCAACTTCTCGAAGACATCCACTCGGGGAGCTGTGGTTCTCACCTAGCCCCGCGTGCCATCGCAGCCAAGGCCCTCCGGTAGGGCTTCTACTAGCCCACGGTCATGCACGACGCGCGAGACCTCGTCTCCGCGTGCGAGGCATGCCAGAAGATGGCCAAGGGCTCGAACCTCCCCCCTATAGCGCTGCAGACGATCCCCATCACTTGGCCCTTTGTGCGCTGGGGGATGGACCTCTTAGGGCCCTTCCCGCCAGCGCCCGGGGGGTACAAGTATGCGGTAGTCGCAGTCGACTATTTTACAAAGTGGGTTGAGGCGGAGCCTTTGGCCAGCATCACGTCCCGGGCCGTTCAGCGGTTTTTCTGGAAAAACGTCGTATGTCGTTTTGGTGTCCCCCGGGAAATCATCGTGGACAACGGCACCCAATTCGACTCGGCTTATTTCTGGGAATTCTGCGAAGGCCTGGGGCTCGTCATCCACTTCGCCTCGGTGGCCCATCCCCGGAGCAATGGGGCTGTCGAGAGGGTCAACGGTGTGATCCTACAGGGGTTGCGCCGGAGACTCGAGCAAACCGCTTCTAAGAGGCGTGCATGGGCGGAGGAGCTCCCTAGCATCCTCTGCTCCATGCGCACGACCCGTCCGGGGCGACGGGGCGTACTCCCTTCTCCCTGGTCTACGGGGCGGAGGCAGTCCTTCCCCCGGAGATTGGCTTCCGGTCACTGCGGGTAGAGCTCCTGGAGGGAGCTACGCCCTCAGCGTACCAGGCCAACGAGGCCAACCAGCATCTGGAGATCGACCTCGTGAAGGAGGAATGCGACCGAGCGCTCCTCCGCCACGCCATCTACGAGCAAGAAATGGCACGCGCGTACAATCAGCGCGTGTGCGGGAAAGCTTTCCGCCTTGGGGACCTTGTCCTCAAGCGCGTGACGGACCCCCAGGCCCTGGGTAAGCTCTCCCCCAAGTGGGAGGGCCCCTACAGGATCTCCGCGGTCCTGGGCTCGGGGGCCTACAAGCTCTCCAACCTTCAGGAGCAGGAGCTGAAGCACACGAGGAACTTGCGTTTACTTCGCAAGTTCTATGTTTAGCCTTACGGGCCTGTCCCCTCCCCCGGAGCGTTCACGCCGGAGGGGGAGTAGGGACACTGTATTTTCCTCCCCTTTCGCGGCTCCCCATTTTCACGGCGACCGGACGATTGGTCCCCAGCGGCCTTATTCCCGGCTCCCCGTTCTCACGGCGACCGGATGAGTGCCTCCCGGAGACCCTATTCCCGGCTCCCCGTTCTCACGGTAACCGGACGATTGTCACTCGGAGAAGTCACGGATTTCTCGGGCATTTTCTTCCCCAAAGACCCTATTCCCGGCTCCCCGTCCTCACGGCGACCGAACGAATGTCTCCTAGGAAGCTCGCCTCCGGAAATCTCATCGGGTTTTCTTGGATGTTTCTTCCACATGAGGCCTCATTCCCGGCTCCCCGTTCTCACGGCGACCAGACGATTGTCTCCCGGAAGGTCTTCTCCTTGAAAACCTCGTTTTAAAGTTTTCTAACTTAGAAAATTTCCTATCCTACAGGTGGCTTCTATCCCGGGGGCCTTGTTACCCCCACAGCGCGCGGAGCTATTCTCCGGCCCGCTGTGGGCGGGGGGCATAAGGAACCCCCGGGTGTCGACCGCACTGCCCACGAGGAAACTTAGCTCATCCTTGTTAAGATGAGTCGTCCAGACCATCCAAGAAGAAGAAAATAAAGAGGCAATGAAAGGAAACGACAACAGCTTTATTGATTCTGAAAACCGGAGGACATCTTCCCCCTCCGGTGGGCTTCGGAAACGATACAACCCGGGTTCTAACCCGGGGGATTCTCTACGCCCTAAGGCTCCTACGCCTAATACTCCCGGAGGCTCTCCGCTAGCTCCCGGGTCAAGTCTCGGTACAACGCCCGTATGCGGCGCCGAGCGTCCCGGAGCACATCTTCAGGCCAGAACTCGTATCCCGCCAGTGGAAGTATCCGGAGGGGAGGGATCATCCGGAGCCCCGGTCACGGAGGGGACAGTTCGGCACGATGATTATCAAAGTTGTCCAAGTGCCACTCCGGACGCCACCTCAACCGGATCGGCTCCCGGACACTATCCTCGCCGCGATTCCTGGAGATAAGGCTTAGCAAAATTAAAGCCGCTTGGTCGTCCCCCGGGGAGCCCCTCCCGGACCTTCGCCCGGGAGCAACCTCCCGGGAACCCTGGTAACAGTAAATTCAATTCAAAGACTTAAAAAAAATTCTAACTTCATTGCATTCAAAATGTTTTTATACAAGTGCCCGGGGCTTCTTCTAAGAAGCTACCGGAATCAAAAAGTCCTAAAACAAAAAAGGGCCCTAGCTAAGACCCGGGGGGTTTCTTCCATGGCCGGGGCTGGGACGTCTCCCGCCGGAGGCACCGGAGCCGGGAACCACGCCCGGATGATCCGGTCGTAGAATCCCCCCGCAAGCTGCTCGACCTCCCGGCGCGAGGGCTCGAAGGAGTCCGGGAAGCTTCGGGGGATGCGGCCCCCTATTGCTCGGGCGCCGACCCCCCGGAATTCGACGAGCCCCGCAGCGGCCGCGACGATGGGGATCGCGCGGCCCCGCGCCCGAACATCGGCAGCCTCCGGGATGGCGGAGACCTGTGCGTTGAGATAACGCACAGCCTCCGCGAGGGTCACCGGCGGCACCTCCCTGCTGCCGGAGCCTAGGCTTACGCCGAGGCCCTCGAGGGCCAACCGGACGGAGTGGCCCGCATCCGCCACCGCTCGGACGCTCGAGCTCTCGAGCTCCCGGAGCGCCTCCTCCCTCACCTTGGCCTCCTCCCGGAGGCGTCCGTTGACGACCTCGGAAAGATGGACCTGGGCCCGTACCCGGGTCAATTCCGCGAGGGCTTCGTCGCATTTCCGGAGGGCCTCCTCGCGCTGCCCCACGGAGGCCGCGGCCCGGCCCTCCGCCTACTTAAGCAGCTGGGCGACCCGCTGCTCAAGACCCCAGGTAACAGCTGCCACCTACAAAATACATAAGAGTTAGAAAAATTTCAAAGTGTAGGGGATGAACGAAGGCGTTATCGACTCGGGTTACCTGGGCCCCGAGGGACTGAAGCCCCTCGAAACACTCATGGAGCGTCCCTCCTGCGACGAAGGCCTGCACCTTCCGGGTATGCAGGCCCTCCGAGTAGCGGGCGACCTCCCTCGCGGGAAGCAAAGAGGTCTCCCGCCCGGCGCCGCCAGCGCGGCCGGCGGGGGGTCCCCGGACCTCAAGGTCCGGTAACGCAGCTGGCGTCTTCGTCGACGAAGTAGTGCCCCCCGAAGACGTGGCCGAGGAGCTCTCGGCGGGAGCCTCCGCCCACGGGGGAACCATCAGGCCTTTCCCTGCCCTGGGCCGGAAGGTCCTCGGGGCCTCCTCCTCCGGAGGAACCTCGTAGACGGAGGGGCTCCCCCCCTCGTCCACCGGCCAAAACCGCGGGGGCAAGGCCCCCGCGAATCTCACCTCCAGCCTCTCGGGCTCCAAAGAAGCCGGAAGGTGAGGGAGGGGCTCCACCATGAGCGGCGACGGGGCGTAGTTCGCCGAGTCGGACGCCGCCCCGCCCACGGTCACCTCCTTCCCCCGCGCCTCGACGGGGCCCTTCGGGGGAGGAGGTGTTGCCTCCTTCCGGGACGGTCCCCGGGCACGTTCGCTCCCGGGGGTCTCGTCCCGGGGCTTCGCCGGTGTCGCCGCCTGCGCCGTCGATGGGCCGGGGGTCTTTTGAACCCAGGCCTTTTTGGGCTCCGAGCCCCTGGCCGCCTCCTTCCCCCGTTTGTGCGACCCGGGGGTGGGGAGAGGCTTCCTCTCCTGCAGCTTCAGCCCGTAGGCCGCCGCGACCATGTTCTTGGGAGGGCCCTCCCCCACGGCGCGCACGACGCGCTCGTGCTCATCGGCGAAATACCTCCCTAGGAGGTTCTCCGCCTTCTCCCGCGCCGTCGGGTACGCCCGGACTGAAAGAGGTAAAGAGTTAGTCAATTTATTAAAAATTCGTAAGTACAATGCAGCGGGTTCCCGGAACTTACGTCGCGTCACCGGCTTCACCGGGGGCCGCTGCTCGGGGCCCATGCCGATCCCCCTCTTCCCGCCGGTGAAGGGGGAGATCCGGAGGAGAGCCATCTCCTCAGTTGCGTCCCGCATTGAGCGGGTCTTCTTGGAGAGGATCACCTTGCCGAGGAGCTCGTACTCCTCGTCCGTCCACACCGGCGGCTTTGGTGCGGACGACCGGCTGTAGGTGGGGGCCTCCGGGGCGTACACTACCGCGTCGTCCTGGACCCGGAGGTAAAACCACCTCCGGACCCAATCCCCCCAGTGGTCCCGGGAGGCCGCCGTCGGGTAGTCGATTACCCGGGCCGGCAACATCTGGACCATCACCGAACCAAATGGGGACTTGGGGCCCCCCTTCACCAGGTGGGAGGTCCGCGCCGCCGGTTCGTAGAAGTACCGGAAGGCGCGAAGGTTGGGCTCCCGCCCGGTCGCTGTCTCGTAGAGCCAAATGAAGAGGCCCATCCGGACGAGCGCATTCGGGGTGACGTGGTTGAGAGCCACCCCGTACTCCTTGAGAAACTCCCGGAGCATGGGATGCACCGGGAGCCGGAGCCCCGCCTCCAAGAAGGCCTCGAAGGCCACGACCTCTCCGGGCCTGGGGCGGGGGGCTCCGTCCTTCTTCACGGGGACTCGGATGTCCCCGTCCGTGACGATGCCTCTTTCGGCCAAGGACTCGGTGTCCTCGGCCGTGAACTCCGACGCCCAGAGGAAATCCGAGGGGATTTCCTCCGGGGGCACTTCTGTGGTCTTCGCTCGACCCTTGGGTGCCATGAGGTTAGTCTTCTTTTTTGGTGGCTAACTTTGCAGGAGGCTACTACTAGAAACTCCCGGAAGCCGACTACCGGAAAGAGCTACCGGGAGAGGGCTACCGGGAGAGCAAAAATCGTTGAGGCTGAAAATTTGGAATGAGCTTCCGGGCCCACCTAGGCCCTATTTATAGGGGCGGGCCGTGGTCTAGATGCACGCCACGTGGCACCCGCGGATCAATCTGGACCGTAGAAATTCAAACCGTGCGCGGGAAACGAAGGGACGGGCGCGTGAATCGAGGCGCCGGTTCGAACCGCGCGGCTTTAAGCGTGGGGCACGGAAACCGAAGCGTCGCGGCTCCGGTGACATGGCCCGGAGATCTTCTCGGTGACCTGAACCATACCCACCGGGGACTCGAGCATCGTCCCCGGCGGGCATGGGGGGCTGCTGTCGGGGGAAATCTCCGCGGGACTAAGTCCAGGTAAGATGTGTCACGATTGCCCGGGGACCTGGCCTCCGGCCCCTCCCCGGGCGCCGCCTTTTTGCCCCCGGGACATGGCCTCCGGTGCCCTCCCGGGCGCCGCCTTTTGGCTCCCGGGACGCGGCCTCCGGTGCCGTCCCTGGCGCCGCCATTTGCCTGGGGACCTGGACTCCGGCCCCTCCCCGGGCGCCGCCTTTTGGCTCCTGGGACGCGGCCTCCGGTGCCGTCCCGGGCGCCGCCATTTGCCCGGGGACCTGGCCTCCGGCCCCTCCCTGGGCGCCGCCTTTTGGCTCCCGGGACGCGGCCTCCGGTGCCGTCCCGGGCGCCGCCATTTGCCCGGGGACCTGGCCTCCGGCCCCCCTCCCGGGCGCCGCCGTTTGGCTCCCGGGACGCGGCCTCCGGTGCCGGCCCGGGCGCCGCCATTTGCCCGGGGACGCGGCCTCCGGCCCCTCCCCGGGCGCCGCCGTTTGGCTCGGGGACGTGGCCTCCCCGGGCGTCGCCTTTTGGCCCCCGGGTCCCGGCCTCCGACGCCGTCCCGGGACTCATCGCCCTCCTAAAGGTAAAGTCTTGAACTGTTTATCACGTGCAGGTCACGCGAGGGGCGCCTCGGGAACTAGCGACCACCTGTCAAGCATCCAAGGCGTTTGACCGGGAGAAGGACGGTCCTGCCCTTCAATCCGACGGTGGCTTCTGGGGTAGTTTAGGTTTTCTGCTACTTTTTGGGGCTATAAATAGCCCTTGTACCCCTCTGTTGTAAGGGATCGGTTCTTTTATTGGAATAGCTAAACTCGCAGACGTGCTCCGGAAGCCTCTCCCCCGGAGAGAGCCTCCCCAGCCGACTCCGGTCGGGAGTGCGTCGACAGGACTAGGGCCCCCACCGGGACCCGAACCTGTATAAACCCGTGTGTCATTTTTTGTGCTTGTCCGGCGGGGGAGGACCGGTCATCCGGTCAACCTGCGCCGCGTAATCTTCGCTAGGAACATTCTCAAAACCTGCCGGGGTATCCGCGATACGACAACATGTTGTAAGACCCAAAAATGTGATTTTGCGTACACATCACGAGCGGGGACGATAGCTTTGAATCCAATCGTTCCGATTCCCTGAAGCCTACCCTCGTGTCGGGACCTAGGAACGCCAATTGGGTCAACCCCGGCCATATAATCTGTGCAAAATTCAATCACCTCCTCGGCGGCATAACCTTCCATGATACTCCCCTCAGGTCGACGACGAGTCCTTACGTATCCCTTCAATACACCCATAAATCTCTCAAATGGATACATGTAGCGCAGGCACACGGGTCCACAAAACTTAATTTCTCTGATAAGGTGAACAATCAGATGGACCATAACATGAAAAAAGGATGGAGGGAAATACATCTCGAGCTGACAAAGAGTTGTAACCACGTCGCGTTGCAAAGCGTCCAGTCCATCGGGATCAATTACCTACGAGGACACAGTTGCGCCAAATATTCATATCAGAAAAATCTTCTAATTAAGCTCCACAAATGGAGGTAATGAACTTATAGTACGAGTGCACGTACTTACCTTGCAAGATATTGCGTTGAAGAAATAACATAGGTTTGTGATTGTCTCTCTGACTTTAACTGGGAGAATGCCTCTGATAGCAATGGGAAGCATCTGTGACATCAAGACATGACAGTCGTGGGACTTCATGCCAACCAGTCCTAGGTCCTTCATAGGCACAAGTTTTTTCAAGTTCGCAGAGTACCCACATGGAACTCTAACACCGTGCAGGCACCGACAGAGTTCTGTTTTTTCGCTCTTGGACAACGTATAGCAGGCTGGGGGGAGGTATGTACGCTTTCCATTCTCTAAAGGTGCAAGCTCAGTCCTTATCCCCATTTCCACCATGTCACGACGAGCTTTCACACCATCCTTTGTCTTTCCCGGAATGTTCAACAACAAACCAATCAAACTGTCACAGACATTTTTCTCTACATGCATGACGTCAATGCAATGTTGAACTTGTAAGTGCTCCCAGTACGGTAGATCCCAGAGAATCGATCTCTTCTTCCAAACATTTTTTCCTCGAGGTTTAGAATGCTTACCGAACTCAACTTTGATGTCGTTCACGCGTGAGTAAATCTCCTTACCGGTCAGAAACACTGGAGCTGATCCCTTCTCAGGCTTCCCGTTAAATGATTTCCTCTTCTTACGGTATGTGTGATGCACCGGAAGAAACCTGCGGTGACCCATGTACACTGTTTTTCGGCAGTTTCACAGCCACATGCTCTCAGTTTCATCTAGGCAAATAGGGCAAGCCTTGGCTCCTTTCGTACTATACCCCGACAAATTGCCGTAGGCCGGAAAATCATTTATGGTGCAAAATATCAGAGCCTGCAAGATGAAATTCTCTTTCTTGTATGCATCCCACACCTGCACACCCTCGCTCCACAATTTCTGTAAGTCCTCGATTAAAGGCGCTAGAAACACGTCAATATCATTTCCGGGTTGTCTGGGTCCTGAGATTAGTAACGCCATCATGATGTACTCGCGCTTCATGCATAACCAAGGAGGAAGATTGTAGATGCATAAAAGAACCGGCCAAGTGCTGTGCCGGCTGCTCATATTACCATGTGGGTTCATACCATCTGTACTCAGCCCGAACCTTACATTCCTAAGTTCGCCGCCGAACTCAGCAAATGTTCTGTTGATGTTTCTCCATTGAATAGAATCAGCTGGGTGTCTCAGTTTTCCGTCTTGTTTCCGGGCTTCAGCATGCCAACGCAAGTGCTTCGCGACTTTCGGATTTGCAAACAGCCGCTTCAATCTAGGTATCACAGGCAAGTACCACACAGTTTTTGCCGGGGGTCCTTTCCTTACCTCGTGACGTTCACTGTCAATCCGGTCCCTACGCGTATACCTCGATGCACCACATCTTGGACAAACATGCAAACTGGAGTACTCGTTACGGTACAACACACAATCATTTGGGCATGCGTGTATTCTTTCGATTTCCATTCCCAACGGACACAACAGTTTTTTGGCTTGGTAGGTAGATCTTGGCAACTCATTTCCCTCTGGAAGCATGTCCGCTAGAAGATCTAATAGTGCCGTGAAACTCTTATCACTCCAACCGTTTCCTGCCTTCAAGTTATATAATCTCAGCACAGAAGACAGTTTTGTAAATGTTGCACATCCAGGGAACAGAGGCTTCTCAGAGTCAGCAATCAGTTTCTCAAATTCACAGAAGTCATTTTCGTTGTAATCTTCCTCTACATCACGTAACATCTCATCTAGATTGTCATCATCATCATCTACGTGCACATCGGAATGAACATTACCAAAATTGGGATGATCATCGATATTATTGCAATCCACATCCAAGTCGTGCTGATTGGTAGTAGTGGTGCTTGTTTCCTCAAGATCTTCGCCATGCCATATCCAACGGGTGTATCGCGCGTTAAAACCACGACGAATCAAATGACTCTTAATTTGATCAGAGTTGCTAAACCTCTTCAAGTTCATATAATCTGTACAAGGACAGAGCATATTTTTCTCTCCCTTCCTCTCCTTTTGTTGCTCAGAAAATTTAATAAACTCATTCACACCATCCAAATATTCAAGAGTAGTACGTTTTATTCCATACATCCAATATTTCCTGTCCATCTACAATTAACAAAATTTAACGAGTAAGCCATGCATGAAACCTGCCCGATTAAGTTATGTATATGTACATGTACAGCCTCTTACAACAGATACATGTGTTGAACCCTAGCCTGACGAAATTAACACTAATTAACCTAGCTAACTACACAATACAAGCTAGTTAGCTCCTAAAACATGACGCATTTCCAGCTACCAAACTCCCAAGCTTAGAGCTACAAACTTGGAACTACACAATACAGCTAGCTTGCAAGTAGAGAGGAAGGGAGATCTAAGGGAGAGAGAGATAAGTGTCGACGATTAAGCGTACCTTAAAGAGAGGGGCGCAATCAACTTCCCTCCAGCCTGCGCTGATCACCCTAGCACTGTAGCTGGAACTTTCGTCACAAACAGAGGGACACAGAGTGCAACAAAACAAATTAAAGAGCAGCACAGCAATACACGAGTGGGGTTTTCCTTATAATGGACATTTTTCTAACGGTAAATACATGAAATTACCGTCAGACTAACTTAGGTAATTTGCCGCTCACATATTCTATCGGTAAAAACACACACATACCGTTAGAGAATGTGCATTACCGAGCAAGTACAGGACTTCTTCTTTCGGTAAATATGTGTATTGACCGTTAGATCATGCATGACACAGCACACACATGAGTTTTTCTATCGGTAGATATGTGTACAAACCGTTAGATGATGCATGACACACGAGAAAGAGTTTTTCTATCGGTAAATATGTGTATTTACCGTTAGAATATGCATGACTGAGCAAATATATGTGTTTTCCTATCGGTAAATATGTGTACTTACCGTTAGAGGAGGTACTGGTACCAAACTGGGACAAACATGCACATGCCATTTCTCACATTCAAGGAATCATATCAATGTAACATCAAACAGATCTTACATCAAACAGATCTCACATCAAACGGATCTTAACTAGAAGATAAAGCAATATATTTCAAGAAATGCTAATTTGTGGATTAACTAGGAGACACAAAAATACTTTTCTTAGGTACTTGGGACTTCATCTTGCCAAAGAAATTACACATGCCAGTTCACAAATTCAGGTACAAACATACACATGCCAGTTCACCAATACAAATTCAGGTACAAACATACACATGCCAGTTCACAAATTCAAGTGCATGTCTGAAACAGCAGTACAAATACACACCTACCTACCAATACAATTAAATACACAAATACTCCCTGCATATTCAAGTTCATGTCCCAATTAGCAATACATGATACACAAATATACAACAATATACAAATACAACAATTCACACATTCGATGTATATTAGAAAAGCCACGTCTGAAATTAACAACAGATCACGACGAGGACCCAGTGGTCCATACATTTTATATAAAAGAGAACCTTTGCAGGTTGCCACAATGCAACTACCGACTACAAGTTAGACCTGATACATCACAAATCCATTCATCCAAAACAGCAAATGTCTGAACCACATTGGACTTAACCATAGGAGTTCAGTTCGAAGACGCCCGAGGAGCTGGAACTGCCGTCGACATACATTTGTACGTATTGGTGATTTCCTCGGACTCAAACTCGATCAACTCAACTCAACTCAACTCAACTCCATTAACAAAAAGAACCTACCTTCCAAGATGTTGTTCTGTGTAGTGATGGTGTAGAATGGCTGTGCAAATAACAACAATTCTTCTTCTCCAAGCAGGTAAGCATCTAGCCACAAGCTGGTGCATGCAAAAAAATGTAAGATGCTTTCTATAGGTCCTGATTTGAGAAACACGCCGGGCTTAAGCATCTTCTCGACCGAGCCAACCATGATCTCGCCCTTCACGTCCTTCCAGCTCTCGACGGTGATCTTCACCATTTCTTTCGCCAACAAGCCAACGTAGGCAGCGTACTGCGATGAAGAACCGTGAAATATGTTGCCCCTCATGAGCATCATCCAAGGACCTGAACAGATCATAATCATATTGAAAAGAAGACACATAAAAATGAAGGATACAAAAAAAGCAGAATTATTGCCACAATCGGATTAGAATACTCTAACAATATTGCAGAAATTTTACGTACCTTCCTTGGGATGCCGACGTCTACAGGGCGTCTATGGAGGTGTGGAGGTGCAGCGGTCCCCTGTAGAGGTGCGCCGGCCGTCCATGGAGCTTACGGGTTAGGACTACGAGCCCCAGATGAACTGTGAGAATGAAAGAGACATACCCGTGTATTTATACAAATATATATTTTCTATCGGTACGAAAACAGAATACCGTTAGTAATAAAAACATCTGTAGAAGGCGAATGGTTCTATCGGCACAATAAATATTACCGATAGGAATTTTTGTACATACTCTATCGGTGTGTACGTATATTGCCGATAGAATATTACTAGTTGTAGAAGGCCAACAGTTCTAAGATATTTTTTGCAATATTCTACCGGTATAAACATTCATTACCGATAGAATAAAACTATTTGAAGACGAACAGTTCTAAGTAATTTTCTATATATTCTAACGGTAAAAGAATCCATTACCGATAGAATAAAAATATTTGTAGAAGGCCAACGATTCTATCGGCGCACTACATATTGCCGATAGGAATTTTTAATATACTCTGTCGGTATATTCATACAGTATCGATAGAATAAGTCTAGTTGTAGAAGTCGACCAGTCCTATCGGCGCACAACATTCTCCCGTCAGTACTTATGCATCTCTTCTAACGGCAAATATGTTCATCACCGCTAGAGTAAATCATACTATTTATTCTATCGATAAGTTTGTTATAAACCGATAGGAAAAATACACCCGTCGCCCTTTTATGACAGCGAAGCACATTTTCTATCGGTTTTCAACTAAATCGCTAATAACCGATAGAAGATAGGGGTTAGTAGACTGCATTTCTGTACTAGTGCATGGTGTGCTTTGCTTCTGTAGCTCATCCACAGAGCAATGGTGCCGTCGAATGTGCCAATGGGCAGATATTACAAGGCATCAAGAAATGTGTTTTCGATCCCCTTAAGATGCGCTTGGGGGCTTGGGTAGATGAGCTCTACTCCATTCTATGGGCACTACGCACTACCTGTAGTCGAGCCACCGGTGAGACACCTTTCCGATTGGTATATGGCGCCGAGGCTGTGTTACCTACGGAAATTCGTATTGGTTCTATCCGAATAGATCAATTCAACCAGATTGATCAGATCGAACAACGTACTCAGGATTTAACCTTCCTCGAAGAAAAGCATGATCGAGCATTGATAAGGTCAGCAGTATATTTGCAAGCTTTGCGAAAATATCACAGCAAGAGGGTGCGGCCGCACAGTCTTCACATTGGTGATCTGGTTTTACGAAAAATACAAAACCAGTCTAACAACAATAAGTTCTCTCCTTAGTGGGAAGCCCCTTATATTGTTGTTTCAGTACCGCGACCAGGATCGGCTCGGTTAGCGATGGAGGATGGTAGAATCTTGTCCAATACTTGGAACATCGATCAACTGCGCAAGTTTTACGTGTAAGTTTCCCAATCTTTTTTCCTGTTCAATTAGCATGGTTTAATAAAAACTTCGTGAGTACTTTCTTTTGCCTCATGTTATGTTCTTTTCTCTATTTCCCATACCTATACCGAGCCCGGCTCGGGGGCTCATTGCCGATAATCATCTTGCTACAATATCCTAACTAGATTCGCTGGCCGATCTCATGGTCACATCCAGCTAAGACAACCCTCAATAAGCCATTTTTCAACTCACACGAGACTTACTGGCATATTCCTGATCATTCAAGTGGATGTCAGTTCGTAATAAGGCCGGGCGTTGTATTAAGATTAGTGTCGGTATGATCGGATGATCATATCTAGGTTAAAGCATTTCCTAGGTATTCATAATGCCCATATTTTTTCAGAGATTATAATACTAGGTCTTCAGTACTTATGATCTCAGGAGGGGGCTACGAGAATATGGTCATAATATGAAACGAAGAAAGTATCACTCTTTTCCAAAAATTTAAGGCACGCATTTGCATGTTATAAATGTAGTTTACAGGTATATTGACTAAGAGTGATCATTACAAGGAATCAAATAAGGGCTAGCTCTTTCAGCAGATCTTCGACCAAAGGCTTAATTCTTCAGAAATGGCCTCAAGTAGATCGCTCTCGATCTCTGCATCTTTTACCACCGGCTTCACATTCAGATCTGGGCCATGGTGAAATCATAATCTGCAGAGAATGGCAGAGGTTATAGATCTTACATTTGACTTCAATGCCTCTTCCTGACGTTTTGTATCTCCAGGAAGATACTCAAGGAGTGATTCGGCTTGGGCCGCGACCAATGTGGCTAACTCGCTAAGACCTGGATTGTCCTTTTGAAACTCGATCACATCTGCTTTTAGCAGAGTAGCCACCATCTTCAGTTTTTCGAAGATGTTCGATTGAGTACTACTGTAGGAGGAAATTGTTTTATTTCAACCTTCATTCTCCATGTTGACAGTATCAATCTTCAAGCTTTATAACTCGATGGTCACCTGAAGGTATTTCTTCTCTTCTGAACGATGGCCTATTTGATTATCTTGTGCTACATGAACATGGCAGATGACTCTTACAGCAGTTCATGTAACACAAAAATGCTTTCTGATGGAAAGTAGACTTACAAGAAAGCTTTAGCTGCGCTTCGTGAAGTTGCCTCTCTAGAGACGAACATCTCACGGCCAAAGTTTCTTCTTGGTTCTCTCGATCAGCCATGCTCTTATTCAAAAAAGCATTTTCTCTGTAACAAGAAGGACGATCAGCAACGCATAAATTTGGATTCAAGTTAACGCGAATAGAGAGCACCACACTTACTGTTGCAATCGGCTGATCTCCCGTTGTGCGACCTCGATATACTTCGCTATGGCTGTCAACTTGGTTGCCACTCGGGTCAAGTCCTGGAACACGATAAGAAATTGCTCTTAAAATTTGAATGTTCCTGAATTTTTGTGAGCTCGCAAATAATAAAAAGAGTTGTTCGTACCTCTACGTAATCGCTGAATGAGCCACTCTCAACATCAGCATGAGGTCTAACCTCAAGACCTGCTGTGTCCGCGGCAGGGGCAGCAGATGATCTTTCCTATTGATCCCCCTCTATAGCTGGGACTGCGGTTTCCATCCCCTGGGATCGGATCTCTGCTGCCATTCCCTCCACGATGGCCCGAAGAACTTCTTCGGCCGTGGGAGTTGGACTTGGCGCTCCCGCGACCTCCGCTGTGGGTGTAGTACCATGGCTTGTCGAGGTCGCCGGGGTACTGGGCACAACATCCCTGCAACTGAAGACAAACAAACACTTTATAAGATAAAATGCCTCTTGCCGGTCATCCCTATATGGCAATAGGAGAAATCCTTACTTTATTCGAAACCCCACCCATGGTTTGGGTTTCGATGATGAGCTCCCAGGAGAAAGAAGCCCACCGGGTGCTCTTGAGAGAGAGTCATTTTATGTCCTTGTCTTCCTTCTCTTAAAAAGAACAGTTTCTTCTTCTCCCTGTATGAACACAATTCAATGGGTATGTAAAGAGGAACGAAAACATGCAAGATTGTGAGGATTCTTACCACAGTCGCTCCCTCAATCATTAAGGGAGGTGTTGTTAGTCCTGGGGCTTCACGAGCCTCAGGCACCGGGGTTCCACCCATAACCACAGGATTGTCAGTGGTCACGGGGCCCATTATAGCCATTTCTGTCCCTGCAATCAGGGACAAGATTTCATCGACCGGAAGGGAAGTCGACCTCTCTGGGACGCTTGTTCCCAAGAGGTCAATCACTTTCCTCTTGCGACGAACCAGAGGAATATCGTCTTCCTCATCCTTGCTCCCTTCACCCTGTACGACGAAGAAGTAATTTCCACTCGTACATGGGGTTACAGGAGGTACCGAGAATCTTACCACAGTGTTTTTCGTGGTAATGGTATTCTTCTGTGAAGAAGCCTCTCCCAGAATCTTCTTAGGTCTTTTGGGAGCAGACTCCTTCACTTCGTGCTTCGAAGGGGTCCTCCTCACCCTCTTCGCAGTCGGTCTTCCCGAAGGACCAACGTCCTCGCTTGCGCACGTCACCTCAGTAAATTTCCCCAGAAGCTGTATTATTCAAAATGTTTTTGGTAATACAAGACAAATGGATGATTTACAACCGAGCTTGTTTGAAAAAATCATATCTTTCGGCGCTCTTGCTTAAGATCGTTGCCTGCATTAATTAAGCTCTAGGGGCGAGGTGATCCTCTAGCTCCCTCCACAGCGGTGTTATACGCCCGAAGGAGGTAGTTTGTCTGTTTCTCAATCTCAGACAAGGATAGCGCTGTGTCACAAACAAGCATGTTAACAAATGCGACGTCTTTCATCAGTGAATAATGCGTATTTTGTTGGCTAGAGGACGTACCATTATTATAGTCCAGGGTGCTGTCCGCCATGGACTCCACCTCCCAAGCCAAATGTGCCCTTTCACGCAGGGGGCTCATCCTGTTCTTCACAAAGTCACGTATGATATCCCGCGCGGTCAAGCCTTGCTGAACTAAGTGAAGAATAGCTTCAGCTTGTCTCTTCTGTTATGCGCTCAGAATGGGAAGGGAGTCTAACTCACTGGCTTTCTCTAGTTGGGTGTTTGCAAACCATAGTCCGCTCTCCGACGGAGGGCTGCAGTGGAACCACTTATGGTACCACCCATGGACAGAGTCCCGTAGAGGCGGGAATGGGTACTCCTTCTTCTCCCGTATACAGAAGTAGATGCACCCAGCGGCATTGGCACTCTTTGACCAAGCCGAAAAGTAGAAGCGCCGGAAAAGCTCCACGCTTGGAAGCACTCTGACAAAGGCTTCATAGAGATGTTGGAAAATCGCCAGGATAAGGACTGCATTTGGGTGGAGATTCACTAACTCCGACCCATAATGGTCCAAGATTCCCCTTAGAAATTCGCTTTCTGGGAATCGAAACCCGCAGCGCAAGTACTCCTCGAAGATCACCAATTCGCCCTCTTAGACGATTGGGGTTTCTTGATCTTTTTCCGCTGGCTGCCAGTTGATCAGCAGCTGTGGGGGGAGAATCTCTTCATTTTCTAATGCCACCATCCTCTCTTCTGTATGGTGGACGGATTGGCTCCAGGACGCCATTACTATGGAGGATTGAGGAGAAAAGTGGTGACTTTGGAGACGACGAAGACGAGGAGTGCAAAAGAGGGTTTTGTGCGGTAGGAAGGTCTCTAAGGCAACGAAGGGTTTTTTGGCTTCTCCAGTAAGCTACCTCTTCCTTTTATATGTCCAAGACAACATTTCGCCGAATATTTTATTAATTTCCCATAATGGGTTCTTTTCCTCTTAGAACCCGTTATCCATACCCAGTAATGAATCTGAAATGAAATGTGTTTTTATCATTTTATTTCACATTCGGTGGTTATGGTACAGATAAAAATATTGGAAATTCCTAAAAGTTTCTAAGGAAGTAATTAATCTCTTATGACTTTGGAATAAATTTCTGACCTCTATACTGATTGCAACGTAATCCTGTGATCGCTGCGGATATGTGTGATCATAACAAGCTGTGGTCGCCGTATGGTCAAGATACTATTCTGTGATCGTTATTCAAGTTCTGATCGCAGTCTATGGTCTCAATGCTATTCTGACACCAAAGAACTGTTTTGTGATCGTTAGTCTAGTTCTGATCGCAGTGTACAGTCTTAATTCTATTATGAGACCGAAGAATTGTCCTGAGCCAGTTTCGGACAGAAGCCCACCTGTGTATTTTTGGTCGCAGAAGCATTCTCGTGTAACTATTTTTCACAAAATATAAAGAGCCTTAATTTCGGATTATAAGTTTTACATAATCTTTTTTAAGAGATCAAGTATGTAAGGAAAAGAAATTCTTTATTTCTGACAGTCTTTACATACAAAAGGGATACAGGCGACCAAAGCGTCAACCTAGTCCCGATAGCCTTTTACAAAGTTCTCCCAGGGACATGTTAAAATCAGTAGGATCGACATTGGCTGCCCCTAGAGAACTGGCTATGGCTCTAAGCCTATCTACATCATCCCGAATCAAAGAAGCGCTATTATTCCTTATTGTATCGGAGAGTTCTCGCTGCTGCCGAGCATAATCCCTTTCCAAGCGGAATTGGCATGCCTCTTCGTGGGAGTTGTCATAACATTCTGCCAGATGCAGAATGGCCGAAGAAATCTCATCGGTCTTCTTCTCCAGGGCCTCTTTTTCTTTTTGGAGAGTTCGCTCGAGGGATACACTCTCACCAAAAAGAGGCTGGACTTCAGCAGGCCGATCACTGGGGGCTCCAGAGATTTTCGTCTCCTGCACATGTATGCGTTAGTTTTAAAAGATAAAACGACCAGCAGAGAGAATGAAAATAATTACCAATCCTCGCAGTAAGATTGGAAGGGAGGATGAAGCACTTCCCCCAGGAAGTAGATCACCCGACAAAATTCGGGGACCATCTGGTCGCCGGAGTGCAACCTTCCCACCAGAAAATTGATCACCCAACAAAAGTTGAGGATCGTCTGATCGCAGAAATGTGGGACTTCCCCCAAAAGCAGATGGAAGCTTTGAAGTATTATTATGGATCTCCAAAGGTGGAGATGATGGTTCAACCTGCCGAGTTGCATGGACAGGAAGAACTATATGGGACAAAGAAAGAGAGTGCAATGATGCATCCCCAAACTTTGCACCCATGGAAGAAGCTCCACTGGAGGACCCCTCATCAACCTTTGGCTTCTTCCTTGGGGGAGTCAGCTCCTCGGTCACCTGTAAATTCCCAAAATGCATTTGGAAGTGATCAGGATGTAAAACGACGACCTAAACCAAAGTTCCAGAAAAGACTTACCTTCTGGAAGTCCTGGTCAAGTTCGGGTATCACTTCTTCTTCATCACTCTCAACCTCAATGATGTTCTTGGGGTCTTGATCTGCCATCAGAACAAGAACTGAGGCTTAGAGGGAGTAACTGGAGAGGAGAAGTAGCTCTGCAAAAGACTTAGTCATGGTGAAAAACTCGTGAGTTCAAAGAACCGAAAGACTCTTCAATTTATAGAGCCTGGAGGCGTTCATTTCCACACACGTCTCGGGTTCTTAAACCGCACTTATGGTTGCCATCACGATGGGTCACTTAAGTCATCATTACCTGTCAAGAAAAACCCAGGGTTTTTTCTTGGGATATGAACCATCACATGGCGGAACAGCTTCGGTTGAAGTTGAAACGTCGGGTTCATAATTCGATGCAGGATAAAAATTTGAAGTAAATATGTCCTTTCATTTTCTTCAAATTTGGGAGCTAGCTGACGAGGATTATCACCCGAGCTAGTTCAAAACAATACACATCTAGTTTAAAGATAGAATCAGATTAGACGTGTATCTATAAGTTTGTCGCTATGGTCTCAAACGGCCTAAAGGGCGCGGACACAAAGATAGTTCATGATCACAGCCCTTGCGCGATCATGAGGCCGCAGACAGTGCGCAATTAGAAGGTCGTTGACTATGTGCGACCAGAATAATCCGGGAGGGCCTAACTCCTTGAACAGGCATATCCCGAGAATCACGAAGATTTTTCCACATATGAAGACAACTGCCGGGAGGTTAACATGTGCGGTTATCCCTTGATTGCACGTGTTAAGCCTGCGTGGAAGTTAAGTGCGGTTAACGAAACTGCATCCTAGTAACCGTTCGAGGTCATTTCGCGTTGGCGCCCTTTTGGTCAGTATAAAAGGGTGGTCAATGCACGTTCTAAAGGTAGTTAAGCATACAAGCACTACCAGGCGTCCAACAAACCTGAAGACTTAGACATAATTAGATAGACACTAACATTGAAGAGATCTTCGCCCGTGATCATCTCTTCTTCCCTCTTGTAAACTTCTTATTTCATATAGTGAAATCACAACAGGACATAGGGCTATTACTCTCCCCATCGAGGGCCCAAACCTGTATAAATTCTTTTGTTCCCCTACAGACATTACTCATCCTACCTTCCCGGAGGAGCGCCCTGAAAGGTCCCGCAACTCACAAATTTGCATAAGATCGACTAAGGACCCCAAGTCCAAATCGTTGATAATGGCAAAAATGCAAAAAGGCCCTGGGGTTTCAGGATATTACTGCTTGTTCCTCCCACTTAGGGTTTTGGGATTTCTATGCCTTGGCTATTTTGTAGAGGGGGGTTCTGAGTTTCTATAAATTGCAAAAGAGCCCTTGGCTGCTAGGTTTAGGACTTTCGAGCCCCTGGAGACTCCGATTTTGGCACGGTCAATTCCTATGCATGCGTAGAAACATGTGCATCTATCTAGAATCAACTGAGGGTCGGGTTTAGTTGATGAGGCGCATCCTGTTAGCCAAAATCCATCCGATTCGTACTGACCTGCGATAAAAATTACGAAATGAGTAATCCAGTCAATTCAGCGACAAATCTAGAATAACCTAGGTATATGACAATGTACATGACTAAATTGTGCATAAAAATGGGGGCAATTATATGAAAGAATCATGCAAATTAGATAGATATCACCGGGTACCTTTGCCTACCGAGGGAGGTTTTCCCCCAATTTGCTTCTATCAATGATGTTTTAGACTTAGTGTATTTTGCATTGTTTTCTTGTCATCTTGTGCAAGCTTTCGGAGACATTCTCGGTAGCTAGTGATCCGGTTTTTACCCCCCCAGCAGGGGGTAGTTAGGATAAGTGCCCTGTGCTGGAGGCAAAGAAAAGGTCTGGGACACATTATCGTGGGTCTCTGGGAGAAAGGAGGTGACATAAAGTCACTGGGGAAGAAAACTCTTTCGCAGCTAAGAGACCGGTGGTCTCTAGAGGGAAAGACTCGCTCTTGGGAGGAAAATTCTTTCGTGCTCGGGACACAACGTCGCCGGGGAGGAAAACTCCTTCACGCTCGGGAGACTAGGCGTCTCCAGGAGGAAAGACTCGTTGACGAGGATGGTTAGTTGCACTAGGGCCACCATGACTGCACCAATGTTCCATGGTCGTGTTGAGTCTTGAGCCCTAATTCGGATTTTGGTGATTAATGACATCCGGAGTACACGCAACTAATCTTTGTAAATGAGATTTAGGTTAAGGGGTGATGGAAACCACTCAAAAGTGAAGAATGAAGATCATCAAGACCTCTCGAAGAACACTCAAGGATGCAACTTAGTATAAGGATAAAATACTGAGTAATATGCGCTCTTTTCTTTTGAAATTTTCTAGTTTAAGATAGTCGTACTATCAAGAGGGGTCTCAGCACAAGTAACTTGATCAAACTTTGTGTTTTGAAAACAAAATTGCATTTGCATCTACTCAAAAATCAAATTTGAGCAAACTTGTGAAGTTCTGTTTTCGTTTTGAACTAGCCGGACATTGTCTGTGATGGCCGGACAATGTCCGGCCAATACAAAATCATCTCAGTATTTTCAAAATGAAACCAGAGACAAATAAATCTGTCCAGTGCATCTGTCCGCTGAAGGCCGGACATTGTCCGTGATGAACGGACAATGTCCGGCCAGTACATTTCCTGTGAATTTTTCTTTGCAAACACCAGAGACAAATGAATCAGTCCGGGGGCTTTTGTCCGGGACGTGCCGAACATTATCCCGCTTGTATATTTTTCGTGAGCTGTCAAAGTTGAGTGTCAACAGAGACATATCCATCTGTCCGGGGTTTATGTCCGGACAAATATCTCTCGTCCGGCCTTCACAAAAATATTAAAACGGTAACTCACACGTCGTGCAGTGTGAGTAACAGTCACTATTAAGTTGAACTATCCGGACATTGTTCGAAATGGCCGGACAATGTCCGGCCTGTACAACTTTTGCCCTGGTTCTTGCAAACGGCTATTTTTTCTGAAGCTATATATTATCTTTCGACTTTGGCAGCTAGATAGAAACTTATTCATCTCCAAAACTCTGTGCTAAAGCTTGCCGAAACCTCTCACATACTCTCTTGCATTTGAAGCAAATTTTTGAGCAAAGTTGTTGAGAGAAAATTGAGTAAAGATTGCAATTGAGTCATTTGCACTTTCATCCTTGTTTTTCAAGCTTTGTGTTTGATCAAGTGAAGTGCTAGGTTTATTACTCTTGGTGATTGCCGTCACCTAGATGACCCAGAAGGTCCGGCGATCTCTCCATCGACGGTGTGTGTGTCAGAGAGGCCCGGTGATTGGGTGTAAAGGCTCAGAGCTCACCTATCCGGAGAGAAGGGATACCTCTAGTGGAATCGAAGCAAAAGCTCTAGAGAAGAGTGCTTCAACGAGGATTAGTGGAAATCGGCAAATTTCCGATACCTGGGGGAAAAATTCGATCTCTTTCGGTTACTTCTATTACTTGCTTCATACTTCTAGAAATTGAAATATTGTTTTTGTCTCTCTAGTATTGCAAAAATTAATTTGTGTCATCATCTATATCATTTGTGAATTGATATTGAAATTTAGGTTTTAAATTATTCAATCGAAATTAAAATTAGAAAAACCGCCTATTCACCCCCCTCTAGTCGGCATCCTTCGATCAACACGTGGTATCAGAGCACTAGGTCTCTCCTTTTAGGACTTAATCGTCTAGAGAGAGGATGTCGTTGATCAAAGAAAACTATAATGGAAAGGTCCCTTTCTTTAAGGGTGAAAATTATTGCTATTGGAAAATTAGGATGGCGGTTTATCTTGAGTCCATTAGTCTTGATGTTTGGGGGGTCACTAGAGACGGATTTAGAGCTCCCGTTGATTTAGAGAATCTTACACCTCTAGAAACAAAAAATCTCCAAGCAAATGCTCAAGCAAAAAATGCTATATTTAATGGACTGGATTTAAATGAGGTCAACCGCATTAGTAATCTTGACACGTCATATGAAATGTGGAAAACCTTAGAAGTAATTCATGAAGGTACCTCTAAGGTCAAAGAAGCTAAGCTAATTAAATTAACTAGAGAATACAATTCCTTCTTCATGCTTGAAACTGAAAATGTGAGTGACATGTTCACTCGACTTAACCTTTTAATCAATGATCTTAAAGGTTTAGGTACAAAATTTGAAGACATTGACTTGGTGCCCAAGATGCTTATGATTTTACCAACGAGCTTTCACACAATTGTGACAGTGCTTATCAATGGTGACCTCACATCTACAACTCCAAGCGAGCTCTTGGGTACTCTCATTACCCATGAAATGCAAAAGGTGGAGAAGAAAGGAATTGCGGAAGCCTCCGGATCGAGGAAGAAAATTTTGGCTTTTAAGGCCAACGTCGAGGAGGCCAAGGAGGATAGCTCGGATGATGGATCCGATGGTGATCTAGCTCTCCTTGTGAGAAAAACCCGAAAGCACCTAAATAAAATCAACAAGAAAGGGTTTGATTTTGAAAAGAGGCGAGGACACACAAGAAAACCGGATTTAAGAACATTACATGCTATGAGTGCCATGAAAAGGGACATTTTGCTTCGAGATGTCCAAACAAGAAGAGTGATCATCAAAGATCACAAGAAAGAAAAGATGATGGTGAAGGCTCAAAAGGCAAAAAGAAGCTTTTTAAGAAGCTCTACAACAATAGAGGCAAGTGCCAAGCTTGTATCGGTGAATGGTACTCCGGATCGGAGGAGTCCGACTCGGATGATGAAGTTCCATCAACTCCCAAGAAGATGGAGGGAATTGCTATTGGAAAGGCCTCTCCTTTCAAAAATGAGTCATCATTTTGTCTTATGGCAAGTGACGATGCAAAGGTATCGGATCCCGAACCTTCTTATGAGGAACTTGTTGATATGGTTATGGAATTAGATGAGGCACTAAGTAGGTTTACTAAGGAAAATAAAATGCTTAAAAAGGAATACTCAAGACTTAGTGATTTATATGTTGAACTAAATGACTCACATGAGACACTTCTAGTTAAGGAAATTATTGACTCCAAACAAACTAGTGATATTCTAGATGAATCACCTCATATTGTTTCTCATTCAAAATCAGATACTTATAATGATTTAGAAATAAATCATGAAAATGCTTGTGATTTAATTGTTGGTAATGATTCAAATTTAATTTTAGAAAATTTAGAACTCAAAGCACAAGTGGAAAAGTTAAATCTAGGATTAGCAAAATGCTTTAAAGGAAAAGAAATCCTAGACAAACTTCTTAGTGAGCAACGATGTTCATTTAGGAAAGAAGGTTTAGGATATGAACCAAACAAAAGAAAGAAGTTGTGTACTAAAGTGACTTTTGTTAAGGCTACTAATATGTTTTGTCACAAATCCCATGATGTAGATCATTTACCAAATGATTGTCCCTCAACTTCTAGAGCTAATGAAAATGAGTCTCACTCCCATTACATGCTTAAGAAAAATAAGTATGGAAAAGTGATTGCCAAATTTATTGGTATACCTTACCTAAATAAACATAAAAAGAGGATTTGGGTTCCAAAAACCCTTGTTGCTAACTTCCAAGGACCCAAACAAGTTTGGGTACCTAAAAGCGTCTAACCTTTCTTTTAGGTGAACTACAAGACCGGTGGGAGGCATTGGGTGCTTGATATAGCGGGTGCACTCAACACATGACCGGTGATGGAAATTGTTTCTCCTCTTTTGAGAATGGTTGCAATGAAATAGACAAAATCACGTTTGGTGATAATAGCGAAGGAAAGGTAATTGGATTAGGTAAAGTTGTGATCACTAACAACCTTTCCATCTCAAACGTATTACTTGTTGAATCCTTGAACTTCAATTTGCTTTCAGTTGCAAAAATTTGTGATTTGGGTCTTCGATGCATTTTTGAACCAAATGGAGTTACCATTGAAAGCTTAGAAGACAAATCTCTAGTGTTCAAAGGTTTTCGATATGGAGATTTGTATTTGGTGGATTTTGGTTCAAAAGATTCTTGCATTTCAACTTGCTTGGTTGCCAAAAATTCTTTGGGATGGCTTTGGCATCGTCGTTTGGCTCATGTTGGGATGCATCAATTGAACAAGATTTTAAAAAGAGATTTGGTTTTGGGAATGAAAGATGTAAAGTTTGAAAAGAATAAACTTTGTAGTGCTTGTCAAGCGGGAAAACAAGTTGCTCGTTGTAACATCCTGAGTTTTGGGGTGAAAAGTTTCTTTCTTAAAAGTCATGCATGCATATGTCTCTTCTAGATCAACAAAATCAGCCTCAGCTTTATTCTGTTCTAGCCCTAAATCTCCAAAATCTATCCTATGACCCCAAGTCAAGATCTGACTTGCCAGATTTGATCTATCAGTTATCCTAAGCCTAAAAGCCTTCAGAACCTAGAACCAATTCTATCTCCAACTTCCAGATTTATCAACTCCTTTCTGTTCTCGAAAACAGAAATATCTTTTACCCAAATACCCTAAGTTTCAGCATTTCAGATATAATCAAATCTTAGCCAAGATCAGACCAGATTGTTCTTGGATTATGATCAAGGGTACGCCAATACCTTAATCCAAAAAGTTGGCAGCCAGATTTCACCATCTAGACTCTTTTCGCAAATCAGTCCAAGAGTATCGCAGATAAGTCCTTTTCCAGATTTTCTAGAAGCCTGAAAAGGCAAAATGTTGCAAATTACCTCCAAACTTTGACCTGATTCAGTGAATATCTCCCATTCACTATTCTGAACATTTTTCCCTTCTGGAAGAATTTCCAAATCCTGCCCTAAATCTAAGTTTCGACCCTCGCCGTTTTTGAAACCCTAATTACCCTGTTTTACCCTAAAGTCGTTTTCCCCACTTTTGTCGAAACCCTTCAGATCTTGCCCGATCTTGTCAAACTTTGGCTAGATGAGTTCCATTAATCTTATGCAACTCATTCCTGAAATCAGATTTCAGATCAGCCCTCCAGATCTCCAGATTTGCAATCAGATCCTTTTCCTATTCAAACTTTTCCTCGCAGATCAGTCCCTGGAGCAAGTTTCAAAATTTCAAATCAGCCCGAGCCTTCTTTTCCAGTCCCTGTTCGACCAGTTTGCGCACGACCAGAGAACCTCCTGTGCGCGACCTCGACCAGCTGCCGTGCTCACTCCGCCGTGGCAGTCGCCTGTGCCCCTGCCGCCATGTGTGCCCTCGCCGTTCGCCACCGTGGAAGCCCTCAACCGCGCAAATTGCTGCAAGTTTTCCCCGCGCACAGCACGCGCGCTAGCTGCAGCAGCGCAGCACCGCAGAGAACGCTCGACACGTCGCAGCCATGCTCGAGCTAGGTGTCTCCTCGCCGTTGCCTTCGTCGCCTGCACCTACACCGTCCAGCTGCAAAGCTGCAACGCCGCGCCGTCAGTCGCCTCGCCATCACCACCCCGTCCCGTCGCTTCAAAGTCACCTCGTGGCAGCAACACTCCAAATTGTCGGCCCTTTTGCCTCGCCCGTGCCTATATAAAGCCTTCTGTAGCCATTGCATCTTCACCCAGCGCCAGAAACCACCTAAGCTCGCAGCTCCACGGTGAAATCTTCTTCCCCGGCGAGCCATTTCCGGAGCTCTCGGTGCTAGCCTCACCCGTTGCTCCCCTCAGCAATCCAAGCCTCCCAGTAAGTTTCCCATTCCCTCTTGAGTGTATCTAAGCTTGGAATCGAGTTCTCTTGCCTTCTGTCGCTGGTGATCGCCGGTTTCTCCAAAAACCTCCAGTGAGCAAGTAAACTCTAACCAAGCCCTTTTAGCTCTCGAGCCAGGGATCAAATAGGATCAGTAAACCTAGCTTAACACATCTAAGCAACCAGAATCACCAATTTTGCTAAAACTTGGAAAACCCCAAATTTACACCTTGCATGCAAATTGGGACTCGCCGTTAAGCTTCTGTGGTGATCTTCCAGTTAAATTGACTTCACACCTAGCTTTGTTATGCCCCAGAGACCCTCCTCAAGCAAGGACTCGAGTTCAATTGCCCTAGAACAGAAATACCCAAATCAGGATTGAGTTCATCCTTCCTCCAGCCAATATCTTCTAAATTCAGCCACTCCAGCTCAAACCACCTTGCCATCCAGATGTTTTGGACCATTTTGAGCAACTTTGTCTTCTACCACGACCCCTAATTCGGCCTAGAACAGGAGTTATGGCTATGCCCTAGTTGCTGCACTGTTTGTGCTGCAGGTACTCCAGGCCAGTCAACTTCTTCGCTGGTTTTCATCATTTTCCAGCCATTTTCAGCCTTGGATCCTGTTGAATGAATTGTTCCTGTTATCAATGCCTACCTCCCAGACAAAGTGGTGCATCATTTGGAGCTCTAGATCAAAAGATATGGCAAGCCCTAGTTTCTGGGCATGTCAAGATCAATGCCAGGCTATGTCAGTCAGTGGCATTAGCCCTTTTCATTTCCTTCTAGATGTGCATTTTGAGCATAACTTTGTCCCTTAGATTCCTGAGGTTGTGATCAGCAATTTCTTCTTCTATCACAACTTGATTTGAGCCCTTGAACTACAGTTTATGCTAAAACCCTAGATTTTGGCATTGTCAGCCCTATGCCAGAGAATGTCAGCCAGTGGCATTAGCTCTTTTCACCTCTTTTCAGTTGTGCAAACTGGAAATAACCTTGTCCCTTAGACTTGTGGAGTTGTGCTCTACATTTTATTCTACTGCCACAAGTTGAGATAACCCCTCTATCATCCATCGACCCTATGTCGATGCCTTGAACCGAATGTCGACCTAAAGACGTTCGCTGTTTTTGAGCGAACCAGTCGCAACCTTGATACCATTCTGATATTTTGAGACATTTGGAACCTTGTAAACCTTCAACAACTAACCTAATCCTAATCAATTTCTGACCTAATCATCTCAGAATCATCAAGACTTCATCTTTGCATTATTGCATATAGTATAATAGTGTATTGAAAAGATTGTGATTATTGGTTGTTTGTTTGATTGGAGAGCAGATCAAGAGCCCCAGTTCGAGGACTTCACTGTTGACCCGACATCAGCTGCTGTATTTTACGACGCGGAAGGCAAGTCATATTCTTGGTCATCTCGAACCTATATTTTAAGAGTTGCTATAACATAACCTTGAATATAGATAATATTGCATGAGAAAGATTGGAAATGGTTGATTTATGAATTGGCAGTACTGGACTGGTTATCTGTGAAATGTGAAATAAACAAGTTTTGAGCCATGAACTATTATATATATTTATATACTTATATTCATGAAATAAAACCCCTAGCCGTGACCAGGAAATGGTATGGAATGGTGGTAGCACTGGAGGTGCTAGACTGCAAAGGATGTGCAGGCACTGAAGGTGCAGGGTTGTGGATGGTCTGGTCACTGGCATATAAGGACTAGAACCTTGTGTTGTGCGTCTAGTGGCATGAACAAACGTGCTAACCGCAAGCCTGGTATGGGACAGGCCTGAACAAGTACTTATGTGAATCGTACATGAAACCCCTGCATGAGATGGAAAGTAATACACTAAACTCACGGGGTTCAGCTCCTCCACGTATCACTGAATGTGATTTGATCAAGCACGTTGACCCAGTAATGGGAAGAGGCTTATGGGTGGGGGTATAGCCCGCCACAACTGCAGTTTGTGTGAAGAAACTGCAGGGTCAGGGGTGAATTGTAAGTGAAACATAACAAAAGTTCTTGTTATTTCCACCTTGCCGCTCACAGTATGAAGTGAGTCAGGGGTCTAATCATTCTGATAGGATGGGCTTGAAAGTGGAATATCTTGCGGGTAAATTGGTACCTCTCTGCAGAGTCAAAAATGTATTCGAATACTTCGTGCTCCCGAGTTTTAGGAGTCTGCTGCGGTGGATTAAATCCACGGGGTGTGACACAAGTATTATTTTCTAAATAAAATATATTAAATCAAGATTACCCAAATGACATGTGTTGTCATGATAAGGAGTGCTACCGTGGGCTGTCATGTGTTGACGTGTCGCGGTAGTGCTATAATTTAGTGAACATGAATGATGATGTTATATTATAGAAAGGTGCTGCCATGAGTTGAGCCTGGAAAGAGAAAGATTATTTTACAAATATCCATAATTCTTGACTAGTCTAGGTTCATATCATCTCTACTATATGTATCTACTCTTACCTATGACTTGCTGAGTACGTAAGTGCTCACTCTTGCAACCCACAATTCAGTAGATGGAGCATTCTACAACCAAGACGAAGGCATGGAGGACTTCTTGGATCCAGAAGGAGGAGCGTCAGTTCCGCCAGAGTCCTGATGTGTGTTGTTCTGCCGTCCACTTCTCTTTGTGGGTGGGTCACCTACCTTCTGCTGTGTAGATGTTATTTTGCTAAACCATGTATGCCGCGAAGGCATTGTAATCCTCTTTATGTAATATTAAGGCCAGCAGGCCACACTGCTTAAATATTTTGTAAGTGACTCTGTGCAATGTGATATACTCCTGTGCTTGACTTATCCTGGGAAGTCAAGGGTATGTGTATGCTATGCATATATGGGACTAGCTGCAGCGAGCTAGGTCTCTACAGGAGTAGTCGTAGTCCCAGTTTTGGGCGCGACACTAGTACTCATCCCGCTAAAAATATTTTATCAACATCTAGACCAGTTGAGCTTTTGCATATGGACTTGTTTGGTCCATCAGAAACTCAAAGTATTGGTGGTAGCAATTATTGCTTTGTCATTGTTGATGATTTCTCCCGATTTACTTGGATTTTCTTTTTAAATCATAAGTCTGAAGCTCCAAGTGTTTTTAAAAGATTTGCAAAATGTGTTGAAAATGAATTTGAATTCTTCATTAAGAAACTTCAAAGTGATCATGGTGGAGAGTTTCAAAATTCGGAATTTATTGAGCTTTGTGATGAATTTGGGATTAAACACGAATTTTTCGTGCCATACACTCCTCAACAAAACGGTGTTGTGGAAAGGAAAAATCGAACATTAATCGAAATGGCTCGAGCTTTGTTGGATGAATATAAAACTCCCACTAGGTTTTGGGCCGAGGCCGTCAATATTGCTTGTTATGCTATAAACCGGCTTTACACTCATCCACTTTTAAACAAAACTCCTTACGAGCTAATTGTTGGAAGAAAACATAATATTTCATATTTTTGAGTTTTTGGTTGCAAATGTTACATTCTTAAAAAGCGCATGCATCTTGGAAAGTTTCAAAGACGTGTTGACGAGGGCTTTCTAGTTGGATATTCATCAACTTGCAAGGCTTATCGTGTTTTTAACACTATAACCGAATGCATTGAGGAAACTTGTAATGTTGAGTTTGACGAAAATAACGGCTCTCAAGAAGAGTATGAAAATCTTGAGAATGTAGGAAATGAGGAACTACAAGAAGCAATGATGAACATGACGGTTGGGGATATCAAGCTTAAAGATGAAGATTCAAAGTCACCTGGTCAAGAAAATGAAGTAGCTCCTATGGTTTCGGAGACTGCTACTCAAGTTGATCTTAATCCAGAGATGAAGGAGAATGAAGATCAAGCATTGCAAAATCCAAGACTTCATCAAACCATCACTAAGGATCACCCCGTCAACCAAATAATAGGTGATGTTGGTAAAGGTGTTCAAACTCGCTCTAAAGTAGCATCTTTTTGTGAGCACGCATCATTCATTTCTAGTCTTGAGCCTAAATGCATTGATGAAGCTCTAGCGGACCCGGATTGGGTAAATGCCATGCATGAGGAATTGAACAACTTTACTAGAAACAATGTTTGGAAACTTGTAGAATAACCTCTTGATCACAATATAATTGGTACAAAATGGGTCTTTCGAAATAAGCAAGATGAAAATGGCATAGTTGTAAGGAATAAAGCTAGATTGGTAGCACAAGGTTATTCTCAAATTAAAGGATTAGATTTTGATGAAATCTTTGCTCCCATGGCTAGACTAGAAGACATTTGTATCTTACTTGCATTTGCATCATGTTTCGAAATCAAACTATTTCAAATGGATGTTAAAAGTGCCTTCTTAAATGGCGAAATTTCGAAACTTGTATTTGTAAAGCAACCGCCGGGCTTTGAAGATCCAAAATATCCTAATCATGTCTATAAACTTTCAAAAGCCCTCTATGGTCTTAAGAAAGCTCCTAGGGCTTGGTATGAACGGTTGCGAAATTTTCTAATTTCACAAGGTTTTAAAGTTGGAAAAATTGATACAACTCTCTTTAGCAAAATCATAAATGATGATTTCTTTGTATGTCAAATCTATGTTGATGATATAATTTTTGGTTCTACTAATGAATCCCTTTGTCAAGCTTTTGGTGAAACCATGTCAAAGGAATTTGAGATGTCTATGATAGGTGAATTGAGTTTTTTCCTTGGACTTCAAATTAAGCAAATCAAAGAAGGAATATTCGTGAGTCAAAGCAAATACGTAAAGGATTTGCTCAAGAGATTTGGCATGGAGGATGCAAAGCCAATCAAGACCCCCATGGCTACAAATGGTCATTTAGACATGGACGAGGGAGGTAAACCAGTGGAACTTAAATTATATCGTTCTATGATTGGTAGTTTATTATACCTTACTGCTTCTAGACCGGACATTATGTTTAGTGTATGCATGTGTGCTAGATTTCAAGCTACCCCTAGAGAATGTCACTTGATTGCAGTGAAAAGAGTATTTAGATATTTAAAACATACACCAAACATAGGTCTTTGGTACCCTAAAAATGCTAGTTTTGATCTTCTTGGATATTCGGATTCTGATTATGCCGGTTGTAAAATTGATAGAAAAAGTACTTCCGGTGGATGTCAACTTTTAGGAAGATCATTAGTCTCATGGACTTCTAAGAAACAAAATTCGGTTGCACTCTCAACCGCCGAGGCGGAATATGTTTCGGCCGGTAGTTGTTGTGTACAACTATTATGGATGAAGCAAACTTTGCTAGATTATGGCATAAAAGTCAATTGTGTTCCACTTTTATGTGATAATGAGAGTGCCGTTAAAATTGCTAACAATCCCGTTCAACACTCTCGAACTAAGCACATTGACATTAGACATCACTTCTTAAGGGATCATGTATCAGAAAGGGATATAATGATTAGTCATGTTTCAACCGACAATCAATTAGCGGACTTATTCACTAAACCCATGGATGAGTCAAGATTTAGCAAGTTAAGAAATGAATTGAATGTTATTGACATTTCAAATATTATTTGATCTCTTGCTTGTTTTGGAATGGTCTTTAGTATGATCTTATCTAGTACGTATACTTATACTTATACATATGTGTATATATATATATACAAGTAATGTAGGCATCTATGCCAATCACTTCCTATTTTGAAGAAAAAAACCAAAAGATCACCTCTTTATCTCTTTTCAACAAAACTTGGATGACACATTAAGGGGATCAACTTCAAGCTCATTGAATACTTGTATACTCCAAAAATTGTGTACAAAAATGAAAATTATGCATGTCTTTTGTTAAAAGAGTCATTTCTAAATCAAAAAGGTGAAAAAGTGCTCAAAACCTTCAAAATGTGCAAAATTAACACAAAACCTTCAAAAATACATTTCAAATATGTTCTCAAAGGTTTTGAAAGTGAAAAGAAAGGATTTCGAGGCAAAATGCAGAATTTTGACAAAATTGAAGATTTTGGGATCTTGTTTTGGCCTAAAATGACTTATTTCCATAAAATAAGATTGGCTGATTTTTGACAAAAATTTTCTACATGAAACACTTAGAACTCAATCACCTGAAGATAGTTCATATTTAACTTTTTCTCAAAAGACCTATGGTTTTCATGTTATCACATTTTCTAGGTCGCCCGAAAACGACCTTTCACACGAAAATACCCAAAATGTGCATTTTGTGAATTTATCTATTTGAGCCAAAATCTCTTCCATGTTTTGGCTCGAAATAGTATATCAAATTCATACAAGTCCAAACGTTTCAGAAAAATCCAAGTTTCATTGTGAATTGAAGATTTGATGAAAATCCGGTCGTTTTACCTGTTTTACCCGAAAATCTCTTTTGGAGGCTCATATCAAGATCTTTGAATCTTATCGATCCCAATGCTATCCATATCTACTCCTAACATGCTTTTTGGGGCCTTTCTAAAACTTAATCCCTTTTTGAAGCAAATTTGCAAAAAAATCTCAAATTTTCAGCAGTTTCAGAAGTTTATCTGAACCGTTCGGACTCTGTCCGGCCATATCGGACTCTGTCCGGCTCCAGCGGACTCTGTCCGGCCCGTGTACATCTGTGCAGTTACTTAACTCTTCGACCTTCTCTTCTTCCCCCAATTGATTTAGATCTGTTTCCTCCTTCTATTTCTTCTCTCTCACCTAGCCTCTCTTCTCTTCACCGGACCAAGGCATCCGTCCGACCTCCTCTCGTCCGGCTTCAGATTTTGGCTCCTGTACCTCTTCTCCTTCCTTTGCTTTGGTTAGTTTTCTTCTCTTCTCTCCTGATTCTTGCATTTCATCTCATTTCATTCTAGGGTTTTGGAATTATGTTTCTGTTTTTGCATGTCAAAATTGATATGATTTCCATGAAATTGGCTCCAAATATGTTCTAATCCTTTTTGGCCTCTACAAATTTGAATCATCTTATAGACATTGAAGCCATTAGTATTGAAATGTCCTGTTTAGGAATAAAACTACATGATATATCTCTTGTGAAAATGTGATAAACACCTTGGATTAACATGTTTTCATCATGTCCTGCATATTAGTTTATCCTAGTTCTACGACATGCATGATATAAGTATATCTATGTTAAAATTGGGGATAAGCTAGTTGTTTCAAAATCATATGACAAAATAACTAGGGCCACAATTGAAGTGAACCATAACTAAAATGGAGTAGGTGAAAATATGAAATCAAAATGTGCTTTTGATGATATTTTACTAAAATACATGAATGTGATGCGCCTCAAATCAAGTCAAATGAAACCGAGTGCATATGAGCAAATTGTAAAACTACGTTTTAAAACAAACTGATCACAATTTCAACTTTCATAAGCATGATAGCTAGTGATGTTTTTGACATATCTTACTTACGAGTTATGAAATAGACCTCAAGACAAACTTGGTGACACTTTTGATTAATCAAAATTAAAGACAAAAGACTTTACAAAATTTCTTAAAGAGTCTTTTAAAGGTGCATTTGATAATCATGCATTTCATGGCATTCTCTTCTTATATTATTGGATCATCTTCTTATCAAACTCTATATCAATCTTTCTCTCCACAGAGTCAGCATGTCTGGATGAGTCAAACAGACTAGTCGTCGATGTGGCTCTGGGTCTTCCGAACCAACCCAACCCATCAATTGGGATGCGTTGGAGGTAGACGAGGATGATGCTGCTCCTATTCCTCCCATGGGCTCCCCCGTTGCAAGCTCCGCTTCAGATGATAGCAGCAGTGGCGATGATCAGAGGCCTAGTGGCGCTCACACTTTCCCAGCCAGTGCAGTTCGACGACTTCACCGAAAGAACCCGTATGAGCACCCACGGACTTGCACAGAACGAAACTTCTGGAATGCCTTCCAAATGTCTCAATATTGCACTCGGTTCTCCTCCGCCAAGGTTTTCTGACATCAGGCAGGTGATTGGAACCTAATTGAGAGCAAAGTCTCCTATCCTCCGAAGGGCAAGTTCCTAGCGATCAATATGTGTTCGTTCACTGAGATGCAGGAAGAATGGAAATGGAACGAGGATATTATTCGATCCTTCTTTGCATCCCTTCACATTGCCTCGGACCGATCTCACATCATCTTCATGAACAACAATTCGAAGAAGACACTCACCAAGGCGCAGTTCGAGGAAGCTCTTCAGATTGAGCATGTTGACCATAGCCTTTTTGCCTTGGACGAGGTACGAGTTGAAGATGTCGCCCATCTCTTTGATAATCCAGACCCAATCATCGGCAAAGTCTCTCAGTTGATTTCCCCGGTTGTGATCATTGAGAAGATCAATTGGATGACCATTCTGCCGAAGATCGGGGATCGAGGGGCCGTCACCTCTACCATGCTACGCCTTCTGAAGGCTCAGATTGACGAGACCCCGTTTGATATCATTGAGTGTATGTTCCATGAGATGCAGGAGGTTCAGATGGATCCAAAGAGGCTTTTGCCCTTCGCGCCCTTTATTGCTCACACCTTATCTTACTTTGGTCTGCACCGTGCATCTCGTCCTACTTCGATGGAGTACTACCGGATGAAGAGTCTAGGGATTCTCACTCATTATGAGGCTTAGGTAGGGCCACCAGCTGATGATGATGAGCATATGGCAGACATTTCAACTGTGGCAGACGCTCCCTCTCCACTTCAGTTCTATTCTCTATCTCCTAGTCCAGATGTCTCTGCCCCTATATGATGATCATGGAGCATCTTGACCAGATGTCTATGCGCTTCGAGGCCCGTTTTGATGCAGTTGACTCACGTCTCAATTCCATTGATCATCGGCTGAACATCATCGAACCTCGACTGATTCCATGAGCCAGGATATCTCCGAGCAGCACGGGTGCTTTGATGCAAGACAGTATCAACGTCGCCGTCGCGGTGATTCTTCCTCCAATCATCCTCCGCAGTCTTAGATCTTAGAGTGGTTGATAGACTTTTCTATGTGTATATCGATATGATGGTTGTATGTTTGCATGAGCTGTTCTTAGCCACTTTGTATGCCTTTCTCCTTTTGTGGTCATTTGATGACAAAGGGGGAGAGTTATCTAAGTTTTCTACATTGGTCAGATTGTGTTGTTGTTATATGTTTGGATGTTTGTATATATATGTGTTTTATGTGTTTGGTTGATTCACATATGCTTGAATATTGTTTACTGCATGTATGCATGTGATTCAGGGGGAGCACTGTATGGCTTATCTTTATTTTGTATAACGGTTGTCATCAATCACCAAAAAGGGGGAGATTGTTGAGTCTTGAGCCCTAATTCGGATTTTGGTGATTAATGACATCCGGAGTACACGCAACAAATCTTTGTAAATGAGATTTAGGTTAAGGGGTGATGGAAACCACTCAAAAGTGAAGAATGAAGATCACCAAGACCTCTCGAAGTGCAGTCAAGGATGCAACTCAGTATAAGGGCAAAATACCGAGTAATATGCGCTCTTTTCTTTTGAAATTTTCTAGTTTAAGATGGTCGTACTATTAGGAGGGGTCTCAGCACAAGTCACTTGATCAAACTTTGTGTTTTGAAAACAAAATTGCATTTGCATCTACTCAAAAATCAAATTTGAGCAAATTTGTGAAGTTCAGTTTTCGTTTTGAACTAGCCGGACATTGTTTGTGATGGCCGGACAATGTCTGGCCAATACAAAATCATCTCAGCATTTTCAAAACGAAACCAGAGACAAATAAATCTGTCCGATGCATCTGTCCGCTGAAGGCTGGACATTGTCCGTGATGGCCGGACAATGTCCGGCCAGTACATTTCCTGTGAATTTTTCTTTGCAAACACCAGAGACAAATGAATCCGTCCGGGGGCTTTTGTCCAGGATGTGCCGGACATTGTCTGGATGTGGCCGGACATTGCCTGGCCTGTATATTTTTCGTGAGTTGTTAAAGTTGAGTGTCAACAGAGACATATCCATCTGTCTGGGGTTTATGTCCAGACAAATATCTCTCGTCCGGCCTTCACAAAAATATTAAAACAGTAACTGACACATCGTGCAGTGTGAGTAACGGTCACTATTAAGTTGAACTATCCGGACATTGTCTGAAATGGCCGGACAATGTCCGGCCTGTACAACTTTCGCCCTGGTTCTTGCAAACGGCTATTTTTTCTGAAGCTATATATTATCTTTCGACTTTGGCAGCTAGATAGCAACTTATTCATCTCCAAAACTCTGTGCTAAAGCTTGCCGAAACCTCTCACATACTCTCTTGCATTTGAAGCAAATTTTTGAGCAAAGTTGTTGAGAGAAAATTGAGTAAAGATTGCAATTGAGTCATTTGCACTTGCATCCTTGTTTTTCAAGCTTTGTGTTTGATCAAGTGAAGTGCTAGGTTTATTACTCTTGGTGATTGCCGTCACCTAGACGAACCGGAAGGTTCAGCGATCTCTCCATTGACGGTGTGTGTCGGAGAGGCCCGGCGATTGGGTGTACAGGCTCGGAGCTCGCCTATCCGGAGAGGAGAAGGGCTACCTCTAGTGGAATCGAAGCAAAAGCTCTAAAGAAGAGTGCTTCAACGAGGATTAGTGGAAATCGGCAAATTTCCGATACCTCGGGGAAAAATTCGATCTCTTTCAGTTACTTCTATTACTTGCTTCATACTTCTAGAAATTGAAATATTGTTTTTGTCTCTCTAGTATTGCAAAACTTAATTTGTGTCATCATCTATATCATTTGTGAATTGATATTTCAATTTAGGTTTTAAATTATTCAATCAAAATTAAAATTAGAAAAACCGCCTATTCACCCCCCTAGTCGGCATCCTTCGATCAACAGGTTGCACATAGCGCGCCATGGCCGCAAGTACCTTTCTATGGTCACCAAGGGCCAAGGGAAGAGAAACCGGGTAATCCAAGGGTGTTCTATATATTACCCAGGAATTATGTTTATTTCGTGCAAACTATCACCAATACAACCCATATCGTATGCTGTATCTGAGAACACTGTGGTCGCAGAGATAACTCCCTACAACTAGACTCTCTAGCAGATACAAGGTCTGATCTCATTATCATGGTCACAGCAGTACACGATCATCCTTTATCATAACTTTACCATGATCCTTATGATTAATCCCAAGATAATCATAAGTCTGTGACAAGGTAACCGTCGAAGGAGGTCAGGATGGTAAGACAGTTCCATAACAACCAAGTCAAGGCTATCTAACTACCATGTACCCATGATTAGGGGCAACCACCACGTATCCATGACCTCACAGCTTCCACCTCGAGGCGGTTAAGGGTGATCGTGGGACATGCCTTCAGGAGGATAACCGAAGAACTCTTCGGCAAGTATGAGAAGACCTTCAAGGGAAGGATCAAGAGAGGACAATTGACTACAGAGAAGACTAGGCTTAGCCAGATAGGATTAGCTAGCTCATACACATTGTAACAATCTCTCTGTAATCCTTTTTCCCACATAGTAAAATACACATGACGTAGGGTCATTACTCAGCTACAAGGGCCCGAACCTGGATAATTCTCTCGTATCTTAGCTTCATAGATACCTTGAACACCTTGAAGATTTGTCTGATTGGCTCCCTTCCTCATCCCTCTCTTCTTTGCATAAGATCGACAGAAGGACCCCCGGGTTCCTATCGTCGACAGTTGGTGCCCACCGTGGGGCCTTGAAGACATTTTCACCAAGGTTCATTGTATTCACGGATCCTTTCCCTTGCCTACATGATTCTGAGAATGAATTTGATCTCGAGGATCACATAGATGCTTGATCCGTTTGAGACCTAGCCTTGGTTTTCGCACTAGGCTCGCCCAAATGCTAATATGTGGAATAACGGGATCTTACTCAGAGTTATTAAAACCCAAAGGATGATCAAAACACAGTTCAAGTAATTGCACAACTCTTTATTTCAAAGAGGGCTTTACACGTCAAACGTTAGGACGCACTCGCCTACGTCGATGAACTTGACTCGATCTAATCTATATCAAGGTAGATAACCAGGTAGATGCTAGATAGTTTACTCTAACCTATTACAAAGTATTTATAGTCCAATCGTATGAATACGTATCAGACTTAATAACCTAAACATGTTAGACTCAGACATTAACTAAATGTAACATATAGGACTTAGTTATATGTATATGGAGTGGAATACAATCCGACCAGAGATCGAATCCTTCCCAAGGTCGCCAACCTATCCATGGTCACGAAGCCTTTTCGAACTCGACTAAGTCGCGTAGCCTTATACGAACTAGACCTGAAGATCCTCTCGGATCAATGCTATGGATGAAGATAGCATCCCCATCAATGGCGACGACACTACCCTCGAGACCTATCTTGGGGGAACATCATCCTTGATTCCGACTGCGTCTGTTGAACAAGAATCGGAGCAGGCAATTCATTTTTACTCAGTCAAGGATGAGTATGTGCCACAGCCCATTGTCCTAGACAACACAGAAGAGGATGACCTAGAGCTTCATCTGGAGAATTTCTTCCAGATAATTTAAAGTCTCTATTTGATTTCGAGTCAGACTCGAACAAGAATGAGATGCTTACTCCGTCTGCAAACTCTATTCCTAGGGAGGTCACTGCACTTTCCGAGGAAACTCTAGAGCAAGAGCGCAAACGGAAAGAGGACTACGAGCGCGAACAGCGAGAGGCCGAGATTTGCAAAGTTGTAGAAGATTTTCTACGACATGCGCCAGCTCACCCTAATACTGTTGGACGTGACCTTGGTTCGGGTACGTCTCATCAACCACATCTGGGTGGCCGTAGTTGTGCACACTCGCCTCTCTCAGACGCGGATTACCCTCAGATGCTTGCGGTGGCAACACCAAAAACTCCTCCAGCACCCACACAGAGTACCAAGTACCGCATCCAGGCGATACGCAATCCACCTCCTAGTCTCGCTCACACTGATGGGGCTATATTCGCAAGGGTGCTTGCGGATACCCTCGACGAGGTTGCCTTGGACATAACTCCAATTGCATCGTCGCGATCGACCACTAACGAGCGAGAAGGTTCACATCAATCACAAAAGAGACTTACTCCCGCGCATACTCGACATGATAAAACCAGATGAACTGGCGCTTCTCGCGACCACAATCGCGTACCAGTGCACTCGCGTCTGGGACAGTGTCATGAGCTTCCCTAGGTCGACAACTTCTGCGACCACGGTGATAGTCGCGATGATCTGTGAACACACAGTACGTACGTGGGTTGTAAAGCTTTTTCACCCAGACTACAGAATTTCGTCTGGCCTGATAAGTTCAAACCCAATACTATCGAGAGGTTCGATGGGACTCAAAATCCAACCAAATTTCTTCAAATCTACATCATTGCTATCCAAGTGGCTGGAGGAAACGAACGGGTCATGGCAAATTATTTGCCAACGGTCCTTGAAGGTCCGGTGCGGACCTGGTTGTTTAATCAACCAGAAGGATCGATCTACAACTGGGAGATGTTGTGTGATGCTATACTCAACAACTTCCAATAATTCTATGAGAAGCCCACTGGTAGTTTGTCAAGAGATTTGTAGGAGTGAGGAATACCATTCCTAATATCTCTAATTCTTCGGTTATCAGGGCCTTCAAACATGGTGTTCTATATCGAAGGTTTACAGAGGACTTAAGTATCCATCCCCCACGATCAGTATCTGACCTCTTCGACATGGCTGATCGATATTCCGATGTAGCTTAGGCTATAGAATGGAATAGGATGGTGGACAAGGGTAATCTACCTCCACAACCGGGCCTAAAAACCAAAAAGAAGGAAGATTCGATCAAGAAGCCTGAATTCTCTGTAGGTGGCAAGTCTAAGAAACCCAAAGGAATGGAGCAAGCCGATTCTGTGAGGTCGCAGTTAAGAGAAAGGTAAAAAAGTTCCATTCAAATCTAATAAAATTCCCTCCGGTGGTCGAACTAGTGACCGCAAGGAAAAACAGACTAACCCATAGGGAAACAAGAAATGGTGTCTACTACACAATGCTTCTGGACACGACCTCAAGAATTGTCGCACCTGGTTGAAGCACATGGATGATTTCTATCAAGGAACTGCGCCTATGCTGACCATACCAGAAAATGGCCAATCTCGATGAACCAAAGATGCCGATGGGGATGAGGTAATGCCATACCAGGTACCTAGAAATCATGTTAATGCTATCTTTGGTGGATCTTCATCTTATTACTCTAAGTGTCAGTTTAAAGCTGTTTGCCGGGAGGTAACTAGTGTTGAAGCTCCCCTCGGAGAACTTCAATTTCCCTGTTGGTCAGAAACTTCCTTGACCTTTAACCGGGAAGATTGTCCCAAAGGATTGTTGCATCCTAGATGACTCCCTTTGGTAATATCCCCAATTATTAGCAACGCTAAAGTGGGGCGAGTGTTGGTCGATGGAGGGAGTTCTCTTGACGTACTCTTCTCCAAAGCTCTTGACGAGATGTAGATACCTCGCTCAGAGATTAAACCGGTGGCTTAGCCATACTTTTGGATAATCCCTGGTTCCTCGATGATACCCTTTGGGAAAATAGTGTTACCTGTAACACTGGGAGAACCAGAGAATTTTCGAACAGAGTTGATTACTTTTGATGAATTGATTTTGATTCAGCTTACAACGCTATCTTTGGCAGGCCATCACTCGCCAAGTTCATGGCGGCCACACACTACGCTTACCAGTGTGTCAAGATACCAGGGCCAAAAGGCATCATCACGATCAGAGGCAGCAAGAATGGCTCTCACGTGTGATCACATTTCTTTGCAACTGGTCAATCAATTACCCCTACGGGATGTCAAGTTGGCGATCAAAGAACTTGATGCGATCAAGACAACTCCTCGACCAGATGAGAAACTTAAGCAAGTTCCTCTGTTCCCAGGTGACCCATCTAAGACCATCCGGATTGGGTCAACCCTGGATGCCAAATAGGAACTCGAGCTCATTACTTTCCTCTGAGCTAACGCATATATGTTTGCGTGGAAACCATCTAACATGCCCGGAGTCCCAAGGAAAGTGATCGAGCATAGGCTAGCAATTCGGCCTGGACAACAACCAATAAAGCAAAAGCTCAGACGCTTTGCTCCTGATCATCAAGAATCCATTCGTTCGAAATTAACTAAACTCCAGGAAGCGGCTTCATTCACGAGGTTAACCCCCGAATATCTCGCAAACCCGGTCATGGTCTTAAAGTCCAATGGTAAGTGGCGCATGTGCGTTGATTACACCAGTCTTAACAATGCCTGCCCGAAGGACGATTTTCCCCTTCCTTGCATTGATCAGTTGATCGATTCAACAATGGGTTGCGAACTGATGAGCTTCCTGCATGCTTACTCAGGCTACCATCAAATTAGCATGGCAGAAGTAGATGAAGAGAAAACTGCTTTCATCACACCCTTTGGCACCTACTGCTACATCAGAATACCATTTGGGCTCAAGAATACTGGTTCCACGTACTAGCACTTGATGCAGAAGATCTTTCTATCTCAATTAGGGCATAATTTAGAAGCTTATGTAGATGATCTGGTTGTAAAGAGCTTTAAAAGCTCTAATCATGTAACTGATCTCACTGAGAATTTCTATAATTTGAATATGGAATCAAATTGAATCCCGAAAAATGCTCTTTTGGAGTTTTTTCTGGTAAAATTGTAGGCTTTCTTGTTTGTTCATGAGGCATTGAGGTTAATCCCAATAAAATACGGGCCTTTGAACAAATGAGATCCCCTTCGTCAATGAAGGACATTCAAAGCCTAACAACCACGTTCACCTAATCGCGAGATGAAACGGCTCAAAGCATACTTATCAAGTGCTCCAGTGTTGGTCTCTCCACAAGTGGGAGAACTATTACTCATTTACTTAGCCGCAACCTCTTGCGCGATCAACGCAGTGTTGGTCGCAGAAAGGGACGGAGTGCAACGACAAGTGTATTACGTAAGAAAAGTACTAAACAGACCCAGGGAGCATTACCCCGAGGTCCAAAAACTATTTTATGCCCTCTTAATGGCTTCCTGAACCCGAGGTCCAAAAACTATTTTATGCCCTCTTAATGGCTTCCTGAAAACTGTGACATTACTTTCAAGAGCACAAGATCTTCGTGCCATCGTCCTTCCCCTTAGGGGACATACTCCGTTGTCCGAAACCAACCGGTCGAGTTGCTTGGTGGGCGGTAGAACTAGGAGCGTTCGATCTCCATTTCACTACTCGAGTAGCAATCAAGTCTCAGATTCTTGCAGATTTCATGGTCGAATGGACTAATCCCGAACCACTTGCGCAAGATTCTGCAGATTTGACAACAAACGACCTTTGGACGATGTACTTCGATGGTTCTCGCAGTTTTTCAAACTCGGGGGCTGGAGTGGTCTTAATCACACCTCAGGGCGACCAACTCCAGTATGTCATACAACTCCAGTTTGTCGCAACTAATAACGCGGCATAGTATGATGGTCTTCTCGCTGGGCTTCGAGCAGCCAAATCCCTTGGGGTCCATTGGCTAGTGGTGACGGGAGACTCATAGATGGTCATAAACCAAGTAAACAAGGAGTATAGCACCTCTGACGAGACAATGGCTCGTTACCTGGACGAAGTGACAATTTGTTCCGCGAAGAGACAATATTCTCGCAGACCAGTTATCCAAACTTGGGTCCTCACGTGCATCCGCTCCAGTAGGAGTGTTCATCGAACACTCAAACCATCCCTTGATCACCGAGAAGACCAAGGCGATAACTAATGTCGCTGCCCTCAAGCACGAAGCAAATTGGATCCAACCATTGAGGATCTATCTAGCGCATGGGACCTTGCATGAGTACGAAACTGAAGCAGATCAGTTAGTTAGGAAAGCACGCATGTACAAATTGGTCGAAGGAACTCTATACAAAAAGAGCACGCAAGGTGTACTCATGCGTTGCATCCCTCACGAAGAAGGCCAAAACCTTTTGAGAGAAATTCACGGAGGCATGTGTGGCACACATGCATCCTATAGAACACTGGTCGGAAAAGCTTTTTGACAAGGGTATTACTGGCCTATGGCACTCAATGATGCCAGATACTTGGTCAAAACATGCCACCAGTGTCAATTTCATGCTCGACAAGTCCATCAGCCGGCATATGCACTACAAACTATTCCCTTAACATGGTCATTTGTTGTATGGGGAATAGACATTCTCGGACCAATGCCCCACGCCATCAATAGATACAAGTTCCTATTCATAGCCATTGAAACATTCACCAAATGGGTCAAGGCTGAACCAGTCCACACCATTACCGCGGCAGCGGCGAATAAGTTCTTTCACAAGAACATCGTGACATGGATTGGTGTCCCAAGTCATCTCATAGCAGAAAATGGATCCCAATTCGTCAGTGGACTTTTCTTAGACTATTGCGACGATATTGGTACCAAGGTTTGTTTCGCATCCGTCACTCATCAACAAAGCAATGGAGCAATCGAACGTGCCAGCGAGCAAATAATACAAGGGGTCAATAAACAAGTGTCCGACCGCCTTAAGATACGCTCGGGGGCTTGGGTAGACGAACTCTACTCCATTCTATGTGCCATTCGTACCACACCCAGTAGAGCAACGGGCGACATGCCTTTCCAACTGGTTTTTGGTACCGAAGCCATGCTACCAAGTGAAATCCAACTTGGCTCTCCTAGTGTGAAACACTTCGATGATACAGATACCAACAAAGCACGCATAGATGAACTCCTTCTTCTAGAAGAAAAGTGTAATCAAGCACTGTTTTGATCTGCCGCATATTTACAAGCTCTGTGTAAATATCACAGCAAAAGGGTGCGACCACGTAGCCTTCATGTCGGAGACTTGGTTTTGAGAAAGATCCAAAGCAAGTCTAATCACAATAAATTATCTCCCCAATGGGAAGGTCCCTACACTGTGGTCTCAATACCGCGACTAGGATCGGCTCGCTTGGCTATGGAAGATAGTAGAGTTCTATCCAACACCTAGAACATAGACCAGCTACGCCAATTTTACGTGTAAGTCTTTTCCATTCTTTCTTATCAATATTCAATAACAAACATTTCCCTATCCTAATGTTGTAGTTATCTCCTCTCTTGTGTCCTATCTTTTCATCGGGCCAAGCCTGGGGGTTGGCCGCAAAGCAAACTCTTTAACGTAATGCCTAAAGTGGATTCGCTGACTGATCTCGTGATCGCATCTACTCAAGACATCTCTCTATAAGTCGTTTCTCAATGCTTAGAGACTTGATATAATGTTTTAGATCATTCGAGTGGCTATCAGTTCGTAACAAGCTTGTGCCGTTACCTTAGATGTTTGTCCTTGCGACCAAATGATCATAAATAGTCAAGGCATCTCTTTCTAAGTCGTCATCTCAGGCATAAGCAATTGCCTTACACGTTCTTGATCAACCATGCCATACATATTCCTGCGACCATAATACCACACTACAACGTATTCATGGCCACAGGAGGGGGCTATGGAGAATACGACTATGGCATTAAAATAAAGAAAATACCAAACATTTCAATATTTAGTTCGTATTATAAGAGACTTTGCTAACTGTATGTATTTGCAAGGTACCAAATCATCTCTAACCCAAGTAAGATATTTATGTTTCTTTACTTTCTCCCAAAAAGGTACAGTGTAAAGAAGTACATCAAGGAAGGCCAAGATCATGCAATAATTTTTCTATAAGAGGTTTGATCTCATCCCTGATCGCGCTCAATTGATCTTTGCTGTCAAAAACCATGTTTCCCACCACTGGGTTCAATGTTGGGCCGTGGTGATGTCTGAGCTTACAGAGTATAGTAGAGGTCACTTCACTGACATCAGAATGTTGGCGATAAGCGCATCAGACTGGGCAGTGATCAGGTTACAGGACTCAGCAAGTGATAGGTCATCCTTCTCAGAATTGACAATTTCTGCATCTAACGAGTCCGCAACTCCCTTCAGTTTTGCCAAAGTACTTTTCTCAACAAGATGGTAGTTTCTGACGATCTCCTCCAGATTTTCCTTCTCATCGAGGGCTAGATTTGTCTTCTCTTTGGCTTTGTCATTGGCCGACCTGAGGTAATTAATGGTATCATGGTGATTATCAAGGTCGAGTCCGCGCCTGATAAACTTCTCCTCCAATTGATCCTTTTCCTCGGTCAGCTTCAAGTTTACTTCTTTTTGATCTGATTAGAGAAAGAAACCAATTTGGTATAATTTAATCTTCAACAATTCAAGGAAACGATACCAAATGCTCCTCAAATGAACTTACAATCAATGTCGGTTTGCAGCTTGTTGCAAACCAATGAGAGGTTTTCTTTCTCCCCCTGGAGAGAATCATATGATCGTTTTTTCTCCTCCAAGGATGCGAGGGCTTCTAAGAGTTTTTCATTGTTCTCCCTCAGAGCTTCAGCCTCTGCAACTTCTTTATTGTTGCATACCGTGGTGATTTCTTCTAGTAATGCAAAGTTTTCCCTACAAACAACAATCAAAGATTGTCACTCCGGTTCCTCACAAGGACTGAATGTAAAGCAAAATACTTACTGCTTTACATGGTCGTGCTTTGCTTGAGCGACCTTGAATTGCTATATCAGCAGACCTACCATGGTCGCGTTGTGAGCAGAGTTCTACAAAAGAACAATAAAAATACCTTAAGACAAATTCAGATAAATACTGAACAACGTGGTGTAAGAGTTTTTGCTTCCCTCCAAAAGATCTTCAAGAAATGTTTCAGAACCAATGCCATGGCTGGATCAAGCTAAGCCATCGCGCGCCTGCCTTTCCAATGTAGGGCGCTGAGGATCAGAAAGCTGAATAGTTCCTTCAACCAACGGGAGAGTAGAAATGTCTGCCTGTTCATTCGTCCCCGTGGTCGTCGTTGTCGCTGCGACCTCAACTTCACCATCAATGACGGGTTCAATATGTATAACATCTGGAACCACCACATTAGGGATGCTCACAGATCTTCTAAGACATCCTGTGAGGGAGTAACTTCAGTAGTCGCAGTGGCTTCAACTGTAGCCACTGGTTCTACTGCGATCGCACTCATGGTAGGTTGAACTACCATAGTCGTTTCTTCCCCTTTGACTGTGGTTGGGTCTGTTTCGTTTGCTGGAATAGCTATGTCCATGGTCGAGGAAGTCATGTACATTGAACTCACAATCGAATAAGTTGTTCCTAACTAAGCAATGTGACTTAGCTAGAGAGGAAACTATTTACCTGATATTGAGTCCCAGAAGATTTTGGGAACTCGACACTCCACTTTGGGGCGACAGATTCGAGGATAAGGCCTTCAGTGAGGGTCCCTTCGAAAGCTCCACTGACCTTATCCTCTGAAGGATCAAGGGAGTTTCGTCTTCCTCTTCATTGCTTCCTTCCCCTTGTACAAGCAAGAAGTAATTCCAAATCATGCTCATCAGAGTACGAGGGGTAAGGATGTTTACCGCGGCCACCTTCGAACCAATTCCAATGACTTTGGATGAAGCTACCCCTGTGCTCATCTTCGATTGGGCCTTACTGGGGGTTGACACCTTCAGTTCTTTCGTTTTGGGTATGATCGGTCCTTTGGACTTTGGAGGTTTCTTCAACCTCTTTGCGGGGCCATCAGAAGGACCTTCATCATCAATGGGCCTTTTCATCCTCACCTTTTGGCCCTCGAGCAATTACATTAATAAAAAGGATCTTCTTTGATTATTGTTGTTCACACATCAGACATGAACAAGTTTACAGCACAAGACTTACTTCGACGCTCTTGAACCAGGTCGTCACCACTGCCGACCATACTTTGTGGTCTCGGTGTGCCCATATCACCTTCTAGGGTCAAGCGGTGCAGTCTTAGGAGAGCATTTGTCCTCCTCTTGACCTCAGAAGTTGGAAAAGCTATGGCAATCACACAGTTAGCTAACAAAATGTCACACAAATTGCAGAAATATTTGTGAAGAAATATTACCTTGGTTATAATCCAAGGTGCCATCTTCTATTGAGCACACCTCCCAGGATGGGTGCTCTCTCTTCTTCAATGGACTGATCAGGTTCTTCACAAAGTCCTGAATCACATCCCGGGCTGTCAAACCTTCACTCACTAGGTGGAGGATCACCTGGGCCTGCTTTTGTAACTCTTCATTTAATTCCAAAGAAGACTCTTTTTCACTGTTTCTCTTTGGCCGATGGTTTTCTAACCAAAGATGGCTCTCTTCAGGAGCCACATAGTAGAACCATTGCTGGCTCCATCCATGCAAGGAGTCACGAAGAGGAACAAATAGGTAGTCTTTCTTCTCCCTCAGACGGAAGTAAACACACCCAGAAGCATTGGCGCTTTTAGACCAAGCCAAGAAATAAAAACAACGAAATAGAGGAATGTTGGGTAAAACCCCCACATATGCCTCGCACAAATGTTGGAAAATAGCCTAGATCAACACAGTATTGGGATGCAGATTTACCAATTCTAGGCCAAAATGCCCAAAGATGCTCAACAAGAATTCACTTTCAGGAGGCTTCAGGGTTGATTGTCTCAGCTTCCCTAGTCGAAGGACGACCTCGGTAAGGATTCCTTACGGTCATACTTTCTTCAATTCCTTCTGTATATTTTGACGAGTCAATGTTTATACAGGGAGAAGAGCTTCTCCCCACGACTACCGCGAGTCCTAGGGAGGAAAATCCTCCTCCTCCGCGGACAGAGGGGGAGGTAGTTGAGCAAAGGCCGGCTGCGGTGGCTCCATCGACCCAGGAGTCGCCAAGGCCTTCGGATGTAGCCCCACCAGCCAGTACGGTAGCCCAGGTAAAGACCTTTCTATACATCTTCAGTTTTTCTCTAGGAATATGCTCATAGTAGAACACTTCCAGGGGGGAGCTGCCTTGTTTGCCATGAGGAAGGCAAGAACAGACGATGGTTCTCCTTCCCAAGGGGAACCTTCCCAGAAATCCCAGGAGCGAATGGGATTTCAAATAAGGTAAGAACCTTGAACCGGCAATACTCTTAAATAAAAACTGCTCAAATTGTCTTTCTTGTCAGGCAAAGAAAGACGGCGCCCAGCCCTACAACCGCCTCAGGAGGGGTTGAAGCCGCAGCTGGTACAGGAGCTTCCAACGAAGAACGCTCCACCCCTGTGGTCCAGGGAGTCATCCAGACCGCAGGGGAAGGAATAAATGCAGGGACCTAGTCGCAACCGATGACTACTGGGGGTAGCGCCCAGCCGGCACTCCCACCAACTGTCCCTGTGGTAAGCACATCCGGTGCTCTAGCGAGGATCCCCGCTGGATTGGATGATGCTGTCTTACAAAAGTTTATGAAGGTATAATAAACCTCTGCTCTCGTGCCTGAATTGTACTTAGGACACCTTTGATCCTCTTCCTTTTCATCACAGGGGTTATCCTGGCTAACAGGCCAGTCGCATGCTGTGATGGCTAGTACAGAAGCCATTCAGAAAGAATGCGACAGCTTGCGCAGGTGAGGATCATTATCCCTTGGTTAGTATGGGTGCATTTTGATTGTGACTGCCTTAATTTTGCTGCAGAGAGGTTACATTTTTGAAGAAAGAGGTGGCCAAAATGAGGCTCAATTCAGTCTCGATGTTTAAGAAACAAGAGACCGAAATCAACAAACTTCTATCAGAAAATGCTGGTAAGCCGATTCCTGATTAAGAAGACTTGAATCCATAACATGCAAATAATCTCCTCTCTCTGTACAGCGCAAGCAGGTCGAATTACACAGCTTAGTCGGGACAAGGGGATTCTTGAATCCTCGATTCGCCACACCGATTGGGCGATCAAAGAGCTGAGCCTCCTGGTCTTCGAAAAACTGAAGGCCGTGGTTGATCTTCTGAAAACCGATGTGGTGGAACCAAAGAAAGACAACCTCAGCGTAAGCGACTGGACATCGCTGCTCACTGCCCAGGCAGAATCACTGCTTGAGTATCTCCCTGGAGATGTATGGCGACGCGAAGAGGTGATCAGAACCAGGGTTCGATCAGCCACAGCAGCCGTACTCAGCCGGGTTCGACTTCACCATGGCCCAGATGCAGATCTGAGCGCACTGGTGGGTCCGGTTGAGGTCGAGAGTGATGAGTTGCTTGATGCCGTCATGGAGGAGGTCAAGCCCTTTGTAGACAGGCTCCTGACTGAGCTGGGGATCGAATGATCCTTATTTTTGTATCCAAACAATTGTGTATAATGCAATGTATGTAAAAAACAATCATTTTTGACAGAAAGTACATATTTTTGCAATTTTTATATTATGAGTTCTATACTATAAGCACATCCCCCTTAGCCCCCGCCTCTGCTTATGAATATTGAAGCCTTAGTGTTATAAGCAGAGGAGAAAACATAAGCATAACGACCAGGGGTGTGCGTTTTAAACCAACAATTAGGATCAATGCAACGTCTAAACTTATTGCGAACTGGTAGCCACTCAGATGACCAAGGACTTGCTAGATAGCCCCGTATGCGCTGAGAAACGGCTTATTTAGGAGTGACTTATTTGGAAGTGGTCATGAGATTGACCAGCGAATCCGATTATATTGTTGTAATGATCTGACCGCCGGCGGTCAGCCCCCAGGTCGAATGCATATGATACGGGCTTAAAGAGAAAAACTCATTATATGAAAACAAAACATATTTTATTTTATGAAAAGATGCTAATTGAACAGGAAAAAAGGGATTGGAATACTTACACGTAAAACTTGCGAAGTTGATCGATATTCCAAGTATTGGACAAAATCCGACCATCCTCCATAGCTAACCGCGCCGATCCTGTTCGCGGCACTGAGACAACAGTATAAGGACCTTCCCATTTTGGGGAGAATTTGTTGCGATTAGACTGGTCTTGAATTTTTTGTAAAACCAAGTCGCCCACTTTGAGATCACGTGGTCGCACCTTTTTACTGTGATACCTGCGTAAAGCCTGCAAGTATGCCGCAGATTTAACCAGGGTGCGATCACGCCGTTCTTCTAAGAGGATGAGATCTTGCGCCCATTGTTCGGACTGATTAACTTGTTCGAATTGACCTGTCCGAACAGAACCAGTACTTACTTCCATAGGCAATACAGCCTTGGCCCCATAGACCAAATGGAAGGGTGTCTTACCGGTGGCTCGACTAGAAGTAGTCCGTAATGCCCATAGAACGGTATAGAGCTCATCTGCCCAAGCCCCCGAGCGGGCCTTAAGGCGATCAAAGACGCGCATTTTAATGCCTTGCAGTATTTGCCCATTGGCTCGTTCTACGGCACCATTGCTTTGTGGATGTGCCACAGAAGCAAAGCACACCTTGGTCCCAACCTGCTCGCAGTAGTCCAGGAAAAGACCGCTGGCGAACTGAGAACCATTGTCTGTGATGAGACGGTTTGGAACACCAAATCGTGCCACAATGTTCTTATGGAAGAACTTTTGTGCGGCTGATGCGGTAATATTTCATACTGGTTCGGCCTCAATCCACTTTGTAAATGTGTCAATGGCTACGAACAGAAACTTGTACCCATTGACCGCTTGTGGCATAGGACCGACGATATCCATCCCCCAAACCGCGAAGGGCCATGCGAGAGGAATGGTTTGCAACGCATAGGCAGGTTGATGAACTTGCCTTGCGTGGAACTGACACTGGGGACACGTCTTGACCATATGTTTGGCATCATCAAGTGCCGAAGGCCAGTAGAATCCTTGTCGAAAAGCCTTTCCGACCAGTGTCCGATATGACGCGTGCGCACCGCATACACCGTCATGTATTTCTTTCAAGAGGGATTTTCCTTCCTCCTGAGATATATAACGCATGAATACTCCTTGAGTACCCTTTATGTACAGAATCCCATCTATAAGTTTGTACAGACGCGCTTTTCGAATTAACCGATAACTTTTGGTTTCGTCCTCGGGTAGGGTCCTATGTTCAAGATAGACCCTCAATGGATGAGTCCAATCTTGTTCCTGGCCGAGGTTGGTAACGAAGGCTATTACCGGATCATCCTCGACCGAAGTCATGATCGAAGGACGGTCCAAGTGTTCAATGAACACTCCTGCCGGAGCGGATGAGCGTGAGGACCCAATTTTGGATAATTGGTCTGCGAGAATATTGTCCTTTCGCGGGATGTATTGGACTTCGAAATGACTGAAGTGTTTTTCCAATCTCCTCACTTCCCCCAGGTAATGAGCCATTGTCTCATCGGAGGTGCTATACTCCTTGTTTACGTGGTTTACAACCAGCTGTGAGTCTCCCATCACCACTAATCGACGGACTCCGAGGAATTTTGCTGCCCGGAGCCTTGCAAGAAGACCTTCATACTCTGCTGCATTGTTAGTCGCAACAAAGTGTAATTGAATGACATACTTAAGCTGTTCGCCCTGGGGCGTAACTAAGACCACTCCAGCCCCCAAGTGTTGAAAACTACAGGAGCCGTCAAAGTAAATTGTCCAATAATCGGGGCACTCCAGTTCCTCTGCCAACCGCACGGGTGGCTCAGGGTTGGTCCATTCGACCACAAAGTCGGCCAAAACCTGAGACTTAACCGCCGTGCGGGGCATGAAATGGATCTCGAAGGCACCGAGTTCGATCGCCCATTTGGCGATTCGACCAGATTTCTTTGGGTTTCGGACAATATCCCCCAAAGGAAAAGAGGAGGGTACTGTGATCTTGTGCGCTTGAAAATAATGTCGTAGCTTACGGGAAGCCATCAGTAGCGCGTAAAGTATCTTCTGGACTTCAGGGTAGCGCTCCTTAGGACCATGAAGTACTTCGCTCACATAGTAGACGGGTCTATGTATTCCTTCCCTATCCGCGATCAGAACGGCACTGACCGCGTGCGGTGTGGCCGCCAGGTAAAGAAGCAGTGGTTCTCCTTTGTCGGGAGACACCAATACTGGCGGACTGGATAGATATGTTTTTACCTCCTGAAATGCTTTTTCGGCCTCATCTGACCATGTAAAATTATGATGCTTCCGCAAGGCTTTGAAGAAAGGCAATCCCCTTTCGCCTAGTCGTGATATAAAACGACTTAAAGCCGCCATGCGACCGGCCAGGCGTTGAACATCCTTCATGGTTGAGGGCGACCTCATTTGTTCAATAGCCCTAATTTTCTCAGGATTAACTTCAATGCCCCTGGAACACACAAGAAAATTGAGGAGTTTTCCTGAAGAAACCCCGAAAGAACATTTCTCTGGGTTTAATTTTATTCCAAAGCGATTCAAATTACAGAAGGTTTAAGCGAGATCGTCCAAATAAGACAATCTCTTGGTACTTTTCACAACCAAATCGTCTACATATGCTTCGAGATTACGCCCTATCTGGGAAAGAAAGGTCTTTTGCATCAAGCGCTGGTACGTGGAACCTGCGTTCTTGAGACCGAACGGCATTCTGACGTAGCAGTATGTGCCGAACGGGGTGATGAAGGCAATCTTCTCTTCATCGTCTTCTGCCATGCTAATTTGATGATATCCTGAGTAAGTGTCCAGAAAACTCATCAATTCACAACCCACAGTTGAGTCGACCAGCTGGTCGATGCGGGGAAGGGGAAAGTCATCCTTCGGACAGGTAGCGTTGAGGCTAGTGTAGTCGACGCACGTGCGCCACTTGCCATTTGACTTGCGGACCATGACCGAATTGGCGAGCCATTCCGGGTGATCCACTTCGCGGATAAACCCGGCCTGTAGGAGTTTGTCTAACTCCTCTCGGATGGCTTCCTGTCGATCAGCAGCAAAACGCCTGAGCTTTTGCTTTATTGGTCGTTGTCCAGGTCGAATTGCTAACCTGTGCTCAATTACTTCCCTTGGGACACCGGGCATGTCGGACGGTTTCCACGCAAACATGTCTGCGTTAGGCCGGAGGAAAGCAACGAGGTCGAGTTCCTATTTGTCATCCAAAGCTGATCCGACCCGAATTGTCTTGGATGGATCATCTGGGTAGAAAGGAACTTGTTTGAGTTTTTCATCCGGTCGAGGAGCAGCCTTGATCGCATCGGCGGCGACGATGGTGACCTGAGCGTCCCAGAGGGGAAGTTGATCGACCATCTCCAAAGATAGCCGGTCGCACGTGAGTGCCACGTTGCGACTGCCTCGGACCGAGATGACACCTTTGGGGCCAGGCAATTTCCCGCACTGATAAGCATAGTGCGTTGCCATCATGAACTTAGCAAGAGTCGGCCTGCTAAAGATTGCATTATAAGCTGAGTCACAGTCGATTACATCGAAAGTAACCAATTCTGTCCGGAAGTTGTCTGGTTCTCCCAGAGTGACCGGGAGGACCACTTGTCCCAATGGCATCATGGAGGGGCCTGGGATTATCCCATAAAACGGATGGATTATGGGCTTGATCTTTGAACGAGGAATTTGCATCTCGTCGAGTGCCTTGACCAATAAAAGATCAAGGGAACTTCCCCCATCAATCAGGACCCTTTCGACTCTCGCGTTACTGATGATTGAGGTAATGACCAGAGGTAGCCTCAATGGTCGGGTTAGCCCCACAGGACAGTTAGCGCGATCAAACGTCAAAGGCATATCTGACCAACGGGGGTATTGAGGTTCACCAAGGGATGTCTCCGTTTGGTTAACCTCTCGGCAGAAGGTTTTAAACTGCCTTTTGGAAACGAAAGAGGAAGAACCCCCGAAAATGACATTAACATGATTTTGAGGTACCTGGTAAGCCATTTCTTCGTCTCCATCGACGTCTCTAATCCCGCACGCCTGCTCTTTAGGCGGTAAGGTTGGCATCGGCCCAACTCCTTGGTAGAAATCGTCCAATTGTTTCAACCAACTCCTGCAATTTTTGAGGTCGTGGCCTGCGGAGTTGTGGAGTGGACACCACTTCTTGCCCTCCTACGGATTAGTGGATTTTTCTGGTTGGTCGGAATCCCGACCACCAGAGGCAGTTTTACTTTTAAATGAAGACTTATTACCTTTGGTCGAAGGTGGCTTCTTTGCGACTGCGACCTCGCGGTACTGTCCAGAGCGATTCCTCTTCGACTTCTTTGACTTCCCACCCGGCGAAGACTCCGGCTTCTTGCTTGAATCTTCTTTCCTGGCGTCCTTGAAGCCTGGTTGGTGGTAGGTCCCCCTTGTCGACCATTCGGTTCCATTCGACCGCTTCGGCTGCGTCGGAATATCGATCAGCCATGTCGAACAAATCGGCCACTGATCGAGGAGGGTGGATAAGCAAGTCTTCAGTGAATCTCCGGTATCGAACGACATGCTTAAATGCCCTGATTACAGAGCCATCAGATATGTTCGGGATGGTATTCCTCACCCCGACAAACCTCTTGACAAACTGCCGAAGTGTTTCGGTTCAAGTTTGCCATAGCCGATGCAGGTCGTCCTCCTTACCTGGCTTTTGGTAACAATTTTGGAAATTGCTGAGGATGGCATCGCATAGCATTTCCCAATTGTAGATGGAACCCTCAGGCTGATTAAACAGCCAGGTTCTAGCCGGTCCTGCGAGGACTGTAGGCAGGTAGTTGGCCATGACTTTGTCATCGCCTCCTGCCGCTTGGATGGCAGTAATATAGATCTGAAGGAACTCGGATGGGTTCTGAGTTCCATCAAACCTCTCAATGGCCCCTGGTTGAAACTTATCGGGCCAAACGACTGCTCGTAGGCCAGGCGAAAAGGCTTTACAACCAACGTAAGGACCGTGAATCGCCCTGTGACTCTCGGTTGGGTCTCGTGCGACCTCACACAATGGCGAGGTTACTCGTGGTCCCAAACGAGAGTGAACAGGAACTCGATCCCTACTACGAGAATCCTGCATTCGCCGGTATTTGTCCTGTCGGGACGGTACGGGCGGCGGGTAACTCCGCCGGCCGGAACCAGAATGAGGACCATCTCGCTCACGAGAATGCATTACCGAGCGGGAGGAGGCCGTTGGGGTCACCTCGGACGCGACCTCATCCAGTCTCTCCGCCAGGATCCTAAAAAAGGCTGGTTTCTGCGCATCCGTGACCGTAGGAGGAAAATTACGCATGACTTCCGCGATAGATCGCAGTCGACCATGGGTACTTCTCCTAGGGGCACCAGGTGTTATTGTTTCTTCGTCCACTGGGAAACGCTCCGGTGGCAAAGAAGGGGTCTGGTCATGTTTTCGACCACGCGACCGTCGAGAAGAACTCGGAGCAGCATCGTAACGAGCCTGCACATCTTGAAGAGCCTCTAGGGCAGTTCTGCGCAGTTCGTTGTTCTGTTGCTCGAGATCTTGATCCTCCTTCTGTTTGCGATCTTGTTCTTCCCTGGAAGCCTGTTGATCGGGAGTTTCTTCCGACAGCGCGGCAAACTGCCTAGGGAGAGAGGTTGCCGATGGGGAAAACATCTCAGTTTGTTCCGAGTCGGACTCGAAATCAAAGAGATGGTGAAGGTTATGAGGGTCGAACCTTCCTGGGCTAATTTCCGGGTCATAATCATATTTTCCCTCAGCAGGGTCGTATGATGGGCCAGATTCATCGCCTAGCACATTAAGAACCTCCGTGGGTTCTGACCTTGCGCCAGTTGCTCCCTGGTCGATTGACATGACCTGGAGAGACGATTCGACTTGTGGAAGATTCTGGCCTTCGACCTCCTCCATCGGAACAGGATCGCTTGGAGAAGGCATTGGTATATGGGCATAATCCTCGAGATCGAAATCGTTCTCGGAATCATATGCTCCAGCCATGTTTCAGCGAACCTCCGGATTTCAATTAGGACGCCTTGAGAAAGGCCCCACGGTGGGCGCCAGCTGTCGACGATTCGGACTCGGAGTCCTCAACCGAACTTATGCAAAATTTGTAATGGTGAGACCTTTCAAGACGACCCTCCGGGAAGGTATGTAGAAAAATGGAGAACAGGAGCACAGAGAGGTTTTATACAGGTTCGGGCCCTCGATGGTGGGAGTAAAAGCCCTACGTCCTGTTGGAATTTCACTATATGTGATAAAGGTTTACAAACTAGCGGGAAGAAACCTTCACAGGCGAAAGTTTTTCCTATGTAAGTGTACAAAAAGAAGCTCTAGGAGACTTGCGAATATTATCTGATCTAAGCCGTAGACTTGGCTGTTTGAGTGGTTGAGATACGTTGTATCTCACTTGTATCAGGAGTCTTGTTCTTCCAATTGGATTGGACCCTCCCTCGGACTTCTACGCCACCCTTTTATACTGGTCGAAAGGGTGCCATATGAAGAAACTGCACCAAAACGGTTGGATGCAGTTTTTGGAGAACTGCTAATAACTTCCACGGAGGTTATTAACACGTGTGAATCACAAATAACCGTATATATTAACCTCTGATGGTTGGTCTTCAACGTGGAGGAATCCTCGGGATGCTTGGAATATCCTGTTATAAGGATAACCGAATAAACTCCAAGAACCCTGGTCGAGAATGTTCTGACCGCGGAATGTGGGCTGACCGCGCAACATCCCGGATATCCAGTTCGCATATAGCATACGAACTTCTGACCGCGCAAAGCTGTCGGCCTGATCGCACAAAACCCGCGACCTGATCGCGTAAAGCTTGCGACCTCATGGCGATGCCCCTCAGAATAGCTTGAGTTCGCATCGCCAGATACATGTCTGGTTCGAACCTGTCTTGAACCAAAAGTTCATTAGAAGTGACCCGGGTGACAATCCTCGTCAACAGGCGAAGATCTCTTCAATGTTAGTGTCTATCTAATTATGTCTAAGTCTTTAGGTTTGTTGGATGCCTGGTAGTGCTTGTATGCTTAACTGCCTTTAGAACATGCATTGACCACCCTTTTATACCGACCAAAAGGGTGCCAACGTGAAACGACCTCAAACGGTTACTAGGATGCAGTTTCGTTTACCGCACTTAACTTCCATGCAGGCTTAACACGTGCAATCAAGGGATAACCGTACATGTTAACCTCCTCGCAGTTTTCTTCATACGTGGAAAGATCTTCATGATTCTAGGGATATGCCCGTTCAAGGAGTTAGGCCCTCCCGGATTATTTTGGTTGCACATAGTCAACGACCTTCTGACCGCACACTAGTCTGCATCCTCGTGATCGCGCAAGGGCTGCGATCATGAACTATATTTGTGTTCGTGCGCTTTACGTCGTTTGAGACCATAGCGACGAACTTATAGACACACATCTAATCTGATTCTATCGTTAAACTAGACGTGTATTGTTTTGAACTAGCTCGGGTGATAATCCTCGTCAGCTAGCCCCCAAATTTGAAGAAAATGAAAGGACATATTTACTTCAAATTTTTATCCTGCATCGAATTATGTACCCGACGTTTCAACTTCAACCGAAGCTGTTCCACCATGTGACGGTTCATATCCCAAGAAAAAACACTGGGTTTTTGTTGACAGGTAATGATGACTTAAGTGACCCATCATGATGGCAACCGTAAGTGCGGTTTAAGAACCCGGGACGTGTGTGGAAACGAATCGATGCCTCCAGGCTCTATAAATTAAAGAGCCTTTCGGTTCTTTGGACTCACGAGTTTTTCACCATGACTAAGTCTTTTCCAGAGCTACATCTCCTCTCCAGTTACTCCCTCTAAGCCTCAGTTCTTGTTCCGATGGCAAATCAAGACCCCAAGAACATCATTGAGATTGAGAGTGATGAAGAAGAAGTGATATTCGAACTTGACCAGGACTTCCAGAAGGTAAGTCTTTTTTGGAACTTTGGTTCAGGTCGTCGTTTTACATCCTGATCGCTTCCAAATGCATTTTGGGAATTTACAGGTGACCGAGGAGCTGACTCCCCCAAGGAAGAAGCCAAAGGTTGACGAGGGGTCCTCCAGTGGAGCTTCCTCCACGGGTGCAAAGATTGGGGATGCATCATTGCACTCTCTTTCTTTGTCCCATATAGTTCTTCCTATCCATGCAACTCGACAGGTTGAACCCTCATCTCCACCTTTGGAGATCCATAATAATACTTCAAAGCTTCCATCTACTTCTGGGGGAAGTCCCACCTTTGGAGATCCATAATAATCTAGATGGTCCCCGACTTTTGTCGGGTGATCTACTTCCTAGGGGAAGTGCTTCATCCTCCCGCCCAATCTTACTGCGAGGATTGGTAATTATTTTCATTCTCTCTGCTGGTCGTTTTATCTTTTAAAACTAACGCATACATGTGTAGGAGACGAAAATCTCTGGAGCCCCCAGCGATCAACCTGCTGAAGTCCATCCTCTTTTTGGTAGAATGTATCCCTCGAGCGAACTCTCCAAAAAGAAAAAGAGGCCCTGGAGAAGAAGACCGATGAGATGTCTTCGGCCATTCTGCATCTGGCAGAATGTTATGACAACTCCTGCGAAGAGGCATGCCAATTCCGCTTGGAGATGGATTATGCTCGGCAGGAGCGAGAACTCTCCGATACAATAAGGAATAATAGCGCTCCTTTGATTCAGGATGATGTAGATAGGCTTAGAGCCATAGCCAGTTCTCTAGGGGCAGTCAGTGTCGATCCTACTGATGTTAACATGTCCCTGGGAGAACTTTGTAAAAGGCTATCGGACCAGGTTGACGTTTTAGTCTCCTGTGTCCCTTTTGTATGTAAAGACTGTCAGAAATGAAGAATTTCTTTTCCTTACATACTTGATCTCTTAAAAAGGATTATGTAAAAATTATAATTCGAATTAAGGCTCTTTATATTCTGTGAAAAATAGTTACACGAGAATGCTTCTGCGACCAAAAATACACAGGTGGGCTTCTGTCCAAAACTGTCTCAGGTAAATTCTTCGGTCTCAGAATAGCATTAAGATCATAGACTGCGATCAGAACTAGAGTAATGATCACAAAACAATTATTTGGTCTCATAATAGCATTGAGGCCGTAGACTGCGATCAGATCTTGAATAACGATCACAGAACAGTATATTGACCATACGGCGACCACAGCTTGTTATGATCACACATGTCCGCAGTGATCACAGGATTACGTTGCGATCAGTATAGAGGTCATAAATTTATTCCAAAGTCATAAGGGATTAATTACTTCCTTAATAAACTTTTAGGAATTTCAAATATTTTTATTTGTACCATAGTCCCCCGAATGTGAAATAAAATGGTAAAAACACATTTCATTTCGGATTCATTACTGGGTATGGATAACGGGTTCCAAGAGGAAAAGCACCCATTATGAGAATTAATAAAATATTCAGTGAAGTGTTGTCTCGGACATATAAAAGGAAGAGGTAGCTTACTGGAGAAGCCAAAAAACCCCTCGTTACCTTATACCCTCCTGCCGCACAAAACCCTCTTTTGCACTCCTCGTCTTCGTCGTCTCCAATGTCACCACTTTTCTCCTCAATCCTCCATAGTAATGGCGTCCTGGAGCCAATCCGTCCACCATACAGAAGAGAGTCTAGTGGCACTAGAAAAGGAAGAGATTCTCCCCCCACTGCTGCTGATCAACTGGCGGCCAGCAGAAAAAGATCAAGAAACCCCAATCGTCCAAGAGGGCGAATTGGTGATCTTCAAGGAGTATTTGCGCTGTGGGTTCCGATTCCCAGAAAGCAAATTTCTGAGGGGAATCTTGGACCATTATGGGTTGGAGTTAGTGAATCTCCACCCAAATGCAGTCCTTATCCTAGTGATTTTCCAACATCTCTGTGAAGCCTTTGTCGGAGTGCTTCCAAGTGTGGAGATTTTCCGGCGCTTCTACTTTTCAGCATGGTCAAAGAGTGCCAATGCTGCTGGGTGCATCTACTTTAGTATACGGGAGAAGAAGGAGTACCCATTCCCGCCTCTACGGGACTCTGTCCATGGGTAGTACCATAAGTGGTTCTACTGCACCCCTCCGTTGGAGAGTGGACTATGGTTTGCGAACACCCGACCGGAGAAAGCCAGTGAGTTAAACTCCCTTCCCATTCTAAGCGCAGAACAGAAGAGACAAGCTCAAGCTATTCTTCACTTAGTTCAGCAAGGCTTGACAGCATGGGATATCATACGCGACTTTGTGAAGAACAGGATGAGCCCCCTGCGTGAAAGGGCACATCCGGCTTGGGAGGTGGAGACCATGGTGGACAGCACCCTGGACTATAATAATGGTACGTCCTCTAGCCAACAAAATACGCATTATTCGCTGATGAAAGACGTCGCATTTGTTAACATGCTTGTTTCTGACACAGTGCTATCCTTGTCCGAGATCGAGAAACAGACAAACTACCTCCTTCGGGCGTATAACGCCGCTGTGGAGGGAGCTAGAGGATCGCCTCGCCCCTAGAGCTTAATTAATGCTGGTGACGATCTTAAGCAAGAGCGCCGAAAGGTATGATTTTTTCAAACAAGCTCTGTTGTAAATCATCCATTTGTCTTGTATTACCAAAAACATTTTGAATAATACAGCTTCTGGGGAAATTTGCTGAGGTGACGTGCCCAAGGGAGGACGTTGGTCCTTCGGGAAGACCGACTGCGAAGAGGGTGAGGAGGACCCCTTCGAAGCACAAAGTGAAGGAGTCTGCTCCCGAAAAACCTAAGAAGATTCTGGGAGAGGCTTCTTCGCGGAAGAAAACCATTAACGCGAAAAAGACTGCAGTAACATTCTCGGTACCTCCTGTAACCCCAAGTACGAGTGGAAATTACTTCTTCATCGTACTGGGTGAAGGGAGCGAGGATGAGGAAGACGATATTCCTATGGTCCGTCGCAAGAGGAAAGTGACTGACCTCTTGGGAACAAGCGTCCCAGAGAGGTCGACTTCCCTTCCGGTCGACGAAATCTTGTCCCTAACCGCAGGGACAGAAACGCCTATAATGGGCCCCGTGACCACTGACAATCGTGTGGTTACGGGTGGAACCCCGGTGCCTGTGGCTCGTGAAGCCCCAAGACTAACAACACCTCTCTTACTGATCGAGGGAGTGACTGTGGTAAGAATCCTCACAATCTTGCATGTTTTCATTCCTCTGTACATACCCATTGAATTGTGTTCATACAGGGAGAAGAGGAAACTGTCCTTTTTAAGAGAAGGAAGACAAGGACAGAAAACGACTCTCTCCCAGGAGCACCCAGTGGGCTTCTTTCTCCTGGGAGCTCATCATCGAAACCCAAACCATGGGTGGGGTTTCGAATAAAGTAAGGATTTCTCCTATTGCCATATAGGGATGACCCAGCAAGAGGCATTTTATCTTATAATGTGTTTGTTTGTCTTCAGGTGTACGGACGTTGCGCCCATTATGATGAGGTCATCCCAGCACGTGTTGCACCTTCGCATGTAGACCAAAGATCTGATCAAGAATACAATGGACCGATCACTCGACGTCGTGCAAAGAATCTACAACAAGAGGTGACTTCACTCCTTGCTGAAATTGACATTACAAATGATGAGAATTTTATACTACCTAAAAGTTCTACACTTTTGCTACTTAGGTTCACATACGAGGAGATAGAATATGGTCCAGCTAAGAAGGCCTATGTGGAGGACATGGAGGATAAGGAAGATTGTGTGGAGGCAAACATGGGTGCTGCCCAAAGTTGAGACGTGTCATGTGACAAGTACTGTAACTTTCACAAGTCGTACGACACAATATTTTGACGTTTCTGGATGCATAATTCACATGGATGGAAAGCTTATGGAGTCTACTTTCCAACGCAACAAACGGCTCGTCTTTTGGACTTCCCAATTAGGAGTAATCACCATTTTAGTGCTGGCTGCACAGAAGTCAAACAGCCGCGCGCGAATTACTTCGTGGTGACCTTTCAGCTAGCTTATCTTCAGATTCTTAAAGAGTCTTTTCTCACCTAACTAGAAGGGTTGTTCTCTAGTATGAATATCCACTATGTATTGTGTTAAGGGGAATTATTTTTGGAGAAGCAAATACCAATCCCTTTTGTTCAGCTGTGTGCTAACAATTTCCGAGAGTGATCTCTACCCCTTTGCTCTTGTGATTTCCTCGCGAAATTACAGAAGCGGTCGCATCATCAACTCCCAATCGGTGCTCTTGCTCCATTTGATTGCAGGTTGTGTTGGTTGGTTTCATAAGAGTGTGGTCGGACGAATCCTCGATTCAGGTTGCCGTATTGCGACGGCGGTTGGCTTCGAGTTTTATTTGTCAGGTTGCACTAGTTATCTTGGCTGTTTTTAGTAAGTTATCGTGTTCATGATCCTACGCCGTGAAGATCGGGACCAAAGGACGCATCACATTACTCCGGCGACCTCGACAAGCCATGGTACTACACCCACAGCGGAGGTCGCGGGAGCACCAAGTCCTACTCCCACGGCCGAAGAAGTTCTTCGGGCCATCGTGGAGGGAATGGCAGCAGAGATCCGATCCCAGGGGATGGAAACCGCAGTCCCAGCTATAGAGGGGGATCAATAGGAAAGATCATCTGCTGCCCCTGCCGCAGACACAACAGGTCTTGAGGTTAGACCTCACGCTGATGTTGAGAGCGGCTCATTCAGCGATTACATAGAGGTACGAAAACTCTTTTTATTATTTTCGAACTCGCAAAAATTCAAGAACATTCAAGTTTTAAGAGCAATTTCTTATCGTGTTCCAGGACTTGACCCGGGTGGCAACCAAGTCGACAGCCATAGCGAAGTATATCAATGTCGCACAACGGGAGATCAGCCGATTGCAACAATAAGTGTGGTGCTCTCTATTCGCGTTAACTTGAATCCGAATTTAAGCATTGCTGATCGTCCTTCTTGTTACAGAGAAAATGCTTTTTTGAATAAGAGCATGGCTGATCGAGAGAACCAAGAAGAAACTTTGGCCGCAAGATGTTCGTCTCTAGAGAGGGAACTTCGCGAAGCGCAGCTAAAGCTTTCTTGTAAGTCTACTTTCCATTAGAAAGCATTTTTTTGTTACATGAACTGCTGTAAGAGTCATCTGCCATGTTCATGCAGCACATGATAATCAAATAGGCCATCGTTCAGAAGAGAAGAAAAACCTTCAGGTGACCATCGAGTTACAAAGCTTGAAGATTGATACTGTCAGCATGGAGAATGAAGGTTGAAATAAAACAATTTCCTCCTACAGTAGTACTCAATCGAACATCTTCAAAAAACTGAAGATGGTGGCTACTCTGCTAAAAGCAGTTGTGATCGAGTCGCAAAAGGACAATCCAGGTCTTAGCGAGTTAGCCACATTGGTCACGGCCCAAGCCGAAGAACTCCTCGAGTATCTTCCTGGAGATACAAAACGTCAGCAAGAGGCATTGAAGTCAAATGTAAGATCTATAACCTCTGCCATTCTCTACAGATTACGATTTCACCACGGCCCAGATCTGAATCTGAAGCCGGTGGTAGAAGATGCAGAGATCGAGAGCGATCAACTTGAGGCCAATTCTGAAGAAGTTAAGCCTTTGGTCGAAGATCTGCTGAAAGAGCTAGGCCTTATATGATTCCATGTAATTATCACTCTTAGTCAATATAACTGTGAAACTACATTTATAACATGCAAATGCGTGCCTTAAATTTTTGGAAAAGAGTTATACTTTCTTCGTTTCATATTATGACCATATTCTCTTAGCCCTCTCCTGAGATCATAAGTACTGAAGACCTAGTATTATAATCTCTGGAAAAATATGGGCATTATGAATACCTAGAAAATGCTTTAACCTAGATATGATCATCCGATCATACCAACACTGATCTTAATACAACGCCTGGCCTTATTACAAACTGACAGCCACTCGAATGATCAAGAACATGCCAGTAAGTCAGTGTGCACTAAAAAATGGCTTATTGAGGGATGTCTTAGCTGGATGCGACCATGAGATCGGCCAACGAATCTGGTTAGGATATTGTAGCAAGATGATTATCGGCGACCAGCCCCCGAGCCGGGCTTGGTATAGGTATGGGAAAGAAAGTACTCATGAAGTTTTTATTAAACCATGCTAATTGAACAGGAAAAAAGATTGGGAAACTTACACGTAAAACTTGCGCAGTTGATCGATGTTCCAAGTATTGGACAAGATTCTACCATCCTCCATCGCTAACCGAATCGATCCTGATCGCGGTACTGAAACAACAATGTAAGGGCCTTCCCACTGAGGAGAGAACTTATTGCGATTACACTGGTTTTGTATTTTTCGTAAAACCAAGTCACCCATGTGAAGACTGCGCGGCCGCACCCACTTGCTGTGATATTTTCGCAAAGCTTGCAAATATGCTGCTGACCTTATCCATGCTCGATCATGCTTTTCTTCGAGAAAGGTTACATCCTGAGTATGTTGTTCGATCTGATCAATCTGGTTGAATTGATCTGTTTGGACATAACCAATATGAATTTTCGTAGGTAACACAGCCTCGGCGCCATATACCAATTGGAAAGGTGTCTCACCGGTGGCGTGACTACAGGTAGTGTGTAGTGCCCATAGAACGGAGTAGAGCTCATCTACCCAAGCCCTCGAGCACATCTTAAGGCGATCGAAAACACGTTTCTTGATGCCTTGTAATATCTGCCCATTGGCACGTGCGATGGCACCATTGCTCTGTGGATGAGCTACAGAAGCAGAGCACACCTTGGTTCCAATGTTATCGCAATAGCACAGGAAGAGACCGCTAGCGAACTGGGAGCCGTTGTCAGTGATGAGATGACTTGGAACACCAAATTGAGTGACATTGTTCTTATGAAAGAACTTCTGTGCCGCAGCAGCGATGACGTTACGGACTAGTTCAGCCTCAATCCACTTTGTAAACGTGTCAATGGCTACGAACAAAAATTTATAACCATTGACCGCCTGTGGCATAGGTCCCACAATATCCATCCCCCAGACTGCAAAGGGCCACATTAATGGGATGGTTTGCGAGGGATATGCGGGTTGATGAACCTGTCTGGCATGAAATTGACACTGGGGGCATGTCTTGACCAAGTTTTTGGCATCATCGAGTGTCGAAGGCCAGTAAAAACCCTGTCGAAAAGCTTTCCCGACCAGTGTGCGAAATGACGCGTGCGCACCACACACACCATCATGGATTTCTTTCAAGAGGGATTTACCTTCCTCTTGAGAAATACAACGCATGAATACTCTTTGAGTACCCTTCCTATGCAAAACTCCTTTTATAAGCTTGTATAGGCGCGCTTTTCGATTCAACAGATCACTTTCGGTTTCGTCCTCGGGCAAGGTCCCATGTTCGAGATAGACCCTCAATGGATGGGTCCAATCTCCTTCTTGTCGAAGGTTGGTAACGAAGACTGTTACCTGGTCATCTTCGACTATAGTCATGATCGAAGGATGTTCTAAGTGTTCGACGAACATTCCTGCCGAAGCAGATGTACGTGAGGACCCAATTTTAGATAATTGGTCTGCGAGAATATTGTCCTTTCACGGGATGTAGTGGACTTCGAAATGACTGAAGTGTTTTTTCAATCTCCTCACTTCCCCCAAGTAATGAGCCATTGTCTCATCGGAGGTGCTGTACTCCTTCTTTACCTGGTTTACGACTAGCTGTGAGTCTCCCCTCACCACTAATCGATGGACTCCGAGGAATTTTGCTACTCGGAGCCCTGCAATAAGACCTTCATACTCTGCTGCGTTGTTAGTCGCAACAAAATGTAATTGATTGACATACTTGAGTTGGTTGCCTTGAGGCGTTACTAAGACAACTCCTGCCCCTGAGTGTTGGAAACTACGAGAGCCGTCAAAATACATCGTCCAATGGTCGGTACACGATAAGTCTTCGGATTCTTGCCTTGGAGGGTCAGGGTTAGTCCATTCGACCACAAAATCTGCAAGGATCTGAGACTTAACCGCAGTGCGAGGGGTGAAATGGATGTCAAATGCTCCAAGTTCTACAGTCCACTTCGCAATTCAACCAGATTTCTTTGGGTTTCGGATAATATCTCCCAAGGGGAAGGACGAGGGCACTGTAATTTTATGTGCCTGAAAGTAATGTCGTAGCTTGCAGGAAGCCATCAGTAGCGCTTAAAGTATCTTCTAGACCTCAAGGTAACGCTTCTTAGGACCATGAAGTACCTCGTTCACGTAATAAACAGGTCGTTGCACACCTTCTCTTTCTGCGATCAGAACAGTGCTGACCGCATGAGGTGTGGCCACCAAGTAAAGAAGTAGTGGTTCCCCTGTGACCGGGGAAACCAACACTGGCAAACTAGATAAGTACTCTTTAACCTCCTGGAACGCTTTCTCGGCTTCATCTGACCAGGTAAAACCATGGTGATTGCGGAGAGCTTTGAAGAAAGGTAATCCCCTCTCGCCTAGTCATGATATAAATTGACTTAAAGCCACCATGCGACCTGCCAGGCACTGGACGTCCTTCATGGTTGAAGGAGACCTCATTTCCTTGATATGGCCCTGATTTTTTTGGGATTAACCTCGATTCGTCTAGAACAAACGAGAAATCCTAAAAGTTTACCAGATGAAACAATGAAAGAACACTTTTCTGGGTTTAATTTTATTCCAAACTGGTTTAAATTACAGAAGGTTTCATCAAGATCATCTAAATGAGTCAAGCTTTTTAAGCTTTTTACAACCAAGTCATCTACGTAAGCTTCAAGATTACGCCCCATCTAGGAATGAAAGGTCTTTTGCATCAAGCGCTGGTACGTGAAACCAGCGTTCTTGAGACCAAATGGCATTCTGACGTAGCAGCAGGTGCCAAATGGTGTGATGAAGGCAGTCTTCTCTTCATCTTCTTCTGCCATGCTAATTTGATGATATCCTGAGTAAGCATCCAGAAAACTCATCAGTTCGCAACCCGCAGTAGAATTGACCAACTGATCGATGCGGGGAAGGGGAAAGTCATCCATCGGGCAGGCACTGTTTAGGCTTGTGTAATCAACGCACATGCGCCACTTACCATTTGACTTACGGACCATGACTGGATTTGCAAGCCATTCCGGATGATCGACTTCTCGAATAAACTCGGCTACTTGGAGTTTGTTTAACTCCGCGCGGATAGCTTCTTGCCGATCAACAACAAAGCATCTAAGCTTCTGCTTTATTGGTCGCTGTCCAGGTCGAATTGCTAACCTGTGCTCAATTACCTCCCTTGGGACATCGGGCATGTCAGATGGTTTCCACACAAACACATCTGCATTAGCCCAGAGGAAAGTAATGAGTTCGAATTCTTATTTGTCATCCAGGCCTGATCCAATCCGAATTGTTCTAGATGGATCATCTGGGCATAATGGGACCAGTTTTAGCTTCTCCTATGGTAGAGGGGCGACTTTGATCGTATCTGCAGCCGTGGTGGTGATCTTGACATCCTGATGGGGAAGTTGATCCACGAGCTCCAGTGATAATCGATCGCAAGTCAATGCCACATTGTGGCTACCTCAGACCGAGATAACGCCCTTGGGGCCAGGTAACTTGCTGCACTGATAGGCATAGTGCGTCACCATCATAAATTTAACGAGAGTTGGCCTGCCAAAAATTGCATTATAAGCCGAATCACAATCAATTACGTTGAAAGTAACTAACTCTGTTCGGAAATTATCCGGTTCACCCAGCGTGACTGGGAGCACCACCTGTCCCATCGGCATCATCGAGGGACCAGGAATTATCCCATAAAATGGATGGATTATGGGTTTGATTTTTGAGCGAGGGATTTGCATCTCGTCCAATGCCTTGACCAGTAAAATGTCCAAGGAACTACCTCCATCGATCAGGACCCTTTCGACTCTCGCGTTACTGATAATTGGGGTAATGACCAGAGGTAATCTCAATGGTCGAGTAAGCCCAACAGGACAATCAGAGTGATCAAATGTCAAAGGAGCGAGGGGCTATTGAGGTTCTCGAAGGGTAACTTCCGCTTGGTTAACTTCTCCATGAAAGGCTTTAAACTGTCGTTTAGAAACAAAAGAGGAGGAACCTCCAAAGATGACATTAACATAATTACGAGGTATCTGGTAGGACATTTCTTCATCCCCATCGGCGTCTCTAAGCCCGCAAGTCTACTCTTTCAATGTCAAAGTTGGCATCGGCCCAATTCCCTGGTAGAAGTCATCTAGTTGCTTCAACCAGCTCTAGCAATTCTTGAGGTTGTGTCCCGGAGAGTTGTGGATCGAGCACCACTTCTTGCCTTCCTGCGAGTTAGTAGGTTTTTTCGGCTGGTCGGAATTGTGACCACCAGAGGCAATTTTATTTTTAAATGAAAACTTATTACCTTTAGTCGGCGGCAGCTTTTTCGCGACTGCAACCTCCCGGTACTATCAGGTTTGATTCTTTTTGGACTTCTTCGACTTTTCGCCCGATGAAGACTCCAGCTTCTTGCCTGCATCCTCTTTTTTCATGTCTTTGAGACCTGGTTGGGGCGGTAAATTCCCTTTATCCACCATCCTATTCCATTCAACGGCCTCGGCCACGTCTGAGTAGCGATCAGCCATATCAAAGAGATTGGCTACTGAGCGAGGAGGGTTGATAAGTAAATCTTCCATAAATCTCTGATATCATATAGCATGCTTAAATGCCCTGATAACGGAGTTATCGGAAATGTTTGGGATGGTATTTCTCACCTCGACAAACCTTTTGACAAACTGTCAAAGAGTCTCCGTAGAGGTTTGTCGTAGACGATGAAGATCGTCTTCTTTCCCGGGTTTTTGATAACAATTCTGGAAATTATTGAGGATAGCATCGCACAACATTTCCCAGTTATATATCAAACCCTCAGGCTGATTGAACAGCCAGGCCCTTGCCGGTCCCTCAAGAACCATCGGCAAGTAGTTGGCCATGACGCGATCATCCCCACCAGCCGCTTAGATAGCGGTGATGTAAATTTGAAGGAACTCCAACGGATTCTGGGTCCCATCAAACCTGTCAATAGCCCCTGGCTTGAACTTATCCAACCAGACGACCGCACGGAGGCCTGGCGAAAAAGCCTTACAACCTACATAGGGACTGTGGAGAGTTCCGCGGTTTCCAGCATAACCACGAGCGGTTTCACGCAATGGAGATGCGCCACGTGGTTCCAGATGAGAATGCACGGGAATTCGATCTCGATCACGAGAACTTCCCACACGCCTGAATTTGTCATGCCGAAGTGATCCGTAGGGTAATCGATTACGCCTACCATGAGTAGAGTAAGAATACTCCTTTTCATGGGAATGTATCGTAGACCGGGAGGAAGCTGTAGGGGTTGCATCAGATGCAACCTCATCTATCTTCTCCACCAGGATCCTAGCAAAAGCCGGTTTGTCCGCATTTGTGAGGGCAGGAGGATAATTACGTAAGACCTCCGCGATAGATTGAAGTTGGCCATGCGTACTTCTCTTTGGTGCGCTAGGTGTAATCGTTTCTTCATCCGCCAGTAAATGCTCCGGTGGTAAAGAATGCGTCTGGTCGCGCCTGCGACCATGTGGATGACGGGAGGAACTAGGGGCGGCGTCATAACGAGACTGCGTAGTTTGCAAAGCCTCTAGGGCTGTTCTGCGGAGTTCGTTATCTCGTCGCTCACGGTCTTGGTCCTCCTTCTGCTTGTGTTCTTGTTCCTCCTTTTGTCTGCGCTCCTGATCTTCCCTAGCAATCCGCTGATTGAGGTTTTCCTTCAACAAGGCAGCAAATCCTCTGGGGAGAGAAGCTACAGAAGGAGTGAACATCTCTGTTTGCTCTGAGTCGGACTTGAAATCAAAGAGAGAGTGGAGGTTGTCAGGATCAAACCTCCCTAGACTGAGTTCCTGGTCTCTGCCATCCTGGTCCCCGACGGGAACACATGGTGACCGAGACTCGATTTTGCATATGGTGGAACTGACATCAAGTTTTGGACCTATCTCTTCCATCCCCAGGTCGATGGACATGACCCGGGTAGGGGAAGACATGTCCTCCTGACGTCCCTTCAGAATGTCTTCACAATCGACCTCATCCATTGGAATGGGGTCGCTAGGCGAAGGCATTTGTATATGGGCATAATCATCGAGATTGAAGTCGTTCTCGGAATCATATGCTCCAGACATAGCTCACCAAACCTCTGGATGAAGGGGAAGCACCTTGAGAAAAGGCCCCACGGTGGGCTCCAGCTGTCGACGATTTGGACTCGAGGTCCTTACTGGATCTTATGAAAATTTGTGAGTTGTGGGACCTTTCAGGGCGCTCCTCCGGGAAGGTAGGATGAGTAATGTCTGTAGGGGCACAAAAGAATTTATACAGGTTCGGGCCCTCGATAGTGGGAGTAATAGCCTACGTCCTGTTGTGATTTCACTATATGAAATAAGATGCTTACAAGAGGGAAGAAGAGATGATCACAGGTGAAGATCTCTTCAATGCTAGTGTCTATCGAATTATGTCTAAGTCTTCAAGTTTGTTGGACGCCTGGTAGTGCTTGTATGCTTAACTTCCTTTAGAATGTGCATTGACCACCATTTTATACCGACCAAAAGGGTGCCAACGCGAAACAACCTCGAACGGTTACTAGGATGCAGTTTCGTTAACCGCACTTAACTTCCACGTAGGCTTCACACGTGCAATCAAGGGATAACCGCACATGTTAACCTCCTGGCAGTTGTCTTCATACGTGGAAAGATCTTCGTGATTCTCGGGATATGCCCGTTCAAGGAGTTAGGCCCTCCCGGATTATTCTGGTTGCACATAGTCAATGACCTTTTGACCGCGCACTAGTCGCAGCCTCATGATCGCACAAGAGCTGCGATCATAAACTATCTTTGTGTCCGCGCCCTTTAGGCCGTTTGAGACCATAGCGACGAACTTATAGACACACGTCTAATCTGATTCTGTCTTTAAACCAGACGTGTATTGTTTTGAATTAGCTCGGGTGATAATCCTCGTCATAAAGTTAGTTTGACTTGCAACCAAGACGCAGGACTCCTCCAGTGACAAGTGCTACGTACGCCTCGAGAGAGCCTGTGACCTCCCTCAGCTTTTTGAGGGTGTCCTTCATGGTGAGGCTACAGCCCGCGATGATTATATCTGTGGCATGCTTCTCCTCACGAGCAAGCTGCTCCTTTTGTCGAGCCAGTCTCGCGGTCTCCCTAGCCCTGTCAAAAATTTCCTTGAAGCTCTCAACGCACTTGAAGAGATCCTCCAGGTTGAGCCCTTGCCGAATGTACTTCTCCTCGAGGTGCTCATGCTCCTCCTGGAGGGCCTTCAGAGCAGACTTCACCTTGGCCAGCTCTTTCCCGGCTCCACTTCCCTATACAAAATCATCAACTTACTCCAAGTTAAGGATCTACTAACTAGGAAATGACAGTACAAGAGTAAATCCAAGGGGTCAAGGATCCTTACAGGAGAGGTCAAGGGTGAAGCAGCCCCAGCAGGGCTCATAACTTCCACATCCTCCTCTGCTGATGAAGGATAATGAGAGGAAGACATCCTAAATAGGTCATTTAAAAGACAATGTTAGCACATCCTTGACTAAAGAACTCAATTTGGTTAAGAGAAAATGTTACCTCAAGCCATGGGGACCAGTTTGTTTGGTCTTGGATGAGACCTGATCCACAGTAGCAGCTAATGGCTAGGATGAAGCCTGATCCCTCCTGTCATAATGAGACTATGTAGCCGAAGAAGGGGCCCCAACCATCCTCTTCGAAGAGAAGCCAAAGAATTATCTGGCATCATCACCTGATCGCTTCCGGGAAGCTGCTGAGCGATCAAGCGACTGCAAACAACTAAATATTACAAAAAAAGTACATTCGAAAAGAAACCTATACCAATGTACCAAGAGAGAATTACCTCTTGAGATGAAGGCGCAACACCAGTCCCCTGTGAGCCCAGAACCTCAACCTTCTCTTCCCCAACGAGATCCTTTTTCTCATCTAATCGCTCTTGGTTCAGAGATGCCATTGGAACAAAGGGTTAAGAAGATGAAGGATTTGAGACATAGAGAAATTTGTGAAGAATTTGAAAATTCCACAGCAAGGGCATGGCTATTTATAGAATTACTAAGGCGACGCTTCGAGTTCCCGGCCTAGGATGCAGCGCCAAGGCCTCAATATCTTCCCTAGTGCTTGCCTGGTAATTTTTCTCAAGGTACGTTGGGATTCGAAACGATGCAGTACACTGTTAAGAATTCAAAGCGCTGGACACTATTTAGAATTCGAAGCGACATGGCTACTAAAAGTAGGCCTTTGTCACTTCAAATTCGGGGACTAGCTGATGAGTATTGTTAGCTGCACTAGGGCCTCCATGACCGCACCAGCATTCCATGGTCGCACATAGCACGCCATGGCCACAAGTACCTTCCTATGCTTGCCAAGGGCTAGTGTCGGGGGAAATCTCCGTGGGGCTAAGTCCAGGTAAGTTGTATCACGAGTGCCCGGGGATCCGGCTTCCGGGACCTCCCCGGGCGCCGCCACTTGGCTCCCGGGCGCCACCTCCGGCCCCTCCCCGGGCGCCGCCTTTTGGCTCCCGGGACGCGGCCTCCGGTGCCCTCCCGGGCGTCGCCATTTGGCCCCCGGGACGGGGCCTCCGGCGCCGTCCCGGGCGCCGCCTTTGACCCGAGGACGTGGCCTCCGGCCCCTCCCCGGGCGCCGCCTTTGACCCGGGGACGTGGCCTCCGGCCCCTCCCGGGGTGCCGCTTTTTGGCTGCCGGGACGTGGCCTCCGGTGCCCTCCCGGGCGCCGCCATTTGGCTCCCGGGACGCGGCTTCCGGTGCCATCCCGGGCGCCGCCATTTGCCCGGGGACGTGGCCTCCGGCCCCTCCCCGGGCGCCGCCTTTTGGCTGCTGGGACGGGGCCTCCGAAGCCCTCCCGGGCGCCGCCATTTGGCTCCTGGGATGCGGCCTCCGGTGCCATCCCTGGCGCCGCCATTTGCCCGGGGACGTGGCCTCCGGCCCCTCCCCGGGCGCCGCCTTTTAGCTCCCCGAACGCGGCCTCCGGCACCGTCCCGGGCCTCATCGCCCTCCCAAAGTTAAAATCTCGAGCTGTTTATCACGTGCAGGTCACGCGAGGAGCGCCTCGGGAACTAGCGACCACCTGTCAAGCATCCAAGGCGTTTGACCGGGAGGAGGACGGTCCTACCCTTCAATCCGACGGTGGCTTCCGGGGTAGTTTAGGTTTTTTGCTTCTTTTTGGGGCTATAAATAGCCCTTGTACCCCTCTGTTATAACGGATCGGTTCTTTTATTGGAATAGCTAAACTCACAAACGTGCTCCGGAAGCCTCTCCCCCAGAGAGAGCCTCCCCAGCCGACTCCGGTCGGGAGCGCGTTGACAGGACTAGGGCCCCCACCGGGACCCGAACCTGTATAAACCCGTGTGTCATTTTTTTTGTGCTTGTCCGGCGGGGGAGGACCGGTCATCCGGTCAACCCGCGCAGCGTAATCTTCGCTAGGATCATTCTCAAAACCTGCCGGGGTATTGGCAATACCACGACAGTTGGCGCCGTCTGTGGGGACTCGTGACAAGACGCCACGGCTCCCCCAAGAACAAGGGCTCGCACCCTTCCCGACAACCCGGGTCTCGGAGACCCGGCGCCGTCCGCCCGGGACACTGCTGTCCCGGCGGTCCCTTTCGGAGGCGACTTGGCCCAGGTACCGCCTCCCTCCTTTCCTCTTAACTTAGGTGCTTCCACCTCCAGGTCGTTCCCGGTGACCGCGGGGACCTCGGCCGGGACCAGTCTCCCCCCGACGGCTCCCCCGGCTCCCCGGGACACCCTGCTTGAAGCTCTCGTGGAAGGCCAGCTCCTCGCTCAGCGCTCTATGGACGAGCTCCTTAGCGTGTTGGCGCGGCCTCCGACCCCCACATTTGCGTCACACCCGTATCCGGGGAACATGCCCCCGTTTATGGGTTACCCGGCGGCCCCTCCGGCCTCCGGGGGGTTGTCCACCCCGTATGATCCCGCCGGGGGGTTCCCTCCCACTGCGGGATATACGTCCGGACCTTTCCCGGCGCCCGGGCCCGTCCCGGTGCCGGGAGGTTATTTCATGCCGGGGCCCTTCGTGGCACCAGGGGGGTACCCCGTCCCCGGCCTATTCCCGGGGCCGGGAGCCCACTTCTTGCCGGGGGTTTACCCTGCGCCGGGAGCCAGTCCAGCCCCCCGCGTCGCGTTTACCGCACCGGGGGCGGTTGACAGAGCAGCCCCCGTGCTGCAGCGGACTTCCCCCCGCATGGGCTCCCCGGTTCCGGACGTCGCCGCGGGGGCTCCCCCCTCGCCAGTTCCGGGTGTTACAGGGCCTGCCCCCTTCCCGGTTCCGGTCGTGGCCACTGGGGCCCCCTCCACTTCGATTCCAGGCGTCGCCGCGGGCACCCCCTCCCCGGTTCCGGATGATACAGGGGCTTCCCCCTTTCTGGTCCCGGGGGTCGTCGCAGGGGGCTCCCCCCAACCGGCTCCGGAAGCCTCCGGGCCGGCAGCTACAGCGCACGAGCTCCCTCCCTCGGCGGGACAGGTCCGCTTCGCCCTGGGGGAGGTCGAGCGAATGCGTTCACCAGAGCGCGGGGAAGAACTTCCCCCCGGCCGCGGGCGCGGGGAGCCTCGCTCTCGCACCGGCCTGGGGAAGAGACCCGTTGAAGAGCCAACCTCTCCGGCAGAGAGCCCGGACGTCCGGGAACTTAGTCCTGGCCCAGAGGAAAAGCGTCGCCACCGCCATTCCGGCGGACCTCTTGGACCGCTTCTAGACTCAGACAACGAAGCTCCCGTGAAAGAAGACAGAGACCGGGGCTCTCCCCGGGAAGTGCAGGGGGCCAACCAGCCCCTATGCCGCAGACTTCGCAGCATCCGGTGGCCGCGGCCCTACCGCCCTCTGCACATCGAGCACTATAACGGTGAGGCAGACCCTTACGAGTTTGTGCAGGTCTACTCCACTGCCATCTCCGCGGCCGGGGGGGACGAGACAGTACAGTTCAACATCTTCCCCCTCTACCTCTCCGGCATTGCCCGCTCCTGGTTCTACAACCTGAAGGCCGGCTCCATCAAGTCTTTCTCACAGCTCAAGCGGGAGTTCTGTGCCAACTTTCAGGGGAACTACGTGCGTCCCCTGGACTCCTCGCAGCTGTACACTGTCCGGCAGAGGACTGGGGAAACCATCAGAAGCTTCTTCAAGCGCTTTGCTCAGGTGAAGAGCAAAGTGGCCCACGTCCCCGACTCTACGGTCATCGAAGCCTGCAAAAGCGGCATCCTCCCAGGGGAGCTCCACCGAAGGCTCTCCCGTAGCTGCCCCTCTTCCGCCGACGAGCTCTTCAACGTGCTCGAAAAGTACGCTCGGGCGGAGGAAGACGATATCTGGAAGAAGACCCAGGGGGCTCCCGCCCCCGTCGACCGGGGGGCCAGGGATCCCCCCAAACGCCCCAAGCAAGGGGGGCGTAGCGAGCCACGGCCTCGGGACACCTTTGTCCTCGAGGGCGGAGGCGGCTCGCGCGACCCCCCGAGGGCCAACCGCCCCTTCCCCAAACCGAAGGGCCATGGGGGAGGACAGTCTTCGTGCGGCCGGGAAGGCCCCGCGGGGAGAAGGCGGGAAGGACCGTGGTGCAGCCTCCACAGGTCCAATACCCACGCTACCCGAGATTGTAGCCAGCTGCTGCAGCACTTCGCGGACTTTCTCGACCAGCGCGGGCAGGGGGGGACTCCGGCCTCCTTGCCCCCTCAGCCAGCTGTTCCGGCCCTTCCCGCTCCCGCGGGGGGTTAGCAGACGCAGGAGGGGGAGCCTTCAGAAGCTCTCCCCTTTCAAACTTCGCAGCGGCACATCAACGTCATCGTGGGAGGATCTGCCTCCGGGCGGGACTCTAAGCGCCAGCGTAAGGAGTACGCGCGCGAGGTCAAGGTTGTGGGGGTGCTGCACACGTCCCCGCCACCGAAGTGGTCGGACGTCCCCCTCACCTTCACGGCAGAAGACGCGCGGGGGGTTCGCTTCCCCCACGACGACGCACTCATTGTCTCCGCGACCATCTACAACTGCCATCTGGCCCGTATCCTGGTGGACGGAGGGAGCTCCGCCGATGTCCTATTTCTGAAGGCCTTCAAAGAAATGCAGGTGGATGAGAAGCTCCTGCAGCCGGCTGCCGGGCCCCTGCAAGGTTTTGTCCCGGGGAAGGCGATCCACCCCGTGGGCAAAGTAGATCTTCCAATGACCTTCGGCACCCCGGAGAACTACCGGACCGAGCTGGTCCACTTCGACGTAGTGGACCTCCCCTCCTCCTACAACGCGATTATGGGAAGGACGACAATCAACCGACTGGGGGCTGCCACCCATCAAAACTATCTCTGCATGAAGATCCCCGGGCCGCATGGTGTGATCAACGTCCGGGGAGACCAAGACATGGCCCGTGCTCTATACGAGCGCGCTGCGGCCACAATCAGAAGTGTCAACCTCATAAAGACGCCTGGGGGGGAGGCTTCTCCCCTGGAGCTAGATGCTGCTGCGCCGCCGCCCGGGAGGCCCCTCCTCAAGCCACGTCTGGAAGGGGGCCTCTGGAAGGTCCTGCTGTCCCTGGGCAACGAAGACAAAACCGTCCGGATCGGGGCGGAGCTCCCCGAGGAACACGCAGCGCAACTTGTGGCTTTTCTGCGGGAAAACTCCGATGTTTTTGCGTGGAAGCCTTCAGACATGCGGGGCGTCGCCCGGGAGGTCATTGAGCACAAGCTTGCAGTGGCCCCCGGTCACCCCCCGGTCAAACAGAAGCTGCGGAAACTTTCCCTCGAGCGCCAAGAGGCAATCAGGGCAGAGATCACCCGGCTCCGAGAGGCGGGGTTCATTCGGGAGGTCTTGCAGCCCGAGTGGCTCGCGAACCCTGTCCTCGTCAAGAAATCAATCGGCAGGTGGCGGATGTGCGTGGACTTCACCGACCTTAACCGCGCCTGCCCCAAAGACAACTTCCCAATCCCGCGGATTGATCAGCTCGTCGACTCCACTGCGGGGTGCGAGCTCATGAGCTTCCTAGACGCCTACTCGGGCTACCATCAAGACAGGATGGCGGAAGGGGACGAGGAAAAGACGAGTTTTATTACTCCCCTCGGAACCTTCTGCTACGTCCATATGCCCTTTGGGCTCAAGAACGCGGGGGCGACCTTCCAGCGCCTCATGAAATTGGTTTTCAAAGAGCAAGTCGGCCGCAACGTTGAAGTCTACGTAGATGACGCGGTTTTCAAGAGTCCCCGCGCGGCCTCCCACATCGATGACCTGGCTGAAACCTTCCGCAACCTCCGTGCGTTCGGGCTCAAACTCAACCCGGAGAAGTGCTCCTTCGGGGTGCGCGAGGGGAAGCTCCTAGGTTTCCTCGTGTCCCAGCGGGGCATTGAGGCAAACCACGAGAAGATCCGGGCGTTCCTAGATATGCCCCCGCCGCGCTCCGTCAAGGATGTCCAGCGGCTCTCCGGCCGCCTAGCCAACCGCTTTGTCTCCTGGTCGGGGGAGCGGGGCCTCCAGTTCTTCAAGATCCTCCGAGGGCTCGAGGGGTTCCGCTGGACCCCCGAGGCCCAGGAGGCGTTCGACGACCTCAAGAAGTACCTCACGAGCCCTCCAATGCTTGTGAGTCCGTCTCCGGAAGAGCCCTTGCTCCTCTACCTCGCCGCGACCCCCGTCGCCGTCAGCGCGGTCTTGGTGAAGGAGCAAGGGGGGCAGCAGCGTCCGGTGTACTACGTGAGTGAGGCCCTCCAAGGGGCCAAAACTCGGTACACGGAGATGGAGAAAATCTGCTACGCCCTCCTCATGGCGTCCCGGAAGCTTCGGCATTACTTCCTGGGGCACCCCATCACCGTCCCGTCGTCCCTCCCCCTCGGGGAGGTACTGCGGAACAAGGAAGCCACCGGCAGGATCGGGAAGTGGGGGGCCGAGCTCGCCCCCTTCTCCCTGTCCCTTACCGGCCTCTCCGCCATCAAGTCACAGGTCCTCACCGACTTCGTCGCAGAATGGACTCCCGCCTCTAGGTCCGGGGACGAAGATCTCCCTGTGCCGCCCCGACGCAGTGATCATTGGACCCTTATGTTCGATGGGTCGCTGTGTCTCGCCTGGGCTGGTGCGGGAGTAGTCCTCCGGAGCCCCGAGGGGAAGGAACTCGAGTACGCCGCAACCAACAACATCGCCGAATACGAGGCTTTGCTCCTCGGGATGCGCCTCGCGCGCCCCCTGGGGATCCGGCGCCTCCTAGTCAAGGGAGATTCTCAGCTCGTAGTGTGCCAAGTGGACAAGTCTTACCTGTGCCATGACGCAAACTTAAGTCTTTATTTGCACCAAGTGCGAAAGATGGAGAGGCATTTCGACGGCCTCGAGGCCCGGCATATCCCACGGAGGGACAATGACCGGGCCGACGCCTTGGCCCGGGCGGCAAGCACCCGGGAATCGCTCCCCAAGGGGGCTTTCCTGGAGATCATCGCGAAGCCCTCGGTGGCCTCCCCGGACACGGGCAACGAGCCCCATGTCCCGGAGGTCGCCGAGATCACCCGGACTCCGTCTTGGATGGACCCCCCTCATCTCCTTCATCAAGGGGGAGGGGGACCCTCCTAGTGAGACCGAGGCTAAACGCCTCCGGGCTAAAGCCCGGGCATATCTCCTACTGGAGGGGAGGCTCTACAAGCGGGGGGCTTCCGCCCTCCTGCGCTGCCTCCCCCGGCCGGAGGGACTTCAACTTCTCGAAGACATCCACGCAGGGAGCTGTGGTTCTCACCTAGCCCCACGTGCCATCGTGGCCAAGGCCCTCCGGCAGGGCTTCTACTGGCCCACGGTCATGCGCGACGCGCGAGACCTTGTCTCCGTGTGCGAGGCATGCCAGAAGATGGCCAAGGGCTCGAACCTCCCCCCTATAGCGCTGCAGACGATCCCCATCACTTGGCCCTTTGTGCGCTGGGGAGTGGACCTCTTAGGGCCCTTCCCCCCAGCACCCGGGGGATACAAGTATGCGGTAGTCGCAGTCGACTATTTTACAAAGTGGGTTGAGGCGGAGCCTTTGGCCAGCATCACGTCCCGGGCCATTCAGCGGTTTTTCTGGAAAAACGTCGTATGTCATTTTGGTGTCCCTCGGGAAATCACCGTGGACAACGGGACCCAATTCGACTCGGCTTATTTCCGGGAATTCTGCGAAGGCCTGGGGCTCGTCATCCACTTCGCCTCGGTGGCCCATCCCCGGAGCAATGGGGTTGTCGAGAGTGTCAACGGCGTGATCCTACAGGGGTTGCGCCGGAGACTCGAGCAAACCGCTTCTAAGCGGGGTGCATGGGCAGAGGAGCTCCGTAGCATCCTCTGCTCCATGCGCACGACCCCGTCCCGGGCGACGGGGCGTACTCCCTTCTCTCTGGTCTACGGGGCGGAGGCAGTCCTCCCCCCGGAGATAGGCTTCCGGTCACTGCGGGTTGAGCTCCTGGAGGGAGCCACGCCGGCAGCGTACCAGGCCAATGAGGCCAATCAGCGCCTGGAGATCGACCTCATGGAGGAGGAACGCGACCGAGCGCTCCTCCGCCACGCCATCTACGAGCAGGAGATGGCGCACGCGTACAATCAGTGCGTGCGCGAGAGAGCTTTCCGCCTTGGGGACCTTGTCCTCAAGCGCGTGACGGACCCCCAGGCCCAGGGTAAGCTCTCCCCCAAGTGGGAGGGCCCCTACAGGATCTCCGCGGTCCTGGGCTCGGGGGCCTACAAGCTCTCCAACCTTCAAGAGTAGGAACTGACGCACACGTGGAACTTGCGTTTACTTCGCAAGTTCTACGTTTAGCCTTACGGGCCTGTCCCCTCCCCCGGAGCGTTCGCGCCGGAGGGGGAGGAGGGACACTGTATTTTCCTCCCCTTTCGCGGCTTCGCAGGGGGAGGTCCTGTACTTCATTTTATTAGCAATACATAGGTCTTGCTTTTCAAACTCTCATTGCAGGTCTCTCTTATTACTGCCCCTAGCGGCGATGCCCTCCCCGCGAGGATGCCCTCCCCGCGAGGAAGTGGGCCAGGCCCAACAAGTCCCTACAACGGGAGTCCCACTCCCATAGGGCGGCTTACGATCAGCCCTCGTGGACTGAGGGTGTAAGCGGCAACCCGGTCATAGTGGCCGCGGTAACGAGTCACTTTGGGAGACAAGTCCCCTGCCCAAACACTCAAGATCCGTCTTCGGGCACTTCCTCCTCCGGGAGTAGACGCTCTCCCCCGTGGGACGTCTAATGGTCTTCATGGATCTATCTACCTCCTACGGGAGTCGATGTTATTCCCGGCTCCCTTTTTCACGGTGACTGGATGATCGGCCCCTTGCGGCTTGATTGGATCTATCTTCCTCCTACGGGAGTTGACGTTATTCCCGGCTCCCCGTTTTCACGGCGACCAGATGATCGGCCCCTTGCGGCTTGATTGGATCTATCTTCCTCCTACGGGAGTCGACGTTATTCCCGGCTCCCCGTTTTCACGGCGACCGGATGATCGGCCCCTTGCGGCTTGATTGGATCTATCTTCCTCCTCCGGGAGTCGACGTTATTCCCGGCTCCCCGTTTTCACGGCGACCGGACGATTGGTCCCCGGCGACCTTATTCCCGGCTCCCCGTTCTCACGGCGACCGGATGAATGCCTCCCGGAGACCCTATTCCCAGCTCCCCGTTCTCACAGTGACCGGACGATTGTCTCTCGGAGAAGTCACGGATTTCTCAGGCATTTTCTTCCCCGAAGACCCTATTCCCGGCTCCCCGTTCTCACGGCGACCAGACGATTGTCTCCCGGAAGGTCTTCCCCTTGAAAACCTCATTTTAAAATTTTCTAACTTACAAAATTTCCTATACTACAGGTGACTTCCATCCCGGGGGCCTTGTTACCCCCACAGCGCGCGGAGCTATTCCCCAGCCCGCTGTGGGCGGGGGGGATAAGGAACCCCCGGGTGTCGACCGCACCACCCATGAGGAAACTTAGCTCATCCTTGTTAAGATGAGTCGTCCAGACCATCCAAGAAGAAGAAAATAAAGAGACAATGAAAGGAAAACAACAACATAGCTTTATTGATTATCAAACCCGGAGGACATCTTGCCCCTCCGGTGGGCTTCGGAAACGATACAACCCGGGTTCTAACCCGGGGGATTCTCTAAGCCCTAAGGTTCCTACGCCTAATACTCCCGGAGGCTTTCCGCTAGCTCCCAGGTCAAGTCCCTGTACAATGCCCGTACGCGGCGCCGAGCGTCCCGGAGCACATCTTCAGGCCAGAACTCGTATCCCGCTGGTGGAAGTATCCGGAGGGGAGGGATCATCCGGAGCCCCGGTCGCGGAGGGGACAATTCGCCACGATGATTATCAAAGTTGTCCAAGTGCCACTCCGGACGCCACCTCAACCGGATCGGCTCCCAGACACTATCCTCGCCGCGATTCCTGGAGACAAGGCTTAGCAAGATCAAAGCCGCTTGGGCGTCCCCCGGGGAGCCCCTCCCGGACCTTCGCCCGGGAGCAACCTCCCGGAAACCCTGGTAACAGTAAATTCAATTCAAAAACTTAGAAAAAATCCTAACTTCATTGCATTCAAAATGTTTCTGTACAAGTGCCCGGGGTTTCTTCTAAGAAGCTACCGGAATCAAAAGTCCTAAAACAAAAAAAGGGCCCTAGCTAAGACCCGGGGGGAGGCTCATACATGTTCGTTGGCGTCCTCCCCCCGGGGGCTTCTTCCAAGGCCGGGGCTGGGACGTCTCCCGCCGGAGGCTCCGGAGGCGCCGGAGCCGGGAACCACGCCCGGATGATCCGGTCGTAGAACCCTCCGGCAAGCTGCTCGACCTCTCGGTGTGAAGGCTTGAAGGAGTCCGGGAAGCTTCGGGGGATGCGGCCCCCGATCGCCCTGGCGCCGACCCCCCGGAACTCGACGAGCCCCGCAGCGGCCGCGACGACGGGGATCGCCCGGCCCCGCACCCGAACATCGGCAGCCTCCGTGAGGCTCACCGGCGGCACCTCCCTGCTCCCGGAGCCTAGGCTTACGCCAAGGCCCTCGAGGGCCGACCGGACGGAGCGGCCCGCGTCCGCCACCGCCCGGAGGCTCGAGCTCTCGAGCTCCCGGAGCGCCTCCTCCCTCGCCTTGGCCTCCTCCCGGAGGCGGCCGTTGATGGCCTCAGAAATATGGACCTGGGCCCAGACCCGGGTCAATTCCGCGAGGGCATCGTCGCGTTCCCGGAGGGCCTCCTTGCGCTACCCTACGGAGGCCGCGGCCCGGCCCTCCGCCTCCTTAAGCAGCCGGGCGACCCGCTGCTCAAGGCCCCAGGTAACAGCTGCCACCTGCAAAATATATAGAGTTAGAAAAATCTCAAAGTGCAGGGGATGAATGGAAACGTCATCGACTCGGGTTACCTGGGCCCCGAGGGACTGAAGCCCCTCGAAACGCTCATGGAGCGTCCCTCCCGCGACGAAGGCCTGCACCTTCCGGGTATGCAGGCCCTCCGAGTAGCGGGCGACCTCCCTCGCGGGAAGCAAAGGGGTCTCCCACCTGGCGCCGCCAGCGCGGCCGGCGGGGGGTTCCCGGACCTCAAGTCCGGTAACGCAGCCGGCGTCACCGACGTCTTCATCGAAGAGGAAGTGCCCCCCGAAGACGTGGCCGAGGAGCTCTCGGCGGGAGCCCCCGCTCGGGGGGGAACCATCAGGCCTTTCCCTGCCCCGGGCCGGAAGGTCTTCGGGGCCTCCTCCTCCGGAGGAACCTCGTAGACCGAGGGGCTCCCCCCCTCGTCCACCGGCCAAACCCGCGGAGGAGAGGCCTCCGCGAATCTCACCTCCAGCCTCTCCGGCTCTAAAGAAGCCGGAAGGGGCAGGAGGGGCTCCACCAAGAGCGGCGACGGGGCGTAGTCCGCCGAGTCGGACACCGCCCCGCCCGCGGTCGCCTCCTTCCCCCGCGCCTCAACGGGGCCCTTCGGGGGAGGAGGTGTGTGGGACCCTTATTTGAGGATTCCAGTGGCAATCGCCCAGGTGGATTGCACTCAGAAAAGGCACATTGCAGCTCACAACAATAAAATGCATTATATAAAAAAATGCGAGTAATTAAAAACAAGTGCTGATCACAAGGACCAACATCACAATAACTTAGCGCCGAAATGACGCATTTAATTGTTAATACAAATTAAGGAGTTTTCGACACAAGGGTCGGCACAAAATAAAACAGCAACGATAAACAAAAGGACTTCATCAGTCTTCTTTCTCTGCAGCAGCGGTATTGCATGGGCCTTCTCCACATCGAACTCCACCTTGGTGCATAACCCTTTAACCAGATGGGTCCTCAGTTTCTTCTTCTTGTTCCACATTGGGTTCAAGTCCATAAGATTCAGGGCCGGCGAATCCTTCCTCTAAATTTGTTTGTAAAAGCAAGGGTGAGCACATTGTCCACATGGTGCTCAACAAGTCCCAAGTAACTATGCATGTATATATAGATGAGGGGGAAATTTCTCAAAGAACAGCTCTTTGGCTCTGTATATAAATATATAATAGATTTTCACATGCAGCTTTGAAGAAAGGTCTTTATTTTTGAAAGCGAGGCTTTTAAAATCCTAAGCTAGATTTTCAGAAATGTTGCGTGTGGCGGTCTTTCATGAGTCACCACTTTACTCAGATTTTGTGAAAAACTTCCAAAAGCTACTTGTGCTTTATCGACGTGAATAGAATTCACAGCGCGCAGACTCCATGACCTGGGAGCTTAGAGTATCTGATACTTTTTAAACTTTGCAAAGGTGTACCACCTTAATCCACCAATCATTCGGCTTTCAAGTCGGATCAGCTTCATGCGACTTTTACGCATGTGACAAGGCCGAGATGACACAACAATTTACAGTCCTAGTATTAACTATTTCCCTGTCCGGTAAATAGACAGTTAAGTCTCAAGTACCGTTGTGGGTCCTCCCCACTGCCTTACTTCCTAGCCTGGGCCTATGTTCTCGCAAGACACATAGCCTCTCTTGATTACAGTCGCGCACGACTTAATCTGGCGTAGGGCGTCTTCCTTCTTTCCACCTTTTCCTCTCATGATTTTTCTGAACTCACATCACTCGTGGCCTTCTGCGGCCCACCAGTTCTCGCAAGAAACTGGACCGACAACCATTGCAGGGAAAAGCTAACACTAAAGAAGGCTACTAAGTTGCGCCCATCCCATAAACAGGCAGGTGGTTGGTACGTTTTTCATGCCGCATAGAAGCACAACACAAGGTTCTAGTCCTTATGAATCTTTAGTGAGGAGTCTTTCACATTCCCAGTGCGCACACAGCACCATCCAATCAAACCATCCTCACTATCGATTCCAATCACATTTTCTTTCACAAAGAGGGGTTTTGAACATGCTTTTCTCATATGTGACCATTCAACATTTATCATATAATCTTTAAGCATATCATAGCCTAAGCATGATAATCTAGGCTAACAAGGGTGCAGGGGTATTCAATGTCAAAAGGGGCTTTACAATCACTTAGGTCATATCTAATCATCTTTATTGAAACATAATTCTTATTTGAATCTAAGGCATGCATATACTTGAAAACAGTTAAAACATACTTCATTTTAAAATAGTAGGCGAGACATGATCAAGGGTTTGAGACTTGCCTTGCAGTGACGGGTCTAGCTGCTCAAATGAATCTTCAGGGATCTCCTCTGCTCCTTCAACGTCTGGTTCCACGACGAGTACAAACAACACATACATACCATATAAGCACACAAGCACTAGAAAACAATACGTAAATACATCATGCATGCAGGGGAATTGGTTTAGACAAGGTCACTTGACATTGGTTGAAGAGATGGGTTCAAAGGGCTTGAATGTCGAAGGGCTGACATTCGACTCATGGCTTGACATTGCCCTAAATCGGTTCTAGGTTTGTTTTCTGGAGATGTGATAGTAGGGAATATTGTAGAACATGGCTCAAAAGGCTTAGTGGACAAAGTGGCATTTCAATTTCTCAAAAGAAACAAGTCTAAATCATCCAATGCCACAGGTGGACATGCACTGACATAGTGTTAGACATGGCCAGAAACTAGGGCATTGCATAACTTTTGACTCAGAACTCCAATTGATGCACAACTTTGTCTGGGGTTTAGGCATTGATAACAGCTACAAAACACTCAACAGGCTCAAGGGCTGAAAGTGGCCGGAGGGTGGCCAAATCCGGTGAGCAAAAACGGTGGCCTGGACATGAACTGAGCCACTGGACAGCAACCTTGGCATGGCTATAACTTTCGATTCAGGTCGATTCAGAGGTCGGGCTAGTAGACAAAATTGCTAAGGGGGTTGAGATCTATCTAAGTGACAAGGTGAGCGAGGCTAGATCGGCCGGAGATAAATTTCGGCGACCGGCGTTGGAGAAGACAACCTCCAGATTGGGCGTTTCTGTTTTAAAAGGCTTGAGCTCGATTCCTTGCTCAGGGAGTGAGAGGGTGAGGTGAGGGGTCTATTTGCGGGGTTGAATCGGCCGGAGAGTGGCCGGAGAAGCTTGGCGACGAGGACCAGCTCACTGGTGGCACGCAAACCTCGGAAAAGCCATGATTGTTGCTCAAATTTGAAATCTAAGCTTGCAGGCTTGCTCAATTGGGTGCACTGGTCAATTCCTATCACTGGCACGAAGGTTAATTCGGGCTAAATCGTTAGGCATTGCGGGAACAGGGGTTTTTCAGTTTTCCGGTGATTGCCGGCGTTGAGGTGCGCCGGGGACCAATTAATGGCTACGGTACGAAGAGAGAGGTGTAGGGAGCTTACTGGTGGCGTTGGTTTGGAAGGGGAAGCTTCGGGCGAAGCTGGTGCCGTGAGCTCCAGAAACGACTCACCGGAGAAGATGAGCTTCGCGGCGGCGCTGAGGGCTCGGTTGCTCTCTGGTGCTAAGGCTAAAGCAAAGAAGCTGTGGGGTGGTGCGAGGTACTGCTGGGCAAGGGAGGGGGCTTATATAGCCGCAGGTGAGGCTCTCAGGAGCAGCAGCAATCGCCGGGGTGATCTTCTTCTGACGCCGGGACGGTCATCGATGTGCTTCGGGACACGGCGGGGCTTTGCCAGAGACGGTGAATCGCGGGGAAACAGGATTTGGTCAGGATGGTGGCGATGATCTTCGGTATGGCGGCCAAGTGGCATGAAGCTCCTGGCAGCAGCAGCAGCAGCAGGCACGCGCGCGCGGGGAAGAAGATGGCACGGTGGGGTTTGAGCGCTCCACGGTGGCGGTACAGCTGCGCACGGCTGGGGGCTACGTGGCCGTGAGGTGGCTGCGCGGCGAACTTCGTCGGCGACGAGTTAACGGTGCGGCAATTTGGCGGTTGCTGGTTGAAAACTTCACAGGGACCTGGTTGCGAACCTTGGACCTATTTGCAATGATTTGGACTGATCTGTGAAGGTTTTGGCTCGGGGACTTGGGCCTATTTGCAATTCTGAAGATCTGAGGGGCTGATTTGAATTCTGATTTTGCAGATGAGTGCCACTAAATGTCTTGGACTCATCTAGCAGGAAAAATGATGAAATCCGATAAGATCTGGTGGTTTTGACAAAATTCGAAAACAGGGTAATTAGGGTAATTAGGGTTTGAAACTTTCGTCGAGGGTGAAACTAGGGTTTTGGTCGAGATTCTGGAATTCTTCCAGAAGGGAAAAATGTTCAGAAAAATGAAAGAAAGGTTATCACTTGATCAGATCTAGATTTTGAGGTGATCTGGGACTTTTAGCCTTTTTGGGTTTTCTAAAACTTCTCAAAAGGACTAAATTGAAACACCTTTGGACTGAAATGTGAAAATGATCTGGTCAATGAAGTTTAGCAGCCAACTTTTTAGGTTAAGGTAGTGGCATACCTAAGATCAAGATAGGGTTAAAATATCAGGGTTTCCAAAGAAGGTATGCTGATTCGCAAGCAGAAAAGATAGCCAAAAACTGGGGTGTTACAAGGTGTTGCTTCCTTCCGGGCCGGTGCCCGGCCACGCTCGCTCCCGGGGGTCTCGTCCCGGGGCTTCGCCGGTGTCGCCGCCGGCGTCGTTGATGGACCGGGGGTCTTTTGAACCCGGGCCTTCTTGGGCTCCAAGCCCCCGGCCACCTCCTTCCCCCGTTTGTGCGACCCGGGGGTGGGGAAAGGCTTCCTCTCCGGCAGCTTTAGCCCGTAGGCCACCGCTACCAAGTTCTTGGGAGGGCCCTCCCCCACGGCGCGCACGACGCGCTCGTGCTCATCGGCGAAGTACCTCCCCAAGAGCTTCTCCGCCTTCTCCTGCGCCGCCGGGTACGGCCGGACTGCAAGAGGTAAAGAGTTAGTTAAATTTTCGAAAATTCGTAAATACCATGCAGCAGGTTCCCGAAGCTTACGTCGCGTCACCAGCTTCACCGGGGGCCGCTGCTCGGGGCCCATGCCGATCCCCCTCTTCCCGCCGGTGAAGGGGGAGATCCGGAGGAGAGCCATCTCCTCGGCTGCGTCCCGCATCAAGCGGGTCTTCTTGGAGAGGATCACCTTGCCGAGGAGCTCGAACTCCTCGTCCGTCCACACCGGCGGCTTCGGTGCGGACGACCGGCTATAGGTGGGGGGCTCCGGGGCGTACACCACCGCCTCGTCCCGGACCCGGAGGTAAAACCACCTCCGGACCCAGTCCCCCCAGTGGTCCCGGGAGGCCGCCGCCAGGTAGTCGATTACCCGGGACGGCAACATCTGGACCATCAACGAACTGAAGGGGGACTTGGGGCCCCCCTTCACCAGGTGGGAGGTCCGCGCCGCCGGTTCGTAGAAGTACCGGAAGGCGCGAAGTGTGGGCTCCCGCCCGGTCGCTGTCTCGTAGAGCCAGATGAAGAGGCCCATCCGGACGAGCGCGTTCGGGGTGAGGTGGTTGAGAGCCACCCCGTACTCCTTGAGAAACTCCCAGAGCATGGGATGCACCGGGAGCCGGAGCCCCGCCTCCAGGAAGGCCTCAAAGGTCACAACCTCTCTGGGCCTAGGGCGGGGGGCTCCGTCCTTCTTCACGGGGACTCGGATGTCCCCGTCCGCGACGACGCATCTTTCGACCAAGGACTCGGCGTTCTCGGCCGTGAACTCCGACGCCCAGAGGAAATCCGAGGGGATTTCCTCCGGGGGCACTTCCGTGGTCTTCGCTCGACCCTTGGGTGCCATGAGGTTAGTCTTCTTTTTCGGTGGCTAACTTTGCAGGAGGCTACTACTAAAAACTCCTGGACGTCTGCTACCGGAAAGGGCTACCGGAAAGAGCTACCGGGAGAGGGCTACCGGGAGAGCAAAAATCGTTGAGGCTGAAAATTTGGAATGAGCTTCCGGGCCCCCCAAGGTCCTATTTATAGGGGCGGGACATGGCCTAGATGCGCGCCACGTGGCACCGGCGGATCAATCTGGGCCGTAGAAGTTCAAACCGTGCGCGGGAAACGAAGGGACGGGCGCGTGAATCGAGGCGCCGGTTCGAACCGTGCACTCATTTATGGCGAAATGGCGCGGCTTTAAGCGTGGGGCACGGAAACCGAAGCGCCGCGGCTCCGGTGACTTGGCCCGGATATCTTCCCGGTGACCTGAACCATACCCACCGGGGACTCGAGCATCGTCCCCGGCGTGCATGGGGGGCTGCTGTCGGGGGAAATCTCCGTGGGGCTAAGTCCAGGTAAGTTGTATCACGAGTGCCCGGGGATCCGGCTTCCGGGTCCTCCCCGATCGCCGCCATTTGGCTCCCGGGCGCCGCCTTTGACCCGGGGACGTGGCCTCCGGCCCCTCCCCGGGCGCCACCTTTTGGCTCCCGGGACGCGGCCTCCGGTGCCCTCCCGGGCGCCGCCATTTGGCCCCCAGGACGGGGCCTCCGGCGCCGTCCCGGGCGCCGACCCGGGGACGTGGCCTCCGGCCCCTCCCCGTGCGCCGCCTTTTGGCTCCCGGGACGCGGCCTACGGTGCCGTCCCGGGCGCCGCCTTTTGGCTCCCGGGACGCGGCTTCCGGTGCCATCCCGGGCGCCGCCATTTGGCCGGGGACGGGCGCCGCCTTTTGGCTCCCGGGACGGGGCCTCCGGAGCCCTCTCGGGCGCTGCCATTTGGCTCCCGGGACGCGGCCTCCGGTGCCGTCCCGGGCGCCGCCATTTTCCCGGGGACGTGGCCTCCGGCCCCTCCCCGGGTGCCGCCTTTTAGCTCCCGGAACGTGGCCTCCGGCGCCATCCCGGGCCTCATCGCCCTCCCAAAGGTAAAATCTCAAGCTGTTTATCACGTGTAGGTCACGCGAGGAGCGCCTCGGGAACTAGCGACCACCTGTCAAGCATCCAAGGCGTTTGACCGGGAGGAGGATGGTCCTACCCTTCAATCCGACGGTGGCTTCCGGGGTAGTTTAGGTTTCTTGCTTCTTTTGGGGGCTATAAATAGCTCTTGTACCCCTCTGTTGTAAAGGATCGGTTCTTTTATTGGAATAGCAAAACTCACAGACGTGCTCCGGAAGCCTCTCCCCCGGAGAGAGCCTCCCCAGCCGACTCCGGTCGGGAGCGCGTCGACAGGACTAGGGCTCCCACCGGGACCCGAACCTGTATAAACCCGTGTGTCATTTTTTTTGTGCTTGTCCGGCGGGGGAGGACCGGTCATCCGGTCAACCCGCGCCGCGTAATCTTCGCTAGGATCATTCTCAAAACCTGCCGGGGTATTCGCAATACCACGACAGCTAGGGGAAGAGACACAGGATATTCCAAGGGTGTTCTGGATATAACCCAGGAATTATGATTATTTCATGCAAACTATCACCAATAAAACCCATATCTTATGTTGTATCCGAGAACACTATGGTCGCAGAGATACCTCCCTACGACTAGACTCTCTTGCAGATACAAGGTCCGATCTCATTACCGTGGTCGTACCAGTACGCGATAATCCTTTATGATAACCTTACCATGATCCTTATGATTAATCCCGAGATAATCATAAGTCCCTCATAAGGTAACTGTCAAAGGAGGTTAGGATAGTAAGGCAGTTCCATAATGACCAAGTCAAGGCTGCCTAACTACCATGTACCCATGATTAGCGGCAACCACCACGTATCCACGACCTCACAGCTTCCACCTCAAGGTGGTTAAGAGTGATCGTGGGACGTGCCTTCAGGAGGATAACCAACGAACTCTTCGGCAAGTATAAGAAGGCCTTCAAGGGAATGATAAAGAGAGGACAATCGACTACAGAGAAGACTAGTCTTAGCTAGATAGGATTAGCTAGCTCATACACATTGTAACAATCTCTTTGTAATCCTTTTTCCCACATAGTAAAATACACATGACGTAGGGTCATTACTCAGCTATGAGGGCCCGAACCTGGATAATTCTCTCGCGTCTTAGATTCAAAGATACCTTGAACACCTTGGGGATTTGTCTGATTGGCTCCCTTTCTCATCCCTCTCTTCTTTGCATAAGATCGACAGAAGGACCCCTGGGTTCCAATCATTAACACTCGTGCTCGGGACACAACGTTGCCGGGGAGGAAAACTCTGTCGCGCCCGGGGACCGGGGGTCTCTGGCGGAAAAGACTCCCACCAGGGACATGTAAGATCGAGGATGTCGTCTAGAGGGGGGTGATTAGGAGGCTTTTAAATTTTCTTCCCCACTAAGCAATTTCAACAAGATAATCGTTTAAGCTAGATTATACAATGAGGATTAAAATAATTTAATCAACTAGTTGCATTCAAGCATGTAAGTTATTCAACAAATCATGCAACAAAAGTAAATATAGCAATTGTGTCAAGATGAATGTAATGCAAAAGATAAATACGCAAATGACACAATATTTTTACCGAGGTCTCGGAGACTCGCCCGGTCTCCCCTACTCCTCGTTGAAGCGCTCACTTGGAGCCTCGCTTCTATATCCACGAAGGATATCTCACTAGGGTTGCTCCTTCTCCACACCGGATAGGCGAGCACCACACCTTTCACAATCTTTTGCGGCCTCTCCGACAAACTTCAATTGGAGAGATCTCGGCTCTCCTCCGGCACCGTCTAGGCGAAGGCGATCGCCAAGAGTAACAAGTCGGATGCGCTTTCACTTGAACCAACCACGTGCTAGAAGCTCAATGATCCAATGAGATGCTCTACACTCTAGCACTAGCAATCTAATGGAGATGAAGTGCACTAAACACTCACACAATCTCCCTCAAGGTCTCACTCAAATCTACTCAAGATTTGGGCTCAATTCTAGCCTCTAAATGCAATAACACATATGCAACTCAATTGGATAGGTTTTCAGCTGAAGAATGAAGTCTTTGAGCACCCAAGAATGAAGCCAAACACGAAGTATATATAGCCTCAACGAAAAACTAGCCGTTGGCAAAAAACCGGGCCAAAAGTTGTACAGGTCGGACAATGTCCGGCCACTTCGGACACTGTCCGGCCAGTACAAAAATTTCAGCCATTGGAAACGTGTCAGTGACTGTTGGGTGAAATTTGTGAAGGCCGGACAAAAAGTCCGGACAAATGGATATGTCTCTGTTAACTCTCGGCTCAAAAAACTTGTACAGGCCAGACAATGTCCGGCCATTTCGGACAAAGTCCACCCATAACGGACAAGTGCCCCGGACGGATGCATTTGTCTCTGTTTCATTTTTCGGCTAAAAAAATTTGTACAGGCCGGACAATGTCCGGCCACTTCAGACAGATAGCCCCGGACGGATGCATTTGTCTGGCCACTGCACATTAACAGTAAAACAGGTATAACTTTTGATCCAGAGATCCGATTGAGGTGATTTTTTGGCTTGTTAGAAAGATAACTCAGAGCTCTACAATTTTGTCAATAGGAACAAGACCCAGAAAGGTCTAGAAACTTCTAGAAAACTCAGAAACTTTCCTACTGTCAAAATGTCCAATCCAAAAATCATCTCAAATGCAATTTTAGAGTATTTGCACATACGGATTTGCCATTTTCTCACAGATGTGATTTGTGTCACTTAGCAACGACCACGACCACACAGGTCTTGACATCCGATCGAAAACAGGTGGTCGATAGGGTTTGGTCGAGCGTACGCAAGCGAGTCGAAGACTGGTACGACCAGTCTGAACTCCTACAACCACGCCCAAACCCTAAACAGAAAGCCGGCAAACAAGCGACACGACCACGACCACGTATCAACACTGATACGATCAGAATATGCAAATACGACCACGACCAGCTCTAGATAAATAAACCAATTTAAACAGCTGGCGATCACGACTAATTGCAGTTTTCAAAACATTTAATCTAATGCATATGAACTACACTTAGACTCACTAGCAATGCAAGACACTAGTGCAAGATGATATGAATGCATCTGAGCTTTCGTACTAGATAGATTCAAGCTACTAGTTTTCGACCCCTCTTAATGGTACGGTCAAACTAGTAAAAAGAAACCTATCAACCCGGTCTGTCTCCAAACATCGAGACCGGTAAAACCCTAAGAAAACAATCATTAATCTTGGATTTTACTTTAAGTGGAGTTTGACCTTGCGAAGCTCGATCGTTCGACGCTCGTCATCGCAAAGCTCGATCTCGTTAAGCTTGACCACGCGAAGCTCGACATCTCGACGCCTGTCTTCGCAAAGCTCGTCCTCGCTAAGCTTGACCTTGTTCGGGATGTCTCATATCATCTTCATCCTCTTCACACCCTTGCTTGTTTTCATCCTGCAACCATTCTGAGACTAGAACATATACACTCAATGCGCAAACGTTAGTCTCATTTGCAGTTCGTCATTAATCACCACCAGATAAATCACTCCACACAGGAGTTCACTCAACAATTTCTTTCTTCGGTGAAATGACAAAACCAATTTCAATGAACAACAAATGAGTATTGGATGAATCTCACAATCATATAGATCCATATATGATACAAGAAATGCGCACACGATCCATACTACTCAAGTTATGATATCAATCAATATGGATGACTAATATCATGAGCTCTCTCTCAATCATACATAGAGATATCAAATCCAGAACATAGAGTCATCAACCTTTTGCACAAACATGGATAACTAATCATCCTGAGCTCTCCCTCCACATGTGCATCGATATCAAATCCATAACTGAAGTCATCAACCTCAAGATTTAACATATAACATCTTGATCAATCAATTAGCACAAGCTTGATGCAACCACCGAGCTCATCCTTTACATATGCATCAATATCAAACCCACAATCGAGAAAAACATCCAATTCAAGGTTTACCGATAAACAATTCAATTTACTTGTGCTAAATCAGGATTTATCTAAATTGTCATTTAATCATCAAATCCGATATCTTTAGATTAACTTTAATCATCATGGATTTATCCAAAACGTCATTAATCATCAAAACCTAGACACTAAGATCTACCTAGATCCAACAATCTCCCCCTTTTTTATGATTGATGACAACACCTTTTATAATCTTAATAAATCCAAAACAGATTATTCAGCTCCCCCTCAATATATGCAATAGTATATCGGAACTGAACACAATATATAATTATCTGAGTTTAGAGATATAAATGATAATTGAGCACAAGTTCAATCAAGTCATTTTCCAAAATATCAACTATCTCAATTTTCTCTAACTCAAATATCTCTTCCAAAGATTGATGTTAATGATATCAAATAATATCTCTCCCCAAATATCATTTATCATCCTCAAATATCATTTATCAATCTCAATTTACTTCTATCATCTTTCTCAGATATCAATATCAATTCTATCAAATACCAATCTATCAAATACCAACTGTACAAATTTGATATCTATCTCTCCCCCTTTGTCAACTCAACTGACTCTAGTGTCTCCCAAATTCTCTCTAAATCTCTTCCCCTAAGGCTTTCTCTAAAGCTTATCTCTAAAACATTCTCTCTCAAATACTATCATTCTCTCTCAAATACTATCTCTCCCCCTTTTTCATCAAGCACAAAAAGGAAGTATTGAGAACTTAAATTTGGAGAAACGATATTTTCTAGGGCATGAGATTTTATATGAAATGGTTTTTATGCAAAAGTATGATTTCAAGAAGGTTTGTTTCAAGGGATTTTGAAAATCACATTCAAAATATGGAGAAGATATCAAAAAAATTAACATATAGTGAATATATCGATGACATTTATATATATGGCATTTGATCCATTTTTGAACATTCAAAATCTAGATGCATCTAATTTGATGTGAACATATCCGCTAGATGCATATATGACATATCATGATTGATCTCTAAATCTCTTTATGCCACAAAGTCTCTTATACAAAGATGTCGTATATCAATATACTCTAACCGAGGGTTTTGAATCATCTTGTTCACCATCTTTACGACACTTTCAATATCTCTTAAGTGGCATCTATTTGAAAGCAAGTCAATAATCCAATGTTTCATCCATAAGAATTTAAGCATAACAACCATCGGATGTATTCTTTCGATTGATCTTGCAAGTTATGTAATCCGAATCCAAATAATCAACTAATTCAAGATTTGTACTTTTCGGATATCAAAGATCTATCTAGGATTGCATTTCTATTACCTAAGAATTCATTTAATGGAAATGATATGACATTCCTTAGGAGATAATCGAATTCTAGCATATTTGCAATCACTGAATATGATGACGAGTCTAAATGCGGTAAAAGAAAGCAAAACTATCAATCAAGGATCGATAGAGTTTAGAATTGACCGTTTTTTTTTTGTGTTCGTCCATGTCAAGATGTTCATCTGTAGGTTTGAGAGTTGTAATAGCTTCATCATCTTGCATCTCGAAGCTTTTGAGCGATTGCTTCACATGCTTGAATTTACTCTTGAACATCGCGTTTTTGAGTTGCTTGTTTTGTCGTGCATGGAAGTGACGTAGCTCTTGAATCATCTCGCTTTCCCTAAACATCATCTCACAAAAATTCTTGATAGAGGGATTCATTAGTATAATCAAAAGTCATGTCATCAATATGTATTTGACACACAAGAATATAATGTCTCGATTGAATGATTGATGATGATTGTGTCAAACTTCTCATTTTGAAAATCATTTGATATAAGAAAGGATTTTGAGCTTTTAAACCAACTCAATTGGAAACAATAGATTCAATCCTCAAAAATTCACTTCTTTTGGCATTTAATTCAAAAAGAACATACAAATGAAGGATATGCCAAACTAAGGTTTGTCGAAACATTTTTAGGTCACAGGTGAGAGAAATGCATATGACCTAGTGAAAGTTCAAATTTTCACAAAAACACTCAAATCTCAAATTCATGTGAATCATGCTTCAAATTCATAAGAACCGTATTTGTTTTGGATATGCAAAAACACAATCACAAGGCCTTTCCAAAACCCCATCATAAGAACAATGCCGAATTGCAAATATAGGAAAAATGGGAGCAAAGATGTAACCAAAACAGGAAAGGAGAAGAACCAGCTGAAAAATTCAGAGATCATCCAATTTTACACAGGGCCGGACAAAGTCTGCTAGGGCCGGACAAAATCCGGTTAGGGTGGACAGGGTCTGGCTCTGGGCGGACAATGTCCGGACGGCTCAGTTAAACGCCTGAAAACATCTGAAATTTGTGATTTTTGCAATTTTGCTTCAAAAATGAAATCAAGTTCCATAATAGGTTTGAATGGAAAGTTAGGAACTTAGTTGGATACCAATTGAATGAATTTGATTTGAAAAATTGAATGAATTTGATTCCTCAAAAGTGATTTGGGGTAAAATGGGTAAAACAAAAGTGATTTTCTCGAAAACTTCAATTTTCAATGAAACTTGGATTTCTCTGAAATGTTTGGACTTGGATGAGTTTGAAATACTATTCCAAACCAAGACATGGGAGAAATTCTGGTCCAAATAGCCAAATTCGCAAATATGCACTTTTGGGTATTTTCGGGTCGATAGCCGTTTTCGGGCGACCTAGGATATGTGATAATTTGAAAATCATAGGCCTTTTGAGAATAAGTTCAATACGAACTATCTTCGGGTGAGTGGTTTCTAAATGTTTCATGTAGAAAGTTTTTATCAAATCTCAACCCATCTTGTTTTATGGAAATAAATCGTTTTGGGCTAAAACATGATCCCGAAGACTTCAATTTTGTCAAAATTTTGCATTTTAGCTCGAAACTCTTTTGTTTCACTTTCAAAACCATTGAAAACATATTTGAAACATATTTATGAAGGTTTTGTGGTAATTTTAAATATTTTGAAAGTTTTGAGCTCTTTTTACCTTTTTGCTAGAAAATGACCCTTTTTACAAAACATATGCATAAAAGTTCCAAAAATTCCAAAATAAATTTTGGAGATAGATACTACAATGAGGAACAAGATTACCTTTTATAGTGAAGCCAAAATATGATCCAAAAATGAGATATGAAAAAGACAAATGTTGATCAGATCTAAAGATTCAGATTTCAGGTTTCAGAAATTCAATTTACACTTTTAAACACACCTGAAAATCAATGCAAATGACTTCCAATAATTTTGAAATAAATTATCAATAAATAACAGTCATAGAGGATAAAATTTCATATAGAAACTTTCTCCAAATAGTCAACCAATAAAGAGATATGAAAAAGACAAATGTTGGTCAGGTTTAAAGTTTCAGATTTCAGGTTTTCAGATATTCATTTTACACTTTTAAACGCACCTGAAAATCTATGCCAATGACTTCCAATAATTTTGAAATAAATTATCAAGAAAGTCCAATCATAGAGGATAAAATGTCATATAGAAACTTTCTTCAAATAGTCAACCAATAAAGAGATATGAAAACTGAATTTTGCAGATTTCATTTTCAATTTGTGAAAAGAGTCAATTTTTCTCAAATCAAGTCCAATTGGGATGAAAATTTGCATGAATGAATTTCAATGCATCAAATACATTTTCCAAAAATAATTTTCCAAAAAATATTTTTCAATTGAGAGTTATGGCCAAAAGATGTTTGTATTAAGCAAGAAGGTTGAAAATCGACAAACTTTTGCAAATTGAGTTCAAATTTGATTTTCATTGGATTTTTGACATGAAAGGGCTTACATGAGTTTTTCAAGTCATTTTGAGCCAAAATTCACAAATAAAGACCATAGAAATGGTCAAATTCATGTTTTGCATATTTAGGGTATTTCGGGTCAAAGCAAGTTTTTCAGTGAGATTCAAATATCCATAACTTTTAAATGAGAACTCTTTTGAGAAAGTTTTCAATTTCAAACTTCTTCAGATTAAGAGTATCTAGGAGTTTTGTAAACCAGGTTTTGGCAAAAACCAAATAGATTTTGATTTGAGTTCGAAAATGATTTTGTTGAAAAACAAGATACTCGAAGATCCTTTTGAGGCTAATTTTCAATAGAAATACTTTTTAACATCATTTCTTCATCCAAAGCCTCTAAAAACCTTTTAAATATGTTTTGAAGACCATTTAGATAGAAAATGACAATTTTTGGCCTTTTGAGTGAAAATTTGACATTTTGACCAAATGAGCTCATTTTAAAACTTATAATTGTAATTTTGAGATATTTCACATAAAGGGTTGTGATGAGCAACGGAAGCATTTTAAATTACAACCCTAATGATGCAACAACATAGGATTTAAATTTTTCCTCTTTTGCAAAATTTGCCATATGAATTTAAAACAACAAAGGACAAAAAGAGAAGATGCAATGCAAATGTTTTCATAAAATCACATCAAAAGATTTAAGCTCTTTTTGGTACCCAAATAACTCTATCTTTAGGTTTTTGAAAATGGCAATGAATAGGTTTTGCAATTAAACCCTTTTTAGAGCAATAAATCAAATAAGAGTCAAAAGAACCAGTTTCAAAAACATTTGATGCACACTTATACGAATGTTGCCCTTTTAAGTGATATGATAAACATGAAGTATGAGAGGGCTTTTTGAATGAATTTGTATGAGTGTGATATAGTATATTATGCCTCTTACTAGATGAGTGTGCATGATTTAATTTTCCCTTTTTAAATGAATATTTATGTTCTAAAGGTGGTTTAACAAGCATAGCATTACCCACATGACATCTAGAAAGGTTTTTGCTCAATCTATTTACTTTACTCTTACGTTCATCATTTTTGACTTTAGATGCTTGAGATAATTCCGTGTTAGCATGTGAAATATGATAAGAACATGACAGTATCTCATCACAAGTAAATGAACTAGAAGGCATAGCACAGAAATCACTAGATGAGCTAGGCATATCAAATGATGATTGACTAGAACCAACACCATGGCATAGAGATGAGTCGCTAGATGAATCATGGCATGAGTTACTAGTATCATCCAAACAAGCATGTGAATCAATAATTAAATCATTAGACATATTATCACATGAAGTACTAATATCCACAAAACTAGCATTTGAATCTAACCATGAATTAACAATTGAATTATCGCTAGCATGTGGAGTAGAAGTGTGTGACTCTAAAGATGGATCAATATAGGAGTCACAAGCAACTCTAACATCTAATATACATGTTGAGCTAATAGTATTCTTGGCAAGCAAAGAATCATAAGAATTTTTCAATTCTTGATGTTTCACTTTCAAAGATGAGTAATTATTTTTTTAAAGTGCTAAATTTTTGAGTCAAATTGCCAAGCAAATCTTTTAACTCTACAATTATGTCCATTAGCTCATTATTAGAGAGGTTAGAATTTGATACCGTTGAGTCGGATGCCGAAGGGCATATAGAATCGTCTTGAGATGAAGATTCCGACTTTGACCCTTTCGTTCTACCTTTTCTTGAGCTCTTCTTGCTTGGTTTCGCCTTAGTCTTGCTAGGGCAAACATCATTGTTTACGTCCTTGAGCTCGCTCGAAGATTCTTGATCCTCCGCATTTAAATCATTGTCCTCAATATGCTCGGAGGTGGAACACATGTCCTTTTCTTGGGACATTGCCTCATTTGACATAACCATGTCAATGAACTCGCTCGGTGAAGTGTTGGAAAGGTCACCATTTTCAAGATTGGTGATGAAGTCTCCATAGCAACCATCTGGCAATACCTGGAGCAATTTTCTACAAATATCTAGATCGGAAATGTTAGCACCAAGGGCTTTGAGCTCATTTGTGATATTGATCAAGCGATCATATATGTTGGAGAGTGTATCATGCTCCAACATCACAAATGCCTCGAAGTCCCGCAATAGCAAGCACATCTTAACATGCTCAAAACTAGATGTGCCGACAAATAAAGTCCCAACAATACGTCTCTTACTGTGAAATTTTCTGATGAAATTTTCCAAATAGGATTAATTTTACAATCAAGAGTTATCAAATGACCTTTATGTTAAGCAAGAAGGTATCAGTTCGACAACCCTTTGCAAATTGAGTTTACAAATCCACTTTAAATCTATTTTGAAGACCATGTTGATAAGAATTTATGATTTTTGGCCTTTTGAATGAAAATTTGACATTTTAACAAAAAGAGGTTGTTCATCATTGCCATTCCATTTTAGTTATGAACTTTGTCATGTACCTTCCTTCATATCAATTGATGGTCTGTTCATGGAATTTTAGGTAAAGCCATGTCGGCATCTTCCTCGGCTGATAGTAGTGATTCAGCGAGGGCGAACGTAGATGGCGTTGCCTCGTCCCAGCGCAAGTGGAAGGCGCGAGGCGCGACGATGTTGGGCCGTTTGGCCAAACGCGTGGATCTTTCATGTGAGTTCAACCAGTTCGGGAGACCGATCGGGAAGAACGCTGGCCACTATGCTGCCTATGTTGGCTTGTTGGCGAAGGAAAGGGTGAAGATCACCGTCCAGAGCTGGAAGGACGTTAAGGCCGATGAGAGGGATAGGCTGTGGGCAGAAGTGAAGGTAAAATTAATCAAAATCACTGAACTCTTGAGTAATCACATTCCCTTGGTTTATCCCAGAGATTAGGTAAGTCATGCTTATATGCACCATTTGAAACAGGCCAAGTGGAACATCCCTGACGATGGTCCCAAGATAGCTTGCTTGAAGGACATGAACAACACGTGGAAAACCTTCAAGAGCGTCCTCGTCAGTACCTTCCTCGCTAAAGGCAAATCTCCATGCGAGAAGCACCCCTTCATAACGGAGGAGGTATGGGAGCAATTCACCCAACAGAAGGGGACTCCTGAGTTCAAGGTATGTATGGTTCCTTTGCTTGGTTACACCATTGTATGCAGTAAGCAGCGGTGCATTAATTTTCTTGTTTCTGGTATGAAGGCCCTCAGCAAGAAGAACAAGGCAATCCAGAGGAGGAACGACCACCCACACCGGCTCGGCTCTCGTGGCTATGTAGGGAATGAGGAGTAGTGGAAGAAGGCTGAAGACGAGGCGTCGAATTTCATCGACTCCCCTGACCTACCACTCTCCGAGATCCACGATCAGCGATGCAAGCGCTGGTGGTTGGCCAGAGGGACTGTGTCGGCCACGGGGACTGTGGCGTTCCCAAACCCCAGGGACGTCGAGGTCGTGCAGCGACTCGTAAGTTGGCTAACTTCCTGGTTGGAATCATAGAGTGTGGTAGACAAAACTATGATCATTAGTGTGCGCACAAGTTTGTATATATTTCTTCCTCACAATGGAGAGCTTTTAATGTAACAGATCTCTTGCTCGAAGGAGGTGATCGAGGGATTGTTCACTCCCCGTAGGGAGAACGACATCCTTACCCGGGCTCTAGCGAACAAGGAGCATCCAGGGCGGACGCGAACCGTGGGGGGTGTGGTGCCATGGAAGGAAGGCTTCTCGGAGCCCGGGCAAAAGGCGAAGAATGCTGGCAGCTGGAAGGAAAGGGAAGTGGAGCTATCTCAGAAGATACGGGCAGATGTGACTGCAGAATTCGAGGACATGTTCGCTCAAATGAACGAGAAGTAGGAACGCCTCAGCCGAGTTGTGCAGTCCAAGGGTTTAGATCCAGCTGCCGAGGTCAACGCTGCCAGGCCGAGTAGTTGCGGCTCGAAGGTTCACGTGGATCCGGTGGACCTGATCGAGGTATTGCAACTCTTGAGCTATATATGCAGTTCGGTTGATGCCACTCCCGTTACGTTAGAATTGTTTCGCTAACCTGTTATAATTGTTGCAAATTGCAAAAGCCGGAGAGCTGTAGCCTATTGATCAACATAGGTGACAAACCTGTAGTGGTTGCAAACGGGGTTGTATACCAGTCTTGGGAGGATGTCCGGATCCACTGCATACCTCTGGAGCCTGGATTCACAAAGGTACAGGTGGACATGGCCCTCCTGGGCTATAGCTCTTTTCCGTTGCCCGTCCCAATGGACGAAATGCGGACAATTGACGAGGCATTGGGCTCGTACATACAGTGGCCCAAGAAGGGTGTTAGACTACAGGAGGTAAACCCTAGCCATTCTAGCTTACAACTCAGTTAATATACTCAATTTGCAAAATCTAACTTATGCGTTCGTACTTAAAGTGGACGATGGATACCAGCTCACTTCCTGAGGACACCACCCCCGCCACAACGCATGACCGAGCTCCTTCGGCCCCCATGCCTCCTCCGACAGCCTCAAACCCTTCGCCATCAAATGAGGCCGGTGGCACCACACCCCAACCTTCGAAGGTATACACTCGCTCCCCGCCCAAAGGCAAGGGCAAGGCCAAACAAAGCCAGCCAGGTACGTTCAAGGACGGGCCCCCACTCGTGTCGGAGTACCTTCTGCGCAATATGGATCAAATAACCAGAAGTCTCCATGAGTGGTACCTGACCCGGTCTAGGCGCCACATCAACTTCTTAGTTCACTTCAGGCCAGGTCATTTTCACCGTGAGGCCGGGAGCATATCGGTGGCCCAAGAGGATTTGTTCGACCTCCTCAACTGGCGGGAGCTTGATATGTCGATCATACGGACTGGAGTCCTGTGAGTTTGCTGTTGTCTGAAGTTATTACAGTTCGTTTCATAAATTTAATCACTTTGTATGCACTACTTACTAATGTCTACTTTGCATCCAAGTGCATGTATAGGCTGGCGTCGATGAGGGCATGTGACAAGGTGGGTTTCCTTGACCCAGAGAAAATAAGCCTCACGACGCTAGAGCATGACCAAGCACATGCGAAGGAATACATATCAAGGGCACTACTAGTGCAGCAGGACCGAGAGTTTATCCTTGCGCCGTACCACCAAAGGTTAGTGCATTTCCTACTAATTTAACTCATTCTTGTATGTTACGCCTAACATATGTATGAAACGGTTCACTTATATATGCAATGTAGGGGCCACTGGGTCCTCGCCGTCATTTGCCCATGGATGAATGAGGTCTATTACCTCGATTCGATGAGTGACAAGGTGGCGCATGTTTTCACCCTCACATGGCACATAGAAGCAAAAGTAACATAGTTGTTTTAAATTTTTCTCTGACTAGCTAATTAATGATAACATATTAACCGGCAATGCTAAATTAAATACAGGGCTTTCAAAAATTATGCCAGTGCTGGAGGGAGGCATGACGCGTCGAAGGGCACAACAATTTCTTGGAAAGAATATGAGGTAATTAATACGGATGGAAGTACTCATGATGAGTCTTTTAATTTAAGCTTAATTAGTTCTTTCGAGTTAATGTGGGTTTATGTCTTTGCATATGCAATTTTCCCAGTGCCATCAGCAGCCACAATCGTGGGAATGTGGCTTCTATGTCATGAGATTCATGTATGACCTGATCAGGAGAAACTTTGCCCAATTCCCTAAGGTAACCATTTTTCCTGACTCAAAGTCGAACTATAATTGGATGTGACGTGCGATCCTAACTTCATACACGCATATATGCAGAGTGCCATGTTGAAAGAGCAATATGAGTTGCCTCAATTGAAGGAGCTGCGAACAATTTGGGCTCAATATGTCATGGAAGAAGTGGCTATCAACGATCGATTGTAACTGACTTGTGTAATATATATTGAATGTGTTGATTGCTGTATTTGTGAATAAACTTAATATGTGAATAGATTCATTGATGTATTTGTGAATAAACTCGATCAATATGTGAATAAATTCAATCTGTCCAATGCATGTGTATATTATTGTATTAGTGTATTTTTGAACAAATTCAATATGTGAATATTGGTGTATATTTGTAAATATTGGTGTATTTGTGAATGATCCAATGTATCTCTGTATTGCTGCATGTATATGTGCAAGATTCCAGTACTAACCGTGTCGAGTACATAACCGATAGAAAAAACTACACAGTATTATCGGTTATATACATCAACCGATAGAATAAATATTCCAGTACTATCAGTTCATATACAACAACCGATAGAATAAAGTTTCCAGTACTACTGTGTCTACACAATACTATCGGGTTCATATACAACAACCGATAGAATAAAGTTTCCACTACGCAAGTCAACCTTAGAAAAAATTATAGAACCACTTAACTCATTAAGCATGTCATCTAACCTAGGAATAGGATGATGATACCTTATTGTGGTATTATTAATGGCTCGACAATCAACACACATTTGCCAACTACTGTCTTTCTTAGAACCAAAATAACAGGAACGGCACAAGGACTAAGGCTTTCCCGTACGTACCCTCGGTCCAATAAGTCTTGGACTTGGCGCTGAATTTCCTTAGTCTCTTTGGGGTTGGTTCGGTAAGGCGCACGGTTTGGCAAAGTCACTCCCGGAATCAAGTCGATTTGATGCTCAATACCTCTCATAGGTGGCAGCCCCAGGGGAATCTCATCTGGAAATACATCCTCATACTTCTGCAAAAGGTTAGTGACCACAAGAGGCAATGTGCTGGGCAATTTGTCAATGGAGAAATAAGCCTCCTTGCAAATCAAAGCATAACATACTGAAGTAGACACATCAAGCTCAAGTAAATCAGATTTTGTAGCAAGCATGTTAGCACCTTTCTATTTAGTTCCCGCCCTCTTAACACCAGGTTCTTTCTATCCTTTTTAGGTGGGAAAACTTCTTTAGCTACAATCTGATTTTCAGTTTTAGTACCCTTTTCCTTACGTTCTTTTTCAGCTCTTTCTAATTCATCTTTCAAAATTGCAGTAGGGGTCATTGAAATTAATTCAACGATTCTGCCCTTATGTGTAAGCATGTATTTATTGCTTCTACCATGGTGTAAAGCATCAGTATCATATTGCCAAGGCCTACCTAAAAGCGAAGAACAAGCTTGCATAGGCATTATATCAAAATATGCATGATCATGGTAGGTACCAATCAAAAAATGCACTCTCACAATTTTATTTACCTTCAACTTACCGCAAGCGTTGAACCATTGAATGTAATATGGCCGCGGGTGCAGCTGCATGGTCAAGCCAAGCTTCTCGACCAACTCAGTACTAGCAAGGTTGTGCAACTCCCTCCATCGATGATGACGCGACACGATCTTTCCTTCACAACGAACTTCGATTGGAACAAGATGTGGCGCTGATTTTGCTCCACTCTCTCCATTTGAGCACTATGTACTCGCTGTGCTACAATGCTCATATACCTCTTGGACGCTTCAACTCCAAATCTGTCCACTCCAACATCATCGCTACCCGTCTCATGTTCGTCACTTGCAAGGTTTGCCGCAACAAGAGCCAAATCTTCCTCTTCAATATCACTAGCACTAGTATACACACTGTTATCTTTTGCAATGAGGGCTCACTGATTTGGACAGTCCTTCATGACATGGCCCCATCCCTTGCAATGGTAGCACTATGTGTCACGGGTCCTGCCCGTGGAAGCCACCGATGAAGCGCTCTTCGCCGATGCTTGCACCGTCGCTTATTTGCTCGGTGTGGGAGCACGTGACAGTAGTGTAGAATTAGCGGGATGTGCATGGGAAGTAGATGAAGTAGAACGACCAGCAGAGGGTGCAGGTGGTGCCCTGGGTGTAGGTGTGGACCGAGCTGAAGTAAATCCCCCAAAAAGACCTCCCCGTGATCGAGCTTGTCGTCCATGTACTTCCCTTTCAGCTTTGCAAGCAAGATGAAACAAACGAGTGATATTATGACAATCCTTATACTCTAATATGTTCCGGATTTCACGGTTTAAACCCCCAAAAAATCTAGACATTTTTGCATCCTCATCCTCTTGCACTTTACAATGCAACATACCAATTTGTAACTCCTGATAATACTCTTCTACGGACTTATTACCTTGGTTCAACTACTGCAAGTTATTCAATAAATCTCTAATATGAGGGTACAAATCTAGCTCGCATTAATTCTTTCAAAGCACTCCAAGTGGTAGGGACATTATCCGTTTGTTTAATTTCATGCCACCAATATGATGCAAAGTTAGTGAATTCACTAGTGGCAAGTCTAATTCTATGTTCTTCCAGCACTTCAAAACATGAGAATTTTTTATCTGCAGTTAACTCCCATTCTAAATATTCATCCGGATTATAACGACCCGCAAAAGATGGCATGGTAAATTTAACTTTAGAAAATGCATCATTAACATTACCATTGTTACCTCCCATACCATGACGATTGCGGTGAAGATGATGGCATAGCCGTGCATCCCGTTCAGTAGCACGATCATCCGGAATGCTGACATTCTCTTCACCTTCAACATCCTCTATGTCATCGGCGAGGGATGCTTCTTCATCTCCATGGGCAGCAAGGTTTCCCACCCTTCGACCTCCATTGGGAGGGCCAGGAGCCGCAGGTAGAGGTGGCTGCATCTCAAGGTGCTCCATTCTTGTGACAAGGTTGGCGATGCTCCGCTCAATTCGCTCCATACTATGCTCATTGTCTTGAGCAAGCTTGGTGAGGTTGGAGTCGATTTCTCTCAACGCGCTTTGATGATACTCCGCATACTTCATGAGCTCAATTCTTGTAATAAACTTGTCTCCATTCGGATCTCCAGTCCCCGATCCTGTCATTGTTAGTAGAAGACAAGAGAAATCATAGTGTATATATTCTTCCTATCAACTACTAGGTAGTGGACAAGGAGTAAAAGTCACTCTCGCTCAAGCTTCTTACCAAGCTTTTGCAAGTTTCTTACCAACTGTGACAGGCGAGGCAATCCGGTGGGCTGGTTCGTGACAACTTGTGATAGTGATGGAGCTCGCGATTGCAAAGTAAATCTATAACTGAGTTGGAAGAAAGTGGAGTTCGGAAGGCTAGGTATGAGTAGCAAGGATTAAACAATCAATTAATCTAAGAATTGCATAGAATTGAATTTTTGTTCGTATCTAGCACTTAGCCTAAGTTGCTGATCAACCAAGGATGGATAATAGACTAACGGAAGTATATGGCAGTGGATACAAGTGGTAGACATGAAAAAAAACTCAAAGATATGGAATATGGAACTTGAAAAACACGAGATCACACCAAATTTGGAAACTGCATATTTCTGTCCACGTGATAGCACGTCGGTATTTTGGCCGTATATTTTTGTCAGATGCCTCTTTTTTTCTCTGTTTTCTGACGGCTTTTCCCACAACTTTTCTTCTAGGCCAACGTTCTGATTAGAAGCCGGATCGTCAACGTCGAGTTCTCCATCAATCGATTTACCTCTACCTATCGGAAGATCGGGACACCGTTCATATCAAGGTTGGCAATGCTCTGCTCGATTTGCTCCATCCTAGGCTCATTGTCTTGAGCAAGCATGGTGAGGTTGGTGTCGATTCCTCTCAACGCGCTTTGATGATCCTCCACATACTTAATGAGCTCAATTCTTGTAACATACTTGTCTCCATCCGGATCTCCAGTCCCCAATCCTGTCATTGTTAGTAGAAGACAAGAGAAACCACAATGTATATATTCTTCCTATCAAGTACTAGGTGGTGGACAAGGAATAAAAATCACTCTTGCTCAACCTTCTTACCAAGCTCTTGCATGTTTCCTACCAACTACGATAGGCGAGGCAATCCGGTGGGCTGGTTCATGACAACTTGTGATAGTGATGGAGCTCGTGATTGCAAAGTAAATATGTAACTGAGTTGAAAGAAAGTGGAGTTCGGAAGGCTAGGTATGACTAGCAAGGATTAAATAATCAATTAATCTCATAATTGCATAGAATTGAATTTTTGTTCGTATCTAGCACTTAGGCTAAGTTGCTGATCAACCAAGGATGGAGAATAGGCTAATGGAAGTATATGGCAGTGGATACCAGTGGTACATACGAAAAAAAAATCAAAGATATGGAATATGGAACTTGAAAAACACAAGATCACACCAAATTTGGAAACTGCAGATTTCTGTCCGTGTGACAGCACGTCAGTATTTTGGCTGTATCGTTTTTTCAGATGCCTCTTTTTCAATGATTATTTTTTTCTCTATTTTCCGACGAATTTTTCCACAACTTTTCTTCTAGGCCAATTTTCTGAAAACGGACAGAAAAATTCGCACAAAATTCACCAGTGCGCGCAGTTGCAGATCTGAAAAACAGCAAGCACCTCGGATTGTGAAGTGCATAACTTCTTACTCCCTGAATGGATGAATGTGAAAATTTACAGTAAGATGGAAAATTGAGTTATGAATCTTCGCTCTTTGGTTTCACTCAAAAAGGATCACGGAATCAAAAGTTATGGGATTTTTGGTGGCAGCGGCAGGAAAGGGGTTTATCTGGCCGAAATTGGAAATTAGGGTTTGGGTTTTTGGATGTGTTGTTGGGGTTGTTGGATGGGTTGTTGGTGTGGGATTTTATTTAAAAAGATCAAAGCTATGACCAGCAACTAGACAACGCTAGAACGGATGCAAACTCAATTTAATAAACCAAAATTAACAGATCAAAAGGCACAAATGGGTTTGCACAGGGGAAAAACAAATATTTTTGTGAACCTTGTTTTTTTTTTTTTGGACTCTAGGTGATGGAAAACAGCAACAAAACAAAGGAAAAAAGTGGTGATACCTAACGGGCAACTGTGGCTCTAATTTCAATTGATGTGACAGCAGCCCGATCTTCCGATAGGTTCTACTTTGCGGAACGGAGACATTTGCGTTTCAAGACTTCCAATCAGCGGGGATTGAGTCCTTGCGATCGCTACACCCACACACCTGTCGTTATCAACCGTGCTCAGGCCCGGATGACCTTACCACAAAGGTTAATTCCTGCACGCAGTAGAAGAAACAAGCAAGAACAAAATGCAAAGCAATCTGTAATTTCAGAACGAACACTGAGGTTATCTTTCACCAAACCATGTATTTCGACAATACTCCGATGAACAATTGTACCTCACACAGCGGAAAACAATGTAGCAAATAACCTAAGGAAGAACTTGAGGAGTTAAGCCATATAAAGGAGAGAGGGGTGGCAGCTAGGGTTGGCTTGTAACCTGTAACAGACCCAAAATTCTATTCTTAAACTCTCCCCTTCTCAGATTTTTTCTTCCGATCTAAATCTTCCGAAATTCTGATTAATTATCTTCTTATTTTGATCAGCGAAATTCTTGTACCTGTTCAACCCTAAATCACCCTCCAATATTATCATAATTTTATGCATTAAACGAATGTCTATTTGAAAATTGAATAAAGGAGTTGAATTAAATTAAAATGATACAAAGAAAGTTCTGGAAAAAAAAAGAGTATTTATTGAGATACTTCAGTAGGAAGATATTGCATTGGGTGAAACAAAAAAATCCACACAAAACAGAAAAGAGGGTGAATCTGGTTGTCCTGCTGCTGATTTGGCCGCCACTTCCTCGTCGCTGTTTGTCTTCCTTCGGCCGTCGCTTGCTTGTCTGAGCTTTGTCATTCAGGTGTGCACCTTAGCCCTCTCCATTTTTCTCTTCCGGAGCTTTTCGTTTTGACCACCGTAGCTCCCTCCATCGGCGTGTTACCTTCTTTCTGTTGCCGGCGTTGATCTCTTTCTTCAACCTCCAGCCGCCGTGGTTTTCTTCCGATTCCGGCCGCCTCTTGCTGCCATTGCTGGCCCCCAGCATCCCCCTTGTACCCTCCACCACCTCCTAAACTCCCCGGCCTTCTCTCCTCTCCGACGAGCCCCACCGGAGCTCAAACTGCTACCCGTGCTGAAATTCTGCTGCTACAGTATTCGGTTGCTACAGTGTTTGGATGCTACAGTATTTTCAGCGTGAGTGATTCTTTTAATTGTTCAATGCTCTAGAGATCTCTGATCGAAGATCCGATCGCTCCGTCTTGTTCATTTCGTTGTCAACCTTCTACATGTGAATTTTATTCTTCGATCTGGTCTCCGGATGTCCGATCCACTATTTTAATCTTAATCGAACCCTTGTCCCGACTTTGTCGACATTATTGCCAAAGTCTTTGATCGAAGATCCGTCTACGCCATTAGATTTGTCTCAGTCTAAAACTTCCAGATCTGAAATTTTCTTCAGATCCGAGTCCCGGATCTTGTTTTTCCCTTTTTTCAGATCCAGTTTTACCGGATTTTACCCTAAAATCTCACCAAAAGTGATTTTTCTCCGTCCGACCTCCAAATCCAGATCTGTCTGAACCACCCCGCCACAAATTCTTCCTGCCACAAATTCTCCTTCAGCCACCTCTTCAGATTCCGATCCTAAAACCCTGTTCCGTCGTTTTCGCCTATTTTCGAAAAACGATATTTTCGGTTTTACCCTATAAAATACGATTGTTTTCAAAAACTTTCGTTTTCAAGTCTTTTTCAGATCCGACTCCGAGGCTGTTTTACCTGGACCTACTTCCGTTATCATAATTTTATGCATTTATTAGTCCCATACTTATGCATTTTGGTTGATCGGTGCTCTTTTCGTTTTTAGAACCCGCTCATCGGAAGCCGAGGAGCAACCGATCAAGGACGTCGCCGAAGATCTTATCGCGGGAAATCAAGGCAAGTCACAACCACCTTGATCATATTGAACCTATGTTTTCAAGTTAGCTAAGTATTTTGTTTCGCAAATATTGTGCATATTAATTGAGTAGACTAAGTATGTTTGAATAAGCTTGTTTAGTTATTATCTCAAATCGAAAGACCCTAGGTTAATGTTAAGGCATAATAGCAGTGATACATATCTGTATGAGTAAGAAAAATGGTTTTCTAAAGTGAAAGGTGCTTTTAAAATGTCTATCCTAGGGAGGAGAGGTATGTCAGTTTGAATATTGAAATTATGATGATGCTGGAAATATGATAATGTTGTTAATTGGTAAAATTGTTAACATGGAAATTGTTAACTGGTAAGATTGTTAACAAGCTAATGTTGAAACCTGTGCATAAAGTCGAATACGAAAAACTACTCTCTAGAATAGTTAAGGACTAACAACCTTGTGTTGAACATCTAGTAACATGTATCGTACCTCCACAAGCCTGGTATGGGACGGGCATGACCAAGTATCCTTGCCGAACTATTGCACTAGCTCTGCATAGAATAATAAAGATACACTAAATTGTCACTGGTCAGGGGGAGAAGATCCCTCTTGGCCCACTTACACGGGCGGATATGGGTGAGCCCAGCCGCATCGTCTGAGAGAAAGATCGTGCAACTGATGTGATTCCAGGGCACGAGTGTTGGATGGCGTGGTCCCCAACACAAAACCCCTCATGTGTCCGCTCACTATTGGAGGAGAGGGTCTCCATCACGGTCCAATACTGGGTGAGGGGTAGGGTGAAGGTATGAGAGGGAAGATCCCTACAATGCTTCACAATTGTATTAGGAACGCCAACCGGAGGTGAGAGTTCCGGATCACTGATCGGTGGTGAACCTTTTATGGGGCAGAGCTAGTATAATGGCAAGGCAGGGTGAAAAGTGTGTTATTCTCAACTCAGTGGCGCGCTTAAAGCAGCATGATCGAACCTGGCATAGGAGACTCATATGCTTAAAGTAGCGTGTTGGGCAAAAAGTCTATGCTCGTGGTCAACAGTGGTAGTTGAGAAGTCTTGTGGGTAAAGCGGTACCCCTCTGCAGAGTTTAAAATGTATTTAAATACTCCGTGCTCCCGGAATTGGAGTGTGTTATGGCCATTGGATTTATCCATGCTGCAAGGCACAAGTAGTTTTCATGAATCATTTTATCAATTGCTTTAAACTCTTTACACTTGAACTACATATGTATATAGTGTAAACTTTCAAAGAAGGTTTTGAATGCTTTTCATGGTTACCAACTACTAGGTTGTGAAACATTTTTGGAAAAGAACCTCAAATACTTCACTTGAATTCCATGACATGTGATATACATAATTGCATTTGTTATGTGGTGATTTACTGAGTACCCTGTACTCACCCGTGACTGAATTATTCCGTCAGAAGCTGAAGAGCCAAGTGACTTGGGTTCATACGAGTATGAGCCTGAGCCTTTCGAAGATTTCTCCGAGTTTGACCCAGACTTCTAGGCGTCGCGTACCCCGGTCGAGCGACTGTGGGCGAAGATTAGTGTTCCGCTCCTTCTGCGTTTTGGTGAAAAAAAACTGAAATGTTATTTTGGTACCCTGTTGCGCTATTATTGTAAGGCCTAGTGCCGTCAACTGTGGACCCTGTAATATTTTGTGGATTATTTATGTATGGTGTTGGTTGTTGTGATATTCATTTCTGGTTCGCAACTGACTCCTGGGAAGTTGCGATAGGGGAGTGCTGCTTCGTACCGTGGTGTTTGGTGCGGGACGGGGTTCCCCACATAACCCTAGGCAGGGTACATGGGCCGTGGGCCAAAAGAGCGGTGACGCAGCACCTAAGAGTCGAGGTTCTGTACATCAAATTGTTTTGATGATTGTGGCCGACTCAAAAGGAATCTGAAGGTGGGGCCAGATCCATTGGAAAGCTCTCGAAATAAGCTTTCCATCAAGTACTCAAGCATTCCAAACATACTCTGTATGCAGCTTTTATGTTGTTTGAAGGTGAGCTGCTCCCTACTGGCCGAACTGGACTTGATCTCGTTACAACATGGGCCAAAACTTGCCTTGGTGAAGAATTACATCCTTCCTGGTACATCCCATGATTCCTAAGTACAAGAACATCATCATTAGGTAGTAACCTATCCTCCAAAGCATAAGTATTTAACCCTAGGAATGAACTCACCTGGTAATTTAACTGTTGTGCATGTGCCCTTGTAATTGGTCCTTGCATAGGAGGTGATGGAATTGAAGTAGTGTGTGTATCCATCGTAGTGATGTCCTCATCAACGCCTCCCCTCGCGAAGAATGACATTAACATATCTCTAGGACGTTTGGAAGGGAAGCACTTTGTTAGAACCTTCCCCCACTTGTCTCTTCTCTTCCTGCCCTCAAGTTGGAGTCAGGAGATTTGCAAAGGCTACCGTAAGGTGTAAGGAGGCAGGGCTCCCCCCCCCCTGCCCACACTGCTCGAGGTAGGCTGTGAAGGTCTCAAGGAGAGCTTTGCACTCGGGTAGTGTGGGAAGCAGATCGATGAAAAGCACAGCACAGTGTGGTTTCAGCCTCCTTGCCTTCCCTTGCGCGGGAGGATTGGCCTCCACCACTACCTTTCAACTTGGGAAAGGGGTTGGAGATTGCAGCGGTTGGCTCCATGGGAGCCGCCTCCGCCTTCGAGCTCAAAAATGTCCCGAGGCCTTGGCTCATCATGGTGCCCCATCCTGGGGCGCTTCTTGGACAAGTCCTTAGCGTCTCACCCTGCAAGGGCGAGCGCTCCTTGGTTCTTTTTCCAGATGTCATCCTCCTCTGCTCTAGCGTACTTTTCAAGTATGTTGAAGAGCTCGTCGGCAGAGGTGGGACAGCTTTGGGAGAGCCTCTGGTTAAGCTCCCCAGGAAAGATCCCGCTCTTGCATGCCTCAATTACTATAGAGTCAGGGACGTGAGGCACCTTGCTCTTGACCCGTGCGAAGCGCTTGAAGAAACTCCGAATGGTCTCCCTCATATGCTGCTTGATGGTGTAGAGCTACGACAACTCCAAGGGGTGGACGTAGTTCCTCTGGAAGTTTGTGCAAAACTCACATTTAAGCTGCACAAATGATTAGATGGAGGCCCCCTTTAGATTGTAGAACCATGACTAGGCGATCCCGGAGAGGAAGAGGGGAAAGACGTTGCATTGAACGCTCTTCTCCCCCCAGCCGCTGTAGCTTCTAGGCCCCTAAAGAGTGTTTTAATAATTAATGACAACTACAAATACTACACTAACGTTACCTGCCTAATTGTGTAAAGATGAACCTTTAAAGACAGGTTAATGAAAGGCGAAGAAAGAGCCTCATGATGAAGAAAGGGCATTGATCAAAAGGGCAAAGGTACGAAATAGGGTCTTTTCCATTTTTACCGGTCTAAGGTGATTAGAGAAGAATTTTGACCAGATTTTAGGATAGTTGCTGTACTATTAAGAGGAGCATGTGGTGTATCACAAAATACATCATCGATGTGCCACACATCATAAAAGCAACTTGCATTGCATACTAGAAGGTCATATACTTTGAAAATGCTTGTTTCAGCTCATTCCTGCTCAGCTCTGTCTCAGTCGGTCTGACCGAATTCACAGACTGACCGAATAGGATCTCGGACTGACCGACATTATGTCTTAGTTTAGTATATACCTTTATAAGGTCGGTCTGTCCGTAGTTAAGACCTAGGTCAGTCTCCTGGAACCTCATGAACTATCTTTCTGTTGTTTTGAGCTATTACGGTCTGACTGTTTTATTAGACCGGTCTGACCGTGCTTTTGAACTACGGTCTGACCGTATGGCCGGTCTGTCCGTATTTTTTGGCCTGACCGTATAAGGTGTCCAGAAACTATGTCGTCTCTGGATAGCTTCACGGTCTGACCGAAATAGGCTCCGGTCTGACCGTGTGTGTGCCTGACAAGGGCAGTTGAGCATTTATTGCGCCTGTTTAATGTCGTTGGAATTGCGGTGGTCTGACCGAGCTTATACCTGCGGTCTGACCGCCAAGTGAGCTTTTTCTCCCAACGGCCTGTAACGGCTATATTTATTGTGGGGGGTATATATACTCCCATGCACGGCCCTGTTCACAACTCTTGGCATAATTTAAGCATTGTCATCATCCTTGAGAGCTTTAGCACATTTCATACACTCTAGGGTTCAAATTCTCGAATTTGTGAGAGTGTGCATTTGAGATCTTCTAGTGCATTGCATCTAGATCATTAAATCATCCTCGTGGCACTAGAAGAAGGCTAAGTGATCATCACCGGCTTGTTACTCTTGGAGTTTGCCGGCTCCTAGACGGCTAGGAGAAGGGTTTTGGAGAGCTCTTCAAGGAAGATTGTGAAGAAGCCTCAAAACGTCTTGTGAAAGGGTTGAGCACACCTTGCCAGAGCGGTAAAGTGCATCCTTAGTGAAATCGAGGTTTGGATAACTCATCATACTAATCCGGCTCAAGATCTAGGTCACTTCTCGAGAGAAGGTTGACTAGATAGAGGAGCGGTTAGAGATTTGAGTTTGCCTCAACGTGGATTCACTAGTACAGAAATGCAGTCTTCTATCGGTAAAAAATACCCTTCTACTATCAGTTTTTGTACCGATAGAGATAGACACGATAGAACAAGACTGGACATTTTCTATCGGTAAATAACCGACAGAAGAAGTTCACTATTCTATCGGCATATTATGAATCTACCGATAGAAAACCCGTCGTAGTCTTACGTCCAGCGGCAGGGAAAGTACCATTATTCTAACGGTTAATTACAAGATTACCGACAGAAAAAATCATACTATTCTATCGACATCTTACAAGTTTACCGATAGAAAACTCGTCGCTAGCGGTTTGAAAAGTACCACTATTCTAACGGTTAACTACAAGATTACCGACAGAAAAAATCATACTATTCTATCGGCATATTAGGAGTGTACCGATAGAAAACTCGTCGTCAGCGGTTGGAAAAGTACCACTATTCTAACGGTTAATTACAATATTACCGACAGAAAAAAGCTTAGTACTCTATCGGATATGTATGAGTTCACCGGCAGGAAAGGTCACACTCTTCTAACGGTTAATTTTGATTGTACCGATAGAAAAAAGTACAGTAGTCTCTCGGTTGTTGATGAATTTACCGATAGAGCATTCACATATACAGTACTTTATTTGCATTCACAATACAGTACATTCACATATACAGTACAGATGCAGTACAGTATAGATTGGATACACAATACAGTACAGATGCAAGGTAAATTCACAGAACAAATTGACACATTAGGCAGTTATTCACATTTATTCACATATGTATGGACAAATACAAATTGCAATCCAATGTGGACATTTATTCACATATATATATTTATTCACATGTATATGAACAGTCTATGCAGAGTACACGAAAAGGAGAAAATTGTCATGCTGGATGGTTGGGCGCTACTTCCTCCATGACATATTGTGCCCAGATTTGTCGAAGATATATAATCTTTGCATTTTCATATTGGTCTTTCGACATGGCGATCTGCAAGCATGTGTGCATACTGAGTAACTAACTTCGATCCTAATTTAGAACGTGACACCCATTTTTGAAATTTGAGTTAGCTATCGATGCTTATCTGGGGGAATCGGGAAAAGTTTGTCCGCACTAGGTCGTACATGTAGCGCAGCACATAAAACCCACATTCCCACGATTGCGGCTGCTGATGGCACTGAGATAATTGCATATGCGAAGACATGTTAGCTATATATTGTTTCCATAAACTAATTAAGCATAAACAAAAAGTCTCGTGAGTACCTCATATTCTTTCCAAGCTAGTACGGAGCCCTGCGGTGCGGCATGCCTCCCTCCAGCGGACACATATTTATCAAAAGCCCTGCATTTCAGTTAGTATTGCCAGTTAATGTCTTATCATTAGCTAGTGAGGTCAAAATATAAATCAAACATATAAGTTACTTACACCTCCATATTCCCCTTGAGCACATATTCCATCGATAATCTGTCACGCATCGAATCGAGGTAGTACACCTCATTCCTCGGCGGACAGATCACGATGAGGATCCAGTGGCCCCTGCATTGTACGTAAAAGAGGACCGCTAGCTCAAAGTACATCTCAGGTGTAACATACAAGATTGAGTTAAATTAGTACGAAATGCACTAATCTTTGGTGGTACGGCACCAGAATGAAGTCCCTGTCCTGCTGCGCCATCAGCGTGCTGGATATGTACTGCTCAGCGTGCGCAGCGTCCTGCTCTAGCATCATGAGGCTTATTTTCTCTGGGTCGAGGAAACCCACCTTGTCACACGCAGCCTCCGATGCTAGCCTGTACATGCACCTGCATGCGAAGGACGAGATTAATATTAATTTCACAGAAAGTTACTCAGTATTCAAATGAACTGCAACATTAATGCAGAGTTAGCAAACAGAGTTAGAAAACAGCAATACATAGCATCAGCAAACTCACAGGACTCCAGTCCGTATGATGGACATATCGAGCTCCCGCCAGTTGTAGAGGTCGAACAGATCCTCGTGTGCCACGGATATAGTCCCGGGCTCACGGTGGAACCGCCCAGGACTGTAGGGAACTAAGAAGTTCAGGCTGCGCCGAGCTCGATGTAGGTACCAGTCGTGGAGGTCTCTGGTTGATCGATCCAATTTCCGCAAAGATGCCTCCGACAGGAGTGGGAGCGCGTTCGTGAACGTCCGCGGCAGTCCCTGTCGCCCTTTGCCCTTGCCTTTGCCGCCCTTGCCTTTTGCCGGGGACTGAGCGCGTACCTTCGAAGGCAAGGGCGAGGTGATGGCGGCTTTCTTCCGAGGTGGAGGCGTGGATGCGCTGGGTGGGGTCGAGGCCGTCTTTGATGTGTCCAGGTTCGCACGAGATCGGCCCTCATGCCCCGAGCTGGGGGCGCAGTCCCCTGGTAGCCCCGCGGCAGGCCACTTCAATTAATGAGCACGTATGTTAGATTATGCAAGTTGAGTGTACTGAGTAGGATGTATTCTAAAATGTGTAGAATTTACCGGTTGTATTACAAGACACTTCTTGGGCCACTGTACGTAGGAGCCCACTGCCTCAGCAAGTGTCTGCAGTTCCTCTGTCGGGACTGGCAACGGAGAATCGTTGTAGCCCGGCATGGCCATGTCCACCTGTACCTTTGCGAAACCCAACCGCAGAGGTACACAGTGGACCCGGACATCCGGCCCAGACGGATATACGAAGCCATGTCCAACCACTTCCTGCCCGGCGCCTACGTGATTCTGTAGGATGCAGCCCTCCGGCCCCTGCAAATTTGTAACAATTAAGTGCACAGATGAAGGCTTGCATCAACTTAAGTGCACAGATGAAGGCTTGCAGTACCTCAAGTAGATCCACTGGATCCGCGAGTACCTTCGAAGCGCAACTGCTTATCCGACCCCGCGGGGTACCGTCGTCCTGGGGATCCGCATCTGCACTCTTGGCCAGCAATGCTTGTCTCAACCGTGCAAACTCTTCCCTCATTTGTGCGACCTCGGTCTGCACCTCAGACTGTACCTCAGCCCGTATCTCAGCCCGCATCTCCGCCCGTATCTCCTCCCGTACCTCAGCCCGTATCTTATCGGAGAGGTCAGCTTCCTTTTCCTTCCAGGTGCGGGCCTTCTTCCTCGGTGGAGCCGGATCTACGAAACCGGCCTTCCACGACACAATGGCTCCCACGGCCCGTGTCCGCCCGGGATGCTCCTTATTTCCTAGAGCCCGGGTGAGGATGTCGTTCTCCCTCTGCGGGGTAAACAATCCCTCCGCTTGTCGACGATTCGGACTCGGAGTCCTCAGCCGAACTTATGTAGAATTTGTAATTGTGAGACCTTTCAAGATGACCCTTCGGGAAGGTATGCTGAACAATGGTGAACAGGAGCACAGAGAATTTAGACAGTTTCGGGCCCTCGATGGTGGGAGTAAAAGCCCTACGTCCTGTTGATATTTCACTAAGTGTGGTAAAAGGTTTACAAATGGAAGGAAAAGTCCTCACAGGCGAGGATTTTTCCTGTAAAAGTGTACAAAGATAAGCCAAAGAAAGCTTATTAAAATGCTATATAAGGTGTGCCGTAGACTTGGCTAACTTGGATTCTCTCTCTTGATTGATGCTCCATGCCATCCTTTTGTACTGTTTGAAAGGGTGCCATGTGAAGGAAACTGCATCAATCGGTTGCACGGACGGTTGGATGCGGTTTTTGGAACTGCTCTTAACCTCCACGTAGGTTAAACACGTGTTATTCATGGATAACTGTACGTGTTAACCTCCTGACGGTTGATTCTCCACGTGTAGGAATCTTCGGGATACCTAGAATATCCTGTTGTATGGACAACCGAATAGATGGATCCCAAGTATCCTGATCGGCAGATGTTCTGACCGCGGGATATTGGCTGACCGCGCAATATCTCGAATGTGTAGTTCGCGTATAGCCTACGAACTTCTGACCGCGCAAGGCTTACGGTCTGACCGCGTAAAGCTGCGACCTGATCGCGTAAAGCTTGCGACCTCGTGGTGATGCCCCTTAGAATAGCTTGAGTTCGCATCACCAGATACATGTCTGGTCCGAACCTGTCTTGAACCAGAAGTTTATTAGAAGCGACCCGGGTGTCAATCCTCGTCAGCTAGCCCCCAAATTCGAAGAAAACGGAGAGACGTGTTTATTTCGAATTTAAAAAACCGTGCATTGGATTTTTAACCCGGCCCTTTAACTTCTCCACTTAGTGGCGCACTAAGTGAAAACGGTTGGTTTTTCAAGACGGGTTCTGACATTACGTGACGGGCAATGATAGCGCCGTAGAATTGTTTTTATCTTGAGGTAAAATTGTAAATGCTTTGACGAAACCCGAGGCGCCTGGAATGCAAACCGTCACCCAGGTGGCTATAAATACCAGGTTCTTGGGTTTGTAAAGCTTCACAATTTCCCTCCACGCCTAAGTCCTTTTCTTGTTATCCTGCCTTCTTCCTTTTCACATACCCTTCCCAATGGCAGATCATGAAATCATCGAGATTGAGAGCGATGAAGGGGAAACTGTCGAACAAGGGTCTCAAACGAATGAAGTCCTGTCTCCCTTAAGGAAGAAACCCAAGGTTGACGAAGGATCTTTCAGTGGAACAAAGGTAAAGAATGTAGCGAGTTTCTTTCTTCCTTCAGTTCCTTTGACCCTCCCCGTTCATGCCTCTCGGCAAGTTAGGCCTTTATCCTTAGGAAAAGATCCTTTCACATCCAATTCCCCCATCCTTTTGGGTGATCAACATCCTGGTCGGCAAGCGGTGACTATCCCTCGATCAGATGATTGCCATATTGGGTTGGCGAAGCAATCTTCTTCTGGGGAGGTTGCTCTTCCACCATATGATGATCTTCCTCCCAAGATGAGTGTATCAACGGGTTATGCACCGGGACAGGTAACAATTCTTCTCCCTTTTTTGCTGATAATTTTAGTTTGTATAACTAACTTTTGCAAAAATGTAGGAGGTAGGAGGCCCCAGCGATCAGCCTTCTGCTGTTCCATCTCTTCCTTCCGGACAGACCCTTCTGGAAGAGAAGAATGCCCTGGAGAAGAAGACCGAGGAGATGGCCTCGAAGATTCTGCGTTTAGCAGAATGTCTTGATCGATCCCGAGAAGAGGCGCACCATTTCCGTCGAGAGAGGGACTTCGCTCAGCAACAGCGAGAACTCTCTGACTTGATTAGGGACAATAGTGCGTCTGTTGTTAGGGACGATATAGATAGACTTAGGGTAGTTGCTAGTTCCCTGGGGGTTGTCAGTGTAGATCCTACTGACAACAACATGTCCCTTGGAGAACTTTGTAAACTTCTTTCGGAGCAAGTCGATGTTTTGATCGACTGCATCCCTTTTGTATGTAAAGAATGTAAGAAATAAAAGTTCTTTATTTCTCATGAAATATTCTTCACATCTTCTGTGCGAAAATATAGCCATGAACTTTATGTTCGCGACCATTCATACACAGGAAATTTTAGTTCTGCGATCAAAATCACTTTTAAGAAAAAAGTACCGCGACCTGCCCTGATTCCGCGATCAGTTTCAGAGCTGCGGTCAGAACTAAAGAACGACCAGAGTTGGGACTCGGTCAGGCCGTCACTCCGATTAGAATCGAAGTTTCAGCTTAAAACATGATTTCGATAAAACCATAACCCAATTAGAAACATTCCAGTACGTCAAAAATTGAGTTATATGATTTTTTCGAAAAAAAATGTTCAAAGTATAAAAAGGAAAAACGTCCTCTGAAAAGTACTGAAAATTTTTCAGTCCTTTTACACTTTCAGTTTCCAAAACAAAGAAGTCTTTTTGTTTCAGATCCGACGCTTGAGTACTTTATCGGGTCCATCAGAGACAGTATCCATTATGGGAAATGAATAAAGCATTCAATGGAACGTTTGAAACGAGCCGTTTACTCATTAATGCGTCGCCTTGGGTCTATAAAAAGCAGTAGGTAGCTTCTTGAGGAAGCCACTCAGCCGCGAAAAAACCCTTAGAATTCCCGCCGCTCAAAACCCTCACTTTCTTCAGCCTTCATCTTCCCCAAATCGCCAGCTGCCCCTTTGATTCTACACCAAAGATGGCGTCCTGGAGCAGATCCATTCATCATTCTGAGGAGAGCCTGATGGCGCTAGAGAAGGAGGAGATCCTTTCTCCGCGGCTGCTCATTAACTGGCGACCTGCGGAGAAGGACCGAGAAACCCCAACTGTCCAAGAAGGCGAGTTGGTGGTTTTTGAGGAGTATTTGCGTTGCGGGTTCCGATTCCCTGAGAGTCGGTTCCTTAAGGATATCCTTGAACATTACGGGTGGGAACTGATCAACCTCCACCCCAACGCGATGCTGATCCTTGCAGTATTCCAGCATCTCTGTGAAGCCTTCGTCGGAATATATCCCAGCGTGGATCTTTTCCGACGATTCTACTTTTCGGCGTGGTCGAAGAGCACCAACGCCGCCGGATGCATCTACTTCCGGCTGAGGGATAAAAAGGAGTATCCCTCCCCACCCCTGCGAGACTCAGTGCACGGGTGGCACCAGAAATGGTTTTACTGCACCCCGCCGACCGAGAGCGGGTTGTGGTTTGAGAACTCGCGGCCGGAGAAGCCGAGCGAGTTGGATACTCTCCCGGCGATGAACGCGGAGTTCATGAAGCATGCCGAGGTGATCCTTCACTTAGTCGAACAAGGGCTGACGGCACGTGACGTCATCCAAGACTTTGTGAAGAACCGGGTGAGCCCCCTGCGTGAAAGGGCTCATCCGGCTTGGGAGATCAAGTCCATGGCGGACACTACCCTGGACTATAACGAAGGTATTCATTTCTGACATTGAAATCCTTTTATGTCATTTTTGAAATGTATCAATTTAACTCGTATCTGAGAATAGTCCTGCCCTCAGCTGAGATTGAGAGGCGGACTAACTACCTCCTCAGGGCGTACAACGCCGAGGTAGAGGGCCCCAAGGGATCGCCTCGCCCCCAAAGCTTGATTCATGCCGGCGACGACCTTAAACAGGAGCGGCGAAAGGTAAACTTTCCACTTGGCCTCTGTTTTGCAGGTCTCATGTATGTCCAGCACTAATCAATCCCATTGGAATGAGAATAGCTCCTAGGGAGGTTTGCGGATGCGACATTCCCAAGTGAAAATGTCGGCTCTCTGAAGAAGCCGACGGCGAGGAACGTGAAGAAGGTCTCTCAGAGACCCAGGACAAAGAGTCCTGCCTCTAAGAAGACCAAGCTGAACCCTGGGGAGGGGTCTTCACGAAGCGTTCCTCGTCTCGCAAGAAAGACTGCGGTAAGATATCGCATTCCTGCTACTTTTTCAGGCGCGACATGGAATCACTTCTTCGTCGTACAGGGAGAGGGGAGCGAGGAGGAAGAGGATGATGTTCCTCTGATCCTTCGAAGGAGGAAGATCGCGGATCTTCCATCCAGCGATGCCCCAAGCTGCCCCGCAGAGACCACAGCTGCCGAAGAGGTGGCCGTGGCTGACCCTGCGACCACCGAGGATCTTGTGGTCGCGGGTGACCTTCCACTTCCTGAAGCCCCCGAGGTTTCAGGGTCAATCATCTCTGCTTCCCTGGTCGAAGGGACGACTAAGGTAAAGAATCTTTTCGATCATTCCCTCTATGGCTCTTTCTGCACATTTGATAAGTTAATGTACATACAGAGAGGAGAGCTTCCCCCTGGGTCCACTGGGGATTCCAGGGAGGAAAATCCTCCACCTCCGCAAGCAGAGGAGGAGGTAGACGAACAAAGGCCGGCTGTGACGGTTCCAGCAACTCAGGAATCGCCAAGGCCTTCGGATGCAGCCCCACCAGTTAGTCTGGTGGCCCAGGTAAAGACCTATGTGTTTTTACCTGTTCCCTAAGAATATGCTTGTAACATGATATTTCCAGGGGGGTGCTGCCTTGTTTACCATAAGGAAGGCAAGAACCGGAGACGGCTCTCCTTCGCCAGGGGAATTTTCCCAGAAGTCCCAGGAACGAATGGGATTTCAAATAAGGTAAGAGCTCTTACTTGACAGTAATCTTAAATAAAAGTTGCCTGACCCATTCTTCCTGTTAGGCAAAAGAAGACAGCGCCTAACCCTTCAACCGCCACTGGGGAGGTTGAAATTAGGGCTGATGAGGGAGCCTCTAATGAAGAGCGCTCTACTCCCGCGGTTCAGGAAGTCGTCCGGACCGCGGGAGGTGAAACAAGTATAGGGACTAGGTCACCACCAGTGGCCTCTTGGGGTGGCGTCCGGCCGGCACTCCCATCAACTGTCCCTGTCGCAGGCACTTCCGGCGCGCTAGCAAGGATTCCTGCTAGCATGGATGATGCCGCTTTAAACAAGTTTATGAAGGTATGATGACCCCTGTTTCGGCGTTTGAACCGCCTTTAGAGTATATTTAACTCTCTTGCTTTGTGTCACAGGGCTTGTCATGGGTGACGAGCCAGTCGCATGCTGCAATAGCTAGCATGGCGGCTGTTCAAAAAGATCGTGACGGCTTGCGCAAGTGAGGATCGTCATTCTTCTGTTAATATAAGTAGGCTTTAATTGTGACTGACCTGATTTTGCTACAGAGAGGTTACATTCTTGAAGAAAGAGTTAGCCAAGATAAGGCTGAACTCAGTTACAGAGTTCAAGAAACTACGGACTGAAATCAATAAACTTCAGTCTGAGAAGGCTGGTAAGTCGATTCTCAATTTGAGAAGACTTAAAGCCGTTTCTTGTTAATAGCCTCTTTTCTCTATACAGCGCAAGCAGGTCGCATTACACAGCTCGGCCAGGACAAGATGATTCTCGAGTCCTCGCTCAACCATACCGACCGAGCGGTCAAAGAGTTGAGCCTACTGGTCTTCGAAAAACTGAAGGCCGTGGCCAGCCTTTTGAATACCAATGTGGTGGAGTTGAGGAAGGACGACCCAAGTGTCAGCGATTGGGCATCACTGCTCACAACTCAAGCAGAATCACTGCTCGAATATCTCCCTGGAGATTTACGGCGACGTGAAGAGATAATCAGGATGAGAGTCCGATCAGCCGCTTCTGCCGTACTCAGCCGGGTTCGACTTCACCATGGCCCAGATGCGAATCTGAGCGCGCTGGTGGGACCGGTTGAGATCGAGAGTGAAGAACTGCTTGACGCCGTTATAGAAGAAGTCAAGCCCTTCATTGACAAACTCTTGGCTGAGCTGAGGATCGAATGATCCTTATATTTTGTAACCCAACAATTGTAATTACAATGCCATGTATGTAAAACTATTTTTTCAAAAGAAAGTGCATATTCACATCATATCATACTATAAGTATACTCCTCTAGCCCCCGCCTCTGTTTTGTGAATACTGGAGCCTTAGTATTTTAAGCAGAGGGGAAAACATAAGTATGATGACCAGGGATATGTGCTTCAAGCCGATGGTCAAGATTAAAGTAACATTTTAACCTTATTGCAAACTGATAGCCACCCAGATGACCGAAGACTAGCCAGATAGTCCCGTGTGCGTTAAGAAACGGCTTATTTAGGAGTGACTTATCTGGAAGTGATCATGAGATTGACCAGCGAATCCGGTTGGAAAATGCTGTAATAACCTAACCGCCGGCGATCAGCCCCAGGTCGAATTTGTATAATTTGGGCTTAAAGAAAAACACTCATTGTATGAAAACAAGACATGCTTTTTATGAAAAGATGCTAATTGAACAGGAAAAAAGTGATTGGAATACTTACACGTAAAACTTGCGAAGTTGATCGATGTTCCAAGTATTGGACAAAATCCGACCATCCTCCATGGCTAACCGCGCAGATCCTGACTGCGGCACTGAGACGACAGTGTATGGTCCTTCCCATTTTGGGGAGAATTTATTGCGGTTAGACTAGTCTTGAACTTTTCGTAAAACCAAGTCGCCAACGTTGAGATCACGTGGTCGCACCTTTTTACTGTGATATTTTCGTAGAGCCTGCAAGTATACCGCGGACTTAATCAGGGCGCGATCACGCCGTTCTTCCAGGAGGATGAGATCTTGCGATCGCTGTTCAGATTGGTTGACCTGTTCGAATTGATTCGTGCGAACAGATCCAATACTTACTTCCATAGGCAACACAGCCTCGGCTCCATAGACCAAATGGAAGGGTGTCTCACCGGTGGCTCGACTAGAGGTAGTCCGTAGTGCCCATAGAACAGTATAGAGCTCGTCTGCCCAAGCCCCCGAGCGGGTCTTGAGGCGATCAAAAACAAGTTTTTTGATGCCTTGCAATACTTGCCCATTGGCCCGTTCTACGGCACCATTGCTTTGTAGATGTGCCACGGAAGCAAAGCACACCTTGGTCCCAATCTGATCGCAGTAGTCTAGGAAAAGACCGCTAGTGAACTGAGAACCGTTGTCTGTGATGAGACGGTTTGGAACACCAAATCGTGCCACAACATTCTTGTGAAAGAACTTTTGTGCGGCTGATGCAGTAATATTTCGTACTGGTTCGGCCTCAATCCACTTTGTGAACGTGTCAATGGCTACGAACAAAAACTTGTATCCATTGACCGCTTGTGGCATAGGACCGACGATGTCTGTCGACGATTCGGACTCGGGGTCCTCAGCCGAACTTATGCAGAATTTGTAATAGTGAGACCTTTCAAGATGACCCTTCGGGAAGGTATGCTGAACAATGGAGAACAGGAACACAGAGAATTTAGACAGGTTCGGGCCCTCGATGGTGGGAGTAAAAGCCCTACGTCCTGTTGAGATTTCACTAAGTGTGGTAAAATGTTTACAAATGGGAGGAAAAGTCCTCACAGGCAAGGATTTTTCCTATAAAAGTGTACAAAAATAAGCTAAAGAAGACTTAAGAATGCTATATGAGATATGCCGCAGACTTGGCTAACTTGGATCTCTCCTCCGATTGACACTTCATGCCATCCTTTTATACTGCTTGAAAGGGTGCCATGTGAAGGAAACTGCATCAATTGGTTGCTCGGACGGTTAGATACGGTTTTTGAAACTGCTCTTGACCTCCACGCAGGTTAAACACGTGTTATTCATGAATAACTGTACGTGTTAACCCCCTGACGGTTGATTTTCCATGTGTAGGAATCTTCGGGATATTCAGAATATCCTGTCATATAGACAACCGAATAGATAGATCCCAGGTATCCTGATCGGTAGACGTTCTGACCGCGGGATTTAGCTGACCGCGTAATATCCCGAATGTGTAGTTCGCGTATAGGCCACGAACTTCTGACCGCGCAAGGCCTACGGTCTGACCGCGTAAAGCTGTGACTTGATCGCGTAAAGCTTGCGACCTCGTGGTGATGCCTCTCAAAATAACTTGAGTTCGCATCTCCAGACACATGCTCTGGCTCGAACCTGTCTTGAACCAGAAGTTTATTAGAAGTGACCCGGGTGTCAATCCTCGTCAGCTAGCCCCCAAATTCGAAGAAAACGAAGAGACGTGTTTATTTCGAATTTAAAAAATCGTGCATTGGACTTTTAACCCGGCCCTTTAACTTCTCCACTTAGTGGCGCACTAAGTGAAAACGGTTGGTTTCTCAAGACGGGTTCTGACACTACGTGACGGGCAATGATGGCGCCGTAGAGATTTTTATCTCGAGGTAAAATTGTAAATGTCTTTAACGAAACTCGAGGTGTCTGGGAGGCGAACCGTCGACCTGACGGCTATAAATACCAGACCCCTGGACATGTAAAGATTCACAATTTCCCCCTTACGCCTAAGTCTTTTCCTTGTTACCTGGCCTCCTTCCTTTTCACTTACTCTTCCCAATGGCAGATCACGAAATCATCGAGATTGAGAGCGATGAAGGGGAATTTGTCGAACAAGGGTCTGATGAAGTCCTGTCTCCTTTAAGGAAGAAACCCAAGGTTGATGAAGGATCTTCTAGTGGAACAAAGGTGAAGAGTGTAGCGAGTTTCTTTCTTCCTTCAGTTCCTTTGACCCTCCCCGTTCATGCCTCTCGGCAAGTTAGGCCTTTATCCTTAGAGAAAGATCCCATCACGTTCAATTCTCCCATCCTTATGGGTGATCAACATCCTGGTCGGCAAGCGGTGACTATCCCTCGACCAGATGATTGCCGTATTGGGTTGGCGAAGCAATTTTCTTCTGGGAACGTTGCACTGGGACAGGTAACAATTCTTCTCCCTTTTTGCTGACAATTTTAGTTAATATGACTAACTTTTTGCAAAATGCAGGAGGTAGGAGGCCCCAGCGATCAGCCTTCTGTTGCTCCATCTCTTCCTTCCGGACAGACTCTTCTGGAAGAGAAGAATGCCCTGGAGAAGAAGACCGAGGAGATGGCCTCGAAGATTCTGCGTTTAGCAGAATGTCTTGATCGATCCCGAGAGGAGGCGCACCATTTCCGTCGAGAGAGGGACTTCGCTCAGCAACAGCGAGAACTCTCCGACTTGATTAGGGACAATAGTGCGTTCGTTGTTAGGGATGATATAGATAGACTTAGGGTAGTTGCTAGTTCCCTGGGGGTTGTCAGTGTAGATCCTACTGACAACAATATGTCCCTTGGGGAACTTTGTAAACTTCTTTCGGAGCAAGTCGATGTTTTGATCGACTGCATCCCTTTTGTATGTAAAGAATGTAAGAAATAAAAAGTTTCTTATTTTTCACGAATATTCTTCACATCTTCTGTGCGAAAACATAGCCATAAACTTTACGTTAACGACCATTCATACACAGGAAACTTTAGTTCTGCGATCAGAATCGTTTTTAAGAAAAAGGCACCGCGATCTGCCCTGATTCCGCGAGCAGTTTCAGAGCCGCGGTCAGAACTAAAGTGCGACCAGAGTTAGGACTCGGTCAGGCCGTCATTACGATTAGAATCGAAGTTTCAGCCTAAAACATGATTTCGAAAAAACCATAACCCAATTAGAAACATTCCAGTACGTCAAAAATTGAGTTATATGATTTTTTCGAAGAAAATGTTCAAAGTATAAAAAAGAAAAAAACGCCTTCTGAAAAAGTACTGAAAATTTTCCAGTCCTTTTGCACTTTCAGTTTCCAAAACAAAGAAGCCTTTTTGTTTCAGATCCGACGTCTGGGTACTTTATCGGGTCTATCAGAAACAGTATCCATTATGGGAAATGAATAAAGCATTCAATGGAACGTTTGAAACGAGCTGTTTACCCATTAATGCGTCGCCTTGGGTCTATAAAAAGCAGTAGGTAGCTTCTTGAGGAAGCCACTCAGCCGCGAAAAACCCTTAGAATTCCCGCCGCTCAAAACCCTCATTTTCTTCAGTCTTCGTCTTCCCCAAATCGCCAGCTTCCCCTTTGATTCTACACCATAGATGGCGTCCTGGAGCAGATCCATTCATCATTCTGAGGAGAGCCTGATGGCGCTTGAGAAGGAGGAGATCCTTTCTCCGCGGCTGCTCATTAACTGGCGACCTGCGGAGAAGGACCAAGAAACCCCAACTGTCAAAGAAGGCGAGTTGGTGGTTTTTGAGGAGTATTTTCGTTGCGGGTTCCGATTCCCTGAGAGTCGTTTCCTTAAGGATATCTTTGAGCATTACGGGTGGGAACTGATCAACCTCCACCCCAACGCGATGCTGATTCTTGCAGTATTCCAGCATCTCTGTGAAGCCTTCGTCGGAGTATATCCCAGCGTGGATCTTTTCCGACGATTTTACTTTTCGGCGTGGTCGAAGAGCACCAACGCCGCCGGATGCATCTACTTCCGGCTGAGGGATAAAAAGGAGTATCCCTCCCCACCCCTGCGAGATTCAGTGCACGGGTGGCACCAGAAATGGTTTTACTGCACCCCTCCGACCGAGAGCGGGCTGTGGTTTGAGAACTCGCGGCCGGAGAAAACAAGCGAGTTGGATACTCTCCCGGCGATGAACGCGGAGTTCATGAAGCATGCCGAGGTGATCCTTCACTTAGTCGAACAAGGGCTGACGGCACGTGACGTCATCCGAGACTTTGTGAAGAATCGGGTGAGCCCCCTACGTGAAAGGGCTCATTCGGCTTGGGAGATCACGTCCATGGCGGACACTACCCTGGACTATAATGAAGGTACTTATTTCTGACATAGAAATCCTTTTGTTATTTTTGAAATGTACCAATTTAACTTGTATCCGGGAACAGTCCTGCCCTCAGCTGAGATTGAGAGGCGGACTAACTACCTCCCCAGGGCGTACAACGCCGAGGTAGAGGGCCCCAAGGGATCGCCTCGCCCCCAAAGCTTGATTCATGCTGGCGACGACCTTAAACAGGAGCGCCGAAAGGTAAACTTCTCACTTGGCCTCTGTTTCGCGGGTTTTATGTATGTCCAACACTAATCAATTTCATTGGAATGAAAATAGCTCCTAGGGAGGTTCGCGGATGCGACATTCCCAAGTGAAAATGTCGGCTTTCTGAAGAAGCCGGCGGCGAAGAATGTGAAGAAGGTCTCCCAGAGACCCAGGACAAAGAGTCCTGCCCCTAAGAAGACCAAGCTGAACCCTGGGGAGGGGTCTTCACGAAGCGTCCCTCGTCCCGCAAAAAAGACTGCGGTAAGATATCACATTCCTGCTACTTTTTCAGGCGCGACATGGAATCACTTCTTCGTCGTACAGGGAGAGGGGAGAGAGGAGGAAGAGGATGACGTTCCTCTGATCCTTCGAAGGAGGAAGATCGCGGATCTTCCATCCAGCGATGTCCCAGGCTGCCCCACAGAGACTACAGCTGCCGAAGAGGTGGCCGTGGCTGACCCTGCGACCACCGAAGATCTGGTGGTTGCGGGTGACCTTCCAATTCCTGAAGCCCCCGGGGTTTCAGGGTCAGTCATCTCTGCTTCCCTGGTCGAAGGGACGACTAAGGTAAAGGATCTTTTCGATCATTCCCTCCATAACTCTTTCTGCATATTTGATAAGTTAATGTATATACAGGAAGGAGAACTTCCCCCTGGGTCCACTGGGGATTCCAGGGAGGAAAATCCTCCTCCTCCGCGGACAGAGGAGGAAGTAGACGAACGAAGGCTGGCTGTGATGGTTCCAGCAACTCAGGAATCGTCAAGGCCTTCGGATGAAGCCCCATCAATTAGCCCGGTGGTCCAGGTAAAGACTTATGTGTTTTTAACTGTTCCCTAAGAATATGCCTGTAACATGATATTTCCAGGGGGGTGCTGTCTTATTTACCATCAGCAAGGCAAGAACCGGAGACGGCTCTCCTTCGCAAGGGGAGTTGTCCCAGAAGTCCCAGGAACGAATGGGATTTCGAATAAGGTAAGAACTCTTATTCGACAGTAATCTTATATAAAAACTGTCTGACCCACTCTTCCTGTTAGGCAAAAGAAGACAGCGCCTATACCTTCAACCGCCACTGGGGAGGTTGAAGCTAGGGCTAATGAGGGAGCCTCTAATGAAGAGCGCTCTACTCCCGTGGTTCAGGAAATCGTCCGGACCGCGGGAGGTGAATCAAGCACAGGGACTAGGTCACCGCCAGTGGCCTCTGGGGGTGGCGTCCGGCCGGCACTCCCATCAACTGTCCCCGTTGCAGGTACTTCAGGCGCGCTAGCAAGGATTCCTGCTAGCATGGATGATGCTGCTTTAAATAAGTTTATGAAGGTATGATGACTCCTGTTTCGGCGTTTGAATCGCCTTTAGAGCATACTTGACTCTCTTGCTTTGTGTCACAGGGCTTGTCATGGGTGACGAGCCAGTCGCATGCTGCAATGGCTAGCATGGCGACTGTTCAAAAAGATCGTGACGGCTTGCGCAAGTGAGTATCGTCATCCTTCTGTTAATATAAGTAGGCTTTAATTGTGACTAACCTGATTTTGCTGCAGAGAGGTTACGTTCTTGAAGAAGGAGTTAACCAAGATAAAGCTGAACTCAGTTACAGAGTTTCAGAAACTACGGACTGAAATCAATAGACTTCAGTCTGAGAATGTTGGTAAGTCGATTCCCAACTTGAGAAGACTTAAAGACATTTCTTGTTCATAACCTCTTTTCTTTGTGCAGCGCAAGCAGGTCGTATTAAACAGCTCAGCCAGGACAAAATGCTTCTCGAGTCCTCGCTCGACCACACCAATCAAGTGGTCAAAGAGTTGAGTCTACTGGTCTTCGAAAAACTGAAGGCCATAGCCAGCCTTTTGAATACCAATGTGGTAGAGTTGAGGAAGGACAACCCAGATGTCAGCGATTGGGCATCACTGCTTACAACTCAAGCAGAATCACTGCTCGAATATCTCCCTGGAGATTTACGGCGACGTGAAGAGATGATCAGGACGAGAGTCCGATCAGCCGCATCCGCCGTACTCAGCCGGGTTCGACTTCACCATGGCTCAGATGCGAATCTGAGCGCGCTGGTGGGACCGGTTGAGGTCGAGAGTGACGAACTGCTTGACGCCGTTATCGAAGAAGTTAAGCCCTTCGTTGACAAGCTCTTGGCTGAGCTAAGGATCGAATGATCCTTGTATTTTGTAACCAAACAATTGTAATTACAATGCTATGTATGTAAAATTATTTTTTCAAGAGAAAGTGCATATTCACATCATAAGTTTCATACTATAAGTATATTCCTCTAGCCCCCGCCTCTGTTTTGTGAATACTGAAGTCTTAGTATTTTAAACAGAGGAAAACATAAGTATGATGACCAGGGATATGTGCTTCAAGCAGATGGTCAAGATTAAAGTAACATTTTAACCCTATTGCAAACTGGTAGCCACCCAAATGACCGAAGACTAGCCAGATAGTCCCGTGTGCGTTGAGAAACGGCTTATTTAGGAGAGACTTATCTGGAAGTGATCATGAGATTGACCAGCGAATCCAGTTGAAAAATGCTGTAATAACCTAACCGCCGGCGATCAGCCCCCAGGTCGAATTAGTATAATTTGGGCTTAAAGAAAAACACTCATTGTATGAAAACAAGACATGCTTTTTATGAAAAGATGCTAATTGAACAGGAAAAAAGTGATTGGAATACTTACACATAAAACTTGCGAAGTTGATCGATGTTCCAAGTATTGGACAAAATCCGACCATCCTCCATGGCTAACCGCGCAGATCCTGACCGCGGCACTGAGACGACAGTATATGGTCCCTCCCACTTTGGGGAGAATTTATTGCGGTTAGACTGGTCTTGAATTTTTCGTAAAACCAAGTCGCCCACGTTGAGATCACGTGGTCGCACCTTTTTACTGTGATACTTGCGTAGAGCCTGCAAGTATACCGCGGACTTAATCAGGGCGCGATCACGCCGTTCTTCCAGGAGGATGAGATCTCGCGATCGTTGTTCGGATTGGTTGACCTGTTCGAATTGATTCGTGCGAACAGATCCAATACTTACTTCCATAGGCAACACAGCCTCGGCTCCATAGACCAAATGGAAGGGTGTCTCACCGGTGGCTCGACTAGAGGTAGTTCGTAGTGCCCATAGAACAGTATAGAGCTCGTCTGCCCAAGCCCCCGAGCGGGTCTTGAGGCGATCAAAAACACGTTTTTTGATACCTTGCAGTACTTGCCCATTGGCCCGTTCTACGGCACCATTGCTTTGTGGATGTGCCACGGAAGCAAAGCACACCTTGGTCCCAATCTGATCGCAGTAGTCTAGGAAAAGACCGCTAGCGAACTGAGAACCGTTGTCTGTGATGAGACGGTTTGGAACACCAAATCGTGCCACAATGTTCTTGTGAAAGAACTTTTGTGCGGCTAATGCAGTAATATTTCGTACTGGTTTGGCCTCAATCCACTTTGTGAACGTGTCAATGGCTACAAACAAAAACTTGTATCCATTGACCGCTTGTGGCATAGGATCGACGATGTCCATTCCCCAGATCGCGAAAGGCCATGCGAGAGGAATAGTTTGTAATGCATAAGCAGGTTGATGAACCTGTCTTGCATGAAACTGACATTGTGGACATATCTTGACCATAAACTTGGCATCATCGAGTGCCGAAGGCCAGTAGAATCCCTGTCGAAAAACTTTTCCGACCAGTGTTCGGTATGACGCGTGTGCACCGCATACACCGTCATGTATTTCTTTCAAGAGGGATTTTCCTTCCTCCTGAGATATGCAGCGCATGAATACTCCTTGAGTACCCTTTCTGTACATAACCCCATCTATGAGTTTGTACAGACGCGCCTTTCGAATTAACCGATCGCTTTTGGTTTCGTCCCCGGGTAGGGTCCCATGTTCAAGATAAACCCTCAATGGATGAGTCCAATCTTGTTCCTGACCGAGGTTGGCAACGAAGGCTATTGCCGGATCATCCTCGACCGAAGTCATGATCGAAGGATGGTCCAAGTGTTCAACGAACACTCCTGCCGGAGCGGATGAGCGTGAGGATCCAATTTTGGATAATTGGTCTGCGAGAATGTTGTCCTTTCGCGGGATGTATTGGACTTCGAAGTGACTGAAGTGTTTTTCCAATCTCCTCACTTCCCCCAGGTAATGAGCCATTGTCTCATCGGAGGTGCTGTACTCCTTGTTTACCTGGTTTACGACCAGCTGTGAGTCCCCCCTCACCACTAATCGACGGACTCTGAGGAATTTTGCTGCCCGGAGCCCTGCAAGAAGACCTTCATACTCTGCTGCATTGTTGGTTGCAACAAAGTGTAGTTGGATGACATACTTAAGCTGTTCACCCTGAGGTGTAACTAAGACCACCCCAGCCCCCGAGTGTTGAAAACTACGGGAGCCGTCAAAGTACATTGTCCAATAATCGGGGCACTCCAGTTCCTTTTCCAACTGCACGGGTGGCTCAGGGTTGGTCCATTCAACCACAAAGTCGGCCAAAACCTGAGACTTAACCGCCGTGCGAGGGGTAAAGTGGATCTCAAAGGCACCGAATTCGACCGCCCATTTGGCGATTCGACCAGATTTTTCTGGGTTTCGGACAATATCCCCTAAAGGAAAAGAGGAAGGTACTGTGATCTTGTGTGCTTGAAAGTAATGTCGTAGCTTACGGGAAGCCATCAGTAGCGCGTAAAGTATCTTCTGGACCTCAGGGTAGCGCTCCTTAGGATCATGAAGTACTTCGCTCACATAGTAGACGGGTCTGTGCACTCCTTCCCTTTCCGCGATCAGAACTGCGCTGACCGCGTGTGGGGTGGCCGCCAAATACAGAAGCAATGGTTCATCCTTTTCAGGAGACACCAATACTGGCGGACTGGATAGATATGTTTTTACCTCCTGAAACGCTTTTTCGGCCTCCTCTGACCACGTGAAGTTATGATGTTTCCGCAAGGCTTTAAAGAAAGGTAGTCCCCTTTCGCCTAATCGCGATATGAAACGACTTAAAGCCGCCATGCGACCAGCCAGGCGTTGAACGTCCTTCATGGTCGAGGGCGACCTCATTTGTTCAATAGCTCTGATTTTCTCAGGATTAACCTCAATGCCCCTGGAACACACAAGAAAACCAAGAAGCTTTCCTGAAGAAACCCCGAAAGAACATTTCTCCGGGTTCAATTTTATTCCAAAGCGATTCAAGTTACAGAAGGTTTCAGCAAGATCGTCCAAATGAGACAATCTTTTGGTACTCTTTACAACCAAGTCGTCTACATATGCTTCGAGATTGCGCCCTATCTGGGAAAGAAAGGTCTTTTGCATCAAGCGCTGGTACGTGGAACCAGCGTTCTTGAGACCGAACGGCATTCTGACGTAGCTGTACGTGCCGAACGGGGTGATGAAGGCAGTTTTCTCTTCATCGTCTTCTGCCATGCTAATTTGATGATATCCCGAGTAGGCATCCAGAAAACTCATCAGTTCGCAACCCGCAGTGGAGTCAACCAGCTGGTCGATGCGGGGAAGGGGAAAGTCGTCCTTCGGACAGGCACTGTTAAGGCTAGTATAGTCGACGCACATGCGCCACTTGCCATTTGACTTGCGGACCATGACCGGATTGGCGAGCCAGTCCGGGTGATTCACCTCGCGGATGAACCCGGCTTGTAAGAGTTTGTCTAACTCTTCTCGGATGGCTTCCTGTCGGTCGGTGGCAAAACGCCTGAGCTTTTGCTTTATTGGTCGTTGTCCAGGTCGGATTGCTAACCTGTGCTCAATTACTTCCCTTGGGACACCGGGCATGTCGGACGGTTTCCACGCAAACACATCTGCGTTAGCCCGGAGGAAAGCAACGAGGTCGAGTTCCTATTTGTCATCCAGGGTTGACCCAACCCGAATTGTCTTGGATGGGTCATCTGGGTACAAAGGAACTTGTTTGAGTTTCTCATCTGGTCGAGGAGCAGCCCTGATCGCATCGGTGGCGACAGTGGCGACCTGAGTGTCCCGGAGGGGAAGTTGATCGACCATCTCCAAAGATAGCCGGTCGCACGTGAGTGCCACGTTGCGACTACCTCGGACCGAAATGACACCTTTGGGGCCAGGCAATTTCCCGCACTGATAAGCATAGTGCGTTGCCATCATGAACTTAGCGAGAGTAGGCCTGCCAAAGATTGCATTATAAGCTGAATCACAATCGATTACATCGAAAGTAACCAATTCTGTTCGGAAGTTATCTGGTTCTCCCAGAGTGACCGGGAGGACCACTTGTCCCAATGGCATCATGGAGGGGCCTGGGATTATCCCATAAAACGGATGGATTATGGGCTTGATCTTCGAACGAGGAATTTGCATCTCGTCGAGTGTCTTGACCAATAAAAGATCAAGGGAACTTCCCCCGTCGATCAGGACCCTTTCGACTCTCGCGTTACTGATGATTGGGGTAATAACCAGAGGTAATCTCAATGGTCGAGTTAGCCCCGCAGGACAGTCAGCGCGGTCGAATGTCAAAGGCATATCCGACCAACGGGGATATTGAGGTTCACCAAGGGATGTCTCCGTTTGGTTAACCTCTCGGCAAAAAGTTTTAAACTGCCTTTTGGAAACGAAAGAGGAGGAACCTCCGAAAATGACATTAACATGATTTTGAGGTACCTGGTAAGCCATTTCTTCGTCTCCATCGATGTCTCTAACCCCGCACGCCTGCTCTTTGGGCGGTAAGGTCGGCATTGGCCCAGCTCCTTGGTAGAAATCAGCCAGCTGTTTCAACCAACTCCTGCAGTTTTTGAGATCGTGGCCTGCGGAATTGTGGAGTGGACACCACCTTTTGCCCTCCTGCGGATTAGTTGATTTTTCTGGCTGGTCGGAATCCCGGCCACCAGAAGCAGCTTTACTTTTGAAAGAAAACTTATTACCTTTGGTCGAAGGTGGTTTCTCCGCGACCGCGACCTCACGGTGCTGTCCAGAGCGGTTCCTCTTCGACTTTTTTGACTTCCCACCCGATGAAGACTCCGGCTTTTTGCTCGAGTCTTCTTTCTTGACGTCCTTGAAGCCTGGTTGGGGCGGTAGGTCCCCCTTGTCAACCATTCGGTTCCATTCGACTGCCTCGGCTGCTTCGGAGTATCGATCAGCCATATCGAACAGATCGGCCACCGATCGAGGAGGGTGAATGAGCAAGTCTTCAGTGAATCTCCGGTATCGAACGGCATGCTTAAATTCCCTGATTACGGAACCATCAGATATGTTCGGGATGGTATTTCTTACCCCGACAAACCTCTTGACAAACTGCCGAAGCGTTTCGGTCGAAGTTTGCCGCAATCTATGCAAGTCGTCCTCCTTACCCGGCTTTTGGTAACAGTTTTGGAAATTGCTAAGGATGGCATCGCATAGCATTTCCCAATTGTAGATAGAACCCTCAGGCTGATTGAACAACCAAGTTCTAGCCGGTCCTATGAGGACTGTTGGCAGGTAGTTAGCCATGACCTTGTCATCGCCTCCTACGGCTTGGATGGCAGTAATATAGATCTGAAGAAACTCGGATGGGTTCTGAGTTCCGTCAAACCTCTCGATGGCCCCTGGTCGAAATTATCGGGCCAAACGACCACTCGTAGGCCAGGCGAGAAAGCTTTGCAACCAACGTAAGGACCGTGGACCGTCCTGCGACTTTCGGTCAGGTTTCGAGCAAACTCACTTAACGGCGGGGTGACTCGAGGTTCCAAATGAGAATGAACGGGAACTCGATCCCTACTGCGAGAGTCCTGCATTCGCCTATATATGTCCTGTCGGGACGGTATAGGCGGCGGGAAACTCCGTCGACCAGAGCCAAAATGAGGACCATCTCGATCCCGGGAATGTGTCACTGAGCGGGAAGAGGCTGTTGGGGTCGCCTCAGATGCGACCTCATCCAATCTTTCCGCCAGGATCCTGTAAAAGGCCGGTCTCTGCGCATCCGTGACCGTAGGAGGAAAGTTACGCATGACTTCCGCGATAGATCGCAGTCGACCATGGGTACTTCTCCCAGGGGCACCGGGTGTTATTGTTTCCTCGTCCACTGGGAAATGCTCCGGTGGTAAGGAAGGAGTCTGGTCACGTCTATGACCACGCGACCGTCGAGAAGAACTCGGGGCAGCATCGTAACGAGCCTGCGCATCTTGAAGAGCCTCTAGGGCAGTTCTGCGTAGTTCGTTGTTTTGTTGCTCGAGATCTTGCTCCTCCTTCTGTTTGCGATCTTGTTCTTCCCTGGCAGCCTGTTGATCGGGAGTTTCCTCCGACAACGCAGCAAACTGCCTAGGGAGAGAAGTCGCCGATGGGGAGAACATCTCGGTTTGTTCCTAGTCGGACTCGAAATCAAAGAGACGGTGAAGGTTATCAGGGTCGAATCTTCCTGGGCTAACCTCGGGGTCACCATCGTACTTTCCCTCAGCGGGATCGTACGATGGGCCGGACTCATCACCTAGCACATTAAGAACCTCTGTGGGTTCTGACCCTGTGCCAGTTGCCTCCTGGTCGATCATCATGACTTGGGAAGATGATTCATCCTGTGGAAGATTCTGGCCTTCGACCTCTTCCATCGGAACGGGATCACTTGGAGAAGGCATTGGGATATGAGCATAATCCTCGAGATCGAAATCATTCTCGGAATCATATGCTCCAGCCATGTTTCGGCGAACCTCCGAATTTTAATTAGGACGCCTTGAGAAAGGCCCCACGGTGGGCGCCAGCTGTCGACGATTCGGACTCGGGGTCCTCAGCCGAACTTATGCAGAATTTGTAATAGTGAGACCTTTCAAGATGACCCTTCGGGAAGGTATGCTGAACAATGGAGAACAGGAACACAGAGAATTTAGACAGGTTCGGGCCCTCGATGGTGGGAGTAAAAGCCCTACGTCCTGTTGAGATTTCACTAAGTGTGGTAAAATGTTTACAAATGGGAGGAAAAGTCCTCACAGGCAAGGATTTTTCCTATAAAAGTGTACAAAAATAAGCTAAAGAAGACTTAAGAATGCTATATGAGATATGCCGCAGACTTGGCTAACTTGGATCTCTCCTCCGATTGACACTTCATGCCATCCTTTTATACTGCTTGAAAGGGTGCCATGTGAAGGAAACTGCATCAATTGGTTGCTCGGACGGTTAGATACGGTTTTTGAAACTGCTCTTGACCTCCACGCAGGTTAAACACGTGTTATTCATGAATAACTGTACGTGTTAACCCCCTGACGGTTGATTTTCCATGTGTAGGAATCTTCGGGATATTCAGAATATCCTGTCATATAGACAACCGAATAGATAGATCCCAGGTATCCTGATCGGTAGACGTTCTGACCGCGGGATTTAGCTGACCGCGTAATATCCCGAATGTGTAGTTCGCGTATAGGCCACGAACTTCTGACCGCGCAAGGCCTACGGTCTGACCGCATAAAGCTGCGACTTGATCGCGTAAAGCTTGCGACCTCGTGGTGATGCCTCTCAAAATAACTTGAGTTCGCATCTCCAGACACATGCTCTGGCTCGAACCTGTCTTGAACCAGAAGTTTATTAGAAGTGACCCGGGTGTCAATCCTCGTCAATGTCCATTCCCCAGATCGCGAAGGGCCATGCGAGAGGAATAGTTTGCAATGCATAAGCAGGTTGATGAACCTGTCTTGCATGAAACTGACACCGTGGACACATCTTGACCATAAGCTTGGCATCATCGAGTGCCGAAGGCCAGTAGAATCCCTGTCGAAAAACTTTTCTGACCAGTGTTCGGTATGACGCGTGTGCACCGCATACACCGTCATGTATTTCTTTCAAGAGGGATTTCCCTTCCTCCTGAGATATGCAGCGCATGAATACTCCTTGAGTACCCTTTCTGTACATAACCCCATCTATGAGTTTGTACAGACGCGCCTTTCGAATTAACCGATCGCTTTTGGTTTCGTCCTCGGGTAGGGTCCCATGTTCAAGATAGACCCTCAATGGATGAGTCCAATCTTGTTCCTGACCGAGGTTGGCAACGAAGGCTATTGCCGGATCATCCTCGACCGAAGTCATGATCGAAGGATGGTCCAAGTGTTCAATGAACACTCCTGCCGGAGCGGATGAGCGTGAGGATCCAATTTTGGATAATTGGTCTGCTAGAATGTTGTCCTTTCGCGGGATGTATTGGACTTCGAAGTGACTGAAGTGTTTTTCCAATCTCCTCACTTCCCCCAGGTAATGAGCCATTGTCTCATCGGAGGTGCTGTACTCCTTGTTTACCTGGTTTACGACCAGCTGTGAGTCCCCCCTCACCACTAATCGACGGACTCCGAGGAATTTTGCTGCTCGGAGCCCTGCAAGAAGACCTTCATACTCTGCTGCATTGTTGGTGGCAACAAAGTGTAGTTGAATAACATACTTAAGCTGTTCGCCCTGAGGCGTAACTAAGACCACTCCAGCCCCCGAGTGTTGAAAACTACGGGAGCCGTCAAAGTACATTGTCCAATAATCGGGGCACTCCAGTTCCTTCGCCAACTGCACGGGTGGCTCAGGGTTGGTCCATTCGACCACAAAGTCGGCCAAAACCTGAGACTTAACCGCCGTGTGAGGGGTGAAGAGGATTTCGAAGGCACCGAATTCGACCGCCCATTTAGCGATTCGACCAGATTTTTCTAGATTTCGAACAATATCCCCTAAAGGAAAAGAGGAGGGTACTGTGATCTTGTGTGCTTGAAAGTAATGTCGTAGCTTACGGGAAGCCATCAGTAGTGCGTAAAATATCTTCTGGACCTCAGGGTAGCGCTCCTTAGGACCATGAAGTACTTCGCTCACATAGTAGACGGGTCTGTGTACTCCTTCCCTTTCCGCGATCAGAACTGCGCTGACCGCGTGTGGGGTGGCCGCCAAATACAGAAGTAATGGTTCTTCCTTTTCAGGAGACACCAATACTGGCGGACTGGATAGATATGTTTTTACCTCCTGAAACGCTTTTTCGGCCTCGTCAGACCACGTGAAGTTATGATGTTTCCGCAAGGCTTTAAAGAAATGTAGTCCCCTTTCACCTAATCGCGATATGAAGCAACTTAAAGCCGCCATGCGACCAGCCAGGCGTTGAACATCCTTCATGGTCGAGGGCGACCTCATTTGTTCAATAGCTCTGATTTTCTCAGGATTAACCTCAATGCCCCTGGAACACACAAGAAAACCAAGAAGCCTTCCTGAAGAAACCCCGAAAGAACATTTCTCCGGGTTCAATTTTATTCCAAAGCGATTCAAGTTACAGAAGGTTTCAGCAAGATCGTCCAAATGAGACAATCTTTTGGTGCTCTTTACAACCAAGTCGTCTACATATGCTTCGAGATTACGCCCTATCTGGGAAAGAAGGTCTTTTGCATCAAGCGCTGGTACGTGGAACCAGCGTTCTTGAGACCGAACGGCATTCTGACGTAGCAGTATGTGCCGAACGGGGTGATGAAGGCAGTTTTCTCTTCATCATCTTCTGCCATGCTAATTTGATGATATCCTGAGTAGGCATCCAGAAAACTCATCAGTTCGTAACCCGCAGTGGAGTCAACCAGCTAGTCGATGCGGGGAAGGGGAAAGTCATCCTTTGGACAGGCACTGTTGAGGCTAGTATAGTCGCCGCACATGCGCCACTTGCCATTTGACTTGCGGACCATGACCGGATTGGCGAGCCAGTCCGGGTGATTCACTTCGCGGATAAACCCGGCTTGTAAGAGTTTGTCTAACTCTTCTCGGATGGCTTCCTGTCGGTCGGTGGCAAAACGCCTGAGCTTTTGCTTTATTGGTCGTTGTCCAGGTCGAATTGCTAACCTGTGCTCAATTATTTCCCTTGGGACACCGGGCATGTCGGACGGTTTCCACGCAAACACGTCTGCGTTAGCCCGGAGGAAAGCAACGAGGTCGAGTTCCTATTTGTCATCCAGGGCTGACCCAACCCGAATTGTCTTGGATGGGTCATCTGGGTACAAGGGAACTTGTTTGAGTTTCTCATCTGGTCGAGGAGCAGCCCTGATCGCATCGGTGGCGACAGTGGCGACCTGAGCGTCCCGGAGGGGAAGTTGATCGACCATCTCCAAAGATAGCCGGTCGCACGTGAGCGCCACGTTGCGACTACCTCGGACCGAAATGACACCTTTGGGGCCAGGCAATTTCCCGCACTGATAAGCATAGTGTGTTGCCATCATGAACTTAGCAAGAGTCGGCCTGCCAAAGATTGCATTATAAGCTGAATCACAATCGATTACATCGAAAGTAACCAATTCTGTTCGGAAATTATCTGGTTCTCCCAGAGTGACCGGGAGGACCACTTGTCCCAATGGCATCATGGAGGGGCCTGGGATTATCCCATAAAACGGATGGATTATGGGCTTGATCTTCGAACGAGGAATTTGCATCTCGTCGAGTGTCTTGACCAATAAAAGATCAAGGGAACTTCCCCCATCAATCAGAACCCTTTCGACTCTCGCGTTACTGATGATTGGGGTAATAACCAGAGGTAGCCTCAATGGTCGAGTTAGCCCCACAGGACAGTCAGCGCGATCGAACGTCAAAGGCATATCCGACCAACGGGGATATTGAGGTTCACCAAGGGATGTCTCCATTTGGTTAACCTCTCGGCAAAAGGTTTTAAACTGCCTTTTGGAAACAAAAGAGGAGGAACCTACGAAAATGACATTAACATGATTTTGAGGTACCTGGTAAGCCATTTCTTCGTCTCCATCGACGTCTCTAACCCCGCACGCCTGCTCTTTGGGCGGTAAGGTTGGCATTGGCCCAGCTCCTTGGTAGAAATCATCCAGCTGTTTCAACCAACTCCTGCAGTTTTTGAGATCGTGGCCTGCGGAATTGTGGAGTGGACACCACCTTTTGCCCTCCTGCGGATTAGTTGATTTTTCTGGCTGGTCGGAATCCCGGCCACCAGAAGCAGTTTTACTTTTAAAAGAAGACTTATTACCTTTGGTCGAAGGTGGTTTCTCCGCGACCGCGACCTCACGGTACTGTCCAGAGCGGTTCCTCTTCGACTTTTTTGACTTCCCACCCGGTGAAGACTCCGGCTTTTTGCTCGAATCTTCTTTCTTGGCGTCCTTGAAGCCTGGTTGGGGCGGTAGGTCCCCCTTGTCAACCATTCGGTTCCATTCGACTGCCTCGGCTGCATCGGAGTATCGATCAGCCATATCGAACAGATCGGCCACTGATTGAGGAGGGTGGATGAGCAAGTCTTCAGTGAATCTCCGGTATCGAATGGCATGCTTAAATGACCTGATTATGGAGCCATCAGATATGTTCGGGATGGTATTTCTTACCCCGACAAACCTCTTGACAAACTGCCGAAACGTTTCGGTCGAAGTTTGCCGCAATCTATGCAAGTCGTCCTCCTTACCCGGCTTTTGGTAACAGTTTTGGAAATTGCTAAGGATGGCATCGCATAGCATTTCCCAATTGTAGATAGAACCCTCAGGCTGATTGAACAACCAGGTTCTAGCCGGTCCTACGAGGACTGTTGGCAGGTAGTTAGCCATGACCTTGTCATCGCCTCCTGCTGCTTGGATGGCAGTGATATAGATCTGAAGGAACTCAGATGGGTTTTGAGTTCCATCAAACCTCTCAATGGCCCCTGGTCGAAACTTATCGGGCCAAACGACTGCTCGTAGGCCAGGCGAGAAAGCTTTGCAACCAACGTAAGTACCGTGAACCGTCCTGCGACTTTCGGTCGGGTTTCGAGCAAACTCACTTAATGGCGAGGTTACTCGGGGTCCCAAACGAGAGTGAACGGGAACTCGATCCCTACTGCGAGAGTCCTGCATTCGCCGATATTTGTCCTGTCGGGACGGTAAAGGTGGCGGGTAACTCCGTCGACCAGAGCCAAAATGAGGACCATCTCGATCACGGGAATGTGTCACTGAGCGGGAAGAGGCTGTTGGGGTCGCCTCGGATGCGACCTCGTCCAGTCTTTCCGCCAGGATCCTGTAAAAGGCCGGTCTCTGGGCATCCGTGACCGTAGGAGGAAAATTGCGCATGACTTCCGCGATAGATCGCAGTCGACCATGGGTACTTCTCCTAGGGGCACCAGGTGTTATTATTTCCTCGTCCACTGGGAAATGCTCCGGTGGTAAGGAAGGAGTCTGGTCACGTCTACGACCACGCGACCGTCGAGAAGAACTCGGGGCAGCATCGTAACGAGCCTGCGCATCTTGAAGAGCCTCTAGGGCAGTTCTGCGTAGTTCGTTGTTCTGTTGCTCGAGATCTTGCTCCTCCTTCTGTTTGCGATCTTGTTCTTCCCTGGCAGCCTGTTGATCGGGAGTTTCCTCCGACAACGCAGTAAATTGCCTAGGGGGAGAAGTCGTCGATGGGGAGAACATCTCGGTCTGTTCCGAGTCAGACTCGAAATCAAAGAGACGGTGGAGGTTATCAGGGTCGAACCTTCCTGGGCTAACTTCAGGGTCACCATCATACTTTCCCTCAGCGGGATCGCATGACGGGCCGGATTCATCACATAGCACATTAAGAACCTCTGCGGGTTCTGACCTTGTGCCAGTTACCTACTGGTCGATTAACATGACTTGGGGAGATGATTCACCCTGTGGAAGATTCTGGCCTTCGACCTCTTCCATCGGAACGGGATCACTTGGAGAAGGCATTGGGATATGAGCATAATCCTCAAGATCGAAATCATTCTCGGAATCATATGCTCCAGCCATGTTTCGGCGAACCTCCGAATTTTAATTAGGACGCCTTGAGAAAGGCCCCACGGTGGGCGCCAGCTGTCGACGATTCGGACTCGGAGTCCTCAGCCGAACTTATGCAGAATTTGTAATTGTGAGACCTTTCAAGATGACCCTTCGGGAAGGTATGCTGAACAATGGTGAACAGGAGCACAGAGAATTTAGACAGGTTCGGGCCCTCGATGGTGGGAGTAAAAGCCCTACGTCCTGTTGATATTTCACTAAGTGTGGTAAAAGGTTTACAAATGGAAGGAAAAGTCCTCACAGGCGAGGATTTTTCCTGTAAAAGTGTACAAAGATAAGCCAAAGAAAGCTTATTAAAATGCTATATAAGGTGTGCCGTAGACTTGGCTAACTTGGATTCTCTCTCTTGATTGATGCTCCATGCCATCCTTTTGTACTGTTTGAAAGGGTGCCATGTGAAGGAAACTGCATCAATCGGTTGCACGGACGGTTGGATGCGGTTTTTGGAACTGCTCTTAACCTCCACGTAGGTTAAACACGTGTTATTCATGGATAACTGTACGTGTTAACCTCCTGACGGTTGATTCTCCACGTGTAGGAATCTTCGGGATACCTAGAATATCCTGTTGTATGGACAACCGAATAGATGGATCCCAAGTATCCTGATCGGCAGATGTTCTGACCGCGGGATATTGGCTGACCGCGCAATATCTCGAATGTGTAGTTCGCGTATAGCCTACGAACTTCTGACCGCGCAAGGCTTACGGTCTGACCGCGTAAAGCTGCGACCTGATCACGTAAAGCTTGCGACCTCGTGGTGATGCCCCTCAGAATAGCTTGAGTTCGCATCACCAGATACATGTCTGGTCCGAACCTGTCTTGAACCAGAAGTTTATTAGAAGCGACCCGGGTGTCAATCCTCGTCACCGCTGCCTCCTTCTCAAAAGAGATCTGTTACATTTGAAGGTACCTTGTGAGACAAATTGCCTTATATACACTTGTGCGCACACAGTTTACGAGGTTAGCCAACTTACCATTCGCCTCACAACGTCGGCGTCCCCAGGGGTTGCGAACTGCACAGACCCCGTGGACGACACGGACCCCCTCCCCCTCCACCATCGCTTGCACCTCTCATCCCGGATCTCGGAGAGCGGCAACTCAGGGGTGTCGATGACAGGATTTTGTTCGTCTTCCTTCTTCCACTGTTCCTCCTTCCCCGCATAGCCCCGGGATCCGAGCCGATGCGGGTGGTCGTTCCTCTTCTGGATCGCCCTATTCTTCTCGCTAAGGGCCTTGAACTCCTCAGTCCCCTGCTGCTTGGTGAATTCCTCCCATACCTCCTCCGATATGAAGGGGTACTTCTCGCAAGGAGATTTCCCCGCAGCGAGGAAGTTACTGACGAGCCAGCTCTTAAAGGTTTTCCATGTTCCGTTCATGTCCTTCAAGCAGGCAGTCCTAGGTGTATCGTCGGGGATGTTCCACTTAGCCTGTTTCCGAAAAATGCATACAATTAATCACGAGTTAGTTAAACTTTAGTATAAGCCAAGAGAACGTGATTACGAAAGAGTTCAGCGATTTCAGTTCATTTAACCTTCACTTCCGCCCACAACCTATCCCTCTCGTCCGCCGTCACGTCCTTCCAACTCTGGACGGTGATCTTCACCCTTTCTTTCGCCAACAGCCCAACGTAGGCCGCGTACTTCCCAGCATTCTTTCCAATCGGCCTCCCAAATTGGTTGAACTCACAAGAAAGATCCGTGCGTTTGGCCAAACGCCCCAACGTCGTCGCGCCTCGCCCCACCCTCTTGCGCTAGGATGTAACAGCCCCATCTTCAGTAGTTACGATGGGGTTGGCCCTAGTCGAACCACTAGTACCATCCGATGAAGACGACGACATGTATTCCCCTACAAAACCTTCAACAAACCATATATATGGCAATTAATTCGCCTTGGAGTTCCATAACTCAGCCCAGGACTGGAGACTAACTAGAGTGGCAAAAGGGAAAATAATACAAAAAGAAAGACATGCATAAATTACTTACTGAACTCTTCAGAAATATTTTCTATCGGTAAACACATGAGCTGCCGATAGACCATAACAATTACCTCCACACAAGACAATTTTTCTATCGGCAAACACGTGAGATACCGATAGAACATAACAATGTTCTCTACATATGGAATTTTGTTGACAAGCCACCATTCACTGTCATCACATAACATTCTCGATGATTTGCTACACTAATATTCATGGGCCAGCATTATTATTTCACACGTAAATATGCACACAAGCATCTAAGTGCCACTGTGCATAATCTTTAGCCTAGCCTGTATGTGAGTCATCAGGACTTCACAGCTATTAGGTTGGGAAAAGTCATGTATATAGGCATTTGAAACATATACATCGAAGACCCATCCACATTGCCATATATTCATACGAAGTGAGTAAAAATTCCCAACCAAACTAGTACATTGCATGGCTCATGTCCTTCCAGATCCAAATTAAGTTTTACTACTTGTGCAGAAAAATTTTCTATCGGTAAACACATGAGCTGCCGATAGAATATGTGTAAGAACACCTCCAACATATAATCTGCATTACATGGCAGTTGGATACAATTGATCACACATACAGCAGTATAGAGAAGTTAAAATCTCAAAACAGGTTCATTACAGCACTGGAACATATTATGTAAACCCTAATTAAAATCAACATTGCCTGCGGAATGTACATAAGCCAACACAATAGGGAACCCTAGTGTAATTGCAAAACTCGAAGAATTAGTACGTGCAAAACACTAGGATCAAATAAAGAAGATGCTGGAAATAGAACGACGAATTAGGGTATTTACGGCGGCGATCAGTTCTGGTGATGGAGAGGCGGTGTAGAACGCAGCAGCGGCGGGCGAAGGACGAAAATAAGAACCGGTGGCAGTGACGAACCAGTGTCCAACCGGCGATCGTCGTGTGGGAGAGAGGAAGTGAGTGCTCACGGCGGAGGTTGGGGTTTTCTTCGCTCTCGAAGAGACGCAGTGCTCTAAGGTGGAACTGTTCGAGTGGAGGGAAACTAAAGGGCCGTGTACGAGTAATAAAGTAGCGGAGGAACTTTTCTATCGGTATAACAAAATGATACCGATAGACTTATGTAATTTTCTATCGAAACAACAAAATAATACCGATAGAAAAAGTAAATTTCCCGGAAAAATATTTGAATTAGTGGATGCATTTTTCTATCGGTATAAACAATAAAATCCCGTGAGACCAATTTTCCACAGCAAAATTTTTTAAAGTGCTTGAGATTGGGTGCCATTTTTCTATCGGTAAAAACAACAAAATACCGTGAGAGTAATGAAAAGGTGCCCTTTTCTATCGGTATAAACAAAAAAATCCCGTGAGCCCAATTTTCCCCAGAAAATTTTTTTAATTAAGTGCTTGAGATTTGTGTGCCCTTTTTCTATCGGTAAAAACAACAAAATACCGTCAGAGTAATGAAAAGGTACACAATTTAACATCAAACAGACCGTGGTTGAAAGCTGCAGAATGTTAAAGAAAGAGGGAAGATAGCCGGAAAATTGGAAAATTGACATAAAAAGAAATTGTTCATTCATTGTTGTTTTATCACTTACAAAAAAAAATAAAACCCAAAATGCTAGGTCAAGGGGTGGTCTTAGCCCTGGCTGCATGTAGAATAGAGTCAGTTAGACTTGCAGCCAGGACGCAGGACTCCTCTAGCGACAAGTTGTCCCTAGGATCAACTACTACCGCGTCGAGAAGGCCTGCGACCTCCCTCAGCTTCGCTATGGTATCCTTCATAGTCAAACCGCAGCCAACGATGGTCATATCCGCGGCTTTCTTCTCCTCGCGAAGATGCCTCGTCCTCGCCCTAGCATTGTCACCATCCGTCTTCATGCGCTTAATGCGCTGGAAGAGATCGTCAAGGTCAAGCCGTAGCTGAGTGTGCTTGTCTGTAAGGAGCTTGTGCTCCTCTTGGAGGGCCCTCAGGTCAGCCTTCACTTTGGCAGTGTCTTCCACGGCTACCATTCCCTGTGCAAATCAACAGGTCAAGAATGAACTGAACATGGATTAACAATACAGGGGTAAACCGAGGAGATTTAGAGTTCTTACCGGGGAGGGCGTGGATGACGATCCCATGGAGGTTGCCATTGTGAAAGAGAAGATGAGGAGTCGAACCGTTCGAGAATTAGAAAAACAACAAAATACCGCGACGCATGGCGAGGTACTTATAGAGTTTCCAAGGCGACGCATGGCGACACGTTTGAGAATTCAAAGCGGCAGAGTCTTCTTCTATCGGTAAAAACAGGAAAAAACCGTCAGACAACAAATACCGTGAGACAAACGAATTTATTCTAACGGTAAAATAGAACAATACCGATAGAAAACGTTTTGAAGTGCCTGAGAGAAGATGTCCTTCTCTATCGGTATAAATAACAAAATACCGTCAGAAAAAAGGGATTTTTGCTGAACTTAATTTGAAGAGGCTGCGATGAGATTTTTGCAAGTGCTATTTGAAGGGAAGAATTAAATATTTACAGGATAAAGGTACTGTACATGTTAGAACTCATGCTGTGGAGTAAAATTGAGATGTATTAATGCTGTGAACTAGCTTATCATTAAATTCTAAAGAAAAATGTACTGCCTGATGTATTAATGATAAGTTCCTCACCTTGCTGCAGAACTTGTGGGCTGTTTGCTTGGCATTTATCCCTGAAATAGAAATTAATCATCAATGGTTCTCAACCCATAATCCTTCTTCGTGGTCATCTCGCAGATACGTTGTTTCGTCGATATCTTCAGTACGGATAGATTGAATGTCCTCTAAAAATGGAGGTATTTCATCGAATTGGTTATACTCCTCTTCGTCGACAACATCTTCGACCCCAACAATACGTCTCTTGCTGTGGAGGACAACATGCAAGTTTGGATTGGCCGGGTCAACGATGTAGAATACCTGTGTGGCTTGCTTTGCAAGTATGAATGGATCGTCTTGGTGTCCGACTCTACCAAGATCGACGAGAGTAAACCCGTAACTGTCAACTTGAACACCTCGAGGGATTTCGACCCATTGGCATCGAAACAGGGGAATCTTAAGTAATCCGTAATCGAGCTCCCATATTTCGTCAATAACACCGCAATATGAGTTCAGCGCCCTTACTGACCTGGCATCCTCGGAAATAGCAAACAGTGTCACTCCGCTACATTGCGTGCTACTCTTGGCGTCTTGAGCTCTTGTGTAAAATGAATACCCATTGATGTCGTACCCCTGCCAAGTCCCTACAGTGAATCTTGGGCCTCTAGCCAACCATGTCACAGTTTCACTTACGGAGCCCTCGGCAGCTCGCGTGACTCTTTCTTGGATCCACTCAGCAAATTTCCTGTTATGTTCTCTGCTTACCCAAACGTCTGACTTCGAAGGATTCTGTGACCGTAACATTACCTTGTGCTCGTGTATGTATGGCTCGACCTCCGTCATGTGTTGTAAGACCCAAAAATGTGATTTTGCGTACACATCACGAGCGGGGACGATAGCTTTGAATCCAATCGTTCCAATTCCCTCAAGCCTACCCTCGTGTCGGGACCTAGGAACACCAATTGGGTCAACCCCGGCCATATAATCTGTGCAAAATTCAATCACCTCCTCGGCGGCATAACCTTCCATGATACTCCCCTCGGGTCGACGACGAGTCCTTACGTATCCCTTCAATACACCCATAAATCTCTCAAATGGATACATGTAGCGCAGGCACACAGGTCCACAAAACTTAATTTCTCTGATAAGGTGAACAATCAGATGGACCATAACATCAAAAAAGGATGGAGGGAAATACATCTCGAGCTGACAAAGAGTTGTAACCACGTCGCGTTGCAAAGCGTCCAGTCCATCGGGATCAATTACCTACGAGGACACAGTTGCGCCAAATATTCATATCAGAAAAATCTTTTAATTAAGCTCCACAAATGGAGGTAGTGAACTTATAGTACGAGTGCACGTACTTACCTTGCAAGATATTGCGTTGAAGAAATAACATAGGTTTGTGATTGTCTCTCTGACTTTAACTGGGAGAATGCCTCTGATAGCAATGGGAAGCATCTGTGACATCAAGACATGACAGTCGTGGGACTTCATGCCAACCAGTCTTAGGTCCTTCATAGACACAAGTTTTTTCAAGTTCGCGGAGTACCCACATGGAACTTTAACACCGTGCAGGCACCGACAGAGTTCTGTTTTTTTGCTCTTGGACAACGTGTAGCAGGCCGGGGGGAGGTATGTACGCTTTCCATTCTCTAAAGGTGCAAGCTCAGTCCTTATCCCCATTTCCACCATGTCACGACGAGCTTTCACACCATCCTTTGTCTTTCCCGGAATGTTCAACAACAAACCAATCAAACTGTCACAGACATTTTTCTCTACATGCATGACGTCAATGCAATGTCGAACTTGTAAGTGCTCCCAGTACGGTAGATCCCAGAGAATCGATCTCTTCTTCCAAACATTTTTTTCTCGAGGTTTACAATGCTTACCGAACTCAACTTTGATGTCGTTCACGCGTGAGTAAATCTCCTTACCGGTCAGAAACACTGGAGCTGATCCCTTCTCAGGCTTCCCGTTAAATGATTTCCTCTTCTTACGGTACGTGTGATGCACCGGAAGAAACCTGCGGTGACCCATGTACACTGTTTTCCAGCAGTTTCGTAGCCACATGCTCTCAGTTTCATCTAGGCAAATAGGGCAAGCCTTGGCTCCTTTCGTACTATACCCCGACAAATTGCCGTGGGCAGGAAAATCATTTATGGTGCAAAATATCAGGGCCCGCAAGATGAAATTCTCTTTCTTGTATGCATCCCACACCTGCACACCCTCGCTCCACAATTTCTGTAAGTCCTCGATTAAAGGCGCTAGAAACACGTCAATATCATTTCCGGGTTGTCTGGGTCCTAAGATTAGTAACGCCATCATGATGTACTTGCGCTTCATGCATAACCAAGGAGGAAGATTGTAGATGCATAAAAGAACCGGCCAAGTGCTGTGCCGGCTGCTCATATTACCATGTGGGTTCATACCATCTGTACTCAGCCCGAACCTTACATTCCTAAGTTCGCCGCCGAACTCAGCAAATGTTCTGTTGATGTTTCTCCATTGAATAGAATCAGCTGGGTGTCTCAGTTTTCCGTCTTGTTTCTGGGCTTCAGCATGCCAACGCAAGTGCTTCGCGACTTTCGGATTTGCAAACAGCCGCTTCAATCTAGTATCACAGGCAAGAACCACACAGTTTTTGCCGGGGGCCCTTTCCTTACCTCGTGACGTTCACTGTCAATCCGGTCCCTACGCGTATACCTCGATGCGCCGCATCTTGGACAAACATGCAAACTGGAGTACTCGTTACGGTACAACACACAATCATTTGGGCATGCGTGTATTCTTTCGATTTCCATTCCCAACGGACACAACAGTGTTTTGGCTTGGTAAGTAGATCTTGGCAACTCATTTCCCTCTGGAAGCATGTCCGCTAGAAGATCTAATAGTGCCGTGAAACTCTTATCACTCCAACCGTTTCCTGCCTTCAAGTTATATAATCTCAGCACAGAAGACAGTTTTGTAAATGTTGCACATCCAAGGAACAGAGGCTTCTCAGAGTCAGCAATCAGTTTCTCAAATTCACAGAAGTCATTTTCGTTGTAATCTTCCTCTACATCATGTAACATCTCATCTAGATTGTCATCATCATCATCTATGTGCACATCGGAATGAACATTACCAAAATTGGGATGATCATCGATATTATTGCAATCCACATCCGAGTCGTGCTGATTGGTAGTAGTAGTGCTTGTTTCCTCAAGATCTTTGCCATGCCATATCCAACGGGTGTATCGTGCGTTAAAACCACGACGAATCAAATGACTCTTAAATTGATCAGAGTTGCTAAACCTCTTCAAGTTCATACAATCTGTACAAGGACAGAGCATATTTTTCTCTCCCTTCCTCTCCTTTTGTTGCTCAGCAAATTTAATAAACTCATTCACACCATCCAAATATTCAAGAGTAGTACGTTTTATTCCATACATCCAATATTTCCTGTCCATCTACAATTAACAAAATTTAACGAGTAAGCCATGCATGAAACCTGCCCGATTAAGTTATGTATATGTACATGTACAGCCTCTTACAACAGATACATGTGTTGAACCCTAGCCTGACGAAATTAACACTAATTAACCTAGCTAACTACACAACACAAGCTAGTTAGCTCCTAAAACATGACGCATTTCCAGCTACCAAGCTCCCAAGCTTAGAGCTACAAACTTGGAACTACACAATACAGCTAGCTTGCAAGTAGAGAGGAAGGGAGATCTAGAGGGAGAGAGAGATAAGTGTCGATGATTAAGCGTACCTTAAAGAGAGGGGCGCAATCAACTTCCCTCCAGCCTGCGTTGATCACCCTAGCAGTGTAGCTAGAACTTTCGTCACAAACAGAGGGACACAGAGTGCAACAGAACAAATTAAAGAGCAGCTCAGCAATGGTCGAGTGGGGTTTTCCTTATAATGGACATTTTTCTAACGGTAAATACATGAAATAACCGTCAGACTAACTTAGGTAATTTGCTGCTCACATATTCTATCGGTAAAAACACACACATACCGTTAGAGAATATACATTACTGAGCAAATATATGTGTTTTCCTATCGGTAAATATGTGTACTTACCGTTAGATCATGCATGACACAGCACGCACATGAGTTTTTCTATCGGTATATATGTGTACTTACCATTAGATGATGCATGACACTCGAGCATTAGTTTTTGTATCGGTAAATATGTGCATTTACCGTTAGACTATGCATGACTGAGCAAATATATGTATTTTTCTATCGGTAAAAACACATATTTACCGTTAGAATATGCATGACTGAACAAATATATGTGCTTCCTATCGGTAAATATGTGTATTTACCGTTAGAATATGCATGACTGAACAAATATATGTGTTTTCCTATCGGTAAATATGTGTACTTACCGTTAGAGGAGGTACTGTTACCAAACTGGGACAAACATGCACATGCCATTTCTCACATTCAAGGAATCATATCAATGTAACATCAAACAGATCTTACATCAAACGGATCTTAACTAGAAGATAAAGCAATATATTTCAAGAAATGCTAATTTGTGGATTAACTAGGAGACACAAAAATACTTTTCGTAGGTAGTTGGGACTTCATCTTGCCAAAGAAATTACAGATGCCAGTTCACAAATTCAGGTACAAACATACACATGCCAGTTCACCAATACAAATTCAGGTACAAACATACACATGCCAGTTCACAAATTGAAGTGCATGTCTGAAACAGCAGTACAAATACACACCTACCTACCAATACAATTAAATACACAAATGCTCCCTGCACATTCAAGTTCATGTCCCAATTAGCAATACATGATACACAAATATACAACAGTATACAAATACAACAATTCACACATTCGATGTATATTACAAAAGCCACGTCTGAAATTAACAACAGATCACGACGAGGACCTAGTGGCCCATACATGCATTTTACATAAAAGGGAACCTTTGCAGGTTTCCACAATGCAACTACCGACTACAAGTTAGACCTGATACGTCACAAATCCATTCATCCAAAACAGCAAATGTCTGAACCACATTGGACTTAACCATAGGAGTTCAGTTCGAAGACGCCCGAGGAGCTGGAACTGCCGTTGACATACATTTGTACGTATTGGTGATTTCCTCGGACTCAAACTCGATCAACTCAACTCAACTCAACTCAACTCCATTAACAAAAAGAACCTACCTTCCAAGATGTTGTTCTGTGTAGTGATGGTGTAGAATGGTTGTGCAAATAACAACAATTCTTCTTCTCCAAGCAGGTAAGCATCTGGCCACAAGCTGGTGCATGCAAAAAAATGTAAGATGCTTTCTATAGGTCCTGATTTGAGAAACACGCCGGGCTTAAGCATCTTCTCGACCGAGCCAACCAAGATCTCGCCCTTCACGTCCTTCCAGCTCTCGACGGTGATCTTCACCATTTCTTTCGCCAACAAGCCAACGTAGGCAGCGTACTGCGATGAAGAACCGTGAAATACGTTGCCCCTCACGAGCATCATCCAAGGACCTGAACAGATCATAATCATATTGAAAAGAAGACACATCAAAATGAAGGATACAAAAAAAGCAGAATTATTGCCATAATCGGATTAGAATAATATAACAATATTGCAGAAATTTTACGTACCTTCCTTGGGATGCCGACGTCTAGAGGGCGTCGATGGAGGTGCGGAGGTGCAGCGGTCCCCTGTAGAGGTGCGCCGGCCGTCCATGGAGCTTACGGGTTAGGACTACGAGCCCCAGATGAACTGTGAGAATGAAAGAGACATACCTGTGTATTTATACAATTATATATTTTCTATCGGTAAGAAAACAGAATACCGTTAGTAATAAAAACATCTGTAGAAGCCGAATGGTTCTAGTGGCACAATAAATATTACCGATAGGAATTTTTGTACATACTCTATCGGTGTGTACGTACATTACCGATAGAATATTACTAGTTGTAGAAGGCCAACAGTTCTAAGATATTTTTTGCAATATTTTACCGGTATAAACATTCATTACCGATAGAATAAAACTATTAGAAGACGAACAGTTCTAAGCAATTTTCTATATATTCTAACGGTAAAAGAATCCATTACCGATAGAATAAAAATATTTGTAGAAGGTCAACTATTCTATCGGCGAACTACATATTACCGATAAGAATTTTTAATATACTCTGTCGGTATATTCATACAGTAGCGATAAAATAAGTCTAGTTGTTGAAGTCGACCAGTCCTATCGGCGCACAACATTCTTCCGTCAGTACTTATGCATCTCTTCTAACGGCAAATATGTTCATCACCGCTAGAGTAAATCATACTATTTATTCTATCGGTAAGTTTCTTAGAAACCGATAGGAAAAATACATCCGTCGGGCTTTTATGACCGCGAGGCACATTTTCTATCGGTTTTGTGCTGTTTCTCTAATAACCGATAGAAGATAGGGGTTAGTAGACTGCATTTCTGTACTAGTGATTAGGGGTGATCGGCAAATCACCGAGACCACGGGATATATCCTTGTGTTGAAATTGTGCTTTGTTCTTATTGTGTTAATTATTTGCTCTCATTATCTAAATTGTTTGATTATTTGCTAAATTATTAAAATCGCCTATTCACCCCCCTCTAGTTGATATCCTAGATCCCTTTCAGCCGCAGAGATGGCTGTGGAGTACACCTGTACAAACTTGTAGGGATCGGCTTTCTTGTTGTAGTGCTCAATGTGCGGCGGACGGTATGGTCATGTACATCGAATGCACCGAAGGCAGCAACAAGAGGTTGGTTAGCCCCTTCCACCTCCCTGGGGGACTCCCAGTCATTGTCCCCCTTGACCGGGGAGGCACGTTCGTTGTCCTAGTCAGGGGCGGTCCTAAAGGACCGCCCGCTCGACGGTAGCGTCTCTTCTCTTCAGGTTTGGTGGAGCTGACTTCTTGCACCTCAAATTGCTTCCTAGAGGTGACCATGGCCTTGTTGGCCAGCCTCTTCCTACTATCCGCCAGAGCGGGAGGTTCCTTGTGACCGAGGTAGAGGAGAAGGTTGCGCTTCAAGAGCGGCGACGAGAGGGAACCCTCCCAGCCTTTGCGGTGCACATTCGCTCTACCTCCTCTTGGGTGAAGCAAGTTTGTTCCGCCTGGGGAGCCCAGGGAGGTGGCCCCAGGGGAGGGAGTTGATGCGCATCGAGTGTCGTGGGGACACCAACTTGCATCGGGGCCCCGGGTGTCGGTGGTGTGGGCGCTGGCGTGGGGAAGGTTCCCAATGCGGGGGAGGTTCCCGGCACGTGGAATTCCATGGCCCGAGGAAGGTTCTGGTGTGGGGAAGGCTCCCATTGCAGGGGAGGTTCTCGACGCAGGGAAGGTTCCCGGCGCGGGGACAATTTCGGGCGAGGAGAAGATTCCCGACGTGGAGTGGGTCATGACGCAAGGGAGGTTCCCGGCACGGGGAAGGTCGCTGGCGTGGGGAAGGTTCCCGGTGCGGTGGTCATTGGCGCGAGGAAGATTCACGGGTAGGGACAGTCGCAGCGTGGGGAAGGTTCCTCATAACTAGTGTCCCAATAGGAACAGAGGTGGCTTTCCCATGAACGGGAACAGAGGAGGATACACGAGCGCCGAAGGCCGCGCCAAGGTGCGTAACAACTCTTCGAGAGTGTGTTGGGCATGGAGTTAGCCTTCCACTAGAGCCCTGATTACAACGTCTTCGAAGGCTGACGACATCGTCTAGGGGTAGCTTCTCCCTATTGGTTCAATTGTGATTACCTGGTTCGGGGGAGTGACCACATCAATGGGGCCTCCCTGGAGGTTCGGTGACGCAACGTTCCTGCCAGGAGCGGCGAGGGAAGGAAGCGTCGCTTTCACCCAAAGGTCCTCGAGAGCTTCCCCCTGGGGATCCCCGGGAGGGGGCGCTGCGACAACGGCCTTGTACATGACACGTGTTCGGCCACTCGCTGCTCCAACATCAACAGAAGCTATGGAGACCTCTCAAATTCCACCCACACCGGCAAGTGCTGATCCGAGTTGATTGCGAGAAATACTCTGATGGATGAAGACATCACGTCAACAAACTCAGGATACTTAGAGTCATTTGTTGGAAAGGATGTTTCAAGCAATGCAAAAGGCTCAAAGCCGAGCATTACCCACACCCATGGTTATCCTAAGAGTTAGCTTGGGGGAATTCCAAAAAACTAAACCACCTGTGATATGCACATGCCTTGCTTTAAGATGCGTGCATGTAGTTTGGTCCTAATCTTCCGTTGTAGGAGAAATCTGTGGATAAAGCGAGTTATGACTTAAAGCAATGCCTGAGAATGGTGCTTGGTTGAAGTCTGGTCGAAACAATATGGAACTATGTTTCACGGATTCGGACTGGACGTTTGCCTCTCATACAGTGTTTACTCTTTTGAGTCTCTTGGTTGCATAAGACATCAGTTTTCCTTGATTCTTAATGTGTCGGAAAGCTATTTTGAATACCTTTCCAACCAGTACTTACACAACTGACTCAGACATCTGTGCTGAGAATGGTGCTTGGTTGAAGTCTGGTCCAAACAATATGGTTGAAATGCTCTGATCGAAGTGGTCTGGTCGAGGTGGTCGTTGGTCAAATTTACCAAGGTTCAATCTTCCTCGACTGAAACTGGATCAACAACTTCACCGAGAACTCCCTCACATGTAGTAATAAGCAAAGAACAATCATTAGGAAATATCATTTGTTCTTTGATTAAATAATCAATTTTCCCAAGAAATGAATTCACTTATTATCCAAGGCGACGCGCACACACTTGTGTTAATGCATGTGAGTGTGTGGTTGTCATGTCCTCATCATACTCCCCTTCTTGCAAAAGAGTCATCCTCGACTATGGCCCATCGTTCTCACCCAAGTATGAAGATAAATCAGCAATGTTGAAAGTATTACTCACTCCATATTCCTCAAGGAGCTCCAACTTGTAAGCATTGTCATTGATCTTGGCAAGAATTTTGAATGGTCCATCACCTCACAGCATTAGTTTGGACTTGCGCTGTTCTGGAAAATGATCTTAATGCAAATGCAACCAAACTAAATCTCCTTCTTCGAACACAACTTCCTTTCTGCCTTTATTTCCATGCTTCTTATATTGTACTTGCATCTTCTCAATATTCTCTTTGGTCATCTCATGTATCTTACAAATCAGCGCAACACGTTGTTTTGCATCAAGATTACCTCATTATGAATGTGGTAGAGGTAACAAATCAATTGGCCCAGTAGGCTTAAATCCATAGATGACCTCGAATGGACAAAACTTGGTAGTAGAATGCACGACACGGTTGTAGGCGAATTCAATGTGTGGCAAACACTCCTCCCAAAGCTTCAAATTTTGCTTGAGGACTGCCCGTAGCATGGTATCAAGTGTGCGGTTGATGACCTCGGTTTCGCCATCAGTTTGGGGATGACAGGTCATTGAAAACAACAGCTTCATTCCAAGCTTACCCTAAAGCGTCCTCCAAAAGTGACTCAAAAATTTGGTATCACGATCAGAAACAATCGTCTTTGGTAGTCCATGGAGGCGAACGATCTCACTGAAAAACAAATCAACAATATGGGTAGCATCATCGCTCTTATGACAAGGTATAAAATGAGCCATTTTAGAAAACCTATCAATGATGACAAATATACTATCCCTCCCCTTCTTAGTCCTTGGTAATCCCAGCACAAAATCCATAGAAATATCCTCCCAAGGTACTTTCAGAATAGGAGAGGTATATACAACCCATGTTGATTTAAGTGAGACTTAGCTGTTTGACAAGTAGTGCATCACCTCACATAGCGCTCGACATCGCGCCTCATCTTTGGCCAGTAAAAGTGAGTGGCCAAGATGTCCTATCTTTTGTGTATCCCAAAATGTCCCATTAAACCACCACCGTGAGCTTCTTGCAGCAACAAAAGATGAACAGAACTCACAGGAACACAAAGCTTGTTAGCTCTAAACAAATAACCGTCATTCAATACATATTGAGCCCAACATCATCCTTTTTTACAATTAATGTAAATGTCTTTGAAATCTAAGTCAGTAGAATATAGGTCTTTTAAACTTTCCAACCCAAGGATTTTGCAATCAAGTTGGGATAACAATACGTAACGTCTGGACAATGTGTCAGCAACCAAAATATCTTTACCTTTCTTATATTTCACAACATACGGAAAGGTTTCAATAAATTCAATCCACTTAACATGTCTACAATTCAACTTACTTTGACTATGAATATGTTTCAATGATTCATGATCCAAATGTATGACAAATTCTTTTGGCCAGAGGTAATGTTGCCATGTTTCTAACACTCTACCAATGCATACAATTCCTTGTCATAAGTTGAGTAATTTAAAGCTGGTCCACTAAGCTTTTCACTAAAATAAGCAATGGGTTTTCTATCCTGCATGAGAACACCTCCAATTCGAATACCACTAGCATCAGATTCTATCTCAAAAGTTTTATTAAAATCAGAAAGTTGTAGAAGTGGTGCATTGGTTAACTTATCTTTTAGCGTGTTGAAAGCATCCTCTTGCGCCTGTTCCCACTTGAAGGGCATGTTCTTCTTTGTCAGCGTATTGCTTGGGGCAGTGATCATACTGAAATCTTGTATAAACCAACGATAGAAACCAGCAAATCCGTGGAAACTCCGCACTTGTGTGACTATTGTAGGTGTAGGCCATGCTCGAATTGCTTGCACCTTTTGTTCATCCACCTCAATGCCCTGCGTAGTCACAACAAAACCAAGAAACATGACTCGATCCGTGCAGAAGGTGGACTTCTCAAGGTTAGCAAACAAACGTGCCTTTCGCAAAACAGTAAAAACTTGGCGCAAATGCTCCAAATGTTCACCCAAAGTCTTGCTGTAAATTAATATATCATCAAAGTAAACCACCACAAAGTGTTCGATAAAAGCTTGCAACATTTCATTCATTAAGCGCATAAATGTACTAGGTGCATTAGTAAGACAAAATGGCATGACCAACCATTCATACAATCCAAATTTAGTCTTAAAAGCAGTTTTCCATTCATCACCTAGTTTCATTCTAATTTGGTGGTAACCACTACGCAAATCGACCTTAGAAAAGATGGTCGAACTACTCAACTCATCAAGCATATCATCTAACCGAGGAATTGGATGATGATAACGAACAGTAATATTGTTGATAGCTCGACAATCTATAGACATCCTCCAGGTTCGATCCTTTTTTGGCACAAGTAAAACATGAACAGCACATGGACTTAAGCTTTCACCCACGTACTCTTTATTGAGAACCTCTTGTACCTGGCGTTGAATTTCTTTTGTCTCCTCAAGGTTGGTGCGATATAAAGGATGGTTAGGAAAGGATGCCCCTGGAATCAAATCAATTTGATGCTCTATCCCTCGCAATGGTGGGAGCCTCGCTAGTATCTCGGTTGGAAACACGTCCACAAATTCTTGCAGCAAAGAAACAACTGAAACAGGCAAAGTAGAGGGTAAAGTATCAGTAGAAAAGAGAGCGTCCTTGCACACAAGCTCAAAGCAATCTTGGGGATGGGTTTCGAACTCTTGCATCTCACTTTTTGTGACTAACAGAACCTGTCCCTTAGGTTGAACCTCTCTTTTCTTTTCGCTCTTTTCTTTCTTTTCTCACAAGTTGGTTTGGTGGCTCTCGCTCCCCGTTTTGTGGATGTCACTCATTGCTTTTTCTTTTCTCTCACACTCAAACTTATCTAAATCATCTTTGAGAATTTCATCTGGTGACATTGGAACAAGCGAAACCTTCTTGTCTTTGTGCATAAAAGAGTACTTGTTGGAACGCCCAAAATGTGTAGTATCCTTGTCGTATTGCCGTGGTCGTCCCAGAAGCAAGGCACAAGCTTGCATCGGTACCACATCACAGTCCACGAAATTAGAATAGGTACCTACAGAAAAGTGTACACATAACATCGCGGTTACCTCAACTTACCACAAGAATTGAACCATTGAATGTAGTATGACTGCGGGTGTGTTCATGCGGTCAAGCTGAGCTTCACGACCATCTTTGAACTGGCAATGTTATTGTAGCTTCCACCATCAATTATAACCTTGCACGAGTGCTTCATGATCACAAACTTTGATTGGAATAAATTGTGGCGCTGCCCCTCTCCGCCTTTTCCATTTGAGAGCTAAGAACAGGACGAACAATGAGCCTAGCATGACTGGTATCACAGGTGATCTCCTCCGCATTAAAGCCCAACATGTCCTACTGCTCCTCACTCTCAGATACTTCTTCATCTTCGACCTCGCTGGTCGATGTGTACTCGCCATCTTCCCAGATGATGAGGTTACACTGATTTGGGCAATCACACATGTAATGCCCCTTCCCCTTGCATTTGAAGCACTCTATCTCCCTTGTTCTTCCGTAGATGCAACCGATGATGAACTTTTGGTGGGGATAGCAGTGGTCATCTTCAAATCAGCAACTTTGGATGCTGAGGCAGTGGGACAGCCCGTGGACTGCACTCGGACAGTTGGTGCAGCAGCTCCACTAGTGGGGTCACCTCTTTTGCTGCGAAGTGGTGCTCTTCCAAGACGTGGTAGAACTAGGGTAGCTACGACCAGTTCTGTTGTAACTTGGCCATTTCCCTTGCACTTGCCTCTTAGCTTTGCGTGCATAATGAAAAAGCTGATCCAACGAGTTGTAGGTTTGAAACTCAAGGATGTCTTGTATCTCGTGATTCAATCTACCCAAGAATCTAGCCATCTTTGCATTCTCCTCCTCTTGAACATTAGCATGAAGCATCCCTACTTGCAGTTCTTGATAGTAGTCCTCCACAGATTTGCTTCCTTGATTCATCTGCTGAAATATTGAGCACATCTCTCTCAAAATAAGAGGGTATGAACCTGAACCTCATCAAGCGCTTCAAATCATCCCAACTGTGAGCAGCTCTACCTCGTTGTCGGATTTGACTCCACCAGATAGAAGCATAATCGACAAACTCACTGGTGGCAGCACAGACCCTACGATCTTCTGGATAATGATGGCCATTGAACTTTTGCTCGACGAGCAACTCCCAATTGAGATATGTTTCTGGATTAAACTTCCCATCAAAGTTGTGGACAATAAATTTGATCTTACCCAACGCATCATCTCTTCTGTCTTCATTTTGGTAACGTGTATGTCCTCCCATCCCTCGGCGGTTTCATGCAAGTCATTGTTGATCAGGATCCAAAACAACTTCCTCATTATCTGCCACATAATTATCATGTATCTCTTCATTGGCAGCTTCCTGGAATGCAGTTATCATGTATCTCTTCATTGGCAGCTTCCTGGAATGCAGTGTTCAAGTTTGCCCTTGGTTAAAGTGGTGCGGCAGCAGCAAAATGATTATTGGCTCCAATTGGACCTTGAGGGGCCCACGGTGGTGGGTGCTATCATGGAGGAGTTTGCTCAATTTGTTCAAATCAAACTTCAACTCGGTCAAGACAATCCTCCAAACAGTGCAAACAAGCAACTACTTGATCGGCCAACATCTGCTCGAATTTGTGTTCGAATTGATCCAGCAATGCCTGAGAAGGCGGAGACGATAGGATCACTGGTGGTCGATCCACACTCTCCTCAACATCAGCATCACTGTCATGCGACGTACCACGAGAACCTTTCGAACTTGCCATGGTTAGCAAAAACATGAAACACAAAAATCTCCCACCAACTACTGAATGTATGTGGAACTCTCAACCTCACAAATCTTACCAACCGAAGCTCTTACCCCTCATAATGTTTACACTTAGCTTGCTAGGTCACGATAACACAAAAAAGGAGATAGTACAGCGATAGCAAAGTGAGGCACACGAAGACCAGTGGTTAAATATGTGGAGTTAGGTAGGGAAATATGTGTATCAAGGAAAACAATCAGTTATTCCAGAAATTGCGAAGTTGAATAATAGTTCACACTAGTACTAGTCTTAGTTGATGATCAAATAATGAAAGGCTTGGTCTCTAGCAACAGGTTATAGCACTCTGTCAAGATTTTCCTTTTCTTTCACTTCCTTTTTTTTGACACTTTTTTTATATGCTTGCCTTTTTCTTGGTATTTTATAGGAGTCACGGCAAGGATGCTATCTATTAACTCAACAGCAAGAGCACTAATTACCTTTGAAGCTTTTCTTGGATAAAAAAATTAGGACCAGCAACTAGACATGACTAAATGGAACGAAAACTCAATTAGGAAAACTAAAACTAACAGATTGAAAACAACAACAGGCTAGGAAATTCCTTTTTTTTCACTGGCAATTTTCTGGACTTTAGGTAGAAAAATTAATCTACTAAACTAAGGCTCTGATACCAACTGATATGCACACGCCTCACTTTAAGATGCGTGCATGTAGTTTGGTCCCAATCTTCCATTGTAGGAGAAATCCGTGGATAAAGCGAGTTATGACTTTGATGAAGGGGAGGTTAACCACGATCCAAGAACGCGACCAACAACCTCACAATCGCTAAACCACTCCTCAATTGGTTATCAACCAAGCAAAGCTAGATTGACCTATTCACGAAGAAGAACTCAAGCAAATCAAATACAAAAGCAAGAGCAACAACGGAAGAATAATACTCTCAATGATCTGTATTATGATCCGAATTGTGAGACTCCGAATTGTACTGGTTGGCAAAGGCACGAGAGTACAATCTATATAAAACAATCTACCTAAAACCAAGACCATGCCTCTCTTTTATAGAGGATGGTGTTTACAAAAGATAGAAGGTTTAAACTTGAAATCAAATCTGAATCTAATTCGAAACAGAATAACATCCTAACATACTACAAGAGATAAAGGAAATCTAGAACTATGTTTCGCGGATTCGGACTGGACGTTTGCCTCTCATATAGTGTTTACTCTTTTGAGTCTCCTGGTTGCATAAGACTTCGGTTTTCCATGATTCTTGATGCGTTGGAAAGCTCTTTTGAATATCTTTCCAACAAGTACTCACACGACTGACTCAGACATCTGTGCTGAGAATGGCACTTGGTTGAAGTCTGGTCGAAACAATATGGTTGAAATGTTCTGATTGAAGTGGTTTGGTCGAGGTGGTCGTTGGTCAGATTTACCAAGGTTCAATCTTCCTCGACGAAACTGGATCAACAACTTCGCCGAGAACTCCCTCACATGTAGTAATAAGCAAAGAACAATCATTAGGAAATAACATTTGTTCTGTGATTAAATAATCGATTTTCCCAAGAAACGAATTCATCTATTTTCCAAAGCGACGCACACGCGCTCGTGTTAATGCATGTGAGTGTGTGGTCTTGATGTCCTCATTAAGCTATCTTCTCAAGTTCTGTGGACCCCTTAGATGCCGATGATTGGTTAATTGATGTGGCAAGAAAATTGGAAACTGTCCAGTGCTCTGAAGAGTAAACGTTGTTCTTTGTCACACATCAATTAAATAGACCGATAGCTTCCTGGTGGATGAACTTCAAGTAAGGCCACCTAGCAAATCAACACATCACATGGAAGGAATTCAAAAAGAAGATTAGGGAAGTGCGTTTGCCTGATATCATCGTGGCAGTTAAAAAGTGGGAGTTTCAAAGCTTGCATCAAGGATGTCATTTTCTCACTGACTTCTTGCATCAATTCAATTATCTCGCCCATTATGCACCTGAAGACGTGGAAACCAAGGCCAAGAAGGTGCAGAGATTCATGGAAGGGCTTCAACTGTCCTGCCAAGTCCAGGTAGTGCCCTTACTGATGACTGAATTTGAGGACCTGATGGACAAAGTTATTCCCATTGAAAACTATCAGTTGTTGGTAGAAGATGAGAGAGGAAAGAAAGCAAGGATGGACATGGAGTAGGCCATGTGATAAGTGCTAAATTGGTAGTATTTTTAACCTAAGTTTTCTATTGAAAATGTGCAAAAACATGCTAAAAACTCCTTTGATGCGAAATTTTATGTGTATTTTTATATTATTTTTATAAATTGCTTTCACGACTGTGTTTGCCATGTTTCAGGAACCAAACCTACCAAATTTGAGAAGATTTCGACTTCGTTTGGGCCAATTTCGACAAATAATACTAAAACTGGACAAAAAGGACACTGATCGAATCTTTTTCGGACAAAATAACCCGGTCGAACACAATTAGGAGAGAAGGAACCTCAATCAAACATGGTTGGACGAAAAAGAGACCTGATTGAACACAAACAGGTGGTCAAAAAGAGTCCCGATCGAATACTAACACTTCTGGTCGAAATGAGTCCCGATCGATCATGACTACCACTTGGTCGGTTATTTGGCCAAGCAGAGCATGATCTCGAGCACGACACGTGTTCAGCTAGGAGCATACCACATGTTCCTGGTCATGCTTGGGTCAATTTCCAGAGGTTTTAGTGGTCGATTTTGGTCGAATCTGTTTAGTTTTGACTCAAATTTGTCCATCCTCGCGTCGTTTGAAGCTAGACTTCATCACCTACACATCAAGGAGTTATTTTTGAGCATGTTAACCCAATGTATTATAAATAGAGAAGCAATTGGCTCAATTAGACATGCTTCTTTTTAGGCTTTCTAAGTAGTTTTTATATAGTTTTCTTAGAAGAGTCCCCTTCTCTATTTTTTCTATATTTGTAAGACGATAAGGACGGCACACTCAATTTTCAAGCAGTCAAATAATTTTTCATTTAATTCTTATTGTTATTATTTCTGCATTATTATGGTTTTTTACGAGTAGTTCACTTCTAGGGTTAGGGATGACCTAATCTGGAAGGCGTAATTATTCCTCGGTCTTGATCTCAAGTTTTGAAGTTATTTCCTGATGTTTTCTTCCTCCAAAACCCTAAATTCTTGTTTTGGCAACAGACGTAACAATTGAGCCTTAGCAAGAATTTAGGGGAGTTCTTGAGTCCTTAGCACTTTGATGTGGGATCCTGAACAGGAGAGAGGCTCTCGCCAAAAATATCAGTGGAAGCGATCCTCTAATCGTTGTACCAGCCACCGTATTGGCAACTTAATCTATCTTGGAAAATGATTGAAATTAAATTGTAATTCTCAGACCTTGGATATAATTACGCTTGATGATTATGGAACGCCTGAAACCCTAGGTTTTCATTCCTTCTTTATAGACCCTGGATTTCATAATTGCTATTTACTGCTCTAAACCCTAGATTGATAGCTTTAGGACTAAATATAGATGTAGAAAATCAAATCCCTAACTTGTTCAGACTTAATGAGTGATCCATTAAGCTAAAAAGATGAATATGTTTGTTTCTTGTGGAATTCAACCCTCAAGTACTCAATGTTCAACCGTTCACTTGCGGTTATTACACATCACGCCCACACGTGACCGCCCTAACCGCGCAGGCGGCGATCATGTTTTTGGTGCCGTTGCCAAGGAACAACGGTAATTCATCTTTTTAGATTAATTTTCATTGATATAAGTCAATCCCGCTTGTCGAGACGCGTGCATGTCATCCGGCCTCGCCCCTTTCTCTTCTGCGACTGGGACACGGTGGACGCGGCGACCTCCAGCCCAGGCGTCTCATCGCCAGCGAGGTCACTTTGACTCCCCGACCGGTTCATTTCGTCACCAGACATATTAGTTCCTAACATAAGTGAAAGAGAGAACAGTTTAAGTAAATCTGAAACTAATAATTCTATAACAAAACCCATATACTTATAATTGACCAAGAATGGCAGAAACGGTGGGGAGGCGGCGGAGGTGATCGCGCTGGAAGGTGGGAGGGCGATGGAGGTGATCGCGCCTGATGGTGGAAAGGCGATGGAGGTGATCATGATGGATGGTGGGGAGGCGATGGAGATGATCGCACCGGACGGTGGGGAGGCGATGGAGATGATCGCACCGGACGGTGGGGAGGCGATGGAGGTGATCGCGTCGGATGGTGCGAGGGTGGAGAGAGCTAGGGCAAGTGAACAGTCGCAAAGTGTGGAAATGAGTGGGACAAAGCCCGCCTTGTACTATGTACCATGTAAAGAGATTATCATAGACGGTTTAGACTTCACAACCGTCTATGATATTTTAACATCACAAACGGCTTTCACATAAGAACCATCTGTGATAGTCTCTCTAGTGATAATCTCTAGAGAAATTATCACAGACAGTTTTGACTTCAGAACTGTGTGTGATAATCTCTCTAGTGATAATCTCTAGAGATTATCATAGACGGTTTTTACATTAGAACCGTCTGTGAAATTATCACAGACAGTTCTGATTTCATATGGGTATTATAGACGGTTTTTAACTCAAAACCGTCTGTGTTGTTAATATATCACAGTCGGTTGTGAACTCTGAATCGTCTGCCAACCTGAACTCTGAACGTCTTCTACGCAATGATGTAGAGTTTTACAATCAGAAACTCTGTAGCTCTGTAACTCTGAATGCTCAAAAACTTGTTTTAAATGAACACTCAGAGCCTTCCAACCTATAGAAGAGACTTAAGGTTCAAAGATTTTGATTCAATCATATTTCAAATGGAGTCCAAATGCTCCGAAAATAGGTTACAATGTGGAGCATGCTCAAATAAATTTAACATACAATGTGGAGCATGCTCAAATAAATGTTATATACAAATGAGGACTTTGACCGACAATTTCCACATACACAGCCATGTTATCCTCAACTTTCCACTTGCCACAGCCCTGTAAAGACAAGAATTAGAGGATATATAAGCTATACCGATGGAAATAGATGTAGTACTAAGGACGGTTGATTACCTTTAAAGTATAACCCTTCCTGGTGATCCATACGCACGTAACTGGTTTCGTCGGTGTCTTCAGTATCGACCTGTACGTCATCTCCAAATGGAGGCATATCATCAAATTGACTGTATTCCTCCTCGTCTACAACATTTTCAACTCCAACAATCATTCTCTTGCCATGAAGGACGACGTGCCACTTCTTATTGGCCAGGTCAATGACATAAATCACTTGGATGGCTTGCTTTGCAACTATGAATGGCTCATATATCTTTATAAGAAACTCGATCGAGATCCACAGAAGTGAAACCATAACTGTCAACCTTCACACTGATGAGGACATCACTAGCTCGGAAATCAACAAGACTCCATCCACTCCTTCCACTACTTCCACTACTTCCTCGCCGCCACAAGAAGATCAAGGAGAACGGCGAGTCGGCATGAATCCATGTGCTGAGCCATTCACTACGCCCACACCGGAGGATCAGCGAGTTACATCAAAGGTGGAGCAACCCACGAAGCATCAAGCCCAGCCCAAGATCAAGCCCAACTCGTCCACGAGTCCAGCTCGGCCATCCAGCAGTAGTTCAACTTCAAACGGATGCCCAGGCCACGTACAGAGTCCGTTTGGGGTGAATAAGCACTTTAAGGAGAAGCCAACGATGCCACCTTTCCAATGGATCTGGCCCCACCACCAAATTCTATCTGGATTCCTGCAATCGATGAAACAATTCATGGACAGATTCTGCCGGGTGCTGTGCCACCTCTAATTTGGGCCCAAGGCCTGTGTACCCCTAGGGTTTCACGTCCACCTCCTTGGTCGCCACCCCTGTTACATATGGCCGTCACCCTTCCTGTTCTTCCTCAGGTTTTGTTTAGATTAGTTTTCCGCATGTGTGAAACTTCATCCTTATATTCTTGTGTCGGCTAGACCAACAACTACAAGTTAGACAACCTCAAATTTATCGTGTGCTTCATCCATATTTGCAATTTCAGATTGCTTTTATCTTGTTCTTGCTTGTTCTTCGGTTGCTTACAGGAATCGATCCTCATGATCATATCAGCCGCGTCTTGGCACGGTTGATAACAACTCGTGAGTGTGGTTTAGCGGGACGTCCAGTCTTGTTTGGTTGGTAGCCGAATCACCAAGGTCACTCTCCATCAAATCGAAGTTATCCTTCTCACCAGAAGATCGGGCATCCGTGTCCTCATCAGTTGTTATCAGAGCTTCAGGTTGACTGGTGAGAATTTATATATCTTAGTTTAGTAGATTGATTTCATACCTAGAGTCCAGAAAATTGCCCTACAAAAAGATTTATTTTCCGCTGTCCAAACCATCGCCATTAGCCTTGCATCATTCTTGTCAGTTTGCATCTTTGAATTTTCGTCCATCGTTGTCGAGTGCTGGTTTTTAGTTTTATTCTTGGTCTAGTTTTAGTCTTGCATCTCGTCGTGGAGTCGAATGCACGTCGATCTCCTCGTCGTCGCGTCCAATTCTAATCTGCCGCTGTCCAGTTTGTTGTTTTCATCATATCTTCTTCATACAAACTCGGATTTTCACATTCTTGTACTTTCTAGAAACATCAGATCGTGCTCTACAACTTTACTGTTGAGGTCAAAGTCAGATTCGGCTTCCATCTATAAGATCTTTTTCGGTATTTTCATCATAGTTCTTTCATCCGAACTTGGATTGGGATAAATTTATACTTTCTGGAATCATTGTGAGAAATCCCACAAAAAAATGTTAGTTGGGGTAATCTTCAAATTCAGCTGTTTTCATCATGCTAAAATTTGGGCAAAGTTAGTTGTGTAATCTTTAAACTCTACTCCAATTTGGATTCAAATTGCTCAATCTGAGACAACTTTGATAAAATTGTCATATCTTTTGATTTCCAACACTGTTTTTTACGTTCTTATACTTGTTCGAAATATAAAATGATCCTCTACAACTTTGGTGTTGACATATCTTCTAATTCAGAGTTCTTGTAGCCCGAAATTGCTAAACAACGTTTCTGTCCTAGTTGTGCAGCCGAAAAGAAAAAGGAAAAGTGCAACAAAAGCCGCATTATTCATAAAAAAGAAAAGAAGTAAGAAAAAGGCAAGTGCAAAAAAAAAGAGCCGCACAAAAAAAACATAAGAGAAAAAAAAACAAAATGTGTGTAGCAAAAGAGGAGAATTTTCTGTGGTGTATCTTTTGGTTTTAGTCCTTTGTGTTGCTAGTTGCTTGCTTGAGCTAGGTCTGAGTCTAGGCTAGTTCCAGCACATTGACTATTACTTTGGACTAATTTTCAATCTTGCATTATTGATCTTGAATTGTTGCTACACATATAATAGCCTATCCAAACTCCACCATCTACTAACCATACAGGTACGGCACCTTGCAATCGCTTTGCTCACACTCGAGTTTAAGTTATCATGAATCAGCCACTGGTTGAATCGCCTGTTCGCTTCGGTAAGAACTTGTAAGAGCTAGGTAAGAAGCTTGAGCAAGAGTGACTTTTGTTTCTTGTCTGCCACCTAGTAGTTGATAGGGAAATATACTCTTGTGTGTTTCTTGTTTTCTACTAATAATGGCAGATGATGAATTTAAGGAGATTGAAACACAAATTGATATGTTCCACTGCAGGGAGAGATTGCAAGAGAGCCACACTACCATTGCTGCATTGTTCCCCACGAGTAAGGGTAAAATCATTCCAACCCATCTTTTTTATAACGGATTTCGTTTTGATGCATATATTGATTGGGAAATAGTGGTAGACAAAATTTTTGCTCGATATAAAATCTGTGATAAATGAAAGATTAGGAGTGCCGCTAGTGCTTTAACTATTTTTGCATCAATGTGATGCAAGGATTTGTGTGCATGTAATAAGTTACCTCACACCTGGAAAGACATGAAAAGGCTTATGAGAGATAGCTTTGTTAGTAAATTCTATGCTGAATTTTTGTTTAAGAAACTACAACATGTAAAACAGGGTAATAACATTGTCACAGGATACTACCAAGAATTAGAAAAATGCTTGTTGCGTTGTGGTTTAGAGGAAACTGATGAAGCTAAAGAGATTAGATTCATAGGTGGGCTTGATAAGGCAATTCAGGACATTCTTGTTGCTAAGGAATATAATTCTTTGTCTCAATTGTTTAATCTTGATTTTGAGGCTGAAAATCAAATTGAACATGAAAGACATATATCTGAAATTAATGTCTATAATTGCAAGGGTAACGAATTTTCTTTGGAAAAACAGCCTCATGCCGTGTCCCCACTTGTGACTAATCTTTTGCAGGAAAGTGATAACAAGCAACAATGTGCTCAACTAGAGGATTGCCATAGCACTAATCATTTCACGTCAAGTTCCTCTAGTTTTCCTTTGAACCTACATGATAGCTTTCAAGAAGGGGAGTATATATATGCATGTTGCTTTGCCTTGTGTTGGTACTAACCTTTTGCAGGAGATTATGCTTGAGTCGAGGATGACTCAAATTCAAGAAGGGGAGAATGACGAGGACATCACTAGGTCGGATATGAACAAGACTCCATCCACTCCTTCACTACTTCCACTACTTCCTCGCCGCCACGAGAAGATCAAAGAGAACGGCGAGTCGGCATGAATCCATGTGCTAAGACATTCACTACGCCCACAGTGGAGGATCAGCGAGCTACATCAAAGGTGGAGCAACTCACGACGCATCAAGCCCAGCCCAAGATCAAGCCCAACTCGTCCGCGAGTCCAGCTCGGCCATCCAGCAGCAATCCAACTTCAAACGGATGCCCAGGCCACATACGGAGTCCGTTTGGGGTGAATGAGCACTTTAGGGGGAAGCCCACGATGCCACCTTTCCAATGGATCTGGCCCCACTGCCAAATTCCATCTGGATCGCCCGAAATTGATGAAACAATTCACGGACAGATTCTGCCGGGTGCTATGCCACCTCTAATTTGGGCCCAAGGCCCGTGTACCCCTAGGGTTTCCCGTCCACCTCCTTGGCCGCCACCCCTGTTACATATGGCCGTCACCTTTCCCGTTCTTCCTCAGGTTTTGTTGAGAATAGTTTTCCCCATGTGTGAAACTTCATCCTTGTATTCTTGTGTCGGCTAGACCAACAACTATAAGTTACACAACCTCAAATTTATCGTGTGCTTCATCTATATTTGCAATTTCAGATTGCTTTTATCTTGTTCTTGCTTATTCTTCGGTTGCTTGCGGGAATCAATCCTCGTGATCAGGTCAGCCGCGTCTTGGCACGGTTGATAACGACTCGTGAGTGTGGTTTAGCGATTGTCAGGGCGTCCAGTCTTGTTTGGTTGGTAGCCGGATCGCCAAGGTCACTCTCCATCAAATCGAAGTTATCCTTCTCACCAGAAGATCGGGCATCCGTGTCTTCATCACACACCCTGTGGGATTTGGACCCATCGGCATCGAAAAAGGGGAATCTTGAACAGTACGTAATCGAGCTCCCAAATTTCTTCGATGAACCCGCAGTACGAGTTCAATCCACGTACTACCCTTGTTGGGCCTATCTCGCTGAACTCCTCATGAAAAACTGCTACGCTCGCTCCACTATTTCGCACAGTGCTCTTTCGATCTTGTGCTTTCGTGCAAAATATGTACCCATTGATGTTGTATCCCTGCCGTGTCTATACAGTAAACGTGGGCCCTTTTGCCAACCATTTAAGGTTCTCACTTGCGGACTCCCTGGTGATTCGCACTTTCATCCACGCATTGAATCGACTATTATGTTCTCTCGTGATCCAAACCTCGGATCGGCAAGGATTGTCTTGTCATAGCATCTCCTTGTGCTCGTCAATGTACGAAGACACCTCCGTCATGTGTTGTAAGACCCAAAAATGAGCTTTCGAGTACATATCGAAATCAAGAGTGATTGCTCTCTGTCCAATAGTCCCAAGGCCATCAAGCCTCCCCTCGTGACGAGACACAGGAACTCCTATTGCTTCTACCTCGGCCATGTAATTGACGCAGAACTCAACAACCTCTTCCGCTGCATAACCTTCGACAATGCTACCCTCGCAGAGCAATTCCTCACGTAGGCCTTAAGTGCACCCATGTACCTCTCGAATGGATACATATAACGTAGGAACATGGGTCCACATATCTTGATTTCTCTAACAAGGTAGACAGTGAGATGAACCATGATATCAAAAAATGACGGAGGAAAATACATCTCAAGCTGACAGAGAGTTCGGACCATCTCACTCTGCAGAGAATCTAGTCCCTCAGGATCAATAACCTTGCAAGAAATTGCATTGAAGAAATAACACAGCCTCATGATCATCTCTCTGACCTTATGCGGCAGAATACTCCGGATGGTAACAGGATGCATTTGTGTCATCAACACGTGACAATCGTGAGACTTCATACCAAGCAATTTCAAGTACCAACCTTGGATCTTCAAATTTGTTGCCCCCAAATGATCTCCTATTGAGATATTGCTCTTCCTTGCCCCAGATCTCTTCCAACTGGACAGTATGTCGAGCAAGAGTGTACGACTAGCTCGAAACATCCTCCAAAAGACCTTTTATACCAAGTTCAATATAGGCAGTTCTACATAATACCTCTGTAATAGTAAAATATCACTGATGGTTTTCACTTAAAACTGTCAATAATATCGGTGCATTTGTGTAGAATGTCACAGACGTTTTTGATATATTAACCGTCGGTGATAATTAGATTATCATAGAAACTATCACTGACGGTTTTCACTTTAAAACCGTCGGTAATATCGGTGCATTTGTGTAGAACTATGGCAGAAATATCACCGACGGTTTTGACATCTGAACCGTTGGTGATAATTAGAATATCATAGACGGTTCCGAGATCAAAACCGTCCGCTTTACTATCACTGTCAGTGTTTACTGCAGAACCGTCTGTGATAATTAGAAAGTCAACTGTCTGCTCTAGTATCATAGACGGTAATTAGGTCTGCACCGTCTGTAATATCCTGGAATTGTGTGAACCGTTCGACTTCTATAAATACTTCCCTCCTTGGAGTTTTGCTTCCAGTTGAATTGTTCCACTTATTTTTCTCCTTGGGCACAACAAGCCCTAATCCGTAACCTCCATTGATGGCCGCCGCACCTCCATCGATGACCACTAGTTTCTCTGGTGAATCAAGTCCAACATCGATCGTAGCTTCAACTCCCTCGGCTAGATTTCGGTATTGCTAGCAAGGCAAGTAAAATTTCAGCATTGTTGGATTATCCTAATCCTATGATGGCAATTATCCTGCGATTCTTGTATCTTTCATTTTTATATTTCTTCTTTTCAATATGATTATGTGCAGGTCCCTGGACGATGTTCACAAGGGGCAACGTAGTTCACGGTTCATCGTCACAGTATGCTGCCTACGTTGGCTTGTTGGTGAAAGAAAAGGTGAAGATCACCGTCGAGAGCTGGATGGATGTGAAGGTCGAGAAGATCCTTAAGCCTGGCGTGTTTCTCAAATCAGGACCTATAGAAAGCATCTTTCATTTGTCTTCATGATTTCCTCTGGCTTTCTCATCTCAACTCAACTGAATTGAACTCAACTTAACTCAACTCAACGCAACTCAACTCTTGCATTGATGAGTTGTGCTGAGATGAGAAAGCCAGAAGAGATAACCAAGACAAATGTAACTCAACGTCAGTTCCAGCTCCTTGGGCGTCTCCGAACTGAACTCCTATGGCTAAGTAAAACGTGGTTCATACATTTGCTGTTTCAGATGAATGGATTTGTGATGTATCAAGTCTAACTGGTAGTCAGTAGTTACATTTGTTGTTTGATTGCAAAGGTTCTCTTCCAGATGTGACTTTTGTAATACATCGACTATGTGAATTGGTGTATTTGAATTGGTGTTATGGTGTATATGTGTGTATTTGTATTACTATTTAGAATTGGGAGATATACTTGAATGTGTGAATTGGTGTATTTGGGTATTTGTATTGGTGTATATCTGTGTATTTGTATTGCTATTTTAGACATGTACTTAAATGTGCGAACTGGCTTATTTGTGGATTGTAGAAATAACACAGACGATTTTTAAATCAGAACTGTCTGACTTCAAACGATGATATAACAGACAATTTTTACCTCAAAACCATCTGTGATATTCAAAGAACGATGGGAATTCAAAGCGTCGGACACTGTTGGGACTATCACAGTCGGTCCTGACTTCAAAACCGTCTGTTATGTGATTATCACAGACGTGTTTTACCTCAAAACTGTCTGTGATGTTCAAAGAACGTTGAGAATTCGAAGCGTCGGACACTGTTGGGACTATCACAGTCGGTCCTGACATCAAAATCGTCTATAATGTGACTATCACAGATTTTTTTTACCTCAAAACCGTCTGTGATTTTAAAAGAACGTTGAGAATTTGAAGTGTCAGGTTGGGACTATCACAGTGGGTCCTGAAATAAAAACCATCTGTAATGTGACTATCAGAGACGGTTTTGAGTTAAAAACCATCTTGATTGCAGAAGTATTTTCCTGTTATCATTTTTCACATAGAGAACATCATTTGGTGATTATCATTCGAAAATCCAGATATATAAGAAAAAGAAATTTCTTATTTCTTACAATCTTTGCATACATTAGGGATACAAGCGACCAAAACGTCGACCTGATCCAAAAGTAATTTACAAAGTTCTCCTAGGGACATATTGGCATCAGTAGAATCTACACTGGCCACCCCAAGAGAACTAGCAATAGCTCTAAGCCTATCTACATCATCTCTCAGCAAAAGAGTGCAGTTGTTCCTTATTGTATCAGAGAGTTCTCGCTGCTGCCGAATCTCTCTCCTACCGGAACCTGCATGCTTCTTCGCGAGAACTCTCATAGCACTCTGCCAAGTGCAGAATGGTAGAAGACAATCTCCTCAGAACGCTTCTCCAGCGCCTCATTTTCTTCTTGGAGAGTTCTGCACAAGGCAGCTCTCTCACCAAAAAGAGCCTGGACTTCAGCAAACTGATCGCTGGGAGCTCCAGGAGCCTTCACCTCTTGCACATGCATGGGTTAGTTTTGAAAGACGTAACGACCAACAGAGAGGGTGAAGATGATTGCCAAGCTTCGGAGTGGATTTGGACGTGGAAGTGTGCGACTTCTCCCAGAAAGTTGATCACCCAATAAAAGCTGAGGACCACCTGGTCGCAGGGGTATGAGACTTCCCCTAGAAAGTTGATTATCCAATAAAAGCTGATGATCCAAAGAAGGTGTTGAAGAGGGGAAATTAGAAGGATTATTGTGGATCTCCAATGGTGGAGATGAAGATGCAATGGCAACATAGGCCTCAGCACCCTCTAGAGTCTTCGCTGCAGCTCCACTAGAGGATCTTTCATCATTTCTGAGTCTCTTCTTTGGAGGGAGCATTTCCTCAGGCACCTGTGGATTTTGAAATGCATTTGTTTGGAGGTAATCAAGTCATAAAAGAAAGATCTGCATTAGAGTTTCAGAGAGAAATTACTTTCTGAAGATCCTGATCGAGTTCATTCCTTATCTCTTCCTCATCACTCTCAATTTCAACAACCTCATTGGAAGCTGGGCTCGCCATCAAGGTGGGAGTTGGGGAGGAAATAAAAATAGGGATTTAGAAGCATAATTCCTAAAAGACTTAGCCAAGAATTTGCAAGTCTTAAGGATCGAAGAGCCTCGCTATTTATAGAACCAGAAGGTGACGGTTCATATGCGCTGGTGCCTCGTGTTTTAAAAAGCGCACTACTGGTTTTCAAGGTCAATAAATTCATGATAAATTGCCACACGGCGGAACAGTGCCCACTTAAGAAGTTGAAGCGTCACATTACATAATTCAATGCAAATTAAATTTGAAGTAAATAAGTCTCTTCATTTTCTTCACATTTGGGGCTAGATGTTGGGACTATTACAGTTGGTCCTGATATAAAAACCGTCTGTAATGTGACTATCACAGACAGTTTTGGTCTTAGAACCGACTGTGATATTCAAAGCATTGAGAATTTGAAGCTCGGACACTATTGGGACTATCACAGTCGGTCCTGACATAGAAATCGTCTGTAATGTGACTATCACAGACGGTTTTGAGTTTAGTACCGATTGTAATCTGTTCTCCCTCCCGCCAAACTCCCTCACGCGCAAAAGATTGCCGCTTCTATGTATATGATCGCGATAGTCGTTCCGTGATCGCACATAGTGCACATACCTTTGTATGGTCGAATGTTCGGCAAAAGTTAAAGAAAGATAAAGAAAGAGGGAAGATAGCATGCAGTCCAAGAACGTGCTGGAAAATTGAAAAATTGACATAAGAACAAATTTTTCATTAATTTTTTTCATCATTTACAAAAAAAAAGTAAAAATACAAAATGCTAGGTCAAGGAGTAGTCTTAGCCCTGGCTGCATCTAGAATAAAATCAGTTTGACTTGCAGCCAGGACGCAGGACTCCTCCAGCGACAAGTTGTCCTTCTTAGGATCAACTACTACCGCGTCGAGAAGGCCTGCAACCTCCCTCAGCTTCGCAATGGTATCCTTCATAATAAAACCGCAGCCAGCGATGGTCATATCCGGAGCTTGCTTCTCCTCATGAAGATGCCTCGTCCTCGCCCTAGCCCTCGTCTTCATGCGCTGAATGCGCTAGAAGAGATTGATGAGGACATCACTTCTTCGGATACACGCAACAACCATAATCCTCCGCTTGTTACACAATGACCAATAACGCGCAACAAAGCCCGATTGTTGCATTGCCAGGTGAACCCATTCCTAAGTTTATATATATATGGTTTTGAGAATGGTTTACTACCTAATAGTGATAATATTGTGCTTAGGAACCATAGAGAGGACCAGCAAGGAGCCCAAGTCGAGTTGGAGTCCGGTTCGGCCATCCAGGAGCAGCCTGCCTTCAAACGACCATAACTCTCTCATACCAAGTCTGATTGGGACGTTCTTATAGTCCACGGAGAAGCTCACGACGAGATCTTTCCAATGGATTCAGACCCATGTCCAAATTCCTTCTGGATCGCCAGAAATTGACAAAACAAGGTTTGACCAGATTCTGATTGGGCCTAGTCGGTGCTGCGTCACCTTTTTGGTTGGATCAAGGCCCATGTATCGAGTTAGAGTCCAAGTAGGGAAAGAGTCTATGTCGGTTTCAGGTTTCCTTACCTGGCCACCGACTTTTTTTACCTCCTCTATATAATCTGGCCGAACCATTAGGGTTCTGCGGATTTTTTTTAGTCGTAGTCTTTCCTTCGTGAAGCTATTGAGATATTCTTCTTGGTCGGCTAGATCAACATCAATATATGTATTTGGAACCCCAACTCTTCATTGTGATTCAACCTATATTTGCAATTTCAGATTGCTTGTTTATCTTGTTCTTGCTTGTTCTATGATTGCTTGCAGGGATAGATCTTCGTGATCAGGTCGATCGTGCTTCTAGTTTGGTCGATAACAATCCGAAGTTGGTTTAGCGATTGCCAGAGCGTATCAGTCGTGTACGGTTGGTAGCCGGATCGTGAGAGTCATCTTAACAAATCGATAGTTGCTATTCTCATCGAAAGATCGGACCGCCCGCGTCACATCAGAGATCGTCTAGGTCAAGTCGTAGCTGAGTGTGCTTCTTCGTAAGGAGCTTGTGCTCCTCCTGGAGGGCCCTCAGCTTGCCCTTCACCTTGCCCGAGTCCTCCATTGCTCCCCTTCCCAGTGCAAATCAACAGGTCAAGAATCTACTGAACAGGATTAACAATACAGGGGTAAGTCCAAAAGATTGAGAGTTCTTACCGGGGAGGGCGAGGCTGACTATGCCATTGAGGATGCCATTGGCGCAAAGAAGCCAAGGAGTCGAAGAGTTTGAGAAGTAGAAAAACCTGTAAAGTAGTTGGTAATTATTCCAATGCCAAGCTATTTATAGAATTTCCAAGGTGACGCTTCGTGTTCCCAGCATAGGGTGCCGCGCGAAGATCGGAGACCGAAATAACACACCGTAGAGAATTCGAAGCGCTGACACTGTTTATCACAGTCGGTTCTGATATTAGAACAGTCTCTAATACTACACTATCATAGTCGGTTCTGAGTTCAGAACCGATTGTATCTATCACAGTCGGTTTTAACAACAGAACCGTCTGTGATATTGTAGTTATCACATATGGTTCTCAGTTGAGAACTGATTGTATATATCACAGTTGAGAAAACTTATAATGGGAAAGGAAAGAACTTACACATAAAATTTACACAACTGGTCTATATTCTAGGTGTTTGATAATATTCTGTCTGGATGGATCCATCATAATTGTTTTCTTTTTAAGAACCTTGTGATACCCCTTGCTGAATTACCATTTATGCATCATACTATTTATGCTCTTATTATTAATACCATTTACCAAGCCGAAATCCATTTATTTGTGGATTTTGGATAAGATAGGTAGAAGTTGTAAGTCTTGTCGCAAGAGTACTCTACTTTTCATAATAGAATAGAAAGATTCTATTATGATTTACTTGCTTCTGGTCCAAATATGAAATTCTTAGTAATAGTTGGTTGTATTCACCAATTTTTGGAATAATAGCCTCTTTCATTGCAGTATTAATTGCATTTTATATGTTTCAGGTTTATTTACTTACCTTTGATGGGTATGTTGTAACAGCTCAAAAATCTTACTTTTGACCCCCCCCCCCCCCCCCTCAAAATTTTTCCTCAGATTAATCCTTCTCAAAACTCATCTCATTCCAGTTTCAGCTCAGCTAATTTCTTTATCTCTTCTCTACAGCTTGTTCCTATCCATCCGTAAATCTCCTAATCATCTGTTCCATCTTATCTTAATGCATAGCATATTTGAAAACCAACCACATCATAATTTTCATGCATAAAATGAAACAATTTGTTCACATGAAATGACACTCTTTTATTTAAAAGCATGCATTTAGGATTTGTTTTAATATCCAAAATACATAGAAAATTCTTATAAAAAATTTTATAGTATTTTAGTTGGCACAAGTAACCAGAAATGCAACTTTCAGCCTAGCACTTTTTGCAAATCAGCCCCCACAGCTTTTTAAAATCACAAATGAGCCCCTCGACAAGACTTTAGTATTATTCTATATACATTTACACTTCTAACATCACCAATTGCACAGCCACTACAGTGTAGAGACCAAATTACCCCTGTCATATGCATTACACCTCAGACCAAAACTTCTCCAACAAGCTACACCCCCAATGCCATTGCATATAAACCAAGACATTGTAGTTCATACACTTAGAAAACTTTAGCCTTTGGAATTTTTGCATTTCATGCATTTTTCACACATAAAATGATGACTTGAAGCTCTCTGCCTCTTAGGTCAGCAGGCCAGAGCACGCTCCAACACCAGCAGCCGCGGCGTTCATTGTCGTTCTCCTGGCTCCGGCTATCGTCTGCTTGTCTTGGTATGTCATCTGTATTCGCCTCACCTGACTGAGTATCTTTCACAACTGGAGTCCGGCCATTTGGTCACCGGAGCACCATTTTCGTTGCATGCAAGTTTTGTCACCGTCGGTCACCATTGTTGTCTAATCGATCTGGCCGTGCGTTCCCAAATCCGTTCGCGTCACTAGATGCGCCTTACTTCCAATCCCATTCCTGTTAAGTTTCAGCCCATCCGTCTCATGGTCGTTCACCAGAGTTTCACCATCGACCTTCTTTTCTTCCCTTTTTCCAGCCGCCATGGAAGTCTCGTCGATTCCGGCCACCATTTCTCAATTGCCTTCTATTTAACCATCTCTAGCGTGTCCTCATCTCCATCCCGACCATCTCATCGTCCCCAGAGCGTCGCCGTCGTCATCCTGGTTACGACATGCACTGTGCCATGCCGCCTCGCCATGGAGAGCCATCTCGACCACTTTGCCTTAGAAAATGTCGCCGCCATTGCCTTCCCAATATCTCCAGCATAGTCTTAGACATTCTCTCTACCGTTTTTAGTCGCTTCACCGTCGTTTCCGTCGCCGGTCGTCGCCTGTGTGGACTTCGTCGCCGAACTGGTGTTCGTCGGCCGAGCGCCGCCTTCGCCAACCTTGTCCATCGTCTTCAATGCTATCCAAGCCCCATATCTACTAAAGCCTTAATCACCTCCAATTCTTGGCCTATAGTACCTAGACTTATTAGGATTTAGTACCTGCATCTTATAGTCTCATACTTATGCATGTTTTGGTTGATTGATTGATTGATTCGGTGTGTTTATCACGTTAGAAATCACTCATTCTGAGCTCGAGGAGTAGACGATCGAAGATGTTGCAAAAGATTCTGTCGCGGGAATTCAAGGCAAGTCACCATCTCCTTGAACATGTTGATCTATGCTTTCAAATTAGTTAAGTATTTTGTTTTGTAAATATTATGCATGCTATTTGAGTAAATTCGTGTATGTTTGAATATACCTGCTTAGTTATTGCCCCAAATTAAAAATCCATCCTTGATTCTCAAGCCATGTATAACATCCTTGAGGCCCAAGGTTAGGCTATAATATTAGTATCAATTATCCACATGAACAAGTAAAATGCTTATCAAAAACCTATTGATGTCTTTTAAAAATGTCAATTCTAGAGAGGAGAGGTAATTGTGTGAGTCGGTAAATTTTGGTAACATGATAATGGTGTTGATAGTTGTGTATAAAGAAAAGTAAAGTGGACTCCACACTTGAATAGTTAAGGACTAACTAATTCGTGCTGAACATCCAGTAGAATGTTAACGTACCTCCACAAGCCTGGTATGGGACAGGCATGACCAAATATCCTTGTTGAACTATTATCCTATCTCTGCATAGTGTTAATGATGATTGGACAAAGAAACAATAATCATGCACAAGGTTGGTGAGGGGAGATCCCTCTTGACAGCACTTTATACTGACGGTTTGGGAAGATCCCATCCGATTCGTCTGAGATTCGTGCCAGAGGAGGAAGATCCTTCCCATGCACACAACCCTCGTGTTCGCTGACTATTGGAGGAGAGGGAAGATCCCTCCCACCGCGGGCCAATACTGAGTGAGGGTTAGGGTGAAGGTATGAGAGGGAAGATCCCTACAATGCTTCACAACTGTATTAGGAACCCCAACCAGAGATGAGATTCCTGGGTCATTACCCGATGGTGAACCTCTCACAGGGCACAGCTAGTGTAATAGCAAGGTAGGGTGAAAAGCGTGTTATTCTCAACTCAGTTGCACCCTTAAAGTAGCGTGATCGAACTTGGCATAGGAGTCTCATATGCTTAAAGCAGCGTGATTGAACTAAAGCCTATAGTCGTGATCAGCAGTAATAAGTTGAGGAATCTTGTGGGTAAAGCGGTACCCCTCTACAGAGTTTAAAATGTATTTAAATACTCTATACTCCCGGTTCTAGGAATATGTTATGGTCAATGGATTTAATCCATGTTGCAAGACACAAGTAGTTTTTAATGAGTTGTTTTATCAATTGGCTTAAGTTTCTTCACTCTTGAACTATTATGTAAGGTAAGTTTTCAAAGATTGTTTTAAATAACTTTCATGTTGATTAACTGTTAGGTTGTGAATAAGGTTTGGAAAAGAACCTCAAATACCTTCTTTAAATTCTCTGTCATGTTATATATACTTGCATTTGTTAAGTGGTGATTTGCTAAGTACCTTGTACTCACCCGTGACTGAATTACTCCATCAGAGATTGAAGAGCCAAGTGACGACGATTATTACCCGAGCTAGTCCTCTGTCCATTAAATATATCATGTTTAAGATATTTCAAATATGATATATGGCTCCATATACTAGCAGACGTGATGGTCACAGAGGCAGTTTCCTGTGAACCAGAAGGTTGCACGTTTAATATCAACCTATGGTCGCAGACGGTGCACGACCATAGGTATCGTGGAAATTGTATTTAACCTGAATAGTGTTTGAGTCTTCCAAACATGGTTCCAAGATAAAATAACTTCCCTCTCCACTTGTAAAGAAAAACCGTCGAGGAGTTAAGATATGTGGTTATCTAAAACCGCATATAATATTTGGCAAGGAAATGAAGGTAAAGATGCAGTTCTGCAACTTCATCTTGGCAACCGTCGAACATCCCAGAACTACCTCATGTTGGCACCCTTTCAACCAATATAAAAGACAATAAGGGGAGAGACAAAGGAGGGCAACATTAGTTTTGCAAATACAAGCATAAAGAGAGATTGTTAACTTTTTCTAACAATCTCTCCCTCTCTGTAATCATTCATACACATAATGAAAACATCACACACTACTACAGAAGTGCATTCCACTAACCCTTATTTTCTAATGGTTGTAAGCAATCTAGGAAAAATCCGATAGAATAGGACGACAGCGGCGGAAAACCACCATTTTACTATCGATTACACACTAATCCAACGTTAGTGAAATGCAAATACTTTTACTATCGGTCATTACTATACAAACTGATATAATATATTAAATAGTACTATCGGTTTTCCTTTTGTAACTGATAGTAAAATTGCGAACTTTATACTATCGGTTATTACTGTACAAACCGATATAATATATTAAATAGTACTATCGGTTTTCCATTTTTAACTGATAGTGAAATTACTGACTTTTTACTATCGGTTATTACTGTACCAACCGATATAATATATTACAATAGTACTATCGGTTTTTCGTTCGTAACAGATAGTAAAATTACTCACTTTATACTATCGGTTCGTACTGTATTAACCGATATAATATATTGAATAGTACTATCAGTTTTTCTCGGGTAACTGATAGTGAAATTACTGACTTTTTACTATCGGTTATTACTGTACTAACCGATACAATATATGAAATATTACTATCGGTTATATAAAACAAACCGATAGTAAAATGACTTCATATACACTAATGGTTATGACAGTGGGGACCTTATTTTACTATCGGTTTGTCTTTTTGAACCGATAATAAAATTAGACAACTTAATTAGGTCGACCCCTGCTCTGCGCTCTACATGTTGGAATCATTTCAGTCGCGCACAACTCCAAGCTAGAGTGATCTGGAGAAGCTAGCTGAGAGGTTGATCATATTTCCATCCCCCTCGGTATTGTCATCTTCTCATCACCTCTCTCTCTCTCTCGCTCACTCTTTCACACTCTCCCTCTCTCTCTCTACTTGCAATTCATTAAACTAGATACATGTATCTCCAAACTAGCTAGAAGGCTGGGTTGGCTAGCTAGCTATAGCTTGCTGAATTTAAGCAGCTAGCTAGCTGGCTCTTCCAATTAATGCATGCATCAAGTTAATTAGGGTTTCATATATACAAATCCATTTAATGTAATTAAACAGCTCATGTACACACATATGGCCTAGCTAATTATGTTTCATTCATATATGCATGCCCTGAATCATTAATTATTTTTTTGAATTTGTCAATTTTGTGAAATAATTGTAGATGGACCGAGAATATTGGATGTATGGAATAAAACGTACTACTGTTTAGTATTTGGAGGGTGTGAATGGATTTATTAAATTTGCTGAGCAAGAAAAGGCAAAGAAGGGAGAGAAAGATATGCATTGTCCTTGTATAGATTGTATGAACTTAAAAAGGTTCGGCAACTCTGATCAGATTAGGAGTCATTTGATTCGTCGTGGTTTTAACGCACGCTATACCCGTTGGATATGGCATGGTGAAGATCTTGAGGAAACGAGCACTACCGCTACCACTCAGCAGCACCCGAAAGTGGATTGCAGTAATTATGATCATGATCAAAACATTGATAATGTTCATTCGGAAGTCCATGTAGATGACGACAATTTAGATGAAATGTTACGTGATGTAGAAGAGGACTACAGCGAAAACGATTTAGCTAAATTTCAGAAATTAATTGTTGATTCTGAGAAGCCTTTGTTCCCCGGATGTGAAACATTTACAAAGTTGTCTTCTGTGTTGAGATTATATAACTTGAAGGCAAGCAACGGTTGGAGCGATAAGAGTTTCACGGCGCTATTGGATCTGTTAGCGGACATGCTTCTAGAGGGAAATGAGTTGCCAAGATCGGTTTACCAGGACAAAAAACTATTGTGTCCGTTGGGAATGGAAATCGAAAGAATACATGCATGCCCAAATGATTGTGTTCTGTACCGTAACAAGTACGAGGATTTGCGTGTTTGTCCAAGATGCGGTGCATCGCGGTATAAGCATGGGGACAGAATTTATTACAATGGATGTGATGAGATAAAGAAAGGGCCTCCGGCCAAAACTGTGTGGTATTTGCCTGTGATTCCCAGATTGAAACGGCTGTTTGCAAATCCGAAAGATGCGAAGTACTTGCGTTGGCATGTTGAAGGTTGGAAACAAGACAGAAAACTAAGACATCCAGCTGATTCCATTCAATGGAGAAACATTAACAGAACATTCGGTGAGTTTGGCGGCGAAGTGAGGAATATAAGGTTTGGGCTGAGTACGGATGGTATGAATCCACACGAAAATATGAGCAGTCGACATAGCACTTGGCCGGTTCTTTTATGCATCTACAATCTTCCTCCTTGGTTATGTATGAAGCGTAAGTACATCATGATGTCGTTAATAATTTCAGGACCCAGACAACCCGGGAATGATATTGACGTGTTTCTATCACCGTTAGTCGAGGACTTACAAAAATTGTGGAGCGAAGGGGTGCGGGTGTGGGATGCACATAAGCGAGAGAATTTCATGTTGCGGGCCATGATATTTTGTACCATAAATGATTTCCCGGCCTATGGCAATCTGTCGGGGTATAGTACAAAAGGAGTCAAGGCTTGTCCTATTTGCCTTGATGAAACTGAAAGCATGTGGTTATCGAACTGCAGAAAAACAGTGTACATGGGTCACCGCAGATTCCTTCCGATGCATCACGCCTACCGTAAGAAGAGGAAGTCATTCAATGGGAAGCCTGAGAAAGGATCAGCCCCAGTGTTTGTGACTGGTAAGGAGCTTTACTTGCGCGTGAAGGACATCAAAGTTGAGTTCGGTAAATGTTCTAAACCTCTAGGAAAAAATGTTTGGAAGAAGAGATCGATTCTTTGGGATCTGCCATATTGGGAGCACTTACAAGTTCGACATTGCATTGATGTCAAGCACGTAGAGAAAAATGTTTGTGACAGTTTGATTGGTTTGTTGTTGAACATTCCAGGAAAGACGAAAGATGGCATCAACGTTCGCCGTGACATGCTCGACATGGGCATAAGGACTGAGCTTGCACCGTTGGAGAAGGGAAAGCGGACATACCTCCCCCCGGCCTGCTATACTTTGTCAAAAAGAGAAAAAACAGAACTCTGTCAGTGCCTACATGGTGTCAAAGTTCCATGCGGGTATTCTGCGAACTTGAAAAAACTTGTGTCCATGAAAGACTTGAAACTGGTTGGTATGAAGTCCCATGATTGTCATGTACTGATGTCACAAATGCTTCCCATTGCTATCAGAGGCATTCTCCCAGTCAAAGTCAGAGAGACAATTACAAAGCTATGTTATTTATTCAACACAATATCTGGTAAGGTACGTAAGCGTGTACTCCTAGCAAGTTAATTAGCTCCATTCGTGGAACTTGTCAGATTTTTTGGATCTGAATATTTGCTGCAACTATGTCCTTGCAGGTAATTGATATGGATGGACTAGATGATTTGCAACGCGATGTGACTACCACTCTTTGTCAGCTGGAGATGTATTTCCCTCCATCCTTTTTTGATGTTATGGTCCATCTAATTGTTCACCTTGTCAGAGAAATTAAGTTTTGTGGACCCGTGTTCCTGCGCTACATGTATCCATTTGAGAGATTTATGGGTATCTTGAAGGGATATGTAAGGAATCGACATCGGCCTGAGGGCAGTATCATTGAAGGTTATGCCGCCGAGGAGGTGATCGAATTTTGCACCAACTATATGGCCGGGGTTGACCCAATTGGCGTTCCTACGTCTCGGCATGAGGGCAGGCTTCAGGGCATTGGAACGATTGGATTTAAAGCAGTCGTCCCCTCTAGTGATCTGTATGCAAAAGCCCATTTTTGGGTCTTACAGCACATGACGGGGGTGGAGCCATACATACACGAGCACAAGGAAATGTTACGGAAACAGAATCCCTCGAAGCCAGAGATTTGGGTCACCAGAGAACATAATAGGAAGTTTGCTGGGTGGATGAAAATAGAGTCCTGCAAGCTTCTGAGGGCGACGTAGATGAAGATATTACATGGTTGGCCAGAGGGCCTAGATTTACTGTAGGGACTTGGCAGGGGTATGACATCAACGGCTATTCATTTTACACAAGAACTCAGGACGAGAAGAGTGCTATGCAATGTAGTGGAGTGACACTACTTGCTATTTCGGAGGATGCCAGGGCAGTAAGGGCACTCGACTCATATTATGGTGTTATTGAGGAAATATGGGAGCTCGGTTATGTATTACTTAAGATTCCTCTGTTTCGATGCCAATGGGTCGAAATCCCTCGAGGTGTTAAAGTCGACAATTATGGGTTTACTCTAGTCGATCTCAGTAGAGTCGCACACAAAGATGATCCATTTATACTTGCTGAGCAAGCCACACGGTGTTCTACATCGTTGACCCGGCCAACCCAAAGTTGCACGTTGTCCTTCACAGTAAGAGACGTATTGTTGGGGTCGAAGATGTTGTGGATGAAGAAGAGTACGATCAGTTCGACGAACTACCTCCATTTTTAGATGGAATCCTTCAATCTGTCCCTACCGAAGATATTGACGAAACAAGTTACCTGCGAGACGACCACGAAGAAGGATTATGGGTGGACAACCATTCTTGACTAATTTGCAATATGTAAGTGACGTATATTACTTGGATCGAAGAATTCTTCAAATCTTTTTTCAAAAATTCTTTGGGAAAACATACGTGATGCATTGAGAATCATTTCTGCAAATTTTCATTTCAATTGGAGTATATACTTGATTTGAGCAATAATTGATTCTTTTCACAAATATATATGAAAATGACAAATTTTCATTCCATGATTGGTCTTTACTATTAATTTATTTCAAAATTATTGCAAGCCATTTGCATGGGGTTTCAGGTGTCTTTACAAGTGCAAAATGATGTACTGAGACCCATCTGTATTTGTTCTCAGGAAATATCTTTAGATCAATTTAACAGTATTATACTATCGGTTTCAACCTCCAAACCGATATGAAATTAACATATACTATCGGTTTATTGTCATAACGGATAGTAAATACAATACAAAATGATGTACTGAGATCCTCTGTAATTCTTCTAAGGGAAATCCTTTAGGGTCAATAGCATTGTATTTTACTATCGGTTATAACTGTGAAACCGATATGAAATTAAACTATACTATCGGTTTATCGTTCACAACCGATAGTGATTTACACTGTGTTATGAGCCCCTGTTCTTAGTTTACTATCGGTTTACTGTTCACAACCGATAGTGATTTACACTGTGTTATGATCCCCTGTTCTTAGTTTACTATCGGTTTACTGTTCACAACCGATAGTGATTTACACTGTGTTACGAAAACCCTAACTTACATGTTTTCACTATCGGTTTTGTGGTGATGAACCGATAGTAAATATTCATTTATTAGGTTATAACCTGCACGATTTTCCCTCCAGTACAACTGATCACATTCCAAATTGAAAAATACTCGCGCGGAAAACCCTAGATTCGCCGACGTTCGCTTCTTCACTCCTCTGCGCCACTAGTTCTCCACCGCCTCTGGCATTGCATTGCGCCACCTCCTCCGGCCACTCCACGATCAACTGTAAGTGTTCCTGACCAAATCGCTCGCGTGTATTGCTTAATTTTGTATGCAATGGTTTATATCCCGTTCCATGGATTACAAATATAAACCTAGAGTAAAATTCATGAACTACAAACTTGATAGCTATGAGAATGACAAAATTGATGAAAATCACTAGCAATTTGTCATACAGTGTAGTTCACTATCGGTTTCTTATTCAGAATCGATAGTAAATACCTTAAACTGAATTTTTTGTTAATTATTTCCCATTTTCTAATTTTCATCTGAAATTTTGGTTCATTTATATTTTAACATACCTTATGTTCCTGCTGAGCAATTACTTTATGTTCCTGCTGAGCAATTTTGGAAATTTTTCCTAATTCAGACTTGATTACTATCGGTTTGACTTGGAAAACCGATAGGAAATAGTAGTGCCATCATAGTTTGCACTGCTAATTCGAATTTTCTGTGAATTACTTCACATTTTCTAATTTTCATCTCAAATTTAGGTTCATTTAAATTTTAACAGACTTTATTTTCCAGCAGAGAGATTAGCATAGTTTGCACTGCTAATCTTTTAAATTTTCCTGAATATAGACCTTAGTACTATCGGTTTTCCTTTCAAAACCGATAGGAAATAATGTATGTGTTAGTTTGCACTGCTCATCTGAATATTCTGTGAATTACTTCCCATTTTCTAATGTTCATCTCAAATTTAGGTTCATTTAAATTTTAACAGACTTTATTTTCATGCAGAGAGATTAGCACAACAATTTTAGTTATGAACTTTGTCACGTACCTTTCTTCATATCAATTGGATGGTTTGTTCATGGTATTTTAGGTAAAGCCATGTCGGCATCTTCCTCGGCTGATACTAGTGATTCGGCGAGGGCGAACGTAGATGGCGCTGCCTCGCCCCAGCGCAAGAGGAAGGCGCGAGGCGCGACGATGTTGGGTCGTTTGGCCAAACGCGCGGATCTTTCCTGTGAGTTCAACCAGTTCGGGAGACCGATCGGGAAGAACGCCGGGCACTATGCTGCCTATGTTGGCTTGTTGGCGAAGGAAAGGGTGAAGATCACCGTCCAGAGCTGGAAGGACGTCAAGGCCGACGAGAGGGATAGGCTGTGGGCGGAAGTGAAAGTAAAATTAATCAAAATCACTGAACTCTTGAGTAAACACATTCCCTTGGTTTATCCTAGAGATTAGGTAAGTCCTACTTATATGCACCATTTGAAACAGGCCAAGTGGAACATTCCGGACGTTGGTCCCAAGATAGCTTGCTTGAAGGACATGAACAACACGTGGAAAACCTTCAAGAGCGTCCTCGTCAGTACCTTCCTCGCTAAAGGCGAATCTCCATGCGAGAAGTACCCCTTCATAACGAAGGAGGTATGGGAGCAATTCACCTAACAGAAGGGGACTCCTGAGTTCAAGGTATGAATGGTTCCTTTGCTTGGTTACACCATTGTATGCAGTAAGCAATGGTGCATTAATTTTCTTGTTTCTGGTACGAAGGCCCTCAGCGAGAAGAACAGGGCAATCCAGAGGAGGAACGACCACCCACACCGGCTCGGCTCTCGCGGCTATGCGGGGAAGGAGGAGCAGTGGAAGAAGGCTGAAGACGAGGCGTCGCATTTCGTCGACTCCCCTGACCTACCACTCTCTGAGATCTGCGATCAGCGATGCAAGCGCTGGTTGCTGGCCAGAGGGACCGTGTCGGCCACGGGGACTGTGGCGTTCCCAAACCCCAGGGACGTCGAGGTCGTGCAGCGACTCGTAAGTTGGCTAACTATGATCACTAGTGTGCGCACAAGTTTGTATATATTTCTTCCTCACAATGGAGAGCTTTCAATGTAACAGATCTCTTGCTCGAAGGAGGCGACCGAGGGATTGTTCAGTCCCCATAGGGAGAACGACATCCTTACCCGGGCTCTAGGGAACAAGGAGCATCCAGGGCGGACGCGAACCGTGGGGGCTGTGGTGCCATGGAAGGAAGGCTTGTCGGAGCCCGGGCAAAAGGCAAAGAAGCCTGGCAGCTAGAAGGAAAGGGAAGTGGAGCTATCTCAGAAGATACGGGCAGATGTGACTGCACAATTCGTGGACATGTTCGCTCAAATGAACGAGAAATATGAACGCCTCAGCCGAGTTGTGCAGTCCAAGGGTTTAGATCCAGCTGCCGAGGTCGACGCTGCTAGGCTGAGTAGTGTTGGCTCGAAGGTTCACGTGGATCCGGTGGACCTGATTGAGGTATTGCAACTCTTGAGCTATATATGCAGTTCGGCTGATGCCACTCCCGTTACGTTAGAATTGTTTCGCTAACCTATTATAATTGTTGCAAATTGCAGAAGCCGGAGAGCTGTAGCCTATTGATCAACATAGGCGACAAACCTGTTGCGGTTGCAAACGGGGTCGTATACCAGTCTTGGGAGGATGTCCGGATCCACTGCGTACCTCTAGAGCCTGGATTCGCAAAGGTACAGGTGGACATGGCCGTCCCGGGCTACAACTCTTTTCCGTTGCCCGTCCCAACGGACGAAATGCGGACAATTGGCGAGGCATTGGGCTCGTACATACAGTGGCCCAAGAAGGGTGTTAGACTACAGGAGGTAAACCCTAGCCATTCTAGCTTACAACTCAGTTAATATACTTAATTTGCAAAATCTAATTTAAGCGTTTGTACTTAAAGTGGACGATGGATACCAGCACACTTCCTGAGGACACCACCCCCGTCACAACGCATGAGCGAACTCCTTCGGCCCCCATGCCTCCTCCGACGGCCTCAAACCCTTCGCCATCAAATGAGGCCGACGGCACCACACTCCAACCTTCGAAGGTATACACTCGCTCCCCGCCCAAAAGCAAGGGCAAGGCCAAAGGCAAGGGCAAGGCCAAAGGCAAGGCCAAACAAAGCCAGCCGGGTACGTTCAAGAACGGGTCCCCACTCGTGTCAGAGTACCTTCTGCGCAATATGGATCAAATAACCAGAAGTCTCCACGAGTGGTACCTGACCCTGTCTAGGCGCCACATCAACTTCTTGGTTCACTTCAGGTCAGCCCATTTTCACCGTGAGCCCGGGAGCATATCGGTGGCCCACGAGGATTTGTTCGACCTCCTCAGCTGGCGGGAGCTTGATATGTCCATCATACGGACTGGAGTCCTGTGAGTGTGCTGTTGTCTGAAGTTATCACAGTTCGTTTCATAAATCTAATCACTTTTTGTATGCACTACTTACTAATGTCTACTTTGCATCCAGGTGCATGTATAGGCTGGCGTCGATGAGGGCATGTGACAAGGTGGGTTTCCTCGACCCAGAGAAAATAAGCCTCACGATGCTAGAGCACGACCAAGCACATGCGGAGGAATACATATCAAGGGCACTACTAGCACAGCAGGACCGAGAGTTCATCCTTGCGCCGTACCACCAAAGGTTAGTGCATTTCCTACTAATTTAACTCATTCTTGTATGTTACGCCTAACATATGTATGAAACGGTTCGCTTATATATGCAATGTAGGGGCCACTGGGTCCTCGCCGTCATTTGCCCATGGATGAATGAGGTCTATTACCTCGATTCGATGAGCGACAAGGTGGCGCATGTTTTCACCCTCACATGGCACATAGACGCGTAAGTAACATAGTTGTCTTAAATTTTTCTCTGACTAGCTAATTAATGATAAGATATTAATCAGCAATGCTAAATTAAATACAGGGCTTTCAAAAATTATGCTAGTGCTGGAGGGAGGCATGACGCGTCGAAGGGCACAACAATTTCTTGGAAAGAATATGAGGTAATTAATACGGATGGAAGTACTCATGATGAGTCTTTTAATTTAAGCTTAATTAGTTCTTTCGAGTTAATGTGGGTTTATGTCTTTGCATATGCAATTTTTCCAGTGCCATCAGCAGCCACAATCGTGGGAATGTGGCTTCTATGTCATGAGATTCATGTATGACCTGATCAGGAGAAACTTTGCCCAATTCCCTAAGGTAACTATTTTTCCTGACTCAAAGTCGAACTTTAATTGGATGTGACGTACGATCCTAACTTCATACACGCATATATGCAGAGCACCATGTTGAAAGAGCAATATGAGTTGCCTCAATTGAAGGAGCTGCGAACAATTTGGGCTCAATATGTCATGGAAGAAGTGGCTATCAACGATCGATAGTAACTGACTTGTGTTGATTGCTGTATTTGTGAATATATATTGAATGTGTTGATTGCTGTATTTGTGAATAAACTCAATATGTGAATAGATTCATTGATGTATTTGTGAATAAACTCGATCAATATGTGCATAAATTCAATCTGTCCAATTTGTGAACAATATGTGAATATGTGAATATTGCTGAATTAGTGTATTTGTGAACAAATTGATCAATATGTGAATATTGCTGAATATTTGTAAATATTGATGTATTTGTGAATGATCCAATGTATCTCTGTATACCTATATGTATATGTGCATGATTCCAGTACTAACCGTGCCAGTACATAACCGATAGGAAAAAATAATATTACTATCGGTTATATACCACAACCGATAGAATAAATATTACATTCCTATCGGTTCAGATGCAACAACAGATAGAATAAAGTTTTCAGTACTAAATGTGTCTACAAATTACTATCGGTTATATACTACAACCGATAGAATAAATAGATCAGTGCTATCGGTTCATATACAACAACTGATAGAATAAAGTTTTCAGTTCTAAACGTGTCTACAGAATACTATCAGTTATATAATATAACCGATAGAATAAAGTTTCCCGTACTAACTGTGTCCAGACAATACTATCGGTTTAGATAATACCCGATAGAAAAAAACATTAACATTACTATCGGTTTAGATCCTAGCCGATAGAAAAATACTAAACAATACTATCGGTTTATATACGAGCCGATAGAAAAAATGTATGTAATACTATCGGTTTAAATTTGAGTCGATAGAAGAAATAGTCGATAGCGATTAGTGAACATTGGGAATGTAGGTGTTTTACTAACGGTTTTTGAATCGATAGAAGTGTTATGCTCCTCTACTATCGTGCTGACCACTATCGGTAAGAGAACCGATAGTAGAGTGGATTTTTAACCGATAGTGAAAAGCATTTCTGTAGTAGTGACAGGATGTAGGGCTATTACTCAAATCATTGAGGGCCTGAACCTGTATAATCTTTCGTGTTCCTAGTGCATAGATATTTTTACTTATCTAATGAGCATTTTGAATTGTCTCCACTTCCTACATAATTAACTTGCGTAAGATAGACTAAGGGCCCTAGTCCCAATCATTGACAGCTAGCGCCCACCATGGGGCCTTTCTCAAAACGTTTCTTTCATTGGAAGTGAATAGAAGCTATGTCTGGAGCACACGATTCTGAGAACAATTTTGATCTCAATGACTATGCCCATATCCAGATGCCCTCATCTGATGACCCCGTTCCTATGGAAGAGGTCGACGGTGAGGATGTCCTTGAGGTACATCCTGAGGGTGAATCTTCTCCAACTTTAGTCATGTCTGTCGACCAAGAGTCAGAGAAGATGGTGCATTCTCCTCATGTGAGTCCTACTGATGAGGACATCACTCCTATGCATACGCCCGAGACTCCTCCAGTTGTGATGCAAGGACCCATCACAAGAGCACGAGCACGGCAATTGAATCAACAGGTGAGCTCGTTCCTAAGTGCCCGTGTATATACTTGTGAGGATAGTATGCTACCTAATGATATTATTGATTATATTGTACTTAGGAACTTTGGAGAGGATCATGAAGGCCTTGGGAACCAGCAAGGGCCAGGAGGGAGGCCAGGAGGGCGTCCAAGTCAAGTTGGAGTCCCAATTCATCTCGGAGTCGACTACCTCGGCCACCAGGAGCAGTGTTCACTAAAATCGTCGCCCAGGCCACAAACGGACTCCGATTTCAATGATCCACATATGTATCGAAAGCTAAGGAGATAACCGTTCCAATGGCACCGGTTTCAGGTCAATTGGACTGCTGAGTCGACGGGAATTCGCGTTGCAAGTTGGTGGACAGAATCTGTCCCAGGGTGCTGCGTCACCAATTTGGGCCGTTGGCCCATGTATCGTGTTGGAGTCCATCACGGACACGTCTAGGGTTTCTAGGACGTCCCTTAGCCCTTATATTCAGTAGCCGCCGCTAGGGTTTGGTTTGGGGGTTTTGCTTAGATCAATTCTGTCTTTGAACAGTATCGCCGTTCATCGGTTTGTGAGACCCCAACTCGTGAGCTTCATCCTCAATTGCAAATTCAGTTGCATCTTTCTCGTTCTTGCTTGTGTTCTCGATTCGCATGCAGGGATAAGCCTTCTTGGCGAGGTTAATCGTGTTTGTGCATGGTTGATAACCAACGGAGCCGTGGTGTAGCGATTGCTGGGTTCGGATCGGTTCTGATCGGAAGCCGGATCGTCAACGTCGAGTCTCCACCAATCGACTTACCTCTACCTGTCGGAAGATCGGGCCACCGTGCGCATCACCTACCACATCGGAGGTTGAATACGTACCACATCACATTGTCCAAGAGGATGTGACAGATGAAAATCTTGAGTTTAGTCCTGGAAAGTTTGCTCTGGACAATCTCAAATCTCTTTTTGATTTCAAGTCTGACTTGCAACAAGGAGACATGTTTTCCTCATCTACGACTTTGGTTCCACGAGAATTCGCTGCGCTTTCAGAGGAAACTCCTGAACAGCGCATTGCCAGGGAGGAACAAGAGCACAGGCAGAAGGAGGTTCAAGCCTGTGAGCAACGAGAAAACAAGGTTCGCAAAGCCACTTAGGAAGCCTTACGCCTTGCACAATCTCGTCAAGATGTCGTTGGTCACAACCTTGATTCAGGAACTTCAAGACATCCACATGTTGGTAGGAGTGACCAGACGCCATCTTTAGCCCTGGGGTACTCCCTGGTGATTGAGGCGACGGTAACCCCCATGGCTCCTAGAAGGAGTACACAAGACCGGCTTCGTGTTATCGCAGATACACTGCGTAACCCTCCTCCTGGTTTGGAGAATGAGGATAGAACAACATTGCCAGAGTCCTCGCGGACACACTTAACAAAGTTGCCTCTGAAGCCACTCCAACGGCACCATCTCGCTCCATAATTCGTTCTCATGAGCGGGATGATTCCTATTCAAGTCATGGGACACGCAATCAAATGCAGATGATGTCACTTTGGCAGGATAAGGTCAGGCGAGTAGGGAGTTCCCGTGATCGCAATCGCCTGCCAGTTCATTCTCGCCTGGGACGTTGAGCGGAGTCTCCTCCAGGTAATGCGCCTCGCGACCATAGGGAAGATCAGGGGGATTTTTGAGCTTCTTATGTAGGTTGTAAAGCTTTCTCACCAAGGCTCCGTGTGGTGGTCTGGCCAGATTAGTTTCAACCTGGTTGATTGAGAGATTCGATGGAACACATAATCCATCAGAATTTCTTCAGATATACATTACGGCCATTCAAACGGCGGGAGGAGACAACTGAGTCATGGCAAACTATTTGCCGACGGTCATAGAAGGACTTGTAAGGACTTGGTTGTTTAATAAACCAGAAGGGTCAATCTACAATTGGGAAATGTTGTGCGATGCAATCCTCAACAACTTCCAGAATTGTTATGAGAAGCCTGGTAAGGAAGATGACCTTCATCGGTTACGCCAGACTTCGACTAAAACCCTTTGACAGTTTGTCAAGAGGATTGTCTGGGTTAGGAATACCATCCCCAACATTTCAGATACTTCAGTTATTAGGGCTTTTAAGCATGCCGTTTGGTACCAAAGGTTCACTGAAGACTTGAGTATCCATCCACCAAGGTCGGTATCAGATATCTTTGATATGGTGGACTGCTATTATGACGCGACTAAGGCCGTAGAATGGAATAGAATGGTGGACAAAGGAAACTTGCCGCCTCAACCAGGTCTCAAGAATGACAAGAGGATGATTCTAGCAAAAAGTCAAAACCATCAGCAGGCGGAAAATCTAAGAAGCCCAAGAAGCATGGGGCTGGGCAATACCGAGATGTTGCAGTTGTCGATAAACCACTGCCAGGAAAAGGTAATAAGTTTTCATTTAAAAGTAAGAAACCTCTTTCTAATGGTCACGACAACGACCATTCGGGAAAACAAGCTAACCCGCAAGGAAATAAGAAGTGGTGCCCATTACATAATACTTCTGGACATGACCTCAAGAACTGTCACAATTGGTTGAAGCGCTTAGAAGACTTCTATCAGGTAACTGGACCCATGCCGACCATACCAGAGCAAGAACAATCCTGTGGGGTTAGGGACGTTAACAGAGATGAAGTTATGCCATATCAGGTACCCCAAAGTCATATAAATATCATTTTTGGTGGTTCTTCTTCTTATTCTTCTAAGTGTCAATTCAAATCTTTCTACCGTGAGGTCAATAAAATTGATGCTCCCATTGGGGAGCCTCAATTTCCCCGTTGGTCAGAAACTCCCTTAGCTTTCAACCGGGACGATTGTCCCAGGGGCTAACACGACCATTGCGACTCCCTCTGGTCATTACCCCTATTATTAGCCATGCTAAGGTCGAGAGGGTATTGATCGACGGCGGTAGCTCTATGGATCTCTTATTGGTCAAGACTCTTGACAAGATGCAAATCCCTCGCTTAAATATCAAACCCATAATTCATCTATTTTATGGTATAATTCCTGGTCCCTCAATGACGCCTATTGGGAAAATTGTATTGCCAGTAACATTGGGAGAACCAGACAATTTTCGAATAGAATTGATCATTTGATGTAATTGATTGTGATTCAGCATATAACGCTATTTTTGGCAGGCCGACGCTTGCTAAGTTCATGGCGGCCACGCATTACGCTTATCAATGTGTCAAAATACTAGGCCCAAAAGGCGTGATTACGGTCTGAGGTAGCCGCAACACAGCTCTCACTTGTGATCAATTATCTCTAGAGTTGGTTGATCAGCTTCCCCTTCGAGATGTTCAAGTTGCGACCACGGCACCAGATGTGGTCAAAGTTACCCCGCAACCAAATGAGAAGTTGAAATTAGTTCCATTGTACCCAAATGATCCATCTAGAACCATTCGGATTGGATCAAGTTTGGTGACAAATAGGAACTCAAACTCATTACTTTCCTCCGGGCTAACGCAGATGTGTTTACGTGGAAACCATCCGACATGCCTAGAGTCCCAAGGGAAGTGATTGAGCACAGGCTAGCAATTCGGCCTGGACAGCGACCAACAGCGACCAATAAAGAAAAAGCTCAGATGCTTTGCTACTGACCGACAAGAAGCCATCTGTTTGGAGTTAAATAAACTCCAGAAGGCGGGATTTATTCGTGAAGTCGATCATCCTGAGTGACTTGCGAATCCAATCATGGTCCTAAAGTCAAATGCTAAGTGGCGCATGTGCGTCGATTACACCAACCTAAACAGTGCCTGTCCGAAAAGGACAATTTTCTCCTTCCTCGCATTGATCAGTTGGTCGATTCTACCACGGGTTGTGAACTGATGAGCTTCCTGATACTCAAGATACCATCAAATTAGCATGGCAGAAGAAGATGAAGAGAAAACTGCCTTCATCACACAATTTGGCACTTACTATTGCGTCAAAATGCCATTTGGTCTCAAGAACGCCGGTTCTATGTACCAGCACTTGATGCAAAAGACCTTTCTTTCCCAATTAGGGCATAATTTAGAGGCTTATGTTGATGAGTTGGTTGTAAAGAGTTTGAAAAGCTCTAGTCACATAGATGATCTTGCTAAAACCTTTTGTAACTTGAACAAATATGGAATAAAGTTGAATCCTAAAAAATGTTCCTTTGGAGTCTTGTCGACGATTCGGACTCGGAGTCCTCAGCCGAACTTATGCAGAATTTGTAATAGTGAGACCTTTCAAGATGACCCTTCGGGAAGGTATGCTGAACAATGGTGAACAGGAGCACAGAGAATTTAGACAGGTTCGGGCCCTCGATGGTGGGAGTAAAAGCCCTACGTCCTGTTGAGATTTCACTAAGTGTGGTAAAATGTTTACAAATGGAAGGAAAAGTCCTCACAGGCAAGGATTTTTCCTGTAAAAGTGTACAAAGATAAGCTAAAGAAGACTTATAAAAATGCTATATGAGGTGTGCCGTAGACTTGGCTAACTTGGATCCCCCCCCTGATTGATGCTTCATGCCATCCTTTTATACTGCTTGAAAGGGTGCCATGTGAAGAAAACTGCATCAATCGGTTGCACGGACGGTTGGATGCGGTTTTTGAAACTGCTCTTAACCTCCACGTAGGTTAAACACGTGTTATTCATGGATAACTGTACGTGTTAACCTCCTGACGGTTGATTCTCCACGTGTAGGAATCTTCAGGATACTTAGAATATCCTGTCGTATGGGCAACCGAATAGATAGATCCCAGGTATCCTGATCGGCAGATGTTCTGACCGCGGGATTCGGCTGACCGCGTAATATCCCGAATGTGTAGTTCGCGTATAGCCCACAAACTTCTGACCGCGCAAGGCTTACGGTCTGACCGCGTAAAGCTGTGACTTGATCGCGTAAAGCTTGCGACCTCGTGGTGATGCCTCTCAGAATAGCTTGAGTTCGCATCTCCAGACACATGTCTGGTTCGAACCTGTCTTGAACCAGAAGTTTATTAGAAGTGACCCGGGTGTCAATCCTCGTCAAGTCTCTTCCGGTAAACTTTTGGGTTTCCTTGTTTGTTCGAGAAGAATCGAGGTTAATCACGAGAAAATCAGGGCCATTGAGAAAATGCGATCTCCTTCGACCATGAAGGATGTCCAGAGTCTAACAGGGCATATGGCGGCTTTAAGTCATTTCATATCGCGGTTTTACCTGGTCAGATGAAGCCGAAAAAGCCTTTCAAGAGGTAAAAGCATACTTATCTAGTGCACCAATACTGGTTTCTCCAGTTTTGAGGGAACCATTATTTCTTTATTTGGTGGTCACCCCTCACGTGGTCAGTACAGTTCTGGTCACAGAAACAGAAGGGGTGCAACAACCAGTTTATTATGTAAGCGAATTACTTCATGGACCAAAGGAGCATTACCCTGAAGTCCAAAAGCTGCTTTATGCTCTTCTAATGGCTTCCCAAAATCTGTGACATTACTTTCAAGCACATAAGATTACTGTGCCTTCGTCCTTTCCCTTAGGGGACGTTCTCCGTAATCCGGAAGTTTTTGGTCACATTGAGAAATGGGCAGTGGAACTTGGAGTGTTTGATATCCATTTCACTCCTCAAGTAGCAGTTAAATCTCAAATTCTTGCAGATTTTTGTGGTTGAATGAACTAATCCTGACCCACCTACGCAAGAAACTGCGGATTTACAACATACTGACCATTGGACAATGTATTTTGATGGTTCTCTGATACCGGCCTAGACCATCTCGCAAGAGCACGAGGACGATACAGTGGGCGAGTATTCAATCGTTCTTTCCTCAGGGACCAGAGAAGCAAAACATGTAAACTAAACTAAATTGATGGCAAATGAAACTAAAACAGACGAGAGAAAGAGGGAGGAAATGTTAGAAGAAATAAAGAGAGAGAGGGGTGATCACACTGCGACCATTAGTTAGTGCTAGATCTGTACGCGTCATTGTGAATACATGTGATAGAATCGTATTGTTCAGTGGTTCCGCAAAAAGAGCAGTGAAAGCAACTAAAACGAGTACATCTCTCGATGATATCAACAAATAGGCACACAGAGATAGCACAAAACATTCCCCGACAGCTCTCAATTTGGCAACAACGAGCATTAGACCAATTGAGAACTCAACTCACAATCTTTTATTCACAGTCATTTGCAAGCAAAAGAATTAAACTTTGATGCATTCCATCCAGAAATGTAAGTTGGATTCAATTCAAACAGAATCTGAAAAGCATAATATGGATTAAGTTTTTATCTCCTTCTAGTTAATTTATCAAGAGCTCATCACCTTAATACTCTCAGGCTAACTGTTCCTCAGAAAACACAAGTAGTGGATAAGCATTCAGATTCACAAGAAATTAAGAGGCAAACAAAACAATTGACAACCAAAGAAACTTTAGTTTCTAGCTTCAAATGGAGGACAACTGATGGAGTTGGACAGCAAGCAATTCAAGACAAGGACAATTGCATCCCAGAAAAATCAGAAGTTGGAATTAACAATTTTAACATGTTCTGGTGTTCATTAGAGGCAATCAACAAAGAGAAACAATCAAATGGAGGACAACTGATTTGCAGTTCCACAGAAAAGTAACAATTCATTCGAATAGAAAACTCATCATCTAATTCATGGAACTTTCCTCTGTTCATCACTGTGAATTATAGTTCAACCTACAATTTACAATTATCCATCATAGAGCAATTGAGAGGGAGAGGGAGAAGAAATTGGTCACCAAATATTGCCTACTATATGGCTTCTAGTCGTGGGGGCAGTGTCGAAGAAGAAGTGGTTGAGGTGCTGGTTGAAGCTGTCGAGGTGGTCGTGGCCTGAGGAGTCATCGGAGTCGATGAAGATCACCGTTGAAGAGGAGCGTGGCCGTCGGCACTGAGGAAGAAGAAGTCACCAAGGTTAAGGTCACCGTCGAGGACTGGTCAAGGTCGAAGCAGCACAGGTCGACGGATCCGGCGCGAGCTCAGTGCGGCAAAGGAATCGACGGGCGGCGCAATGATGGAGGTGAGTAGAGGCGGAGGGATCTACAGTCGCTAGGAGAGGCGGTATGCACAGATGGTGTGGAAATGCGCAGATCTAGCACAGATTCGGAGTAGACCCAGCGGTGGAGGTGGCGGGATGTAGCTTCTAGGCCCCTATAGAGTGTTTTAATAATTAATGACAACTACAAATGCTATACTAACGTTACCTGTCTAGTTGTGTCAAAGAGAGTACTTAAAAGACAGGTCAATGAAAGGCAAAGAAAGAGCATCATGATGAAGAAAGGGCATTGATCAAAAGGGCAAAGGTACGAAATAGAATCTTTTCCATTTTTACCGGTCTAAGGTGATTAGAGAAGAATTTTGACTGGATTCTAGGATAGTTGCCGTACTATTAAGAGGAGCATGTGGTGTATCACAAAATACTTCATCTTTGTGCCACAAAAACATAAAATCAACTTGCATTGCATGCTAGAAGGTCACATCCTTTGAGAATGCCTAGTTCAGCTCATGTCTGTCTTAGTCGGTCTGACCGTGTGTTAGACCGGTCTGACCGAATTATCGGACTAACCGTTTAAGATCTCGGACTGACCGAAGTTGTGTCTATGCATAGGGTATTCATTTTTAAGGTCGGTCTGTCCGTAGTTAAATTCTCGGTCAGACTCCTGGAACCTCTTGTTTTATCCTTCTGGCATTTTGAGCTATTACGGTCTGACCGTTTGTTAGACCGGTCTGACCATGAAATCGGTCTGACCGTGTTTTTGTACTGCGGTCTGACCGTTTGGCCGGTCTGTCCGTATATATCGGCCTGACCGTATAAGGTGTCCAGAAACTATGTCGTCTCTGGACAGTTTCACGGTCTGACCGAATAGGCTCCGGTCTGACCGTATGTGTGCCTGACAAGGGCAGTTGAGCATTTATTGCGCCTGTTTAATGCCGTTGCAATTGCGGCAGTCTGACCGATCTTGTGCCTGCGGTCTGACCGCCAGGTGATCTTTTTCTCCCAACGGCCTGTAACGGCTATATTAATTGTGGGGGGTATATATACTCCCATGCACGGCCCTGTTCATGACTTTTGGCATAATCTTGAGCATTGTCATCATCCTTGAGAGCCTAAGCTAGTTTCATACACTCTAGGTTTCAAATTCTCAAATTTGTGAGAGTGTGCATTTGAGATCTTCTAGTGCATTGCATTTAGATCATTGAATCAATCGTGTGGCACTAGAAGAAGGCAAAGTGATCATCACCGACTTGTTACTCTTGGAGTTTGCCGGCTCCTAGACGGCTAGGAGAAAGGTTTTGAAGAGCTCTTCAAGGAAGATTGTGAAGAACCTTAAAAACGTCTTGTGAAAGGTTGAGCACGCCTTGCCGGAGTGGTAAAGTGCATCCTTAGTGAAATCGAGGTTTGGATAACTCATCACACTAGTCCGGCTCAAGATCTAGGTCACTTCTCGAGAGAAGGTTGACTAGATAGAGGAGCGGTTAGAGATTTGAGTTTGCCTCAACGTGGATTAGGGGTGATCGGCAAATCACCGAGACCACGGGATATATATCCTTGTGTTGAAATTGTTCATTGTTCATCTTGTGTTACTTAAATTGCTTTCATTTACTACAATTTGTTTGATTTATTGTAATTTGCTAAAATCGCCTATTCACCCTCCCTCTAGTCGATATCCTAGATCCTTTTCAATTGGTATCAGAGCAAGGACTCCTTTTTAGAGGATTTAACCATCCCGGAGTAGGATAAAGATGGCTAGTGAGGGTCGGATCAATATTGGTAAACCACCACTCTTTGATGGATCTAACTATACTTATTGGAAAACTAGAATTATGGTCTATCTTAAAGCCATGGGTGGAAACATTTGGAAAGTGGTGGATGAGGGGTTTGCAATTCTTGATGATGATGACATGACCAACTTAGATAGAGATAATGCCTTAGCAAATGCTCAAGCCATGAATGTTCTTTATAGTGCTCTAAATCTAGGTGAATTTAATAGAATTTGTAAACTTGAAACGGCCCATGATATTTGGAGAAATCTTATGGATATTCATGAAGGAACCTCGATGGTCAAGGATGCTAAACTATTTATCCATAAGGGTCAATTTGAAAAGTTTGCCATGTTGCCCAATGAAGATGTATCGGAGATGTTTAACCGATTAAATAACATCGTAAATGAGTTAAAAGGGCTTGGTATGGATGTCACAAACGTGGAGTTTTGTCATAAGTTTCTTAGAGCTTTACCTTCTAAATATGATACAATTGTAACCATACTTGTGCGTTCGAACTTGAAGAGTGTGACTCTGTTGGAAGTCTTGAGTGAGATTCTCACTCATGATATATTCAAGAAGTCTCAAGAAGAAGTGAAAGATGAGGCTTCCGACTCCAAGAAGAAGAACATTGCACTCAAAGCTCAAGTCTCCAAAAGGGAAAACAATGAAGAGGAAAGTGATGAGAGAGACACCGATGAGGAAATGGCTCTCTTCGTGAGAAAATTCAAGCGGTTCATGAAGAAAAGATATCAAGGGAAATCTTTCAAGAAAGGACAAACATCCAAGAGAAACCCATTTGAAGAAAGAAGATGTTTTGAGTGCGGTGAAAAGGGTCACATCTCCACACAATGCAAAAATAAGGAAGAAGAAAAATCAATGAAGAAGAAGAAATATGAGAAGGAAGGAGAAAGCAAGAAAAAGGTTTTCAAGAAATATTATAAGAAGAAGGATGGGCAAGCTTGCTTCATTGAGTGGGATTCGGATGCTTCAAGTTCCGATTCCGATGATGAGGATGAAGCGTGTAACACCCTAGTTTTGGAGGTGAAAAGTTTTGCATAAAAACCCTGCATGCATGTATCTCTGTAGTAGTAGCCAGATCAGCTGAACTCTAATCTCTCCCAAACCCTAAAAATCTCCAAATCTATTCTCGAGATCCAGATCAAGATCTGACCATCCAGATTTAACCTATCAGTTACCCTGAAGATAAAAGTCTTCAGGAGCCAGATCAAATTCTGACTCTAACTCTCAGTACCTAAGTCTCTCTCTGTTTTCGAAAACAGGAAAATTCAGATTTATCCTAAGTACCCCAGTTTCCAGATGATTGAATTATTCTGATTTAACCCTATTCAGACTCAAGTAACCCCTGGAATATGTTCCTAGGTTTACCCTCAACTCACTTCAAAAAGTTGGGAGCCAAATTAATCCATCTAAACACTTTTCGCAGTTTAGTCCAAATTTTACTGCGAATAAGTCCTTTTCTGTTTACCTGGAAGCCTGAAAAGGCTAAAATCTGCAAATCAATTCCAACTCCAGAATTTCTTCAGGAAACACCTTCCAAATACTATTTGATACAGATCTCCCTTTTGATCAGACTTCAAAATCTCTCTCCAATCACCAGAATTCGAAATCGACAAAATCCAGATTTATTTTACCCTAATTTTACCCTATTTTCGAAAATAGGTGAAATCCCTCAAATCTTATCAAATTTTCTCTAAATTTGAGTTGGATGAGTACTAATAGAAATGTTATACTCAGCCATGAAATCAAATCTCAAATTAACCATCTCTAAGACAGAAATTACAAATCAGTCCAGATTTCAAATAAGAATCCTTGCATTTTGGTCCCTGGTTCGACCAGAGACGCTGTGCACGACCAGCGGCTGTGCACGACCGCGACCGCCGCGCTGCCACGCCAGGAACTTCGTCGCCGGTGAAGCCCCGTGGTCGCCACCTCTGCCACCGCGTTCCTGCCACGTGTGCGCACGCCGTTCGCCACCGCGGCCGCACCAGCATCCCCAATTTTGCCCGCGCGCGCACGCCATCGCTGCAGCCACTGCAGAAGCACGGTGCCACGTTGCAAGCATGCCGGAGGAGCCCGTCAGTTCGCCGTTGCATCACCCGGGACAGCGCACGCCAGCCTACAAAGCCGGCACGGCCGCTGGAGCACGTCGCTTCGCTGCTGTCCCGCCCGGCCAGTCAATTCGCCGTCGATTCACAGCTCCAAGTCTCCAGGCATTTTCCAGCCGTTGCAGCCTCCCCAAATCGTCTATAAATAACCCTCAGGACTTAGCCAACTTCACCACATAGCAAAGCACCAGAAATCGCCACACTCCACCGTGTCTTCTTCTTCTTCGGCGAGCTCGAGAAGAGGCTCACAGTGCCAAGCCTCTACACTGCTTCCTCCTCGATTCCAGCTACTCCAGTAAGCTCCTCTTACCTCCCTCATCATACTCGAGCATGTAATTGACTTCAAACCTCTCCAGTCGCCGGCAATTCCCGTTTCTCTCCAGCAACTCCGGCGAGCAATTAAACTCTATCCAGAACGATTTAGCTCTCGAGCCTGTGATCAATATTGATTAGTGAACTTATCTAAGCATCTCTAAGCAACCAGAATCGAAGAATTTGCTAAAATATGAAAAACCCCAAATTGGAACTTTGCTTGTGAACTGGAGCTCGCTGTTAAGCTTCTCTGGTGTTTCCCCAGCCAATCTAGCTTCACACCTAGCTTACTTATGCCCCAGAGACCATCCTCAAGCAAGGAATTAAGTTTATTCGCCCTAGATCAGAAATGCCCAAATCAGGTTTGAGTTAATCTTTTCTCCGGCCAATATCTCCTAAATCCAGCCAATCCAGCCATAGAAACCTTGCCATCTAGATATTTTGGACCATTCTGAGCAACTTTGTCTTCTATCACGACTTCTAATTCGGCCTAGAATGTGAGATATAGCTATGCCCTAGTTTGCTGTACTGTTCACACTACATGTGCTCCAGGCCAGCCAACTTCTTCGCCGGTTTTCATCACTTTCCGGCCATCTCCTGCCCTAGGTCCTGTTGAGACATTTGTTCCTGTTACAAATGCCTAATCACCAGACAAAGTGGTGCATCATTTGGAGCCCTGAGTCAAAAGATATGGCTAACCCTAGTTTCTGGCCGTGTCAAGCCTATGCCAGGCTATGTCAGCCAGTGGCATTGAGCCTTTTCACCCACTTCCAGCCATGCACTTTGAAAATAACTTTGTCCCTTAGACTCCTGATGTTGTGATCTACACTTTTCTCTACTGTCACAACTTGAGTTGAGCCCTCTATCACCCATCGACCTTATGTCGATGCCTCGAACCGAATGCCAACCTAAAGACGTTCGCTGTTTTTGGGCGAACCAGTCACCACCTTGATATTACCCTGATATCTTGGAACCTTGTAAACCTTAACAGCTAACTTTAACCCTGGTTTCCATAATTAAACCCACATCGCTTTCAAACCTTGTATCACCAGAGTATTTTCTCCTTGCATCTTTGCATGTAGTGAATTAGTAAGAATAGGATTGATTGTAATGCCTGTTTGCTTGTTTGATCTTGTTCAGAGCAAGAGTCCGGGGTTGAAGATCTTGTCACTGAACCATCATCGACTGCTGATACTTACGACGCGGAAGGCAAGTCATACTTTGATCATATTGAAACCCATATTTTATGAATTGCTATTCTATTCCATGAGTAGATATCTCGTTAATATTGCATGTGTTGAGATCAATGATATTATGGCAGTGGTAGATTGAACACTTGAGAAATGTGAACTTGATAAGATAGCAAGCCACGAACTAATAAAAGTATAAACATGTACAATTATATTCATGAAATAGAACCCCTAGCCGTGACCAGTACTTTGGTATGGAATGGTGGTAGCACTGGAGGTGCTTGGCTGCACTGGATGTGCAGGCACTGAAGGTGCATGGTTGTGGTATGATCTGGTCACTGGCACGTAAGGACTAGAACCTTGTGTTATGCGTCTAGTGGCATGAAAAACGTACCAACCACTTACCTGGTATGGGACAGGCGCAACCTAGTAGCTTTCTTAGTATTATCAGTTCCCTGCATGGCTTGTCGATCCGGTTTCTCGCGTGGAAACTGGTGGGACGCAGTTTGTCCATGAGTGATGTGAGATCAGAAAAAAATTATGAGAGGATAAGGTGTAAAGAAGGAAGACGCCCTACGCCAGATTAAGTCGTGCGCGACTGTAATCAAAAGAGGTTATGTGTCCTGCGGGAACATAGACCCAGGCTAGGAAGTAAGGCAGTGGGGAGGACCCACAACGGTACTTGGGACGGTATTGTCCATTTACCGGGCAGGGATACTGTTAATACTAGACTGCAAAAACGTTGTGTGATCTCGGCCTTGTCACATGCGTATAAGTCGCATGGAGTTGGCCCGACTTGGAAGTCGAGTGAAAAAGTGGATTTAAAAAGAGGTACACCTCTGCAGAGTTTAAAAATGTATTCGAATACTTCGTACTCCCGAGTTTTAGGAGTATGCCGCGGTGGATTAAATCCATGGGGTGTGACACAAGTATTGTTTTATAAACTAAAATTTGTTAGCTCAAGATTACCCAAGTGGCATGTGTTGTCATGATAAGGGGCGTTGCCGTGGGCTGTCATGTGTTGACGTGTCGCGGTAATACCATAATCTAGCAAACATATGATAATTAAGAGGCATGTGGTTATGCCCTAAGTTATGAAATACTGCTAAGAACATATGATTGAAAGACTTGAATAAGAGTAGTGTGATATGAGGATATATCGCCTTGGATATGGGATATATGTATCACCATCAATGTGATTTATTTACTGCCATGGGTATGATCAGAAGTTGAGTAAGACTTGAGAAAGAAATGTATTTTGGGAAAAACCTCTCACTCTTTCCCCAATAGCATAGGTTCATGTCATATATATATATGTATCTCTACCTTCCCTATGACTTGCTGAGTACGTAAGTACTCATCCTTGCAACAACTCATCAATAGATGGAGCGTTCTACGACCTTGGAGGATACCCTGAAGATGCTGCGGACCCAGGAGATGATGAGCAGTTCCCTTCGGAGCCCTGATGTGGTGCTGTCTTGCTGTCAACCTCTGTTTCCTGTGGATTGCTTTTGGGCTTAGCTTCCGCCGACTAGATGTGTTATTTTGTTAGACCCTTGTGCCTTGTACGGCACTGTACCTCGTTTTGTACTAAGGCCTGATGGCCATACAATTATGACTATTGTACTATTTTGCTGCTGCAATGTAATCCTGTGATTGACTCATCCTGGGAAGTCAAGTGGTTAGGGGACCAGCTGCACCGAGCTGGGCTCCTCACAGGTGATGTCACTGTCATGGCAGACGTGACAAAGCGTCACCCAAAGGACTTGCCGGAGTAGCTATCAAGGAAGCTCCATCTCTATTCTCCACTCCTCATTGCCTCATGGCTAAAGGAGAATCAAAGGTATCTTGTGATGAAAATGAATATACTTATGATGACCTAGTTGAGATGATCACTGATTTTGATGACTATATGAGTAAGGAAAAAGAAAAATTCAAGGAATTGAAGAAGAGATACAAAGCTCTTCAAAATTCCTATGAGGAGCTAAACACATCTCATGAGAGTCTCAAAGAAACTCATGAGATGCTCAAGGAAGCTCATGACTCTCTAATTACTCATAAAGCCAACAAATCGAGTAATGACATAGGCATCACTTGCAATATGTTGAATGATTTGCCCATGATGTCTACTTCTAGCATATCTACTTCTTGTGAAGACTTAAATGAATTCCCTACTAGACCTAAAATTGAAGATAATATGCTTAGTCTTGAAAACAATGAACTTAAAGAAGAAATTGAAAAACTAACCAATGACCTAGCAAAATGCTATGTAGGAGAATCAAAAGTAAGACATCTTCTAGATAGTCAAAGATTTTCCTTAAGAAAAGAAGGACTAGGTTTCATTCCCAAAAAGGGTAAACATACTTTTGTTCCAACTAAAACCGTTTTTGTAAAAGAAAAGGGATATTGTAACAAATGTAAAAGTTTAGGTCACATTGAAAAGAACTGCCATGCTAACAAAAGCATTTCATCTCCTATATTCAATTCTTGCTATGTATTGAAGAAAATGACAAATGGCGATGTTAAAGCCAAATTTGTTGGAACCCCGATCATTGGTGCCAAAAAGAAAGCCATTTGGGTCCCAAAATCCTTGGTGACTAACCTCCAAGGACCCAAAAAGGTTTGGGTACCTAAAAGGACCTAACTTTGTTTTGTAGGTAAATTACAAGGCGGGAGGACAACATTGGGTGCTCGATAGTGGATGCACTCAACACATGACCGGTAATCACAACATGTTCTCCTCACTAAATAACAAAGGTGCGGAATATGACAAGATCACGTTTGGAGACAATAGTAAAGGAAAGGTAAAAGGTTTAGGTAAAATTGCCATCTCAAACGACCTCTCCATATCTAATATATTGCTTGTTGAATCTCTAAACTTCAACCTCTTATCCGTAGCTCAACTTTGTGATCTTGGATTCATATGTGCATTTTATCCAAAAGAAGTAATTATCACTATCATTGATGATAATAAGTTGATTTTCAAAGGTTTTAGACATGGCAACCTCTATTTAGTTGATTTCAATTCAAATGATACTAATCTTGGTACATGCTTGTTTACAAAATCTTCCAAAGGTTGGCTATGGCATAGAAGGCTTGGGCATGTTGGAATGAAACAACTAAATAGACTAGTTAAACATGATTTGGTTGTTGGACTAAAAGATGTAAAGTTTGAAAAAGACAAATTATGTAGTGCTTGCCAAGCCGGAAAACAAGTTGCAAACTCACATCCAACTAAAAGCACAATGTCAACTTCGAGTCCACTTGAATTATTGCATATGGATTTATTTGGACCAACTTCTTTTGTGAGCATTGGTGGCAATAGTTATTGCCTTGTCGTTGTAGATGATTTTTCTAGATATACATGGATATTCTTTTTGCATGATAAGCCAATTGTGTTTAACACTTTCAAAAGCTTTACTCAACGGGCCGAAAATGAATTTAGCTTCAAGATCAAGAAAGTGAGAAGTGACAATGGCTCCGAATTCAAGAACACCAAGGTTGAAAATTGGTGTGATGATAAAGGCATCAAACATGAGTTTTCAGCCAAGTATACACCGGAGCAAAATGGAGTGGTCGAACGAAAGAACCGGACATTGATAGACATGGCAAGGTCCATGCTTTCGGAGTACAATGTTTCGGACACCTTTTGGGCCGAAGCAATCAACACCGCGTGCCATGCATCAAATCGTCTTTATTGTCATCGACTACTAAAGAAAACTCCTTATGAGCTTCTCATTGGAAGGAAGCCAAACATTTCCTACTTCCGAGTGTTTGGATGTAAGTGCTATATCTTGCGGAAAGGTACACGCTTATCTAAATTTCAAAGTAAATGTGATGTAGGATTTTTGTTAGGATACTCATCAAATAGCAAAGCATATCGTGTCTACAACCAAAACTCCGGTTTGGTTGAGGAGACACATGATGTTGAATTTGATGAGACTAATGGCTCTCAAGAGGAGCAAGAAAATTTGGATGATGTAGGTGATGAAGGGATGAGAGTGGCAATGAAGAACATGACCATTGGGGATGTCAAGCCTAAAGAAGATAGTGATCAAGATGAAGATCCATCCACCCATGCTATCCCCTCTTCATCAACTCCTCAACACGAAGATCAAATAGTTGAAGTAGTCAATGTGGAAGACTCCTCTCAACAACAACCGGAAGTACCTTCTACCTCTACTTCACAAATCCCGGTTGACCATCCAAGAATTCATCACTCAATTTCCAAAGATCACCCCGTCGATCAAATTGTTGGTGACTTGTGTAAGGGTGTTCAAACTCGTTCTCGTCTTGCTTCATTTTGTGAAATTACTCTTTTGTTTCCTCCTTTGAGCCCACACTTGTAGATGAAGCTTTAAAAGATCCGGATTGGGTGAATGCTATGCATGAAGAATTAAACAACTTCACCCGCAACAATGTTTGGGAATTGGTAGAAGAATCAAATCCGGATGAGCATAATGTCATTGGAACCAAATGTGACGAGGATTGACACCTGGGTCATTTCTAATAAACTTTTGGTTCAAGACAAGTTCGAACCAGATATGTATCTGGTGATGCGAACTCAAGCTATTCTGAGGGGCATCACCATGAGGTCGCAAGCTTTACGCGATCAGGTTGCAAGCTTTACGCGATCAGGTCGCAGCTTTACGCGGTCAGACCGTAAGCCTTGCGCGGTCAGAAGTTCGTAAGCTATACGCGAACTACACATTCGGGATATTGCGCGGTCAGCCAATATCCCGCGGTCAGAACATCTGCCGATCAGGATACTTGGGATCTATCTATTGCGGTTGCCCGTACAACAGGATATTCTAAGTATCTCGAAGATTCCTACACATGGAGAATCAACCGTCAGAAGGTTAACACATACAGTTATCCGTGAATAACACGTGTTTAACCTGCGTGGAGGTTAAGAGCAGTTCTAAAAAACCGCATCCAACCGTCCGTGCAACCGTTTGATGCAGTTTCCTCTACATGGCACCCTTTCAAACAGTACAAAAGGGGGATCATCCGAAACATCAAGAAAAAGGGATCGGAAGATCAAGAAACCCAAAATCATCCAAGTTAGCTAAGTCTACGGCACACCTCATATAGCATTTTAATAAGCCTTCTTTGGCTTATCTTTGTACACTCTTACAGGAAAAATCCTCGCCTGTGAGGACTTTTTCCTCCATTTGTAAACCTTTTACCATACTTAGTGAAATCTCAACAGGACGTAGGGCTTTTACTCCCACCATCGAGGGCCCGAACCTGTCTAAACTCTATGTGCTCCAGTTCACTATTGTTCAGCATACCTTCCCGAAGGGTCATCTTGAAAGGTCTCACAATTATAAATTCTGCATAAGTTCGGCTGAGGACTCCGAATCCGAATCGTCGACAGCTGGCACCCACCGTGGGGCCTTTCTCAAGGCGTCCTAATTGAAATTCGGAGGTTCGCCGAAACATGGCTGGAGCATATGATTCCGAGAACGATTTCGATCTCGAGGATTATGCCCATATACCCATGCCTTCTCCAAGCGATCCTGTTCCGATGGAAGAGGTCGAAGGCCAGAATCTTCCACAGGTTGAATCATCTCCCCAAGTCATGTTAATCGACCAGGAGGTAACTGGCACAAGGTCAGAACCCGCAGAGGTTCTTAATGTGCTAGGTGATGAATCCGGCCCGTCATACGATCCCGCTGAGGGAAAATATGATGGTGACCCTGAAGTTAGCCCAGGAAGGTTCGACCCTGATAACCTCCACCGTCTCTTTGATTTCGAGTCTGACTCGGAACAAACCGAGATGTTCTCCCCATCGACGACCTCTCTCCCTAGGCAGTTTGCTGCGTTGTCGGAGGAAACTCCCGATCAACAGGCTGCCAGGGAAGAACAAGATCGCAAATAGAAGGAGGAGCAAGATCTCGAGCAACAGAACAACGAACTACGCAGAACTGCCCTAGAGGCTCTTCAAGATGCGCAGGCTCGTTACGATGCTGCCCCGAGTTCTTCTCGACGGTCGCGTGGTCGTAGACGTGACCAGACTCCTTCCTTACCACCGGAGCATTTCCCAGTGGACGAAGAAACAGTAACACCTGGTGCCCCTAGGAGAAGTACCCATGGTCGACTGCGATCTATCGCGGAGGTCATGCGTAATTTTCCTCCTACGGTCACGGATGCGCAGAGACCGGCCTTTTTCAGGATCCTGGCGGAAAGACTGGACGAGGTCGCATCCGAGGCGACCCCAACAGCTTCTTCCTGCTCAGTGACACATCCCCGTGAACGAGATGGTCCTCATTTTGGCTCTGGCCGACGGAGTTACCCGCCACCTCTACTGTCCCGACAGGACAAATATCGGCGAATGCAGGACTCTCGTAGTAGGGATCGAATTCCCGTTCACTCTCGTTTGGGACCCCGAGTAACCTCGCCATTAAGTGAGTTTGCTCGAAACCCGACCGAAAGTCGCAGGACGGTTCACGGTCCTTACGTTGGTTGCAAAGCTTTCTCGCCTGGCCTACGAGCAGTCGTTTGGCCCGATAAGTTTCGACCAGGGGCCATTGAGAGGTTTGATGGAACTCAAAACCCATCTGAGTTCCTTCAGATCTATATTACTGCCATCCAAGCAGCAGGAGGCGATGACAAGGTCATGGCCAACTACCTGCCAACAGTCCTCACAGGACCGGCTAGAACCTGGTTGTTCAATCAGCCTGAGGGTTCTATCTATAATTGGGAAATGCTATGCGACGCCATCCTCAGCAATTTCCAAAACTGTTACCAAAAGCCGGGTAAGGAGGACGACTTGCATAGACTGCGGCAAACTTCGACCGAAACACTTCGGCAGTTTGTCAAGAGGTTTGTCGGGGTAAAAAATACCATCCCGAACATATCTGATGGCTCCGTAATCAGGGCATTTAAGCATGCCGTTCGATACCGGAGATTCACTGAAGACTTGCTCATCCACCCTCCTCGATCAGTGGCCGATCTGTTCGATATGGCTAATCGATACTCCGATGCAGCCGAGGCAGTCGAATGGAACCGAATGGTTGACAAGGGGGACCTACTGCCCCAACCAGGCTTCAAGGACGCCAAGAAAGAAGATTCAAGCAAAAAGCCGGAGTCTTCACCGAGTGGGAAGTCAAAAAAGTCGAAGAGAAACCGCTCTGGACAGTACCGTGAGGTCGCGGTCACGGAGAAACCACCTTCGACCAAAGGTAATAAGTCTTCTTTTAAAAGTAAAACTGCTTCTGGCGGCCGGGATTCCGACCAGCCAGAAAAATCAACTAATCCGCAGGAGGGCAAGAGGTGGTGTCCACTCCACAATTCCGCAGGCCACGATCTCAAAAACTGCAGGAGTTGGTTGAAACAGCTGGATGATTTCTACCAAGGAGCTGGGCCAATGCCAACCTTACCGCCTAAAGAGCAGGCGTGCGGGGTTAGAGACGTCGATGGAGTCGAAGAAATGGCTTACCAGGTACCTCAAAATCATGTTAATGTCATTTTCGGAGGTTCCTCCTCTTTCGTTTCCAAAAGGCAGTTTAAAACCTTTTGCCGAGAGGTTAACCAAACGGAGACATCCCTTGGTGAACCTCAATATCCCCGTTGGTCGGATATACCTTTGACGTTCGATTGCGCTGACTGTCCTGTGGGGCTAACTCGACCATTGAGGCTACCTCTGGTTATTACCCCAATCATCAGTAACGCAAGAGTCGAAAGGGTCCTGATTGACGGGGGAAGTTCCCTTGATCTTTTATTGGTCAAGACACTCGACGAGATGCAAATTCCTCGTTCGAAGATCAAGCCCATAATCCATCCGTTTTATGGGATAATCCCAGGCCCCTCCATGATGCCATTGGGACAAGTGGTCCTCCCGGTCACTCTGGGAGAACCAGATAACTTCCGAACAGAATTGGTTACTTTCGATGTAATCGATTGTGATTCAGCTTATAATGCAATCTTTGGCAGGCCGACTCTTGCTAAATTCATGATGGCAACGCACTATGCTTATCAGTGCGGGAAATTGCCTGGCCCCAAAGGTGTCATTTCGGTCCGAGGAAGTCGCAACGTGGCGCTCACGTGCGACCGGCTATCTTTGGAGATGGTCGATCAACTTCCCCTCCGGGACGCTCAGGTCGCCACTGTCGCCACCGATGCGATCAGGGCTGCTCCTCGACCAGATGAGAAACTCAAACAAGTTCCCTTGTACCCGGATGACCCATCCAAGACAATTCGGGTTGGGTCAGCCCTGGATGACAAATAGGAACTCGACCTCGTTGCTTTCCTCCGGGCTAACGCAGACGTGTTTGCGTGGAAACCGTCCAACATGCCCGGTGTCCCAAGGGAAGTAATTGAGCACAGGTTAGCAATTCGACCTGGACAACGACCAATAAAGCAAAAGCTCAGGCGTTTTGCCACCGACCGACAGGAAGCCATCCGAGAAGAGTTAGACTAACTCTTACAAGCCGGGTTTATTCGCGAAGTGAATCACCCGGACTGGCTCGCCAATCCGGTCATGGTCCGCAAGTCAAATGGCAAGTGGCGCATGTGCGTCGACTATACTAGCCTCAACAGTGCCTGTCGGAAGGATGACTTTCCCCTTCCCCGCATCGACCAGCTAGTTGACTCCACTGCGGGTTGCGAACTGATGAGTTTTTTGGATGCCTATTCAGGATATCATCAAATTAGCATGGCAGAAGACGATGAAGAGAAAACTGCCTTCATCACCCCGTTCGGCACATACTGCTACGTCAGAATGCCGTTCGGTCTCAAGAACGCTGGTTCCACGTACCAGCGCTTGATGCAAAAGACCTTTCTTTCCCAGATAGGGCGTAATCTCGAAGCATATGTAGACGACTTGGTTGTAAAGAGCACCAAAAGATTGTCTCATTTGGACGATCTTGCTGAAACCTTCTGTAACTTGAATCGCTTTGGAATAAAATTGAACCCGGAGAAATGTTCTTTCGGGGTTTCTTCAGGAAAGCTTCTTGGTTTTCTTGTGTGTTCCAGGGGTATTGAGGTTAATCCTGAGAAAATCAGAGCTATTGAACAAATGAGGTCGCCCTCGACCATGAAGGATGTTCAACGCCTGGCTGGTCGCATGGTGGCTTTAAGTCGCTTCATATCGCGATTAGGCGAAAGGAGACTTCCTTTCTTTAAAGCCTTGCGGAAACATCATAACTTCACGTGGTCTGACGAGGCCGAAAAAGCGTTTCAGGAGGTAAAAACATATCTTTCCAGTCCGCCGGTATTGGTTTCTCCTGAAAAGGAAGAACCATTACTTCTGTATTTGGCGGCCACCCCACACGCGGTCAGCGCAGTTCTGATCGCGGAAAGGGAAGGAGTACACAGACCCGTCTACTATGTAAGCGAAGTACTTCATGGTCCTAAGGAGCACTACCCTGAGGTCCAGAAGATACTTTACGCGCTACTGATGGCTTCCCGTAAGCTACGACATTACTTTCAAGCACACAAGATCACAGTACCCTCCTCTTTTCCTTTAGGGGATATTGTCCGAAATCCAGAAAAATCTGGTCGAATCGCCAAATGGGCGGTCGAATTCGGTGCCTTCGAGATCCATTTCACCCCTCGCACGGCGGTTAAGTCTCAGGTTTTGGCCGACTTTGTGGTCGAATGGACCAACCCTGAGCCACCCGTGCAGTTGGCAAAGGAACTGGAGTACCCCGATTATTGGACAATGTACTTTGACGGCTCCCGTAGTTTTCAACACTCGGGGGCTGGAGTGGTCTTAGTTACGCCTCAGGGCGAACAGCTTAAGTATGTTATTCAACTACACTTTGTTGCCACCAACAACACAGCAGAGTATGAAGGTCTTCTTGCAGGGCTCCGGGCAGCAAAATTCCTCGGAGTCCGTCGATTAGTGGTGAGGGGGGACTCACAGCTAGTCGTAAACCAGGTAAACAAGGAGTACAGCACCTCCGATGAGACAATGGCTCATTACCTGGGGGAAGTGAGGAGATTGGAAAAACACTTCAGTCACTTCGAAGTCCAATACGTCCCGCGAAAGGACAATATTCTCGCAGACCAATTATCCAAAATTGGATCCTCACGCTCATCCGCTCCGGCAGGAGTGTTCATTGAACATTTGGACCATCCTTCGATCATGACTTCGGTCGAGGATGATCCGGCAATAGCCTTCGTTGCCAACCTCGGTCAGGAACAAGATTGGACTCATCCATTGAGGGTCTATCTTGAACATGGGACCCTACCCGAGGACGAAACCAAAAGCGATCGATTAATTCGAAAGGCGCGTCTGTACAAACTCATAGATGGGGTTATATACAGAAAGGGTACTCAAGGAGTATTCATGCGCTGCATATCTCAGGAGGAAGGAAAATCCCTCTTGAAAGAAATACATGACGGTGTATGCGGTGCACACGCGTCATACCGAACACTGGTCGGAAAAATTTTTCGACAGGGATTTTACTGGCCTTCGGCACTCGATGATGCCAAGTTTATGGTCAAGATGTGTCCACAGTGTCAGTTTCATGCAAGACAGGTTCATCAACCTGCTTATGCATTGCAAACTATTCCTCTCGCATGGCCCTTCGCGATCTGGGGAATGGACATCGTCGGTCCTATGCCACAAGCGGTCAATGGGTACAAGTTTCTGTTCGTAGCCATTGACACGTTCACAAAGTGGATTGAGGCCGAACTAGTACGAAATATTACTGCATCAGCTGCACAAAAGTTCTTTCACAAGAACATTGTGGCACGATTCGGTGTTCCAAACCGTCTCATCACAGACAACGGTTCTCAGTTCGCTAGCGGTCTCTTCCTAGACTACTGCGATCAGATTGGGACTAAGGTGTGCTTTGCTTCCGTGGCACATCCACAAAGCAATGGTGCCATAGAACGGGCCAATGGACAAGTATTGCAAGGCATCAAAAAACGTGTTTTTGATCGCCTCAAGACTCGCTCGGGGGCTTGGGCAGACGAGCTCTATACTGTTCTATGGGCACTACGGACTACCTCTAGTCGAGCCACCGGTGAGACACCCTTCCATTTGGTCTATGGGGCCGAGGCTGTGTTGCCTATGGAAGTCAGTATTGGATCTGTTCGCACGAATCAATTCGAACAGGTCAACCAATCCGAACAGCGATCGCAAGATCTCATCCTCCTGGAAGAACGGCGTGATCGCGCCCTGATCAAGTCCGCGGTATACTTGCAGGCTCTACGCAAGTATCACAGTAAAAAGGTGCGACCACGTGATCTCAACGTGGGCGACTTGGTTTTACGAAAAATTCAAGACCAGTCTAACCGCAATAAATTCTCCCCAAAGTGGGAAGGACCATACACTGTTGTCTCAGTGCCGCGGCCAGGATCTGCGCGGTTAGCCATGGAGGATGGTCGGATTTTGCCCAATACTTGGAACATCGATCAACTTCGCAAGTTTTACGTGTAAGTATTCCAATCACTTTTTCCCTGTTCAATTAGCATCTTTTCATAAAAAAGCATGTCTTGTTTTCATAAAAAGCATGTCTTGTTTTCATACAATGAGTGTTTTCTTTAAACCCAAATTATACAAATTCGACCTGGGGCTGATCGCCGACGGTTAGGTTACTACAGCATTTTTTAACCAGATTCGCTGGTCGATCTCATGATCACTTCCAGATAAGTCGCTCCTAAATAAGCCGTTTCTCAACGCACACGGGACTATCTGGCTAGTCTTCGGTCATCTGGGTGGCTACCAGTTTGCAATAAGGTTAAAAATGTTACTTTAATCTTGACCATCGGCTTGAAGCGCATATCCCTGGTCATCATACTTATGTTTTCCCCTCTGTTTAAAATACTAAGGCTCCAGTATTCACAAAACAGAGGCGGGGGCTAGAGGAATATACTTATAGTATGAAACTTATGATGTGAATATGCACTTTCTTTTGAAAATATAGTTTTACATATATTGCATTGAAATTACAATTGTTTGGTTACAAAAATAAGGATCATTCGATCCCCAGCTCAGTCAGGAGTTTATCTACTAGGGGCTGGACTTCCTCTATGACTGCATCGAGCAGCTCTTCACTCTCGACCTCAACCGGACCCACCAATGCGTTCAGATCTGCATCTGGGCCATGGTGAAGTCGAACCCGGCTGAGTACGGCTGCTGCGGCTGATCGAACCCTGGTTCTGATCGCCTCTTCGCGTCGCCGTGTATCTCCAGGGAGATACTCAAGCAGTGAATCCGCTTGAGCAGTAAGCAGCGATGTCCAGTCATTTATACTGAGGTTGTCTTGCCTCAGTTCTACCACATTGGTCTTCAAAAGATCAGCCACGGCCTTTAGTTTTTCAAAGATCCGGAGGCTCAGTTCTTTGATTGCCCGATCGGTGTGGCGAATCGAGGATTCAAGAATCTCCTTGTCTCGACTGAGCTGCGTAATTCGACCTGCTTGCGCTGTACAGAGAGAGAAGATTATTCGCATATTATGGATTCAAATCTTCCTAGTCAGGAATCGGCTTACCAGCATTCTCTGATCGAAGTCTGTTGAGTTCAGTTTCTTGTTTCTTAAGCATTGAGACTGAACCGGCCACCTCCTTCTTCAAGAATGCAACCTCTCTGCAACAAAATCAAGGCAGTCACAACCAAGATATACCCATGTTAACCAGAGGGTAATGGTACTCACCTGCGCAAGCTATCGCGTTCTTTTTGAATGGCTTCTGTACTAGCCATCACAACACGCGAATGGCTTGTTAGCCAGGACAATCCCTGTGGCGCCAAAGAAGAAGGTCAAAGGTGTCCTAAGTATAATTCAGGCACGGAAGCAAAGTCTTATTATACCTTCATAAACTTTTGTAAAACGGCATCATTCAGTTCAGCGGGAATCCTCGCTAGAGCCTCCGACGTGCTCACTACAGGGATAGTTGGCGGGAGTGCCGGCCGGACGCCACCCCCAGAGGCTACTGGTTGTGACCCGATCCCTGTACTTGTTTCACCTCCCGCGGTCTGGACGACTTCCTGAACCACGGGAGCAGAGCGCTCTTCATTAGAGGCTCCCTCATCAGCCCTAATTTCAACCTCCCCAGTGGCAGTTGAAGGGTTAGGCGCTGTCTTCTTTTGCCTAACAGGAAGAATGGGTCAGGCAACTTTTATTTAAGATTACTGTCAAGTAAGAGCTCTTACCTTATTTGAAATCCCATTCGTTCCTGGGACTTCTGGGAAAATTCCCCTTGCGAAGGAGAGCCGTCTCCAGTTCTCGCCTTCCTTATGGTAAACAAGGCAGCACCCCCCTGGAAATGTCATGTTATAGGCATGTTCTTAGGGAACAGGTAAAAACACATGAAAAGATCTTTACCTGGGCCACCGGGATAACTGGTGGGGCTGCATCTGAAGGCCTTGGCGATTCCAGAGTTGCTGGAACCATCATAGCTGGCCTTTGTTCATCCACCTCCTCCTCTGTCCGCAGAGGAGGAGGATTTTCCTCCCTGGAACCCCCAGTGGTCCCAGGGGGAAGCTCTCCTCCCTGTATATACATTAACTTGACAAATGTGCAAAAAGAGTCATAGAAGGAACGGCCGAAAAAGATTCCTTACCTTGGTTGTCCCTTCGACCAGGGAAGCAGAGATAATTGACCCTGAAACCTCGGGGACTTCAGGAATTGGAGGGTTACCCGCGACCACAAGATTTTCGGTGGTCGCAGGATCTTCCACGACCACCTCCTCGGTAGTAGTGGTCTCTGCGGGGCAGCTTGGGGCATCGCTGGATGGAAGATCCGCGATCTTCCTCCTTCGAAGGATCAGAGGAACGTCATCCTCTTCCTCCTCGCTCCCCTCTCCCTGTACGACGAAGAAGTGACTCCATGTCGCGCCTGAAAAAGTAGCAGGAATGCGATATCTTACCGCAGTCTTTCTTGCGGGATGAGGAATGCGTCGTGAAGACCCCTCCCCAGGGTTTAGCTTGGTCTTCTTAGGGGCAGGACTCTTTGTCCTGGGTCTCTGAGAGACCTTCTTCACATTCTTCGCCGTCGGCTTCTTCGGAGAGCCGACATTTTCACTTGGGAACGTCGCATCCGCAAACTTCCCTAGGAGCTGGTTCGCAGTCCATTACAAGGGATTAGCACTGGACACACACAAGACCTGCAGAGCCAAAGCTGGACAGGGAAATTACCTTTCGGCGCTCCTGTCTGAGGTAATCACCAGCGTGAATCAAGCTCTGCGGGCGAGGTGATTCCTTAGGGCCCTCTACATCGGAATTGTAGGTCCTAAGGAGGGAGTTGGTCCACCTTTCAATCTCGGATGAAGGCAGGACTGTTCCCAAACTCAAGTCAGAATTTGTACAATTCAAAAAGGAGAAAGTTCAGCACCAAAGAAATAAATACCTTGACTGTAGTCCAGGGTGCTATCACCCATGGACTTAATCTCCCACGCCGGATGAGCCCTTTCATGCAGAGGACTCACCCGGTTCTTCACGAAGTCTCGAATGATATCTCGAGCCGTCAATCCTTCATTGACCAAGTGAAGAATCACCTCGGCATGCTTCGAAAGCTCCGAGTTCATCGCCAGAGGAATGTCTAACTCGCTTGACTTCTCCGGTCGCGAGTTTTCGAACCATAAACTGCTTTCGGATGGTGGAGAGCAGTAAAACCACCTTTGGTGCCACCCATGCACAGAATCTCGTAGGGGTGGGGAGGGATACTCCTTTTTATCCCTCAGACGGAAGTAGATGCATCCGGCGGCGTTGGTACTCTTCGACCACGCCGAAAAGTAAAATCGTCGGAAAAGATCCACGCTGGGATATATTCCGACGAAGGCTTCACAAAGATGCTGGAATACTGCAAGAATCAGCATCGCGTTGGGGTGGAGGTTGATCAGTTCCCACCCGTAATGTTCAAGGACATCCTTAAGGAACCGACTCTCAGGGAATCGGAACCCGCAACGCAAATACTCCTCAAAAACCACCAACTCGCCTTCTTGGACAGTTGGGGTTTCTTGGTCCTTCTCCGCAGGTCGCCAGTTAATGAGCAGCCGCGGAGAAAGGATCTCCTCCTTCTCTAATGCCATCAGGCTCTCCTCAGAATGGTGAATGGATCTGCTCCAGGACGCCATCTTTGGTGTAGAATCAAAGGGGAAGCTGGCAATTTGGGGAAGATGAAGGCTGAAGAAAATGAGGGTTTTGAGCGGCGGGAATAATAAGGGTTTTTAGCTGTGTGGCTTCTTTGAGAAGACATCTGCTCTTTTTATAGACCCAAGGCGACGCATTAATGAGTAAACGGCTCATTTCAAACGTTCCATTGAATGCTTTATTCATTTCCCATAATGGATACTGTCTCTGATGGACCCGATAAAGTACTCAGGCGTCGGATCTGAAACAAAAAGACTTCTTTGTTTTGGAAACTGAAAGCGTAAAAGGACTGAAAAATTTTCAGTACTTTTTAGAGGACGTTTTTCCTTTTTATACTTTGAACATTTTATTCGAAAAAATCATGTAACCCAATTTTTAACGTACTGAAGTATTTCTAATTGGGTTATGGTTTTATCGAAATCGTGTTTTAGGCTAAAACTTCGATTCTAATCGAAGTGACATCCAGACCGAGTCCCAACTCTGGTCGAACCCTAGTTCTGACCGCGGCTTTGAAACTGATCGCGGAATCAGGGCAGGTCGCGGTGCTTTTTTCTTAAAAGTGATTTTGATCGCAGAACTAAAATTTCCTGTGTATGAATGGTCGCGAACGAAAAGTTCATGGCTATATCTTCGCACAGAAGATGTGGAGAACATTTCATGAGAAATAAAGAACCTTTATTTATTACATTCTTTACATACGAAAGGGATACGGTCGATAAAAGCATCGACCTGTTCCGAAAGAAGTTTGCAAAGTTCCCCAAGGGACATGTTGTTGTCAGTAGGATCTACACTGGCAACCCCCAGGGAACTAGCAACTACCCTAAGTCTATCTATATCGTCCCTAACAACAGACGCACTATTGTCCCTAATCAAGTCAGAGAGTTCTCGCTGTTGCTGAGCGAAGTCCCTCTCTCGATGGAAATGGTGCGCCTCTTCTCGGGATCGATCAAGACATTCTGCTAAACGCAGAATCTTCGAGGCCATCTCCTCGGTCTTCTTCTCCAGGGCATTCTTCTCTTCCAGAAGGGTCTGTCCGGAAGGAAGAGATGGAGCAGCAGAAGGCTGATCGCTAGGGCCTCCTACCTCCTACATTTTTGCAAAAGTTAGTCATACTAACTAAAATTATCAGCAAAAAGGGAGAAGAATTGTTACCTGTCCCGGTGCATAACCCGTTGATACACCCATCTTGAGAGGAAGATCATCATATGGTGGAAGAGCAACCTTCCCAGAAGAAGATTGCTTCGCCAACCCAATATGGCAATCATCTGATCGAGGGATAGTCACCGCTTGCCGACCAGGATGTTGATCACCCAAAAGGATGGGAGAATTGGATGTGAAGGGATCTTTTCCTAAGGATAAAGGCCTAACTTGCCGAGAGGCATGAACGGGGAGGGTCAAAGGAACTGAAGGAAGAAAGAAACTCGCTACGTTCTTTACCTTTGTTCCACTGGAAGATCCTTCGTCAACCTTGGGTTTTTTCCTTAAGGGAGACAGGACTTCATTCGTTTGAGACCCTTGTTCGACAATTTCCCCTTCATCGCTCTCAATCTCGATGATTTCATGATCTGCCATTGGGAGGGATATGTGAAAAGGAAGGAAGCAGGATAACAAGAAAAAGACTTAGACGTGAGAGGGAAATTGTAGATCTTTACATATCCAGGGGTCTGGTATTTATAGCCGCTTGGGTGACGGTTTGCATTCCAGACGCCTCGGGTTTTGCTAAATCATTTACAATTTTACCTCGAGATAAAAACAATTCTACGGCGCTATCATTGCCCGTCACGTAATGTCAGAACTCGTCTTGAAAAACCAACCGTTTTCACTTAGTGCGCCGCTAAGTGGAGAAGTTAAAGGGCCGGGTTAAAAATCCAATGCACGGTTTTTAAATTCGAAATAAACACGTCTCTTCGTTTTCTTCGAATTTGGGGGCTAGCTGACGAGGATTGACACCCGGGTCATTTCTAATAAACTTTTGGTTCAAGACAAGTTCGAACCAGATATGTATCTGGTGATGCGAACTCAAGCTATTCTGAGGGGCATCACCATGAGGTCGCAAGCTTTACGCGGTCAGACCGTAAGCCTTGCGCGGTCAGAAGTTCGTAAGCTATACGCGAACTACACATTCGGGATATTGCGCGGTCAGCCAATATCCCGCGGTCAGAACATCTGCCGATCAGGATACTTGGGATCTATCTATTGCGGTTGCCCGTACAACAGGATATTCTAAGTATCCCGAAGATTCCTACACGTGGAGAATCAACCGTCAGAAGGTTAACACATATAGTTATCCGTGAATAACACGTGTTTAACCTGCGTGGAGGTTAAGAGCAGTTCCAAAAAACCGCATCCAACCGTCCGTGCAACCGTTTGATGCAGTTTCCTCTACATGGCACCCTTTCAAACAGTACAAAAGGGGGATCATCCGAAACATCAAGAAAAAGGGATCGGAAGATCAAGAAACCCAAAATCATCCAAGTTAGCCAAGTCTACGGCACACCTCATATAGCATTTTAATAAGCCTTCTTTGGCTTATCTTTGTACACTCTTACAGGAAAAATCCTCGCCTGTGAGGACTTTTTCCTCCATTTGTAAACCTTTTACCATACTTAGTGAAATCTCAACAGGACGTAGGGCTTTTACTCCCACCATCGAGGGCCCGAACCTGTCTAAACTCTCTGTGCTCCTGTTCACTATTGTTCAGCATACCTTCCCGAAGGGTCATCTTGAAAGGTCTCACAATTATAAATTCTGCATAAGTTCGGCTGAGGACTCCGAGTCCGAATCGTCGACAAAATGGATTTTCAAGAACAAACAAGATGCAAACGGAGTGGTAGTAAGAAACAAGGCAAGATTGGTGGCTCAAGGATACACTCAAGTTGAAGGTTTGGACTTCGGTGAAACCTTTGCTCCCGTAGCTAGACTTGGGGCTATTAGAATCTTACTTGCTTTTGCTTCATCTCATAATATTAAACTATATCAAATGGATGTCAAAAGTGCATTTTTAAATGGAAAAATTAATGAGTTAGTATTTGTTAAACAACCTCCCGGATTTGAGGATCCTACAAAGCCAAATCATGTGTATAAACTCTCCAAGGCTCTTTATGGTCTTAAACAAGCACCTCGTGCTTGGTATGAAAGACTTAGAGATTTTTTAATTTCAAAAGGCTTTAAAATTGGGAAAGTTGATACTACATTGTTTACTAAGAAAATTGGAAATGATTTCTTTGTATGTCAAATTTATGTTGATGACATCATATTTGGATCTACTAACCAAGATTTTTGCGAGGAATTTGGTGATATGATGTCCAGGGAATTTGAGATGTCTTTGATAGGTGAATTAAGTTTCTTTCTCGGACTACAAGTTAAACAACTCAAGGAAGGAACTTTCATCAGTCAAAACAAATATGTGAAGGATCTACTCAAGAAGTTCGGACTTGAAGAAGCAAAATCAATCAAGACACCAATGGCCACAAATGGTCACCTTGTCTCTGACGAAGGAGGTAAACCGGTAGACTCAAAGCTTTATAGATCCATGATTGGTAGTTTATTATATCTAACTGCTTCTAGGCCCGATATTATGTTTAGTGTTTGTATGTGTGCAAGATTTCAAGCCTCTCCTAAAGAAAGTCATTTAATGGCCGTTAAGCGCATTTTGAGGTATCTAAAATATTCATCTAGCATAGGGTTGTGGTATCCTAAAGGTGCAAAATTCGAATTAATTTGATATTCTGATTCCGATTATGCGGGATGTAAAGTGGATAGAAAAAGCTCCTATGGCAGTTGTCAACTATTAGGAAGATCTTTAGTATCTTGGTCCTCTAAGAAACAAAACTCTGTAGCTTTATCAACCGCCGAAGCGGAATATGTTTCCGCGGGTAGTTGTTGTGCACAATTGCTTTGGATGAGGCAAACATTGTTAGATTATGGAATAAAATTTGAAAAAGTGCCTCTCTTGTGTGATAATGAGAGTGCGGTGAAAATAGCCACAAACCCAGTTCAACACTCTCGGACCAAGCATATAGATATCCGACACCACTTCCTTAGAGATCATGTTAGCAAAGGTGATGTGGTGGTGGATAATGTGAGAACCGAAGATCAATTAGCGGATATATTCACTAAGCCCTTAGATGAAAGTCGTTTTTGCAAACTTCGAAATGAGCTTAATGTCATTGATATATCAAATGTGGCTTGAATTGTTGGACTCATATTGAATGTGCTTATATTATCACTTGGTTGCTTAAACTTCCTCTTTTAGAGCTTTTTAGGCTCCTTTATCGGCAATTGAGTGAAATGAACCAAAAACATGTTAAGTTGTAAGAAAAATTCTTCCCCTTTGGTGATATTGCCTATATCTTACCTATAATTATCTTATAGTTATATATGTCTATCTCAAAATCTCTTGAGCTTCAAATCAATCAAAATCTTCCAAGAAATTCAGTCCTTCCAGCGGTCTGACCGAACCATATGCTGTCTGACCGAATGCATCTCCAGAGAACATCTTAGAATTCTGCTTCCAGCGGTCTGACCGGTATCTCTTCTACAGTCTGACCGAATTTTCATGACCAGAGATCTTTTAACCCGAATCTCTTGTCCTTTTTGCCTTTCTTCCCCACTTCTGTCTCTTTCACGTGCACCTAAAATTCTTGGATTCTTCCTCCCCGGTCAAACCCTCATCAAGCTCGGACAAACCGTGGTTCAAGATCATCATCAAATCATGTCTTCTAGGTACATTGCTCAGATTCCTCTCTATTTTCCATTTTCTCTTCTGTTCATCTAGAAGTTTAGGGCAAATGTGATAAACCTGGTCCAAATGTGGTTGTCTCTTGAAATTGATTCATCCTGTTGATGCAATGTGTAGTCTCACACGTATATCTATCTGCATTGCTCCCTAGAATCAACAAAATCCCAGAAATCATGCCAAACCCTAACTCTACGGTTGCGCTGGTCTGACCGCCCCTGTTTCGGTCTGACCGACTGTAACAGCAGAGCCAGGATGTGCAGTTCTGTTATCGTCTCAATTATCGTCATGCCTTCCTGTTTCGTGTATCTTACCTTCTGCACATCTTTCAAATTGTTTAGTGGTCGAGGTACTCAAGGCGCTGCCTCCATTCGGACCAACAAGAAGAAATTGGCTAAGCGGCCGAAAAGGGTTGTACCCTCGAGTAGCAGCGACAGTCACGATGACGACTGGGTACCCTCGGCCGGTGACTCAGAGACAGAGCAGTCGTCTCATCGGGGTGGATCTTCTCATGTGGGCATGGACATCGAAAGTGAGGACGATGAAATAAACGTCCACGCTTATCAAGGCCCAAAGAAGAACTGGACGTCGAGCGACTACACGAAGGCAAGGACCACCTATGCCTACGATCATGCAAATGATGCCACGACGCCTCACTTCTACACGATGACGCAGCAGGATGCCTTCTACGGTCATTTGGTCCATAAAAACATTTTTGAACACAAATGGATCGAATGGGCCTATGTTGTGAATCAGCCCATCATGGCTCCCTTAGTGCAGATCCTCAAGGATATAGGGCTGTATGACTTTGTGGAGCACAAGTGCCCATGGAACGCCACCGCTATCAGACACTTCTATGCTACAGTTGAGATCAAATGGGCGGACCAGTAGATTATATGGATGACAGGGTCTAGGCGCTATCAGGCCACTTTTGAGGAGTTTGCTGCGGCAAACAAGCTAAACTATGAGGAGCTGAAGGAAGGGATCGACATGGAGGAAGAGGATTACCTCCATGAGGACGACTGGCTCCAGTTCTATGAGCAGCCAGGAGGTGGACAGTGGATTGTACCCGGTACTGTTACGGGTCTCAAAGTCCTCCCTGCTGTAGTCAACAAAATTGTACGAGCCACGATCCATCCAAAGAGTGGAAACCGAGAAGCGATCCGGGATTACTACTGGAACTTCATCGACCACATCCTCCAGAGTCACCGGATCAACATTGTCTCCTTCATTTTGAAGACTATTGAGGATGTCTCGGCGGCCACTCTGCCAAATCTCTACTATGCTCCATATATCATGTCTCTGCTGCTCCAGAAGACCAAGTTTCCTCGCGGGTCTTGCGACATCAGGCATCTCGGCTATAAGCCGTTCAGTGTCAACCCGCGTGTCTTAGCTCGAGGCCAAGGAGCACAGCATCAGCAGCAGCCGGCTCAGCCTATGCCTCCTCCTCCTCCACCTCAGGCTCAGCAGGCACCTCAATCGAGCCAAGCCCCCGCCTGGTTTTCTCAGTTCCAGCAGCAGTTCCATCAGCCCATGATGGATCAGTTTGCTACTCTTCTCCAGGGGCTTGAGCTCGCTTGCTCGGACTTGGCGGCTCTGCACGATCAGTTCCAGACCTTCTCTTCGCGCCAGGATCAGTTCGAGCACCGCTTCGACACCTTCTCCACTCACTTCTACACTCGTTTCCCACATACTCCTCACCATCCTCCCGATGATGATGCTCCAGCTGATACTTAGCTTTTTATGGCAATTGATGCCAAAGGGGGAGAGAGAGGAGAGTAGAAGAGTAGGAGAGAGATAATGAACCTTAAATGTAAATGAAAACTCTTGGATGAAAAATCTTTTGGTGTATAGAAGTTTTAATTTAACTTGCTTAGTTGGATATCTCCTTTATGATCTATGTGGATGTTATGTGGTTGTTATTTATGTTGGATGACTCTTGTATGAAATTGTTACTTCATGATATATGAGATATGCGTATGTTATTTTGATATCATGTGTAGATTTGAATGTCTTATTTGTGATACCTCATACATATATAATGAATGGATTAAGATAGCTTCCTATACTCATGCTTGAACTCCACTAAAATGCCAAAATTCTCTTATTCATACATTTAGGGGGAGTGTCTTATTCTTCGAAGCTTATTGTAAAAATACTCCTTATGCTTAAAACTCTTTCATCTACTCTTTATGTTGTCATCAATTACCAAAAAGGGGGAGATTGTAGCTTCTAGGCCCCTATAAAGTGTTTTAATAATTAATGACAACTACAAATGCTATACTAACGTTACCTGTCTAGTTGTGTCAAAGAGAGTACTTAAAAGACAGGTCAATGAAAGGCAAAGAAAGAGCATCATGATGAAGAAAGGGCATTGATCAAAAGGGCAAAGGTACGAAATAGGATCTTTTCCATTTTTACCGGTCTAAGGTGATTAGAGAAGAATTTTGACTGGATTCTAGGATAGTTGCCGTACTATTAAGAGGAGCATGTGGTGTATCACAAAATACTTCATCTATGTGCCACAAAAACATAAAATCAACTTGCATTGCATGCTAGAAGGTCACATCCTTTGAGAATGCCTAGTTCAGCTCATGTCTGTCTCAGTCGGTCTGACCGTGTGTTAGACTGGTCTGACCGTGTGTTAGACTGGTCTGACCGAATTATCGGACTAACCGTTTAAGATCTCGGACTGACCGAAGTTGTGTCTATGCATAGTGTATTCATTTTTAAGGTCGGTCTGTCCGTAGTTAAATTCTCGGTCAGACTCCTGGAACCTCTTGTTTTATCCTTCTGGCATTTTGAGCTATTACGGTCTGACCGTTTGTTAGACCGTCTGACCGTGAAATCGGTCTGACCGTGTTTTTGTACTGCGGTCTGACCGTTTGGCCGTTCTGTCCGTATATATCGGCCTGACCGTATAAGGTGTCCAGAAACTATGTCGTCTCTGGACAGTTTCACGGTCTGACTGAAATAGGCTCCGGTCTGACCGTATGTGTGCCTGACAAGGGCAGTTGAGCATTTATTGTGCCTGTTTAATGCCGTTGCAATTGCTGCGGTCTGACCGAGCTTGTGCCTGCGGTCTGACCGCTAGGTGATCTTTTTCTCCCAACGGCCTGTAACGGCTATATTAATTGTGGGGGGTATATATACTCCCATGCACGGCCCTATTCATGACTTTTGGCATAATCTTGAGCATTGTCATCATCCTTGAGAGCCTAAGCTAGTTTCGTACACTCTAGGTTTCAAATTCTCAAATTTGTGAGAGTGTGCATTTGAGATCTTCTAGTGCATTGCATTTAGATCATTGAATCAATCGTGTGGCACTAGAAGAAGGCAAAGTGATCATCACCGGCTTGTTACTCTTGGAGTTTGCCGGCTCCTAGACGGCTAGGAGAAAGGTTTTGAAGAGCTCTTCAAGGAAGATTGTGAAGAACCTTAAAAACGTCTTGTGAAAGGTTGAGCACGCCTTGCCGGAGTGGTAAAGTGCATCCTTAGTGAAATCGAGGTTTGGATAACTCATCACACTAGTCCGGCTCAAGATCTAGGTCACTTCTCGAGAGAAGGTTGACTAGATAGAGGAGCGGTTAGAGATTTGAGTTTGCCTCAACGTGGATTAGGGGTGATCGGCAAATCACCGAGACCACGGGATATATCCTTGTGTTGAAATTGTTCATTGTTCATCTTGTGTTACTTAAATTGCTTTCATTTACTACAATTTGTTTGATTTATTGTAATTTGCTAAAATCGCCTATTCACCCCCCCCTCTAGTCGATATCCTAGATCCTTTTCACGGGATCGGCGATGGTGTTGGCGGCATCTGGGCGATCTGGCAGCAGCTCACTCGGTGTGGCGGAGCAGAGGTGGAGGCACGGCACTGGAACGGCAGCGGCTTGGCGGCGGCATTGGGGTGTGGTGGTGCGAGATGGGCGATGGAGGCGGCGGCGCGACGCGGGAGAGCGCCGGTGCAGTGAGTGGTGTAGATCTGGGTTTAATGGCGGTGGTGGCACAGATTTGGGGGCGGCATCTCTAATGGTGGCTGTGGATGTGAGGTAGCACAGTGGATGGTGAAGGATCCAATGGTGAGGCGGCACGCCGGCGCTGGACCTATGGCGACGCGTTGGAACGGCACTAGAGGACAAGAACAAAGAAGGAAATGGGAAGCTCGCCGGTGATGAAGATGAACGATAGAGGAGAGGACGAATTGTGGTGAGAGAGGATGAAGGGGGAGAAGACCGGCGGCTCACTCGTGGGGGAGAAGAGGAAGAAAGGGGAGGTAGAAATGGGGAAGGAGACCGGTGGCTTACCGCCAACGTGGACCTGGCCGCTGCCGGCAAGCTCACCAAGCTAAGAGAGAAAAACAGCGGGGGAGATTTAGGGTATGTGCCAGGCCAAGGAACAACAGTGGCGGCTAGGGCGATTTTGTTGATTTTGGTTGTTTTGTAAAAAGGCCCTCAGAGTTTTTGGTAATAGCAATTGCGTCCCTTTGAATTAAGGTTTGGAGTTTTTGTGTCTTGGCTGATTTGCAATTAGGGGCTTGGATTTTTAGGGAATTTCAATTGGGCCCTAGGCTGTTAGGTTTGGTTGTTCTAGACTCCCGGAGACTCCGATTTCCAAGTGATCAGCTCCTACGCGTCCGTGCCGATGCGTACTTCTGTACAGAATCATCCGTTGGCTAGATCCAGTCGATGAAGCTCGTCCATTTAGCCGTGAATTACCCAAATTGCATCAACCAGCGATTAAAATGAACAAAATGCACAATCAAGGTCGAACGACAGCAAATAAAACTATACTTGAGTATTTGATGATTTTCATGACTAAAATGAGCATGAATGAGGAGAAAATATCCAAAAAATATGCACAAATATGAGAATTATCATTCTCGCAGTTTTCAGCACTCAGGGCTGGAGTAGTCTTAATTATACCTCAGGGTGACCAACTCCAGTATGTCATACAGTTACACTTTGTTATGACTAATAATGTAGCAGAGTATGAAGGTCTCCTTGCTGGGCTCCGAGCAGCTAAATTCCTTGGAGTCCATCGATTAGTGGTGAGGGGAGACTCACAGATAGTCGTAAACCAGGTAAACAAGGAGTATAGCACCTCTGATGAGACAATGGCTCATTACCTGGATGAGGTGAGGAAATTGAAAAAACACTTCAGTCATTTCGAAGTCTAATTCGTTCCACTAAGGGATAATGTTCTCGCAAACCAATTGTCAAAAATGGGATCGTCACATACATCCGCTCCGACAGAATGAAATTAGACTGTCTCGCTCTCAATCACGTGACTCAAGGAGTAGTCCAGAAGATCTGCAACCTCAAAACTGACACTCTCCATCTCTGGTCCATCTGTCAATGGATCATCAAAAGAAAATGATCCAAACAGACGCAGAAGTGTCTTGAAAACAGGCTCACCATCCTAATCAATCATGATTAAATCAGCAGGAGGCAGAGATGATTGATGCGACATCGAAGGAAAATGATCAGGTTGAAGCTCATCACTCACAAATGTGGTCTCTCCGTGAGGGTCTCCAAGATAGATGCCATCGGTGGGCTCTGGGACACTCAATGGAGATGTGGTGGCCTCAAATGCATCCGCATCTGAACATTGTGCAAGGTAGGGCTCAGACTTCTTAATCATGTCCTCCATCAGTGCCTCAAGTCTGGATGTATCCTCAACGTCGGGAGGCAATTGTGGGGAAGGATGTAGATGTTCATTTAGCTTTTTCAAATGACTCCAACAGCACCTCAAGTCTAGATGTATCCTTGTATTCAGGAGGATGCTGTAAGCACTATTGATGTGACAAGTACAGAGGCTGATATGATATATATGGGAGCTGCTCTCCGTACCTAAAACCCTAAAAATGATAGCTAGAAGATGATGAGATAGCAGGGTGGCTGTTCCTGTACGATGTATTTGGGTATGTAGGCCATCCAGGATGATATGTAGTGGATGCTCGACCACACTGACAAGCAGGGGGCGAATGACCTCGTATACCACAAATACAGCATATAGGAGCAGCGCCAACATGAGCAAATGTTCCACGAAGAGCCATATCAATCTGACGAGGCAAATCATCTAATTTAGCACTGAGATTGTCACATGCATCACAAAAAGATTGGGAACCATCCATATCCTCAATCAATGTAAATCAACAAATAAACGAGAAAAGGACAAGAAGAAGTGCGAGAAATAAAAGAACGGGGAGGGAAAAAGGGGCGAAAAAAAAGATGCAAACAAAAACCAAAAACAAAAACAAAAACAAAATGATTTAATCTAGTTAAACACATTCACTTTCAATCTAGTCCCCGGCAACGGCGCCAAAAATTGATACCTGCCTAGACTGTCTCGCAAGAGAACGAGAACGATGCAGTGGGCAAGTATTCTTTCATTCTTTCCACAGGGACTAGAGAAGCAAAGTGCATAAAACTAACTAAATCGATGAATAAGAAAACTAAAACAGACGAAAGAAAGAGAGAATATGTCAGAGGAAAATAAGAGAGCAAGAGGGGTGATCGCCTCAACAAGTGACTAGTGTTCGTTCCTGACTAGCGTTTCGTAATACAAGCGATAGAAAGAAATCGTGTAGTGGTAGCGCGCGAGGCAGCGCAGACAACCATCATCGATCGCCATCTACGGCGAGTATCAACGAATCACAAGTACAAAGCAAACACCAATCATCTACAGTTCCCCAGCTCCCCTCAGTCCAGCAACAAGCACAAGACCAAATCAAAGCTCAACTCATAATCTCCGAGAATGCAAGCAATAAAGAGCAATTCCAGTAGATGCTATACCAGATGAATCATAGGCTTAATTACAACACCAACTCAATTTACAAACAGTATGAGAATAGAGTTCCAACCAGACACAATTTACCACAATTTCATTCATAAAAAAACAGAGTTACAAGTCAGAATTAACTCATCCAGTATCTATATTATTCAGCTTTTAAGGGTTGAGTTCTCAAGAATATTGAATGCAAGGTGACTCAGACCCACATGATTCTTCATCATTCACTTGGTATTTGACACAGCAACAAGGTGTACTACTGGCACCAATTTAACAATCAAATGTAAACTCTGGAATGCTTAGGAATGGGAGTTCTTCATCTCAAATCAATTCAAAAGAAAACAAGAACAAGGACACTGGAGTTGGATTCACCATGGTCTCAGCATTCAGCACATACAATTGAAGTTGACAATTCAAACATTCCAGTGATTTAGAAAATGAATTCCAATTCTTGGCAATCACAGACATTTATTGAAAATCATACATCACAGTCGGTTCATGTCAAAATTGAACAACAAAGTATGGGAAAGAGATTTGATCACCAAGGCTTGCTTTTTACTGGAGCTTGTTGATGTTGGGGTTGTAGCCGTGGAGTTGGTCGAATGGTTGTGGAGGAGGTCGTAGCAGGTGTCCGTAGAAGAAGTTGCCGTAGCTTAACCACAGCATGCTGGAGCTGATGGCAAAGCTGGTGTCGAGGAAGAAGGCACTGTAGCTGAGGTTGACGAAGAGGTCGATGAAGCAGAACGAGCAGGTGCTCGCTGTCGAAGGTGGTGGAGTGGTTGTTGTCATCGTCAGCCCGCAGGACGAGGTCGTAGAAGCTTGGTCGATGGGAATACGGCCGTGGTCGACGAGGTGGTTGAAGTCATCGGCGAGGCTGAAATTGAAGAGGTGGCCGAGGAAGAAGTCCGCTGGAGCTCAATCACGGCCGCAAAAGCACTAAACCATCATTGTGTCGAGGCTGAGGTCGCCGGGCTTGAAGGTGGTGGGGGAGTGAGACAGTGGAGAGGGAGAGAGAGAGAGAGGGAAAATGAGAGGGGCGGCGGCTCAAACGGCGATGCGGTGTGAGAGGCGAGCTCGGCGAGAGAAGCGGTGGATCCGCCCCGGCAGCGGCGCAACGCACGCGAGAGTGGCGGCGGATTGGCCAGATTCGGCGGATTTAGCGATTTGGGGGAAGAAGAGGGAAGAGAGAGAGAAGATGGGCCAAGGTGGAGCAAATGGTGGTTGTGGCCGTGGAGAGGAAGCGGCTGCGTCGTAGCACGCAGGAGGTGCAGATCTGGTGGCGGCGCAGCGTGGTGGAGCGGTGGCTCGGCGAGGGAGGCGCTAAAAGGAGGCGGCGCCAGTGGCGTAGAAGGAGATGAGTGGTGTAGATCTGGGTTTAATGGCGGCTTTCGAGGGCTTTAAGATGGACGGAGGTGTGGATAAATTAAGGGGGAGGCAAAAAAGAAGCTCCGCCGGCGACGTACGGCCTGGCCGTTGCCGACGTAGTGGTAGGAGGTATGGATCGTGAGGTGGGAGGTAGAAGAAGAAGATAACAAAGGAAAAACGAGGCTCAAAGAGTAACCATGGCCGGCGGCTGGGTTTAGAGAGGAAAAGTGATTTTGCAAAAAGGCCCTCGGGGTTTTAGAAATCACAAAAAGGTCCTTCCCAAGTTAGGGTTTAGATTTTTGAGTGTAGGCTGTTTTGCAAAAAGGGTGCTTGAGGTTTAAAGAATTTACAGGAAGGTCCTTGGCTGAAAGGAATTGAGATTCCGAGCCCCCGGAGACTCCCATTTCAGCACGGTCAGTTCCTATGCGTCCGTAGGAACACGTGCTTCTATCCGAAATTGATCGAGGGTCAGGTTTGGTCAATTGATACCACCTAAAACGGGGCCTCGCAAGCGGACGAGGTCACAGTAGAAGGCGAGTATGTCGTTCTCTCCCAAAGGACTAGATGAGAGCAAAATATGTCTAACTAAATCCAAATCAGAAAATCAAACAAAACCACCAAGAGGGATGTGGGTTGGTTCACCTCGACTCGTCTCACCGACTAGAATGCGACTATCAGAAATCAAACTCTGAACTCGTACTCTAGGCCAGCGGTGAACAAAATTTGTAAGCCGAGTGAACACTACCGTGTGAAAGGAATTCAGCCGGAAAAGATTAACAGAAACAGATTCTCAATGGACTACACACAGCAATCCAAACCTAACCCAACCAAATATCAATGATCACTGAAGAAGTTGTCAAGCAGCAAATTGGGTTTAACGTGAATCAAATGCCAAGATCAAAAATCACAGGCTGTAGCATAAGAACTCAAGAAATATGATCAATACAGTTCAACAGCCAATCATAACAATGGACTTCAGTTTTCAGTACATACAATTCATGAACAGAAGCAGCGAATTAAACAATAAATCAAAATCAAGCTCAGGCTGCCACTCAATTACAATTAGCTCTTATTCCTATCAACTATCACAGTTCAACATCAGCAGAAACACAAACAGAATTCTTAATTGAAGACAAACAAACACGAACAGAGAGATCACCAAGGACTACAACTTAGAGCAATCAACACACAACTAAACTAGAATTTACTCAAATGTCAAAATGCTCATTCACAATTAAACCCTGTTCTCATACAAGCATCACACAAGCATCTCAGGAAATGAATCAGGCGGAGAAGAGAAGGGGATTGAGTGAAAGGAATTGTTGCCAAAGAATCGTCGATGAAGATGAAGGTCACTGCAGCAGTTGCTGGAGGAGAGATTGATGAAGAAGCTGAAGACAGCAGACCGGCGACAAAGAAGATGGTGTAGAAGCACGGCGAAGAGGGCGCGGGAGGAGAGCGCGTCCTGGAGTGGAGGAAGAGGATGCCGGCTCGGTGAAGCACAACTGTGGCTGCGTCGGCTCGGGACGGCGATGAAGTGAGATCGGCGCGGGAGTGGTCAGGTGCGCAGGATCGACGACGAGGTGAGATCGGCGGCTGGATGAGGGCTGCGCTGCGTCGAGTGGTGGCGGGACAGCACTGTGGGGTGGCGGCGCAGATCGGTGAAGGAGGAGTCGGGTCCGACGGCGGCGCACACGGGCGATGGCAGCGCGCTGTGGAGATGCGCTGCTGTGGCGGCTATGGAGGCGCCGGATCGTGAAGATCCGGTGGCGGCGGGATCTAGGGCGGCGGCAGCGTCGGATCGGTGGAGGAGAATGGCGAGGGGATGGAGCACCGCCGGCGTATGGCACGGCCGCCGGCGGCGAGGTGGAGGGAGGTGTGGAGGAGGTTTGAGGGAGGAAGAAGAAGAAGCAAAAAGAAAACGAAACCAGGCTCAAATGCCTCAGATGGCCGGCGGCAGTGTAAGAAGGGCAATTTGGCACTTTTGTAGAAAAGCCCTCGAGGTTTTGGAAATTTAGAAATGTGGCCTCATGGCTAGGGTTTGGGATTCCGGGCCCCCGGAGACTCCGATTTCAGTGCGGTCAGTTCCTACGCGACCGCGGGAACGCGCACTTCCATCAGGAATCATCCGATGGCCAGATTAAGTCGAGGACGCATGTCCGCTAGCCAAAAATCCATCCAATCCTCGCCGACCTGCAATAAAAATTGGAAAAACGAATAATCCGGTCGATTTGGCAATTAATCTGGAATAGGCTAGGTATATACCGAAGAAAATGACTAATATGTGCGAAAGCATGAGGAGAATGTACAGAATAATAAGGCAAATCGAGTAAATATCATCAATGAAACGCAATCCATTAGCCAAAATCCACCCAAATCGCATCAACCTGCAATAAAATCACAACACGAATAATACGGTTGATTTGACGATAAAGATGTGTATGATTAATGCAAATCCTGCCTTATATGACTAAATGTGCACGATCAAGGGGTTGAACATATGAAAAATATACACAGATATGACAATTATCACCTTTTTCATTGATTTACGGTGCTGAGGCTGTCTTACCCATCAAAATTCGTATTGGATTTGTTCGTGTCGATCAATTTAATCATTCTAATCAACATGAACAATGTGTACAAGACATTACTCTCCTTGAAGAGAAATGTGATTAGGCATTGAATAAGTTGGTAGCATATTTACAAGCTTTGCGTAAATACCATAGTAAACAGGTGTGATCTTGTAACCTTCATGTGGGCGACCTGGTTTTACGAAAAATTCAAAACTAGTCCAATCGCAACAAATTTTTCCCTCAATGGGAAGGCCCTTATATTGTGGTTTCTATGCCACGACCAGGATCAGCTCGATTAGCAATAGAAGACGGCAAGATCTTATCCAATACTTGGAATATAGATCAGTTGCGCAAGTTCTATGTGTAAGTTTTTTTCATTCCATTTTCCTTTTCAATTAGCATGATTTATTCAGAAAATAAACATACTTCCTTTTGCTTTAAGTTGTAATTATATTCCTGACCTTCGTTGAGCTAAGCTCGGGGGGCTAGTCACCGAATAACCATTTTTATATAGTGTTCAAAGTGGATTCGTTGTCTGATCCCATGGTCACATCTGGATAAGACATCTCTAAATAAGTCGTTTCTCAACGCATACGAGACTTGCTAGTATGTCTCTGATCATACAGGTGGCTGCCAGTTCGTAATAAAACTGTGGCATTAATATTAAGATGTGTATTTGTGCGATCACTTGGTCATATCTAGTTGAGACATTTCTTTCTAAACCGTTTTCTCAAACATATAACAAACTCACTAGGTATTTCTGATCATGTGTTAACCATATTATATTCTATTTCCTAATATTATTATACAGTGTCTTATATATATGATCTCAGACGGGGGCTAGGGGAATATAACTATAGCATAATTAAGAAACATGCATCTGCATATTTGTTTCCAGTTTTTAATGTACAGGTACATAAATCAGAATAAATCTATAAGCCTTTCTTTCTCATTGTTCATTACAAGGAGAAAATCTGAGATAAAATCATGACAAATCGAGTTCTTTCAAGAGACTCTCAATCAAAGGCTTGACTTCGTCCATTATTGCCTTGAGTTGATCTTCAATCTCGAACATAGCATCTCCCACCACTATATTCAAATTCAAATTTGGACCATGGTGATACCTTAATTTGCACAAAATGGCAAAAGCTACAGATCCAATACTAGTCTTCAATGCTTCTTTCTGCCTATTTGTGTCCTTAGGAAGGTATTCGAGAAGTGATTTAGCTTGAGCCGCAACCAGCTTGCAGGATTCAATAAGGCTCAGACTCTCCTTTTGGGGATCAATAATGTCCGCCTTCAGTAATTCTACAACCATCTTCAATTTCTTGAAGGATTTTGACTGAATATTGCTACAACTTGAGATTGTTTCTTCCAGAACTTTCTTTTCATCGCAGGCAATTTCAGCAGTCCTCTTGAAATCTTCTTTGGTTGCATGCTGGCGCTCAATGGTCACATGAAGTTGTTCGATATGAGCTTCTTTCTGGACACACTTCTGCTCGAAGTCATCCTTCTCCTTGAGAAGGCTCTTGATTTGTTGCTCTTGTGCTACATGAACAAAGTAACATAGTTACGAGAATTCATGTAAAGAAATGACATTTTCTACTTATAAGTGAACTTACAGGTGAATTTTTTCTGAGCCTCACTGAGTTTTTTCTTCAGCAAAGAAAGCTCTATGGCCGCAGTATCCCTCTGACTCTTTTGATCAGTCATGGTCTTCATTAATGAAGCATTATATCTGCGACCATAGATGTAAATATGATCCCTGTAAAAGACTCAGGTTAGTACAAACAATGTTTGAATACCCACTGTTTGAGATGGCTGATTTCCTCTGGTGCGACCTTGACTTTGTCTATTAAAGCCTTGGAACGTGAGTCAGACCCTGAAACACAGTAAAGTCTATTGTTTAAACATGAAATTTCTTAAGGATTTACGTCGAAGATAAGATGTAGATTTCTTATTTACCTCTTAAAATTTGCTGAGTGTTTTCTCTAAAGGTTCGGGTTCATCAGTAGGTTGAACCATGGGAGAAGTTCTTTCCTCGATTGAGGGAAATATAGATGTTGCTCCTCACAAGGGTACTCCCACAGTCGAGTCAGCAGATATAGCTACAATCCTTTCAGATTGAATATCTGCAATTATTTCTTCCACAATGGTATGAGGATTCCCCTCAGCCATTCGGTTTGTGTCTGCAGCTTCTGTGGCCTCCATCGCAGGTGCTTTGCTTGGTACGGATGGAGTCAACAAAGCGACAAGCACAAGGTTTCTAAAAAAAGTTGCAACTTGCAAAAGTGAAAAATCAAATCTTGTGGAAATCAAAATTTGAAGGAAAAGATGTCTTTACCTGATCGGAAGCCCCATTAGGCTTTGGGGGTTCAATGTTGTGATTCTAGGAGACACAAGTGAAGCCAGCGATCTTGTCACGACATCATCAGAGTCCGTCCTTGTTTTTCTCCTTTTAAACAAGACAGTGTTCTCCTCTTCCTGCATATTCAAAAAATAATTCATATTTGCAATGTTGTAGATGTTGTGAAGTATGATATTCTTACCGCAAGAGCTCCTTCCAAGTCTATAGGGGGTGTCACCAGACTTGGGTTTATTGAAGTCATGGTCGCAGGATCCTCCGTGATCATAGTTGTTGGTGTTATGGCCTCAGCATTGGTAACCGCCCTAGTGGTCGCGAGCTCTTCCGCAACCACAGAATCCAGTACCGCAATAGCAGTCTCTGCTATTGTGGTCAGTACATTGGGGATATTGAGGGATGATGGTACCTCTGGAATGGCTATGTCCATAGGGTTTACTGTTCTTCTCCTTCGAAGGATTAGAGGAACTTCATCTTCCTCATCCTCGCTCCCCTCACCCTGTACGATTAGGAGGTGACTCCTACTCGTACTTGGTATAACAGGAGGAAGAGAAGACCTTACCGCAGTAGTATTCGCTTTGGTTTTCTTTGTCCTTAACACAGCCCCTCCTATAGTCTTCGTTTTGGTTGCGCCGGGGGCTGAAGTTTTCTTCTTGGCTTTTGATGAGGGGGTTGCAGCGTTGACTTTGGAAGAGAGGATTTTTATTCTCTTCGATGATGATCTACCAGATGGCCCAACATCATCAACAGGATGTTTTGTCCTGATAATTTGCCCCTCAAGCAGCTATATCATTCAACAATGTATTCTTTGATGATCAATATCAATAGATATATGCGAACAAGCTTCTCAAAAGATGATTTACCTTTTCACGTTCTTGTCTTGTGTTGACGTTGCTGTTGACCGGGCTCTGTGGTCAGGGTGAGCCTAGTACTTCTTCGGTCGCTATGTTGTGTAGCTTCAAAAGACTATTTGTCCTCCTATCGATCTCTGATGAAGACAGGGCTGTTTATCATGTCAATCATTTAATATGACATCAGATTATCAAACAATTTCACATATTTTGTAAGTAAACAGACTTACCATTGTTATAATCCAAGGTGTTATCCGCCATGGAACGCATCTCCCAGGCTGGATGTTCTCGTTTCTTCAGAGGACTCATTCTATTCTTCAAAAAGTCACAGATTATGTCTCGTGCAGTCAGCCCTTGATGGACTAAATGAAGAATCACCTGGGCTTGCTTCTGTAAGTCTTGGCCTATGGTGGGAGCAGAGTCCACTCCACTGGTTCTCTCTGGCCGCCGGTTCTCGAACCAGAGACTGCTTTCCACCGGCATGGCGCAATAGAACCATCTTTGGTTCCATCCGTGCACCGAATCTCGCAGAGGGAAAAAGGGATATGTAAGCATCGCGCCCCGCCTTGGGGACAACGACTACTCCCGTGGGGACCCAGCTCGCTACAGCTAATCCCATACATGCCTACCATTGAATTCCCAGGATAAGTCAAACACAGGAGTATATTTATATCACAGCAGAGTAACTTACAAAATATTTAAGCAGTGTGCCCTGCTGGCCTTAATACAACATAAAGAAATTACAATGCCTTCGCGGCATACATGGTCTAGCTAAAGCAAAATAAAAACAACTACACAGCGGAAAATAGGTGAACCCCCACAGTAAGAAGTTGATGGCAGAACAACACACATTAGGACTCTGGTAGAACTGGCTCTCCTCCTTCTGGATCCAAGAAGTTCTCCACGCCATCTTCTTGATCATGGAATGCTTCATCTACTGGATTGTAGGTTGCAAGGGTGAGTACTTATATACTCAGCAAGTCATAGGTAAGAATAGATACATATAGTAGTGATGATATGAACCTATGCTAATAAAGAAGTATGGATGGTTGTAAAATAGTCTTTTCTTGTATATCTCATCTCATGGAAACACTTTTCATAGCATAACATCGCTATTCATGTTCACTAATTATAGCACTACCGTGACACATCGACACACGACAGCCCACGGTAGCACCCCTTATCATGACAACACATGTCATTTGGGTAATCTTGACCTATCAAATTTTATTTAGAAAACATACTTGTGCCACACCCCGTGGATTTAATCCACCGCAGCAGACTCCTATAAACCCAGGAGCTCAGAGTATTTGAATACGTTTTTAACTCGGCAGAGAGGTACCAATTTACTCGCAAGATATTCCACTTTCATGCCCATCCTATCAAGATGATTAGACCCTTCCTCACTGCACAGTGTGAGTGGCAAGGTGGAGATAACAAGAACTTTTGTTATGTTTCACTCACAAATCACCCCTGACCCTGTGGTTTTCACGCAAACCACAATTGTGGCGGGTTATACCCCCACCCCAACTGCATCTACCCATTACTGGGTCAGCGTGCATCATCACATTCAGTGATATGTGTAGGAGCCGCACTCCGTGCTAATCGTGCATCACATTCCAACTCATGCAGGGGTTTCATGTGCGATCCGCATACTTACTTGTTCAGGCCTGTCCCATACCAGACTTGCGGTCAGCACATTTTTCATGCCACTAGACACACAACACAAGGTTCTAGTCATTATATGCTAGTGACTAGACTATCCACAACCCATGCACATCCAATGCCTGCACATCTTGTGCTAGTACCACCATACCATTCCAACATCCTGGTCACGGCTAGGGGTTTTATTCCATGAATATACATAATATAATAGTTCATGGCTCACTATTTGATCATTTCACATTTCACAAGCATCCAGCCTAGTACTGCCAAATTATATCTTAACCATTCTTTCACATGCAGTATTACTTATATTCAAGGTTATATTATAGCAATTCTTAAGATATAGGTTCAAGATGTTCAAGAATATGACTTGCCTTCCGCGTCGTAAGAAACAACAGTCGATGTCAGGTCAGCGACGAAGTCTTCAAACTTGGGCTTTTGATCTACTCTCCAACAAACAAGAACACAAAGATCACAAACTATTTTAAATGCTTTAAAATCTATATGCAACATGCTCTTAAGAGAAAAGATCTTGGCAATGTTAAAACGGACTGAGATTGCAAGCTGTTCTGGGTCGAAACCCTAGAATTTATAGAATCTGGGCTAAGGATGGGTGTTAGAGACTCTTAGGGCTTCAAGGCTGCAATATGGACATCAAGTCCATAGCTGGTTTACTCAAAAATAGCGAATGTCAACAGATCGACATTCGGTTCACGGCCTGACATGGCTTCAGAGAAAGCTAGAGGGCTTATCTCAAGATGTGACAGTTGAAGGAAATGTAGAACATAGCTCTACAGGCTTAGGGGACAAAGTGGATTTCAGTTTGCACCACCAGAAGTGGTCAAATTGGCCCAATGCCACTGGCTGACATAGACTGACAAGGGCTGACAATGTCAAGAAGTGGCATTGACAAGGTTTGGATAGTTCCCAGTGGCCAAAATGGGTTTTGATTCAAGCATAGGGTGCACAAAGTAGTGAGGCAACTATTTGACAAAGTAGTTTTTGATTTGCATGACCAGATATGGGTGAACAGGGCCAATGCCACTGGCTGGCATGAACTGACATGAGCTGACATTGTCAAAGAATGGCATTGGCATGGTTCTTGAGATTTTCAGTGGGCAAGATGGGTTCTGTTTCAAGCATTGGGTGCATAATGCTATAAGGTAGCTATTTGACAAGGTGGTTTTCACAGAAAAGATCTAGAAAGTCAAGGATTTTGCAAAGACACACCTGGACACAGTGAACTGGATGTCAGTGCATTGTCAAAAACTAGGGCTTTGAGGATTTGATTGATTTGCTTGAGCTTTACTTCGCCAACTATGTCTAGGAGGTAGGCGAAGATGACAGGAACTCATTGGTGGTGGTTTCAGGTCGGACGACGATGCACGGCGACGAGGAAGTACGGTGGCGACACGGCACAGTATATGTACTGGACAAGATCTTGGCACAGCGATATCTGGTGATTATGTGCAAAACCAGAAGTCATGGTAGAAGAGAAATATGCTTAGGAAACTAAGGCGAAGCTGTAGGACAAAGTGGTGTCGACGGCGGTGGCCGGCGGTGACGGGGCGGCACACTGGAGGCACGGCAGAAGAGGGGTAAAACATCTAAACTGCAACTTGGTGCTGTGTTGCCCAAATCTAGAGCTGCTGGAGCTAGATAGGGCTATAAGACATCATCTAATACACTGATCTTGGCTGGAGGCTGAACGGTGGCGAGCGCCAACGAACTGTGCTGGAGAAGAATCGGCCTCGCCAGCTACAAGGTGATTGGATGATTAATTCTCTGAATTGATGGCACAGCTAGGCCCCTAGGACGATACAGATGGGGAGGTGAAGGGGAATTGGTTTGGGGCGGCGCTGGCGAGAAATTCGACATCGCGGCCAGAGAAGAAGGGCTGATTTGGGCGATCCTGGTGTAGGGCTTTGGACATCAATTGCTCGTGGTGAGAGCAAGAGGGATATGAAGTGAAGCTTTTGGTAAGGTTAATTTAGCCGGAGGAACGGCGGTGCGGCTTGGCAACGTGAGCCGGTCGCCGGTGGCGTGCGAAAACTAGGGAAACTCCAATTCGGGCTTCAATTTGAAATCTAACTAAACAGGCTTGCTAAGAATACTTCACTGATCAATTTATTCTACTACAAAGAAGGCCAATTTGGACTGGAGTGGATTCAATTGCTGGAATAGGGCATTTTGAAGATTCCGACGATCACCGGCGCTGAGCTCCACTGGAGTGCAATTAGATTGTACAGCATGGTTAGGAGAAAGAGGGGCACTCACTAGTCACTTCAATTTGGCAGTTGGTGCAATGAGATAATCTGGCGTCGTGCTCCTCCTAGGCGGCTCGTCGGAGAAGAAGACAAAGACGAAAAAGATTGAGGCTTAGCTGGTGCTGGTGGGGGTAAAGATGCAGCTGGTCACAGATGAGCTTAAATAGCAGGAGGCTGGTGCTCTTAAGACTTAGAGTGGCAAAAGGAATGTTGAATTGACTGGGCGGATGATAACAGCGGTGATGAAGCTTCTGGGTGAAGCAAGCAGCAGCAACGATGGGATGGCGGGCAGGCGGCTCTGCAACTACGTTGGAACTTGGCGCTGAGCGGTGCAAAGGCAAAGGTGGCGAAACTAGCCCAACACGCGCACGCGTGCAGATTCAACTCTCCCACTGGCGCGCGCGCCATTGTTGCGCTGGTCATTGGTGCTGCCACGGCGATGATTCTGGCGCGGACTCGTGCGCACATGCAAGCGCAACCGAGTATGAGCACAGGTGAGGGCGGAGCTTGGCCGGCAGCAAAGATCACGGTGACACAGCTCACCTAGTCGCGATCGCAGCAGCGCTAGTCGAAGCAGGCATGGGTTCTGGTCGAAACAGCCAGCTAGACTTGATTGCAATTTCAGCTTTTTGATTTTGGACTGATTTGCAATCCTGAGATTTGGAGGATTAGGGCTGATTTTGAATTCAAGATCCTGGCAAACTTTATTCAACAAATATTTTGGCAAGGGTATTTGATGAAATTTAGATCATTTGAATAGTTTTCGGATAAAACGAAAACAGGGTAATTAGGGTACTAATAATCTGGATTTTGTCAATACTGGAATTTTGAGACTTAGAGTGAGATTTTGATGTTCCAACAAAAGGAGATTTTGTATTGAATAACATTTGGGAGGTGTTCCCTGAAACAGATTTGAATTTGGAATTAATTTGCAACATTTAGCCTTTTCAGGCTTCTAGAGAATCAGAAAAGGACTGATCTGCGATACTTCTTGGACTGATTTGTGAAAAGGGTCTAAATGATGGAATCTGACTGCCAACTTTTTAGATTAAGGTATTGGCATACCCATAATCATAATCCAAAAATAATCTGGTCTAGATTAGGTTAAGATTTGATTGAATCAGAGTTCAGGGTATTTAGGGTACTTAATTAATTTCCTGTTTTCGAAAACATAAAGGGATTGATAGATCTGGGAGTTAGAGATGGAATTGAATCTGGCTTCTCAAAGCTTTTATTCTAAGGATAGTAGTAGGTCACATCTGAAAATTCAGATCTTGATTTGGGTTCACAGGGAAGATTTTGATATTTTTTGGGGCTTAGGATAGATTAGGGTTGAACTGATCTTGCTACTACTACAGAGATACATGCAAGCATGATTTTCATGAAAAGGAAATTTTCACCCCCAAAACCAGGGTGTTACAGGATAATCTTTCTTCTCCCTTAGACAAAAATACATGCACCCTGCCACACTGGTGCTCTTCAACCATGAGGAAAAGTAAAACCACCGGAAAAGATCTACGCAAGGTAAAACCCCAACAAATGCCTCGCATAGATGCTGGAAGACAGCTAAAATCAAAACAGAGTTGGGATGAAGGTTTACCAACTCTAGATCATAATGTGCAAGAACATCTTGGAGAAATTTGCTCTCTGGAAGACAGAATCCGCATCGCAGGAAGTCTTCCAAAATCACCAGTTCGTTCTCATGAACAATTGGGGTTTCTTCTTGTTTCCCTGCAGGCCACCAATTGATTAGCAGTTGAGAGGGGAGAATCTCTTCTTTCTCCAATGCTGCCAAGCTCTCGTTGTTACAATGGCTTGATCAGCTCCAGGATACCACCGCAGTGATGAAATCTTTGGAAAATGAGGGTTTTTGGTGGCAGTGTTCGCAATATAGAGAACTAAGGGTTTTTTGCGGCGGAGTAGCAGATATGAAAGAGGGTTTTTTCAAAGCTTCTCAAGCAAGGTAACTCCTTTTATAGACCCTAGACCACTACCTGCTGCATCCCTTATTTTAATGTTTTTCATGACGGGTTCTTTACGGGTTATACTTGACATCATATTTTTGACCCTAATATAATTTGAAACAAAATGAATCTTTTTGGAAACCGAAGAGTCATTTTATTTCAAATTCGGGGACTACAGAATAAATAATCATATTATAATGGAATTCTGTGGTGCCAGTGCTAACTATGGTCTTAAAGTAATCCGGTGACCTCAGTATTACCTATGGTCTCAATACAATCCTGTGGTTTTAGTACTTTATGGATATAAAGACCATAGTTAAATATTTTACTTGTGAATATTATGATTACAGAAACATTTACCTGCAATCATTTTATTCAAACAGAGATTTTTGTCCTGGTTTTCTATGACCTCGATTTGTTGTCACGATAACCATGGATACAGTATTAATTACTTGTGGATGTTATGGTCGCAGAGACAGTTTCTTGTAACCATTTTTCATGCAGAGATATTCACTCAAATTCATATTGAGAAATGATTATAGATTATGCATAATCGTTAATCAAGACATTTTTATGGAAAAAGGAAATCTTTATTTCTTGCAATCTTTACACAAAAAAGGGATGCAGGTGACCAAAGCGTCAACTTGATCCGAGAGTAAAGAGCAAAGTTCTCCAAGGGACAGACTATCATCTACAGGATTAACAGAAGCTGCCCCTAGAGAATCAGCGACGTTCCATAATCTTTCAACGTTGTCTTTTATTACGAGAGTACAATTGGCCCTAATAGCATTAGAGAGTTCTTGCTGCTCTCGAGTAAGGTCCCTCTCCATGCGAGCCTCTATTTCGCCTATTGGATCTCTCTTGCAGGTTCTTATTTTCTTCCAGTAGAGAGTTGAATAGTGCAGTCTGTTCTTTCAGAAGAACCTGCATCTCCGCAAGCTGCTCGCTGAGGACCACAAGGCTTTGTCCTCCTGTATGTACATGAGTTAATTCCGGAACCATGCAACAAGGTCCTAGGATGAGCCATACAAAAATGAGAATTATAACCTGGGTTGCTGGTTGGGTGGCAAAAGCTGAAGGTAAAACAGAAGTTGGATGCAAGAGAGAAGCTTGGGCTTTAGTGGCAGCCCAGACTTTAGTCTTCATCAATTTTTTTGATGAAGTTCCACTTGACGATCCTGCATCATCCCAGATCGCTTCTTTGAAGGTATTGGACCCTCAAAAATGTAAAAATTTCCAAAATGTGTGACTTTGGAAAAATCTCAGGAACGGATTCACACAGATCATTCAAAAGAGAATTACCTTTTGTAATGACTGTGCAATATTATCTTCTACTGCTAAATCCTCTTCGTCACTCTTAACAATTCATTTAGAATCTCGGTTTGCCATTAAGAGGAGAATAGAAGAGAGAATGAAAAGAAGTTTTAAAGATTTAATAAGTGAAAACTTGAAAATCCTAGAATGCAAAGGTCAAGTATTTATAGAGCCCGGTGGCAACGATTTGTATTCAAAGGAGCCTCAAGTTCTTAAAAATACACTTAAGTTTTGCCTCGATTTGTTGCAAAAAGACTTTATAATGACCTGTCAAATTGATCTCAAAAGTTTTTCTTGGGAAATGAACCAGCACACGATGAGAAAAAGCAAATGTCATCTTTATAATAAGAGAAGATGAAACGTTGGATACTACATTCTTAAATTTGAAGTAATAAAACTTTTATCACTTCAAATTTGGGGGCTAGCTGATGACGATTATTACCCGAGCTAGTCATATGTCCATTAAATATATCATGTTTAAGATATTTCAGATATGATATATGGCTCCATATACTAGCAGATGTGATGGTTGCAGAGACAGTTTCCTGTGAACCAGAAGGTCGCACGTTTAATATCAACCTATGGTCGCAGACGGTGCGCAACCATAGGTATCTTGGAAATTGCATTTAACTGGAGTAGTGTTTGAGTCTTCCAAACACGGTTCCAGGATAAAATAACTTCCCTCTCCACTTGTAAAGGACAACCGTTGAGGAGTTAATATATGTGGTTATCTAAAACTGCATATAATAACTGGCAAGGAAATGAAGGTAAAGATGTGGTTCTGCAACTTCATCTTGGCAACCGTTGAACATCCTAGAACTACCTCATGTTGGCACCCTTTCAACCAATATAAAAGACAATAAGGGGGGAGGCAAAGGAGGGCAGCATTAGTTTTGCAAATACAAGCATATAGAGAGATTGTTAACTTTTTTTAACAATCTCTCCCTCTCTGTAATCATTCCTACACATAGTGAAAACATCACAAGACGTAGGGCTATTACTCAAATCATTGAGGGCCTGAACCTGTATAATCTTTCGTGTTCCCAGTGCATAGCTATTTTTACTTATCCGATGAGCGTTTTGAATTGTCTCCACTTCCTACATAATTAACCTGCATAAGATCGACTAAGGGCCCTAGTCCCAATCATCGACACCAAGCGACTTGGGCTCACATGAGTATGAGCCTGAGCCCTTCGAAGACTTCGATTATGATCCAAGTTTCTAGACGTTGCGTACCTCGGTTGAGCGACTGTGGAAGAAGAGTAGAGTTTTGCTCCTTCCGTGTTTTGCTAAAAAGTTGAAAGGATATTTTGGACCTGTTTGCTGCTAACTAATGTAAGGCACTAATGCCATTATCGACTATGAACTTGTAATGTTTTGTAAATCAATTATGTACCTTCCTGGTTGTAGAATTCATTTCTGGTTCGCAACTGAATCCTGGGAAGTTGCGATAAGAGGGCCCTGTTCTGTATCGTGGTGTTTAGTACGGGGTGGGTGGTCCCCCACATATGTTTTCTATGTGGATGTCAGAATCTTTGGCTAATCCTCGCTGTCGAACCACCACGCACTACTATAAGCTTTTTGATGGTTTATTCATGGAATTATAGGCAATGCCATGTCGGCTGACCAAGATCGAAGTGCCACCCGGAGAATGAGGCATTTTCTTCATCTAATACTAGTGGTTCGATGAGGGGCAATGTAGTTGACGATTCTTCATCCTAGTGCAAGAGGAAGGCGCGAGGCACGACGATATCGTGCCATTTGGCCAAACGCACCGATCTTTCCTGTGAGTTCAACCAGTTTGGGAGACCAATCGAAAAGAACGTTGGACAATACATTGCCAACGTTGACTTGTTGGCGAAACAAAGGGTGAAGATCACCGTCGAGAGCCAGAAGGACGTGAAGGCCAACGAGAGGGTCCGTGCTGTCCACAGGGTCTGTGGAGTTCCCGGTCATATTCACCTGCCTTACACAAAAGCCTATGAGGAGTGAGATCTTACTTGGCTCGGTCGAGAAGATCCTCAAGCATGACGAGTTTCTCAAATCAGGACCTATAGAAAGCATCTTTCTATCAGAGTAGACAATGAGCGATTACAAATATGTCAGTGGGGAGAACCCGATGTTCATGAGCGACCACTCAAAGCTAGAAAAGGACACCTTTGTGTGTTTCAAGGTCCTGGGGTTCCGCTGGATGGAAGATGATCGCCAGTTCCAGCTCCTCGCCACACTGTCTAGTGATTTCCTCGGGCCTCTCTGAACTAAATTTCTAAGGTTAAGTCAAATGTGGTTCAATTGTACATTTGCTGTTTCAGGTGAATGGATTTGTGATTATCAAGTCTAACTTGTAGTCGGTAGTTACATTGCTGTAGCAATGCACCATGCTTGGTGTAGCAACTATGACACCCTGGTTTTGGGGTGAAACTTCATTTATCATGAAAAATCATGCATGCATATGTCTCTTTCGAAGTAGCAAGATCAATTCAAATCTATTCTATTCTGAAGCCCAAAAATCTCAAAATCAATGCATTAGACCCAAATCAAGATCAGACTATCCAGATATGGTCTACTAATTACATTGAGTAGAAAAGCCTTCAGAAGCCAGATCAGATTCGATCTCTAACTCCCAGAATTATCAGTCTCAATTCGTTTTCAAAAACGGAATTAATTGAATATCCTAATTACCCTAAGTACCCTGAGATTCAAAACTCCAATTTAATCAAATCCTGACCTAATCTAGACCAAATTATTCTTGGATTATGATCCAGGGTATGCCAATACCTTAATCCAAAAAGTTGGCACCAGAATTCCATCACCAAGGTCATTTTCACAACTCAGTCATCAAGTATTGCAGATTAGTCCTTTTCAGAGTTTCCAAAAGCCTGTAAAGGATAAAACCCACAAATCAGCCCCAAATCTTAATCTGATTCAGGGAATATCTCCCATACGCTATTCAATACAAAATCTCCTTCTATGACAATCTCAAAATCTCATCCTAGATCTCAGATTTTCAACCTCGACAAAACTCAAATTCTAAATACCCTAAATACCCTATTTTCGCTCTAGCTCAAATCTGATCAAGAGTTCCAGATTTTGTCGAATGCCTTTGCTAAACTGTCTATTGAGTTATTTGAGCCACATCCGTGAAATTAGATTCAGCTTAAACCAGCTATTTCACTGAAATTGCAATTCAGTCCAGATATTTTCCAAAATTTCAATTCAATCCAAAATTCAGTTTCCTCAGCCGGCACGCTGTTTGATCCGAGCCTTGCCGTGTTACTTCGCCCCCGGCCAAGTTCCGCCATCACCTGTGCATGTGACCGTTTGATCTTGCATGCACGCACGTGTCCGCTCCAGAGCCATCGCCATGGTAGAACCGGCGACTAGCACAGCAACTGCGCATGCGCACCAGCAGCTTTGTCAGAAGTTTTGTGCCACGTCACCATGCCAGGCTAGCTTTGTTGCCTCCACTTTGCACCGGCCAGGAACAAGTTCCAAAGTGCCAACCAGTTTGTTAGTTGCAGCACCGCCTATCACCGTCTCATCATCGCAGCCTCCGTTGTTCGCTTCGCCCAGTCTCTTCGCCGGCACAATACTCACCAAATCAAGCTTCAAAAGCTCCAATCTTCAGCTATTTATAGCCGCCCACAACCAGCTCCATTGCCATTCCCTCTAGAGAACTCCACTGCTCGTTTTCCTCGCTTTCTTCTTCTTCTCCGGTGAGCCACCGAGGAGGAGAACAATGCCAGAGAAATCTGCTGCACCAATCTCCAAATTGATTCAAAAGGTGTGTACCTTCTGCCCATCTCTTTGTTCCTTAGCAAGCAATTGAACTCCAGTGAACCTCAATGCCGATGATCGCCGTGAATTGGATTTGTCCTGTTCCTCTCATTGAACCCATCTCCAGCCCGAATTAGCCTCCCCTCATGTAGAACTAAATGATCACCAGAGTGTTCTAAGCAAGCCTATTCAATCCAAAGTTGAATTCAGCCAGTAATTGAAGCTTTCCTTATTCTTCGCGCGCTACTATGAACACCTCACATCGCCAACCCGCTCCACCTTACCTCTGACCAAATTAACTACACCTACACACTCCCTAGATCCCGTAGATGGTGTAGCCGAGCCAAATTGATCAGCATTGCCCGAGAACAATGGCGCCTCTTTTGCCGTCTTCTTCGAGTCCGGCCATAACACCGGCGAGCCTCAAATCGCAACTGTAACCACATCCCTTCCTCCAGCCCCATCAGCATCACCCCAAGAGCAAAAGCCCTCTATTAATTTCAAGTTTCATCAATCCCTGTGATCTGTCACCATATCTCGTCTCGAGTCTTCAAAGCCGATGACTTCGACCTCGCCATTCGCCATCGTCCAGCCACCATCTTCCAATTAACTTCGCCAGCAATATCCTTGTAACCTCGCCAACTTGATTGACAAAGTTGGCGAAGCAACCCACGCACGGATTGTTCTGACGCGCTATACCTAGAAACCAGCATTACACTGGCATTCAGTTCACTGTGTTAGGGGTTTAACTGCAAAATCCTTGAACTCCTGGATTTTTCTATAAAAACCATTGTCATTTAGCTCCTTTGTTCAATTGTGCACCTAATGCCTTAAGCCAAACTTGTTTTGTCAACTAAAAATCTCTTAAACCATGTCTATGCCATTCCTTGACATTGTCGGGCCGCGAATCGAATGTCGACCTGCTGACATTCATTGTATTTGAGCAAACCAGCTGTGAACCAAATGTCATTATTTATGCCTTGAAACCCTAAGAGCCTCTAACATCCAATCTTAGTCCAAATCCTTCTGATTCCATCTTTTCGACCTAGCTTCGACATATAGATGCATTCGATCCCTGTATCGCCAATCCTTTTCCTTCTCTAAAGTGAGCATGCATGTAGGTCATAAAGCATTTAATATAGCTAGTAATCATTGTGTGTTTGATTTGTTGATGAGTAGATCCAGAGACGGAGTTTGAGAACTTCACCGCCAACCTGACACCGACTGCAGATACTTATGACGCAGAAGGCAAGTCATATTCTTGAACATCTTGAACCTATATTTTATGAATTATAAGATATTTCCTTGACTATAAGTAGTATTGCATTTGATGAAATGAGAAAAGTATGATGTGGCAGTACTAGGCTGTATGCCGATGAAATATGAGGAGATTCTTTACAAAATGATCAAACTGTAAGCCATAACTAATATATATGTATGTATGTATATTCATGAAATAAAACCATAGCCGTGACCAGAGTTTGGTATGGAATGGTGCTGGCACTGACGAGTGCAGGTTTGTGGAATGAGCCGGTCACAGGCACATAAGGACTAGAACCTTGTGTTGTACTTCTATGCGGCATGAAAAACGTACTAACCACTTGCCTGGTATGGGACGGGCACAACTTATTAGCTTTCTTGGTATTAGCCATTCCCTACATGGTTTGTCGGTCCGGTTTCTCACGGGAAACTGGTGGGCCACAGAGGGCCACGAGTGGTGTGAGGTAATGAGAGGATCAGGTGTACGAAGGAAGGCGCCCTATGCCTGGATTCTGAGTCGTGCGCAGCTGAATCCACAGGCTATGTGTCTCGCGGGACCATAGGCCAAGGCTAGGAAGAATGGCAGTGGGAAGGCCTCACAACGGTATCTTAGACTTAACTGTCTATTTACCGGGCAGGGATATTGCTAATACTAGACTGCAAAACTGTTGTGTGATCTCAGCCTTGTCACATGCGTAAAAGTCTCATGGAGAGGTACCGACTTGAAAGATGAGTGAAGAAGTGGATTAAAAGTGGTACACCTTTGCAAAGTTTAAAAATGTATTCGAATACTCCGAGCTCCCGGGTCTATAGGAGCCTACTTGTGGTGGATTCTATCCACGTCGTTGTGACACAAGTATGTTTTCCAAATAAAATTTGTTAGACTTAGCTCATCTGTGCTTTCTAAGAGTTTATAAAAGATAACGATGATAAGTTATGATAAGTACTATCATAAGTTGTTTTTGTAGAATCTTAAAGAAAGGTAGAACACGTTCACCCAACCTCAAAATGAAACGACTTAAAGCTACCATTCAGCCGGTTAGGCTTTGTACCTCCTTGTGGTCAAAGGAGATCGCATTTGCTCAATGGCCTGAATTTTTTCAGGATTAACCTCAATGCCTATGAGTAAACAAGAAAACCCAAAAGTTTATCAGAAGAAACTCCAAATGAGCACTTTTCAGGATTCAACTTTATTCCATGCTTATTCAGGTTACAGAAAGTTTCAGCCAGGTCATCTATATGACTAGAGGTCTTTACACTCTTTACAACCAAGTCATCTACATAAGCTTCTAAGTTATGCCCTAATTGTGATTGAAGGGTCTTCTACATCAAGCGTTGATACGTGGAACCAGCATTCTTGAGCCCAAATGGCATTCTGACATAGCAGTATGTGCCAAATAGTGTGATGAAGGCAATTTTCTCCTCTTCTTTTGCCATGCTAATTTGATGGTACCCTAAGTAGGCATCTAGGAAGCTCATCAATTTGCAACCCGCTATTGAATCGAGCAACTGATCGATGTGGGGAGGGGAAAATCATCCTTCGGGTAGGTAGCACTGAGACTACTATAGTCAACGCACATGCGCCACTTAAAATTTGATTTCAGAACCATGATCGGGTTTACAAGCCATTCAGAATGGTCGACTTCGCGAATAAAGCCAGCTTCCTGGAGTTTATCTAACTCCAAACGATTGGCTTCTCTCCTGTCAGGGGCAAAACACATGAGCTTTTGCTTTATAGGTCGCTGTCCAAGCTGGACAGCTAGCCTATGCTCAATCACTTCCCTTGGGACTCCAAGCATGTCGGATGGTTTGCACACAAACATATCTACATTAGCTTGGAGGAAAGAGATGAGCGCAAGTTCCTATTTGTTCTCCAGTTCTGATCCAATCCAAATGGTTTTGGATGAGTCGTCTAGGAATAAGGAAACTTGTTTAAGTTTTTCTTCTAGTCGTAGAGTTGCCTTGATAGCATCTAGCTCGTTTGCTTTAATTGCAGCCTTGACATCCCCGAGGGGAAGTTGGTCAACCAATTCTATGGAAATGCGATCGCATGTGAGGGCCGAACTTTGGCTGCTCCTCACTGTGATCGCTCCTTTTGGTCCTGGCACCTTGATGCACTGATCAGCACAGTGTGTTACTGCCATGAATTTTGCAAGCAAGGCCCTACCAAGAATTGTATTGTATGCCAAATCAAAATCAATTACATCAAAAGTAACCAATTCTATTCGGAAGTTCTCTAGTTCTTCGAGCGTTACTGGCAGTACAATCTGGCCGATAGGAGTGTACGAATGACCAGGAATAATCCCAAAAAATGGGTGGACCACATTTTTAATCCTTGAATGAGAGATTTGCATCTCGTCAAGGGCTTTTTCAAAAAGCAAATCGAGAGAACTACCTCCATCAACTAGGATTCTACCTACTTTAGCATTACTAATTATGGGGGTTATAACTAGAGGAAGTTGCCGTGGTTGCGATAGTCCTCTGAGACAATCTTCCCCGCTGAAGGTCAAGGATGTCTCCGACCAGCGGGGGTATTGAGGCCCTCCAGGGGGGGCTTTGACAGTATTCACCTCTCGGCGAATAGACTTAAAATGACGCTTGGAAAAATAGGACGAAGAACCACCAAAAATAACCTTAACATGATTGTTTGGTACCTGGTATGGCATGTCCTCATCTCCATCGACATCTTTATTCCCATCGGGCTGTCCTTTCTTTGGTCTTGTAGGCATAGGGGCCTTACCTTGGTAAAATTCCTCCATGCACTTCAACCAGTTTCGACAATTCTTGAGGTCGTGTCCTGGAACCTCATGCAACGGACACCACTTCTTGCTTCCCTGTGGGTTAGTCTGCTTTTCCGTGTGGTCGCTGTTGCGTCCAAAAATTTTATTATTTTTGAATGGAACTTTATTACTTTTGTCCTGTGGTCGCTTATCCATGTTTGCGACCTCTCGGGATTGGTTTGCTCCATCCTTTTTTGACTTCTTGAACTTCTCATCTGTGGATGGCCTAGACTTCTTGTTAGAACTATCCTTCCCTCCAGGTTGTCGTGGTAAATCACCCTTATCCACCATCCTATTCCATTCTATTGCCTCAGCAACGTCAGAATAATGATCAACCATGTCAAAAACTATCGGAGGGTCTCACTCGAGGTCTGGCATAAACAATGGAGATCGACTTCCTTGCCAGATTTCTCGTAGCAGTTTTGGAAATTGCTAAGGATAGCATCACATAACATTTCCCAATTGTAAATGGATCATGTTGGCTGGTTGAACAACCAGGTCTGTGCCGAACCTTCAAGGACCGTTGGCAAATAATGCGCCATTACTTTTTCATTTCCGCCTGTCGCTTGGATAGCAGTAACATAGATTTGGAGAAATTCAGATGGATTCTGTGTACCATTGAATCGCTCGATCATGCCTGGCTTGAATTTATCAGGCCAGACTACTACCCTTAATCCTGGCGAGAAAGCTTTGCAACCAACGCAGTTGTCGATCGTCATGACCATCCTCCTGACCGCGGGAAAGGCTTGCATGTGGAACACCATGATGTGGTCCCAAACGTGAGTATATTGGCTCATGGTCGTGATCGCAAAAACAGCCAATCCTCCGGATCTTGCCTTGACTATGTTGAGTTGGTGTGCCTTGAACACGATCACATCTTCCCTGGCTATGTCGAGCACTATCCCCTTCCCGAGAATTGGTTACTGAACGCGATGAGGTAGTTGGAGTTACATCTGATGCAACTTCGTCAAGATTTTCTGCAATAACTCTTTCAAAAGTTACCCATCGTTATTAGTAAAACCATTAGGAGGGTTACGGAGCGCTTCCGCGATCACGCAAATGCGCTCCTGTGTGCTCCTTCTAGGAGCCAAAGGAGTTTTATCCATTATCACCTCACCCGTCGGGGAACACTCCGGATCTGTGAGGGGCGGTTGGTCGCGCCTACGACCACCAGGGGGTCGTTGGCAGGATGTTTCGGGGCCAAAGTTCCCGATGTCAAGGCGAAGTTGCATAAGACGCAGAGTTTCCTCTGTCATTTTGCGAACCTCATCCTCTCGACACATACGAGCTTCATCTTCCAACCGTTTGTGGTCTTCTTCCTCCCTGTCTAGCCATTGCTCAGGAGTTTCCTCAGAAAGTACTGCGACTTCCTGCGAAGCTGAGACCACAGACGGGGAGAACATCTCCTCTTTGTCTAAGTTACACTCGAAATCAAAGAGGGAATTCAAATTATCTGGTGCGAACTATTCCAGACAATATGAACGGTGATCACCGGGATCATCCATATTGGATGTGGATGCATCGGGATCACCATTGTCTTCATCGATCAAAGCAATGGATTGTGGTATACATTCACATTAGTATGTAGTAGGGTTCACAGAAGGCGAATGAACTACTTTCTCAGGTTCTTGGTCGATGGTCATGACCAAAACCAGAGAAGAATTCTCCTCAGCACAAGGCCAGAGAGTGGGATCAATCTCTTCTATGGGAAAATTATCTTCATCCATGGCATCGACGTAGTCAGCGAGATGGAAGTCGTTTTTGGAGTCGTATGCACAGGGTAAAGGATCCATAAATATAGATAACTTTGGTGAAGAAGAAAGTACCTTGTCCTCCCCACGATCAGCGCCAGCTGTTGACGATTGGGACAAGATCCCAAGCTGAACTTACACGTATTTAATTTGTTTTGCAAGGAGGTAGTATCTAACAATCACCAAAGAGAAATCACCATAAATATGGACACATGAACACACTGTGTTTATACAGGTTCGAGCCCTCGTAGTCTGAGTAATAGCCCTACTTCTATTATATTCTCACTATATGAATAATAGAATTGTGTATTGATGAGTCTAATCCCCTACTATTGTACTAGACTTCATGGATCGATCCCCCTCCCTTCTTCAAGTCCTAACCCCCTTCTATAATTGTTGGAAAGGACGCCAGTTGCTTGATTGAAAGGACGCTTGGCGATAATTGCACAACAGTTGCAAGCGGTTGCCACTCACTAGTTACAAGATGTAGTTGTCGTTCGCCGGTTAGAGTGTGCAGTTATGGATAACTGCACACCCATTCATATCTTATCGATGGTTTATGGATAACTACACAGTCATGAATAACCGCATAATAATCCTTATACTGTCAATGAAGAGAGTATTACCTTGGGAATATTGGCCAAAGTGCAGTTATAATGCAATCATACAACTCTTAGACTATGGTTGGAAAGTCTCGACCAAACCCTCTTGATTCAAAGGTGCTTCTAGTTCTAATAACTCTTTTGTCTCATGGTCACGCACAAGCTGCGACTACAACCTGAGGATTATTATATCTTCGCAACCATGGCAACTACGGGCAAATATCTCTGCAGCAACAGTGGTTGTGGGTAGTTAAATGATTGCGACCATGGAGGTCTGTGGCCACAATCTATTAAAACCATAAGTAATAATCACCCATGATGGGGCTTTATATTTATTTAACAAGACGGGTCAGATTATGTCCAGAATACCTTGGACTATCCCAATATCTCTTTCCATGGTCTCCTACGATTATGGAAAGGCACAACTGAATATCTTGGTTCTCTTTCCGTGGTCTCCTGCTGTTGGGGGAAATCTCCGCGTAATCAAGTCCAGGTAAGGGGCAACCATCCCGGTGACCCCTGTCCCGCGGGCCGCCCCCGGTGCCCCCGTCCTGGGCGCCGCCATTTGCCCGGGGACAATGGCCCCTGTGCCCTCGTCCTATCCCGGGCGCCACCAACAAGGCCCCCGGTGACCCCTGTCCCGAGCGCCGCCATTAGCCCGGGGACAAGGCCCCCGGTGACCCCTATCCCGGACAGGGTCACGTGAGGATCACGCAAGAAGCGCCTCCGGAACTGGCGAGGGCACTTGTCAAGCATCCAGCCCCCTCAGCTGGGAGAAGGACGCTAGTGCCCTTCGATCCAACGGCTGCAACCGGGGTAGTTTAGTCTTTTTGCATCTTTCGGGCCTATATAAGCCCTTGTATCCCTCTATTGTAACCAAGGACAACTCATTTGACATCAATAGACTAAAAATGAACAGGCATGCTTAGGAGCACTCTCCCCGTGAGAGAAGTCCCCTAGCTAACTCTTGTTGGGAGCACATCGACAGGACTAGGGTCTCCACTGAGACCTGAACCTGTATAAATCCTCGTGTCACTTGTTGTGTTTGTTCGACAGGAGAGGACCAAACGCTTGGTTAGCTCATGTCGTCTTCGCTTAGCTAGGAACCTCCACAAAACCTGCCGAGGTATTTGCAATACTACGACAGTTGGCGCCGTCTGTGGGGACTTCGCAACAAATCTCCATAGCTCCCCCAAGAACGAGGGCTCGCTCCCTACCCGATGATGCCATTCCCAGTGAACCAGCGCCACCCCCTTGAAGCACGGCTGCCCTGGCACTTCCACCCAAACAAGGCCAGAACCAGGTACCACCTCTAACCTTTCTGGTAGCTTCCAGTGGACAGGCCTCTAGGTCTAATCTGGTGACCGTGGCCGCCCCGGGGGGGACTAGCCTTCCTCCAGTGGTTCCCCCAGCCTCCCGGGACACCCTGCTCGAAGCTCTTGTGGAGGGCCAACTCCGCGCCTAGAGCTCCATGGATGAACTCCTCCGCGTTTTACTGCGGCCGCCGGCCCCATCTATCCACCGCAGTTCCCATTCATGGGGGCAATGCCCCCGTTTATGGGACACCCTGTGACCCCTTCGATCCTCGGAGGCCCGGCCACTCCCGGGACCTACGATTCCACTGGGGGTTACGCTCCCCCAGCGGACCCATCGTCCGGAGCCTTCCAGGCATCGGGAACCTTCCCGATGCCGGGGGCTTACCTCGTCCCCGAAGCCTTCCCCATACAGGGGGTTCACTCCACACCGGGGGTCTTCCCAAGGCCGGGAGTCGGTTTCGCCCAGCCGGTCACGTCTATCGCGCTGGAGGTGGCCCGCCAGACGGCTCCCACGCCGCCGCTGTACCTCCCTCATGAGGGCCCCCCTCTCTGGTTCTGGGCGCGGCTCCCGGGGACTGCCCAGTGGTGGGTTCCGCCCACGTCCCGACAGTAACTTCCGAGCCCGTGACTGCTGTGCATGAGCTCCCTCCTCCCCCGGGACCACCCTCGAGGGCTCCCCCGGTGGATCAGGTCCGCTTTATCTGAGAGGAGGTCGAGCAAATGCGTACCGCCAAGTCTGGAGAGGCTCCCTCACGCTACCGGCCAGAGTCTCCCCCGGCTCGTAGACGCAGTGCACCACATTCCCATCCCAGCCGAGGAAAGAGGCCCGCTGAGGAAGCAACCACCACTACTAAGGGGTGCCCAGACGTCCAGGAGGTTAGCTTGACTAACTCGGAGGAGAAGGGGCGCTACCGCCGCGTCGATGGACCTCTTGGGCCCCTTCCCGACTCTGACAACGAACGCGCGTCCCCCGTCAAAGGGGACAGCGACATGGACTCTCCCCGGGAGGTGGAGGGAGCTAACCAACCGCTGTGCCACCGGCTCCGGTGCATTTGATGGCCGCAGCCTTACCGACCGCCGCACATCGAGCACTACAATGGTGAGGCCGATCCCTACGAGTTTGTGCAAGTGTATTCTACAGCCATCTCAGCGGCTGGGGGGGACGAGACTGTGCAGTGCAACATCTTCCCCCTCTACTTTACCGGGATCGCCCGCTCGTGGTTTTACGACCTGAAGGCCAGCTCCATCAATCTTTTTGCACAGCTCAAGCGCGAATTCTACTCGAACTTCCAGGGGAACTACGTGCGTCCCCTGGATTCATCGCAGCTTTACACCGTCCGACTGATCCGTTTGAGACCTAGCCTTGGTTTTCGCACTAAGCTCGCCCAGATTCTAATATGCGAAATTACGGGATCTTACTCGGAACTACCAAAACCCAAAGGATGATCAAAAACACAGCTCAAAGTAATTGCACAGCTCTTTATTTCAACGAGGGCTTTACAAGTCGAACGTTAGACACACTTGCCTACATTGAAGAACTTATAAGCTGGATATATAACAAGGCTGTAATAATATTCGATGATCTAAACTAGACCTATTACAAACTCAGTAACCTAAAGGTATTTATAGTCCAATCGTATGAATACGTTTCAGACTCAGTAACCTAAACGTATTAGACTCATATAACTAACTAACTAATCCTAAACAAATAAGCTTAGTTATATATTCGGATCGGATTACAATTCCGAACAGGGAAAGAATTCCTTTTCATGGTCGCGAACTAATCCATGGTCGCAGACCCATCCATGGTCGCGAAACCTTTCCGAACAAGGTTAAGTCGCGAAGCCATATGCGAATAGGACTTGGTCACGAAGCCGTATGCGATCAGAACTTGAAGATCCTCCCGGATCACCGACAAAGGACAGGGGAGACCATCCGCAGCTTCTTCAAGCGCTTTGCTCAGGTCAAGAGCAAAGTAGCTCACACCCTGACTCCACAGTCATTGAGGCATGCAAGAGCAGGATCCTCCCCGGGGAGCTCCATCGGGGACTCTCCCGAAGCTGCCCCTCCTCCGCCGACGAGCTCTTCTCTGTACTCCAGAAGTACGCTCGGGCAGAGGAGGACGACCTCTAGAAGAAAAACCAAGTTGCTCCCGCCCCCGTCGATCGGGAGGCTAGGGACCCTCTCAAGGTCCCCAAGAGGGGCAAACGTAGCGAGCCACGACTTCGGGACACTTTTGTCCTCAAGGGCAGAGGCGGCTCACGCGATGCCCCCAAGGGCAACCGTCCATTCCCCAAGCCGAAAGGTCGTGGGGGGGCAATTGTCTCGCGGCCGTGAAGGCCCCGCGACGGGAGGCAAGGAGGGCCTGTGGTGCACTTTCCACAAGTCCAATACCCACGCTACCCGGGAATGCCACCGGCAGCTTCTCCAACACTTCGCCGCATTCCTCGACTAGCGTGGGCAGGGGGAGTCCTACCGCCTTGCCCTCCCAGCTGACTTTGCCGGCCCTTCCTGCCCCCTCGGGGGAGCAGCAAGGACAAGCGCGGGAAGGGGGTCCATCAGAAGAGCTCCCCTTCCAAACCTCCTAAAGGCGTGTCAACGTTATCACGGGAGGGTCTGCCTCTGGGCAAGACTCCAAGCGCCAGTGCAAGGAGTACGCACGTGAAGTAAAGGTTGTGGGGGTGCTGCATACATCTCGGCCACCAAAGTGGTCGGACGTCCCCCACACTTTTACAGCGGAAGACGCACGTGGGGTTTGCATCCCCCATGACGACGCTCTCATCATCTCCGCCACCGTCTACAACTGCCACCTGGCGTGCATCCTCGTCGATGGCGGAAGCTCCACTGACGTCTTGTACCTGAAGGCGTTTAGGGAGATGCAGGTCGATGAGAAGCTGCTGCAGCCCACAGTAGGGCCCTTGCATGGCTTCGTCCTGGGAAAGACGATCCACCCGGTGGGGAAGGTGGATCTTCCCATGACCTTCGGTACCCTAGACAACTACTAGACGGATATTGTCCGGTTCGACGTGGTGGACCTCCCCTCTTCATACAACGAAATCATGGGGAGGACCACGATCAACCGCTTGGGGGTGGCGATCCACCAGAGCTATCTCTATGTGAAGATCCTCGGGCCTCACGGCGTGATCATCACCCGAGGCGTCCAAGATGAGGCCTGCGCTTTGTACGAGCGCGCCGCCGCGATGATCGAGAGCGTGAACATGATCAAGACCCCGGGGGGAGACCCCTTCCCCAGCGCCGGACGCCAAGATTGTCCCCTCAGGGAGGTCTCCCCCCAAGCCACGTCCGGAAGGGGACCTCCGGAAGGTCCCGCTATCCCCGGACGATGTGGACAAAACCGTCAAGATCGGGGCGGACCTCTCCGAAGAGCACGTGGAGCAACTCGCGGCTTTCCTGCGCAAGAATTGCGACATCTTCGCGTGGAAGCCCGCCGACATGCAAGGCGTCGCCCGGGAGGTCATCGAGCATAAGCTCACTGTAACCCCCTGTCACCCCCCGGTCAAACAGAAACTAAGAAAGCTCTCCCTTGAACTCCAAGAGGCTATCAAGGTATAGATTACCAAGCTCCGGGAGGCAGGATTCATCCGGAAGGTCCTGCATCCCGAATGGCTGGCAAATCCTGTCCTCGTGAAGAAGTCGAACGGCAAGTGGTGGATGTGTGTGGACTTCACCGACCTCAACCGCGCAACCTCCCACTCCCACGGTTCGACCAACTTGTCGACTCGACCGCGGGGTGCAAGCAGATGAGCTTCTTGGACGCATACTCAGGCTACCATCAAGTCCGGATGGAGGAAGGGGACGAGGAAAAGACGAGTTTTATAACTCCCCTCGGGACCTTCTGCTACGTCCACATGACCTTCGGGCTGAAGAACACGGGAGCAACCTTCCAGCGACTCATGTCGTTAGTCTTCAAAGACCAAATCGGCCGCAACGTCGAAGTCTATGTCGACGACGCGATCGTCAAGAGCTCCCGCGCGACCAATCACGTCGACGACCTCACAGAGATCTTCCGCAGCCTCCACAAGTACGGGTTAAAGCTCAACCACAAAAGTGCACCTTCGGCATACGAGGAGGGAAGCTGCTTGGCTTCCTTGTGTCTCAGGGAGGCATAGAGGCCAACCCCGAAAAAATTTGGGCCTTCCTAGAAATGCCTTCCCCACGTTCCATCAAAGAGGTGCAGCGATTCACCGGCCGCTTGGCCGCGCTAAGCCGCTTCGTCTCGGGTCGGGGGAGCACGGCATCCAATTTTTCAAACTCCTCCTGGGGCTCGAGGGGTTTCGGTGGACCCCCGAGGCCCAGGAGGCCTTCGATGACTTGAAAAGGAACCTCACGAGCCCTCCAATTCTCATGAGCCCGTCTCCAGGAGAGCCCCTACTCCTTTACCTCACTGCGACCCCAGTCACTGTGAGTGTGGTATTGGTAAAGGAGCAAGGCGGGTAGCAACGCCCCGTGTATTATGTGAGCGAAGCCCTGCAGGGGGCTAAGACTCGGTACACGGAAATGCAGAAGATCTGCTATGCCCTCCTCATGGCGTCCCGGAAGCTTCGCCACTACTTATTGGGACACCTGATCACGGTCCCGTCGTCCCTCCCCTTGGGGGAGGTGTTGCGGAACAAGGAGGCAACCGGCCTGATCGGGAAGTGGGGGGCCGAGCTTTCTCCCTTCTCCCTCTCCCTCACAGGGCGTTCCGCCATAAAACCACAAGTCCTCGCTGACTTCGTGGTGGAATGGACCCGCGCGCCCGGGACAGAGGGGGAGACTCTCCGTGAGCCTCCCCAGCGCAATGACCATTGGACACTCATGTTCGATGGCTCCTTGTGCCTCGCTAGGGCTGGCGCGGGGGTGGTCCTTCGAAGCCCCGAAGGCAAGACTCTGGAGTACGCAGCGAGGCTCGAGTTCCCCACCACCAACAATGTCACCGAGTACGAGGCCCTTCTCCTGGGACTGCACCTCACGCGCTCCCTAGGGATCCTCGCCTCCTCGTCAAAGGAGATTCCCAACTCGTGGTCTGCCAAATGGACAAGTCCTACTTGTGCCATGATGCAAACCTGAGTCTTTACTTGGGGGAAGTGCGCAAGATGGAAAAACACTTCAAGGGCTTGGAGGCCCGGCATATCCCCCGAAGGGAAAACGACCGCGCCGACGACTTAGCCCGGGCAGCCAATGCTCGGGAACCTCTTCCCGGAGGTGCCTTCCTGGAGATTATCGTGAAGCCCTCAGTGACCCCCCCCCCAACATGGATCCTGAGTCCTGTGTCCCGGAGGTCTCTAAGATCGCCCGGGCGGCGTCCTGGATGGATCCCCTTGTCTCCTTCATAAGGGAGGAAGGGGACCCTCCTAGCGACACTGAGGCAAAGCAGCTTCGTGACAAAGCACGGGCATACCTTCTGCTAGAAGGGAAGCTCTACAAGCGGGGGGGCTCCACCCTGCTTCGCTACCTTCCACGGGCAGAGGGACTTCAACTCCTCGAGGACATCCACTCAGGGAGCTGTGGTTCTCACCTGGCCCCACGCGCCATCGCGGCAAAGGCCCTTCGCCAGGGCTTCTATTGGCCCACAGTCATCTGCGACGCACGAGACCTTATCTCCGCGTGCAAGGCCAGCCAGAAGATGGCCAAGGGATCCAATTTACCCTCCACAGCGCTACAAACCATCCCCGGGAAATCACTGTCAATAACGAGACCCAATTCGACTCAGCATATTTCCAGGAATTCTGTGAAGGCTTGGGGGCCACCCTCCACTTCGCCTTTGTGGCTCACCCCCAAAGCAACGGGGCTGTCGAGAGGGTCAACGGCGTGATCCTACAAGGGTAACGCCGAAGGCTCGAGCAAGCTGCATCCAGGCGAGGCGCATGGGCGGAGGAGCTCCCGAGCATCCTCTATTCCATACGCACGACGCCGAGTCGAGCGACGGGCGCACGCCTTTCTCACTCGTGTATGGGGCCGAAGCGGTCCTCCCCTCGGAGATCGGCTTCCAGTCGCTGCGGGTCAAACTCCTGGATAGAGCTACAACTGCAACATACCAAGCCAACGAAGCCAATCAACGGCTGGAAGTCGACCTCATCGAAGAAGAACGCGACCGAGCGCTCCTCCACCACGCCATCTACGAGCGCGAAATGACGCGCGCATACAATCGATGCGTCAGTGCGAGAGCTTTTCACCTTGGGGACCTTGTCCTCAAGCGCATGATCGACCCCCAAACCCAGGGCAAACTCTCCCCCAAATGGGAAGGCCCCTATAGGGTCTCTGCAGTCCTGGGCTCGGGGGTTTACAAGCTCTCCAACCTCCAAGATCAAGAGCTGAAGCATACATGGAACGTAGACTTGCTTCGCAAGTTCTATGTCTAGCCTCCGGGCCTTGTCCCTCCCCCGTCGCGACTTCACAGGGGGAGGCATTGTCCCCCGCAGCGGTTACGTGGGGGGGATGTTGTATTCGCTTTCCCTCCCCCACCGCGGCTTTGCGGGGGGAGGCGTTGTATTTCAAGTTCTATCAATACAATCGAGTTTTTTCTCCAACTCAGCTCATTGCAAGTCCTTACATTACCGTCTCTTAGATGATGCCCTCCCGTTGAGGATGCCCCTCCCATGAGGACGTAGGCTATTGCAGCCTAAGAGTCCCTATGATGGGAGCCCCACCCCCGTAGGGCGGCTTACAATCACCCCTCGTGGACTGAGGGGGTAAGCGGCAACCCAGTCCTCAAGGACTGGGGTAACGAGTCAATTTGAGAGACTAGTCCCCCCTCAAACACTCAGACCCGTCATCGGGCTCACCCTCCTCAGGGAGAGAAATTGTCTCCCTTGCTAGACGGGATTTTCGGGAAATCTCCCTGGGAGTTACCACCTGGCTCCCCGTTCTCACGGCGACCAGAGGATTTCTCACTAGGATTTTCGAGAAACCATCCCGGGGAGTTATTACCCGGCTCCCCATTCTCACGGCGACCGGAGGATTTCTTACCCGGATTTTTGGAAAATCTCCCCGGGGAGTTACTACCCGACTCCCCGTTCTCACGGCGACCGAAGGATTTCTTACCCGGATCCTCCGATCTTGTCCAAGTCAAATGGGCTTATTAACGTCCGGGCCCTTCACTCCTTCCCCATAACGCGCGGAGCCAAGCTACAACCCGCTGTGGGGGGGCTAACTCGTGCCCGGACTGTCCTCTCCGAACCATCCTTCAAACTCAGAAAATTTTAGAAACAAGTTAAGGAACAAGCAAACTTAGCTTTATTGAAATATTTAACCGGAGGACATCTTCCCCCTCCGGTGGGTATCGGTACATTTAACCAAGAGACAACCCCCGGTGGGCCAAGGCGTCCCAGAAATCAAAGCCCTGGGTAAACACAAGATACAACTAGGGGAGACAGTCCCCCTCCGGGGGCTCCTACACCTAATAATCCTGGAGGTCCTCCGATAGCTCCCGGGCCAGCTCTCGATACAAGCCTCTTATACGCCACTGGGCCTCCCGAAGCAAGTCCTCTGGCCAATACTCGTAGCCCGCTGGTGGGAGTATTCGAAGCGGCGGAACCCTCTGGGACCCCGGTCGCAGAGGAGACAACTCGGCGCGGTGGTTGTCGAAGTTATCAAGGTGCCACTCCGGGAGCCACCACAACCGGATCGGCTCCCGGGAGACACCCCTGCCACGTCCTGCGGAGATGAGACTTAGCAAAATTAAGGCAGCTTGGGCATCCCCCGGGTGATACCCTCTGACGAGGATTGACACCCGAGTCAGTTCAAAATAAGTGCACGACTGGTTCAAGATAGATTCGAGCCAGACGCGTGCCTGGCGGTGCGAACTCAAGTCATTCTGAGAAGTGCTAGCCCAAGGTCGCAGGCTTTACGCGATCAGATCGCAGCTAGTGCGCGGTCAGAAGTTCGTATGTTGTGCGCGGACAGAAGGCTAAAGATGTTGCGCGGTCAGCCTTCATCACGCGGTCAGAACACTTTCGACCAGGGAACGTGGGATTAATCTATTTCTGCTACAGGAATATCCCAAGTATCCCGAAGATTCTTCCACGTAGAGGAACAACTGTCAGGAGGTTAATACGTGCAGTTATCCACAAGTAACACGTGTTATACCTGCTTGGGAGTTAAGAGTAGTTCTCTAAACCGCATCCAAGCAACCGTTTGGTGCCGTTATGACTTGGCGCCCTTTCGACCAGTATAAAAGGGCGGCATGGTGTATCAAACGGGGGATCGAGAGATCGAAGAATCACGAGATACAACACATCTCACTTGAAGAATCAAACAGCCAAGACTACGGCTTAGATTAGATAGCTTCCATAAACCTTCCAGGCTTCATTTTGTACGCTCATATAGGGAAAATCTTCACCTGTGAAGGTCTTTTCCCGTCACTCTATAACTCTTTATTACACATAGTGCAATCACAACAGGACGTAGGGCTATTACTCCCACCATCGAGGGCCCGAACCAGTATAAACTTATCTGTGCTCCAGTTCTCCATAATTCTACATACCTTCCCGGAGGGATCCCCTGAAAGGTCTTACGAACTACAAATTCTACATAAGTTCGGCTAAGGACCCCGAGTCCGAATCGTCGACACCCTCCGGACCCAGAGGCCTTATCTTCGGAGAGGCTCCTCGCATCACTGGGGCGCCTCTAAGGTTCCGCTAAACTCTCGGGAGCCCTCCCCCGGGAGTGACCTCCTGGGGCGCCTGATGAATTGAATTCAATACTTAGCAAAAAATTCATTTCATTTCATTAAAAGGAAATTTTATATACAAGTCTCCGGAGCTTCTTCTAAGAAGCTACCAAGAGCAAAAATCCTAAAACAAAAAGAGGACCTATCTAAAGGCCTGGAGGGAGGCTCATACTTGGTCATTGTTGCCCTCCCCCCGGGAGGCTCCGTCGGGGCCGCGGTGTCCACCCTCGGGGGGGGCCGGTGCTGGGAATCGCACCGGCACGATCCGGTCGTAGAAGCCCCCGGCAAGCTGCTCCACTTCTCGACGCAATGGCTCCAAGAACTCGGGGAAGCCTCGGGGGATCTGGCCCCCGATTGCCCGGGTGCCGATCCCCCGGAGTTTCACAAGTCCGGCGGCGGCGGCCACCACGGGGATCGCCCGGCCGTGAGCTCGAGCGTCGGCGGCCTCCGGGATCACAGAGACTTGCGCGTTGAGAAAGCACATGGCCTCCACGAACGTCGCTGGCGCCGCATCGGAGCTAACTCCCGGGGCAAGGCTCACTCTGAGCCCCTCGAAGGCTGAGCGGACGGAGTGACCCACTTCCGCCACCGCCCGGGCACTGGAGCCCTCGAGCTCCCGGAGGGCATCCTCCTTTGCCCTCGCCTCCCTCCGGAGCCGGTCATTGGCGCCCTCCGATGATCCATTTGAGACCTAACCTTGGTTTTCGCACTATGCTCACCCAGATTCCAATATGCGGAATAACGGGATCTTGCTCAGAAATACCGAATCCCAAAGATGATCGAAAACACAGCTCAAAGTAATTGCACAACTCTTTATTTCAAAGAGGACTTTACATGTCGAACGTTAGGCACACCTGCCTACGTCGAAGGAACTATAAGTGTTTAAAACTCGAATAAGTTCTATGACTTTTCGATAATCTAAACTATTCCTATTACAAGGTATATATAGTCCAATCATATGAGTACGTATCAGACTCAATAACCTAAACGTATTAGACTCATATAACTAACTAACTAATCCTAAACAGATAAGCTTAGTGATATATTCAGATCGGATTACAATTCCGAACAGGGAACGAATTCCTTTTCATGGTCGCGAACCAATCCATGGTCGCGGACCCATCCATGGTTGCGGAACCTTTCCGAACACGATTAAGGTTGCGAAGCCGCATGCGATCAGGACTTGGTCGCGAAGCCGTATGCGATTAGGACTTGAAAAACCTCCCGGATCATGACTCCCTTGTCGAGTAGGAGCCAACCCCTGTTGCGACCTCTCGATCAAACTGGAGATGTGGAAATTGGGCTTGTCCATGTTCTCTGGTGTACCACTTTGCCACACGTACTCGTTGACCTTTCCGACCGATTCGAAAAGTCTCCTTTGTGCCACTGCGGGTGGTAGTCACCTTTTTCTCCATAATCATATTTTCACGTAGAGGTTCGTCTCGTGGATAGACCAAGTCTTCAACAGATGGTACTATGGTATCTGGCTCATCATCTAGCATTGAAGGCTCGAAGAGTTTGAGGTGCTCATCATTGACAACCGAGTAAATATCCATGTATGGAGGTAACTCGAGTTGACAAGCATTATTACCCACTTTTCGCAAAATCCGAAAAGGACCATAACGAATGGGTTTGAGTTTCTTACCTTCACCTTTAAGTCTCTCCTTACTCAGATGTAACCATACCATATCACCTTCTTGAAATTGCGCATCAACTCGGTGCCGATCATGTCGCGCCTTGTACTTGAGATGAGCTTTTAGTAAGTTCTGTTCAACCTCACGATGGAGTTGTCGAATACCTTCCAGGAACTTTTGTACTCGATCCTGATCAGATGCTTCCTTGCTGTTCTGTGCTGAGGTAGGGATCACAAACTCCATGTCGAATGGACTCTGTGGTAGAAATCCTAAACAGACCTCAAACAGCTACTTTCCAGTCGAACCATGCACTGCTCGATTAAAAGTAAACTGCAGATACGGTATGCTTTCATCCCAGGTCTTCAGGTGCTTCGAGTTATATCCTCTCAGAAGATGAACGACTGTGCAATTTATCACCTCCGTTTGACCATCAGTTTGCGGATGAAAGGCAGTACTCCTCTTTAGCTTGGTGTCCATCATCGTCCAGAGCGATCGCCAGAAGTGACTAAGGAACCGGGTATCACGATCAGACACAATAAAAGTTGGCATTCCAAAGTGTGTCCAAACGTGTTGAAAGAATACCCGAGCTGCTTCTTCTCCCGTGATAGTCTTTCGACAAGGTATAAGAATAATCATTTTGGAGAACTGATCAACGACCACGAATAGATAGTCGTTGCCACGTCGGGTCTTAGGCAATCCTCCCAAGAAATTCATAGATATGCTCTCCCATGGTCGCAATGGAATTGGTAAAGGAGTGTACAAACGTAATTTTCGATTTGCCGGTTTTGAGATGCTGCAGAGACCACAGCCTCGAACAAAACTAGCCACATCTTGCTGCATACTGTAACATCCTGAGTTTTGGGGTGAAAAGTTTCTTTCTTAAAAGTCATGCATGCATATGTCTCTTCTAGATCAACCAAAGCAGCCTCAGCTTTATTCTGTTCTAGCCCTAAAATCTCCAAATCTATCCTGTGACCCCAAGTCAAAATCTGACTTGCCAGATTTGATCTATCAGTTATCCTAAACCTAAAAGCCTTCAGAACCCAGATTCAATTCTACCCCTAACTTCCAGAATTATCAACTCTTTTCTGTTTTCGAAAACAGAATATCTGTTATTACCTTTTACCCTAAGTTTCAGAAATTCAGATTTAATCAAAATCTTAGCCAAGTTCAGACCAGATTATTCCTGGATTATGATCAAGGGTATGCCAATACCTTAATCCAAAAAGTTGGCAGCCATATTTCACCATCTGAACCTTTTTCGCAAATCAGTCCAAGAGTATCGCAGATCAGTCCTTTTTCCAGATTTTCTAAAAGCCAGAAAAGGCAAAATGTTGCAAATCATCTCCAAATTCAAATCTGATTCAGGGAACACCTCCCAAATGCTTTTCAACATAAATTCTTCTTTTATGAGTATTTCAAAATCAGACTCTAAATCCCAGAATTCGAGATCAATAAGATTCAGACTTATTTTACCCTAATCTACTCTGTTTTCAGTTCATATCAAAATCATCCGAACATCCCAAATTTTATCTTCAATCTGTGCCAAATCATTTGTTGAATCAAGTTTGCCAAATCAGCAGAATCAAAATTTGATCAAACCTTCCAAATCTCCAGAATTACAGATCAGTCCAAATCAAGAATTGGAAATTGCAAATGAGTCCAGATTCGACCAGGACAGCAGCTGCTGTGCACGTCCAGAGATCGCCGTGCATTTGCGCCGCGCTTGCTCGCCGCCGGCCATGCCTCGCCTGCGCCTGAGCTCATGCTCACTTAAGTTTGCATGTGCACACGCGTCTGTGTATTAGCCATCGTCGTGGCAGCACCGTTGAACAGCCTCGCTCCCGTGCGCGATCGTCGTCAGCAACTCCTCGCCACGTTGCTTGCTTTGCCAGCCGTTGTCGCCACTGTTTTGCACCGCCCGACACCATTGCGTCCCGATGAAGCAACAGTAGCATCAACCGTTCCATCGCCTGTGCGCCATCGCTTCACCGTCACTGTTGCCGCGCCTGCGCCCGGCCAGTCAAGTCCCCGGCGCCAATTTCCTTGCTGCTACCTCCTTGCAAGCTCCGCCTCTGGCCTATAAAAGCAACCCCATACCTTGTAACAGCTTCACTTCATCAGGACTTAGCCAATTTTGCAAATTCTCACGCTGTCGTCGTCTTCTCCGGCGAGTCCAGCAAGAAGCTTCACGGTGGCAGCCTCGACCATAGCATCTCCTGCCAATTTGAAGCTAGCAGTGAGTACCTCTCATCCTCCTGATTGTACTGTTGCATTGAATTGCTCCCCGGTGGACCCTAACGCCGGTGATCGCCGGAATTGCTAAATGCCCTGTTCCGGCAATGCAGGCCAAATTACCCCGAATTAGTCTTTGAATCTGTGAAACAAATTGATCAGTGAGCTCTAATTAGCAAGCCTATGCATCCAGATCTCCAGATTGAGCTTCAATCGAAGCTTTCCCCAATTTTGAGCTCCACCAGTCGCCGGTGATCGTCGCCAGACTTCTCCGGCCATCCTCCGGCCAAATTGATCGTGCAGGTAGCTTCCTCTTACCCCCCTTTCACTCTCCAAGCTTGGAATTAAGTTCATTCGGCCTAAATCGAAAACCCCAATGGCAGTGTTTCTTCTCCGGCGTCGATCACCGGAAAACCTATTCCTGGCCTTTTCAGCTTCATCCACTTTGTCATTCAAGTGTGCCTCAATCTCCTAAACATTTTTACCTTCTAGCTCGATCTTTGAAACTGTCCAGAATTCCAGATACAGCCATGCCAAAAACCTTGTCCAGTGGCTTCACTGTGCCGTGTCGCCACCACTTTTCTTCACCAATTTTCATCATCTTCCAGCCATTTTCAGCCTTGGATCCTGTTGAATGATTTGTTCCTGTTATCAATGCCTACCTCCCAGACAAAGTGGTGCATCATTTGGAGTTCTAGATCAAAAGATATGGCAAACCCTAGTTTCTGGCCATGTCAAGATCAATGCCAGGCTATGTCAGTCAGTGGCATTAGTCCTTTTCACTTCCTTCCAGATGTGCATTTTGAGCATAACTTTGTCCCTTAGATTCCTGAGGTTGTGATCATCAATTTCTTCTTCTATCACAACTTGATTTGAGCCCTTGAACTACAGTTTATGCTAAAACCCTAGATTTTAGCATTGTCAGCCCTATGCCAGAGCATGTCAGCCAGTGGCATTAGCTCTTTTCACCTCCTTTCAGTTGTGCAAACTGGAAATAACCTTGTCCCTTAGACTTGTGGAGTTGTGCTCTACATTTTATTCTACTACCACAAGTTGAGATAACCCCTCTATCATCCATCGACCCTATGTCGATGCCTTGAACCGAAAGTCGACCTAAAGACGTTCGCTGTTTTTGAGCGAACCAGTCGCAACCTTGATATCATTCTGATATATTGAGACATTTGGAACCTTGTAAACCTTCAGCAACTAACCTTAACCTTTATTCCCATAACCTAATCATCTCAGAATCATCAAGACTTCATCTTTGCATTATTGCATATAGGATAATAATGTATTGAAAAGATTGTGATTATTGGTTGTTTGTTTGATTGGAGAGCAGATCAAGAGCCCCAGTTCGAGGACTTCACTGTTGACCCGACATCAACTGCTGTATTTTACGACGCGGAAGGCAAGTCATATTCTTGGTCATCTCGAACCTATATTTTAAGAGTTGCTGTAACATAACCTTGAATATAGATAATATTGCATGAGAAAGATTGGAAATGGTTGATTTATGAATTGGCAGTACTGGACTGGTTATCTGTGAAATGTGCAATAAACAAGTTTTGAGCCATGAACTATTATATATTTATATACTTATATTCATGAAATAAAACCCTAGCCGTGACCAGGAAATGGTATGGAATGGTGGTAGCACTGGAGGTGCTAGACTGCAAAGGATGTGCAGGCACTGAAGGTGCAGGGTTGTGGATGGTCTGGTCACTGGCATATAAGGACTAGAACCTTGTGTTGTGCGTCTAGTGGCATGAACAAACGTACTAACCGCAAGCCTGGTATGGGACAAGCCTGAACAAGTACTTATGTGAATCGTACATGAAACCCCTGCATGAGATGGAAAGTAATACACTAAACTCACGGGGTTCAGCTCCTCCACGTATCACTGAATGTGATTTGATCAAGCACGTTGACCCAGTAATGGGAAGAGGCTTATGGGTGGGGGTATAGCCCGCCACAACTGCGGTTTGTGTGAAGAAAACTGCAGGGTCAGGGGTGAATTGTAGGTGAAACATAACAAAAGTTCCTGTTATCTCCACCTTGCCGCTCACAGTATGAAGTGAGTCAGGGGTCCAATCATTCTGATAGGATGGGCTTGAAAGTGGAATATCTTGCGGGTAAATTGGTACCTCTCTGCAGAGTTAAAAATGTATTCGAATACTTCGTGCTCCCGAGTTTTAGGAGTCTGCTGCGGTGGATTAAATCCACGGGGTGTGACACAAGTATTATTTTCTAAATAAAATATATTAAATCAAGATTACCCAAATGACATGTGTTGTCGTGATAAGGAGTGCTGTCGTGGGCGGTCATGTGTTGACGTGTCGCGGTAGTGCTATAATTTAGTGAACATGAATGATTATGTTATATTATGAAAGGTGCTGCCGTGAGTCGAGCCAGGAAAGAGAAAGATTATTTTACAAACATCCATAATTCTTGACTAGTCTAGGTTCATATCATCTCTACTACATGTATCTACTCTTACCTATGACTTGCTGAGTACGTAAGTGCTCACTCTTGCAACCTACAATTCAGTAGATGGAGCGTTCTACAACCAAGACGAAGGCATGTAGTACTTCGTGGATCCAGAAGGAGGAGCGTCAGTCCCGTCATTTCCCTGATGTGTGTTGTTCTGCCGTCCACTTCTCTTTGTGGGTGGGTCACCTACCTTCTGCTGTGTAGATGTTATTTTGCTAAACCATGAATGCCGTGAAGGCATTGTAATCCTCTTATGTAATATCAAGGCCAGCAGGCCACACTGCTTAACTATTTTGTAAGTTACGCTGTTGCAATGTGATATACTCCTGTGCTTGACTTATCCTGGGACGTCAAGGGTATGTGTATGCTATGCATATATGGGACTAGCTGCAGCGAGCTAGGTTTCTACAGGAGTAGTCGTAGTCCCAGTTTCGAGGCGCGACACATACGCGGCCAGAACACATGTCAGTGAAGATTTTGCAACGTCTTTGTTAGCCCAAAGTGACCAGCTACCTTCGATGTGTGCGCTTCTCGCATCCATTGAATTCGAGGTGCTCCATGAGGTATGCAAAGTAATTTGTCTTTGTACAAGAGTCCTTCTCGGTGAACGAACTCTGTAGGTTTCCCTGTTCCAAGCTCAGTCAGTGCTCTTTGAAAATCAGGGTCTTCACTGTACATATTGGTATAGTCATCATGACATGAGGGCTCGATCTGCATGAAAGCTGATAAACAGAGGGTCGTAACTGGTGGTCGCGACAACATGTCCGCCAATTTGTTGTGCACACCCTTCTTGTACTTAATCACCAGATTAAACTGCTGTAGATACGACATCCATTTCATATGCCGAGATTGCTGTAGCTTGGACTGAGTCTGCAAATTTTGCAACGGTTGATGGTCGGTGTGGACAACAGTCTCTTTACCCAAGAGATAACACCGCCAATGTTTCACGGCCTGATGCAGTGCACACAACTCTTTGTCATAAGTCGGGTAGTTCTTCTGAGCTCCCTGGAATAACTCGGAGTGATATGCCACTGGTCGACCTTCTTGCATGAGCACTGCGTCCATCGCATAACCTGAGGCATCGATTTCTAGCTCGAATGGTTTCTGGAGATTCGGCAAAGCTAACACAGGCGCCTCGCTGATCTTCCTCTTCAGCAAGAGAAACGTGTCCTCATATTTCCCTGTCCACTCGAACTTCTGATCAATCCTGGTTAATGCATGCAATGGAGAAGCCATAATCGAGAAGTGTCGGATAAACTTCTGAAAATATTGGCATGCTCCCACAAAACTACGCACGTCCGTAACTATTCGCAGTCGCGGCCATTCGCGAATCACTTTTCCCTTATCCGGGTCGATTTTCAACGTACCGTTGCCGACCATGAATCTTAGGTAAAGTAGAGTTTGCTGGCCGAACTCGCACTTCTTATAGTTGAGGCGAAGTCAATGTTGCCGAAGCTGTTCGAACACCTTTTCGACATGAATGAGGTGCTCATCCCATGAATGACTATAAACCAGTATGTTGTCGAGGTAAACGATCACAAAGTCATCGATGAACTGTCTCAATACGTCATTCATAAGTCGCATGAAGGTTGCCGAGGCTTTGCAGAGACCAAACGGCATGACCAGCCATTCGAACAGACCTTGTCGTGTTTTGAACATGGTCTTCCATGTATCCTCCTCTCAGATGCTGACTTGATGATATCCTGACTTAAGATCCAACTTAGAGAAGACAACGGTATGCCTCAATTGGTCTAGCAGGTCATCAATACGAGGAAGGGGGTACCGGTTCTTGATGGTGATCTTGTTTAGTGCTCGGTAGTCGATGCACATACGCCAAGTCCCATCTTTCTTTGGCACTAACACCACAGGAGATCCACAAGGTGAACTACTTGGTTGAATGACACCATCGTTCAACAACTCACCAAGTTGTCTCTTGATCTCTTCATTCTCCAATACTGAGTTGCGATACATACTCAGATTGGGCAGGGTCGCATCGGACACAAGCTGAATTTTGTGCTCGACTGGACGTTTCGGCGGATGACCCTAGGTAGTTTTGAACAGATCACTGTATTTCTCCAGCAGTCCCGACAAATGACCAGAATCCTCTCGGCACACCAACGACAATGCTGGTCGAGTACCCTCACTTTGACCAATGGGTCGAATCATGACAAGCACATACTTGTGACATGCATTAACAATCCGTTTGGCTTGATTTGCGGTAATCAAGTTCAAAGTGTTGACGTGGATGTCTCTACTGATCACGAACATAACTCTGTCTTTGGTGAGGTCGTACTCTTGCGCTCGTCGATGGAAGTGAGCGTCTCGATCATACAGATATGGACTCCCAAAGATCACTTGACAGATATCGATAGGGACAACATCGCATTGCACCTCATCGATATATCGTGCAGAGATCGCAAACTTCAACACACACTGACTCGTAATCTGTTGGTTCATGTCGGATGTAAACCAACCCAATGGATATGGTCGCGGGTGTGTGGTTGTCTTCAAACCAAGTCGCCTAATCAGTCTGGCAGAGACCAGATTCTTCTGACTTCCGGGATCGAATATCACTGCGACCACTTCGTGCTTCACCTGGATGTTGATGGTAAACAAGTCCTCTGTTGGGTGATGGTCGTTTGGTGGATCCGAACCCTTCTCCTTCGGCATTGCCATCAGAGACAAGGTCGTATCCGCCTCATTAACCGAATTCACTCGGACAACTTCTTCGTCGAGTGAAGTCGCAGTAGCCGTGGCTGTTCTTTTCCCTGGTCCGTTTTTCTTTGGTCGAAGTTCAGGATGAAGCTTGTAGCTTTTGGCCTTGTTATATCCCGCGACTTGACAATGTTCACAAAAAGCACCCATGCCCGATTTTGAAGTGTTCTTCTTCAGACTCGACTTTTTCTTTGTCTAGGTCGCACTTTCCTTCATGCTTTTGTCGCTACGGGATTTGTTCTTCTTCTCGATCGCCATAGCAGTTGTGCTTGCGGTCGCGATGTCTTGGACTCCGAACAGACTTAGCTCAGTACTAACCGATTTCTGAAGTCCAAATGTGTATTTCCGAAATACCTGAGGATCGGATAGTGAGATGCCGATGACCATTGCTTGTCGCCGAAACTCTGTCGTATAATCTTGGACGGTCTGGTCGCGCCGTTGGTACAATCTGTGCCAACGCTCCCATCTCTCCTCAAGGTAACCCATCGAATAGAATTCTTGTCGTAGAAGTCGTTTGAATTGACCCCATGCAAGGTCGTCAGCTTCACCATTGGCGACAAGGGCCTTCCACCAAGTCTTGGTGTGGTCCTTCATCTTCCAAGGTGCGAACTTCACCTTTTGAGCACTACTGAACCCTTTTAGGTCAAAGTAGGTCTCAAGCTGGTCGATCAAAGAATCCAGTTTCTCGGCATCGATCACCCCATCATATATGGGTATATCAATCTTAGCATCGACCTTGAAAGATCCGACAGCTAAGGAGGTGTTGGCGAGGTCGTCGGCCTTGTGGTCTCCTTCGTCTTTATTTTCGTCTGTCCTGCACAAGTCTTCACCAGTCTTCACACCCATAACCTTCCCTACTTCAAGAGGTACAATCATGGCCTACTGCTTAATTCAAGCAAGCACAGTTTCCATGTCGGTGGAGAGCTTAGCCACTTGTTCGGCTAGGTTAGCTTGAACGGAGGTATCGTCAGACATTGTCGAAGACACGGCTGTAGAAACCGTCAATGGATCGCCTAGAGTTTCACCGGAAGTTTTGTAACCCTGGTGAGTCTTCACCATCCACAGGATAGGAAAGTTGCTCTGATACCAACTTGATCCATTTGAGACCTAGTCTTGGTTTTCGCACCAGGCTCGCCCAGGTTCTAATATGCGGAATAACGGGATCTTACTCGGAAATACCGAATCCCAAAGATAATCAAAAACACAGCTCAAAGTAATTGCACAACTCTTTATTTCAAAGAGGTCTTTACACGTCGAACGTTAGGCACACTTGCCTACGTCGAAGGAACTATAAGTGTTTAAAACTCGAATAAGTTCTATGACTTTTCGATGATCTAAACTAGTCCTATTACGAGGTATTTATAGTCCAATCATATGAGTACGTATCAGACTCAATAACCTAAACGTATTTGACTCATATAACTAACTAACTAATCCTAAACAGATAAGCTTAGTGATATATTCGGATCGGATTACAATTCCGAACAGGGAACGAATTCCTTTTCATGGTCACGAACCAATCCATGGTCGCTGAACCTTTCCGAACATGGTTAAGGTCGCGAAGCCGTATGCGATCAGGACTTGAAAATCCTCCCGGATCATCCGAGGCGTGGAGTTGAGCCTGGACTCGAGCCAACTCCCGGAGCGCATCGTCCCGCTCCTCAGAAAAGGCGGTGGCCTTCCCTTCCACCTCCTTCAGCGCCTTATCAAAGTGCGCCTCGATGCCCCAGGTGAGGGCCACCCCCTGTAAACACAAAGGTTATTCGAAGCCTAGGAGTTAGTAAAATCTTAGAAAGAAACGACCTGGTGATCCGGGAACGAACCTGGATATGGAGCAACTGCAGCTCCCCGCACCGGTCGCGGAGCGTCCCTTGCGAGACGTATTCCTGCACCTTCCGGGTCTGGAGCCCCTCCGCGAACCGGAAGACCTCCCCCGCGGACAGCAGGGGGGTCTCCCTCCCGATGGCTCCAGACCCATCCGCGCCGGCGGGCCCCCTCAAGAAGGTTGCGAGGGTGATATGGACCGGAGTAGCAGCGGTCGGGGTCCTTGCCACTGAGGACGTGGCCAAAGAGGAGGTGGACGAGCTCTCCGAGGGGTTGCCACCCCAGGGAGGGATGAGGAACCCTTTCCCCTTTCTGGGTCGTGGGGTCCCCGGAACCTCCGTCGCCGTGGGGACCTCGTAGACCCAAGGGCTCCCCCCTCGTCCACTGGCCATTTGACGCGCGGAGGGGAAGCCTCCGTGAAACGAACCTCCAACCGCTCCGGCTCCGGTAGTCCCGGTGCCACCGGAGGTGGCGAGGGGGCGTAATTTGCCGAGTCAGACGTCCCCTCGTCACCAGCCGACTCCTTCCCCCGGGCCTCTCCAGAGGCCTCGAGAAGGCGCACGAACTCTTACACCTCCGCCGCCCCCCCCCCAGAGTGCTCTTCCGGGGGGGCGGCGTCACCTCGCGCCTAGAAGGTGCTCGTGCACGTCCCGACCCAGGGGTGGCGTCCCGTCCTCGGCCACCAAATTCCGAGGTGGACCCTCCCTGATGATGCCCACGATACGTTCATGCTCGTCGGCGTAGTACCTCCCTAGGAGGTTCTCCCCCTTCTCCCGAGCAGCCGGGTATGGTCGGACTACAAAAATGAAGGGAGTTAGCGAAATTAACAAAAAATCAAAAGAAAGTCGCCAGGTGCTTACGTTGGGTCACCGGCTTTTACGAGGGTCACTATGCCGGGCACATTCCAATCCCCCTCCCCCCGTGCAAGAAGGGGGAGACCTTCAGTAGCATCAGCTCCTCCGCGGCGTCACTCATGGAACGAACGCCCTGGGAGCCAACCACCTTGCTGAGGAGCTTCAGCTCCTCCTCGGTCCATACCGGGGGCTTAGGGGCGGACGACCGGCTGTAGGAGGGGCACTCCAATGAGTAGGTCACCTCGGCATCCCGAACCCGGAGGAAAAACCACCTCTGGACCCAATCCTCCCAGTGGTCCCGGGAGGCCGCCACCGGATACTCTTGCACCCGCGACGGCAGGAGCTTTATCATGATGGAGCAAAACGGAGACTTCGGCCCTCCCTTCACCAAATGGGAGCTCCTCGCCGCCGGCTCGCTGAAGTACCGGAAAAGCCAGAGCGTCGGCTCCCGTCCGGTGGCTGTCTCGAACAGCCAAATGTAGAGCCCCATCCGAACAAACCCGTTCGGCGTCAGGTGGTTGAGCGCCACCCCGTATTCCTGAAGAAACTCCCAGAGCAATGGATGCACCGAGAGCCGAAGCCCGGCCTCAAGGAAGGCCTCGAAGACGACAACTTCTCCGGGCCTAGGGCGGGGGTGCCATCCTTCTTGGACGGGATTCGGATGTCCCCGTCCGCGATGACCCCCTGATCCACAAGGGACTCTAAGTCCCTCGAAGTGAACTCGGAGGCCCAGAGGAAGTCCGCAGTGACTTCCTCCGGAGGTACCTCGGCTGCCTTAGCACGACCCTTGGGACCCAATTTGGTTTCCGGTGGGTTAAGCTATCAGGGAGCTAAGTCTAAGGGGCTTAGGTTTCCGGAGACTAAGCTTCTGGGAGAAGGCTACCGGGAGAGATTACGGCGCCGGTGGTGTTTGAGGCTCAAAGGTTCAAGAGCCCTCTCCGGGCCCCTTGAAGCCCTATTTATAGGGCTTGAACGTGGCCCCGATGGGCGCCACGTGACCCCTCGTGATGAATCCGTGCCATTCAATTCAAGCGGCGCACGGGAATCGAAGTGACGCGTGCGGGAAACGACGCATCGACGATTCGAACTGCACGGGGCTATTGTGGCCGACGGCGTGCTACAATCGAGACTAGGGGCGATATGATGACTGACGGCGCCGTCATAAGTATCTAGCGCAAAATTCGAGGTGTTGACAAGGTGCCAGAAATCCCTCCCGGGGAAGATGTTCCCGGTAATGTGAACCATCCCCTCCGGGGACTCGAGCAACGTCCCCGGAGGACATGGGGGGCTGCTGTTGGGGGAAATCTCCGAGCAATAAAGTCCAGGTAAGGGGCAACGATCCCAGTGACCTCCGTCCTAGGCGTCGCCATTTGCCCGGGGACAAGGCCCCCGGTGCCTCTGTCCCGGGCGCCACCATTTGCCCGGGGACAAAGGCCCCGGTGCCCCCGTCCCGGGCGCCACCATTTTCACGGGGACAATGGCCCCAGTGCCCTCATCCCGGTGCCACCTTCCCGGGCCCGGGGACAAGGCCCCCGGTGCCTTCGTCCCGGGCGCCGCCATTTGCCGCGGGACAATGGCCCCAGTGCCCCCATCTCGGGCGCCGCCATTTGCCCGGGGACAAGGCCCCCAGTGACCCCTGTCCCGGGCGCCGCCATTAGCCCGGGGAAAAGGCCCCCAGTGCCGCTGTCCCAGGCGCCGCCATTAGCCCAGGGACAAAGCCCCCGGTGCCGCCGTCCCGGGCGCCGCCATTCGCCCGGGGACAAGGTCCCCGGTGACCCCTGTCCTGGGCAAGGTCACGTGAGGATCACGCGAGAAGCGCCTCGGGAACTGGCGAGGACACTTGTCAAGCATCCAGCCCCCTCAGCCGGGAGAAGGACGCTAGTGCCCTTCGATCCAACGGGTGCAACCAGGGTAGTTTAGTCTTTTGGCATCTTTCGGGCCTATATAAGGCCTTGTATCCCTCTATTATAACCAAGGACAACTCATTTGCCATCAATAGACAAAAAACGAATAGGCGTGCTTAGGAGCACTCTCCCCGCGAGAGAACTCCCCTAGCCAACTCTTGTTGGGAGCACGTCAACAGGACTAGTGTCTCCACTGAGACCTGAACCTGTATAAATCCTCGTGTCACTTGCTGTGTTTGTTTGACAGGAGAGGACCAAACGCTTGGTCAGCTCGTCTCGTCTTCGTTTAGCTAGGAACCTCCACAAAACCTGCCGAGGTATTCACTATACCACGACACCTGCGATCACGGAAAGACATAAATAAATAGCTGGATTCTCTTTCCGTGGTCTCCTACGATCACAAAAAGGCATATACAAAGGATTTGAATCTCTCTCCATGGTCTCCTGCAATCACAGAAAGGCATAGACAATGGACTCGGTAATAATCCTCATCACCATCTACTTGTAGTTATTACATAATCACACCATTTTAGGTGGGATCAAGTTTTTGGCGCCATTGTCGAGGAACAATGGTAATTCATCTTTTGGATTAATTTTTTGCTGATATAAGTCAATCTCACTTCTCAATCTTGCTTCTATTTTTCTTTTTCTTTTTTTTTTTTGCACAACTAATCCCTGTAGGTTGGAAGTGCATCTATTACGATCAAGAACAAGGCACATTGGACAATCAAACATTGGAGGAAGCCGAATCACCAAAGATGGTTGAACAGAAGAAATTGAAGGATTATGGAATCCCGTTTAGCATGGGGTTTCAGTCAGGTATTCTTAGACCAGCAATCGAAACAAATAATTTTGAAATTAACCCTGCACTATTGAATCTGATACAACAAAACCAATTCAGTGGTTTTGCCACTGAAGATCCATTGATGCATCTCCATATTTTTCTTGAACATTGTGATACTTTTAAAATTAATGGAGTTTCGCAAGATGCACTACTGCTTCATCTCTTTCCTTCCTCTCTTCGAGATAAAGTGAGAGCATGGTTGTACACTCTACCGCCCACTTCAATAGCAACGTGGGATGAACTCTCACATGTTTTTCTCAATAGATTTTTTCCTCCATCTAAAATTGCATATATTTAGAACCAAATTGCCTGTTTTACTCAACATGGAGGAGAATCACTCTACGAACCTTGGGAGTGGTACAAGGAACTTTTGAGGTCGTGCCTACACCACGGCCTGGAAAAATGGCTTGTAGTTCAAATGTTTATAACGCTTTGACTTACACGGCACGGATGACTGTTGACGCCACAGCTGGCGGTGCACTCATGAACAAAAGTGTTGACGAAGCGTACGATCTAATTGAAGGTATGACACAAAACTACATGAAATGGGGGAATGAACACACTACATCAAGACTGATCCAACCACAGCATCAACTCCCTCAACAACAACAGTCATACTAAGCACCATGGCTATCGTTTCAGCATCAAGAACAACAACAATCGTACCGATCACCACATCAACGACAAAATCAACCCAAACAATCCAACATCGAGCACATGCTAGAAGCTTTTCTAGCAAATCAATAGAAGGAAAAGGTTGCACTAAACCAGAAGATCGACTCCATCTCTACTCACGTTCACATGCTCGAGACTCAATTCGTGCAAATGACCAATCCTGCACCAATGATTTTTAACTCTCTTCCTTCTCAACCTATCAACCATCGTGATTCTGAGCATATTAATGTTATATCTTGCATTGATACTGTTGATTTGAATGGTGCAGGAACTTTCCAAAAAGTGAAGGTGCAACCGGAACCAACGAAGATGCCTACCAAGGATTTGACGCCGACGACCGAACTTAAGCACGATGATCCACCTGCACCGGCAGACGACCTCGGTAAGGACGAACAATCAAAAGAAAAAGAATCAAGTAATAATGAGGTAACACATGTTTCTACACCAATTCCATCTTTTCTAAGTCGTTAGTCCAGTCAAATTTTAATGACAAATCCCTTGATATCCTGAAAAAACTGAATGTGACTATGCCTTTCGCTCATCTTATCACTCAAATTCCTTTATGTGGAAAATTCTTAAAAGAAATTCTTACAAATAAAAGGGATTTGGATGATTTAGACAAAGCTCAAATTGATATATGTGAGGGTACAATTGCTTTTCACATGGGGAATGAGAAAATATTGGTTAAACTACCTAAAATTACTAACTGCCCTATGTATGAGGACCACACATGCAGGATAGACCCTCTTGAGATTGTATTGTAGGGTAAACAAATTGGAGATGATGCTCTTGATGATAATATAGAGACGAGAAATAAAAAGGATGATTATACTACTACAAACACATCATCATTGCCCAATCAACTCTTAACAGTAAGAAATCATGACAATTCTTGCGTGAACAAGGTACCAAATATCACATCCCTTCCTTCCTCGGTGAAATACATGCTTCTCGATAGAGATAAACATAATCCTATGCTTGTAAATGCCAATATAACTGATAAACCATCAAGCACATTGATCAATACACTAACACTGCATTGCAAGGCATTAGGATATTCTATTGATGATCTAATTGGTATTGAGCCTCAACACCGATTGAACCTAGCTACGATGAAAACTGAAAAAACTGAATTGCTAGACAATAGGCTTAGTTCTCCCACAACACCAAACATTCAAAATCACTATTGAGAACCTCCATAAAGATCATGCTTGGGTCTACGTCGAGCAGGACGTTAAACCAGCACTTGTCAAGAGGCAACCCAATGCTTTTTATTTCTTTTATTTTTCTTTTATTTTTCTGTTTCTTTTTCTTTGTTTTCTTTTTGTTTTCTTTTTCAGGACCAACCAACTTCAGACTACGACATTCGGCTCTACATCACAACATCATCTTCCTCAAAAAAAAATTGAAATCGTGATGGACTGGCCCTTACGCGATAGAAAAAGTCTTCCCATATGGTGTCGTATAGCTTCGGGCGCACGATGGTACCACTTTCAAGGTAAACATGCATCATATCAAGTTATACCATGTGGGAGACCAGGTAAGTACACTGAACTCGATCAATTCTTTCAATTTCATCTATTTCTAAATGACTGAGAATGTTCCATTGAGCGGAACGTTAAACCAGTGCTAGCTGAGAGGCAACCCAGCATACTAATATGTAGTTCTCTCTTTATGAAGACAACGGCATAAGAATCACTCAATTTCGACATCATTTGACCACCAAAAGCCATTTTTTCTAAACTAGGGTTGACTCTTTTGGAAAAACAAAAAAATAAAAATTTTCCAACTCCAGCTGATTCGAGCACAACCAGAGGCACGACCAGTGCTAGGCTTGGCTGGGTCAATTTTCAAAAAAATACAAAATTGATCTTTTCAACCAAGCTGACCACGACCAATGGCACGACCAGTACTAGTTTCGGTTGATCGTTTTCATAAAAAAAACAAATTTTCCTTTTGAACCGAACCGAGTACGACCAGTGGCACATCCCATGCTGGTTTCGGTTTGGTCGATTTTCAAAAAAACAAAATTTTCCATTTTTTCAACTGAAACAAGCACGACCATTGCTAGGCTCGGCTTAACCATTTTCAAAAAAAAAAAAAAAAACTTTCAGCAGAGACGAGCACAACCAGTGGCACGCCCCATGCCCTGGTCGAGCATGACCCATGCTCGTGGTCGTGCTTTTGTCAATGCAACCAACAGCAAGAAACCGGATTTTACCCGAACCGAGCACGATCCGGAGCACACCCCGTGCCCAAACTGAGCACGACTCGTGCCCAAACTGAGCATAACCCGTGCCCGTGGTCGTGCCAAACTCTGTTTTCTCCCTGTTTTCTGACAGAACTGCTGATTTTTGTGTTCCTTTGTGTTTTTCTTCTCCCACACCACCATAACTCTTACCTACCACCCTATATAAGACCACCTATCTTCTCCAAACAGTGAAACCACCATTGTTAAGCCCGACAACTCCTCAAAACCTTCGCGCCTCAATACCCCCGAATCTGAAGTTTCTACGACAATGATGACGCCTTGACGCAACATCAAGAAGATCACGAAGCACAAACAATGTATGTCTCCACAAACCTTCTCTAATCCTGATTTCCCATCATATATTTCACAAATCCTGATCATTTTGCTCGTTTTACGCACTTAAGGAAGAGATCCTTATGGCCTACTAGATTCTTGGATGTTCATGCCATTAGATCTCTTGGAATAGAAGATGATGTTTTACGCCTATTGCATAATGTGGCTTGGGACACACTTGTAGGGACTCCGGTTCAGAATTTTCACGAAGACGTTTGGGAGATTCTAGCCTCCTTTGAACAAAATACTATATGTGTTCCTCCCGATCAAATTGAAGGTGTAAGATTTAGGTTTGCAAATGTGGATTATGATTTTTCAATAGATGAATTTGCAAATTTGTTAGGGTTAAAACCCGAGGGAAGTTTTCATGGTTCTATTATTTGCACCCCCAGTAAAATTTGGAGTGATATAGCCGAGGAAGGGCAACATCTTTTTCAACCAGTAAATCGAAGGTCGCCAAAATTTGCAATCTCGCCTTTCGCTATTTATAGTATCTCATGGCCAGGACAATTTTGGGCTGCGATAGTAATTAGGACAAAATTTTAGAAACCAAGGTCAAATTTATTTGGGCTATGTTAGGCAAGTTCTTCTCTCATCCGCTGCCTATTTTGCCCGTCGCCTTGAACATATCGGCATGGATTTACCCAAAATTTCACCAATAGTCTTAGATGGCTTAGTCACTCACATAGCATCAACCCTAGGGTTTAATGCTACTGATTATCAGGAATATGTGCCTGCAGCCACCCTAGACCAGCATGCATTGTTTTCAATGGGGTTTTTCTAGAGGGAAGAAAATTCATTCCACTGGTTTATTAATGGAATTCCCTCCATCCTTTTGCCTGATGTTTCTCGGACTAGCTTCTCTAATGAGAAAAATTGGAGATTGTTCCCAACTAGCTCATATGATCCTAGTTCCTCGCGCACCGCCAAGTCTAACCAACCAGCAGCGCACGATGTTGCCGCTCTGCATGCTTCCATAGAGTCCTTGTGCACTAGTCTCTCCGACTTTAGGTCAGAATTTGCAGATTATAGGACTACGATGGATTCCAAGATGGATGACCTCACCGGCCGCAAACATCACCTCTACAACTATCTTGTACACGCAGGCCACATCCTCCATAACGGCACATATTCAGGTGCACGTGCACACAACGGGGATCATCTTCACACCCACGGCCTTCCTCCACAACCTTATCCTCCTCTGCCATTTTTCCACCAATCACCTCCATTTCTTTTTATTTTCCTTTTCTTTTTTGTTTCTTTTTGTTTTTCTTTTCAGGTTTTCACTTGCGACGCCTTGGACTAACTCAGTGGAGATACGTGGACCACAACATCTTCTTTCACCACAGCATCTTCCCTAACATCTACCTCCAGACACCACGACCGCAAAGGGTAATATGTACCTCTCTCCATACATTGAAGACAATATCTGATTTAGCTTGGAGCAGTGTTCACTTAACCATTTGCTTAGTATTTAGTGAATCATCATTCCACCATCTTGCATCATAAACTGAAAAAAAAAGATATATCACTTGGAACACCTGATTTTGAAGATGATCTGTAATCAATTAGATGACTATTGTATCACATCTTTGCATATGATCCATTGAACTTAGCTCTCTTAAAATTTTCAATTGCCTAGTTTAGTTTTTATCTTAAATTGACCATTAAAGCTTGAACTTGTCTTTTAGATTGTTATCGACTTCTTCCAAAATTGAAGGTTTCCAATAAACTAGTATCTAAAATTAACTCTCTTATGTCACTTTTTATGCTTAGATTGCTAATTGCCCTTTTCTTTAAAAAAAAGTGTAAGAGTGAAGTATAATCGACCCACTGGGGGGAGGCGGTGGTGAATCATTGACCAGCTGGGGAAGGGAAGATTTACTTAACTTATGGACACAAAAAATATTTCAAATAAAACAGTTGTTTAAGATGTTACTTTGTCTAATCTTTTGTAACGTATATGCGACCCGCCAGGGGGGAGGCAGTGGTGAATCATCGACCAACTGGTGAAGGGAAGGTATATGGAACATTGAGATTGCTTACAGGGGCTCGAGAAACTCACAAAGCTGCCTTTTTTGTAAGTGCACTTAAGTAAGTGTCTTCAACTGCGTCTCCTCTAGCCTTGACGAAATGATCCAGTTCAAAACATTCTGGCCAAGAGCACGAAAAAGTTGAAGAAGAAAATAAAAAATGAATAAAAAACATAAATAAAAATGTTTTAATTTCTCTCTAAAAAAGGGCAATTTAGAAAACTTTGTATAAATTGTAGCATAATGAGTGTTTTCTTTAGCTATGGTTTGTTCTAAATCCTATATGAAAAAGTTGTCAAGATGATTTAATTGATTAAGCTCTCTCTTCTCTAAGATATAAATTTGATAATCTGAATATTCGCATTTGGAGCTTTTAAATTGCTTAGATCAATTGTCTCATATGCATAGATGTGATATGAATTGTCGGAAGTTGTTTATTGAAAATCAGATTAACCAAGGCATTTCAATTGTTAGAAAAATCATTCACATTCTTTGCTTGAGGACAAGCAAAATGCTAGCTTGGGGGAATTTGATAAGTGCTAAATTGATAGTATTTTTACCCTAAGTTTGCCATTGAAAACGTGCAAAATCATAAAAAAAAACTCCTTTGATGCGACATTTTATGATCCGGGAGGATCTTCGGATTCTTCAGGGCGAATACTTCAGGTCGAGTTCGGAAAGAATTCACGACCTTGGAAAGGGTTCGCGACCTCGGGAAGGATTCGATCTCTGGTTGGATTATATTCCGATCAATATATATATATATATATATATATAAAACTGAGTCCTATATGTTTAGGTTTAGTTAGTGTCCGATGTTTCGCCGGGAAGATATCTTTTCCGGGAAATTGGCCCTTTTTTCTGGTGCGCGCGTGCCAGTATACATAAGTATACAAATAAAAGAGTAGAGAATGCACAATCTTAGGAAACACTGTATTTTATTAATTTTAAAAAGAATTACAAGTTACAAGTCCCTTTGGGATTTACAATCTCTCATTGCGCCAAAGGAAAGTACATGTTGACTTCAGGAGACTGCATGGTTCATGGTTCCTCAGGGCTTTTGAAAAGCTCCTGGTTAATTATATCTACGGAACAAGTCCACAGATGACCTCTGATTAAGCTGTGCTAATGGTCGTTGTCTTCAAACTTCAAAATAACTTTGCCCTTTAATGAATAAATGCAATGCATATGCCCATGCATGCAAGTGTGCAAATCCATAGCCTCGTCAGTCTATGGTGTTATCACAAGATGTGGCCTTCTCCTCATCGGTGCCCGGCCAGGGAGTTGTTCGGCCTCGTCGGTCGAGAACAAATGGATTCCTTCGCCTCATCAGTACCCGGCATGAATGGTGTCCGGCTTCTTCAGTCACGGACAAAATGCATGTTGCCTTTGCTTCATCAGTACTCAACAACATGTAAATTATGGATGGATGACTTGTGATAACATCTTTGACTTCCTTAGCTTCAGAAAAAGCATGCTGCATGGTAGACAGCCCATTGGAATATCCATCAAGGACTTAGTAAGATTTCAACTCGATTTGACATCTTTGCACACAATTGGTCATTAGCTCTCATTCGGCTACTTATATGAGAGGCTTTCTGACTTATGATAGGCTTAAAACTTGAAGGAATAGTTTCTGGATAAATCCTCGATTGTTCATCAAAATTTGAGATCAATCAGCCCTTCGGATTAGAAACTATCTTCATTGCATTGCTTGTACGTCAAGCTGGAATTCAGCGAGACAAAGCTATTTGCAATGGTTTTGCTGATATTTTAAACTTCTGATCAAGGTGAAATTTGGAGGAATAGTTTTAGTATGAATCTACTATTCTCCATAAAAAAATTAGGGATCGATCGGACTTCTGGATCAGAAGTTATCATCGATCTTCTCCCATGGGACAAGCTGAATTTTCTTTTGATTAGAAAATTTCTCTGTTCCAATTGGACATTTAGATATCTTTGATTGACATGAAATTTGGTGGAGAAGTTTCTCATAGAGTCCTCTATTCACCATGAAAATTTGGGGTTGATCGGACTTCTAGATGAGAAGTTAACACCGATCTTCTCCCATTAGGGCAAGCTGAAACGACTTCTGGACAAAGCCTCTCTTCTAGTCAAATTCAACCTTAGATATCTCTTATTGGCTTGAAACTTGGAAGACATGTTTCACCTACAGCCCTCTATTCACCATAAAAATTTGGGATTGATCGGACTTCTAGATCAGAAGTTATCATCGATCTACTCCCATGGAATAAAGTAAACAAGTCTCTGGGCAAAGGAGAACCTCTAGTCGAATTGGACCCTTTTGAAAGTACTCATATGACCTTCAGATCTTGGATCAACCGGGACCTAGATAGCGTGTGATCAGATCAAAAGTAAACAACTTTCAGATCTTTGATCGGCCGCATCAGGTGGGGCTTGATCTCTGATCAAAATATGAGTATGCAATTTTTGGATCGGATCAACAGGATTTAGATGGCGTGTGATCAAATCGAAAGTAAGCAACTTTCAGATCTTTGATCGGCCGCATCAGATGAGGCTTGATCTCTGATCAAAATATGAGTATGCAATTTTTTGGATCGGATCAACGAGACCTAGATAGCGTGTGATCAGATTGAAAGTAAACAACTTTCAGATCTTTGATCGGCCGCATCAGGTGGGGCTTGATCTCTGATCAAAATATGAGTATGCAATTTTTTGGATCCGATCAACGGGACCTAGATGGCGTGTGATCAGATCGAAAGTAAACAACTTTCAGATCTTTGATCGGCCGCATCAGGTGGGGCTTGATCTCTGATCAAAATATGAGTATGCAATTTTATGCAGATAAATAAGACTCACCCATGGCCATCTTCAAAAGCTTGCTAGGCACCAGAAAAAGGCTCTTGATCCTTCTCTTCTGTCCACCTGTGCACCTCTGCCCTGCAACTCTACCTCTCTGTCTAATTCTCTCTTGCCCCTCGTGCCTTTGTGCCCTTCTGAAAAAAGATTAGCACCCCCTCTCTATTTATAGAGGCTCCAGGTTGGTTACAACCATCCAACAACCAGAAATTTTTATGGGATTTGAATTCGAATAGGAGATATACTTTGTTATTTAAATAAACAAAAGAATAAATAGAGGGATTATCTCCTTTTTGAATTTGAATAGGAGATATAGTTTGTTATTTACATAAACAAAAAGATAAAAAAGAAATTATCTCATTTTTGAATTTGAATAGGAGATATATTTTTGTTATTTAAATTAGAGATAAATCCAGTTCGAACTCGGGCTGCATGTCGATTTTGACCGGGTTTGACCAGGTTGTTGACCCGTTTGACCATGTTTGACCAGGCGTTGACCAGGTTTGACCAGTCCAATTTTGACCGATTTTTGACCAGGTTTGACCATGTTTGACCAGTCCAGTTTTGACTATTTTATCAGTAGAGTTTTTGTCCTGGTTTTTTATCATTTTTTTATAGCCAAAATATACGTGTATTTTTATTTTAGCCCTTTTGGTCATATGAGACTTTTCTAATGAATTTTTATTACAAAAATGCATCGAACATCCGAGTCTAATACGTTTATGATCCGGGAGGATCTTCAAGTCCTGGTCGCATACGACTTCGTGACCTTAACCGTGTTCGGAAGGTTTCGCGACCATGGATGGGTCCGCGACCATGGATTGGTTCGCGACTATGAAAAGGAATTCGTTCCCTGTTCGGAATTGTAATCCGATCCAAATATATATAACTAAGGTTATCCGTTTAGGATTAGTTAGTTAGTTATATGAGTCTAATACGTTTAGGTTACTGAGTCTGATATGTACTCATACGATTAGACTATAAATATCTTGTAATAGGTCTAGTTTTAGATTATCGAATACAATCAAATATTATTACAGCCTTGGATCATATATCCAGCTTATAGTTCCTTCGACGTAGACAAGTGTGTCTAACGTTCGACGTGTAAAGCCCTCTTTGAAATAAAGAGTGTGCAATTACTTGAACTCTATTTTTAGATCAACCTTTGGGTTTCGGTATTTCCGAGTAAGATCCCGTTATTCCGCATATTAGAATCTGGGCGAGCCTAGTGCGAAAACCAAGGCTAGGTCTCAAACGGATCAGTTTAGGTTATTGAGTCTGATACGTATTCATATGATTGGACTATAAATACTTTGTAATAGTTCTAGTTTAGATCATCGAGTTATCTAACACATAGGCATAGACCTTATAGTTCATTGATCAATGTAGGCGAGTGCGTCCTAACGTTCGATGTGTACAAGATCTCTCTTTTCAATAAAGAGTTGTGCTATCTTTGAATTGTGTTTTCAATCAACTTGGGTTTCGGTAATTCTAAGTAAGATCCCATATTTCGCATAATAGCATCTGATCAGGTATAGTCGAAACCCGTCTATACTTCAATTGGAGAAAATTAGCATCTGGTCAAGTATAGCCAAAACCTTGTCTATACCGTAATCAGATCATGTTGGTATTAGAGAAACTATCATGTCCTATGGATGGTGAAGACTCACCAGGGTTACAAAACCTCCAGCAATACTCTGCAAGGAACTCTTGCAGTTGAAGGCAATCAATCGACGGTTCCTACAGTCGCATCTCTAAAGATGTCTGACGTGATGCTTTAAAACGGAAGAGAACGATGCTTCTAAAGTTGATGCTTTAAAAGGCAAGGTTAAGGGCGTGAAGATTGGTGAAGACTTGCGCAGGCCAGACGAAGATGAAGACGAAGGCGACCATAAGGCCGACAACCTCGCCAACACCTCCTTAGCTGTTGGATCTTTCAAGGTCAAAGCTAAGACTTATATACCCATATACGATGGGATGATCAATGTTGAGAAGCTAGATTCTTGGATAGACCAGCTTGAGACCTACTTTAACCTACTAGGGTTCAGTAGCGCTCAAAAGATAAAGTTCACACCTTTGAAGATGAAAGACCACGCCAAGACATGGTGAAAGGCCCTTGTCGTCAGTTGCAAAGCTGACAACCTTGCATGGGGTCAATTTAAACGACTCCTACAACAAGAGTTCTACTCGATGGGATATCTCGAAGAGAGATGGGATTGTTGGCACAGATTGTATCAGCGCCGTGACCAATCCGTCCAGGATTATACGACGGAGTTTCGGAGATAAGTAATGGTCATTGGCATCTCGCTCTCTGATTCCTCAAGTCTTCCGAAAATACACGTTTGGACTTCAGAAATTGATCAGTGCCGAGCTAAGCCTGTTCGGCATCCAGGACATCACGACCGCGAGCACGACTTCTATGGCGATCGAGAAGAAAAATAAATCCCGCAACAACAAGAAAGAGAATTCGACCTCGTCAAAAGGAAAGTTGAATCCAAAGAAGAGTACACCGAAGCCTAGCACGAGCATCTCTTGTGATCATTGTCATGTTGCCGAGCATACAAAGGATAAGTGCTATAAGTTCCATCCTAAACTTCGACCAAAAAGAAACGGACCAGGAAAGAGAATAGCTATAGCTACTATGGCTCCACCCGAAGGAGTTGTCTGAGTAAATTCGGTTGATGAGGAGAATACGACCTTGTCTCTGATGGCAATGCTGAAGAGAAAGGTTCAGATGCACTTGACGATCATCACTCAATGGAGGACTTGCTCACTGTCAATATCCAGGTGAAGCACAAAGTGATCGCACAATATTCGATCCCGGAAGTCAGAAGAATTTGGTTTTCGCTAGACTGGTTCGATGACTTGGTTTGAAAACGACCACACACCAGCAACCGTATCCGCTGGGTTGGTTTACATTCGATGTGAACCAACAGATCACGAGTCAGTGTGTGTTGAAATTTACGATCTCTACTCGACATATCGACGAGGTTGATACCGGCCTAGAACGTCTCGCAAGAGAACGAGGACGATGCAGTAAGGCGAGTATTCAGTCGTTCTTTCCACAGGGACTCGCAAAAACAAATCATGTAAAACTAGACTAAATCGATGGCAAGTGAACTAAAATAGATGAGAGAAAGAGAGAGATTGTCAGAAGAAAGAAAAGAGAGAAAGAGGTGGTCGCCTCAAAAAGCGACTAGTGTTCGTTATGAACCTATGATCCGTGAGTACAGGCAGTAGAGAAGTAGTCGAGTAGTAATCTCGTATGAGTGAAAGAGCGGACTACTATTAACGATTACACTCTACAACAAGTGTCAACGGACAACAAGAACAAAACAAACACCAGCCATCCGCAACTCCTCTTGACCAAACAGAAAAGAATCCAGAGAAACAACCCCACAAGCAACGAATCCAAAATTCAACACAATTCAGCTCAGAGATGTAAATAGTTAATGATGTATCTCAGAAACTAAATAAAAGTGCAATTTACTCAGTTAGAGCTAAGGAGCAAACAGGCATCAAGACAACCTAGAGTAGAAACTGCTGAAACATCTCTTTTTCGTGTAAAAAGTTATAAGCAACAATTCCATTCCTCAAGGTAGCTCATAATTAGAACTCATGAAATAGGAGAAGCTCGACAGTAACTATTTCCAACTTCAAGGATATTTTCAAATCAGTTCACAGAATGAAACCATTGATGGAGCTACAATTCAAAAGACACTATGCACTGAGAGGAATTGTTCTTTAACATGTTAGTCATTTAGAACACCATACAACAACAAATAAAAACACAAGGATCCATCCAAACTCAAACTACTCCAGAATTTCATGCAAGGATTGTCAATTCTACTTTCTGATCAATAGTTGCAGGCAATCATATTATCTCATACATACAATGCTCATCTCAAAATTAGAGAACAGAAAAATGAGAAAGGAGGATGGATCACCATTTATGCTTGCTGCTAGAGCTATTGATGATGCAGTTGCTGGGTCACTGGAGCTGCTGGAGGTGATGCTCTGGCATTGGCAAGGAGGATGCAGAGCCAGTGGAGATGCCCGGTGGAGAAGACGACCTCTGGAGCTAGTCCTGGCTGTCGAGGAAGATGAAGTCACCGAGGTTGGAGCTTATCGGCACGCAGTCGTGATCGGTGGAGAGGTGCCTGTCGCCGGCCACGGCACGTGGCCGACGGCCTGTGATGCAAGTAGGGAGTGGCGCTAGTCCGACGGGATCTAGGGCGGCGCGGCAGCCGGAGGCGCGAGGGCGGGCTCGCTGTGGTGGCGCAGTGGAGACAAATCGGCGGCGGAGGCAGCTGCTCCGGCTCGTAGAGGGCGGCGTGCCCGTGGGAGATCGGCGGATCTAGGCGGCTGCAGGCTGCGGCGGATCGGCGACGGGTCACGGCAGATCCGGTGGCGGCTCGATGTAGGGATGGAGGACTGGCGCCGGCACGAGTTGTGGAGGCGTGGTGGCGTCGGGATGGTGGGATTGTAGGATCAAGGATGCCGACTAGAGGGGGGTGAATAGGAGGCTTTTAAAAACTTTAAATTAAAACAAATATTTGCAAATAGAGAGATCAAGAACAAATAATAATATGAGCAAGAGGAAGAGAGAACGAACACAACGATTTTTACCGAGGTCTCGGAGACTCGCCCAGTCTCCCCTAATCCTCATTGAAGCACTCAAATAAATTGAGTCTTGCTCCAATATCCACGAGGGATATTATCCACTAGTGGTTGCTCCTTGTCCACTCCAGAAAAGTGAGCACTGATGCCTTTTACAATCCTGTCGAGTCTCTCCTACAATCTCCGAACGGAGAGATCAACGGCCACGCCTCCGAACCGTCTAGGTGAGGGCGCTCATCAAGAGTAATAGGCAGCAAGGTCTTCTCTAGACCTCCAAATAATCACCGAGAAACTAATATGATGCAAATGATGCGAACAGAAAGCACTCGGTGGATCTGAAAAACACTCGACTTGATCAAAAGATCAAGATTTTGTATAAGAAACTAGCTCAAGAATGTGTACGAGAGGAGGTTGCATGTTGTATAAAATATGAGCTCAAAGCCTCTATTTATAGCCTCAAGGATCAAAAGAACCGTTGGAGCTAGGGCTGAAAATTAGCAACTCAAACTGACAGTCAGTTACATACACAACAGCTGACAAAATTTACGGATAAAAAATAGTTAGGCGTTTGTGGTCTTATATGGAAACTTGAAACCCCAAACTGACAGTCAGTTATGCAAACTGACAGTCAGTTCGACCAAAACATCGACTAGATCAAAAGAAAACTCAGATAAAAACAGCTGTGGTCGAAACCCCCAACTGACAGTCAGCATGGGCATACTGACAGTCAGTTTAGTACAAAAAATTTTAGGCCCAAAACACACTCTCTGGACAATTATCAGTTAACACAAACTGACATTCAAACTGACAGTCAGTATACCAAACTGACAGTCAGTATTAACAAAAATAGCTATAACTTTAAATCCAGAAATTCAAATTGAAAGTTTAATAGTTCGTTTGAAAGATAATTTTAAGGGCTACATTTTTGTCAACAGAACCAAAAGCCAGATCTGCCTAGATCTTTCTAGAAAAAGCAAAAGCTCTTCTATTGTCAAAAACACAACTGAAAACCAAATCTTTCAAAAACCAAATTCAAATCAAATCCAACCAAAAAGAATGTAATGCAATGACCTAAGTTTCTCAGTTCATGTTGGAGATGTAGAGAGGATTTTGCAACCCCTCTTTATAGTACGGTTAAATCTAAAAACAAAATCCTTAAACTGATCAATCTCCTTACGCCGAGATCGGTAAAATAAAATTTCAGATTACCTTAGGTCCTTTGTATCTTCACGCTTACGTCTCTTCTTAGCTCTTTTGCACCTTGAGCTTCTATTTGATGTCGGGTTCATTTTAATCATCTTGCATTTCTTCCCGAACACGCTCTGTATCAATAATCTCAGAAGCACAGTTAGTCTTAAACACTTTGTTTTCATTAATCATCAAAATTAGAGTTAGGCATAAAGGCCTAGATGCAACAATCTCCCCATTTTTGATGATTGATGACAACAAGTGTTCGAAAAAGATAATAAATAAATAACTCCCCCTGAGTATATGCATCTCATCATATCAAAATGTATCAGAGCAAAAACCAACACATATATATCAGAGCATCAGATGAAATACATATACACATCATCATATCAGAGCATCACAAAACACCATGTAAGAAAAAAAAACACTAAGAACTCACATCCATAACATATCCATAGTGTATGACAAAAGATCATATATATATAAAGATCATCCAACTCATCTAACATAATCATAAAAAGTCATACATCCAGAATGAAATATATAAAATACTTCTCCCCCTTTGGCATCAAGCACAAAAAGGGAGCTAATACAAGAAAGTAGAGCCTAATGCTCATCATCTGAAGATAGTCCTAAGACGACTGTATCTCCGGAGCCAGCAGGAGATCCAGTCGCATCAACAACAGGTGATAGAGGAGGAGTGGCAACCGGAGAGGAAACAGCTGGAGCCGAAGCTGGAGCAGCTGGACCTGAGGCTGAGCTCGGAGACGACGACGCTGGATGGGCCCTCTTGCGAGGGACTGGGGAAGCTGAAGAAGGTAGGTGTCATAGAATCTCCTCCTGCTGAGCAAGCAGGCGAAGCAGCATCTGATGGTGCTCTGCCTGGGTGCTGAGGATCTGCTGCTGCAACTGAAAGATCTGCTGGAGCTGAGAAGATGCTGAGGAAGATCCAGTGCCTGTCTCTGCAGCTGGTGTTGGATCAAACTCCTGAACTGGAGTCTCGTCCTCTGACTCCCTCGCAGCAGCATCATTAGATGCAGGAGAATCATGGTCAGCAGCAACTGCAGGCCGGGCACCAAGGCGACGGTCAGTCTGGCCAGGAAGATAGAAGAGAAGGGGATGATGGGGCCGCGGGAGCTCAGTATCGACGGCCCTAATATGCAGAAGCACTGCCATGATATACGGAGCGTATATCAGCTGACGGTGCGGAGAGAGAAGGACGTGCTGAATCTCACTGATGATGAGATCAGCAACATCGAAAGGCTCCTCCTGGAAGATAGAGATCAACACATGGAGGGCCAGATAAGTGATTCTAGCCCTATCGCCGGACATAGGGACTAGAGTGAGGCGAAGAATCCGCAGAGCCAAGCCAACATCACGGCGCAGGCCTGCAATGTGACGGAGCTGGAAGGGGCCGGAATAAAGCATGGCCACCTCCCAATGCTCGAGGTCTGGAAGGGTGTGGAGCTGGCGCCCAGATGCGGGATAAACCAGTCCAAGCGCAGACTCAATCTGCTCCTTGGTGACGGTGTGAACTTGGAGGCCCGTCATGAAGGTGATGAAGTCGCACTGGAGAGAAATGAAGATGGTGGAGTAGAACTAACGTATGGGCCCATCAGCCCAGTGGAGAGAGGAATCAGCGACTAAATCGCGAATCCCAACGGAGGCGAAGGAGTCTGCCAGGGAGACGATGCCTGTGCGAGAGGCAATCGTCTACCAGGACAGAGAGCGGTGGGCAAATATCGGGATGCGGCTATAAACACTAGTGAAAAGGTCTAGCTGGAGGCTTGTGTAGAAAGTGAGGACGTCGCACGCGTGGCGACCAGTGGGACGCGGCGAGAGATAAGGGTTTCCGGCCCTAAGGGAGCGAAGGCGGCTCGCGTGCCACCAGGAGTAATCCACGGCCACGCGCTCAAGCGGAGGCGAAGGCCGGGACTCGGACGTCTGACCTGATGAACGCTGGCTATTTGCCGCGTTCTTCCGTTGGGCAACACGACGAGAAGGTCCCGGCTGATCCGACATGGCTAAACAGAAAAATAGAGAAGAAAACAGGGACCTGAACAGGACGACAGGACTAAGCAAAGGAGGCCGACGACGACGAATCGGCCGCAAGGACTAGATCGGCTGAAGAGAGGAGACACTCAACGCCGACAAACGACACCACAGTGGCGCACGGAGAAAAACACGACACGGCAAAGGGGCAGCGAAACGGCGGTGGCGAGATGCGGTGGTGGCGCAATAAAAGGCGGCGGCACACGTCAACGGTGAGGAGGAGGCGCCGGCGACGAGGAAAGGAGGCACAACCACGGCAGGGGGCACTGGTGACGAGAGGAGCAAACTGCGGTGAAGAGGAGGAGGTGAAGAGACAAAACAGAGACGAGGGTTTTAGGGTTCGGGACCCTGCAACTGACAGTCAGTTCCAAACCCAGAAACATGGAACTGACAATCAGTGTACCACACTGACAGCCAGTTCACAGAACTGAGTTTTAAAACTGACAATCAGTTTATGAAACTGACAGTCAGTTTGAGTCTCAAAAACAACCAGGAGCTACGAAAAAAAACAATTGCACATAACTGACAGTCAGTTTGTGAAACTGACTGTCAGCATGGTCAACGACTTCGACCAGAGGCTAAGAACAGGCTCCTAAGCACTGATTGACTGTCAGTTTGAGGAACTGACTGTCAGTTTGGTCAAATTCGACCAGAAGCAGGATTAGACCAGAGAGGGAATAAATTAATATTATAATAAATTTTGAACACACATAGCACATCAACTAGCATTAGATATATCAATAATGTTCAGTTCACCTCTTAGAAAGCAAAATCTAGATTCGTCTAGTAGTTTGGTGAAAATATCTGCTAGTTGCAAGTCTGTTCTAACATAGCTCACATCAATATCTCCTTTTGCCACATGATCTCTAATAAAATGGTGCCGTATTTCAATATGTTTAGTTCTAGAATGCTAAACAGGATTATTTGCAATTTTAATGGCACTTTCATTATCACACAAGAGTGGCATTTTTTCAAATTTAATCCCATAATCCAAAAATGTCTACTTCATCTATAATAATTGAGCACAACAACTGTCTGCAGACACATATTCAGCTTTAGTAGTGGAGAGAGCTACAGAATTCTGTTTCCTAGATGACCATGATACTAATGATCTCCCCAACAGCTAACAGCTACCAGATGTACTTTTTCTGTCAATCTTGCACCCAGCATAATCAGAATCCGAATATCCAATTAATTCAAAATTTGCATCTTTCGGATACCAAAAACCTAAACTGGGATAGCATTTTAAATACCTAAGGATTCTTTTAAGAGCAATTAAATTACATTCCTTAGGATCTGACTGAAATCTAGCACATAAACACACACTAAACATGATATCAGGCCTAGATGCAGTGAGATACAACAAGCTACCAATGATAGACCTATAGAGTTTAGAATCGACCAATTGTCCACTTTTGTCCATGTCGAGATGTCCATTTGTCGCCATGGGGGTTTTGATTGCCTTAGCGTCGTCCATCCCAAAGCGTTTGAGCAAGTCCTTCACATACTTCATTTGACTCACGAACGTACCGTTCTTAAGTTACTTGATTTGAAGTCCAAGGAAGAAGCTTAGCTCACCGATCATCGACATCTCGAATTCCCTAGACATCATTTCTCCAAACTCATAACAGAAATGTTCATTAGTAGATCCAAAGATAATATCATCAACATATATCTGACAAATGAACAAATCTTTTTCAATTTTCTTTGTAAACAAAGTTGTATCAACCTTCCCAATTTTAAAATCTTTTGATAAAAAAGTCTCTAAGTCGTTCATACCAAGCTCGAGGAGCTTGTTTGAGACCATAGAGAGCTTTAGACAATTTAAACACATGGTTTGGAAATTTAGAATCTTTAAAACCGGGAGGTTGTTCAACAAAGACAAGTTCAGATATCTCACCATTTAAAAATGCACTTTTTACATCCATTTGAAATAATTTAATGTTGAAACATGATGCATAAGCAAGAAGAATACGAATAGCTTCAAGTCTTGCTACAGGTGCAAAAGTTTCGCCAAAGTCTAAACCTTCGACTTGAGTGAAATCTTGTGCAATAAGACGAGCTTTATTTCTAATTACTACACCATTTTCATCTTGCTTATTTCTGAAAACCCATTTAGTTCCAATTACATTATGATCCTTGGGTCTTTCTACTAAAGTCCAAACTTTATTTCTAGAAAAATTATTAAGTTCCTCATGCATAGCATTTACCCAATCAGAATCATTTAAAGCTTCATCTACATGTTTAGGTTCTAAAGAAGACACAAATGAATGATGTTCACATAATGCAGCAATATGAGAGCGAGTTTGAACACCCTTACTGACGTCACCCAATATTTGGTCTAGAGGGTGATCCTTGGTGATCGTTTGATGTCGCCTTGGTGCTTCATCTTGTACTGCTTCGTCTTGATCTTGTTCTGGTGGATCAATGTGAGGTGATGGTACATGTGGATCATCAATGTTCTCATCATCCTCTTGATCATCTTCTCTTGGCTTGATGTCTCCAATTGTGATGTTCTTCACGGCTTCTTGAAGATCTTCACCTGAAACTTCACAAGAGACTTGCTCCTTTTGAGAGCCATTAGATTCATCGAATTTTATATCGCATGATTCTTCAATGCAACTAGTATTTTTGTTAAAAACATGATAAGCTTTGCTAGTGGTGGAGTATCCGACTAAAAAACCTTCATCTACTCTTCTTTGGAATTTACCACCAAAATTTCTTTTCTTAAGGATATAGCATTGGCATCCAAAAATTCGAAAATAAGAAATGTTTGGCTTACGCCCAATAAGAAGCTCATAGAGAGTTAAATTCAGAAGAGGATGCAGATAAAGACGATTGATAGAATTGCAAGCAGTATGCACGGCTTCAGCCCAAAAGCGAGTAGGAGTATCATACTCACTTAGCATTGTTCTTGCCATTTCTATTAGTGTTCGATTTTTCCTTTCTACTACTTCATTTTGCTGTGGAGTGTAAGAAGTTGAAAATTCGTGTTTAATTCCAAGAGAATCACAAAAATCAACCAAAGTTGTATTAACAAACTCTCCACCATGATCACTACGGATTTTCTTGATGGAAAGTTCGAATTTAGTGCAAACAGGTTTTGCAAAACTTTTAAAAATATCGGGGGTTTCAGATTTTTGAGAAATAAAGAAAACCCAAGTATAGCGAGTAAAATCATCAACAATCACAAAACCATAATTGCTACCCCCAATACTTTGGAACTCAGAAAGTCCAAATAAATCCATATGCAAGAGTTCCAAAGGTTTGCAAGTTGAAAGCACGCGCTTAATAGGATGTGAAGTAGCTACTTGCTTGCCAGCTTGACAAACGCTACAGGGTTTATCCTTTTCAAAATTCACATCTTTTAAGCCAATAATCAAGTCACGTTTTAAAAGCTTTTTAAGTTGATGCATTCCAACATGTGCAAGTCTTCTATGCCATAACCAACCCTTTGAGGTTTGAGAGACAAGGCATGTTGAAAGAGATGCATCTTTGGAGTAAAAATCAACCAAATAAAGATTTCCAAAACGAAAGCCTTTAAAAATCAAAGAATTTTCTTTCAAACTTTCAACCAAAACTTCTTTGGGATAAAATGTGCAACGAAATCCAAGATCGCAAATTTGTGCAACGGAAAGCAAATTAAAGTTCAAATATTCAACCAACAAAACATTCGAAATTGAGAGATCGTTTGAGATAGCAATTTTACCCAAGCCTACCACATTTCCTGGACGATTGTCGCCAAAGGTGATCTTTTGATTTTCGCTTGAGTTGTCTTCTATCGAGGTGAACAATTTCTTGTTGCCGGTCATGTGTTCGGAGCATCCGCTATCTAGCACCCAATGCTTCCCACCGGTCTTGTAGTTTACCTGCATAAAAGAATCAAGTCTTTTTAGGTACCCAAACCTTTTTGGGTCCTTCGATGTTAGCAATCAAATCTTTGGGCACCCAAATTGATTTCTTCTTTTTATTTAACATGGGTGCACCAATATACTTTGCTATAGCATATCCTTTCTTCGACTTTTGAAGCATGTAGCAAGTATCAAAATAGTTAGGAGTTATTAAAGGACATGCTTCATGCGAATGACCAGTTTCATGGCATTTAAAGCAAAATGCATTGCATGCTTTTACAAAAATAGTTTTTGTACTTGGTTTTTTTCCTTTCTTCAGAAAGTATCCAAGTCCTTCTTTTCTAAATGAATATTTTTGTTTGCTAAAGATTAGATCAAGAGATACTTTTCCCTTGTAGCAGTTTTATAAACCTTTTCCAAATTTTTCAACTTGAGCCTTGAGTTCATTATTCTCATTTAAGATAGTATCGTTCATTATTCTCATTTAAGATAGTATCGTTTGAAACACATGGCATATCAAGAGGAATAGCATGAGAAGAATTGTCATTTAATTCACATGAAATGCCTATATCTACCTTAGATGAAGCATTAGTAATATCTTTCATTTGCATGCTTTCATAAGAATCTTTTAGTTCTAGGTATTGAGTGCGTAAGGAAGAATGCTCTTCCTTAAGCGCTTTATACTTCTTTTTAGTCATTCCAAAAACTTCATTTAGTTCGGTGATCATTTCAACTAGTTCGTCATATGAAGGATCGGAAGAATGTACCTTTTCATCGCCTTTAGCCATAAGACAAAGGGATGAACTAGTCGAAGTGTTGATGTTGCCGAGAGCTAATCCAGCTATCTTCTTGGAGCAGCTTCTTTCGTCGTCAAAGTCGGAGTCAGAGCTCTCACCTCCGGACATCCATTCTCTGAAGCATGCTTCCTTGGTTGCGTCATTGTTCTTCTTGAAGAACTTCTTCTTCTTGTTCCAAGTTTTGTTCTTGTTGGGACATCTTGACGCTATATGTCCCTTTTCGTGACATCCGTAACATATGATGTCCTTGAAGTTTGTTTGCTTCGGCCCCTTTGGTCGAGTGTTGATGTTGACACCCTTCTTGTGTAACCTGCGAAGAAGTTTTTGTGTGTTCTTTACCATGAGTGCTAGATCTTCGTCGGAGGAGCCATCGCTTGGATCATTCTTGGTGCCAGCTTTGAAAGCCAACGCCTTGTTCTTCGTTTCCGAGGGTTCGGTTGCTTCCTTCTTCTCCTTTCGATGCATCTCATGGGTAATGAGGTTCCCATAGAGATCAGTAGGCGTGGTGGTCAACAGATTGGAGTTGGTGAGCACCGTGACTAGAGTGTCAAAGCTTTCTGGAAGTGCCCTGAGCATCTTTCTTACAATATCAAGGTCAGTAAAAACAACACCGAAACCCTTGAGTTTATTCACAATATTGTTCAACAGGGAGAACATGGAATCCACGGACTCGATTGACGACATTGTGAATGTCTCGTATCTTTGCCTCACCATAAGCAGCTTTGCCTCTTTGACTTTAGTCATACCCTCGTAAATTTCTTCAAGGGTGGTCCAAACCTTGTGAGCAATCGTGAGATTGCTTACACGGTTGAACTCATTTAGAGACAAACCGCAAAGAGTGCATTTTTTGCATGGGCATTTAAATGTAGTTTTCTCCTGTCGTCATCAGAGTGACTTGCCGGATGATCCGGAAGAGTAAAAACAAGTTTAACGATATCCCATACATCAAGCCCCATGGCCTCTAGGAATACCGACATGCGCACTTTCCAGTTGGGATAGTTAGTCCCATCAAAGATAGGCGCACGACCGGTATGACCAAGCGAAAAACCCTCGTTAGATGTCATCCTCTCTCTAGGCGGTAAAGCCTAATTTATCGAGAGACCTCGCTCTGATACCACGTGTAGGATCAAGGATGCTGACTAGAGGGGGTGAATAGGAGGCTTTTAAAAACTTTAAATTAAAACAAATATTTGCAAATAGAGAAATCAAGAACAAATAATAATATGAGCAAGAGGAAGAGAACGAACACAACGATTTTTACCGAGGTATCGGAGACTCACCCAGTCTCCCCTAATCCTCGTTGAAGCACTCAAATAAATTGAGTCTTGCTCCAATATCCACGAGGGATATTATCCACTAGTGGTTGCTCATTGTCCACTCCGGAAAGGCGAGCACCGATGCCTTTTACAATCCTGCCGAGTCTCTCCTACAATCTTCAAACGGAGAGATCAACAGCCACACCTCCGAACCGTCTAGGTGAGGGCGCTCACCAAGAGTAAGAGGCAGCAAGGTCTTCTCTAGACCTCCAAGCAATCACCGAGAAACTAATAGGATGCAAATGATGCGAACAGAAAGCACTCGGTGGATCTGAAAAACACTCGACTTGATCAAAATATCAAGATTTTATATAAGAAACTAAAGCTCAAGAATGTGTATGAGAGGAGGCTGCTTGTTGTATAAAATACGAGCTCAAAGCCTCTATTTATAGTCTCAAGGATCAAAAGAACCGTTGGAGCTAGGGCTGAAAATCAGTAACTCAAACTAACAGTCAGTTCACCAAACTGATAATCAGTTACATACACAACGGCTGACAAAATTTACGGATAAAAAATAGCTAGCCATTTGTGGTCATATATGGAAACTTGAAGCCCCAAACTGACAGTCAGTTCGACCAAAATATTAGATCAAAACAAAACTCAGATAAAACAACTGTGGTCGAAACCCCAACTGATAGTCAACATGGGCATACTGACAGTCAGTTTAGTACAAAAAATTTTAGACCCAAAAACACACTCTTTGGACAATTGTCAGTTAACATAAACTGACATTCAAATTGACAGTCAGTATACCAAACTGACAGTCAGCATTAACAAAAATAGCTATAACCTTAAATTCAGAAGTCCAAATTGAGAGTATAATAGCTCGTTTGAAAGATAATTTTAAGGGCTATATTTTTGTCAACAGAAGCAAAAGCCATATCTCCCTAGATCTTTCTAGAAAAAGCAAAAGCTCTTCTGCTATCAAAAACACAACTAAAAACCAAATCTTTCAAAAATCAAATTCAAATCAAATCCAACCAAAAAGAATGCAATGCAATGACCTAAGTTTTTCGGTTCATGTTGGAGATGTAGAGAGGATTTTGCAACCCCTCTTTATAGTACTGTTAAATCTAAAAACAAAATTCTTAAACCGATCAATCTCCTTATGCCGAGATCAGTAAAATAAAATTTCAGATTACCTTAGGTCCTTTGTATCTCAACGCTTACGTCTCGTCTTTGCTATTTTGCACCTTGAGCTTCTATTTGATGTTGGGTTCATTTTGATCATCTTGCATTTCTTCCTGAACACACTCTGTATCAATAATATCAGAAGCACAGTTAGTCCGAAATACTTTGTTTTCATTAATCATCAAAATTAGGGTTTGGCATAAAGGCCTAGATGCAACAGGGATCGGCACGCCCGTGGGGTAGGAGGCAAATCCGGCAGCGGCTCGGTGTAGATCAGCGAGGGGAGGCACGGCGGGACGCCGGAGATTGTCGGATTCAGCAGATCCGGCGTGCGTGGTGTGGTGGAGAAAGGGGAAGAGGAAGAAGAGGAAGGGAGGAAGAAGAAAAAGAAGGAGGTGGAGGAGAGGAGAAGAAGGGTACTGGAGGAAGTGGTGAGGAACCAGGGAAGAAGAAGAGAAGAGAAGAAAAGGAAAGAGGAAGGAGGAAGGAGAAGGAAAAGAAAAGGGGAGCAGTCGGCGGTGAAAGACGAACAGGAGAGGAAGAGACGAAATGTGGGGAGAGAGGATGAAGGGGGAGAAGACCGGCGGCTCACCGGAGGGGGAGAAGAGGAAGAAAGGGGGAGGAGACCGGCGGCTTACCGCCGGCGTGAACCTGACCGCCGGCGGCAAGCTCACCAGGGTTGGGAGAGAAGAAGTGGGGGGTTTTTTGGGTGTGTGACAGGCCGAATTGCAACAATGGTGGCAGAGGGTTTTTATTGTTTTGGCTATTTTGCAAAAAGGCCCTCGGGTGTTCAGGAAATTTCAATTGGGCCCTAGGCTGTTAAGTTTGGTTGTTCTAGACTCCCAGAGACTCCGATTTCGACGCGGTCAGCTCCTACGCGTCCATAGTGACGCGTACTTCTGTACGGAATCATCCGTTCGCTAGATCCAGTCGATGAAGCTCATCCATTCAGCCATAAATTGCCTAAATTACGTCGACCTGCAATTAAAATAAACAAAACACACAGTCGAGGTTGAACGACAGCCAATACAAATATATTTGAGTATTTGATGATCTTTATGTCTAAAATGAGCATGAATGAGGGGAAATATCCAGAAAATATGTACAAAGATGAGAATTATCAGAGGTTCAATGCAATGTTGTTTCTATCGATATTTGTCAGGTGATCCTTGGAAGTCCGTTCTTGTATGATTGAGATGCTCACTTCCATCAACGAGCGCAAGAGTACGAGCTCACTGAAGACGGAATTAAGTTCATGATCGGTAGAGACGTTCACGTCAACACTTCGAACTTGATTACAGCAAATTAGGCTAAAAGAATCATCAATGCATGTCACCAATACGTACTTGTTATGATTCGACCAGTTGGTCAAAGTGATAGTACTCGAGCGGCGCTGTTGTTGACGTGCCGAGAAGATTCTGATCGTTTGTTGGGACTACTGGAGAAATACAGTGATCTGTTCGAAAGAACCCAGGGTTGTCCACTGAAATGTCCAGTCGAGCACGAAATTCAGCTCGTGTCCGATGTGACACTAACCAATCTGAGTATGTATGCAACTCGGTATTGGAGAATGAAGTCATCAAAAGACAACTTGGTGAGTTGTTGAATGATGGTGTCATCCAACCAAGTAGTTCACCCTGTGGATCTCCTATGGTGTTAATGCCAAAAGATGGGACTTGGCATATGTGCATCGACTATCGAGCACTGAGCAAGATCACCATCGAGAACCGGTACCCCCTTCCTCGTATCGATGACCTGCTAGACCAATTGAAGTATGCTGCTATCTTCTCAAAATTGGATCTAAAGTCAGGGTATCATCAAGTCAGTGTCTGAGAGGAGGATACTTGGAAAACCGCGTTCAAAACGTGACAAGGTATGTTCGACTGGCTGGTCATGCCGTTTGACCTTTGCAATGCCCCGACTACTTTCATGCGTCTCATGAATGACGTATTGCGATAATTCATCGACGACTTTGTGATCGTTTACCTCAACGACATACTGATCTATAGTCGTTCGTGGGACGAGCATCTAGTTCATGTGGAAAAGGTGTTTGAACAATTTCGGCAACATTGACTTCGCCTTAACCATAAAAAGTACAAGTTCGGCCAAGAAACTCTACTTTATCTCAGATTCATGGTCGGCAAGGGTACATTGCAGATCGACCCCGATAAGCTAAAGGTGATTCGAGAGTGGCCTCGATCGTGACTAGTTACAGAAGTGTGTAGTTTTGTGGGAACATGCCAATACCTTTGGAAGTTCATATGACACTTCTCGATTGTGGCTTCTCCGTTGCATGTATTAACCAGGATCGACCAGAAGTTTGAGTTGACAGGGAAACATGAGGACACGTTTCTCTTACTGAAGAAGAAGATCAATGAAGCTCCTGTGTTAGCTTTGCCGAATCTACAGAAGCCCTTCGAGCTAGAAACTGATGCCTCAGGTTATGCAATGGGTGCAGTGCTCATGCAAGAAGGTCGACCAGTAGCATATCACTCTGAGTTATTCCAGGGAGCTCAGAAGAACTATCCGACTTACGACAAGGAGTTGTGTGCACTGCATCAGACTGTAAAACATTGGCGGTGTTATCTTTGGGTAAGAAGACTATTGTCCACACTGATCACCAACCTTTGCAATATTTGCAAACTCAATCGAAACTACAGCAAGCTCGACATATGAAGTGGATGTCGTATCTGCAGTAGTTCAACTTGGTGATTAAGTACAAGAAGGGCGTACATAAAAAATTGGCTGACATGTTGTCTTGACCACCAGTTATGACCCTCTGCTTATCAGCGTTTATGCAGATCGAGCCCTCATGTTATGATGACTATGCCACAATGTATAGTGAAGATCCTGATTTTTTATCAGCACTGGCTGAGCTCAAAACAAGGAAACCTATAGAGTTTGTTCGGCGAGAACGACTCTTGTACAAGAGTAATTTAGTTTATATACCTCGTGGGGCACCTCGAATTCAATGGTTACAAGAAGTGCATACATTGAAAGTTGCTGGTCACATTAGGATTATGAAGACTTTGCAAAATCTTCATCGACATGTGTTCTAGCCACGGATGCAGTAGGATGTGGCTAGTTCTGTTCGAGGCTGTGGTCTTTGCAGCATATCGAAACTGGCAAGCCGAAAACTGGGATTATACACTCCTTTGCCAGTTCTGTCACGACCATGGGAAAGCATATCCATAGATTTCTTAGGAGTATTGCCTAAGACCCGACGTGGCAACGACTATCTCTTTGTGGTCGTTGATCGGTTCTCCAAAATGATAATTCTCATACCTTGTCGAAAGAATATCATGGGAGAAGAAGCGGCTTGGGTATTCTTTCAGCACGTTTGGACACATTTCGGACTACCGACTTCTATTGTGTCTGATCATGATACCCGGTTCCTTAGTCACTTTTGGCGATCGCTCTGGACGATGATGGACAAAAAGCTAAAGATGAGTACTATTTTTCATCCTCAAATTGATGGTCAAGCCGAGGTGGTAAATCGAATAGTCATTCATCTCTTGAGGGGCTTTAACTCTAAGAATTCAAAGACCTGGGATGAAAGCATACCGTACCTGCAATTTGCTTTTAATCAAGCAGTGGATGGTTTGACAGGAAAGTCACCTTTTGAGGTCTATTTGGGATTTCTACCATAGAGTCCATTCGACATGGAGTTTGTGATCCCTACCTCAGCATAGAACAGTAAGGAAGCATCTGATCAAGATTGAGCACAAAAGTTCCTGGAAGATATTCAATGGCTCTATGGTGAGGTTGAACAGACCTTACTAAAAGCTCAACTCAAGTACAAGGCGCGACATGATCGGCACTGAGTTGATGCTCAATTTCAAGAAGGTGATATGGTATAGTTACATCTGAGTAAGGAGAGACTATAGGTGAAGGTAAAAAGCTTAAACCAATTTATTATGGTCCTTTTCGGATTTTGCGGAAAATTGATACTAATGCTTGTCAGCTCGAGTTACCTCCGTACATGGATATTTACTCGGTTGTCAATGTTGAGCACCTCAAACTTTTCGAGCCTTCTATGATGAATGATGAGCTAGATACCATAGTACCATCTGTTGAAAACTTGATCTATTAACGAGAAGAACCTCTACATGATGACGTGATCTTGGAGAAGAATGTGACGACCACCCGCAGTGGAACACAAGGGTCTTTTCGAATCGGACGTAAAGCTCAATGAGCACGTGCGGTAAAGTGGTACACCCGAGAAGATGGGCAATCTCAATTTCCACATCTCTAGTTTTGATCAAGTGGTCGCCAACGGAGGTTGGCTCCTTCTCAATAAGGGAGTCATGATCAGAGAGCATCTTCACGTCCTTCCGGGCGAATACTTCAGGTTGAGTTCGGAAAGGATTCGCGACCTTGGAATGGTTCGCGACCTCGGAAAGGATTCATGACCTCTGAAAGGGTTCGCGACCTCGGGAAGGGTTCGATCTCTGGTCAAATTGTATTCCGATCAATATATATATATATATATATATAACTGAGTCCTATATGTTTAGGTTTAGTTAGTGTCCGAGTCTGATACATTTAGGTTATTGAGTCTGATAGGTATTCATACGATTGAACTATAAATACTTTCTAATAGTTCTAGTTTAGATCATCGAGTTATCTAACACATAGGCATGACCTTATAGTTCATTGATCGACATAGGCGAGTGCGTCCTAATGTTCGATGTGTATAAGATCCCTCTTTTCAATAAAGAGTTGTGCTATCTTTGAACTATGTTTCTGATCAACTTGGGTTTCAGTAATTCCATGTAAGATCCCGTATTCCACATAATAGCATCCGATCGAGTATAGTCGAAACCCGTCTATACTTCAATCAGAGTAAATTAGCATCTCGTCGAGTATAGCCAAAACCTAGCCTATACTATAATCAGATAATTTTATGCATAATTTTATATTATTTTTACAAATTGTTTTCACGGCTATGTTTGCCATGTTTCAGGGACCAAAGCTACCAAATTTGAGAAGATTTCAACTTCTTTGGGTCAAATTGACTAAGAAACAAAAACTGGACAGCAAAAGGACACTCGTCGAATATTCTCGAACAAAATAACCTGGTCAAACACAACTATGTGAGAAAGAGACTGAATCAAACACGGCTGGACAAAAAGAGACCTGATCGAATACGAGCAGGTGGTCGAAAGAAGTCCCAATCAAACACAAACACTTAATCGAAAAGAGTCCCAATCGATCACGACTACCGCTTGCTCGGTTATTTGGCCAAGTGGAGCACAATTTCAGGCACGATATGTGTTTGGCCAAGAGCACCCCCATGTGTTCCTGGTAGTGTTCAGCTTAGTTTCAGAGGCTTTTTAGTGGGCGGATTTGGTCGGTTTTAATAGGGGTTTGATCAGAACTAGTAGGATTTGACTTGAATTCGTCTGTTCTTGCGCCGTTTGAAGCCAGACTTCATCGCCTGCACGTCAAGGAGTTATTTTTGGACACGTTATCCCATGTATTCTAAATAGAGAAACTTTTGTCTCAATTAAACATGCTTTCTTAGGCCTTAGATGCTCTTAAGGCTTAGTTTTTAGATAGTTTTCTTAGAATAGCCCCCTTCTTTATTTTTCCTAATTTTGTAAGCTAGCACAGACGGCAAACTCAATTTTCAAGCAAACAAATAAGTTTTCCTTTATTTCTTGTTATTTCTGCATTATTATGGTTTTTCGCGAGTAGATCCCTTCTAGGATTAGGGATGACCTAATCCAGAAGGTATGATTCTTTCTCGGTCTTGATCTCAACTTTTTGAGTTATTTCATGATGTTTTCTTCCTCTAAACCCTAAATTCTCGTTTCGGCAACAGACGTAACAGTTGAGCCTTAGCAAAAATTTAAGGGAATTCTTGAGTCTTTAGCACTTTGACGCGGGATCCTGAACAAGAGAGAGACTTTCGCCAAACGTAACAGTGGAAACAATCCTTTGACCATTGTACTTGCGACCGTACTGGCAACTTAATATGTCTTGGAAAACGATTGAAATTAACTTGCAATCCTTAGACCTTGAATAGAATTACGCCGGATGGTTGTAGAACTCCTGACACCCTAAGTTTTCATTCCTACTTTACAAACCATAGATTTCATATTTTCTCTTTATTGCTTTAAACTCTAGATTGATATATTTAGAAGTAGATTTAGTTTTAGACAAACAAACCCTCAACTCGTTTAGACTTAATCAGCGTTCCATTAATCTAGAAAGACGAATACGCTTGGTCCTCGTGGAATTCGACCCTCAAGTGATCAACATTCAACCGTCCACTTGCGATTATTACACAATCACATTGTTTTAGGAGCGATCAACCACCTCTCTCTCTCTCTCAATGTTCTAAAAATCAGAAAAAATCGGCGATTAATCGGTGATTAACATGTAGTCGCCAAGTTGCCGATTCGATTATGCCCAAATCACCCCATTAATCGGTCAAAATCGGGATTAGTCGGCGTTTAATTGGGCTTCATCAATTTTTAATCGGGAGGGGAAGAGAGTTTTGAAGAGAGAGGAGGGGAAGAGAGAGAGAGGTTTGGGGAAGCCGGGAAGGGATTGGCGTTCGGCTAGGTTTGGGGAAGCGACGAGCCGCCGGGACCGCCGCTGCCGCCGAGACTGCTGCCGCCACCACCGTCCATGGTCCATCGAAGATAACCGTCATCCTCCCTCTCCTCTCTTCTCCCCTTTGCTGCCCCACCGCCGCCAGCCTCCCTCGCCTCTGCTGTCTGTAGCTTCTAGGCCCCTAAAGAGTGTTTTGGTAACTAATGACAATTACAAATGTTGAACTAACGATACCTATTAAGTTGTGTCAAGATCAAACTCAAAAGACAGGTTAATGAATGGCAAAGAAAGAGCCACATGATGAAGAAAGGACATTGAGCAAAGAGGCAAAGGTACGGAATAGGGTCTTTTTCCGTTTTACCGGTCTAAGGTGCTTAGAGAAGAATTTTAACCGAATTATAGGATAATTGCCGTACTATTAAGAGGAGCATATGGTGTATCACGAGATAGTTCATCTATGTGCCACAAGTCATAAAAGCAACTTGCATTGCATACCAGAAGATCATATACTTTGAAAATGCCTTGTTTCTTTCAATTCGGCCAAATTCAGTCTTAGTCGGTCTACCGATTTTTAGCCGGTCTGACCGAATGTTGTTTCGGACTGACCGACGTTATGTCAAAGTGTGTTTTCTTTATTAAAAAGGTCGGTCTGTCCGTAGTGAAAACCCTAGGTCAGACTCCTGGAACTTCATGTTCTTCTTTCTGAAATTTGTTGTGTTAATACGGTCTGACCGTTTGTTGGACCGGTCTGACCGCGAAAACGGTCTGACCGAGTTTTTGAACTACGGTCTGACCGTGTGGTCGGTCTGTCCGTAATTATCGGCCTGACCGTAGAACATGTCCAGAAACCATGTCGTCTATAGACGGTTTCACAGTCTAACCGCCTTTGGCACCGGTCTGACCGTGAGTGTGCCTGACAAGGGCAGGTGAGCATTAATTGCGCCTGTTTAATGCCGTTGCAATTGCGGCGGTCTGACCGAGCTTATACCTGCGGTCTAACCGCTAAGTGATCTTTTTCTCCCAACGGCTGGTAACGGCTATATTTATTGTGGGGGGTATAAATACTGCCATGCACGGTCCTGTTCATAACTTTTGGCATATTTGTGAACATTGTCATCATCCTTGAGAGCTAAAGCAAGTTTCATACACTCTAGGGTTCTAATTCTTGAATTTGAGAGAGTGTGCATTTGAGATCTTCTAGTGCATTGCATTTAGATCACTAAATCAACCATGTGGCACTAGAAGAGCGATAAGTGATCATCACCGGCTTGTTACTCTTGGAGTTTGCCGGCTCCTAGACGGCTAGGAGGAAGGTTTTGGAGAGCTCTTCAAGGAAGATTGTGAAGAAGCCTCAAAACACCTTGTGAAAGGGTCGAGCACGCCTTGCCGAAGCGGTAAAGTGCATCATTAGTGAAATCGAGGTTTGGATAACTCATCACACTAATCCGGCTCGAGATCTAGGTCACTTCTTGAGAGAAGGTTGACTAGATAGAGGAACGGTTAGAGATTTGAGTTTGCCTCAACGTGGATTAGGGGTGATCAAAAAATCACCGAGACCACGGGATATATCCTTGTGTTAAATTGATTATTGTTCATCTTATTTTTAGCTATTTGCTCTCAATTGTTGTTAATTGTTTAATTAGGTGTTAAATTGTCAAAATCACCTATTCACCCCCCTCTAGTCGATATCCTAGATCCCTTTCAATTGGTATCAGAGCAAGGACTCCATATTTAGAGGATTTAACCATCCCGGAGTAGGATAACAATGGCTAGTGAGGGTCGGATTAATATTGGCAAACCACCACTCTTTGATGGATCAAACTATACCTATTGGAAAACTAGGATGATGGTCTATCTTAAAGCCATGGGTGGAAAAATTTGGAAAGTGATGGATGAGGGCTTTACAATTCTTGATGATGATGACATGACTAACCTAGATAGAGAAAAAACCTTAGCTAATGCTCAAGCCATGAATGTTCTTTATAGTGCTCTAAATCTAGGTGAATTTAATAGAATTTGTAAACTTGAAACGGCTCATGACATTTGGAGAAATCTTATGGATATTCATGAAGGAACCTCGATGGTCAAAGATGCTAAATTATTTATCCATAAGGGCCAATTTGAAAAGTTTGCTATGTTGCCCAATGAAGATGTCTCGGAGATGTTCAACCGATTAAATAACATAGTAAATGAATTAAAAGGGCTTGATATAGATGTCACAAATGTGGAATTTTGTCATAAATTTCTTAGAGCTTTACCTTCGAAATATGATACAATTGTAACCTTACTTGTGCGATCAAATTTGAAGAGTGTGACTCCTTTGGAAGTCTTGAGTGAAATTCTCACTCATGACATATTTAAGAAATCCCAAGAAGAGGTGAAAGATGAGGCTTCCGACTCCAAAAAGAAGAACATAGCACTTAAAGTTCAAGCCTCCAAAAGGGAAGACAATGAAGAAGAAAGCGATGAGAGAGACACCGATGAGGAAATGGCTCTCTTCGTAAGAAGGTTCAAGCGGTTCATGAAGAAGATATATCAAGGAAAGTCCTTCAAGAAAGGACAATCATCCAAAAGGAACCCATTTGAAGAAAGAAGATGCTTTGGTTGCGGTGAAAAGGGCCATATCTCCGCACAATGCAAAAACAAGGAAGAAGAAAAATAGGTGAAAAAGAGGAAGTACGAAAAGGAAGGAGAAAGCAAGAAGAAGGTTTTCAAAAAATATTACAAGAAAAAGAAGGATGGACAAGCTTGCTTCATTGAATGGGATTCGGATGCTTCAAGTTCCGATTCCGAAGATGAAGATGAAGCATCACCTAAAGGACTCGCCGGAGTAGCTATCAAGGAAGCTCCATCTCTATTCTCCACTCCTCATTGCCTCATGGCTAAAGGAGAATCGAAGGTATCATGTGACGAAGATGAATATACTTACGATGACCTAGTTGAGATGATCACCAGTTTTAATGACTATATGAGTAAAGAAAAAGAAAAATTCAAGGAATTGAAGAAGAGATACAAAACTCTTCAAAATTCCTATGAGGAGCTAAAAACATCTCATGAGAGTCTCAAAGAAACTCATGAGATGCTTAAGAAAGCTCATGACTCACTAATTACTCATGAAGCCAACAACATGAGTAATGACATAGGCATCACTTGCAATATTTTAAATGACTTGCCTATGATATCCACATCTAGCATATCTACATCTTGTGAAGATTTGATTGAATTACCATCTAGACCTAAAATTGATGATCATGTGCTTAGTCTTGAAAACAATGAACTTAAGGACAAAATCGAAAAACTAACAAATGATCTAGCTAAATGCTATGTAGGAGAATCAAAATTAAGACATCTACTAGATAGTCAAAGGTTCTCCTTAAGAAAAGAAGGACTAGACTACATTCCTAAAAAGGGGAAACATGCATTTGTTCCATCTAAAATCATATTTGTAAAAGAAAAGGGATATTGCAACAAATGCAAAAGTTTAGGTCATATTAAGAAAAATTGCCATGCTAGCAAAAGTAACTCATCTCTTATATTCAACTCTTGCTATGTGTCGACGATTCGGACTCTGAGTCCTCAGCCGAACTTATGCAGAATTTGTAATTGTGAGACCTTTCAAGATGACCCTCCGGGAAGGTATGCTGAACAATGGTGAACAGGAGCACAGAGAATTTAGACAGGTTCGGGCCCTCGATGGTGGGAGTAAAAGCCCTACGTCCTGTTGATATTTCACTAAGTGTGGTAAAAAGGTTTACAAATGGAAGGAAAAGTCCTCACAGGCGAGGATTTTTCCTGTAAAAGTGTACAGAGATAAGCCAAAGAAAGCTTATTAAAAATGCTATATAAGGTGTGCCGTAGACTTGGCTAACTTGGATCCTTTCCTCTTTTTTCCCCCCTGATTGATGCTTCATGCCATCCTTTTATACTGTTTGAAAGGGTGCCATGTGAAGGAAACTGCATCAATCGGTTGCACGGACGGTTGGATACGGTTTTTGGAACTGCTCTTAACCTCCACGTAGGTTAAACACGTGTTATTCATGGATAACTGTACGTGTTAACCTCCTGACGGTTGATTCTCCACGTGTAGGAAACTTCGGGATACTTAGAATATCCTGTTGTATGGGCAACCGAATAGATAGATCCCAGGTATCCTGATCGGCAGATGTTCTGACCGCGGGATTTGGCTGACCGCGCAATATCCCGAATGTGTAGTTCGCGTATAGCCTACGAACTTCTGACCGCGCAAGGCTTACGGTCTGATCACACGAAACCCGCGACCTGATCGCGTAAAGCTTGCGACCTCATGGTGATGCTCCTCAGAATAGCTTGAGTCCGCATCACCAAATACATGTCTGGTTCAAACTTGTCTTGAACCAAAAGTTTATTAGAAGTGACCCGAGTGTCAATCCTCGTCAGCTAGCCCCCAAATTCGAAGAAAACGAAGAGACGTGTTTATTTCGAATTTAAAAACCGTGCATTGGATTTTTAACCCGGCCCTTTAACTTCTCCACTTAGTGGCGCACTAAGTGAAAACGGTTGGTTTTTCAAGACGGGTTCTGACATTACGTGACGGGCAATGATGGCGCCGTAGAGATTTTTATCTTGAGGTAAAATTGTAAATGTCTTAACGAAACCCGAGGTGTTTGGGAGGCGAACCGTCGACCTGGCGGCTATAAATACCAGACCCCTGGACATGTAAAGATTTACAATTTCCCTCTCACGCCTAAGTCTTTTTCTTGTTATCCTGCCTCCTTCCTTTTCACATACTCCTCTCAATGGCAGATCACGAAATCATCAAGATTGAGAGCGATGAAGGGGAAATTGTCGAACAAGGGTCTCAAACGAATGAAGTCCTGTCTCCCTTAAGGAAGAAACCCAAGGTTGACGAAGGATCTTCCAGTGGAACAAAGGTGAAGAACGTAGCGAGTTTCTTTCTTCCTTCAGTTCCTTTGACCCTCCCTGTTCATGCCTCTCGGCAAGTTAGGCCTTTATCTTTAGGGAAAGATCCTTTCACATCCAATTCCCCCATCCTTTTGGGTGATCAACATCCTGGTCGGCAAGCGGTGACTATCCCTCGACCAGATGATTGCCATATTGGGTTGGCGAAGCAATCTTCTGATGGGAAGGTTGCTCTTCCACCATATGATGATCTTCCTGCCAAGATGGGTGTATCAACGGGTTATGCACCGGGACAGGTAACAATTCTTCTCCCTTTTTGTTGATAATTTTAGTTAGTATGACTAACTTTTGCAAAGTGCAGGAGGTAGAAGGCCCCAGCGATCAACCTTCTGCTGCTCCATCTCTTCCTTCCGGACAGACTCTTCTGGAAGAGAAGAATGCCCTGGAGAAGAAGACCGAGGAGATGGCCTCGAAGATTCTGCGTTTAGCAGAATGTCTTGATCGATCCCGAGAAGAGGCGCACCATTTCCGTCGAGAGAGGGACTTCGCTCAGCAACAGCGAGAACTCTCTGACTTGATTAGGGACAATAGTGTGTCTGTTGTTAGGGACGATATAGATAGACTTAGAGTAGTCGCTAGTTCCCTGGGGGTTGTCAGTGTAGATCCTACTGACAACAACATGTCCCTTGGGGAACTTTGTAAACTTCTTTCGGAACAAGTCGATGCTTTTATCGACCGTATCCCTTTTGTATGTAAAGAATGTAATAAATAAAGTTTATTTTATTCATATGAACATTCTTCATACCTTCTGTGTGAAATTATGGCTAAAAAGCTTAGTCCGCGACCACTCATACACAGGAAATTTCAGTTCTGCGATTAGAATCGCGCTTTAAAAGATCACCATGACCTGCCCTGATGCCGCGATCAGACTTAAGGCCGCGGTTAGAACTGAATTGCGACCAGAATTGAATATTCGGTTAGACTATTACTTCGATTAGAGACGAAGTTTTAGCCTAAAACACGATTTCGATAAAACCATAACCCAATTAGAAACACTTCAGTACGTTAAAAATTGGGTTACGTGATTTTTTTGAATAAAATGTTCAAAGTATAAAAAGGAAAAACGTCCTCTGAAAAGTACTGGAAATTTTTCAGTCCTTTTACACTTTCAGTTTCCAAAACAAAGAAGTCTTTTTGTTTCAGATCCGACGCCTGAGTACTTTATCGGGTCCATCAGAGACAGTATCCATTATGGAAAATGAATAAAGCATTCAATGGAACGTTTGAAATGAGCCGTTTACTCATTAATGCGTCGCCTTGGGTCTATAAAAAGCAGTAGGTAGCTTCTTGAGGAAGCCACTCAGCCGCGAAAAACCCTTAGAGTTCCCGCCACTCAAAACCCTCATTTTCTTCAGCCTTCATCTTCCCCAAATCGCCAGCTTCCCCTTTGATTCTACACCAAAGATGGCGTCCTGGAGCAGATCCATTCACCATTCTGAGGAGAGCCTGATGGCGCTAAAGAAGGAGGAGATCCTTTCTCCGCGGCTGCTCATTAACTGGCGACCTGCGGAGAAGGACCGAGAAACCCCAACTGTCCAAGAAGGCGAGTTGGTGGTTTTTGAGGAGTATTTGCGTTGCGGGTTCCGATTCCCTGAGAGTCGGTTCCTTAAGGATATCCTTGAACATTACGGGTGGGAACTGATCAACCTCCACCCCAACGCGATGCTGATCCTTGCAGTATTCCAGCATCTCTGTGAAGCCTTCGTCGGAATATATCCCAGCGTGGATCTTTTCCGTCGATTCTACTTTTCGGCGTGGTCGAAGAGCACCAACGCCGCCGGATGCATCTACTTCCGGCTGAGGGATAAAAAGGGGTATCCCTCCCCACCCCTGCGAGACTCAATGCACGGGTGGCACCAGAAATGGTTTTACTGCACCCCGCCGACCGAGAGCAGGTTGTGGTTTGAGAACTCGCGGCCGGAGAAGCCGAGCGAGTTGGATACTCTCCCGGCGATGAACGCGGAGTTCATGAAGCATGCCGAGGTGATCCTTCACTTAGTCGAACAAGGGCTGACGGCACGTGACGTCATCCGAGACTTTGTGAAGAATCGGGTGAGCCCCCTGCGTGAAAGGGCTCATCCGGCTTGGGAGATCAAGTCCATGGCGGACACTACCCTGGACTATAACGAAGGTATTCATTTCTGACATTGAAATCCTTTTATGTCATTTTTGAAATGTATCAATTTAACTCGTATCTGGGAACAGTCCTACCCTCAGCTGAGATTGAGAGGCGGACTAACTATCTCCTTAGGGCGTACAACGCCGAGGTAGAGGGCCCCAAGGGATCGCCTCGCCCCCAAAGTTTGATTCATGCCGGCGACGACCTTAAACAGGAGCGCCGAAAGGTAAACTTTCCACTTGGCCTCTGTTTTGCAGGTCTCATGTATGTCCAGCACTAATCAATCCCATTGGAATGAGAATAGCTCCTAGGGAGGTTTGCGGATGCAACATTCCCAAGTGAAAATGTAGGCTCTTTGAAGAAGCCGACGGCGAGGAACGTGAAGAAGGTCTCTCAGAGACCCAGGACAAAGAGTCCTGCCTCTAAGAAGACCAAGCTGAACCCTGGGGAGGGGTCTTCACGAAGCGTTCCTCGTCTCGCAAGAAAGACTGCGGTAAGATATCGCATTCCTGCTACTTTTTCAGGCGCGACATGGAATCACTTCTTCGTCGTACAGGGAGAGGGGAGCGAGGAGGAAGAGGATGACGTTCCTCTGATCCTTCGAAGGAGGAAGATCGCGGATCTTCCATCCAGCGATGCCCCAAGCTGCCCCGCAGAAACCACAGCTGCCGAAGAAGTGGCCGTGGCTGACCCTGCGACCACTGAAGATCTTGTGGTCACGGGTGACCTTCCAATTCCTGAAGCCCCCGAGGTTTCAGGGTCAATCATCTCTGCTTCCCTGGTCGAAGGGACGACTAAAGTAAAGGATCTTTTCGATCATTCCCTCCATGGCTCTTTCTGCACATTTGACAAGTTAATGTACATACAGGAAGGAGAGCTTCCCCCTGGGACCACTGGGGGTTCCAGGGAGGAAAATCCTCCTCCTCCGCGGACAGAGGAGGAGGTAGACGAACAAAGGCCGGCTGTGACGGTTCCAGCAACTCAGGAATCGTCAAGGCCTTCGGATGCAGCCCCACCAGTTAGTCCGGTGGCCCAGGTAAAGACCTATGTGTTTTTACCTGTTCCCTAAGAATATGCTTGTAACGCGACATTTCCAGGGGGGTGATGTCTTATTTACCATAAGGAAGGCAAAAACCGGAGACGGCTCTCCTTCACAAGGGGAATTTTCCCAGAAGTCCCAGGAACGAATGGGATTTCAAATAAGGTAAGAACTCTTACTTGACAGTAATCTTAGATAAAAGCTGCCTGACCCATTCTTCCTGTTAGGCAAAAGAAGACAGCGCCTACACCTTCAACCGCCACTGGGGAGGTTGAAGCTAGGGCTGATGAGGGAGCCTCTAATGAAGAGCGCTCTACTCCCGTGGTTCAGGAAGTCGTCCGGACCGCGGGAGGTGAAACAAGTACAGGGACCGAGTCGCAACCAGTGGCCTCTGGGGGTGGCGTCCAGCCGGCACTCCCATCAACTGTCCCTGTCGCAGGCACTTCCGGCGCGTTAGCAAGGATCCCTGCTAGCATGGATGATGCCGCTTTAAATAAGTTTATGAAGGTATGATGACCCCTGTTTCGGCGTTTGAACCGCCTTTAGAGTATATTTAACTCTCTTGCTTCGTGTCACAGGGCTTGTCATGGGTGACGAGCCAGTCGCATGCTGCAATGGCTAGCATGGCGGCTGTTCAAAAAGATCGTGACGGCTTGCGCAAGTGAGGATCGTCATTCTTCTGTTAATATAAGTAGGCTTTAATTGTGACTGACCTGATTTTGCTGCAGAGAGGTTACATTCTTGAAGAAAGAGTTAGCCAAGATAAGGCTGAACTCAGTTACAGAGTTCAAGAAACTACGGACTGAAATCAATAAACTTCAGTCTGAGAAGGCTGGTAAGTCGATTCTCAACTTGAGAAAACTTAAAACCGTTTCTTGTTAATAACCTCTTTTCTCTGTACAGCGCAAGCAGGTCGCATTACACAACTCGGCCAGGACAAGATGCTTCTCGAGTCCTCGCTCAACCATACCGACCGAGCGGTCAAAGAGTTGAGCTTACTGGTCTTCGAAAAACTGAAGGCCGTGGCCAACCTTTTGAATACCCACGTGGTGGAGTTGAGGAAGGACGACCCAAGTGTCAGCGATTGGTCATCACTGCTCACAGCTCAAGCAGAATCACTGCTCAAATATCTCCCTGGAGATTTACGGCGACGTGAAGAGATAATCAGGACGACAGTCCGATCAGCCGCTTCTGCCGTACTCAGCCGGGTTCGACTTCACCATGGCCCAGATGCAAATCTGAGCGCGCTGGTGGGACCGGTTGAGGTCGAGAGTGAAGAACTGCTTGACGCCGTTATAGAAGAAGTCAAGCCCTTCGTTGACAAACTCTTGGCTAAGCTGAGGATCGAATGATCCTTATATTTTGTAACCAAACAATTGTAATTACAATGCTATGTATGTAAAACTATTTTTTCAAAAGAAAGTGCATATTCACATCATAAGTTTCATACTATAAGTATATTCCTCTAGCCCCCGCCTCTGTTTTACGAATACTGAAGCCTTAGTATTTTAAGCAGAGGGGAAAACATAAGTATGATGACCAGGGATATGTGCTTCAAGCCGATGGTCAAGATTAAAGTAACATTTTAACCTTATTGCAAACTGGTAGCCACCCAGATGACCGAAGACTAGCCAGATAGTCCCGTGTGCTTGAGAAACGGCTTATTTAGGAGTGACTTATCTGGAAATGATCAAGGGATCGACCAGCGAATCCGGTTGAAAAATGCTGTAATAACCTAACCACCGGCGATCAGCCCCCAGGTCGAATTTGTATAATTTGGGCTTAAAGACAAACACTCATTGTATGAAAACAAGACATGCTTTTTATGAAAAAATGCTAATTGAACAGGAAAAAAGTGATTGGAATACTTACACGTAAAACTTGCAAAGTTGATCGATGTTCCAAGTATTGGACAAAATCCGACCATCCTCCATGGCTAACCGCACAGATCCTGGCCGCGGCACTGAGACGACAGTGTATGGTCCTTCCCATTTTGGGGAGAATTTATTGCGACTAGACTGGTCTTGAATTTTTCGTAAAACCAAGTCGCCAACGTTGAGATCACGTGGTCGCACCTTTTTACTGTGATACTTGCGTAGAGCCTGCAGGTATACCGCGGATTTAATCAGGGCGCGATCACGCCGTTCTTCCAGGAGGATGAGATCTTGCGATCGCTGTTCGGATTGGTTGACCTGTTCGAATTGATTCGTGCGAACAGATCCAATACTTACTTCCATAGGCAACACAGCCTCGGCCCCATAGACCAAATGGAAGGGTGTCTCACCGGTGGCTCGACTAGAGGTAGTCCGTAGTGCCCATAGAACAGTATAAAGCTCGTCTGCCCAAGCCCCCGAGCGGGTCTTGAGGCGATCAAAAACACGTTTTTTGATACCTTGCAATACTTGCCCATTGGCCCGTTCTACGGCACCATTGCTTTGTGGATGTGCCACGGAAGCAAAGCACACCTTGGTCCCAATCTGATCGCAGTAGTCTAGGAAAAGACCGCTAGCAAACTGAGAACCGTTGTCTGTGATGAGACGGTTTGGAACACCAAATCGTGCCACAATGTTCTTGTGAAAGAACTTTTGTGCTGCTGATGCAGTAATATTTCGTACTGGTTCGGCCTCAATCCACTTTGTGAACGTGTCAATGGCTACGAACAAAAACTTGTATCCATTGACCGCTTGTGGCATAGGACCGACGATGTCCATTCCCCAGATCGCGAAAGGCCATGCGAGAGGAATAGTTTGCAATGCATAAGCAGGTTGATGAACCTGTCTTGCATGAAACTGACACTGTGGACACATCTTGACCATAAGCTTGGCATCATCGAGTGCCGAAGGCCAGTAGAATCCCTGTCGAAAAACTTTTCCGACTAGTGTTCGGTATGAGGCGTGTGCACCGCATACACCGTCATGTATTTCTTTCAAGAGGGATTTTCCTTCCTCCTGAGATATGCAGCGCATGAATACTCCTTGAGTACCCTTTCTGTACATAACCCCACCTATGAGTTTGTACAGACGCGCCTTTCGAATTAACCGATCGCTTTTGGTTTCGTCCTCGGGTAGGGTCCCATGTTCAAGATAGACCCTCAATGGATGAGTCCAATCTTGTTCCTGACCGAGGTTGGCAACGAAGGCTATTGCCGGATCATCCTCGACCGAAGTCATGATCGAAGGATGGTCCAAGTGTTCAATGAACACTCCTGCCGGAGCGGATGAGCGTGAGGATCCAATTTTGGATAATTGGTCTGCGAGAATGTTGTCCTTTCGCGGGATGTATTGGACTTCGAAGTGACTGAAGTGTTTTTCCAATCTCCTCACTTCCCCCAGGTAATGAACCATTGTCTCATCGGAGGTGCTGTACTCCTTGTTTACCTGGTTTACGACCAGCTGTGAGTCTCCCCTCACCACTAATCGACGGACTCCGAGGAATTTTGCTGCCCGGAGCCCTGCAAGAAGACCTTCATACTCTGCTGCATTGTTGGTGGCAACAAAGTGTAGTTGAATAACATACTTAAGCTGTTCGCCCTGAGGCGTAACTAAGACCACTCCAGCCCCCGAGTGTTGAAAACTACGGGAGCCGTCAAAGTACATTGTCCAATAATCGGGGCACTCCAGTTCCTTCGCCAACTGCACGGGTGGCTCAGGGTTGGTCCATTCGACCACAAAGTCGGCCAGAACCTGAGACTTAACCGCCGTGCGAGGGGTGAAAAGGATTTCGAAGGCACCGAATTCGACCGCCCATTTAGCGATTCGACCAGATTTTTCTGGATTCCGAACAATATCCCCTAAAGGAAAAGAGGAGGGTACTGTGATCTTGTGTGCTTGAAAGTAATGTCGTAGCTTACGGGAAGCCATCAGTAGTGCGTAAAGTATCTTCTGGACCTCAGGGTAGCGCTCTTTAGGACCATGAAGTACTTCGCTCACATAGTAGACGGGTTTGTGTACTCCTTCCCTTTCCGCGATCAGAACTGCGCTGACCGCGTGTGGGGTGGCCGCCAAATACAGAAGTAATGGTTCTTCCTTTTCAGGAGACACCAATACTGGCGGACTGGATAGATATGTTTTTACCTCCTGAAACGCTTTTTCGGCCTCGTCAGACCACGTGAAGTTATGATGTTTCCGCAAGGCTTTAAAGAAAGGTAGTCCCCTTTCGCCTAATCGCGATATGAAGCGACTTAAAGCCGCCATGCGACCAGCCAGGCGTTGAACATCCTTCATGGTTGTGGGCGACCTCATTTGTTCAATAGCTCTGATTTTCTCAGGATTAACCTCAATGCCCCTGGAACACACAAGAAAACCAAGAAGCTTTCCTGAAGAAACCCCAAAAGAACATTTCTCCGGGTTCAATTTTATTCCAAAGCGATTCAAGTTACAGAAGGTTTCAGCAAGATCGTCCAAATGAGACAATCTTTTGGTACTTTTTACAACCAAATCGTCTACATATGCTTCGAGATTACGCCCTATCTGGGAAAGAAAGGTCTTTTGCATCAAGCGCTGGTACGTGGAACCAGCGTTCTTGAGACCGAGCGGCATTCTGACGTAGCAGTATGTGCCGAACGGGGTGATGAAGGCAGTTTTCTCTTCATCGTCTTCTGCCATGCTAATTTGATGATATCCTGAGTAGGCATCCAGAAAACTCATCAGTTCGCAACCCGCAGTGGAGTCAACCAGCTGGTCGATGCGGGGAAGGGGAAAGTCATCCTTCGGACAGGCACTGTTGAGGCTAGTATAGTCGACGCACATGCGCCACTTGCCATTTGACTTGCGGACCATGACCGGATTGGCGAGCCAGTCCAGGTGATTCACTTCGCGGATAAACCCGGCTTGTAAGAGTTTGTCTAACTCTTCTCGGATGGCTTCCTGTCGGTCGGTGGCAAAACGCCTGAGCTTTTGCTTTATTGGTCGTTGTCCAGGTCGAATTGCTAACCTGTGCTCAATTACTTCCCTTGGGACACCGGGCATGTCGGACGGTTTCCACGCAAACACGTCTGCGTTAGCCCGGAGGAAAGCAACGAGGTCGAGTTCCTATTTGTCATCCAGGGCTGACCCAACCCGAATTGTCTTGGATGGGTCATCTGGGTACAAAGGAACTTGTTTGAGTTTCTCATCTGGTCGAGGAGCAGCCCTGATCGCATCGGTGGCGACAGTGGCGACCTGAGCGTCCCGGAGGGGAAGTTGATCGACCATCTCCAAAGATAGCCGGTCGCACGTGAGCGCCACGTTGCGACTACCTCGGACCGAAATGACACCTTTGGGGCCAGGCAATTTCCCGCACTGATAAGCATAGTGCGTTGCCATCATGAACTTAGCGAGAGTCGGCCTGCCAAAGATTGCATTATAAGCTGAATCACAATCGATTACATCGAAAGTAACCAATTCTGTTCGAAAGTTATCTGGTTCTCCCAGAGTGACCGGGAGGACCACTTGTCCCAATGGCATCATGGAGGGGCCTGGGATTATCCCATAAAACGGATGGATTATGGGCTTAATCTTCGAACGAGGAATTTGCATCTCGTCGAGTGTCTTGACCAATAAAAGATCAAGGGAACTTCCCCCATCGATCAGGACCCTTTCGACTCTCGCGTTACTGATGATTGGAGTAATAACCAGAGGTAACCTCAATGGTCGAGTTAGCCCCACAGGACAGTCAGCGCGATCGAACGTCAAAGGCATATCCGACCAACGGGGATATTGAGGTTCACCAAGGGATGTCTCCGTTTGGTTAACCTCTCGGCAAAAGGTTTTAAACTGCCTTTTGGAAACGAAAGAGGAGGAACCTCCGAAAATGACATTAACATGATTTTGAGGTACCTGGTAAGCCATTTCTTCGTCTCCATCGACGTCTCTAACCCCGCACGCCTGCTCTTTGGGCGGTAAGGTTGGCATTGGCCCAGCTCCTTGGTAGAAATCATCCAGCTGTTTCAACCAACTCCTGCAGTTTTTGAGATCGTGGCCTGCGGAATTGTGGAGTGGACACCACCTTTTGCCCTCCTGCGGATTAGTTGATTTTTCTGGCTGGTCGGAATCCCGGCCACCAGAAGCAGTTTTACTTTTAAAAGAAGACTTATTACCTTTGGTCGAAGGTGGTTTCTCCGCGACCGCGACCTCACGGTACTGTTCAGAGCGGTTCCTCTTCGACTTTTTTGACTTCCCACCCGGTGAAGACTCCGGCTTTTTGCTCGAATCTTCTTTCTTGGCGTCCTTGAAGCCTGGTTGGGGCGGTAGGTCCCCCTTGTCAACCATTCGGTTCCATTCGACTGCCTCGGCTGCATCGGAGTATCGATCAGCCATATCGAACAGATCGGCCACCGATCGAGGAGGGTGGATGAGCAAGTCTTCAGTGAATCTTCGGTATCGAACGGCATGCTTAAATGCCCTGATTACGGAGCCATCAGATATGTTCGGGATGGTATTTCTTACCCCGACAAACCTCTTGACAAACTGCCGAAGCGTTTCGGTCGAAGTTTGCCGCAGTCTATGCAAGTCGTCCTCCTTACCCGGCTTTTGGTAATAGTTTTGGAAATTGCTGAGGATGGCATCGCATAGCATTTCCCAATTGTAGATAGAACCCTCAGGCTGATTGAACAACCAGGTTCTAGCCGGTCCTACGAGGACTGTTGGCAGGTAGTTAGCCATGACCTTGTCATCGCCTCCTGCTGCTTGGATGGCAGTGATATAGATCTGAAGGAACTCAGATGGGTTTTGAGTTCCATCAAACCTCTCAATGGCCCCTGGTCGAAACTTATCGGGCCAAACGACTGCTCGTAGGCCAGGCGAGAAAGCTTTGCAACCAACGTAAGGACCGTGAACCATTCTGTGACTTTCGGTCGGGTTTCGAGCAAACTCACTTAATGGCGAGGCTACTCGGGGTCCCAAACGAGAGTGAACGGGAACTCGATCCCTACTGCGAGAGTCCTGCATTCGCCGATATTTGTCCTGTCGGGACGGTATAGGCGGCGGGTAACTCCGTCGGCCAGAGCCAAAATGAGGACCATCTCGATCACGGGAATGTGTCACTGAGCGGGAAGAGGCTGTTGGGGTCGCCTCGGATGCGACCTCGTCCAATCTTTCCGCCAGGATCCTGTAAAAGGCCGGTCTCTGCGCATCCGTGACCGTAGGAGGAAAATTGCGCATGACTTCCACGATAGATCGCAGTCGACCATGGGTACTTCTCCTAGGGGCACCAGGTGTTATTGTTTCCTCGTCCACTGGGAAATGCTCCGGTGGTAAGGAAGGAGTCTGGTCACGTCTACGACCACGCGACCGTCGAGAAGAACTCAGGGCAGCATCGTAACGAGCCTGCGCATCTTGAAGAGCCTCTAGGGCAGTTCTGCGTAGTTCGTTGTTTTGTTGCTCGAGATCTTGCTCCTCCTTCTGTTTGCGATCTTGTTCTTCCCTGGCAGCCTGTTGATCGGGAGTTTCTTCCGACAACGCAGCAAACTGCCTAGGGAGAGAGGTCGCCGATGGGGAGAACATCTCGATTTGTTCCGAGTCGGACTCAAAATCAAAGAGACGGTGGAGGTTATCAGGGTCGAACCTTCCTGGGCTAATTTCAGGGTCACCATCATATTTTCCCTCAGCGGGATCGTATGACGGGCCGGACTCATCACCTAGCACATTAAGAACCTCTGTGGGTTCTGACCTTGTGCCAGTTACCTCCTGGTCGATTAACATGACTTGGGGAGATGATTCACCCTGTGGAAGATTCTGGCCTTCGACCTCTTCCATCGGAACGGGATCACTTGGAGAAGGCATTGGGATATGAGCATAATCCTCGAGATCGAAATCATTCTCGGAATCATATGCTCCAGCCATGTTTCGGCGAACCTCCGAATTTTAATTAAGACGCCTTGAGAAAGGCCCCACGGTGGGCGCCAGCTGTCGACGATTCGGACTCTGAGTCCTCAGCCGAACTTATGCAGAATTTGTAATTGTGAGACCTTTCAAGATGACCCTTCGGGAAGGTATGCTGAACAATGGTGAACAGGAGCACAGAGAATTTAGACAGGTTCGGGCCCTCGATGGTGGGAGTAAAAGCCCTACGTCCTGTTGATATTTCACTAAGTGTGGTAAAAAGGTTTACAAATGGAAGGAAAAGTCCTCACAGGCGAGGATTTTTCCTGTAAAAGTGTACAGAAATAAGCCAAAGAAAGCTTATTAAAAATGCTATATAAGGTGTGCCGTAGACTTGGCTAACTTGGATCCTTTCCTCTTTTTTCTCCCCTGATTGATGCTTCATGCCATCCTTTTATACTGTTTGAAAGGGTGCCATGTGAAGGAAACTGCATCAATCGGTTGCACGGACGGTTGGATACGGTTTTTGGAACTGCTCTTAACCTCCACGTAGGTTAAACACGTGTTATTCATGGATAACTGTACGTGTTAACCTCCTGACGGTTGATTCTCCACGTGTAGGAATCTTCGGGATACTTGGAATATCCTGTTGTATGGGCAACCGAATAGATAGATCCCAGGTATCCTGATCGGCAGATGTTCTGACCGCGGGATTTGGCTGACCGCGCAATATCCCGAATGTGTAGTTCGCGTATAGCCTACGAACTTCTGACCGCGCAAGGCTTACGGTCTGATCGCACGAAACCCGCGACCTGATCGCGTAAAGCTTGCGACCTCATGGTGATGCTCCTCAGAATAGCTTGAGTCCGCATCACCAGATACATGTCTGGTTCAAACTTGTCTTGAACCAAAAGTTTATTAGAAGTGACCCGGGTGTCAATCCTCGTCACTATGTTTTAAAGAAAATGAACAATGGTGATGTTAAAGCCAAATTTATTGGAACCCCTATAATTGGTGCCAAAAAGAAAGCCATTTGGGTCCCAAAATCCTTAGTAACTAACCTCCAAGGACCCAAAAAGATTTGGGTACCTAAAAGGATCTAACTTTGTTTTGTAGGTAAATTACAAGGCCGGAGGACAACATTGGGTGCTCGATAGTGGATGCACTCAACATATGATCGGTAATCATAATATGTTCTCCTCTCTAAATAACGAAGGTGCGGAATATGACAAGATCACTTTTGGAGACAATAGCAAAGGAAAGGTAAAAGGGTTAGGTAAAATTACCATCTCAAACAACCTCTCCATCTCTAATGTATTGCTTGTCGAATCCCTTAACTTCAATCTCTTATCCGTAGCTCAACTTTGTGATCTTGGATTTATATGTGCTTTTTATCCAAAAGAAGTGATTATCACTAGTATTGATGATAATAGGTTGATCTTCAAAGGTTTTAGACATGGCAACCTCTATTTAGTTGATTTCAATTCAAATGATGCAAATCTCGGTACATGCTTATTCACTAAATCATCTAAAGGTTAGTTATGGCATAGAAGGCTTGGACATGTTGGAATGAAGCAACTAAATAGATTTGTTAAACATGATTTAGTTGTTGGATTAAAAGATGTGAAGTTTGAAAAAGATAAATTATGTAGTGCTTGCCAAGCCGGAAAACAAGTTGCAAACTCACATCCAACTAAAAGCACAATGTCAACTTCTAGTCCACTTGAATTATTGCATATGGATTTATTTGGCCCAACTACTTTTGTGAGTATTGGTGGCAATAGTTATTGTCTTGTCATTGTAGATGATTTTTCGAGATATACATGGATATTCTTTTTACATGACAAGTCAATTGTATTTAACACTTTCAAAAGTTTTGCTCAAAGGGCCGAAAATGAATTTAGTTTCAAGATCAAAAAGGTGAGAAGTGACAATGGCTCCGAATTCAAGAATACTAAGGTTGAAAATTGGTGTGATGATAAGGGCATCAAACATGAGTTCTCGGCCAAGTATACACCGAAGCAAAATGGAGTAGTCAAATGAAAGAACTGGACATTGATAGACATGGTAAGATCCATGCTTTTGAAGTACAATGTTTCGGACACCTTTTGGGCCGAAGCAATCAACACCGCATGCCATGCATCAAATCGTCTTTATTGTCATCGGCTTCTAAAGAAAACTCCTTACGAGCTTCTCATCGGAAGGAAACCAAACATTTCCTATTTTCGAGTGTTTGGATGTAAGTGTTATATCTTGCGAAAAGGTACACGCTTATCTAAATTTCAAAGTAAATGTGATGTAGGATTTTTATTAGGATACTCATCAAATAGCAAAGCATATCGTGTCTACAACCAAAACTCCGGTTTGGTTGAAGAGACGCATGACGTTGAATTTGATGAGACTAACGGCTCTCAAGAGGAGCAAGACAACTTGGATGATGTAGGTAATGAAGGGTTGAGGGTGGCGATGAAGAACATGACCATTGGGGATATCAAGCCGAAAGAAGATAGTGATCAAGATGAAGATCCATCCACTCAAGCTATCCCCTCTTCGTCAACACCTCAACATGGAGATCAAATAGTTGAAGTAGTTAATGTGGAAGATTCGCCTCAACAACAACCGGAAGTACCGTATACCTCTACTTCACAAAACCCGGTTGATCATCTAAGAATTCATCACTCAATCTCTAAGGATCACCCCATCGATCAAATTGTTGGTGATTTGCGTAAGGGTGTTCAAACTCGTTCTCGTCTTGCTTCATTTTGTGAAATTACTCTTTTGTTTCCTCTTTTGAGCCCACACATGTAGATGAAGCTTTAAAAGATCTGGATTGGGTGAATGCTATGCATGAAGAATTAAACAACTTCACCCGCAACAATGTTTGGGAATTGGTCGAAAAACCAAATCCGGATGAACACAACGTCATTGGAACCAAATGGATTTTCAAGAATAAACAAGATGCAAACGGAGTGGTAGTAAGAAACAAAGCAAGATTGGTGGCTCAAGGATATACTCAAGTTGAAGGTTTGGACTTCGGTGAAACCTTTGCTCCCGTAGCTAGACTTGAAGCTATTAGAATCTTGCTTGCTTTTGCTTCATCTCATAATATTAGACTTTATCAAATTGATGTCAAAAGTGCATTTTTAAATGGAAAAATTAATGAATTAGTGTTTGTTAAACAACCTCCCAGATTTGAAGATCCTACAAAGCCTAATCATATGTATAAACTCTCCAAGGCTCTTTATGGTCTTAAACAAGCACCTCGTGCTTGGTATGAAAGACTTAGAGACTTCTTAATTTCAAAAGGCTTTAAAATTGGGAAAGTTGATACTACTTTATTTACTAAGAAAATTGGAAATGATTTCTTTGTATGTCAAATTTATGTTGATGACATCATATTTGGATCTACAAACCAAGATTTTTGCGAGGAATTTGGTAATATGATGTCCAGGGAATTTGAGGTGTCCTTGATAGGTGAACTAAGTTTCTTCCTCGGACTACAAGTTAAACAACTCAAGGAAGGAACTTTTGTCTGTCAAAGCAAATAAGTGAAGGACCTACTCAAGAAGTTCGGACTTGAAGAGGCAAAGCCAATCAAGACACCAATGGCCACAAACGGTCACCTTGTCTCTGACGAAGGAGGTAAACCGGTAGACTCAAAGCTTTATAGATATATAATTGGTAGTTTACTGTATCTTACTGCTTCTAGGCCCGATATTATGTTTAGTGTTTGTATGTGTGCAAGATTTCAAGCCTCTCCTAAAGAAAGTCATTTAATGGCCGTTAAGCGCATTTTGAGGTATCTAAAATATTCATCTAGTATAGGGTTGTGGTATCCAAAAGGTGCTAAATTTGAATTAATTGGATATTCTGATTTCGACTATGCGGGATGTAAAGTGGATAGAAAGAGCACATCTGGGAGTTGTCAACTATTAGGAAGATCTTTAGTCTCTTGGTCCTCCAAGAAACAAAACTCAGTAGCTCTATCAACCGCCGAAGCGGAATATGTTTCCGCGGGTAGTTGTTGTGCACACTTACTTTGGATGAGGCAAACATTGTTGGATTATGGAATAAAATTTGAAAAAGTGCCTCTTTTGTGTGATAATGAGAGTGCAGTAAAGATAGCCACAAATCCAGTTCAACACTCTCGGACCAAGTATATAGATATCCGACACCACTTCCTTAGAGATCATGTTAGTAAAGGTGATGTGGTGGTGGATAATGTGAGAACCTAAGATCAATTAGCGGATATATTCACTAAGCCCTTAGATGAAAGTCGTTTTTGTAAACTCCGAAATGAGCTTAAAGTCATTGATATATCAAATGTGGCTTGAAATGTTGAACTCATATTGGTTGTGCTTAAAGTGTTACTTGGTTGCATGAACTACTCTTTTTAGAGCATTTTAGGCTCCTTTATCAGCAATTGAGTAAAATGAACCAAAAATATATTAATTTGTAAGTTAAATACTTTCCCTTTGGTGATATTGTCTATATCTTACTTATAGTTATCTTATATATATCTTACATTATCTAAATCTCTTATGAGCATCAAATCAAACAAATCCCTCCAAGTTTTTCAGTCCTTCCAGCGGTCTAATCGAACCAATTGCGGTCTGACCGAATGCATCTCCAGAGAGCATCTCAAAATCCCTTCTTCCAGCGGTCTGACCGGTCTCTTGCCTACGGTTTGACCGAATTTTCACGACGAGAGACTTTTTATCCCGAATCTCTTGTCCTTTTTCACTTTCTTCCCCACTCTTGTCCCTTTCACTTGCACCTCAAATCTTTGGAATTTTCCTCTCCGGTCAAACCCTAGCGACGCACGGACAAACCGTTGATCAAGATCACCTCCAAACCATGTCTTCTAGGTATATTTCTCGGATTCTTCGTTTTTATCAAATTTTTCTTCCATATTTTGGGATTCCAAGAAATCTTGATAAACCTAGTGTTGAATCTGTGAAAAACCTAAAATTGATTCATTCACTTGATACTCTAAATGATTATCCTTGAGTATCAACTCTTTTTATGATCTAAAATCAAGTAAATCTCTGAAATCACCTCAAACCCTAACTCTACGGTTGCGCCAGTCTGACCACCCCTATTTCGGTCTGACCGACAGAAACAGCAGAGCCAGGGTTTGCTGATCTGTTGTCGTATCGATTCGCTTCATTCGTTCATGTCTCTTAGTATCTTACCTGCTGTATATCTTCCAAACCTTCTAGTGGTCGAGGTATTCAAGGAAATGTCTCCGTCCGGACAAACAAGAAGAAATTGGCGAAGCGGCCAAAATGAGCTCAACTGTCAAGCAGTAGTGACAGTCACGATGATGATTGGGTGCCATCGCCCGGAGACTCCGAAACAGAACAATCTTCTCACTGTGGCGGATCCTCGCACATGGGCATGGATATCGAGAGTGAGGATGATGAGATCAACGTGCATGCTTATCAAGGACCAAAGAAAAATTGGACGTCAAGTGATTATACGAAGGCTAGGACCTCCTACGCCTACAATCATGCAAATGATGCCACAACTCCTCACTTCCACTCGATGACCGAGCAGGATGCATTCTATGGGCATCTGATCCACAAGAACATTTTCAAGCACAAGTAGATCGAATGGGCGTATGTGGTGAATCAGCCCATCATGGCTCCCTTGGTGCTGATCTTCAAGGACATTGGACTCTATGACTTTGTGGAGCACAAATGCCCATGGAACGCCACTGCTATCCGACAGTTTTATGCTACGATCGAGATCATATGGGCAGAACAGAAGATCATGTGGATGACAGGCTCTAGGCGGTATGAGGCTTCTTTTGAGGAGTTTGCTGCGGCAAACAAGATAAATTATGAGGAAATGAAGGAGGGGATCAATATGGAGGATGAGGATTATCTCCATGAGGATGACTGGCTCCAGTTTTATGAGCAGCCGGGAGGTGGACAGCGGATCGTATCTGGCACTGTTACAGGTCTTAAAGTCCTCCCTGCTGTGGTCAACAAAATCATCCGAGCCACGATCCATCCAAAGAGTGGAAATCGAGAAGCGGTCCGAGATTACTATTGGAACTTCATTGACCACATCCTCAAGAGTCATCGGATCAACATTGTCACCTTCATCTTGAAGACAATTGAGGATGTCTCGGTAACCACTCTTCCGAACCTATACTTTGCTCCTTATATCATGTCGTTGCTGCTCCAGAAGACGAAGTTTCCTCACAGATCCTGTGATATCAGACATGTCGGCTATAAGCCGTTTAGTGTCAATCCGCGCGTCTTGGCTCGAGGCCATGGAGCACAGCCTCATCAGCAGCAGCAGCAGCCGGCTCAGCCTATGCCTCCTCCTCCTCAGCCTCAGGCACAGCAGCCAGCACAGGCTAGCCAAGCCCCCGCCTGGTTTTCACAGTTCCAGCAGCAGTTCCATCAGCCGATGATGGATCAGTTTGCTACACTACTCCAGGGGCTTGAGCTCGCACGCTCGGACTTGGCGGCATTGAATGATCAATTCCAGACCTTCTCGTCGCGCCAATATCAGTTTGAGCAGCGCTTCGACGCCTTCTCCGCTCACTTCTACACCCGATTCCCTCAGACTCCTCCTTTCCATCCTCCAGATGATGATGCTCCCGCCGATTCTTAGCTTTTATGGCAATTGATGCCAAAGGGGGAGAAGAACTTTAGATGAAAGAATGAAAGAATCTTTGATTTTTGATGTAAAGCTTTAATGAAAGCTTTAATGACTTTTGATACTTCATGTTATATGTGGATGAAACTTAGGGTGGATGACACTTTTGTGAGATTGTTACTTCATGTTATATGAGATGTGTTTTATGAGAGGTGTTTTGTGTTATTTTCATATGACCTTGTGATGTTGATATCATGTGTTGAATTGAATGTCTTATTTATGATCTTTGTGATGTTTTGAATACTCTTGTGATACTTCATGACTATATTGAGAATGAATTGAGATATCCTCTTATATACATGCTTGAACTCCACCAAAATGCCAAAATTCTCATATTCATACATTTAGGGGGAGTGTGTCTTTCTCTACTATGCTTATTGAAAAATCCTTTTAATGTTCAAAATTCAATCATCTACTCTTTATGTTGTCATCAATTACCAAAAAGGGGGAGATTGTAGTTTCTAGGCCCCTAAAGAGTGTTTTGGTAATTAATGGCAATTACAAATGTTGAACTAACGATACTTGTTAAGTTGTGTCAAGATCAAACTCAAAAGACAGGTTAATGAAAGGCAAAGAAAGAGCCACATGATGAAGAAAGGACATTGAGCAAAGAGGCAAAGGTACGGAATAGGGTCTTTTTCCGTTTTACCGATCTAAGGTGCTTAGAGAAGAATTTTGACCGGATTATAGGATAATTGCCGTACTATTAAGAGGAGCATGTGGTGTATCACGAGATAGTTCATCTATGTGCCACAAGTCATAAAAACAACTTGCATTGCATACTAGAAGATCATATACTTTGAAAATGCCTTGTTTCTTTCAATTCGGCCAAATTCAATCTTAGTCGGTCTGACCGATTTTTAGCCGATCTGATTGAATGTTGTTTCGGACTGACAGACGTTATGTCAAAGTTCTGAAATTTGTTGTGTTAATACAGTCTGACCGTTTGTTGGATCGGTCTGACCGAGTTTTTGAACTACGGTCTGACCGTGTGGCCGGTCTGTTCGTAATTATCGGCCTGACCGTAGAACATGTCCAGAAACCATGTCGTCTCTAGATGGTTTCACGGTCTGACCGCCTTTGGCACCGGTCTGACCGTGAGTGTGCCTGACAAGGGCAGGTGAGCATTAATTGCGCCTGTTTAATGCCTTTGCAATTGCAGCTGTTTGACCGCCAAGTGATTTTTTTCTCCCAACGGCTGGTAACGGCTATATTTATTGTGGGGGGTATAAATACTCCCATGCACGGTCCTGTTCATAACTTTTGGCATATTTGTGAACATTGTCATCATCTTTGAGAGCTAAAGTAAGTTTCATACACTCTAGGGTTCTAATTCTTGAATTTGAGAGAGTGTGCATTTGAGATCTTCTAGTGCATTGCATTTGGATCACTAAATCAACCTTGTAGCACTAGAAGAGCGATAAGTGATCATCACCGGCTTGTTACTCTTGGAGTTTGCCGGCTCCTAAACGGCTAGGAGGAAGGTTTTGGAGAGCTCTTCAAGGAAGATTGTGAAGAAGCCTCAAAACACCTTGTGAAAGGGTCGAGCACGCCTTGCCAGAGCGGTAAAGTGCATCATTAGTGAAATCGAGGTTTGGATAACTCATCACACTAATCCGGCTCGAGATCTAGGTCACTTCTTGAGAGAAGGTTGACTAGATAGAGGAGCGGTTAGAGATTTGAGTTTGCCTCAACGTGGATTAGGGGTGATCAGCAAATCACCGAGACCACGGGATATATTCTTGTGTTAAATTGATTATTGTTCATCTTGTTTTTAGCTATTTGCTCTCAATTGTTGTTAATTGTTTAATTAGGTGTTAAATTGTCAAAATCGCCTATTCACCTCCCCTCTAGTCGATATCCTAGATCCCTTTCACTGTCGCTGACGAGGAATGAGATCTCCACGGCGGTTCCGCTCATCAACCGCCGACGAGGAACGATGTGTGGACTGTGGAGTGTGCGTTGCGTGTGTCAGTGTGAATAAGGTTCCGCTCGTCTTTTTTCTTTTTTATTTATAATTTTATTTTATTTATATTATTTACTCCGTGTTTCTGTTTACTTACTACTACAGAATACAATATCACAGTCGATTCAAAATAGTCATCACAGACGGTTCTGAACCGTCAGTGATATTCGAGTCAGTGATAGTCCGAGTACTATCACTAATGGTTTTGAACCATCTGTGATATTGCCTATCACAGACGGTTTTGAGCTCAAAACCATCTATGATAATTTATCTTCAAAGATGGCTCTAAACTCAGAACCATCTGTGATGTTGATAATTTTTTTATGATTGCTTTGTTTTCTTGGCTAGCCTCAGGAATCATGCTAGTCATGCCCTTTATACATTAGCATTTCAGATATATATACACACACAACCAGCACTTGCACATATACATTTCAGCATTTCAGATATATAAATACACACAACCAGCACTTGCACGTATACATTTCAAGAATTTCAGTATATATATACATTTCAATAATTTGGGAAGAAATTTACAAATCTATGACAAGATGACATATTGCAAGATGCACTTAGAAAACAAGACATGAATCTCATCGCCAGGTACATTGCTCCGAGTCCTCGACCGGTTCATTTTGGCCCCTGAGTCATCAGTGTTGCATCTAGGCCTTTATGCCTAACCCTAATTTTGATGATTAATGAAAACAAAATGTTTCAAACTAACTGTGCTTTTGAGACTTTTTGATACAGAGCTCCATTGGGAAGATATGCGAGATGAACAAAATGAACCCAACGCAAAAGTGATAAAAGCACAAGTCAAGGACGAGACGCAAGTCACAAAATGCAAAGGACCTAAGGTAATCCGAATGTATTTCTACCGATGTCGGCATATGGAGTTGATCGGTGTAGGATTTTATTTTTAGATTTAACCGTACTATAAAGAGGAGTTGCAAGTCCTATCTACACCTCTGAATAAACCGAGAAATTACTAGGTGCATTGCATCTTTTCGGTTGGATTTGATTTGAACTTGTTTTGAAAGATTTGGTTTTCAGTTGAGTTTTTCATAGTAGAAGAGTTTTTCAACTTTCTAGAACGATCTGGATACATCTGGTTTTTGCTTCTGTTGACAAAAATGTATCCCTTAAAATTATCTTTCAAACGAGCTATTAAACTCTCAATTTGGACTTATGGTTTTAAAGTTATGATTATTTTTGTTCATACTGATTGTCAGTTTGAATGTCAATTTGTATTATCAGTTTCCATATATGACCACAAACGGCTAGCAAAGTTTTATCCGTGATTTTTGTCAGCCATTGAGTTTGGAACTGACTATCAGTTCCTCATACTGACTATCAGTTCCTCATACTGACTATCAGTTTGCACTGATTTGTTTCCATTTTCGACCTCAAACGGCTAGCTGAGTTTGCTCCGGATTTTACTTCTCTCTGGTCGTGACCCAAACTGACTGCCAGTTTGAGTTGCTGATTTTCAGCTCGAGCTCTAACGGTTCTTTTGATTGTTGAGGCTATAAATAGGGGCTTTGAGCATTGGTTTCACACAACAAGCAGCCCATCATTCTTATACACTCTTGAGCTTTAGTCTTCTACACAAAATCTTGATCTCTTGATCAAGTCGAGTGTTTCTGAGATCCACCGAGCATTTCAGTTCATAGCATTTGCATACTCATAGTTTCTCGGTGCGTGTTTGGAGCTCTAGAGAAGACCTTACTGCTTATTACTCTTGGTGAGCGCCCTCACCTAGACAGTTTGGAGGCATGGCCGTTGATCTCTTCAGTTCGGAGTTTGTCAGAGAGACTCGGCGTGTTGTAAAAGGCATCGGTGTTCGCCTTTCCGGACTGGACAAGGAGCAACCACTAGTGGATAATATCCTTTGTGGATATTGGAGCAAGACTCAATTTACTTGAGTGCTTCAATGATGATTAGGGGAGACTGGGCGAGTCTCTGAGACCTCGGTAAAAAAATCATTGTATTCGTTTTCTCCCTTTCTAATATAATTGTTATTTGTTCTTGAATTCTTTATTTGTTAAAATCTGTTTTAAATTGAAGTTTTTAAAAGCCTCCTATTCCCCCCTCTAGTCGGCATCCTTGATCCTACAATCAGCATCCCAAATCCTGAAACTTTCAACCCTAATTTGCTCAAAGTGTCCACCACATGAATTATAGTACACAAACCTAGCATATGGAATTGTATTAGTTGCTAACATACAGGAGGAGGAGGAGAGGGAGAGGGAGGAGGGGCACCTGAGACATTGGAGGTAGGGAGGTTGGGTCAGAGGTGGCCAGGAGGAGGCGCCGGAGGTCGGGAGGAGTAGCCGGAGGAGGAGGCACTAGAGGTAGGGAGAGTTAGGGCAAGTGAAGTGAAAAGTCATAAAGTGTGGAAATGAGCGGGACGAAACCCGCCTTAAATTCTATAGAGCGTGGTTCAGATTGTAAACTATTACAGACGGTTTTGAGCTCAGAACTGTCTGTGATAATTACTATCATAGGCGGTTCTAAGGTCAGAACCGTCTATGATAGTGCCAGATTATCAACAATTCAATTCAAAAATTGCAAGCCTGAAAAATAGTCCCAAGCTAGTCTATGTTGTTGCTGGCCTAAATTTGTTTGTGACCCAGTTCAAGCAACACGAAGCACACAACTCAGCAAAGGACTCAAAAGAGGCAATCACTTCACTTCTGTTTTTTTCTTTTTTTTTTTTGCAATCCGACCAAGGAATCACAAGTTTAAGGTCAGGACACAAGGATTACACAAATTTGAAGCAAGAAAAACTCAAACTAGATGCAAAAGATCGACAAAAATGGTTGCCAAAACTTCGGAGGCTGTTTTGAGGCCCTAAACGACGTTTTTTGGGGTTCGTTCGGATGCGCGTACATAGCTGTGAGTTTGCTGTCGAAAGAGCACTGATTTTGGACTTATGGATTTTCAAAAATAGCTTTTTGTAAGCTTTCCAACGGGCCCTCACCTTTTCACTGGTAATCACCCAATTCCCCAAAACCACCACTGTCTCACCACGGTTAGCGAGCTCTGGTTGTTGGAGCCGCCACTCGACTCACTTGAGTTCCTCGCCACTTTTTCTGTTGACTCCATTACTCGTCGCCTTGTTGTTGCCAGTGAGCTTTGAGCACCGCTCCCATGTGTAGCTTCTAGGCCCCTATAGAGTGTTTTAATAATTAATGACAACTACAAATGCTATACTAACGTTACCTGCCTAGTTGTGTCAAGAAGATACTTAAAAGACAGGTTAATGAAAGGCAAATAAAGAGCATCATGATAAAGAAAGGGCATTGATCAAAAGGGCAAAGGTACGAAATAGGATCTTTTCCATTTTTACCGGTCTAAGGTGATTAGAGAAGAATTTTGACCGAATTTTAGGATAGTTGCCGTACTATTAAGAGGAGCATGTGGTGTATCACAAAATACTTCATCTATGTGCCACAAATCATAAAATCAACTTGCATTGCATACTAGAAGGTCACATCCTTTGAGAATGCTTATTTCAGCTCATTTCTGTCTCAGTCGGTCTGACCGTTTGTTAGGCCGGTCTGACCGAGAAATCAGTCTGACCGAGATGTAAACTACGGTCTGACCGATTGGCCGGTCTGTCCGTAGTAGAGACCAAGGTCAGACTCCTAGAACCCCTTGTTTTATCCTTCTGGTATTTTGAGCTATTACGGTCTGACCGTTTGTTAGACCGGTCTGACCGCGAAATCGGTCTGACCGTGTTTTTGAACTGCGGTCTGACCGTTTGGCCGGTCTGTCCGTATATATCGGCCTGACCGTATAAGGTGTCCAGAAACTATGTCATCTCTGGACAGTTTCACGGTCTGACCGAAATATACTCCGGTCTGACCGTATGTGTGCCTGACAAGGGCAGTTGAGCATTTATTGCGCCTGTTTAATGCCGTTGCAATTGCGGCGGTCTGACCGAGCTTGTGCCTGCGGTCTGACCGCCAGGTGATCTTTTTCTCCCAACGGCCTGTAACGGCTATATTAATTGTGGGGGGTATATATACTCCCATGCACGGCCCTGTTCAGGACTTTTGGCATAATATTGAGCATTGTCATCATCCTTGAGAGCCTAAGCTTGTTTCATACACTCTAGGGTTCAAATTCCCGAATTTGTGAGAGTGTGCATTTGAGATCTTCTAGTGCATTGCATTTAGATCATTAAATCAATCTTGTGGCACTAGAAGAAGGCTAAGTGATCATCACCGGCTTGTTACTCTTGGAGTTTGCCGGCTCCTAGACGGCTAGGAGAAAGGTTTTGAAGAGCTCTTCAAGGAAGATTGTGAAGAAGCTTCAAAACGTCTTGTGAAAGGTTGAGCACGCCTTGCCGGAGCGGTAAAGTGCATCCTTAGTGAAATCGAGGTTTGGATAACTCATCACACTAGTCCGGCTCAAGATCTAGGTCACTTCTCGAGAGAAGGTTGACTAGATAGAGGAGCGGTTAGAGATTTGAGTTTGCCTCAACGTGGATTAGGGGTGATTGGCAAATCACCGAGACCACGGGATATATCTTTGGGTTGAAATTGCTCTTTGTTCATCGTGTGTTATTTAATTTGCTCTCATTTACTACAAATTGTTTGATTTATTGTAATTTGCTAAAATCGCCTATTCACCCCCCTCTAGTCGATATCCTAGATCCTTTTCAATTGGTATCAGAGCAAGGACTCCATTTTAGAGGATTTAACCATCCCGGAGTAGGATAAAGATGGCTAGTGAGGGTCGGATCAATATTGGTAAACCACCACTCTTTGATGGATCTAACTATACTTATTGGAAAACTAGAATGATGGTCTATCTTAAAGCCATGGGTGGAAAGATTTGGAAAGTGGTGGATGAGGGGTTTGCAATTCTTGATGAAGATGACATGTCCAACTTAGATAGAGATAATGCCTTAGCTAATGCTCAAGCCATGAATGTTCTTTATAGTGCTCTAAATCTAGGTGAATTTAATAGAATTTGTAAACTTGAAACGGCCCATGATATTTGGAGAAATCTTATGGATATTCATGAAGGAACCTCGATGGTCAAGGATGCTAAACTATTTATCCATAAGGGCCAATTTGAAAAGTTTGTCATGTTGCCCAATGAAGATGTATCGGAGATGTTTAACCGATTAAATAACATCGTAAATGAGTTAAAAGGGCTTGGTATGGATGTCACAAACGTAGAGTTTTGTCATAAGTTTCTTAGAGCTTTACCTTCTAAATATGATACAATTGTAACCTTACTTGTGCGTTCGAACTTGAAGAGTGTGACTCCGTTGGAAGTCTTGAGTGAGATTCTCACTCATGATATATTCAAGAAGTCTCAAGAAGAAGTGAAAGATGAGGCTTCCGACTCCAAGAAGAAGAACATTGCACTCAAAGCTCAAGTCTCCAAAAGGGAAGACAATGAAGAGGAAAGTGATGAGAGAGACACCGATGAGGAAATGGCTCTCTTCGTGAGAAAATTCAAGCGGTTCATGAAGAAAAGATATCAAGGGAAATCTTTCAAGAAAGGACAAACATCCAAGAGGAACCCATTTGAAGAGAGAAGATGTTTTGAGTGCGGTGAAAAGGGTCACATCTCCACACAATGCAAAAATAAGGAAGAAGAAAAATCAATGAAGAAGAAGAAGTACGAAAAGGAAGGAGAAAGCAAGAAAAAGGTTTTCAAGAAATATTATAAGAAGAAGGATGGACAAGCTTGCTTCATTGAGTGGGATTCGGATGCTTCAAGTTCCGATTCCGATGATGAAGATGAAGCGTCACCCAAAGGACTCGCCGGGGTAGCTATCAAGGAAGCCTCATCTCTATTCTCCACTCATCATTGCCTCATGGCTAAAGGAGAATCAAAGGTATCTTGTGATGAAAATGAATATACTTATGATGACCTAGTTGAGATGATCACTGATTTTGATGACTATATGAGTAAGGAAAAAGAAAAATTCAAGGAATTGAAGAAGAGATACAAAGCTCTTCAAAATTCCTATGAGGAGCTAAACACATCTCATGAGAGTCTCAAAGAAACTCATGAGATGCTCAAGGAAGCTCATGACTCTCTAATTACTCATAAAGCCAACAAATCAAGTAATGACATAGGCATCACTTGCAATATTTTGAATGATTTGCCCATAATGTCTACTTCTAGCATATCTACTTCGTGTGAAGACTTAATTGAATACCCATCAAAACCTAAAATTGATGATAATGTGCTTAGTCTTGAAAACAATGAACTTAAGGATAAAATTGAAAAACTAACCAATGACCTAGATAAATGCTATGTAGGAGAATCAAAATTAAGACATCTTCTAGATAGTCAAAGATTTTCCTTACGAAAAGAAGGACTAGGTTTCATTCCCAAAAAGGGTAAACATGCTTTTGTTCCATCTAAAACCATTTTTGTAAAAGAAAAGGGATATTGTAACAAATGTAAAAATTTAGGTCACATTGAAAAGAATTGCCATGCTAACAAAAGCATTTCATCTCTTATATTCAATTCTTGCTATGTATTGAAGAAAATGAACAATGGCGACATTAAAGCCAAATTTGTTGGAACCACGATCATTGGTGCCAAAAAGAAAGCCATTTGGGTCCCAAAATCCTTGGTAACTAACCTCCAAGGACCCAAAAAGGTTTGGGTACCTAAAAAGACCTAACTTTGTTTTGTAGGTCAATTACAAGGCGGGAGGACAACATTGGGTGCTCGATAGTGGATGCACTCAACACATGACCGGTAATCACAACATGTTCTCCTCACTAAATAACAAAGGTGCGGAATATGACAAGATCACGTTTGGAGACAATAGTAAAAGAAAGGTAAAAGGTTTAGGTAAAATTGCCATCTCAAACGACCTCTCCATATCTAATGTATTCCTTGTTGAATCTCTAAACTTCAACCTCTTATCCGTAGCTCAACTTTGTGATCTTGGATTCATATGTGCTTTTTATCCAAAAGAAGTAATTATCACTAGCATTGTTGACAATAAGTTGATTTTCAAAGGTTTTAGACATGGCAACCTCTACTTGGTTGATTTCAATTCAAATGATACTAATCTTGGTACATGCTTGTTTACAAAATCTTCTAAAGGTTGGCTATGGCATAGAAGGCTTGGGCATGTTGGAATGAAACAACTAAATAGACTAGTTAAACATGATTTGGTTGTTGGATTAAAAGATGTAAAGTTTGAAAAAGATAAATTGTGTAGTGCTTGCCAAGCCGGAAAACAAGTTGCAAACTCACACCCAACTAAAAGCACAATGTCTACTTCGAGTCCACTTGAACTATTGCATATGGATTTATTTGGTCCAACTACTTTTGTGAGCATTGGTGGCAATAGTTATTGTCTTGTCATTGTAGATGATTTTTCTAGATATACATGGATATTCTTCTTACATGATAAGTCAATTGTGTTTAACACTTTCAAAAGCTTTGCTCAAAGGGCCAAAATGAATTTAGCTTCAAGATCAAAAAAGTGAGAAGTGACAACGGCTCCGAATTCAAGAACACCAAGGTTGAAAATTGGTGTGATGATAAAGGTATCAAACATGAGTTTTCGGCCAAGTATACACCGGAGCAAAATGGAGTAGTTGAACGAAAGAACCAGACATTGATAGATATGGCAAGGTCTATGCTTTCGGAGTACAATGTTTCGGACACCTTTTGGGCCGAAGCAATCAACACCGCGTGCCATGCATCAAATCGTCTTTATTGTCATCGACTACTAAAGAAAACTCCTTATGAGCTTCTCATTGGAAGGAAACCAAACATTTCCTACTTCCGAGTGTTTGGGTGTAAGTGTTATATCTTGCGGAAATGTACACGCTTATCTAAATTTCAAAGTAAATGTGATGTAGGATTTGTGTTAGGATACTCATCAAATAGCAAAGCCTATCGTGTCTACAACCAAAACTCCGGTTTGGTTGAGGAGACACATGATGTTGAATTTGATGAGACTAACGGCTCTCAAGAGGAGCAAGACAATTTGGATGATGTAGGTAATGAAGGGTTGAGAGTGGCAATGAAGAATATGACCATTGGGGATATCAAGCCGAAAGAAGATAGTGATCAAGATGAAGCTCCATCCACTCAAGCTATCCCCTCTTCATCAACTCCTCAACACGAAGATCAAATAGTTGAAGTGGTCAATGTGGAAGACTCCTCTCAACAACAACCGGAAGTACCTTCTACCTCTACTTCACAAATCCCGGTTGACCATCCGAGAATTCATCACTCAATTTCCAAAGATCACCCCGTCGATCAAATTGTTGGTGACTTGTGTAAGGGTGTCCAAACTCGTTCTCGTCTTGCTTCATTTTGTGAAAATTACTCCTTTGTTTCCTCTTTTGAGCCCACACTTGTAGATGAAGCTTTAAAAGATCCGGATTGGGTGAATGCTATGCATGAAGAATTAAACAACTTCACCCGCAACAATGTGTGGGAATTGGCAGAAGAACCAAATCCGGATGAGCATAATGTCATTGGAACCAAATGGATTTTCAAGAATAAACAAGATGCAAACGGAGTGGTAGTAAGAAACAAGGCAAGATTGGTGGCTCAAGGATACACTCAAGTTGAAGGTTTGGACTTCGGTGAAACCTTTGCTCCCGTAGCTAGACTTGAGGCTATTAGAATCTTACTTGCTTTTGCTTCATCTCATAATATTAAACTATATCAAATGGATGTCAAAAGTGCATTTTTAAATGAAAAAATTAATGAGTTAGTATTTGTTAAACAACCTCCCGGATTTGAAGATCCTACAAAGCCAAATCATGTGTATAAACTCTCCAAGACTCTTTATGGTCTTAAACAAGCACCTCGTGCTTGGTATGAAAGACTTAGAGACTTTTTAATTTCAAAAGGTTTTAAAATTGGGAAAGTTGATACTACATTGTTTACTAAGAAAATTGGAAATGATTTCTTTGTATGTCAAATTTATGTTGATGACATCATATTTGGATCTACTAACCATGATTTTTGTGAGGAATTTGGTAATATGATGTCCAGAGAATTTGAAATGTCTTTGATAGGTGAACTAAGTTTCTTTCTCGGACTACAAGTCAAACAACTCAAGGAAGGAACCTTCATCAGTCAAAGCAAGTATGTGAAGGACCTACTCAAGAAGTTCGGACTTGAAGAAGCAAAGCCAATCAAGACACCAATGGCTACAAACGGTCACCTTGTCTCTGACGAAGAAGGTAAACCGGCAGACTCAAAGCTTTATAGATCTATGATTGGTAGTCTGTTGTATCTTACTGCTTCTAGGCCCGATATTATGTTTAGTGTGTGTATGTGTGCAAGATTTCAAGCCTCTCCTAAAGAAAGTCATTTAATGGCCGTTAAGCGCATTTTGAGGTATCTAAAATATTCTTCTAGCATAGGGTTGTGGTATCCTAAAGGTGCAAAATTCGAATTAATTGGATATTCTGATTCCGATTATGCGGGTTGTAAAGTAGATAGAAAAAGCACCTCAGGCAGTTGTCAACTATTAGGAAGATCTTTAGTATCTTGGTCCTCTAAGAAACAAAACTCTGTAGCATTATCAACCGCCGAAGCGGAATATGTTTCCACGGGTAGTTGTTGTGCACAATTGCTTTGGATGAGGCAAACATTGTTGGATTATGGAATAAAATTTGAAAAAGTGCCTCTTTTGTGTGATAATGAGAGTGCGGTGAAAATAGCCACAAATCCGGTTCAACACTCTCGGACCAAGCATATAGATATTCGACACCACTTCCTTAGAGATCATGTTAGCAAAGGTGATGTGGTGGTGGAAAATGTGAGAACCGAAGATCAATTAGCGGATATATTCACTAAGCCCTTGGATGAAAGTTCTTTTTGCAAACTTCGAAATGAGCTTAACGTCATTGATATCTCAAATGTGGCTTGAAATGTTGAACTCATATGAAATGTGCTTAGAGTATTACTTGGTTGCTTGAACTTCCTCTTTTAGAGGTTTTTAGGCTCCTTTTTCGGCAATTGAGTAAAATGAACCAAAAATTTGTTAAGTTGTAAGAAAAACACTTCCCCTTTTGGTGACATTGCCCATATTTTACTTATAATTATCTTATAGTTATATATGTCTCTCTCAATATCTCTTGAGCTTCAAATCAATCAAAATCTTCCAAGAAATTCAGTCCTTCCAGCGGTCTGACCGAACCATATGCGGTCTAACCGAATGCATCTCCAGAGAGCATCTTAGATTCCTGCTTCCAACGGTCTGACCGGTACCCTTTCTACGGTCTGACCGAATTTTCATGACCAGAGACCTTTTTAACCCGAATCTCTTGTCCTTTTTGCCTTTCTTCCCCACTTCTGTCTCTTTCACGTGCGCCTCAAATTTTTGGATTCTTCCTCTCCGGTCAAACCCTCATCAAGCTCGGACAAACCGTGGTTCAAAGATCATCATCAAATCATGTCTTCTAGGTACATTGCTCAGATTCCTCTTTGTTTTTCATTTTCTCTTCTGTTCATCTAGAGGTTTAGGGCAAATGTGATGAATCTGGTCCAAATCTGTTTTTCTCTTGAAATTGATTCATCCAGTTGATGCAATGAGTAGTCTCACACATATATCTATCTACATTGCACCCTAGAATCAACAAAATCCCAGAAATCAGGCCAAACCCTAACTCTACGGTTGCGCCAGTCTGACCGCCCCTGTTTTGGTCTGACTGACTGCACCAGCAGAGCCAGGATGTACAGTTCTGTTATCATCTCTTTTCTCATCATGCTTTCCTATTTCTTGTATCTTACCTGCTGTATATCTTCCAAATCGTATAGTGGTCGAGGTACTCAAGGCGCTGCCTCCATTCGGACCAACAAGAAGAAATTGGCTAAGCGGCCGAAAAGGGTTCTACCCTCGAGTAGCAGCGACAGTCACGATGACGACTGGGTACCCTCGGCCGGTGATTCAGAGACAGAGCAGTCATCTCATCGGGGTGGATCTTCTCATGTGGGCATGGACATCAAAAGTGAGGACGATGAAATAAATGTCCACGCTTATCAAGGCCCGAAGAAGAACTGGACGTCGAGCGACTACACGAAGGCGAGGACCACCTATGCCTACGATCATGCAAATGACGCCACGACGCCTCACTTCTACACGATGACGCAGCAGGATGCCTTCTATGGTCATTTGGTCCACAAAAACATCTTCGAACACAAATGGATCGAATGGGCCTATGTTGTAAATCAGCCCATCATGGCTCCCTTGGTGCAGATCTTCAAGGATATAGGGCTGTATGACTTTGTGGAGCACAAGTGCCCATGGAACGCCACTGCCATCAGACAGTTCTATGCTACAGTTGAGATCAAATGGGCGGACCAGCAGATTATATGGATGACAGGGTCTAGGCGCTATCAGGCCACCTTTGAGGAGTTTGCTGCGCAAACAAGCTAAACTATGAAGAGCTGAAGGAGGGGATCGACATGGAGGAAGAGGATTACCTCCATGAGGACGACTGGCTCCAGTTCTATGAGCAGCCGGGAGGTGGACAGCGGATTGTACCTGGTACTGTTACCGGTCTCAAAGTCCTCCCCGCTGTAGTCAACAAAATTGTACGAGCCACGGTCCATCCAAAGAGTGGAAACCGAGAAACGGTCCGGGATTACTACTGGAACTTCATCGACCACATCCTCCAGAGTCATCGGATCAACATTGTCTCCTTCATATTGAAGACAATTGAGGATGTCTCGGCGGCCACTCTGCCAAATCTCTACTATGCTCCATATATCATGTCTTTGCTGCTCTAGAAGACAAAGTTTCCTCGCGGTTCTTGCGACATCAGGCATCTTGGCTATAAGCCGTTCAGTGTCAACCCGCGCGTCTTAGCTCGAGGCCAAGGAGCACAGCATCAGCAGCAGCCGGCTCAGCCTATGCCTCCTCCTCCTCCACCTCAGGCTCAGCAGGCACCTCAGTCGAGCCAAGCCCCCGCCTGGTTCTCTCAGTTCCAGCAGCAGTTCCATCAGCCCATGATGGATCAGTTTGCTACTCTTCTCCAGGGGCTTGAGCTCACTCGTTCGGACTTGGCGGCCTTGCATGATCAGTTCCAGACCTTCTCTTCGCGCCAGGATCAGTTCGAGCAGCGCTTCGACACCTTCTCCACTCACTTCTACACTCGTTTCCCACAGACTCCTCCTCACCATCCTCCCGATGATGATGCTCCAGCTGATTCTTAGTTTTTTATGGCAATTGATGCCAAAGGGGGAGAGAGAAGAGAGTAGAAGAGTAGGAGAGAGATGAACCTTAAATGTAATTGAAAACTCTTGGATGAAAGAACTTTTGGTATATAGAAGTTTTATTTTAACTTGTTTAATTGAATGTCTAGTTTATGACTTATGTTGGATGACTCACTTGTGAGATTGGTACTTCTTTGAATATGAGATATGTGTATAATAGTTACATATGACCTTGTGATTATGATATCATGTGTAGAATTGAATGTCTTATTTGTGATACTTCATGATTCTATAGTGGATGAATTGAGATTGCATCTTATTCACATGCTTGAACTCCACTAAAATACCAAAATTCTCTTATTCATACATTTAGGGGGAGTGTCTTATTCTTCGATGCTTATTGTAAAATTCTCTTTATGCTTAAAACTCTTTCATCTACTCTTTATGTTGTCATCAATTACCAAAAAGGGGGAGATTGTAGCTTCTAGACCCCTATAGAGTGTTTTAATAATTAATGACAACTACAAATGCTATACTAACGTTACCTGCCTAGTTGTGTCAAGAAGATACTTAAAAGACAGGTTAATGAAAGGCAAAGAAAGAGCATCATGATGAAGAAAGGACATTGATCAAAAGGACAAAGGTACGAAATAGGATCTTTTCCATTTTTACCGGTCTAAGGTGATTAGAGAAGAATTTTGACCGGATTTTAGGATAGTTGCCGTACTATTAAGAGGAGCATGTGGTGTATCACAAAATACTTCATCTATGTGCCACAAATCATAAAATCAACTTGCATTGCATACTAGAAGGTCACATCCTTTGAGAATGCTTATTTCAGCTCATTTCTGTTTCAGTCGGTCTGACCTTTTGTTAGGCCGGTCTGACCGAGTTGTAAACTACGGTCTGACCGATTGGCCGGTCTGTCCGTAGTAGAGACCAAGGTCAGACTCCTGGAACCTCTTGTTTTATCCTTCTGGTATTTTGAGCTATTACGGTCTGACCGTTTGTTAGACCGGTCTGACCGCGAAATCGGTCTGACCGTGTTTTTGAACTGCGGTCTGACCGTTTGGCCGGTCTGTCCGTATATATCGGCCTGACCGTATAAGGTGTCCAGAAACTATGTCGTCTCTGGACAGTTTCACGGTCTGACCGAAATATACTCCGGTCTGACCGTATGTGTGCCTGACAAGGGCAGTTGAGCATTTATTGCGCCTGTTTAATGCCGTTGCAATTGCGGCAGTCTGACCGAGCTTGTGCCTACGGTCTGACCGCCAGGTGATCTTTTTCTCCCAACGGCCTGTAACGGCTATATTAATTGTGGGGGGTATATATACTCCCATGCACGGCCCTGTTCAAGACTTTTGGCATAATCTTGAGTATTGTCATCATCCTTGAGAGCCTAAGCTTGTTTCATACACTCTAGGGTTCAAATTCTCGAATTTGTGAGAGTGTGCATTTGAGATCTTCTAGTGCATTGCATTTAGATCATTAAATCAATCTTGTGGCACTAGAAGAAGGCTAAGTGATCATCACCGGCTTGTTACTCTTGGAATTTGCCGGCTCCTAGATGGCTAGGAGAAAAGTTTTGAAGAGCTCTTCAAGGAAGATTGTGAAGAAGCTTCAAAACGTCTTGTGAAAGGTTGAGCACGCCTTGCCGGAGCGGTAAAGTGCATCCTTAGTGAAATCGAGGTTTGGATAACTCATCACACTAGTCCGGCTCAAGATCTAGGTCACTTCTCGAGAGAAGGTTGACTAGATAGAGGAGCGGTTAGAGATTTGAATTTGCCTCAACGTGGATTAGGGGTGATCGGCAAATCACCGAGACCACGGGATATATCCTTGGGTTGAAATTGCTCTTTGTTCATCGTGTGTTATTTAATTTGCTCTCATTTACTACAAATTGTTTGATTTATTGTAATTTGCTAAAATCGCCTATTCACCCCCCTCTAGTCGATATCCTAGATCCTTTTCACCATGGCATGAAAGTCGACGGTCCAACAAGACTACGTTGTGCTTGGCCACTGCCTAACACAGCCAATGAGGTCGAAGGTGTGGATCTGTGGCTACATTGTGCTTGCCCGGCATGGCTCACCACTTTGCGTCGTCGGCAAGGTCGGGAGCACAGATCATCTGTTGTGGCTCATTGCCTCGTGTCGTTGATGAAGTCAGGGAACGAATTAGCGGCCTCATCACGTGTGATCGCTGGTAAGGTGGTGGGGGTGGATCAACGGTCCCGTCGCGCACGAGTGCCGTGGCTCACCGCTGTTGATGAGGTCGGGGAGCAAATCTGCTGGAGAAGAAGCATCACCAGAGAAGATAGCCAACCGAAAAAGAAGCATCATCGAATGACAGAAGTGAGGAAGATAAGGGTAAAAAGTCTAAAAGTGGTAAAAACATAAACAAAGCAAATTTTGAAGGATGTTTTACTGATCCAAAATATTTAATTGGTATTTTGTTAAAATAGACTTTTCATGTGACATAGAGTTAATTACCTTTTATAAAAAGTTTTGACTTTTCTTACACATCCGATTTGGCTTAAATCGAAATCGAGGCCAAGTCTGGGGGTGGGCGGGGTTTGTTAGGCTACCTCCAACGGCAGCACGAAGGGCGGCTCGCGTCGATGGAGGCAGAGGCTTGCTTGCCGCTTGCTCGGCGTGATGGGACGCACGAGTTCTTCGGGCGGAGGCAAGTGTGAGGCGAGGTCGCGGCGACGAACGCGTCGCCGTTGGAGGAGGAAGACGACGCTTTGTCTCGCCCGCGCTATGGGCCCCACCGAGTAATAAAGCAGCAAACCGTACCCATTTAAAAATTAAACTGACAGGTGGGTCCACGAAACAAATGGCCCTACATGTCATTGAGAAGTGTTGACGGTACGCACGTCAAAAGAAACCGGACGCATGGGGCCACCACTGCCGTAGTACGCTTTGTCAGAAAGTGTGTTACCGATCAATACTTCAGCCACAGTCACTGACAAGTGGGACTACGAAACAAATGGCCCCACATGTCAGTCAGTGGGTCAGATATAATCTCGTACACACGTGAGCGACGCATGTGGGCCCCATCGAACGCGGTTTACGTGTGAGTGCGCCAACCCTTTTGTTTTCCCGTACGCCTGCGGTTTGCTGCTTTGTGACTGACGTGTGGGCCCAGTTATGATTGGCCCCATATGTCAGTGTAACATAAAATGTTTTCCCAGGTGTTAGTGCAAAGAAATTTTTTGGTAGGGTCCGGATGTCAGTGAAACGAATTGTTTAATAAAGTTATAATATTTTATTTGTTTGTTTTAAGAGTTCAATAAGAGCCGAGTAAGAGCCAAACTGTTGGAGGGTTGGCTCTTGCTTGACTTTCTGAGATAATTTTTTTATATGTGACAGTGAATATATTATTTAAGAGTTAAGATAAAATCGAGAGAATTGGAGATAGTCTTATGGCCACAATGATACATTGCTTCCTATTTCCTAAGAGCAGCCAAGAGCAACTACAATCCTAAAAGCAGCCACAGAGCAACTCCAATCCTCCACCACACCACACCGCAACGCCGCAGTGCCATGTCGTTGAAACCCAATCCCCTCTCCCTGAGCGTTCCGGACCCCGTCCTGGAGCGCTGGCTCCGCGACTCCGGCTACCTCGACCTCCTGGACTCCTCCTCCTCCTCCTCCTCCTCCGCTTCCCCTCCCACCGCCCTTGCCACTTCCACCACCTCCTCTTCTGACTTGCTCTCCAGCGTCCTCTCGTTGGCCCGCACGCTCGCCTCGCTCGTGACCCTCAACCCCTTCGCGCGCCTCACCGCCGCCGACCTCGCCGAGCCCACCCCGTCCTGGTCCCTCGCGTTCGTCGGCCCCGCCGGCGCCGCCTCCTACTCCTGGCCCCCCACCCCCACCCAGGCCCGCCTCCGCGTCCACGAGAACGTCCGCCGCTACGCCCGCAACTACGCCGCCCTCTCCATCCTCCTCTTCGCCTGCTGCCTGTATGCCTCTCTCTCTCTCTCTCTCTCTCTCTGGGGTTGGTGTTTGAGACTTGTTGATGGGGGGCAGGTACCGGATGCCGATGGCGCTTCTGGGGCTGCTGGCCAGCCTCGCTGTGTGGGAGGGCGTCCGGTTCTGCCGGGAGCGGTGGGAGCTCGTCAGGCGGGTGCCGGGCCTTCGGCAAGCTCTTCCGCACATGGCGCAGATTGGTAAGCAGTTTAGATTAATTCAGTTTGTGGTAGTTGTTTCCATTCCTCAGAGAATCTGTCCTGGGCTTCTGGCACCAACACAATTGAAGGGGGTTGATTAGAAGTGGGTAAAGTAAAATAGTGCTCAGGAGTTACATAATTGGTAGTCAGAGGAGTGAGTAGTTTGGTTTATGTGCGTTGTTTCATTTCTTAGAGAAGGAGTGTTTGCAAAGTCTGTCCTGGTCTCCTGCACCAACACAATTTATGGGTTGATTATTAGAGGGTAAAGTAAAAGAGTGATCATGGAGTTGGCATAATTGGTAGTGAGAGGGCTGGGTTGTCCTAAGTTGCATCTAGAATAGGTGCGTGAAGAACTTGTGAATCTCCACCCCGATAACTTGCTGACATGGAGAAATTTCAGTCCTTTAAGCCTTTTTATTGCCTTAGGATCAAATGGTCCGGCAAATAAGCATTTGATTTATTTAATGAGAGGTAATTCAGGGGATACAACTTGTGATGTTTGTCATCTTTCCTAAGTCTATGACATGGGGAAACAGCACGGCTGACCTTTTGGAAATGCAATTGGAACATGACAGTAACATCAACCGGCTATTTGGCACTAAAACCATGAAAACAACCCCCTCCAGCTCTGTGTGGGGTATCACTTCACCTGTATGGTTGCTGATTGCTTACATAATGATATCTTGCTCCCGTTTAATTAAAAAATTTAACCTTTTTCCTGTCACATTGGTGTTGTCCTTGCCAGCACTATCTCATTTTTTAACTGTTGATCTCAATTTTAACAGCCCAAAACAAGACATGTATGAAATAAGCTTGCCTTTTTTATTTAGCTCAGTTGGTATGAAATCTAGATGCTTACAGTTTGCTTTTAGGTTCATTCTTGATACTATTGTATTTTTTATTTTTTTTAGAGTTGTATGTTTTAAAAAAACAAATGTATATCCTCATTTTTTTAGCTAATTAAACTTAAAATGAATTGAAATTAGACTTGAAATTATGAATAAAGTCTTTAATTGGACTACCCTTTAATTTTATAAAAATGCCGATCTTCATTGCACTAGAAAGGGCACCAAAAAAAGAGTGTAAAGCCCAAAATCTTGTAATTGGTTCCTTTAAGGATGCAGGGACTGGGATACTCTAGGGAGTTTTTAATGATATAACTTCTGTTGTAAAGCATGTGATTTATCTTTTTAGGCCTTTTTTGTTATAGAAAATGAGAGGCAGTTATTAATATATCCCTAAAACACTTTCAGTTAACAGTTATTACTGCACCTTCTGGCTGTTTTGTTCCATATCTGTTTCTGCACCCAATTTGCTTACCAACAGGCACATATGCTAACCCAACTAAACAAGTGGATAAAGAAGGTGTATAAGATATTTTATCCTAAATGTAAAAGGATAATTTATCACGAGTAATTAATTTTTCAAACCAAATTCTATTGTGGTTTGATACTCACCCACCTGCTCTTGCTCTTTTTGCTTTCTTAGGAATAGTTTCACTTCCATTTGACTTCCATCTGAAAGGAAACTCATCTGATGAAGTTTTATCTAGAAGTCCAATTTATGCTAATTTTTTTCCATGCCAAGTACATGATAAACAATGCATACAAGTTTGCTATTTCTCAAGGTTTGTCTCTCAAAATGTTGCTGAAAGCAAGATAATAAGATTGTGCTTCTTTTTTTGTTTCTCCCCGAATATAAGTGGCGAGAGCTTTATCAAAATGCCTGCATGTAGAGCTAGCTAACTAGATAATGTATAATTGGCTAATACTTTAAATGCAACATAGATTTAGCGAAGGTCAGTCAGATTGATGTGTTAAGCGGCATATCTTGAAACTTTGAATATGTATCAGATTGGTCACTTACACTTTGGGGTGGATTCTGTTTTAGGTCTTGAAGACGGGAACATTGTGATCCCCCAAGTCCAGGCCTTCTAAGTAATTGACAGGTTGGCCTCAATTATCAATAATTCCGAGATTTAATAAAACTATTAATCTTTTGACAGATGGGAACAAAATGACACCTGCCGCAAAAGTTGAGGGACCAAAACAGTAGTATCCACAAAAAAAAAAATCCAGGGCTCCAAATGAACCTGTCCTCAAAGTTGAGGGATCAAAATGTCATTTTTCCCTATGAAAAACCCAAACCTTCCTGTCTAAAAAGTTCAGGATAGCGAAGACTATTCAAAGCCTATATGGTAGCAGAAAAGTAGAGGTAAAAGAAAAAAGGTGCTGCAAAAATATGTAGGATTACAAATGCTGTCTGAACACTCAATGTGCAGAGGTGAAGTGCCATTCAAATGAGTCCTTAAGAATTAATAATAGAACTAGAAAGCTGCATTATAGTAAAAGACGTAAAATTACACTTTGGGTAGATGTTCTTAATTGGTGATCTTTTCATTGATCTATCTCCTACCAACATAGGTAACCACAACCTTATGCTCATTATGAATTAGCTTATTTTCTACAATTTCATATCTGACTCTCTTGTAGCTGCTCCTCACTTGCGGTAGCTAGGTCTGACCATCAAGTATAAGGTGCTAATCTAATTGCCAGCTAGTTGTGTTGCTATTGTTGGGGAAGGAATAATATTGCCATTGAAGGGAAGCATACCTGCAACATTTTATTTTGGATCTAGGGCAGTCAATTAGCCAAGCATGAGTATGTTTTACCAGGCTCAGCTCGGCTTGTTTAGTGTACCGAGCTAGGGGTGAGCTCAGTTCAATTTATATGCAAGATTAACCAGTTCACGCTTGACTCGAGCGCAGCTTAAATTAGTTCTGAAACAAATTGATGTGGATTGAAGAGATTGCAGAAATTGGAAGGCACTGCTTTACATCAAGCAATGAAACTAGGTTATAGTTCTAAATCCACTTTAATACCACTTTAGTCTCAAAAACAGCATCAAATAATCTAAGTCCACTAGAATTACAAATCAGAAGGCAATGTTGTACTTACCTTTTGTGAGAATTAGGTCTGCAACATGCAAGTGGTGGCCAATATCTTGATGGAGCGGCTGGCAAAAGTGGATAAGTCGACTAGGATGTTGGGCTAGGATGTCGTCAAAGCTGCTACATTAGATGCCATCATATTCATTATATGAACCATCCATAGCCTTGCACAATGGAATGAGAGGTAAACGTGTAGTGTGGAAGGGTGAGGATGGGTACAATCTGGAGATGGGTGACGGAAGAGGCTGGGAGGAGGAGATGATGGTGCTTGGGGATGGAGATGGGTGAGGCGGCACTAGGGCTTGAGAGAGGCATTGAGACATGCAAATGGGTGTGGGGGTAGGACTCAATTGGGCTGGTTGGGCAACATATGATGGCTAGTGTTTTCTATGCTTTCTTATATGAGGTTATCTGAGCCAACATGGCTTAGTTGGAGATTGGCTTGAGATTGATGTCGAGCTCAAAACTGGGCTCTGGATTTGGTTTTTATGGGTTCAAGTTGAGCCAAAATTCAGGACTATTATAAGTAGCTAATGCACTTTGATAATTTTTATGGTCTTATTGGAACTAAGGAAACCCTAGTGTCCCTAATGAACAGTTTCTTAACTGTTCTATGTTGTAACATTTAGTGTATGTTGAACTATGAAGAGCTTATTTGAGAAGACATGGATGGAACTTGATCCAAGCCATTTCACTGGGAATCCAAGAGTTCTATGTTGTAACATCTAATCCAGACCATTTATAACATGTAATGATATGTTTGGGCTCAGATTGCAAAATTTGTAACAACACCAGCCCATTTCCCTAGGGAAAATATAATAATCTCCTACTTTTGTTCTCCCAGTCTTGTGAGACTCTTTCACTTATTGGCTTTATCTGAGCATTTTTGGCGGCCTGCTGTTACTACCACTCTTGAAGTGGTTCTCATAGAGCAGCGACATGTGCCACCTTGCCGAGGCCCCACAACTTTGTTGCAATCAGCAACCCTGTGATCGCCATAGATGGTCCATAAGGTGATGGGGCTATAGAACTTGCTATGAGAAGGGGCTCGTTGTTGTGGTCCCTGAGTTTCTTGGATTCAGCTTCACAAATAGATGGTATCATGGTGGCTTCACATTTTCTGGTTTTTAATGGGTGGTATGAAGCAATTCATTGTTATCTTTGTGTGGTTTTTAATTTCTAGTGTTTCAAGTTGGTTGAAATAGTAGATGCATCTTACTTTTATTGTTTGGTTTCAACTTATTATATTCTTCCTAGGGATTTTTTTTAATTCTTTGTCCATATGTTGCTCGGGAGTCTTCAATAGGATTTAATTTCATGTAGGATTGGGGGCAATGGGGATCACCATATCCCATGGAAGTTTTCTAATATACCTGGAACTTATTCATCAACACCCATACCTTTAGTGGTTAATGGTCTCCACCATTTTGTAAGATTGTGTAAATTAATCATCCTTGTAGCTGCATCTTACATATTACCTATTCAAAATCATCAAGCATAGTAACCTTGGTTTATAACCCTATCTTTTGTTGAGGAAGAGACAATAGATTGTTGTCATCTAGGGAGGGGTTCTCTTGCATCTTAATGATGTGGAAGATACTCAGGTTCAATTGTTAGGAAGATCGTTCATACAACATTGTCAGAGACTCAGAACAAAGAATAATGTAGATGTGGACTTAAGGTTGGAAGGCAACAGCAACTTCCACCGTTGAACATGAGAAACTTCATCCAAAGGCTCTTGGTCTCTTGGAAGAAATACTAATATATTAAAGTCCTGTATTGCCTTTAAATTCTCTCAAGATATTCTTGTTATCCTTGGAGATGCTAGAACACAAAACCCCATTTTTCTGGTAGTATATTGTTCTTTGTTCCTTTCTACCCTGTCTATTTCAGGGATCACTTCTCTGGATCTTTTGCTGGCATTTGTCATTTCCCGTGTGGGCAAAACTGTGCCTAGTAAAGCTAGCTGGGTTGATCCCTGCTTGCCAGTTTTGCCCACGCAAGAGCGCCAATTTGACTCACCACAGTGGGTAAGATTTTTCTTCCTTTTTGACCCTAATTGGCTAAAAAAAGCAGTCCTTTGCACAATATTAAACATTTAGCCTTGCCCAAGACTATATTCTATTTTGCCTGTATAGACAAATGTCCAAATGCACTCTTAGGATTTAATTTTCACTTCTCATATAGCAGTAGAATATGTCATGGCTTCCAAATCATACCTCATTGTCTTCTCATGTCTTTGATTCTTGATCAATTAGAAATTGCCTTTATGAAATCATAGAAAGGTTGGTATCTGTAGCAACGTGCTGTTATGGATTTACATTCTGCACGGACTGTTCGACATTTTCTTCTAATGCTATATATCAATCTAGCAAAGATGTAATAAATAAAAGGCAATTGAGGCTGACTTCTTTTTTTTTTCTTGCACAATTCACCTCTTATTTTTTGGTTATCATGATTAATTGATTTAGTGCACAATATTTGCTGAATTGGTGTCCATCAAGAAGTCCTGTTTCTTGCATTTTTTATGAAATTTTACGAAAAGCATATTTTACGGTATCCTGTTCTTTGTACTATATACATAAACCCATCAAAGATATGATCAGGTTATGCTTGGAACATTCAAAGATTGAACCGTGGATCCATGCTTCTTTTTTTACCTGAACCTGCCAAACTGAGGTGACCATTGAGACAATATGTCTTTATCATAAAAAATGTGTCCCTATCACAGAGAAGTCAGAAATTTCAAATGTATCCTCATTAAAGTGAAGTATCATATTTGTCTTATAATGGTCTCTTTTTAAGTGATTGAACCCCACAGACATGGATGGTGCACAGATGAGCATGGATATAACAAAAACAAAAGAGAATTGCAAAACGAAAGACAATTTTTTTCAGTGGGATCAGCTGGGTCGACACATGACGAGTGCTCTAGGTTTTTAGTTAACAGTCTGTTGACTCGTAGCAACTAACTCCCACTTATTGACTGTCAATTAACAGATTAGGCATAGAACTTAGTCAATAAATTTCAGTGTCATATTTAATGTTGCAATATTAAGTATGGTAATGGAATTTTTGCAATTACAAGAATTTGAGGGGACAAGATAAAATCGCCCCTTTTCTCATTTTGCAGTGTAGCTTGCTATTTGTATTTTGGCCGCCTGAGCCAAAATTGATGAATACTAATGCAATTCTAAGAGATCAAAATCCAGAGTAATCAGCACTGTTTCTTTTTTTTTTTTCTGTTCCTATGCTCAGGAATCTTCATTTGAACCAAATTGGATTATCAAACTTGAAATTGATATGGAATGCTCTTGCTGTATTATGTTCTTTCATATTCTACTTACTTTTCTTTGAGCATGTTAAATTTTCTAATAAATGAAGTTATTGCAGCCTTAGGTCACATACTGCCTTTCTTTATCTCCTATTGAAAATTTGCACCGACTCTGAAAAAATATGTAATTTTGAAACACACTACCAAAGTTCAGCAAATAAAAAATCTGAGAAAATATGTGCAAAATGGCAAAAAATGCCCTTGCAGACACACCTGTTTGTGCTCACCTATTCCTGCCTGCCCACTCACCTACTTACTGCACACTACTTATCTGTCATCAACCCACCAATGCACACGCCAGCCATAGCAAAATGGTCCATGGGCAGTCAACTAACTGTTAACTACAGTGGTAGAGAGTTTTTCTAGCATAAATACGTCTCTTGATAGCTCCAAGATGGAGCTGGATTATGGGTGCCAATTTTTAAAATTACCTACTTTGTGTGATGACGCCATGACCATTTCCTACAGTTTACCCTTGCATACCAAACGTACAACTTATATATGATTTTAATTTCATGGATCCTATTATTTCTGGTTATTTTAAGTATCACGTCTATAGTTTAACACTCACTGCCATCTCCGTAATTTATCCATTTGTTTTCTTCTGGACAGCTACAGCTATATTACTGTATGTATGCAATCTGCAGTTTGCTCTAGTCTACGCCATTGGGGTGAGCTATGCAGGTGAATGATTTTCTGGGCCTTCTTGTCGGCCCCCACCCCTCCAAAACTTTCCCTAATAATTCATGTCTCACTTGGTGTGCTATCTTTTGCAGTGATGATCTTGCATGCTTCTCTTCGGAAGCTGACTCCGTCGAACCGGTCCGAGCTGGTGAATAAGCACAGGAGAGTGCAGCCTAAATGAAGGTAGTTTTTCGTTCAGGCTTGATTGCAAACTGCACATTTGATTTTGTGTTGCAGTGCAGATTATGAGGATCGACATTCATTGTGTTGGAGCATATAGCTAGATGGAGCCTTCAGCCAAAATTTAGAAAAATGCTTGAATCTTCATGACGTTGGAGCATGTGGTTATTATCGCAAAAATAAGTCATCACTGCTACAAATGTTCGTGACCTATAGCTGTGTTTATTATGACAAGTTCTGTTTCCTCTGTTTTCTTGCTAGGCAGCCCACAAGAAACTGATTGTGTATTGTCAAATTAAGTTTCCTCAGCCTTGCTACTGTAATCGGTGTTGTTATTGTGTTGTAAAAACGGATGTAGCAGCCAATTAGTCGGCCAACTACTCTGCAGTCCGCGTGTAAATTGTCATGTATAGGTTTTTTTGAGAATGGTTAGCAGTTTTAACAATTAATCCATTTACTCAAAATTAAACTAACTGTATTTTGAATGTATGCTATTTGTGAGTTAAAATTTGAAATTCACTCTGAGTAATGGTTAGCAGTTTTTTTTTGTTCCACCACATCCTCTTGGGCAGCATGGCCTTGGTCCTCCCTGGCGTGCCTCACTTACCCTCATCCTAGATAGTGTGGTGACTGATGCTGGTGACCTTGCCCGTGTCATCGCCCTTGTCCTCGACAGTGTGGCCATCGGTGCACCTCGGCGAGGGAACAAAAATAACAACACAACAAACAAAACAAGACATATGACATCTTTTCTAGAGAACGAACATAAGCATTTAATTTTCCTTCTACGCCAAACAAAGTAGAGGATAGAATTTGTTGAGCACTAGACCCTATTAGACAACTAAGTTAGGATAGAAGGGGTAAATTGACTAATCGATTGTGTACTATATATATATATACCCAAAAGCAATGGAAAAAAGTAATCCCGTTTTGGTTCTAGTTTTCAATTCGGTATCTGAGCTACTGACCTAAACCCCTCCCTTCCCTAGTTAGTCATCGCCGCCGCCACTTTTTTTGGCCGCCACTGCTGCTGCTTGTCCGGCTATCACCGGCCAACCCCAGATCTGGGCACCACCGACCACACCAGAAGCCAAGCACACCTAGGGGTCACACAGCGGCTTCCTCTGCTCGGCGCAGGCTTAGCGCCCGCGTGGCTCAAGCTAATCCAATGCTCTGAGGTGATGCCAGAGAAGGAGATGGAAGGGGAGTAACCCTACCGTCGGGAGACCTAGAGAGGAAGACGGCCAAGGCCGAGGGGAAGTGTGCCCGCCGCGAGGCCCGCAAGCTCGGCGATGAGGACGACATCGACGCCATCCGCCGGCGCCTCCATGAGAAGATTTGGCTAGAGAGATGGGGAAGAAACAGAAGGGACTTAAGTAGAGGTGGAGAAATACGCTTTCCTGTGGAGAAAGTGTATTCTGTCTAAAGACGTCTTTATTGTTGTTGATGTGCACTACTGCAGTGCTGTTTTGTGCTTGCTGAGACTGGGGGTGAAGAATTGAGTGCTCTTGTTGAGTCAATATAGTGGAAGAGGAAGGTGTTAGATCATGGAGAAGGAGGGAATGCAGAAGTTGTTCTCGAAGCTCGATCTGGATGACATGAAAGTCCTTGTGAGCATGATTAGGCAAGGAGATTCCTCATCCTCTTCCCCGGCACCCTTGCAGCCACTGAGAGTGGAGCTCATGCCGGTGGATCTGAAACTTGATGGTCTAGGCACTTACTTGAGTTGGTCTTGGCGGGTCACAGGAGCCTTGGTAGCGAGAGGGCTTGAGGGCTACCTGATAGGGAAGTTGGAGGAGCTGAGTGATAGTTCGTCTAGTGCGTGGCAAACATGGAGGTGTGCACACATGGCGGTATACACATGGCTACTCAACTCCATGATTCCGTCAATCGTAGTCACAGTGGATGGGATTCAACGGGTGAGCGATATATGGGAGAAGCTACAGAGGACCTATGTTGGGGAGGAGAACACGATGAGAGTATTTCAGATCATGAAGGAGGTCAATGCGATCTCTCAGGGAGACCGATCTGTACAGGACTACGCTACAGAGCTGTAGCGTCTCTGGAGTGACCTTGATCACCTTTGTCCTTTGGCTTCATGCAAAGACCCCCGTGTGAGTGGGGAAGTTCTTCACACAAATGAGGACTATGCAGTTTCTGGAGCACCTCAATCCTACCTTTGACCAGACGAGAGCAGTTCTTCTTGCCACAAAGGTGATTCCTTCCCTCGATGAGGCAATTGTAGCGATGATGCAGGAGGAGAGTAGGATAAAGCTGTTGTCCGAGGCTACTGGACTCCTAGGGATGCGATCTGTTTTGGCAGCATCGAACTTGAACCCTCCAGGGAGTCGTAGTGAGACTCGTCCATGCTTCCACTGTGGTGAGATTGGCCACTTAATCAAGAACTGCCTGAAGCATCAGAGGGAGATAGAGGCTAGTGGATGAGGACAGCCTAGTGGCTGTGGACGAGATCATGGTGGCCACCGAGGAGGCAGGGGAGGCAGAGCCAGCTCTTTAGGAGATTATAGAGCCAATTTGACAGTGGCCAAGGAGTCTCACTCCACCAATTCAGGGGAGGTGACCCCTTAGGAGTGGGGGCTCCTAGAGACGTGGAGGAGAATGAAGCTAATCAGTGATGATGAAAATGGGGCTACAACTGCGGGAGCCTCTTCATCTTCTACATCTAGGGGTAACATTTCCACTTATACCTGCTTGGGCACAGGTATTCATGCACATGCACTTGCATCCACACCCACCACAACAACATCAGATTGGATAGTGGACTCCGGTGCATCCCGACATGTCATGGGAGCTCACCATGAGTTTTGCATGTACACTCATTTATAGATGCCAGAGAGCATTCAAACTACTGATGGAACTGCTCAGCCTGTAGTGGGTAAGGGCATAGTTAAGGGCACTCCATTTGTGACTCTTACAAATGTGTTGCATGTTCCTTCGTTTCCTGTGAGTTTATTGTCTGTTAGTGCAGTCATCATTCCACTAAAATGCATTGTTTGCTTTGATATTCCTAAGGTGTTCTTTCTGGAGAAGAGGATAGGCAGAAGACTTGGGACTGGCACATGGAGTGATGGACTGTGGCACCTAAATAGAGAGGGGTTGGACAAAGCTTTTGGATCCGTAGTGGATAGTGTAAAGCTTTTGGATCCGTAGTGGATAGTGTGGAGGCTATATATCTAGCCAGGAGTGTGGAGGATGAGCTCATGTTATATCATTAGCGTATGGGGAACTCTTCATTTAGCGTGTTGAGTCAGCTGTATTCGTCTATGTATGAGAAAGCTGATAAACTAAAACTTATGTGTGATGCATGCGAACTTGACAAGCTTACCAGAAGCTCGTATGTGAGCTCAGGTTTTAGGAGTGCTAGGGCTTTTGACTTGATACATTCTGATGTATGGGGGCCTTGCTCCACAACTTTTTTTTGATAGTTATAGATGGTTTGTTATTTTCATTGACTGTCATGCTCGTGTTACCTGGTTGTATTTGATGAAGAGCAAGAGTGATGTGTTTGCTTGCTTCAAGGATTTTCACAAGGTTGTTCAGACTAAATATGAGGCCTCTGTAAAGGTATTGAGGTCTGACAATGGGACATAATACACCAATAAGGCTCTGTAGGAGTATTTGTCAGCCCGTGGGATACTCCATCAAACTACCTGCCCATACACCCTAGCTCAAAATGGTGTGGCTGAAAGGAAGAATAGTCACCTGCTGGAGGTATCTCGGTGTATGATGATATCCATGAATGTCCCAAAATGTCTGTGGGGGCAAGTTGTTTTGACTGCTGCTTACCTAATCAACAGAATGCCCACAAAGGTAATGGGTGGAAGACTCCATATGAGATGTTGAATGGGGAGATCAAGTATATTGTGTTGCATCTAGGCTTTTATGCCTGATCTGATTTTGATGATTAATGAAAACAAGCGGTTCAGACTAACTGTGTTTTTAAGATACAGAGTTCAGTTGGGAAGACATTCAAGATGATCAAGATGAACTCAACGTAAAAGAGAAAAAGCAAAAGTCGCAAGGAACAAAGACGAGACGCAAATCACATGTTAAAGATGCAAAGGATCTGAGGTAATATTGGTTTTATTTTGACCGATCTCGGTGTTTGGAGTTTGATCAGTTTAGGAAATTATTTCTTAGTTTTAACCATTCTATAAAGAGGGGTTGCAAGTCCTCTCTACATTTCCAGCATAAACCGAGAAACTGATATGTCATTGCATCTCATCTGTTTCGGTTGGATTTGATTTGGTTTTTCAGTTGAGTTTTTGATAGTAGAATTGTTTTTGCTTTTTCTAGAAAGATCTAGGAATATCTGGCTTTTTCTTATGTTGACAAAAAATAGCCCTTTAAATTATCTTTCAAACGAGCTATCAAACACTTAAATCGGACCTCTGGATCAAAAGTTATAACTAATTTTATCCATATTGACTATCAATATGCTATGCTGACTATCAGTATGAATGTCAGTCTGGTTAAACTGACAATTGTCTAGAGAGCATGTTTTTTGAACCCAAATTCTTTTGACTATACTGATTGTCAGTATGCCATACTGACTATCAGTATGAGGTTCGACCTCGAACTGATTGTTTTAAGTTTCTGTTTTAACTGGTCATTTTTGTGGTCGATACTGACTGTTAGTATGTGGTGTCAGTTTCCTTATACGATCAGCAAAGTTTTATCCGTAATTTTTGTCAGCAGTTGAGGTAGACACTGACTGTCAGTTTGTGCTATTTTGTTTCCACATACGACCTCAAACAGCTAGCTGAGTTTTCTCCGGATTTTACTTCTTTCTGGTCGTGACCCAAACTGACTATCAGTTTGTCATACTGACTGTCAGTTTGCATTGTTTCTTCTCATTTCAAGCTCAAACGGCTAATTTGATTCTTGAGGCTATAAATAAAGGCTTTGAGTAGATGTTTGTTACACCAAGCAACCTCCTTCTCTCTTATAAACTTGAGCATTTGTTTTAGAGCTAAAAATCTTGATCTTTTGATCAAGTCGTGAGCTCTGTGATCCACCGAGTTTTCAGTTCGCATCACTTTTGCATACTTAGAGTTTCTTGGTGCGTGTTGGAGGTCTAGAAGAGACCTTGCTGCTCATTATTCTTGGTGAACGCCTTCACCTAGACGGTTTGGTGGTGTGGCCGTTGACCTCTCCAGTTCGGAGATTATTGGAGAGGCTCAGCGTGTTTGTAAAAGGCATCGGTGCTCGCCTTTTCGGAGTGGACAAGGAGCAACCACTAGTGAGTAATATCCTTCGTGGATATTGAAGTAAGACTCATTTGTTTGAGTGCTTCAACGAGAAGTAGGGGAGACCGGACGAGTCTCTGATACTTCGGGAAAAATCTTGTATTTTTCTTCTACTCTCTTCTATTTTAAATTTGTAATATTAATTCATTTGTTCTTTCTTTGCAAAAGTTGTTTTAAATTGAAGTTTTTAAAGCCTCCTATTCACCCCCCTCTAGTCGGCATCCTCGATCCTACCCGTGGTAGCAGAGCAAGGTCTCTCAATTAAATAGGCTTTACCGCCTATAGAGAGGATGACGTCACGAGGGTTTTCATCTTGGTCATACCGGTCGTGCGCCTATCTTTGATGGGACTAACTATCCTTATTGGAAGGTGCGCATGTCGGTATTTCTAGAGGCCATGGGGCTTGATGTATGTGACATTGTTAAGCTTGGGTTTACTCCTCCGGATGATCCAGCAAGTCATTCCGATGACAACAGGAGAAAACTACACTTAAATGCCCGTACTAAAAATGCTCTCTTTGCCAGTTTGTCTTTAAATGAGTTCAACCGTGTGAGCAATCTCACCACCGCTCACAAGGTTTGGACCACCTTCGAAGAAATATATGAGGGAACTATTAAAGTTAAAGAGGCAAAGTTGCTCATGGTAAGGCAATGATACGAGACATTCACAATGTCATCAACCGAGTCCGTGGATTCCATGTTTACTCGGTTGAACAATATTGTAAATGAACTCAAGGGGTTAGGAGTTGTCTTTACTGACATTAATATTGTAAGAAAAATGCTCAGGGCTCTTCCAGAAAATTTTGACACTCTGGTGACGGTACTAACCAACTCCGACCTATCGACCACCACACCGATGGATCTCTATGAGAACCTCATCACCCATGAGATGCATCGAAAGGAGAAGAAGGAAGCGGCCGAACCTTCGGAGACGAAGAAGAATGCGTTGGCTTTCAAAGCCGGCTCCAAAAAGGAATCAATCGACGGCTCCTCCAACGAAGATCTAGCTCTTATGGTAAAGAAAACTCAAAAACTTCTTCGCAGGTTACACAAGAAAGGAGTCAACATCGACACACGACCAAAGGGGCCAAAGCAATCAAACTTCAAGGACATCATATGTTATGGATGTCACGAAAAAGGACATATAGCTTCAAGATGTCCAAACAAGAACAAGACTTGGGACAAGAAGAAGAAATTCTTTAAGAAGAATAATGATGCAACCAAAGAAGCCTGCTTCGGAGAATGGATGTCCGGAGGAGAGAGCTTCGATTCCGACTCCGATGATGAAGGAGGATGCTCCAAGAAGCTAGCCGGACTAGCTCTCGGCAACATTTCGACTAGTCCATCCCTTTGTCTTATGGCTAAAGGCGATGAAAAAGTACAATCTAATGATCCTTCATATGATGAACTTGTTGAAATAATTACTGAATTGAATGAAGTTTTCAGAATTACTAAAAAGAAGTATAGAGTGCTTAAGGAAGAACATTCTTCTTTATGCACTCAATACTCAGAATTAAAAGATTCATATGAAAGTCTCCTTATTAAAGATATTACTAATGATTCATCTAAGGTAAACGTAGCCATTTCATGTGATCTGGATGATACTCCTTCTAATGCTATTCCTACTAGTTCTTGTGATATGTCATGTGCTTTAAATGAAACAATTTTGAATGAAAATAATGAACTTAAGGCACAAATTGAGAAACTTGGAAAAGGATTAGAAAATTTCTACAAAGCAAAAGTATGACTTGATCTTATGCATTTAGAAAAGAAGGTCTTGGATACTTTCCAAAGAAAGGAAAGCAACAAAATACAAAAACCATCTTCGTAAATGCATGCAACAAATTTTGCTTTAAATGTCATGAAACTGGTTATTCACATGATGCCTGTCCTTTAATGACTTCAAATTATTTTGATGCTTGCTACATGCTTCCAAGGTCAAAGAAAGGATATGCTATAGCAAAGTTTGTCGGTGCACCCATGTTAAATAAAAAGAAGAAATCAATTTGGGTGTCCAAAGCTTTGATCGCTAACATCGAAGGACCCAAAAGGGTTTGGGTACCTAAAAAGACTTGATTCTTTTGTTTTTGCAGGTGAACTACAAGACCAGTGGAAAACATTGGGTGCTAGATAGCGGATGCTCCGAACACATGACCGGTAACAAGAAGTTGTTCCCCTGATTAGAAGACAACTCGAGTGAAAATCAAAAGATCACTTTTGACGACAATCGTCAAGGAAATGTGGTAGACTTGGGTAAAATTGCAATATCCAATGATCTTTCAATTTCGAATGTTTTACCTGTTGAATCTGTGAATTTTAATTTGCTTTCCGTTGCAGAAATTTGCGATCTTGGATTTCGTTGCACTTTTTATCCGAAGGAAGTTTTAGTTGAAAGTTTAAAAGATAATTTTTTGATCTTTAAAGGCTTTCGTTTTGAAAATCTTTATCTAGTTGATTTTTATTCAAAAGATGCATCTCTTTCAACATGTCTTGTCTCTCAAACCTCAAAAGGTTGGCTATGGCATAGGAGACTCGTACATGTTGGAATGCATCAACTGAAAAAGCTTTTAAAGCGTGATTTGGTTGTTGGCTTAAAAGATGTGAAATTTTGAAAAGGATAAACCCTGTAGCGCTTGTCCAGCCGGCAAGCAAGTAGCTACTTCACATCCGATTAAGCTTGCAAACCTTTGGAACTACTGCATATGGATTTATTTGGACCTTATGAGTTCCAAAGTATCGGGGGTAACAACTATGGTTTTGTTATTGTTGATGATTTTACTCGCTATACTTGGATCTTCTTTATTTCTCAAAAATCTGAAACCCCCGATGTTTTCAAAAGTTTTGCAAAACGTGCTTCCGCTGAATTCGAACTTTTCATTAAGAAAATCCGTAGTGATCATGGTGGAGAATTCGTTAATTCAACCTTAGTTGATTTTTATGATTCGCTAGGTATTAAACACGAATTTTCTATCTCTTACACTCCACAGCAAAATGGAGTTGTGGAAAGAAAAAATCGAACACTAATAGAAATGGCGAGAACAATGCTAAGTGAGTATGATACTCCTACTCGCTTTTGGGCTTAAGCCGTGCATACAGTTTGCTATTCTATTAATCGGCTTTATTTGCATCATCTTCTAAATTGAGCTTCTTATTGGGGCGTAAGCCATGTGTTTCTTACTTTCGAGTTTTTGGTTGCAAATGCTACATCCTTAAGAAAAGAAACTTTGGTGGTAAATTTCAGAGAAGAGTAGATGAAGGCTTTCTAGTCGGATACTCCACCACTAGCAAAGCCTATCGAGTTTTTAATAAAAAATACAAGTTGCATTGAAGAATCGTGCGACATAGAATTTGATGAAACTAATGGCTCGCAAAAAGAGCAAGTCCCTTGTAAAGTTTCAGATGAAGATCTTCAAGAAGCTATGAAGACATTACCATTGGAGACATCAAACCAAGAGAAGATGATCAAGAAGATGATGAGAATATTGAGAATGATGATCAACATGTGTCATCACCTCATATTGATCCACCAGAACAAGATCAAGAAGAAGCTGCACAAGAAGAAGCACCAAGGCAACATCAAACCATCACCAAGGATCATCCTCTAGATCAAATACTGGGTGATGTCAGTAAGGGTGTTCAAACTCGCTCTCGTATTGCTTCTTTTTGTGAACATCATTCTTTTGTATCTTCCCTAGAGCCCAAACTTGTAGATGAAGCTCTTAATGATCCTGATTGGGTTAATGCTATACATGAGGAACTTAATAATTTTTCTAGAAATGAAGTTTGGACTTTAGTAGAATGACCCAAGGATCATAATGTAATTGGAACAAAATGGGTTTTTAGAAATAAACAAGATGAAAATGGTGTAGTTGTTAGAAACAAAGCTCGTCTTGTTGCACAAGGCTTTACTCAAGTCGAAGGTTTAGACTTTGGTGAAACCTTTGCACCTGTAGCAAGACTTGAAGCTATTCTTATACTTCTTGCTTATGCATCAAGTTTTAATATTAAGTTATTTCAAATGGATGGAAAAAGTGCCTTTTTAAATGGGGAGATATCTGAACTAGTCTTTGTTGAACAACTTCCCGGTTTTGAAAATTCCAAATTTCCAAACCATGTGTTTAAACTGTCTAAAACTCTCTATAGTCTTAAATAAGCTCCTCGAGCTTGGTATGAATGACTTAGAGACTTTCTGTTGTCAAAAGGTTTTAAAAGTGGAAAGGTTGACACAACTCTCTTTACAAAAATGATTGAAAAAGATTTGTTCATATGTCAGATATATGTCGATGATATTATTTTTGGATCTACTAATGAACATTTCTGCCATGAGTTTGGAGAAATGATGTCTAGGGAATTCGAAATGTCAATGATTGGCGAGCTAAGTTTCTTCCTTAATGGAGAAATGATGTCTAGGGAATTTGAGATGTCAACGATCAGCGAGCTAAGCTACTTCCTTGGACTTCAAATCAAGCAACTTAAGAACGGTACATTCGTGAGTCAAACGAAGTATGTGAAGGACTTGCTCAAGCGCTTTGGGATGGATGATGCTAAAGCAATCAAAACTCCCATGGCGACAAATGGACATCTCGATATGGACAACAACAGAAAAGAGGTCTATTCTAAACTCTATAGGTCTATGATTGGTAGCTTGCTATATCTCACTACATCTAGGCTTGATATCATGTTTAGCATCTGCTTATGTGCTAGATTTCAGTCAGCTCCTAAGGAATGTCATTTGATTGTTATTAAAAGAATCCTTAGGTACTTAAAATGCTACCCGAATTTAGGCCTTTGGTATTCGAAAAATACAAACTTTGAGTTAATTGTATATTCGGATTCAGATTATGCGGGTTGCAAGATTGATAGAAAAAGCACGTTTGAAATTTGTGAATTGTTGGGGAGATCATTAGTGTCATGGTCATCCAAGAAACAAAATTCTATAGCTCTCTCCACCGCTAAAGCGGAATATGTGTCTGCAGGAAGTTGTTGTGCTCGAATTTTGTGGATGAAGCAGACATTTTTGGGTTATGGAATTTTATTTGGAAAAGTGCCACTCTTGTGTGATAATGAAAGTACCACTAAAATTGCAAATAATCCTGTTCAACACTCTAGAACTAAGCATATTGAAATACGGCACTACTTTATTAGAGATCATGTGGCAAAAGGAGATATAGATGTGAGTTATATCAGAACAGACATGCAATTAGCAAATATTTTCACAAAACCCCTAGATGAGACTAGATTTTGCTTTCTCAGAGGAGAATTGAACATTATTGATATTTCAAATGCTAGTTGATTTGATAAATATATTAATATATATCATTCTCTCTCTGGTCAAAATATGCTTCTGGTCGAATTGATTGTCCATACTGACAGTCAGCATCCCAAACTGACTGTCAGTTCCTTTGTTCAGGAGGCTGGTCATAGCCTCTGGTCGAAGTCATTGACCATACTGACAGTCAGTTTTCACAAACTTACTGTCAGTTATGTGCTTCAACTTTGGTCGTTGCCTCTGGTCAAAGTTGGTGACCCACACTGACTGTCAGTTTCATACACTAACTGTCAGCTTCAAAACTCAGTTCTGTGAACTGATTGTTAGTGTTGTACATTGATTGTCAGTTCCATGTTTCTGGTTTTTGAACTGACTGTCAGTATATCACACTAAATGTTAGTGTGGGTACCCCGAGCCTAAAACCCTAGTTTATTTTCTTGTGTCTTCTCGTCTTCTCTTCGCCACCGCTGCTCCCTCTCGCTGTCGGTGCCTTTTTTAGCCGCACCGCTGCCCCATATTCTCCGGTTCACCGCGCTGTCACCTCACCACCGTCCCCACCCCATCTTCGCCCGTTCACCGTGCCACCGCCTTGCTGCGCCGCCGTGCGTTGCCTCAGCACCGCGCCGCACCTCGCCGTCGTTTAGCCGCACCTCGCCGCCGCCTTGCCATGCCGTGTCACCACCTCTCCGTGCTGTTCCTCCTCGCCGTGTTTCGCTCGTCTCTCGTCGTGCCGTTCTGTTCCTCGCCGCCGTCATCACGTCGTCGCCGGTTTCCTCTGTTTTCTTCTCCACAAAGGTCCTCTGTTTTCTCTCCTCTGTTTCTTTTTCGTCATGTCTGATCAGCCCTCGTCGTGTCGACGCGTTGCCCATCGAAAGAACACTGTAAACAGCATCGTTCAGCAGGTTAGCCGTCTGAGATCCGATCCTCGCCTCCGCCCGAGCGTGTCCCCGTGGATTATTCCCGGTGGCACGCGAGTCACCTCCGCATGCTCCGCTCCACAAACCCTTACCTTTCCCCTCGACCCTCTGGTCGCAATTCCTGCCAGGTTCTCACCTTCTTCATGAACCTGCAGCTTGACCTTTTCACCAGCGTCTACAGCCGCGTCCCCATTTTCGCCCATCGCTCCCTCTCCTGACAGACGATCGCATCTCACACAGGCAAAGCCACCCTGGCGGACTCTTTCGCCTCTGTTGGGATCAGAGATCTCATCTCTGATTCCTCCCTTCACTGGGCCGAGAGCCCATCCGCCAGTTCTACACCACCGTTTTCATCTCTCCCCAGCACGACTCACTGACCTTTATGACAGGCCTCCAGGTTCACACTGTCATGAAGGAGCAGCTTGAGGCCGCTCTCGGTCTGGTTCACCCAGCTTCTGGCCGCTAGCTCCATACCCTACCTGACCTCGAGCATCGGGAAGTGGCCATGATTTATTCCGACCCCTTCCAGCTCCATCACATCGCTGGCCTGCACCACGATGTCGATCTGGCCCTGCGGATCCTCCGTCTCACTTTGGTCCCCATGACTGGAGACAGGGCCAGAGTCACTTACCTTGGCCTCCACGTCCTGATTTCTATCTTCCAGGAGGAGCCATTCGACGTTGCTGACCTCATCATCAGTGAGATTCAACACGTCATTCTTTCTTCTCGTCGCCAGCTGCTGTATGCTCCATACATCATGGTGATGCTTCTGCTTATCCAGGCCGTTGACTCGGAGCTCCCTCGGCCCCACCATCCTCTTCAGTTCTACCCTCCGGGGTAGGCCGACAGGCGTCTTGGCGCTCGCCCTACAGCTGCAGCAGGTCCGGCCTCTTCCGCATTTGATGACGATGCTGCAGATGAGTCAGGCGATGAGGCTGCAGGACAGGCACCAGTTCCTGCACCGACTGGAGACATAGGCCCCGGATCTTCGTCCTTCTCTCAGCTCCAACAGGTGATCCAGACCCAGCAGCAGATCCTCAGCACCCAGGCGGAGCACCACCAGATTTTGGTTCGTTTGCTTGCCCAGCAGGTGCAGATTCTGGCCCGCCTGCCTTCGTCCAGTGCATCTGTCCCTTGCAAGAGGGCCCGCCCAGCTTCTTGATCACCAGGATCAGTTTCAGGTCCTGCAGCTCCAGCCCCCGCTGCACCGGCCTCCGCAGCTCCAGCCCCCGCTGCACCGGCCTCCGCAGCCCCAGCTTCCACTCCACATGCTTCACCAGCCGTCGACCCGACTGGATCTCTAGCAGGCTCTGGGGATACAGCCGTGTTAGGCTTCTCTTTAGATGATGAGCCTTAGGCTCTTTTTGTACTAGCTCCCACCTTTTTGTGCTTGATGCCAAAGGGGGAGAATTATTTTGTATGACTCTATGTATTTTAATGGTTGATATGATATGTTTTTGTTATGGTTATGGTTGGATATGGATATTTTTCTTATATGTGTTTTGATGTTTATCTTACATGATGTGTTTTTGGATATGTTGTGGATGGCTTATCGTTTATATATATGTGATGTGGATGTTATATGTGATCTGGACTTATGATCAAGGGGAGATCTTTTGATCTCATGCATATACTCAGGGGGAGTTATTTATTTTTTATTATCGAACATTTGTTGTCATCAATCATCAAAAATGAGGAGATTGTTGCATTTAGGCTTTTATGCTTGATCTGATTTTGATGATTAATGAAAACAAGCGGTCAGACTAACTGTGTTTTTGAGATATAGAGTTCGGTTGGGAAGACATTCAAGATGATCAAGATGAACTCAACATAAAAGAGAAAAAGCACAAGTCGCAAGGAACAAAGACGAGACGCAAATCACATGTTAAAGATGCAAAGGACCTAAGGTAATATTGATTTTATTTTGACCGATCTCGGTGTTTGAAGTTTGATCGGTTTAGAAAATTATTTCTTAGTTTTAACCGTACTATAAAGAGGGGTTGCAAGTCCTCTCTACATTTCCAGCATAAACCGAGAAACTGATACGTCATTGCATCTCATCTGTTTCGGTTGGATTTGATTTGGTTTTTCAGTTGAGCTTTTGACAACAAAAGTGTTTTTGCTTTTTCTAGAAAGATCTAGGCAGATCTGGCTTTTTCGTATGTTGATAAAAAGATAGTCCTTTAAATTATCTTTTAAATGAGCTATCAAACACTTAAATCGGACCTTTGGATCAAAAGCTATAACTTCTTTTATCCATACTGACTATTAGTATGCTATGCTGACTGTCAGTATGAATGTCAGTTTGGTTAAACTGACCATTGTCCAGAGAGCATGTTTTTTAAGCCCAAATTCTTTTGACCTATACTGACCGTCAGTATGAGGTTTGACCTCGAGCTGATTGTTTTAAGTTTCTGTTTTAACTGGTCATTTTTGTGGTTGATACTGACTGTCAGTATGTGGTGTCAGTTTCCTTATACGATCAGCAAAGTTTTATCCGTGATTTTTGTCAGCCGTTGAGGTAGACACTGACTGTTAGTTTGACACACTGACTGGAAGTTTGTGCTATTTTGTTTCCATATACGACCTCAAACGGCTAGTTGAGTTTTCTCTGGATTTTACTTCATTCTGGTCGTGGCCCAAACTGACTGTCAGTTTGTACTGTTTCTTCTCATTTCAAGCTCAAACGGCTAATTTGATTCTTGTGGCTATAAATGGAGGCTTTGAGCAGATGTTTGTTACACCAAGCAACCTCCTTCTCTCTTATACACTTCAGTATTTGTTTTAGAGCTAAAAATCTTGATCTTTTGATCAAGTTGTGAGCTCTGTGATCCACCGAGTTTTCAGTTCGCATCACTTTTGCATACTTAGAGTTTCTCGGTGCGTGTTGGAGGTCTAGAAGAGAACTTGTTGCTCATTATTCTTGGTGAACGCCCTCACCTAGATGGTTTGGTGGCGTGGCTATTGACCTCTCCAGTTCGGAGATTGTTGGAGAGGCTCGGCGTGTTTGTAAAAGGCATCGGTGCTCGCCTTTTTGGAGTGGACAAGGAGTAACCATTAGTGAGTAATATCCTTCATGGATATTGAAGCAAGATTCATTTGTTTGAGTGTTTCAACTAGGAGTAGGGGAGACCGGGCGAGTCTTCGATACCTCGGGAAAAATCTTGTGTTTGTCTTCTACTCTCTTCTATTTTAAATTTGTAATATTAATTCATTTGTTCTTTCTTTGCAAAAGTTGTTTTAAATTGAAGTTTTTAAAGCCTTCTATTCACCCCCTCTAGTCGGCATCCTCAATCCTACATATTGTTCCCTTGAGAGTCTTTGGCTGTGTGTGCTTTGTGAAGGACAACAGACCGCAGGTGGGAAAACTAGACCCTCGGGCTGTGAAGTGTATCTTTGTGGGGTACTCTCCTACTCAGAAGGGGTATGTTTGTTGGAGCCTAGTAGAGCGGAAGCTATTTGTGAGTATGGATGTCACCTTCTAGGAGCATTTGCCGTACTACTCCTCAGTTGTGTCACCATTTGATGACTCCCCTACCATAGAGGATGTTAGGTGAGAGGGAGAGAAAAAGGGTAAGGGTGAGATCTAGGAGCAGGTGGTTGAGCAGGTTGTTGTGGGATCTATTCCTTTGCCCTATAGAGCAGCAGAGTGAGCCTGAGCTGGAGGATGTGTCGGAGACTGAGAATGAAAATAAGACCAGGGGGAGTTGAGGGTCTACATTAGGAAGCCACGGAAGGGGGTTCCCTACTTGTGCCTGATGAGAGGCTGGTGCCAAGCCAAAGTCCCTTGTCTCTGCCTGTCTCAACTCCTGAAGCACCTTTCCCCATGGATCCTTCTGATTCTGGTGATATAATTTACCCTTCTCCTCCTCATGCTACTTTGAGGCGAGCTTCTCGCAGCAATGCGGGAAAGCCACCTTCTCGTTATCATGATTTAGCTCATGTTGTTTCATACTCTAACATATCCCATGCATATGGAGCTTTCATTGCATTGTGGACACAACTTCTATACCCAAGTGTTGGCAAGTAGCCAAGGAGGATCCTAAGTGGAAGGCTGCGATGCTGGAGGAACTTGAGGCATTTGACAAAAATGGCACATGGGAGCTTGTGCCACTGCCAGCAGGGAAGAAAGCAGTTGGGTGTAAGTAGGTTTTTTCTGTGAAACAGACACCAGAAGGGAAGATTGATAGCTACAAGGCACGATTGGTGGAAAAAGGGTATAGTCAGACCTATGGCATCAACTATGATGAGACTTTTGCGCCTGTGGCGAAGATGAGCACAGCTAGAACCCTTGTCTAACTTGCTGTAAATGGTAGATGGCAGCTACACCAACTAGTTGTGAAGAATGCATTCATTCATGGCGATTTGCAGGAAGAGGTGTATAAGGAGATACCTCTAGTATTTAACACAAGCTAGAAGGCAAGCAATGTATGTAGGCTGAGGAAGTCATTGTATGGACTGAAGTAATCTCCTCGGGCTTGGTTTGATTGCTTCAGGAGGGCTATCATAGGCATGAGATATCAACAAGGAATGCCGATCACACAGTGTTTTTCCAACGTAGGGGCACTCACATCACCATACTAGCTGTCTATGTGGATGATATGATCATTACGGGACATAATGAAAAGGAGATAGCTGAGCTGAAGGAAAAATTGACAAGAGAGTTTGAGGTCAAGAATCTGGGACAATTGAAGTACTTCTTGGGAATTGAGGTGGCTTGTGGAGCGAAGGGCTTTGTTCTATCTCAGAGGAAGTATGTGTTGGACTTACTCTCAGAGACAGATATGTTGGGATGTAGGCTTGCTATCACTCCCATTGATCAGAGGCACAAGTTGAGCATAAATACTGGAGAACAAGTGGATAGGGAAAGATATCAAAGACTAGTGGGCCGTCTGATATATCAATGCTATACCCGCTCTGACAATACCTTTGTAGTGAGTGTGATGAGTCGGTACATGCATGATCCAAGGAAAGGTCACATGGATACCGTCTATCACATACTGCGATAACTGAAGGGAGCCCTAGGGAAAGGATTGTTATTCAAGAACAATGGTCGCCTTCGTGTCGAGACCTATAGTGATTCTAATTGGGCAAGTTGTGAGGATGACAAACATTCTACTTCTGGCTACCGTGTATTTGTGGGGGGCAACTTAGTCACCTGGAGGAGCAAGAAGCAGTCCATGGTAACTTGGTCTTCAGCTGAGACTGAGTACAGGGCTATGGCACAGGGAGTGATAGAGTTACTGTGGCTAAGGACCCTTTTGACAGAGTTGAAGGTAGATCAAAGTATACCTTTGAAACTTCTATGTGATAATCAGTCGGCCCTCAGCATAGCCAACAACGTTGTTTAGCATGATAGGACCAAGTATATTGAGATTAACTGATTCTTTATCAAGGAGAAGCTGGAAAGTGGGCTGCTTAAGCTTGAACATTTTCAGTTTGAAGACCAAATAGTCGATTGTCTCATTAAAGGTCTTAGTTCTTGGAGTCTGTTAAAAATTTTGTAACAAGATAGGGATGATAGATATCTATCTCCCATTTTGAAGAGGAGTGTTGAGAATTAGACCCTATTAGACAACTAAGTTAGGGTAAAAAGATAAATTGACTAATGTACTGTGTACTATATATATATGTCCAAAGCAATGAAAAAGAATAATCCCTTTATGGTTTTATTTTTCAATTGAATTACCCTCTCGCCCTTCCGCAGAGAGACTTCAATAAAAATATTGTATATGCTTTGTGTTCTGGGGTGAAATTTCAAAAAACTTCTATTTACTTTTGTTGTATATATATAGTTTAGTTTTGCATAATCGTAAAATTACTTTTACGATACTATTAATTGTATTTAGAAAATGTAACAGCTAACTTATGTTAAAAATATAAATCATTTATAAAAAACATAATTCAAAGAACTAAGCATATTTGTGTTCCCGTGAAGAAAATAAAAAAAATTTATCAGTATAATAACATGACCTGCATGGACGTAACTACATTGATTATTGAGAAAGACAACCAAAATATGCAATAGAGCGGAAGATCTAGAGTGTACATCAGCGCGTTCCTCCAAGGCAGCCACATCCTCTACTTCGCCGGCCAGGAGGATGCAGGACCCTGCAAGCTCGGAGAAGCTAGACTGGGGGAAGCTCGGCGATGACGACCTCGACGTGGCAACCTTCCTTGGCTTGCCGCCGCCGACAGATCCGAAGCCCATGACCGCGATGCCGCCCTCTCAGGGACGCGGTCACCCGTCCTAAAGAAACCAGAGTCCCTACGACCCATGTTGCATGTACCGCCTCCCCAAAGTCCAGGCCGCCTGCCTGCAACCCCTCTGCCTCACCAACCACCATCAATGTTGTTCATGGCACAACACCTGTATGCCCAAAAGCGCCCTTCTGTGAGGTCTTATTTGCACCTGCCCCTGGACCTTGCGCGGCCCCCTCACCTATCGCAGTTATGACAGCTTCCTCCATGGATGGCTTAAGCAAGTTTAAAATGGGGGAATCCAGCAAAAGGGCAGGGAGTTGCCTCAAGCTTATCAAGGCCTCTACCAAATCCTTGCAAGACAAGAAGTTCAATTCAATTGTCATTACCCCTAGCACCTATGCTTCTAGTTAGAGCTGTCAATTGGGCCGGGTCGTTGCCGGGCCGGCCCGAAGCACGGCATTTTGGCCCGGCACGTGGCCCGGCCCGGCACGGGTTATCGGGCCGTGCCGGGCCCCAAAATTCGGCCCATGGGCGGCATGGCATGGCACGATAACGCGGGCCGTGCTTGGGCCGGCCCGGCAGCCCGTTAGCCCATTAGCCTTGTCGTGGTATTACGGATACCCCGGCAGGTTCGGACGTGCGCAGCACGAGTACAGCGGCGCGAGCAGACCGAGTTACTGGTCTCCTCCCGCCGGGCAACACAGAAAGTGACACAGAGGTTTATACAGGTTCGGGTCCCAGTGGGGGCCCTAGTCCTGTTGGCTCTCTCCGGACGCGAGTCCGCTGGGGAGGTGAGCTCTCGGGGAGAGGTCTCCAAGAGAGCCGGGAATTGCGTTTATATGAAATGAAATGGAATCCCTGAAAAAGGGTACAAGAGGGGTATATATAGCCCCTAAGAAGTACAAAAGACAAAAATGCCCTCGCTGCGACTGTTGGATGGAAGGGCGAAGACGTCTTTTGACCTGATGGACGGCCTGGATGCTTGACACGTGGCGCCACGGGCTTCCTAGAGGCCCCACGGTCAACAACAGCTCTTCATGAGGCCGGGGGCTATCCGGGTCTCACCGGGGTTACAGAGACCCTCCGGGTCTCACCGGGCGCCCGGTGACCCTCCGGATCTCAACAGGGTTCCGGAGACCCTCCGGGTGTCACCGGGGTTCCGGAGACCCTCCGGGTCTCACCGGGGGCCCGGTGGCTCTCTGGGTCTCTCCGGGGCTTCGGTGGTTCTCCGGGTCTCACCGGGGTTACGGAGACCCTCCGGGTCTCACCGGGCGCCCGGTGACCCTCCGGATCTCACCGGGGTTCCGGAGACCCTCCGGGTGTCACCGGGGTTCCGGAGACCCTCCGGGTCTCACCGGGGGCCCGGTGGCTCTCTGGGTCTCTCCGGGGCTTCGGTAGTTCTCCGGGTCTCACCGGGGTTACGGAGACCCTCCGGGTGTCACCGGGGTTCCAGAGACCCTCCGGGTCTCACCGGGGGCCCGGTGGCTCTCGGGGTGTCTCCGGGGCTTCGGTGGTTCTCCAGGTCTCACCGGGGTTATGGAGACCCTCCGGGTCTCACCGGGCGCCCGGTGACCCTCCGGGTCTCACCGGGGGCCCGGTGGCTCCCCGGGTCTCTCCGGGGCTTCGGTGGTTCTCCGGGTCTCACCGGGGTTACAGAGACCCTCCGGGTATCACCGGGCGCCCGGTGACCCTCCGGGTCTCACCGGGGCCCGGTGGCTCTCCGGGTCTCTCCGGGACCCAGTGGTTCTCCGGGTCTCACCGGGGCTCTCCGGCACCCGGTGGTGCTCCGGGACTCACTAGGGCTCTCCGGGACCTGGTGGTACTCCGGGTCTCTCCGGGTCTCACCGGGACCCGGTGGTTCTCCGGGTCTCACCGGGGCTCTCCGGGACCCGGTGGTACTCCGGGTCTCTCCGGGTCTCACCGGGACTCGCCGGGTCTCACCGGGGCTCTCCGGGACCCGGTGGTGCTCCGGGTCTCTCCGGGTCTCACCGGGGCTCTCCGGGACCCGGTGGTGCTCCGGGTCTCACCGGGGGCCCGTTGACTCTCCGGGACTCTCCGGGACCCGGTGGTGCTCCGGGTCTCACCGGGGGCCCGGTGGTGCTCCAGGACTCTCCGGGACCTGGTGCTGGTGCTCTGGGACTCAGGGACCCGATGGTGCTCTGGGTCTCACCAGGGGCCCAGTGACCCGGGACCCGGGGCCCAGGGAAACTCTGGGACCCTGCTAGGACCCGATGACCTTCCGGGACCTTAGTGAATGTCCGGGGCCCGGAGACCCTCCGGGACTCTCGGGGACCCGGTGATTCCCCGGGTCTCACCAGGGGCCCGGTGACTCTACGAGACTCTCGGGGACCCGGTGACTCCCCGGGACCAACAGCCCGGTGACCCCGGGACACGGGGCCTAACCCTGGGACCAACCAGGGACCATCTACGCACGAAGGGCCGAGGCGGTCCGGAGACCCCGCGGGACCCAGGACCCGCTGGGGACCTTCTCAGCATGAAAGGACCGAGGGCGCTCGGGAGCTCACTTCGAGGACTACCCGGAGGTATAGGGTTTGCCCCAACAGGAGCCCCCCAGGCCCTCGGGGACACGTCGTGGCCCCGGAGGGTGTGTGTAAAACCCTTCTCCTGATGACACTGAGGTTTCCAGGGATCTCTGGGTGGAAGGATCTGAACTTGGGATGTAAAGTCGCTGAGGAAGAGAAAACCGCCCGCGGGGGGGCTTGGAGCCCCAGAACGGAAAAAGTCCTGCCGGGACAAAGTTCACCGGGGAGAGAATGTTACCGCGTGTGGGCGGCGCGGTTGAGAACAACCTCCTCCCGGGACCAAGTCCACCCGGGAGAGGAAGTTACCGCGTCCGAGTGGCGCGGAGCCCCCGGACAGGAAAAACCTTCTCCCGGGACCAAGTCCCCCGGGGAGAGGATGTTACCGCGTCCAAGCGGCGCGGAGCCCCTGGACGGGAAAAAACCTTCTCCCGGGACCAAGCCCACCCGGGAGAAAATGTTACCACGTCTGGGCAGCGCGGCTTAGGACAACCTCCTCCCGGGACCAAGTCCACCCGGGAGAGGAAGTTACCGCGTTTGAGCGGCGCGGAGCCCCCAGACGGGAAAAGCCTTCTCCCGGGACAAAGTCCCTCCGGGAGAGAACGTTACCGCGTCTGAGCGGCGCGGTGGAGAAAAAACCTTCTCCCGGGGCCAAGTCCCCTGGGGAGAGGATGTTATCGCGTCCAAGCGGCGCGGAGCCCCTGGACGGGAAAAACCTTCTCCCGGGACCAAGTCCCTCCGGGAGAGAATGTTACCGCGTCTGGGCGGCGCGGTTGAGAACAACCTCCTCCCGGGACCAAGTCCACCCGGGAGAGGAAGTTACCGCGTTTGAGCGGCGCGGAGCCCCCAGACGGGAAAAACCTTCTCCCGGGACCAAGTCCCCCGGGGAGAGGATGTTACCGCGTCCAAGCGGCGCGGAGCCCCTGGACGGGAAAAAACCTTCTCCCGGGACCAAGCCCACCTGGGAGAAAATGTTACCGCGTCTGGGCGGCGCGGCTTAGAACAACCTCCTCCCAGGACCAAGTCTCTCCGGGAGAGGATGTCACCGCGTTCGAGCGGCGCGGTGGAGAAAAAACTCCTCCCGGCACCAAGTCCACCTGGGAGAGGAAGTTACCGCGTCCGAGCGGCGCGGAGCCCCCAGACGGGAAAAGCCTTCTCCCAGGACAAAGTCCCTCCGGGAGAGAATGTTACCGCGTCTGGGCGGCGCGGTCGAGAACAACCTCCTCCCGGGACCAAGTCCACTCGGGAGAGGAAGTTACCACGTCCGAGCGGCGCGGAGCCCCTGGACGCGTAGGAGCCTTAGGATGTAGAGAGCTTCCGGGTTTTGACCCGGGTTGTACCGTTTCCGATGCCCACCAGAGGGGGAAGATGTCCTCCGGGTGAATGATTAATAAAGCTGTGTTTGCGCTTCTTGTTGTTTTAAGAGTCTTCTTTTGATATTTTTCTTGGATGGTCTGGACGACTTCTTTTGATAAGAATGAGCTAAGTTTGCTCGTGGATGGTGCGGTCGACACCCGGGGGTTCCTTATCCCCCCCGCCCACAGCGGGCCGGAGGGTAGCTCCGCGCGCTGTGGGGGTGACAAAGCCCCCGGGGTGAAGATGAAGACCTTCCGAAAGACAATCGTCCGGTCGCCGTGAGAACGGGGAGCCGGGAATAAGGTCTCCGGAGAAGAATATCCAAGAAATCCGTCCCGCTGGGGAGACTATCGACTCCCGGAGGAGGATGTGCCCGATGACAGGTCTAAGTGTTTGGGCAGGGGACTAGTCTCCCAAATTGACTCGTTACCACGGCCGCTGGGGACCGGGTTGCCACTTACACCCTCAGTCCACGAGGGCTGATCGTAAGCCGCCCTATAGGAGGGACTTGCTGGGTCTGGGCCCACTTCCTCACGGAGAGGGCATCCTCACGAGGAGGGCTTCCTCGCGGGGAGGGCATCTTCGCGGGGAGGGCATCGCCGTTAGGGGCGGTAATGAGAAGAACCTGCAGTGAGACAGTTGAAGGACAAAAGCTATGTATTGATAACAAAAATGTACAGTGCCTCCCCCTGTGAAGCCGCGAAGGGGGAGGGAAAAGTAACTGCAGTGTCCCTCCTCCCCCTCCGGCGTGATCGCTCCGGGGGAGGGGACAGGCCCGCAAGGCTAAACATAGAACTTGCGAAGTAAACGCAAGTTCCACGTGTGCTTCAACTCTTGCTCTTGAAGGTTGGAGAGCTTGTAGGCCCCGGAGCCCAGGACCGCGGAGATCCTATAGGGGCCCTCCCACTTGGGGGAGAGCTTACCCTAGGCTTGGGGGTCCGTAACGCGCTTGAGGACAAGGTCCCCAAGGCGAAAAGCTCTTTCGCACACACGCTGGTTGTATGCGCGCGCCATCTTGCGCTCGTAGATTGCGTGGCGGAGGAGCGCTCGGTCGCGTTCCTCCTCCACGAGGTCAATTTCCAGTCGCCGGTTGTCTTCATTGGCCTGGTACGCTGCGGCCGTGGCTCCGTTTAGGAGCTCGACTCGCAGTGACCGGAAGCCAATCTCTGGGGGGAGGACTGCCTCCGCCCCGTAGACCAGGGACAAGGGAGTATGTTCCGTCGCCCCAGACGGGGTCGTGCGCATGGAGCAGAGGATGCTAGGAAGTTCCTCTGCCCACGCACCCCGCTTGGAAGCGGTTTGCTCGAGTCTCCGGCGCAATCCCTGCAGGATCACGCCGTTGACTCTCTCGACGGCCCCATTGCTCTGGGGATGGGCCACTGAGGCGAAGTGGATGACAAGGCCCAGGCCTTCGCAGAATTCCCGGAAACAAGCCGAGTCGAGTTGGGTCCCGTTGTCCACGGTGATTTCCCGGGGGACACCAAAACGACAAATGACGTTCTTCCAGAAAAACCGCTGAACGGCTCGGGACGTAATGCTAGCCAAGGGCTCCGCCTCAACCCACTCTGTAAAGTAGTCGACCGCGACCGCCGCATACTTGTATCCTCCGGGCGCTGGGGGAAGGGCCCTAAGAGGTCTATCCCCCAACGCACGAAGGGCCAAGTGATAGGGATAGTCTGCAGCGCTACCAGGGGGAGGTTCAAGCCCTTGGCCATCTTCTGGCATGCCTCGCACGCGGAGACAAGGTCTCGCGCGTCGCGCATGGCCGCGGGCCAGTAGAAGCCCTGCCGGAGAGCCTTGGCCGCAATGGCACGCGGGGCTAGGTGAGAACCACAGCTCCCCGCGTGGATGTCTTCGAGAAGTTTAAGCCCTTCCGGCCGGGGGAGGCAGCGCAGGAGGGCGGAGGCCCCCCGCTTGTAGAGCCTCCCCTCTAGCAGGAGATATGCTCGGGCTTTGGCCCGGAGGCGCTTGGCCTCGGTCTCGTTGGGAGGGTCCCCCTCCCCCTTGATGAAGGAGATGAGGGGGTCCATCCATGACGGAGTCCGGGTAATCTCGGTGACCTCCGAGACGTGGGGCTCGTCGCCCGTGTCCGGGGAGGCCACCGAGGGCTCCGTGATGATTTCCAAGAAGGCCCCCTTGGGGAGCGATTCCCGGGCGCTTGCTGCCCGGGCCAAGGCGTCGGCCCGGTCATTGTCCCTTCGCGGGATATGCCTGGCCTCGAGGCCGTCGAAGTGCCTCTCCATCTTTCGCACTTCCTGCAAATAAAGACTCAAGTTTGCGTCATGGCACAAGTAAGACTTGTCCATTTGGCAAAGTACGAGATGAGAATCTCCCTTCACTAGGAGGCACAAGATCCCTTGGGAGCGCGCAAGGCGCATCCCGAGGAGCAAAGCCTCGTACTCAGAGACGTTGTTGGTTGCGGGGAACTCGAACCGCGCTGCGTAGTCGAGTTCCTTCCCCTCGGGGCTCCGGAGGACTACCCCCGCACCGGCCCCGGCGAGACACAGCGACCCGTCGAACATGAGTGTCTAATGGTCACTGTGTCGGGGCGGCGCGGGGAGGTCTTCGTCCCCGAGCCCGGAGGCAGGAGTCCACTCCGCGATGAAGTCGGCGAGGACCTGTGACTTGATGGCGGAGCGGACTGTGAGGGACAGGGAGAAGGGGGCGAGCTCGGCCCCCCACTTCCCAATCCGCCCGGTGGCCTCTTTGTTCCGCAGCACCTCCCCCAGGGGGAGGGAGGACGGGACGGTGATGGGGTGTCCCAGGAAGTAGTGGCGAAGCTTCTGGGACGCCATCAGGAGGACGTAGCAGATCTTCTCCATCCCCGTGTACCGGGTTTTGGCCCCCTGGAGGGCCTCACTCACGTAGCACACGGGATGCTGCTGCCCCCTTGCTCCTTCACCAGTACCGCGCTGATGGCGACTGGGGTCGCGGTAAGGTAGAGGAGCAAGGGCTCTTCTGGAGACGGACTCACGAGCGTTGAAGGGCTCGTGAGGTACTTGAGGTCGTCGAAGGCCTCCTGGGCCTCCTAGGCCTCGGGGGTCCATCGGAACCCCTCGAGCCCCCGGAGGATCTTGAAGAATTGGAGGCCTCGTTCCCCCGACCGCGAGATGAAGCGGCTTAGCGCGGCTAAGCGGCTGGAGAGCTGCTGGACGCCCTTGACGGAGCGCGGAAGGGGCATGTCCAGGAACGCCTGGATCTTTTCAGGGTTCGCCTCTATGCCCCGCTGGGACACGAGGAAACCCAGGAGCTTCCCCCCGCGCACGCCGAAGGTGCATCACTCTGGGTTGAGCTTCAGCCCATACGCGCGAAGGTTGGAGGGTCTCCGCTAGGTCGTCGACGTGCTGCGCGGGGAATTTTGACGACCGCGTTGTCTACGTAGACTTCGACGTTGCGGCCGACTTATTCTTCGAAGACTAGCGTCATGAGGCGCTGGAAGGTCACTCCTGCATTCTTCAGCCCGAAGGGCATGTGGACGTAGCAGAAGGTTCCGAGGGGAGTTATGAAACTCGTCTTTTCCTCGTCACCTTCCGCCATCCGGACTTGATGGTAGCCCGAGTAGGCATCTAGGAAGCTCATCAACTCGCACCCCGCGGTGGCGTCGACCGTTGGTCAATCCGCGGGAGTGGGAAGTTGTCCTTGGGGTAGGCGCGGTTGAGGTCGGTGAAGTCCACGCACATCCGCCACTTGCCATTTGACTTCTTCACGAGGACGGGGTTCGCGAGCCACTCGGGGTACAAGACCTCCCGAATGAACCCCTCCTCTCGGAGTCGGGCGATCTCCCCCTTGATTGCCTCTTGGCGCTCGAGGGAGAGCTTCCTCAGCTTTTGCTTGACGGGGGGGGGGGGGGGGGGGGGGGGGTGACCGGGGGTCACCGCGAGCTTGTGCTCAATGACCCCCCGGGCGACGTCCCGCATGTCCGAAGGCTTCCACGCGAAAACATCAGAGTTCTCGCGCAGGAAAGCCGCCAGTTGCGCTGCATGCTCCTCGGGGAGCTCCGCCCCGATCCGGACGGTTTTGTCCCCGTCGCCCGGGGACAGCAGGACCTCCCGGAGGCCCCCTTCCGGACGCGGCTTGGGGAGGGGCCTCCCAGGAGGTATCGCCGTGATGTCTGGTTCCGGGGGAGAGGCCTCCCCCCCGGGCGCCTTAATGATGTTGACGCCTCCGATCGTAGCGGCGGCGCGCTCGTATAGAGCCCGGGCCATGTCTCGGTCTCCCCGGACATTGATCACGCCATGCGGCCCGGGGATCTTCATGCAGAGGTAGTTTTGATGGGTGGTAGCCCCCAGGCGGTTGATTTTGGTCCTCCCCATGATCGCGCTATAGGAGGAAGGGAGGTCCACTACGTCGAATCGGACCATCTCGGTCCAGTAGTTCTCCGGGGTGCTAAATGTCTTCTCATCCACCTGCATTTCCTTGAAGGCCTTCAGGCAGAGGGCGTTGGCGGAGCTCCCGCCATCCATGAGGATGCCGGCCAGGTGGCGGTTGTAGATGGTGGCGGAGACGATGAGCGCGTCGTCGTGTGGGAAGCGAACCGCGCGGGCATCTTCCGCCGTAAAGGTGAGGGGGACGTCCGACCACTTTGGTGGCGGAGACGCATGCAGCACCCCCACTACCTTCACCTCTCGCGCGTGCTCCTTGCGCTGGCGCTTGGAGTCCCGTCTCGCGGCAAATCCCCCCATAATGACGTTTATGCGTCTTTGGGAGGTTTGGAAGGGGAGCTCCTGAGCTGGGCTCCCTTCTTGCGTTTGTCTTTGCTGCTCACCCGTGGGAGCGGGGAGCGCGGGCAAAGCTGTCGGGGGAGGCAAGGAGGCAGGGCCCCCTCCCCCCTGGCTGCGCTGGTCGAGGAAGGCCGCGAAGTGTTGTAGAAGCTGATGGCATTCTCGAGTAGCGTGGGTACTCGACTTGTGGAAGGTGCACCACACGTTGGCTGTGCCCTCCTTGCTCTCCTTGGCGCGGCTTTCGCGCCCGCTGGAGGATTGTCCTCCAGTGTAACCCTTTGACTTAGGAGGGGAGCGATTGCCTTTGGCGCTGTCGCGCGAGCCGCCTCCGCCCTCGAGGACGAAAGCGTCCCGAGGCCGTGGCTCGCGACGATCACTTCTTCGGGGACGTTTGCTGGAGGGGTCCCTGGGCTCCCGGTCGGCGGGGGCAGGAGCCCCCTGGTTCTTTTTCCAAAGATCGTCCTCCTCCGCGCGGGCGTATTTTTCAAGTACGGTGAAGAGTTCGTCGGCAGAGGTGGGGCAGCTCCGAGAGAGCCTCCGGTGGAGCTCCCCGGGGAGTATCCCGCTCTTGCATGCTTCGATGACCGTGGAGTCAGGGACATGCGCCACTTTGCTTTTCACCTGAGCGAAGCGCTTAAAGAAGCTGCGGATAGTCTCCCCCGTCCTCTGCCGGACGGTGTAGAGCTGGGACGAGTCCAAGGGCCGCACATAGTTGCCTTGGAAGTTCGCACAAAATTCGCGCTTCAGCTGCACGAAGGACTTGATGGATCCAGCTTTCAGGTTGTAGAACCATGAGCGTGCGATGCCCGTGAGGTAGAGGGGGAAGACATTGCATTGCACTGTCTCGTCCCCCCCGGCCGCCGAGATGGCCGTCGAGTACACCTGCACAAACTCGTAAGGATCGGCCTCACCATTGTAATGCTCGATGTGCGGCGGGCGGTAAGGCCGCGGCCAGCGTATGCAGCGGAGACGGCTGCACAACGGTTGGTTGGTCCCTTCAACTTCTTTGGGGGATCCATGGTCGCCGTCATTACTTGCCGGGGACGCGTGCTCATTGTCGGAGTCTGGAAGGGGTGGCAGCGGTCCGCCGGTTTGGCGGTGTCGTCTCTTTTCTTCCGGGTTGGTTGAGCTGACCTCTTGGGCGTCAAGGTATTCCTCAGGAGTGGTGGCAACTTCTTTGAACGGTCTTTTCCCCTGGGCGATTTGGGAGCGCGTCTCCGCGCGCCCGCGGGTTCGGGGGAGTCCTGACCGATGACGGGAGGTGGTTTCTCCGGACCTGGTGGTACGCATTCGCTTGACCTCCTCCCTTGTGAAGCGGGTCTGATCCGCTGGGGGCGCCCGCAGGGGCGGCCCCGGAGGGGGAGGGAGCTGATGCGCGTTTGCCATAGTCCCAGTGGACGCTGCCGGCGCGCGGACCGGGCCATGCGCCGGGTCCGCGCTCGGTTCGGCGGCGGGAGTGGTCGCAGTTCGAGTCCCCGGGGCGTCCGCGGGAGCGGGCGTTGCACCGATACCGGGCGTCGGCCCACGGAGGCTGCCGGGCCCGGGCGCCGGGGTTGGCCCCGGCACGGCGGTAACCGCTCGCGGGGGTTCTGGACCCGGGGCCAGACGACTCCCAGAGGCAGGGGAGGGCTCGGAGACTAGTTGACTCCCCGGCGCAGGAAGTGTCGCCGGGATCGGATACGGCCCGGGCGCGCCTCCGGGAACGGGGAACATCCCCGGCCCGGGAAAGGCGGGGTTCCCCATGAAGAATTGGGGCGGTGCCCCCATGAACGGATACGGAGGCGGGTAGACGGGAGCCGGGGGCCGCACCAGGACGCGCAGCAGCTCTTCCAGGGTGTGCTGGGTACGAAGCTGGCCCTGGATCAAAGCCCCTAGCATGGAATCTCCAGAGACTGGAACGGAGAGTTGGGGTGCACTAGGCCCCGGAAGCTCGGTTGCGGCCGCTGGGCCGGAAACGAGGACCCTTTGGCCGGAGGCCGCGAGTAGAGGAAGCGAGTCGTCCGCCCGTACGCCCCCGGGCGACAGGGCCGCAGAAGCCTCATCTCGCGGATGCGGAGCCGGGTTGCTAGGACCGGCGCCCTCGGGAGATGAGAGGGCTTGAGCTCTGGTGGTTGCGGGAGCCATGGCGATTCGTCGCGAAGTCCCCACGGTCGGCGCCAACTGTCGTGGTATTACGGATACCCCGGCAGGTTCGGACGTGCGCAGCACGAGTACAGCGGCGCGAGCAGACCGAGTTACTGGTCTCCTCCCGCCGGGCAACACAGAAAGTGACACAGAGGTTTATACAGGTTCGGGTCCCAGTTGGGGCCCTAGTCCTGTTGGCTCTCTCCGGACGCGAGTCCGCTAGGGAGGTTAGCTCTCGGGGAGAGGTCTCCAAGAGAGCCGGGAATTGCGTTTATATGAAATGAAATGAAATCCCTGAAAAAGGGTACAAGAGGGGTATATATAGCCCCTAAGAAGTACAAAAGACAAAAATGCCCTCGCTGCGACCGTTGGATGGAAGGGCGAAGACGTCTTTTGGCCTGATGGACGGCCTGGATGCTTGACACGTGGCGCCACGGGCTTCCTAGAGGCCCCACGGTCAACAACAGCTCTTCATGAGGCCGGGGGCTCTCCGGGTCTCACCGGGGTTACGAAGACCCTCCGAGTCTCACCGGGCGCCCGGTGACCCTCCGGATCTCACCGGGGTTCCGGAGACCCTCCGGGTCTCACCGGGGGCCTGGTGGCTCTCTGGGTCTCTCCGGGGCTTCGGTGGTTCTCCGGGTCTCACCGGGGTTACGGAGACCCTCCGGGTCTCACCGGGCGCCCGGTGACCCTCCGGATCTCACCGGGGTTCCGGAGACCCTCCGGGTGTCACCGGGGTTCCGGAGACCCTCCGGGTCTCACCGGGGGCCCGGTGGCTCTCTGGGTCTCTCCGGGGCTTCGGTGGTTCTCCGGGTCTCACTGGGGTTACGGAGACCCTCCGGGTCTCCCCGGGCACCCGGTGACCCTCCGGATCTCACCTGGGTTCCGGAGACCCTCCGGGTCTAACCGGGGGCCCAGTGGCTCTCGGGGTGTCTCCCGGGCTTCGGTGGTTCTCCGGGTCTCACCGGGGTTATGGAGACCCTCCGGGTCTCACCGGGCGCCCAGTGACCCTCCGGGTCTCACCGGGGGCCCGGTGGCTCCCCAGGTCTCTCCGGGGCTTCGGCGGTTCTCTGGGTCTCACCGGGGTTACAGAGACTCTCCGGGTCTCACCGGGCGCCCGGTGACCCTCCAGGTCTCACCGGGGCCCGGTGGCTCTCTGGGTCTCTCCGGGACCCGGTGGTTCTCCGGGTCTCACCGGGGCTCTCCGGCACCCGGTGGTGCTCCGGGACTCACCGGGGCTCTCCGGGACTTGGTGGTACTCCGGGTCTTTCCGGGTCTCACCGGGACCCGGTGGTTCTCCGGGTCTCACCGGGGCTCTCCGGGACCCGGTGGTACTCCGGGTCTCTCCGGGTCTCACCGGGACTCTCCGGGTCTCACCGGGGCTCTCCGGGACCCGGTGGTGCTCCGGGTCTCTCCGGGTCTCACCGGGGCTCTCCGGGACCCGGTGGTGCTCCAGGTCTCACCGGGGGCCCGTTGACTCTCCGGGACTCTCCGGGACCCGGTGGTGCTCCGGGTCTCACCGGGGGCCCGGTGGTGCTCCAGGACTCTCCGGGACCTGGTGCTGGTGCTCTGGGACTCAGGGACCCGATGGTGCTCTCGGTCTCACCAGGGGCCCAGTGACCCGGGACCCGGGGCCCAGGGAAACTCCGGAGACCCAGCGGGACCCAGGACCCGCTGGGGACCTTCTCCGCATGAAGGACCGAGGCGCTCCGAAGACCCCGCGGGACCCAAGGCCCGGACGCCCAGGACCCGCCGGGAACCTTCTCCGCACAAAGGACCGAGGCGCTCCGAAGACCCCGCGGGACCCAAGGCCCGGACGCCCAGGACCCGCCGGGAACCTTCTCCGCACAAAGGACCGAGGGCGCTCGGGAGCTCACTTCGAGGACTACCCGGAGGTACAGGGTTTGCCCCAACAAGTCTTCACGCCCACCTCCCCTTCTGGCCTTCTCGCGCGCACACAGCTGCAACTCAAGACAACGCTTCGTTTCCACCTCCTCGGCTCCTCCTCGCACCAAACCCTAACCCTAGCCGCCTCCGATCTAGTTGGTGGCGGAGGCCATGGGGGGTGACGCCTTCGAGGACGAGGCCGAGCCGACGGTCACCATCGGCCAGTACATCGAGGGCGTCGAGGCGGAGCCGCGGAGGAGCTGGTAACAGTACTCCACACTTCCACAGCACTCCTCTCCTCCACCGCTCCATGGCTCCACCTCCACACGATGCGCAGCGCTGACGGCCCGACGCCCTCCTCGCTGATGCCCTCCTCTCCTCCACCGCTCCATGGCTCCACCTCCACGCAATGCCCTCCTCACTATCGCCGGCTCGCCGCAGATCTGATCTCGGGCCGCCTCTGCAGATCTGATCTCCTACCACTGTACCACATCGCCGGTTGCTTCGCGCCGCACCGCCGCAGAACGTGCCGTGCCACCGGATTTGCTCCACGCCTCTCCGTCGCCAACCTCGCCAGTCACATCTTCGTCTCCTCGACGACTCGACGCCAACACTTGGAACGGGCCGTGCTCGTGCCGGCCTGGCACGCACTACGGTCCGCGGGCTATCGTGCCGTGCCGGGCCTCTCTGCCAAGCTAATGGGCCATACCGGCACGGCCCGACAGCCCGCGGGCCGGCCTGGGCACGACACGGCATAAGCCATCGGCCCGACGGGCCCGTGCCGTGCCGGCCCGGCATGGCCCAATTGACATCTCTACTCCTAGTGTTGTGGTTGCCCCTACAGTCTGCAAGACTATTGATGCTCAATCTGGCTGAAGTGACAACAACCAAGATTGGAAACTTGTGAAACCAAAGTTCTGGTGGAGAATAATGACCAACCCCTCTCCAGCGATGGCATTTAGAAGGTGTTCGCAACGCCCAACCACCGGCTTTATACGGAAAGGTTCAGCTCATCCTATAAATCTCAGCTTCATGGTTGGTGCTACAACTGCCTCGCTTTCGTCAATTTCATTGCTCAGTGTGGTGACCCTCTGAAGTGCCTTCGTTGCCGGTGCAACGGACACTTTGCACGCCACTGTCCGCTGAAGGCAACGAACAAGAATCCTCCTCCACTGAAAGACAACACAGTCCGCACCACCGAACCCTTTACTCCTCGACGCCAACCTGCCACCAAGGCGGTCCTCAAGATGGACTACCTCCCTGGTGATATGAACACGCTGATGAAGGACACGTTCACAGAGGGTGGCCCGATCTTCACGACGTAGAATCTGGATAACTAGTATCTGAAAATACCTAGATAACTAGTATGGTCTGACGAAACGAGATAGCCAACCACTTGTAGAGCAAGGACCTGCGTATCAATGAATTTGCCCAACCACACTCTGAATTACCTATCCACACGACCACGCACGGAGTTGGTGCACAAATAGGGTGATCACAAAGATCGTTCAAGCAATTCCGAAGGAAATCACAAGAACAAAGGATGAAGTGATTCAACTCTCAACTAAAACTAATGCTTCAATCTGAAATTTCAATATCAATGCCTTATATCTTGTATCTTGTATATAAAAAAAAACAATGATCATGCCTCTCTTTTATAGAGGGTGGTATGTACAAAAGATAGAAGAATTAAACTAGAATTCTAATCTGAATCTAATTCAAAACAGAATAAAAATCCTAGATAAAAGAAGTTCGGAATAAATCTTCTCCGAGTTGGATTCGGATTCGGACAAGACTTTTTTCTTCTATGTAGTTGTTACTCTTTTTGGTCTTTTAGTTGAATACGATGTCATAATTTAATGATTCTTGATGGGTTGGAAAATTCTTTCGAATACCTTTCCAACAAGTACTTACACAACCAAATTGGATATATGTGCTGAGAATGGTGCTTGTTTAAAGTTGGACTATCGTTTGGTCGGCAGACAGCATGCCGAGCAAAATTCTTTTGGTTGTAGCGGTTGCAATCCTTGACGGAATTGAGTGATCTTGGGCTTGTTGGAAAGCTTAGGAAATCCTCTTTCCACTTAGTAGGTGTAAAACCAGATTCAATGAAGTTATTTAGCCCATATGTGGCTATATTCTTTCTGTTATGCTCTCCCTCTCTATTCCTGATCAATCTTAAACAAGAGCTATTATGTAGCAGCATATTCTCATTATACTTTAATTCTTTAAGGAACAAAGTCACCTGTTGATGTAGTTGTTTGGCCTTCACTCGAGTGATTGGTCCTTTATATTCCTCGGTTCGAGTTCTAATGCTACTTGTGCTAGTGATGCCCTCATCACCTAGTCTTGCCTCCCATAGGGGCAGGAGTGTGGTGATCAGAAAGTAACATAAATTCACTACACTCGCGCGTGGTAGTGATCTTCGTGGTGGGATGTAGGACGGACCTCATCCCCTAAAAGATTGCAAAGGCCCTCCAATCCAAGGTGCAGCTTCCATGGGCCAACATGAAGGTTATGAAGCACTTCACTAAGGTTACTTGTGATGCGGGGTGTCTGATCTCTATGATGTAGGATTATTGATAACTAATTGATCTGTGCAATCTGATGAATCGATGGCACCAACCACTCTCAAAACAGCAACGTGCGACAAAAATATTCGCCCAACACACGTTTTGATCGATGTCTACTCAACCACGAAAAAGTAGACGACAATTGCTCCTACAAATCACAAGAATTCACAAGAATTCACAAGAATAGCTATGAAGAGAATAACTCTCAATTCTAGGTAGCGGTTTATGAACACAAACCCTAGAATAAGAGTAAAAGTTTCTAAAATATTTGTGTATATAATTTGTGGTTAAGAGATACATGTTATGCATCATTTCTATTTAAAGTCTATGGCTGACTCTCTAACTTGTGGTTCAACCTTAGAAACTGATTTGAACTCATCTACGGAACAAACTCTAATTCGTACTCAAAAGAAAAGGAAACAATGCATTTTTCCTAAGATACAAACCGATTCTGACTTGAATTCGGCTAGAAAAGAAGGCACACAAGCCCAAAGTCTTCACGTCTCCTTTGATTCGGACTTGACAACTCATGGCCAATTGGTTAAACTTCCTTATCTCTTCTTTAATCCGAAATATGATAGACACTCTTCTCTTGATTGCTCTCGACTGCTCCATCATCTACACATGGAAATTTGAGAACACACAAAGTAATATTATTAGGTAGCAGTCAAGACTCATGAGTATCAAACAATAACTCATTAAAGAGTAGATTCACCTATTGGTTAAGTTGTTTTGCTCTAACTCTTCTTTATTAGAGGACTTACTTTATTTAGAACAATACTGATAGCACCATGTGAAGTAGAAGATGAGTTAGTGTCAAGGATGTCCTCATCAACTTGGCTGTCTTTGATTTCCCGACACAGCTCAACGTCGTAGTGGCGGCAAGAAGCATCATGTATGATAATGTGGAGTTCAGGCTCCTCCCCTGGTCTCACACGAGCCCATGGCATGCAACACATCTGGTTTCTTTCTAGTCGTTTATGCCTGGAGGGCTTCCCTCTGCATGCTGTGGTGGGAGATACCTGCTGCTTCGACCATAGTCGAGCTCAAACATGGCATCGGGACAACACTAGAGTCTACACCATCTGGATGTGGCCTGAAACTCGGACCTCATCCCAAGGTCAGCAAGTGTATCACCTGTTAGTGATATGTCTTAGAGAAAATCACAGAGATATATTTATTTTTATTATGTTTATATTATAAACATTTGAATAATATATTATCTATTTTTTAATAAATTATTATTGTTTTGATCAATAAGTGTGACTTGTTCATAAACAATTAAATTTGTTTGATGATGTTATTCTATAAAGTCTCTGATCCACTATTATTAAAATAACATTATTATTAATGGATTAACACATATTGATTGATGGTCATGTTTCACAGGCCATGAATATAAAATATCAAATTAATAATATGAACATATGTTGAAGAATATAATGTTGGATAGACCTATTTTGAGACACTGTTTGGATTTGTCATATAACTACCATCAGTTGGTCTCACATAATATTTATGATTGAGAAACTGTCATGATTTCCTACATGTGTGGTAGTATATTTTGATATTGCCAACACTACTTTTTATTGAGTGGTAATAAAGATAATATTTAGGTATACTATGAGACATGCGGAGGAATGTGAATGGTTAAAATGAAATTTGCATCTCTCATATAATTAGAGAGATATCTCTGAACCTCTTGATATGGATGAACTGAGATGTGCTTGTCCATGTCGTTTGTGGTTGAGTATCAACTACAGGGAGATCAGTTCATTATGAGATCGAGAAAAATTAAACTGTGTAAGGGTGATACGTTTCTTGCCTTGGGTTTAATCTAGTATGGTATGACAAAAGGATCAACATGAGTACATTATATAGATTCGTTGGATATGATCTTCATGTATATTTGGATAGTCGTTATGTCCTACTAGGGGCCACTATCAACTCACAGTTCGGGTAAGTATTCTCAGATTGTGACCAAATATGCATGAACCTACAGGGTCATACACTTAATGGGTTAGAACAAATCAATTCGGATTGGATCTGTTATGGGGTTTTTGTATCACATTAGAAGACCTAACATTAGGCTTTTCTTGCAATTTGGATAGAATTCGTTATGTGATATTGTTATCACATCAAGTTATTTAATATAGTAGGGCTCCTCCTATAGGGCTCTATACAAAGAAAGGCATAATAGGCTTTAAAAAATATCAAGAAAACCTTAGCCGCCACCTCCACTAGAGCAATAGCCCAAGCCCTTGTTGTGTTTGTTGGTGTTAGAACCACCAATGTACGACGTTCTATCCCAGAATGTGTGGATACCAGTAGACATGCTGCTACAATTGTTGCACTAATCAGGACGATCCACGAGCAATCACTGTCATCTATGTCTGTTGATCAGGACAATCCGCGAGTGGTCGCTGTGTGCATTGTTAGATTGGTCACTTCACCAACTCTTCTTTTGTTGATGATAACAATCTAATCTATGATCTAATACTTGTAATATTCAAGTAAAATTTTTGAAATTCTGCCAGTGTAGCCTACTCATATTTTAACACCATCCTTGAGCAAGGAGACGAAGACGACACAACCTGGCTAGATTTGGATGAGTCTCGGCTACTTACATACAGTGTCTTGGTCCACATTGACATAACCAAGGACTTCTCGCCTGTCAATGTTAGAATGTCCTACAGCGGAGTTAGTGGGTTGCCCTCCGACCCCTCTGATCGGAGATCGACTGGCCCAAAGTATAGTATTTGTGTTGGAAGTCCGGGGAGATTGATGGGACGAACTTGGAGGAGCGGCATGCCTAAGTGTCCACAAGCTTTTAGAGCCCTGGCGTGGCACACACGAAGATCACAACAATGATGAAGGAGGCCCCACAAGGCTGTTGGGATACTAGCCATCATCATAGTTGGCGACCAACTGATAGGCTAAGGTTGGACTGCGGATCAGAATGGAGGCCATACTCATTGCAACCAAGGAGGGCATAGGAGCAGATTGCTAACTGGCCATAGAGGACGATGCCATCATGCCGCCCTCCCGGAGGAAGTGGCTTGCACCATACAATGGCCGTCTGTTAGTGATATGTCCTAGAGGAAATCACAGAGGTGTATTTATCTTTGTTATGTTTATAAACATTTGAATAATATGTTATTTTGTTTTTAATAAATTATCATCTTAGTTCGATCAATAAGTGTGTGAGTTGTTCATGAAACTCTTAATTTATTTGATAATGTATTCTATAAAGCCCTTGATACACTATCATTAAATAACACATTATTGATTAATAGATTAGCACATATATTGATTGATGGTTGTGAGGACCACGAAACTGGTTGGCTAATTTGAGGCCACGTTGCTGGCAGAAGGATCACGATGCTAACGAAAAACAAAATCTAGACCTATGTGGTGGAGTTTTAGGGAAGATTGTTGTTAGACTATGTAGTATCTGTCAAGAGTGTCCTTGCAGCCACCTCTTAGAATGAGCGAGTGCCACTGTTTGCCCATGTTATTTTTTCTTGTCATCATCCAGCGTTTTCGAATTTAGGGTCAGTTTTCGGGTCGATTGCGGGTCTCGATTTAGAGTTATAAGAGGAGAGAAAGGTTTAGGGCAAACCTTACGTGCAGCCATTGTTACCAGGCTTTAGGGCCAAAAACTATTTTTATAGTTTGGCAAATTAACCACTGGAATACTTTTATTCTCAGCCATGCCCTGTATTTTGCATAGTACCCCCCTGAGGTTCTTTGATATTACAATTAGGCCCAAAACACACCCAGCATGCCTCAACCACATCCACCTATTTGCATGGAATAGTAACCATGGCCAGCTCAACCCATTTGAGGGAGATTCATGCACAAACACACAAATTTTTACACCACAATGACAATTAGGCCTCAGACTGTAAGGATCAAGGTAAGAGCAATAGAGTCTATAGAACAAAATGAAAAGAGAGAGGAAACAACAAGCCAAAGCCAAATTCTAGCCAATTTTTCACTTTTTTGTTTTGTTGATTCATAGGAACTTTGGCCAGGGCTACAGGAGAACATGAGGAAGCAATCCAGCAAAGCTAGCAAGGTGAAATCGAACCCTAGCCCCCAATCAAGCATATTTTAGTTTGCTCTATTACGGATTAGTGTAGAAGACAGTAAACTACACAAAAACCAACCCCAAACACCCACCAGGATTCACAAATCATTGCATCCACATGAGGTCATCACAGAACATAAGAATCACATAGCACATATGATAAGCACCAACCAGCGACTAACACCAATGGTGCGTGGGTTGCCCGATCTTTCACGGTACCTCGAATGGGGACTTGCAAACCGATCGGAGTTGATCGAATTGCAAGTAGATAGTGTCTCGTATAACCTAAGAATTGGGTATTCTCAGTTTATATAGAGATCATATGATTTCTAACTCTCATGATAACTCACAAATTCAACATAGCCAAAGCTATAGCGCTTGAAGAGCCTTTTTCTGAATTTCTATTCATCTCATGATTAAAAATCCTCTGGAATGAGAGGATTACATATGTATTTATACTAAGAACAACCCTCCTAGTTTGGTGTGAAAGAAATCATTAGATGAAAAGTTTTCTTGAACAAACAACCCTCCTAATTAAGGTGTGAAGGCACCCATTAGATGAAGAGTTTCCTTGGATATCCAATAGACCAATTCGTTTGGAAAAGAGTTGCTTCAATTGTCGTGCAGGTTGGACTGGTTGTGCAGCTTCCACTAAAATGACCATAACTTTTGACTCGGAAGTCGAAATGATGCATGGTTTGATGCGTTGGAAACTAGACTTCATTATATTTCCAACCATGTGGCCTATGCCTAGGTGGAACGCCAGAATCTGGCCTGAAATGTCCTGCAAAAGGACGGATAGAATTGGATGAATCATAGTCACATGATACCCTTTTCTTTGGGCGCCAATATGATGTCCACCTCCTTTGTTGTGCTACACCGTGATTCCATTCTTCTACAGCACTAAAATACCTCTGAACATTAGCAATGAGACATGGATTTCTTATCCTTTGATTGCTCTTTGAACGATCAACCTTTGGTTGTTCGAACCTTTGTTGAATGCCATCGCTCCAAGATCGATATCCCTTATATTTTCTCACACAAACCATATCTCTATGGTGACATGCTTGTTGTATTCTGATTTTACCATGGATGGTTCTCATGGGCATATCATCCCCTCCTCCTTTAAGCGAAACCGTCCTCGATTTCAAAGTACTCTTCTCAAGCTTGCTCTTAGCAACAACCCCCTTCATTGGAGCTATATCTTCCACTTTCTCATTAGTATTTGTGGTTGCATTATCCTCTCCTCCTTCATTAGAAACCGTCTTCTGTTTGGAAGTAGGCTTCACTAGCTTGTTATCAGCAATGGCTACTTCCACTTTGATTGCATCCTCTGGCATAGGACACAATGTCACTGATTTGCCTCTGTGGACAAAAGAGTATTTGTTCGTCCATCCATGGTGTGTAGCATTACGATCAAATTGCCATGGCCGTCCTAATAACAAGTGGCATGCATGCATCGGCAACACATCACACTCCATTTTGTCATGATAATCTCCTATTGAAAAATGAACTTGAACATGACTAGTGACTTTTAGCTTACTGACATTATGCAACCATTGCACATAATATGGTTCTGGATGCTTCCATGTCTTCAAACCCAATGTTTGCACCAAATCCTTGCTGATTACATTGTTGTAGCTACCTCCATCAATGATGAGCTTGCAACTGTTGGTGTTTACTTTGCATTCTGATTTGAACATGACAAGGATTGACACCCAGGTCACTTCTAATAAACTTTTGGTTCAAGACAGGTTCGAACCAGACATGTATCTGGCGATGCGAACTCAAGCTATTTCTGAGGGGCATCACCATGAGGTCGCAAGCTTTACGCGATCAGGTCGCGGGTTTCGTGCGATCAGGCCGACAGCCTTGTGCGGTCAGAAGTTCGTATGCTATACGCGGACTGGACTGGATATCCGGGGATGTTGTGCGGTCAGCCCATATTCCGCGGTCAGAACATTCTCGACCAAGGTGCTTGGAGTTTATTCGGTTATCTTTATACCAGGATATTCCAAGCATCCCGAAGATTCCTCCACGTTGAAGACCAACTGTCAGAGGTTATTATATGCGGTTATTCATGATTAACACGTGTTAATAACCTCCGTGGAAGTTAACAGCGGTTCTCCAACAACCGCATACAACCATTCGATGCAGTTTTCTTCATATGGCACCCTTTCGACCAATATAAAAAGGTGGCAAAGTACATCAAAAGGGGGATCCAAGACATTTGGAAGAACAAAACTCCTAAGATAAGTGAGATACGAGATATATCGATCACTCAAACAGCCAAGTCTACGGCTTAGATTAGACAACACTTACAAGTCTCCTATAGCTTCTTTTTGTACACTTATATAGGGGAAACTTTCGCCTGTGAAGGTTTCTCCCGGCTAGTTTGTAAAGTTTTATCTCATATAGTGAAATCCCAACAGGACGTAGGGCTTTTACTCCCACCATCGAGGGCCCGAACCTGTATAAATCTCTCTGTGTTCTTGTTCACCATTGTTCGGCATACCTTCCCGGAGGGTCATCTTGAAAGGTCTCACAATTACAAATTTTGCATAAGTTCGGCTGAGGACCCCGAGTCCGAATCGTCGACAGCTGGCGCCCACCGTGGGGCCTTTCTCAAGGCGTCCTAATTGAAATTCGGAGGTTCGCCGAAACATGGCTGGAGCATATGATTCCGAGAACGATTTCGATCTCGAGGATTATGCCCATATACCAATGCCTTCTCCAAGCGATCCTGTTCCGATGGAAGAGGTCGAAGGCCAGAATCTTCCACAGGTTGAATCATCTCTCCAAGTCATGTCAATCGACCAGGAGGTAACTGGCACAAGGTCAGAACCCACAGAGGTTCTTAATGTGCTAGGTGATGAATCCGGCCCGTCATACGACCCCGCTGAGGGAAAATATGATGGTGACCCAGAAATTAGCCCAGGAAGGTTCGACCCTGATAACCTCTGTTGCATCTAGGCCTTCATGCCTAACCCTAATTTTGATGATTAATGAAAACAAAGTGTTCCGGACTAATTGTGCTATTGAGTTTATTTGATACAGAGTTGCGTAGGGAAGATATGCACGGAATACAAGAAGAACCCGACGTAAAATAAAAGCACAAGTAGCAAAGAGCAAAAGACAAGTCGCAAATCATGAAGATGCGAGAGACCTCAGGTATTGAGAGTTTTTATTTTTACCGATCTTGGCGTTTGGAGATGATCGGTTAGGAAAATTCTTTTCTAGCTTTAACCGTACTATAAAGAGGGGTGGCGAAAGTCCTCTCTTTATCTCCAACGCAAACCGAGAAAACTAGGTCATTGCATTGCATCTTTCTGGATGGATTTGGTTTTGAACTTATTTGAAAAATCTGGATTTTCAGTTCAGTTTTTGATAGTAGAAGAGTATTTTCATTTTTCAGAAAGATCTAGGCAGATCTGGTTTTTGCTTCTGTTGACAAAAATGTAGCCCTTGAAATTTTCTTTCCAACGAGCTATTAAACACCTCTTTTGAATTTCTGGATTTAAAGTTATAGTAGTTTTTGTTCATGCTGACTGTCAGTTTGCATAACTGACTATCAGTTTGCATGTCAGTTAGGTGTAACTGACAATTGTCCAGAGAGGGTGTATTTTGGGCTCAAAATTTTTGTACTAAACTGACTGTCAGTTTGTCCATACTGCCTGTCAGTTGGGGTTTCGATCACAGAGATTTTAACTGAGTTTCTATTTGATTTTGGCCGTGACTGTGGTCGAACTGACTGTCAGTTGTGGGTTCCAGCTTTCCTTTTTCGACCACGAACGGCTAGCAAAGTTTTCGTCCGTAAATTTTGTCGGCCGTTGTGCACTAAACTGACTGTCAGTTTGCATAACTGACTGTCAGTTTGGGTTGCTGATTTTCAGCCCTAGCTCCAACGGTTCATTTGATTCTTGAGGCTATAAAAAGGGGCTTTGGGCATAAGTTTCATAACAACAAGCAACAACATTTCATATACACTCTTGAGCATTAGTTTCTTATATAAAATCTTGATCTTTTGATCAAGTCGAGTGCTTTCCGATCCACTGAGAGTTTCAGTTCTTTTGCATTTGCATATACTTATCTTCTCGGTGCGTGTTTGGAGGTCTAGAGAAGACCTCGCTGCCTTTTACTCTTGGTGAGCGCCCTCACCTAGACGGTTCGGAGGCGTGGCCGTTGATCTCTCCATTCGGAGATTGTTGGAGAGGCTCGGCGAGTGTGTACAAGGCATCGGTGCTTGCCTTTCCAGAGTGGACAAGGAGCAACCTTAGTTGATAATACTCTTCGTGAGTATTGAGGCAAGACTCAAGTGATTTGAGTGCTTCAACGAGGATTAGTGGAGACTGGGCGAGTCTCCGATACCTCGGTAAAAACCATTGTGTTCGTTTTTCTTTCCCTTGCTTACATTATTTGTTCTTGATTTGTTCATTATTTGCTTTAAGTTTTAAAGTTTTTAAAGCCTCCTATTCACCCCCCCTCTAGTCGGCATCCTTGATCCAACACGTGGTATCAGAGCAAGGTCTCTCGATTCATTAGGCTTTACCGCCTAGAGAGAGGATGTCGACAAGCGGAGATTTTCTTCTTGGACATACCGGTCGTGCGCCCATCTTTGATGGAACAAATTATCCTTATTGGAAAGTGCGCATGTCGGTATTCCTAGAAGCCATGGGGCTTGATGTATGGGATATCGTTAAACTCGACTTTACTCCTCCGGTTGATCCGGCAAGTCAATCCGAAGACGATAGGAGAAAGTTGCATTTAAATGCCCGTGCAAAAAATGCACTCTTTGCCGGTTTATCCTTAAACGAGTTCAACCGTGTGAGCAATCTCACGACTGCTCATAAGGTTTGGACTACCCTCGAAGAAATTTACGAGGGCACTACAAAGGTTAAAGAGGCAAAATTGCTAATGGTGAGGCAAAAATATGAGACATTCACCATGTCATCAACCGAGTCCGTGGATTCCATGTTTACTCGGTTAAATAACATTGTGAATGAACTCAAGGGTCTTGGTGTTGTGTTTACTGACCTTGAGCTTGTGAGAAAGATGCTTAGGGCCTTGCCGGAAAGCTTCGATACTTTGGTCACGGTTCTCACAAACTCCGATCTAACCACCACAACACCAACCGATCTCTATGGGAACCTCATCACCCATGAGATGCACAAGAAGGAGAAGAAGGAAGCGGCCGAACCCACTGAGACGAAGAAGAAAGCTTTGGCCTTCAAAGCAAATGCAAGGAACGATTCAAGCAAAGGCTCCTCCGATGAAGACCTCGCACTTATGGTAAAGAACACTCAAAAACTCCTTTGCAGGTTGCATAAGAAGGGTGTCAACATTGACACACGACCAAAGGGGCAAAAGCAAAACAAATTCAAGGACATCATTTGCTATGGATGTCATGAGAAGGGACACATAGCATCAAGATGTCCAAACAAGAACAAGGCGTGGAACAAGAAGAAGAAGTTCTTCAAGAAGAAGAATGAAGAAATCAAAGAAGCCTGTTTTGGAGAATGGATGTCCGGCGGAGAGAGCTCCGACTCCGACTCCGACAACAAACGAAGTTGCTCAAAGAAGATGGCCGGATTAGCTCTCGGCAACAAAAACACTTCAACTAGTTCATCCATGTGCCTTATGGCCAAAAGCGATGAAAAGGTACATTCCAATGATCCATCATATGATGACTTAGTTGAAATGATAACTGAATTAAATGAAGTTTTTGGAAAAACTAAGAAGAAGTATAAGGCGCTTAAGGAAGAACATTCTTCCCTACGCGCTCAATACTCCGAGCTTAAAGATTCATATGAAAGCATGCTCATAAAAGATGTTACAAATATTTCATCTAAGGTAGATGCTTCAACTTCATGTAACTTGAATGAATCTCCCTCTAGCAGTCCATGTACTTCAAATGATAACATCTTAAATGAAAATAATGTTCTTAAGGCACAAGTTGAAAAACTTGGAAAAGGCTTAGAAAATTATTATAAAGGGAAAATATCTCTTGATCTAATCCTTAGTAAACAAAAATGTTCTTTTAGAAAAGAAGGATTAGGATATTTTCAAAAGAGAGGAAGAAAACAAAATTCTAAAACTATATTTGTTAAAGAATGCAACACATTTTGTCATAAATGCCATGAAACCGGTCATTCATGTTGCATCTAGGCCTTCTTGCCTAACCCTAATTTTGATGATTAATGAAAACAAAGTGTTCCGGACTAATCGTGCTTTTTGAGATTGATTGTTACAGGATTAGTTGGGAAGAAATGCAAGTTGATCAAGATGAACCCAACTTAAAGTGAAGCATGAGACGCAAAAGAGCAAGAGACGAGACGCAAATCTTGAAGATGCAAAAGACCTCAGGTATTACAAGTTTTTATATTTTACCGATCTTGGCGTTTGGAGATGATCGGTTAGAAAATTCTTTTTTAGTTTTTACCGTACTATAAAGAGGGGTAGCGAAAGTCCTCTTTCTATCTCCAACACAAACCGAGAATGTTAGGTCTTTGCATCGCATCTTTTTTATGTGGATTTGTTTTTGGTCTTATTTGGAAAAATCTGTTTTTCAGTTCAGTTTTTGACAGCAGAAGAGTATTTGCTTTTTCTAGAAAGATCTAGGTAGATCTGGCTTTTGCTTCTGTTGACAAAAATGTAGCCCTTGAAATTATCTTTCCAACGAGCTATTAAACACCTCTTTTGGATTTCTGGATTTAAAGTTATAGCTGTTTTTGTTCATGCTGACTGTCAGTTTACATAACTGACTGTCAGTTTGAATGTCAGTTTAGTGTAACTGACAATTGTCCAGAGAGGGTGTTTTTTGGTCTCAAATTTTTTGTACTAAACTGACTGTCAGTTTGTCCATACTGACTGTCAGTTGGGGTTTCGACCAGAGAGTGTTTTACTGTGTTTCTATTTGATTCTGGTCGAGCTAGTACACAAACTGACTGTCAGTTTGTGTAACTGACTGTCAGTTGCGTGTTCCAGCTTTCCCGTTTTGGCTGCAAACGGCTAGCAAAGTTTTCGTCCGTAAATTTTGTCGGCCGTTGTGCACTGAACTGACTGTCAGTTAGGCAAACTGACTGTCAGTTTGGGTTGCTGATTTTCAGCCCTAGCTCCAACGGTTCATTTGCTTCTTGAGGCTATAAAAAGGGGCTTTGGGCATATGTTTTAAAGTACAAGCAGCCTCCTCTCTTATACACTCTTGAGCATTAGTTTCTTATATAAAATCTTGATCTTTTGATCAAGTCGAGTGCTTTCCGATCCACCGAGAGTTTCAGTTCTTTTGCATTTGCATCCACTTAGCTTCTCGGTGCGTGTTTGGAGGTCTAGAGAAGACCTCGCTGCCTGTTACTCTTGGTGAGCGCCCTCACCTAGACGGTTCGGAGGCGTGGCCGTTGACCTCTCCGTTCGGAGATTGTCGGAGAGGCTCGGCAAGTGTGTACAAGGCATCGGTGCTCGCCTTTCCGGAGTGGACAAGGAGCAACCACTAGTGATAATATCCTTTGTGGATATTGAGGCAAGACTCAAGTGATTTGAGTGCTTCAACGAGGATTAGTGGAGACTGGGCGAGTCTCCGATACCTCGGTAAAAATCATTGTGTTCGTTCTCTTTTCCCTTTGCTTATATTATTTGTTTTGATTTGCATTTATTTGTTCTAAGTTTTAAAGTTTTAAAAGCCTCCTATTCACCCCCCCTCTAGTCGGCATCCTTGATCCAACAATTCACATGAAGCATGTCCCTTAATGACTCCTAATTATTTTGATACTTGCTACATGCTTCAAAAGTCGAGAAAAGGTTATGCTATAGCAAAGTATGTTGGTGCACCCATGTTAAATAAAAGAAAGAAATCTATTTGGGTGCCCAAAGCTTTGATTGCTAACATTGAAGGACCCAAAAAGGTTTGGGTACCTAAAAGAACTTAATGCTTTTTATGCAGGTGAACTACAAGACCGGTGGGAGGCATTGGGTGCTAGATAGCGGATGCTCCGAACACATGACCGGTAACAAGAAGTTGTTCACCTCAATAGAAGACAACTCAAGCGAGAACCAAAAGATTACCTTTGGCGACAACCGTCAAGGAAATGTGGTCGGCTTGGGTAAAATCGCAATATCAAATGATCTATCTATTTCAAATGTTTTATTGGTCGAATCTCTGAATTTCAATTTGCTTTCCGTTGCACAAATTTGCGATTTTGGTTTTAGTTGCACATTTTTCCCAAAAGAAGTTTTGGTTGAAAGTTTAAAAGATAAAACTTTGATCTTTAAAGGCTTTCGTTTTGGAAATCTTTATTTGGTTGATTTTCATTCAAAAGATGCATCTCTTTCGACATGTCTTGTCTCTCAAACCTCAAAAGGTTGGCTATGGCATAGACGACTTGCACATGTTGGAATGCATCAATTGAGAAAACTTTTAAAACGTGATTTGGTTGTTGGCTTAAAGGATGTGAATTTTGAAAAGGACAAACCTTATAGCGCTTGTCAAGCGGGCAAGCAAGTAGCTACTTCACATCCAACTAAGCGCATTCTTTCGACTTGCAAACCTTTGGAACTCCTTCATATGGATTTATTTGGACCTTCTGAGTTTCAAAGTATCGGGGGTAGCAACTATGGTTTTGTGATTGTTGACGATTTTACTCGCTACACTTGGGTTTTCTTTATTTCTCAAAAATCCGAAACCCCCGATGTTTTCAAAAGTTTTGCAAAACGTGTTTCTACTGAATTCGAATTATCCATCAAGAAAATCCGTAGTGATCATGGTGGAGAGTTCGTTAATTCAACTCTATTTGATTTTTGTGACTCTCTTGGAATCAAACACGAATTTTCCACATCCTACACTCCACAGCAAAATGGAGTTGTTGAAAGGAAAAATCGAACACTTATAGAAATGGCAAGGACTATGCTAAGTGAGTATGATACTCCTACTCGCTTCTGGACTGAAGCCGTGCATACCGCTTGCTATTCTATAAACTGACTTTATTTGCATCCTATTCTAAACTTGACTCCTTATGAGCTTCTTGTTGGGCGAAAGCCAAATATTTCTTATTTCCGAGTCTTTGGTTGCAAATGCTTTATTCTTAAGAAAAGAAATTTTGGTGGTAAATTTCAAAGAAGAGTAGATGAAGGCTTTCTAGTCGGATACTCCACCACTAGCAAAGCTTATCGTGTTTTTAATAAAAATACAAGTTGTATTGAAGAGTCGGGTGATGTCGAATTTGATGAAACTAATGGCTCACAAAAGGAGCAAGTATCTCATGAAGTTTCAGGTAACTATCTTCAAGAAGCAATGAAGAACATAACCATTGGAGACATCAAGCCAACAGAGGAAGATCAAGAAGATGATGTCAACGTTGAAAATGTTGATCAAGACGAGTCATCATCTCATGTTGATCCTCCAGAACAAGATCAAGATGAAGCTGTACAAGACGAAGCACCAATACAGCATCAAACCATCACCAAGGATCACCCTCTAGACCAAATATTGGGTGACGTCAGTAAGGGTGTTCAAATTCGATCTCGTATTGCTGCATTTTGTGAACATCATTCATTTGTGTCTTCTTTAGAACCCAAACATGTTAATGAAGCTTTAAATGATCCTGATTGGGTTAATGCCATGCATGAAGAACTTAACAACTTTGCTAGAAATGAATTTTGGACTCTAGTTGAAAGACCCAAAGATCATAATGTTATTGGAACAAAATGGGTTTTGAGAAATAAGCAAGATGAAAATGGTGTTGTAATTAGAAACAAAGCTCGTCTTGTTGCTCAAGGCTTCACTCAAGTCGAAGGTTTAGACTTTGGTGAAACTTTTGCACCTGTAGCAAGACTTGAAGCTATTCGCATTCTTCTTGCTTATGCATCATGTTTTAATATCAAACTTTTTCAAATGGATGTAAAAAATGCTTTCTTAAATGGAGAAATTTCTGAACTTGTGTTTGTTGAACAACCTCCCGGTTTTGAAGATTCTAAATTTCCAAACCATGTGTTTAAATTGTCAAAAGCTCTCTATGGTCTCAAACAAGCTCCTCGGGCTTGGTATGAGCGACTTAGAGACTTTCTATTATCAAAAGGTTTTAAAATTGGGAAGGTTGATACAACTCTCTTTACAAAGAAAATTGAAAAGGAATTGTTCATTTGTCAGATTTATGTTGATGATATTATATTTGGATCTACTAATGAACATTTCTGTCATGAGTTTGGAGAGATGATGTCTAGGGAGTTCGAGATGTCCATGATTGGTGAGCTGAGCTTCTTCCTTGGACTTCAAATCAAGCAACTCAAGAACGGTACGTTCGTGAGTCAAACAAAGTACGTGAAGGACCTGCTCAAGCGCTTTGGGATGGAAGACGCCAAGCCAATCAAAACTCCCATGGCGACCAATGGACATTTGGACATGGACAAAAGCGGCAAATCGGTTGATTCTAAACTGTATAGGTCTATGATTGGTAGTCTTTTATATCTTACTGCATCTAGGCCTGATATCATGTTTAGTGTATGCCTGTGTGCTAGATTCCAATCTGATCCTAAGGAATGTCATTTAATTGCTCTTAAAAGAATCCTTAGGTATTTAAAATGCTATCCCAGTTTAGGCCTTTGGTATCTGAAAGATGCAAATTTTGAATTAATTGGGTATTCAGATTCTGATTATGCTGGGTGTAAGATTGATCGAAAGAGCACATCTGGTAGCTGTCAGCTGTTGGGGAGATCCTTAGTATCATGGTCATCTAGGAAGCAAAACTCTGTAGCTCTCTCCACAGCTGAAGCTGAATATGTGTCTGCAGGCAGTTGTTGTGCTCAATTATTGTGGATGAAGCAGACATTTTTGGATTATGGGATTATATTTGATAAAGTGCCACTATTGTGTGGTAATGAAAGTGCCATTAAAATTGCAAATAATCCTGTTCAACATTCTAGAACTAAGCATATTGAAATACGGCACCATTTTATTAGAGATCATTTGGCAAAAGGTGATATTGATGTAAATTATGTTAGAACTGATATGCAACTAGCAGATATTTTTACCAAACCCTTAGATGAATCAAGATTTTGCTTTTTAAGGGGTGAACTGAACATAATTGATATATCAAATGCTAGTTGATGTGCTAAATGTGTTGTTTGTATAAAATAATATTATTTTATTCCCTCTCTGGTCTTAGATTGCCTCTGGTCGAAATTGACCAAACTGACAGTCAGTTTCACTAACTGACAGTCAGTTCAGTAGTTAGGAGCCTGGTCTTAGTCTCTGGTCGAATTAAGTGCCATAACTGACAGTCAGTTTCACAAACTGACAGTCAGTTACATGCATTTGATTTTGGTCGTAGCTCCTGGTCGTGTTCGAGTCCCCAACTGACTGTCAGTCTCATACACTGACTGTCAGTTCCATATATTTGAGTTTGGAACTGACTGTCAGTTTTTCAAACTGACTGTCAGTTGCGGGATCGAGAACCCTAAATCCCCGTTCTGTTTTCTTGCCTTCTCACCTTCTTTCTCGCCGCCGTTACTGTTTTTGTGTCCCCTCGCCGTCGCCGCTTGCTCCTCCACCTCGCTGAGCCTCGCAGCCGCCTACTTTGCGCGGCCCCTCGTCGCCGGTGAGCTCCTCACCGCCGGCGCCACCATCCTCGTTCGTCTCGACCTAGTTTGGCCGGAGTTCTCTGTTCACTGGTTTTTGGCTCACCGGTGTCACTTCACCTCGTCGAGTGCCATCTTTGTGCTCCTCCTTGACGTGGTGTGCCCTGTCGTGCCGGCCGAACTACGTCGTCTATATCTGTTCGTCGTTTCGGCTGCTCAGTTCAGGTCGTTTCTCCTTTTCTCCTCTGTTTTTCTTGTTTCCCTTTCGTCATGTCTGATCAGGCCGGTCCCTCTCGCCGTGGGGCCCGACGGAAGAATGCGGCGAACAGCCAGCGTTCATCGGGCCAAACGTCCGAGAACCGACCCTCGCCTTCGCCTGAGCGCGTGCCCGTGGATTATTCACGTTGGCACGCGAGCCGCCTTCGCTCGCTCCGCTCTGTGAACCCGTACCTGTCGCCGCGACCCACTGGTCGCGACGGGTGCGCGGTGCTCACCTGCTACACAAACCTTCACCTAGACCTGTTCACCAGTGTCTATAGCCGCGCGCCTATCTTTGCCCACCGCTCTCTGTCGTGGGGTACGATAGCCTCTCGCACAGGCATCGCTACCCTCGCAGACCTTTTCGGCACTGTAGGGATTCGCGACTTAGTCGCGGATTCCTCTTTGCACTGGGCTGAGGGGCCCATACGTCAGTTTTATTCCACCGTTTTCGTTTCCCCTCAGCGCGACTTCATGACCTTCATGACGGGCCTCCAGGTCCACACCGTCACGAAGGATCAGTTGGAGTCCGCGCTTGGTCTGGTGCGTCCTCCTTCTGGCCGCCAGCTCCATACTCTCCCTGACCTTGAGCGTCGGGAGGTGGCCATGCTCTATTCCGGCCCCTTCCAGCTCCGTCACATTGCCGGCCTGCGCCGCGATGTTGACCTAGCCCTGAGGATTCTCCGTCTCACTCTGGTCCCCATGAGCGGAGATAGGGCTAGGGTCACTTATCTAGGGCTCCACGTTTTGATCTCCATCTTCCAGGAGGAGCCCTTCGACGTTGCTGATCTCATCATCAGTGAGATTCAGCACGTCCTTCTTTCCCCGCGCCGTCAGCTGATATACGCTCCGTATATCATGGCGGTGCTTCTTCATATCCGGGCCGTGGACACTGAGCTGCCCAGGCCCCATCATCCTCTTCTCTTCTATCCTCCGGGCCAGGTTGATCGCCGGCTCAGTGCTCGCCCTGCTGCAGCTGCTGGCCCTGGTTCTCCCGCATCAGATGATGATGCTGCGGGGGAGTCAGAGGACGAGGCCCCTGTCCAGGAGTCTTCTCCAGCTCCAGCTGCAGGGACTGGCACCGTTTCTGCCTCATCTTCTTCCCAGCTTCAGGAGGTCCTCTAGGTGCAGCAGCAGATCCTCAGCACCCAGGCGGAGCATCATCAGATGTTGCTCCGTTTGATTGCTCAGCAGGAGGAGATTCTGCATCGCCTGCCTGCCTCCGGATCTTCGGTCCCTCGCAAGAGGGCCCGCCAGGCTGCATCGTCTCCGAGCTCAGCTTCAGTTGCTGCTGATCCAGCTCCTGTTGCACCAGCTCCGGCTCCAGTGTCTGCAGCTCCTGCTCCTGTTGCAGCTGTGACTCCTCCGGCATCTCCAGCCGTCGACCCGTCTGCATCTTCAGCTGGCTCCGGAGATACAGACATCATAGGATTTTCTTCCGATGATGAGCCTTAGGCTCTGATTTGTTTTTTGTTTGCCTCCCTTTTTGTGCTTGATGCCAAAGGGGGAGAAGTATTTTGGATAGTATAGTGGTTTTTAGAGTCTGTTTATGTCTGTTTATGTCTTTTGATGTATTAAACAGATGATTTTTTATATATGGAGATGCTTTTGGTTATCATATATGTCTGTGTGTCATCTCTTTAGATCTTTTTAGCTCTGATACATATGATGACTTGTGTTTAGCTCTGATATATATGATGTCATTGGTTTCTTGAGATGATGCTCTTGAGCTCTGATATGTGATTATAGCTCTGATACATTGATATATATGATGTCTTGATGTGCATGTGTATGCTCTGATATGACTTGTGGATATTTGCACATCTGTGACTTGCTTATGTATTAGATGCCCTGATGTATATGTATTAGTTTATGATCTTGTATGATGAGATGCATATACTCAGGGGGAGCTATTTCATTTATTTTATTTTTGAACACTTGTTGTCATCAATCATCAAAAAGGGGGAGATTGTTGCATCTAGGCCTTCATGCCTAACCCTAATTTTGATGATTAATGAAAACAAAGTGTTCCGGACTAATTGTGCTATTGAGTTTATTTGATACAGAGTTGCGTAGGGAAGATATGCACGGAATACAAGAAGAACCTGACGTAAAATAAAAGCACAAGTAGCAAAGAGCAAAAGACAAGTCGCAAATCATGAAGATGCGAGAGACCTCAGGTATTGAGAGTTTTTATTTTTACCGATCTTGGCGTTTGGAGATGATCGGTTAGGAAAATTCTTTTCTAGCTTTAACCGTACTATAAAGAGGGGTGGCGAAAGTCCTCTCTTTATCTCCAATGCAAACCGAGAAAACTAGGTCATTGCATTGCATCTTTCTGGATGGATTTGGTTTTGAACTTATTTGAAAAATCTGGATTTTCAGTTCAGTTTTTGACAGCAGAAGAGTATTTGCATTTTTCAGAAAGATCTAGGCAGATCTGGTTTTTGCTTCTGTTGAAAAAAATGTAGCCCTTGAAATTATCCTTCCAACGAGCTATTATAAACCTCTTTTGGATTTCTGGATTTAAAGTTATAGCAGTTTTTGTTCGTGCTGACTGTCAGTTTGCATAACTGACTGTCAGTTTGAATGTCAGTTAGGTGTAACTGACAATTGTCCAGAGAGGGTGTATTTTGGGCTCAAAATTTTTGTACTAAACTGACTATCAGTTTGTCCATACTGACTGTCAGTTGGGGTTTCGATCACAGAGATTTTAACTGAGTTTCTATTTGATTTTGGTCGTGACTGTGGTCGAACTGACTGTCAGTTTGTGTAACTGACTGTCAGTTGTGGGTTCCAGCTTTCCTTTTTCGACCACGAACGGCTAGCAAAGTTTTCGTCCGTAAATTTTGTCGGCCGTTGTGCACTAAACTGACTGTTAGTTTGCATAACTGACTGTCAGTTTGGGTTGCTGATTTTCAGCCCTAGCTCCAACGGTTCATTTGATTCTTGAGGCTATAAAAAGGGGCTTTGGGCATAAGTTTCATAACAACAAGCAACAGCATTTCATATACACTCTTGAGCATTAGTTTCTTATATAAAATCTTGATCTTTTGATCAAGTCGAGTGCTTTCCGATCCACCGAGAGTTTCAGTTCTTTTGCATTTGCATATACTTAGCTTCTCGGTGCGTGTTTGGAGGTCTAGAGAAGACCTCGCTGCCTGTTACTCTTAGTGAGCGCCCTCACCTAGACGGTTCGGAGGCGTGGCCGTTGATCTCTCCATTCGGAGATTGTTGGAGAGGCTCGGCGAGTGTGTACAAGGCATCGGTGCTCGTCTTTCCGGAGTGGACAAGGAGCAACCTTAGTTGATAATACTCTTTGTGAGTATTGAGGCAAGACTCAAGTGATTTGAGTGCTTCAACGAGGATTAGTGGAGACTGGGCGAGTCTCCGATACCTCGGTAAAAACCATTGTGTTCGTTTTTCTTTCCCTTGCTTACATTATTTGTTCTTGATTTGTTCATTATTTGCTTTAAGTTTTAAAGTTTTTAAAGCCTCCTATTCACCCCCCCTCTAGTCGGCATCCTTGATCCAACAACCTCCACCGTCTCTTTGATTTCGAGTCCGACTCGGAACAAACCGAGATGTTTTCCCCATCGGCGACCTCTCTCCCTAGGCAGTTTGCTGCGCTATCGGAAGAAACTCCCGATCAACAAGCTGCCAGGGAAGAACAAGATCGCAAACAGAAGGAGGATCAAGATCTCGAGCAACAGAACAACGAACTACGCAGAACTGCCCTAGAGGCTCTTCAAGATGCGCAGGCTCGTTACGATGCTGCCCCGAGTTCTTCTCGACGGTCGCGTGGTCGTAGACGTGACCAGACTCCTTCTTTACCACTGGAGCATTTCCCAGTGGACGAAGAAACAATAACACCTGGTGCCCCTAGGAGAAGTAGCCATGGTCGACTGCGATCTATCACGAAAGTCATGCGCAATTTTCCTCCTACGGTCACGGATGCGCAGAGAGCGGCCTTTTTCAGGATCCTGGCGGAAAGACTGGACGAGGTCGCATCTGAGGCGACCCCAACAGCCTCTTCCCGCTCAGTAACACATTCCCGTGAACGGGATGGTCCTCATTCTGGCTCTGGCCGACGGAGTTACCCGCCGCCTGTACCGTCCCGACAGGACAAATACCGGCGAATGCAGGACTATAGTAGTAGGGATCGAGTTCCTGTTCACTCTCGTTTGGGACCATGAGTAACCTCGCCATTGCGTGAGGTTGCTCGAAACACAACCGAAAGTCACAGGACATTTCACGGTCCTTACGTTGGTTGCAAAGCTTTCTCGCCTGGCCTACGAGCAGTCGTTTGGCCCGATAAGTTTCGACCAGGGGCCATTGAGAGGTTTGATGGAACTCAGAACCCATCCGAGTTCCTTCAGATCTATATTACTGCCATCCAAGCAGCAGGAGGCGATGACAAGGTCATGGCCAACTACCTGCCAACAGTCCTCGCAGGACCGGCTAGAACCTGGTTGTTTAATCAGCCTGAGGGTTCCATCTACAATTGGGAAATGCTATGCGATGCCATCCTCAGCAATTTCCAAAATTGTTACCAAAAGCCGGGTAAAGAGGACGACCTGCATAGGCTGCGGCAAACTTCGACCAAAACACTTCGGCAGTTTGTCAAGAGGTTTGTCGGGGTGAGGAATACCATCCCGAACATATCTGGTGGCTCCGTAATCAGGGCATTTAAGCATGCCGTTCGATACCGGAGATTCACTGAAGACTTGCTTATCCACCCTCCTCGATCAGTGGCCGATCTGTTCGATATGGCTGATCGATATTCCGATGCAGCCGAGGCAGTCGAATGGAACCGAATGGTTGACAAAGGGGACCTACCGCCCCAACCAGGCTTCAAGGACGCCAGGAAAGAAGATTCAAGCAAAAAGCCGGAGTCTTCACCGGGTGGGAAGTCAAAGAAGTCGAAGAGGAACCGCTCTGGACAGTACCGTGAGGTTGCAGTCGCAGAGAAACCACCTTCGACCAAAGGTAATAAGTCTTCATTTAAAAGTAAAACTGCCTCTGGTGGTCGGGATTCCGACCAGCCAGAAAAATCAACTAATCCGCAGGAGGGCAAGAGGTGGTGTCCACTCCACAACTCCGCAGGCCACGACCTCAAAAACTGCAGGAGTTGGTTGGAACAACTGGACGATTTCTACCAAGGAGCTGGGCCAATGCCAACCTTACCGCCTAAAGAGCAGGCGTGCGGGATTAGAGACGTCGACGGAGACGAAGAAATGGCTTACCAGGTACCTCAAAATCATGTTAATGTCATTTTCGGAGGTTCTTCCTCTTTCGTTTCCAAAAGGCAGTTTAAAACCTTTTGCCGAGAGGTTAACCAAACGGAGACATCCCTTGGCGAACCTCAATACCCCCGTTGGTCGGATATTCCTTTGACGTTCGATCGCGCTGACTGTCCTGTGGGGCTAACCCGACCATTGAGGCTACCTCTGGTCATTACCCCAATCATCAGTAACACGAGAGTCGAAAGGGTCCTGATTGACGGGGGAAGTTCCCTTGATCTTTTATTGGTCAAGACACTCGACGAGATGCAAATTCCTCGTTCGAAGATCAAGCCCATAATCCATCCATTTTATGGGATAATCCCAGGCCCCTCCATGATGCCATTGGGACAAGTGGTCCTCCCGGTCACTCTGGGAGAACCAGACAACTTCCAAACAGAATTGGTTACTTTCGATGTAATCGATTGTGATTCAGCTTATAATGCAATCTTTGGCAGGCCGACTCTTGCTAAGTTCATGATGGCAACGCACTATGCTTATCAGTGCGGGAAATTGCCTGGCCCCAAAGGTGTCATTTCAGTCTGAGGGAGTCGCAACGTGGCACTCACGTGTGACCGGCTATCTTTGGAGATGGTCGATCAACTTCCCCTCCGGGACGCTCAGGTCGCCACCGTTGCCACCGATGCGATCAAGGCTGCTCCTCGACCAGATGAGAAACTCAAACAAGTTCCTTTGTACCCAGATGACCCATCCAAGACAATTCGGGTTGGGTCAGCCCTGGATGACAAATAGGAACTCGACCTCGTTGCTTTCCTCCAGGCTAACGCAGACGTGTTTGCGTGGAAACCGTCCGACATGCCCTGTGTCCCAAGGAAAGTAATTGAGCACAGGTTAGCAATTCGACCTGGACAACGACCAATAAAGCAAAAGCTCAGGCGTTTTGCCACCGACCGACAGGAAGCCATCCGAGAAGAGTTAGACAAACTCTTACAAGCCGGGTTTATCCGCGAAGTGGATCACCCGGACTGGCTCGCCAATCCGGTCATGGTCCGCAAGTCAAATGGCAAGTGGCGCATGTGTGTCGACTACACTAGCCTCAACTCTGCCTGTCCGAAGGATGACTTTCCCCTTCCCCGCATCGATCAGCTGGTCGACTCCACTGCGGGTTGCGAACTGATGAGTTTTCTGGATGCCTACTCAGGATATCATCAAATTAGCATGGCAGAAGATGATGAAGAGAAAACTGCCTTCATCACCCCGTTCGGCGCATACTGCTACGTCAGAATGCCGTTCGGTCTCAAGAACGCAGGTTCCACGTACCAGCGCTTGATGCAAAAGACCTTTCTTTCCCAGATGGGGCGTAGTCTCGAAGCATATGTAGACGATTTGGTTGTAAAAAGTACCAAGAGATTGTCTCATTTGGACGATCTCGCTGAAACCTTCTGTAATTTGAATCGCTTTGGAATAAAATTAAACCCGGAGAAATGCTCTTTCGGGGTTTCTTCAGGAAAACTCCTTGGTTTCCTTGTGTGTTCCAGGGGCATTGAAGTTAATCCTGAGAAAATCAGGGCTATTGAACAAATGAGGTCGCCCTCGACCATGAAGGATGTTCAACGCCTGGTTGGTCGCATGGCGGCTTTAAGTCGCTTTATATTGCGATTAGGCGAAAGGGGATTACCTTTCTTCAAAGCCTTGCGGAAGCATCATAACTTTACATGGTCGGATGAGGCCGAAAAAGCATTCCAGGAGGTAAAAACATATCTATCCAGTCCGCCAGTATTGGTGTCTCCCGACAAAGGAGAACCGTTGCTTCTTTACCTGGCGGCCACACCACACGCGGTCAGCGCCGTTCTGATCGCGGATAGAGGAGGAATACATAGACCCATCTACTATGTGAGCGAAGTACTTCATGGTCCTAAGGAGCGCTACCCTGAGGTCCAGAAGATACTTTACGCACTACTGATGGCTTCCCATAAGCTACGACATTACTTTCAAGCACACAAGATCACAGTACCCTCCTCTTTTCCTTTAGGGGATATTGTCCGAAATCCAGAAAAATCTGGTCGAATCGCCAAATGGGCGGTCGAACTCGGTGCCTTCGAGATCCATTTCACCCCTCGCACGGTGGTTAAGTCTCAGGTTTTGGCCGACTTTGTGGTCGAATGGACCAACCCTGAGCCACCCGTGCAATTGGCAGAGGAACTGGAGTGCCCCGATTATTGGACAATGTACTTTGACGGCTCCCGTAGTTTTCAACACTCGGGGGCTGGAATAGTCTTAGTTACGCCCCAGGGCGAACAGCTTAAGTCCGTCGATTAGTGGTGAGGGGAGACTCACAACTGGTCGTAAACCAGGTAAACAAGGAGTACAGCACCTCCGATGAGACAATGGCTCATTACCTGGGGGAAGTGAGGAGATTGGAAAAACACTTCAGTCATTTCGAAGTCCAATACATCCCGCGAAAGGACAACATTCTCGCAGACCAATTATCCAAAATTGGGTCCTCACGCTCATCCGCTCCGGCAGGAGTGTTCATTGAACACTTGGACCATCCTTCGATCATGACTTCGGTCGAGGATGATCCGGTAATAGCCTTCGTTACCAACCTCGGTCAGGAACAAGATTGGGCTCATCCATTGAGAGTCTATCTTGAACATGGGACCCTACCCGAGGACGAAACCGAAAGTGATCGGCTAATTCGAAAAGCGCGTCTGTACAAACTCATAGATGGGATTTTGTACAGAAAGGGTACTCAAGGAGTATTCATGCGTTGTATATCTCAGGAGGAAGGAAAGTCCCTCTTGAGAGAAATACATGACGGTGTATGCGGTGCGCACTCGTCATATCAGACACTGGTCAGAAAGGCTTTTCGACAAGGATTCTACTGGCCTTCGGCACTTGATGATGCCACACATATGGTCAAGACGTGTCCCCAGTGTCAGTTCCATGCAAGGCAAGTTCATCAACCTGCCTATGCGTTGCAAACCATTCCTCTCGCATGGCCATTCGCGGTCTGGGGGATGGATATCGTCGGTCCTATGCCACAAGCGGTCAATGGGTACAAGTTTCTGTTCGTAGCCATTGACACATTTACAAAGTGGATTGAGGCCGAACCGGTACGAAATATTACTGCATCAGCCGCACAAAAGTTCTTCCATAAGAACATTGTGGCACGATTTGGTGTTCCAAACCGTCTCATCACAGACAATGGTTCTCAGTTCGCCAGCGGTCTTTTTCTGGACTACTGCGATCAGGTTGGGACCAAGGTGTGCTTTGCTTCTGTGGCCCATCCACAAAGCAATGGTGCCGTAGAACGAGCCAATGGGCAAATATTGCAAGGCATTAAAAAGCGTGTTTTTGATCGCCTTAAGACCCGCTCAGGGGCTTGGGCAGATGAGCTCTATACCGTTCTATGGGCATTACGAACTACTTCTAGTCGCGCCACCGGTGAGACGCCCTTCCATTTGGTCTATGGGGCCGAGGCGGTATTGCCTATGGAAGTAAGTATTGGTTCTATTCGGATAGATCAGTTCGAACAGATTAATCAGTCCGAACAACGGGCACAAGATCTCATCCTCTTAGAAGAACGGCGTGATCGCACCCTGGTTAAGTCCGCGGCATACTTGCAAGCTTTACGCAGGTATCACAGTAAAAAGGTGCGACCACGTGATCTCAACGTGGGCGACTTGGTTTTACGAAAAATTCAAGACCAGTCTAATCGCAACAAATTCTCCCCAAAATGGGAAGGTCCTTATACTGTTGTCTCAGTGCCGCGGACAGGATTGGCGCGGTTAGCTATGGAGGATGGTCGGATTTTGTCCAATACTTGGAACATCAATCAACTTCGCAAGTTTTACGTGTAAGTATTCCAATCACTTTTCTCCTGTTCAATTAGCATCTTTTGCCAAAACAAAAAATGTTTTGCTTTCATACAATGAGTTTTTCTCTTTAAGCCCGTATCATATGCATTCGACCTGGGGGCTGACCGCCGACGGTCAGATCATTACAACAATCTAATCGGATTCGCTGGTCGATCTCATGATCACTTACAGATAAGTCACTCCTAAATAAGCTGTTTCTCAACGCATACGGGGTTATCTGGTAAGTCCTTGGTCATCCGAGTGGCTACCAGTTCGCAATAAGATTAGACGTTACATTGATCCTGGTCGTTGGTTTAATATGCATACCCCTGGTCGTTACGCTTATGTTTTCTCCTCTGCTTATAACACTAAGGCTTTAGTGTTCATAAGCAGAGGCGGGGGCTAGGGGGGATACGCTCATAGTATGGAATTCATATTATGAGGATGCGAAATATATATTTCCTGTCAAAAATGATTTTTTACATACATTGCATTATACACAATTTTCTAAATACAAAAATAAGGATCATTCGATCCCCAGCTCAGTCAGGAGTCTATCTACTAGGGGCTTGACTTCCTCTATGACTGCATTGAGCAGCTCTTCACTCTCGACCTCAACCGGACCCACCAGTGCGCTCAGATCTGCATCTGGGCCATGGTGAAGTCGAACCCGGCTGAGTACGGCTACTGCGGCTGATCGAACCCTAGTTCTGATCACCTCTTCGCGTCGCCGTGAATCTCCAGGGAGATACTCGAGTAGTGAATCCGCCTGGGCAGTGAGCAGCGATGTCCAGTCACTTATGCTGAGGTTGTCTTTCTTCGGTTCTACCATGTCGGTCTTCAAGAGATCAGCCACGGCCTTCAGTTTTTCGAAGATCCGGAGGCTCAGCTCTTTGATTGCCTGATCGGTGTGGCGAATCGAGGATTCAAGAATCTCCTTGTCTCGACTGAGCTGCGTAATTCGACCTGCTTGCGCTGTACAGAGAAAGGAGGTTATTTGCATATCATGGATTCAAGTCTTCTTAATCAGGAATTGGCTTACCAGCATTCTCTGATCGAAGTTTGTTAAGTTCAGTTTCTTGTTTCTTAAACATTGAAACTGAACTGGCCACCTCTTTCTTCAAAAATGTGACCTCTCTGCAGCAAAATCAAGGCAGTCACAACCAAAATGCACCCATACTAACCAAAGGGTAATGATACTCACCTGCGCAAGCTGTCACGTTCTTTTTGAATGGCTTCTGTACTGGCCATCACAACATGCGAATGGCTTATTAGCCAGGATAATCCCTGTGATGCCAAAGAAGAAGATCAAAGGTGTCCTAAGTACAATTCAGGCACGAGAATGGAGGTTTTTTCTACCTTCATAAACTTTTGTAAGACAGCATCATTCAGTTCAGCGGGGATCCTCGCTAGAGCCCCTGATGCGCTCACTACAGGGACAGTTGGTGGGAGTGCCGGCTGGGCGCCACCCCCAGTAGTCGTCGGTGGTGACTGGGTCACTACATTTATTCTTTCCCCTGTGGTCTGGACGACTTCCTGGACCACAGGGGTGGAGCGTTCTTCATTGGAAGCTCCTGCACCAGCTGCGGCTTCAACCCCTCCGGAGGCGGTTGAAGAGCTGGACACCGTCTTTCTTTGCCTGACAAGAAAGACAATTTGAGCAGTTTTTACTTAAGATTATTGCCAAGTTTAAGGTTCTTACCTTATTTGAAATCCCATTCTCTCCTGGGATTTCTGGGAAGGTTCCCCTTGGGAAGAAGAACCATCATCGGTTCTTGCCTTCCTCATGGCAAACAAGGTAGCTCCCCCCTGGATATGTTCAGCTATGAGCATATTTCTAAGGAACAGATAGAGACAAAAAGCAAGGTCTTTACCTAGGCTACCGTACTGGCTGGTGGGGCTACATCCGAAGGCCTTGGCAACTCCTGGGTCGCTGGAGCCACCACAACCGGCCTTTGCTCAATTACCTCCTCCTCCGTCTGCAGAGGAGGAGGATTTTCCCCCCTGGGACTCGCAGTAGTCACAGGGAGAAGCTCTTCTCCCTGTATGAGCATTGATTTGTCAAACATACAGAAGAAATCATAAAAAGAATAACAGAAAGGAATCCTTACCGTGGTCGTCCTTTCGACCAGAGGAACAGAGACAACCGGTCCTGAAGTCTCGGGGGCTTCAGGAATTGGGGGGTCATCCGCGACCACAAGATTTTTGGTGGTCGCAGGATCTGCCATGACCACCTCTTCGGTAGTAGTGATCTCTGCGGGACAGCTTGGGGCATCGCCGGATGGGAGATCCACGATCTTCCTCCTCCGGAGGATCAGAGGAACGTCATCTTCTTCCTCCTCGCTCCCCTCTCCCTGTACGACGAAGAAGTGATTCCAATCTGCACCTGGTAAAACAGAAGGGATGCGATATCTTACCGCCGTCTTTCTTGCGGTAGGAGGAACGCTCCGTGAAGACCCTTCCCCAGGATTTGGCCTGGCCTTCTTGGAGGCAGGACTCTTTGTCCTGGGTCTTTGGGAGACCTTCTTTACATTTTTTACCGTCGGCTTCCCATGAGAACCTACGTTCTCACTTGGGAAAGTCGTCTCGGCAAACCTTCCTAGGAGCTGATTCACATTTTCGATGAAAATGTTTAACGCAGGACATGCATAAGATCTTAAAAAATGGAGACCAGATAGAGAATGTACCTTTCGGCGCTCCTGTTTAAGGTCGTCGCCGGCGTGAATCAGACTCTGGGGACGAGGTGATCCCTTAGGGCCCTCTACATCGGAGTTGTAGGCCCTAAGGAGGGAGTTGGTCCGCCTTTCAATCTCGGATGAAGGCAGGACTGTTCCCAAACTCAAGTCAGAATTTGTACAATTCAAAAATGAGAAAGTTCAGCGCCAAAGAAATAAATACCTTGACTGTAGTCCAGGGTGCTATCAGCCATGGACCAAATCTCCCACGCCGGATGAGCCCTTTCACGCAGAGGACTCACCCGATTCTTCACGAAGTCTCGAATGATGTCTCGAGCCGTCAATCCTTGATTGACCTAGTGAAGAATCACCTCGGCATGCTTCGAAAGCTCCGAGTTCATCGCCAGGGGAATGTCTAACTCGCTCGACTTCTCCGGTCGCGAGTTTTCAAACCATAAACTGCTTTCGGATGGTGGAGAGCAGTAAAACCACCTTTGGTGCCACTCGTGCACAGAATCTCGCAAGGGTGGGGAGGGATACTCCTTTTTGTCCCTCAGCCGGAAGTAGATGCATCCGGCAGCGTTGGTGCTCTTCGACCACGCCGAAAAGTAGAATCGTCGGAAAAGATCCACGCTGGGATATATTCCGACGAAGGCTTCACAAAGATGCTGGAATACTGCAAGGATCAGCATCGCGTTGGGGTGGAGGTTGATCAGTTCCCACCCATAATGCTCAAGGACATCCTTGAGGAACCGACTCTCGGGGAATCGGAACCCGCAACGCAGGTACTCCTCAAAAACCACCAACTCGCCTTCTTGGACAGTTGGGGTTTCTTGGTCCTTCTCCGCAGGCCGCCAGTTAATGAGCAGCCGCGGAGAAAGGATCTCCTCCTTCTCTAACGCCATTAGGCTCTCCTCAGAATGGTGGATGGATCTGCTCCAGGACGCCATCTTTAGTGGAGAATCAAAGGGAAAACTGGCGATTTTGGGAAGATGAAGGCTGAAGAAAATGAGGGTTTTGAGCGGCGGGAATAATGAGGGTTTTAGCTGTGTGGCTTCTTTGAGAAGACATTTGCTCTTTTTATAGACCCAAGGCGACGCATTAATGAGTAAACGGCTCATTTCAAACGTTCCATTGAATGCTTTATTCATTTCCCATAATGGATACTGTCTCTGATGGACCCGATAAAGTACTCAGGCGTCTGATCTGAAACAAAAAGACTTCTTTGTTTTGGAAACTGAAAGTGCAAAAGGACTGAAAAATTTTCAGTACTTTTCAGAAGACGTTTTTCCTTTTTATACTTTGAACATTTTATTCGAAAAAATCATGTAACTCAATTTTTGACGTACTGGAGTGTTTCTAATTGGGTTATGGTTTTATCGAAATCGTGTTTTCGGCTAAAACTTCGATTCTAATCGGAGTGACAGCCTGACCGAGTCCCAACTCTGGTCGCACTTTAGTTTTGACCGCGGCTCTGAAACTGATCGCGGAGTCAGGGCAGATCGCGGTGCTTTTTTCTTAAAAGCGATTCTGATCGCAGAACTAAAGTTTCCTGTGTATGAATGGTCGCGAACGTAAAGTTTATGGCTATATTTTCGCACAGAAGATGTGAAGAATATTCATGAGAAATAAGAAACTTTTATTTCTTACATTCTTTACATACAAAAGGAATGCAGTCGATCAAAACATCGACTTGCTCCGAAAGAAGTTTACAAAGTTCCCCAAGGGACATGTTGTTGTCAGTAGAATTTACACTGGCAACCCCCAGGGAACTAGCAACTACCCTAAGTCTATCTATATCGTCCCTAACAACAGACGCACTATCGTCCCTAATCAAGTCAGAGAGTTCTCGCTGTTGCTGAGCGAAGTCCCTCTCTCGACGGAAATGGTGCGCCTCTTCTCGGGATCGATCAAGACATTCTGCTAAACGCAGAATCTTCGAGGCCATCTCCTCGGTCTTCTTCTCCAGGGAATTCTTCTCTTCCAGAAGAGTCTGTCCGGAAGGAAGAGATGGAGCAGCAGAAGGCTGATCGCTGGAGCCTCCTACCTCCTGCATTTTGCAAAAGTTAGTCATACTAACTAAAATTATCAACAAAAGGGGAGAAGAATTGTTAGCTGTCCCGGTGCATAACTCGTTAATACACCCATCTTGGGAGGAAGATCATCATATGGTGGAAGAGCAACCTTCCCATCAGAAGATTGCTTCGACAACCCAATATGGTAATCATCTGATCGAGGGATAATCACCGCTTGCCGACCAGGATGTTGATCACCCAAAAGAATGGGAGAATTGAATGTGATGGGATCTTTTTCTAAGGATAAAGGCCTAACTTGCCGAGAGGCATGAACGGGGAGGGTCAAAGGAACTGAAGGAAGAAAGAAACTTGCTACATTCTTCACCTTTGTTCCACCAGAAGATCCTTCGTCGACCTTGGGTTTCTTCCTTAAGGGAGACAGAACTTCAAACGTTTGAGGCCTTTGTTCGACAATTTCCCCTTCATCGCTCTCAATCTCGATGATTTCGTGATCTGCCATTGGGAGGAGTATGTGAAGAGGAAGGAGGCAGGATAACAAGAAAAGGACTTAGACGTGGAGGGAAATTGTGGAGTTTTACAAATCCAAGAGCCTGGTATTTATAGCCGCCTGGGTGACGGTTTGCATTCCAGACGCCTCGGGTTTCGTCAAAGCATTTACAATTTTACCTCGAGATAAAAACAATTCTATGGCGCTATCATTGCCCGTCATGTAATGTCAGAACCCGTCTTGGGAAACCAACCGGTTTCACTTAGTGCGCCACTAAGTGGAAAAATTGAAGAGTCGGGTTAAAAATCCAATGCATGGTTTTAAAATTCGAAATAAACACGTCTCTTCGTTTTCTTCAAATTTGGGGGCTAGCTGACGAGGATTGACACCCAGGTCACTTCTAATAAACTTTTGGTTCAAGACAGGTTCGAACCAGACATGTATCTGGCAATGCGAACTCAAGCTATTTCTGAGGGGCATCACCATGAGGTCGCAAGCTTTACGCGATCAGGTCGCGGGTTTCGTGCGATCAGGCCGACAGCCTTGTGCGGTCAGAAGTTCGTATGCTATACGCGGACTGGACTGGATATCCGGGGATGTTGTGCGGTCAGCCCATATTCCGCGGTCAGAACATTCTCGACCAAGGTGCTTGGAGTTTATTCGGTTATCTTTATACCAGGATATTCCAAGCATCCCGAAGATTCCTCCACGTTGAAGACCAACCGTCAGAGGTTATTATATGCGGTTATTCATGATTAACACGTGTTAATAACCTCCGTGGAAGTTAACAGCGGTTCTCCAACAACCGCATCCAACCGTTCGATGCAGTTTTCTTCATATGGCACCCTTTTGACCAATATAAAAAGGTGGCAAAGTACATCAAAAGGGGGATCCAAGACATTTGGAAGAACAAAACTCCTAAGATAAGTGAGATACGAGATATCTCGATCACTCAAACAGCCAAGTCTACGGCTTAGATTAGACAACACTTACAAGTCTCCTATAGCTTCTTTTTGTACACTTATATAGGGGAAACTTTCGCCTGTGAAGGTTTCTCCCGGCTAGTTTGTAAAGTTTTATCTCATATAGTGAAATCCCAACAGGACGTAGGGCTTTTACTCCCACCATCGAGGGCCCGAACCTGTATAAATCTCTCTGTGTTCTTGTTCACCATTGTTCGGCATACCTTCCCGGAGGGTCATCTTGAAAGGTCTCACAATTACAAATTTTGCATAAGTTCGGCTGAGGACCCTGAGTCCGAATCGTCGACAGAACACATTGGTTCGTTGCCCTCGTGATATAATTGGCATGCTGTCAACATGAACCTTCTTTGCTAACATGCTCAAACCCCCCTGTGGTGTTTCCATGGTAGTGTCACCATCATGATAAGACACAACATTATGTGGAAATGGAGTAGAAGTTAGGGATGTTGATGTTGTCATTTCAACAAATTCTGAGCTTCTTTTGCCTTCTCTACTTCCTTGGCCAATTTCTGAACTTCTTTTGATTTTACTCTTTGTTCTCGCAGATTTGCATCATACTTGGCTCGAACTTTATCACGATGTTGACGATCCTCTATATACTGTGATCCGTCCAAGATTCAATTTCTTGCCTTGCTCCTCTCCACAGGAAAGACAGTCGCACGACCGGCTTTTGAGCAATTTGGGGCATATTATGTGCATACCACCAATCATAGCCCAATACAAGAGAACATGCAAACATATGCACTAGCAATACATCACAAATAGCACTCATGGCATATCCATCAAATGAAAAATTTACCTTCACTTGTTGTGTTACTTTCATTTCTTGGTGGAACCAAGACATACGATATGGCCTAGGATGTGGTATCCTTTTCAATCCCAAATGGTCTACAAATGTACTGCTTGTGGCGTTGATGCTGCTTCTTTGATCCATCACCATGGCAAAACTGGTATTTCCAACTTTGCATCGACGAAAGAATAGATCCCCACCACTTGGTCGGCACATTGGAAATTCTTCTAACAACTCTAGACCAATGCTAAATGGTATGACCTTCTTCATATTTGATATAGCCTTCTAAGATGATCTTTGCAGCAACAAGGAAGATGATACCGTGAGCAACGAAGGCTCTGATACTAAATGATAAGCACCAACCAACGACTAACACCGAATGGCGCGTGGGTTGCCCGATCTTTCACGGTACCTCGAATGGGGACTTGCAAACCGATCGGAGTTGATCGAATTGCAAGTAGATAGTGTCTCGTATAACCTAAGAATTGGGTATTCTCAGTTTACACAGAGATCATATGATTTCTAACTCTCATGATAACTCACAACTTCAACATAGCCAAAGCTATAGCGCTTGAAGAGCCTTTTTCTGAATTTCTATTCATCTCATGATTAAAAATCCTCTGGAATGAGAGGATTACATATGTATTTATACTAAGAACAACCCTCCTAGTTTAGGTGTGAAAGCAACCATTAGATGAAAAGTTTTCTTGAACAACCAACTCTCCTAATTAAGGTGTGAAGGCACCCATTAGATGAAGAGTTTCCTTGGATATCCAATAGACCAATTCGTTTGGAAAAGAGTTTCTTCAATTGTCGTGCAGGTTGGACTGGTTGTGCAGCTTCCACTAAAATGACCATAACTTTTGACTCGGAAGTCTAAATGATGCATGGTTTGATGTGTTGGAAACTAGACTTCATTAGCTTTCCAACCATGTGGCCTATGCCTAGGTGGAACGCCAGAATCTGGCCTGAAATGTCCTGCAAAAGGACGGACAGAATTGGATGAATCATAGTCACATGATCCCCTTTTCTTTGGGCGCCAATATGATGTCCACTTCCTTTGTTGTGCTACACTGTGATTCCATTCTTCTGCAGCACTAAAATACCTCTGAACATTAGCAATGAGACATGGATTTCTTATCCTTTGATTGCTCTTTGAACGATCAGCCTTTGGTTGTTCGAACCTTGGTTGAATGCCATCGCTCCAAGATCAATATCCCTTATATTTTCTCACACAAACCATATCTCTATGGTGACATGCTTGTTGTATTCTGATTTTACCATGGATGCTTCTCATGGGCATATCAACATGAACACAAGAACACACATAAACATTCCACATGGCCTGGCACCACAGCTACATCCAGAAGGTCAGAAAGCTTACCTGAGGCACAAACGTTAAGAACCAGGCAGCCAGCAAGTTGGTTGATGCAGCGTCTACGCATGCGGCACACTACCAATGCGGCCACACTGTGAAGGTGTGTCCAAGAATGACCGTGGGCCACGGGGGAGGAAATGGAGCAATGTAGCTTAGGCTACGGCCAGCCGCAACATGAGCGCCACCAAGAAGAGCGCGTCGCTGGCGAGGGTGAGCGGCGACAAGGCTGGAGAGAATTAGGGTTAGAGAACATAGTATAGATTTAGGGTTTCGTTAGGATTCTGGATTGGGGAAAGCTGCGACGAAGCAATCCATAGGTGGATCATCGTCGGTAAGGCACTGGCGACCAAGGATTTTGGTTGCGGAGTGTGGTGGCGAAATTAGGGTTAGGCATGCATGTACAAGTGTGTGTGTGTGTGCGTGTGTGCATGTTCTTGAGCCAAGAATCGAAGATGGAGCCTAGAGGATCGGAGCAAGCCCCCGTCGGCGGGGACGCCATTGGCCGGCGTTGGGCAAGACTTGAGCTTGCGGCAGCGACTGGTGTGACAGTGCTGGTGCGAGGACGTGTGTGTAGGTTGAGTGAGTAAGTGAGAGAGAGAGAGAGAGAGAGAGAGAGAGAGAGAGAGAGAGAGAGGGAGGAGTTTAAGAGGGAGGAGTTTAAGGGGGAGGTGGTTGGGCCTGGGCCAGCTTGGCCTAACCCAAAAAAGGGGACTTGGGCCGGTTTAGGCCCAACCAAAATTTTTTCTTTTTATTTACTTATTTATTGTTTATTTACTTATTTGATTTCCAAATTGTTAATTCAGATTTAATGTAATCATTGAATAATTGTTTTAACTAATTTATTACTCCTTGTTTTCCAATTTAGTATGTTTAATTTGTTTAATATTTTATCATTAGACTCTATATTTTACCCTTCAATAAATACAATTTAAATTATTTTCTAATATAGTTAACTCCTCTCTTCAAATAAAAGAGTTTTAAAACTATAATTTAATTTTGTTTCAAATGACATATTTAGTTTAACTTAGTCTATTAGTTAATTAATTTTTTTCTCAAACCAATATCCTTAATTTAATCATTATAATATAATATTTTAGTAACTAAGAAATAAATACAAGTATTATTATTTTTCTAAAAACTTACTTAACTCGTGGTTTTAAGCAATTCCGTTATGCAGTTCAAGTAACTTTAACTTGAATTTTCAACTTATCTGGGAGGGTGACCTTTTTTATTCTTAGAGTGCTTAAAAGAGTCTTAGAAGTTACTTCGGAACTGAGTATCCAAATCGCAGGAGAGGCGAGGACGTTTAGTGAATATGATTTCATCTTTGCATTTCAATCACCAATATTCTTCTAAAAACTTATATGCATAATTATTTTTACCCCAGGAGTGGATCTAAGAGAGGAGCCTCAGAGCGACTTGCTGACCCCGGATCCTAAATTCGTTGAGATCCAGAAAAGTTCTATTCCTTGACCATATTGAGAATGTTTGGTTGAAGCTATTTTGCTATCATTTAATTGATAATCTAGATAATTTTACCACCTTGCATCAAAAGAATACTCTATGGAATTGATTTCTTGCTAAGTACCACGGTACTCTATGGAATATGTTTGTATATCCTTGAGTAGAGCTTGAATACTTCATTGGTGAGGCGGCGCCAAATGACGTAGAATATGCAATCCGGCGGGCTTGAAGCTGGATGACACTGACTGAGAAGGTCGTGTTTGAGTAATACCGCAAGAGAACGGTTGACGTTGAGCATTTAAAGGTCGAAATCCACAAGGAACAATCGTATTTGTCTCCTAGGTTAAAAGATTGCCGATTAAGTTTGAGCAAATTTGGGGGTTTGTTTATCTACTACTAAGATCTACCACTAAAAGCTATCAATCTAAGGTTTAAAATCAGTAAAGATTACCAACTATGAAAACTAGGGTTTTAGAAAGCAATAAGAAGCAAATAAATAGGGTTTTAGAATCGAGGGAGAAAATCTAAGGTTTCAGAAATTCCATAACCATTGGATGTAACTCTAATCAAGGCTTGAGTATTACAAATTAGTTTCAAGTGTTTTCCAAGAGAGATTAAGTTGTCGGTATGGTCGCTAGTACAACCGTCAAAAGATCGCTTCGATGGTTAAGTCTGGCAAAAGCCTCTCTCTTGTTTAGGGTCCCACGTCAAGGCGCGAAAGGACTTCAGAACTCTCCTAAATTCATATTTAGGCTCCATGGTTACATCTGTTGCCAGGGCAAAAATTTAGAGTTTAGAGGAAGAAAACGTAAGAAACTAAGTCGCAAAACTTGAAATCAAGACCGAGGAAGAATTACGCCTTTCGGATTAGATCATCCCTTACCCTAGAAGTGAATTACTTGCAAAAATCCATAAAAATACAGAAATATTAAGAATTAAATGAAAACTTACTCAATTGCATCAAAGAATTATTTTTGCCATCCACATTGGCTTACAGACGCGAAAACTAGACCAAAATTGAGAAGGGGCTCTTATAAACCTAACTTCTAAGTCTGAAATAAAAACTAAGAAGGCATGCTTAATTGAGCTAAAAGCTTCTTTATTTATATTACAATAAGATAACGTGTCCAAATAAAACTCTTGATGTGCAGGCGATGAAATCTGGATTCAAATGGCGCGTGAAATGGATGAAACAAAGTCAAAACAAGAAATCCAACCCTAGCACGGGCCTTGGCACGGGTCGTGCCAGGGTCATGCCAGGCTCGGCCAGGCCCCTCCTGGGCCCTTTTTCGTCCGATTTTTGTGTTTTTCATCATAACTTGTCCAAACAAGCTCGAAACACTCCCAAATTTTGTAGACATGATCCCTGGAACACAACGAACATAACTGTGAAAGAGGATTGTAAAAATGATACAAAAATTCACATAAAATGTCACATCGAAAGAATTTTTAGCACATTTTAGAGAGCAAATTCAGGGTAAAATGTATACCAATTAAGCACTTATCAAATCCCCCCAAGCAAGCATCTTTCTTGTTCTCAAGCAAAGGATGAGAGTGAAATTTTGAGAAGTTATCAATTTTGGAATGCCCAGGTTAATCATATTTTCAATAAGCAATTTTTGGCAATTCACATTACATCAAGATGTATGAAACAATTGATATAAGCACTTAAAATTTTTTCAAATACAAGCATCTAGCTTATCATATGTCAACCTTAGAAACGAGAGAGCTTTATCAACTAAATTTATTTTGAAAACTTCTTTCATAAAGGATTTAGAATAAGCAACTGCTAAATAAAACAATCACAATGTCACAATTTATATGAAGTTTGCTAGATTGTCCTATCTAAATAGAAAAACTTAAACACTTTTATTGTTGTTTTTTCTTGCTTTTCTTTTATATTGTTTTTTCATTTTGTTCTTCAAACTTTTCATGCTCTTAGCTAGAATGTTTTGAATTGGATTATTCCATCGCGGCTAGAGGAGAAACATTTTCTTCTCCCTTTCCATGACCAACTTCGCTAGCAAATTCAGCTCGTCGGCCACATCCTGTGGGCCGACGGCGAACTTGACCACTTCTCCTTCGACCACTCTAGTTCACAACTAGCGCCCTCCTCTTCTCCAACCACGACCACTCCCCACACGACCACGATGACCACAACTTCCCTCGACCACCTCTTCATCGGGCGACAACCACTCCCTCTTCGTTCACAGCAACGTCATATTTGAGCTTGTGATTGTTGTCTATCTAACCGTGTGGGATCATATTGTATGATGTCATATATCTTGTGGTTTAAACTGTTGTCATGCAAGCAATTTACAAGAGAGGTCATGCTGAAATTTTCTTGAATTATGATTAAATTGCCATACATTAATCATATTGCGAATATTGTGTAAATTTGAGTAAATTTTTGCATTTCCGTCACCATGTTTGTATTGTATGTGCAATATTCAAATAGATTAGTTTAGTTCTTTATTTGCTTGATCCTCACTCTCAGCCCCTGAATATTACATTTAGTCACTTGAACGATTTTATTTTCCTTAAATAAAAAATTTCCAAATCATGGTTGCAATCCTAGCTCTTTACCCTGTTGACATTCCATTGTCTTATTTTGCTTTTAATAAAAACTTTTTGGCTTCGTGCTCCTCTGAGTTTCGGTTTGAAAGCATGGTTTGCACAATTCCGGACCCAATAAGTGTTTATGCCATCTTATTACCTATCTCGACTCATGAGCATGCTAAAACACTCTACGGGGTATGGTACCTAGTGTAGCGGACCTAGAGTGAAGTACGAAAAGATTCACGCTTAATAAGTTGACAAGTAGGACTTAGTGAAAGCACCTGTTTTGAGATTTTAATGAAGAGATCTAAAAATAATAAGGTTAGAGAGCAGCTGAAGTAGTGTTTAAGGAGGCTGAAGTAATTGATCAATGCATTGATAAGATTCTAAAACTTTTCTATTGATGTTCATGTGCATGTGTAGTCATTTGTGGCATAGATGTGATCTTTCACTCATATTTATCATATTTGGGGTTTGATTGAATGCGTACATGATTTGTTCATAGCTCATGTTTATTTGAGGCATCTCTTTGAGCTATTTACGTGGTTGCATGGCAATAGTTACATACACTTGATAATCGCATCCTTGCTACACCTGTTCTCCTATTCGTTGATTGCTTTTATTTGTTTGAGGACAATCAAAGGTTTAAGCTTGGGGGTGTTGATATTTGTCATGTTTGCACATGTTTCCATATATTTTACCTCCCGATCATGCACATTTTAGTTCTAAAGCTCAGCACCTGCATGAATTATATATGCATTTATTGCAGAATCAACCGAATTACTCGTTTTTAATTTTTAATCGCAGGTCGATGCAAAACGGGTGATTTCAAGCTGATTAGACATGCTTCATTGATTGCCTCTGGCTATGGATAATTTTGAACAGAAGTGCGCATTCCTACGGATACGTGGGAATTGACCGCGCTCAAATCGGAGTTTTCGGGGACTCATAACTCTAAAAGCCATCAACCAAGGACTTATTTGCAAATTTCTTGAAACCCGAGCCCCAAATTGCAATTTTGCCAAGACTCAAGAAACATAAACCCTAGCCGCTAGAACCAATTGGTGATTTTTTGGAAACTTAAGGACCTAATTGCAAAAACACCTTTCTTCTCAAAATGGATCTGCCGCCCTCTGTTTGATCTGGAGCCTGGTTCTTTGTATTTGCCTTCTTTTTCTTCCTCTCACCCCCTATTTCCACACCTCCTACCACCACATCGGTGGCCACCAGGCTGTAGATCACCGGTGAGCTTCTTTTCTACCTCCCCCATAGCTTTTCCACACCTCCGTCCACCTCCGGCCCTAGCCAGCTCCTTCTCCCTCTTCTTCCTTGGCTGTGTCGCCACCTGAAAACCCCCAACGCCGGAACCTTGGATTTGCCCCAAAATCCTTGCCGCTGATCGCCTTCTACACCGCGTCTGTGCCGCCGCCATTAGATCTTCTTAGATCTATCTCCCGCACTGTGCTTCTTGCCCCTCTGCTTCCACCGTCATGATCCCGCACCACCTTTTGCTTCGCCCATCGTCACCGGAGCTGCCACACGCCTCTATAGCCCGTGCCGCCACTCGCCTATTCCACATGCCGCCAACCTAAAACCTAGCCACCTCATTGCAAATCTGAAACCCGACCACGCTGGCGGCACTTGGCACGAGATTATGGTGTGGCGCAATGAAGTTTGGTGGCGCGGGGGCGAGGAACTCAAAGAAGAGAGAGGGGAGATGATGAAACACGGGGTGCCCGATCTTCCGTCAGGTAGATGATAAGTCGATTTGGTGGAGATCTCGACGTTGACGATCCGGCTTCCAATCAGAACTGATCGAACCCAGCAATCGCTACACCACTGCTCCGTTGGTTATCAACCATGCCAAGACGCGGTTGACCTCGCCAAGAAGGCTAATTTCTACAAGCGAATCGAGAGCACAAGCAAAAATGTAGAAGAAGCAATCTGGAAATTTCAAATCAAATTGAATTAAGCTCACAAGTTGGGGTTCCACAAACCGATCTACGGCGAAACTGCAAAGGCAGAATAATCTAAGCAAAACCCAAGTCTCCCTGTGATGGCTACAGAGTATGTATATGAGAGAGAGAGAGAGAGGCGGCGGCTAGGGTTTAGGTTGCAGCCTAACTAAGATACATGGGCCGAAGGCCCAAAAAGAGGTGACGCAGCACCAGCCTGACTCTGTCTCACACGCACTGTTTGGATGATTCCTAGTGATTTAGAAAGAGTTTGGCGGCAGGACCAGATGCGTTGGAAAGCTTATCTCCTAAGCTTTCCGTGAAGTGGTAGAACGTCGAAAACGGACTTCGTATTTGGCCTGGGCGTCCGTTTGAAGATAGACGTGTCGCTGCAGTCCGAACCAGCGTCCATCTCGGGATCAACTCGAACCTTGGCTCGTCTCGGTGCATCGTGACATCCTCGCTGATCCAAACCATGATTCTGGTAATTTAGCTGACGTGCGCGTGTCCTTGTAATTGGTCCTTGCACAAGCGGTGTTGGAGAAGTTGAAGCATTCATAGGAGTGATGTCCTCATCATCCTCCCCCTCTTGAATTGGAGTCATCCTCGACTCAAGGTCATCTTCTTCTCTCAAGTATGGGCGCAAATCTGAAACATTAAAAGTGGGGCTAACCCTGAAAGCTATGGACAACTCAAGTTTATATGCATTATCGTTTATACGCTCTAGCACCCTAAAAGGACCATCAGCACGAGGCATCAATTTAGACTTTCTTAACTCAGGAAAGCGGCCTTTACGCAAGTGTAGCCAAACAAGATCTCCAGGAGCAAATATCAATTCTTTTCTATAATGACTACCAGCAATACGATATCTTTCATTCATACGTTTAATATTCTCTTTTGTTGTCTCATGCAGTTTCAGAATAAATTCAACACGTTTCGTAGCATCTAGATTGACCCTTTCAGATGATGGAAGAGGCAACAAATCAATTGGAGCACGAGGATTGAAACCATACACTACCTGAAAAGGACTTACCTTGGTAGTCGAGTGCAGTGCATGGTTGTAAACAAACTCCACATGAGGAAGGCACTGTTCCCACAGCTTCAGGTTCGTCTTCAAAATAGCCCACAACATCGTGGACAATGTGCGGTTCACAACCTACGTTTGGCCATCAGTTTGGGGATGACTGTAGTAGAAAACAACAATTTGGTCCCCAATTTGTTCCATAAAGTTCTCCAAAAGTGGCCCAAGAATTTTGTGTCACAATCTGAAACAATAGTAGAAGGCATACCATGCAAGCGAACAATTTCTTTGAAAAATAAATCGGCAATATGAGTAGCATTGTCGTTTTTATGGCATGGAAGACAATGCGCCATCTTGGAAAACCTATCGACCACAACAAAAATGCTATCCCTCCCCCTCTTTGTCCTAGGCAGTCCTAAAACAAAATCCATTGAAATATCCTCCTCACCCTCTATTACCTCACAACGCAACATGCCTTTCTGAAGCTCTTGATAGTACTCCTCTACCGACTTGCTACCCTGTTCTAGACGCTGTAATTTTTTACGCAAGTCACGCTTAAAGGAAGGAGGAAAAAATCTATTGCGCATATGTCTCTTATGCATCTCCCAAGTTTCAGGTTGTATGCCAACATTTACTAGTTCATTCCACCAAATAATTGCAAAGTCTTTGAACTCACTAGTCGCTTGTCTAACTCGATGAATTTCAGGAACTAAATGGGAGTTAAATTTTTGTTCCACGGTCATTTCCGAATCTAGGTATGTTTCAGCATCATATAAACCAGAAAAAGAAGGTATGGTGAACTTAACCTTAGTGAAAGGATCATCATTGCGAATGTGATTGTTACCATTATTATCTTGCATACCTTTATGATTGGGGCTCAGTCGCTCCGGTACTTGTGCTTCTCGTGCAACTCGTCGCATGGCGGCGGCGTTGCGGTGAACCCCCACGTTGGACTCCTCATCGACTTGATTGTCTTGTTGGATCGTTGTTCCATTAGAAGGTTGTCGTTTCTCCACATTCTCCACCCTGCCAGCAAGATCAGAGATAGGACGATCTAGCCTCTCGATACTGTTCTGATTGTCTTGTTTGTCCTTCGGGAACTTGTCCATGAGCTCTTGGATGCTCTTGTTGAGGGCCTCGTTCATATCAAGAATGAGCTTACGAAGGTCATCCTCCTCAGCAGTAGCTCTAGCTCTAGTTTGCGGTCCTGTCATGGTTAGTAGGAACAAAGATAACACAAAGTATTATCCCTATAAACTACTAGGTGGTGGTATGTGGATTCACTCGCCCTCAAGTGTCTTACCACGTTCTTGCAAGGATCTTACCAACACTGCAGAAGGTACAACCGGTGGCTGGTTCGTGATACCGTGGGGCGTGAGTGAGGCGATTGCAAGGCTGAATCCTGTTCTGATAAGAAGAAGGTGGAGCTCAGAAGGCAATTGTATATAAGCAAAGGATTAGCAATAACCAAACACTACTACAGAAGTGCATTCCACTAACCCTTATTTTCTAACGGTTGTAAGCAATCTAGGAAAAATCCGATAGAATAGGATGACAGCGGCGGAAAACCATCATTTTACTATCGGTTACACACTAATCCAACGTTAGTGAAATGCAAATACTTTTTACTATTGGTCATTACTGTACAAACCGATATAATATATTAATAGTACTATCGGTTTTCCTTTTGTAACTGATAGTAAAATTGCGAACTTTATACTATCGGTTATTACTGTACAAACCGATATAATATATTAAATAGTACTATCGGTTTTTCATTTTTAACTGATAGTGAAATTACTGACTTTTTACTATCGGTTATTACTGTACCAACCGATATAATATATTACAATAGTACTATCGGTTTTTCGTTCGTAACAGATAGTAAAATTACTCACTTTATACTATCGGTTCGTACTGTATTAACTGATATAATATATTGAATAGTACTATCGGTTTTTCTCGGGTAACTGATAGTGAAATTACTGACTTTTTACTATCGGTTATTACTGTACTAACCGATACAATATATGAAATATTACTATCGGTTATATAAAACAAACCGATAGTAAAATGACTTCATATACACTAATGGTTATGACAGTGGGGACCTTATTTTACTATCGGTTTGTCTTTTTGAACCGATAGTAAAATTAGACAACTTAATTAGGTCGACCCCTGCTCTGCGCTCTACATGTTGGAATCATTTCAACCGCGCCAACTCCAAGCTAGAGTGATCTGGAGAAGCTAGCTAAGAGGTTGATCATATTTCCATCCCCCTCGGTATTGTCATCTTCTCATCACCTCTCTCTCTCTCTCGATCACTCTTTCACACTCTCCCTCTCTCTCTCTACTTGCAATTCATTAAACTAGATACATGTATCTCCAAACTAGCTAGAAGGCTGGGTTGGCTAGCTAGCTATAGCTTGCTGAATTTAAGCAGCTAGCTAGCTGGCTCTTCCAATTAATGCATGCATCAAGTTAATTAGGGTTTCATATATACAAATCCATTTAATGTAATTAAACAGCTCATGTACACACATATGGCCTAGCTAATTATGTTTCATTCATATATGCAGGCCCTGAGTCATTAATTATTTATTTGAATTTGTCAATTTTGTGAAATAATTGTAGATGGACCGAGAATATTGGATGTATGGAATAAAACGTACTACTGTTGAGTATTTGGAGGGTGTGAATGGATTTATTAAATTTGCTGAGCAAGAAAAGGCGAAGAAGGGAGAGAAAGATATGCATTGTCCTTGTATAGATTGTATGAACTTAAAAAGGTTCGGCAACTCTGATCAGATTAGGAGTCATTTGATTCGTCGTGGTTTTAACGCACGCTATACCCGTTGGATATGGCATGGTGAAGATCTTGAGGAAACGAGCACTACCGCTACCACTCAGCAGCACCCGGAAGTGGATTGCAGTAATGATGATCATGATCAAAACATTGATAATGTTCATTCGGAAGTCCATGTAGATGACGACAATTTAGATGAAATGTTACGTGATGTAGAAGAGGACTACAGCGAAAATGATTTAGCTAAATTTCAGAAATTAATTGTTGATTTTGAGAAGCCTTTGTTCCCCGGATGTGAAACATTTACAAAGTTGTCTTCTGTGTTGAGATTATATAACTTGAAGGAAAACAACGGTTGGAGCGATAAGAGTTTCACGGCGCTATTGGATCTGTTAGCGGACATGCTTCCAGAGGGAAATGAGTTGCCAAGATCGGTTTACCAGGCCAAAAAACTATTGTGTCCGTTGGGAATGGAAATCGAAAGAATACATGCATGCCCAAATGATTGTGTTCTGTACCGTAACGAGTACGAGGATTTGCATGTTTGTCCAAGATGCGGTGCATCGTGGTATAAGCATGGGGACAGAATTTATCACAATGGATGTGATGAGGTAAAGAAAGGGCCTCCGGCCAAAACTGTGTGGTATTTGCTTGTGATTCCCAGATTGAAACGGCTGTTTGCAAATCCGAAAGATGCGAAGTACTTGCGTTGGCATGTTGAAGGTCGGAAACAAGACGGAAAACTAAGACATCCAGCTGATTCCATTCAATGGAGAAACATTAACAGAACATTCGGTGAGTTTGGCGGCGAAGTGAGGAATATAAGGTTTGGGCTGAGTACGGATGGTATGAATCCACACGGAAATATGAGCAGTCGACATAGCACTTGGCCGGTTCTTTTATGCATCTACAATCTTCCTCCTTGGTTATGTATGAAGCGTAAGTACATCATGATGTCGTTACTAATTTCAGGACCCAGACAACCCGGGAATGATATTGACGTGTTTCTATCACCGTTAGTCGAGGACTTACAAAAATTGTGGAGCGAAGGGGTGCGGGTGTGGGATGCACATAAGCAAGAGAATTTCATGTTGCGGGCCATGATATTTTGTACCATAAATGATTTCCCGGCCTATGGAAATTTGTCGGGGTATAGTACGAAAGGAGTCAAGGCTTGTCCTATTTGCCTGGATGAAACTGAAAGCATGTGGTTATCGAACTGCAGAAAAACAATGTACATGGGTCACCGCAGATTCGTTCCGATGCATCACGCCTACCGAAAGAAGCGGAAGTCATTCAATGGGAAGCCTGAGAAAGGATCAGCCCCAGTGTTTGTGACTGGTAAGGAGCTTTACTTGCGCGTGAAGGACATCAAAGTTGAGTTCGGTAAATGTTCTAAACCTCCAGGAAAAAATGTTTGGAAGAAGAGATCGATTCTTTGGGATCTGCCATATTGGGAGCACTTACAAGTTCAACATTGCATTGATGTCATGCACGAAGAGAAAAATGTTTGTGACAGTTTGATTGGTTTGTTGTTGAACATTCCAAGAAAGACGAAAGATGGCATCAACGTTCGCCGTGACATGCTCGACATGGGCATAAGGACTGAGCTTGCACCGTTGGAGAAGGGAAAGCGGACATACCTCCCCCCGGCCTGCTATACTTTGTCAAAAAGAGAAAAAGCAGAACTCTGTCAGTGCCTACATGGTGTCAAAGTTCCATGCGGGTATTCTGCGAACTTGAAAAAACTTGTGTCCATGAAAGGCTTGAAACTGGTTGGTATGAAGTCCCATGATTGTCATGTACTGATGTCACAAATGCTTCCCATTGCTATCAGAGGCATTCTCCCAGTCAAAGTCAGAGAGACAATTACAAAGCTATGTTATTTCTTCAACACAATATCTGGCAAGGTACGTAAGCGTGTACTCCTAGCAAGTTAATTAGCTCCATTCGTGGAACTTGTCAGATTTTTTGGATCTGAATATTTGCTGCAACTGTGTCCTTGCAGGTAATTGATATGGATGGACTGGATGATTTGCAATGCGATGTGACTACCACTCTTTGTCAGCTGGAGATGTATTTCCCTCCATCCTTTTTTGATGTTATGGTCCATCTAATTGTTCACCTTGTCAGAGAAATTAAGTTTTGTGGACCCGTGTTCCTGCGCTACATGTATCCATTTGAGAGATTTATGGGTATCTTGAAGGGATATGTAAGGAATCGACATCGGCCTGAGGGCAGTATCATTGAAGGTTATGCCGCCAAGGAGGTGATCGAATTTTGCACCAACTATATGGCCGGGGTTGACCCAATTGGCGTTCCTACGTCTCGGCATGAGGGCAGGCTTCAGGGCATTGGAACGATTGGATTTAAAGCAGTCGTCCCCTCTAGTGATCTGTATGCAAAAGCCCATTTTTGGGTCTTACAGCACATGACGGGGGTGGAGCCATACATACACGAGCACAAGGAAATGTTACGGAAACAGAATCCCTCGAAGCCAGAGATTTGGGTCACCAGAGAACATAATAGGAAGTTTGCTGGGTGAATCGAAAATAGAGTCTTGCAAGCTTCTGAGGGCGACGTAGATGAAGATGTTACATGGTTGGCCAGAGGGCCTAGATTTACTGTAGGGACTTGGCAGGGGTATGACATCAACGGCTATTCAGAGTGCTATGCAATGTAGTGGAGTGACACTACTTGCTATTTCGGAGGATATTTCGGAGGATGCCAGGGCAGTAAGGGCACTCGACTCATATTACGATGTTATTGAGGAAATATGGGAGCTCGATTATGTATTACTTAAGATTCCTCTGTTTCGATGCCAATGGGTCGAAATCCCTCGAGGTGTTAAAGTTGGCAATTATGGGTTTACTCTAGTCGATCTCAGTAGAGTCGCACACAAAGATGATCCATTTATACTTGCTGAGCAAGCCACACAGGTGTTCTACATCGTTGACCCGGCCAACCCAAAGTTGCACGTTGTCCTTCACAGTAAGAGACGTATTGTTGGGGTCGAAGACGTTGTGGATGAAGAAGAGTACGATCAGTTCGACGAACTACCTCCATTTTTAGATGGAATCCTTCAATCTGTCCCTACCGAAGATATTGACGAAACAAGTTACCTGCGAGACGACCACGAAGAAGGATTATGGGTGGACAACCATTCTTGACTAATTTGCAATATGTAAGTGACGTATATTACTTGGATCGAAGAATTCTTCAAATCATTTTTCAAAAATTCTTTGAGAAAACATACGTGATGCATTGAGAATCATTTCTGCAAATTTTCATTTCAATTGGAGTATATACTTGATTTGAGCAATAATTGATTCTTTTCACAAATATTTATGAAAACTGCAAATTTTCATTCCATGATTGGTCTTTACTTTTAATTTATTTCAAAATTATTGCAAGCCATTTGCATGGGGTTTCAGGTGTCTTTACAAGTGCAAAATGATGTACTGAGACCCATCTGTATTTGTTCTCAGGAAATACCTTTAGATCAATTTAACAGTATTATACTATCGGTTTCAACCTCGAAACCGATATGAAATTAACATATACTATCGGTTTATTGTCATAACCGATAGTATATACAATACAAAATGATGTACTGAGATCCTCTGTAATTCTTCTAAGGGAAATCCTTTAGGGTCAATAGCATTGTATTTCACTATCGGTTATAACTGTGAAACCGATATGAAATTAAACTATACTATCGGTTTATCGTTCACAACCGATAGTGATTTACACTGTGTTATGAGCCCCTGTTCTTAGTTTACTATCGGTTTACTGTTCACAACCGATAGTGATTTACACTGTGTTATGATCCCCTGTTCTTAGTTTACTATCGGTTTACTGTTCACAACTGATAGTGGTTTACACTGTGTTACGAAAACCCTAACTTACATGTTTTTACTATCGGTTTTGTGGTGATGAACCGATAGTAAATATTCATTTATTAGGTTATAACCTGCACGATTTTCCCTCCAGTGCAACTGATCACATTCCAAATCGAAAAATACTCGCGCGGAAAACCCTAGATTCGCCGACGTTCGCTTCTTCGCTCCTCTGCGCCACTGGTTCTCCACCGCCTCCTGCATTGCATTGCGCCACCGCCTCCGGCCACTCCACGATCGACTGTAAGTGTTCTTGACCAAATCGCTCGCTTGTATTGCTTAATTTTGTATGTAATGGTTCATATCCCGTTCCATGGATTACAAATATAAACCTAGAGTAAAATTCATGAACTACAAACTTGATAGCTATGAGAATGACAGAATTGATGAAAATCACTAGCAATTTGTCATACAGTGTAGTTTACTATCGGTTTCTTATTCAGAACCGATAGTAAATACCTTAAACTGAATTTTCTGTTAATTATTTCCCATTTTCTAATTTTCATCTGAAATTTTGGTTCATTTATATTTTAACATACCTTATGTTCCTGCTGAGCAATTACTTTATGTTCCTGCTGAGCAATTTTGGAAATTTTTCCTAATTCAGACTTGATTACTATCGGTTTGACATGGAAAACCGATAGGAAATAGTAGTGCCATCATAGTTTGCACTGCTAATTTGAATTTTCTGTGAATTACTTCCCATTTTCTAATTTTCATCTCAAATTTAGGTTCATTTAAATTTTAACAGACTTTATTTTCCAGCAGAGAGATTAGCATAGTTTGCACTGCTAATCTTTTAAATTTTCCTGAATATAGACCTTAGTACTATCGGTTTTCCTTTCAAAACCGATAGGAAATATAGTATGTGTTAGTTTGCACTGCTCATCTGAATATTCTGTGAATTACTTCCCATTTTCTAATGTTCATCTCAAATTTAGGTTCATTTAAATTTTAACAGATTTTATTTTCCAGCAGAGAAATTAGCATAGTTTGCACTGCTAATCTTTTAAATTTTCTTGAATACAGACCTTAGTACTATCGGTTTTCCTTTCAAAACCGATAGGAAATAATGTATGTGTTAGTTTGCACTGCTCATCTGAATATTCTGTGAATTACTTCCCATTTTCTAATGTTCATCTCAAATTTAGGTTCATTTAAATTTTAACAGACTTTATTTTCCTGCAGAGAGATTAGCATAGTTTGCACTGCTAATCTTTTAAATTTTCCTGAATACAGACCTTAGTACTATCGGTTTTCCTTTCAAAACCGATAGGAAATAATGTATGTGTTAGTTTGCACTGCTCATCTGAATATTATGTGAATTACTTCCCATTTTCTAATGTTCATCTCAAATTTAGGTTCATTTAAATTTTAACAGACTTTATTTTCATGCAGAGAGATTAGCACAACAATTTTAGTTATGAACTTTGTCATGTACCTTTCTTCATATCAATTGGATGGTTTGTTCATGGTATTTTAGGTAAAGCCATGTCGGCATCTTCCTCGACTGATACTAGTGATTCGGCGAGGGCGAACGTAGATGGCGCTGCCTCGTCCCAGCGCAAGAGGAAGGCGCGAGGCATGACGATGTTGGGTCATTTGGCCAAACGCGCGGATCTTTCCTGTGAGTTCAACCAGTTCGGGAGACCGATCGGGAAGAACGCCGGGCACTATGCTGCCTATGTTGGCTTGTTGGCGAAGGAAAGTGTGAAGATCACCGTCCAGAGCTGGAAGGACGTCAAGGCCGACGAGAGGGATAGGCTGTGGGCGGAAGTGAAGGTAAAATTAATCAAAATCACTGAACTCTTGAGTAATCACATTCCCTTGGTTTATCCTAGAGATTAGGTAAGTCCTACTTATATGCACCATTTGAAACAGGCCAAGTGGAACATCCCGGACGATGGTCCCAAGATAGCTTGCTTGAAGGACATGAACAACACGTGGAAAACCTTCAAGAGCGTCCTCGTCAGTATCTTCCTCGCTAAAGGCGAATCTCCATGCAAGAAGTACCCCTTCATAACGGAGGAGGTATGGGAGCAATTCGCCCAACAGAAGGGGACTCCTGAGTTCAAGGTATGAATGGTTCCTTTGCTTGGTTACACCATTGTATGCAGTAAGCAGTGGTGCATTAATTTTCTTGTTTCTGGTACGAAGGCCCTCAGCGAGAAGAACAGGGCAATCCAGAGGAGGAATGACCACCCACACCGGCTCGGCTCTCGCGGCTATGCGGGGAAGGAGGAGCAGTGGAAGAAGGCTGAAGACGAGGCGTCGCATTTCGTCGACTCCCCTGACCTACCACTCTCTGAGATCCGCGATCAGCGATGCAAGTGCTGGTGGCTGGCCAGAGGGACCGTGTCGGCCACGGGGACTGTGGCGTTCCCAAACCCCAGGGACATCGAGATCGTGCAGCGACTCGTAAGTTGGCTAACTATGATCACTAGTGTGCGCACAAGTTTGTATATATTTCTTCCTCACAATGGAGAGCTTTCAATGTAATAGATCTCTTGCTCGAAGGAGGCGACCGAGGGATTGTTCAGTCCCCATAGGGAGAACGACATCCTTACCCGGGCTCTAGGGAACAAGGAGCATCCAGGGCGGACGCGAACCGTGGGGGCTGTGGTGCCATGGAAGGAAGGCTTCTCGGAGCCCAGGCAAAAGGCGAAGAAGCCTGGCAGCTGGAAGGAAAGGGAAGTGGAGCTATCTCAGAAGATACGGGCAGATGTGACTGCACAATTCGCGGACATGTTCGCTCAAATGAACGAGAAATATGAACGCCTCAGCCGAGTTGTGCAATCCAAGGGTTTAGATCCAGCTGCCGAGGTCGACGCTGCCAGGCCGAGTAGTGTTGGCTCGAAGGTTCACGTGGATCCGGTGGACCTGATCGAGGTATTGCAACTCTTGAGCTATATATGCAGTTCGGCTGATGCCACTCCCGTTACGTTAGAATTGTTTCGCTAACCTGTTATAATTGTTGCAAATTGCAGAAGCCGGAGAGCTGTAGCCTATTGATCAACATAGGCGACAAACCTGTTGCGGTTGCAAATGGGGTCGTATACCAGTCTTGGGAGGATGTCCGGATCCACTGTGTACCTCTGGAGACTGGATTCGCAAAGGTATAGGTGGACATGGCCCTCCCGGGCTACAGCTCTTTTCCGTTGCCCATCCCAACGGACGAAATGCGGACAATTGGCGAGGCATTGGGCTCGTACATACAGTGGCCCAAGAAGGGTGTTAGACTACAGGAGGTAAACCCTAGCCATTCTAGCTTACAACTCAGTTAATATACTTAATTTGCAAAATCTAATTTAAGCGTTTGTACTTAAAGTGGACGATGGATACCAGCACACTTCCTGAGGACACCACCCCCGCCACAACGCATGAGCGAACTCCTTCGGCCCCCATGCCTCCTCCGACGGCCTCAAACCCTTCGCCATCAAATGAGGCCGACGGCACCACACCCCAACCTTCGAAGGTATACACTCGCTCCCCGCCCAAAGGCAAGGGCAAGGCCAAAGGCAAGGCCAAACAAAGCCAGCCGGGTACGTTCAAGAACGGGTCCCCACTCGTGTCGGAGTACCTTCTGCGCAATATGGATCAAATAACCAGAAGTCTCCACGAGTGGTACCTGACCCGGTCTAGGCGCCACATCAACTTCTTAGTTCACTTCAGGCTAGCCCATTTTCATCGTGAGCCCGGGAGCATATCGGTGGCCCACGAGGATTTGTTCGACCTCCTCAATTGGCGGGAGCTTGATATGTCCATCATTCGGACTGGAGTCCTGTGAGTGTGCTGTTGTCTGAAGTTATCACAGTTCGTTTCATAAATCTAATCACTTTTTGTATGCACTACTTACTAATGTCTACTTTGCATCCAGGTGCATGTATAGGCTGGCGTCGATGAGGGCATGTGACAAGGTGGGTTTCCTCGACCCAGAGAAAATAAGCCTCACGATGCTAGAGCACGACCAAGCACATGCAGAGGAATACATATCAAGGGCACTACTAGCGCAGCAGGACCGAGAGTTCATCCTTGCGCTGTACCACCAAAGGTTAGTGCATTTCCTACTAATTTAACTCATTCTTGTATGTTACGCCTAACATATTGTAACACCCTGGTTTTGGGGGTGAAAAGTTTTTGCATAAAATCCTGCATGCATGTATCCCTGTAGCAGTAGCCAGATCAGCTGAACCCTAATCTCTCCCAAACCCTAAAAATCTCCAAATCTATTCTCTAGATCCAGATCAAGATCAGACCATCCAGATTTAACCTACCAGTTATTCTGAAGATAAAAGTCTTCAGGAACCAAATGGAATTCTAACCCTAACTCCCAGTATCTAAGTCTATTTCTGTTTTCGAAAACAGGAAATTCAGATTTACCCTAAGTACCCCAGATTCCAGATAACTGAGTTATCATGGTTTAACCCTATCCAGACTCATGTATCTTTTGGAATATGTTCCTAGGTATACTCTCAACTTACTCCAAAAAGTTGGGAACCAGATTGTTTCATCTAAACATTTTTCGCAGTTTAGTCCAAATTTTACTGCGAATAAGTCCTTTTCTGTTTACCTGGAAGCCTGAAAAGGCTAAAATCCACGAATCAACTCCAACCTCAGAATTTCTTCAGGGAACACCTCCCAAATACTATTTGATACAGATTTCCCTTCTGATCAGACTTCCAAATCTCACCCTAATTACCAGAATTCGAGATCGACAAAATCCAGATTTATTTTACCCTAATTTTACCCTATTTTCGAAAATAGGTGAAATCCCTCAAACCTTATCAAATTTTCTCCAGATTTGAGCTAAATGAGTATTAATAGAAATATTATACTCATCCATGAAATCAAATTCCAAATTAAACCTCTTTAAAACCAGAATTACAAATTAGTCCAGATTTCAACTAAAACTCTCACACTTATACCCCTGGATCGACCAGCCCCTCTGTTCACGACCAGAAGCCGTCCTCGACCAGCGCCTGGGACTTCGACCACGACCAGGATCCAGCGCACAAGACTGTTGCTTCGACCTCGAGCACGCGCCGTTGTTTCAAGCTTCGATCACCTCACCTCGCCAGCTGCTACAGTAGCCACGTGGTCGCCATCTTCGCCAACTGAACAGCGCCGCGTGTGTGCTCGCCATTTGCCACTGTGGATCTTCCCCGGCGCAACCCACAGCCAGCTGATTTCCTCCCGTTTGCACGCCACCAGCAACGGTCGACGCAGGAGCTTTGCGCCACGTGGAGAACTCGCCGCGGCCAGCCATCAACTTGCCCTCACATCACCTGCAAAAGCTCTCACGGCCGCTCAACCAGTCCCCTCGACGCCAGCTCGCCGTGAAGTCGCCATCCAGTCACATCTTGCCGGCTACAACTTCCCGAGCATTTTCCAACCGTTGAGAGCCTCCAGCCACGCCTATATAAACCCACCAGAGCTTAGCTTTACTCCTTACACTCCAAAACACCAGAAAACCAGCAGTTCACTGTGTCTTCTTCTTCTCCGGTGAGCAGCAAAGAGGAAGCTTCGGTGCTAGCTTCAACCACTACTTCCTTCTTCAATCCAACACCCCCAGTGAGTTTCCCTCGTCCCCCTCATGCTTCTCGAGCTTGGAATTTAGGTTAAACACCTTCAGTCGCCGGCGATTTCCTTTTCTCTCCAATAGCTCCGGCGAGCAATTAATCCTCAACCAGATCGATTCGACCTTCGAGCCAGTAATCAAATATGCTCAGTAGACCTTGCTTAACATCCCTAAGCAACCAAAACTGACAGATTTGCTGATATGTGAAAATCCCCAAATTGGAACCTTGCATGTTCACTGAACTTACTGTTTAAGCTTTCCTGGTGCATCTCTAGCCAATCTAACTTCACCAGTATGTTTCTAATGCCCTAGAGATCATGCACAAGCAAGGAATTGAGTTCAATCACTTTAAATCAGAAATGCCCAAAATAGATTTGAGTTCATCTTTTCTCCAGCCAGTATCTTCCAAATCCAGCCACTCCAGCTCAAACTACTTTGCCATTTAGATGTTTTGGACCATTCTGAGCAACTTTGTCTTCTATCACGACTTCCAATTCGGCCTAGATTGTGAGATATAGCTATGCCCTAGTTATTGCACTGTTTATGTTGCATGTGCTCCAGGCCAGTCAACTTCTTTGCCGGTTTTCATCACTTTCCGGCCATCTCCTGCCCTAGATCCTGTGGAGACATTTGTTCTTGTTACAAATGCCTAACTACCAGACAAAGTGGTGCATCATTTGGAGCCCTAGATCAAAAGATATGGCAAACCCTAATTTCTGGCCATGTCAACTCTATGTCAAACTATGCCAGCCAGTGGCATTAGCCCTGTTCACCCACCTCTGGTCATGAAAAACAGAAAATACTTTGTCAAATAGTTGCCTCACTACCTTGTGCACCATATGCTTGAATCAAAACTCATTTTGGCCACTGGGAACTATTCAAACCATGTCAATGCCATTCTTCGGCATTGTCAGCCCTTGTCAGCCTATGTCAGCCAATGGCATTGGGCCAGTTTGACCCCTTCTGGGTATGCAAACTGAACATAACCTTGTCCCTTAGACTCCTGATGTTGTGATCTACATTTTATTCTATTGTCACAACTTGAGTTGAGCCCTCTATCATCCATCGACCCTATGTCGATGCCTTGAACCGAATGTCGACCTAAAGACATTCGCTGTTTTTGAGCGAACCAGCCGCAGCCTTGATATCATTCTGATATTTTGGAACCTTTGGAACCTTGTAAACCTTTGACGACTAATCTTAACCTTGGTTTCCATAGTTTAACCCTAATCGCTTCCAACTCTTGTATCGCCTAAGTGTTTCTCCTTGCATTATCGCATATTGTGGAATAGTAAGAGTAGGATTGATTGTAATGCCTGTTTGCTTGTTTGATCCTTGTTCAGAGCAAGAGTCCGAGTTCGAAGACTTCGTCGCAGACCCGACATCAACTGCTGTTTCTTACGACGTGGAAGGCAAGTCATATTCTTGAACATCTTGAACCTATATGTTATGAATTGCTAGAATATACCTTGATTATAAAATAATATTGCATGAGAAAGATTGAGAATGGTTGCATTATGAAATGGCAGCATCAGGCTGATGCCTGTGAAATGTGAATTGATCAAATAATGAGCCATGAACTAATATATTATGTATATTTATATTCATGAAATAAAACCCCAAGCCGTGACCAGTATTTTTTTATGGAATGGTGAAAGCACTGGAGGTGCTTGGTCGCACAGGATGTGCCAGCACTGGAAGTGCATGGATTGTGGTATGATCTGGTCACTGGCATATAAGGACCTAGAACCTTGTGTTGTGCGTCTAGTGGCATGATTAACGTGCCGACCGCAAGCCTGGTATGGGACAGGCCTGAACAAGTAGTATGTGGATCACACATGAAACCCCTATATGACAAACTCACGATTAACACGGGGTGCGCTCCAACACATATCACAGGATGTGATCATGCACGCTGACCCTGAGGGGAAGACGCCAATTAGTGGGGGTTGTGAAACCCTGCCACAACTGTGGTTTGCGTGAAGAAAACCACGGGGTCTGGGGTGAATTGTGTGTGAAACATGGCAAAAGTTCTTGTTATCTCCACCTTGCCACTCACAGTATGAAGTGAGTCAGGGGTCCAATCCTTGTGATAGGAAGGGCATGAAAGTGGATATATCTTGCGGGTAAATTGGTACCCCTCTGCAGAGTTAAAAATGTATTCGAATACTTCGTGCTCCCGAGTTTTAGGAGTATGCCGCGGTGGATTGAATCCACGGGGTGTGACACAAGTATTGTTTTATAAATTAAAATTTGTTAGTTCAAGATTACCCAAATGACATGTGTTGTCATGATAAGGGGTGCTGCCGAGGGCTGTCATGTGTTGACGTGTCGCGGTAGTACCATAATTTAGTGATCATATGATATCTAAGAGGCATGTGGATTGTGCCCTAAGTATATGAAATGCTGCCATGAGCATGAGATTTGAAAAGCTTGGAAGAAAAGTATTTATGGAAAAACCCTCTCACCTCTTTTCCCTCAATAGCATAGGATCATGTCATCTCTACTATACGTATCTCTACTCTTACCTATGACTTGCTGAGTACGTAAGTGCTCACCCTTGCAACTTATCAACAATAGATGGAGTGCTACAATACCAAGACGAAGGCTTGGAAGATTTCGTGGATCCAGAAGGAAGAGAGCCAGTTCTGCCAGAACCCTGAAGTGTGCTGTTCTGCTGTCAACTTCTTACGACTGTGGGGGTTTCGCCTAGCTTCCGCCGAGTAGTTGTCTTTTGTTTTAATTAGACCATTTGTGCCGTGAAGGCATTGTATTACTCTTGTTGTATCAGGCCAGCAGGCCATACTGTTTATCAATGATATTTTGTAAGTTACTCTGCTGCAATGAACTCCTGTGCTTGACTTATCCTGGGAAGTCAGTGGTATGTATGTATGAGGCCAGCTGCAGCAAGCTAGGTCTCCACGGGAGTAGTCGTGGTACCCTGTGCGGGGCGCGACACATATATATGAAACGATTCGCTTATATATGCAATGTAGGGGCCACTGGGTCCTCGCCGTCATTTGCCTATGGATGAATGAGGTCTATTACCTCGATTCGATGAGCGACAAGGTGGCGCATGTTTTCACCCTCACATGGCACATAGACGCGTAAGTAACATAGTTGTCTTAAATTTTTCTCTGACTAGCTAATTAATGATAAGATATTAATCGGCAATGCTAAATTAAATACAGTGCTTTCAAAAATTATGCTAGTACTGGAGGGAGGCATGACGCGTCGAAGGGCACAACAATTTCTTGGAAAGAATATGAGGTAATTAATACGAATGGAAGTACTCATGATGAGTCTTTTAATTTAAGCTTAATTAGTTCTTTCGAGTTAATGTGGGTTTATGTCTTTGCATATGCAATTTTTCCAGTGCCATCAGCAGCTACAATCGTGGGAATGTAGCTTCTATGTCATGAGATTCATGTATGACCTGATCAGGAGAAACTTTTCCCAATTCCCTAAGGTAACTATTTTTCCTGACTCAAAGTCGAACTTTAATTGGATGTGACGTACGATCCTAACTTCATACACGCATATATGCAGAGCACCATGTTGAAAGAGCAATATGAGTTGCCTCAATTGAAGGAGCTGCGAACAATTTGGGCTCAATATGTCATGGAAGAAGTGGCTATCAACAATCGATAGTAACTGACTTGTGTTGATTGCTGTATTTGTGAATATATATTGAATGTGTTGATTGTTGTATTTGTGAATAAACTCAATATGTGAATAGATTCATTGATGTATTTGTGAATAAACTCGATCAATATGTGCATAAATTCAATCTGTCTAATTTGTGAACAATATGTGAATATGTGAATATTGCTGAATTAGTGTATTTGTGAACAAATTGATCAATATGTGAATATTGCTGAATATTTGTAAATATTGATGTATTTGTGAATGATCCAATGTATCTTTGTATAGCTGTATGTATATGTGCATGATTCCAGTACTAACCGTGCCAGTACATAACCGATAGGAAAAAATAATATTACTATCGGTTATATACCACAACCGATAGAATAAATATTACATTCCTATCGGTTCAGATGCAACAACCGATAGAATAAAGTTTTCAGTACTAAACGTGTCTACAAATTACTATCGGTTATATACTACAACCGATAGAATAAATATATCAGTGCTATCGGTTCATATACAACAACCGATAGAATAAAGTTTTCAGTTCTAAACGTGTCTACAGAATACTATCGGTTATATAATATAACCGATAGAATAAAGTTTCCCGTACTAACTGTGTCCAGACAATACTATCGGTTTAGATAATACCCGATAGAAAAAAACAGTAACATTACTATCGGTTTAGATCCTAGCCGATAGAAAAATACTAAACAATACTATCGGTTTATATACGAGCCGATAGAAAAAATTTATATAATACTATCGGTTTAAATTTGAGCTGATAGAAGAAATAGTCGATAGCGATTAGTGAACGTTGGGAATGTAGGTGTTTTACTAACGGTTTTTGAACCGATAGAAGTGTTCTGCTCTTCTACTATCGTGCCGACCACTATCGGTAAGAGAACCGATAGTAGAGTGGATTTTTAACCGATAGTGAAAAGCATTTCTGTAGTAGTGTAATGCGATCTTTGGCAGGCCAACTCTTGCTAAGTTCATGATGGCAACGCACTATGCTTTTCAGTGCGGGAAATTGCGTGGCCCCAAAGGTGTCATCTCGGTCCGAGGCAGTCGCAACGTGGCACTTACGTGCGACCGGCTATCTTTGGAGATGGTCGATCAACTTCCCCTCCGGGACGCTCAGGTCGCCACTGTTACCACCGACGCGATCAAGGCTGCTCCTCGACCAGATGAAAAACTTAAATTGGTTCCTTTGTACCCAGATGATCCATCCAAGACAATTCGGGTCGGATCAGCTCTGGATGACAAATAGGAACTCAACCTCGTTGCTTTCCTCCGGGTAACGCAGATGTGTTTGCGTGGAAACCGTCCGACATGCCCGGTGTCCCAAGGGAAGTAATTGAGCACAGGTTAGTGACGAGGATTGACACCCGGGTCACTTCTAATAAACTTTTGGTTCAAGACAAGTTCGAACCAGACATGTATCTGGTGATGCGAACTTAAGCTATTCTAAGGGGCATCACCATGAGGTCGCAAGCTTTACGCGATTAGGTCGCAGGTTTCGTGCGATCAGACCGTAAGCCTTGCGCGGTCAGAAGTTCGTAGGCTATACGCGAACTACACGTTCGGGATATTGCGCGGTCAGCTAATATCCCGCGGTCAGAACATCTGCCGATCAGGATACTTGGGATCCATCTATTCGGTTGCCCATACAACAGGATATTCTAAGTATCCCGAAGATTCCTGCACGTGGAGAATCAACCGTTAGAAAGTTAACACATGCAGTTATCCATGAATAACACGTGTTTAACCTACGTGGAGGTTAAGAGCAGTTCCAAAAAACCGCATCCAACCGTCCGTGCAACCGATTGATGCAGTTTCCTTCACATGGCACCCTTTCAAGCAGTACAAAAGGATGACATGGAGCATCAATCAGGGGGATCATCCGAAACATCAACCGAGAGATCGGAAGATCAAGAAATCCAAAATCATTTAAATTAGCCAAGTCTACGGCCCACCTCATATAGCATTTTAGTAAGCCTTCTTTTGCTTATCCTTGTACACTCTTACAGGAAAAATCCTCGCCTGTGAGGACTTTTTCCTCCATTTGTAAATCTTTTACCACACTTAGTGAAATCTCAACAGGACGTAGGGCTTTTACTCCCACCATCGAGGGCCCGAACCTGTCTAAACTCTCTGTGCTCCTGTTCACCATTGTTCAGCATACCTTCCCGGAGGGTCATCTTGAAAGGTCTCACAATTACAAATTCTGCATAAGTTCAGCTGAGGACTCCGAGTCCGAATCGTCGACAGCTGGCGCCCACCGTGGGGCCTTTCTCAAGGCGTCCTAATTGAAATTCGGAGGTTCGCCGAAACATGGCTGGAGCATATGATTCCGAGAATGATTTCGATCTCGAGGATTATGCCCATATACCAATGCCTTCTCCAAGCGATCCCATTCCGATGGAAGAGGTCGAAGGCCAGAATCTTCCACAGGTTGAATCATCTCCCCAAGTCATGTTAATCGACCAGGAGGTAACTGGCACAAGGTCAGAACCCACAGAGGTTCTTAATGTGCTAGGTGATGAATCCGGCCCGTCATACGATCCCGCTGAGGGAAAATATGATGGTGACCCTGAAGTTAGCCCAGGAAGGTTCGACCCTGATAACCTCCACCGTCTCTTTGATTTCGAGTCCGACTCGGAACAAACCGAGATGTTCTCCCCATCAGCGACCTCTCTCCCTAGGCAGTTTGCTGCGTTGTCGGAAGAAACTCCCGATCAACAGGCTGCCAGGGAAGAACAAGATCGCAAACAGAAGGAGGAGCAAGATCTCGAGCAACAGAACAACGAACTACGCAGAACTGCCCTAGAGGCTCTTCAAGATGCGCAGGCTCGTTACGATGCTGCCCCGAGTTCTTCTCGACGGTCGCGTGGTCGTAGACGTGACCAGACTCCTTCCTTACCACCGGAGTATTTCCCAGTGGACGAAGAAACAATAACACCTGGTGCCCCTAGGAGAAGTACCCATGGTCGACTGCGATCTATCGCGGAAGTCATGCGCAATTTTCCTCCTACGGTCACGGATGCGCAGAGACCGGCCTTTTTCAGGATCCTGGCGGAAAGACTGGACGAGGTCGCATCCGATGCGACCCCAACAGCCTCTTCCCGCTCAGTGACACATTCCCTTGCACGAGATGGTCCTCATTTTGGCTCTGGCCGGCGGAGTTACCCGCCGCCTGTACCGTCCCGACAAGACAAATACCGGCGAATGCAGGACTCTCGTAGTAGGGATCGAGTTCCCGTTCACTCTCGTTTGGGACCACGAGTAACCTCGCCATTACGTGAGTTTGCTCGAAACCCAACCGAAAGTCGCAGGACGGTTCACGGTCCTTACGTTGGTTGCAAAGCTTTCTCGCCTGGCCTATGAGCAGTCGTTTGGCCCGATAAGTTTCGACCAGGGGCCATTGAAAGGTTCGATGGAACTTAGAACCCATCCGAGTTCCTTCAGATCTATATTACTGCCATCCAAGCAGCAGGAGGCGATGACAAGGTCATGGCCAACTACCTGCCAACAGTCCTCGCAGGACCGGCTAGAACCTGGTTGTTTAATCAGCCTGAGGGTTCCATCTACAATTGGGAAATGCTATGCGATGCCATCCTCAGCAGTTTCCAAAATTGTTACCAAAAGCCGGGTAAGGAGGACGACCTGCATAGACTGCGGCAAACTTCGACCGAAACACTTCGGCAGTTTGTCAAGAGGTTTGTCGGGGTAAGAAATACCATCCCGAACATATCTGATGGCTCCGTAATCATGGCATTTAAGCATGCCGTTCGATACCGGAGATTCACTGAAGACTTGCTCATCCACCCTCCTCGATCAGTGGCCGATCTGTTCGACATGGCTGATCGATACTCCGATGCAGCCGAGGCAGTCGAATGGAACCGAATGGTTGACAAGGGGGACCTACCGCCCCAACCAGGCTTCAAGGACGCCAGGAAAGAAGATTCAAGCAAAAAGCCGGAGTCTTCACTAGGTGGGAAGTCAAAAAAGTTGAAGAGGAACCGCTCTGGACAGTACCGTGAGGTCGCAGTCGCGGAGAAACCACCTTCGACCAAAGGTAATAAGTCTTCTTTTAAAAGTAAAACTGCTTCTGGCGGCCGGGATTCCGACCAGCCAGAAAAATCAACTAATCCGCAGGAGGGCAAGAGGTGGTGTCCACTCCACAACTCCGCAGGCCACGACCTCAAAAACTGCAGGAGTTGGTTGAAACAGCTGGATGATTTCTACCAAGGAGCTGGGCCAATGCCAACCTTACCGCCTAAAGAGCAGGCGTGCGGGATTAGAGATGTCGACGGAGACGAAGAAATGGCTTACCAGGTACCTCAAAATCATGTTAATGTCATTTTCTGAGGTTCCTCCTCTTTCGTTTCCAAAAGGCAGTTTAAAACCTTTTGCCGAGAGGTTTACCAAACGGAGACATCCCTTGGCGAACCTCAATATCCCCGTTGGTCGGATATGCCTTTGACGTTCGATCGCGCTGACTGTCCTGTGGGGCTAACTCGACCATTGAGGCTACCTCTGGTTATTACCCCAATCATCAGTAACGCGAGAGTCGAAAGGGTCCTGATTGATGGGGGAAGTTCCCTTGATCTTTTATTGGTCAAGACACTCGACGAGATGCAAATTCCTCGTTCGAAGATCAAGCCCATAATCCATCCGTTTTATGGGATAATCCCAGGCCCCTCCATGATGCCATTGGGACAAGTGGTCCTCCCGGTCACTCTGGGAGAACCAGATAACTTCCGAACAGAATTGGTTACTTTCGATGTAATCGATTGTGATTCAGCTTATAATGCAATCTTTGGCAGGCCGACTCTTGCTAAGTTCATGATGGCAACGCACTATGCTTATCAGTGCGGGAAATTGCCTAGCCCCAAAGGTGTCATTTCGGTCCGAGGTAGTCGCAACGTGGCGCTCACGTGCGACCGTCTATCTTTGGAGATGGTCGATCAACTTTCCCTCCGGGACGCTCAGGTCGCCACCGTTGCCACCGATGCGATCAGGGCTGCTCCTCGACCAGATGAGAAACTCAAACAAGTTCCTTTGTACACAGATGACCCATCCAAGACAATTCGGGTTGGGTCAGCTCTAGATGACAAATAGGAACTCGACCTCGTTGCTTTCCTCCGGGCTAACGCAGACGTGTTTGCGTGGAAACCGTCCGACATGCCCGGTGTCCCAAGGGAAGTAATTGAGCACAGGTTAGCAATTCGACCTGGACAACGACCAATAAAGCAAAAGCTCAGGCGTTTTGCCACCGACCAACAGGAAGCCATCCGAGAAGAGTTAGACAAACTCTTACAAGCCGGGTTTATCCGCGAAGTGAATCACCTGGACTGGCTCGCCAATCCGGTCATGGTCTGCAAGTCAAATGGCAAGTGGCGCATGTGCGTCGACTACACTAGCCTCAACAGTGCCTGTCCGAAGGATGACTTTCCCCTTCCCCGCATCGACCAGCTGGTTGACTCCACTGCGGGTTGCGAACTGATGAGTTTTCTGGATGCCTACTCAAGATATCATCAAATTAGCATGGCAGAAGACGATGAAGAGAAAACTGCCTTCATCACCCCGTTCGGCACATACTGCTACGTCAGAATGCCGTTCGGTCTCAAGAACGCAGGTTCCACGTACCAGCGCTTGATGCAAAAGACATTTCTTTCCCAGATAGGGCGTAATCTCGAAGCATATGTAGACGACTTGGTTGTAAAGAGCACCAAAAGATTGTCTCATTTGGACGATCTTGCTGAAACCTTCTGTAACTTGAATCGCTTTGGAATAAAATTGAACCCGGAGAAATGTTCTTTCGGGGTTTCTTCAGGGAAGCTTCTTGGTTTCCTTGTGTGTTCCAGGGGCATTGAGGTTAATCCTGAGAAAATCAGAGCTATCGAACAAATGAGGTCGCCCTCGACCATGAAGGATGTTCAACGCCTGGCTAGTCGCATGGCGGCTTTAAGTCGCTTTATATCGCGATTAGGCGGAAGGGGACTACCTTTCTTTAAAGCCTTGCGGAAACATCATAACTTCACTTGGTCCGACGAGGCCGAAAAAGCGTTTCAGGAGGTAAAAACATATCTGTCCAGTCCGCCAGTATTGGTGTCTCCTGAAAAGGAAGAACCATTACTTCTGTATTTGGCGGCCACCCCACACACGGTCAGCGCAGTTCTAATCGCGGAAAGGGAAGGAGTACACAGACCCGTCTACTATGTGAGCGAAGTACTTCATGGTCCTAAGGAGCGCTACCCTGAGGTCCAGAAGATACTTTACGCGCTACTGATGGCTTCCCGTAAGCTACGACATTACTTTCAAGCACACAAGATCACAGTACCCTCCTCTTTTCCTTTACGGGATATTGTCCGAAATCCAGAAAAATCTGGTCGAATCGCCAAATGGGCGGTCGAATTCGGTGCCTTCGAGATCCATTTCACCCCTCGCACGGCGGTTAAGTCTCAGGTTTTGGCCGACTTTGTGGTCGAATGGACCAACCCTGAGCCACCCGTGCAGTTGGCAAAGGAACTGGAGTGCCCCGATTATTGGACAATGTACTTTGACGGCTCCCGTAGTTTTCAACACTCGGGGGCTGGAATAGTCTTAGTTACGCCCCAGGGCGAACAGCTTAAGTATGTCATTCAACTACACTTTGTTGCAACCAACAACGTAGCAGAGTATGAAGGTCTTCTTGCAGGGCTCCGGGCAGCAAAATTCCTCGGAGTCCGTCGATTAGTGGTGAGGGGGGACTCACAGCTAGTCGTAAACCAGGTAAACAAGGAGTACAGCACCTCCGATGAGACAATGGCTCATTACCTGGGGGAAGTGAGGAAATTGGAAAAACACTTCAGTCACTTCGAAGTCCAATACATCCCGCGAAAGGACAATATTCTCGCAGACCAATTATCCAAAATTGGATCCTCACGCTCATCCTCTCCGGCAGGAGTGTTCATTGAACACTTGGACCATCCTTCGATCATGACTTCGGTCGAGGATGATCCGGCAATAGCCTTCGTTGCCAACCTCGGTCAGGAACAAGATTGGACTCATCCATTGAGGGTCTATCTTGAACATGGGACCCTACCCGAGGACGAAACCAAAAGCGATCGGTTAATTCGAAAGGCGCGTCTGTACAAACTCATAGATGGGGTCATGTACAGAAAGGGTACTCAAGGAGTATTCATGCGCTGCATATCTCAGGAGGAAGGAAAATCCCTCTTGAAAGAAATACATGACGGTATATGCGGTGCACACGCGTCATACCAAACACTGGTCGGAAAAGTTTTTCGACAGGGATTCTACTGGCCTTCGGCACTCGATGATGCCAAGCTTATAGTCAAGATGTGTCCACAGTGTCAGTTTCATGCAAGACAGGTTCATCAACCTGCTTATGCATTGCAAACTATTCCTCTCGCATGGCCCTTCGCGATCTGGGGAATGGACATCGTCGGACCTATGCCACAAGCGGTCAATGGGTACAAGTTTCTGTTCGTAGCCATTGACATGTTCACAAAGAGGATTGAGGCCGAACCAGTACGAAATATTACTGCATCAGCCGCACAAAAGTTCTTTCACAAGAACATTGTGGCACGATTTGGTGTTCCAAACCGTCTCATCACAGACAACGGTTCTCAGTTCGCTAGCGGTCTCTTCCTAGACTACTGCGATCAGATTGGGACCAAGGTGTGCTTTGCTTCTGTGGCACATCCACAAAGCAATGGTGCCGTAGAACGGGCCAATGGGCAAGTATTGCAAGGCATCAAAAAACGTGTTTTTGATCGCCTCAAGACCCGCTCGGGGGCTTGGGCAGACGAGCTTTATACTGTTCTATGGGCACTACGGACTACCTCTAGTCGAGCCACCGGTGAGACACCCTTCCATTTGGTCTATGGGGCCGAGGCTGTGTTGCCTATGGAAGTTAGTATTGGATCTGTTCGCACGAATCAATTCGAACAGGTCAACCAATCTGAACAGCGATCGCAAGATCTCATCCTCCTGGAAGAACGGCGTGATCGCGCCCTGATCAAGTCCGCGGTATACTTGCAGGCTCTACGCAAGTATCACAGTAAAAAGGTGCGACCACGTGATCTCAACGTTGGCGACTTGGTTTTACGAAAAATTCAAGACCAGTCTAACCGCAATAAATTCTCCCCAAAGTGGGAAGGACCATACACTGTCGTCTCAGTGCCGCGGCCAGGATCTGCGCGGTTAGCCATGGAGGATGGTCGGATTTTGTCCAATACTTGGAACATCGATCAACTTCGCAAGTTTTACGTGTAAGTACCACACCCCTTTTCCTGTTCAATTAGCATCTTTTCATAAAAAGCATGTCTTGTTTTCATACAATGAGTGTTTTTCTTTAAGCCCAAATTATACAAATTCGACCTGGGGGCTGATCGCCGGCGGTTAGGTTATTACAGCATTTTTCAACCGGATTCGCTGGTCGATCTCATGATCACTTCCAGATAAGTCGCTCCTAAATAAGCCGTTTCTCAACGCACACGGGACTATCTGGCTAGTCTTCGGTCTTCTGGGTGGCTACCAGTTTGCAATAAGGTTAAAATGTTATTTTAATCTTGACCATCGGCTTGAAGCACATATCCCTGGTCATCATACTTATGTTTTCCCCTCTGCTTAAAATACTAAGGCTCCAGTATTCATAAAACAGAGGCGGGGGCTAGAGGGATATAATTATAGTATGAAACTTATGATGTGAATATGCACTTTCTTTAAAAAAAAATAGTTTTACATACATTGCATTGTAATTACAATTGTTTGGTTATAAAAATAAGGATCATTCGATCCCCAGCTCAGTCAGGAGTTTATCTACTAGGGGCTTGACTTCCTCTATGACTGCATCGAGCAGCTCTTCACTCTTGACCTCAACCGGACCCACCAATGCGTTCAGATCTGCATCTGGGCCATGGTGAAGTCGAACCCGGCTAAGTACGGCTGCTGCGACGGATCGAACCCTGGTTCTGATCGCCTCTTCGCGTCGCCGTGTATCTCCAGGGAGATACTCAAGCAGTGAATCCGCCTGGGCAGTAAGCAGCGATGTCCAGTCATTTATGCTGAGGTTGTCTTGCCTCAGTTCTACCACATCGGTCTTCAAAAGATCAGCCACGGCCTTTAGTTTTTCGAAGATCCGGAGGCTCAGTTCTTTGATTGCCCGATCGGTGTGGTGAATCGAGGATTTAAGAATCTCCTTGTCTCGACTGAGCTGCGTAATTCGACCTGCTTGCGCTGTACAGAGAGAGGAAATTATTTGCATATTATGGATTCAAGTCTTCCTAATCAGGAATCGACTTACCAGCATTCTCTGATCGAAGTTTGTTGAGTTCAGTTTCTTGTTTCTTAAACATTGAGACTGAACCGGCCACCTCTTTCTTCAAAAATGTAACCTCTCTGCAGCAAAATCAAGGCAGTCACAACCAAGATGTACCCATGCTAACCAAAGGGTAATGGTACTCACCTGCGCAAGCTGTCGCGTTCTTTTTGAATGGCTTCTGTACTGGCCATCACAACACGCGAATGGCTTATTAGCCAGGATAATCCCTGTGGTGCCAAAGAAGAAGATCAAAGGTGTCCTAAGTACAATTCAGGCACGAAAGCAGAGTTTTATTATACCTTCATAAACTTTTGTAAAACAGCATCATTCAGTTCAGCGGGAATCCTCGCTAGAGCCTCCGACGTGCTCACTACAGGGACAGTTGGTGGGAGTGCCGGCTGGACGCCACCCCCAGTAGTCATCGATGGTGACTGGGTCCCTACTTTTATTCTTTCCCCTGCGGTCTAGACGACTTCCTGGACCACAGGGGTGGAGCGTTCTTTGTTGGAAGCTCCTGCACCAGCTGCGACTTCAACCTCTCCGGAGGCGGTTGAAGAGCTGGGCGTCGTCTTTCTTTGCCTGACATGAAGGACAATTTGAGCAGTTTTTTATTTAAGATTATTACCAAATTTAAGGTTCTTACCTTATTTGAAATCCCATTCGCTCCTGGGATTTCTGGGAAGGTTCCCCTTGGGAAGAAGAACCGTCATCGGTTCTTGCCTTCCTTATGGTAAATAAGGCAGCACCCCCCTGGAAATGTCATGTTATAAGCATATTCTTAGGGAACAGGTAAAAACGCATAGAAAGGTCTTTACCTGGGCCACCGGACTAACTGGTGGGGCTGCATCCGAAGGCCTTGGCAATTCCAGAGTTGCTGGGACCGTCACAGCCGGTCTTTGTTCATCTACCTCCTCCTCTGTCCGCGGAGGAGGAGGATTTTCCTCCCTGGAACCCCCAGTGATCCCAGGGGGAAGCTCTCCTCCCTGTATGTACATTAATTTGTCAAATGTGCAGAAAGAGTCATGGAAGGAATGGTCGAAAAGATTCCTTACCTTGGTCGTCCCTTTGACCAGGGAAGCAGAGATAATTGACCCTGAAACCTCGGGGGCTTCAGGAATTGGAAGGTCACCTGCGACCACAAGATCTTCGGTGGTCGCAGGGTCAGCCACGGCCACCTCTTCGGTAGCTGTGGTCCCTGCGGGACAGTTTGGGGCGTCACCAGCAGGGGACTCCCCGGTCCTCTTCCTTTTGATGACTAGAGGCACATCATCGTCCTCTTCCTCCTCGCTCCCCTCTCCCTGTACGACGAAGAAGTGATTCCATGTTGCGCCTGAAAAAGAAGAAGGAATGCGATATCTTACTGCAGTCTTTCTTGCGGGACGAAGAATGCTTCGTGAAGACCCCTCCCCAGGGTTCAGCTTGGTCTTCTTGGGGGCAGGACTTTTTGTCCTGGGTCTCTGAGAGACCTTCTTCACATTCTTCGCCGTCGGCTTCCGCAGAGAGCCGACATTTTCGCTTGGGAACGTCGCATCAGCAAACTTCCCTAGGAGCTAGTTCACAGTCCATTACAATGGATTAGCGCTGGACACACACAAGACCTGCAGAACCAAAGCCGGACAAGGAAATTACCTTTCGGCGCTCCTGTCTGAGGTCATCACCGGCATGAATCAAGCTCTGCGGGCGAGGTGATCCCTTAGGGCCCTCTACATCAGCATTGTAGGCCCTAAGGAGGGAATTAGTTCGCCTCTCAATTTCGGCTGAGGGCAGAACTGTTCCCAAATTCAAGTCAGAAAACATAAATTTCAGAAATGACAAAGCACAGTGCTAAAAGGTCGAATACCTTCATTGTAGTCCAGGGTTCCATCCGCCATGGACTTGATTTCCCAAGCAGGATGAGCCCTTTCGCGCAGGGGGCTCACTCGGTTCTTCACGAAGTCTCGGATGACATCCCTCGCTGTCAACCCTTGACCCACCAAGTGAAGAATCACCTCGGCGTGCTTCAGGTGCTCCACGCCCAGCGTCGGGGGAGCATCCAACTCTCTTGACTTCTCTGGCCGCGAGTTCTCAAACCATAAACTACTCTCGGACGGCGGAGAGCAGTAAAACCACCTCTGGTGCCACCCGTGCACCGAATCCCGCAGAGGTGGAGAGGGATATTCCTTCTTGTCCCTCAGCCGGAAGTAGATGCATCCGGCGGCATTGGTGCTCTTCGACCATGCCGAGAAGTAGAACCGTCGGAAGAGGTCCACGCTAGGATATACTCCGACGAAGGCCTCGCAAAGATGCTGAAACACCGCCAGGATTAGCATCGCATTTGGGTGGAGGTTGATCAGTTCCCACCCATAATGTTCGAGGATGTCTTTTAGGAACCGACTCTCAGGGAATCGGAACCCGCAACGCAGATACTCCTCGAAGATCACCAACTCGCCCTCTCTGACGGTTGGGGTTTCTTGGTCCTTCTCCGTAGGCCGCCAATTGATCAATAGCCGCGATGGAAGGATCTCCTCTTTCTCCAACGCCACCAGAGTCTCCTCAGAATGGTGGTTGGATCTGCTCCAAGATGCCATTTTTTGAGGAAAATTGGTCAAAAAAGTCGATGGTTTTGTGGAAGATGAGGGCAAGAAGATGAGGGTTTTGTGCGGCGGGAAATCTAAGGGTTTTTCGCGGCTGAATAGCTTCCTCAAGAAGCTACCTACTGCTTTTATAGACTCGAGGAGTCACGCCTCTGTGAGTAGCGTTCCACTCAAGCGTCCTCTTAAATATTTTATTCATTTCCCATAATGGATATTCTGTGATAAACCCTTTAAAGCGTTTCGGGTATCGGATCTGAAATAAAAAGACTTCTTTATTTCGGAAGCTGAAAGGGCTAAAACTCGAGAAGTCTGCTAAGGCTTTTTGAGGGTTATTTACCTTTCTGTTTACTTGAACGTTTTTGTGAAAAATATCATGTAACTCAAATTTTGACGTACGGATATATTCTAACTGGGTTATGGTTTGGTTAAAACCATGTTATTTAACTTCGTTTCTGATCGAAGTAATGGTCTAACCGAACGTTCGACTCTAGTCGCAATTCAGTTCTAACCGCGGCCTTAAGTCTGATCGCGGCATCAGGGCAGGTCACGGTAATCTTTTAAAGCGCGATTCGAATCGCAGAACTGAAATTTCCTGTGTATGAATGGTCGTGGAATAAGCTTTTGGCCATAATTTCACACAGAAGGTATGAAGAATGTTCATATGAATAAAAGAAACTTTATTTATTACATTCTTTACATACAAAAGGGATACAATCGATAAAAGCATCGATCTGTTCCGAAAGAAGTTTACAAAGTTCCCCAAGGGACATGTTGTTGTCAGTAGGATCTACACTGGCAACCCCCAGGGAACTAGCAACTACCCTAAGTCTATCTATATCGTCCCTAACAACAGACGCACTATTGTCCCTAATCAAGTCAGAGAGTTCTCGCTGTTGCTGAGCGAAGTCCCTCTCTTGACGGAAATGGTGCGCCTCTTCTCGGGATCGATCAAGACATTCTGCTAAACGCAGAATCTTTGAGGCCATCTCCTCGGTCTTCTTCTCCAGGGCATTCTTCTCTTCCAGAAGGGTCAGTCCGGAAGGAAGAGAAGGAGCAGCAGAAGGCTGATCGCTGGAGCCTCCTACCTCCTGCATTTTGCAAAAGTTAGTCATACTAACTAAAATTATCAGCAAAAAGGGAGAAGAATTGTTACCTGTCCCGGTGCATAACCCGTTGATACACCCATCTTGGGAGGAAGATCATCATATGGTGGAAGAGCAACCTTCCCATCAGAAGATTGCTTCGCCAACCCAATATGGCAATCATCTGATCGAGGGATAGTCACCGCTTGCCGACCAGGATGTTGATCACCCAAAAGGATGGGAGAATTGGATGTGATGGGATCTTTCTCTAAGGATAAAGGCCTAACTTGCCGAGAGGCATGAACGGGGAGGGTCAAAGGAACTGAAGGAAGAAAGAAACTCGCTACGTTCTTCACCTTTGTTCCACTGGAAGATCCTTCGTCAACCTTGGGTTTCTTCCTTAAGGGGGACAGGACTTCAATCGTTTGAGGCCTTTGTTCGACAATTTCCCCTTCATCGCTCTCAATCTCGATGATTTCGTGATCTGCCATTGGGAGGAGTATGTGAAAAGGAAGAAGGCAGGATAATAAGAAAAGGACTTAGACGTGGAGGGAAATTGTGAAGCTTTACAAATCCAAGAACCTGGTATTTATAGCCGCCTGGGTGACGATTTGCATTCCAGGCGCCTCGGGTTTCGTCAAAGCATTTACAATTTTACCTCGAGATAAAAACAATTCTACGGCGCTATCATTGCCCGTCACGTAATGTCAGAACCCGTCTTGAAAAACCAACAGTTTTCACTTAGTGCGCCACTAAGTGGAGAAATTAAAGGGCCGGGTTAAAAATCCAATGTACGGTTTTTAAATTCGAAATAAACACGTCTCTTCGTTTTCTTCGAATTTGGGGGCTAGCTGACGAGGATTGACACCCGGGTCACTTCTAATAAACTTTTGGTTCAAGACAAGTTCGAACCAGACATGTATCTGGTGATGCGAACTTAAGCTATTCTAAGGGGCATCACCATGAGGTCGCAAGCTTTACGCGATTAGGTCGCAGGTTTCGTGCGATCAGACCGTAAGCCTTGCGCGGTCAGAAGTTCGTAGGCTATACGCGAACTACACGTTCGGGATATTGCACAGTCAGCTAATATCCCGCGGTCAGAACATCTGCCGATCAGGATACTTGGGATCCATCTATTCGGTTGCCCATACAACAGGATATTCTAAGTATCCCGAAGATTCCTGCACGTGGAGAATCAACCGTTAGAAAGTTAACACATGCAGTTATCCATGAATAACACGTGTTTAACCTACGTGGAGGTTAAGAGCAGTTCCAAAAAACCGCATCCAACCGTCCGTGCAACCGATTGATGCAGTTTCCTTCACATGGCACCCTTTCAAGCAGTACAAAAGGATGACATGGAGCATCAATCAGGGGGATCATCCGAAACATCAACCGAGAGATCGGAAGATCAAGAAATCCAAAATCATTTAAATTAGCCAAGTCTACGGCCCACCTCATATAGCATTTTAGTAAGCCTTCTTTTGCTTATCCTTGTACACTCTTACAGGAAAAATCCTCGCCTGTGAGGACTTTTTCCTCCATTTGTAAATCTTTTACCACACTTAGTGAAATCTCAACAGGACGTAGGGCTTTTACTCCCACCATCGAGGGCCCGAACCTGTCTAAACTCTCTGTGCTCCTGTTCACCATTGTTCAGCATACCTTCCCGGAGGGTCATCTTGAAAGGTCTCACAATTACAAATTCTGCATAAGTTCGGCTGAGGACTCCGAGTCCGAATCGTCGACAGTTAGCAATTCGACCTGGACAACGACCAATAAAGCAAAAGCTCAGGCGTTTTGCTGCTGACCGACAGGAAGCCATCCGAGAGGAATTGGACAAACTCCTACAGGCCGGGTTTATCCGTGAAGTGGATCACCCGGAATGGCTCGCCAATCCGGTCATGGTCCGCAAGTCAAATGGCAAGTGGCGCATGTGCGTCGACTACACTAGCCTCAACGCTGCCTGTCTGAAGGATGACTTTCCCCTTCCCCGCATCGACCAGCTGGTCGACTCAACTGCGGGTTGCGAACTGATGAGTTTTCTGGACGCTTACTCAGGTTATCATCAAATTAGCATGGCAGAAGACGATGAAGAGAAAACTGCCTTCATCACCCTGTTCGGCACATATTGCTACGTCAGAATGCCGTTCGGTCTCAAGAACGCAGGTTCCACGTACCAGCGCTTGATGCAAAAGACCTTTCTTTCCCAGATAGGGCGTAATCTCGAAGCATATGTAGACGATTTGGTTGTAAAAAGTACCAAGAGATTGTCTCATTTGGACGATCTCGCTGAAACCTTCTGTAATTTGAATCGCTTTGGAATAAAATTAAACCCGGAGAAATGTTCTTTCGGGGTTTCTTCAGGAAATAAAACTCCTTGGTTTCCTTGTGTGTTCTAGGGGCATTGAAGTTAATCCTGAGAAAATCAGGGCCATTGAACAAATGAGATCGCCCTCGACCATGAAGGATGTTCAACGCCTGGCTGGTCACATGGCGGCTTTAAGTCGTTTTATATCACGGCTGGGCGAAAGGGGATTGCCTTTCTTCAAAGCCTTGCGGAAGCATCATAATTTTACATGGTCGGATGAGGCCGAAAAAGTATTTCAGGAGGTAAAAACATATCTATCCAGTCCGCCAGTATTGGTGTCTCCCGACAAAGGAGAACCATTGCTTCTTTACCTGGCGGCCACACCGCACGCGGTCAGCGCCGTTCTGGTCGCGGATAGGGGAGGAATACATAGACCCGTCTACTATGTGAGCGAGGTACTTCATGGTCCTAAGGAGCGCTACCCTGAGGTCTAGAAGGTACTATACGCGCTACTGATGGCTTCCCGTAAGCTACGACATTACTTTCAAGCGCACAAGATCACAGTACCCTCCTCTTTTCCTTTGGGGGATATTGTCCGAAACCCAGAGAAATCTGGTCGAATCGCCAAATGGGCGGTCGAACTTGGTGCCTTCAAGATCCATTTCACGGCCCGCACGGCGGTTAAGTCTCAGGTTTTGGCCGACTTTGTGGTCGAATGGACCAACCCTGAGCCACCCGTGCAGTTGGCAGAGGAACTGGAGTGCCCCGATTACTGGACAATGTACTTTGACGGCTCCCATAGTTTTCAACACTCGGGGGCTGGAGTGGTCTTAGTTACGCCCCAGGGCGAACAGCTTAAGTATGTCATCCAACTACACTTTGTTGCGACTAACAATGCAGCAGAGTATGAAGGTCTTCTTGCAGGGCTCCGGGCAGTAAAATTCCTCGGAGTCCGTCGATTAGTGGTGAGGGGAGACTCACAGCTGGTCGTAAACCAGATAAACAAGGAGTACAGCACCTCCGATGAGACAATGGCTCATTACCTGGGGGAAGTGAGGAGATTGGAAAAACACTTCAGTCATTTCGAAGTCCAATACATCCCGCGAAAGGACAACATTCTCGCAGACCAATTATCCAAAATTGGGTCTCACGCACATCCGCTCCGGCAGGAGTGTTCATTGAACACTTGGACCATCCTTCAATCATGACTTCGGTTGAGGATGATCCGGTAATAGCCTCCGTTACCAACCTCGGTCAGGAACAGGATTGGACTCATCCATTGAGAGTCTATCTTGAACATGGCACCCTACCCGAGGACGAAACCGAAAGCAATCGGTTAATTCGAAAAGCACGACTGTACAAACTCATAGATGGGGTTTTGTACAGAAAGGGTACTCAAGGAGTATTCATGCGTTGCGTATCTCAGGAGGAAGGAAAATCCCTCTTGAAAGAGATACATGACGGTGTATGTGGTGCACACGCGTCATATCGAACACTGGTTGGAAAAGCTTTCCGACAAGGATTCTACTGGCCTTCGGCACTCGATGATGCCAAGCATATGGTCAAGATGTGTCCTCAGTGTCAGTTTCACGCCAGACAGGTTCATCAACCTACCTATGCGTTACAAACCATTCCCCTCACATGGCCTTTCGCGGTCTGGGGGATGGATATTGTAGGTCCCATGCCACAAGCGGTCAATGGGTACAAGTTTCTGTTCGTAGCCATTGACACATTTACAAAGTGGATCGAGGCCGAACCGGTACGTAATATTACCGCATCAGCAGCACAAAAGTTCTTTCATAAGAACATTGTTGCTCGATTTGGTGTTCCAAACTGCCTTATCACCGATAACGGTTCCCAGTTCGCTAGTGGTCTCTTCCTAAACTACTGTGACCAGATTGGAACTAAGGTGTGTTTTGCTTCTGTGGCGCATCCACAAAGCAATGGTGCTGTAGAACGGGCCAATGGGCAGATATTACAAGGCATTAAAAAACGTGTTTTTGATCGCCTTAAGACTCGCTTGGGGGCTTGGCCAGACGAGCTTAATACCGTTCTATGGGCACTACGAACTACTTCTAGTCGAGCCACCGGTGAGACGCCCTTCCATCTGGTCTATGGGGTCGAGGCTGTATTGCCTATCGAAATTAGTATTGGGTCTGTTCGGACAAAACAATTCGAACAGATTAATCAGTCCGAACAGCGGTCGCAAGATCTTATCCTTTTAGAAGAAAGACGTGATCGCGCTTTGGTCAAGTCCGCGGCATACTTGCAAGCTTTGCGCAAGTATCACAGTAAAAGGGTGCGACCACGTAGTCTTCACGTGGGCGACCTGGTCTTACGAAAAATCCAAGATCAGTCTAATCGCAACAAATTCTCCCCGAAGTGGGAAGGCCCTTACACTGTGGTCTCGGTGCCGCGACCAGGATCCGCGCGGTTAGCCATGGGGATGGTCGAATTTTGTCCAATACTTGGAACATCGATCAACTTCGCAAGTTCTACGTGTAAGTACTCAACCCCATTTTTCCTGTTCAATTAGCATTCTTTCATAAAATTAAAAATGTTTTGCGTTTATATGAGGAATATTTCCCTTTATGCCCATCCACTGTGAATTCGGCTCGGGGGCTGGTCGCACGCGGTTAGATCATTATAACATCCTGGTCGGATTCGCTGGCCGATCTCATAACCACTTTCAGATAAGTCACTCCTAAATAAGCCGTTTCTTAACGCACACGAGGCTTTCTGACAAGTCCTTGGTTATCCGAGTGGCTACTGGTTAGCAAACAAGTCTAGGTGTTATAATAATTATAATTGTTGATTTGTTCATACACCCCTGGTCATTATATTCATTTTTCCCCTGCGTTTGTAATACTAAGCCTTCAGTATCTACAATCACAGGCGGGGGCTAGGGGGATAGGTCTATAATATAAACCAACATAAAACAAAAATATATTCATTTTCAAAAGTGAATTTTCATGTGCATTGCATCGTATACAACTGTTTCTGTACAGGTATAGGGATCATTCGATCCCGAGCTCAGTCAGGAGTTTATCTACAAGGGGACTAATCTCCTCCATGATGGCCTCTAGTTGCTCTTCACTCTCGATCTCAACCGGTCCCACCAGTGGATTCAGATCTGCATCTGGGCCATTGTGGAGTCGAATCCGGCTTAGGATAGTGGAAGCGGCTGACCGAACTCTGGTTCTGATCACCTCTTCTCTTCGCTGTGTATCCTCAGGGAGATACTCGAGAAGTGACTCTGCTTGAGCTATAACTAGGGCAGTCCAGTCCTCTTGGCTGAGATCGTCTCGAGTGGTTTCGACCACATCAGCCTTCAGAAGATGAGCCACCGCCTTCAGTTTTTCGAAGACTGAACGGCTCAGCTTTCCAATCGCCCTTGTGGAGGCTTCGATAGAATCCTGGAGGAGTTTATTATCCACACTGAGCTGCTTTATTTGACCTGCTTGTGCTGCAACAAGGGAAAAGGTTACTCGCATATTGCTAAGACAAGTCTTCCTAGCTCAGGAGGCGACTTACCAGCAAGTTGCGACTGTAGTCTGTTATTTTCGATCTCTTGGTTCCTAATCACTGAGATCGAATGGAGCTTCATTGTGGCCATTTCCTTGTCCTGCAATGCCACCTTCCTGTAGTAAAACAGAAGGAATGGTCGTAACCAATTTATACCTCTATAAATTGAAGAATGATGATCCTTACTTGCGCAAGCTGTCTCGTTCTCTTTGTATGGCCACGATGCTCGCCGCCGTAGCGTGCGATTGGGCCATCATCCGGGACAGTTCCTGTAATGCAAAGAAAGAGTTAAAAGTGTCCTATGTATAATTTAGGACACCCAGAGAGGGATTCATTATACCTTCATGAATTTCTCCAGAGAGGCATCTTCCGGACTAATGGGGAGATTCGCCGAAGGCTCGGAAGTGCCTACAGCAGGGACAGTAGGAGGAAGTGCCTGCTGAGTACTGCTTCCAGTCACCGGCGACTGCGACTGGGTCCTCGTATCTGTTTCTCCCCCCGCGACTCGGACAACTTCCTGGGCCGAGGGGGTGAAGTGCTCGCCACTGGAGGCTCCTACACCAGCAGTGACTTCAACCCTTCCCGAAGCGGTTGGAGGATTGGGCGCTATTTCTTTCCGCCTGATAAAGGAAAAAAAAATCAAATGGTAACGATTTGTGACCATCATTTCTAATACAACCAGAATGAAGGTTCTTACCTTAATTGAAATCCCATTAGCTTTTGGGATTTCTGAGAAGGTTCTCCTTGAGCACGGGGACAAGTATCGTCCGCCCTGATCTTTCTCTTGGAAAACAAGGGCCCTTCCCTGTATGTCTTCCCCTATGAACATTTTTTTCAAGGGAAAGATAAAGGCTAACAAGAAGGATCTTTACCTGGGCAGTTGATCCCATTGGCGACGTCCCATCCAAGGACCTCGCTGTCTCCTGGGATCCTGTGGCCGGCACCTCGTGTGCAGCCGCCACAGGATCTTGCACAACCACCTCCGCTCCTGTCTGCGAAGGAGGAGTATTTTCCTCCCTGGAGCTAGCAGGAGTCGCAGGGAGAAGCTCTTCTCCCTGCGTAAGCATTAGCTCATCAAGTACACAGGGGGAATTGAAGAAAATGGACTGTGGGAGAATCTTACCACGGTCGTCCCTTCGATCGGGAAGGTAGAGGCAACTGGCTCTGAAGCCTCGGGGGCTTCAGGGGCCAGGGGATCATCCGCGACCACAAGGTTTTCAGTGGTCGTAGGGTCTGCTACGACTGCCTCTGCAGTAGCAGTCATACCTGCGGAATGGGCTGGAGCGTCACCGGATGGAGAGCCCGCGATCTTCCTCCTCCGGTGAACTAGAGGGACATCATCGTCCTCCTCCTCCTCGCTCCCCTCTCCCTATACGACGAAGAAGTAATTCGAGCTCGCACCTGGAAAGAGCGGTGGGAGTTGATATCTTACCGCAGTTCTTCGGGCCGTGGAAGGAGTGCTTCGTGAAGACCCTTCCCCAAGATTTAGCCTGACTTTCTTGGGGGCGGGATTCCTCGTCTGGGGTCTCGAGGAAATCTTCTTCACGTTCTTGGTCGTCGGCTTTCCCAGGGAACCGACGTTCTCGCTCGGAAATGTCGCCTCAGCAAACCTCCCAAGAAGCTATTCACATGGGATTAGTACTGGACAGACATAAAAACCTACAAAATAGAGGCCAAGTGGAGAGTTTACCTTTCGGCGCTCTTGCCTGAGGTCATCACCAGCGTGAATTAGGCTCTGGGGGCGAGGCGACCCCTTAGCACCCTCTGCCTCGGCGTTATACGCCCGGAGGAGGTGGTTAGTCCGCCTCTCAATTTCAGCAGAGGACAGGACTATTACCAAATACAAGTTAAAATGAATGTATTTCAAGAAAAACATAAAGGTTTTTCGGTGTCAGAAACAAATACCTTCATTATAGTCCAGGGTGCTGTCCGCCATGGACTTAATCTCCCAAGCCGGATGAGCCCTTTCACACAGGGGGCTCACCCGGTTCTTCACGAAGTCTCGGATGATGTCCCGAGCCGTCAATCCTTCTTCGACCAAGTGAAGAATTACCTCGGCGTGTTTCATGAACTCCAAGTTCATCGCCGGGAGAGTGTCCAATTCGCTCGGCTTCTCTGGCCGCGAGTTTTCAAACCATAGCCCGCTCTCCTTCGGCGGGGTACAGTAAAACCACTTCTGATGCCACCCATGCACTGAGTCTCGCAGGGGTGGAAAGGGATACACCTTCTTATCCCTCAGCCGAAAGTAGATACATCCGGCGGCGTTGGCGCTCTTCGACCACGCCGAGAAATAGAATCGTCGGAAGAGGTCCACGCTGGGATACACTCCGACGAACGCCTCGCAAAGATGCTGGAACACCGCCAGGATCAGTACAGCATTTGGGTGGAGGTTGATCAGCTCCAACCCATAATGCTCAAGGACATCTTTGAGGAACCGACTCTCAGGGAATCGGAACCCGCAGCGCAAGTACTCCTCAAAAACCACCAACTCGCCCTCTTGGACGGTTGGGGTTTCTTGGTCCTTCTCCGCGGGCCGCCAGTTGATGAGCAACCGCGGAGGAAGGATCTCCTCCTTCTCCAACGCCACTAGGCTCTCCTCAGAGTGGTGAATGGATCGGCTCCAGGACGCCATTTTTGGTGGAGAATCAAAGGAAAAGTTGGCGATTTTGGGAAGACGAAGGCTGAAGAAAATAAGGGTTTTGTGCGGCGGGAACGATGAGGGTTTTTGACTGTGTGGCTTCTTTGAGAAGACATCTGCTCTTTTTATAGACCCAAGGCGGCGCATTAATGTGAGTAACGTTTCTTTCCAAACGTTCCATTGAATGCTTTATTCATTTCCCATAATGGATACTGTCTCTGGCGGACCCGATAAAGTGTTCAGGCATCGGATCTGAAACAAAAAGACTTCTTTGTTTCGGAAACTGAAAGTGCAAAAGGACTGGAAAATTTTTAGTACTTTTCAGAAGTCGTTTTTTCTTTGTATGCTTTGAACATTTTTTACGAAAAAATCATGCAACTCAATTTTTGGACGTACGGATGTATTTCTAATCGGGTTGTGGTTTGATTGAAACTATGCTTTAGATTAAGCTCCGATTCTAATCGAAGTGACGGTCCGACCAAGCCTTAATCTTGGTCGAGACTCAGTTCTAACAGCTGCCTTAAGCCTGATCGCGGTATCAGATCTGGTCGCGGTGCTTTTATAAAAGCGTGATTCTGATCGCAGAACTGAAATTTCCCTGTGTATGAATGGTCGCGAAAGCATTACTCATGGCCATATATTCACACAGAAGATGTAAAGAGTAATTATTTGAAGAAAGAAATTTTTATTTCTTGCATTCTTTACATACAAAAGGAGTTTACAAAGTTCCCCAAGGGACATGTTGTTGTCAGTAGGATCTACACTGACAACCCCCAGGGAACTAGCAACTAACCTAAGTCTATCTACGTCATCCCTAACAAGAGACGCACTATTATCCCTAATCAAGTCAGAGAGTTCTCGCTGGCACTGAGCGTGATCCCTCTCTCGACGGAACTGGCGCGCCTCTTCACGGGATCATTCAAAACATTCTGCTAAATGCAGAATCTTCGAAGACATCTCTTTGATTTTCTTCTCCAGGGCATTCTTCTCCTCCAAAAGAATCTCTCTGGAAGGAAAAGATGGAGTAGCAAAAGGCTGATCGCTGGAGCCTCCAATCTCCTACATTTGCAAAAATTAGTTGTACTGACTATAACTATCAGCAAAAGGAGAGAAGAATTATTACCTGTCCCAGCTCATGGCATGTTGATATTGCCATCCTGGGAAGAGGATCATCAGATGGTGGAAGTGCAACCGTCCCACCATGTGATTGCTTCACCGACACAATATGGGAATCATCTGGTCGAGGGATAGTCACCGCTTGCCGACCAGAATATTGATCACCCAAACAAAAGTTGGAGGCATTAGGATGAAATGGAGAAAGGTTTCTCTCCAAAGTCAAAGGCCTAACTTGCCGAGAAGCATGAACAGGAAGAGTTATAGGAACTGAAGGAAGAAAGAGACTTGCTATATTCTTCACCTTCGTTTTGCTAGAAGATCCCTCGTCAACCTTGGGTTTCTTCCTTAAAGGAGACAAATCTTCATGCATCTAAGGCCCCTGTTCGACAACTTTCTCTTCATCACTCTCAATCTCGATGATGTTATGATCTGCCATCAGGAAGTATATGAAGAAAAGAATCAAGGTTGTCTAGGGAGGAACTTAGCCGTAGGAAGAAATTATGAAGCTTTACAGAACCAAGGACCGGGTATTTATAGCCGCCAAGGTGACGGTTCGCAATCCAGGTGCCTCGGGTTTTTACAAAGCATTTACAATTTTACCTCGAGTTAAAAAACATTTCAACAGTGTTATCATTACCTGTCACATAATACCCAGAGCATGTCTCGGGGAACCAACCATCCTACTTAGTGCGCCACTAAGCGGGGGATTTGAAGAGTCGGGTTAATAATCCGATGCATTTCTTTAAATTTAAAGTGAACACGTCCCTTCGTTTTCTTTAAATTTGGGGGCTAGCTGACGAGGATTGACACCCGAGTCAGTTCAAATAAATGCACTGTTGGCTCAAGACAGATTCGAGTCAGACACGTGCCCAACGGTGTGAACTCAAGTCATTCTGAGAAGCATCAGCTTAAGGTCGCAGGCTTTGCGCGATCATGTCGCAAGCCTCGTGCAATCAGACCACAGGCTTTCCACGGTCAGAAGTTCGTATGTTGTACGCGAACAGAAGGTCGAAGATGTCGCGCGGTCAGCCAACATCCCGCGGTCAGAACATTCTCGACCAAGGTACTTAGGATTTATCTGACCGGTTATCCTTATAGTGGGAATATTCCAAGTATCCCGAAGATTCCTCCACGTAGAAGACTAACCGCCAGGAGGTTAATACAAGCAGTTATTTCACGAATAACACGTGCTTGATCTACTTGGAAGTTAAGAGCGGTTCAATAAACCGCATCCAACCATCCGGACAACTGTTTGATGCAGTTATGACATGGCATCCTTTCGTCCAGTATAAAAGGGTGGAAAAATACATCAAACGGGGGATCCGATCCATTTGGAAGAACAAGACTTCTGATGCACTTGAGATTCAACGCATCTCAACCACTAAAAACAGCCAAGTCTACGGCATAAATTAGATAGTTTTTACAAGCCTTCCTGACTTTATTCTGTACATTTACATAGGAAAAACCTTTCGCCTATGAAGAGGTTTTTCCGCTATTTCTGTAACCTTTTATCACCTATAGTGAAATCCTAACAGGACGTAGGGCTATTACTCCCACCATCGAGGGCCCGAACCTGTATAAATATCCCTGTGCTCCTGTTCACCATTGTTCTACATACCTTCCCGGAGGGTCATCTTGAAAGGTCTCACCATTACAAATTTTGCATAAGTTCGGCTGAGGACTCCAAGTCTGAATCGTCGACAGTAACCTCATATTTCATTAACAATTTTGAAACGGATAATTAGTGAAATGTGCACCACCATCACTAATCACCGCTCTGGTACACCAAATTGGGGGAAGATGACTGTTTTGAAAAGGTTAATTTGGGCAAATCTCTGCCCGATCAATCCAAATGATTAGTCCCGGGCGCCGCCATTGGCCCAGGGACAAAGGTCCCGGTGACCCCTTCCCGGGCACTGCTTTTGGCCCTGGGACAAGAGCCCTAGTAGCCTCGTCGCGGGTGCCGCCTTTGGCCCGGGCACAAGAGCCCCAGTAGCCCCATCCAGGGCGCCGCCTTTGGCCCGAGGACAATTGCCCCAGTAGCCCCGTCCCAGGCGCCGCCATTGGCCCAGGAACAAAGGTCCCAGTGACCCCATCCCGGGCGCCGCCTTTGGCCCAAGGACAAGAGCCCCGTTAGCCTCGTCCCAGGCGCCGTCATTGGCCCGGGGACAAAGGCCCTGGTAGCCCCGTCCCGGGCACCGTCATTGGCCCGGGGACAAGCGCCCCGGTAGCCCCGTCCCGGGCGCCGCCCTTGGCCCGCGGACAAGAGCCCCGGTAGCCCTGTCCCGGGCGTCACCATTGGCCCGGGGACAAGAGCCCCGGTAGCCCTGTCCCGGGTGCCACCTTTGGCCAGGGGACAAGAGCCCCGGTAGCCCCGTCCCGGGCGCCGCCTTTGGCCCGGGGATGACGAGGATTGTTACCCGAGCTAGTTCAGAGTAAATGGACGTCTGGTTCAAGACAGATTTGAACCAGGTAAGCGTCCGTTGGTGTGATCTCAGATGTCCTGAGAAGTGCTGACACATGGTCGCAGGCTTTGCGCGATCAGGTTGCAGACAGTGCGCGGTCAGAAGCCCATAGGCGATACACGGACAGGAGGTCGCAGACAGTGCGCGGTCAGGAGGGTAGTGTGCGGTCAGAAGCACATTATCTACTCTCCACCAGAATGACTCGGGGTTGCTTAAGCTCTACAACGAGCATATCCCAAGGACCCCGGAGATTCTTCCACGTATGAAGACAACTACCAAGAGGTTAATATGTGCGGTTATCCCTTAATTGCACGTGTTAAGCCTGCGTGGGAGTTGAGTGCAGTTATCAGAACTGCACCCGAGCAACCGTTTAGAGCCGTTGTGCATTGGCGCCCTTTCAACTAGTATAAAAGGGTGAGCAAATGCACCAGACGAGAGGAGATACATCCCGGATAATCTGAAACAACTTCGACAACAGCAGGCTTTCATAGGTTAGTTTAGTCATTTTCTAGATAATCACACGGAAAAGATCTTCGCCTATGATGATCTTTTCCATGACTTTGTAACCTTTTCCCATACATAGTGAAATCACAACAGGACGTAGGGCTATTACTCCCACCATCGAGGGCCCGAACCTGTATAAATTCTTCTGTGTTCCAACCGACTCTGGCTCATCATCCCTTCCCGGAGGGACACCCTGAAAGGCCTCATAACTCACAAATTCTGCATAAGTTCGACTAAGGACCCCGGGTCTGAATCGTCGACAGCTGGCGCCCACCGTGGGGCCTTTCTCAAGGAGTTCTTATTTCTATCCAGAGGTTCGGTGAGCCATGTATGGAGCATATGATTCTGAGAACGACTTCGATCTCGAGGATTATGCCCATATCCAGATGCCTTCACCTTGTGATCCTGTTCCAATGGAGGAAACTGGAGGCGAAGACGTCCCGGGGGTTGATTTGACCACCCAGGTCATGTCTATCGACCAGGAGGCAACCGACGCAGAACCAGAGCCCACTATGGTTCTTACCACAATAGAGGTTGAATCTGGTCCATCGCATGGCCCTGCCGAGGGTAATGGCGATGTCGACCAGGAATTCAGCCCCGGGAGGTTTGATCCTGATAACCTCCACCGTCTTTTTGATTTCGAGCCCGACTCAGAACAAATGGAGATGTTGTCTCCATCAGTGACCTCGCTCCCTAGGAAATTCGCTGCCTTATCGGAAGAGACTCTCGATCAACGGGCTGCTAGGGAAGAACAGGAACGCAAACAAAAGGAAGATCAAGATCATGAGCAACAAGATAACGAACTTCGCAGAACATCCCTAGAGGCTCTTCAAAATGTGAAAGCTCGTTACGACACTGCTCCGAGTTCTTCCCGTCGATCACATGGTCTTAGACGCTACCAGACACCATCTTTACCCCCGGAGCGTTTGCCGGTGGACGAAGAGACGGTGACACCTGGCGCACCTAGGAGAAGTATGCATGGCCGACTTTGATCTATCGCAGAAGTCCTGCGTAATTTTCCTCCTACGATCACAGATGCGCAGAAACCGGCTTTTGCCAGAATCCTGGCAGAAAGGTTGGACGAGGTCGCATCTGAGGCGACCCCAACGGCCTCTTCCCGGTCAGCGAGAATACTCTAATTCTGGTTCTGTTTGACGGCATCGTCCACCACCAGTACCGTCTTGGCATGACAAAGCCAGACGGGTGGAGAACTCTCGTGATAGGGAACGAATCCCTGTCCACTCTCGCCTGGGACCATGAGTGACCTCTCCCTCGCGTGAGGTCGCCTGAGATCAGGTCGAGAGTCACAGGTCTATTCATGGTCCTTATGTTGGCTGTAAAGCTTTCTCGCCCGGCCTTCGTGCGATCGTTTGGCCAGACAAGTTTAAACCAGGGGCCATAGAAAGATTTGATGTAACTCAAAACCCATCCGAGTTCCTTCAAACCTACATCACTACTATTCAGGCAGCGGGCGGCGATGACCGGGTCATGGCCAACTATTTGCCTACAGTCCTCGAGGGACCTGCAAGAACTTGGTTGTTCAATCAGCCCAAGGGTTCAATCTATAACTGGGAAATGTTGTGCGATGCTATCCTCAACAATTTCCAAAATTGTTATAAGAAACCGGGTAAAGAGGACGACCTCCATCGACTATGACAAACTTCGATTGAAACTCTTCGTCAGTTTGTCAAGAGATTTGTCGGGGTGAGAAATACCATCCCAAACATATCTAATAACTCCGTTATCAGGGCATTTAAACACGCCGTTTGATATCGGAGGTTCACCGAAGATTTGCTCATCCATCCTCCTCGAACAGTAGCCGATCTCTTTGATATGGCTGATCGATATTCCGACGCAGCCAAGGCCGTTGAGTGGAATTGGATGGTGGACAAGGGTAACTTACCGCCTCAACCAGGTCTCAAGGACGTGAAGAGGGAAGATTCAAGCAAGAAGCCGGAATCTTCATCAGGCGGGAAGTCAAAAAAATCAAAAAGGAGTCAATCTAGACAGTACCGAGAGGTCGCAGTCGCAGAGAAGCCTCCATCGACCAAAGGTAACAAACCTTCGTTTAAAAATAAAACTGCTTCTGGTGGTCGCAGTGTCGACCAGCCAGAGAAGTCGACTAACCCGCAGGAAGGCAAGAAATGGTGTCTGCTCCATAACTCCACAGGCCACGATCTCAAGAATTGTAGGAGTTGGTTGAAGCAGTTGGATGACTTCTACCAGGGGATCGGACCTATGCTGACCTTGCCACCAAAAGAACAAACTTGCGGGCTAAGGGACGCCAGCGGAGACGAAGAGATGTCCTACCAGGTACCTCGTAATCATGTCAATGTTATTTTCGGAGGTTCCTCCTCTTTTGTTTCTAAGCAGCAATTTAAAGCCTTTTATCGAGAGGTTAACCAAACGGAGACTCCCCTTGGTGAACCTCAGTACCGTCGTTGGTCAGATACACCTTTGACATTTGATCGCTCTGATTGTTCTGCGGGGCTTACTCGACCATTGAGGCTGCCTCTGGTCATTACCCCCGATTATCAGTAATGCGAGAGTCGAAAGGGTCCTAATCGACGGAGGTAGTTCCTTGGACAGCTTATTGGTCAAGGCACTTGACGAGATGCAAATTCCTCGTTCGAAAATCAAGCCCATAATTCATCCGTTTTATGGGATAATTCCTGGTCCCTCTATGATGCCATTGGGACAAGTGGTGCTCCTGGTCACCTTGGGAGAACCAGATAACTTTCGAACAGAATTAGTTACTTTTGATGTAATTGATTGTGATTCGGCTTATAACGCAATCTTTGGCAGGCCAACTCTTGCTAAGTTCATGATGGCTACGCACTATGCTTACCAGTGCGGCAAGTTGCCTGCCCCAAGGGTGTTATTTCGATCTGAGGCAGTTGCAACGTGGCATTGACATGTGATCGGTTAGCCCTAGAGATGGTAGACCAACTTCCCCTCCGAGAAACTCAGATCGCCACAGTGTCCACTGATACGATCAAAGCCACTCCTCGACCAGATGAAACACTCAAACTGGTTCCATTGTACCCAGACGATCCATCCAAGATGATTCGGATCGGATCAGGCCTAGATGACAAATAGGAACTCGAGCTCATTGCTTTCTTCTAGGCTAATGCAAATGTGTTTGCGTGGAAACCATCCGACATGCCCGGTGTCCCAAGGGAGGTAATCGAGCACAGGTTAGCAATTCGACCTGGACAGCAACCAATAAAGCAGAAGCTTAGGCGTTTCGCTGTTGATCGGCAGGAATCCATCCGAGAGGAGTTAGATAAGCTCCAAATGGCCAGATTCATTCTCGAAGTCAATCATCCGGAATGGCTCGCAAACCCGGTCATGATCCGCAAGTCAAATGGCAAGTGGCGTATGTGCGTCGACTACACCAACTTAAATAGTGCCTGTCTGAAGGATGACTTTCCCCTTCCCCGCATCGACCAGCTGGTCGATTCTACTGCGGGTTTGCGAATTGATGAGTTTCTTGGACGCTTACTCAGGATATCATCAAGTTAGCATGGCAGAAGAAGATGAAGAGAAGACTGCCTTCATCACCCCATTCGGCACCTACTGCTACGTCAGAATGCCATTTGGTCTCAAGAACGCAGGTTCCACGTACCAGACTTGATGCAAAAGACCTTTCTTTCCTAGATGGGGCGTAATCTCGAAGCTTACGTAGACGACCTGGTTGTAAAAAGATTAAAAAGTTCGTCTCATTTAGACGATCTTGCTGAAACCTTCTATAATTTAAATCGATATAGAATAAAATTAAACCCAGAGAAGTGCTCTTTCGGAGTTTCATCTGGGAAACTTCTTGGTTTTCTTGTTTGTTCCAGAGGAATCAAAGTCAATCCAGAAAAAATCAGGGCAATCGAACAGATGAGGTCTCCCTCGACCTTCAAGGATGTTCAGCGCCTAGCAGGTCGCATGGCGGAATTGAGCCGGTTCATATCGCGACTAGGCTAAAGGGGACTACCTGTCGTGGTGTTACGAACACCCCGGCAGGTTTTGTGGACGATCCTAGCGAAGAAAACGCGATGTGGGCTGACCGGGTGACTGGCCCTCCCCCGCCGGACAAGCACAACGAAAGACACAAGGGTTTATACAGGTTCGGGTGCCGGTGGGGACCCTAGTCCTGTCGGCGTGCTCCCGACCGGAGTCGGCTGGGGAAGCTCTCTCGAGGAGAGCCTTCCGGAGCACACCTGTGAGATTGGCTATTCTAGCAATAATGAGCAAATTGTTCTTACAGGAGGGTGTACAAGGGCTTTTATAGCCCCAAAAGAAGCAAAAAGACTAAACTACCCCGGGCGCTACCGTCGGATCGAGGGGTAGCATCATCCTTCTCCCGGCCAGGCCCCTTGGATGCTTGACAGGTGTCCGCTGATTCCCGAGGCGCTCCTCGCATGACCCGCACGTGACTCGCGACCGAGGGCTTCTGTACCCGGAAGGACAACGACGCCCGGGACAGGCACCGGGGGCCTTGTCCCCGGGCAAAAGGCGGCGCCCGGGATAGGCACTGGGGGCCTTGTCCCCGGGCCAAAGGTGGCGCCCGGGACAAGCACCGGGGGCCTTTTCCCCGGGCAAACGGCGGGCCGCAAAAGGCGGCGCCTGGGACAGACACCGGGGGCCTTGTCCCCAGGCCAAAGGCGGCGCCGGGACAGGCACCGGGGGCCATGTCCCCGAGCGAAAGGCGGCGCCCAGGACAGGCACCGGGGGCCATGTCCCCAGGCGAAAGGCGGCGCCAGGGACAGGCACCGGGGGCCTTGTCCCCGGGCAAATAGCGCAACCTCTTACCTGGACTTAGTCTCGCGGAGATTTCCCCCAACAGCAACCCCCCATGCCCTCCGGGGACGAAGCTTGAGTCCTCGGGGGGTATGGTTTATGTCATCGGGAAAATCTCCAGGGCAAGCTACCGGAACCGTGACGCTTCAGTTTTCGTGTCGCGCATTTATGACCACGCCGTTCGGCCATAAATGCGCTCGCGGTTCGAACGGGTGCCTCGTTTCGCGCACCCGTCCCTTCATTTCCCGCCAGCTGTTTGAATTCCAACGGTGCGGATGTACCACTAGGGGCCACGTGGCGCCCATCGGGGCCACGTTTCGCCTCTATAAATAGGGCCTCGGGGGGCCCGGAGAGCTCATTCCAAACTTTCAAAACTCCAGCGCCCTTAGCTCTCCCAGTAGCCCTCTCCCGGTAGCCCTCTTCCGGTAGTTAGTTCCCGGAAGCTTAGCCTCCGGAACCTTTAGCTCCCCTTAGTTTTTGAAGCCTTAGCCATCAGTAAAATCAGATGGGACCCAAGGGCCGTGCCAAGGCCACGGAGGTGCCCCCGGAGGAAGTCACCGCGGACTTCCTCTGGGCCTCCAAATTCACAACCGGGGACTTAGAGTCCCTGGTCTACCGGGGGGTTGTCGCGGACGGGGACGTCCAGATCCCCACGAAGAAGGACGGAGCCCCCTGCCCCAGGCCCGGAGAGGTCATGGCCTTCGAGGCTTTCCTCGAGGCGGGGCTCCGACTCCCGGTGCATCCGTTGCTCCAGGAGTTCTTGAAGGAGTACGGGGTGGCTTTAAACAACCTCACTCCGAACGCGATCGTCCGGATGGGCCTGTTTATATGGCTTTTCGAGACGGCGACCGGACGGGAGCCTACGCTCCGCGCCTTCCGGTACTTCTACGAACCGGCGGCGAGAAGCTCCCACCTGGTGAAGGGAGGACCCAAGTCCCCCTTCGGCTCGGTGATGATCCAGTTGCTACCATCCCGGGTAGCCCAGTACCCGCTGGAAGCCTCCCGGGACCACTGGGGCGATTGGATCCGGAGGTGGTTCTACCTCTTGGTCCGGGACGAAGATGTGGTGTACTCCCCGGAGGCCCCCACCTACAACCGGTCATCCACCCCGAAGCCCCCGGTGTGGACGGAGGAGGAGCTGAGGCTCCTCGGGAAGGTCGTCGCCTCCCGGGGCGTCCACTCTATGTGGGACGCCGCCGAGGAGGTGATGCTCTTGAAGATCTCCCCCTTCTCGCATGGGAGGAGGGGGGTTGGGATGTGCCTAGCCCAACGGCCGCTGCAGAAGCCGGTGACCCGATGTAAGTCCCTGATGACAGTTCATTTGATTCAAATTTTTTCTAACTCTTACCTTTCACAGTCCGGCCGTACCCGACAGCCCGGGAGAAGGCAGAGAACCTCCTCGGGAGGTACTTCGCCGACGAGCACGAGCGCATCGTGCGCGTTGTGGGGGAGGGCCCTCCCCGAAACTTGCTAGCGGAGGCTTTCGGGCTAAGGCTACCGGAAAGGAAGCCGCTCCCTACCCCCGGCTCCCACAAGCGGGGAAGGGAGGCTGCCGGGGGCTCTGAGCCAAAGAAGGCCAAGGCTCAGAAAGCCCCCGGTCCATCGACGACGCCGGCCTCTACGCCGGTGAAGGCCCGGGATGAGGCCCCCGGGACCGGGCGCGCACAGGTGCCGGCCCGGAAGGAAGCAACGCCCCCTCCCCCGGAGAACCCCGCTGAGGCTCGAGGGAAGGGACCGGCCGCGGACGTGGGGGGGGGGGGGCGTCCGATTCGGCGGACTACGCCCCCTCGCCACCTTCGGCGATGGCCCTCCCGGCGGCCCCGGCGCCTTTGGAGCCGGAGAGGCCGGAGGTGAGGTTCGCGGAGGCCTCGCCCCCCGAGTGGAGTGGCCGGTAGACGAGGGGGGGAGCCCCTCAGTCTATGAGGCCCCTCCGGAGGTGGAGGTCCCAGGGCCCACAGCCCGGGAAGGGAAAAGGGCTCATGATCCCTCCCCGGGGAGGGACTCCCTCCGAGAGCTCCTCGGCCACCTGATCGGAGGCCATCTCCTCGGCGACGAAGACGCCGACCATCACCACCCTGGCCCACATCACCCAGGCAACTCATGTCCGGGGGCCCGTCATCGGCCGCGACGGGACCGCTACCGGGAGGGAGACCCCCTGCTTTCCGCAGGGGAGGTCGACCGCTACGCGGAGGGCCTGCAGACCCAGAAGGTCCAGGCCTACGTCTCGGAAGGGACGATCCGCGAGGGATTTGGGAAGCTTCAGTCTCTCCAAATCCAGGTACGTCCCCGAGCCGGTGGGCTTTCCTTCGGCGCCCTTATTTGAAATTTTTCCTAACTCTTGGACTTGTAGCAGGCCGCCATTACCTGGGGGCTTGAGCAGCACTTCGGCCAGGCGCTGAAGGACGCGGAGGAGAGGGCCGCCGCTTTCCAAGAGCAGCGGGATGATGCCCTCTGGGAGCTGGCCCGGGTCGGGCCCAAATCCACGCCTCCGAGACCGCCAACGACCGTCTCCGCCGGGAGGCCAAGGCAAAGGAGGACGCCCTCCGGGAGCTCGAGGGCTCGAGCGTCCGGGCCGTGACGGACGCGGGCCGCTCCGTCCGCTCGGCCCTCGAGGGCCTTGGCAAGCCTGGGCTCCGGGAGCAGCGCTGAGGCCGCCCCGGCAACTTTCACGGAGGCTGTGCATTTTCTCAACGCACAAGTCTCCGTGATCCCAGAGGCTGCGGATCCCCGGGCGCGAGGCCAGGCAATCCCCGTGGTGGCGGCCACGGCCGGGCTTGTAGAGCACCGGGGGGTGGGTGCCCGAGCAATCGGGGGCCGCATCCCCCGGAGCTTCCCGGAATTTTTTGAGCCCTCGCGCCAGGAGGTGGAGCAGCTGGCCGGGGGCTTCTATGACCGGATCATCCGGGCGAGGTTCCCGGCACCGGCGCCTCCAGAAGCGGACGCACCGGCTCCAGCGAGAGCCCCCCGGGGGGAGGACACCAATGACCAAGTATGAGCCTTCCCCCGGGTCTTAGATAGGACCCCTTTTTGCTTTCTTAGGATTTTGTTCCTGGTAGCTTCTTAGAAAAAGCCCCGGAGACTTGTAAAAAGACATTTTGAAATGCAATAGAAGTTGAAATTTTTCTAAGTCTGTATGAATGCACTTTTACCAGGTTTCCCGGGAGGTTACTCCCGGGCGGAGGTCTGGAAGAGGTTCCCCGGGGGCGAGGCCTTTGAGCCCCGGCAGGTGCCCCCTGGGGGACGCCCAAGCCGCTTTAATTTTGTTGAGTCTCTTCTCCGGGGAATGCAGCGGGGACGTTGCCCGGGAGCCGATCCGGTTACGATGGCATCCGGAGTGGCACCTGGATAACTTCAATAATCATCGCGCCGAACTATCCCCTCCGCGCCTGGGGTCCCGGATGATTCCCCCTCTTCGGATACTTCCACCAGCAGTTTACGAATATTGGCCCGAGGACTTGCTCCGAGAAGCCCAGCGCCGCATACGCGGCCTGTACCGGGACCTGACCCAGGAGCTATCGGAAGGTATCCGGGACTATTAGGCGTAGGAGCCTTAGGACGTAGAGAATTTCTGGGTTATAGCCCGGGTTGTATCGTGTCCAATGTAGTGATGCCCACCGGAGGGGGAAGATGTCTTCCGGTTAAATGATCAATAAAGCTAAGTTTGCTTTAAGATTTCCTTGATGAGATGGAGCTAAGTTTGCTCGTTTATCTCAGAAAGTCCGAGACAGTGTGGTTCCCGGGGGGCTCCTTATCCCCCCCCCCCTCCACAGCGGGCCGGAGGGTAGCTCCGCGTGCTGTGGGAGTGACAAAGCCCCCAGGATGAAGGCCTGCGGCATAAGAATTTTTCCAATTTTCCCCAAGGTAAAAATTCCAATTTTGCCGGGAGAAACATCCGAGGAAATCCAAGACGGGATTTCCCCGGGGAGTTTTCCCGGGAGACAATCGTCCGGTCGCAGTGAAAACGGGGAGCCGGGAATAAGGTCTCCGGGGGAAAAACGTCCAGGGAAACTCCAAGACGAGATTTCCAGGGGGAGTTTTCTCGGGAGACAATCGTCCTGTCACCGTGAAAACGGGGAGCCGGGAATAAGGTCTTCGGGGAAAACATATCCAAGAAAAACCCGAGATGAAATTTTCGGAGATAATTTTCCCGGGAGACAATCGTCCGGTTGCCGTGAAAACGGGGAGCTGGGAATAAGGTCTCCGGGAAAGAAATATCCAAGAAACACTACCACAGAAACAGACATCCTGGACGGCACATCACAGACGGGTATGAACTGTTCAATGGAAAACCGTCTGTGAAGGCATGGCGGGAGAATATGTTCAAATATCACAGACGGTTCTGACGTCAAAAACAACTGTGAGAGTAAACCAGACGGTTCTGAACACAAAACCGTCTGTGATAGTATACTTATCACAGACGGCTCTAACCTAAAAACCGACTGTGATATATACAATCGGTTCCCAGCTAAGAACCATCTGTGATAGACTAATTATCACAGATGGTTCTAACCTAAAAACCGACTGTGATATATACAGACGGTTCTCAGTTCCGAACTGTCTGTGATAATTAGACTATCACAGACGGTTCGGAACGCAGAACCGACTGTGATTTATACAGTCGGTTGTAAACCACGAAGCGTCTGTGATAGTGTAGTTATCACAGACGGTTCTGATGTATGAACCGACTGGAAAAGTACCGGCGCTTCGAATTCTCAACTGTGATCATTTCTGTCTCCGATCTTCGCGCGCGGAGCCTAGGAGAACACGAAGCATCGCTTTGGAAGTTCTATAAATTGACAGTGGAAAAATTGTCATTTACTTTACAAGTTTTTATAGTTCTCAGACTGTTTGACTCCTTAGCTTCTCTGCGCCAATGGCATCCTCGATGGCATCGTCAGCCTCGCCCTCCCCGGTATGAACTCTCAATCTTTTGGACTTACCCCTGTATTGTTAATCCATGTTCAATACATTCTTGACCTGTTGATTTGCACAGGGAAGGGGAGCCGTGGAAGACACTGCCAAAGTCAAGGCCGAGCTGAGGGCCCTCCAGGAGGAGCACAAGCTCCTCACGGAGAAGCACACTCGGCTACGGCTTGACCTTGACGATCTTTTCCAGCGCATTCAGCGCATGAAGACGGATGGTGACAATGCTAGGGCGAGGACGAGGCGTCTTCGCGAGGAGAAGAAAGCCGCGGATATGACCATCGCTGGCTGCGGTTTGACAATGAAGGATACCATCGCGAAGCTGAGGGAGGTCGCAGGCCTTCTCGACGCTGAAGTAGTTGATCCTGAGAAGGACAACTTGTCGCTGGAGGAGTCCTGCGTCCTGGCTGCAAGTCAAACTGACTTTATTCTAGATGCAGCCAGGGCTAAGACCACTCCTTGACCTAGCATTCTGTATTTTTACTTTTTTTTTGTAAGTGATGAAACAAATTATTGAAAACTTTGTTCTTATGTCAACTTTCTAATTTTCCAGCACATTCTTGGACTGCATGCAATCTTCCCTCTTTCTTTATCTTTCGTTGGCTTTTGTCGAACATTCGACCATACAAAGGTATGTACACTGTGTGCGATCAAGGAACGACTATCGCGATCTTTGGCTTGTGATCGGAGCCCTTGAAATAATATAGAAACAATATAGAGGTCGCAGGTCCCATGCAAATAATATAAAAAGAATATAGAAGTTATATATCAACGTGCTTTGAAATATCACAAATGGCTCTGAGGTAAAAAACATCTGTGATAGTCACATTAGAGACGGTTTTTACGTAAGGCCCGACTGTGATGGTCCCAACAGTGTCCTCGAGTCGACTCGAATTCTTAACCTCTATCAATATCACAGACGGTTCTTAACTCCAAACCGTCTATGATAGTAAACGGACATATTAAAGACGGTTCGGACATCAGAACCGTCTGTAATATTAAAGCAGACGGTTTTGATCTCCCAACCGTCTGTGATAGTCCCAACAGTGCAATTCTCTACATGCAATTGTTGATAACCGCACATAATAACTGAGCAGATGAAGAGACTTAATTATTTACTTCAAATTTAATTTGCATCGAATTATGTAATCTGACTCTTCAACTTTCTCGCCTCGAATTCTCGACCTCTATCAATATCACAGACGGTTTTTAACTCCAAACCGTCTGTGATAGTAAACAGACATATTAAAGACGGTTCGGACATCAGTACCGTCTGTAGTAGTAAAGCAGACGGTTTTGATCTCCCAACCGTCTGTGATAGTCCCAACAGTGCAATTCTCTACATGCAATTGTTGATAACCGCACATAATAACTGAGCAGATGAAGAGATTTAATTATTTACTTCAAATTTAATTTGCATCGAATTATGTAATCTGACTCTTCAACTTCCTCGCCTCGAATTCTCGACCTCTATCAATATCACAGACGGTTTTTAACTCCAAACCGTCTGTGATTGTAAACAGACATATTAAAGACGGTTCGGACATCAATACCGTCTGTAGTAGTAAAGCAGACGGTTTTGATCTCCCAACCGTCTGTGATAGTCCCAACAGTGCAATTCTCTACATGCAATTGTTGATAACCGCACATAATAACTGAGCAGATGAAGAGACTTAATTATTTACTTCAAATTTATTTTGCATCGAATTATGTAATCTGACTCTTCAACTTCCTTTGCCGTGTTGCAGTTTATCTCCCGAGAAGTTGTATATCATGAATTTATTGGCCTTGAAAACCAGTACTAGTGCGCTTTTTAGAACTCGAGGCACCCGTGCATATGAACCGTCACCTTCTGTTTCTATAAATAGCGAGGCTCCTAAATCCCTGTCTTTATTCCCTCCTCAACTCCCACCTTGATGGCGAGCCGAGATTCCAGTGAGGTTATTGAAATTGAGAGTGATGAGGAAGAGATAAGGAATGAACTCGATCAGGATCTTCAGAAAGTAAGTCCTCTCTGAAACTCTAATGCAGATCTTTCTTTTATGACTTGATTACCTCGGAACAAATGCATTTCGAAATCCACAGGTGCTTGAGGAAATGCTCCCTCCAAAGAAGAGACTTAGAAATGATGAAAGATCATACACTGGAGCTGCAGCGAAGACTCTAGAGGGTGCTGAGGCCTGTGTTGCCACATTGCCCCTTGCAACCCCTCCAGTTGCATCGACTCCACCTTTGGAGATCCACAATAATCCTTCCAATATCCCCTCTCCAACACCTTTGTATCATCAGCTTTTCTGGGGTAAGGCTCACACTTCCACGTCCAAATCCACTCCGAAGCTTGGCAATCATCTTCACCCTCCCAGCATACGCCCCTAGGAGAAGCTGGAGAAGCATATGTGCAGGAGGAGAAAGCTGCCTTGTGCAGAACTCTCCAAAAAAAAAAAAGAGGCGCTGGAGAAGCATTCTGAGGGGATGTCTTTTGCCATTCTGCACTTGGCAGAGTGCATGCTTTGAGTTGCAGCTTCATCTCCACCTTGGTTGTATCAACTTTAATTTCTTGGATGATCCTACTGATGCCAAATCCACTCCTTTGGTGAGAGATGATGTTGATAGTCTTAGAGCCATTGGTAGTTCTCCTGGGGCGGCCAGTGTAGATCCTACTGATGCCAATACGTCCCTAGGAGAACTTTGTAAATTACTTTCGGAACAGGTCGACACTAATCAATTGGTCGCTTAATTAATAGTATCTCTTATGTATGGAAAGATTGTAAGAAATAAGAAATTTCTTTTCCTTATATATCTGGCTTTCGATTGATTATGTAACTGATAATCACCAAATGATGTTCTGTGTAAAAATGTTAACAAGAAAATACTGCTGCGATCAAGACGGTTTTTAACTCAAAACCGTCTCTGCTTGAAAGATTACAGACGGTTTTAATTTCAGACATATATATAAAACAAATATGAAAAACAAGATAAAACCAAACAGTCTGAACGTTCATTTTTGTAAATACTAACATTGAAATAAGATAGAACCAAATATGAAAAACATGTGGAACAACTGATGACCAGTAGTCGAATGCAAACAAAAAAACCGGGATATTAAAGACGGTTCGGACTTTAAAACCGTCTGTGTTATCACAGACGGTGCTGAGGTAAAAACCGACTATGATAACAACATACACAGACGGTTCTGAGGTAAAAACCGACTGTGATAATAACGTAGACGGTCGGGTCGGATGTGATAGCACAGACGGTTCAGATGTGAGAACCGACTGTCATAATCAAATACACAGACGGTTCTGATGTAAAGCGGACGGTTTGGAGTTCATAACCGTCTGTGATATTTCTTTTCTTCAATAATGCACCGATATTACCGACGGTATTATATAGAACCGTCTGTACTGAACCTGGTATAAAAGGTCTTTAGGCGGATGTTTTGAGCTAGTCGTACTCTCTTGCTCGACCTACACTGTCCAGTTCGAAGAGATTTGGGGCAAGGAAGAGCGAAATCTCGAAAGGCAGGGGGAGCATTTGGGGGCAAAAATTTGAGGATCGAACCAAGGTTGGTTACTTGCTCCCAAGGCGTACACATTACTTGATTTCATCATCAATATCGATCTCCATTGATTTACTAATTAGCATGTGTATGAATTTGATTTATTGCAGATGGTCCGAGACTGGATATATAATGACAACCGAGTAGGTGAGGAATACATGAAAGGTGTTTTTGATTTCGAAAAGGTTGCTGTGCAAGACATGGCGAAGAAGGGTTTACCATATATGTACTGTCCTTGTGTAGACTACCAGAATGTTAAGATGTTCACCAACTCATCTCAAATTGTCGCCCACTTGATCCGACGTGGTTTCAAAAAGGGGTACACGTGTTGGGTCCACCATGGAGAAGAGCCAACTGCAGAAACAACTGCCACTCAGGTTGAGGAACAGGACATGCTGGATCCAAACAACGACTTCGACGAGGATATGCCAGAGGATGACCATTTAGATGACATGTTGCGTGATGTGGAAGGAAATTACAGTGAAAGGGGGTTTGGCAAATTCAAGCGCTTGATTGAGGACTCAGAGAGGCCGTTGTTCCCTGGTTGCAAGTCGAAATACACAAAGTTGGCCTCTGTGCTTGAACTGTTAAAATTGAAGGCAAGCAACAGCTGGACCGACAAGAGTTTCACAGCACTGTTAGATCTTTTGGCGGACATGCTCCCGGAAGGAAACGAGTTGCCAAAAAACACCTACCAAGCGAAAAAGCTGTTGTGTCCTTTGGGAATGGAAGTAGAAAGGATACACGCATGCCCTAATGATTGCATCCTTTACCGTAACGACTACAAAAATATGCATGTTTGTCCGGTGTGCGGCGCATCCCGCTATAAGCGTACTAAGGACCGAACAGACGACGGCGACTGCACGGAGATAAAGGAAGGACCTCCTGCTAAGGTGTTGTGGTATTTGCCAGTCATTCCCCGCTTGCAGCGTTTGTTTGCAAACCGTAAAGAGGCAAAATTACTGCGTTGGCACTCGGAAGACCGGAAGAAGGATGGAAAGTTGAGACACCCCGCTGATTCTTCGCAGTGGAGAAACATCGACAGGGAATTTGTTAACTTCGGAGCAGAATTGAGGAATATAAGGTTCGGGTTGAGTACCGATGGAATTAACCCTTTTGGTAACATGAGCAGTCGGCATAGCACTTGGCCGGTTCTTTTGTGTATCTACAACCTTCCTCCTTGGTTGTGTATGAAGCGCAAGTACATCATGATGTCTCTACTTATCTCAGGACCAAAACAACCCGGAAACGATATTGATGTGTACCTAGCACCATTGATAGAGGATCTCCTAACAATGTGGAACGAAGGGGTGCAGGTATGGGACGCATACAAACGAGAGAACTTCATCCTACGTGCTATGATATTCTGCACCATCAACGATTTCCCAGCCCTTGGAAATTTGTCGGGCCGTACTACGAAAGGAGCCAAAGCCTGCCCCCACTGCGAAGATGACACTGAGAGCGTGTGGCTGAAGAATTGCAGGAAAACAGTGTACATGCGTCACCGTAGGTTTCTTCCGAAGAATGACGCGTACCGTAAGAGGAAGATGGAATTTGACGGCCACAACGAAGATGGTTCAGCCCCGAAGCCTACGCGCGGGAAAGATGTTTACTCACGGGTGAAGGACATAGACGTTGTGTTTGGAAAGGGTGGTAAATTGAAACCCCGCACGAAGAACACTTGGAAGAAGAGATCGATATTTTGGGACTTACCATATTGGGAGCATTTAGAGGTTCGTCATTGCATTGATGTCATGCATGTAGAGAAGAATGTTTGTGACAGTTTAATCGGCCTATTGCTGAACATTCCAGGGAAGACAAAGGATGGCATCAATGTGCGGCGTGACATGATCGAAATGAGAATCAGGCCCGAGCTAGCACTGAGAGAGGACGATAAAGGCCGTATATACCTCCCCCCCCGCATGCTACACTTTGTGCAAGGCTGAGAGGACAGAACTCTGTAAGTGTCTCCATGGTGTTAAAGTTCCATCGGGTTACTCCGCAAATATGAAAAAGCTTGTGTCCATGGGCGATTTGAAATTGCTGGGTATGAAGTCTCATGATTGTCACGTGTTGATGACACAAATGCTTCCTGTTGCCATCCGGAGTATTCTGCCGCATAAGGTCAGAGAGACGATCACGAGGCTATGTTTTTTCTTCAATGCAATTTCTTCCAAGGTCATTGATCCCGATGGACTGGATTCTTTGCAGAGCGAGGTGGTTCGAACTCTCTGTCAACTTGAGATGTATTTTTCTCCATCGTTTTTTGATATCATGGTCCATCTCACCGTCCACCTTGTCAGAGAAATCAAGATATGTGGACCCGTGTTCCTACGTTATATGTATCCATTCGAGAGGTACATGGGTGTACTTAAGGCCTACGTGAGGAATCGGTCCCAGCCCGAGGGTAGCATTGCCGAAGGTTATGCAGCGGAAGAGGTTGTTGAGTTCTGCGTCGATTACATGGCCGAGGTAGAAGCAATAGGAGTTCCTGTGTCTCGTCACGAGGGGAGGCTTGATGGTGTTGGCACTATCGGACGGAGAGCCATCACTCCTGATTTCGATATGTACTCGAAAGCTCATTTTTGGGTCTTGCAACACATGACGGAGGTGTCTCCGTACATCGACGAGCACAAGGAGATGCTACGACAAGACAATCCTCGCCGATCCGAGGTTTGGATCACGGGACAACATAACAGTCGATTCAACGCGTGGATGAAGGTGCGAATCACCGGAGAGTCCGCAAGTGAGAACCTTAAATGGTTGGCAAAAGGGCCCACGTTTACTGTACAGACTTGGTAGGGATACGACATCAATGGGTACACATTTTACACGAAAGCTCAAGATCGAAAGAGCACTGTGCAAAATAGTGGAGTGAGCGTAGAAGCTTTCCATGAGGGGTTCACCAAGACAGGCCCAACAAGGATAGTACATGGATTGAACTCGTACTACGGGTTCATTGAAGAAATTTGGGAGCTCGATTACGTACTGTTCAAGATTCCCCTGTTTCGATGCCGATGGGTCCAAATCCCACAGGGTGTGAAGGTTGACAGTTACGGTTTCACTTCTGTGGACCTGGATCGCGTTGCCTATAAAGATGAGCCATTCATACTTGCAAATCAAGCCATTCAGGTCATTTATGTCACTGACCCGGCCAATAAGAAGTGGCACATCGTCCTTCATGGCAAGAGAAGGATTGTTGGAGTTGAAAATGTCGTAGACGAGGAGGAATACAATCAATTTGATGAGATTCCTCCATTTGGAGATGGCGTACAGGTCGATACTGAAGACACCGATGAAACCAGTTACGTGCGTATGGATCACCAGGAAGGGTTATACTTTAAAGGTAATCAACTGTACGTCTTATCTCTCTGTTTCCATCGGTATAGCTTATATCTCCTGTAATTCTCGTATTTGCAGGGCCGCGGCAAGTGGAAAGTTGAGGATAACATGGCTGTGTACGTGCAAATTGTCGGTGAAAGTTCCCATTTGTAAATTTAACATACAATATTACGTGGAGCATGCTCAAGTTACAGAGCATTTGGACTACATTGTAACCAATTATCGGATATACGTACATAGTAACCAATTTACAGAGTATTTGGACTACATTTGAAATATCTGAGTGTTCATTTAAAACATGTTTTCGAGCATTCAGAGTTGAAAGCTACAGATCAGTTTCAATTTGTAAAACTAACGTTCAATAGAGAGATTATCAAGGACGGTTTTGACCTAGCACAGACGGTGCACAGTCGGTTCTCAACTCACAACCGTCTGTGATAATCTCTCACTATGTAGATTACCACAGACGGTGTTTATTTGAGAACCGACTGTGATAATATTATCACAGACGGTTATATATATAAAACCGTCTGTGATATTTTCAACAGTGTCCGACTCTTCGAGTTCTTAACATGCACCGTCGGTTCTCAATTCCAAACCGTCTGTGATAATCTCAGGCACAGTCGGCTCTCAACTCAAAACCGTCTATGATAATCTCTCTGGTGACTACGATTATTATAGACGGTTTCGATGTGAGAACCGACTGTGATATATACTATTATAGACGGTTCAGATGTGAGAATCGACTATGATAATACCGACACGGTACATAGTTCAAGGCGGGCTTTATCCCGCTCATTCTACTTCGCCCTAGCTCTGTTTGCCCTAGCTCTCTCCGCCCTCGCACCGTCCGTCGCGATCACCTCCATCGCCTCCCACCTTCTCCTCTCCGTCCGTCGCGATCACCTGCATCGCCTTTCCACCGTCAGGCGCGATCACCTCCATCGCCCTCCCGCCTCCGACGCGATCACCTCCATCGCCTCCCCACCGTTTCTGTCATTCTTGTATGGGTTTTGTTATAGAATTATTAGTTGCATATTTACTTAAACTGTTCTCTCTTTCACTTATGTTAGGAACTATGTCTGGTGACGAAATGCACCACTCGGGGACTCAGGGTGACCTCGCTGGCGATGAGACGCCTGGGCCGGAGGTCGCCTCGTCCGCCGTGACCCCGCAGAAGAAGGGAAAGGGGCGAGGCCGGACGACATGCGCGCGTCTGAACAAGGGGGAAAAGCAGCACGTCCAGTTCGACGACAATGGTGTGCCGGAAGCTCCGCCCAAACTTGTCAGTCAGTACCGCTCACTATGCGGCAAAGTGGCAAGGGAGCGGGTGCCCATCACCACCTCCGACTGGGGTCAAGTGCCCCCAGAGTGCAAGGATGCGCTGTGGGAAGAAGTGCAGGCGGCGTTCCACATTCCGGAGGATCGCCACTTCACCGTCCGCCGGAGGACACTTATGTCAATAAACAAGGCGTGGAGGAACTTCAAGAGCGAACTTGTCAGGCACTATGTGAAGGAGTCGACGACCCCCTTCAATGACTACCCTTTCGTGACTCCCGAGGCATGGCAGCAGTTCGTAGAGATGAAGGGCAAGCCTGAGTTCCAGGAGCTTAGTGCGAAGGCCCAGGCTAACCAGGCCAAGAACACCCACCCACACAGACTAGGCACCGGTGGGTATGTGGGGAAGAAGGTGCTGTGGAGGAAGCAGGACGAGGAAGCTTCACAGTCTTCGGCCGGCAGTCCTTATGCGGGCATAACGGACGTGCGCGCCCGCAATTGGTGCCGAGCTAGATCGACGATGGACTCCTCTGGAAGCGTCTCCGTGAATAACCCTGCGGACAGGGAAGTGATCGACCGACTGGTAAGATTGTCCGATCACGTACTATCCTCATAACACGCATGCAATGGGCTGTATTGCTAAGTTGTCCTGTTGCAGGTGACGCTGAGTGCGCAGGCGGCATCCGGAGAGTTCAACCCGAGGAGGGACAGGGATATCCTCACAGCGGCGCTAGGAAACAAGGAGCATCCAGGCCGCGTGCGCGGCCTCGGCGCCACTGTGCCTTGGAGGCATGGTTTCCCCGATGATGAGGAGGCAGCTAAGAGGAGAAAGAGATCCCACCAAGCCCGCGATGAACGGCTGAAGGAGGAGATGCGATCGGAGTTCGCTGTTCGGGACAAAGCACTCCTGCAGCAGTTGTCGGAGATGCGGTCCATGTACGAAGAGCTAAGAAAGGCGACCCAGGGCACCCCTGTTCTAGCAGCTGGCGCAGACCTAGCGGAAGTACCGACCCCCATTGGCCACCGTAGTAGCTGCGCGTCTGCGCCGGGGTCTTCGCAGACGGAGCCCTCTCCTCCAAAGTATCCGGTGGACTCTCTGCAGGTAATGACCGTTAATGCACACTGTTTGTCTATGTTAATTCATTCGAAAGTGAGAAGCGGTGAAATTCAACATGTTAATGCGCACTGTTTGTAGGAACCCGCCTCCTGCAAGCTTATGGTGCTGGCCGGTGTCTTCCCGATCGAGGCTGCCCGTGGGATGGCGCAACCATGCACGGCGGGGGCCACAATCCATGGTGCCCCTCTATGTGAGGGTTTTGCACGTGTCCAAGTGGACAGTGTCTTTGACCATTGCAAGGGTTTTCCATTGGAGAAGCCGCCGAACGACGAGATTACCACTCTCGGGGATGCGGTGCACACGTTCGTGCAATGGCCCAAGAAAGACATCGTCCTGTATGAGGTAATTCCCCCACCAGTTTCATAATTTGTACTGTAATAATAGCCCTCAGAGTTAGTGTCCTAATACGTAGGTTCTTACATCGCAGACATCACAGACCGAGACGCGGCCTACTAGCCAGCATACCCCTTCGACGACGAAGCTGACTCCGAGTAAGAGACAACCATTCAAGAAGCTGGCTATGAGGGGAAAAGCAAAGAAGAGCCCGTCGAAGGAGAGCGAGAAGAGTGCGCCAGCTCTCATGCCGTTCTCTCTGGGGATGCCCATGGCCTCCGATACCGCAATTTCGAGCATGGGGTTAGCATGCCAGAGCCTGCATGCATGGTACATGAGGAGGACAAACCAGACCAGGACGCAGCGTCCGACGCACATCATGGTCAAGTACACCGTGGCAGAGTTCCATCACGACGTTGGGACCTACTCGGTGACCTTCGAAGACCTGCACAATTTGCTAAACAAAGATGCGCTCGACTTGTCAATCCTACGGTCTTGGGTGCTGTAAGTATCCTACTATCCGTGCATATACGGATATATGTCATTTATTAATTGGTTACTTCCGTACAGCTGCATGGCCAACTATGCCAAATCCAAGGGCATACCTGTTGGTTTTTTGGACCCCCAGATGGTAGCCGAGGTGATGTTTAGGACCGACACAGACTTCGTTGTCGACTACATCAAAAGAGGGTTGCTTGCTCAGGTCGACAAGGAGTATATACTTGTACCCTACAACCAGAGGTGAGTGCTTTCATCAGTACTTCACCCGTAGATTAGTGTCTCCATGTGTACACCCCCAAATTTAGATTAAATTTTTAATTCTCTACGTGTAATATGTAGCTACCACTGGATCCTGCTGCTACTTATTCCGAAAAGCAACAAGGTGTTCTACCTTGACTCATTGCAGAGGAAAGGGTACTCGTATTGCGGCGCACGAGATGTATTCGGAAGGTGATGTGGACCTGTCTTGCATGCATCTAGATTTACTGTCCTCAAATTGTCAATTTCGGCTATCCTCAAACTGTCAATTTTGACTATCTACAGGGCTTTCACGAAGTACTTTGCCGAGGTAGGGAGACAACACGAGCGGCGAGCCGATAAGTTTTAGTGGTTACAATTTTCGGTACAAATTTCAACTGAATCTGTTTTATTTTATAACTTGTCCCCACCTAACTCTCGGTCTGTAAATTGGCAGTGCCATCAGCAGCCGGACGACAATACATGTGGGTTCTACGTGATGCGCCACATGTATGACCTGATCATCACCCCTCACCGGCCCGATTTCCCCGAGGTATTACAACTGCTCCCCTTAATTTGTCTCGATTTGACAGAATTTACAACTTAATTCAGCTAATTTTTTATGTACCAACTCTTGCTGCAGGGGGTCGACTTCCCTTCAGAAAGCCTTGACCCTCGGCAGATTGGTAATGTCCGAGGGATGCTCGCTGAGTTTTTCCTTTCGGAGGTCATATCACCCAAGGGGAAGTTTAGGGACCCGCAAGGTTCGTATTAGTGCGGCCTTACATTTATTTGTACATCTAACACACTTTAATTGTCGATTACATTTATTTGTTCAATTGTACATATTTCTGAGTTCTGTGCTGTATATATGAAATGCTATACAGAGAGGGGTGCAAATATATTTGAGTACTGCATGTGCATATGAAACTGTATATATTTGAGTACTGTACAAATATAATTCTGAGTTCAATTGTACAAATATATATGCATGAGACTGTATATATTTGAGTACTATGCATGTATGAAATTCATGAACTGTATATATGAAAATGCAATTTGTATAGAGGACATCTGTGAATGTTATAATCTCAGACGGTTTGTAAGATCAAAACCGTCTGTGCATGCACAGACGGTTTTGATCTTACAAACCGTCTGAGATTATAACAGTCACAGATAATAACACATCGCAGATGGTTTTGACCTCAGATCCGCCTGTGATATCAGACTATCACAGACGGTTCTGAGATAATAACACTATCACAGACGGTTTCAATATTAACACTGTCGCTGATATCACAGATTGGTTTAACCTCCAAGCCGTCGGTAATAATATGAGTATCACAGACGGTTGTGAGATCAAAACCGTCTGTGAATTATGAGTATCACAGTCTGTTATAACATCAAAGCCGTCTGTGATACTCATACTAACACAGACGGTTCTGATGTCAAAACCGTCTGTATATACTAAAGTATCACAGACGGTTCTGTTCTCACACCCGTCTGTGATAGTACAAGTATCACAGATGGTTCTGATGTCAAAACCGTCTGTGATAGTGTGACTATCACAGACGGTTCTGACATCAAAGCCGTCTGTGATACTAATACTATCACAGACGGTTCTGATGTCAAAGCCGTCTGTGATACTCATACTATCACAGATGGTTCTGATGTCAAAGCCGTCTGTGATACTCATACTATCACAGACGGTTCTGATGTTAAAACCGTCTGTATATACTAAAGTATCACAGATGGTTCTGATGTCAAAACCGTCTGTGTATACTCAAATATCACAGACGGCTCTGAGAACAGAACCGTCTGTGATAGTCACTATCACAGACGGTTCTTACCTTATAACTGTGTGAAATATGAGTATCACAGACGGTTCTGACCTAATCACAGACGGTTCTGACCTTATATCAGTCTGTGAATGGATATATCACAGACGGTTGAAAACATCAAAAACCGTCTGTGATAGTGCATGATTATCACTGACTCGAATATCACTGACGGGTAAGAACCGTCTGTGATGTCTGTTTTGACCCGACTGTGATGATGAATTCTGTAGTAGTGAAACCCGTCCCGCTGGGGAGACTATCGACTCCCGGAGGAGGATGTGCCCGATGATGGGTCTGAGTGTTTGGGTAGGGGACTAGTCTCCCAAAGTGACTCGTTACCACGGTCCCTGAGGACCGGGTTGCCGCTTACACCCTCAGTCCACGAGGGGTGATCGTAAGCCGCCCTACGGGAGGGACTTCTTGGGTCATGAGAGCCCACTTCCTCACGGGGAGGGCATCCTCGTTGAGAGGGCATCCTCACGGGGAGAGCATCCTCACGGGGAGGGCATCGACGTGAGGGGCGGTAATGTAAAAAACCTGCATTGAGACAGAGTCTGAAGAGAAAATCCAGTTGTATTAACAATGAACCAAAATACAACGCCTCCCCCCGCGAAATCGCGAAAGGGGAGGGAACGGTGATTACAATGTCCCCCCTCCCCCTCCGGCGTAATCGCTCCGGGGGAGGGGACAGTAAGTACAAGGTCCCCCTTCCCCCTCCTGTGTAATCGCTCCGGGGGAGGGGACAGGCCTGTGTAGGCTAGACATAAAACTTGCAAAGTAAACGCAAGTTCCACGTGTGCTTCAGCTCCTGCTCTTGAAGGTTGGAGAGCTTGTAAGCCCCCGAGCCCAGGACCGTCGAGATCTTGTAGGGGCCCTCCCACTTGGGGGAGAGCTTGCCCTGCGCTTGGGAGTCTATAACGCGCTTGAGGACAAGGTCCCCAAGGTGAAAAGCCCTCTCTCGCACGCGCCGGTTGTATGCGCGAGCCATCTCACGCTCGTAGATGGCGTGGCGGAGGAGCACTTGGTCGCGTTCCTCCTCCACGAGATCGATCTCCAGCCGCTGATTCGCCTCGTTGGCTTGGTACGTTGCGGTCGTAGCTCCGTCTAGGAGCTCGACTCACAGCGACCGAAAGCCAACCTCCGGGGGGAGGACTACCTCAGCCCCGTAAACCAGGGAGAAGGGAGTACGTCCCGTCGCCCGGCTCAGAGTCGTGCGCATGGAGCAGAGGATGATAGGGAGCTCCTCTACCCTTGCACCCCGCTTAGAAGTGGCTTGCTCGAGTCATCGGCGTAACCCTTGTAGGATCACGCCGTTGACCCTCTCGACAGCCCCATTGCTCTGGGGATGAGCCACTGAAGCGAAGTGGATGGTGAGCCCCAGGCCTTCACAAAATTCCCGGAAGTATACCGAGTCGAATTGGGTCCCGTTATAAACAGTGATTTCCCGGGGGACACCAAAACGACAAACGACGTTTTTCCAGAAAAACCGCTGTACAGCCCGGGACGTGATGCTGGCCAAGGGTTCAGCCTCTACCCACTTAGTAAAGTAGTCGACCGCGACCACCGCATACTTGTATCCCCCGGGCGCTGGGGGGAAGGGCCCTAGGAGGTCCATCCCCCAGCGTGCGAAGGGCCAAGTGATGGGGATAGTCTGCAGCGCTACGGGGGGAGGTTCGAACCCTTGGCCATCTTCTGGCAAGCCTCGCACGCAGAGACAAGGTCTCGCGCGTCGCGCATTACCGTGGGCCAGTAAAAGCCCTGGCGAAGAGCCTTGGCCGCGATGGCGCGCAGGGCTAGGTGAGAGCCGCAGCTCCCCGCGTGGATGTCTTCGAGGAGTTGGAGTCCCTCCGGCCGTGGGAGGCAACGGAGGAGGGCGAAAGCCCCCTGCTTGTAGAGCTTCCCCTCCAATAGGAGGTATGCCCGAGCTTTGGCCCGGAGGCGCTTAGCCTCGGTCTCGTTAGGAGGGTCCCCCTCCCCCTTGATGAAGGAGACAAGGGGGTCCATCCATGACGGAGTCCGGGTGATTTCAGCGACCTCCGAGACACGAGGCTCGTCGCCTGTGTCCAGGGAGGCCACCGAGGGCTTCGCGATGATCTCCAGGAAGGCCCCTTTGGGGAGCGGTTCCCGGTCACTGGCCGCCCGGGCTAGGGTGTCGGCCCAGTCATTGTCCCTTCGTGGGATATGCCGGGCCTCGAGGCCGTCGAAGTGCCTCTCCATCTTGCGCACCTCCTGCAAGTAAAGGCTCAGGTTTGCGTCATGGCACAAGTAAGACTTGTCCATTTGGCAAACCACGAGCTGGGAGTCTCCTTTTACTAGGAGGTGTCGAATCCCCAGGGAGAGTGCAAGACGCAACCTGAGGAGCAAAGCCTCGTATTCGGCGATGTTGTTGGTTGCAGGGAACTCGAGCCGCGCCACGTACTCGAGTTCCTTTCCCTCGGGGCTCCGGAGGACTACTCCCGCACCGGCCCCGGCGAGACACAGGGACCCATCGAACATAAGTGTCCAATGGTCGCTGCATCGGGGCGGCGCGGGGAGGTCTTCGTCCTCGGGCCCAGAGGCAGGGGTCCACTCCGCCACGAAGTTGGCGAGGACCTGTGACTTGATGGCGGAGTGGCCTATGAGGGAAAGGGAGAAGGGGGCGAGCTCGGCTCCCCACTTCCCGATCCGGCCAGTGGCCTCTTTGTTCCACAGCACCTCCCCCAGGGGGAGGGACAACAGGACGGTGATGGGGTGTCCCAGGAAGCAGTGATGGAGCTTCCGAGACGCTATCAGGAGGGCGTAGCAGATCTTCTCCATCTCCGTGTACCGAGTTTTGGCCCCTTGGAGGGCTTCGCTCACGTAGTACACGGGACGCTGCTGCCCCCCTTGCTCCTTTACTAGTACCGCGCTTACGGCTACTGGGGTCACGGCCAGGTAGAGGAGCAAGCGCTCTTCCAGAGATGGGCTCACGAGCATTGGGGGGCTCGTGAGGTACTTCTTCAGGTCGTCGAAGGCCTCCTGGGCCTCGGGGGTCCATCGGAACCCCTCGAGCCCCCGGAGGATCTTGAAGAATTGGAGGCCGCGTTCCCCCGACCGCGAGACGAAGTGGCTCAGCGCGGCCAAGCGGCCGGCGAGTGGCTGAACGTCCTTGACGGAGCGCGGTGGGGGCATGTCCAGGAACGCCCGGATCTTTTCGGGGTTTGCCTCTATGCCCCGCTGGGACACAAGGAAACCCAAGAGCTTCCCCCCGCGGACGCCGAAGGCGCACTTCTCCGGATTGAGCTTCAACCCATACGCACGGAGGTTGCGGAATGTCTCCGCTAGGTCGTCGACGTGGGCAGCTGCGCAGGGACTTTTGACGACCGCGTCGTCGACGTAGACTTCGACGTTGCGGCCGATTTGGTCCTTGAAGACCAGCGTCATGAGGCTTTGGAAGGTCACTCCCGCGTTCTTCAGCCCAAAGGGCATGTGGACGTAGCAGAAGGTTCCGAGGGGAGTTATGAAACTCGTCTTTTCCTCATCCCCTTTCGCCATCCGGACTTGATGATAGCCCGAGTATGCGTCCAGGAAACTCATCAACTCGCACCCCGCGGTGGAGTCGACCAATTGGTCAATTCGCGGGAGTGGGAAGTTGTCCTTGGGGCAGGCGCGGTTGAGGTCGGTGAAGTCCACGCACATCCGCCACTTACCGTTCGACTTCTTTACGAGGACGGGGTTCGTGAGCCACTTGGGGTGCAAGACCTCCCGAATGAACCCCGCCACTCGGAGTCGGGCGATCTCTACCTTGATCGCCTCTTGGCGTTCAACGGAGAGTTTCCTCAGCTTCTGCTTGATTGGGGGGTGACCGGGGGTCACTGCAAGCTTGTGCTCGATGACGCCCCGGGCAACACCCCACATGTTAGAGGGCTTCCACGCAAAAACATCAGAGTTTTCGCGCAGGAAGGCCTCAAGTTGCGCTGCATGCTCCTCGGGGAGCTCCGCCCCGATCCGGATGGTTTTGTCCCCGTTGTCCGGGGACAGCGGGACCTTCCGGAGGCCCCCTTCCAGACGAGGCTTGGGGAGGGGCCTCTCGGGAGGTGTGACGGCGACGTTTGATCCCGGGGGAGAGACCTCTCCCCCCGGGGCCTTAATGATGTTGACGCTCCTGATCGTTGCAACGGCGCGCTCGTATAGAGCGCGGGCCACGTCTTGGTCTCCCCGGACGGTGATCATGCCGTGCGGCCCGGGGATCTTCACGCAGAGGTAGTTTTGGTGGGTGGCGGCCCCCAGGCGGTTGATCGTGGTCCTCCCCATGATCGCGTTGTAGGAGGAGGGGAGGTCCACCACGTCAAACCGGACCATCTCAGTCCGGTAGTTCTCCGGGGTGCCGAACATCATGGGGAGATCCACCTTCCCCACGGGGTGGATCGCCTTCCCCGGGACGAATCCTTGCAAGGGCCCTGCTGCGGGCTGCAAGAGCTTCTCGTCCACCTGCATCTCCCTGAAAGCTTTCAGGTAGAGGACATCGGCAGAGCTCCCGCCATCCACGAGGATGCGGGCCAAGTGGCAGTTGTAGATGGTGGCGGAGACGATGAGTGCGTCGTCATGGGGAAGCGGTCCCCACGTGCGTCTTCCGCCGTGAAGGTGAGGGGGACGTCCGACCACTTAGGTGGCGGAGACGCGTGCAGCACCCCTTTAACCTTGACTTCGCACGTGTACTCCTTACGCTGGTGCTTGTAGTCCCACCCAGAAGCAGACCCTCCCACGATGACATTGACATGCTGCTGAGAAGTTTGGAAGGGGAGAGTTTTTGACGGTTCCCCCTCCTGCGCTCGTCCCTGCTGTCCCCCCGCGGGAGCAGGAAGGGCCGGTAGAGCCGGCTGAGGGGGCAAGGAGGCCGAAGTCCCCCCCTGCCGATGCTGGTCGAGGAACGCCGCGAACTGCTGTAGCTGCTGGTGGCATTCCCGAGTGGCATGGGTACCGGACCCGTGGAACGTGCACCACGGTCCTTCCTTGCTTCTCCCCGCGGGGCCTTCCCGACCGCGGGACGACTATCCTGCCCCACGGCCTCTCGGCCTGGGGAAGGGGCGGTTGCCCCTCGGGGCATCGTGCGAGCCACCTCCGCCCTCGAGGACAAAAGTATCCCGAGGCCGTGGCTCGTTACGACCCCCCTGCCTGGCGCGTTTGAGGGGGTCCCTGGCCCCCCGGTTTGCGAGGGCGGGAGCCTCCTAGTTTTTCTTCCAGAGGTCGTCCTCCTCCGCCTGAGCGTACTTTTCGAGTACGTTGAAGAGCTCGTCGGCGGAGGAGGGGCAGCTTCGGGAGAGCCTCCGGTGGAGCTCTCCTGGGAGGATCCCGCTCTTGCACGCCTCGATGACTGTAGAGTCGGGGACATGAGCCACTTTGCTCTTCACTTGAGCGAAGCACTTGAAGAAGCTGCAGATAGTTTTGTGGACGATCCTAGCGAAGAAAACGCGACGCGGGCTGACCGAGTGACCGGTCCTCCCCCACCGGACAAGCACAACAAATGACACGAGGGTTTATACAGGTTCGGGTCCCGGTGGGGACCCTAGTCCTGTCGGCGTGCTCCCGACCAGAGTCGGCTGGGAAGCTCTCTCGGGGAGAGGCTTCCAGAGCACACATGTGAGATTGGCTATTCTAGCAATAATGAGCAAATTGTTCTTACAAGAGGGTGTACAAGGGCTTTTATAGCCCCAAAAGAAGCAAAAAGTCTAAACTACCCCGGGTGCTACCGTCGGATCGAGGGGTAGCATCGTCCTTCTCCCGGCCAGGCCCCTCGGATGCTTGACAGGTGTCCGCTGATTCCCGAGGTGCTCCTCGCGTGACCTGCACGTGACTCGGGACCGAGGGCTCCTATCCCCGGAAGGACGACGGCACCTGGGGACAGGCACCGGGGGCCTTGTCCCCGGGCAAAAGGCAGCGCCCGAGACAGGCACCAGGGGCCTTGTCCCCGGGCAAATGGCACAACTTCTTACCTGGACTTAGTCTCGCAGAGATTTCCCCCAACAGTATATATGTATATATATATATATCTATGCTCCTAATTTCAACAGAAATGAGACCTGCATATGTACATAAATTTATTCCTCACCTTTTTTTAGAGTAAACTAACTTAAATTATTTTCAATCCTTACCTAGCTAAATATTCTTAACTAATTTGCATTTGCAATTTCTTAAATTACACCTAGTTTAATTAGAGTTTAATCAAATTAGATATTTATATATGCACATGAATTTACCTTCACTCTTTTGACAAATTAATTTAAATTAATATAATCTTTTATCTAGGCAAAAGGAATTTTAAAGCTATAGATCATCTTTGTCTTATTTTATTATTTCAAAACAGCAAATACATCTTTACTATTTTAACAAATACATCTAAAGTAATTTCAGTATTTCATGTAGACCTCAATTCAGGTAAAAGAATTCTAAGGTTATAAATTATTTTATTTCTATTTCCAAGTAACCAATTAATTAGTTATCAACTTAAATAATCTTGACTTTAAAACAATATCTTGGCTTAATTATATTAAACGCTATAAAAAACACCATTAATATTATTATTATTTTTGGAAACTACCCAACTCAAAAGTAGTTATGTAATTCCATTATGCAGTTCAATTGAACTAAACTTAATTTCTCATTTTGTTTGGGAGGGTAGTCATTACGTTAGAGACGGAAACGATTAGCATCTAAGCGTTCCATTTCAGCGCAGAGGTCACCATTGCACTTCTAGAAATTTATATACAATCAGCAATCCAAACACCAGATAGAGTTTTTCCTATTTTCTAAGCCAATTCCTACACTAATCACACTATCGACCGTACCTAGACTTTCCCTGGTCGTGTCTCCTAAACTTGACCCACAATTAGGATTTAAACTAAACATATCAATACCTCTCGACTATCCTTCTTAATCCTATCTAACACCTTTCACTCAACCTTTTCATCCAAATCATCACCCTATCCCAGCATTCGACCCCAACCTCGAAGGAAACCCTAGCAAGCCATTCTATACCTTATCAGTTCACGTTCAATGCCATTCTCATCGACATGCCTGTGTCGTTTGCAACCTTAGGGACTTCAAATCAAAAATCCGTTTGCGTCACTTTGTCCACCTTGTATTCAACCTCACATATATATAATCTGACAGTCCATCCAAACCCCAGATAAAGTTTTCCTTGTTCTCTAAGTCAACCCAGCTTAGACAAAACTTATCAATACCCTTTCGACCATTCTTTTAATCTTATCTCAGTATTCGACCACTTGAACCCTATCAAAACTAAATATGTATTTATATAAACAAATATACTAATTATTATTTTTGCTTGCTTATTGATTGATGTCGAACTAGATACCAAGCGAGGCGAGCACAAGAACGTCAATATCCTGGTAACATCTTCAACTAGATTTTACGAAAGCAAGGCAAGTATTATTCTTGACCATATAAAACATGCTTGGTTAATTTTATGTTGTTATCCTCTATTTGATAATCTATATAGTTTTACCATTTTGCATCAAAAAGAATATTTTATAAAAAGATAAAGGTTGGTCTTGATGAAGATATTGTAAATGGATTTGGGTAACCCTGATGAAAGTGTTGAGAATGGAAGTTAAATAACTTGATGAAAATGTGATAGATGAAAATGAGTAATCTTGAGGAGAGCCGAAGGAGAGCTCGAATCTTGTATTAAAGTATATTTATAAAGTTAAGGACACAACCAACTGTCATTTCTATCCAGCGCTGTAATACCCGTATCAACCACAGACCTGGTATGGGACGGGCCTAGTCAAGTATCTTATCCAGAAGCTAGTACACCTCCACAATGGGAACGTATGTGTTTATGTATTATAATGAAAGAATGACCCGAGGCGGGCTTGGAGCTATAGGCTCAACTGGTGGGTGTAGCGGATGCGTCCGACTACACAGCTATGGCGGTACCATACCAGTGAAGGCAACTAGTGAAAGGATTTGAAAAAGACTTTGTTCTCTTGATGATGTCATGCATTATCAGAAATGCGGAGCACTATTGACAAACACCGACATGGTAATCAAGAGATTCTATGGGTAAAGTGATACCCCTCTGTAGAGTAAAATGTGGATATTCACTCCTTACTTCCAGGTTGAAAGTTGCGTCGCGGCAGGAAAGGAGACCTACAGGTGGTCTCACCCTATGGTACAAGTGTTCAGTAGAGTTTGCTTAAAATGGAGTCTTTTACAATCACAAATGAATTTGGAATAGAAAACTTATTCGGGTTAATGTGATATAACATAACAATATCTTTAGAATAGTTTAGGTATGCATGACGCATTTATATTCTCAAATTACTTGCTGAGTGCCTCGGCACTCATCCTTGCTATATGTATATCCTTGTTAGACCTTAAGTACTCCTTCGACGATGTGATGCCGACCGGTGCAACTGAGGAGGTTTATCCAGAGGAAGGCAACTATATTTTGATCCCACCTACTTCAGCATTGGTGATGGAGAGTGACTGTTGCGACCATCTCGGAACTATTCCTTTGAGGAATAAGCATATGTATGTAATTGTAATTAAGCACCTTGTTATATGAAACCATGTTTCTGCTTCACTACTCTGTAACGAACATTTGTCGGATAATATAACTTTATTCGAGAAATGTTCAAAGATCGGCGTACTACCACATGGGTGGTATGCCAGGTCGCCACACAGGGCTAACCCAACTACTATCAGAAATAGGATATATGACACCCGCGTATAATAGTTTAGAAATTTCAACCTTCGCGGTTTCCTTTAAATTAGGGTTAAGTCTATGTTGGCACTCAATGGAGGTTTTTATCTCATCAACTAGAGAGATTCTATGCATGCAAATTTCTAGGCTAATCCCCTTGATATCATCAATTGAATAACCTAAATGACGAGGATTGTCACCCGGGTTACTTCTAATAAACTTTTGGTTCAAGACAGATTCGAACCAGACATGTATCTGGCAATTCGAACTCAAGCTATTCTGAGGGGCATCGCCATGAAGTCGCAAGCTTTGCGCGATCAGGTCGCAAGCCTCGTACGATCAGACCACAGGCTTTGCGCGGTCAGAAGTTCGTATGTTATGCTCGAACAGAAGGTCAAAGATGTCACGCGGCCAGCCGACAACCCGCGGTCAGAACATTCTCGACCAGGGTGCTTAGAGTTCATTCGGTTATCCATATAACAGGATATTCCAAAGCATCCCGAGGATTCCTCCACGTTGAAGACCAACCGTCAGAGGTTAATATATGCGGTTATTCATGATTAACACGTGTTAATAACCTCCGTGGAAGTTAACAGCAGTTCTCCAAAAACCGCATCCAACCGTTTGGTGCAGTTTCTTCATATGGCACCCTTTCGACTAGTATAAAAGGGTGGCATAGAGGTCCGAGAAAGGGGGACATCCGATCCATTTGGAAGAAGAAGACTCCTGATACAAGTGAGACATAACACATCTCAACTACGAAAAACAGCCAAGTCTACGGCCCAAATTAGATAGTTTCTTCAAGCCTCCCTGGCTTTATTCTATACGTTTACATAGGAAAAATCCTTCGCCTGTGAAGAAGTTTTCTGCTATTTTTGTAACCTTTTATCACCTATAGTGAAATCCTAACATGACGTAGGGCTATTACTCCCACCATCAAGGGCCCGAACCTGTAAAATCTCTCTGTGCTCCTGTTTACCATTGTTCTACATACCTTCCCAGAGGGTCATCTTGAAAGGTCTCACCATTACAAATTTTGCATAAGTTCGGCTGAGGACTCCGAGTCCGAATCGTCGACAGCTGGCGCCCACCGTGGGGCTCTTTCTCAAGGCGTCCTAATTGGAATCCAGAGGTTCGCTGAAACATGGCTGGAGCATATGATTCCGAGAACGATTTCGATCCCGAGGATTATGCCCATATACCCATGCCTTCTCCAAGCGATCCTGTCCCGATGGAGGAGGTCGAGGGCCAGAATCTTCCACAGGTTGAATCGTCTCTCCAGGTCATGTCAATCGACCAGGGAGCAACTGGCGCAAGGTCAGAACCCACGGAGGTTCTTAATGTGCTAGATGATAAACCCGGCCCGTCATACGACCCCGCTGAGGGAAAATATGATGATGACCCGGAAATTAGCCCAGGAAGGTTCGACCCTGATAACCTTCACCGTCTCTTTGATTTCGAGTCCGACTCGGAACAAACCGAGATGTTTTCCCCATCGGCAACCTCTCTCCCTAGGCAGTTTGCTGCGCTGTCGGAAGAAACTCCCGATCAACAGGCTGCCAGGGAAGAACAAGATCGCAAACAGAAGGAGGATCAAGATCTCGAGCAACAAAACAACGAATTGCGCAGAACTGCCCTAGAGGCTCTTCAAGATGCGCAGGCTCGTTACGATGCTGCTCCAAGTTCTTCTCGACGGTCGCGTGGTCGAAAACGTGACCAGACCCCTTCTTTGCCACCGGAGCGTTTCCCAGTGGACGAAGAAACAATAACACCTGGTGCCCCTAGGAGAAGTACCCATGGTCGACTGCGATCCATTGCGGAAGTCATGCGTAACTTTCCTCCTACGATCACGGATGCGCAGAAACCGGCCTTTTTTAGGATCTTGGCGGAGAGACTGGATGAGGTCGCGTCCGAGGCGACCCCAACGGCCTCCTCCTGCTCGGTAACGCATTCCCGTGAGCGAGATGTCCTCATTCTGGTTCCGGCCGGCGGAGTTACCTGCCGCCCGTACCGTCCCGACAGGACAAATACCGGCGAATGCAGGATTCTCGTAGTAGGGATCGAGTTCCTGTTCACTCTCGTTTGGGACCACGAGTAACCTCGCCATTGCGTGAGGTAGCTCGAGACCCAACCGAGAGTCACAGGGCAATTCACGGTCCTTACGTTGGTTGTAAAGCCTTTTCGCCTGGCCTACGAGCAGTCGTTTGGCCCAATAAGTTTCGACCAGGGGCCATTGAGAGGTTTGATGGAACTCAGAACCCATCCGAGTTCCTTCAGATCTATATCACTGCCATCCAAGCGGCGGGAGGCGATGACAAGGTCATGGCCAACTACCTGCCTACAGTCCTCGCAGGACCGGCTAGAACCTGGTTGTTCAATCAGCCTGAGGGTTCCATCTACAATTGGGAAATGCTATGCGATGCCATCCTCAGCAATTTCCAAAATTGTTACCAAAAGCCGGGTAAGGAGGACGACCTGCATCGGCTGCGGCAAACTTCAACCGAAACACTTCGGCAGTTTGTCAAGAGGTTTGTCGGGGTGAGGAATACCATCCCGAACATATCTGATGGCTCCGTAATCAGGGCATTTAAGCATGCTGTTCCATACCGGAGATTCACTGAGGACTTGCTTATCCACCCTCCTCGATCAGTGGCCGATCTGTTCAACATGGCCGATCGATATTCCAATGCAGCCGAAGCGGTCGAATGGAACCGAATGGTCGACAAGGGAGACCTACTACCCCAACCAGGCTTCAAGGACGCCAGGAAAGAAGATTTAAACAAGAAGCCGGAGTCTTCACCGGGTGGGAAGTCAAAGAAGTCGAAGAGGAACCGCTCTGGACAGTACCGCGAGGTCGCAGTCGCAGAGAAGCCACCTTCGACCAAAGGTAATAAGTCTTCATTTAAAAGTAAAACTGCCTCTGGTGGTCGGGATTCGGACCAGCCAGAAAAATCAACTAATCCACAGGAGGGCAAGAAGTGGTGTCCACTCCACAACTCCGGAGGCCACGACCTCAAAAACTGCAGGAGTTGGTTCAAACAATTGGACGATTTCTACCAGGGAGTTGGGCCAATGCCAACCTTATCGCCTAAAGAACAGGCGTGCGGGATTAGAGACGTCGACGGAGACGAAGAAATGGCTTACCAGGTACCTCAAAATCATGTTAATGTCATTTTTGGGGGTTCTTCCTCTTTCGTTTCCAAAAGGCAGTTTAAAGCCTTCTACCGAGAGGTTAACCAAACGGAGACATCCCTTGGTGAACCTCAATACCCCCGTTGGTCGGATATGCCTTTGACGTTCGATCACGCTGACTGTCCTGTGGGGCTAACCCGACCATTAAGGCTACCTCTGGTCATTACCCCAATCATCAGTAACGCGAGAGTCAAAAGGGTCCTGATTGACGGGGGAAGTTCCCTTGATCTTTTATTGGTCAAGGCACTCGACGAGATGCAAATTCCTCGTTCGAAGATCAAGCCCATAATACATCCGTTTTATGGGATAATCCCAGGCCCCTCCATGATGCCATTGGGACAAGTGGTCCTCCTGGTCACTTTGGGAGAACCAGACAACTTCCGGACAGAATTGGTTACTTTCGATGTAATCGATTGTGACTCAGCTTATAATGCAATCTTTGGCAGGCCGACTCTTGCTAAGTTCATGATGGCAACGCACTATGCTTATCAGTGCGGGAAATTTCCTGGCCCCAAAGGTGTCATCTCGGTCCGAGGCAGTCGCAACATGGCACTCACGTGCGACCGGCTATCTTTGGAGATGGTCGATCAACTTCCCCTCTGGGACGCTCAGGTCGCCACCGTCGCCGCCGATGCGATCAAGGCTGCTCCTCGACCGGATGAAAAACTCAAACAAGTTCCTTTGTACCCAGATGATCCATCCAAGACAATTCGGGTCAGATCAGCTTTGGATGACAAATAGGAACTCGACCTCGTTGCTTTCCTCCGGGCTAACGCAGACGTGTTTGCGTGGAAACCGTCCGATATGCCCGGTCTCCCAAGGGAAGTAATTGAGCACAGGTTAGCAATTCGACCTAGACAACGACCAATAAAGCAAAAGCTCAGGCATTTTGCTGCTGACCGACAGGAAGCCATCCGAGAGGAGTTGGACAAACTCCTACAGGCCGGGTTTATCCGCGAAGTGGATCACCCGGAATGCCTCGCCTATCCGGTCATGGTCCGCAAGTCAAATGGCATGTGGCGCATGTGCGTCGACTACACTAGCCTCAACGCTGTCTGTCCGAAGGACGATTTTCCCCTTCCCCGCATCGACCAGCTGGTCGACTCGACTGCGGGTTGCGAACTGGTGAGTTTTCTGGACGCTTACTCAGGATATCATCAAATTAGCATGGCAGAAGACGATGAAGAGAAGACTGCCTTCATCACCCCGTTCGGCACATACTGCTACGTCAGAATGCCGTTCGGTCTCAAGAACGCAGGTTCCATGTACCAGCGCTTGATGCAAAAGACCTTTCTTTCCCAGATAGGGCGTAATCTCGAAGCATATGTAGACGATTTGGTTGTAAAAAGTACCAAGAGATTGTCTCATTTGGACGATCTCGCTGCAACCTTCTGTAATTTGAATCGCTTTGGAATAAAATTAAACCCGGAGAAATGTTCTTTCGGGGTTTCTTCAGGAAAACTCCTCGGTTTTCTTGTGTGTTCCAGGGGCATTGAAGTTAATCCTGAGAAAATCAGGGCTATTGAACAAATGAGATCGCCCTCAACCATGAAGGATGTTCAACGCCTGGCTGGTCGCATGGCGGCTTTAAGTCGTTTTATATCACGACTAGGCGAAAGGGGATTGCCTTTCTTCAAAGCCTTGCGGAAGCATCATAATTTTACATGGTCAGATGAGGCCGAAAAAGCATTTCAGGAGGTAAAAACATATCTATCCAGTCCGCCACTATTAGTGTCTCCCAACAAAGGAGAACCACTGCTTCTTTACCTGGCGGCCACACCGCACGCGGTCAGCGCCGTTCTGATCGCAGATAGGGAAGGAATACATAGACCCGTCTACTATGTGAGCGAGGTACTTCATGGTCCTAAGGAGCACTACCCTGAGGTCCAGAAGATACTTTACGCGCTACTGATGGCTTCCCGTAATCTACAACATTACTTTCAAGCGCACAAGATCACAGTACCCTCCTCTTTTCCTTTGGGGGATATTGTCCGAAACCCAGAGAAATCTGGTCGAATCGCCAAATGGGCGGTCGAACTCGGTGCCTTCGAGATTCATTTCACGCCCCGCACGGCGGTTAAGTCTCAGGTTTTGGCCGACTTTGTGGTCGAATGGACCAACCCTGAGCCACCCATGCAGTTGGCAGAGGAACTAGAGTGCCCCGATTACTGGACAATGTACTTTGATGGCTACCGTAGTTTTCAACACTCGGGGGCTGGAGTAGTCTTAGTTACGCCCCAGGGCGAACAGCTTAAGTATGTCATTCAACTACACTTTGTTGCTACTAACAATGCAGCAGAGTATGAAGGTCTTCTTGCAGGGCTCCGGGCAGCAAAATTCCTCGGAGTTCGTCGATTAGTGGTGAGGGGAGACTCACAACTGGTCGTAAACCAGGTAAACAAGGAGTACAGCACCTCCGATGAGACAATGGCTCATTACCTGGGGGAAGTGAGGAGATTGGAAAAACACTTCAGTCATTTCGAAGTCCAATACATCCCGCGAAAGGACAATATTCTCGCAGACCAATTATCCAAGATTGGGTCCTCACGCTCATCTGCTCCGGCAGGAGTGTTCATTGAACACTTGGACCGTCCTTCGATCATGACTTCGGTCGAGGATGATCCGGTAATAGCCTTCGTTACCAACCTCGGTCAGGAACAAGATTGGACTCATCCATTGAGGGTGTATCTTGAACATGGGACCCTACCCGAGGACGAAACCGAAAGTGATCGGTTAATTCGAAAAGCGCGTCTGTACAAACTCATAGATGGGATTCTGTACAGAAAGGGTACTCAAGGAGTATTCATGCGTTGTATATCTCAGGAGGAAGGAAAATCCCTCTTGAAAGAAATACATGACGGTGTATGCGGTGCGCACGCGTCATATCGGACACTGGTCGGAAAGGCTTTTTGACAAGGATTCTACTGGCCTTCGGCACTTGATGATGCCAAACATATGGTCAAGACGTGTCCCCAGTGTCAGTTCCACGCAAGACAAGTTCATCAACCTGCCTATGCGTTGCAAACCATTCCTCTCGCATGGCCATTCGCGGTCTGGGAGATGGATATCGTCGGTCCTATGCCACAAGCGGTCAATGGGTACAAGTTTCTGTTCGTAGCCATTGACACATTTACAAAGTGGATTGAGGCCGAACCAGTACGAAATATTACCGCATCAGCCGCACAAAAGTTCTTCCATAAGAACATTGTGGCACGATTTGGTGTTCCAAACCGTCTCATCACAGACAATGGTTCTCAGTTCGCCAGCGGTCTTTTCCTGGACTACTGCGATCAGGTTGGGACCAAGGTGTGCTTTGCTTCTGTGGCACATCCACAAAGCAATGGTGCCGTAGAACAGGCCAATGGGCAAATACTGCAAGGCATTAAAAAGCGCGTCTTTGATCACCTTAAGACCCGCTTGGGGGCTTGGGCAGATGAGCTCTATACCGTTCTATGGGCATTACGGACTACTTCTAGTCGAGCCACCGGCGAGACGCCCTTCCATTTGGTCTATGGGGCCGAAGCTGTATTGCCTATGGAAGTAAGTATTGGTTCTGTTCGGACAGATCAGTTCGAACAGGTTAATCAGTCCGAACAATGGGCGCAAGATCTCATCCTCTTAGAAGAACGGCGTGATCGCACCCTGATTAAATTGCGGCATACTTGCAGGCTTTACGCAGGTATCACAGTAAAAAGGTGCGACCACGTGATCTCAACGTGGGCGACTTGGTTTTACGGAAAATTTAAGACCAGTCTAATCGCAACAAATTCTCCCCAAAATGGGAAGGCCCTTATACTGTTGTCTCAGTGCCGCGAACAAGATCGGCGCGGTTAGCTATGGAGGATGGTCGGATTTTGTCCAATACTTGGAACATCGATCAACTTCGCAAGTTTTACGTGTAAGTATTCCAATCACTTTTTTCCTGTTCAATTAGCATCTTTTCATAAAATAAAATATGTCTTGCTTTCATACAATGAGTTTTTCTCTTTAAGCCCGTATCATATGCATTCGACCTGGGGGCTGACCGCCGGCGGTCAGATCATTACAACAATCTAATCGGATTCGCTGGTCGATCTCATGACCACTTCCAGATAAGTCACTCCTAAATAAACCGTTTCTCAGCGCATACGGGGCTATCTGGCAAGTCCTTGGTCATCTGAGTGGCTACCAGTTCGCAATAAGATTAGATGTTACATTGATCCCGATCGTTGGTTTAAAACGCACACCCCTGGTCGTTACGCTTATGTTTTCTCCTCTGCTTATAACACTAAGGCTTCAGTATTCATAAGTAGAGGCGGGGGCTAGGGGAGATGTGCTTATAGTATGGAACTCATAATATAAAATTGCAAAATATGTACTTTCTGTCAAAAATGGTTTTTTACATACATTGCATTATACACAATTGTTTGGATACAAAAATAAGGATCATTCGATCCCCAGCTCAGTCAGGAGCCTGTCTACGAAGGGCTTGACCTCCTCCATGACGGCATCGAGCAGCTCTTCACTCTCGATCTCAACCAGTCCCACTAGTGGATTCAGATCTGCATCTGGGCCATAGTGGAGTCGAATCTGGCTTAGGATAGCAGAAGCGGCTGACCGAACTCTGGTTCTGATCACCTCTACTCTTCGCTGTGTATCCTCAGGGAGATACTCGAGAAGTGACTCTGCTTGAGCTATAACTAGGGCATCCCAGTCTTTTTGGCTGAGATCGTCTCGAGTGGTTTCGACCACATCAGCCTTCAGAAGATGAGCCACCGCCTTCAGCTTTTCGAAGACTGAACGGCTCAGCTTTCCAATCGCCCTTGTGGAGGCTTCAATAGAATCCTAGAGGAGTTTATTATCCGCACTGAGCTGTTTTATTTGACCTGCTTGCGCTGCAACAAGGGAAAAGGTTACTCGCATATTGCTAAGACAAGTCTTCCTAGCTCAGGAGGCGACTTACCAGCAAGTTGCGATAGTCTGTTATTTTCGATCTCCTGGTTCCTCACCACTAAGAGCGAATGGAGCATCATTGTGGCCATTTCCTTGTCCTGCAATGCCACCTTCCTGTAGTAAAACAGAAGGAATGGTCGTAACCAATTTATACATCTATAAATTGAAGAATGATGATCCTTACTTGCGCAAGCTGTCTCGTTCTCTTTGTATGGTCACCATGCTCGCCGCCGTGCCACGTGACTGGGCCATCATCCGGGATAATTCCTGTGATGCAAAAAAGGAGTGAAAAATGTCCTATGTGTAATTCAGGACATTCAGAAAGGGATTCATCATACCTTCATGAATTTCTGCAAAGAAGCATCTTCCGGACTAATTGGAAGATTTCTCGAAGGCCCGGAGGTGCTTACAGCAGGGACAGTAGGAGGAAGTTCCTGCTGAGTATTGCTTCCAGTCGCCAGCGACTGCGACTGGGTCCTCGTATCTGTTTCTCCCCCCGTGGGCCGAGGGGGTGGAGCGCTCCTCACTGGGGGCTCCTGCACCAGCAGTGACTTCAACCCTTCCCAAAGCGGTTGGAGGACTGGGTGATATTTCTTTCCGACTGATGGAGGAAAAGAACAATCAAATGGTAACGATTCGTGACCATCATTTCTAATACAACCAGGATGAAGGTTCTTACCTTAATTGAAATCCCATTAGCTTTTGGGATTTCTGAGAAGGTTCTTCTTGAGCGCGGGGACGAGTATCGTCCGCCCTGATCTTACGCTTGGAAAACAAGGGCCCCTTTCCCTGTATGTCTTCCCCTATGAACATTTTTTTTTCAAGGGAAAGATAAAGGCTGCCAAGAAGGATCATTACCTGGGTAGTTGATCCCATTGGCGACGACCCATCCAAGGATCTCGCTTTCTCCTGTGATCCTGTAGCCGGTACCTCATGTGTAACCGCCGCAGGATCTTGCTCAACCACCTCCACCTCTGTCCGCGGAGGAGGAGGATTTTCCTCCCTAGGACTCGCGGTAGTCGCGGGGAGAAGCTCTTCTCCCTGTATAAACATTGACTCGTCAAAATATACAGAAGAAATTGAAGAAAGTATGACCGTAAGGAATCCTTACCGAGGTCGTCCTTTCGACTAGGGAAGCGGAGACAATCAACCCTGAAGCCTCGGGGGCTTCAGGAACTGGGAGGTCATCCACGATCCCAAGATTTTCCGCGGTTGCAGGATCTGCCATGGCCACCTCTTCGGTAGCAGTGATCTCTGCGGGGCAGCTTGGAGCATCGCCGGATGGAAGGTCCGCGATCTTCCTCCTCCTAATGACCAGAGGAACATCATCCTCTTCCTCCTCGCTCCCCTCTCCCTGTACGACGAAGAAGTGATTCCAATCTGCGCCTGGTAAAACAGAAGGGATGTGATATCTTACCGCCGTCTTTCTTGCGGTAGGAGGAATGCTCCGTGAAGACCCCTCCCCGGGATTTGGCCTGGCCTTCTTGGGGGCAGGACTCTTTGTCCTGGGTCTTTGGGAGACCTTCTTCACATTCTTCACCGTTGGCTTCCCAAGAGAGCCGACGTTCTCACTCAGGAAAGTCGTCTCAACGAACCTTCCTAGGAGCTGATTCACATTACCGATGTAATTGTTTAGCGTTGGACATGCATAAGACCTGAAAAACGGAGGCCAGATAGAGAATGTACCTTTCGGCGCTCCTGTTTAAGGTCGTCGCCGGCGTGAATTAGACTCTGTGGATGAGGCGATCCCTTAGGGCCCTCTACATCGGCATTGTAGGCCCTAAGGAGGGAGTTGGTCCGCCTCTCAATTTCGGATGAAGGCAGGACTGTTCCCAAATTCGAGTCAAAATTTGTGCAATTCAAGAATGGCAAAGCTCAGCGCCAAAGAAATAAATACCTTTACTGTAGTCCAAGGTGCTGTCCGCCATGCACCTAATCTCCCATGCCGAATGAGCCCTTTCGCGCAGAGGACTCACCCGATTCTTCACAAAATCTCGGATGACATCTCGAGCTGTCAACCCTTGATCGACCAAGTGAAGGATCACATCGGCATGCTTCAAGAGCTCCGAATTCATCGCCGGGGGAGCATCCAACTCGCTCGACTTCTCTGGTCGCGAGTTCTCAAACCACAGGCTGCTCTCGGATGGTGGAGAGCAGTAAAACCACCTTTGGTGCCACCCGTGCACAGAGTCTCGCAGGGGTGGGGAGGGATACTCCTTTTTATCCCTCAGCCAGAAGTAGATGCATCCGGCGGCGTTGGTACTCTTCGACCACGCCGAGAAGTAGAATCGCCGGAAAAGATCCACGCTGGGATACACTCCGATGAACGCCTCACAGAGATGCTGGAACACTGCAAGGATCAGCATCGCATTGGGGTGGAGGTTAATCAATTCCCACCCATAATGCTCAAGGACATCTTTGAGGAACCGACTCTCAGGGAATCAGAACCCGCAGCGCAAGTACTCCTCAAAAACCACCAACTCGCCCTCTTGGAAGGTTGGGGTTTCTTGGTCCTTCTCCGCGGGCCGCCAGTTGATGAGAAACCGCGGAGGAAGGATCTCCTCCTTCTCCAACGCCACTAGGTTCTCCTTAGAGTGGTGAATGGATCGGCTCCAGGATGCCATTTTTGGTGGAGAATCAAAGGAAAAGTTGGTGATTTTGGGAAGACAAAGGCTGAAGAAAATGAGGGTTTTGTGCGGCGGGAATGATGAAGGTTTTCGGCTGTGTGGCTTCTTTGAGAAGACATCTGCTCTTTTTATAGACCCAAGGCAGCGCATTAATGTGAGTAAACGTTTCATTTCAAACGTTCCATTGAATGCTTTATTCATTTCCCATAATGGATACTGCCTCTGGCGGACCCAATAAAGTGTTCAGGCACCGGATTTGAAACGAAAAGACTTCTTTGTTTCGGAAACTGGAAGTGCAAAAGGACTGAAAAATTTTCAGTACTTTTCAGAAGACGTTTTTCCTTTGTATGCTTTGAACATTTTTTATGGAAATGCTTTGCAACTCAATTTTTAACGTACTGGTATATGTTTAATTGGGTTATGGTTTGATCGAAACCATGTTTTAAACTAAACTTCGATTCTAATCGGAGTGACAGTCTGACCGAGTTCCAACTCTGGTCGCAATTCAGTTCTGACCGCAGCCCTAAAACTGATCGCGATATCAGGGCAGGTCGCGATGCTTTTGGAAGCATGATTCTGATCGCAGAACTAAAGTTTCCTGTGTATGAGTGGTCGCGAACATAAAGTTTATGACCATATTTTCGCACAGAAGATGTGAAGAATATTCATGAGAAATAAGAAACTTTTATTTCTTACATTCTTTACATACAAAAGGGATACAGTCGATCAAAACGTCGACTTGCTTCGAAAGAAGTTTACAAAGTTCCCCAAGGGACATGTCGTTGTCAGTAGGATCTACACTGGCAACCCCCAGGGAACTAGCAACTACCCTAAGTCTATCTACATCGTCCCTAACAACAGACGCACTATTGTCCCTAATCAAGTCAGAGAGTTCTCGCTGTTGCTGAGCGTGGTCCCTCTCTCGACGGAAATGGTGCGCCTCTTCCCGGGACTGATCAAGACATTCTGCTAGATGCAGAATCTTCGAGGCCATCTCCTCAGTCTTCTTCTCCAGGGCATTCTTCTCCTCCAGAAGAGTATGTCCGGAAGGAAGAGATGGAGCAGCAGAAGGCTGATCACTGGAGCCTCCAACCTCCTGCATTTTGCAAAAGTTAGTCGTACTAACTATAAATATCAGCAAAAGGGGAGAAGAATTATTACCTGTCCCAGTGCATAACCCGTTGATATACCCATCTTGGGAGGAGGATCATCAGATGGTGGAAGTGCAACCTTCCCATCAGAAGATTGCTTCACCAACCCAATATGGCAATCATCTGATCGAGGGATAGTCACCGCTTGCCGACCAGAATGTCGATCACCCAAAAGGATGGGAGAATTGGAGGGAAAAGGAGAGAGTTGAGAAGAATTCTTCTCTAAGGTTAAAGGCCTGATTTGCCGAGAGGCATGAACGGGGAGAGTCAAAGGAACTGAAGGAAGAAAGAAACTTGCTACATTCTTCACCTTTGTTCCACTAGAAGATCCTTCGTCAACCTTGGGTTTCTTCCTTAATGGAGACAAGTCTTCAATCGTTTGAGGCCGTTGTTCGGCAACTTCCTCTTCATCACTCTCAATCTCGATGATGTCGTGATCTGCCATCAGGAGGAGTATGTGAAAAGGAAGAAGACAGGATGACAAGAAAAGGACTTAGGCGTGGGGGGAAATCGTGAAGTTTTACAAATCCAGGAGCCTGGTATTTATAGCCGCCAGGGTGACGGTTTGCATTCCAGACGCCTCGGGTTTTGTCAAAGCATTTACAATTTTACCTCGAGATAAAAACAGTTCTACGGCGCTATCATTGCCCGTCACATAATGTCAGAACCAGTCTTGGGAAACCAACCGTTTTTCACTTAGTGCGCCACTAAGTGGAAAAATTGAAAAGTCAGGTTAAAAATCCAATGCATGGTCTTAAAATTCGAAATAAACACGTCTCTTCGTTTTCTTCGAATTTGGGGGCTAGATGACGAGGATTGTCACCCGGGTTACTTCTAATAAACTTTTGGTTCAAGACAGATTCGAACCAGACATGTATCTGGCAATTCGAACTCAAGCTATTCTGAGGGGCATCGCCATGAAGTCGCAAGCTTTGCGCAATCAGGTCGCAAGCCTCGTACGATCAGACCACACGCTTTGCGCGGTCAGAAGTTCGTATGTTATGCGCGAACAGAAGGTCGAAGATGTCGCGCGGCCAGCCGACAACCCGCGGTCAGAACATTCTCGACCAGGGTGCTTAGAGTTCATTCGGTTATCCATATAACAGGATATTCCAAAGCATCCCGAGGATTCCTCCACGTTGAAGACCAACCATAAGAGGTTAATATATGCGGTTATTCATGATTAACACGTGTTAATAACCTCCGTGGAAGTTAATAGCAGTTCTCCAAAAACCGCATCCAACCGTTTGGTGCAGTTTCTTCATATGGCACCCTTTCGACCAGTATAAAAGGGTGGCATAGAGGTCCGAGAAAGGGGGACATCCGATCCATTTGGAAGAAGACTCCTGATACAAGTGAGACATAACACATCTCAACTACGAAAAACAGCCAAGTCTACGGCCCAAATTAGATAGTTTCTTCAAGCCTCCATGGCTTTATTCTGTACGTTTACATAGAAAAAATCCTTCGCCTGTGAAGGAGTTTTCTGCTATTTCTGTAACCTTTTATCACCTATAGTGAAATCCTAACAGGACGTAGGGCTATTACTCCCACCATCGAGGGCCCGAACCTGTATAAATCTCTCTGTGCTCCTGTTTACCATTGTTCTACATACCTTCCCGGAGGGTCATCTTGAAAGGTCTCACCATCACAAATTTTGCATAAGTTCGGCTGAGGACTCCGAGTCCGAATCGTCGACACTAAAGTCTTGAGATGCACGGGAAGTAAAGAAATCAATTTTTCTAGTCGTGAGTCGGTCAAGTTTGCATTAACAATCACATGATACATCTCATCATCATCTAAGAACACATATTTCAGCAAGGAAGAAAGGGGTTTGAGTGTAGGTTTACTCACCTTTACCATACCTGCAGTGTTGGAGTCAGAGATGTTCACCTTGGATTAGGATTCCCTCTGGATGCTTGAAGAGGTCAAATTTACTGACTTGAAGAGGTACATCTTCCAGAATTCCCTCCGGATGCTTTACTAATCAATCAGCAAGTTGTGTTATGGAAAGAGGCAATACACTTATGCTTGCACCTAAGTCACAAAGAGCTCGATTGACATGTACTGTACCTATGTTGCAAAGGATGGAGAAGCTCCCTTGATCTCTCAGCTTTCCCGGCATCATATTTTGAATCAAAGCACTCCAATTCTCAGTCAAAGCAACAGTTTGTAGTTCACTTAAATCCCTCTTTTTAGTGAGTATGTCTTTTAAAAATTTTCATAAGAGAGCATTTGTCATAAGAGAGCATTTGAGTTATCATATCGGTAAAAGGCATAGTGACATTTAGTTTCTTCAATATTTCCAAGAATTTTTTGAATTGTTTATTGAGATTTGCTTAAACATATCATCTAGGGAAAGGTGGAGTTGGATTATAAACGTGTGTTACCTGATTATCTGCACTTTCTGCTTCCTTTGGTGTGGTGTTTTTACCTCCATCCTCCACCGGTTGTGTGGTGCTTTGTTGTTTGCGCTACTTATAAGTGGTGGTTTGATGGGTAGTGTTCATTTTGCTAGATTTGTTCCACTCTGTAGAATTATTGTATTTGTATCAAGAGAGTTAGAACAAGAAATAGCATTTATTTGTTCAGAATCACAAGAATTAATAGGTTGAGAAGGAAGAAAATTAGCATTTTTTGGTGTAGGGTTTGCCACTTGTGAGATTTGAGTCTCGAGCATGCAGATATGTGTTGATATAGAGTACATCTTTTGGTTTATAGACGTCTTTAACTTCTCTTGATTTGCTAGAAAATTTTCTAATATGCGCTCCATGTTCGACTGCTCAAGTTGTTGTTGATGTGGTGGTTGGTACGGCAGCTGCTTTTCTTATTGGTACGATGGCCTTTGTGCTTGGTAGGCAGGGTTTTGTTGGTGGAGTTGTTGTTCTCCAAAACTTTGTTGTTGATGTTAAGATTACTGATTTTGTCCTGACCAAGTGAAGTTTTGGTGGTTTCACCATCCTAGGTTAAAAGGGTTCAGAATAGAGATACCTTGTTGTTGTTGTGCACCCTGAAAAGTGTTCACTGCTCCAAAGATTGAATAATTGGCATTTATTGCCATAGTGGCTCTGTATGCCGCATAGTTCACATACAAGTGTAATAGCATTCACAGAAGATTTAGTTGACAATTAAAGAATTTTCAATTTATCAGTGAGAAAAGCTACCTACTCAGCTAACATTGTTGGTTTGAGCAGCTCATTCAGTTCCCCATTGAGAGTAGTTTTGAGTTATGCCTATGATTAGATTGTATACTTCATCTACACTTTTGTTCATCAAAGTGCCACCAGCTGTGGTGCCTACAACCATTCGTGCGCTGTAGTTCAAACTGCTATAAAACTCTGAACCACAAGCCACTTCTCCAGTTCGTTATGTGGACATGTGATCACCAAGTCCTTGTACCATTCCCAAGCATCATAAAAGGTTTCCCCTACCTGCTAAGCAAAAAATGCAATCTGGTTGTGAATATGAACAGTTTTAGCAGGACGGAAAAACTTACTAAGAAAGGCGCACAAGAGTTCGTCCCATGTGGTGATTGACACAAGAGGAAGAGTGTATAACCATGCCCTCGCCTTCTCTCGCAGCTGGAAGGGAAAGAGCCTCTAGCGAAGCGCGTCCTGTGTCACTCCATGAATTTTGAAAGTATTGCTATGATCAAGACACATATTAATATGTAAAGTTGGATCTTTAGTGGGGAAACCACTAAATTGATTTCGTTGTACCACATTCAAAAGTGCAAGTTTGATTTCAAAATTGTACAATTCTATTATCGGTCTAAGAATACCTGACTACAATCCTATGGTGAGCAGGGTTGCATAATCCTTTAACTTCTTTTGGTCCATCATTATTGGGTGTTTGTTGTTTTTTGCAATGTTTTGTTGTGAATTCTCCACCAATCTTACATGTCTTGCCTCGTACCATCGTTGGCGAACAGACTTGACAGGTTTGTTGTCTGAGTTATCCAATGTGCACTACCTTCCTTAAAGGTTAGTGGTGCACAAATAGAAGAAAAAAGAAAAAGAAAAATCGAAGCAAAGATTGAGAAGTGATATTGATATCGATCAGCAAAATTAGCCTAAAAAGATGAATTACTATTGTCCCCCGGCAACAACTCCAAAAACTTTGACACACCAAAGAGGAACCATTTGAGTAATACCTAAGCGAATGGTTGAACGTTGACCACTTGATGAGGACATCACCAACACAGATATGAACGCCGCTCCGTCCACTCCTCCCACTTCGTCGCCCGAAGACCATGGAGAACATCAAGTCGGCATGAACCCACATGTCAAGCCTTTCAAGCCATCTACACTAAAGGTCCAGCATACGACAACGCTCCAAGACGAGCCCAAGAAGAAGCCCAAGTTGTCCACACTCCAAGAAAAGCCCAACATGAAGCCCAAATCATCCGCGAGCCCGATTCGGCCATCCAGGAGCATGCCAACTTCAAACGGACGTCCAGGCCACGTACGGAGTCCGTTTGGGGTGAATGAGCACTTTATGGAGAAGCCCACGACACCACATTTCCAATGGATCTGGCTCCACTGCCAAATTCCGTCTTGATCTCCCGCAATCGATGAAACAATTCGCGGACTGATTGTGCCAGGTGCTGTGCCACCTCTACTTTGGGCCCAAGGCCCATGTATCCCTAGGGTTACGTGGGGGTGGGTTCTCTGGCCGGTGGCCTACCTCTGGCCCCCATAGTCCTGCTACATATGGCCACCACCCCCTATCCTTTTGGGTGGGTTTTGCTTAGATTATACTACTTAGATAGTTTTCGCCGTTCATCGGTTTGTGGAACCCCAACTCGTACTCTCATTGGTAATTGGCAATATTCAGATTGCGTCTACCGTGTTCTTGCTTGTGTTCTCAATTTGCATGCAGGGATAAGCCTTATTGGTGAGGTCAACCGTGTCTTGGCAGGGTCGATAACCAACAAAGCCGTGGTGAGCGATTGCAGGGGTTCGAATCAGTTCTGATTGGAAGCCGGATCATCAACGTCGAGTTCTCCATCAATCAATTTACCTCTACCTATCGGAAGATCGGGACACTATGCACATTAGTTGGTATCAGAGCGAAGGTTGCCTAATAGGTAACACTGTATCCCCTCTTTGTTTAGATTTATTATGTTCTTCGTCCTAGAGTCCAGAAAATTTGCCCTATAAAAAAAATTGTTTACGTTGTCCAAACCCTAGCCATTAATCTTGCATTGTTCTTGTCAGTTTACATCTTTAAATTTTTGTTCATCGTTGTCGAGTGCTGGTTTTAGTTCTAGTTTTGGTCTGGTTTCCGTTTTGCATCTAGTAGTTGACTCAAAATCCATCTTGTTTCCTCGTCGCGTCCAAATTGCAATCTGTTGCTGTCCAGTTCGTTGTTTTCATCATATCTTTCTCATACAAACTCGGATTTTCATGCTCTTATGCTTTCTGGAATCGTAGTGAGAAATCCCACAAAAAGTTAGTTGTGGAAATTTTCAAATTCGTCCGTCTTCAGGACGTTTAATTTTGGGCATACCCATCTTGTTTCCTCGTCGCGTCCAAATTCCAATCTGCTACTGTCCAGTTCATTGTTTTCATCATATATAACTCATATGAACTCGGATTTTCATGTTCTTGTACTTTATGGAATTGTAGCATGAAATCCCACAAAAAGTTAGTTGTGGACATTTTCAAATTCGGCCATCTTCGGGATGCTTAATTTTGGGCAATCTCGAGTCCAATTCAGATTTGAATTGTTCAATCCGAGACAGCTTCGGTAAAATTCCCAACTCCATTTTTTACGTTCTTGTACTTGTTGGAAAGATAAAAAGATCCTCTACAATTTTTCTGTTGGGTAGATCTTTAGATTCAGAGCTGTTGGAGTGCGAATTTGCCGAACAATGTTTCTGTTTCGTTGTACAGTTGCAAAAGAAAGAGGCAAGTGCAAAAAATACAAAAGCCGCACTATTTATTAAAAAAGGAAATAAAAAAATCAAGTGCAAAAAAAAATCATAAAAGAAAAATATGTGTAGCAAAGAGGAGAATTTTCAATGGCGCATCTTGGGTTCTAGTCCTTTGTGATTCTAGTTGCTTGCTTGAGCTAAATCTGAGTTTAGGCTAGTTCCAACACTTTGACTATTACTTTGGACTAATTTTCAACTTTGCATTACTGATATTGAATTATTATTACACATATATTAGCCTTCCGAGCTCCACTTTCTTCCAACTCAGTTATAGGTTTACCTTGCAATCGCCTTACTCACGCTCGTCACGGTATCACGAACCAGCCAGCCACCGGTTGCACCCCTACTGCCTTGGTAAGAACACTTATAAGAGCGTGGTGAGATGCTTGAAAGTGTGTGATTTTCCCCTCCACAACCTAGTAGTTGATAGTGATAATATTCTGGTGTTGTCTTCTATTTTCTACTAACAATGACAGGTGATACATCTGATGGAGATGAGTGTATTACAAAAGGAGAGCTCATGAAACTCCTAAGTGAACAACACAATGCCATTAATGAGCACCTTAATAGAAAGCTTGAAGATACTACAGCTACCATGAACAACTTGCGACGAGACATGGCGACACTCATCGATAGCTTGGCCACACTCACTACACGCATTGAAAGAATGGAAAAAAATCAGCCACCTAACAACGGTGCCAACCGGGGGGAAGTGCGCGATGCAGCACAAGATAATGAGGTGTCCATTGCAAGAGATGATGATGATGCTCGGCGAGACCGCGATGCCGACCCTGCACTCGCCGCTGCCCAACATGCACGTCAACAACTCCACTTGAATTACAACCGTCAAGGTATGGGAGGTAATATTTTTAATCACTGCAATGGTCGTGTTCATGATGATCCTTTTGCTAAAGTTAAATTTACCATACCATCTTTCTCTGGTGTATATGATGCTGAAGTTTATCTAGATTGGGATATGACAGTTGAACAAAAATTTAACTCCCATTTAGTCCCCGAGGTACATGGAGTTAGACAAGCTACTAGTGAGTTCAAAGATTGTTGGGGGAAATCTCCGCCCGATCAAACCCGGTGATTAGCCCCGGGGACAAAGGCCCTGGTGACCCCGTCCCGGGCGCCACCTTTTGCCCGGGGAAAGAGCCCCGATGACCCCGTCCCGGGCTCTGCCTTTTGCCCAGGGACAAAGGTCCCGGTGACCCCGTCCCGGGCACCGCCTTTAGCCTGGGGACAAGGGCCCCGGTGACCCCGTCTCGGGCGGGGGTCACGTGAGGAGCGCCTCAGGAATCGGCGAGGACACTTGTCAAGCATCGGGCTTCCTTGGCTAGTAAAAGGACGCTGGTGCCCTCCAATCCAACAGCTGCAACGGGGGTAGTCTAGTCTTTTTGCATCTTTTGGGCCTATATATGCCCTTGTATCCCTCTCCTGTAACTGAGGACAATTCATTTGCATCAAAACACAAAAACCAATAGGCGTGCTCTGGAGCACTCTCTCCTCAAGAGAACTCCCCCAACCAACTCAAGTCGGGAGCACGTCGACAGGACTAGGGTCTCCACTGAGACCTGAACCCGTATAATTCCTCGTGTCATTCTTTGTGCTTGCACGATGGGAGGGGACCGGTCATGCGGTCAGCTCGCGTCATCTTTTCTTCGCTAGGAACCTCCACTAAACCTGCCGGGGTATTCACAATACCACGACAGTTGGTGCCATCTGTGGGGATCTTGTGACGAATCGCCATGGCTCCTCCAAGAACGAGGGCTCGCGCCCTACCCGGTGACGCTGGTCCCAGTGACCCAGTGCCACCCCCTCGAGACACAACTGCCCCGGCGCTTCCGGCCGGACGCGGCCAAACCCAAGTACCACCTCTAACCCTTCTGGCTATTTCCACTGGACTGACCTCCGGGCCCAGCCTAGTGACCGCGGACGGCTCGGCGGGGACTAGCCTCCCCCCGACGGCACCCTCGGTTTCCCGAGACACCTTGCTCAAAGCTCTTGTAGAGGACCAACTCCGCACCCAGCGCTCCATGGATGAGCTACTCCACGTTTTGGAGCAGTCGCCGGCCCCGTCTATCCGCTGCAGTTCCCGTTCATGGGGGCCATGCCCCCGTTTATGGTACACCTAGTGGCCCCTCCGATCCCCGGAGGCCCGGTCGCTCCCGGGACCTACGACCCCACCAGGGGCTACATCCCCCGGTGGGTCCGTCGTCCGGAGCCTTCCCAGTGCAAGGAGCCTTCCCGATGTCAGGGGCTTACCTTATGCTCGGGGCCTTCGCCATGCCAGGGGTCACCCCGCACTGGGAGTTTTCCCCGCACAGGGAGCCGGTCCTTCCCTGCCGGTTGCGTTTACCGCGTCAAAGGCGATCCGCGGAACGGCTCCCATGCCGCCGCGGGACCTCCCCCGTGAGGGACCCCCCTCTCCGGTTCCGGACGTCGCTCTGGGGGCCTATCCAGCGGCGGATTTTGCCCGCACCCCAGTAGTACCTTCCAAGCCGATAATCGCCGCGCACGAGCTCCCTCCTCCCCCGAGGCCGCCCCCGAGGGCACCCCCGGCGGATCAAGTCCGCTTTACTCAGGAGGAGGTTGAGCAAATGCGTACCACGAAGTCTGGAGAGGCTCCCTCACACTACCGGACGGAGCTCCCCCCGGCTCGCAGTCGTAGTGAGCCGCGCTCCCGTCCCAGTCGGGGGAAGAGACCCACAACCATTGCTGGGGTAGTGCTTGGAGGAAGCACCACTGCAGCTACTCTAACAGTAGTAGAGGGCACTGTCTCGTCCACCCTCGTTTCCTTCATGGGGGCTTGCGGCATCTCAACCCTTCTCTCCTCGAGCTCCTGGTGCTTGGGAGGTGGACTAGTTGCATGCTATTGCCCCCTCTTCCTCTTCTTCTCTTGAGCTCAGCTGGAACATCATTCGCCCTAGGGACCCTAGCACCCAAGCTAGGAGACGACTTTCACCCATGTTCAAAGAAGGGGATGGAGATGAAGAGGAGGATTCCATCACCAAGGTCTGGCACTTCCTCACCAAGGAAAGCTAGTGTAGTCTCCTCAGATGAAGGCGACCCCCGTTCTGGAGTCGCCGCCTCAACCGTTTGTGGCACCGCTCCAGAATTTTGTGCAGGAGAAGCTGAAGCTTCACCTGTGACAAGAGACTATAGCACCCTTAGAGCGCCGCCTGCGCTCTTTTGCTTCTTCTCCATGGCAGAGGGTTGGGATGTGGTCCCCGACCGTTTCCTCTTCCCCTTGGGGGGTCAAGCCCTTTCCACCAGGAGGGAGGGAGCCGTCATTGCCGCTACCATCGCCACCGTCCTCCACAATAGGGGCCACCACAAAGCTCAAATTTTCCCACTCCTCCTTGGTGCAAGCCAACAACAAATCCCCCTCGTCAGAGGTGCTGAACGCCTCTCGTTCTCGAAGGACGTCCTCTGGCGCAGCGTGAATCACCTTGGAGTGAGGGAGATTCTGGGTCTTCTTCTCGGACAATGGTTGAGGACCTAGAAGCTCCTTTACACACTCCACCGCCATTTTGTAGGGGAGCATGATGGGGTTGGCGAGGTGCAGGCTCCAGCGGTCGATGATCTTAGCCGCCAGCTTGGGATGTCTTGCAGGGGGCTCACGCGGAGCTCAGTGTACTCCACTGCGACATCCCACGTGGTGAGCCTCGGCAACACCAGATTCTTCATCTCGATGGTGGTAACCTCCCCTCTAGCGCTCAGGAGCACATTTTTAGTGCTCCGATCGTAGGATCGCATCACCTCCAGGCTGAATGTGAGCGCGTTCATGAAAGCGGCCTCACATAGAACCACATCTTCCTCCATGGACCTAGGGCTGTGCAAATTTGTACCGAACCAAAAAAATCAAACCAAAAAAACCAAACTGAATTGAAAATAGCGATTTTTTGGTATTTGGTATCCGGTTCGGTAGGCCAGTTTAGCCATATTCGGTACTCGGTTCAATTTGGTAAAAAACTGAAAAAATCAAGAAAAAACTTATTTACACATTTGCCTGGCCCATTTCCACAGTTCGGCCGCCTTCACGGGCTTCACATCGTGCCTGCAGCCATCGTCTCAATTCGTCCCTATTTCACTATTTGGCTACTTCCTAAATTCTAACCCTAACTCCCCTCCTCCTCGTGCCGTCCCCGTCCGCGCCACCTCCTCCTCCCCGTGTGGCCTCCTCTGGCCTCCACCCGTCCGTTGCCTCCTCGTCCTCCCCGTCGTCCCCGAGTCCCCGTGCCGCCTCCCCAAGGCCTGAGCGGTCGAGCCGCCTCCCACTCCCAGATCTGCCGCCTCCCCCGTGCCACCTCCTACTCTGGCCTCCACCGCCTCATCCTCCTCCCCCTCGTGAGGCCATGCCTCCTTGAGCTCCCCGTGCCTCCTCAACGCCTCCCTGACCCTGGGGCCCGAGTCCCCGTACCTCCAGCCTCTGCCGCCTCCTCCGGCCTCTACCACCTCCTCCTCTTCCCCGTACTGCCTCCTCCGACCTCCGCCGGCCTCCTCCCCATGCGATAGACCCCCAGGCTAGCAGAGTCAACTACAAGATTGTGCAATGTAAGACTCTCAGTCACTCTCAGTCATTCGTTTTGTTTCGTGAATAAAGAATTTCGATGAGATCATGAGACTCTCAGCTCATAGGTTCCTGAAATGGCACTGGACAAAATTGATAGTACTTACACTAGTTTTATTTTCCATTTTAGATGTCTGAAGTAGATGATATCCAAAGCATTGATGGATCACTAGGCAATGATGAAATAATCGTAGCTGGGGGTAATGCACCTTTGAATAATAGAAGAAGACAAATGAGCCACAGAGCAGAAATATGGAACCACTACACAGTACTAGAAGGTGAGAAGAAGGCTGCATGCAAGCATTGTTCAAGAGTACTTGCATGTGATTCAACTAAGAATGGTACTTCATCACTAATCTCTCATGCAAAAATTTGTAAAAAGCATCCCAATAGAAATAAGGGCAGCAAGCAAACTTTACTAAATTTGCAATCTAGTGTAGATGGAAGTAGTTCTCTTTCTAATTGGCAATACAATCCTAAAGAGATTAGGGAAGGACTTGCTCACATGATAATTATTAATGAGCTGTCGTTGAGTTTTCCAGAACGTGAAGGTTTTAAATAGTTCATATCAAAAGTTTGTCCTTGTTTTCATGTTCCATCTAGGTGGACAACACAAAGAGATATTGTTCGACTTTATGAAAATAAGAAAGCTATGTTAAAAAAGTTTTTCAATGATTCTTGTCAAAGAGTTGCCTCACCACAGACACATGGACTTCTTCAAGACTTCAAAATTATATGTGTCTAACAGCAGATTTCATTGATAATGGGTGGAAACTAAACAAAAAATCCTTAGCTTTTGTTTAGTAAACACTCACAAAGGAGAATACATCAGTAAAGCAATAGAGAAATGCTCGATTGAATGGGCAACTGTAAATGTGTTTACTATCACTATCGATAATGCTAGTGCAAATGATGCTGCTGTAGGCCTCATGAGGAGAGCTTTGAATAATTGGGGAGGTAGTGTTGCACAAGGCAAATATCTTCACATGAGGTCTGTAGCTCATATTATTAATCTTCTGGTTCAAGATGGGGTGAAGAAGATGTCTAATTCCATCTCCCGTGTTCGTAATGTTGTAAGATATGTGAGAAGCTCCACTTCAAGAATGAATAATTTTAAGCAATGTGTTGAATTCACTAAGATAGAAAGTAAGGCATTTGTATGTCTTGATGTGTGCACTAGATGAAATTCAACATACCTTATGTTAGAATCGGCTCAAAAATTCAAGAAGACATTTGACAGGTTTGCACTCCAAGACACTTATTACATGTCAGAGGTGGGTGATGATGGACCTCCACAAAATCAAGATTGGGACAATGCTCGTCATTTTGCACAATTTCTGAAACATTTTTATGATCTCACACTTTGTGTTTCGGGCACTTAGTATGTCACTTCCAACATTTTCTTTAAAGAGATTGCTGCTGTGAATATTTTGTTGCAAGATTGGTGCGATATTCCAGATGAAAACTTATCTGAAATGGCTATTAAGATGAAGGAGAAGTATGATAAGTATTGGGGGGATCCTGAGAAGATGAACATGTTGATATTTGTTGCTGCTATTTTTGATCCTAGGTATAACAAATTTGTTATTTTTCCTTCTATTTAAGGATATATAGTCCAGCTAAATTTTTCTTGTTTTCCTCAATGCAAGGTACAAACTATCTGATTACGTGAAGTTTACAATTTTAGAGATGTATGGTCCAATCAAAGGAGATCAAGTATGGATAAAGGTAAACAATGCATTTCGTTCTCTTTTTGAAAAAATACAAGAGCATGTATGCCCAAGGTGGAAGCCAAAGTGATAAACAACAAGGAGCACTAAATTCTAGTTCTAAACCTCAAGTAAATACATCAAATTTGATAAGGTCTTTATACAATAAGAAAATGAAAGTTTCTTGTGAAGCCGGTGCGTATAGCAAAACTGAATTAGAAAAGTATGTTGGTGAAGATACAGAAGAAGATCGGGAAGATTTTGACATTTTTGCTTGGTGGAAATGTAACTCTCCTCGTTTTCCTATACTTCCATGCATGGCTCATGATGTGTTAGCAATTCCTATATCAACAGTTGCTTCTAAGTTAGCTTTTAGTACTAGCTGCCGTGTTCTTAATGATTTTAGAAGCGTGTTGACACCGTTTACGGTGCAATGCTTGTTATGTGCACAAGATTGGATACCTCGTTCCTGTCACATCAATGTTGAAGAGGATTTAGTTGAATTAACTCGTTTTGAAGAAGGTGCTAAATTATAACTATTGTGTTTCAATTTCATGTCACAACAGTTAAATTGTTTCACCTTGTGATTATCATATTTTTGTGTCATGCAAGCTTGGTAAGTCCCCAATTAGAATATGTTGCAATAAGTATTTACTCATGTGACCAACAATGAGCTGGTAAATTATTTTAAGCTTGACTGCACATTACATTGGTGATTTGATATGCATTTTTAACATTATAATTTGTTCTTACTAACGAGGATTATCACCCGAACTAGTTTGATTAACACACATTAGGTTCAGGTCAGGTTCGAATCTAATATGTGTCTATGAGTTTTAAATGGCCACTATGATCTCAGACGACCAGTCTTCTATATACTAGGAGAGTGTGGGCACAAAGGAAGATTTGTGATCACAGCCCTTGTGCAATCACAAGGCCGTAGACAGTACGCGGTCAGGAGGCTACAGATAGTGCGCGGTCAGAGGCTGCAGACGATGCGCGGTCAGGAGGTCGATGACTACATGCGACCAAGACGATTCGAGGGTGTTTAAGTCTTTTACAAACACATCTCCAGGATCAAGATAACTTCTCCCACATATGAAGACAACTGCCAAGAGGTTAATATGTGCGGTTACCCACTAACTACACGTGTTAAACCTGCGTAGGAGAAGAGGAGCGGTTACAAAAACTGCACAGTAACAATCGTCCAAAACCGCTTCGTGTTGGCGCCCTTTTGTTCAGTATAAAAAGGTGGTCAATGCACGATCTAAGGGATGGTTAAGCATACAAGCATTACCATGAGTCCGACTAACCTGAAAACTTAGATATAGTTAGTTAGACATCAATATAGGAGAGATCTTCTCCTGTGACCATCTCTTCCCCCCTCTTGTAAACACTTTTTCTCATATAGTGAAATCATAACAGGACGTAGGGCTATAACTCCCACCATCGAGGGCCCGAACCTGTATAAATGCTCTCATGCCCATACAGATATTACTCATCCTACCTTCCCGGAGAAGCGCCCTGAAAGGGCTCGCGACTCACAAATTTGTATAAGATCGACTGAGGACCCAGAGTCCAAATCATCGACAGCTGGCACCTACCGTGGGGCCTTTTCTCAAGGTGTTTTCCCTTCATCCGGAGGTTTGGTGAGCCATGTCTAGGGCATATAACTCCGAGAATGACTTCGATCTCGACGATTATGCCCACATACGAATGCCTTCGCCTAGTGATCCCGTTCCAATGGAAGAGATCGATTGCGAAGACATTCCGAAGGAACGTCAGGAGGACACGTCTTCCCCTACTCAGGTCATGTCCATCGATCAGGGGATGGAAGAGACAGGTCCAGAACTTGATGTCAGTTCCACCGTATGGAAAATCAAGTCTCGGTCACCATGCGTCCCCGTCAGGGACCAGGATGGCAGTAACCAAGAACTCAGCCTGGGGAGGTTTGATCCTGACAACCTCCACTCTCTCTTTGATTTCGTGTCCGACTCAGAACAAACAGAGATGTTCTCACCTTCTGCATCTTCGCTCCCCAGAGAATTTGCTGCCTTGTCGGAGGAAACTCCCAATCAACGGATTGCTAGGGAAGAACAGGAGCACAGACAAAAGGAGGAACAGGAATGTAAGCAAAAGGAGGATCAGGACCATGAGTGACGAGATAACGAACTCCGCAGAACAGCCCTAGAGGCTTTGCAAAATGCGCAGTCTCATTATGACACTGCCCCTAGTTCCTCCCGTCGCCCACATGGTCGCAGGTGCGACCAGACGCCTTATTTACCACTAGAATATTCACTGGCGGACGAAGAAACAATGACACCTGGCGCACCAAAGAGAAGTACGCATGGTTGACTTCGATCTATCACGGAAGTCTTGCGTAATTTTCCTCCTACCCTCACAAACGCAGAAAAACCGGCTTTTGCTAGGATCCTAACGGAGAAGCTGGATGAGGTCGCATCTGATGCAACCCCTATAGCTTCCTCCCGGTCTATGATACATTCCCATGAAAAGGAGTATTCCTACTCCAGTCATGGTAGGCGTAATCGACTACCGTCCGGATCACTTCGGCACGACAAATCCAGACGCGTGGGAAGTGTAGGATCGAGAATGCCGACTAGAGAGGGGGTGAATAGGAGGCTCTAAAACTTTTCAATTAAAAACAACTTTTGCAAAGAATAAGAGCAAAAACAATATAGCATAAATAAAAGAAAGAGAGAAGACAAACACAAGATTTTTTTCTGAGGTCTCGGAGACACGCCCGGTCTCCACTACTCCTCGTTGAAGCACTCAAATGAATAAGTCTTGCTTCAATATCCACGAAGGATATTTCTCACTATTGGTTGCTCTTTGTCCACTCCGGAAAGGTGAGCACCGATGCCTTTTACAATCACGCCGAGCCTCTTCAACAATCTCCGAACAGAAGAGGTCAACGGTGTTGGATCAGGATGTCGACTAGAGGGGGAGGGGGTGAATAGGAGACTTTTAAAATTTGTTTTTGCAAATGAAAAATTCAGATAAAGCAAGTAACAGTAAAAGATAAGAGATTGAAACCGATATATCCCGAGGTATCGGAGACACGCCCAGTCTCCACTAGTCCTCGTTGAAGCACTCAGTCCTTGAGTATAGCTTCAGTATCCACACAGGACACTATCTACTAAGGTTGCTCCTTGTCCCCTCCGGAAAGGCGAGCACCAAGCCTTTTACAAGTTATCGCGTCTCTCCGACAATCTCCGATCTGGAGAGATCAGCGATTTCCGCCTTCGAACCGTCTAGGTGAGGGCGCTCACCAAGAGTAATAAGAAGCAAGGTCTACTCTAGACCTCCAATGCACACCGAGAAAAATATCTAGAAATGGGAATGCAAGAACAATATGCTCGATGTGGCTAAAACTCTCACGACTCGATCAAAAGATCAAGTTTTAAGTAAAACGAAGAAGCACTAGTGAGAAAGTAAGAAAGGCTGTGTTGCTGTGTTTTCTTGTGTTGAAACAGTAGCTCAACACCTCTATTTATAGCCTTCGTGGTCAAAAGAGCCGTTTGCGCTCGAGCTGAAAAATAGTAACTAAGACTGACAGTCAGTCTCACAAACTGACAGTCAGTCTAGTGTATCACCAGAAAGAGTAAAAATAGGATCACAACAGCTCAAACGTTGTGGACTAAAACGGTAAAAAGAAACAGTCCAAACTGACAGTCAGTTACAAAGACTGACAGTCAGTGTCCACAATGTCAACAGTGAAAAGCAACGGCTAAAAACTTTATAACCGTTGAAGCAGATAACAACAAAAATTTACTGCCCAAACTGACAGTCAGTGTATCAAACTGACAGTCAGTCTCACAGAGAAAAACAGAATTAAAAACCAACTAAAAAAAACTCTCTGTGGTCGAAACCCACACTGACAGTCAGTATACTCATACTGACAGTCAGTTTAGTACAAAAAAATCTGAAACAGACAAACATGCTCTCTGGAGATTTGTCAGTTTGCACTAACTGACATTCATACTGACAGTCAGTTTCCAACACTGACAGTCAGTCTAGTACAACAAAAATCAGCTCAATAAAAACATACTCTCTGGAGATTAGTCAGTTTATCAAACTGACATTCATACTGACAGTCAGTTACAAAGACTGACAGTCAGTCTGGATAAAAACAGAGAAAACTCAAAATCCAGAGATCTGATTCAAATGATTTCAGTTTTGTTTTGAAGATATTTTCGAGAAGAACATTTTTGACAACAGCAACAAAAATTAGATCTTTTCAGATCTTTCTCGAGAAGTAAAAACCTCAACTGTTGACAAAATTCAATACATCAAAACAAATTGTCGAAAAACCACAGATAATGATATGCGTGCATTGACCTAGATTTTTCTCGGTATGATTGGAGATGTAGAGAGAACTTGTGTCCCCTCTTTATAGTACGGTTTAAACTAAGAATAAAATCCTTAAACCGATCGATCTTCATGCACCCTGAGATCGGTAAACCTAGAACTACAACATACCTCGATGCATCAGTTTAGTCCAGCAAAAACAATTTCTTTTTGCGTCTTCTTATGCTTAAATTGAACTTCAACATCTTGATTACCAGCCCTCGCTTTTTGTGCGGTTGTCTGAAATCTGTAACACTAACTCAAACACATAGTTAGTCCAAAAATACTTATTATCATCAACCATCAAAACACATCAGGGTTAGGCATGAAAGGCCTAGATGCAACAATCTCCCCCTTTTTGATGATTGATGACAACAAGTTAATAAACTAATACCAACTAATACTCCCCCTGATTTTGTGCAAAAATCTCCCCCTGAAAGTGTGCACATCCCTCAAGATGTATCAGAGCATATCATAGCATAAGAGAGAGAACCACAAATTATGTCAGAGCACATTGATATCTCATACAACTGTAAGAACAAATCTCATCGCATCATCGCATCAAAAAATTTCATAGAAAAGAAACATATCATAATCATATCACAAAATAACATCATCAACATATCATATCATCCATCTAAACAAAATATCATCATAACATCATCCATCTAAACTATCATAACATCATCCATCTAAACTATCATAACATCATCCATCTAAACAAAATATCATAACATCATCCATCTCTCCCCCTTTGGCATCAAGCACAAAAAGGGAGGCCTAACATGAGAAACTAAACCTAATCTACTCCTGGTCATCTGAGTCGCCTAGAATCTCAGTGCCTCCAGAAGCTGTAGGAGACGCGGAAGGTACGACGGCGGGAGATGCAGGTCCTGCTGGAACTGGAGCGGTGCCGGCAGATGATGCTGGTGAAGAAACTGCAGGTCGTGCCCTCTTGCGAGGAGCAAGGGAAGCAGATGCCATCGCAGCATCAGGAGCTGGAAGTCGCTGCAGTATCTGCTGAAGGATCTCCTGCTGAGCGGCCAAGGTACTCTGGATCACCTGCTGTGTCTGAATGACCTGGTCAAGAGACACCTGCAGAGATGCAAGAGAGGAAGCTGTGCGGGAGCTGCTAGAAGGGGCAGGAGCAGAGGCAGAAGCTGGAGCTGCAGTCGCGTCCTCAGAATCCTCATCATCATCAGAGGCTGAGGAGGGAGCACTAGGAGCTAGAGGACGAGTGCCCAGACGACGATCAGCCTGGCCAGGGGGATAGAAGGCCAAAAGCTGATGAGGTCGAGGAAGAGCGGTGTCTACTGCTCGAATGTGGAGCAGTAGTGCCATGATGTATGGGGCATACACCAGGCGACGACGAGGAGAGAGAAGAACGTGCTGAAGCTCACTAATGATGAGATCAGCGATGTCGAAGGGCTCCTCTCGAAAGATCGAGATGAGAGCATGGAGAGTGATGTAGGTGACCCTGGCGCGGTCACCTGTAATCGGAAGAAGAGTGAGGCGAAGAATCTTCAGCGCCAGGTCAACATCGCGGCGCATGCCGGCAATGTGACGAACCTGGAAGGCGCCGGAGTAGAGCATAGCGACCTCACGATGCTCAAGATCAGGTAAAGTATGGAGCTGGCGCCCTGAAGCAGGACGAACCAGTCCTAAAGCGGCCTCAAGCTGCTCCTTTGTGACCGTGTATACCTGGAGGCCGGTCATAAAGGTCAGTGAGTCACGCTGAGAAGAAATGTGGAGGGTGGCATAGAACTGCCTAATGGGCTCCTCTGCCCAGGTCAAAGAAGAATCAGAGACTAAGTCTCGGATCCCTACAGAGGCAAAAGCATCAGAAAGAGAAGCGATGCCAGTGCGAGAAACTATCGTCTGCCAAGAGACAGAACGATGAATGAAGAAGGGCATGTGAGAGTAGATGCTCTCAAACATGTCGAACTGAGTGATGGTGTAGAAGGTGGTACGTGGCGAGGCATCCGTGCCAGAAGGACGAGGAGATAGATAGGGGTTCGGCTGACGAAGAGTCCGAAGCCGACTAGTGTTCCACCGCGAATAGTTCACGGGGACACGCTCTGGAGAGGGGGAACGCCGAGCCCCAGAGGACTGGCCCGAAGACCTGCTGCTGGACGCAACAGTCTTGCGTCGAGCAACGCGGCGATGAGGCTGATCAGACATAGTGGATAGCTAAAGGAATGCAAGGATGAACAAGGGTGGAGAAAACAAAAGTTTCTGTTTTCAGGGTTCAGACTGACAGTCAGTCTTATGAACTGACAGTCAGTTCGAACCTGATGCTGACAGTCAGTATGAGAGACTGACTGTCAGTTCCAACCTAGAACCGGCGAACGGAGAAATGACGAGGTTTTTTGTGGGGATTTGAGAGAGAGTGATGAAGATAGAGTGCTATAGCAGATCAAGGACATAAAAAATAAAAGCAATTTCGGATTAGTAGAAAGAAAAGAAGGAATTAAAGAGAGAAAGAAAGAAAAACAAAGAAGAGGAAGAAGAAGAAGAAGAAGAAAAGAGAGAGAGCTCACGGCGGGAGAAGGATGACGACGGCGACGGCGACAGTGACGAGGAGGAGGAGCAACGGCGACGGCGACGGCGACGGCGACGGCGAAGAAAAAAGAAAACGGCGGCCGAAGAAGATAAAAAGAAAAGCTCGGTTTAGGGTTTTAAGGACTCAAACTGACAGTCAGTTTCACAAACTGACTGTCAGTCTAGTCACTTAATTTCAAAAGCTGACAGTCAGTGTGGTACACTGAATGTCAGTTCAATAAAATCAAGTGCTGAGACTGACAGTCAGTGTTTAATACTGACAGTCAGTGTGAGACTTCAAAACGACCAGAACCCTACGACCAAGAAACAACACTATACTGACTGTCAGTTATAAAAACTGACTGTCAATTATGACTTCGACCAGGAGAGAGCTCTAAGGGAGAAAATATTTTAATAATAATATATATATAGATGTATATTATACTTCATTAATCAAGATAAGCAATCAATAGTATGATGAAGTTAATAGAAATATCACTTTATCAACTAGCATTTGAAACATCTATAATATTTAGTTCACCTCTAAGAAAGCAAAACCTGGATTCATCTAGTGGTTTGGTGAAGATATCTGCTAGTTGAAGATCTGTTCTTACATGACTAAGATCAATATCTCCTTTTGCCACATGATCTCTTATGAAATGGTGCCGTATTTCAATATGCTTAGTTCTAGAATGTTGAACAGGATTATTAGCAATTTTAATGGCACTTTCATTATCACACAGAAGTGGCACTTTATCAAATTTAATTCCATAATCCAAAAATGTCTGTTTCATCCATAATAATTGAGCACAACAACTACCTGCAGACACGTATTCAGCTTCAGCTGTTGAGAGAGCAACTGAGTTTTGCTTCCTAGATGACCATGATACTAATGATCTCCCCAACAGCTGACAGCTACCAGATGTGCTCTTTCGATCAATCTTACACCCAGCATAATCAGAATCAGAATACCCAATTAATTCAAAATTTGCATTTTTAGGGTACCAAAGGCCTAAACTGGGATAACATTTTAAATACCTAAGGATTCTTTTAAGAGCAGTTAAATGACATTCCTTAGGTTCTGACTGAAATCTAGCACATAAACACACACTAAACATGATATCAGGCCTAGATGCTGTAAGATATAAAAGACTACCAATCATAGACCTATAGAGTTTAGAATCTACTGATTTTGAATTTCTGTCCATGTCAAGGTGTCCATTTGTAGCCATGGGGGTCTTGATAGCCTTAGCTTCTTCCATCCCAAAGCGCTTGAGCAGGTCCTTCATGTACTTAGTTTGACTCACGAACGTACCGTTCTTGAGTTGCTTGATTTGAAGTCCAAGGAAGAAGCTCAGCTCACCAATCATGGACATCTCGAACTCCCTATACATCATATCTCCAAATTCTTGACAAAAATATTCATTAGTAGATCCAAAAATTATGTCATCCACATAAATTTGGCAAATAAATAAATCATCATCTATTTTCTTGGTGAACAGAGTTGTGTCAACCTTTCCAGTTTTAAAACCTTTAGAAAGAAGAAAATCTCTAAGGCGTTCATACCAAGCTCGAGGAGCTTGTTTGAGGCCATACAGAGCTTTCGTGAGTTTAAAAACATGGTTTGGAAATTTTAGATCTTCAAACCCGGGAGATTGCTCTACAAATACAAGTTCTGAAATTTCACCATTTAGAAAAGCACTTTTAACATCCATTTGAAAAAGTTTAATGTTAAAATGAGAAGCATAAGCAAGAAGAATTCTAATTGCTTCAAGTCTCGCCACAGGAGCAAAAGTTTCACTAAAATCTAAACCTTCGACTTGAGTGAAACCTTGAGCAACAAGACGAGCCTTGTTTCTAATTACTAGTCCATTTTCATCTTGCTTATTTCTGAAAACCCATTTTGTTCCAATGACATTATGATCCTTAGGTCTTTCTACTAAGTTCCAGACTTTATTTCTAGTAAAGTTATTTAGTTCATCATGCATAGCATTTACCCAGTCAGGATCATCTAGAGCTTCACTAACACATGTTGGTTCTAAAGAAGAAACAAATGAATGATGTTCACAAAAAGAAGCAATATGAGATCGAGTTAGAACACCCTTACTAATATCACCCAGAACTTGGTTCAAAGGGTGATCCTTGATAATTGTTCTATGCTGGCTTGGCGCTTCTTCTTGTGCTGCTTCTTCTGCAGCAGACTCAGCTTGCACAGAAGGTTCAGGTTGTTCATTGTAGTCTTCACTTCCATCTTCATCAACTTCCTCAGCTTCTTCAATGGTAAGATTTTTCAAAGGTTCTTGAATTTCACCTGAAGTGTCATGAACAGCTTGCTCTTCTTGCGAGTTATTAGTTTCATCAAACTCAGTATCGCAAGATTCCTCAATACAACCTGACGTTTTGTTAAAAACACGATAGGCTTTGCTAGTGGTAGAATAACCAACTAGAAAACCCTCATCAACTTTTCTTTGAAATTTTCCACCAAAGTTTCTTTTTCTTAAGATGTAACATTTACAACCAAAAACACGAAAATATGAAATATTTGGTTTTCTTCCAAAAAGAAGTTCGTAAGGTGTCAAGTTCAAAAGAGGATGCAAATAGAGTCGATTAATAGAATAGCAAGCTGTGTGAACTGCTTCTGCCCAGAAGCGAATAGGAGTATTATACTCACATAACATGGTTCTTGCCATCTCTATTAATGTTCGATTTTTCCTTTCAACAACTCCATTTTGCTGTGGAGTATAGGATGTGGAAAATTCATGTTTGATTCCAAGAGAGTCGCAAAAATCAAATAAAGTTGAATTAACGAACTCTCCACCATGATCACTACGGATTTTCTTGATGGACAATTCGAATTCATTAAAAACACATTTTGCAAAACTTTTGAAAACATCGGGGGTTTCAGATTTTTGAGAAATAAAGAAAACCCAAGTAAAACGAGTGAAATCATCAACAATAACCAAGCAATAACTATTTCCCCCAATACTTTGAAACTCTGAAGGACCAAATAAATCCAAATGCAAAAGTTCCAAAGGTTTGCTTGTAGAAAGTATTCGCTTAGTTGGATGTGTGGTAGCTATTTGCTTGCCTGCTTGACAAGCGCTACAAGGTTTATCCTTTTCAAAGACCACATCCTTTAAGCCAATAACTAAATCACGTTTGAAAAGCTTTTTAAGTTGATGCATTCCAACATGAGCAAGTCTCCGATGCCATAACCATCCTTTAGATGTTTGTGAGACAGGACATGTTGTAAGAGATGCATCTTTTGAAGAGAAATCAACTAGATATAAATTTTCATGACGAAAACCTTTAAAAATCAAAGAATTGTCTTTTAAATTTTCAACCAAAACTTCATTTGGATAAAAGATACAGCGGAAACCAAGATCACAAATTTGTGCAACTGAAAGCAAATTAAAATTTAAAGATTCAACCAAAAGAACATTTGAAATTGTTAAATCATTTGAAATGGCAACTTTACCCAAACCTGTCACACTTCCTTGACGATTATTTCCAAAGGTGATCTTTTGATGTTCGTCGGAATTGTCTTTTATTGTGGTGAACAGTTTGGCATTTCCGGTCATGTGCTTGGAGCATCCACTATCAAGCACCCAATGACGTCCACCATTTTTGTAGTTTACCTGCAAAAGAATTTAAGTTGATTTTGGTACCCAAACACTTCTGGGTCCTTTAATATTAGCGATCAAAGTTTTGGGCACCCAAATAGATTTTTTTCTTTTGTTCATCATTGGTGCACCAACATATTTTGCAATAGCATAACCTTTCTTTGACCGTTTTAGCATGTAACAAGCATCAAAATATGCAGATGTCATAAGAGGGCATGAATCATGTGAATGACCTACTTCATGGCATTTATGACAAAACAGGTTACATGCTTTTGTAGAAACAGTTCTAATTTTTATCTTTTTATCTTTATTAGGAAAATATCCTAGACCTTCTTTTCTAAAGGTGCATCTTTGACTACCTAAAATTAGGTCAAGAGATATTTTACCTTTATAGCTATTTTCTAACCCTTTTTCTAATTTTTTAACTTGAGATTTAAGTTTAATATTTTCACAGAGAGTGGATTCATTTGAAGCGCATGGTGTATCTAGTTGAAAATTATCAATATCATTACAAGAAGTACCAATGCTAGCTTTACAAGACAAATTTGAGACATCTTTCATAAGAGCATTTTCATAAGATTCCTTTAATTCAGAGTGTTGATTATAAAGAGTTGAAAATTCTTCCTTAAGGGTCTTATATTTTCTTTTAGTTTTGCCATAGGCCTCATTAATTTCATTTAGCATTTCAACTAGATCATCATAGGAGGGATCAAAAGAAGTTACCTTTTCATTCCTTTTTGCCATAAGGCAAACTGGAGAGCTTGATGAATTTTTGAGGGCAATTCCGGCTAATTTCTTTGTACATCTCTCATCATCAGAGTCGGAGTCGGAATTCTCACCTCCAGACATCCATTCGCCAAAGCATGCCTTTTTAGGAGTGTTAAACTTCTTCTTGAAGTTCTTCTTCTTTTTATCCGTAGATTTGTTCTTGTTCGGACATCTTGATGCTATATGTCCTTTTTCATGACATTCATAGCATATCACATCTTTGAAGTTTGTTGGTCTTGAACCTTTTGGACGAGTGTCGATGCTCACTCCCTTCTTGTGTAACCTGCGAAGAAGACGTTGAGTATTTCTTACCAAGAGAGCCAAGTCTTCATCAGAGGAACCTTCACTTGTGCCGTCCTTAGAATTTGCTTTGAAAGCCTCCGTCTTTTTCTTTGTATCAGAGGTTTCGTTCAGTTCCTTCTTCTCCTTTTTGTGCATTTCATGGGTAATCAAATTTCCATAGAGATCAGTAGGTGAAGTTGTAGAAAGATCGGAGTTTGTCAAAACTGTTACAAGAGTGTCAAAGCTTTCTGGGAGAGCTCGAAGCATTTTTCTGACAATTTCCAGATCAGTAAAGATAACACCAAGACCTTTAAGTTCATTCACAATATTATTCAATCTAGTAAACATGGAATCAACAGATTCAGAAGAAGACATTTTGAAAGTTTCATACTTTTGTCTAACCATTAAAAGTTTAGCCTCTTTTACTTTAGTAGTTCCTTCATATATTTCCTCTAAAGTTTTCCAAACTTTGTGAGCAGTATTCAAGTTGCTTACACGATTAAATTCATTTAGAGATAAACCAGTAAATAAAGCATTTAAAGCACGAGCATTCAGATGTTGTTTTCTCTTATCATCTTCAGTATAGCTTTCCGGATCATCCGGAGGAGAAAAACCAACTTTAACAATCAACCAGACATCCAATCCCATGGCTTCTAGAAATACAGACATACGCACTTTCCAGTAGGGATAGTTAGTCCCATCAAAGATAGGCGCACGGCTAGTATGACCCAGATTAAAGCCATCAGTAGACGACATCCTCTCTCTAAGCGGTGAAGCTTATAAATGAGAGACCAATGCTCTGATACCACGTGTTGGATCAGGATGTCGACTAGAGGGGGAGGGGGTGAATAGGAGACTTTTAAAATTTGTTTTTGCAAATGAAAAATTCAGATAAAGCAAGTAACAGTAAAAGATAAGAGATTGAAACCGATATATCCCGAGGTATCGGAGACACGCCCAGTCTCCACTAGTCCTCGTTGAAGCACTCAGTCCTTGAGTATAGCTTCAGTATCCACACAGGACACTATCTACTAAGGTTGCTCCTTGTCCCCTCCGGAAAGGCGAGCACCAAGCCTTTTACAAGTTATCGCGTCTCTCCGACAATCTCCGATCTGGAGAGATCAGCGATTTCCGCCTTCGAACCGTCTAGGTGAGGGCGCTCACCAAGAGTAATAAGAAGCAAGGTCTACTCTAGACCTCCAATGCACACCGAGAAAAATATCTAGAAATGGGAATGCAAGAACAATATGCTCGATGTGGCTAAAACTCTCACGACTCGATCAAAAGATCAAGTTTTAAGTAAAACGAAGAAGCACTAGTGAGAAAGTAAGAAAGGCTGTGTTGCTGTGTTTTCTTGTGTTGAAACAGTAGCTCAACACCTCTATTTATAGCCTTCGTGGTCAAAAGAGCCGTTTGCGCTCGAGCTGAAAAATAGTAACTAAGACTGACAGTCAGTCTAGTGTATCACCAGAAAGAGTAAAAATAGGATCACAACAGCTCGAACGTTGTGGACTAAAACGGTAAAAAGAAACAGTCCAAACTGACAGTCAGTTACAAAGACTGACAGTCAGTGTCCACAATGTCAACAGTGAAAAGCAACGGCTAAAAACTTTATAACCGTTGAAGCAGATAACAACAAAAATTTACTGCCCAAACTGACAGTCAGTGTATCAAACTGACAGTCAGTCTCACAGAGAAAAACAGAATTAAAAACCAACTAAAAAAAACTCTCTGTGGTCGAAACCCACACTGACAGTCAGTATACTCATACTGACAGTCAGTTTAGTACAAAAAAATCTGAGACAGAAAAACATGCTCTCTGGAGATTTGTCAGTTTGCACTAACTGACATTCATACTGACAGTCAGTTTCCAACACTGACAGTCAGTCTAGTACAACAAAAATCAGCTCAATAAAAACATACTCTCTGGAGATTAGTCAGTTTATCAAACTGACATTCATACTGACAGTCAGTTACAAAGACTGACAGTCAGTCTGGATAAAAACAGAGAAAACTCAAAATCCAGAGATCTGATTCAAATGATTTCAGTTTTGTTTTGAAGATATTTTCGAGAAGAACATTTTTGACAACAGCAACAAAAATTAGATCTTTTCAGATCTTTCTCGAGAAGTAAAAACCTCAACTGTTGACAAAATTCAATACATCAAAACAAATTGTTGAAAAACCACAGATAATGATATGCGTGCATTGACCTAGATTTTTCTCGGTATGATTGGAGATGTAGAGAGAACTTGTGTCCCCTCTTTATAGTACGGTTTAAACTAAGAATAAAATCCTTAAACCGATTGATCTTCATGCACCCTAAGATCGGTAAACCTAGAACTACAACATACCTCGATGCATCAGTTTAGTCCAGCAAAAACAATTTCTTTTTGCGTCTTCTTATGCTTAAATTGAACTTCAACATCTTGATTACCAGCCCTCGCTTTTTGTGCGGTTGTCTGAAATCTGTAACACTAACTCAAACACATAGTTAGTCCAAAAATACTTATTATCATCAACCATCAAAACACATCAGGGTTAGGCATGAAAGGCCTAGATGCAACAAACGGCCACGCCACCAAACCGTCTAGGTGAGGGCGTTCACCAAGAGTAATAAGCTGCAAGGTCTCTTCTAGACCTCCAACAAATACCGAGAAACTTCTAAGGATGCAAATGATGCAAATGAATGCTCTCAGAAGATCTCTCTCAATCACACTAAATGATACTTGATCAATAGATCAAGATTTTAGCACTTGGGCTCAAGTGTATATAAAATATATCTCTTGGTTCTTTAGAAAAACTACTCAAAAATTGTTTATAAACAATAATCAAAATCTGCCCAAAAGTGTTTATAAAACTAATCAGAAATGTGAACAGAACCTTCTCAAAAATCTGTTCAAACACTGTTTAAAAACTGCACAAAATGGTTTTAAAAACTGCTCAAAAACAATAGAAAAAATCTGCTCAAAAGTGTTTAAAAAACTGCTCAAAAAACAATAGCAAAAATCTGCCCAAAAGTGTTTATAAAAAAACTGATCAAAAACTGCTCAAAGACTCCTCAAAAGTGTATAGAAAATATAGCTCGAGATGTGTATGAGAATGTGGCTCAAGGATGATGTAAATATTGCTCAAAACACCTGTATTTATAGCCCAACCTCTCAGCTAGCCGTTGTGGTCGAAAAGGAAAGAAATCAGGCCAGCTAACAGCCAGCTTCGACCTCTAACGGTTAGTAAATAGCCGTTGGAACCTCTGGTCGAATGAATAGTATTACTGGTCGAATGAACAGTAACTGATCGAATGAACAGTACATGAATAGTGTCTGGTCAAATGAACAGTACCTGGTCAAAAAAAAGCACTCGGATGACCAATTTCAGTTCCTCTTTGAGATTCTTGACGAAGATTGAATGAATGCGAATGCAACATATGACCTAAGAGTTTCTCAGTTTATGTCGGAACTAAAAAAGATTTTGCCACCCCACTTAATAGTACGGTTTAAACAAAAAAAAGAATTTCCTATAAAACCGATCAAACTCCAAACTCCAAGACCAGTACAATAAACAAGCACTTACCTTAGATCTTTCCTGCTTCCTTCTTGGCGACCTTGTGCTTGCGATCTTGGTTCGCGATCTCGGGTGACCTTGGGTGACACTACGACCTCGCGCTTTGCGACCTTGGCTTGTGACCTTGCGACCTGGGCTCACGACCCTGCGACCTGTCATTTATCATCAAAATCAAGATTAAGGGCCTAGAACAACAGGAAGTTCTCGTGATCGAGATCGAATTCCTGTGCATTCTTGTCTGGGACCACGTGGCGCGTCCCCATCATGTGAAATCACTCGTGGCCAGGCTGGGAACCGCGAAACTCTCCACAGTCCCTATGTTGGCTGTAAAGCTTTCTCGCCAAGCCTCCGTGCGGTCTTCTAGCAGGATAAGTTCAAGCCAGGGGCTATTGCACTACTACAGAAATACTATTCACTATCGGTTAAAAATCCACTCTACTATCAGTTCTCTTACCGATAGTGATCGACACGATAGTAGAAACGCAGCACACTTCTATCGGTTCAAAAACCGTTAGTAAAACATCTACATTCCCAACGTTCACTAATCGCTATCGACTATTTCTTCTATCGGTTCGGATTTAAACCGATAGTATTGTTTACGTTTTTTCTATTGGCTCGTATATAAACCGATAGTATTGTGTAGGTTTTTTCTATCGGCTAGGATCTAAACCGATAGTAATGTGTATGTTTTTTTCTATCGGCTGGGATCTAAACCGATAGTATTGTGTAGACACAGTTAGTACTGGAAACTTTATTCTATCGGTTGTTGTATATGAACCCTATAGTATTGTATAGACATAGTTAGTACTGGAAACTTTATTCTATCGGTTGTTGTAAATGAACTGATAGTAATGGAATATTTATTCTATCGGTTGTAGTATAACCGATAGTACTGTGTAGTTTTTCCTATCGGTTATGTACTCGACACGGTTAGTACTGGAATCTTGCACATATACATACAGCAATACAGAGATACATTGGATCATTCACAAATACACCAATATTTACAAATATACACCAATATTCACATATTGAATTTGTTCACAAATACACTAATACAGTAATATACACATGCATTGGACAGATTGAATTTATTCACATATTGATCGAGTTTATTCACAAATACATCAATGAATCTATTCACATATTGAGTTTATTCACAAATATAGCAATCAACACATTCAATATATATTACACAAGTCAGTTACTATCGATCGTTGATAGCCACTTCTTCCATGACATATTGAGCCCAAATTGTTCGCAGCTCCTTCAATTGACCCAACTCATATTGCTCTTTCAACATGGCGCTCTGCATATATGCGTGTATGAAGTTAGGATCGTACGTCACATCCAATTAAAGTTCGACTTTGAGTCAGGAAAAATGGTTACCTTAGGGAATTGGGCAAAATTTCTCCTGATCAGGTCATACATGAATCTCATGACATAGAAGCCACATTCCCACGATTGTGGCTGCTGATGGCACTGGAAAAATTACATATGCAAAGACATAAACCCACATTAACTCGAAAGAACTAATTAAGCTTAAATTAAAAGACTCATCATGAGTACTTCCATCCGTATTAATTACCTCATATTCTTTCCAAGAAATTGTTGTGCCCTTCGACGCGTCATGCCTCCCTCCAGCACTAGCATAATTTTTGAAAGCCCTGTATTTAATTTAGCATTGCCAGTTAATATGTTATCATTAATTAGCTAGTCAGAGAAAAATTTAAAACAACTATGTTACTTACGCATCTATGTGCCATGTGAGGGTGAAAACATGCGCCACCTTGTCGCTCATCGAATCGAGGTAATAGACCTCATTCATCCATGGGCAAATGATGGCGAGGACCCAGTGGCCCCTACATTGCATATACAAGTGAACCGTTTCACACATATGTTAGGCGTAACATACAAGAATGAGTTAAATTAGTAGGAAATGCACTAAACTTTGGTGGTACGGCGCAAGGATGAACTCTCGGTCTTGCTGCGCTAGTAGTGCCCTTGATATGTATTCCTCCGCATGTTCTTGGTCATGCTCTAGCATCGTGAGGCTTATTTTCTCTGGGTCGAAGAAACCCACCTTGTCACATGCCCTCATCGACGCCAGCCTATACATGCACCTGGATGCAAAGTAGACATTAGTAAGTAGTGCATACAAAGTGATTAGATTTATGAAACGAACTGTGATAACTTCAGACAATAGCAAACTCACAGGACTCCAGTCCGTATGATAGACATATCAAGCTCCCGCCAGTTGAGGAGGTCGAACAAATCCTCGTGGGCCACCGATATGCTCCCGGCCTCACGGTGAAAATGACCTGGCCTGAAGTAAATTAAGAAGTTGAGGTGGCGCCTAGACCGAGTCAGGTGCCACTCGTGGAGACTTCTGGTTATTTGATCCATATTGCGCAGAAGGTACTCCGACACGAGTGGGGACCCGTTCTTGAACGTACCCGGCTGGCATTGTTTGGCCTTGCCTTTGGCCTTACCCTTGCCTTTGGCCTTGCCCTTGCCATTGGGCGGGGAGTGAGTGTATACCTTCGAAGGTTGGGGTGTGGTGCCGCCGGCCTCATTTGATGGCGAAGGGTTTGAGGCCGTCGGAGGAGGCATGGGGGCCGAAGGAGTTCGCTCATGCGTTGTGGCGGAGGTGGTGTCCTTAGGAAGTGAGCTGGTATCCATCGTCCACTTTAAGTACAAACGCATAAGTTAGATTTTGCAAATTGAGTATATTAACTGAGTTGTAAGCTAGAATGGCTAGGGTTTACCTCCTATAGTCTAGCACCCTTCTTGGGCCACTGTATGTACGAGCCCAATGCCTCGCCAATTGTCCGCATTTCGTCCGTTGGGACGGGCAACGGAAAAGAGCTATAGCCCGGGAGAGCCATGTCCACCTGTACCTTTGTGAATCCAGGCTCCAGAGGTACGCAGTGGATCCGGACATCCTCCCAAGACTGGTATACGACCCCGTTTGCAACCACTACAGGTTTGTCGCCTATGTTGATCGATAGGCTACAGCTCTCCGGCTTCTGCAATTTGCAACAATTATAACAGGTTAGAGAAACAATTCTAACGTAACGGGAGTGGCATCAACCGAACTGCATATATAGCTCAAGAGTTGCAATACCTCGATCAGGTCCACCGGATCCACGTGAACCTTCGAGCCGCAACTACTCGGCCTGGCAGCGTCGACCTCGGCAGCTGGATCTAAACCCTTGGACTGCACAACTCGGCTGAGGCGTTCATACTTCTCGTTCATTTGAACGAACAAGTCCGCGAATTGTGCGGTCACATCTGCCCGTATCTTCTGAGATAGCTCCACTTCCCTTTCCTTCCAGCTGCCAGCCTTCTTCGCCTTTTGCCCGGGCTCCGAGAAGCCTTCCTTCCATGGCACCACAGCCCCCACGGTTCGCGTCCGCCTTGGATGCTCCTTGTTCCCTAGAGCCCGGGTAAGGATGTCGTTCTCCCTATGGGGAGTGAACAATCCCTCGGTCGCCTCCTTCGAGCAAGAGATCTGTTACATTGAAAGCTCTCCATTGTGAGGAAGAAATATATACAAACTTGTGCGCACACTAGTGATCATAGTTTTTTCTACCACACTCTATGATTCCAACCAGGAAGTTAGCCAACTTACGAGTCGTTGCACGACCTCGACGTCCCTGGGGTTTGGGAACGCCACAGTCCCCGTGGCCGTCACGGTCCCTCTGGCCAGCCACCAGAGCTTCCATCGCTGATCGCGGATCTCGGAGAGTGATAGGTCAGGGGAGTCGACGAAATTCGACGCCTCGTCTTCAGCCTTGTTCCATTGCTCCTCCTTCCCCGCATAGCCGCGAGAGCCGAGCCGGTGTGAGTGGTCGTTCCTCCTCTGGATTGCCTTGTTCTTCTCGCTGAGGGCCTTCGTACCAGAAACAAGAAAATTAATGCACCGCTGCTTATTGCATACAATGGTGTAACCAAGCAAAGGACCCATACATACCTTAAACTCAGGAGTCCCCTTCTGTTGGGCGAATTGCTCCCACCTCCTCCGTTATGAAGGGGTACTTCTCGCATGGAGATTTGCCTTTAGCGAGGAAGGTACTGACGAGGACGCTCTTGAAGGTTTTCCACGTGTTGTTCATGTCCTTCAAGCAAGCTATCTTGGGACCATCGTCGGGGATGTTCCACTTGGCCTGTTTCAAATGGTGCATATAAGCAAGACTTACCTAATCTCTGGGATAAACCAAGGGAATGTGATTACTCAAGAGTTCAGTGATTTTGATTAATTTTACCTTCACTTCCGCCCACAGCCTATCCCTCTCGTCGGCCTTGACGTCCTTCCAGCTATGGACGGTGATCTTCACCCTTTCCTTCGCCAACAAGCCAACATAGGCAGCATAGTGGCCGGTGTTCTTCCCGATCGGTCTCCCGAACTGATTGAACTCACATGAAAGATCCGCGCGTTTGGCCAAACGACCCAACATCGTCGCGCCTCGCGCCTTCCTCTTGCGCTAGGACGAGGCAGCGCCATCTACGTTCGCCCTCGCCGAATCACTACTATCAGCCGAGGAAGATGCCGACATGGCTTTACCTAAAATTCCATGAACAGACCATCAATTGATATGAAGAAAGGTACATGACAAAGTTCATAACTAAAATTGTTGTGCCCTACGCTAGTCTCTCTGCATGAACATAAAGTCTGTTAAAATTTAAATGAACAAAAATTTCAGATGAACATTAGAAAATGGGAAGTAATTAACAGAAAATTCAGATTAGCAGTGCAAACTATGACATACTCTATTTCCTATCGGTTTTCCAAGCAAAACCGATAGTAATCAAGTTTGTATTCAGGAAAATTTAAAAGATTAGCAGTGCAAACTATGCTAGTCTCTCTGCATGAACATAAAGTTTTTTAAAATTTAAATGAACCAAAATTTCAGATGAACATTAGAAAATGGGAAGTAATTAACAGAAAATTCAGATTAGCAGTGCAAACTATGACATACTCTATTTCCTATCGGTTTTTTAAGTAAAACCGATAGTAATCAAGTTTGTAATCAGGAAAATTTAAAATATTAGCAGTGCAAACTATGCTAGTCTCTCTGCAGGAACATAAAGTCTGTTAAAATTTAAATGAACCAAAATTTCAGAGGAACATTAGAAAATGGGAAGTAACTAACAGAAAATTCAGATTAGTAGTGCAAACTATGACATACTCTATTTCCTATCGGTTTTTCAAGGAAAACCGATAGTAATCAAGTTTGTATTCAGTAAAATTTAAAAGATTAGCAGTGCAAACTATGCTAATCTCTCTGCAGGAACATAAAGTATGTTAAAATTTAAATGAACCAAAATTTCAGATGAACATTAGAAAATGGGAAGTAATTAACAGAAAATTCAGATTAGCAGTGCAAACTATGATATACTCTATTTCCTATCGGTTTTCCAAGTAAAACCGATAGTAATCAAGTTTGTATTCAGTAAAATATATAAGATTAGCAGTGCAAACTATGCTAGTCTCTCTGCAGGAACATAAAGTCTGCTAAAATTTAAATGAACCAAAATTTCAGATGAAAATTAGAAAATGGGAAATAACTAACAGAAAATTCAGTTTAAGGTATTTACTATCGGTTATAAATAAGAAACCGATAGTGGACTACACTATATGACAAATTGCTAGCGATTTTCATCAATTCTGTCATTCTCATAGCTATCAAGTTTGTAGTTCATGAATTTTACTCTAGTTTTATATTTGTAATCCATTGAACCACATATGAACCATTGCATACAAATTTAAGCAAATGACGCGAGCGATTTGCTCAAGAACACTTACAGTCGTTCGTGGAGTAGCCGGAGGCGGTGGCGCAATGCAGTGGCCGGAGGCGGTGGAGAACCAGATTGCGATCGGCAATGGTGGCGCAGAGGAGCGAAGAAGCGAACGTCGGGGAAGCTAGGGTTTTCCGCGCGTGAGTATTTGGAATGTGATCAGTTGCACTGGAGGGAAAATCGTGCGAGGTTATAACCTAATATATGAATCTTTACTATCGGTTCATAACCAACAACCGATGGTAAATACAATGTAAGTTAGGGTTTGAAGTGTTGGCATTGTTCACTATCGATTTTATTATTACTAACCGATAGTAAATTTAAGAACATGTAAGTTAGGGTTTGAAATGTTGGCATTGTTCACTATCGGTTTTATTATTCCAAACCGATAGTAAACTAAGAACAGGGGATCATAACACAGTATAAATCATTATCGGTTATGAACAATAAACCGATAGTAGAGTTTAATTTCATATCGGTTTGGCAGTTGAAATCGATAGTAAAATACAATGTTATTGACCCTAAAGGATTTCCCTTAGAACAATTACAGATGATCTCAGTACATCATTTTGCATTGTATTTTACTATCGGTTTTATGACAATAAACCGATAGTATATGTTAATTTCATATCGGTTTGGAAGTAGAAACTGATAGTAGAATACTGTTAAATTGATCTAAAGGGATTTCCTGAGAACAATTACAGATGGGTCTCAGTACATCATTTTGCACTTGTAAAGACACCTAAAACCCCATGCAAATGACTTCCAATAATTTTGAAATAAATTAACAGTAAAGACCAATTATGGAATGTAAATTTGCAGTTTTCATATTGATTTGTGAAAAGAATCAATAATTGCTCAAATCAAGTATATACTCCAATTGAAATGAAAATTTGCATAAATGATTCTCAATACATCACGTATGTTTTCCCAAAGAATTTTTGAAAAATGATTTGAAGAATTCTTCGATTAAAGATCCAAGTAATATACGTCACTTACATATTGCAAATTAGTCAAGAATGGTTGTCCACCCATAATCCTTCTTCGTGGTCGTCTCGCAGGTAACTTGTTTCGTCAATATCTTCGGTAGGGACAGATTGAAGAATTCCATCTAAAAATGGAGGTAGTTCGTCGAACTGATCGTACTCTTCTTAATCCACAACGTCTTCGACCCCAACAATACGTCTCTTACTGTGAAGGACAACGTGCAACTTTGGGTTGGCCGGGTCAACAATGTAGAACACCTGTGTGGCTTGCTCAGCAAGTATAAATGGATCATCTTGGTGTGCGACTCTACTGAGATCGACGAGAGTAAACCCATAATTGTCGACTTTAACACCTCGAGGGATTTCGATCCATTGGCATCGAAACAGAGGAATCTTAAGTAATACATAATCGAGCTCCCATATTTCCTCAATAACACCGTAATATGAGTCGAGTGCCCTTACTGCCCTGGCATCCTCCGAAATAGCAAGTAGTGTCACTCCACTACATTGCATAGTACTCTTCTCGTCCTGAGTTCTTGTGTAAAATGAATAGCCGTTGATGTCATACCCCTGCCAAGTCCCTACAGTAAATCTAGGCCTTCTGGCCAACCATGTAACAACTTCATCTATGTCGCCCTCAGTTTGCAGGACTCTATTTTCGATCCACCCAGCAAACTTCCTATTATGTTCTCTGGTGACCCAAATCTCTGGCTTCGAGGGATTCTGTTTTTGTAACATTTCCTTGTGCTCGTGTATGTATGGCTCCACCCCCGTCATGTGCTGTAAGACCCAAAAATGGGCTTTTGCATATAGATCACTAGAGGGGACGACTGCTTTAAATCCAATCGTTCCAATTCCCTAAAGCCTGCCCTCATGCCGGGACGTAGGAACGCCAATTGGGTCAACCCCGGCCATATAGTTGGTGCAAAATTCGATCACCTCCTCGGCGGCATAACCTTCAATGATACTGCCCTCAGGCCGATGTCGATTCCTTACATATCCCTTCAAGATACCCATAAATCTCTCAAATGGACACATGTAGCGCAGGAACACGGGTCCACAAAACTTAATTTCTCTGACAAGGTGAATAATTAGATGAACCATAACATCAAAAAAGGAAGGAGGGAAATACATCTCCAGCTGACAAAGAGTGGTGGTCACATCGCGTTGCAAATCGTCCAGTCCATCCAGATCAATTACCTGCAAAGACACAGTTGCAGCAAATATTCAGATCCAAAAAATCTGACAAGTTCCACGAATGGAGCTAATTAACTTGCTAGGAGTACACGCTTATGTACCTTGCCAGATATTGTGTTGAAGAAATAACATAGCTTTGTAATTGTCTCTCTGACTTTGACTGAGAGAATGCCTCTGATAGCAATGGGAAGCATTTGTGACATTAGTACATGACAATCATGGGACTTCATACCAACCAGTTTCAAGTCTTTCATGGACACAAGTTTTTTCAAGTTCGCAGAATACCCGCATGGAACTTTGACACCATGTAGGCACTGACAGAGTTCTGTTTTTTCTCTTTTTGACAAAGTATAGCAGGCCGGTGGGAGGTATGTCCGCTTTCCCTTCTCCAACGGTGCAAGCTCAGTCCTTATGCCCATGTGGAGCATGTCACGGCGAACGTTGATGCCATCTTTCGTCTTTCCTAGAATGTTCAACAACAAACCAGTCAAACTGTCACAAACATTTTTCTCTACGTGCATGACATCAATGCAATGTCGAACTTGTAAGTGCTCCCAATATGGCAAATCCCAAAGAATCGATCTCTTCTTCCAAACATTTTTTCCTGGAGGTTTAGAACATTTACCGAACTCAACTTTGATGTCCTTCACGCGCAAGTAAAGCTCCTTACCAGTCACAAACATTGGGGCTGATCCTTTCTCAGGCTTCCCATTGAATGACTTCCTCTTCTTACGGTAGGCGTGATGCATCGGAAGGAATCTGCGGTGACCCATGTACACTGTTTTTCTGCAGTTCGATAACCACATGCTTTTAGTTTCATCCAGGCAAATAGGACAAGCCTTGCCTCCTTTCGTACTATACCCCGACAAATTTTCATAGGCCGGGAAATCATTTATGGTGCAAAATATCATGGCCCGCAACATGAAATTCTCTCGCTTATGTGCATCCCACACCCGCACCCCTTCGCTCCACAATTTATGTAAGTCCTCGACTAACGGTGATAGAAACACGTCAATATCATTCCTGGGTTGTCTGGGTCCTGAAATTAGTAACGACATCATGATGTACTTGCGCTTCATACATAACCAAGGAGGAAGATTGTAGATGCATAAAAGAACCGGCCAAGTGCTATGTCGACTGCTCATATTTCCGTGTGGATTCATACCATCAGTACTCAGCCCAAACCTTATATTCCTCACTTCGCCGCCAAACTCACCGAATGTTCTGTTAATGTTTCTCCATTGAATGGAATCAGCTGGATGTCTTAGTTTTCCGTCTTGTTTCCGACCTTCAACATGCCAACGCAAGTACTTCGCATCTTTCAGATTTGCAAACAGCCGTTTCAATCTAGAAATCACAGGCAAATACCACACAGTTTTGGCCGGAGGCCCTTTCTTTACCTCATCACATCCATTGTGATAAATTATGTCCCCGTGCTTATACCGCGATGCGCCGCATCTTGGACAAACATGCAAATCCTCGTACTCGTTACAGTACAGAACACAATCATTTGGGCATGCTTGTATTCTTTCGATTTCCATTCCCAACGGACACAATAGTTTTTTGGCCTGGTAAACCGATCTTGGCAACTCATTTCCCTCTGGAAGCATGTCCGCTAACAGATCCAATAGAGCCGTGAAACTCTTATCGCTCCAACCGTTGCTTGCCTTCAAGTTATATAATCTCAACACAGAAGACAACTTTGTAAATTTTGCACATCCGGGGAACAAAGGCTTCTCAGAATCAACAATTAATTTCTCAAATTTAGCTAAATCGTTTTCGCTGTAGTCTTCTTCTACATCACGTAACATTTCATCTAAATTGTCGTCATCTACATGGACTTCCGAATGAACATTACCAATGTTCTGATCATGATCATCATTACTGCAATCCACTTCCGGGTGCTGCTGACTGGTAACGGTGCTCGTTTTCTCAAGATCTTCACCATGCCATATCCAACGGGTATAGCGTGCATTAAAACCATGACGAATCAAATGACTCCTAATCTGATCAGAGTTGCCGAACCTTTTTAAGTTCATACAATCTATACAAGGACAATGCATATCTTTCTCTCCCTTCTTCGCCTTTTCTTGCTCAGTAAATTTAATAAACCCATTCACACCCTCCAAATACTCAACAGTAGTACGTTTTATTCCATACATCCAATATTCTCGGTCCATCTACAATTATTTCACAAAATTGACAAATTGAAATAAATAATTAATGACTCAGGGCATGCATATATGTGTGTTCAGCTGCTTAATTACATTAAATGGATTTGCATATATGAAACCTTAATTAACTTGATGCATTAATTGGAAGAGCCAGCTAGCTAGCTGCTTAACTTCAGCAAGCTATAGCTAGCTAGCCAACCTAGCCTTCTAGCTAGTTTGGAGCTACATGTATCTAGTTTAACGAATTGCAAGTAGAGAGAGAGAGGGAGAGTCTGAAAGAGTGATCGAGAGAGAGAGAGAGAGAGGTGATGAGAAGATGACAATACCGAGGGGGATGGAATTATGATCAACCTCTCAGCTAGCTTCTCCATATCACCCTAGCTTGGAGCGTGGATGCACATACGGTAGAAATGATTCCAACATGTAGAACGCAGAGCAGGGGTCGACCTAATTAAGTTGTACAATTTTACTATCGGTTCAAAAACACAAACCGATAGTAAAATAAGATCCCCACTGTCATAACAATTAGTTTATACGACGTCATTTTACTATCGGTTTGTTCTATATAACCGGTAGTAAACTTTACTATATTATATCGGTTAGTTCAGTAAAAACCGATAGTAAAAAGTCAGTAATTTCACTATCAGTTACGCAAGAAAAACCGATAGTACTATTTAATATATTATATCGGTTGGTAAAGTATGAACCGATAGTATAAAGTACGTAATTTTACTATCAGTTACGAATGAAAAACCGATAGTACTATTTAATATATTATATCGGTTTGTACAGTACTAACCGATAGTATAAAGTTAGTAATTTTACTATCAGTTACGAATGAAAAACCGATAGTACTATTTCATATATTATATCGGTTTGGACAGTAATGACCGATAGTAAAAAAATGTTTGCGTTTCACTAACGGTGTACCAGTGTATAACCGATAGTAAAAAGCCTCTTCTCCGCCGCTGTCGTCCTATTCTATCGGATTTTTCCCAGATTGCTTATAACCGTTAGAAGATATGGGTTAGTGGAATGCATTTCTATAGTAGTGTTGAGAGATTTGATGGGACCCAAAATCCGTCGGAGTTTCTTCAAATTTACATCACCGCTATCCAAACGGCGGGTGGGGATGATCGCGTCATGGCCAATTACTTGCCGACGGTCCTTGAGGGACCGGCAAGAACCTAGCTATTCAATTAGCCTGAGGGTTTGAGATATAACTGGGAAATGTTGTGCGACGCCATCCTCAACAATTTCCAGAATTGTTATCAGAAACCAGGGAAAGAAGACGATCTTCATCGTCTATAACATACCTCTACGGAGACTCTTCGCCAGTTTGTTAAAAGGTTTGTCGGGGTGAGAAATACCATCCCGAGCATATCCAATAACTCCGTTATCAGGGCATTCGGTATTGGAGGTTTACGGAAGATTTACTTATCCACCCTCTTCGGTTAGTGGCCGATCTCTTTGATATGGTTGACCGCTACTCTGACGCGGCCGAGGCTGTTGAGTGGAATAGGATGGTGGATAAAGGGAATCTACCACCCCAACCAGGTTTCAAGGACGTGAAAAAAGAAGATACAAGCAAGAAGCCGGAGTCTTCATCAAGCGGAAAATCAAAGAAGTCTAAAAAGAATCGAACCGGACAGTACCGGGAGGTGTAGTTGCAAAAAAGCCTCCACCGGCGAAAGGTAACAAGTTTTCATTTAAAAATAAAATTGCTTCTGGTGGCCGCAACGCCGACCAGCCAGAAAAACCGACTAACTCGCAGGAAGGCAAGAAGTGGTGACCGATCCACAACTCTCCGGGACACGACCTCAAGAACTGCCGGAGCTGGTTGAAGCAACTAGATGAATTCTAACAAGGAATTGGGCCGATGCCAACTTTGCCACCAAAAGAGCAGACTTGCAGGCTTAGAGACGCTGATGGGGATGAAGAAATGTCCTACCAGGTACCTTGTAATTATGTTAATGTCATTTTTGGAGGTTCCTCCTCTTTTGTTTCTAAACGCCAGTTTAAGCATTTTATCGAGAAGTAAACCAAGCGGAAGCTCCCCTTGGCGAACCTCAATACCCCTTTGACATTTGATCGCTCTGATTGTCCCGTTGGACTTACTCGACCATTGAGACTATCTCTGGTCATTACCCCAATTATCAGTAATGCGAGAGTTGAAAGGGTCCTGATCGACGGAGGTAGTTCCTTGGACATTTTATTGGTCAAGGCATTGGACGAGATGCAAATCCCTCATTCAAAAATCAAACCCATAATTCATCCATTTTATGGGATAATTCCTGGTCACTTGATGATGCCGATGGGACAGGTGGTGCTCCCAGTGACACTGGGTGAACCAGATAATTTTCGAACAGAATTGGTTACTTTTGACATAATTGATTGTGATTCGGCTTATAACGCGATTTTTGGCAAGCCAACTCTCGCTAAATTTATGATGGTGACGCACTATGCTTATCAATGTGGCAAGTTACCTGGCCCCAAAGGCGTTATCTCGGTCTGAGACAGCTGCAATGTGGCACTGACTTGCGATCGGTTATCCCTAGAGCTAGTAGATCAACTTCCCCTCTAGTATGTCAAGATCACCACCACAGCTGCGGACACGATCAAGGTTGCCCCTCGACCAGAGGAAAAGCTGAAACTAGTTCCATTATGCCCAGATGATCCATCTAGAACAATTTGGATTGGATCAGGCCTGGATGACAAATAGGAATTCGAACTCATTACTTTCCTCTGAGCTAATGCAGATGTGTTTGCGTGGAAACCATCCGACATGCCCGGTGTCCCAAGGGAGGTAATTGAGCACAGGTTAGCAATTCGACCTGGACAGCAACCAATAAAGAAGAAACTCAGACGCTTTGCTATTGATTGGCAAGAAGCTATCCGCGTGGAGTTAGATAAACTCCAAACGGTTGGATTTATTCATGAAGTCGATCATCCGGAATGGCTTGCAAATCCAGTCATGGTCTGTAAGTTAAATGGTAAGTGGCGCATGTGCGTCGATTACACCAGCCTAAATAGTGCCTGCCCGAAGGATGACTTTCCCCTTCCCCGCATCGATCAGTTGGTCAACTCTACTGCGGATTGCGAACTGATGAGCTTCCTGGATGCTAACTCAGGATATCATCAAATTAGCATGGCAGAAGAAGATGAAGAGAAAACTGCCTTCATCACACCATTTGGCACCTACTGCTACGTCAGAATGTCATTTGGTCTCAAGAACGCCGGTTCCACGTACCAGCGCTTGATGCAAAAGGCCTTTCTTTCCTAGATGGGGCGTAATCTTGAAGCCTACGTGGACGATTTGGTTGTAAAAAGCTTAAAAAACTTGACTCATTTAGATGATCTTGCTGAAACCTTCTGTAATTTAAACCGATTTGGAATAAAATTAAACCCAGAAAAATGTTCTTTCGGGGTTTCATCTGGTAAACTTCTAGGCTTTCTCGTTTGTTCTAGAGGAATCGAGGTTAATCCCGAAAAAATCAGGGCCATCGAGCAAATGATGTCACCTTCGACCATGAAGGATGTCCAGTGCCTGGCCAGTCACATGGCGGCTTTAAGTCAATTTATATCGCGACTAGGAGAAAGAGGATTACCTTTTTTCAAAGCTCTTCGAAAACACCATGGTTTTACCTGGTCGGATGAAGCCGAGGAAGCGTTCCAGGAGGTTAAAGCATACTTATCCAGTCCGTCAGTGTTGGTTTCTCCAATCATAGGGGAACCACTACTTCTTTACTTGGCAGCCACACCTCATGCGGTCAATGCGGTTCTGATCACAGAAAGAGAAGGTGTGCAACAACCCGTCTATTACGTAAGCGAGGTACTTCATGGTCCTAAGGAGCGCTACCCTGTGGTCCAGAAGATATTTTACGCGCTATTGATGGCTTCCCGCAAGCTACGACATTACTTTCAAGCACATAAAATTACAGTGCCCTCATCCTTTCCTTTGGGAGACATTATTCGAAACCCGGAGAAATCTGGTCAAATCATGAAGTGGACTGTGGAACTTGGAGCATTTGACATCCATTTCACCCCTCGCACGGCGGTCAAGTCTCAAATCGTTGCAGACTTTGTGGTCGAATGGACTAACCCTGACCCACCTATGCAAGAATCTAAAGACTTATCATGCACCGACCACTGGACGATGTATTTTGACGACTCTCACAGTTTTCAGCATTCAGGGGCTGGAGTGGTTTTAGTCACGCCTCAGGGCGACCAACTCAAGTATGCCATTCAATTACATTTTGTTGCGACTAACAACACAGCAGAATATGAGGGTCTTATTGTAGGGCTCCGGGCAGCAAAATTCCTCAGAGTTCGTTGATTAGTGGTGAGGGGAGACTCACAGCTAGTCATAAACCAGATAAACAAGGAGTACAACACCTTCGATGAGACAATAGCTCATTACCTGGGGGAAGTGAGGAGATTGGAAAAACACTTCAGTCATTTCGAAGTCCAATACATCTCGCGAAAGGACAATATTCTCGCAGACCAATTATCTAAAATTGGATCCTCACGTACATTTGCTCCGGCAGGAGTGTTCGTCGAACACTTAGAACATCCTTCGATCATGACTACAGTTGAAGATGACCCGGTAACAGTCTACGTTACCAACCTTGGACATGAAGAAGATTGGACCCATCCATTGAGAGTCTATCTCGAACATGGGACCTTGCCCAAGGATGAAACCGAAAGTGATCGGTTGATTCAAAAAGCGCACCTATACAAACTTATAGAAGGAGTTTTGTATAGGAAGGGTACTCAAGGAGTATTCATGTGTTATATTTCTCAAGAGGAAGGCAAGTCCCTCTTGAAAGAAATCCACGACGCTGTGTGTGGTGCGCACGCGTCATTTCGCACACTAGTCGGGAAAGCTTTTCGACAGGATTTTTATTGGCCTTCGGCACTTAATGATGCCAAATACTTGGTCAACACATGCCCCCAGTGTCAATTTCACGCAAGACAGGTTCATCAGTCCACATATGCCTTTCAAACTATCCCTTTAACATGGCCCTTTGCGGTCTAGGGGATAGATATCATGGGACTTATGCCACAAGCAGTTAATAGGTACAAGTTCTTATTCGTAGCTATTGACACATTTACAAAGTGGATCGAGGCTGAACCAGTCCGCAATATCACCGCTGCTGCGTCACAGAAGTTCTTTCATAAGAACATCGTCACTCGATTTGGTATTCCAAGTCGTCTCATTATTGACAATGGTTTCCAATTCGCTAGCGGTCTCTTTCTGGACTACTGCGATAATATTGGAACCAAGGTGTGCTTTGCTTCTGTAGCTCATCCACAAAGCAATGGTGCTGTCGAATGTGCCAACGGGCAGATATTACAGGGCATCAAAAAACGCGTTTTCGATCGCCTTAAGATGCGCTCGGGGGCTTGGGTAGATGAACTCTACTCTGTTCTGTGGGCATTACATACTACCTGTAGTCAAGCCACCGGTGAGACACCTTTCCAATTGGTGTATGGCGCTGAGGCTGTATTACCTATGGAAATTCATATTGGTTCTGTCCAAACAGATCAATTCGATCAGATTGATCAAGTCGGACAACGTACTCAGGATTTAACCCTCCTCAAAGAAAAACGCGATCAAGCGCTGATAAAGTCGGCAGTATATTTGCAAGCTGTAACATCCTGAGTTTTGGGGTGAAAAGTTTCTTTCTTAAAAATCATGCATGCATATGTCTCTTCTAGATCAGCCAAATCAGCCTCAGCTTTATTCTGTTCTAGCCCTAATTTCTCCAAATCTATCCTGTGACCCCAAGTCAAGATCTGACTTGCCAGATTTGATCTATCAGTTATCCTAAACCTAAAAGCCTTCAGAACCCAGATTCAATTCTATCCCTAACTTCCAGAATTATCAACTCTTTTCTGTTTTCGAAAACAGAATATCTGTTATTACCTTTTACCCTAAGTTTCAGAATTCAGATTTAATCAAAATCTTAGCCAAGTTCAGACCAGATTATTCCTGGATTATGATCAAGGGTATGCCAATACCTTAATCCAAAAAGTTGGCAGCCAGATTTCACCATCTGAACCTTTTTCGCAAATCAGTCCAAGAGTGTCGCAGATCAGTCCTTTTTTCCAGATTTTCTAAAAGCCAGAAAAGGCAAAATGTTGCAAATAATCTCCAAATTCAAATCTGATTCAGGGAATACCTCCCAAATGCTTTTCAATACAAATTCTTCTTTTATGAGTATCTCAAAATCAAACCCTAAATCCCAGAATTCGAGATCAATAAGATTCAGACTTATTTTACCTAATCTACTCTGTTTTCAGTTCATATCAAAAGTCATCCAAATGTCTCAAATTTTATCTTCAATCTGTGCCAAATCATTTGTGGAATTAAGTTTACCAAAACAGCAGAATCAAAATCAGATCAAACCTTCCAAATCTCCAGATTTACAGTTCAGTCCAAATCAAGAATTGGAAATTGCAATCAAGCCCAAATTCGACCAGGCCGTTTGCTGTGCTCACGACCAGAGTTGCTGTACTTGTGCGCCGTAGCTGCTCGTCGCCGGCGAGGCTTCGCCGCACTTGTGACCGTGCATGCCGGTGCGCACGTGTCCTCGCTCCAGCCGTGCCGTGGCAGCGCCGCTGCAACGTCGACGACCAGCGCCTGCTTCCCCGCGCGACCAGCAGTGACTGTTGTCAGCATCTTCTTGCCACGTCGCTTGCCTTGCCAGCCGTTGTCACCACCGCTTTGCACCGCCCGACATGGTTGAGTCCCAATGTAGCACAGCTTTGTCTCGCCAGTGCACAGTCGTGTCACCGCTCGCCGTTGTTGCATCTGCGCCCGGCAACTCATTTCAACTGACACCAATTCAATGCTGTTTAATCCTTGCAAGCTTCGCCCACTGCTCTATTTAAGCCACCAGTGCCTTGTATCATCTTCTCTTCACCAGGACTTAACCAAATTCTCAAATTCCCTCGCTGTCGTCGTCTTCTCCGGCGAGCCATCGAGGAGCTTCACGGTGACAGCCTCAACCGCAGCATCTCCTGCCAAATTAACAGCACCAGTGAGTTCCTCTCATCTCACTCATCATGCTGTACCATTTAATTGCTCACCGGTGACCTCTAACGCCGGCGATCACCGGAATTGCCGATTACCCTGTTCCTGCAATGTAGCTTAATTCAGCCCGAATTAGCTCTCGATTTTGTGGAAGAAGATGATCAGTGACTCATTTCCAGCAAGCCTATGCATCAAGATCTCCCGATTGAGCTTCAATCGAAGCTTTCCCCAATTTTGAGCTTCTCCAGAAACCGGCGATCGTCGCCAGGCTTCTCCGGCCATCCTCCGGCCAAATTGATCGTGCAAGTAGATTCCTCTTATCTCTCTTTCACTTCCCAAGCTTGGAATTGAGTTCATTCGGCCTAAAACAAAAATCCCCAAATGGCAGTGTTTCTTCTCCGGCGTCGATCACCGGAAAACCTATTCCTGGCCGTTTCAGCTTCATCTACTTTGTCATTCAGGTGTGCTTCAACCTCCTGAACATATTTGTCTTCTAGCTCGATCTCTGAAACTGCCCAGAATTCAAGTTATAGCCATGCCAAAATCTTGTCCAGAACTGCTCCAGTGCAACTAGTTCACCTCAGTTCATCACTGAATTTCATCACCTTCTAGCCATCTTCTGCCGTAGATCCTGTTGAATGATTTGTTCCTGTTATCATTGCCTACCTCCCAGACAAAGTGGTGCATCATTTGGAGCTCTAGATCAAAAGTTATGCCAAGCCCTAGTTTCTAGCCATGTCAAGATCAATGCCAGACTATGTCAGTCAGTGGCATTAGCCCTTTTCACTTCCTTCCAGATGTGCATTTTGGGCATAACTTTGTCCCTTAGACTCCTGAGGTTGTGATCAACATTTTCTTCTTCTATCACAACTTTATTTGAGCCCTTGAATTATATTTGCCGCTAAACCCTAATTTTTGACACTGTTTCAGTGCATGCCAGCCAATGGCATTGGCCTTGTTTACCCACTTCTGATTGTGCATTTTGAAAGCCACTTTGTCCACTGAATTTGTAGAGTTATGATCTACATTTTCTTCTACTGTCATAACTTGAGATAAGCTCTCTAGTTTTCCTTGAAGTTATGTCAGAATCTTGATCTGAATGCCAATCTGCTGACATTCGCTGTTCTTGATCAAACTAGCCACAAAACTGATATTCTTATTGTAACCTTGAGATCCTAAGAGCATCTAACACCTATCCTTAGCCAAATCCTTGAAACCCTAGATCTCAACTCAGTTCAGCTTGTAATCTCAATTATCTCCAGTATCGTTCAGTCACTCTTGTAAAGCATATCTGCATATAGATCCTAAAACATCTTAATATATATAAGTAATATTTGTGTGTATTGTTTGTTTGTCGCCGAGCAGATCCAGAAATCAAGTTCGAGGACTTCGCTGTTGACCCGTCATCGACTGCTGTATTTTACGACGCGGAAGGCAAGTCATATCCTTGGTCATCTTGAACCTATATTTTAAATGTTGCTAAAACATAACCTTGAATATAGATAATATTGCATGTGAAAGATTGAGAATGGTTGATTTATGAATTGGCAGTACTAGATTGGTTATCTGTGAAATGTGAAATAAACAAGTTTTGAGCCATGAACTATTATATGTATTTATATACTTATATTCATGAAATAAAACCCCTAGCCGTGACCAGAAAAATGGTATGGATGGCGGTAGCACTGGAGGTGCTAGACTGCAAAGGAATGCAGGCACTGAAGGTGCAGGGTTGTGGATGGTCTGGTCACTGGCATATAAGGACTAGAACCTTGTGTTGTGCGTCTAGTGGCATGAACAACGTGCTAACCGCAAGCCTGGTATGGGACAGACCTGAACAAGTACTTATGTGGATCGCACATGAAACCCCTGCATGAGATGTGTTGTGATGAATGATTTGGAGGCTGACTCCCACTATCACTGAAGGTGATCTGATATTTGACCCAGTAATGGGAAAATGAGGTGGGGTGGGGGTATAGCCCGCCACAACTGTGTTTCGCGAGAGATCCACAGGGTCGGGGGTGAAATGTGAGTGAGACATAACAAAAGTTCTTGTTATCTCCACCTTGCCACTCACACATGGTTGTGAGGAGGGGTCTAATCATTTTGATAGGATGGGCTTGAAAGTGGAATATCTTGCAGGTAAATTGGTACCTCTCTGCGGAGTTAAAACGTATTCGAATACTCCGAGCTCCCGGGTTTATAGGAGTCTGCTGCGGTGGATTAAATCCACGGGGTGTGACACAAGTATTATTTTCTAAATAAAATATGTTTAATCAAGATTACCCAAATGACATGTGTTGTCATGATAAGGAGTGCTGCTGTGGGCTGTCGTGTGTCGACGTGTCGCGGTAGTACTTGATGCGCACGGTGGCCCGATCTTCCGACAGGTAGAGGTAAGTCGATTGGTGGAGACTCGACGTTGACGATCCGGCTTCCGATCAGAACCGATCCGAACCCAGCAATCGCTACACCACGGCTCCGTTGGTTATCAACCATGCACAAACACGATTGACCTCGCCAAGAAGGCTTATCCCTGCATGCGAATCGAGAACACAAGCAAGAACGAGAAAGAAGCAATCTGAAATATTGCAAATATAAATTGAATCTCACGAGTTGGGGTTCCACAAACCGATACACGGCGAAACTGTTCTTTGACAGATTAATCTAAGCAAAACCCAAACCAAACCCTAGCGGCGGCTACTGAATATAAGGGCTAAGGGACGTCCTAGAAACCCTAGACGTGTCCGTGATGGACTCCAACACGATACATGGGCCAACGGCCCAAATTGGTGACGCAGCACCCTGGGACAGATTCTGTCCGCCAACTTACAACGCGAATTCCCGTCGACTCAGCAGTCCAATTGATCTGAAACCGGTGCCATTGGAAAGGTTATCTCCTTAGCTTTCGATACATATGTGGATCATTGAAATCGGAGTCCGTTTGTGGCCTGGGCAACGATTTTAGTGAACACTGCTCCTGGTGGCCGAGGTAGTCGACTCCGAGATGAATTGGGACTCCGACTCCGAGATGAATTGGGACTCCAACTTGACTTGGACGCCCTCCTGGCCTCCCTCCTGGCCCTTGCTGGTTCCCAAGGCCTTCATAATCCTCTCCAAAGTTCCTAAGTACAATATAATCAATAATATCATTAGGTAGCATACTATCCTCACAAGTATATACACGGGCACTTAGGAACGAGCTCACCTGTTGATTCAATTGCCGTGCTCGTGCTCTTGTGATGGGTCCTTGCATCACAACTGGAGGAGTCTCGGGCGTATGCATAGGAGTGATGTCCTCATCATCCTCCCCCTCTTGAAGTGGAGTCGTCCTCGACTCAAGCTCATCTGCTTCTCCCATGAACGGTTTCAAATTTGCAATGTTAAATGTGGGACTAACCCCAAATTCGGGCGGCAACTCAAGTTTATATGCATTATCATTTATTTTCTCAAGTATCTTGAAAGGACCATCAGCTCTAGGCATTAATTTAGACTTTCGCAATTCTGGAAAACGATCCTTTCTCAAGTGTAACCATACTAAATCACCCGGTTCAAGTTTTACTTCCTTTCTACCTTTACTTCCCGCAGTCCTATACCTTTCATTCATCAATTCAATATTTTCTTTAGTCTTTTCATGCAATTTCAGAATAAATTCAGCACGTTCCTTAGCATCATGATTAACTCGTTCACTAGTAGGTAAAGGTAATAGATCAATAGGAGCACGGGGATTGAAGCCATACACTACCTGAAAAGGACTGACCTTGGTGGTGGAGTGTACCGCCCTATTATAAGCGAACTCAACATGCGGCAAACACTCTTCCCACATCTTCAAATTCTTCTTCAAAACAGCCCTCAACATAGTAGATAATGTACGATTTACTACCTCGGTTTGGCCGTCGGTTTGGGGATGACATGTTGTTGAAAACAGCAGCTTGGTCCCCAATTTATTCCATAGAGTTCTCCAAAAGTGGCTCAAAAACTTGGCATCACGATCTGACACAATAGTAGAAGGCATACCATGCAAGCGAACGATTTCTTGAAAGAAAAGGTTAGCAATATTAACAGCATCGTCGCTCTTATGACAAGGAATAAAGTGAGCCATCTTAGAAAATCTATCAACCACCACAAAAATACTATCCCTCCCCCTCTTGGTCCTAGGCAGTCCTAAAACAAAGTCCATAGATATATCCTCCCATGGAGTGCTAGGAACAGGAAGAGGCATATATAAACCATGTGGATTCAATCGTGACTTAGCCTTTTGACATGTAGTGCAGCGGGATACAAACCTCTCAATGTCTCGCCTCATCTTCGGCCAAAAGAAGTGAGCGGACAGAACGGCCTCCGTCTTCTTGGCACCAAAATGACCCATCAAACCTCCTCCATGAGCTTCCTGTATCAAAAGAAAACGAACGGATCCAACTGGAACGCATAGGCGGTTAGCTCTAAACACAAATCCATCATTTATCACATATTTGTCCCATGTTCTTCCCTCTTTGCAATGCAGCAAGACATCCTTAAAATCATCATCATCAGCATATTGTTCTTTAATTGATTCCAATCCAAATATACGACAATCAAGTTGTGACAACATGGTATATCTCCTAAACAAGGCATCAGCAATCACATTATCCTTCCCTTTCTTGTGTTTGATAACATAAGGAAAAGATTCAACAAATTCAACCCATTTAGCATGTCTACGATTCAGTTTCACTTGACTGCGAATATGTTTTAGCGACTCATGATCGGAATGAATAACAAATTCTTTGGGCCAAAGATAATGTTGCCACGTTTCTAAAGATCGCACAAGAGCATACAATTCTTTATCATACGTGGAATAATTCAAAACAGGACCACTCAATTTTTCGCTAAAGTAAGCAACAGGTTTACTATCTTGCATCAAAACACCGCCAAGTCCAACCCCACTAGCATCACATTCAAGCTCAAAGGTCTTATTAAAATCAGGAAGTTGGAGTAAAGGTGCATTAGTAAGCTTATCTTTCAAAAGGTTGAAGGCATTCTCCTGTGCTTGCCCCCAATGGAACACAACTCCCTTCTTCGTCAACTCGTTCAATGGGGCTGCAATGGTGCTGAAATCCTTCACAAAGCGGCGGTAAAATCCGGCAAGTCCATGGAAGCTCCGCACTTGTGAAATCGTCGTGGGCGTTGGCCAACTCTTAATCGCGTGCACCTTGGCTTCATCCACCTCAATTCCCTGTGTAGTCACAACATAGCCAAGAAACGATACTCGTTCGGTGCAAAAAGTGCACTTCTCGAGGTTACCAAATAAACGTGCAACACGCAAAGCATCAAAAACAGCACGTAGATGATCAAGATGTTCATGCAACGACTTGCTGTAAATCAATATATCATCAAAATAAACCACCACAAATTTCCCAATGAAAACTCGTAAAACCTCGTTCATTAAGCGCATGAAAGTGCTAGGTACATTAGTTAAACCAAAAGGCATGACTAACCACTCATACAATCCAAACTTGGTTTTAAAGGCTGTTTTCCATTCATCTCCCAATTTCATTCTTATTTGGTGGTATCCACTACGCAAGTCAACCTTAGAAAAATTATAGAACCACTTAACTCATCAAGCATGTCGTCTAACCTAGGAATAGGATGACGGTACCTTATTGTGATATTGTTAATGGCTCTACAATCTACACACATGTGCCAACTGCCATCTTTCTTAGGAACCAAAATAACAGGAACAGCACAAGGACTAAGGCTCTCACGTACATACCCGCGGTCCAAAAGATCTTGGACTTGGCGCTGAATCTCCTTAGTCTCCTCGGGGTTGGTCCTATAAGCAGCTCGGTTTGGCAAACTCGCTCCAGGTATCAAATCAATTTGGTGCTCAATCCCTCGTATGGGTGGGAGTCCTGGAGGTATCTCGGCAGGAAAAACATCTGCATACTCCTGCAAAAGGTTAGTGACAGCAGGAGGCAAAGTACTGGGCATATCATCCAATGAAAACAAAGCATCTTTGCATATCAAAGCATAGCACGGTGCATCATTCTCATTAATTTCAGCAAGGTCACATTTTGTAGCAAGCATAACACCACCCTTCAATTTAATTCCCTCGGACCTAGAACTAGGTTCTTTCTTGTCTTTCTTAGGTGGGAAAATATTTTTAGCCACTTGCTGATTTTCAGATTCAAGCGCACTCTCTTTTCTCTCATTTTCAGCTCTCTCTTTGTCACATTGCACAATTTCAGTAGGAGTCATAGGGAGCAAAGTGATTTTCTTCCCCTTGTGCATAAGAGTGTATTTGTTACTTCTACCGTGATGAATTGCATCAGTATCAAATTCCCATGGACGGCCTAACAAAAGGGAACATGCTTGCATAGGCACTACATCAAAATCAGCAAAATCATGGTATGTTCCAATGGATAATTGCACTCTCGCAGTTTGTGTTACCTTCACCTTACCGCTGTTATTGAACCATTGAATATGGTAGGGATGAGGGTGTGCACGTGTGGGCAAGCAAAGCTTCTCCACCAGATCTGAACTCACCAAGTTATTGCAGCTCCCACCATCAATTATGACACGAACACGACGGTCCTTGACGATGAGGTACGTCTGAAACAAATTATGGCGTTGTAGCTTGTCCGCTTGCTCCATTTGAGCGCTCAACACTCGTTGCACAATGATTGTCCTATAATTCTTGGTGGCAGCGGTCCCTAAAATCTCCTCATCATCGTCGTCCGTCTCATGGTCATCCTCATTATCTGCAAGGTTAGCTACAAGAGCATATTCATCCTCAACATCACTAGCACTAATGTACCCACCTTCTTCTGTTGCAATGTACGCTCGACGACTTGGGCAATCCTTCATGAGATGGCCCATCCCCTTGCATCGGTGGCACACAATTTCCGTGGTTCGACCCGTGGAAGCCACCGATGAAGAACTCTTTGTTGGTGCCTGCACATGGTTAGATTTACTCACCTCGGGAACTCGTGATGGCGGTGATGGTGCTGCTGAACGCGCCCTACTCATGGAGGGGGCAGCAGACCGAACAGAAAGGGGTGGAGCTGATTTGGTTGTCCCCGGCGTCGTCTTTGGTGTGGGTATGTTGCCGAAATTACTCCTTGGCCTTTGCTGTTTTCCCTGCAATTCTTTTTCTGCCAACATAGCAAGCTGGAACAATCTATTGATAGAATTATATTCTTTGTAATCAATTATGTCCTGAATCTCGCGCCGTAATCCCCCATAAAAACGAGCCATCTTATCCTCCTCATCCTCAACTACCTCACAACGCAACATGCCTATTTGTAGCTCTTGGTAGTACTCCTCAACAGATTTATTATTTTGATTTAAGCGTTGCAAATTCTTGCGCATATCACGTTTATAAGGAGGAACAAATCTTCTACGCATAGCTTGTTTTAATCTATCCCATGTATCAGGTGCTAATCCAGCATTTACTATCTCATTCCACCAAATGATAGCAAAATCTTTAAACTCACTAGTAGCTTGTCTAACTCTATGTATCTCAGGAACAAGATGGGAGTTAAATTTTTGTTCAACTGTCATTTCCCAATCTAAGTAAACTTCAGCATCATAAGTACCAGAAAAAGATGGTATGGTAAATTTAACCCTAGCAAAAGAATCATCATGTCCACGACCATTACGAGGATTAAAATTGTTACCTCCCATACCTTGACGGTTGTTATTCAGGCGTTGTTGTTGTCGCACATCCTGTGCAGCGGCGCGAGCGGCAAAGGCATCATGGCCCTCTCCATCCACTTCATCTCCCGCGACAGACTCTTCTTGATCTTCCACTCTGCGAGCTCCATTGGGAGGCGGCTGTCTCCCAAAATTTTCCCACCTGGTAAGAAGATTGGCGATGCTTCGCTCTATCCTCTCCAATCTTTGGTCGTTATCTTGGCCGATCCTTGCGATGTTTGCGTTGATGTCATTGAGCGCGTTGTTAAGCTCGTTCCGTGTAACACACTCATCTTCCTCATTACCTGCCATTGTTAGTTGAAAGAAAGACAAAAGAAACAAAAACAACCGGTGGTATAATCCCTATCAACTACTTTGGCGGCAGAAGGTGGTTTCACTCACTCTCAAGCGTCTTACCACGCTCTTACAAGTGTTCTTACCAATGCAACAGTTGGTACAACCGGCGGCTGGTTCGTGATACCGTGACAAGCTTGAGTGTAGCGATTGCCGAATTGAACCTGAACTGATCAGAAGAAAGGTGGAGCTTGGAAGGCAAAGTATAGTAGCAAGGATTAGCAAATTTCGAAAACAGTTAGCAAAGCTGAATAAAGATTCAAAGTTCTTGTCAAAGTTGCTGGCCTAAACTCGTTCTCAGACCTAGCTCAAGCAAGCAAAACGAATGACGTAACACTGTCGATACAAAGGATACAAGCACTTTTGATTTTTTTTTTCCTTACTTTTTTTATTTTTTTTATTTTTCTTTTTTTTTTATCTTTGTGCGGCTTCTTTTTTTTTTTGCACTTGCCTTTTTCACCTTTTTTTTTTAAATATCAACAGTGCCGCATATGAGAGATTACAAGATATATACACAAACACTCAATTTTCTCTCGCTGGAAAAACAGATCTACTATGCAGAAAATTCCTATGCTGTTTTCGGATTTTTGGAGGCCTCAAACGCTAAAACGTATAACAGAAAAGTTGTAGATCGTTTCGTGTTGATCAATTTGCATATATGGAACACCAATTTTGGATAACGGATCTAGGCGATATGGGCCCCGCAATACAGTCTGTGTAGGAAATCCGAAATCAAACAGATTCACTTCCAACGCGATTTTGGACTTGAAAACGGCGTTTCTAGAACTTTTCACAATGGACAAAGTTGTAGAGAATTTTCTGCGCTACAATTTAGACTCTGAATTTGTCCAATTTGGAGTTCAGACGAAGGAGATAAAGCAAAATACCGAACTTGACAGATTGACATCCGATTTGGACGCGGCGGCGACGACGACGTGATGGCGTCAGACTCGACGTCAAGATGCAAGACTCAAACTAGATCAAGAACTTACTCTAAACCAGAAACAAGACGATGACTATGGATCAATACTCAACAATACGATACTGAAAACGAAATTGCAAAGCTCAAAGGGTTGTAGGACAGCGGAATTGATGATGAACTTTTTTTGTGGGGCAAATTTTCTGGACTCTAGGACGATGGCAAAACAAAACTAAAGGGGATACAATGATACCTGATGGGAAACCGAGGCTCTGATACCACTTGATGCGCACGGTGGCCCGATCTTCCGACAGGTAGAGGTAAGTCGATTGGTGGAGACTCGACGTTGACGATCCGGCTTCCGATCAGAACCGATCCGAACCCAGCAATCGCTACACCACGGCTCCGTTGGTTATCAACCATGCACAAACACGATTGACCTCGCCAAGAAGGCTTATCCCTGCATGCGAATCGAGAACACAAGCAAGAACGAGAAAGAAGCAATCTGAAATATTGCAAATATAAATTAAATCTCACGAGTTGGGGTTCCACAAACCGATACACGGCGAAACTGTTCTTTGACAGATTAATCTAAGCAAAACCCAAACCAAACCCTAGCGGCGGCTACTGAATATAAGGGCTAAGGGACGTCCTAGAAACCCTAGACGTGTCCGTGATGGACTCCAACACGATACATGGGCCAACGGCCCAAATTGGTGACGCAGCACCCTGGGACAGATTCTGTCCGCCAACTTACAACGCGAATTCCCGTCGACTCAGCAGTCCAATTGACCTGAAACCGGTGCCATTGGAAAGGTTATCTCCTTAGCTTTCGATACATATGTGGATCATTGAAATCGGAGTCCGTTTGTGGCCTGGGCAACGATTTCAGTGAACACTGCTCCTGGTGGCCGAGGTAGTCGACTCCGAGATGAATTGGGACTCCAACTTGACTTGGACGCCCTCCTGGCCTCCCTCCTGGCCCTTGCTGGTTCCCAAGGCCTTCATGATCCTCTCTAAAGTTCCTAAGTACAATATAATCAATAATATCATTAGGTAGCATACTATCCTCACAAGTATATACACGGGCACTTAGGAACGAGCTCACCTGTTGATTCAATTGCCGTGCTCGTGCTCTTGTGATGGGTCCTTGCATCACAACTGGAGGAGTCTTGGGCGTATGCATAGGAGTGATGTCCTCATCAGTACTATAATCTAGTGAACATGAATGATGATATTATATTATGAAAGGTGCTGCCATGAGATGAGGTATGAAAGAAAAAGATTATTTTATAAACATCCATAATTCTTGACTAGTCTAGGTTCATGTCATCACTACTATATGTATCTACTCTTACCTATGACTTGCTGAGTACGTAAGTGCTCACCCTTGCAATCTACAAATCAATAGACGGAGCGATCAACAATCAAGACGAAGGCGTGGAGAACTTATTGGATCCAGAAGGAGGAGCGTCAGTCCCGTCATTTCCCTGATGTGTGTTGTTCTGCTGTCCACTTCTCTTTTGTGGGTGGGTCACCTATCTTCTGCTGTGTAGATGTTATTTTTCTAAACCATGTATGCCGTGAAGGCATTGTAATCTCCTTATGTAATATCAAGGCCAGCAGGCCACACTGCTTAACTATTTTGTAAGTTACTCTGTTGCAATGTGATATACTCCTGTGCTTGACTTATCCTGGGACGTCAAGGGTATGTGTATGCTATGCATATATGGGACTAGCTGCAGCGAGCTAGGTCTCTACAGGAGTAGTCGTAGTCCCAGTCTCGGGGCGCGACACAAGCTTTGCGAAAATATCACAGCAAGAGGGTGCGGCGGCGTAGTCTGCACGTGGGTGATCTGGTTTTACAAAAATACAAAACCATTCTAACCACAATAAGTTCTCTCCTCAGTACCACAACCAGGATCGGCTCGGTTAGCAATGGAGGATGGCAGAATCTTGTCCAATACTTGGAACATCGATCAACTATACAAGTTTTACGTGTAAGTTCTCCAATCTTTTTTCCTGTTCAATTAGCATGGTTTAACAAAAAATTGAGAGTACTTTTATTCGGCTCATGTTACGTTCGTTTCTTTGCCATACCTATAACGAGCCTTGCTCAGGGGCTGATCGTCGATAATCATCTTGCTACAATATCCTGACCGGATTCGCTGGCCGATCTCATGGTTGCATCAAGATAAGACATCCCTCAATAAGCCATTTCTCAACACACACGGGACTTACTGGCATGTTCCTGATCATTCGAGTGGCTGCTGGTTCGTAATAAGGTCATGTCGTGGTATTACGAATACCCCGACAGGTTTTGTGGAAGATCCTAGCGAAGAAAAGATGACGCGAGCTGACCGTGTGACCGCTCCTCTCCCGTCGGACAAACACAACAAGTGACACGAAGATTTATACAGGTTCGGGCCTCAGGGGAGGCCCTAGTCCTGTCGGCGTGCTCCCAACCGGAGTTGGCTAGGGGATCTCTCTCGGGGGAGAGATGGCTCCGGAGCACACCTGTTAGATTGTCTATTCCAAATAGAAGTGAAATTGTCCCCCTTACATGAGGAGTTACAAGGCCTTATATAGCCCCAAAAGACGCAAAAAGACTAAACTACCCTGCCTGTCACCATTGGATCGGGGGGCAGCGACGTCCTTCTCCTGGTCAGGAACCTTGGATGCTTGACAGGTGTCCGCTGGTTCCCGAGGCGCTTCTCGCGTGACCCTCACGTGACCCGGGACCAGAGACTCCTGTCTTCGGAAGACGGCGCCCGGGACAAGCCACCTGGGGGCCTTGTCCCCGAGCAAAAGGCGGCGCCCGGGACGAGCCACCGGGGGCCTTGTCCCCGACCAAATTGAACAACCTCTTACCTAGACTTGATCTCGTGGAGATTTCCCCCAACAGGTCGGGTGTCATATTAAGGTTAGTATCGGTATGATCGGATGATCGTATCTAAGGTGAAACATTTCTTAAAACACCCATATTTCTTCCTGAGATTATAATACCAAGTCTTCAGTACTTATGATCTCAGGAGGGGGCTAAGGGAATATGGTCATAACATGAAATGAAGAAAAGTACTTTCTTTTTCAAAATTTAAGGCATGCATTTGCATTGTATAAACACATGTTTGCAGGTACAAAAATTGTTACATCAACTATCAAGATAGGCCAAGTTCTTTCAAGAGATTTTCGATCAAGGGCCTGACTTCCTCCATTATGTCTTCAAGCTGATCTTCACTCTCGATCTCTACATCTCCGACCACTGGTTTCAAATTAAGATCAGGGCCGTGGTGAAAACGAAGTCTGCTGAGGATGGCGGAGGCTACAAATTGCACGTTTGTCCTCATCGCCTCTTTTTGTCTCCTTGTATCTTCAGGAAGATATTCGAGAAGTGACTCAGCCTGAGCCGCAACCAATGTGGCTAACTCGCCAAAGCTAGAATTGATCTTTTGAGATTCGACCACATCAGCTTTGAGCAGAGTTTCCACTGTCCTCAGCTTTTCGAAGATGGTCGATTGAGCATTGCTACCAGACGCAATCGTTGCTTTCAAATTTTCGTTCTCCTTGCAAACAATATCAATCTTTGAGCTTTGGAGCTCGATGGTCACCTAAAGGTCATTCTTTTCTTTTGAAAGAAGGCTTATTTGATCCCCTTGTGCTGCATGAACACGGCAGTCAATTTTTACAGCAATTCATGTAATGAAATAATGATTTCTGGTCGGAAGTAAACTTACAAGAAAGCTTTGACTACGCTTCGCAAAGTTCCCTCTCTAGAGAAGAACATCTCGCGGCTGCAACTTCTTCTTGATTCTCCTGATCAGCCATGATCTTGTTCAAAAAGGCATTTTCTCTGTAACAAGAAGGACAATCAGCTACGCTTAAATACGGATTCAAGTTAGCACAAATAAAAAGCACCACACTTACTGTTGCAGCCGGCTGATCGCCCGTTGCGCGACCTCGATATGCTTTGCTATAGCTATCGATATGGTCGCCACCTGGGTCAAGTCCTGGAACACGATAAGGAATTGCTCTTAAAATTTGGATATTCCTAAGTTTCTGCGAGCTTGAAAATAATAAGAGTTTTTTGCGTACTTCTATGTAATCGCTGAATGAGCTGCTCTCAACGTCAGCGTGAGGTCGAGCCTCAAGACTTATTGTGTCCACGGCATGGGTAGTAGATGATCTTTCCTGCTGATCACCCTCCGTGGCCGGGACTGCGGTTTCCATCCCTTGGGATTGGATCTCCGTTGCCATTCCTCTACGATGGCCTAAAGAACTTCTTTGACCATGGGAGTAGAACTTGGCTCTTCCGCGACCTCTACTGTAGGTGTTGTGCCAAGGCTTGTCGAGGTCGCCGGAGTGTTAGGCGCAGCATCCCTGTGCCTAAAAACAAACAAACAGATTGTGAGGTAGAATGCCTCCTGTCAATCATCTCAAGATGGTAATAGGGGAAATTCTTACTTTATTCGAAACCCTACCCATGGCTTGGGTTTCAATGATGAGCTCCCGGGAGAAAGAAGCCCACTGGGTGCTCCTGGGAAAGTATCGTCTTCTATCCTTGTTTTCCTTTTCTTAAACAGGACAGTGTCCTCTTCTCCCTGTATGTACACAATCCTATGGGTATATGTAGAATAATGACAAAATACAAGACTGTGAGGATTCTTACCACAGTCGCTCCCTCGATCAGTAAGGGAGGAGTTGTCAGTCCTAGGGCTTCACAAGCCTCAGGAGCGGGGGTTTCGCCCGTAACCACAAGATTGTCAGTGGTCACGGGGGCCAGTGTAGCCATCCCCGTCCCCGCAGTCAGGGACAGAACTTCATCGGTTCGGGGGGAGGGTGACCTCTCTGGGATACTTGTCTCCGAAAGGTAAGTCGCTTTCCTCTTGTGACGAATTAAAGGAATGTCGTCTTCCTCGTCCTCACTCCCCTCACCCTGTACGACTAAGAAGCAATTCTTATTCGCACTTGAGGGTACATGGAGGAAAGAAAATCTTACCACGATCTTCTTCACGGTTGTGGTTTTCTTCTTCGAAGAAGCCCCTCCTAAGGCCTTCTTAGGTTTCTCGGAAGCAAGCTCCTTCGTCACCCAACGTGAAGAGGCTTTCTTCACCCTCTTCACCGCTGATCCCCCAGAGGATCCAGCATCATCACCAGGACGTTTCGTCCCAACAGAATGCCCCTTCAGCAGCTGCATCATTCCAAGCATTCGATTTGGTAAGAAAGCAGCGATACACGAATCCAAACAGATGGTTCCAAGAGAAGTCATACCTTTTGGCGTTCCTGTTTCAGATCATCGCTTGCGTTTATTAAGCTCTGAGGGTGAGGCAACCCTTTAACTCCTTCTGTTGAGGCATTGTAAGGCCGAAGAAGGTAGTTTGTCCGTTTTTCAATTTCGGACAACGAGAGAACTACGTCACAAAAACAAACAACTTACTTGATATGTCTTTATTCGTTAGTAGAGTTGTATACTTTGTAGACCAGAGGACATACCTGTATTGTAATCTAGGGTGCTGTCTGCCATGAACTCCACCTCCCAAGCCGGTGCTCCCTTTCACGCAGGGGGCTCACCCTGTTCTTCACAAAGTCGCGGATGATGTCGCGCGCTGTTAGTCCCTGTTGTACTAAGTGAACAATGGCTTTGGCCTGCTTCTCTAAGTCTACACTTAGGGAAGGAAATGAGTCCATTTCATTGTCTTTCTCCGGTCGGGAGTTCGCAAACCAGAGTCTGCTCTCCGATGGAGGGGTGCAGTAGAACCATTTGTGATGCCACTCGTGCACAGAGTCCCGCAGAGGAGGAAATGGGTACTCTTTCTTCTCCCTTATGCGGAAGTAGATGCACCCAACGGCGTTGGCACTCTTCAACCACGTCGAGAAGTAGAAGCGTCGGAAAAGCTCCATGCTTGGCAGCACTCCAACAAATGCTTCACATAAGTGCTGAAAGATCGCCAGGATCAAAACAGCATTTGGGTGGAGATTCACCAACTCCAACCCATAATGGTTGAGGATTCCCCGCAGGAACTCGCTTTCTGGGAATCGGAACCCGCAGCGCAAATACTCCTCAAAGATCACTAGTTCACCCTCGTGAACGATTGGGGCTTCTTCGTTCTTCCCCGCTAGCCGCCAGTTGATCAGCAGCCGTGGGGGGAGAATCTCTTCCTTCTCTAGTGCCACCAAGCTCTCCTCAGTGTGGTGGACAGATTGGCTCCAGGATGCCATTACTACAGAAGATCGTGGAAAAAGGCGATGGCTTGGGAAACGACGAAGACGAGGTGTGCAAAAGAGGATTTTTGTGCGGTGAAAATGTTCAAGGCAACGAAGGGTTTTTGTTGTGAGGCTTCTCCAGTAAGCTACCTTTTTCTTTTATATGCCCAAGACAACCCTTCGCTAGATATTTTATTAATTTCCCATAATGGGTACTATCCCTCTTGGAACCCGTTATCCATACCCAGTAATGAATCCGAAATGAAATGTATCTTTATCATTTTACTTCACATTCGGGGGCTATGGTATAGATAAAAATATGAGAAATTCTTAAAAGTTTATTAAGGAAATAATCCCTTATGACTTTGAATAAACTTATGTCCTGTATACTGATCGCAATGCAATTTTGTGATCATTGAGATATAGGTGATCGCAAAATCTGTGGTCACGGCATGGTCAAGATACTGTTCTGTGATCGTTACTCTAGTTCTGGTCACAGTATACGACCTCAATGTTATTCCAAGACTGAAGAACTGACCTAACCTGGTTTCGGATAGAAACCTACCTATGTATTTTTGGTCGCAGAGGCATTCTTGTGTAACCACTTCTTTACACATAGAGTATTAAAAAACCTTAATTGGGGATTATAAGTTTTACATAATCTCTTTAAGGGATCAAGTATGTAAGGAAATGAAATTCTTTATTTCTGGCAATCTTTACATATAAAAGGGACACAGGCAACCAAAGCGTCAACCTGGTCCGATAGCCGCTTACAAAGTTCTCCCAGGGACATGTTAACATCAGTGGGATCAACACTGACTGCCCCCAGAGAACTAGTTATAGCCCTAAGCCTATCTACATCGTCTCTCAGCAAAGGTGTGCAGTTGTCCCTTATTGTATTGATGAGTTCTCGCTGCTGTCGAGCGTAATCCCTCTCCAATCGAAACCTACGCGTTTCTTCGCGAGAGCTTTCGTAGCACTCTACCAGATGCAAAATGGTAGAGGACATTTCCTCAGTACACTTCTCTAGCGCCTCTTTTTCTTCTTCGAGAGTTCGCCTAAAGGCTACACTCTCACCAAAAAGAGCTTGGACTTCAGCAGGCTGATCACTGGGGGCTCCATGGGTCTTCACCTCCTATGTACTTATGGTTAGTTCATAAAATATATAACCAACAGAGAGGGTGAAGATAGCTGCTACTTGAGAAGCAAAGGAAAAGGCCAAGCCTTGGGCAGGAAGTGCAATCTTCCCACCAAAAAGTAGATCACCTGACAAAAGCTGATGAGAAGGTGCGGATGGGGTGAGACTTTCCCCAGAAGTAGATAGAAGCTTTGAAGGATTATTATGGATCTCCAAAGGTAGAGATGAGAGTTCAACCTGCCGAGTTGCATGGACAGGGAGAACTACATGGGACAAGGAAAGAGAGCACAATGATGCGTCCCCAACCTTTGCACCCGTGAATGCAGCTCCACTGGAGGATCCTTCATCAGCCTTCAACTTCTTCTTTGGGGGAATCAGTTCCATAGTCACCTGTAAGTTCCCAAAGTGCATTTGGAAACAATCAGGATGTAAAACAACGACTTGAACCAGAGTTCCAGAAAAGTCCTACCTTTTGGAAGTCGTGGTCGAGTTCGGGTATCACTTCTTTTTCTTCTTCATCACTCTCAATCTCAATAATGTTTTTGGGATCTTGATCCGCCATCAGGAACAGAGGATGAAAGGGTGTAACCAGAGAGGAGATGTGATTCTAAAAGACTTAGTCGAGGCGAAAAACTTGTGGGTTCAGAGAACCAAAAAGCTCCTCTATTTATAGAGCCAGGAGGTGACGGTTGGTTTCCACACACATCTCGAATTCTTAAAACGCACTCGCAATCGCTGCCTTGATTGTATAAGTCAATAAATTTATCATTATCTGTCAAGAAAAACTCAGGGTTTTTCTCGGGATATGAACCGTCACACTACAAAACAGTGCAAACTGAGAAATTTGAAGCGTCGGGTTCACAATTCGATGTAGGATTAAAATTTGAAGTAAACATGTCTCTTCGTTTCCTTCAAATTTGGGGCTAGCTGACGAGAATTATCACCCGAGCTAGTTTGATTAACACACATTAGGTTCAGGTCAGGTTCGAATGTAATATGTGTCTATGAGTTTTAAATGGCCGCTATGATCTCAGACAACCAGTCTTCTATATATGAGAGTGCGGGCACAAAGGAAGATTTGTGATCGCAGCCCTTGCGCGATCACAAGGCCGCAATAGTACGCGGTCAGGAGGCTGCAGACAGTGCGCGGTCAGGAGGCTGCAGACGATGCGCGGTTAGGAGGTCGATGACTACATGCGACCAAGACGATTCGAGGGTGTTTAAGTCTTTTACAAACACATCTCCAGGATCAAGATAACTTCTCCCACGTATGAAGACAACTGCCAAGAGGTTAATATGTGCGGTTACCCACTAACTACACGTGTTAAACCTGCGTAGGAGAAGAGGAGTGGTTACACAAACTACACAGTAACAACCATCCAGAACCGCTTCGCATTGGTGCCCTTTTGTTCAGTATAAAAAGGTGGTCAATGCACGATCTAAGGGACGGTTAAGCATACAAGCATTACCAGGAGTCCGAGTAACCTGAAGACTTAGATATAATTAGTTAGACATCAATATAGGAGAGATCTTCGCCTGTGATCATCTCTTCCCCCCTCTTGTAAACACTTTTTTCATATAGTGAAATCATAACAGGACGTAAGGCTATAACTCCCACCATCGAGGGCCTGAACCTGTATAAATTCTCTCGTGCCCATACAGATATTACTCATCCTACCTCCCGGAGGAGTGCCCTGAAAGGCCTCGCGACTCACAAATTTGCATAAGATCGACTAAGAACCCTGAGTCCAAATCGTCGACACTTACCGCAGATGTTCCTTTTGATACCAACAAAACCAGGGAACTTCTATATGTTGAACACATTTTTCTCCTGAACATTTTGTGTTGAATTGTGATGCATGAGTTGTTTCATGGATTGTGGATTATGCTAATGTATTGTGGATTGTCTATTTTTCTTGTTATGTAGACTGTCAGTGACCCAGTGTGATTGTGGACTTTGCTTATTGATAACTCTTGTATTTGTACTTATCTTCTAGATATTTTCCCCTCATTCATATGTTCATTTTAGTCATAAAAATCATCAAATACTCGAATATAGCTGTATTTGCTACCGTTCGACCTCGACTATGTGTTTTGTTTATTTTAATCACAGGTTGACGCAATTTGGGTAATTTTGGCTAAATGGATGAGCTTCACCGATTGGATATAGCCAACGGATGATTCCGTACAGAAGTACGCATTACTACAAATGCGTAGAAGCTGACCGCATCAAAATCAGAGTCTTCGGAGGCCAGAACCCTAAAACCTAACAGCCTAGGGCCTAATTGCAAATCCTTGAAAACCCGAACACTAAATTGCATAAAGGCCAAGACACATAAATCCTAAACCCTAACTCAGAGGGACTCCATTGATATTACTAAAAACTCTTAGGGCCTTTTTGCAAAACAGCCAAAATAATAAAATTGCCCTAGTCGCCATTGTTGTTCCTTGGCCTAACTTATCCCCAAAAAACCCACTGCTTCTTTCTCGGCCCCAGCGAGCTTGCCACCGGCGGCCAGGTCCACGCCGATGGTGAGCCACCGGTCTCCTCTACCTCCCTCTTCGTCCTTAGGCCCGGCTACCCTTCTTTCTTCTCCCCTCTTTGCTCCAAATTTCTCCCGAACCACATCTTCATCACCTCCGGCCCTGGTGACCGGCCATTGCCGACGGCCGGCGCCTCTTCGTCTCCTCTCTCTTTCTCTGCTTCCTCTCTCCATCACGCATCACCATAGATCCATCGTTGTTGCGCCGCATTGCCATTGGATCCTTCACCATCCACCGCCGCTCCCTTGTGCCCTCTCGGCTCCTTCGCCACCACCGATGCTTTCATCACCGATCCGCATAGCTGCTGCCGCTCTCCCACTGCGCCGCCACCGCTTCCTTGTGCCACACCACCATAGCTCCCCCTCGCCCCGCATTGCGCCAATCTCGCTCCGCTGCCTCTCCAATGCCGCGCCGCCGATGAGGTCCCCAGTACATCCTCGCCGATCCTCTTCAACCTCATCCTCAACGGCGACCTCGAGCAACTTCCACGACCACATCCTATGGGCTACGACCATTCTGCTCCAGGTTTGACTTCGACAGCTCCAACCCGCTCCTTCGACCACTTCTTCCACAGCAACCCACGGCATCGACCACGATAAGCATCCACGACCATTTGCCAAAGCTCCAGTAGCAAGGAACTGGTGATAAAATATCTTACTCTATTCCCCTGCTCTTGATGAATTGAATCTTGAGTTGCTTGGATGAGCTTATGACATGCATGAGATGGACAGGGTTCTATACTTATTACACAGAAACATCATTCAAGTTAATTTCCTATTTTTTCATTGAACTGATCATGCTATGAATTTGAATTATCTGTTCTAAGATGAAATTCAGTGTATTTTGTCTGAGATAACAAATGGAATTGCTTGAGCTCCAACCTTGTTTGCATGAATCTGAGATGTTAGTGAAATGATGTCCTTTCCAAAGTTGCAATCAGGAATTAGGTCCTGGGCGGTGGGTTTACGGGGCAACCGTCAAGACTTGCAATGGCGATCGAGTAGGCGATCTGGTTTTCTCCATGGTTTTTTAATTGATTTGCTCCTCCTTTGGTTTGGCTTTCCTCTTGGATCGGTTTCTCCCCTCTGTTAGCTGAACCTTTTGAAGGTGTCTTGTTTTTGGTTGTTTTGTGTGGTTTCATGGAGTTTCTTTCTTCTTCCTTGGATTGGTCTAATGGCTTTCTCTTTAAAAGGGACATGAGAGACCTATTTGGTTTGCCGGTTACTAATATTTCAAGGTTTGCTGCTAATGATTTTCACTTAGTGGCTTCTTTTGGGAGAAGGAAATTTCGTCCCTCTGAAGTTTCATTGAGCTCTATTCTTGCTGCTTTTTTTGGGGGAATTCCTGAGGATTTTAGAGTGATGAGTTTGACTGAATGGAGCTTCAGATTTTCTATTTGTGATAAAAGAATTGGCTTGGCCATTTATAAAATCAACAGGATTATTCACCAGGATTTCTCTATTTTCTTCTCACTTTGGAATAATGGGGGTCCTCATTGGTAGAGAGAAGTTAACAAATGGTTGATTGAACAAGATAATGATTGGAATTTGGTTACTTCTAAAAGATTCAATAGGAATAAGTTTTCATCTTTATCTGGGCAAGTGAATCTTCGCAAGTCTGTTTTTGATCATCTGCAATTTCCTTATGTGAATTCCTCTGATAAATCGGCTTATTTACTTTCGGATTGTCATCATCATGTCAGTGTTTGTAGCAAGAGGACCCATCCTCTTTGAGTTTGGGAATATCTAGATTTTGCTTTAATTGCCTGGCTCTAGGTCATTTCAAAAAAGAGTGTGTCTCTTCGGTTCGATGTGCAAGCTGTTTCAATTATGGGCATATTAAGCGTTTCTGCTTTAAACATCGTTTTGAGTTGAAGAGGAAAAAACTTTTGTTTCCAAGGTTAGCTTGGTTAAACAGGGTTTTGCTCCTGCCTCTGCCTCTCCTTTCGCGCCTTTGCTTCTGGGGACTTCTCGAATCGGATGGTGGATGTGGCTATTTTGTTTGGCACTAACCTTTCTTTGACGGACCAGATGACTTTGATCAAAGGAAAGGCTATAACTCCCCATTATGATAGTTTCTCTATGTTCTTCGGGGCATGCATTAACCCCCTTGTCATTCAATATGTCTCTTCGCCTACCGCACTATCTTATTCTCCCTCTTCGTTGTTTATCTTAGCTTCATTGCTCTCTTCGGCTCTCATAGCTTCTTCCATCAAAAAAATGGCTAATTTATAGGTCAATCCCACTCCATTTCTCATAGAAGGCCTAGAAGAAATAGTAGTTTAGGGTCGGCCTCTTCGTACTAGATGCATCTCTACTAGGAGTGAAACCTATGAAAACTCTGCTATTGTGGATGTGGTGCCTGAGGCGGTGGATCCCATTCATGTTGTTGGTAACTACCTTCAGAATAACAGGCAAATTCAGGCCCAGGTTTACCCCTCTGGTCTTGGTGATGCATTAGTCCGCCTTCCTTCCTCTCTTCAGAGAGATATTCTCCTTAATGAAGGGCTTCATGTCGATGATGATTTCATGCTGTTTTTCAATTGTCATGATGAGGGTATTAATTCTAGACGAGTTAGCTTCAATCAGGAGGTCTGGCTTCTACTCTTGAACTTCCCTCTGGATTTCTGGTCAGTTTCAACTTTGAGCAAAGCTGTTTCATCCTTTGGTTTTCTTCGCAAATGGGATAGCGTTTATCTAAGGACTGGAGATCGGTCTCATGCTTTGGTTAAGTGTCTGGTCACAAACCTTGTTGATATCCCTCATTTTATGGTAATCACTGAACCAAGTGTTTCTGTCAGACGTAGCTGGACTGTACAGGTGGTAATTTGCCATTCTCACCCCACTAATGTGGCTGAGGGGAATGAGGATGATCCGCATCCTCCGCTGGATAATAATAATGATAACCTAGAAGATTTGGACATGGATGACCCTGATGAGCAGGATCCTGATCATGATCAAGATCATAATCTGAATGAGGTTGGTAATCATCACAATTTCAATGTTGGTGATCCAGTCTGGGATGATCTTGTTCCCCAGCAATTGGAAGTCTGGGATGCATGGGAGAACTTTGAGGATTCTGCTTCCTCCTCTGATCTTACTCTCTCTTCTGGCCCGCTTGCTGGAAATTATTTGTTAGACTTTCTTGGAACTGCTGGATCTAGTCTTTTATATATCAATACTCTGGTTTGTTTGAGGAGCGCTTGGTCACTGTTTAATTCTTCTGCTGCAAGGGCTTCCTCTCCTTTGGAATTCAAGTTGTTATCTGTGAAGTCTATTCTGTCTTCTCGTTCATCCAAGAATAAGAATAAAGCTCCTTTGGTGGTTTCTAGTTTACGTCGCACTCCCAGATATGTGGCAAAATTTAAAGGATTCAAACCTGGGTCGGTCTTGCCTCCTGCACCTCAACTTTCGGTCGAAATGCTGCAAGCCATTGGTTCGTTTTGTGGGATCCCTCTGGAGTTAATCTCCAAGGACAAACTGATGGCACCAATTATCCAAGACTTTGATGTTTAGTGAAATGTACTAGGATCTTAAGTCTTGTCTGATAACCTCCTTCTGGACAACTTTTTGGATGGCTTGTTTTTACAGCCTACTGAATGTTTTACTTAGATATTTTGATGATTAGGTCAACATGTTCTCGTTTCGAGTTCATAACTTGGATGTATTTTGCTTATTAACTGATGACTACTTTTAAGAAATTCAGTATCCTCAATTGGAATATTAGAGGTTTATGCTCTGGATAAAAAGGTTGCTATTCGTTCCAAAATTTTAGATGAAAAATGTTCCATTCTTTGTCTTCAAGAGACCAAATTAGAGGATGTTAATTTGTTTGTGATTAAATCTTTTTGTCCTAATTCTTGGACGGATTTTGACTTTGTTCCCTCTCGGGGCAACTCAGGGGGGATTACGACTGTTTGGAATTTCTCCTTTTTTCAAAAAGTGAGTGTGAATCACTCTGATTATTGTCTCTCGGTAACCCTCATGAACAAAATTTCTGGAAAGCTGTGGATGATCTCTAATGTTTATGGCCCTTGTTGCCCCGAGAAGAAAATTGAATTTTTGAACTTGTTCCGTAGCTCATTAGCTCCCTCTGATTTGCCCTGGCTAATCATGGGTGATTTTAACCTTTTGCGTTTCTCTTCTAACAAAAACAAAGGTTTATTCAAATCCAGGGAAGCTGATCTTTTTAATGAAGCTATTAATCATCTTCTTTTGGAGGATTTGCCTGTTAAAGGAAATAAATTTACATGGTCAAATATGCAAGCACAACCGGTTATGGAAAGGCTCGATTGGTTCTTTGTTAATGGTGCCTGGCTTAATATTTTTCCAACACGATTGTTTCTTCTTCTGCCAGGATGGTCTCGGATCATTTGCCATGTACCATTTTGATTTCTTCTTCTCTTCCTTTGTCGAAGATATTCAGATTTGAAAACTTTTGGGCTTCTTCTCCTGATTTTTTAAATGTGGTTCAAAGTTTTTGGAATTCAGGTGTCATGGATTCTAATGTGGCCAGAAGAATCAATTCCAAATTTAAGCTTTTGCGTAGAGCGTTGAAGCAATGGAGTAAAAAGTTCAAATTCTCTCAAGCCTTGTTGGATTATTGCTACTGCGCTTTGAATATACTGGATGGTCTGGAAGAATAGAGAGATTTATTCAGGCAGGAATATAATTTCAGGAGCATCCTCAAAAAACACATTTGTGGACTTCTCAGAATCAGAAACATCTTTTGGAACAAAGGGGACGTATTAGATGGGCGAAATTGGGAGACGAGAACACTAGATTCTTTCATTATGTGGCCTCCAATAATTTTAGAAGGAATTACATTATTTCCTTGAAGGATGACAATAATAGGGATCTTCTTGATCAAGCAGATATGGCGAACCATCTTTGGGTTTCTTTCAAAAACAGATTTGATGTTTCAGAATATACAAATATGTGGTTTAATCTAGAGGAGTTGGTTTATGCTTTTCCTAAAGAGCTTTCTTGTCTTGAGCGGAATTTTTCTCCCCAGGAAATTGACAATGTGGTATTTACCATGCATCAAAATAAAAGCCCGGGTCCTGATGGCTTCAATGGAAACTTTTTCAGAGCTACTTGGCCTTTCATTAAGCATGATTTCTATGACCTTGTCAGATGCTTTTTTAATGGTGATTCTGAATTATTCAGATTAAACGCATCTTTTATTACTTTAATTCCGAAGAAACAGGGAGCTGCAAAGGTTTCTGATTTTAGGCCTATCTCGTTGTTAAATAGCTCTTTGAAGATTATTACCAAACTTCTTCTAATCGTCTTCAATCAGTTATTCCAATGATTATTCATTGTAATCAATATGGTTTTATTAAATCTAAAACCATTCAGGATTGTGCTGCTTGGGCGTATGAATATGTTCATATTTGCAAGACTTCTTCGAGGAGCTCTGTTCTGTTGAAACTTGATTTTGAAAAAGCCTTTGATCTGATTGAGCATGAATCCATTTTGAAGGTGTTAAAATCTAAAGGTTTTGGAGATAGATGGCTGAGTTGGATACGTCTCATCTTGAACTCTAGATCCTCAAAAATTTTGTTAAATGGAGTTCCTGGCAAACAAATTATTTGTAGAAGAGGTGTTCGGCAAGGTGATCCTCTCTCTCCGCTGTTGTTTGTCATAGTGGCTAATTTGTTACAATCTATTTTGAATCGTGCAAAGAATTTGGGTCTGCTTAGTCTTCTGGTGTCTACTGTGGAGTTTGAAGATTTCCCCATTGTTCAATATGCTGATTATACTCTCATTATAGTCAAAGCGGATGCTAAGGAATTATTTTTGCTTAAAGGTCTTCTTAACTCTTTTGCCAGTTCTACTGGTTTAAGAGTTAATTTTTTTAAATCTTTTTTAATCCCGATCAACTGTTCTGAAGATTTGACCAGGAATTTGGCTAGCATTCTTGGATGTCAAATTGGTTCCTTCCTGTTTACTTACTTGGGACTTCCACTTGGAGTGGCTAAACCAAGGGTTGAACATTTTGATAATGTCATTGATCGTATTAACAAGAGATTATCCGGATGGCAATTTTCCTTCCTTTCTTTAGTAAGAACATTAACTCTTATTAATTTGGTGCTCTCTTCTCTTCCTATGTTTCTTATGTCAACCTTGAGAATACCTGTTTCTCTCATCAATAAAATTGACAAGATCAGAAGAGCTTTTCTATGGAAAGGTCAATCCAGTTGATTAGGAGGTCACTGTCTGATTGCTTGGGATAAAATTTGCAGACCTAGAAAGAATGGTGGTCTTGGGGTTATTTGTTGGATCAAGGATGCCGACTAGAGGGGGGGTGAATAGGAGGCTTTTAAAACGTTAAAACTTAAAGCAAATAAAGAACAAATAATATAAGCAAAGGGAAAGAGAACGAACACAATGATTTTTACCGAGGTATCGGAGACTCGCCCAGTCTCCACTAATCCTCGTTGAAGCACTCAAATCACTTGAGTCTCGGTTCAATATCCACAAAGGATATTATCACTAATGGTTGCTCCTTGTCCACTCCGGAAAGGCGAGCACCGATGCCTTGTACACACTTGCCGAGCCTCTCCGACAATCTCCGAACGGAGAGATCAACGGCCACGCCTCCGAACCGTCTAGGTGAGGGCGCTCACCAAGAGTAAAAGGCAGCGAGGTCTTCTCTAGACCTCCAAACACGCACCGAGAAGCTAAGTATATGCAAATGCAAAAGAAACGAAACTCTCGGTGGATCGGAAAGCACTCGACTTGATCAAAAGATCAAGATTTTATATAAGAAACTAATGCTCAAGAGTGTGTATGAAATGCTGCTGCTTGTTGTTTAAAACACATGCCCAAAGCCCCTATTTATAGCCTCAAGAAGCAAATGAACCGTTGGAGCTAGGGCTGAAAATCAGCAACCCAAACTGACAGTCAGTTATGTAAACTGACAGTCAGTTTAGTGCACAACGGCCGACAAAATTTACGGACGAAAACTTTGCTAGCCGTTCGTGGTCGAAAAAGGAAAGCTGAAACCCACAACTGACAGTCAGTTACACAAACTGACAGTCAGTTCGACCACAGTCACGACCAAAATCAAATAGAAACTCAGTTAAAAACACTATGGTCGAAACCCCAACTGACAGTCAGTATGGACAAACTGACAGTCAGTTTAGTACAAAAATTTTGAGCACAAAATACACCCTCTCTGGACAATTGTCAGTTTAAACTAACTGACATTCAAACTGACAGTCAGTTTAGCAAACTGACAGTCAGCATGAATAAAAACAGAGATAACTTTAAATCCAGAAATCCAAAAGAGGTGTTTAATAGCTAGTTGGAAAGATAATTTCAAGGGCTATCTTTTTGTCAACAGAAGCAAAAGCCAGATCTTTCTAGATCTTTCTAAAAAATGCAAATACTCTTCTGCTGTCAAAAACTGAACTGAAAAACAGATTTTTCAAATAAGTCCAAAAGCCAAATCCAACCAAAAATGATGCGATGCATTGACCTAGAATTCTCGGTTTGTGCTGGAGATAAAAAGAGGACTTTCGCTACCCCTCTTTATAGTACGGTTAAAGCTAGAAAAGAATTTTCCTAACCGATCATCTTCAAACGCCAAGATCGGTAAAATAAAAACTCGAAATACCTGAGGTCTTTCGCATCTTCAAGATTTGCGTCTTGTATTTTGCTTTTCTGCATCTTGTGCTTCACTTCAAGTCGGGTTCATCTTGATCATCTCGTAATTCTTCCCGACGCAACTCTGTATCACATCAATCTCGAAAACACGATTAGTCCAGAACACTTTGTTTTCATTAATCATCAAAATTAGGGTTAGGCATGACGGCCTAGATGCAACATTATTAACCTGAGAACTCAATACATGGCCCTTCTTTTAAAGTTCTTGTTTAAATTTTTTAATAAAGATTCAGCTCCCTGGGTTCAGCTTCTTTGGAATGCTTATTACTTTCAGGGTTTACCATCAGATTCTCGGATGATTGGGTCCTTTTGGTGGAAGGACATTTTACATCTTTGGTCTTTTTTAAAGGTCTATTTTCCTGTTCTCTAGGAAGAGGAGATACCTGTGATTTCTGGAATGATCTTTGGAGCTCAGAAATTCTATCACATAAATGGCAAGAATTATACTCTTTCTCTTCCAGAAACTTCAAAGTTTAGGATTTTCGGAATTTAAACTTGGAGGTTGATTGCTTTCATCTTCCTCTCTCTGAATTGGCCTTTTCACAATTCCAGCAAATGTCCCTTCTTCAACAGAATCATGTGGAAAATAACCATTCAAATGATGGCTGGTTCTTCCTATCTAGCAGCTCCATGAGTTTTCAAACAAGCAAGGTCTACAGAAGTTTGATGGGTGTTTGTCCTATACATCCCATCTTCAAAGTATGTTGGAAGAATCATTGTCCTATGAAACTCAAGGTTTTTTTCTGGCTCTTTCTTTTGGAACGTCTGAATACTAGGGAGAGGTTATTCAGGAGAAATATGGTTATTCCTTCCTTGGACTGTGAATTATGTGAGGAGGGATGTATTGAATCTCATTCTCATATCTTTTTTAGATGTGGTTTTGCTAACCAATGTTGGGATTTCATCGGAATAAATTGGGTTGTGGACTGGTCGATGAATCCTTCTCTCTTATATATCATTTAGAATTTGCATGGGTTTCCTGCTTCCACTAAAGAGTTTCTCTCAGAAATTGTTATTATTGCCTTGTGGAACATCTGGAAGATTAGAAACAAGAAAATCTTCCAATTTCAGTCTCCTAGTTTTTTGATTTGGAAGCTAGCCTTCAAGGATGATCTGTTCCTCTTGTCTCAAAGAGTTCCGGATAGAATTAAAATCAAAATTTTTTCTTGGCTGAATGTTTTGTAATCTGCAACTTGTAATTTGCTTTCTTTTTTGGTCTTTTGTAATCTTGTACTCTTCTTCTCTTTATATATATATATATATATATATATATATATATTCTAGCAGTAGGCTTCTTGCCTACTGCCTTCCATTCAAAAAAGTTGCAGTCAGTACTGTAAATTAAATTTGGTTCACTACTTACTGTGGAAATTGGTGCCTCTGTTAGTTGGTCTTCAAGCTTATTTCTAGTGAAATTAGGGGATTGACTTGGTATTTTGCAAACTCTGTTGATTTGATTCTTGGATCTTTGGAATGCTTGTTTGATCCTTGGCCCTAACTGAGTTAATCCCACTTTCATTCTGTTGAACTGAGATACTGAGTTCATTGCCTCTACAGCCGTCGTTGAAAGGAGTCAAGGAGAAGTCTGTGTTATTTCTTTACACGCTTACTTGTTGATACTGTCGATAAGCGTATTTGTTTTAGTTGTTTTCGCCTCCTCTCGCAAGATCACTGAACGTTAATGGCGCTCCCGCTTGTATTCACAATGACATGTATAGACCTAACACTGATTCGACTGTCGCTCGATAACCATCTTCTCTCTTTCTTTTGTCTGTTTTAGTTTTCTTATTCATCGATTTAGTTAGTTTTATGCACTTCGCTTCTCTAGTCCCTGTGGAAAGAATGACTGAATACTTGCCTTACTGCTCTGATCTCGTCCTCTTGTGAGACGGTCTAGGCCGGTATCACATATGTTCTATGACCTGTGCTTAACTAGTTAGTTATGTGATCTGTTTGAGACCTAGTCTTGGTTTTCGCACTAGACTCGCCCAGATTCTAATATGCCGAATAACGGGATCTTATTCAGAAATACCGAAACCCAAAGTAATTGCACAACTCTTTATTTCAAAGAGAGCTTTACACGTCGAACGTTAGACACACTTGCCTATGTCGAAGGAATTATAAGTGTCTAAAACTCAAATAAATTCTATGACTCTTCGATGATATAAACTAGACCTATTACAAGGTATTTATAGTCCAATCGTATGAGTACATATCAGACTTAGTAACCTAAACGTATTAGACTCATATAACTAACTAACTAATCCTAAACAGATAAGCTTAGTTATATATTCGGATCAGATTACAATTCCGAACAGAGAACAAATTCCCTTTCATGGTCGCGAACCAATCCATGGTCGCGAAACCTTTCCGAACACGGTTAAGATCACGAAGATCCTCCCGGATCATGACTCCCTTGTTGAGAAGGAGCCAACCCCTGTTGCGACCTCTCGATCAAACTGGAGAAGTGGAAATTGGGCTTGTCCATGTTCTTTGGTGTACCACTTTGCCACACGTACTCGTTGACCTTTCCGACTTATTCGAAAAGTCTCCTTTGTGCCACTACGGGTGGTAGTCACCTTCTTCTCCAGAATCACATCTTCACATAGAGGTTCGTCTCGTTGATAGCCAAGTCTTCAACAGATGGTACTATGGTATCTGGCTCATCATCCAGCATTGAAGGCTCGAAGAGTTTGAGGTGCTCAACATTGACAACTGAGTAAATATCCATGTATGGAGGTAACTCGAGCTAACAAGTATTATTACCCACTTTCCACAAAATCCGAAAAGAACCATAACGAATGGGTTTGAGTTTCTTACCTTCACCTTTAAGTCTCTCCTTACTCAGATGTAACCATACCATATCACCTTCTTGAAATTACGCATCAACTCGGTGCCTATCATGTCGCGCCTTATACTTGAGTTGAGCTTTCAGTAAGTTCTGTTCAACCTCACGATGGAGTCGTTGAATACCTTCCAGGAACTTTTATGCTCGATCCTGATCAGATGCTTCCTTGCTGTTTTGTGCTGAGGTAGGGATCACAAACTCCATGTCGAATGGACTCTGTGGTAGAAATCCTAAACAGACCTCAAGTGGCGACTTTCCAGTCGAACCATGCATTGTTCGATTAAAAGCAAACTGCAGGTACGGTATGCTTTCATCCCAGGTCTTCGGGTGCTTCGAGTTATATCCTCTCAAAAGATGAACGACTGTGCGATTTACCACCTCGGTTTGACCATCAGTTTGCGGATGAAAAGCAGTACTCCTCTTTAGCTTGGTGTCCATCACCGTCCAAAGCGATCACCAAAAGTGACTAAGGAACCGGGTATCACGATCAGACACAATAGAAGTCGGCAGTCCGAAGTGTGTCCAAACGTTTTGAAAGAATACCCGAGCTGCTTCTTCTTTCGTGATAGTCTTTCGACAAGATATAAGAATAATCATTTTGGAAAACCGATCAACAACCACGAATAGATAGTCGTTGCCACGTTGGGGTCTTAGGCAATCCTCCCAAGAAATCCATAGATATGCTCTCCCATGGTCGCGATGAAACTAGCAAAGGAGTGTACAAACCTAATTTTCGGTTTGCCGATTTCGAGATGCTGCAGAGACCACAGCCTCGAAACAAAACTAGCCACATCTTTCTGCATACGCGGCCAAAACACATGTCGGTGAAGATTTTGCAACGTCTTTGTAACCCCAAAGTGGCCAGCTACCTTTGATGTGTGCGCTTCTCGCATCCATTGAATTCGATGTGCTCCACGAGGTATGCAAAGTAATTTGCCCTTGTACAAGAGTCCTTCGCGACGAACGAACTCCGTAAGTTTCCCTATTTCGAGCTCAGTCAGTACTGTTTGAAAATCAGGGTCTTCACTGTACATAGTGGCATAGTCATCATGACATGAGGGCTCGATCTGCATGAACGCTGATAAACAGAGGGTCGTAACTGGTAGTCGCGACAACATGTCTGCCAATTTGTTGTGTACGCCCTTCTTGTACTTAATCACTAGATTAAACTGTTGCAGATACGACATCCACTTCATGTGTCGAGCTTGCTGTAGCTTGGATTAAGTTTGCAAATATTGCAATGGTTGATGATCGGTGTGGACAACAGTCTCTTTACCCAAGAGGTAACACCGCCAATGTTTCACGGCCTAATGCAGTGCGCATAACTCCTTATCATAAGTCGGGTAGTTCTTCTGAGCTCCCTGGAATAACTCGGAGTGATATGCCACTGGTCGACCTTCTTGCATGATCACTGTGCCTATCGCATAACCTGAGGCATCGGTTTCTAGTTCGAACAGTTTCTGGAGATTCGGCAAAGTTAACATAGGCGCCTCGCTGATCTTCCTTTTCAGTAAGAGAAACGTGTCCTCATGTTTCCTTGTCCACTCAAACTTCTGATCGATCCTGGTTAATGCATGCAATGGAGAAGCCATAATCGAGAAGTGTCGGATGAACTTCCGAAGATATTGACCATTTGCGAATCATTTTTACCTTATCCGGGTCGATTTGCAACGTACCGTTGCCGACCATGAATCCTAGGTAAAGTAGAATTTGTTGGCCGAACTCGCACTTCTTACGGTTGAGGCGAAGTCGATGTTGTCGAAGCTGTTCGAACACCTTTTCGACATGAATGAGGTGTTCATCTCACAAACGACTATAAACCAGTATATCGTCGAGGTAAACGATCACAAAGTCATCGATGAACTGTCTCAATACGTCATTCAAAAGACGCATGAAGGTTGCCGGGGTGTTGTAAAGACCAAACGGCATGACCAGCCATTCGAACAGACCTTGTCGTGTTTTGAACGAGGTCTTCCACGTATCCTCATCTCGGATGCTGACTTGATGATAATCTGACTTAAGATCCAATTTGGAGAAGACAACAGCATGCTTCAATTGGTCTAGCAGGTCGTCAATACGAGGAAGGGAGTACCGGTTCTTGATGGTGATCTTGTTTAGTACTCGGTAGTCAATGCACATATGCCAAGTCCCATCTTTCTTTGGCACTAACACCACAGGAGATCCACAAGGTGAACTACTCAGTTGAATGACACCATCGTTTAGCAACTCACCAAGTTGTCTCTTGATCTCTTCATTCTCCAATACTGAGTTACGATACATACTCAGATTGGGCAGTGTCGCATCGGACACAAGCTGAATTTCGTGCTCGACTGGACGTTTCGGCGGATGACCCTGGTTAGTCTCGAACAGATCACTGTATTTCTCCAGCAATCCCGACAAATGACCAGAATTCTCTCGGCACGCCAACGACAACGCTAGTCGAGTACCCTCACCTTGACCAATGGGTCGAATCATGAAAAGCACATACTTGTGACATGCATTAATAATTCATTTGGCTTGATTTGTGGTAATCAAGTTCGAAGTGTTGACATGGATGTCTCTACTGATCACGAACTTAACTCTGTCTTTGGTGAGGTCGTACTCTTGCGCTCGCCGACGGAAGTGAGCGTCTCGGTCATATAGATACGGACTCCCAAAGATCACCTAACAGATATCGATAGGAACAACATCGCATTGCACCTCATCGATATATCGTGCAGAGATCGCAAAATTTAATACACACTGACTCGTAATCTGTTGGTTCACGTCGGATGTAAGCCAACCTAGCGGATATGGTCACGGGTGTGTGGTTGTCTTTAAACCAAGTCGCCGAACCAATCCAGCGGAGACCAGATTTTTCTAACTTCCAGGATCGAATATCGCTGCGACCACTTCGTGCTTCACCTGGATATTGATGGTGAACAAGTCCTCCGTTGGGTGATGGTCGCTCGGTGGATCCAAACTATTCTCCTTCGGCATTGCCATCAGAGATAAGGTCATACGTATACCCGCCTCATTAACCGAATTCACTCGAACAACTTCTTCGTCGGATGAAGTTGTAGTAGCCGTGGCTGTTCTTTTCCCTGGTCCATTTTTCTTTGGTCGAAGTTCAGGATTAAGCTTGTAACATTTGTCCTTGGTATGTCCTGCGACTTGACAATGTTTACAAAAGGCACCCGTGCCCGATTTTGAGGCGTTCTTCTTCAGACTCAGTTTTTTCTTTGTTGAGATCGCACTTTCCTTCGTGTTTTTGTCGCTTCGGAATTTGTTCTTTTTCTCGATCGCCATAGCAGTTGTGCTTGCGGTCGTGATGTCTTGGACGCCGAACAGACTTAGCTCAGTACTGATCGATTTCTAAAGTCTAGATGTGTATTTCTGAAATACCTGAGAATCGGATAGTGAGATGCCGATGACCATTGCTTGTCGCCGAAACTCCGTAGTATAGTCCTGGACAGTTTGGTCGCGCCGTTGGTACAATTTGTGCCAACGCTCCCATCTCTCCTCAAGGTAACCCATCGAATAGAATTCTTGTGGCAGAAGTCGCTTGAATTGACCCCACGCAAGGTCGTCAGCTTCACCACTGGCGACAAGGGCCTTCCACCATGTCTTGGCGTGGTCCTTCATCTTCAAAGGTGTGAACTTCATCTTTTGAGCACTACTGAACCCTTTCAGATCAAAGTAGGTCTCAAGTTGATCGCTCCAAGAATCCATCTTCTTGGCATCGATCACCTCATCATATATGGGTATATCAATCTTACTGTCGACCTTAAAAGATCCGACAGCTAAGGATGTGTTGGCGAGGTTGTCGGTCTCGTGGTCGCCTTCGTCTTTATCTTCGTTTGCCCTGCGCAAGTCTTCACCAGTTTTCTCATCCATATCCTTCCCTACTTCAGAAGGTACAATCATGGCCTGCTGCTTAATCCAAGCAAGCACGGTTTCCATGTCGGTAGAGAGCTTAGCCACTTGTTCGGCTAGGTTAGCTTAAACGGAGGTATCGTCAGACATTATCGGAGACGCGGCTGTATGAACCGTCAATTGATCGCCTGGAGTTTCGCTGGAGGTTTTGTAACCCTGGCGAGTCTTCACCATCTACATGATAGGAAAGTTGCTCTGATACCAACTTGATCTTTTTGAGACCTAGCCTTGGTTTTTGTACTAGGCTTACCCAGATTCTAATATGCGGAATAATGGGATCTTATTCAGAAATACCAAAACCCAAAGTAATTGCACAACTCTTTATTTCAAAGAGAGCTTTACACGTCGAACATTAGACACACTTGCCTACGTCGAAGGAATTATAAGTGTCTAAAACTCAAATAAGTTCTATGACTCTTCGATGATCTAAACTAGACCTATTATAAGGTATTTATAGTCTAATCGTATGAGTACATATCAGACTTAGTAACCTAAACGTATTAGACTCATATAACTAACTAACTAATCATAAACAGATAAGTTTAGTTATATATTCTGATCGGATTACAATTCCGAACAGAGAACAAATTCTTTTTCATGGTCGCGAACCAATCCATGGTCGCGAAACCTTTCCGAACACGGTTAAGGTCGCGAAGCCGTATGCGATCAAGACTTGGTCGCGAATTCGTATGCGATCAGGACTTGAAGATCCTCCCTGATCATTATGTTTTGTAGGCTTGGTTTTTGGCTTAATGTTATTTGGTACTTAATTTTAATTGTTGATCACTTCAATCCTTCAATACTATACTATTGTGTGGTACTCCAAATTATAAAGCAAAAAAAGAGCCAAAGATGTCATGTAGGTTCGCGATAATTGATAAATTTGATATTTACTGAAACCGAACCGAATTAATTTGGTATTTACCAAAACTGAACCGAATTTTTTTTGGTAAATATGATATGTAAGGTGCAATATCGAAATTTAAAAAATACCAAAAAACTGAACCAAAAAAACTGAATAAACCGAATGCACACTCCTACATGGACCCGAGTGATCCTTGGAGCTCGAGGGAGGAAAGGGGAAGGGCACTGACTTGTCCTTCAGGAGAAAGTAAAATCACCCAATGTCACCATAGCTCACGATTGCCGCCTTGTTTGTCGCCTAAACTTGGAAGAAGCAGTGGAAGAGATCGAGTGTTGCCAGGTGGCCAATGTAGCCCTCGCATAAGAAGATGAAGTTTGCTAGCAGTAGCAGGTAGCTGGGGGTGAAGTTCACCAACTGGAGATTGAAGTGCTTTAGGATCTCCAGTAGCAGCCTGTGCTTGGGGAAGCGCAAACCAGAGTACAGGTAGTGCTTGAACATCATAATCTTCCCGTCTGATATGAACACAGCGATGAAGGACACGTTCACAGAGGGTGGCCCGATCTTCATGACATAGAACCTGGATAACTAGTATCTGAAGATACCTGGATAACTAGTATGATCTGACGAAACGAGATAACCAACCACTTGCAGAGTAAGGACTTGCGATCAATGAATTCGCCCAACCACACTCTGAATTACTTATCCACATGGCCACGCACAGAGTTGGCACACAGTAGGGTGATCATGAAGATCGTTCAAGCAATTCTGGAGGAAATCATAAGAACAAAGGATGAAGAGATTCAACTCTCAACTAAAACTAAGATTTCAATCTGAAATTTCAATATTAATGTCTTATATCTTGTATCTTGTATATTAAAAACTATGACCATGTCTCTCTTTTATAGAGGGTTGTATGTACAAAAGATAGAAGAATTAAACTAGAATTCTAATCTGAATCTAATTCAAAGCGGAATAAAAATACTAATAAACTATAAACGATAAAAGAAGTTTGGAATAAATCTTCTCTGAGCTGGATTCGGATTCGGACGAAACTTTTTTCTTCTGTGCAGTCATTACTCTTTTCGGTCTCCTAGTTGCATACAATGTTGGAATTTAATGATTCTTGATGTGTTGGAAAGCTCTTTCGAATACCTTTCCAACAAGTACCACAAAATCAAATTGGATATCCGTGCTGAGAATGGTGCTTAGTTGAAGTTGGACTGTCGTTTGGTCGGCAGACTGCATGCCGAGCAAAATTGTAGTGGTTGCAATCCTTGACGGAATTGAGTGATCTTGGGCTCGTTGGAAAGGTTAGGAAACCCTCTTTCCACTCAGTAGGTGTACGACCAGATTCGATGAAGTTATTTGGCCCATATGTACCTATATTCTTTCTGTTATGCTCTCCCTCTCTATTCCTGATCAATGTTAAACAAGAGCTATTAGGTAGCAGCATATTCTCATCATAATTTAATTCTTTAAGCAATAAAATCACATGTTGATGTAATTGTCTGGCTTTTGCTCGAGTGATTGGTCCTCGATATTCATCGGGTCGAGTTCTAGTGCTACTTGTGCTAGAAATGCCCTCATCACCATCCTTGGGAGAAGGGATGCTCTCTTTGGAATCTACCTGATGGAATTCTCGTTGATCTTAGAAACTCCAACCTTGTCCATTTTTGTGGCTATGTGGAAGATGTTCATACAAGTGCAGAAAAACAAGAAGGCAAGGGGAAATGATTTCTTTGAAGAATGCACACGAAAAAGATTCAAGACACATGGATTCAAATTTCAATTTATAGATTTCCAAGTGATGCTTTGATTACTGTGAGAGTGCCACTCTGTCTGTCTGAGGAGACGTTTGAAGTTCCATCGTTGGCGCACGACTATTGGCCTCAATCAACCCAAACGTAACGTCATTTCAACTGTTGATCTAGACTTTAGCATCAATCCTAGCCGTTTGACGTCATCTGTGTCCAATTTTGAATATGATCATTGCTGCCGTACATGCAGTAAAGATCTAACGCACACAACTGCTATAGTGAGGAGGCCGCGTCACCATACGCATGGCAGGAATCCAACCAAGAAGCATCTATCAAGCCTTTGAAATCATTGACCCATTTGTCAGCGAGAACAATAGTATTAAAAGACCCACGATCCCTCTGCAAATAAGGCTCGAAATTGTTATCTCCAAATGTGGCGCTCTAATCGTAACTACCTTGCAGTTGCTCAATGACATCCCGATATATCAGGAGAATCAATCGTCCATGAGGGGCTATAAGTAAGCAACGAGGTAGAGGGAGAAGAGAGAGGACCCGAAAAGTAGGAAGATTTATAGTACAATTCTAGCGCTTGAGGATAGGACTTGTCTGTTCCAGCGCTCGTGTAACTCACTTCCAATGCTTGGCAAAGGACCGACTTCTTTATCCTACGCTTGGCTATTACTATAACATCTTCACAGTATAGTCACATTACTTCTGTCTCATTTGGCTCCCCCGTAGAGTCTCAGGACAGTGCCCCAAGATGTAGGGTTGGATTTTGTAAAAATGCCTTGTGTCGCATTTTCTCCCATCTTTGGCTCCCGAACTACTCTAATTAGCATGCGCGTCCTACTATTGAACAAATAAATTTACTGGTTGATGTGATCTCTTGACAACTAGATCTTTTATATTCTTACATTTGGCATGAGTTTGGGTACGATATTTTTCTTAACACCAACAAGACGATGCAATGCTAAAAAAAATCTTACATCTTTAGTACAAATGAGATGTTGCAATTAAAAATAAAACTACCTAAATTCCTCACATACAAATAATCTAAAATTTCTTGCAAAAGATCTCAAACAATTTATCCCACACATAAACATTTGTTGATTTGAATAGAAGTTGAAAAGGATTTTGGGAATACATTGGGTCTAGAAATGGATAATATGGGGGTAGGATTGGAAATAAAAAAAATTAATATTTTATGCTAATTTTTAATGTATTAATTAGGAGAAAATTGGGGCTAATGGTATGGAGAGAATTACATTATATTTAGAGTGGTATAAGAATAATTTTCTTGAAATGATATATCTCAAAATATCTATATTTGAATTGGTATATACCAAAATTTCCATTTTGTTTAATATTGCCAAAACTAAGCTGCGCATGGGCCCAGCAACAGCAGCGAGGAGACCAATCAGAACCTAACACAAAAAAGCCGGCGGGGGGTTGTGGGGCCGCGGCGCCGAACTACATTCAGTGACAGTGAGCCATACAAGAGCGAGCAAGGCGAAGGAAAAAATAATCTACAAAACCCCGGGTGGAGAGGAGGGGCTTCCTCCGGCGGGAAACGGCAAAAAATTTTGGCGAGGGCCCCTTCCCCTACCCCCTCCCTCTCCTTCTCCCAAAAAATTCCCCGAAATACCAAATCCAAAACCCTAGCTAGGCTTGATCAAGCCCTTCTGCCGGCTCGAAATCCCCCCAAACCCTAGCGGCATGGTGCTGGCCGTGGAGGGCTTCGTCCACGAGGAGGAGGAGGTGGACCACCCCATGCGCTACCTACCGCTCGGCCGCGTCTACTCCTCCTCCGCGCCGTGCCCGCTCTCCACCCCGAAGAAGCCCAAGGTAGATAGCGGGAGCGGCAACGGCAACAAGCCCCCGGTCCTCGTGTACTACCGGCGTCGCTGGAAGAAGCCACGCCTCGAGGAGAGGTCGGCCTCGCCGGCACCGCCGCCGCAGCAGGAGCGGGGGTCTGCGGGGGCCTCGCGGCGGAATGGCCTCCTCAAGCAGGAGCTGCTGAACCTGGGGCCCGCCCCCGCGGCGTCCGATGGGGAGGTCCCGCCGCGGCGCCCGAGGCGTGGAAGGGCCGAGAAGGGGGCCTGCTTCTCTGAGCCCAGGCAGGGGCTCGGGCGGGGCTCGCAGAAGGAGGCGGCGGCGGCTTCGGCGTCGGCCTGGAGGAGATGGGTCGAGTGAGTGGGATCTGCACTTAGTTTTGAGTATTTGTTCACTTTTGGTTGACACTTGGCAAGAAGGTTGGGGTTTTTTTTTAATGTTTTGCCTAATTTGAGTGATTCTTGGTAATGTTTTGTTGCAGGTTGGAAATTGAGGGTGCGGATCCTCAGGCGTTTGTCGGGTTAATGTGCAAGGCAAGTTTTTGAGATGGATTGTTTTGAATCTGGTTCTGTAAATTGGGAATGTAGTAAATGCCGGGCCTGAATTTTTATTTGTGGATGCAGGTTTTCTGGCCCCTTGATGATGATTGGTACAAGGGTTCCATTGCGGGTTACAATGATGTGACGAAGCAGCATTCTGTATGTTTGGTGAAGCCTCTGTCATGAAGAAATGCTTGTGCTTTCTTTTTACAAATTTTGTGTAGTTGGAGCAATCTTTCTAATGTGGATCACTTATGTTAGACTTCTCTGTAGTTTTAATTATGTTGGTTTAGGTATCAGATGCTTGAGGCATGCATTTTGCATTTGATTATTCATTCATCTGTCATTAGCTTTCTGTTTATTGTGTGAATTAATAGTAAGTCTGCAGTGTGAAATAATCGGTGATGTGAGCTAGAGATGTAACGAACTGCAGGTGAAGTATGATGATGGTGAAGCAGAAGACCTCATCCTAGTAGACGAGAGGATAAAATTCTCTATTTCATCTGAAGAAATGAAGTGCTTGAACTTGAAATTTGGAATTTCCAATTTGGATAAGAAGGGGTATGACGAGTTACTTGCACTTGCTGTTAGTTTTCATGATTACCAAGATCTTGACCCGGGTGATCTTGTATGGGCTAAACTTACAGGTACCCTTATGTTCTCTATTGTTATTGTTTGTTGGTTAATTAACCATGAATTTGATGGTATTTAGACTTTAGTTCATATCCTTTCAATTTTATAGCATGTTATGTGATGTTTTATTGTCATTGTTTCTTTTATCAAAATACATATGCACGTATTTCCAATATTCACTTATTCTAGTGTTAGAGGAAGCTTTGTGTTAACTTTCTTATTCTTCTTGAACTCTGTTGGATATCATAGAGGACTGTTAGCCAAGAGTTGTATCAAATGAATCTAATTGGTGAAACTATTGCATGATATTGAAATTATTTCTTTAACATTTTCTTGATCTTTTTTTTATTCTCTCAGTTACTTAAGATGAAAATGAGCACAAAGAAAGAAAAAAAATAAAAAAAGGAAATAGACCTATTCTTATTCATGGAATAGTATTCATATAACTTGGAATCGGAACTTTATGCTGTTAAGATTAACCATTTTTAAAATTTAGTATATATATATTGATATGTCTTGAAAAGTGCTCCCCATCTTTGCTCAACTGATGTGGCTTCTTTCTGAAATGCTGTGTTGTTACGCCAAGAAAGTCAGCGCTGCATGTCTTTGCAGGCAGCTCACTAAGGCTGAGCAACTGCAATACTTGATGCGTTTGTATTCTTCACTTTTTCCTTTTTATGTTTGGTTCCAATCCTTTTATAATTCTTTTGAATTTTGATTGTCATTGTGTAAAACATAAAATGTTATCATTGGAGTTTGACCCTTTTCCATGGGTAACTGATGTGTTAGGTAAAAAGATTGTAGACCTTCATAATCTGGGCTTTGAGTGTGACTTATTTAGTTCCTATTTGTCTGCCTCTTCCTAAACTAAACAAATGATTGCAGATGTACCTTTCTTTTGCATGGTCCCATTCAGTAATACGATTGATTCACTGTATTTTTCCCTTACTTCTGGCTCAATATGGATAGCTCAACTTTAATGGCTTGAAATTATCTTGTTCTTTATCCATGGGACCTGATTTGTTTTAACAGGCCATGCGATGTGGCCAGCTGTTGTGGTGGATGATTCAAATGTTTCTGCCAACCGGGTTTTGAAACCAGTTCGATTCGATCGATCAATCCTTGTACAGTTTTTTGGTACACATGATTTTGCAAGGTTTGGTTCTGTAAGAAGAGATGTAATGTCAAAATGGTCTGTGTTGTATATGTGCCCTACAAATTGTATTTTTTCTTCAGGATTAAGTTGAAGCGGGCAGTGCCCTTCCTGAATGGTCTTCTTTCTTCTTTGCATCTCAAGTGCAAGCAAGCACGTTTCTATCGGAGCTTAGATGAAGCCAAAGAGTATATTTCCAGAACAACTTTTATATAACTAAACTGTCATTGGAATTTTTTAGATCATGGGATAGAGATTTCTTGAACATTATTTTGATTGTTTTCTTCGATTCTATATTGGTATGACATTCTGAAATTTTTCATTCTTGTAGCTTTCTCCGCACGCAACAGCTCCCAGAAAGTATGCTGCAGCTTCAGAAATCCATTGGACATGATGGTTCTCATGATGCTTCCCAGGAGGGTGGTGCAGACTCTTGTGATAATCTCTCAGAAGAGAGAGAAAAACAAAATGGAGAGGATTATGTTGAAATGACTCCAATTGAAATAGGAAATCTTCGAGTTAATAACTTAGGTATGCTTTAACAATTACTAAGAATTGCAAGACTTATTTTTTTGGAAGTCCTTCTGGTAAAGTACCAGCCCATGACTAACAATGTAGATAGAAAGATATAGAAAGTATGCACAGGCATGCTTATGCAAATTTGAAGTTATTATCTTCCTTTTAAATTTGTTCTACTTAGCACTTGAAGTGTGCTTGCCATCTTCATAGCCCATTTATACCTATTCGGTGCTTTGACCTCTGAAGATTGGTCTTCCATATTGTCCAAAGCTTTGCTGTTGCCACGCTGCTCCAAATGGTAGCACTGGCTTGACGAATTCTAGAAGGTTTATTCTTGATTCAAAATTGGATTGTACAATAGTTAAACTAAATATCAGGTTATTGCAACTGGCTTGATGCCCAGTAAGGTTGCAAGTTTACATGTGTTTTATTGTGATAGACCCAACCTACACAATGTACACCCTCTGGGGATATGGTATTTGCAAGACGGTGAAGATCAAATGGGAATAGAGTGGGTTTACCATGTACCATCCCTGCTTGGGCTGTTGCTCAGCTCTCTAGCCTTTTTGCGAGTGCATTTCTTGGTGCTGCCTGAGCTTTGTCTGTTATTTTTTTTACTGTTACAGTATTTATTTGCTTTAGATTACAGGGAGCCTTCCGCTATTGTTCAACAAACTTGTGCTCTATGTGTTTCTTTCCAGGGAGGATAGTATCTGATTCAGACCATTTTCATAACAAAAAGCATATATGGCCAGAAGGGTATACTGCTTTCAGGAAGTTCACATCAATAAAAGGTGATAGTTATTCTCTTTCAGACCTTTAGAATAAAACTTGCTCAAAACATATAACATTCCATTTTGAAATCTCGATGCTTTCATGTCTCATTATGTCTGAGATACTATGCACGGTCTATTTCTAATATTACAACGTTATTGCAGATCCACATTTACTAACATCTTACAAAATGGAAGTAGTAAGAAATTCAGATATAAAAGCACGGCCATTGTTTAGGGTGATCTCAGAAGATGGAGTACAGGTAAACAGCATGACAATTTTGCAGTTTTGATGCTGTTTTTGTTGAATTTTTACAATGTATCACATCATGAAAGATGCCCTGTTGCATTGATGTGTGGGCATTGAATTTACTGTCGGATGAAAACTTCCATGCCAATTTCCAAAGTTTTTAATGATGCCTGAAGAATTTTTTACCAACATCCTTTATCCTCCTAGTTGCTATTCCTTGGTGTAATATGTAGGATAGGGCATTTGCAGAATATCTTGTATGAATTCAACATTGAACCTTCTATTAACTTCTCTCTGGATGGCAAGTTTAATTTTCTTTTTCAAGCCTTAGATTTTAAGTACATCCTTCTTTCATATGATTCATTCATTTTTTTTTGATAGGAAGTTTTCTGTATCTGTCATCTATAGTAATGATATGTGCTGTGTGAGGCAATTCAATACTAACTCCGATTGGCAGACAGTGTTATGTAAGAAGAATTTTCTTGTTTGGCAACGAGTGTCACTTGACAATTTCTGGGCATATTTTCCTTCACAAGCCCCCTATCAAATGACCCTCATTTACTGGATAGAATTAAATGTTCTCTCAAGTAAGTCATTTAATTAGACAGAGAACTTTAATGTACGTTTGCTGCATCTTGTTAAAAAGGCTGCTACTTTGTGCTGTATGCCATATTCTTACATGACATTTTTACCAAATGGAGGTAGAAATACTTATTACCTTTTGTGATGAATGATTGTGCACAATTCGTGGAATAGAATGTGTCAAACTGTCAACCAAGATGGCACTCATCCATTCTCAATTGTTGAGAAAACTATTTGTACGCCTTGGATGTTTACACCGGTGTTGCTGCGAGCATCATAGGTTTGTTTTGGACATTTTCCTAATATAGCACCTTTTCTGATCAGATTGATGGCCCTACTCCAAGTGCTTGTTGGAAGGAGATATATAGCAGAATCAGGGAAAAACACTGCAATGTTGTTCCCTCGGAATTGGAAGGAAATGTTTGTCAGAGATCTGGTTCCTACATGTTTGGCTTTTCCAATCCACAAATAAGGCAGCTTATTCAGGTTTTCAGTTCTTTCATTTATTATCATTAGTTTATTTGTTGGGCATAGTGCATCGATGTTAGATAATCAGTATGTCCTTAATCTATCTGTATGGTTTATTTTTGACTTCTTTTTGGGAGTTATCTCTATATGTGGGTAATTATCTGAAGCTTATGCTCACCTATGTTGCTGTGCTGCATTTTATAGACTGGAGGTTTCTGTGTTCTTATGAATGCTAGTAATCATGCACGTGCTTGCATGTTGGAATATTTTGACTTAAGAATAAAAGAAGTTATTTACTAAGTACTAACCATCTTATTAGATCATCAAAGTGAAATGATTACTTTATTCACCACCCTAGATTTGTTAGGAAATGAGGGGAACACTGATATTCTTTATTTTAGACCAATAGGTCTATTTATAGATATGACATGTACACAAGACATAGGACACCATGTAGGACCAATCCCAAACTAAACCTATTCCAATTGGAAAGAAGTTATGTTGAAGTTGATGGTGTAGCTTGAAGAAGGAAACAGAGAAGACTGGTGTGGGTCAACTAGAAGGCAGCGGAGAAGATAGGCAATAGATGTGGCAGAAGGTGACTATGCAGCTCAACTGGTAGGCAACGAAGAAGATTGGTGCAACTTGACTAGAAGGTAGTGGAGAATGCAAGTGCAGCTTGACTTGAAGGCAGCGGAGAAGACTTGGGTAGTTTTGAGCATAGGTGACAGAATCACTGATTGGATCTGCCAACCGATAAGATCCGGGGTAGGTGGATGGCACATCAAATCTGAGCACAGGTGATGGAATTGCCAACTGGAGAAGATCCGAGGCGGACAGGCTGATCAGATTGGAAGGCCAGTGGTAGCAAAAAATGTTGAATGGATGCGAGACAAATTCAAGTAAGGAGAGAAGGATTTTTCTTGGCACCACCCTTGGAGATACGTTTCTTGGGGGTGTTGGATTGGTTGTTAGGTTTTGGGTTGAAAGACCTTGGCTCAGGTACTATATTAGGAATTGGGACAAATACAAATATGCTTTATTTTAAACTTATAATTACCTGAAACTCCATGGTACCTAGACACCATGATTTAATTTCCTTAATTAACATCATATATCACAATTTTTAAATTCAAATTTCATGTATGCGACTTTTTATACCTAAGAAGACAAATTATACTATAAAAGTCCATCTATTTAAGGAAAATTCATTAATGAGTTAGTTCTAACTCCACTGTTATGTTGTTACTTGAAGTTTACATACTTAATTTAATCAATAGAAGTATGCATAAGTTGAAATATTTTTGTTTTTTATGTTTATGTGATGTGTTAATAAATCTGATAACCTGATAATGTGATGAAATATGACATGCCGTGATGAAATCAGTCGGTATATATGTATGTAAGTATCTAGTGTATCTCACCTCTTTGGTACTCCCATACATCCCTTCTCAAAATTCTATATAAATAGTCAAAAAAATTCAAAAAAAAAGAGATTGCAGATATAAAATCAATCTATCATCTCATAAAATTTCAAATCAAAATTCAATCTACACAAAGAGAAACAAAAAAAATACAAATTTAGCTAAAAATAAATTCGAAAAGAAAAAGTTAAAAGAAAAAGATAAAAGTTATTATTTATTGAAATTTTTTATTTTTGTTTCCTAATATACATTGAGTTTAGAGTTGAAATTTTGTATCTTTAATTTTTATAGAATTTTTCATGACTATTTATATGATTTTTTTGAGATGGATGCATGGAAGCATTGCAGAGATGGGATACATTGGATACTACCCCCAACACACATATATACATTCATCACTAATACTTTTGTTAAATGTAATTTTTTTTAGTTGTATAGTATGTTATTTATGAAAAAGATATCTTACAATTTAGAAAAGTATATACAATTTTTGATTAAAAATGTTATACATCTCAGTAACCAAAATAATATATATAGACTACAAGAAATATAAATAATGTATTTGAAAGGAAGTACATACAGCTAAGAGTAAGAGTATGAGATGCATTTAGATAGACTAGATTAGAAGGATTTGTTATCCGAAAATTTGTATGTATGTATATATAGGGGACATATCTAGTGCAAACCAACAGTTCGGTGTTAACATGCTAACCATACCGGTTGGGCCACTAAAGCATTATAAGAATTCTCAAAAAAATTGTATTATATGCAATTCTATAATTTATATACCATCATGTAAAATTGACTCAAAATTCGGTCGGTGCTATCAAAAAAAAGGTGAAATTGGATGCAACATTGACCACAAAAGGGGAAAAATTCAATACTCCATTAGATGTGGTGTGGCGGTGACTAGGGTTTTAGAAAACTAGTAGGAACCGTTTTGTTACCAGCTGGACCAACCAAACCAGCCAGGGTTAGAATATCAAATCTTGGCCAGTTTTAATTGAGTTATAACTGATTTATTCTGTGTTAGTTTGATTTATATTGATTTATTATCGATTCAGGCTGGGTTAGGCCGATTCATGGGAAAAGTCTAGAAACTAGCGGTCATTGACATGGTTGCCATAGTGTCGTCTAGGCGACGCCTAGGTGCCGATTAGGCGTTCGGACAGTGGAGACCGACCGCCTACACTACTCACCTTGCCTTACCTTGCCTTATTAAGACCTAGTCATCGCCTTCGTGATTCATTGCCATCTACTCATGCCCCGTTTCATCGTGCCAGTCATCGTGATTTGTTGCACTTCACGCTTTGCCGTTGAAGCCTGTCGTCACGCTAGACCGTCGTGTAGGAGAATGAGTTGCTACTCTAGCGATAATTTAAAAAATATTTACCTAAAATCCCCAAAACCATGCAAGCAAGAGATCATAGATCAGAGATTTACCACTAGACGCACGGATGCAACTACGCAGCAACAGAAAAAGAGTAGATGTCGCAACCGGATCATGACAAGCAGTGCAGCAGTAGCAGCTGCACTTCTACAGAAGTCCACACGTCCAGGGAAGGAGCACCAGCACACGCGACTAGGGTTTTGCGAAGTCTATCTCGTGGATGGTGGTGGCGGCCAGAATAGATCAGATATTTTTTGCATGCCCACCTCACCTATTTTATAAGGTTTCGCAGATAAGTCCTACTCCAATGCGAACCCTAATCTCAATGATAAACCCATTACCACTAGGAAACCTATTTGGGATTCCATTCGAATTAATGCTCCAACCTGTTAAGTGTGTCACCCTGTAGGTTCGTGTATATTTGGCCGCGATCGGAAACAACTTCCTGAATCACGTCTTGAGCTGTCCCTAGCAAGACATTATGATTACCCACATATACACGGAGATCATATCCGGCGAACCTATACAAATTATCATGGATTATCTCTTTGCCTCACGATGCCAGATTGAACTCAAGGTGAAAAACGTGTCATCTTTGAATAGCTCAGTTCTTTGTCTATCTTGTAATGGACTAACCTTTTCCATAGTTGACTCAACTATATTCGGCATGGTTATGCACTTTCTTAGTCCAATTACATCAATGGGCCCAGAGATCTTTCTCAAGATATGAGGGGCCAAATTCCATCTCGACCATTCACTTTCAACTGCATAGTTCATAACTTATATATGTATATTACCTTTATGACTATTCTGTTAAAAGCAGTGGTTGATGACATCAAGGTATGCTAATACGCATGTATGAAATCATGATGATCTCAGGTTTAAAGATAAACCAAAATAACTGTTAGAAACAAACTGATAACATATAATAATCTCAACAGTGTCTCAAAATGGGTCAATCCGATCAACATGTTCTCCAACATGTGTCCACAACATTGACTTGATATTTCAGATCCATGATTCATGAAACTTGACTATCAATCAATGATCGTGTTGAGTTATTTTGCATTATTATTCCATGTAATGCCGAAAATCAGAGATGTTTAGAATAACTATTACTGATAATGCTGTAAGTAAATTGAGACAATTCATATATCATTATAAAGAGTTCCACGAATAAGTCACATACTTATTGATCGATAAAAGTGATACTTTATTCAAGAAATGCAATAAGAATTTATAAATATGTCATGGTACAATCATCTCCATGATTGTTTCTAGGGCATATCTCTATCACGCCGCTTAGATCTACATGGCTTTCTCAGATCTTGGTAGCAAAGGCACAAGGGAGGAAGGGGGAAGAGAAAGAGGACTTAGATCTTGCTATTGCTAATTCAAGGAAAAGGAGGAAGGTGAGGAGAAAGAGGACTTGGTCTTGGTGTGAACTGTGAAGCATAAGGAGTTGAGCTGTTTTTGTCTCGGGACTTGGTGTGGATTGTTAATTAGGCTGCATCTTGATCTTCTATGGCAACCTCATGCAGCTGAATTGATATTGATTTTTGAAGCATAATTAGACCATGATAAAAGTATGCATTAAAAGCCAATCAAATGCATGAGTAAGATTGATATTAAGAAGTTTCTTAAACCTTTCCCAAGCCTCACTAAGTGATTCATTATTGTGGTGCCTAAAGTTTGTGATTTGCATTCTAAGTTGAGCAACTTTCAATGGTGAAAAATACTTAAAAAGGAATGCCTTAGATTATGTTTCTCATGAATTGGTATTATTGGGTGGTAAAGAATTTAACTATTCCTTAGCGATGCTACTAGATTTAATTAATAAATATATATAGTCATTTATCACCTAGAGAGGCGCTTAGTCGTCTAGGTGTGCAGGTGGTTTGCTAGTGCTGCGACTAGCATAGTTTCTCTGAGAGCCTTGGGCCCATCCGTTTTGTTGGTAAATTTGCATGGTCCAGGAACTACCCGAATCCAGATTTGGAACCCTGGCAGCGGTGATGAATGGGTGGGGTTGAATGGATGGTGGTTGATGGCAATGATGGAGATGTCACAATGGCAATGATGTATGGTGGCCAACTGCAATGATGGAGATGGCACAAAAATGATGATGGTGTTGTGTGCCTAAATTACAGAAAGAGAGGGAGATGGAGAGATAGATGGGGATACATTTTAAACTTTATTTCTTTGCCTATCCGTGACAATAGCAACATCAGGTAATATATAGCCTAACAATCGTAAGCTAAACAAATTGAATCTAAACTAATCCTATTGAATAGAAAGAAATAATCTTGATCTTTATAAGAGATCAAATTGAACTGATCTAAACTAATGCTATCTAAATAGAAGGAAATAAATCCTAATTTAGGAAGATATATCCTAATTTGATTTGGATAGATCTAACCAAAGGTGAGTGGCCCAAAGCACACTACCAAAAAAATATAAGTTGGTAGATGGCAGGTGAAGCAGGTCTGGTGGACAGATGGTGTTGAAGCTCACTAAGGTAGATTGGCAGGCAATCTGGTTGCGGAACTTGGTGGCATTGTAGATCTTGCGGCTGTAGATTTGTCGACATGTGGGAAGAAGGCAGTGGTACAACACCGCTAGCTGGCACGACTATCACCGAATGAGGCAGGCTTACTGGTAGTGGAGAAACTTATATAGATCCTGCGTGCAGATCGCGGTGGAAGGTGGTATTCTTCACCTTGCTCTACTTCACTAGCCTCATCGCCAACTTTGACGACTCTATCACCAAGTGCTGGGACCACCACATCATCAACATGGTTGGGGCTGTCAGCTTCTTTCTTGACGACTTAAACAAAAATGCTATTGTCATGAACATTGTCATGCCCAACATCACTTGCATCCTTGGCATATGGCACAAGTTGGGGGACGAAATGTTGGAAGGTGTCAACGGCAACATAAAGAAGGCCATCAAGCTTTATATTTGCTCCCTACGCCTTCTTTATATTGTCTAGGTGGGCATCAATTGCATCAAGTTTCTCGTTGAACAACTCTATATTCCGGAGAATTTGGTCCAACTTCTCCGGATCTTTCCTACTTCAGTATCAGACATGTCCAGAATCTTGTCTACTGCAGCATTGGAAGCCATGGTTGTTGGCTCTAATACCTAATTTGTTTGGTGCCTAAATCATAGAAACAGAGGGAGAGGGAGAAATATAGATGGGGATAGATTTTAAACATTATTTTTTGCTTGTCACTAATAATAGCAACATCAGGTAATATATAGCCTAACAATTGTAATCTAAACAAATTGAATCTAAACTAATCCTATTTAAATAGAAAGAAATAAATTCTAATCTTGTAAAAGATCAAATCAAACTGAATCTAAATAGAAAGATAATTTCTAATTTTGCAAGATAACGATTCTTATTTGATTTGAATAGGTCTATCCATAACAGATGGATGGTGGGCGACAACAACGATGGACTTTGTGTAGTATTTATGGGGTGCATAGGCAACGAAGGATGACGTGGTGGATGCCAATCCCAACTGATTGGAGAGAGCAATTAAAAGATGGGCCCAGAGTTTTGAAAATTTGCATTGATTGGGGATGAATCCATCCGTGAAGATTAACCATTGGATTTCATTGATCAACAGTTGATAGTAATTAGGGTACAACAAAAAATGTAAGAAACAGAGTAATTAAAAAGGGACATCAAGTTTTGGAAATTTGCCCTGATTGGGGTGAATCAATCCATCGATGAACCTTGACCTTTGGATTTCATTGATCAACAATTAATGGTAAAAATTATAGCACAACCTATAATGGACAATTAAAAGGGGGCTGCTGGGTTTTTGGAAATTTACACTGATTGGGGGTGAATCTATCAACCAACACTGAACTTTGATTTCATTGATCAAGGGTTAATGTTAAATAATTAGAGTACAACCTAAAATGGTGAGCAAGTCAACCCTACCATCAATATGCACTATTAGATTAAACATATCCAATATACATAAATTGTTCAGAGGGTGCGCTTTCAAATTTCAACTTGTACTTAATATAATATATAGACTAATGCGTGGGTGCATGTTCCTTGCATTTTAAACAATGACATGATTTTGGAAATAGGTTGATTGAAATCACATAAAATTATTTAGCAAATACAATTTCAAATAAATGATATAAACTTTATTTGTTACAATTTAGAGAGTGATCATTCTTTATTTCTTAAGAAAGCATTTTCTTTCAAGTGTAGAAGTGAACCAATGAGGACCCATATGTCAAAGATTTCAAAATTGGAGAAAGGCCTGTGTATGTGAAAGTTTTGGTGGAACTTTCTGGGTGAGAGGATGGAGACATTTTCAGATGTATGCTTTTTTATAGATAAGTATTGATATGCTTGGCTGGACGTACGTTTCTACTGTAAAGCTGTTAATCCAAATGGGCTTCAGAACTATTACAATTGTAGGTGTCTACTAGTGTTATTTGAACGCGCACATTTGGAAATTTTTTACATGCATCGGTGTGTGTTAGACGCCCTACAATGTGCATCCAACGCTGGTGCAGCAAATCCAACGCTGTCTTGTAGACTGTGTGAGGACATAAGAGGAGGGAAAAGGGGATAAGATGGGGTAGTGTTCTAGCTGTGGTCTGCAATCCGCTGGCCAGATCATGGGCATGGGAGAAGTAATGGTGGATGAGGAAGAGAGGGGAGGGATGGCATGAAGCTAGATCTGGGCAAGGGAAGCAATAGAAGAGGAGGCAAAACAGCAATAGGTGAGAGGTGAAGAGGAAAGGGAGGACGACCCAAGTGATGGGGAGAGGAAAGAGGACGTGGAGAAGATTAAATAGGATGGCCCCTGAATCAAATTATTAGAGATTGCCAAATCAGACTGATGTTCTAAATCATGGCCACTCAGACTGTTTATGTGTGCATATAAGCGTTAGTGGTAGGTCCATTGATTTGCAATGCCGCTTGGCCGGTTGTGGGTTGTGTGTTGTTTTGATGTACATCGCAATTATTTTTGGTGCAGATGCATTCAAAATATGGTTGCACATCTTCATATAGAATGACATTTCTAAACTCATTAATAAATTATAATTTTTATTTGTCAATTGATTTAGATTATTGCTATTGCATTGTATATATAATTGTATCTATTTTCTAAAAGTTAAACTGCATACAAGGCTACATGTTGTATAAGTGCTGAGTGGTAGGATGGTCTCTCGCTTACTACTTATTGTTATTTAGAATATTGAATTAGACACGTTAGTTCGCAGTTGGAATCAAACACCCACTTCTCTATCGAGCAACACTGGTGTGTACTAGTCCTTTTGTTTTACTCTTGCTTTATGGCTTGAACTTCTTGATCTGTGAATTGAAGCTTAAGGTGGATATTTTATCATGAGTAGTTTTTACTGTAGGTCCCGCTTTTTTTTTTTTTTTGCCAATTCAGTCCTCCTATTTGTAAAAGGGTGTTATGTGCCTAGATTGAACAACGAGAATTGAAGGAATAGACTTTAGACTTTTATTTCTTACTTAAGCCTCATAAAGGCTGGACTAGCTAATTTATCACCTCTGGTGGCTATCATAACAATGGAATTTAATTGATAGATATAGTAACTAATCTTATTGCAAGTCGTATCTTTGGGGGATATGGTGGCAGCAGATTCGTGCTGCAGGCTGCTCAGATGATAACCATCTACAAATGGGTGAATTCTCGGCTGTATTGGTGGTTGCTAAGCGCAGTAGTAGGCCAGGATGAACGATGCAGATTTGGAGGCACAAATTTGCTTGCCACAGGAAGAGGCTTGTGATGACGGGGTGCTGCAGCAAGCCGGCACATCATCTACCCACAGATCTTTGAGGTAGGTAAGGGTGGCAGCTTGCCAGTCGAGGAGAGGGACGGTTAGAAATGGACGCCCAATTGGCAGGTGGGAAGGAAAGGACGAGGATTTTTCCTGACATCGTTCTATTGTGGGTACATTTGGTGCACCTAAGTTCTCAAATTTGCCTTCGTCCTTGATTCCCCTTTCTTTCTCTAAGGCTGCTACATGCACTTCCAATGCATCATAGCGTTTGATAGACAGTTCTACTCGTCGAAGGATGCTTGCCAATATCTCCTGAATATTTGAACTGACACCAGAAGCCATGGTGGCCAACTTTGATAGCAAATTGTTATGTGCCTAGATTGACGAACGAGATTTGAAGGGAGGAATAGACTCTAGATTTTATTTCTTAAGCCTCACAAAGGCTGGATTAGATAATATATAGCCTCTCGTGGCTATCCTAATAATAGAATCTAACCAGTTGATATAGTAATTAATTGTATCCTAACAATGTGAAAACTAATCCTATCTCAGTAGAAAGAGATGAATCTTCATGTAGAAACAAATCAGTCGTAAATTGATTCGATTGGTCCTATCCATAACATTGGGGTGCAATAAGATCCCTACCATCAAGTTCGTTAGCAAGAATAACAGTTAGAATGAGCCAAATGTTTGCGTAATAGTCTAGATTCGTCGAAGTGCTGAGTTTGAAATTAATAATTATGTCTACATATTGATTCTGTTCAAAATACTTTCTTGACAAATGTTTAGTTGGAAAAATTCCTGTCCAAATTTGTTCATGGTGGTTAATTCGCCATGTTATACGATTTTTTTTCTATCCACAGCAGCCATGACATCATAGATTTTAATTCATTAAAAAAACACAATGCAAGGACTAGATTGCAACTTCTTTACAAGTATAGGACTTGGTTGGAAAAAATAAAAAATGGACATGCGGTGAAAATCAGTATAACTAGAGGATCTGTGGTGAAAATTTTTCTTTTTACCATTCTTGTTAAACTATCACTTACACTTGTAGAAAACTGCATTATTCATGAAAATGTTTGCAAAGGATGCAAATATTGAAATTCTAGTTAGTGCATGTAACTTGAAAGCTAAGAAAACCTCTCCAGCTAACTAAATGTCATTGATGACACTTAAAATTTTTTTCCTTTCGATTGGCCAGAGATTGCAAATTTTAGCATTTGGGGTCGGCTACATATTGCGCCCATTTGTTGTTCCTATGCGCACAAGTAGTACATGTTTTTGAAAGATTTGTTTAGTGCCTTTTTAACCTGTTATGTTCTGCATGAATGTAAGTTAATTGAGAAAGGCCGGTAGGCACAGCATTGCACATCTCTTGGTGGATTCTTGCTATTATGTTGGTAGAAACTGAATGCTAGTAAATATTTGAAATGACTAATACTGTAGGAGAAAAGCATTATCAAATACATCTTGGTAGCTTATCTAGGAAGGCTAATAGATTGGACTGCTGTATCACTAATTGGCGAAGCAAAGTCTAGTCAAAAAGCATTATGAAATATGTTTCGACATCTCTATAAAAGCATGATAATTTGGCATGTTGTGCATGTATGTGTTTTCCAATCTATGTTTCTGTTCCTTGTCTTTATGATCCACTTGAGGTTTTCTTGATCTCAACATCAATGAATGCTATATGCTTTATTTTGTTTTAGTGTTTTCTTGAAAAAACCAAGTAGGGAGGGACTTTTTTGGTCTTATAAACTGAAGCTGAGCTAGCTTATAGGCGAATCTTCAGCTAGGCCAATCAGGCACCTACAATTCTTTATATAATGCATTTCATGCTTTATCTTTTTTTAACTTCAAATTTAATTGTATATTTCTTAGGAATTGCCCAATTCAAGGTCATGTTTGAAGTACTTCGAAAATGGTGGGGATATTCCTCCTGGTTATCGAGCTGTTCATGTTAATTGGAAAGATCTTGACAGATGTAGTGTTTGTGACATGGATGAGGTAAATACTCTTATTCCTATTATGGACTTTTCAATTGGTAAGAAATTGAACTGTGAGAGACACACTTGAGTGTATATCATTTGAACTTTGTTTTTTGCATTCCAGGAGTATGAAGACAACTTGTTCTTGCAGTGTGATAAGTGCCGTATGATGGTATGCACACTTTTGTTGCTTGGCTCCATGAAGCTTGTCATTTGTTGAAGTGTTTATGAGTGTCTTATACATGATGCAGGTTCATGCTAGATGCTATGGGGAACTAGAACCATTAGATGGGGTACTTTGGCTTTGCAACTTGTGTCGACCTGGGGCACCTCGTGTGTCCCCACGATGCTGTCTATGTCCTGTCACAGGTATAAAGTTGCATTGTCCTTCATTGCAAAAGGAGGTTGTAGTTAAAGATGTTATTGTCATAGGGGGTGCAATGAAACCTACATCTGATGGACGTTGGGCTCACCTCACCTGTGCTATGTGGATTCCTGGTATAATCACTTTGATTCTGAAATATTGTTGGTGATAATGTGAGATGCTTTTAGTTCTCTTAAAGTTAACGTTGTTGCAGAAACTTGCTTAAAAGATATAAAGAGAATGGAACCGATTGATGGATTAAGCAGAATCAACAAGGTTTTTTTTTTCCTCTCTTTTGGTGTTAACTTCACATTTGGGCAGACATTTCTGTAGAAACATCATCAGCTTTAAGTTGTCTATCCAGCATCGTTGGAAACTTCTATGCAGCATTTGTGGGGTTGCTTATGGAGCTTGCATACAGGTACTTCGGAACTATTTTATTCCAGCCTTAGGATGATCATACGATTGTGTGACTCTTTTGCTTGCATTAACAGTGTTCTCATCCTACCTGTCGTGTTGCATATCACCCTCTTTGTGCACGTGCTGCTGATCTTTGTGTTGAGGTACATCGCTGACATTTATGATGAGGCATATCACCCTCTTTAGGACTAATTTTACCGATGTTCATTGTTGTTAATACTTCTTTCCATTCTTTGCATGTTTTATGTTAATGTTTAGCTTGAAGATGATGACAAAGTCCACCTCATGTCACTTGATGAGGATGATGACCAATGTATTCGCCTACTCTCATTCTGCAAGAAGCACAGACAGCCATCTACTGAACGTCCACCTCTTGAAAGCAACCTTGCTGTGCATGCCCAGGTAGTTCAGACAGACATGCCTCCAACTAACCCATCTGGCTGTGCAAGAAGTGGTAAGAACAAGTGATGTTTATTTGACACTAAGAAATTTTCTTGAAGCAAAATGTGGTTGTACATTCTAAAGCCACATGAATGTACGAATGATCTTGATTTTTCCACTTCAATGATGGTTTTTCTTGTTATATAGCTTCCTCAGTGAGTCCATGAGTCTTATGAGTTGTTTGATTCTGCCAATGTTATATTTGTTTATTTTTAATGGCCTTTTAATATTATTTTAATTCCCCTTTCAAGTTCTTTTATCAATTCGATTTTATATGTTGACCACTTGTTTCCTGTGTCAGAACCATATAGTTTTTGTGGGAGAAGGGGCCAAAAGCAGCCTCAAGTTATGGCTACTGCCTCTGTAAAACGTCTATATGTGGAGAATAGGCCTTATATTGTCGGCGGCTATTGTCAAAACAAAGTAGGTTGTGATGCTAGCAATGAACCAATTCAACCAGTTGGTTCATTGGATGCTGCACAGCAAGAAACTATTGGTAATGTATCTTCCGTGGTCGAAAAGTACAAAAGCATGAAAGCAACATTCAGGAGGAGACTTGCTTTTGGTGAGTTCTGTCAATCTTTAAAGCAATAGCATAATAGCATGATCTTTTGCATATGATCAAGCCTTTTTTTGGCCAAAGATATCTTGAGGGAAGTGCGAGGTGATAATGTTTTTTTGGTCTTAATCACTTGCACTTGTTTCATCTGCTGATTTTTTACTTGGAAAACATGTCTATTTTTTTTTTAAATTTTAGGGTTCATGTTCTATTTTGTGTCTACTTGTTCTATGGTATTGGTCAAGTTCTACTTCATCATTCATATCGTTATGTGAACTCTGTGATGTGGATGTTGGATGTGTCCTTTTTTGTGTTTAACAATGGACTCTACAGTATGATATGGAATAAGTGGAATGTTGATTGAAGTCTTTTAGTATTTGGAGAGAAAAGTACATGTCTGAGCATGAGCACCAGAGAAGCTGTCTAGTAGATGGATCAATTGCAAACGAATCGAGAACTACCAGACTAAGATGAAAACTGAATATGATAACAACACAGATTTCAGTATTATATTATGATTCTGGTGAAAGGGAGTTGAGCTGGAATGTAATGAGCACCAATTTTGGATGGTAGTGGGAGAACTATGGGATCCTAAATTTCACTTGGGATGCTGATGTTGACCAGACTATTGGATAAATGATCTGGCATCACTACGATAAGCATTTTATGTTTCTGTAAATTTATTTACAGGTATATGTTTTTTGTTAGGAAAATCAAGAATTCATGGATTTGGTATCTTTGCAAAGGTTGCACACAAGGCAGGAGATATGGTATGCTCCCCCCCCCCCCCTCCCCCCCCGCCAAACACCAAAACCAAGTTGAAAGAGTTTAGTTATTTCTGTACTCTTTTCTGTTCAGGTGATTGAATATATAGGAGAGCTTGTTAGGCCGCCGATATCAGACATTAGAGAGCGGCGTATATACAACTCATTAGTGGTAAGTTTCTGCTCATGATCTAATTTAAATTTTTTTTTTTGTTCTGGAAAATTAAGTTGATCAACAAATGTGTCAGTGGACCAAATCTGAAACAACTTCTGCTAAAATTTCTTTTGTTATGGTGCTATTGTTATGCGTGGAATTCTAGCCGTCTAAATGCCAGTTTCATGGTAAGTTTGCTGGTTAGTAGGTGTGTCTGTTTTCTGTGTTGGACCACAATATGGGTGAAAAGAACTATACGAAATCCTTAGGTTTTATTAGGATGGATGCAAAAATGATTTTGCTCTCTGGAGCCTGCTGCCTTCTGTTCTGATTCTTGATGACCAAAGTAATTACAAATGCTACAAATTAGTCATTGAATGTCATGAGTGTCAGAGAGGAATTAAGAACATTAAGTGCTGGTACTTTGTATCAACTTGGACCTATTGTGATCATCTTGCTGGGGTTTGGAAAACCTCATTCCTATCTATCTATGGAATTTTATTGAGATGATTCAAGTTGAGCCTGTCAGCTTGAGCTTGGCTCATTATTAAATGAGCTCAGAATTTGAGCTTAAATTCCACTTGTTTAAATTGGATTGATTCTGAGTTGAGCTCTAATCAGGGAGTCTGAGCGAGCTTGCTAGCCACTAGCTTTTGAAAACTATTTATAATCTGGTAGGACTCAGTTTGTAGCATGCTTATGCAGAACAAGTTGAGCCTGGTAGCTTTCTGCATGTATGATATTATGTTGGAAACTTTCATATGAATCTGAGAAACATGACTTTAAAATTATTAATAAAGCTATTGCACTGTAAGAATTCAGGTTTTGGAATGACATTTTTGTTCAAAAGTACCTCTCTTCACACGCACACTAATGCATTCTTATTAACTATTTAGGGTAACTTGCACATGCAGGGTGCTGGGACATACATGTTCAGAATAGATGATGAGCGTGTTATAGATGCTACACGGGCAGGAAGCATAGCCCATTTGATCAATCACTCATGTGAGGTGAGAAATTATGTGTTCATTATGTAATGGCTTTTCTGATTTTTATTTGCAACACCGGCCAATGACCTTTGACATCTCTTTGATGACCTTATAACATGTGTTATTTTTCCTTAATAATTGTTTTATGACTTTGGTTTGTATTCATTAAATTTGCTGCTATTTTATAACACTACTGTCCACTGCTCACACGGATATTGGACATAAATATGTTCATCAAACTCATGATGGCATGCATGACTATGGTGCCAACTTAAACCATATTTAGCTCTCATACAAAAATGAGAACAGAGAAAAAAATGGATAATTACTCATTGTGAGTAAGGAACAATCACTCCTGGCAATCTGTAACTAGGTTGGTGTTCCTCTGTTATGAATTTATCTGTTTTTAGGGTCATTGTACATTTGTACTCCATCATTACTGCAGTTGTATCTATCAGTTGGCATGACAAACCTATCAGGTTATTGAGAAAGGTTTGATCATATAGCTTCCTTTTCCTAATTCTGCATTTTTATTTTTGGGTGCTATCCTTTGGTTTTGTATGGTTCATGATGTCCTCAATGCTTTGGTCTTTCATTTGGCCCAATAATACCAAGGGTGTGCTTACGTTATTTGTTAAGATGTTTTTGCAAGATGTGGTTTTCATAACAATATTTTTTCATCATTCCAGCCTAATTGTTATTCACGTGTCATAAGTGTGCTTGGTGATGAGCATATCATCATTTTTGCAAAGCGGGATATAAATCCATGGGAAGAGTTAACTTATGATTATAGGTCAGTTGAGAATATCCTCCATTTTATCTTTTTAATCAGATAATTTTATTAATTTTGTTTATCATTTATGCAGGTTTATTTCCATTGATCAACGACTCCCCTGTTATTGTGGATTCCCAAAATGCCGTGGAGTTGTTAATGACATTGAAGCAGAGGAACAAATAGCCAAAATAAGGGTTACCCGAAGTGAATTATTTGAACAAAGAGGAGACTAAAGGTCAGTTCAGCGGAGGCTGTCTTGTGCTAGTGCTAATGTGAACCACTAAGGCACTAACTGCCAAAGGAAATCCACAAATATTTCTCGTTTTTCAGTTCATAAATGCATGTTGTTTGGTTAAGTTTATGGTATAGTTCTCCTGCAAACATTTCGTTGGATGTGCCGTTTAGTATATAATAAAGATAAATAGAACCTGGCAATATTTAAAATAGAGATCATTGTGTTGTTGTAGTGATGCCGGCAAACAAGCTATCGCAGATCTAGGAAGCTATTCTACCTCACAATTTAGTATTCCATATCCATTGTTCCTAGTAATTGAGTACTATTTGGTGGTGTTATCTTGGTTCAAATGATTACAGATTAATATCATAGGTAGATAATTAAATAACATAACCAATATGGGAGATAAGAAACATAATAGATAACAGTCCAATCAGATACAACAGTGCAAAAAAACTTAATTTGGTTTAGTGGATAGCTATATGGCTAATGCGGTTACGAGAATAGTGGATTTAGCAGTCTATATAGCTGTTGTAGCTGTGTTTGTGGAATTTATTCAATCGCATAGTGTTTTATGTCTGGAAAAACTATAGCGGAGCTATCGCAGAGCATTAGAGGGTTATTTATTTAAAACACTGGAACCTGAGAGTCCATGTTCATGCTTGACTTTGAGAAATTCTCTCAAAAAAAAAAGGAAAAAATATTATTAATATATCTGGTGTACCGCAATTATAATGGACGAAACTTATTTTTTTCATATGTTGTCACGTTTTGCCAATTTAGAAAGGATGAAAACAACTTTTCTGTTTAAAAAGAACCATAATTTGTGTATACCCATGAATTGGATCTCATTGTGCTACGGCTCTGTGATTGGTAACAGATTGATTTCATCTGGCAGCTGGACTATTTTTGTTGGTTACCAGTTGGTACTGGTAATGATCTTTTGGTTTGAATACTCAACATTGAAACAGATAAACTTGAAGCCAGATATTCGAACCAATATTCAGCTGGTCATTTTTTATTTTAAACCTTTTTTTTTCTCCATATTTCTAAATAATGTGTTTAATTGCTAGAATTATTCTAATAAGTTAGAATTGATTAAAATATTTCATAAAATCGGAGTAAATCAGTGTAAAAGTATCTTTCCACTTACATAAACCAGTTGTTTTATGGAGACCAAGGTCATGGTTTGGCTAGACAATAACTGATGGTTTTTGGGAATCCAACCTAAAAACCTTTTGTGCACTAGCTTAGGTCGTAGTTATCTTTAATATACTAGATCTTTATACTTCACTAAATTTACAAATTAGATTAAAATATGTATTGTGAGCTGTATTCTATCAAAAATATTTGGTAGAGTATGGGTGCTATATTGCACTCAGTTAGCTAGTTCATGATACCTGGCATAGGATTCAGCTTGAATCTGTACCTGGTTGCATGATGTACCATGGGAGTGCCACTTACATCATCTTCAAAGTAGAGACATTTAGAGCTTATTTTGTTGGTTCCAAAGCATATTTGGAATTGCCTGTCTTGGCAAAATTTCACCAGGTGATGGAAAAAAGGCTTCAGTGGATGTCTGTTTGGCCAGGTTTGCTTAGAGGTTTGTGCTTATATTTGATTGCTTGGGTGTGGTGAGTGGATGGTGAGTTGCCAGTGATCCATCGTGCAATTTCAAATGTAACCAGGTCAGTTTGGGACCAGTTGTCGCAAGTAACTGTTTGGAAACTGGTCTGCTCTTCTAGTTTGAATGGTTTCAGTTGTGGGGTTCCAGACCTTGTTGGACTTCTGTATTTACTACCATTACATTCTGTCTCATGCCATCTAATTTCTATTCCTAACCATTTTTTAGTAGCATGTAGATTTAATTTCATGTAGGAAGTGCATGAAATGCATTAGACTAGTTGAATACCAAGATGGCTCTAATCATGCATAGTAGAAAATGTCACATTAAAGCAAGACTGACATGCTGCAATTAGTCTTGTGTCCTGCACTCCATGATATGCATTAATTCTTGTTAGATGCTCTTTTTGTGGTTGCAGTATATCTCAACTGTCAATTGTAAGATCTTCAGTTTTCATGGATATTTTGTTTCAAAATTTGGTGAATGACAGCTTACATTTTCCCAGGGGAAGTTTTAGGAATGCCCCAGGCTTGTGTTTGCTGAATTGAGAAGTGTGGTGATCCTGGTGGTGCTGCTTGCAGTGAAAGCCTCAAGAATTTCCTGACCTTTTTCTAGGAATACTAATTATTCATTTCTCACATAGTCACATTATCTAGGATGGTATGCCAATGTACATGCATAGATACAGTTAAATGGGTTCGGCAGTCCAATTTGCATTATTCAAGGACCAAACATTGATGAATTGTGTAGAGAGCATTATAAAAATGCATTGTTAACTTCATCATTCTTTGTCATTCATTTTGTTCAATGTGGCCTTTTAATTTTCCAAAGGACTTGGTTGTGAATTCTGATGGTTTTTTGTCTAGTTAGTGTGATTCTTCACAATATATTAATGTTACTGCATCATGTCAGTATGCAGCCATTGAGGACCAAATTTTTGTAGCTTATATGCTCCTTGTAAAGAGGTGGGAATGAATTGATATGGATTGTACTTGCAGGTGGTACAATCTATATCCAATTTGAAAAAAAAAAATGGTCCAATCCAATCCATATCCACTCGAACAGACTCGATCCTATTGAGCAAAGTCCAAGCCCAATCCACGTATACATTCAGCCCATTTGTTAATCCTATTGAGCAAAGTCCAAGCACATGAGTAACTAAACTAGCAAAAGAGAACGAAATCACTTGTTTCTCTCAAACAAATGATAGCTACTAAACAATAATCATCAAGATCCGTAAAAGGGGAAAGCCAAAAGAGCAAAAAAATGGTTCACTTGTTTGCAAACTACAATGACGTAAAAAATACTCAAAAGTTATCATCAGTCCGTTCTGGGGACGCTTGAAGCCGACTCCCTCGTCGAAGACCCTCGAAGCCGCTACCGTGCAGTCGTTGGAGACCCTCGAAACTGCCGCCCTCGTCGAAGATCCTCGAAGCCACTACCGTGCCGTTGCTGGAGACCCTCAAAACCACCACTAGAAACCCACAACGCTACCCGTCTGCCAGAGATCACTCTTGTCGCCGCCTCAGAGACTTGAGCAAGATGCAGATGGAGAGGGAGATATGGGCTTGGCTGCTTTGGAGAGTTGGGTACTTGGGTCCAATGGATTATTGGACTTTCTAACTTTTGGCCCAAATGACATCCAAACATCCAAATCGGTACATGACACTAAGAAAAGTAGAAATTTGAAAATGCCACAAAAAACACGTAATTGATTACATTCTACTGAAAAAACAAAGAATCTTTTGAAAATATTGCTATGATAAAATCAAAAGAGTTGACCTAAATCCAAACAACTCTTCTACCTTTACAAAATGTAGATCGTTCATGCAAATATTATAATTTATGTTTGTTCTACTGAGCATTTTCTCGAACGACAAGCGCAGAAAGCTTTTGATTTGTGTATACAAGTTCTCGAGGATATCTTGATCTGTTCTTACAAGTTCTCAAAGCATTTGTGTTTAACAAGTTCATGGCGTTTGTGTCTACAAGCTCATGATCTGTTACAAGCTTTGCTGCCATGGGGGAGCAAGCGACGTGGCCATGTGACGGGCGGGTGCACAGGCGAGCGTGGCCTAGCGGCGGGTCGACGAAAACCGGCACCGCAGCCGCGCAAGCAGCTTTAGCAATTTGGTGGCCACATAAGCTCTTAGTGATATGTTTTTAAAAAAATCACTGAGATTATTTATTTTTGTTATGTTTATAAATATTTTATTGATATGTTATTTTGTTTTTAATAAATTATTATTTTATTTCGATTTACAGAATTTTTTGTACGGATAAGTCAGAGTTAAAAAACAATTTTAAAAATAACATTTAAAAAAAAAATTACAAAAATGACTTCAGTCGCCATCTGGGATGGCGACTTACCGAAAAAGGCAAGTGGAGGGCCCATCAGTCGCCATCCCGTATGGCGACTGCGGGTTTTCCCATCAGTTGCCATCTGGGATGGCGACTGATGGGGGTTATATAAGGGGGCCGTGGCGATTGAGGTTGGAAACGAAAAAAAAAAAACCACAACTCACACACACTCACGGGCAGAGAGGAGGAGAGGGGAAAAAAGAAAAGGAGAAGAGGAGGGGGAGGAGGAGAAGAAGAAAGGAGAAGAAGGAGGAGGAGGAGGAGAAGAAGAAAAAAGAAAGGTAAAATTATAAAAATTTTTACTGATAATTAGTGTAGAATGTAGATCTGTTTTAGAGGTTTATAGATTTTTTTTAGGAATTTGCAGATCTGTTTTAAAAATGTGTAGATCTGTTTTAGAAATGTGTTGTATTTGTATATCTGTTTTAGAAATTTGTAGATCTGTTTTAAAAATATGTAGATCTGTTTTAGAAATGTGTTGTGTTTGTATATCTGTTTTAGAAATTTATAGATCTGTTTTAAAAATGTGTAGATCTGTTTTAGAAATGTGTAGATCTGTTTTAGAAATGTGTAGATCTGTTATGTAGATGTGTTGTATTTGTAGATCCGTTATGTAGAAATGTTATGTATTGAGCGAATAAATTAGATTAATAAATAGTGAATCGATAATTTAGGACATACGGTTTATTCGTAGAAAATGTGCAGAAATACATATTTGATTAGATGTGATGCAATATCATTAATGCAGTGTACTTCGATTAGTTAAGATGTTAAAAAATAAGTCGCAGATGTCTTAAGGATGAGTATAGAGTAATGTGTAAAATATATTGAAGATATGATAGCTGATGTTTGTAATACTTATGTTGTAGACAATGTCGGAAACAAGAGTAGTCTATATTTTTCACGGGGAACAAATCATTAGAAATGGACCATCTGGAGATGACCTAAGTGGCTGTCACCGTGTAGACATGGAATTGAATGATCTTAATGTTCTTAATTTTGAAGACCTTAAGACCCGAGTCATAGACATCCTAAATATTGACCCATGTTTACACAAAATTGTCATGGAAGCGCTGGTGCCTATTGGTTTCACATCTTGTTGGAAATTGTGTAAACTTAGAGGCGATAGATCATGGGGCTCTATTGTTAGGAGGGTGATAAATCCCAATCATGGGCCAGATGACTGCATACTGTATGTGACAAAGCTAGACAATGTACCAGAACTGGCAGCAAAATTGTACCCGAACCATTAATTGGAGGACAACATACGAACATTGATCCAACCATGACTCATAATTTTGCGGACATGCCCAACGCAGAATTTATGGGCGGGTATTTCTGGCCTGGGGATGAGGCTTATGCCGACAAAGGTGAAGACGAGGGTCTGGAAGTTTCAGGCAGCGAAGGGTCGGAGGTGGACGCAGACTATGCGGATTCCTCTAGTGAAGAAGACTATCGTGGAATGGGACCTCCACAACAATGGCTAGATCCTAGTGGTTTTGAGCATCGCGAATCCACGACGATCGCAGTTCGGAGTGGGCAGGGAGTGAGCACAGATTAACATTGGGACAACATTTTCGAAGCAAGGAGGAGGCTAAGCAAGCCGTGGCGATGTGGTCCGTGACACTGCGTCGGTCTTTCAAGGTTGACAGAACAAATCCGCGACTGTACGCAGTGAAGTGCAAGGTGGAAGGATGTCGATTTTATGTTCGTATTGCTCGGTACAGGGACAATGAACACTTCATTGTTTCCAGGATCACCGAACACGACTGTTCGGTAACAGAAGTATCACAGAGTCATAGAAATATGTCCTCCGCATTTGTGGCACGTGTAATTTTGTCGAACCTTCATGCAAATCTTGATATGCCACCAAAACAAATTGTTAGCCAGATCAATGACACATTTGGGTACATCATTCAATATGGGAAGGCATGGAGAGCCAAGCAACTTGGTCTTGAGATGTTATTTGGATCTTTCTATGATTCATATAACTATGTGCCCAGATTGATCCAACAAATCGTTGACACCAACCCTGGCACTGTGATGGATATGGTCCATAGCCCAGTTGTCGGCAGAAATGGTGAGATAGTTCCTGGAGCTGAGTACATGGAGCGTATATTCTGGTCATTTGGTCAAGTAATCTATGTGTTCAAGTACATGCGGCCAATACTTTGCGTGGATGGCACATTTCTAACTGGGAAGTACAAAGGAACTCTGATGACAGCAGTTGCTGCAGATGCAAACAACCAGCTACTTCCCATGGCGTACGCCTTAGTGGAAGGAGAGAGTACAGACAGCTGGGTATGGTTCCTTGCAAACCTAAAACAAACAGTCGTGAAAGACAGACGGAATGTATGTATAATCCATGATAGACACAAGGGTCTGTTAAGTGCCATTGAGTTCATGTTGTCCACTGAGAACCTGCAGTACAGCTGGAATGACTTGATCAGTCGGTGGTGTAAACGACACCTTGCGGCGAACTTCTTCACATACTACAAGAGTGCACGGCTTATGAAGAAGTTCAAGCGGTTGTGCGATCAGAACCAAAGCCATAAGTTCCAAAAACTTTGGGATGAGTTAGAACAAGAAACTTCAGATCTAGGTAAATCCCAAAGGTCAGAGGCAAGCAGTTCACAACATCTAGAAGATGAAGAAAATGTCGCGGAGACTACTGATGTGGCGAGACGACGCACCCGAAGATCAAGGCCAAAGAAATTTAGTGAATGGATCAGTGACAAAGCTCCTGAGAAGTGGTCTCTATTGCATGATGAGGGAGGTGCCAGATATGGCGTAATGACAACTAACATGGCGGAGGTATACAATTTTGTGTTGAGGGGGGTGCGAGGTCTACCGCTCACTGGAATTGTGGAATTTACATGGCATCGCACGGCCAAATACTTCTACGAGAGAGGTACAGCTGCAAGAGCATTGCTTCGGGTGACACCACCAAAATTTCCTCATGAAGTACAAAGGTACTTAGAAATGAAAGCCGCGGCCGCTCAGAAACACTCAGTCGAGTGCATTCCTAACAGTAGAAGGCAAAGTTGGGTCGTTTATCTGCGTAGTAAGAACGTGGGGGGTGGATACATGCGACAAATCAAGAGGCAAGGAGTGACATTTGAAGACGGTGTCAAGTGCACTTGTAACAAGCCAACTCTATTGCATAAACCGTGCTCTCATGTGATGGCCGCGTGTGCGCACGACAACAAGTCGAGCGAGATGTACCTCTCAGTTTACTATGGTTCACGGTACCTTGCCGAGACATGGACTGCAGACTTTGAGATTTGGGGGACTCAGCAGCACTACAGAGATCGGTCGTGTAGGGCAGGCGAGATCCAATATGTTCCACCACCGCACTTGGAGCGGAAAGGCCCTGGACGACGGCGGAAAATGCGAATTGGCAATGACATGGATAACGCAGAACGCGATGAGCTACGAAAGTGTGCCGTTTGCCGACAGCCCGGCCACACGAGGAGGACATGTCCTGATGCATCCGGACCTAATCGAACATGACTCAGTAATGTTGTGCAACACTTATTCGTTCCTGTTGTGTATTTGATGATGTACTAACCTAATGTTCTTGTTTGCAGGCATGGCTCACCCTCGTCCACAGTTTCCTGAGTTACTCGATCACTACTACGACGATCGTCATCGGTCTCGAGCGGTGCGATCCGGAGAGGAGCTTCAGCCATTCCGCCTGCGATCGTCCGGCACGTCTTGGCCTCTCGACGGGAGATACATCGCACGGCTGAGGGCGGCGGGGCTGCTTCCTTTTAGCAGGATGATCACCAGACTGGAGACTTTCAGGCACGACCGATCACTCGTCTCTGCTCTGGTGGACAGGTGGAGACCCGAGACGCACACATTTCACCTCCGGTGGGGGGAGATGACCATTACCCTGGAGGATGTGGCCATGTTGTTCGGACTCCCGATTCGCGGGCAGGCCTGGGTACCACCACCCACTCCTGCCGGATGGGACGGGATGCTCGCCGAGAGGTTTCATCCACTACCTCTGGGCCAGGAGCCCTTCCACCACGACGTCGGAGTTCCTGCGACTTGGCTTGTTCACTTCAGGACGTGCCCAGCAGATGCAGATGAGTGGACTGTGAGCTGACACTTCGAGGCGTATTTGCTGCACTTGTTCGGGGGCTTCATGTTCACTGGTATGCTTAAACATGTTATAGGCACAGCTATTTCCATTCTCTTGTTGAATTTAATTCCTATTTTTTTGCTTTTCTACAGGCACTCACGGCGACACAATGGATCGTTGGCTTGCTCCACTGGCGCAGATGCTCGCGGACACGCCGATCGATCAGATCCCGCGCATCAGCTGGGGGTCAGCGGTTCTCTGTGCGACGTATCGAGGGTTGTGCGACGCCTGCGTTCGGCGTGCCCGAGCGGCGAACATGGCCGGATCTCCTCTACTTCTTTTGCTGTGGTCGTATGAGCACATACCTGTCGGACGACCGCTCATCACCGACACGCCCGTTGCACTTCCAGAGGGGCACCCGCCTAGGGATGCAGAGGATGAGATCGATCGCCCTACCATGGGGGATCGCTGGTTGCAACATGAGCTGCAGTGGGCCACAGTTCAGGTGCATGCATGCTACAGTGCGTGCAGTGGCGAGTTGGAGTTGTTGCATCCGGCGCGTGTTATATGGAGGGTTTGGACGACGAGCTATATCGAGAGCACAGCCGGCGGCGCGATCTCTGTGGTGTGTACAGAGAACCGGGATTTATGGCTCACCCGCTGTATTCTTGTCTTCAGCCATATGTTGGAGGTGTATGCTCCATGGAGGGTGATGCGCCAGTTTGGCTTATTCCAGATGATCCCTCCTCCAGACGCCCCGCATCGTTTGTCGCATGACCAGCACGAGTAAGTTCTCGATTATCTCCGCGCATAGTGTTTTGGCTCTGTGAAATAACTGAACACCTTTGTTTTTTTTGCAGGCAGAGTCGCAAGGGCAAGAAGGTTGTCAGTTGGCAGGACCGACAATCTGCTTACACTCGTCGCTGGGAGCAGACAGCAGCGATAGATGTCGTGCGTGAGGAGAGGGCGTACGATTCCACGACATACGGCAACTACCTCCGATGGTACCTCCCTCGCACCGCAGCTCGCATTGCCCCGCCACCTCCGGCGCCTGCAAACGTGCCTGCTCCGAGCGTGCATCAGACATACGACCGACATCACGCATCTCGGGTACACCGCCAGGTACATGCCGCCAGCCCATGACCTACTTGTTATTTTTATTTCTGCCTACTATTGTCTTACCGTCTTGCAGGCTGACGGCATCCGTGCGATCAGTTCCGTGACACGGCCACTAGTCCAGCGGAGGCAAGCAGGTCTGCCTATCACGCCCGACGAGTACGAGAAGGCCGTCGCCTACGTCGACCGACTCGCCTCGCAGCTGACCCTTCAGAGTGCCGCCACTTCGTCGACTTTTGTTGCACCTCCACGTCCACGGGCTCGACCCAGTCATACGCTGTCGCACTCAGCCGCTCGTCATCCCGACACAGTCGGCCCTTCAGGTACGGCCGTCACCGCACCCATTTATCTCGGTGTGCCCCCGGCTCGCTCGTACCATACAGGTGTTGCACCTCACGTCGACTTCTCATCGAGTGGTGGTGTACGGATCTCTGAGGGTCCCCGAGCGCCGCCTTCCGCACACACTTCCGATTCTGGTTTGGGCTTCGACGTCACGTTCGACTCAGACGACGAGTACATCGCTATGTCTGAGCAGACGGTGCCTATCCCGTCGGTTGGTCCGCTTCGGTCTCCTGCTAGGCACCCACCATACATTCCTCGTCAGTCGGTCCGTGCCGACCCCCAGGTGGTCCGCGACCCATCGTATGCTCAGTATGCCGATATGTTGCAGATGAGAGACGACGCCGATCAGAGCCAACATCAGTTGGCATCTTCGCAGCTTGGTGAGGCACCTCCACCGTCGCAGGACCCGATGGATGCTCCTGATACAGGCCTCGGTCAACCGAGTGCTCAGCCTCCCGGTCGACAGCCCTCGCAGAGGACAGTGCATCCGCGCAGCACCTATTCGCCATCGCCGTTTCAGCGCGACCGGACGCATCGTCCGAAGAGGGGCCGACAGTAGTTTTTTTTTATGTTCTCCTTTTATGGAACATTATATCGATTCTCATGGTTGTACTATTTTGGTTTATATTAGTATTCTCATGTTTTGACTACTTTTTTATGTTCATTTTGGTTTTTAGGAACATCATACTCGACAGATTGAACCAACCACGAAATATACTGATCACTCAACGCGGCCAGTCGACCATGTAACGTTCATTTAAAAAAAAAACACAAATTTGAATGTTAATTTTAAAAATAACACAAATTTGAAAGTTATTTTAAAAAAAACACAAATTTGAATGTAAAACACAAATTTGAATGTTATTTTAAAAAAAAAACTAATTAGAATGCTAATTTAAAAAAAACCACAAATTTGAAAGTTATTTTAAAAAAAACACAAATTTGAATGTTAATTTTAAATAAAACACAAATTTGAATGTTATTTTTAAAAAAACACTAATTTGAATGCTAATTTTAAAAATAACACAAATTTGAATGTTAATTTTAAACAGAACACAAATTTGAATGTTATTTTTAAAAAATAACACAATTTGAATATTAATTTTAAAAAAAACACAAATTTGAATGTTATTTTTTAAAAAACCACAATTTTGAATGTTTTTTTTAAAAAAATACAATTTTGAATGTTTTTTTTTAAAAGAAACACAATTGTGAATTTTATTTTTTTAAAAAAACACATTTTTGCCTTCAGTCGCCATCCTGGTTGGCGACTGAAGGTGGCGACTGATACGTGGCCTTCAGTCGCCAACCAAGATGGCGACTGAAGGCCAAATGCCCTAAATCGCCATCTGGAATGGCGACTGAAGTCATTTTTACAATTTTTTTTTGTTAAATTTTATTTTTAAAATTGTTTTTTAACTCTGGCTTATCCGTACAAAAAATTCCGATTCACAAGTGTATGATTTATTCGTGAAATTCTAAATTTATTTGATAATATTATTCTATAAAGTCCATAATTCATTATATTTAAATATGACATATTGATTAATAGATTAGCACATATATTGATTGTTGGTTATGTTTCACAGACCACGGATATAAGATATTAAATTAATAATGTAGACATATGTTAAAAAATATAATTTTAGATAGACTCATTTTGAGACACTGTTGAATTTGTCATAAGCCAGCTTTATTTTCGGTAGGCTCCTTTATTGGACCTCTTCCTAGCTCCTCCCTCTTTCACTCTCTTTGGCCGTTGGCACTGAGACACTGGACCGGAAGTGTCACCAATTGGTCTCAAATTATATTTATGATTGATCCTTAGACCTGAGACTGTCATAGTTTTCTACATATGTAGTAATATATTTGGATCAAATGTTACTTTTAATTGAGTGGTAATAAATGTAATATTCGGGATGTATGAGTTATGCGGAGAAATCTGAATGATTAAGATGAAATTTGCATCTCTCATATAATGAGAGATATCTCTGAGCCTCTCAATATAAATGAACTGAGAAGTGCACGGTCATGTCGTTTGTGGTTAAGTGTCAACTACAAAAAGATCAATTCACTATGAGATCAAGAAAAGATTGAACTGTGCAAGGGTGGCACGTTTTCCACATTGAGTTTAATCTGATATCGTTTGGAAAGAGAATCAACATGAGTACATTATATAGATTCGTTGCTTATGATCTTCGTGTATATTTGGATGATCGTTATGTCTTGCTAGGGACCACTACTGCCTCACAATTCAGGTAAGTATTCCCGGGTCGTGATCAGATTTGCATGAACCTACAGGATCACACACTTAACAGGTTGGAACAAATCAATTCGGATTAGATCTGTTATGGGGGTTTTCGTATCAGACTAAGAGACATAATGTTAGACTCTTTCTGCAATTTGGATATGATTCGTTATGTGATATCGTATCACATCAGAAAATTTAATCTAGTAGAATTTCTTCTACAGGGCCTATATAAAGAGGTATGATGGATTTTGAGAAAATCATGAAAAACTGTAGTTGCCATCTCCTCTAAAGAACTCTTGTTGTGTGTGTTAGTGCTAGCACACCATCGTACGATGTTCCATTCCGGGACGTGTAGATACCAGTAGAGGTGGTGGTTAGGACGATCCGTGAGCGGTCACTGTGCACATTTGATCGCTTCACCAAATATCCTTCTGCTGTTGGTAAAAATCTAATCTATGGTCTATTACTTGCAGCCTTCGAGTCAAATATTTTAAAATTCAGCTAGTGTAGTTTACTTGGTTTCCAACAGCATCATGTATAGTATTAGATCTATATTAATAACATATATGTGATATATACAGTTATAGTAGATTAGATCTATTAGTTTATTGAATCTGTTACTTTATAGGTTTCATTATAAATGTTAGTTTTAACATCCAAGTGTTGTGCCAAACTAATTTAAATCTCAATTTGATGGTCGACTGTGATATGAACAGCTATCGTATGATCCTAGTAAGGGCTAGAGGGAGGTGATGTTAGCATTTATATGACAACAGTAGAATTGACAGAAACATGTGGTTATAGATTGGATCTTCTAAAACCATATGTGTACAAATTGCATTTACATATGACATTAGCTGCCTATTCTGGATAATTATATTAGAGTTAATATGACTGGCATAAGGGGATTTAAACCAATCACATTGGTTCAAAAAATTTGATTAATGTGGTTAATCCATAAAGTCGCAATTGTGCCTGTTAGATTGTCTAGCTTATGGTTTTATGTGTAGGATCGAGGATGCCGACTAGAGGGGGGGTGAATAGGAAGCTTAAAAAAATTCTTTTCAACTAACACAATTTTTGCAAGATATGAAAATAAATTGAGTTTTCGCAAAAGGGTCTAAAACTATCTAAGATCAATTTGCATTCAACAAGATAGAAAATGCAATACAACAAACAACAAGAGTAAGTTGAAGCAATTGAGTCAAGATAAATACTAATTGTGCAAGAGAGAAACAGTTAACACAACAATTTTTACCAAGGTCTCGGAGACTCGCCCGATCTCCTCTACTCCTTGTTGAAGCGCTCACGCGTGAGCCTCGCTTCTATATCCATGAAGGAATCTCCACTCGGGTGCTCCTTCTCCACTCCGGATAGGCGATCACTAATACCTTTCCCACGTTTTTGTCGGTCTCTCCAACAAACTCCAACCGAGAGATCGCAAATCTCCTCCAACAACCGTTTAGGCGATGGCCATCGCCAAGAGTAATAAATCGAACACCTTTACTTGAATGAATCAAGTGCTAGAAACTCAAATGATGCAAATGAATGCCCACACTCTAGCACTAGTTTGCAAATGATGGATGATGTGTACTAAGCACTCTTAGCCTCTCACAAATGCTTCTCTTCTCAAATTCTCTCAAAAATTTTGGCTCAAATCTTGGCTCTAGATGCAAGAGATTGAATTCAAAGGATTTGGCTAGCTTTTGCATAGGATTTTTGAGTTGTTGAACACCTCAAATGCTACCCAAGTCGAGGTATACATAGCCCTCTCAAGGAAACAAGCCGTTTGCAAGAAGCTGAGCAAATTTTGTATAGGGCGGACATTGTCCGACCATGCCGGATAATGTCCGGACAGTACATGTCAATATGACCATTGCAAACGTGTTAGTTACCGTTCATCTACTTTTGTGAAGGCTGGACAAATAATCTTTTGTTCGGACAAAAAGCCCAGACATATGTAAACGTCTCTGGTTCACTTTTTAATTTGCCTCAACATGAATTTGTACTAGGCGGGCATTGTCCGCTTACACCGGACAAAGTCCGCTCAGTCTTGGACAGATGTGTTCGGACAAATTCATTTGTCTCCGGTTCACTTTTGTTTTTGCCTCAAAAAGGATTTGTACTGGGCGGACATTGTCCGCTCACACTAGACAAAGTCCGCTCAGGTCCGGACGGATTCACCCAGACAAATACATTTGTCTCTGGTTTACTTTTGCTTAAGGCTGAAAAAATTTGTACTGGTAGGACATTGTCCGGCCATCAAAGACAATGTCTGGCCTGTGCAAACCGAAAACAGGATTTAGGAGTTTTTACTCTAAACTCAAATTGGGGCTATATGCAAATGCAAATTGTCTGAGCCCACACGGATATGTATGCTAACAATCAGCCTAGACCACGACCAGTTTTGATTGAATAGCTTTAAGCCACTGGTCGAATATCCGATCGAAAGCAAGTGGTCGAAAGGATATGGTCGAGCGCTCGCATTCGAGTAGTGTACTAGTACGACTAGTTTGAATTTCGACGATCACGACCAGCTCCAAATAGTGATACGGCCAAATTGTGCATATACAACCACGACCTGCTCTAATACTGAAACAGTTTGTTTTCTCTGTGTGACGACGACTAAGTGCAGTTTTCAAATATTATCTCTAATTCAAACAAACTACACTTGTTTTTTTGTAATGCAAGAGGTTAATAAGCACTAGTGCAATATGATATGAATGCATTTGAGCTTCTACACTAGATCGACTTAAACTTCTAGTTTTTGACCCCACTAAATAGTACGGTTGTCGGGGGAAATCTCCGCGAGACTAAGTCCAGGTAAGAAGTTGTGCCATTTAACCCGGGGACGTGGCCTCCGGGCCTCCCCGGGCGCCGCCTTTTGGCTCCCGGGACGTGGCCTACGGTGCCCTCCCGGGCGCCGCCACTTGCCCGGGGACGTGGCCTCTGGGGCCTCCCCGGGCGCCGCCTTTTAGCTCCCGGGACGTGGCCTCCGGGGCCTCCCCGGGCGCCGCCTTTTGGCTCCCGGGACGTGGCCTCCGGTGCCCTCCCGGGCGCCGCCACTTGCCCGGGGACGTGGCCTCCGGGGCCTCCCCGGGCCCCGCCTTTTGGCTCCCGGGACGTGGCCTCCGGTGCCCTCCCGGGCGCCGCCACTTGCCCGGGGACATGGCCTCCGGGGCCTCCCCGGGCGCCGCCTTCTGGCTCCCGGGACGTGGCCTCCGGTGCCCTCCCGGGCGCCGCCACTTGCCCGGGGACGTGGCCTCCGGGCCCTCCCCGGGCGCCGCCTTTTGGCTCCCGGGACGTGGTCTCCGGTGCCCTGCCGGACGCCGCCAGTAGCCCGGGGACGTGGCCTCCGGGGCCTCCCCGGGCGCCGCCTTTTGGCTCCCGGGACGTGGCCTCCGGTGCCCTCCCGGGCGCCGCCAGTAGCCTGGGGACGTGGCCTCCGGGGCCTCCCCGGGCACCGCCTTTTGGCTCCCGGGACGTGGCCTCCGGTGCCCTCCCGGGCGCCGCCAGTAGCCCGGGGACGTGGCCTCCGGGGCCTCCCCGGGCGCCGCCTTTTGGCTCCCGGGACATGGCCTCCGGCGCCGTCCCGGGCCTCATCACCCTCCTAAAGGTAAAGTATTGAACTGTTTATCACGTGCAGGTCACGCGAGGAGCACCTCGGGAACTAGCGACCACCTGTCAAGCATCCAAGGCGTTTGACCGGAAGAAGGACGGTCCTGCCCTTCAATCCGACGGTGGCTTCCGGGGTAGTTTAGGTTTTTTGCTGCTTTTTGGGGGCTATAAATAGCCCTTGTACCCCTCTGTTATAAAGGATCGGTTCATTTAATTGGAATAGCTAAACTCACAGGCGTGCTCCGGAAGCCTCTCCCCCGGAGAGAGCCTCCCCAGCCGACTCCGGTCGGGAGCGCGTCGACAGGACTAGGGCCCCCACCGGGACCCGAACTTGTATAAACCCGTGTGTCATTCTTTGTGCTTGTCCGGCGGGGGAGGACCGGTCATCCGGTCAACCCGCGCCGCGTAATCTTCGCTAGGATCACTCTCAAAACCTGCCGGGGTATTCGCAATACCACGACAACGGTTAAAATACAAAAAGAAACCTATCAACTCAGTCTATTTTTAAACACCGAGATCGATAAAATTCTAAGAAAATGATCCTTAATCTTAGATCTTACCTATGGTGAAACTTGACCTCGCTCAAGGTGGCTCATATCAATATCATTCTCCATACGCTCGTCTACTTTCATCTTGCAATATACTTTGAGACTACAACACATACACTCATTAAACAATGTTAGTCTCATAGTTGGGTTGTCATTAATCACTAAAATAATTACTCACAAAGGAGTTGACTCAACAATTTTCCTTTTTTGGTGTTTAGTGACAGAACCATTTTCGATAAACCGTAAAAGGGTAAGAGATGAAATATACAGTCATATAGATCCATACATGATAAGAGGTAAATACACGATCCATACTATTCATGTCATGATAACAATTAGCACACATGACTGATATGATGAGCTCCCCCTCAACATATGTATCGATATTAAATCACAACAAGGGAGACATCAATTTCAAGGTTTAACAAATAACATTTCAATTACTTCTACTAAAACTGGGTTTATCCAAATTGTCATTAATCATCAAAATCTAGATCCAACAATCTCCTCCTTTTTGATGATTGATGACAACAATCTCCATGAATCCTAAAATAGATTCTTGAGCTCCCCCTTAATATATGCAATAATATTTCAGAACTGAGCAAAGTATTTAATCATATAAGTCAAGAAACATGTATGACGATTAAGAGAATGTGTAGCGGGAAGTGGAAGCACAAGTTCAATCAAGTCATACATGAAACTTTAGGAACCTTCCAAAATATCAACTATCTCAATTATCTCTCCCAAATATCAATGATCTCAAAGATCTTTCTCAAATATCAATGATCTCAAATATCTCTCCCAAATATCAATGATCTCAAATATCTCTCAAATATCTCTCCCACCATATCTCTCACAAATATCAATGATCTCAAATATCAATATCAAATATCTCTCCCCCTTTGTCATCAAGCATAAAAAGGAAGGGGTGAGATCTCAAACTGTGACCAGCAATATTTTCGGAGTCATTGATTTATTCACTAAGTTTGCTAAAACGAGTTGTAACAGATTCCCAAGAAATGTTAATTTTTTTACTTGAAATTGTTTTTTATTCAAAAACAAGATCTCAAGAAAAGTTGCAAGTATTTTTGAAAATTCACCCAAGGTATATAGAAGGATAACAAGACAATCAACATACAACGGATATATCGATGACATTTAATTCACTTCTAATCATGCAAAATCTAGATGCATCTAATAGTTTGGTGTGAAAATATCCGCTAGTTGCATGCTTGTCTTTACATGATTGATCTCTATATCTTTTTTTGCTACAAGATCTCTTATACAGTGATGCCGAATATCAATATGCTTTATCCAAGAGTTTTGAACCAAATTGTTTACAATCTTTATGGTACTTTCATTATCACATAAGAGTGGCATCTTCTTGAACGCAACTCCATAATCTAACAAGATTTGTTTTATCCATAAAAATTAAGCACAACAACCACCGGATGTACTTTTGCTATTGATCTTGCAACCCACATAATCCGAATCTGAATAACCAAGTAATTCAAGTTTGTATTTTTTGGATACCAAAGACCTATCCTAGGATAGCATTTCAAATACCTAAGGATTCTTTTAATGGCAATCAAATGACATTCCTTAGGAGATGATTGAAATCTAGCATATAAGCAATCACTAAATATGATGTTGGGTCTAAATGCGGTAAGATAAAGTAAACTGCCAATTGTAGATTGATAGAGTTTAGAATTAACTGCTTTTTCATTTTCGTCCATATCGAGAAGTCCATTTGTAGCCATGAGAGTTTTAATAGCTTCAGCATCTTCCATCTGAGGCTCTTGAGCAAATTCTTCATATACTTGATTTGACTCGTGAACGTTTCATTCTTGAGTTGCTTGATTTGTCGTGCAAGGAAGTAACTTAGTTCTCCAATCATTTGCATCTCAACTCCCCTAAGCATCATCTCACAAAATTCTTGACAGAAATATTCATTAGTAGAACCAAAAATAATGTCATCAGTATATATTTGACACACAAGGAAATCTTTCTTGAGTAATTTTGAAAAAGATTGTGTCAACCTTCCCAATTTTAAAGTCGTTTGATATAAGAAAAGTTCTCAAGCGTTTATACCAAACTTGATAGGAAATAATAGTTTTAATCCTCACAAAAATTTTCCCTTCTTTTGGCATTAATCACCAAAAAAAATACAAATGAAAGATATGCCAAAAAGAGGTTTGACAGAAACAATTTTAGGTCACAAAGTTAGAAGAAAAGTACATGACCTAATGAAGAGTTCAAATCTCCAAAAAAAAAAAAACTCAAATCAAGAATCCATTCGAACATGCTATAATTTCATGAAAATCATATTTGTTTTGATACGCAAAATCACAAACCTTCCAAATATCGGCATATGAATCATGAAGAAATGCAAAAGATGGAGAGAGAGGGGAGCAGAGATCTGACCAAAGCAGGGAGAAGAAGAGGCCTAAGAGATTAAGTGACCATCCAACTGCACACAGGCCGGACAGAGTCTGCTAGGGCCGGATAAAGTCCGGGCTGGGCGAATAGAGTCTGGCTCTAGGCGGACAATGTCCAGACAATTCAGAATTTTTGCCTGAAACTTTGAATGTTGAGATTTTTGCATGTTTGCTTCAAAAATTGAATCAAGTGATGAGGATTATTAGTTATTCGTTTAGGCCTCCAAGGTCGCACGTAACCATGATTGTGGTCTTGACGATGGTCGCTGTCGACGATTCGGACTCGGGGTCCTCAGCTGAACTTATGCAAAATTTATAATTGTGAGACCTTTCAAGATGACCCTCCAGGAAGGTATGTAAGAATATGGAGAACAGGAGCACAAAGAGGTTTATACAGGTTCGGGCCCTCGATGGTGGGAGTAATAGCCTTACGTCCTGTTGGGATTTCAATATACGTGGTAAAGATTTACAAGATGACGGGAAAAAACCTTCACAAGCGAAGGTTTTTCCTATGTAAGTGTATAGAAAGAAGCCAGGGAGGCTTATAAAAACTATCTAATCTAGGCTGTAGACTTAGCTGTTTGAGTGGTTGAGATGTGTTGTATCTCGCTTTGATCAAAGACGTTGATCTTTTTTTCTTCTCTTTTTTTCCTCTGTTTGATGCATCTTGCCATCCTTTTATACTAGTCAAAAGGGTGCCATGTCGTAACTGCATCAGACAGTTGCTTGGATGCGGTTTAGAGAACCGCTCTTAACCCCCATGCAGGTTTAACACGTGTTATTCATGGATAACTGCATGTATTAACCACCTGACGGTTGGTCCTCCACGTGGAAGAATCTTCGGGATACTTGAGATATTCCTGCTATAGGGACAGTTGAATCCCAAATACCCTGGTCGAAAGTGCTCTGACTGCGAGATGTTGGCTGATCGCGCAACATCTCCAATATTCTGTTCTCATATAGCGCACGAACTCCTGACCACGCACTATCTGCGGTCTGATCGCGCAAAACCTGCGACCTCGGGTGGATGCTTCTTAGAATGACTTGAGTTCGCACCGCCAGGCACGTGTCTGGCTTGAATCTGTCCTGAACCAACAGTGCATTTATTTGAACTGACTCGGGTGTCAATCCTCGTCATCTAGCCCCCAAATTCGAAGAAAACGAAGAGACGTGTTTATTTCGAATTTTTAAAGATATGCATCGGATTTTTAACCCGACTCTTCAAATCTCCCATTTAGTGGCGCACTAAGTGGGACGGTTGGTCCGAGATGGACTCTGGGCATTACGTGACAGGTAATGATGGCGCCGTTGAAATGTTTTTTAATCTGAGGCGAAATTGTAAATGCTTTTAAAAACCTGAGGTGCTCAGAATGTGAACTGTCATGTTGGCGGCTATAAATACCGAGGCCTTTGAATTTGTAAAGCATAATTTCTTCTCACGGTTAAGTTTTTCAAGAATCGCCTTCATCCTTATCTTCATACACTTCCCGATGGCAGATCACAACATCATCGAGATTGAAAGTGACGAAGAGGAAGTTCTCAAGCAGGAGTCTCAAATGCTTGAAGATCCATCTCCTTTAAGGAAGAAACCCAAGGTTGACGAAGGATCTTCCAGCAGAGCAAAGGTAGAAGACGTACCATCGCTCTTTCTTCCTTTAGTTCTTTACTCCAACACTCCCTGCTTTTGTTCGGGTGATTGATTTTCTGGTCGGCAAGCGGTGACTATTCAACCAGAAGATCCTCAACTTGTGTTGGGGAAGCAATCTCCTGGTGGGAAGGTTGCACTTCCACCATCTGGTGATCATCTGCTTTTATCGGATGATCTACTTTCCAGGATGGCTATATCAACCTGTCACGAGCAGGGACAGGTAATGATCCTCATCTCCTTTTGCTGATAGTTATAGTTAGCACAACTAACTTTTGCAAATGTAGGAGATTGGAGGCCCTAGTGATCAGACTGTTACTACTCTGCCTTTTCCCCTCGGACAGATTCTTCCAGAGGAGAAGAAGGCCCTGGAGAAGAAGACCGAAGAGATGTCTTCAGCGATTCTGCATCTGGCAGAATGTTTTGAACGATCCCGTGAAGAGGCGCACCAGTTCTGTCGAGAGAGGGACCACACTCAGCAACAGCGGGAACTCTCCGATTTGATCAGGAACAGTAGTGTATCTCTCGTTAGGGATGATGTAGATAGGCTTAGATTAGTTGCTAGTTCTCTGGGGGTTGTCAGTGTAGATCCTACTGACAGCAATATGTCCCTAGGAGAACTCTGCAAACTTCTTTCGGATCAGGTCGACGCTCTGGTCGCCGGTATCCCTTTTGTATGTAAAGAATGCAAGAAATAAAATCTCTTTCTTTATATACATATTCTTTGCATCTTCTGTGCGAATACATGGCCGTAAGTAATGTCTTTGCGACCACTCATACACAGGGAAACTTCAGTTCTGCGGTCAGAATTATACTTTCATAAAAGTACCGCGACCAGCCCTGATACCGCGATCAGACTTAAAGCCGCGGTTAGAACCGAAGCTTACTGCGACCAGAATTGAGGCTCGGTCAGACCATCACTTCGATTAGAATCGGAGCCTAAGCGAAAGCATGGTTTCGACCATACCACAACCCGATCAGAATATATCCATACGTCCAAAAATTGGGCCATAGGATTTTTTCATGAAAATATACAAGGCACATGAAGGAAAACGTCCTCTGGAAAGCCCTGAAAAACTTTTCAGGCTTTTGTACTTTCAGACTTTGAAACAAAGAAGTCTTTTTGTTTCAAATCCGAGGCCTGGAACACTTTAACGGGTCAGCCAGAGACAGTATCCATTATGGGAAATGAATAAAATATCCAGTGGAACGTTTGAGTGAAACGTTACTCACAGAAGTGTGCCTCCTGGGGTCTATAAAAGGAGTAGGTAGCTTCTTGAGGAAGCCACATAACCAAAACCCTCGCGATTTCCGCCGCACAAAACCCTCTCTCTTCTCAACCTCCACTTCCCAAAGCTGCCAACTTTTCCCCCAATTCCTCACCAAAAATGGCGTCTTGGAGCCGATCAATCCATCATTCCGAGGAGAGCCTGTTGGCACTAGAGAAGGAGGAGATCCTTCCTCCGCGGCTGCTAATCAACTGGCGACCAGCGGAGAAGGACCAAGAAACCCCAGTCGTCCGAGAGGGCGAACTGGTGGTTTTTGAGGAGTATCTGCGGTGCGGGTTCCGATTCCCTGAGAGTCGGTTCCTGAAGGACGTTCTTGAGCATTATGGGTTGGAGCTGATCAACCTCTACCCAAATGCAGTCCTAATCCTCGCAGTATTCCAACATTTGTGCGAGGCGTACGTCGGAGTGTATCCCAATGTGGAACTCTTTCGACGCTTCTACTTCTCGGCGTGGTCAAAGAGTGCCAACGCCGCCGGATGCATATACTTCTGGATAAGGGAGAAGAAAGACTATCCCTTCCCACCCCTGCGTGACTCAGTGCACGGGTGGCACCAGAAATGGTTCTACTGCACCCCGCCAACCGAGAGTGGGCTGTGGTTCGAGAACTCGCGGCCGGAGAAGCCGAGCGAGTTGGACTCCCTCCCGGCGATGAACTCGGAGTTCATGAAGCACACCGAGGTGATCCTTCACTTAGTCGGACAAGGATTAACAGCACGCAACGTCATCCGAGACTTTGCGAAGAGCCGGGTGAGCCCCCTGCGTGAAAGGCCTCATCCGCCTTGGGAGATCAAGTCCATGGCGGACAGTACCTTGGACTACAATGAAGGTACCCATCTCTGGCACTGAGATCTTTTATTTTTGAAATGCATCAGTTAACTCGCATTATGGAACAGTTCTGCCCTCATCCGAGATCGAGAGGCGGACTAACTACCTCCTCAGGGCTTATAACGCCGAGGTAGAGGGCCCCAAGGGATCGCCTCGCCCCCAGAGCTTGGTTCACGCCGGCGACGACCTTAGACAGGAGCGCCGAAAGGTATGTTATCTTTTACTTGGCCTCTGTTTTGCAGGTCTTATGTATGTCCAGCACTAACGATTTCATTGGAATGAGAACAGCTCTTAGGGAGGTTCGCCGAGGCGACGTTCCCAAGCGAGAACGTCGGTTCCCTGGGGAAGCTGACGATGAAACACGTGAAGAAGGTTTCCTCGAAACCCAGGACGAGGAATCCCGCCCCCAATAAAGCCAGGCCAAATCTCGGAGAGGGGTCTTCACGGAGCGTCCCTCCTACCGCAAGGAAAACTGCGGTAAGATATCACGTTCCTCCTATCTTTCCAGGTGCGGACTGGAATTACTTCTTCGTCGTACAGGGGGAGAGGAGAGAGGAGGAGGAGGATGATGATGTCCCCCTAATCCGCCGGAGGAGGAAAATTGCGGGCTCTCCATCCGGTGATGCTCCAACTTGTCCCGCAGAAACAACTGCTACCGCAGAAGGGACTGTAGCAGACTCCGCGGCCACCGAAAGTCCCGTGGTCGCGGGTAACACCCCTGCTCCTGAAGCCCCCGAGGCTTCAGGGCCAGTTGCCTCTACTTCCCTGGTCGACGGGGTGACCATGGTAAGATTCTTTCACGGTCTTGTTTTCTTCAATTCCCCCTGTATACTTGTTCATTAAGTTAATGCTTATCCAGGGAGAAGAGCTTCCCTCTGCAACTCCTGTGAGTCCCAGGGAGGAAAATCCTCCACCCCCGCGGACAGGAGTGGAGGTAACCGAACAAGGCCCCGTGGTAGTTGCGGACGAGGTGCCGGCCCCAGAAGTTCAGGAGCCATCCAGGCCTTCGGATGCAACCCCGCCAACCGGACAGGTTGCCCAGGTAAGAACTCTTACCCTTTGTCTTCACCTTCCCTTAGAAATGTGCTTACAGAGGAACACGCCTAGGGGGAAAATACCTTGTTCACCAAGAGGAAGACTAGGACAGACGACGATTGTCCCCTTTCTCGAGGAGAGCCTTCCCTGAAATCTCAAAAGCTGATGGGATTTTAGATAAGGTAAGAACCCTTATCTTGGTTGTATTAAAATAAGTTGTGATGATCATGAATTGTGATTGTTTGGTTCATCTGTCTTTGTCAGGCGAAAAGAGACAGCACCCAGCCCTTCAACCTCTCTAGGGAGGGTTCAAGTCGCTGCTAGTGCCGGAGCCTCCAGTGAGGAGCGCTACGCCCCCTTGGTCCAGGAAGTAGTCCGGGCCGTGAGGGGAGAAGCAGGCGCGGAGACCCAGTCGCAAGCAACAGCAGCTGGGGGTAGTGCCCAGCAGGCACTCCCACCGGCTGCCTCTGTTGTGGCCGCAACGGGGCCTTCAACGAGTCCTCCTGTCAACCTGGAAGACGTTTCCTTCCGGGAATTCACAAAGGTACGATGAACTTCTCTTTTGGTGCCTGGATTGTACATAGGACACCTTTAACTTCTTTTTGCATCACAGGAGCTATCCCAGATGACGGCCAGGTCTCTTGCTATGATAGCGAGCGTTGAAGCCATACAAAAAGAGTGAGACAACTTGCGCAGGTAAGGATTATTACTCTTCAACTTGTATAGATACAAATTGGTTATGACCACTCCTTCTGTTCTATCACAGAGAGGTGGCATTCCTGAAAAAGAAGTTGACGAGGATTGACACCCGGGTCACTTCTAATAAACTTCTGGTTCAAGACAGGTTCGAACCAGAGCATGTGTCTGGAGATGCGAACTCAAGTTATTTTGAGAGGCATCACCACGAGGTCGCAAGCTTTACGCGATCAAGTCGCAGCTTTACGCGGTCAGACCGTAGGCCTTGCGCGGTCAGAAGTTCGTGGCCTATACGCGAACTACACATTCGGGATATTACGCGGTCAGCTAAATCCCGCGGTCAGAACGTCTACCGATCAGGATACCTGGGATCTATCTATTCGGTTGTCTATATGACAGGATATTCTAAGTATCCCGAAGATTCCTACACGTGGAAAATCAACCGTCAGGGGGTTAACACGTACAGTTATTCATGAATAACACGTGTTTAACCTGCGTGGAGGTTAAGAGCAGTTTCAAAAACCGTATCTAACCGTCCGAGCAACCGATTGATGCAGTTTCCTTCACATGGCACCCTTTCAAGCAGTATAAAAGGATGGCATGAAGTATCAATCGGGGAGAGAGATCCAAGTTAGCCAAGTCTACGGCATATCTCATATAGCATTCTTAAGTCTTCTTTAGCTTATTTTTGTACACTTTTATAGGAAAAATCCTTGCCTGTGAGGACTTTTCCTCCCATTTGTAAACATTTTACCATACTTAGTGAAATCTCAACAGGACGTAGGGCTTTTACTCCCACCATCGAGGGCCCGAACCTGTCTAAATTCTCTGTGTTCCTGTTCTCCATTGTTCAGCATACCTTCCCGAAGGGTCATCTTGAAAGGTCTCACTATTACAAATTCTGCATAAGTTCGGCTGAGGACCCCGAGTCCGAATCGTCGACAGCTGGCGCCCACCGTGGGGCCTTTCTCAAGGCGTCCTAATTAAAATTCGGAGGTTCGCCGAAACATGGCTGGAGCATATGATTCCGAGAATGATTTCGATCTCGAGGATTATGCTCATATCCCAATGCCTTCTCCAAGTGATCCCGTTCCGATGGAAGAGGTCGAAGGCCAGAATCTTCCACAGGATGAATCATCTTCCCAAGTCATGATGATCGACCAGGAGGCAACTGGCACAGGGTCAGAACCCACAGAGGTTCTTAATGTGCTAGGTGATGAGTCCGGCCCATCGTACGATCCCGCTGAGGGAAAGTACGATGGTGACCCCGAGGTTAGCCCAGGAAGATTCGACCCTGATAACCTTCACCGTCTCTTTGATTTCGAGTCCGACTCGGAACAAACCGAGATGTTCTCCCCATCGGCGACTTCTCTCCCTAGGCAGTTTGCTGCGTTGTCGGAGGAAACTCCCGATCAACAGGCTGCCAGGGAAGAACAAGATCGCAAACAGAAGGAGGAGCAAGATCTCGAGCAACAAAACAACGAACTACGCAGAACTGCCCTAGAGGCTCTTCAAGATGCGCAGGCTCGTTACGATGCTGCCCCGAGTTCTTCTCGACGGTCGCGTGGTCATAGACGTGACCAGACTCCTTTCTTACCACCGGAGCACTTCCCAGTGGACGAGGAAACAATAACACCCGGTGCCCCTAGGAGAAGTACCCATGGTCGACTGCGATCTATCGCGGAAGTCATGCGTAACTTTCCTCCTACGGTCACGGATGCGCAGAGACCGGCCTTTTACAGGATCCTGGCGGAAAGATTGGACGAGGTCGCATCTGAGGCGACCCCAACAGCCTCTTCCCGCTCAGTGACACATTCCCGGGATCGAGATGGTCCTCATTTTGGCTCTGGTCGACGGAGTTACCCGCCGCCTATACCGTCCCGACAGGACAAATATCGGCGAATGCAGGACTCTCGCAGTAGGGATCGAGTTCCCGTTCATTCTCGTTTGGGACCTTGAGTCACCCCGCCGTTAAGTGAGTTTGCTCGAAACCTGACCGAAAGTCGCAGGACGGTGCACGGTCCTTACGTTGGTTGCAAAGCTTTCTCGCCTGGCCTACGAGCGGTCGTTTGGCCCGATAAGTTTCGACCAGGGGCCATCGAGAGGTTTGACGGAACTCAGAACCCATCTGAGTTTCTTCAGATCTATATTACTGCCATCCAAGCCGCAGGAGGCGATGACAAGGTCATGGCTAACTACCTGCCAACAGTCCTCGTAGGACCGACTAGAACTTGGTTGTTCAATCAGCCTGAGGGTTCTATCTACAATTGGGAAATGCTATGCGATGCCATCCTTAGCAATTTCCAAAACTGTTACCAAAAGCCGGGTAAGGAGGACGACTTGCATAGATTGCGGCAAACTTTGACCGAAACGCTTCGACAGTTTGTCAAGAGGTTTGTCGGGGTAAGAAATACCATCCCGAACATATCTGATGGTTCCGTAATCAGGGCATTTAAGCATGCCGTTCGATACCGGAGATTCACTGAAGACCTGCTCATTCACCCTCCTCGATCGGTGGCCGATCTGTTCGATATGGCTGATCGATACTCCGATGCAGCCGAGGCAGTCGAATGGAACCGAATGGTTGACAAGGGGGACCTACCGCCCCAGCCAGGCTTCAAGGACGTCAAGAAAGAAGACTCGAGCAAAAAGCCAGAGTCTTCATCGGGTGGGAAGTCAAAAAAGTCGAAGAGGAACCGCTCTGGACAGCACCGTGAGGTTGCGGTCGCGGAGAAACCACCTTCGACCAAAGGTAATAAGTTTTCTTTCAAAAGTAAAGCTGCTTCTGGTGGCCGGGATTCCGACCAGCCAGAAAAATCAACTAATCCGCAGGAGGGCAAAAGGTGGTGTCCACTCCACAATTCCGCAGGCCACGATCTCAAAAACTGCAGGAGTTGGTTGAAACAGCTGGATGATTTCTACCAAGGAGCTGGGCCAATGCCGACCTTACCGCCCAAAGAGCAGGCGTGCGGGGTTAGAGACATCGATGGAGACGAAGAAATGGCTTACCAGGTACCTTAAAATCATGTTAATGTCATTTTCGGAGGCTCCTCCTCTTTCGTTTCCAAAAGGCAGTTTAAAACTTTTTGCCGAGAGGTTAACCAAACGGAGACATCCCTTGGTGAACCTCAATATCCCCGTTGGTCGGATATGCCTTTGACATTCGACCGCGCTGACTGTCCTGCGGGGCTAACTCGACCATTGAGATTACCTCTGGTTATTACCCCAATCATCAGTAACGCGAGAGTCGAAAGGGTCCTGATCGACGGGGGAAGTTCCCTTGATCTTTTATTGGTCAGGACACTCGACGAGATGCAAATTCCTCGTTCGAAGATCAAGCCCATAATTCATCCGTTTTATGGGATAATCCCAGGCCCCTCCATGATGCCATTGGGACAAGTGGTCCTCCCGGTCACTCTGGGAGAACCAGATAACTTCCGAACAGAATTGGTTACTTTCGATGTAATCGATTGTGATTCAGCTTATAATGCAATCTTTGGCAGGCCTACTCTCGCTAAGTTCATGATGGCAACGCACTATGCTTATCAGTGCGGGAAATTGCCTGGCCCCAAAGGTGTCATTTCGGTCCGAGGTAGTCGCAACGTGGCACTCACGTGCGACCGGCTATCTTTGGAGATGGTCGATCAACTTCCCCTCCGGGACGCTCAGGTCGCCACTGTCGCCACCGATGCGATCAGGGCTGCTCCTCGACCAGATGAGAAACTCAAACAAGTTCCTTTGTACCCAGATGACCCATCCAAGACAATTCGGGTTGGGTCAACCCTGGATGACAAATAGGAACTCGACCTCGTTGCTTTCCTCCGGGCTAACGCAGATGTGTTTGCGTGGAAACCGTCCGACATGCCCGGTGTCCCAAGGGAAGTAATTGAGCACAGGTTAGCAATCCGACCTGGACAACGACCAATAAAGCAAAAGCTCAGGCGTTTTGCCACCGACCGACAGGAAGCCATCCGAGAAGAGTTAGACAAACTCTTACAAGCCGGGTTCATCCGCGAGGTGAATCACCCGGACTGGCTCGCCAATCCGGTCATGGTCCGCAAGTCAAATGGCAAGTGGCGCATGTGCGTCGACTATACTAGCCTCAACAATGCCTGTCCGAAGGACGACTTTCCCCTTCCCCGCATCGACCAGCTGGTTGACTCCACTGCGGGTTGTGAACTGATGAGTTTTCTGGATGCCTACTCGGGATATCATCAAATTAGCATGGCAGAAGACGATGAAGAGAAAACTGCCTTCATCACCCCGTTCGGCACGTACTGCTACGTCAGAATGCCGTTCGGTCTCAAGAACGCTGGTTCCACGTACCAGCGCTTGATGCAAAAGACCTTTCTTTCCCAGATAGGGCGCAATCTCGAAGCATATGTAGACGACTTGGTTGTAAAGAGTACCAAAAGATTGTCTCATTTGGACGATCTTGCTGAAACCTTCTGTAACTTGAATCGCTTTGGAATAAAATTGAACCCAGAGAAATGTTCTTTCGGGGTTTCTTCAGGAAAGCTTCTTGGTTTTCTTGTGTGTTCCAGGGGCATTGAGGTTAATCCTGAGAAAATCAGAGCTATTGAACAAATGAGGTCGCCCTCGACCATGAAGGATGTTCAACGCCTGGCTGGTCGCATGGCGGCTTTAAGTCGTTTCATATCGCGATTAGGCGAAAGGGGACTACCTTTCTTTAAAGCCTTGCGGAAACATCATAACTTCACGTGGTCAGATGAGGCCGAAGAAGCGTTTCAGGAGGTAAAAACATATCTATCCAGTCCGCCAGTATTGGTGTCTCCTGAAAAGGATGAACCATTGCTTCTGTATTTGGCGGCCACCCCACACGCGGTCAGCGCAGTTCTGATCGCGGAAAGGGAAGGAGTGCACAGACCCGTCTACTATGTGAGCGAAGTACTTCATGGTCCTAAGGAGCGCTACCCTGAGGTCCAGAAGATACTTTACGCGCTACTGATGGCTTCCCGTAAGCTACGACATTACTTTCAAGCGCACAAGATCACAGTACCTTCCTCTTTTCCTTTAGGGGATATTGTCCGAAATCCAGAAAAATCTGGTCGAATCGCCAAATGGGCGGTCGAATTCGGTGCCTTTGAGATCCACTTTACCCCTCGCACGGCGGTTAAGTCTCAGGTTTTGGCCGACTTTGTGGTCGAATGGACCAACCCTGAGCCACCCGTGCAGTTGGAAAAGGAACTGGAGTGCCCCGATTATTGGACAATGTACTTTGACGGCTCCCGTAGTTTTCAACACTCGGGGGCTGGGGTGGTCTTAGTTACACCTCAGGGCGAACAGCTTAAGTATGTCATCCAACTACACTTTGTTGCAACCAACAATGCAGCAGAGTATGAAGGTCTTCTTGCAGGGCTCCGGGCAGCAAAATTCCTCGGAGTCCGTCGATTAGTGGTGAGGGGGGACTCACAGCTGGTCGTAAACCAGGTAAACAAGGAGTACAGCACCTCCGATGAGACAATGGCTCATTACCTGGGGGAAGTGAGGAGATTGGAAAAACACTTCAGTCACTTCGAAGTCCAATACATCCCGCGAAAGGACAACATTCTCGCAGACCAATTATCCAAAATTGGATCCTCACGCTCATCCGCTCCGGCAGGAGTGTTCATTGAACACTTGGACCATCCTTCGATCATGACTTCGGTCGAGGATGATCCGGCAATAGCCTTCGTTGCCAACCTCGGTCAGGAACAAGATTGGACTCATCCATTGAGGGTTTATCTTGAACATGGGACCCTACCCGGGGACGAAACCAAAAGCGATCGGTTAATTCGAAAGGCGCGTCTGTACAAACTCATAGATGGGGTTATGTACAGAAAGGGTACTCAAGGAGTATTCATGCGCTGCATATCTCAGGAGGAAGGAAAATCCCTCTTGAAAGAAATACATGACGGTGTATGCGGTGCACACGCGTCATACCGAACACTGGTCGGAAAAGTTTTTCGACAGGGATTCTACTGGCCTTCGGCACTCGATGATGCCAAGCTTATGGTCAAGATGTGTCCACAATGTCAGTTTCATGCAAGACAGGTTCATCAACCTGCTTATGCATTACAAACTATTCCTCTCGCATGGCCTTTCGCGATCTGGGGAATGGACATCGTCGGTCCTATGCCACAAGCGGTCAATGGATACAAGTTTTTGTTTGTAGCCATTGACACGTTCACAAAGTGGATTGAGGCCGAACCAGTACGAAATATTACTGCATTAGCCGCACAAAAGTTCTTTCACAAGAACATTGTGGCACGATTTGGTGTTCCGAACCATCTCATCACAGACAACGGTTCTCAGTTTGCTAGCGGTCTTTTCCTAGACTACTGCGATCAGATTGGGACCAAGGTGTGCTTTGCTTCCGTGGCACATCCACAAAGCAATGGTGCCGTAGAACGGGCCAATGGGCAAGTACTGCAAGGTATCAAAAAACGTGTTTTTGATCGCCTCAAGACCCGCTCGGGGGCTTGGGCAGACGAGCTCTATACTGTTCTATGGGCACTACGAACTACCTCTAGTCGAGCCACCGGTGAGACACCCTTCCATTTGGTCTATGGAGCCGAGGCTGTGTTGCCTATGGAAGTAAGTATTGGATCTGTTCGCACGAATCAATTCGAACAGGTCAACCAATCTGAACAACGATCGCAAGATCTCATCCTCCTGGAAGAACGGCGTGATCGCGCCCTGATTAAGTCCGCGGTATACTTGCAGGCTCTACGCAAGTATCACAGTAAAAAGGTGCGACCACGTGATCTCAACGTGGGCGACTTGGTTTTACGAAAAATTCAAGACCAGTCTAACCGCAATAAATTCTCCCCAAAGTGGGAGGGACCATATACTGTCGTCTCAGTGCCGCGGTCAGGATCGCGCGGTTAGCCATGGAGGATGGTCGGATTTTGTCCAATACTTGGAACATCGATCAACTTCGCAAGTTTTACGTGTAAGTATTCCAATCACTTTTTTCCTGTTCAATTAGCATCTTTTCATAAAAAGCATGTCTTGTTTTCATACAATGAGTGTTTTTCTTTAGACCCAAATTATACTAATTCGACCTGGGGGCTGATCGCCGGCGGTTAGGTTATTACAGCATTTTTCAACCGGATTCGCTGGTCAATCTCATGATCACTTCCAGATAAGTCTCTCCTAAATAAGCCGTTTCTCAACGCACACGGGACTATCTGGCTAGTCTTCGGTCATTTGGGTGGCTACCAGTTTGCAATAGGGTTAAAATGTTACTTTAATCTTGACCATCGGCTTGAAGCACATATCCCTGGTCATCATACTTATGTTTTCCTCTGTTTAAAATACTAAGACTTCAGTATTCACAAAACAGAGGCGGGGGCTAGAGGAATATACTTATAGTATGAAACTTATGATGTGAATATGCACTTTCTCTTGAAAAAATGATTTTACATACATAGCATTGTAATTACAATTGTTTGGTTACAAAATACAAGGATCATTCGATCCTTAGCTCAGCCAAGAGCTTGTCAACGAAGGGCTTAACTTCTTCGATAACGGCGTCAAGCAGTTCGTCACTCTCGACCTCAACCGGTCCCACCAGCGCGCTCAGATTCGCATCTGAGCCATGGTGAAGTCGAACCCGGCTGAGTACGGCGGATGCGGCTGATCGGACTCTCGTCCTGATCATCTCTTCACGTCGCCGTAAATCTCCAGGGAGATATTCGAGCAGTGATTCTGCTTGAGTTGTAAGCAGTGATGCGCAATCGCTGACATCTGGGTTGTCCTTCCTCAACTCTACCACATTGGTATTCAAAAGGCTGGCTATGGCCTTCAGTTTTTCGAAGACCAGTAGACTCAACTCTTTGACCACTTGATTGGTGTGGTCGAGCGAGGACTCGAGAAGCATTTTGTCCTGGCTGAGCTGTTTAATACGACCTGCTTGCGCTGCACAAAGAAAAGAGGTTATGAACAAAAAATGTCTTTAAGTCTTCTCAAGTTGGGAATCGACTTACCAACATTCTCAGACTGAAGTATATTGATTTCAGTCCGTAGTTTCTGAAACTCTGTAACTGAGTTCAGCTTTATCTTGGTTAACTCCTTCTTCAAGAACGTAACCTCTCTGCAGCAAAATCAGGTTAGTCACAATTAAAGCCTACTTATATTAACAGAAGGATGACGATACTCACTTGCGCAAGCCGTCACGATCTTTTTGAACAGCCGCCATGCTAGCCATTGCAGCATGCGACTGGCTCGTCACCCATGACAAGCCCTGTGACACAAAGCAAGAGAGTCAAGTATGCTCTAAAGGCGATTCAAACGCCGAAACAGGAGTCATCATACCTTCATAAACTTATTTAAAGCAGCATCATCCATGCTAGCAGGAATCCTTGCTAGCGCGCCTGAAGTGCCTGCAACGGGGACAGTTGATGGGAGTGCCGGCCGGATGCCACCCCCAGAGGCCACTGGCGGTGACCTAGTCCCTGTGCTTGATTCACCTCCCGCGGTCCGGACGATTTCCTGAACCACGGGAGTAGAGCGCTCTTCATTAGAGGCTCCCTCATTAGCCCTAGCTTCAACCTCCCCAGTGGCGGTTGAAGGTATAGGCGCTGTCTTCTTTTGCCTAACAGGAAGAGTGGGTCAGACAGTTTTTATATAAGATTACTGTCGAATAAGAGTTCTTACCTTATTCGAAATCCCATTCGTTCCTGGGACTTCTGGGACAACTCCCCTTGCGAAGGAGAGCCGTCTCCGGTTCTTGCCTTCCTTATGGTAAATAAGACAGCACCCCCCTGGAAATATCATGTTACAGGCATATTCTTAGGGAACAGTTAAAAACACATAAGTCTTTACCTGGACCACCGGGCTAATTGATGGGGCTTCATCCGAAGGCCTTGACGATTCCTGAGTTGCTGGAACCATCACAGCCGGCTTTCGTTCGTCTACTTCCTCCTCTGTCCGCGGAGGAGGAGGATTTTCCTCCCTGGAATCCCCAGTGGACCCAGGGGGAAGCTCTCCTTCCTGTATATACATTAACTTATCAAATATGCAGAAAGAGTTATGGAGGGAATGATCGAAAAGATCCTTTACCTTAGTCGTCCCTTCGACCAGGGAAGCAGAGATGACTGACCCTGAAACCCAGGGGGCTTCAGGAATTGGAAGGTCACCCGCAACCACCAGATCTTCGGTGGTCGCAGGGTCAGCCACGGCCACCTCTTCGGCAGCTGTAGTCTCTGCGGGGCAGCCTGGGACATCGCTGGATGGAAGATCCGCGATCTTCCTCCTTCGAAGGATCAGAGGAACGTCATCCTCTTCCTCCTCGCTCCCCTCTCCCTGTACGACGAAGAAGTGATTCCATGTCGCGCCTGAAAAAGTAGCAGGAATGTGATATCTTACCGCAGTCTTTTTTGCGGGACGAGGGACGCTTCGTGAAGACCCCTCCCCAGGGTTCAGCTTGGTCTTCTTAGGGGCAGGACTCTTTGTCCTGGGTCTCTGGGAGACCTTCTTCACGTTCTTCGCCGCCGGCTTCTTCAGAAAGCCGACATTTTCACTTGGGAATGTCGCATCCGCGAACCTCCCTAGGAGCTATTTTCATTCCAATGAAATTGATTAGTGTTGGACATACATAAAACCTGCAAAACAGAGGCCAAGTGAGAAGTTTACCTTTCGGCGCTCCTGTTTAAGGTCGTCGCCAGCATGAATCAAGCTTTGGGGGCGAGGCGATCCCTTGGGGCCCTCTACCTCGGCGTTGTACGCCCTGAGGAGGTAGTTAGTCCGCCTCTCAATCTCAGCTGAGGGCAGGACTGTTCCCGGATACAAGTTAAATTGGTACATTTCAAAAATAACAAAAGGATTTCTATGTCAGAAATAAGTACCTTCATTATAGTCCAGGGTAGTGTCTGCCATGGACGTGATCTCCCAAGCCGGATGAGCCCTTTCACGTAGGGGGCTCACCCGATTCTTCACAAAGTCTCGGATGACGTCACGTGCCGTCAGCCCTTGTTCGACTAAGTGAAGGATCACCTCGGCATGCTTCATGAACTCCGCGTTCATCGCCGGGAGAGTATCCAACTCGCTTGTTTTCTCCGGCCGCGAGTTCTCAAACCACAGCCCGCTCTCGGTCGGAGGGGTGCAGTAAAACCATTTCTGGTGCCACCCGTGCACTGAATCTCGCAGGGGTGGGGAGGGATACTCCTTTTTATCCCTCAGCCGGAAGTAGATGCATCCGGCGGCGTTGGTGCTCTTCGACCACGCCGAAAAGTAAAATCGTCGAAAAAGATCCACGCTGGGGTATACTCCGACGAAGGCTTCACAGAGATGCTGGAATACTGCAAGAATCAGCATCGCGTTGGGGTGGAGGTTGATCAGTTCCCACCCGTAATGCTCAAAGATATCCTTAAGGAAACGACTCTCAGGGAATCGGAACCCGCAACGAAAATACTCCTCAAAAACCACCAACTCGCCTTCTTGGACAGTTGGGGTTTCTTGGTCCTTCTCCGCAGGTCGCCAGTTAATGAGCAGCCGCGGAGAAAGGATCTCCTCCTTCTCAAGCGCCATCAGGCTCTCCTCAGAATGATGAATGGATCTGCTCCAGGACGCCATCTATGGTGTAGAATCAAAGGGGAAGCTGGCGATTTGGGGAAGACGAGGGATGAAGAAAATGAGGGTTTTGAGCGGCGGGAATTCTAAGGGTTTTTTCGCGGCTGAGTGGCTTCCTCAAGAAGCTACCTACTGCTTTTTATAGACCCAAGGCGACGCATTAATGGGTAAACAGCTCGTTTCAAACGTTCCATTGAATGCTTTATTCATTTCCCATAATGGATACTGTTTCTGATAGACCCGATAAAGTACCCAGACGTCGGATCTGAAACAAAAAGGCTTCTTTGTTTTGGAAACTGAAAGTGCAAAAGGACTGAAAAATTTTCGGTACTTTTTCAGAAGGCGTTTTTTCTTTTTTATACTTTGAACATTTTCTTCGAAAAAATCATATAACTCAATTTTTGACGTACTGGAATGTTTCTAATTGGGTTATGGTTTTTTCGAAATCATGTTTTAGGCTGAAACTTCGATTCTAATCGTAATGACGGCCTGACCAAGTCCTAACTCTGGTCGCACTTTAGTTCTGACCGCGGCTCTGAAACTGCTCGCGGAATCAGGGCAGGTCGCGGTGCCTTTTTCTTAAAAACGATTCTGATCGCAGAACTAAAGTTTCCTGTGTATGAATGGTCGTAAACGTAAAGTTTATGGCTATGTTTTCGCACAGAAGATGTGAAGAATATTCGTGAAAAATAAGAAACTTTTTATTTCTTACATTCTTTACATACAAAAGGGATGCAGTCGATCAAAACATCGACTTGCTCCGAAAGAAGTTTACAAAGTTCCCCAAGGGACATATTGTTGTCAGTAGGATCTACACTGACAACCCCCAGGGAACTAGCAACTACCCTAAGTCTATCTATATCATCCCTAACAACGGACGCACTATTGTCCCTAATCAAGTCGGAGAGTTCTCGCTGTTGCTGAGCGAAGTCCCTCTCTCGACGGAAATGGTGCGCCTCCTCTCGGGATCGATCAAGACATTCTGCTAAACGCAGAATCTTCGAGGCCATCTCCTCGGTCTTCTTCTCCAGGGCATTCTTCTCTTCCAGAAGAGTCTGTCCGGAAGGAAGAGATGGAGCAACAGAAGGCTGATCGCTGGGGCCTCCTACCTCCTGCATTTTGCAAAAAGTTAGTCATATTAACTAAAATTGCCAGCAAAAAGGGAGAAGAATTGTTACCTGTCCCAGTGCAACGTTCCCAGAAGAAAATTGCTTCGCCAACCCAATACGGCAATCATCTGGTCGAGGGATAGTCACCGCTTGCCGACCAGGATGTTGATCACCCATAAGGATGGGAGAATTGAATGTGATGGGATCTTTCTCTAAGGATAAAGGCCTAACTTGCCGAGAGGCATGAACGGGGAGGGTCAAAGGAACTGAAGGAAGAAGGAAACTCGTTACACTCTTCACCTTTGTTCCACTGGAAGATCCTTCGTCAACCTTGGGTTTCTTCCTTAAGGGAGACAGGACTTCATCCGACCCTTGTTCGACAATTTCCCCTTCATCGCTCTCAATCTCGATGATTTCGTGATCTGCCATTAGGAAGAGTAAGTGAAAAGGAAGGAGGCCAGGTAACGAGAAAAAGACTTAGGCGTAAGAGGGAAATTGTGAATCTTTACATGTCCAGGGGTCTGGTATTTATAGCCGCCAGGTCGACGGTTCACCTCCCAGACACCTCGAGTTTCGTTAAAGACATTTACAATTTTACCTCGAGATAAAAATCTCTACGGCGCCATCATTGCCCGTCACGTAGTGTCAGAACCCGTCTTGAGAAACCAACCGTTTTCACTTAGTGCGCCACTAAGTGGAGAAGTTAAAGGGCCGGGTTAAAAGTCCAATGCACGATTTTTTAAATTCGAAATAAACACGTCTCTCCGTTTTCTTCGAATTTGGGGGCTAGCTGACGAGGATTGACACCCGGGTCACTTCTAATAAACTTCTGGTTCAAGACAGGTTCGAACCAGAGCATGTGTCTGGAGATGCGAACTCAAGTTATTTTGAGAGGCATCACCACGAGGTCGCAAGCTTTACGCGATCAAGTCGCAGCTTTACGCGGTCAGACCGTAGGCCTTGCGCGGTCAGAAGTTCGTGGCCTATACGCGAACTACACATTCGGGATATTACGCGGTCAGCTAAATCCCGCGGTCAGAACGTCTACCGATCAGGATACCTGGGATCTATCTATTCGGTTGTCTATATGACAGGATATTCTAAGTATCCCGAAGATTCCTACACATGGAAAATCAACCGTCAGGGGGTTAACACGTACAGTTATTCATGAATAACACGTGTTTAACCTGCGTGGAGGTTAAGAGCAGTTTCAAAAACCGTATCTAACCGTCCGAGCAACCGATTGATGCAGTTTCCTTCACATGGCACCCTTTCAAGCAGTATAAAAGGATGGCATGAAGTATCAATCGGGGAGAGAGATCCAAGTTAGCCAAGTCTACGGCATATCTCATATAGCATTCTTAAGTCTTCTTTAGCTTATTTTTGTACACTTTTATAGGAAAAATCCTTGCCTGTGAGGACTTTTCCTCCCATTTGTAAACATTTTACCATACTTAGTGAAATCTCAACAGGACGTAGGGCTTTTACTCCCACCATCGAGGGCCCGAACCTGTCTAAATTCTCTGTGTTCCTGTTCTCCATTGTTCAGCATACCTTCCCGAAGGGTCATCTTGAAAGGTCTCACTATTACAAATTCTGCATAAGTTCGGCTGAGGACCCCGAGTCCGAATCGTCGACAGAAGTGGCCACGGTCAAGCTTCATTCGATCTCAGTGACTTCACACCAAGGGATCGAGATCAACAAGCTGCGGCCACAACTCTCTGGTAAGTCGATTCCTGATTAGGAAGACTTAACTTCATAACACGTGAGTAAACCTTTCTCTTACTGCAGCGCAAGCAGGTCAAATAAGACAACTCAGTCAGGACAAGGTGATCCTCCAGGGCTCTATTCAATCCTCTGAAAGGGCGAACAGAGAGCTGAGCCGTTCGATCTTCGAAAAACTGAAGACGGTGGCTCGTCTCCTGATGGCTGATGTGGTCGAAACCACAAGAGATAACCTCAGCCTAAATGACTGGTCTACGCTAGTCATTGCCCAGGCGGAGTCACTTCTTGAGTATCTTCCTGAAGATACACGGCGACGAGAAGAGGCGATCAGAATCAGGGTTCGGTCAGCCGCTTTCGCCATTCTCAGCCGGTTTCGACTTCACCATGGCCCAAATGCAGATCTGAATCCATTGGTGGGATCGGTTGAGGTCGAGAGTGAGGAACAATTAGAGGCCGTCATGGAGGAGATCAGACCCCTTGTAAATAAACTCCTGACTGAGCTTGGGATCGAGTGATCCCTACATCTGTATAGAAACAGTTATATAAAATGCGATGTATGTTGAAACTCATTTTTGAAAATGAATATACTTTCAAATATATTCTTGTTTTATGTTGTTTCATATTATAAACATATCCCCCTAGCCCCCGCCTGTGATTGTAGATACTGAAGACTTAGTATTACAAATGCAGGAGAGAAGTGAATATAACGACCAGGGATATGTGATCGAACCAGCAACTGTGATCAGTGTAACGCTTAGCCTTGTTTGCAAACCAACAGCCACTCAGATGACCGAAGACTTGCCAGAAAGCCCCGTGTGCGTTGAGAAACGGCTTATTTAGGAGTGACTTGTCAGGAAGCGGTCATGAGATCAGCCAGCGAATCCGACTAGAGCATTGTAATGATCTAACCGCCGGCGACCAGCCCCTGAGCCGAATTCGCAGCACATGGGCATAAAGGGAAATATTCATCGTATGAAACCAAAACATTTTTTGTTTTATGAAAAAATGCTAATTGAACAAGAAAAGGGATTGAGTACTTACACGTAGAACTTGCGAAGTTGATCGATGTTCCAAGTATTGGACAAAATTCGACCATCCTGGTCACGGCACTGAGACAACAGTGTAAGGGTCTTCCCACTTCGGGGAGAATTTGTTGCGATTAGACTGGTCTTGGATTTTTCGTAAAACCAAGTCGCCCACATTAAGACTACGTGGTTGCACCCTTTTGCTGTGATACTTGCGCAAAGCTTGCAAGTATGCCGTGGATTTGATCAAAGCGCGATCACGCCTTTCTTCTAAGAGGATGAGATCTTGTGATCGCTGTTCGGACTGATCAACTTGTTCGAATTGTTTTGTCCGAACAGACCCAACACTAACTTCCATAGGCAACATAGCCTCGGCCCCATAGACCAGATGGAAGGGCGTCTCACCGGTGGCTCGACTAGAGGTAGTTCGTAGTGCCCATAGAACGGTATAAAGCTCGTCTGCCCAAGCTACCGAGCGAGTCTTAAGGCGATCAAAACACGTTTTTTGATGCCTTGCAGTATCTTCCCATTGGCCCGTTCTACAGCACCATTGCTTTGTGGATGTGCCACAGAAGCAAAGCACACCTTGGTTCTGATCTGATCGCAGTAGTCTAGGAAAAGGCCACTGGCGAACTGAGAACCATTGTCGGTGATAAGACGGTTTGGAACACCAAATCGAGCAACAATGTTCTTATGAAAGAACTTTTGTGCTGTTGATGCGGTAATATTTCGTACCGGTTCGGCCTCGATCCACTTTGTAAACGTGTCAATGGCTACGAATAGAAACTTGTACCCGTTGACCGCTTGTGGCATAGGACCAACAATATCCATTCCCCAGACCGCGAAAGGCCATGCGAGGGGAATGGTTTGTAACGCATAGGCAGGTTGATGAACCTGTCTCACGTGAAACTGACACTGAGGACACATCTTGACCATATGCTTGGCATCATCGAGTGCCGAAGGCCAGTACAATCTTTGTCGAAAAGCTTTTTTGACCAGTGTCCGATATGACGCGTGCGCACCGCATACACCGTCATGTATTTCCTTCAAGAGGGATTTTCCTTCCTCCTGAGATATGCAGCGCATGAATACTCCTTGAGTACCCTTTCTGTACAAAATCCCATCTATGAGCTTGTATAGACGCGCTTTTCGAATTAACCAATCGCTTTCAGTTTCGTCCTCGGGTAGGGTCCCATGTTCAAGATAGACTCTCAATGGATGAGTCCAATCCTGTTCCTGACCGAGTTTGGTAACGCAGGCTATTACCGGATCATCCTCGACCGAAGTAATGATCGAAGGACGGTCCAAGTGTTCAATGAACACTCCTGCCGGAGCGGATGTGCGTGAGGACCCAATTTTGGATAATTGGTCTGCGAGAATGTTGTCCTTTCGCGGGATGTATTGGACTTCGAAATGACTGAAGTGTTTTTTCAATCTCCTCACTTCCCCCAGGTAATGAGCCATTGTCTCATCAGAGGTGCTGTACTCCTTGCTTACCTGGTTTACGACCAGCTGTGAGTCTCCCCTCACTACTAATCGACGGACTCCGAGGAATTTTGCTGCCCAGAGCCCTGCAAGAAGACCTTCATACTCTGCCGCGTTGTTGGTCCCAACAAAGTGTAGTTGGATGACATACTTAAGCTGTTCGCCTTGAGGCGTAACTAAGACCACTCCAGCCCCCGAGTGTTGAAAACTACGGGAATCGTCGAAGTACATTGTCCAGTGATCGGGGCATTCCAGTTCCTCTGGCACCTGCACGGGTGGCTCAGGGTTGGTCCATTTGACCACAAAGTCGGCCAAAATCTGAGACTTAACCGCCGTGCGGGGCGTGAAATGGATATCAAAGGCACCGAGTTCGACCGCCCATTTAGCGATTCGACCAGATTTTTCTGGATTTCGGACAATATCCCCCAAAGGAAAGGAGGAGGGTACTGTGATCTTGTGAGCTTGGAAATAGTGTCGTAGCTTACGGGAAGCCATCAGTAGCGCGTAAAGTATCTTCTGGACCTCAGGGTAACGCTCCTTAGGACCATGAAGCACCTCACTCACGCAGTAGACGGGTTTGTGTATTCCTTCCCTATCCGCGATCAGGACAGCGCTAACCGCGTATGGTGTGGCCGCCAGATAAAGAAGCAATAGTTCTCCTTTATTGGGAGACACCAATACTGGCGGACTGGATAGATACGTCTTCACCTCCTGAAACTCTTTCTCGGCCTCATTCGACCATGTGAAATTGTGATGCTTCCGCAAGGCTTTGAATAAAGGTAATCCCCTTTCGCCTAGTCGCGATATGAAGCGACTTAAGGCAGCCATGCGACCAGCCAGGCGTTGAACATCTTTCATGGTCGAGGGCGACCGCATTTGTTCAATGGCCCTGATTTTCTCAGGATTAACTTCAATGCCCCTGGAACAAACAAGGAAACCAAAAAGTTTTCCTGAAGAAACCCCGAAAGAACATTTCTCCGGGTTTAATTTTATTCCAAAGCGATTTAAATTACAGAAGGTTTCAGCGAGATCGTCCAAATGAGACAATCGCTTGGTACTTTTTACAACCAGGTTGTCTACATACGCTTCGAGATTACGCCCTATCTGGGAAAGAAAGGTCTTTTGCATCAAGCCCTGGTACGTGGAACCTGCGTTCTTGAGACCGAACGGCATTCTGACGTAGCAGTAGGTGCCGAACGGGGTGATGAAGGCAGTTTTCTCTTCATCTTCTTCCGCCATGCTAATTTGATGATATCCTGAGTAAGCGTCCAGGAAACTCATCAGTTCGCAACCCGCGGTTGAGTCGACCAGCTGGTCGATGCGGGGAAGGGGAAAGTCGTCCTTCGGACAGGCACTGTTGAGGCTAGTGTAGTCGACGCACATGCGCCACTTGCCATTTGACTCACGGACCATGACCGGATTGGCGAGCCATTCCGGGTGATCGACTTCACGAATAAACCCGGCCTTTAGGAGTTTGTCCAACTCCTCTCGGATGGCTTCCTGTCGGTCAACAGATCAATGCCTGAGCTTTTGCTTTATTGATCGTTGTCCAGGTCGAATTGCTAACCTGTGCTCGATTACTTCCCTTGGGACACCGGGCATGTCGGACGGTTTCCACGCAAACACATCTGCGTTAGCCCGGAGGAAAGTAATGAGCCCGAGTTCCTCTTTGTCATCCAGACCTGATCCGACCCGAATTGTCTTGGATGGATCATCTGGGTACAATGGAACCAGTTGGAGTTTCTCATCCGGTCGAGGAGTAGCCTTGATCGCGTCGGTGGCGACGGTAGCGACCTGGGCGTCTCGGAGGGGAAGTTGATCGACCATCTCCAAAGATAGTCGGTCGCACGTGAGTGCCATGTTGCGACTGCCTCGGACCGAGATGACACCTTTGGGGCCAGGCAATTTGCCGCACTGGTAAGCATAGTGCGTTGCCATCGTGAACTTAGCAAGAGTTGGCCTGCCAAAGATTGCATTATAAGCCGAATCACAATTGATTACGTCAAAAGTAATCAATTCTGTTCGGAAGTTATCCGGCTCTCCCAGTGTGACCGGGAGGACCACTTGTCCCAACGGCATCATGGAGGGGCCTGGGATTATCCCATAAAACGGATGGATTATGGGCTTAATCTTCGAACGAGGAATTTGCATCTCGTCGAGTGCCTTGACCAATAAAATGTCAAGGGAGCTCCCTCCGTCGATCAGGACCCTTTCGACTCTCGCGTTACTGATGATCGGGGTGATGACCAGAGGGAGCCTCAATGGTCGAGTAAGCCCCGCGGGACAATCAGGGCGATCGAATGTCAAAGGTGTATCCGACTAACGGGGGTATTGAGGTTCACCAAGGGATGTCTCCGTTTGGTTAACCTCTCGGTAAAAGGCTTTAAACTGCCTTTTGGAAACAAAAGAGGAAGAACCCCTGAAAATAACATTAATGTAATTTTGAGGTACCTGGTAGGACATCTCCTCGTCTCCGTTGGCGTCTCTAAGTCCGCATGCCTGTTCTTTAGCCGGTAGGGTCGGCATTGGCCCAACTCCCTGGTAGAAATCATCCAATTGCTTCAACCAACTCCTGCAGTTCTTGAGGTCGTGGCCTGCGGAGTTGTGGAGGGGACACCACTTCTTGCCTTCCTGTGGATTAGTCGACTTTTCTGGCTGGTCGGCACTATGACCACCAGGAGCAGTTTTATTCTTAAATGAAGGCTTGTTACCTTTGGTCGAAGGCGGCTTCTCTGCGACTGCAACCTCACGGTACTGTCCAGAGCGGTTCCTCTTCGACTTTTTCGACTTCCCACCCAACGAAGATTCCGGCTTCTTGCTTGAATCTTCTTTCCTGGCGTCTTTGAAACCTGGTTGAGGTGGTAGGTCACCCTTGTCGATCAACCGGTTCCATTCGACTGCTTCGGCTGCGTCAGAGTATCGATCGGCCATGTCAAAAAGATCGGCCACTAATCGAGGAGGGTGGATAAGCAAGTCTTCGGTGAATCTCCGGTATCGAACGGCATGTTTAAATACCCTGATAACGGAGCCATCAGATATGTTCGGGATGGTATTCCTCACCCCGACAAACCTCTGGACAAACTGCCGAAGAGTTTCGGTTGAAGTTTGTCGTAGCCGATGAAGATCGTCCTCTTTCCCCGGCTTTTGATAACAGTTTTGGAAATTGCTGAGGATGGCGTCGCACATCATTTGCCAATTGTAGATGGAACCTTCGGGCTAATTAAACAGCCAGGTTCTAGCCGGTCCCTCGAGGACTGTAGGCAGGTAGTTGGGCGCCAGCTGTCGATGATTCGGACTCGGGGTCCTCAGCCGAACTTATGCAAAATTTATAATTGTGAGACCTTTCAAGATGACCCTCCGGGAAGGTATGTAGGAATATGGAGAACAGGAGCACAAAGAGGTTTATACAGGTTCGGGCCCTTGATGGTGGGAGTAATAGCCCTACGTCCTATTGGGATTTCAATATATGTGGTAAAGATTTACAAGATGATGGGAAAAACCTTCACAGGCGAAGGTTTTATTAATCCCACATTCCCTGGTCGAAAGAATTCTGACCGCGAGATGTTGGCTGATCGCGCAACACCTTCAGCCTTCTGTCCGCGCACAGCATACGAACTTCTGACCGCGCACTAGCTACGGTCTGATCGCGTAAAGACTGCGATCTGATCGCGCACAGCCTGCGACCTTGGGCTGGTACTTCTCGAAATGTCTTGAGTTCGCACCGCCAGACACGTGTCTAGCTCGAATCTATCTTGAACCAATCGTGCACTTATTTTGAACTGACTCGGGTGTCAATCCTCGTCAAGAAGTTCTTTACAGTAAGTAGCTAAGCCTAGTCTTCTCTCTGTGTCGATCCGTCCCTTGATCCTCCCTTTGAAGGCTTTTTTGTACTTGTCGAAGAGATTGCCGATTGTTCTCCTGATGGCGTGCCTCAGATCTCTCTTAACAGTCCAGAAATGGGGATAGTGAGATCGTGGATGGCGGTTGCCGTGAATCATGGGTATATGGCGGTTTGGACAGTTCTGACTGGGTCGTCGTAAAAACTGCTTTACCATCTTGACCTCCTTCGACGGTTACCTCGCTAGGGGTTTATGATTGTCTTGAGGTCTATCACTCATAAGGATCAACGTGAAGTAATATTTTAGGAGTGCTCATGTAGTATTGCGACCTCGGTAATGAGATGAGTCCTTGTATCTGTGAGAGTGAGATTTACAGGAGCTGCATTTGTGACTTTATCGCTCTTAGATATAGCATAAAACATAAGCTCTGTGATAACAAATGTCTTGAATTTTTTGCGTGAATTGGGTATGGTTTTTCGGTTAGATCTATAACGTCCTTGGATTACCTTACATCCTTTTTTCCGGCCTCGGGCGACAGACGAGGATTGACACCCGAGTCAGTTCAAATAAATGCACTGTTGGTTCAGGACAGATTCAAGCCAGACACGTGCCTGGCGGTGCGAACTCAAGTTATTCTGAGAAGCATCAGCCCGAGGTCGCAGGCTTTGCGCGATCAGACTGTAGGTAGTGCGCGGTCAGGAGTTCGTGTGCTATATGCGAACAGAATATTGGAGATGTTGCGTGATCAGCCAACATCTCGCGGTCAGAGCACTTTCGACCAGGGTATTTGGGATTCACCTATCCCTATAGCAGGAATATCCCAAGTATCCCGAAGATTCTTCCACGTGGAGGACCAACCGTCAGGTGGTTAATACGTGCAGTTATCCATGAATAACACGTGTTAAACCTGCGTGGGGGTTAAGAGCGGTTCTCTAAACCGCATCCAAGCAACTGTTTGATGCAGTTACCACATGGCACCCTTTTGACTAGTATAAAAGGATGGCAAGATGCATCAAACAGAGGAAAAAAAGAGAAGAAAAAAAGATCAACGTCTTTGATCAAAGCGAGATACAACACATCTCAACCACTCAAACAGCTAAGTCTACAGCCTAGATTAGATAGTTTTTATAAGCCTCCCTGGCAAACAAGTTATATATGATATAATTAGTAAGGGGTTGTTTACCTAAATACCTAGGTTTCTAGAGTGATGCCAAAACTCACTAGAATTTAGTGAAATATGGATATATATATATATATATATACGCAACACTAAGTAATCCAAGCCAACCCACATTACTAACTAACGGTGGATAATCATCTTTCTTAGAGGTACTAAATACAACTCCATGAATGAGCAAAATGAAGGTTGCATTAATGATAAAGATCTCTGGGGAAACCGTAAAAAAAAGATTGAACATGTGGGAGAGAGGAGAGATAACGAATTCCGCTTTCATTTCCTAAAAAAAATATATAATCTATAAATATCAATTATGGAAAATACTTACTTATCTCCTCTACGAGCATCAGCCAGAATTGATTGTCTTTGTAGGGAGAGTTTACTACCTCCAGCATTTGATTTTTCTGATGTTTTCTCTCATCTAGTGGTATCTGATCTATATAGAGATCAAGAATAGTGTAGACACAAGCATTTTGCTAAGCCGTGGTTCCTGGCAATCCGATTTTTATTTCGGCGGCCCTTTGTACTATTTTTGAAGCAAGCTTTTTGGCTTCTGATGAGCATTAAGTCAAGAGACGATCATTTTCCCTAAGGAGGTGCTCATACTTGTGGCCGGTCCAACAGTCATTTTCTGAATGACCAGCAGCCTTCGCAGCGGAACAGGAAGGGACTCTAGTCCCTGATCCGGAAGCACCATCCGATTCCGATCCGGCATTAACCTTCCCTTGTTTAGAGGAGGGGCCAGCTTGCTCGTCCTCATGGACTTTGCGTTTGGAAGAGGCTTCGGCTTCCTCTTTTGGAGGTCGGTTGTGACCGGTGGATGATTCGGGCTCCGGATTTTCCTCCTTATCATCAGATAAGTTGAGGTATTTCTCCCAATTAGTCGAGGCCAAGCTTGAGGGCCCCGCCGATTCTCCCATCATAGATATATATTGAAATGACTCAAGATTGATAATAAGGGATGAAAGACTACTAATAAAAGAACTTAGTTGAATTGGCAAAATAATTGGCATCGATTTTGTAATTAAAAAAAAATAAAAGCCGACCCAGAAGCTAGTAGAATTAAAATGGAGATCACAAAATAAAGAACGCGCAGCTTGATCATTTTTCTATCTCTTGCTACCATACAAAATATTCTACTTTCATTTTATCCTTCTCTAGAGGCACATGCATTAGGTTACTTACGGAATCTCAAAGAACCAAGAGCACTTCGTTAGATTTGCATGTGTTAAGCATATAGCTGAAGTAGCCTAAGCGCTTCAACCTGCTCTTACAAGACGAATCTCTTTCTATACGCAATTTCTACAAGTCCTTGAAGGTCTGAAATCTCAGTGGAGACGGCAAAGATTAGGTGCCTTTTTTCTTTATTCTTTCTAATGCCTGTTTCATCACGAACAGTTGAGTCTGACCCTTCGCTATTGATTTTATTTCCCTTAGGCCTTAGGATAGTAAGCATACCACCTTTGGACTTGACCATTGAAGTTACGGATAGTACCTTTTTCATCATCACAAGCGAGCACTTCCTCATCGGCTCTCTTCAGAACGACTTCGGTACTTGTTTTACCGAATGATAGATAGAGCGGTCAACTTTCATTGAATTTATCCAGTAGCTTTGGTACTGTTGCTGTTGTGGGAACAGTTTTGACTCATCGGAATCTCTCTCTGGAAGATAAGCATTGAGGCCACGGTCTAACTGATATGGGTGTGAATTGGTGCTAACATATAGCTTTCCTGATCCTTTCTTTCAAGGCTCAGATCACGCAGGGCAAACAACATTTAAGAAGGACTCTGGGAATGAGTCCACAGGTCTAGACGAAAGACTTGATTCACCCTCGAGACCAGTGACATGTGTATTGGCATGTTCGAACTAGGATGAAACTGGAACAGGAACAGGTGAACTTAATCTCACATCGGATCGGCTCCCTTCGTTCACCTCTCGGGACAGGGTAAAGATGACGATACAATTGGTCGATGTACAGGTGGGACAACTTCTCATTCAAAACCAAAACCACGGAAACCATGAATCACATGTTGCAAACAACAGCGGCCATTTTAAATACCTCAAACTTTTGTGATCTTTGAATCCCAGGAACTAGGAACTGGTGGTATTTCCCTTTTATTATTGGGGTTATAGGAATGCACTTTTAAAATGGAATGAGGCAGATGCTTTAATAGCATTTCCAATTCAACAATGTTCTATTTATCACACAGCTCCCAACATTTCCTGGATATTATGGCAGACCAACTCGAAGTGTTGAAAGCATCTATCAGGTAGGGCCAACAATTCTGGGAAAAGCTTATGATATGGCAGAAGAATGCATAGGGAGTGATTACTTCCAGGATATTGTAACCACTGATTTACCCTTTAGCCTTAAGTACAGCGTCTGCACCGAATCACCGGGAATGATATATGTATATATATATATATCCATATTTCACTAAGTTCTAGTGAGTTTTGGCATCACTGCTAGAAACCTAGTTATTTCTTGAGAGATTTTTGAGGGATTTTTTCTAAAATATATAGTTGGTATATCTTTTGTTGAACTATTTAATAAAAGTTTTTCATAATATAATGCTAAAAGTTTGCATTTCTTTATTGTTGTAGATCATGGATAGTGATAGCTCCTCAAACAATTTTAGTTTGTGATATGTCCTTAATAAAGAAAAGCTCAATAGAACAAATTTTATTGATTGGTATAGAAACTTGAGAATTATTGTTAAATGGGAGAAAAAAGACTATGTTTTAGAGACTCATATTCCTGATGAACCAGCCACTAGTGCTCCACGTGCCTAGACGGATGCTTAGAAAAAACATACCAATGACGCACTTGATGCCAGTTGTCTAATGCTAATCACCATGAACTTTGAGCTTCAAAAGCAATATGAGAACATGATAGTTTATGACATGGCCTTGTCTCTTAGAAACTTATTCGAGGAGCAGGCCAGGGTGGAAAGATATGAGACCACCAAGAAATTGCATGATTGCAAGTTGGCAGAAGGGAGCTCGGTCAATCCTCATGTGATCAAGATGATTGGTTACATTGAGAATTTGGAAAAGCTTGATTTTCCCCTTAACCAAGAGTTGGCTGTTGATATGATTATCCAGTTTCTCCCTGCGAGCTATGACTAGTTTGTCATGAACTATAACATGAATAATCTGGAGAAATCATTCACCGAATTGCATGAGATGCGTAAAACAGTGGAACAAAACATTAAGAAAAATCCAAATAATGTGATGATGGTTCAAAAAGGAAAAAATTTTAAGAAGAAGAGCAAGGGCAAGACTAAGGGAAAAGGCAAAACTCTAGAAAGGTTCTCTAGCGGTAAGCCTAGTTACAAAGGAAAATTCAAGCTAGGTGCTACCCCTACTACTGAATGCTTATATTGTAAGGAATCTGGCCATTGGAAGAGGAATTGCCAGAAGTACCTGGAAGATCTAAAGAAAAAGAAGGAAAGTGAGACTCCTTCAGGTGTATATATATATATATGTTATAGAAGTTCATTTAGCTACATCTCCTTCTGCCTCTTGGGTTTTGACACCGGATCGGCTGCTCATATTTGCACTTCGATGTAGGGGTTCAAAAGGAGTAGAAATTTGGTAAAGGGAGAGATTCAACTTTGCGTTGGCAATAGAGCAAGAGCTGCAGCTTTAGTTGTTGGAACTTCTATATTAGTTGTACCTTCAGGATTAGTTTTAGAACTTAAAAACTATTATTATGTTCCTACCCGCAGGGATCCCAGAAAGGGGGGGGGGGGTACGGGCCATAAGCAAAAACATTGTATCTTTGTCATACTTGGACACATTGGATTATGAATTTAGAATAAAGAACAACCGTTGTTCTTTTTATTTAAATGATATGTTTTATGGCAATGCTGATAAAGATATTCCCTAGGGGCAATCATGGAGATGATTGTATCATGTCATGTTTATGAATTTTTATATTATTCCTTGAATAAAGTATCACTTTTATCGATCAACAAGTATGTGACTTGTTATGGAACTATTTATAATTATATATGAATTATCAAAATTTACTTATGACTTTATCAGTGATACTTATTCTAAACAGCGATGACTTTCGGCATTACATGGAATAATAATGCAAGATAAGTCAGCACGATCATTGATTGATAGCCAAGTTTCGCAGACCATTAATATGAGTATAAAGTTAATGTCGTGGACACATATTGGAGAACATGTTAGTTGGATTGACCCAACTTGAAACACTCTTGAGATTTTATGTGTCATCAGTTTGTTTCTAACAGTTATTTTTGGTTTATATTTAGACCTGAGATCATCATGGTTTCATACATGTGTAGTAGCATACCTTGGTGTCATCAACCGCTGCTTTTAACCGAGTAGTCATAAAGGTGACATACGTATATGTTATGAGCCATGTGGTTGGAAGTGAATGGTCAAGATGGAATTTGCCCCTCTTATATCTTGAGAGAGATATCTTTGGGTCTCTTGATATAATTGGACTAAGAAAGTGTATGACCATGCCGAATATAATTGAGAGTCAACTATGGATAAAAGTTAGTCCATTACAAAATCGAGAAAGTGTTGCATCTAGACCCTTTTTGGTTGATTTTGATTATTGATGAAATTAAGTGTCTTGGACTAGCCGGGTCTTTGAGCTATTTGTATGCAGAGCTATTTCTGTAAAGTCTGCAAGTGGTCTGAGAGGATCTGCAGGTTTTCAAGTGCAAAGTTTCAGTGTCACCCGAGGTCGCAGTACTAGTCCAAGGACGTGAGCCAAGGTCGCAAGCGCAAGGTCGCCAAGAAGGAAACCGCAAAGACCTAAGGTAATTGCTTGTTTGTTGTACCGGTCTCGGTGTTTGGAGTATTGACCAGTTTAACTAGAATTTCTTTTTAGTTTAACCGTACTATTAAGAGGGGTTGCAAAATCTCTTTTAGTTCCGGCAAAAACTGAGAAACTCTTAGGTCATATATTGCATTCATTTTATTTCAAATTCTTGGTCGAAATCTAAGAAAAATATATAGATTTCAAAGAGAGACTGAAACTGGTCTTTCAAGCATTGTTCGTTCGACCAAGAACACTATTCATTCGACCAGAGGTCTTCTGAGTACTGTTCATTCTACCAGACACTGTTCATTCGACTAGGTACTATTCATTCGACCAGACACTATTCATTTGATCAGACATTGTTTATTCGACCAAATATTCCAACGGCTATTTGCTAACCATTAGAGGTCGAAACTGGCTGCTAGCTGTACTAATTTCTTTCTTTCTTGACCATTACGGCTAGCTGAGAGGTTGGGCTATATATATGTGTGTTTTGAGCAATATTTTAACACATCTCTAGCTACATTTTCATATACACCTTTGAGCAGTCTTTGAGCAGTTTTTATAAAAAGATTTTGATTAGTTTTGTATAAACAGTTTTGAGCAGTTTTGATCAGTTTTTATAAACACTTTTGAGCAGTTTTGATCAGTTTTTATAAACACTTTTGAGTAGATTTTAATCAATTTTTATGAACACTTTTGAGATTTTTTTGATCAATTTTTTAACAGTTTTTGAGCAGATTTCTATAAATTTTTGAGCAGTGTTTTTAAAACATTTTTGAGAAGATTTCTACATATCGATGAGCCATATTCATATATACACTTGAGTCAAAGTTTCCTAGTGCTAAAATCTTGATCTGTTGATAAAGTATCATTCTTGGTGATTAAGAGAGAGCCTCCGAGAGCATTCATTCTCATCATTTGCATCCTTAGAGTTTCTCGGTGGTCGTTGGAGGCCAAGAGAAGATTTTGCAACTTGTTACTCTTAGTGATCGCCTTCACCTAGACGGTTTGGTGGCGTGGCCGTTGTCTCTCCATTGACGAAGTTTGTTGGAGAGGCTCGGTGTGTTTGTGAGAGGTTTGGTGCTCACCTTTCCGGATAGGATAAGGAGCAACCCTAGTGGAAATATCCTTCGTGGATATTGAAGCGAGACTCATTCATTGGAGTGCTTCAACAAGGAGTAGGGAGACCAGGCGAGTCTCCGAGACCTCGGGATACATGATTGTGTTTGATTCTCCTTGTGGTGACTTGACATACCGCCCATGGGGCAGCATGTCTGATCTTTGAACATTTTCGAACAAAACCAACTTATCCGAGAATGTTCGTTACAGAGTAGTGAGCAGAAACATGAAATAATTAAACATGGTCCAATATAACGACAAGTCTAGTTACACACAAAAGCATAAGCATACTTATTGAAAACAAAATACAGCAGTTAGGGTATTCTTATGGCGGTCACTCTTCGTCTTCGGTGTTGAAGAAGACCCCATCAAGCTCACAGTAGGATTCTCCAGGATAAGCTTCTTGATCTGGTCGTTCGGTCGACGTGGCATCACCCAAGTAGTATTCAAAGTCTAACAAGGAATTACAATAGCAAGGATGAGTGCCGAGGCACTCAGCAAGCAATTGAGAGGTATAATGCATCATGTGAACCTTAACTAGTCAAAGAGTTATTAGAGTATATTAGCAAAGACGGTTTTGACTCAAAAATTCATTTGTGATCGTAAGAGACTCCGGTTATTAAGTAAAACGCTACTGAACATTTGCACCACAGGGTAAGACCACCTATAGGTCTCCTTTCCTGCCGTGACGCAATTCTCGACCTGAGAACAAGGAGTGAATATCCATGTTTTACTCTGCAGAGGGGTATCACTTTACCCACAGAATCTCTTGACTACCATGTCGGTGTTCGTCAACAGTGCTCCGCATTTCTGATAATGCGTGACATCATCAAGAGAACAAAGCCTTTTTCAAACCCTTCCACTAGTTCCCTCCACTGGTATGGTACCACCATACCTGTGTAGTCGGACGCATCCGCTACACCCACTGTGAGCCTATAGCTCCAAGCCCGCCTCAGGTCGGTTCTTTCATCATAATACAATATACATATACGTTCCCAGTGTGGAGGTGTACTAGCGTCCGGATAAGATACTTGACTAGGCCCGTCCCATATCAGGTCTGTGATCGATACCGGTATTGCGGCGCTGGGTAGAAATGACAGCTGGTTATGTCCTTACTTTTATAAACATACTTAATACTAGATTCGAGCCCTCCTTCGGCTCTCCTCCAGTTACACTTTATCCATCAAAATACCGACTCTTCCATTATGACCAACTTTTATAAAATACTTTTGATGCAAGATGGTATAGCTACATAGATTATCAGATATAGTATAGCCAAATAAAAGCAATAAAACACGATCAATATTGTCAAGAACAAAACTTGCCTGAAGTAGCAAGATCAAGATCCAAAATATGAGCGTTGCCTTGGAAATCCTCGTTCAGCTCCGCTCCTAAAAGTAATACAATCGCATATATAAATTCCTAAGGAAAATGCTGATAAATGCTATGCAGCGATGCATAGCTTAGGTACTAATCGCTCTTGCTCTATCGTGGTGATCACTCTCCCAAGTAAAATAAGAAAATAGATTAAATTGAACTGCATGGTGGAATTACATAACTACTTTGAGTTGGGTAGTTTTCAAAAGGAAATAATATTTGTTTTATGATGATTGAAACATAGGTCTAAAATAATTTGGTCAGAATACTAATTTAGTGCTAATGCTAATTAAGTTGATAACTAATTTGTTTGCTATTTGAAATAATAAGATAAGACAAAAATAGTTTTATAGCTTTAAAACTCTTTTGCATGGATAGAGATTTTATTAATTTTACGTTGAGTTATTAAAAGGGTGAAGGTAATTTGTGTGCATATATAAATATCTAATTTGTTTAAACCCTAATTAACTAGGTGTAATTTAAGAAATTGCTAAAGGTAGATTAGTTAAGAATATTTAGCTAAATAAGGATTGAGACTAATAATTTATGTTAGTTTGCTCTAGAAAGAAGTTCATGTATTTATGCATGACTCATTTCTGTTAAAATTAGGAGTACAGATATATGTACAGTTATATGTATGTATATAGGTTTGTGAATATATATATATATATATCAGGGAATTTACAAATACCAATAAATCAGAAATATTTGGTTAAACAAGTTTCTAAGTTTTATTATGTTTGAATTAGGAGCTAAACAATGCTTAATTAAGCCCTTAATTATGTTTTAGAATTAGGATTAAAACTACAGAAAAGAAAAACGAATTGAAATGGAAATAAAATGAAAATACAATTTCAAAGCCTTGGGCCGGCCCAGCCCAAAGCCTCCTCGGCTGCTTCTTCTTCTCCCCTCATACACACGCACACTACACTGAACACACTCACGCGCACACACACATGGCCGCGCACGGCCGCCTGTCTCCAGCCGCCGGGACCGCCGTCCCCGGCTCCGGCGTCGCCGCCGCCGCCGCCACCGCAGCTCCTTCGCGCGCGCTACTCCGTGGCCCTCTCTCTCTCCCTCTCTCTCTCTTGCACCCGATGGCTCCTATCACCCTAACCCTATCCCTAGCTCGGCCGCCGTGAACCCTCGTTGGCGCACGCGTCGCAGCCGGCCGTAGCCCGGGCCGCGCTGCTGCGCCTCCTCTCTCGCGGCTCGCGGCCGCGCTTGGCCGCGCCCTAGCGGTGTGGCCGCGCGGTGGCTTGTCGCGCGTGTGCGGATGCGCCGCCGCCGACCCGCCGGTTACCCGGTCCTCGACGTCGGCGCCCCCAGGTAAGCTCCCCTACCTTGGGTCCTGGTTGAGGTGAGAGGTGTAGTTTTGGGCTGGGGTGCTTTGCTCTGGTTTTGGTATTGTGTTTGTTCTGTTCTGTGGAATTGGTGTGCCTTGGTTTGAGGTGGTGCTGAGTACTGTGATGCCTGAAGGTGGATAATTGTGATCTTGTGTTCATGTACTTGTGCTCTGTGATGCTTGGTGTTCATATATTTGAGAGAGAGATATATATATATATCCATATATACTGTGATGTTGTGTCTTATCTTTGGGTGGCTGGGTGCTAATGATAATGGAAGCATGTGGGTTTGGTGATGGCTGGAGGTGCTGATTTGGGAAATAATCTACTGTGGCTATGTATAAAATATATACTGAAGGTGCAGGCATCATGTGAAGGCAATGGTCTATAGGTTCCAGGTGGTTCTGGGGCAATTGTTGTTGTTTCCTGCTAACTCCCAACTAAACTTAACTCCTGACTAAACAATCAGGCCTAACTAAATTGAATCACTGGTTTGGGGTTTCAATTGCTACTTTAAGTAATTCTAGTGAGCTACTCTCTAGCCAAGCATCTAAATGATACACCTTGATATAATCCATGGTTAAACATGCTAAAATCTAGAATTACTTTCAGCTCTAACCTTGATGTTGATCCTGAGTCTCTTCTCCCTGCTCCTGGAGTGCTCCTGATGCTTCACCTGTGAATCACAAGGTACAGGAAAGGATAAATATGCATGCTCGATTTAGCTACCATTCTCTTCTCTGCTCTAAAGCACTACTGAGATACCTGAACCTAGAGTTTTGCCCTACTTTCTGCTGCTCTGTGTGAAATGGTGCTACTACTGTGAATTTTGGGGGAGGTAAAACTTACTTATCCTGTAAACCTTTGCATGCAACCGACTTTGGTGGGGTTGATGTGGCTGGTTTCACTGTTCCGACGAACAGGTGGCTGATGCCTAAGCTGTATTAGTGTAAACTGGACTGATTTGCAAAATCAGAGATATTGGAGGGGTTTTGTGCAAAGTTTAACAATAGCTGAGAATTTTGGCAGAATCCAGGGGCTAAACTGATAGATGGCTGTTGGGCCTTGGGCCTGGCTGCTGTTGGATATTTTCCCCTCTTTTCTTTTATTTTCCCCTCTTCCTTTCTTTTTCTTTCTTTTTTCTTTTCTTTCTTTTCTTTTTCCTTTTCTTTGCTGTTTCTTTGTTGGTTTTGTTTTCATGCCCATCTGAGCTCAGACTGTCCCGTGAATGAAAACTGGATGATGACAAGTATATACAGGGGTGAGCAGTGGCACTCGCTCAGGCTGAGAGGTGGCTGCGAGGAACCTCAGACAGATACTGCACAGTCTGACAGCACTCCTTTAAAAATTAAACTCGCACATAGGTTTAGAAGTCAGCAGCACGACCACTCTAATAGTCAGTCACGTGGCCTTTTACCCACTGACCAGTTGACCAGCTTCGTGGTCCTTACACTTCTACTCTCATTTTATTTGTGCAATCTAATTGTTGAATTGATTCAGTTTTTTATTTGCACTGAGCTCTTTAGGTTGTAATCTTGCAAAATTTGTTTTATTCGAAAAGATTTTAAAGCCTCCTATTCACCTCCCTCTAGTCGGTATCCTCGATCCTACACGTGGTATTAGAGTAAGGTATCTCATTTTTTGGCTTTACCACCTAGAGAGCAAGGATGGATTCGATAGAGGATTTTGGTTTGATTCCCCCTCATTTTGATGACTCACATTATTTTTGTTGGAAGGTTATTATGAGCACTTATCTTGAGGGATTGAGTTTGGATTTATGGCTCTTAGTTGAGAAGGGTGTGATTTACCATTGATTTCGGATAAGGATATTCTTCTCTTAAATACAAAGGTTAAAGATGTACTTTTTAGATCCCTTAGTCATGATGTGCTCGAACTAGTGAGTGATCGTTCGACCGCTCATGATGTGTGGATCACCCTTGAGTCTATCTTTGAGGGCACATCTAGCTTTGAGCATGCTAAGGTACGTTTCTTGATGCGATATTATGAGGCATTTGTGATGTTGGAGCATGATACTCTCCACTATATATGATCGCTTGATCAACATCACAAATGAGCTCAAAGCCCATGGCGCTAATGTTTCCAATCTAGACATTTGTAGGAAATTGCTTATGGTGTTGCAGGAGGGTCGCTATGGAGACTTGATTACCATTCTTGCAAACGGGGACCTCTCTGATACTTCACCGAGCGAGCTATTGACATGCTTATGTCGAATGAGGCTATGTCCAAGGAGAAGGACATACATTCCACCTCTAAGCATATCAAGAACGATGATTTCATTGCGGAGGATTGGAAGCTTTCTAGCAAGCTCAAAGACTCATCGACTTGGTTCACCTAAGCAAGATAAAGGCAAAATCTTGCAAGAAGAGCTCAAAGAAAGTTAGAAAGAAAGTGTCAAGATCAAAGTCTTCATCTCACAACAAATCTATATGCCTTATGACATGTGACTCGACGGTATCAAATACTAACTCTCAAATGATGAGCTTATGGATATGATTGTAGAGTTAAATGACTTGCTTGGCAATATGAATAAATGTTTTTGCACTTTCAAGAATAACTTCTCATCCTTGAAAGTGCAATTTCAAGTGTTGAAAAGCTCTTATGATTCTTTGCTTGCCAAGGAAGCTATTAGCTCCACAATTACCTTAGATGATGGAGTTGCTTGTGACTTGCTTATTGATCCACCCTTAGAGTCACATACTTCCACTTCACATGTTACCACCTTTTGTAATGACTTAAGTGTTAATTCATGTTTAGACGCTAGCTTTGTGGACACTAGTACTTCATGTGATAATTTTTCTATTGATTCATTTATTGATTCACATACTTGTATGGTTGATACTAGTAACTCATACCATGACTCATCTAGTGACTCATCTTTATGCCATGGTGTTAGTACTAGTTGCTGTTCATTTGATATGTCTAGCTCATCTAGTGATTCTATTGTTATGCCTTCTAGTTCATCTACTTGTGATGATATGCCGTCATGTTCTTATTCGCATCGATCGTGTTTCATGTGTTAACACGGTATCATCTCATGTACCAAAAATTGAAAATGATGAACCTAAGACTAAAATAAATAGATTGAGCCATGACCTTACTAGATATCATATGAGTAGTGCTATGATTGTCAAACCCCCTTTAGGTCATAGATATTCATTTAAAAAGGGAAATTAAATCATGCTCACTCATCTAGTAAGAGGCATCACATATTTCACCGCACTCATACCATTTTAGTTGTAAAGCCCTCTCGAACTTATTGTTCCACATGTCACTTAATAGGGCAACATTCGCATGAGTGTATATCTAACCCTTTTAGAGTTGATTCTTTTGACTCTTGTTTGATTTCTTGTTCTAAAAGGGGTTTAATTGCAAAACTTGTTGATTTCAGTTTTCAAAAACCTAAAGATAGAGCCATTTGGGTACCAAAAGACATATGCGATAACGTTAGAGGGCCTCGTATGGTTTGGGTACCTAAAAAGGCTTGACTCTTGATTGGAAAATCCTTTTTGAATTTTTTTTTTGCAAAATATGTGTCATGAATTGAAAATCATTTATGCAAATTTTCATTTCAATTGGATTTGATTTGAGCAACATTTGATTTTTCACAAATCAAATCTGAAATCTGCAACTTCAGACTTCTTGTGGTTTTTGACTGATTTTTCATTTTTATATCTATAAATTGGTTGGCTATTTGAAGAAAGTTTCTACATGATATTTTATCTTCCATAATTGGTATTTACTATTAGTTTATTTCAAAATTTTTGGAAGTCTTTTGTGTGGTTTTTCAAGTGCCTTTACATGTGTAAAATAATTTACCCAAAACCTAAAATCTGAAACTTTCAATCTAGTCATCATTTGTCTTTTTCATATCTTGTTGTTGGCTCCAATTTTGGCTTTACTATAAAAGGCTAACTAGTTCCTCATTATCTCATTTATCTCCAGAATTTATTTTGGAATTTTTGGAATTTGTGTGCGTATGTTTCTATGATTATAAAGAAGCCATAGTATTTAAGAAAATTTTTCAGTCAAATTGGATGTCAATCTCTTATTTCTTTGAAATGACTAAAAATTTGAATCTTGTATCTTCGTGGAAAATGTTTGTATTGATGTTATTTATCTCTATGCAACTTTCTATGATTTTTGATGCTTCTTTGGATTGTTTCTCGATCTTTCTCGATTATCTTTGTTTTAGGCCATAAAGAAGGGAGTTCATGACCTTTATTTTGTTTTGATTCTTGTTGAACTGTCTTTATTCACAAATAGGTCATTTCTTTCTCTTGCACATAATTTATGACCAAACTTGGATGATTATTCCTCTCATAGTCCTTGTTTCGCCAAATCTCCATTTTGGTGGAATTGATGGATTTTGATTTTTGCAAAATTTCATGAAATTGGAGCACATGTTTGAATGGGTTATCGATTTGAGTACCCCTTGTGGAGATTTGAGCTCTTCATTAGGTCATGTACTTTTCTCCTATATTTGTGACCTAAAATTGTTTTGTCAAACCTTTGAATTGTATGTTTTTGGTGATTAATGCCAAAAGGGGGAAGAATTTTGTGAGGATTAAAACTGTTATTTCCTATTGCTCATTGCAAATCGAGCTTGGTATGAATATCTTAGAACTTTCTTATATCAAAAGGTTTTAAAATTGGGAAAGTGGACACAATGCTATTTACAAAAGTGGTTGAAAAAGATCTTTTTGTGTGTCAAATATACGTTGATGATATCATATTTGGGTCTACTAATGAATCCTGTTGTCATGAGTTTGGAGAAATGATGTCTAGGGAATTTGAGACAACTTCCCGCTCCCACAAATTGACCAGCTGGTCGACTCGACTGCGGGGTGCGAGTTGATGAGCTTCCTGGACGCGTATTCGGGCTATCACCAAGTCCGGATGGCAGAGGGCGACGAGGAAAAGACGAGTTCCATAACTCCCCTCGGGACCCTTTGATGCGCACGGTGGCCCGATCTTCCGACAGGTAGAGGTAAGTCGATTGGTGGAGACTCGACGTTGACGATCCGGCTTCCGATCAGAACCGATCCGAACCCAGCAATCGCTACACCACGGCTCCATTGGTTATCAACCATGCACAAACACGATTGACCTCGCCAAGAAGGCTTATCCCTGCATGCGAATCGAGAACACAAGCAAGAACGAGAAAGAAGCAATCTGAAATATTGCAAATATAAATTGAATCTCACGAGTTGGGGTTCCACAAACCGATACACGGCGAAACTGTTCTTTGACAGATTAATCTAAGCAAAACCCAAACCAAACCCTAGCGGTGGCTACTGAATATAAGGGCTAAGGGACGTCCTAGAAACCCTAAACGTGTCCGTGATGGACTCCAACACGATACATGGGCCAAAGGCCCAAATTGGTGACGCAGCACCCTGGGACAGATTCTGTCCGCCAACTTGTAACGCGAATTCCCGTCGACTCCGAAGTCCAATTGACCTGAAACCGGTGCCATTGGAAAGGTTATCTCCTTAGCTTTCGATACATATGTGGATCATTGAAATCGGAGTCCGTTTGTGGCCTGGGCGACGATTTTAGTGAACACTGCTCCTGGTGGCCGAGGTAGTCGACTCCGAGATGAATTGGGACTCCGACTCCGAGATGAATTGGGACTCCAACTTGACTTGGACGCCCTCCTTGCCTCCCTCCTGGCCCTTGCTGGTTCCCAAGGCCTTCATGATCCTCTCCAAAGTTCCTAAGTACAATATAATCAATAATATCATTAGGTAGCATACTATCCTCACAAGTATATACACGGGCACTTAGGAACGAGCTCACCTGTTGATTCAATTGCCGTGCTCGTGCTCTTGTGATGGGTCCTTGCATCACAACTGGAGGAGTCTCGGGCGTATGCATAGGAGTGATGTCCTCATCATCCTCCCCCTCTTGAAGTGGAGTCGTCCTCGACTCAAGCTCATCTTCTTCTCCCATGAACGGTTTCAAATCTGCAATGTTAAATGTGGGACTAACCCCAAATTCGGGCGGCAACTCAAGTTTATATGCATTATCATTTATTTTCTCAAGTATCTTGAAAGGACCATCAGCTCTAGGCATTAATTTAGACTTTCGCAATTCTGGAAAACGATCAGCTCGGTTTGGCAAACTCGCTCCAGGTATCAAATCAATTTGGTGCTCAATCCCTCGTATGGGTGGGAGTCCTGGAGGTATCTCGGCAGGAAAAACATCTGCATACTCCTGCAAAAGGTTAGTGACAGCAGGAGGCAAAGTACTGGGCATATCATCCAATGAAAACAAAGCATCTTTGCATATCAAAGCATAGCACGGTGCATCATTCTCATTAATTTCAGCAAGGTCACATTTTGTAGCAAGCATAACACCACCCTTCAATTTAATTCCCTCGGACCTAGAACTAGGTTCTTTCTTGTCTTTCTTAGGTGGGAAAATATTTTTAGCCACTTGCTGATTTTCAGATTCAAGCGCACTCTCTTTTCTCTCATTTTCAGCTCTCTCTTTGTCACATTGCACAATTTCAGTAGGAGTCATAGGGAGCAAAGTGATTTTCTTCCCCTTGTGCATAAGAGTGTATTTGTTACTTCTACCGTGATGAATTGCATCAGTATCAAATTCCCATGGACGGCCTAACAAAAGGGAACATGCTTGCATAGGCACTACATCAAAATCAGCAAAATCATGGTATGTTCCAATGGAAAATTGCACTCTCGCAGTTTGTGTTACCTTCACCTTACCGCTGTTATTGAACCATTGAATATGGTAGGGATGAGGGTGTGCACGTGTGGGCAAGCAAAGCTTCTCCACCAGATCTGAACTCACCAAGTTATTGCAGCTCCCACCATCAATTATGACACGAACACGACGGTCCTTGACGATGAGGTACATCTGAAACAAATTATGGCGTTGTAGCTTGTCCGCTTGCTCCATTTGAGCGCTCAACACTCGTTGCACAATGATTGTCCTATAATTCTTGGTGGCAGCGGTCCCTAAAATCTCCTCATCATCGTCGTCCGTCTCATGGTCATCCTCATTATCTGCAAGGTTAGCTACAAGAGCATATTCATCCTCAACATCACTAGCACTAATGTACCCACCTTCTTCTGTTGCAATGTACGCTCGACGACTTGGGCAATCCTTCATGACATGGCCCATCCCCTTGCATCGGTGGCACACAATTTCCGTTGTTCGACCCGTGGAAGCCACCGATGAAGAACTCTTTGTTGGTGCCTGCACATGGTTAGATTTACTCACCTCGGGAACTCGTGATGGCGGTGATGGTGCTGCTGAACGCGCCCTACTCATGGAGGGGGCAGCAGACCGAACAGAAAGGGGTGGAGCTGATTTGGTTGTCCCCGGCGTCGTCTTTGGTGTGGGTATGTTGCCGAAATTACTCCTTGGCCTTTGCTGTTTTCCCTGCAATTCTTTTTCTGCCAACATAGCAAGCTGGAACAATCTATTGATAGAATTATATTCTTTGTAATCAATTATGCCCTGAATCTCGCGCCGTAATCCCCCATAAAAACGAGCCATCTTATCCTCCTCATCCTCAACTACCTCACAACACAACATGCCTATTTGTAGCTCTTGGTAGTACTCCTCAACAGATTTATTATTTTGATTTAAGCGTTGCAAATTCTTGCGCATATCACGTTTATAAGGAGGAACAAATCTTCTACGCATAGCTTGTTTTAATCTATCCCATGTATCAGGTGCTAATCCAGCATTTACTATCTCATTCCACCAAATGATAGCAAAATCTTTAAACTCACTAGTAGCTTGTCTAACTCTATGTATCTCAGGAACAAGATGGGAGTTAAATTTTTGTTCAACTGTCATTTCCCAATCTAAGTAAACTTCAGCATCATAAGTACCAGAAAAAGATGGTATGGTAAATTTAACCCTAGCAAAAGAATCATCATGTCCACGACCATTACGAGGATTAAAATTGTTACCTCCCATACCTTGACGGTTGTTATTCAGGCGTTGTTGTTGTCGCACATCCTGTGCAGCGGCGCGAGCGGCAAAGGCATCATGGCCCTCTCCATCCACTTCATCTCCCGCGACAGACTCTTCTTGATCTTCCACTCTGCGAGCTCCATTGGGAGGCGGCTGTCTCCCAAAATTTTCCAACCTGGTAAGAAGATTGGCGATGCTTCGTTCTATCCTCTCCAATCTTTGGTCGTTATCTTGGCCGATCCTTGCGATGTTTGCGTTGATGTCATTGAGCGCATTGTTAAGCTCGTTCCGTGTAACACACTCATCTTCCTCATTACCTGCCATTGTTAGTTGAAAGAAAGACAAAAGAAACAAAAACAACCGGTGGTATAATCCCTATCAACTACTTTGGCGGCAGAAGGTGGTTTCACTCACTCTCAAGCGTCTTACCACGCTCTTACAAGTGTTCTTACCAATGCAACAGGTGGTACAACCGGCGGCTGGTTCGTGATACCGTGACAAGCTTGAGTGTAGCGATTGCCGAATTGAACCTGAACTGATCAGAAGAAAGGTGGAGCTTGGAAGGCAAAGTATAGTAGCAAGGATTAGCAAATTTCGAAAACAGTTAGCAAAGCTGAATAAAGATTCAAAGTTCTTGTCAAAGTTGCTGGCCTAAACTCGTTCTCAGACCTAGCTCAAGCAAGCAAAACGAATGACGTAACACTGTCGATACAAAGGATACAAGCACTTTTGATTTTTTTTTTCCTTGCTTTTTTTTATTTTTTTTATTTTTATTTTTTTTTTATCTTTGTGCGGCTTCTTTTTTTTTGCACTTGCCTTTTTCACCTTTTTTTTTAAATATCAATAGTGCCGCATATGAGAGATTACAAGATATATACACAAACACTCAATTTTCTCTCGCTGGAAAAACAGATCTACTATGCAGAAACTTCCTATGCTGTTTTCGGATTTTTGGAGGCCTCAAACGCTAAAACCTATAACAGAAAAGTTGTAGATCGTTTCGTGTTGATCAATTTGCATATATGGAACACCAATTTTGGATAACGGATCTAGGCGATATGGGCCCCGCAATACAGTGTGTAGGAAATCCGAAATCAAACAGATTCACTTTCAACGCGATTTTGGACTTGAAAACGGCGTTTCTAGAACTTCTCACAATGGACAAAGTTGTAGAGAATTTTCGGAGCTACAATTTAGACTCTGAATTTGTCCAATTTGGTGTTCAGAAAAAGGAGATAAAAGCAAAATACCGAACTTGACAGATTGACACCCGATTTGGACGCGGCGGCGACGACAACGTGATGGCGTTAGACTCGACGTCAAGATGCAAGACTCAAACTAGATCAAGAACTTACTCTAAACCAGCAACAAGACGATGACGATGGATACAAATTCAACAACACGATACTGAAAACGAAATTGCAAACCTCAAAGGGTTGTAGGACAGCGGAATTGATGATGAACTTTTTTTGTGGGGCAAATTTTCTGGACTCTAGGACGATGGCAAAACAAAACTAAAGGGGATACAATGATACCTGACGGGAAACCGAGGCTCTGATACCACTTGATGCGCACGGTGGCCCGATCTTCCGACATGTAGAGGTAAGTCGATTGGTGGAGACTCGACGTTGACGATCCGGCTTCCGATCAGAACCGATCCGAACCTAGCAATCGCTACACCACGGCTCCGTTGGTTATCAACCATGCACAAACACGATTGACCTCGCCAAGAAGGCTTATCCCTGCATGCGAATCGAGAACACAATCAAGAACGAGAAAGAAGCAATCTGAAATATTGCAAATATAAATTGAATCTCACGAGTTGGGGTTCCACAAACTGATACACGGTGAAACTGTTCTTTGACAGATTAATCTAAGCAAAACCCAAACCAAACCCTAGCGGTGGCTACTGAATATAAGGGCTAAGGGACGTCCTAGAAACCCTAAACGTGTCCGTGATGGACTCCAACACGATACATGGGCCAAAGGCCCAAATTGGTGACGCAGCACCCTGGGACAGATTCTGTCCGCCAACTTGTAACGCGAATTCCTGTCGACTCAGCAGTCCAATTGACCTGAAACCAGTGCCATTGGAAAGGTTATCTCCTTAGCTTTCGATACATATGTGGATCATTGAAATTGGAGTCCGTTTGTGGCCTGGGCGACGATTTTAGTGAACACTGCTCCTGGTGGCCGAGGTAGTCGACTCCGAGATGAATTGGGACTCCGAATCCGAGATGAATTGGGACTCCAACTTGACTTGGACGCCCTCCTTGCCTCCCTCCTGGCCCTTGCTGGTTCCCAAGGCCTTCATGATCCTCTCCAAAGTTCCTAAGTACAATATAATCAATAATATCATTAGGTAGCATACTATCCTCACAAGTATATACACGGGCACTTAGGAACGAGCTCACCTGTTGATTCAATTGCCGTGCTCGTGCTCTTGTGATGGGTCCTTGCATCACAACTGGAGGAGTCTCGGGCGTATGCATAGGAGTGATGTCCTCATCACCCTTCGGGCTAAAGAACGCCGGAGCGACCTTCCAGCGACTCATGACGCTGGTCCTCAAGGACCAGATCGGTTGCAACGTCAAAGTCTATGTCGACGACGCGGTAGTCAAAAGTCCCCGCGCGACTGCTCACATCGACGATTTAACAGAGACCTTCCGAAACCTCTGCTCATACGGGTTGAAGCTCAACCCAGAGAAATGCGCCTTCAGTGTACGTGGGGGGAAGCTCCTGGGCTTCCTCGTGTCCCAGCGGGGCATAGAGGCCAACCCCGAAAAGATCCGGGCACTTCTGGACATGCCCCCGCCCCATTCGGTCAAAGACGTTCAACAACTCACCGGCCGCTTGGCCGCGCTGAGTCGCTTTGTCTCGCGGTCGGGGGAACGCGGCCTCCAATTCTTCAAGATCCTTTGGGGCCTCGAAGGGTTCCAGTGGACCCCCGAGGCCCAGGAGGCCTTCAACGATCTAAAGAAGTATCTCACGAGCCCCCCAATGCTCGTGAGTCTGTCTCCGGGAGAGCCCTTGCTCCTTTACCTCACCGCGACCCCGGTCGCCGTAAGTGCGGTATTGGTAAAGGAACAAGAGGGGCAGCAGCGTCCCGTGTACTACGTGAGTGAGGCCCTCCAAGGGGCCAAAACTCGGTGCACGGAGGTAGAGAAGATCTGCTACGCCCTCCTAATGGCGTCCCGGAAGCTTCGTCATTATTTCCTGGGACACCCGATTACTGTCCCGTCATCCCTCCCTTTGGGGGAGGTGCTTCGGAACAAGGAAGCCGTTGGCCAAATAGGAAAGTGGGGAGCCGAGCTCGCCCTCTTTTCCCTTTCCCTCACGGGGCGCTCCGCCATCAAGTCACAAGTCCTCGCCGACTTTGTGGCAGAGTGGACTCCCGCCTCCGGGCCCGGGGATGAAAACCTCCCTGCACCGCCCCGACACAGCAACCATTGGACACTCATGTTTGATGGCTCCATGTGTCTCGCCGGGGCCGGCGCGGGAGTAGTCCTCTGGAGCCCTGAGGGGTGGGAACTGGAGTACGCGGCGCGGCTCGAGTTCCCCGCCACGAACAACGTCGCCGAATACGAGGTCTTGCTCCTTGGGTTGCGCCTCGCGCGCTCCCTGGGAATTCGACGCCTCCTAGTAAAAGGAGACTCCCAGCTCGTAGTTTGCCAAATGGACAAGTCCTATTTGTGCCATGACGCAAACTTGAGCCTCTACTTGCAGGAGGTGCGCAAGATGGAGAAACACTTCGATGGCTTAGAGGCCCGGCACATCCCGCGAAGGGACAACTACCGGACCGACGCCCTAGCTCGGGCAGCCAGCACCCGGGAACCGCTCCCCAGAGGGGCTTTCTTGGAGATCATCGCAAAGCCCTCGGTGGACTCCCCGGACGCGGACGATGGGCCCTGCGTCCCGGAAGTCGTCGAGATCACTCGGGCTTCTTCTTGGATGGATCCCCTCATCTCCTTCATCAAGGGGGAGGGGGACCCTCCCAACAAGACCGAAGCCAAGCACCTCCGAGCCAAGGCTCGGGCTTACCTCCTACTGGAGGGGAAGCTTTACAAGCAGGGGGCTTCCGCCTTACTCCGCTGCCTTCCACGACCGAAAGGGCAACGGCTTCTCGAGGACATTCACTCGGGAAGCTGCGGGTCTCATCTGGCCCCGCGCGCCATCATGGCCAAGTCCCTTCGCCAGGGTTTCTATTGGCCCACGGTGATTCGCGACGCTCGAGACCTTGTCTCTGCGTGCGGGGCCTGCCAGAAGATGGCCAAGGGTTCTAACCTCCCCTCTGTAGCGCTGCAGACTATCCCCATCACTTGGCCCTTCGCTCGCTGGGGGATGGACCTCCTAGGTCCCTTCCCCCCAGCGCCCGGAGGCTACAAGTATGCGGTGGTCGCGGTCGACTACTTTACAAAGTGGGTAGAGGCCGAACCTCTTGCCAGCATCACGTTCCGAGCGGTACAACAGTTTTCTGGAAGAATATCGTATGTCGTTTCGGGGTCCCCCGAGAAATCACTGTCGATAACGGGACTCAATTCGACTCGGTATATTTTCGGGAATTCTGTGAAGGCTTGGGTCTCACCATCCACTTCGCCTCGGTAGCTCACCCCCAGAGCAACGGGGCCGTCGAAAGGGTCAACGGGGTAATCCTACAAGGGTTATGCCGACGGCTCGAACAAGCCACCTCCAAACGGGGTGCCTGGGCGGAGGAGCTCCCTAGCATCCTCTGTTCCATGCGTACGACCCCGAGCCGGGCGACGGGACGCACCCCCTTTTCCCTTGTATACGGGGCCGAGGCAGTTCTCCCCCGGAGATTGGCTTCCGGTCACTGCGGGTCGAGCTCCTGGACGGAGCTATGACCACAACATACCAAGCCAACAAAGCAAATCAACGATTGGAGGTCGATCACGTGGAGGAGGAATGCGACCAAGCGCTCCTCCGCCACGCCATCTACGAGCGCGAAATGGCGCGCGCATACAACCAGCTCGTCTGCGAGAAAGCGTTCTGCCTCGGGGACCTCGTCCTCAAGCCCGTAACCAACTCCCAAGCCCAGGGCAAGCTATCCCCCAAGTAGGAGGGCCCCTATAGGATCTCAGCAGTCCTAGGCTCGGGGGCTTACAAGCTCTCCAACCTTCAAGAGCAGGAGCTGAAGCACACGTGGAACATATGCTTGGTTTGCAAGTTCTACGTCTAGCCTACAGGCTCGTCCCCTCCCCTGGAGCGGTTACGCCGGAGGGGAGGGGGACATTGTACTCACCGTTCCCTCCCCCATCGCCGTCAAGAGGGGGGAGGCGTTGTATCTTAACTCCTTATTAATGCAACTAGTTTTTTCCTCAGCTCTGGCTCACTATAGGTCTCTACATTACCATCTCTCACGGCGATGCCCTCTTAGTGAGGATGCCCTCCCCGTGTGGAAGTGGGCTATCACGACCCAAGAAGTCCCTTCAACGGGAGTCCCACTCCAGTAGGGCAGCTTACGATCACCCCTTGTGGACTGAGGGTGTAAGTGGTAACCCGGTCCTTAAGGACCGTGGTAACGAGTCAATTTGAGAGACTAGTCCCCTCCTCAAACACTCAGACCCGTCATCGGGCACATCGTCCTCTCGGAGTCGATTGGCTCCTTAGCGAGATAGAATTCCCGGATATTCTTTCTCGGAGATCTCATTCCCGGCTCCCCGTTTTCGTGGCGACAGGAGGGTTTTCTCCCGGAAAAATTATCCCTGGGAATTTCAGATTTTCTCAGATATTGTTTCTTGGAGATCTCATTCCCGGCTCCCCGTTCTCACGGCGACCGGAGGGTTTTCTCCCAGAAAAATTATCCCCGGGAATTTCAGATTTTTTCCAGGAAAAATTCCCGGAAATCTCGGACACTGTCCCCCGGAAAACTCATTCCCGGCTCCCTGTTCTCACAGTGACCGGAGGATTTCTCACCGGGATTTTCGAGAAATTGTTCCCAGAAGTTTTACCCGGCCCCCCGTTCTCACGGTGACCGGGAAATTCCTCTCTGGAACCCTTGGAAAATTTTTAAGGAATTCTTACCCCGGGCTTTGTCACCTCCACAGCACGCGGAGCAACCCTTCAGCCCGCTGTGGAGGGGGGGAGGATGACTTGTGCCCGGGGATCCCCCTGTTCCAGACCGTCATTTGAGAATTCACAAAGTACACAAGCAAACTTAGCTTTATTAAAAATATTTAACCGGAGGACATCTTCCCCCTCCGGTGGGCATCGTTACATTAAACATGGTACAACCCGGAGTGCAACCCGGAAAGCTCCTACGCCTAATAATCCCGGAGGCCCTCTGATAGCTCCCGGGCCAGGTCTCGATACAAGCTTTGTATACGACGCTGGGCCTCCCGAAGCAAGTCTTCGGGCCAATATTCATAGCCCGCCGGCGGAAGTATTCGAAGCGGAGGAACCCTCTGGGACCCCGGTCGCGGAGGGATAGTTCAGCGCGGTGGTTGTCGAAGTTGTCCAGGTGCCACTCCAGAAGCCACCGCAACCGCATTGGCTCCCGGGAAACACCCCTACCGTGTCCCCCGGAAAGGAGACTCAGCAAAACAAAGGCGGCTTGGGCATCCCCCGGGTGACAACCGCCGGAGCTTGGGGTCCCCACCTCTGGGGACGCCCCCCGCACATCAGGGCACCCCTGAGATTGCGCTTGGACCTCGGGGGTCTTTGCCCGCGAGTAACCTCCCGAGGCACTTGGTAAATCCAATTCAAGACTTAGCAAAAAATTTCATTTCTATTGCATCAAAACATTTTTGTACAAATGTCCGGGGCTTCTCCTAAGAAGCTACCGGGAGCAAAAACCCTAAAACAAAAAACGGGCCTATCTAAAGGCTCGGGGGGAGGCTCATACTTGTTCAATGGCGTCCTCCCCCCGGGAGGCGTCCGCCGGAGCTATAGCGTCCCCCCTCGGAGGCACCGGTGCTGGGAATCGCACCCGGACAATCCGGTCGTAGAAGCCGCTGGTGAGTTGCTCCACTTCTCGCCGGGACGGCTCAAAAAACTTTGGGAAGCTTCGGGGGATCCGACCCCCGATCTCCCGGGCGCCGACCCCCCGGTGCTCCACAAGCCCCACCGCGGCAGCCACCACCGGGATCGCCCGTCCCAGTGCCCGGGCATCGGCGGCCTTCGTGAGAGTCATCGGCGCCGCCTTAGAGCTGCCCCCCGGGCCAAGGCTCACCCCAAGCCCTTCGAGGGCCTAGCGGACGGAGCGGCCCGCGTCCGTCACTGCCCGAACGCTGGAGACCTCGAGCTCCGGGAGGGCATCCTCCTTGGCCTTTGCCTTCCTCCGGAGCCAGTCGTTGGTGTTCTTGGAGGAATGGAGTTGGGCCCTGACTCGGGCCAACTCCCAGAGCGCGCCGTCCCGCTCCTCCAAGAAGGCGGCGGCCTTCCCCTCCGCCTCCTTCAGCGCCTTGTCAAAGCGCGCCTCGATGCCCCAGGCGATGGCCACTGCCTATGAACGCGAGAGTTAGCCAAAACACGAGGCGAAATCCAGGAAAGAACCAACCACCAGTTTGAGGACGAACATTGGATGTGGAGCAATTGCAGCTCCCCATAGCGTTCGCAGAGCATCCCTTGCGAGACGTAGTCCTGGACCTTCTGGGTCTGGAGCCCCTCCGCAAACAGGAGGACCACCCCCGCGGACAGCAGGGGGGTCTCCCTCCTGACTACTCCGGACCCATCAGGACCGGCGGCGGGCCCCCTCACGAAGGTCGCGGGGGTGATGTGGACAGAGTTGCAGTGGCCGGAGTCCTCGCCGCTGAAGAGGTGTCCGAGGAAGAGGCCGACGAGCTCTCCGAAGGGGTCCCCCCCGGGGGGGGGATAAGGAGCCCTTTCCCCTTTCCGGGCCGCGGGGCCCCCGGGACCTCCGTCGCCGGGGGGACCTCGTAGACTGAGGGGCTCCCCCCTCGTCTACCGGCCATTCGACGCGCCGAGGGGAAGCCTCCGCGAATCGGACCTCTGGCCTCTCCGGCTCCAGTGGCGTAGCAGTCGCTGGGAGAGCAATCACCGAAGGTGAGGGGGCGTAATTCGCCGAGTTGGACGCCCCCCCGTCACCGGCCGGCTCCTTCCCCCGGGCCTCTCCGGAGGCGCGTGAGCTCCCGACCTCCATCGCCCCCCCGGAGTTCTCTGGGAGGGGCGGCGTCACTTCGCGACGAGAAGGCGCCAGCACGCGCCCTAACCCGGGGGCGGCGTCCCGGGCCTTCACGGGTGTAGAGCCCGATGTCGTTGCCGGACTGGGGGCCTCCTGAGCCTTGGCCCACTTTGGCTCAGAACCCCCGGTGACCTCCTTCCCCCTCTTGTGAGAGCCGGGGGTAGGGAGAGGCGTCCTCTCCGGTAGCTTCAGCCCGAAGGCCTCAGCTACCAAGTTCCAGGGAGGACCCTCCCCGATGACTCGCACGATGCGCTCGTGCTCATCGGCGTAGTACCTCCCGAGGAAGTTCTCCAGCTTCTCCCGCGCGGCCAGATACGGCCGGACTGCAAAAGGCAAAGAGTTAGGAAAATCAATAAGAAAGCGAGCGGAGTAGCCGGAAACTTACGTCGAGTCACCGACTTTTGCGGGGGCCGCTGTGCCGGGCACGTCCTGATCCCCCTCCTCCCGTGTGAGAAGGGGGAGATCTTCAACAGTCTCAGCTCCTCGGCGGCGTCCCTCATGGAACGGACGCCCCGGGAGCCAACTACCTTGCTGAGGAGCTTCAGCTCCTCCTCGGTCTAGACCGGGGGCTTGGGGGTGGACGACCGGCTATAGGAGGGTGGCTCTGGTGAGTACGTCACCTCGGCGTCCTGGACTCGGAGGTAGAACCACCTCCGGACCCATTCCCCCCAGTGGTCCCGGGAAGCTGCCACCGGGTACTCCGCCAACCGGGATGGCAGGTGATCCGTTTGAGACCTAGTCTTGGTTTTCGCACTAGGCTCGCCCAGATTCTAATATGCGGAATAACGGGATCTTACTCGGAAATACCGAAACCCAAAGTAATTGCACAACTCTTTATTTCAAAGAGAGCTTTACACGTCGAACGTTAGGCACACTTGCCTACGTCGAAGGAACTATAAGTGTCTAAAACTCAAATAAGTTCTATGACTCTTCGATGATCTAAACTAGACCTATTACAAGGTATTTATAGTCCAATCGTATGAGTACGTATCAGACTTAGTAATCTAAACGTATTAGACTCATATAACTAACTAACTAATCCTAAACAGATAAGCTTAGTTATATATATTCGGATCGAATTACAATTCCGAACAGAGAACAAATTCCTTTTCATGGTCGCGAACCAATCCATGGTCGCGAAACCTTTCCGAACACGGTTAAGGTCACGAAGCCGTATGCGATCAGGACTTGGTTGCGAAGCCGTATGCGATCAGGACTTGGAGATCCTCCCGGATCAGCAGGAGCTGGATCATGACGGAGCCGAACGGGGACTTCGGCCCTCCCTTCACCAAGTGGGAGCTCCTCGCCGCCGGCTCGTAGAAGTACCGAAACAGCCGGAGTGTCGGCTCCCTTCCGGTGGCTGTCTCGAACAGCCAAATGAAGATGCCCATCTGGACGAAGGCGTTCGGCGTCAGGTGGTTGATCGCCACCTCGTACTCCCGGAGGAACTCCCAGAGCAACGGATGCATCGGGAGCCGGAGTCCGGCCTCGAGAAAAGCCTCAAAGACCACCACTTCCCCGGGCCTAGGGTGGGGGGCACCATCCTTCTTGGAGGGGATCCGAACGTCCCCGTTCGCGACAACCCCCCTGTCCACGAGGGACTCTAAGTCCCCCGACGTGAACTCGGAGGCCCAGAGGAAGTCAGCGGTGACTTCCTCTGAAGGCACCTCAGCGGCCTTTGCGCGACCCTTGGGACCCATTTACTTTTCTAGTGACTTGGGGCTCTAAGGGGATAGGTTTGAGTTTCCCGGGACTGAGCTTCCGGGAGAGAGCTTCCGGGAGAGAGCTACCAGGAGAGAACTACCGGGAGAGCTAAGGGTGCCGGTGGTGTTTGAGGATTGAGGGTTCGAGTGACTCCTCCGGGTCCCTCGAGGCCCTATTTATAGGGCTCGAGCGTGGCCTCGATGGCCACCATGTGGCTCCTCGCAGAGCATCCGTGCCGCTCAATTCGAACAGCGCGCGGGAATTGAAGGGATGGGCGCGCGAAATGATGCATCGCCGGTTTGAAACGCAAACGGCCATTATGGTCGAACGGCGCGCTCCAATCGAGACGGGCCTTAATTTACAACGGCGCCACCATAAACACTTGGCACGAAGATCGAAGCGTCATGGCTCCGGAGATCCACCCCGGAGGAGATGTTCCCGGTAACATGAACCATCCCCTCCGGGGACTCGAACAACGTCCCCAGAGGGCATGGGGGGTTGCTGTTGGGGGAAATCTCCGCGGGATCAAGTCCAAGTAAGCGGCAAGACTCTCGGGCGCCACCTTTTGCCCGGGGACAAGGCCCCCCGGTGGCTTGTCCTGGGCGCCGCCAATTGCCCGGGGACAAGGCCCCCCAGTGGGCAGTCCCGGGCACCTCCTTTTGCCCAGGGACAAGGCCCCCTGATGCCTTGTCTTGGGCGCCATCATTCTCCCGAAGACAAGGGCCCCCAGTTCCGGGTCACGTGAGGATCACGCGAGAAGCGCATCAGGAGTTGGCGGACACCTGTCAAGCATCCAAGGCTCCTGATCGGAAGAAGGACGCTAGTACCACTCGATCCAACGCTTGCAAGCGGGGTAGTTTAATCTTTTTGCATCTTTTGGGCCTATATAAGCCCTTGTAACCCCTCATGTGAGGAGGAAAATTCATTTTTACTCTAATAGACAATCAAACAGGCATGCTTCGGAGCCATCTCTCCCCCAAGAGAGCTCCCCTAGCCAACTCCAGTTGGGAGCACGTCGACCGGTCTAGGGCCTCCACTGAGGCCTGAACCTGTATAAAACTTCATGTCATTTGCTGTGTTTGCCCGTGATCCGGGAGGATCTCCAAGTCCTGATCGCATACGGATTCGCGACCAAGTCCTGATCGCATATGGCTTTGCGACCTTAACCGTGTTCGGAAAGGTTTCGCGACCATGGATTGGTTCGCGACCAGGAAAAGGAATTCGTTCCCTGTTCGGAATTGTAATCCTATATATATAACTAAGCTTATCTGTTTAGGATTAGTTAAGTTAGTTATATGAGTCTAATACGTTTAGGATTACTAAGTCTGATACGTACTCATACGATTGGACTATAAATACCTTGTAATAGGTCTAGTTTAGATCATCGAAGAGTCATAGAACTTATTTGAGTTTTAGACACTTATAGTTCCTTCGACGTAGGCAAGTGTGCCTAACGTTCGACGTGTAAAGCCCTCTTTGAAATAAAGAGTTGTGCAATTACTTTGGGTTTCGGTATTTCCGAGTAAGATCCCGTTATTCCGCATATTAGAATCTGGGCGAGCCTAGTGCGAAAACCAAGACTAGGTCTCAAACGGATCAGCCCGACGGGAAAGGACCGCTCACGCGGTCCGCTCGCGTCGTCTTTTCTTCACTAGGGACTTCAACAAAACCTGCTGGGGTATTCACAATACCACACATATCAAGGGCACTACTGGCGCAGCAGGACTAGGAGTTCATTCTTGCACCGTACCACCAAAGGTTAGTTCATTTCCTACTAATTTAACTCATTCTTGTATATTACGCCTAACATATGCATAAAACGGTTCACTTTTATATACAATGTAGGGGCCACTGGGTCCTCGTCATCATTTGCCCATGGATGAATGAGGTCTATTACCTCGATTTGATGAGCGACAAGGTAGCGCATGTTTCACCCTCACGTGGCACATAGAGGCGTAAGTAACACAGCTGATTTAAATTTTACTCTGACTAGCTAATTAATGATAACATATTAATCGGCAATGCTAAATTAAATACAGGGCTTGCAAAAATTATGTTACTGCTGGAGGGACGCATGACGCGTCGAAGGGCACAACAATTTCTTGGAAATAATATGAGGTAATTAATTATATGGATGGAACTACTCATGATGAGTTTTTTAATTTATGCTTAATTAGTTCTTTCGAGTTAATGTGGGTTTATGTCTTTGCATATGCAATTATCCCAGTGCCATTAGCAGCCACAATCGTGGGAATGTGGGTTCTATGTCATAAGGTTTATGTATGACCTGATCAGGACAAATTTTGCCCAATTCCCTAAGGTAAGCATTTTTCTTGACTCAAAGTCGAACATTGGATGTAACATACGTTCCTAACTTCATACAAGCATGTAGAGCACCATGTTGAAAGACCAATACGAGCTGCCTCAGTTGAAGGAGCTACGACAAATTTGGGCTCAATATGTGATGGATGAAGTGGTTATCAATGATCGATCGTAAATGACTTGTGTAATATACATTGAATGTGTTAATTGGTGTACGTGTGTACTTGTATTGGTGTATTTGTGAATAAACTCAATATGTTAATAATTAGATTCAATCTGTCCAATGCATGTGTGTATCTTTGTATAGTGTATTTGTGAATAAATTCAATCTCTGAATAATTAGATTCAATCTGTCCAATGTGTGTATCTCTTTATTGCTGTATCTGTTAATGATCGTTTGTAATACTATCGGTTCATATCCTACAACCGATAGAAGAAAGTTTCCAGTACTAACCGTGTCGAGTAGCTAACCGATAGACAAAACTATACAGTACTATCTGTTTCTAGTATAGAACCGTTACAAGAAATCTAACATCACTATCGGTTGAGTTCACTAAGCCGATAGAAGAAATTATCATTCGCGATTAGTGAATGTTGGAAATGTAGGTATTTTACTAACGGTTTGCAACCGATAGAGTTGTGCTACGTTTCTTCTATCGTGCCGATCACTAGCAGTAAGAGAACCGATAGTAGAGGCGATTTTAAACCGATAGTGAAAAGCAATTCTGTAGTAGTGAATGGTTTTCTGATGATCTTCTTGCCCTCTGATCGAGGTGAAACATGGAGGAACATCTTCAGCATGAACTTGTTGTTCTACATGAAAGTTTGGGGTCCATCGGACTTCTGGATTAGAAGTTATCATTGATGTTTTCCAGCACATTAGGATGAAACTTAGCTATGATCAAAATGCATCTTGGGGACTTCTAATTAACTTGAGATTTGGTGGAAATGCTTCACTTCAAGTCTTCTATACACCATAAAAATTTAGGATTGTTCGGACTTCTAGATAAGAAGTTATCATCGATCTTCTCCCATGGGACAAGCTGATCTTCAATTGGACAGAGCCTGTCTTTGGTTGAATTGCAACTTGGAGGCCCCTGGTCGAATTGGAGCAACTAGTCTTGGTCGAATTGGCGCAACTGGTCGAATGCAGCTTTCTGATCATGTTCAAAGTGCATTTTGGTCTTTGCCCCTGAAAGTAACTTGAGGTTTCGACCACAAATACAACTCTTGTTCCTGATCGAAGTGTATTTTGGTCTTTGACTGAAAGTGACTTAAGGTTTCAACCGAAAATAACACTTTTGATCATGATCAAAGTGTATTTTGGTGTCTGCCCGAAAGTACTTGGGTTTCGACCGAAAATACCACTTTTAATCGTGATCGAGATGGCAGAATTAGTCAGATGGTGCCTTCTGGTCTTGGTTGAATCGCCGCAACTAGTCATAATTGAAAACGCAACTCATTTCGATCAGATTGCGGTTTTCAAGTTTAACCAAAAATACTTAACGATTTCGACTGAAAACAAAAGTGATTTCGATTAGATTGCTATTTTCACGTCTCTACCCGAAAATACTCGGTTTTGACTAAAAACGCAATTGATTTCGATCAATTTGTAGTTTTCAAGTCTCTGCACAAAAATACTTGTCGATTTTGACCGAAAACGCAATTGATATCGATCAGATTGCTGTTTTCAAGTCACTGTCCTAAAATACTCAGTTTCGACCGAAAACGCAATATATTTCGATCAGATTGCGGTTTTCAAGTCTCTGATCGAATGTACACATATGACCTTCAGATCTTTGATTGACCGAAACCTTGGAGGCGTTTTGATCTTTTGATCGAAAGTGAACATATGACTTTCAGATCTTTGATCGACGGCAATCTTTGTGGGGTTTTCATCTCTGATCCAAAGTGAACATGTGACCTTCAAATCTTTGATCAACCAAGACCTTGATGGCATCTTGATCTTTGATCAAAAGTGAACATACGACTTTCTGATCTTTGATCGACGGTGACCTTGGTGGGGTTTCGATCTTTGATCCAAAGTGAACAGGCGACCTTCAAATCTTTGATCAACTGAGACCTTGGTGGCATCTTGATCTTTGATCAAAAGTGAACATACGACTTTCTGATCTTTGATCAACGGCGACCTTAGTGGGGTTTTGATCTCTGATCCAAAGTGAACATGCGACCTTCAGATCTTTGATCTACCGAAACCTTGATGGCATCTTGATCTTTGATCGAAAATGATGGTACGACTTTCAAATCTTTGATCGACGATGACCTTGGTGGGGTTTGGATCTCTGATCCAAATTGAACATGCGACCTTCAATTGTTACTCCATGCTTTTCTTTCTCTTCGTGAATGAACCAGCACAGGCACAAACGAACAGGCCCCCTCCTCCTAATGTAATGCATGATACATGCTATGTATGATCAGCACTCACCCATGGTAGCCTTCAAGGTTTGCTCGAGTGGATCTGCAAAGGAAGGGAAAGGGCTCTTTGGTAGAACAGAGAGGCTCCTTCTTGATTCTTGCCTTGCTCTTGTTTGCTTGGCCTTTCGTCCCCCTGGTGCCTGGTCTTTCATACACCTGGCTCCCAGTCTTATGTCCTCTTCAAAAGGTGAGTACCCTTCACTAGTTATAGAGGCTCTGGGTTGGTTGCAGCCATCGAACAACCACAGATATTCACGGGATATGAATTTGAATAGGAGATAAACATGATTATTTAAAAAATTAAAAGATAATGCTAATGTTTATCTTGTTCGAGCTCAAGCTGAATGTTAGCGCGACCAAGCCCAATCCAAGTTGAATTTGACCAGACCCAAGTCTGATTCGAATCTGACCAGGACCCGATTCGACTAGACCCAGTACGAATCTGATTCGATCAAACTCAGTTTGAATATGAGTTCGACCAAATCTAGTCCGAATCTCGACCAAGTCTATTCTGAAACTGACTCAACCAAGTGGACTCGACTAGACCCAATTAGCCCAATTGTTGGTGCGACCAGACCAAATTGAATCCGACTGGACCTGACTCAATTTGTTGATGCAACCAAACCGAATTAGCCTGATTTGTTGGTGCGACCAGACCAGTTCGGTTCAAATTTGACCAGATCTAACTTAAGTTAAACCCAACCAGGCCAGTCTAGTGTTCAATCCGACCAGTAATCAATTTTGGGTTTTGACTATTTTTTTTAACATTTCAAACATATGTGTATTTTTATTTTGGTCCTTTCGGTCATATGGGACTTTTCTTGATGAATTTTATTACAAAAATTCATCAAACAATTGAAAATTTGATTAACGAAGGCATTCCAATTTTTGGGAAATTTATTCACATCCTTTGCTTGAGGACAAGCAAAATGCTAGCTTGGGGGGGATGTGATAAATGCTAAACTGGTAGTACTTTTACCCTAAGTTTGCCATTGAAAAAGTGCTAAAACATGCTAAAAACTTCTTTCATGTGACATTTTATGCATATTTTTATATTATTTTTACAATCCTCTTTCACGACTGCATTTGCCATGTTTCAGGGATCAAACCTACAAAATTTGAGGATGTTTTGACTTCGTTTGGATCAATTTTAACAAAAGATACCAAAACTGGACGAAAAGAATTACTGATCGAATATTCCACAGTCGAAACCACTTGGTCGAACACACTTAGGTGAGAAGGAACCATAATCGAACAGACTTGGATGAAAAAGAGCTGTGATCATACACGAACATACTTGGTCGAATAAAGTCCTGATCGTACATGAAGACATATGGTCGAAAAGAGTTTCCATCGAACACAACTGTCGCCTGGTCATTATTTGACCAAGCCCAGCACGACCACGGGCTGGACTAGGGACTGGTCGAGCACAACTTGGTTTCCAGAGATATTTTGCTCGAATCTGGTCAATTTTGACTCGGATTTTTTCTGTTCTCGCGCCGTTTTCTTCCTCTAAACCCTAAATTCTCGTTTCGGCAACATACATAATAGCTGAGCCTTAGCAAGAATTTAGGGGAGTTCTTGAGTCCTGTCGTGGTATTAAAAATACCATGGCAGATTTTCAGATGTGGGTAACACGTGCATAGTGACGCGAATTGACCGTGCGACCGATCACCTCCCATCGGGCACGCACAGAGATTGACGCAGTGAATTTATACAGGTTCGGGACCCGGTGGGAACCCTAGTCCTGTCGGCACCCCCCAAACGCGAGTCCGCTGGGGAGGTTCTCGCTCGGGGAGAGAGGTCTCCAAGGGATGCCTGTTGCTTTGAGTGTGTGAAATGAATTGAGTCTAGTTACAAATGGGGTACAAATGGGGTACAAAAGGGGGTATGTATAGGCCCCAAAAGAAGCAAAAAGACTAAAAGGCCCTAGTTGCGACTGCTGGATCGAGGGGTGCCACCGTCTTTTCATCCGGCGAAGGGCTTGGATGCTTGACATGTGTCCTCACTAGTTCCCGAGGTATCCTTGACATCACCCCCTGCCTTCCCTGGGAGACCTCCGTGACTTTCCATGGGAGCCCTCCAAGACTTTCCATGGGAGGCATTCGTGGCTTTCCATGGGAGCCCTCCGGGACTTTCCACGGGAGGCGTTCGTTGCTTTCCACGGGAGGTGTCGGTGGCTTTCAACAGGAGCCCTCCGGGAATTTCCTCGGGAGGCGTCCGAGACTTTCCACGGGAGTCCTCTGGGGCTTTTCCCGGGAGCCCTTTGAGACTTTCCACGAGAGTCCTCTAGTACTCTCCCCGGGAGGCGTCCAGGACTTTCAACAGGAGCCCTCCGGGACTTTCCACGAGAGTCCTCCGGTACTTTCCCCGGGAGGCGTCCGGGACTTTCCACTAGAGGCATCCATGACTTTCCATGGGAGCCTTCCGGGACTTTTCCCGAGAGGTGGCCGGGACTTTCCACAGGAGTCCTCCGGGACTTTCCCCGGGAGGCGTCCGTGACTTTCCACGGGAGCCCTCCTGGATTTTTCCCGGGAGCCCTCCGGGACTTTCCACGGGAGGCATCCGTGACTTTCCACGGGAGCCCTCCGGGACTTTCCCCAACAAGTCCTTAGCACTTTAACGCGGGATCCTGAACAAGAGAGAGGCTCTCGCCAAACCTAATAGTGGAAGCGATCCTTTGACCATTGTACCAGCGACCGTACTAGCAACTTAATATGTCTAGGAAAACAACTAAAATTAACTTGCAATTTTCAGACCTTGGACAGAATTACGCCTAATGGTTATGGAATTCCTTAAACCCTAGGTTTTCCTTTATGCTCTTTAAACCCTAGATTTCATACTTGCTATTTACTATTTTAAACCCTAGATTGATAGTTTTAGTAGTAGATTTAGTTGTAGCTCCCAAAACCCCCAAATCGTTTAGACTTAATTAGTGATCCATCAACCTAAAACACGAATACACTTGCTCCTCATGGAATTCGACCCTCAAGTACTCAATGTTCAAACTTTTTCTTGCAGTTATTACTTCACACATCCGCCGCGCGACGACCTCGCGTGGTGCAATCAATAGTTATAGTTGGAACAAAATATATAGAGTTAGGAATATTATATATGGGCATACATTTAGTGTAAAGAATTCTTAAATGATATATTTCGTGCAATTGTTTCAAAGGTACTACATCTATTTTGGTTGGTTTTGTCAATTGAATAATTTGTGTTGCGCCCTGAAACTGGGACTACGACTACTCCTATAGAGACCTAGCTCGCTGCAGCTAGTGCCATATATACATACCCTTGACTTCCCAGGATAAGTCAAGCACAGGAGTATATTCACATTGCAACAGAGTAACTTACAAAATATTTAAGCAGTGTGGTCTGCTGGCCTTAATATTACATAAAGAGATTACAATGCCTTCACGGCATACATGGTTTAGCAAAATATTAACTACACAGCAGAAGATAGGTGACCCTCCCACAATGAGAAGTGGACGGCAGAACAACACACATCAGGGCTCTGGCAGAACTGACACTCCTTCTTCTGGATCCAAGAAATTCTCCACGCCTTCATCTTGATTGTTGAACGCTCCATCTATTGATTTGTAGGTTGCAAGGGTGAGCACTTACGTACTTAGCAAGTCATAGGTAAGAGTAGATACATATAGTAGTGATGATATGAACCTAGACTAGTCAAGAATTATGGATGTTTATAAAATAACCTTTTTCTTTCATATCTCAACTCATCTCATCTCATGGCAGCACTTTTTATAACATAGCATTGCTATTCATGTTCATTAGATTATAGTACTACCGCGACACGTCGACACACAACAACCCACGGTAACACTCCTTATCATGACAACACATGTCATTTGGGTAATCTTGATTTAACAAATATTATTTAGAAAACATACTTGTGTCACACCCCGTGGATTTAATCCACCGCAGTAGACTCCTATAAACCCGGGAGCTCGGAATATTCGAATACGTTTTTAACTCTGCAAAGAGGTACTAATTTACCGGCAAGATATTCCACTTTCAAGCCGATCCTATCAATATGATTAGACCCTTCCTCACAACCATGTGTGAGTGGCAAGGTGGAGATAACAAGAACTTTTGTTATGTTTCACTTACAATTCACCCCTGACCCTGCAGTTTTCTTCACACAAACCGCAGTTGTGGCGGGATATACCCCCACCCCCAAGCCTCTTCTCATTACTGAGTCAACGTGCATGATTATAAATGTGGAGGAGCTGAACCCCGTGAAATTAGTGTATTGTTTTCCATCTCATGCAGGGGTTTCATGTGCGATCCGCATAAGTACTTGTTCAGGCCTGTCCCATACCAGGCTTGCGGTTAGCATGTTGTTCATGCTACTAGACGTACAATACAAGGTTCTAGTCCTTATATGCCAGTGACCAAACCAACCACAACCCTGCACTTTCAGTGCCTGCACATCCTTTGCAGTTAAGCACCTCCAGTGCTACCACCATTCCATACCAAAATACTGGTCACGGCTAGGGGTTTTATTTCACGAATATATATAAATACATAAATATATATTAGTTCATGGCTCAAAACTTGTTTATTTCACATTTCATAGATAATCAGTCTAGTACTGCCAATTCATAAATCAACCATTCTCAATCTTTCTCATGCAATATTATCTATATTCAAGGTTATATTATAGCAACTCTTAAAATATAGGTTCAAGATGTCCAAGGATATGACTTGCCTTCCGCGTCGTAAAATACAGCAGTTGATGTCGGATCAGCAGTGAAGTCCTCGAACTTGAGCTCTTGATCTGCTCTCCAATCAAACAAGCAACCAAGAATCACAATCTTTTCAATACATTATTATACTATATGCAATAATGCAAAGATGAATGTCTCGATGATTCTGAAATGATTGGGTTTAGAAGCTGATTAGGATTAAGTTATGGAAACCAAGGTTAAGATTAGCTATCAAAGGTTTACAAGGTTCCAAATGTCTCAAAATATCAGAATGATATCAAGGTTGCGACTGGTTCGTCAAAAACAGCGAACGTCTTTAGGTCGACATTCGGTTCAAGGCATCGACATAGGGTCGATGGATGATAGAGGGATTATCTCAACTTGTGGCAGTAGAATAAAATGTAGAGCACAACTCCACAAGTCTAAGGGACAAGGTTATGCTCAAAATGCACATCTGGAAGGAAGTGAAAAGGGCTAATGCCACTAATTGGCATAGACTGACATTGGACTGACATGGCCAGAAACTAGGGCTTGCCATAACTTTTGATCTAGGGCTCCAATTGATGCACCACTTTGTCTGGGAGGTAGGCCTTGATAACAGTAACAAATGATTCAATAGGTTCCAAGGTTGAAGATGACTGGATAGTGATGAAAATCAGTGAAGAAGTGTGGTGGCGACACGGCACAGTGAAGCCACTAGACAAGATCTTGGCATAGCTATATCTTGCAATCTGGACGGTTTCAGAGATCGGGCTAGAAGACAAAAATGCTCAGGAGTTCAAGGCACATCTGGTGGACAAGGTGGCTGAAGCTGGATTGGCTGGGAATAGATTTTCGGTGGCCGGCGCCAGAGAAGATGGCACTGGAATTAGGGGTTTTAGTTACACGAGGTTTGAACTTGATTCCTTGCTCAGCGAGCATCTAAGAAGTATAAGGAAACTATTGGCACGGTTAATTTGGCAGGAGGATCATTGAAAAAGCCTGGCGACGGTCGCCGGCGACTAGTGAAGTTCAAAATTGGGGAATGCTTCGATTCGAGTTCAATTTTGAAATCTGGATGCACAGGCTTGCTTAAAATAGCTCACTGATCATTTTGTTCCACAGAATCGAAAGCTAATTCGGATTGAATCGGGCTGCATTGTCGAAACAAGGCAAATCGAGGATTCTGGCGATCACCGGTGTTAGGGTCCACCGGAGAGCAATTGGATGCAACAGAACGATCAGGAGGATAAGAGATACTCACTGTTGGCTTCAATTTGGCAAGAGGTTCAGTGATTGGAGCTGGCACCGTGAACCTTTGTGCTGGACTCGCCGGAGAAGACGACTGCAGTGAGGAGGAGATTTGGAATTGGCTAAATTCTGGTGAAGTGAAGATGATACAGAGTGTTGGCTGCTTAAATAGACCAGGGACGGAGTTGGCAAGGAGGTAACAGTAAGCAGATTGGTGCCGGTGACTTGACTGGCCGGGTGCAGGCGCGACAACGGTGAACGGTGATGCGATGGGGCACAGGCGGTGTAACTACTGATCAAGTTGTCGCTTCATCGGGACTCAACGATGTTGGGCGGTACACAGCGGTGGCGACAATGGCTGGCAAAGCAAGGCAACGTGGCGTGGAGTTGCTGACAAAAGGCTGCTGTTGCTACTGCTGGTCGCGCGCGGGAGCAAATGCTGGTCGTTGGCGCTGCCACGGCGATGGCTGAGGCACGGACGCGTGCGCAGAAGCAAGCACAAACATGCACGGGCACAAGCGCAGGCAAGGCTTGGCCTGCGGCGAGCAAACACGGCGCAAGAATCACAGCGAGGCTCTGGTCGAGAACTAGCTGCTGCCCTGGTCGAATTAGGGGCCTGATTGCAGTATCTGATTCTTAGCTTTGGGCTGAATTGTAAATTTGGAGATTTAGAAGATTAGGGTTGAATTCGATTCTGCTGATTTGGCAAACTTAATTCAACAGATAATTTGGCACAGATAGAAGATAAAATTTGAAACAATTGAGTGGTTTTTGATATGAACTGAAAATAGAGTAGATTAGGGTATTTGAAATCTGAGTTTTTGTCAAATACTGAAATTCTGGAATTTAGGATTTGATTTTGAGATACTCATATAAGAATATTTTGTGTTGAAAAGCATTTGGGAGGTGTTCCCTGAATCAGATTTGGATTTGGAGATGATTTGCAACATTTTGCCTTTTCAGGCTTCTAGAAAATCTGGAAAAGGACTGATCTGCGATACTCTTGGACTGATTTGCGAAAAAGGTTTCGATGATGAAATCTGACTGCCAACTTTTTGGATTAAGGTATTGGCATACCCTTATCATAATCCAAGAATAATCTAGTCTGAACTTGGTCAAGATTTTGATTAAATATGAATTTATGAAACTTAGGGTATTTGGGTAATATAAAATATTTCTATTTTCGAAAACAGAAAATAGTTGATAATTCTGGAAGTTAGGGTTAGAATTGAATCTGGGTTCTGAAGGCTTTTATACTCAAGATAGATAGTAGATAAAATCTGAAATGTCAGATCTTGATTTGGGTCTACAGGATAGATTTTAAGATTTTGGGCTTAGAACAGAATAAAGCTGAGGCTGATTTGGCTGATCTAGAAGAGACATATGCATGCATGACTTTTTAAGAAAGAAATTTTCACCCCTAAACTCATGGTGTTACAATTTGTTACCATTACGAATCTTGCCAATGACTATATAAAGCAAAGAATTCAATATAATATATAATTGTGTCATTTATCCTTTGTTTGATAATTTTGTTGCAAAATGTAGTGTGATTGGTGTTAGGATAGTGTGCATATTATAGTTTTTGCTATTATATTGTTGCCTAAAAACTGAAAATAAATATATAGTTAAAATTAATTATTGACACAATTCCCAGCAGTACATTTACTACAAATAATTCACATATTCAAATTTTAATGTCTAAATTCTCAATGACAGATCAGTTGATAATAATTAATTTCAAACAGTTGTACAACTTGAAATAATATATTACAAGTGGACATACTAGTAGGAAAAGTTCAAACTTTTCAAGCGACTTACAGATGGGAATACTCTTTGCCAATGGACTTGCAGTTGGGAAAAAATTTTCGCAGCACCTTTTTCCCCAGCTGTAGTAAACCTTTTCTCAGCAGCTAAAGTGCTACCAATACTAGCTTTTACCAACTGCTCTACTATTAGCATTGAAGTGCTATCTTATAGTGACATGACCAAACACCCCTACTAGCCAAGTTCCAACCATCGTTGTTGACTAGATTGCCACCGGCGAGCCCCTTTTTATCCCATGCCAATCAATGCCAATACATTGTGTCCAAAGTCAACCGATGATAGTGAATAGAACGGCTCAGAGCCAGCCGCTAACATAACCAGTGTCACTCAATGTCTTAGAGATGTCTAAATAAAATTCTGACCATGTAACTTTGTGTGCCTTGGTCTCAGGAGCCCAAATATGTAATTTGTTTGCATGTTGGATCTCTCAATACATGAATTTTTTTTACGAATAACCCAATAAAAAAATAAATTCAAAACTAATCTGAAACTTTTTAAAATATTAAAAATGCCTTCAGTTACGAGCTCTTGTTCCCGATTGATCTTCAGTCGCAAGCCCAGTTCTTGACTGATTAGGTGGCACGACCCATATGCACTACTGGCCTAGGACCCTGCCACATCGACTTTAAGTCGTGAGCCAGGGTCACGACTGAAACCTGCAATATTTCAATCGCGACCCTGGCTTGCAATTAAAACTTGTATTTAATCCTACTCCGCAATACAAACGTCATTTTCAATCATTTTAAAGCTGCGGTTAAAACCGAAAAAGAAGAGACAAAGAAAGAGGAGGTTGGGGGGAGAAGGAAAGAAGGAAAAAAGAGAAGAGCAAGGAAAAGAAAAGGAAAGCCGGCTCACCTCCACCACTCCCGCGCTGGTCTCGCCTCATCGCCGTCCCGCGCGACGCCGCCATCTTCGGTCCGGCACCGCCTCCACAACCCGACCATGTCGCCGATCCGACCACGTCGCCGATCCACCCTGTGCGAGCCACCGCTGCACCCGACCACATCACCGTCGTCGTCCTCTTCATCAACTTCGGCGTCTTCTTCGGCAACTACATCTACGGCTTCGTCAACAGCAACATCTGCTTGCGAAGGTCTGGTGATGGAGATGGTGATTCTAGCCATTGGTGGTTTGTCTTCCATGGTTCAAATTTCCTCAGGTTTTTGACTGCTTTCTTGGCTTTTCGGCCTTCTGGGGCTTCAGCTGAATGGTTGGTTCTTCTTGGTTTTCGTTGGCTCCTTGTTTTACACCATGTTTGACCCCAGGGTTTTAGATTGGAATATTGGAGTTTCCTTTGAACGTGAGATTTGGAATTTGTTTCATTCTACTATCACTTTTGATTTTGTTAATGGTTACAAGGAATTCTTCCTTACCTTGTTCATCAGAAGATCGGCATTTAGACCTTCAGAAAGAGTGGTTGCTGCGATATTGGCTGCTTATTTTGATAGTGAGGCTCATCCTTTTAATGTGATTCAGTTTTCTGATTTTGGATTTCGTTTCTCAGTGGCTAATAAAAAGGTTGGCTTTAAAATTTTACATTCTAATATTATCAATCATGAAAAATTCTCTTTATCGTTCTTTCTCTGGAGAGGTGGAGGCCCTAATTGGCAATTAGAATTTCTTAAATGGTCTTCAGAACAAGCCAAGGAGTGGAAATTAGCTAAATTTAAATCTTCTCAGTCTTCATCTTTCAAAAGTGTTAATAGTGAGGTTTTAGGAGGGGGGAAGGCCTGGTCAAAGAATAACAAGGCATTTGTTTCAAAGTTCAATCTGGTTCCTTTTCGACAAGTTGGTTTTAAGATTCTTTTGAGTCTGAATTCTCTCCCTGGTCGTAACTCTGGCAGTAAGATTCTTTCGACCAATTCTTCTTCTCGGCATGTTGGTTATTCTTCAAAGGAGCAACTGGTTCATAATTCACACAAGATTAAGTCTGCTTCTAATTCTCTTGTGAGTTGTTTTAAATGTCTTGCTCCTGGTCATCTCAAAAGAGACTGTCACTCAGTTATCAGATGTTTCTTTTGCTTAAATTATGGACATATTAGTAGATTGTGTTTGAAAGCTAACAGTAAAAAGAAGGTTTTCATTCGAAAGGGTGCCTTTGCTTTGGTTCAGTTTTCTAGGCTTCCGTTTGGCATTCATGCTACCATGCACCCAAGTGGAAATGCTAATTACTTTGCATTTGGGTCTGCAAATACGCTCCTTGATTCTTGTGTCAAGAATGGCAAGCAAATGATTTTTGCTGAGAATTTTTCTGGGTTTTTTGAGAAGATGGCGTCAACCAGAGACGATTCACATTCTTCTTCGTTACATAATCCTTCATTAGCAAGTGTTAAAGACTCTTTTTCTTCAGAACTTCCTACCTCTTCCCATCAAAGAGTTGTGTCTTTTGTAAAATTCTCTTAGTCTTCTATGGCCAACTTTTGGGTGGATCCTGTCCCATTTCTTAGAACTAGGTGCGTTGCTTCAAGATCAGAACTCAATGAAGCTACTGCAGTGGCTTCACTTGCACCTACGGCTAACCATCTGCGTCAAGTGGTTGAGAATTACTTTCAGAATGAAAGGGGATTGCAGGTCCAAGTTTTGCCTTCGGCTCTGGGACCAGCATCAGCTATAGTTCATTTTGCTTCAACTTTTGTGAGGGATAGCATTATGGATGAAGGTCTGCATATTTCTGAAGATTTTATTTTATTTCTTTCTAAACATGATGAGGGACCTAATCAGAGAAAAAAGAGTCTTAATGAGTATGTTTGGCTCATGCTTCTTAACTTTCCTTTGGATTTCTGGTCGGTTCATAATCTTTCTAAGGCTGTATCCACTTTTGGGCAATTAAAGGAGTGGGATAGGGGGTTTCACCTGGACGGAAATCAATCCCGCGTTTTAGTTAAATGCCTGGTTACGGATTTGGTGGACATTCGTCGTTTCCTAGTCATTATAGAGCCGGATGAAAATTTAGGACGCAGTTGGACGGTGCAAGTTGTGATTTGCTTTGTGTGTCATACTGAGGCTTTGGATGGTGATGAAGATGAGCCAAATGATTTTCTTCCTGGAAATCTTAATGGCAATGCACCTCAAGGAAATGATGAAGATATGGAAGAGGATGATGATGGTGATGATCTTGATATTGATATGCAGGGGGAGGAGGGTAACCCAATTTGGGCTGATATAGAGCCTCATGATCATGAGGTTGATCAAGTTTGGCCTCCTAATGCTGCTGGTATGCAAGAATCTATTGGTTCTTTGTCATTTTCAGAGCCTTCTGATTCCTCTGTTAGTTTTATACTTTGCCCTGTCGTGGTAAAACCTACTTTGTCCTTTCATTTCTCTGTGGTTAACTGGATGTTTGTGTCAACTTCTCTATCGTTCTGGACTTTCAAGCAATGGATTTTAAGTTCAAGACTGTGCTTAAGAGTCTCTTGGACTCTTCTTAATAAGGAGACTTGCAGAAGGACGGTTGCTAATAAAACTTGGAAGCTTGTGTTCAAGAGACAGAACTATTTTGCTAGACATTTGAAGATAGCTCATTCTTCTTTGAAGAGGAAGTCCACACCTATTTCCTCAGGTTCTCTCAGAAGAAGTCCAAGACTAGCAGCTAAATTCCTCGACTTTAAACCTTCTGTGGTGCCTCCCCTTTCGCTGGAAATGGTTCAGGCTCTTGGCTTGAAATGTGGCTTGCCGGCTGATTTTTTGTCAGACGTGCACTTCAAAGGACCTACTATCGATGATCTTGATGATTAAGTACAAATGGTTGAGGAAACTGCTCTTGTGTTTAGACCGTCTGTGGAGCTGCACTTTTTGGGTTGTAATGGCTATCTTTTTGCCTGTTATTAGTTACTGGTCTATGTGTTTTGTAAGATCTTTCTTGTTGTGGTTAGTCTTTTACACTGGTTGTAATAGACTTTTTAAACTTGACCTTTATGCTCATGGACAGTTGCAAATCCTTTTCAATTCTCAGCTGGAATGTTAGAGGCTTGAACTCTATGGCCAAAAGAAGAGCTATGTTTAATAAAGTTAAAGAAACTAGGTGTTGTGTTATTTGTATCCAGGAATCTAAATTGGAGATGGTTGATTTGCCCATTGTGAAAAATTGTTGCCCTAATCGTTTCAGAGATTTTGAATTCCTTCCTTCTTTGGGTGCTTCAGATTGGAATTCACAGCTGTTTCAAAAGAAAGGGGTGTACAAGAATAAATATTCTCTGATGGTAGAATTACTTCATGTTTTATCTGGTTTAACTTGGGTGATTACCAACATCTATGCACCTTGCTTTCATCAGGGAAAAATGGAATTTATTCAATGGTTTAAGAATATAGTTATGCCAGATCATCTGTATTGGTTAATCTTGGGTGATTTTAATTTGGTTCGTGCAGTGGTGGATAAAAGTACAGGTAGAAATAATCTGATTGAGATGGATGAGTTCAATTTGGCCATAAATCATCTTTAGTTGGAAGAGATTCCTTTTAAAGGTAGAAAATTTACTTGGTCCAACATGCAAGTTAATTCCCTTTTGGTGAAATTGGATTGGTTTTTTGCTAATGGAGCATGGATGGAGGTTTTTCCATGCTCTTCAGTTTTTGTTCTTGGTAGGAGCACGTCTGATCATGCTCCTTGCATTTTAAATATCAAATCAAAAATTCCTTTGGGGCATATTTTCATATTTGAAAATCATTGGGTTAATTGGGCTGGTTTTAAAGATACTATTGCTTTGGCTTGGAATTCAATCCCTTTTGAGGATAATATTGCTAAATCTTTGGTCTCCAAATTCAAGCTTCTTCGGAGATCTTTGAAGTTGTGGTGCAAAAAAATGTTTAAGCCTCAAATTTGGATTGACAATTCTAATTTGGTTATTTCACTTTTGGATGGGCTGGAGGAACAGAGGTCTTTAAGCATATTGGAATTCAATTTTAGGAAGATCATTAGATTGCATTTGAATCACCTTTTGAAAATTGATAAGGAATACTGGAGGCAAAGAGGCAAATTCAGATGGGCTAAACTTGGTGATGAGAATTCAAAATTTTTTCATGCCGTGGCATAAACAGCAGTTGATGTTGGGTCGAACTCAACTTTTGGATCTGCTCGACGACAAACAAACACACAATGATTACTTATTATATTAAAATGTTTTATGACTTATATGTAGATATGCTTAACAAGAATAACTGAATAATGCTGAGATTAGTTGAGACTACAGACTGGACTGAGTCAAGATTCTAGGGTTTCAAGGAATTTGGGCTTAAGGATAGGTGTTGGATGTTCTTAGGGTTTCAAGGTTGCAATAGAGACATCAATTTTGTGGCTGGTTTGATCAAAATTAACGAATGTCAACAGATCGACATTCGGTTCAAGACTCTAACATAGCTTTAAGAAAAGCTAGAGTGCTTATCTCAAGTTATGGTCGTAGAAGAAAATGTAGATTATAGCTCTACAATTTCAGTGGACAAAGTTATTTTTAAAATGCACAGCCAGAAGAAAGTGAACAAGGCCAATGCCACTGGCTGACAAGCTCTGGCATAGGGCTAACAATGTCAAAATTTAGGGCTAAGCATAAAATGCTGTTCAAGGGCTCAACTGGTGTGCTAACTTTGTCTAGGAGGTATGCTTGAGTAACAGGAACAAAAGACATAACAGGATCCACGGCTGAAGATGGCCGGACAGCAAGAAATCCGGTGATGAACTGCGGTGATCTCACTGCACTGAAATAGTTCTGGACACAGATCTTGGCAAGGCTATAACTTTCAATCTAGACCAATCTAGGTGTCGAGATAGAAGACAAAAGTACTCAGGAGATTGAGACACATCTAGAGGACAAAGTGGTTGAAGCTGGATCGGCCGTAATCATTTTTTTGGTGAACGGCGCCGGAGAAGATGACACAGGAATTGGGCATTTTTGATACAGGTCGATTGAACTCAATTCCTTGCTTGAGGAGTATCTAAGAGGTATAAGGAAGCTGTTGGTGAAGTCAATTTGACTGGAGGATTACCGGAGAAGCCTGGCAACGTGAGCCGGTTTCTGGTAAAATTCCAATTTGGGAACAGCTTCAATTCGAGTTAAATTTTAAAATCTTGATGCACAGGCTTGCTAAGGATAGTGCACTGATCAATTTAATCTACAGATTCGAAGGCTAATTTGGGATAAATCAAGCTGCATTGCCGGAACAGGGCAATTTGAGAATTTCGGTGATCGCCGGCGTTAAAGGTCACCGGTGAGAAATTAAATGCTATCACACAGAGAGAAGGATAAGAAAAACTCACTGGTGGCTTTAATTTGGCAAGTGGTGCAGTGGAGCGTGCTGGCACCGTAAGCCTCCTCAACGGTTCGCCGGAGAAGAAAACGAAGGTGGGAAAATCTGGGACTTAGCTGATTTCTGGTGAAGTGTGAAGAAGTTACTGGGTACAGGGGTGCTTAAATAGGCACGGCGAAGCTTGCAAAGAGGGGACAGCAAAAAAATTGGCGCCGGTGACGAGACTGGTTGGGCACAGAAGCAACAGCGGTGAATGGTGATGCGATGGCGTGCAGGCGGTGTAACAGCTTTGCCAGCAGCGGTCGGGGCGCATTGGAATTTGATTTGGGATGGCGTAGATGCGGAGGCAGTGACACAGCTCTGGCAACGACACGTAAGAACATGCAAAATGTGTCTTCACAGGCGTGCGTGAAAATGCAGCTGGGGCACGGGCGAAAATCCTCCGGTCGTAGCACTGCTACGGCGAAGTTCTGGCTGGGGTCACGTGCGCTGTATATAGACAATGATCTGGCTACTACTACAGATATATGCATGCATACTGTTCATGAAAAAAAAGAAGTTTTCACCCCTAAAATCAGGGTGTTACAGCTCACGTCCCTGACTCCACAGTCATTGAGGCGTGTAAGAGCGGGATTCTCCCAGGAGAGCTCCACCGGAGACTCTCTCGAAGTTGCCCCTCCTCCGCCGACGAGCTCTTCAACGTATTTGAAAAGTACGCTCAGGCGGAGGAGGACGACCTCTGGAAGAAGAACCAGGGGGCCCCCTCCCCCGTTGACTTGGGGGCTAGGGACCCCCTCAAACGCCCCAACGGGGGAATGGTAGCGAGCCACGGCCACGGGACAGCTTTGTCCTCGAGGGCGAAGGCGACTCACGCGACGTCTCCAAAGGCAACCGCTCCTTCCCCAAGCCGAAAGGCTGTGGGGGAGGACAATCGTCCTGTGGTCGAGAAGGCCCGAGGCGGGAGGCAGGGAAGGCCTGTGGTGCACCTTCCATAAGTCCAATACCCATGCCACCCGGGTATGCCACCAACTGCTCCAACAATTCACCGCATTCCTCGACCAGCATGGGCAGGGGGGACTCCAGCCTCCTTGCCCCCTCAGCCGGCCTTACCAGCCCTACCTGCTCCCGCGGGGGGATAGCAGGGACAAACGCGGGAGGGGGAGCCATCAGAGACTCTCCCCTTCCAAACCTCCCAAAGACGTGTTGACGTCATCACGGGAGGGTCTGCCTCCAGACGGGACTCTAAGCGTCAACGCAAGGAGTACGCACGCGAAGTAAAGGTCGTGGGGGTGCTGCATACGTCCCGGCCACCCAAGTGATCGGACGTCCCCCTCACTTTTACGGCAGAAGATGCGCGTGGGGTTCGCTTGCCCCATGATGACTCGATCATCGTATCCGCTACCGTCTACAACTGCCAACTGGCCCGCATCCTTGTGGATGGTGGGAGCTCCGCCGACGTTCTCTATCTAAAGGCGTTTAGGGAGATGCAGGTGGACGAGAAGCTCTTGCAACCCGCAGCAGGGCCCTTGCAAGGTTTCGTCCCGGGGAAGACAATCCACCTCGTGGGGAAGGTGGATCTCCCCATGACCTTCGGCACCCCGGACAACTACCGGACAGAGATGGTCCGGTTTGATGTGGTAGACCTCCCCTCATCTTACAACGCGATCATGGGGAGGACCACGATCAACCGCTTGGGGGCCGTGATCCACCAGAACTACCTCTGTGTTAAGATCCCCGAGGCTCACGGTGTGATCACCGCCCGGGGAGACCAAGACGTGGCCCGTCCTTTATACGAGTGCGCCGCCGCAATGATCAGGAGCGTCAACATCATCAAAACTCCGGAGGGGGAGGCCTCTCCCCCGGAGTCTGACGCCGCCGTGATACCTTCAGGGAGGCCCCTTCCCAAGCCGCGCCCGGAAGGAGACCTTCGGAAGATCCCACTGTCCTCGGACGACGGGGACAAAACCGTTAGGATCGGGGCGGATCTCCATGAGGAGCACACGGAGCAACTCGCCGCTTTCCTATGCGAAAACTTCGACGTTTTTGCCTGGAAGCCCTCCGACATGCGAGGCATCACCCGGGGCGTCATCGAGCACAAGCTTGCGGTGACCCCCGGCCACCCCCCAGTCAAGCAGAAGCTGAGGAAACTCTCCCTTGAACACCAAGAAGCGATCAAGGTCAAGATTGCCAAGCTCCGAGAGGCGGGGTTCATTCGGGAGGTCTTGCACCCCGAGTGGCTTGTGAACCCCGTCCTCGTGAAGAAGTCGAACGGCAAGTGGCGAATGTGCGTGGACTTCACTGACCTTAACCACGCTTGCCCCAAAGACAACTTCCAGCTCCCACGAATTGACCAATTGGTCGACTCCACCACGGGGTGCGAGTTGATGAGCTTCCTAGACGCATATTCGGGCTATCACCAAGTCCGGATGGCCGAAGGGGACGAGGAAAAGATGAGTTTCATAACTCCCCTCGGAACCTTCTGCTACGTCCATATGCCGTTCGGGTTGAAGAATGCTGGAGCGACCTTCCAGCGACTCATGACGCTAGTCTTCAGGGACCAGATCGGTCGCAATGTCGAAGTCTACATCGACGATGCGGTCATCAAAAGTCCCCACACGACTGCTCACGTCGGTGATTTAGTGAAGACCTTCCGCAACCTCCGTGCATACGGGTTGAAGCTCAACCCGGAGAAATGTGCCTTCGGCGTGCGCGGGGGGAAGCTCCTGGGCTTCCTTGTGTCCCAGTGGGTAATAGAGGCCAACCCCGAAAAGATCCGGGCATTCCTGGACATGCCCCCGCCGCGCTCGGTCAAAGACGTTCAACGACTCACCGGCCGCTTAGCCGCGCTGAGTCGTTTTGTCTCACGGTCGGGGGAACGCAGCCTCCAATTCTTCAAAATTCTCCGGGGACTTGAGGGGTTCCGATGGACCCCCAAAGACCTGGAGGCCTTCGACGATTTGAAGAAATATCTCACAAGCCCCCCAATGCTCGTGAGCCCGTATCCGGAAGAGCCCTTGCTCCTTTACCTCGCCACGACCCCGGTCGTCGTAAATGTGGTATTGGTAAAGGAGCAAGATGGGCAACAGCGTCCCGTGTACTACATGAGCGAGGCCCTCCAAGGGGCCAAAACTCGGTATACAGAGATGGAGAAAATTTTCTACGCCTTCTGATAGTGTCCCGGAAGCTTCGTCATTACTTCCTGGGGCACCCCATCACTGTCCCATCTTCCCTTCCCTTGGGGGAGGTGCTCCGAAACAAAGAAGCTACCGGCCGGATAGGCAAGTGGGGGGCCGCGCTTGCCCCCTTTTCCCTTTCCCTCACGGGACACTCCGCCATCAAGTCACAAGTCCTCGCCGACTTCGTGGCAGAATGGACTCCTACCTTCGGGCCCAGGGACGAAGACCTCCCCGCGCTGCCCCGGCGTAGCGACCATTGGACACTCATGTTCGATGGCTCCCTATGTCTCGCTAGGGCCAGTGCGGGAGTAGTCCTCCGGAGCCCCGAGGGGAGGGAACTGGAGTACGCGACGCGGCTCAAGTTCCCTGCCACGAACAACGTCGCCGAGTACGAGGCCTTGCTCCTCGGGTTGCACCTCGCACGCTCCCTGGGGATTCGACGCCTCCTAGTAAAGGGAGACTCCCAGCTCGTAGTCTGCCAAATGGACAAGTCCTACTTATGCCATGACGCAAACTTGAGCCTCTACTTGTAGGAAGTGTGCAAGATGGAGAAGCACTTCGATGGCCTAGAGGCCCGACACATCCCGCGAAGGGACAACGACCGGGCCGATGCCCTAGCCCGAGCAGCCAGCGCCCGGGAACCGCTCCCCAAAGGGGCTTTCTTGTAGATCATCGCGAAGCCCTCGGTGGCCTGCCCGGACGCGGGCGATGAGCCCTGCATCCCGAAAGTCACCGAAGTCACCCGGGCTTCATCCTGGATGGATCCCCTCGTCTCCCTCATCAAAGGAGAGGGGGACCCTCCCAATGAGACCGAGGCCAAGCGCCTCCTGGGCAAGGCTCGGGCATACCTCCTGTTGGAGGGAAAGCTCTACAAGCAGGGGGCTTGCGCCTTGCTCCGTTGTCTTCCGCGACCGGAAGGGCTCCGGCTTCTTGAGGATATTCACGCAGGAAGCTGCGGGTCTCATCTGGCCCCGCATGCCATCACGGCCAAGGCCCTTCGCTAGGGTTTCTATTGGCCCACGGCGATTCATGACGCGCGAGACCTTGTCTCCGCGTGCGAGGCCTGCCAGAAGATGACCAACGGTTCGGACCTCCCCCCGTAGCGCTGTAGACTATCCCCATCACTTGGCCCTTCGCGCGCTGGGGGATGGACCTCCTAGGCCCCTTTCCCCAATGCCCGGGGGCTACAAGTATGCGGTGGTCGCGGTCGACTACTTTACTAAGTAGGTAGAGGCCGAACCTCTGCCAACATCACGTCCCCGGCGGTACAGTAGTTTTTCTGGAAAAATATCATATGTCGTATCGGTGTCCCCCGAGAGATCACTGTCGACAACGGGACCCAATTCGACTTAGTATATTTCTGAGAATTCTACGAAGGCTTGGGGCTCACCATCCACTTCGCCTCGGTAGCTCATCCTCAGAGCAACGGGGCCATTGAAAGGGTCAACGGCGTAATCCAACAAGGGTTACACCGATGGCTCGAACAAGCTGCCTCCAAGTGGGGTGCATGGGCAGAGGAGCTCCCTAGCATCCTCTGTTCCATGCGCACGACCCCGAGCCGGGCGATGGGACGCACCCCCTTCTCCCTTGTATACGGGGCTGAGGCAGTCCTTCCCCCGGAGATTGGCTTCCGGTCACTGCGGGTCGAGCTCCTAGACGGAGCCACGACCGTGACGTACCAAGCCAATGAGGCAAATCAATGACTGGAGGTCGATCTCGTGGAGGAGGAACGCGACCAAGCGCTCCACCGACACGCCATCTACGAGCGCGAAATGGCACGCACATACAATTAGTGCGTCCGCGAGAGGGCTTTCCGCCTCGGGGACCTCGTCCTCAAGCGCGTCACGGACCCCCAAGCCCAGGGCAAACTCTCCCCCAAGTGGCAGGGCCCCTACAGGATCTCGGCAGTCCTTGGCTCGGGGGCTTACAAGCTCTCCAACCTTCAAGAGCAGGAGCTGAAGCACACGTGGAACGTGCGTTTGCTTCACAAGTTCTACGTCTAGCCTATGGGCTCGTCCCCTCCCCCGAAGCGATTACGCCGGAGGGGAGGGGGACATTGTACTCACCGCTCCCTCCCCTATTGCAATCTCGCGGGGGGAGGCGTTGTACCTTAATTCATTATCAATACAACTGGTTTTTTCTTCAACTCTGGCTCATTGCAGGTTTTTACAATACCGTCTCTCACGGCGATGCCCTCCCCGTGAGGATGCCCTCCCCGCGAGGAAGTGGGCTATCATTGACGAGGATTGACACCCGGGTCACTTCTAATAAACTTTTGGTTCAAGACAAGTTCGAACCAGACATGTATCTGGTGATGCGGACTCAAGCTATTCTGAGGAGCATCACCATGAGGTCGCAAGCTTTACGCGATCAGGTCGCGGGTTTCGTGCGATCAAACCGTAAGCCTTGCGCGGTCAGAAGTTCGTAGGCTATACGCGAACTACACATTCGGGATATTGCGCGGTCAGCCAAATCCCGCGGTCAGAACATTTGCCGATCAGGATACCTGGGATCTATCTATTCGGTTGCCCATACAACAGGATATTCTAAGTATCGCGAAGATTCCTACACGTGGAGAATCAACCGTCAGGAGGTTAACACATACAGTTATCCATGAATAACACGTGTTTAACCTACGTGGAGGTTAAGAGCAGTTCCAAAAACCGTATCCAACCGTCCGTGCAACCGATTGATGCAGTTTCCTTCACATGGCACCCTTTCAAACAGTATAAAAGGATGGCATGAAGCATCAATCAGGAGAGGGGAAAAAAAAAGTTAGCCAAGTCTACGGCACACCTTATATAGCATTTTTAATAAGCTTTCTTTGGCTGATCTTAGTACATTTTTACAGGAAAAATCCTCGCCTGTGAGGACTTTTCCTTCCATTTGTAAACCTTTTACCACACTTAGTGAAATATCAACAGGACGTAGGGCTTTTACTCCCACCATCGAGGGCCCGAACCTGTCTAAATTCTCTGTGCTCCTGTTCACCATTGTTCAGCATACCTTCCCGAAGGGTCATCTTGCAAGGTTTCACTATTACAAATTCTGCATAAGTTCGGCTGAGGACTCCGAGTCCGAATCGTTGACAACTGGCGCCCACCGTGGGGCCTTTCTCAAGGCGTCTTAATTAAAATTCGGAGGTTCGCCGAAACATGGCTGGAGCATATGATTCCGAGAATGATTTCGATCTCGAGGATTATGCTCATATCCCAATGCCTTCTCCAAGTGATCCCGTTCCGATGGAAGAGGTCGAAGGCCAGAATCTTCCACAGGGTGAATCATCTCCCCAAGTCATGTTAATCGACCAGGAGGTAACTGGCACAAGGTCAGAACCCACAGAGGTTCTTAATGTGCTAGGTGATGAGTCCGGCCCGTCATACGATCCCGCTGAGGGAAAATATGATGGTGACCCTGAAATTAGCCCAGGAAGGTTCGACCCTGATAACCTCCACCGTCTCTTTGATTTTGAGTCCGACTCGGAACAAACCGAGATGTTCTCCCCATCGGCGACCTCTCTCCCTAGGCAGTTTGCTGCGTTGTCGGAAGAAACTCCCGATCAACAGGTTGCCAGGGAAGAACAAGATCGCAAACAGAAGGAGGAGCAAGATCTCGAGCAACAAAACAACGAACTACGCAGAACTGCCCTAGAGGCTCTTCAAGATGCGCAGGCTCGTTACGATGCTGCCCCGAGTTCTTCTCGACGGTCGCGTGGTCATAGACATGACTAGACTCCTTCCTTACCACCGGAGCATTTCCCAGTGGACGAGGAAACAATAACACCTGGTGCCCCTAGGAGAAGTACCCATGGTCGACTGCGATCTATCGCGGAAGTCATGCGCAATTTTCCTCCTACGGTCACGGATGCGCAGAGACCGGCCTTTTACAGGATCCTGGCGGAAAGATTGGACGAGGTCGCATCCGAGGCGACCCCAACAGCCTCTTCCCGCTCAGTGACACATTCCCGTGATCGAGATGGTCCTCATTTTGGCTCTGGCCGACGGAGTTACCCGCCGCCTATACCGTCCCGACAGGACAAATATCGGCGAATGCAGAACTCTCGCAGTAGGGATCGAGTTCCCGTTCACTCTCGTTTGGGACCCCGAGTAACCTCGCCATTAAGTGAGTTTGCTCGAAACCCGGCCGAAAGTCGCAGAACGGTTCACGGTCCTTACGTTGGTTGCAAAGCTTTCTCGCCTGGCCTACGAGCAGTCGTTTGGCCCGATAAGTTTCGACCAGGGGCCATTGAGAGGTTTGATGGAACTCAAAACCCATCTGAGTTCCTTCAGATCTATATCACTGCCATCCAAGCAGCAGGAGGCGATGAAAAGGTCATGGCTAACTACCTGCCAACAGTCCTCGTAGGACCGGCTAGAACCTGGTTGTTCAATCAGCCTGAGGGTTCTATCTACAATTGGGAAATGCTATGCGATGCCATCCTCAGCAATTTCCAAAACTGTTACCAAAAGCCGGGTAAGGAGGACGACTTGCATAGACTGCGGCAAACTTCGACCGAAACGCTTCGGCAGTTTGTCAAGAGGTTTGTCGGGGTAAGAAATACCATCCCGAACATATCTGATGGCTCCGTAATCAGGGCATTTAAGCATGCCGTTCGATACCGAAGATTCACTGAAGACTTGCTCATCCACCCTCCTCGATCGGTGGCCGATCTGTTCGATATGGTTGATCGATACTCCGATGCAGCCGAGGCAGTCGAATGGAACCGAATGGTTGACAAGGGAGACCTACCGCCCCAACCAGGCTTCAAGGACGCCAAGAAAGAAGATTTGAGCAAAAAGCCGGAGTCTTCACCGGGTGGGAAGTCAAAAAAGTCGAAGAGGAACCGCTCTGGACAGTACGGTGAGGTCGCGGTCGCGGAGAAACCACCTTCGACCAAAGGTAATAAGTCTTCTTTTAAAAGTAAAACTGCTTCTGGTGGCCGGGATTCCAATCAGCCAGAAAAATCAACTAATCCGCAGGAGGGCAAAAGGTGGTGTCCACTCCACAATTCCGCAGGCCACGATCTCAAAAACTGCAGGAGTTGGTTGAAACAGCTGGATGATTTCTACCAAGGAGCAGGGCCAATGCCAACCTTACCGCCCAAAGAGCAGGCGTGCGGGGTTAGAGACATCGATGGAGACGAAGAAATGGCTTACCAGGTACCTCAAAATCATGTTAATGTCATTTTCGGAGGTTCCTCCTCTTTCGTTTCCGAAAGACAGTTTAAAACCTTTTGCCGAGAGGTTAACCAAACGGAGACATCCCTTGGTGAACCTCAATATCCCCATTGGTCGGATATGCCTTTGACGTTCGATCGCGCTGACTGTCCTGCGGGGCTAACTCGACCATTGAGGTTACCTCTGGTTATTACCCCAATCATCAGTAACGCGAGAGTCGAAAGGGTCCTGATCGATGGGGGAAGTTCCCTTGATCTTTTATTGGTCAAGACACTCGACGAGATGCAAATTCCTCGTTCGAAGATCAAGCCCATAATCCATCCGTTTTATGGGATAATCCCAGGCCCCTCCATGATGCCATTGGGACAAGTGGTCCTCTCGGTCACTCTGGGAGAACCAGATAACTTTCGAACAGAATTGGTTACTTTCGATGTAATCGATTGTGATTCAGCTTATAATGCAATCTTTGGCAGGCCGACTCTTGCTAAGTTCATGATGGCAACGCACTATGCTTATCAGTGCGGGAAATTGCCTGGCCCCAAAGGTGTCATTTCGGTCCGAGGTAGTCGCAACGTGGCGCTCACGTGCGACCGGCTATCTTTGGAGATGGTCGATCAACTTCCCCTCCGGGACGCTCAGGTCACCACTGTCGCCACCGATGCGATCAGGGCTGCTCCTCGACCAGATGAAAAACTCAAACAAGTTCCTTTGTACCCAGATGACCCATCCAAGACAATTCGGGTTGGGTCAGCCCTGGATGACAAATAGGAACTCGACCTCGTTGCTTTCCTCCGGGCTAACGCAGATGTGTTTGCGTGGAAACCGTCCGACATGCCCGGTGTCCCAAGGGAAGTAATTGAGCACAGGTTAGCAATTCGACCTGGACAACGACCAATAAAGCAAAAGCTCAGGCGTTTTGCCACCGACCGACAGGAAGCCATCCGAGAAGAGTTAGACAAACTCTTACAAGCCGGGTTTATCCGCGAAGTGAATCACCCGGACTGGCTCGCCAATCCGGTCATGGTCCGCAAGTCAAATGGCAAGTGGCGCATGTGCGTCGACTATACTAGCCTCAACAGTGCCTGTCCGAAGGATGACTTTCCCCTTCCCCGCATCGACCAGCTGGTTGACTCCACTGCGGGTTGCGAACTGATGAGTTTTCTGGATGCCTACTCAGGATATCATCAAATTAGCATGGCAGAAGACGATGAAGAGAAAACTACCTTCATCACCCCGTTCGGCACATACTGCTACGTCAGAATGCCGTTCGGTCTCAAGAACGCTGGTTCCACGTACCAGCGCTTGATGCAAAAGACCTTTCTTTCCCAGATAGGGCGTAATCTCGAAGCATATGTAGACGACTTGGTTGTAAAGAGCACCAAAAGATTGTCTCATTTGGACGATCTTGCTGAAACCTTCTGTAACTTGAATCGCTTTGGAATAAAATTGAACCCGGAGAAATGTTCTTTCGGGGTTTCTTCAGGAAAGCTTCTTGGTTTTCTTGTGTGTTCCAGGGGCATTGAGGTTAATCCTGAGAAAATCAGAGCTATTGAACAAATGAGGTCGCCCTCGACCATGAAGGATGTTCAACGCCTGGCTGGTCGCATGGCGGCTTTAAGTCGCTTCATATCGCGATTAGGCGAAAGGGGACTACCTTTCTTTAAAGCCTTGCGGAAACATCATAACTTCACGTGGTCTGACGAGGCCGAAAAAGCGTTTCAGGAGGTAAAAACATATCTATCCAGTCCGCCAGTATTGGTGTCTCCTGAAAAGGAAGAACCATTACTTCTGTATTTGGCGGCCACCCCACACGCGGTCAGCGCAGTTCTGATCGCGGAAAGGGAAGGAGTACACAGACCCGTCTACTATGTGAGCGAAGTACTTCATGGTCCTAAAGAGCGCTACCCTGAGGTCCAGAAGATACTTTACGCACTACTGATGGCTTCCCGTAAGCTACGACATTACTTTCAAGCACACAAGATCACAGTACCCTCCTCTTTTCCTTTAGGGGATATTGTTCGGAATCCCGAAAAATCTGGTCGAATCGCTAAATGGGCGGTCGAATTCGGTGCCTTCGAAATCCTTTTCACCCCTCGCACGGCGGTTAAGTCTCAGGTTCTGGCCGACTTTGTGGTCGAATGGACCAACCCTGAGCCACCCGTGCAGTTGGCGAAGGAACTGGAGTGCCCCGATTATTGGACAATGTACTTTGACGGCTCCCGTAGTTTTCAACACTCGAGGGCTGGAGTGGTCTTAGTTACGCCTCAGGGCGAACAGCTTAAGTATGTTATTCAACTACACTTTGTTGCCACCAACAATGCAGCAGAGTATGAAGGTCTTCTTGCAGGGCTCCGGGCAGCAAAATTCCTCGGAGTCCGTCGATTAGTGGTGAGGGGGGACTCACAGCTGGTCGTAAACCAGGTAAACAAGGAGTACAGCACCTCCGATGAGACAATGACTCATTACCTGGGGGAAGTGAGGAGATTGGAAAAACACTTCAGTCACTTCGAAGTCCAACACATCCCGCGAAAGGACAACATTCTCGCAGACCACTTATCCAAAATTGGATCCTCACGCTAATCCGCTCCGGCAGGAGTGTTCATTGAACACTTGGACCATCCTTCGATCATGACTTCGGTCGAGGATGATCCGGCAATAGCCTTCGTTGCCAACCTCGGTCAGGAACAAGATTGGACTCATCCATTGAGGGTCTATCTTGAACATGGGACCCTACCCGAGGACGAAACCAAAAGCGATCGGTTAATTCGAAAGGCGCGTCTGTACAAACTCATAGGTGGGGTTATGTACAGAAAGGGTACTCAAGGAGTATTCATGCGCTGCATATCTCAGGAGGAAGGAAAATCCCTCTTGAAAGAAATACATGACGGTGTATGCGGTGCGCACGCGTCATACCGAACACTGGTCGGAAAAGTTTTTCGACAGGGATTCTACTGGCCTTCGGCACTCGATGATGCCAAGCTTATGGTCAAGATGTGTCCACAGTGTCAGTTTCATGCAAGACAGGTTCATCAACCTGCTTATGCATTGCAAACTATTCCTCTCGCATGGCCTTTCGCGATCTGGGGAATGGACATCGTCGGTCCTATGCCACAAGCGGTCAATGGATACAAGTTTTTGTTCGTAGCCATTGACACGTTCACAAAGTGGATTGAGGCCGAACCAGTACGAAATATTACTGCATCAACCGCACAAAAGTTCTTTCACAAGAACATTGTGGCACGATTTGGTGTTCCAAACCGTCTCATCACAGACAACGGTTCTCAGTTCGCTAGCGGTATTTTCCTAGACTACTGCGATCAGATTGGGACCAAGGTGTGCTTTGCTTCCGTGGCACATCCACAAAGCAATGGTGCCGTAGAACGGGCCAATGGGCAAGTATTGCAAGGTATCAAAAAACGTGTTTTTGATCGCCTCAAGACCCGCTCGGGGGCTTGGGCAGACGAGCTTTATACTGTTCTATGGGCACTACGGACTACCTCTAGTCGAGCCACCGGTGAGACACCCTTCCATTTGGTCTATGGGGCCGAGGCTGTGTTGCCTATGGAAGTAAGTATTGGATCTGTTCGCACGAATCAATTCGAACAGGTCAACCAATCCGAACAGCGATCGCAAGATCTCATCCTCCTGGAAGAACGGCGTGATCGCGCCATGATTAAATCCGCGGTATACCTGCAGGCTCTACGCAAGTATCACAGTAAAAAGGTGCGACCACGTGATCTCAACGTTGGCGACTTGGTTTTACGAAAAATTCAAGACCAGTCTAGTCGCAATAAATTCTCCCCAAAATGGGAAGGACCATACACTGTCGTCTCACTGCCGCGGCCAGGATCTGTGCGGTTAGCCATGGAGGATGGTCGGATTTTGTCCAATACTTGGAACATCGATCAACTTCGCAAGTTTTACGTGTAAGTATTTCAATCACTTTTTTCCTGTTCAATTAGCATTTTTTCATAAAAAGCATGTCTTGTTTTCATACAATGAGTGTTTTTCTTTAAGCCCAAATTATACAAATTCGACCTGGGGGCTGATCGCCGGCGGTTAGGTTATTACAGCATTTTTCAACCGGATTCGCTGGTCGATCCCATGATCACTTCCAGATAAGTCACTCCTAAATAAGCCGTTTCTCAACGCACACGGGACTATCTGGCTAGTCTTCGGTCATCTGGGTGGCTACCAGTTTGCAATAAGGTTAAAATGTTACTTTAATCTTGACCATCGGCTTGAAGCACATATCCCTGGTCATCATACTTATGTTTTCCCCTCTGCTTAAAATACTAAGGCTTCAGTATTCGTAAAACAGAGGCGGGGGCTAGAGGAATATACTTATAGTATGAAACTTATGATGTGAATATGCACTTTCTTTTGATGTGAATATGCACTTTCTTTTGAAAAAATAGTTTTATATACATAGCATTGTAATTACAATTGTTTGGTTACAAAATATAAGGATCATTCGATCCTCAGCTCAGCCAAGAGTTTGTCAACGAAGGGCTTGACTTCTTCTATAACGGCGTCAAGCAGTTCTTCACTCTCGACCTCAACCGGTCCCACCAGCGCGCTCAGATTCGCATCTGGGCCATGGTGAAGTCGAACCCGGCTGAGTACGGCAGAAGCGGCTGATCGGACTCTCGTCCTGATAATCTCTTCACGTCGCCGTAAATCTCCAGGGAGATATTCGAGCAGTGATTCTGCTTGAGCTGTGAGCAGTGATGACCAATCGCTGACACTTGGGTCGTCCTTCCCCAACTCCACCACGTTGGTATTCAAAAGGTTGGCCACGGCCTTCAGTTTTTCGAAGACCAGTAAGCTCAACTCTTTGACCGCTCGGTCGGTATGGTTGAGCGAGGACTCGAGAAGCATCTTGTCCTGGCCGAGCTGTGTAATGCGACCTGCTTGCGCTGTACAGAGAAAAGAGGTTATTAACAAGAAACGGTTTTAAGTTTTCTCAAGTTGAGAATCGACTTACCAGGCTTCTCAGACTGAAGTTTATTGATTTCAGTCCGTAGTTTCTGGAACTCTGTAACTGAGTTCAGCCTTATCTTGGCTAACTCTTTCTTCAAGAATGTAACCTCTCTGCAGCAAAATCAGGTCAGTCACAATTAAAGCCTACTTATATTAACAGAAGAATGACGATCCTCACTTGCGCAAGCCGTCACGATCTTTTTGAACAGCCGCCATGCTAGCCATTGCAGCATGCGACTGGCTCGTCACCCATGACAAGCCCTGTGACACGAAGCAAGAGAGTTAAATATACTCTAAAGGTGGTTCAAACGCCGAAACAGGGGTCATCATACCTTCATAAACTTATTTAAAGCGGCATCATCCATGCTAGCAGGGATCCTTGCTAACGCGCCGGAAGTGCTTGCAACAGGAACAGTTGATGGGAGTGCCGGCTGGACGCCACCCCCAGAGGCCGCTGGTTGCGACCCGGTCCCTGTACTTGTTTCACCTCCCGCGGTCCGGACGACTTCCTGAACCACGGGAGTAGAGCGCTCTTCATTAGAGGCTCCCTCATCAGCCCTAGCTTCAACCTCCCCAGTGGCGGTTGAAGGTATAGGCGCTGTCTTCTTTTGCCTAACAGGAAGAATGGGTCAGGCAGCTTTTATCTAAGATTACTGTCAAGTAAGAGTTCTTACCTTATTTGAAATCCCATTCGTTCCTGGGACTTCTGGGAAAATTCCCCTTGTGAAGGAGAGCCGTCTCCGGTTCTTGCCTTCCTTATGGTAAATAAGACAGCACCCCCCTGGAAATGTCGCGTTACAAGCATATTCTTAGGGAACAGGTAAAAACACATAGGTCTTTACCTGGGCCACCGGACTAACTGGTGGGGCTGCATCCGAAGGTCTTGGCGATTCCTGAGTTGCTGGAACCGTCACAGCGGGCCTTTGTTCGTCTACCTCCTCCTCTGTCTGCGGAGGAGGAGGATTTTCCTCCCTGGAATCCCCAGTGGACCCAGGGGGAAGCTCTCCTTCCTGTATGTACATTAACTTGTCAAATGCGCAGAAAGAGTCATGGAGGGAATAATCGAAAAGATCCTTTACCTTAGTCGTCCCTTCGACTAGGGAAGCAGAGATGATTGATCCTGAAACCTCGGGGGCTTCAGGAATTGGAAGGTCACCCGCGACCACAAGATCTTCAGTGGTCGCAGGGTCAGCCACGGCCACTTCTTCGGCAGCTGTGGTTTCTGCGGGGCAGCTTGGGGCATCGCTGGATGGAAGATCCGCGATCTTCCTCCTTCGAAGGATCAGAGGAACGTCATCCTCTTCCTCCTCGCTCCCCTCTCCCTGTACGACGAAGAAGTGATTCCATGTCGCGCCTGAAAAAGTAGCAGGAATGCGATATCTTACCGCAGTCTTTCTTGCGAGACGAGGAACGCTTCGTGAAGACCCCTCCCCAGGGTTCAGCTTGGTCTTCTTAGAGCAGGACTCTTTGTCCTAGGTCTCTGAGAGACCTTCTTCACGTTCCTCGCCGTCGGCTTCTTCAGAGAGCCGACATTTTCACTTGGGAATGTTGCATCCGCAAACCTCCCTAGGAGCTATTCTCATTCCAATGGGATTGATTAGTGCTGGACATACATGAGACCTGCAAAACAGAGGCCAAGTGGAAAGTTTACCTTTCGGCGCTCCTGTTTAAGGTCGTCGCCGGCATGAATCAAGCTTTGGGGGCGAGGCGATCCCTTAGGGCCCTCTACCTCGGCGTTGTACGCCCTAAGGAGATAGTTAGTCCGCCTCTCAATCTCAGCTGAGGGCAGGACTGTTCCCAGATACGAGTTAAATTGATACATTTCAAAAATGACATAAAAGGATTTCAATGTCAGAAATGAATACCTTCGTTATAGTCCAGGGTAGTGTCCGCCATGGACTTGATCTCCCAAGCCGGATGAGCCCTTTCACGCAGGGGGCTCATCCGATTCTTCACAAAGTCTCGGATGACGTCACGTGCCGTCAGCCCTTGTTCGACTAAGTGAAGGATCACCTCGGCATGCTTCATGAACTCCGCGTTCATCGCCGGGAGAGTATCCAACTCGCTCGGCTTCTCCGGCCGCGAGTTCTCAAACCACAACCCGCTCTCGGTCGGCGGGGTGCAGTAAAACCATTTCTGGTGCCACCCGTGCACTGAGTCTCGCAGGGGTGGGGAGGGATACTCCTTTTTATCCCTCAGCCGGAAGTAGACACATCCGGCGGCGTTGGTGCTCTTCGACCACGCCGAAAAGTAGAATCGTCGGAAAAGATCCACGCTGGGATATATTCCGACGAAGGCTTCACAGAGATGCTGGAATACTGCAAGGATCAGCATCGCGTTGGGGTGGAGGTTGATCAGTTCCCACCCGTAATGTTCAAGGATATCCTTAAGGAACTGACTCTCAGGGAATCGGAACCCGCAACGCAAATACTCCTCAAAAACCACCAACTCGCCTTCTTGGACAGTTGGGGTTTCTCGGTCCTTCTCCGCAGGTCGCCAGTTAATGAGCAGCCGCGGAGAAAGGATCTCCTCCTTCTCTAGCGCCATCAGGCTCTCCTCAGAATGGTGAATGGATCTGCTCCAGGACGCCATCTTTGGTGTAGAATCAAAGGGGAAGCTGGCGATTTGGGGAAGATGAAGGCTGAAGAAAATGAGGGTTTTGAGCGGCGGGAACTCTAAGGGTTTTTCGCGGCTGAGTGGTTTCCTCAAGAAGCTACCTACTGCTTTTTATAGACCCAAGGCGACGCATTAATGAGTAAACGGCTCATTTCAAACGTTCCATTGAATGCTTTATTCATTTCCCATAATGGATACTGTCTCTGATGGACCCGATAAAGTACTCAGACGTCGGATCTGAAACAAAAAGACTTCTTTGTTTTGGAAACTGAAAGTGTAAAAGGACTGAAAAATTTTCAGTACTTTTCAGAGGACGTTTTTCCTTTTTATACTTTGAACATTTTATTCGAAAAAATCACGTAACCCAATTTTTAACATACTGAAGTGTTTCTAATTGGGTTATGGTTTTATCGAAATCGTGCTTTAGGCTAAAACTTCGTCTCTAATCGAAGTAATAGTCTAACCGGATGTTCAACTCTGGTCGCAATTCAGTTCTAACCGCGGCCTTAAGTCTGATCGCGGCATCAGGGCAGGTCATGGTGATCTTTTAAAGCACGATTCTAATCGCAGAACTGAAATTTCCTGTGTATGAATGGTCGCGGACTAAGATTTTAGCCATAATTTCACACAGAGGGTATGAAGAATGTTCATATAAATAAAAGAAACTTTATTTATTACATTCTTTACATACAAAAGGGATACGGTCGATAAAAGCATCGACTTGTTCCGAAAGAAGTTTACAAAGTTCCCCAAGGGACATGTTGTTGTCAGTAGGATCTACACTGACAACCCCCAGGGAACTAGCGACTACTCTAAGTCTATCTATATCGTCCCTAACAACAGACGCACTATTGTCCCTAATCAAGTCAGAGAGTTCTCGCTGTTGCTGAGCGAAGTCCCTCTCTCGATGGAAATGGTGCGCCTCTTCTCGGGATCGATCAAGACATTCTGCTAAACGCAGAATCTTCGAGGCCATCTCCTCGGTCTTCTTCTCCAGGACATTCTTCTCTTCCAGAAGGGTTTGTCCGGAAGGAAGAGATGGAGCAGCAGAAGGCTGATCGCTGGGGCCTCCTACCTCCTGCATTTTGCAAAAGTTAGTCATACTAACTAAAATTATCAGCAAAAAGGGAGAAGAATTGTTACCTGTCCCGGTGCATAACCCGTTGATACACCCATCTTGGGAGGAAGATCATCATATGATGGAAGAGCAACCTCCCCAGAAGAAGATTGCTTCGCCAACCCAATATGGCAATCATCTGATCGAGGGATAGTCACCGCTTGCCGACCAGGATGTTGATCACCCAAAAGGATGGGGGAATTGGATGTGAAAGGATCTTTTCCTAAAGATAAAGGTCTAACTTGCCGAGAGGCATGAACGGGGAGGGTCAAAGGAACTGAAGGAAGAAAGAAACTCGCTACGTTCTTCACCTTTGTTCCACTGGAAGATCCTTCGTCAACCTTGGGTTTCTTCCTTAAGGGAGATAGAACTTCATTCATTTGAGACCCTTGTTCGACAATTTCCCCTTCATCGCTCTCAATCTCGATGATTTCGTGATCTGCCATTGGGAGGAGTATGTGAAAAGGAAGGAGGCAGGATAACAAGAAAAAGACTTAGGCGTGAGAAGGAAATTGTAAATCTTTACATGTCCAGGGGTCTGGTATTTATAGCCGCCAGGTCGACGGTTCGCCTCCCAGACACCTCGGGTTTCGTTAGGACATTTACAATTTTACCTCGAGATAAAAATCTCTACGGCGCCATCATTGCCCGTCACGTAATGTCAGAACCCGTCTTGAAAAACCAACCGTTTTCACTTAGTGCGCCACTAAGTGGAGAAGTTAAAGGGCCGGGTTAAAAATCCAATGCACGGTTTTTAAATTCGAAATAAACACATTTCTTCGTTTTCTTCGAATTTGGGGGCTAGCTGACGAGGATTGACACCCGGGTCACTTCTAATAAACTTTTGGTTCAAGACAAGTTCGAACCAGACATGTATCTGGTGATGCGGACTCAAGCTATTCTGAGGAGCATCACCATGAGGTCGCAAGCTTTACGCGATCAGGTCGCGGGTTTCGTGCGATCAAACCGTAAGCCTTGCGCGGTCAGAAGTTCGTAGGCTATACGCGAACTACACATTCGGGATATTGCGCGGTCAGCCAAATCCCGCGGTCAGAACATCTGCCGATCAGGATACCTGGGATCTATCTATTCGGTTGCCCATACAACAGGATATTCTAAGTATCCCGAAGATTCCTACACGTGGAGAATCAACCGTCAGGAGGTTAACACATACAGTTATCCATGAATAACACGTGTTTAACCTACGTGGAGGTTAAGAGCAGTTCCAAAAACCGTATCCAACCGTCCGTGCAACCGATTGATGCAGTTTCCTTCACATGGCACCCTTTCAAACAGTATAAAAGGATGGCATGAAGCATCAATCAGGAGAGGGGAAAAAAAAAGTTAGCCAAGTCTACGGCACACCTTATATAGCATTTTTAATAAGCTTTCTTTGGCTGATCTTAGTACATTTTTACAGGAAAAATCCTTGCCTGTGAGACTTTTCCTTCCATTTGTAAACCTTTTACCACACTTAGTGAAATATCAACAGGTCGTAGGGCTTTTACTCCCACCATCGAGGGCCCGAACCTGTCTAAATTCTCTGTGCTCCTGTTCACCATTGTTCAGCATACCTTCCCGAAGGGTCATCTTGAAAGGTCTCACTATTACAAATTCTGCATAAGTTCGGCTGAGGACTCCGAGTCCGAATCGTCGACAATCATGACCCAACAAGTCCCTACCACGGGAGTCCCACTTCCGTAGGGGGCTTACGATCACCCCTCATGGACTGAGGGTGTAAGCGGCAACCCGGTCCTCAAGGACCGCGGTAACGAGTCAATTTGAGAGACTAGTCCCATACTCAAACACTCAGACCCGTCATCGGGCGCATCCTCCTCCAGGAGTCAGTTCTCCTTAGCGAGACGGAATTCTCGGATATTCTTTCTTGGAGATCTCACTCTCGGTTTCCCATTTTCATGGCGATCGGAGGGTTTTTATCCCGGAGAGAATTTCTTGGAATTTCGGACTTTCTTGGATGTCTTTCCCCGGAGACCTCATCCCCAGCTCCCCGTCTTCACAGCGACCGGTGAGTTCTCTCCCAGGAAAATTCCCGGAAAGCTCTTTCCCGGCTCCCCATTCTCACGGCGACCGGAGGATCCCGCCGGGGCTTTCGAAAAATTGTTCTCGGGAGTTTTCCCAATCTTGGGAAAACTTGAGGAATTCTTAATTAAAGGGTTCTTACCCCAGGGGCTTCGCCACCTCCACAGCGCACGGAGCTACCCTCCAGCCCGCTGTGGAGGGCGGGATAAGGAGCACCTGGGAATCACCCTGTTCCGGACTATTGAAAATTCATAAGGTATACAAGCAAACTTAGCTTTATTGAAAACATTTAACCGGAGGACATCTTCCCCCTCCGGTGGGCATCATTACATTAAGCACGATACAACCCGGAGTGCAACCCGGAAGGCCCCTACACCTAATAATCCCGGAGGCCCTCTGATAGCTCCTAGGCCAGGTCTCGATACAAGCTTCGTATGCGACGCTGGACCTCCCGGAGCACATCTTCTGGCCAATATTCATAGCCCGCTGGTGGGAGTATCCGAAGCGGCGGAATCCTCTGGGACCCTGGTCACGGGGGGGATAGTTCAGCACGATGATTGTCGAAGTTGTCCAAGTGCCACTCTAGATGCCACCGCAATTGGATTGGCTCCCGGGAGACGCCCCTGCCGCGTCCCCCGTAGAGGAGACTTAACAAGATAAAGGCGGCCTGGGCATCCCCCGGATGACACCCGCCGGGGCTTGGAGGCCCCACCTTCGGAGAGGTTCCCCGCAACTTCGGGGACCTCCGCACCCAGGAAACCTGGTAAAATTTAATCCTAACTTAGCAAAAAAATTTCAGTTCTATTGCATCAAAATGTTTTTGTACAAGTGTTCGGGGCTTCCTCTAAGAAGCTACCAGGAGCAAAAGCCTTAAAACAAAAAGCGCCCTATCTAAAGACCTGGGGGGGAGGCTCATACTTGTTCGTTGGTGTCCTCCCCCCAGGAGGCTCCCACCGGAGCCATGGCGTCCGCCCCTGGAGGTGCCAGCGCTGGGAATCGCACCCGGACTATCCGGTCATAGAAGCCACCGGCGAGCTGCTCCACTTCTCACCTAGATGGCTCGAAGAACTCCGGATAGCTCTGGGGGATCCGGCCCCCGATCGCCCGGGCGCCAACCCCCCGGTGCTCCACGAGCCCGACCGTGGCAGCCACCACCGGGATTGCCCGGCCCCATGCCCGGGCATCGGCGGCCTCCGGGATCACGGAGACTTGTGCGTTGAGAAAACGCACAGCCTCCGTGAGCGTCGCCGGCGCCGCCTCCGAGGTGCCTCCCGGGCCGAGGCTCACTCCGAGCCCCTCGAGGGCTGAACGGACGGAGCTGCCCGCGTCTGTCACCGCCCGGACGTTGGAGCCCTCGAGCTCCCAGAGGGCATCCTCCTTGGCCTTCGCTTCCCTCCGAAGCCGGTCGTTGGCGTTCTTGGAGGCGTGGACCTGGGCACGGACCCAGGCCAACTCTCGGAGGGCGTCATCCCGCTGCTCCAGGTAGGCGGCGGCCTTCCCCTCCGCCTCCTTCAGCGCGCTATTGAAGCGCGCCTCAATGCCCCAGGCGATGGCTGCCCCCTACAAGCGCAAGAGTTAATCAAAATTCGAGTTGGAGTCCCAAAGAAAACAAGGCACCGACTCGAGAACGAACCTGGATCTGGAGAGATTGAAGCTCCCCGTAGCATTCACGAAATGTCCCTTACGAGACGTAGTCCTGGACCTTTCGGGTCTGTAGACTCTCCGCGAACCGGTCGACCTCCCCCGTGGACAGCGGGGGGTCTCCCTCCCGACGACGTCGAACCCATCGGGATCGACGGTGGGCCCCCTTGCAAAAGACGTGGGGGTGATGAGAACCGGAGTGGCGGTGGCCGGCGTCCTTGCCGCCGAGGAGGTGTCCGAGTGAAAGGGATCTAGGATATGGACTAGGAGGGGTGAATAGGCGATTTTAACAAATTAACAATTAATCAAGCAATTAAGTAAATGAGAGCAAATAACTAAAACAAGATGAACAATGAACAATTTAACACAAGGATATATCCCGTGGTCTCGGTGATTTGCCGATCACCCCTAATCCACGTTAAGGCAAACTCAAATCTCTAACCGCTCCTCTATCTAGTCAACCTTCTCTCAAGAAGTGACCTAGATCTCTAGCCGGATTAGTGTGATGAGTTATCCAAACCTCGATTTCACTAATGATGCACTTTACCGCTCCGGCAAGGCGTGCTCGACCCTTTCACAAGACGTTTTGAGGCTTCTTCACAATCTTCCTTGAAGAGCTCTCCAAAACCTTCCTCCTAGCCATCTAGGAGCCAGCAAACTCCAAGAGTAACAAGCCGGTGATGATCACTTAAGCTTCTTCTAGTGCCACAAGATTGATTTAGTGATCTAAATGTAATGCACTAGAAGATCTCAAATGCACACTCTCACAAATTCAAGAATTAGAACCCATAGTGTATGAATCTAGCTTTTGCTCTCAAGGATGATGACAAGGTTCACTAATATGCCAAAAGTTGTGAACAGGGTCGTGCATGGGAGTATATATACCCCCCACAATAAATATAGCCGTTACAGGCCGTTGGGAGAAAAAGATCACTTGGCGGTCAGACCGTAGGTATAATCCCGATCAGACCGCCGCAATTGCAACGGCATTAAACAGGCGCAATTAATGCTCACCTGCCCTGGTCAGGCACACTCACAGTCAGACCGTGAAACTGTCCAGAGACGACATAGTTTCTGGACACTTTATACGGTCAGGCCGATAAATACGGACAGACCGGCCATACAGTCAGACCGTAGTTCAAAAACTCGGTCAGACCGTTTTCTCGGTCAAACCGGTCTAGCAAACGGTCAGACCGTCATAACATAATAAGGTTCAGAAAGATAGGTCAAGAAGTTCCAGGAGACTGACCTAGGTTTTAACTATGGACAGACCGACCTTTATAAAAAGAAAACACACTTTGACATAACGTCGGTCAGTCCAAAACCCAATTCGGTCAATCCATATATTCGGTCAGACCGGACAACAATCGGTCAGACCGACTGAGACAGAGTTTGGCAGAAATGAGTTAAAACAAGTATTTTCAAAGTATATGACCTTCTAGTATGCAATGCAAGTTGATTTTATGATTTGTGGCACATAGATAAAGTATTTCGTGATACACCACATGCTCCTCTTAATAGTACGGCGACTATACTAAAATCCGGTCAAAATTCTTCTCTAATCACATTAGACCGGAAAAATGGAAAAAGATCCTATTTCGTACCTTAGCCTCTTTGCTCAATGTCCTTTCTTCATCATGAGGCTCTTTCTTTACCTTTCATTAACCTGTCTTTTGAGTTTGTTCTTGACACAACTTAACAGGTATCGTTAGTACAACATTTGTAATTGTCATTAATTACCAAAACACTCTTTAGGGGCCTAGAAGCTACACCGAGGAGGAGGCCGATGAACTTTCAGAGGGGGTCCCTCCCCGGGGGGGGGATAAGGAGCCCCTTCCCCTTTCCAGGCCGCGGGGCCCACGGGACCTCCGTCAACGGGGGGACCTCGTAGACCGAAGGGCTCCCCCCTCGTCTACCGGCCATTCGACGTGCGGAGGGGAAGCCTCCGGCCTCTCCAGCTCTGACGGCGCCGGGGCCGCGGGTAGTGCAACCGCCGAAGGGGGCGAGGGGGCGTAATCCGCCGAATCAGACGCCCTCCCGTCGTTGGTTGGTTCCTTTCCCCGAGCCTCTCCAGAGGCCCCGGGGAGGTGCGCGAGCTCCCGCGCCTCCACCGCCCCCCCGGAGTTCTCCAGGGGGGGCTGCGTCACTTCGCGCCGTGGAGGTGCCCGCGCGCGCCCTAACCCGGGGGCTGCGTCCCGGGCCTTCACGGGCGTAGAGCCCGGTGTAGTCGATGGACCAGAGGCTTTCTAAGCCTTGGCCCACTTTGGCTCAGAGCCCCCGGTGACCTCCTTCCCCCTCTTGTGGGAACTGGGGGTGGGGAGAGGCGTCCTCACCAGTAGCCTTAGCCCAAAGGCCTCGGCTACTAAGTTCCGGGGAGGACCTCCCCGATGACGCGCACAATCCGCTCGTGGTCGTCGGCATAATACCTCCCGAGGAGGTTCTCTGCCTTCTCCCGGGCGGCCGGGTACGGCCGGACTGCAAGAGGTAAGGAGTTAGAAAAATCAACGAAAGAAACGAGCGAAGTAGCCGGGAACTTACGTCGGGTCACCGGCTTTTGCGGGGGCCGCTGGGCCAGACACATCCCGATCCCCCTCCTCCCGTGCGAGAAGGGGGAGATCTTCAGCAGCGTCAGCTCCTCGGCGGCGTCCCTCATAGAGCAGACGCCCCGGGAGCCCACCACCTTGCTGAGGAGCTTCAGCTCCTCCTCGGTCCACACCGGGGGCTTGGGAGCGGACGATCGGCTGTAGGAGGGGGGACCCGGTAGTACATCACCTCGTCGTCCCGGACCTGGAGGTAGAACCACCTCCGGATCCAGTCCCCCCAGTGGTCCCGGGAGGCCGCTACCGAGTACTCCGCTACCTGGGATGACAGCAGCTGGATCATCACCGAGCCGAACGGGGACTTTGGCCCTCCCTTCACCAGGTGGGAGCTCCTCGCCGCCGGCTCATAGAAGTACTGGAACAGCCGGAGCGTTGGCTCCCGTCCGGTGGCTGTCTCGAACAGCCATATGAAGAGGCCCATCTGAACGAAGGCGTTCGGCGTCAGGTGGTTCAGCGCCACCCCGTACTCCTTGAGATACTCCCAGAGCAACGGGTGCACCGGGAGCTGGAGCCCGGCCTCGAGGAAAGCCTCAAAGACCACCACTTCCCAAGGCCTAGGGCGGGGGGCTCCATCTTTCTTCGAGGGGATCCGGACGTCCCTGTCCAGGACCACCCCCTATCCACCAGGGACTCCAGGTCCCCGGACGTGAACTTCAAGGCCCAGAGGAAGTCCGCGGTGACTTCCTCTGGAGGCACCTTAGCAGCCTTCGCGCGGCCCTTGGGTCCCATGGGTCTTCCCGGTGGCTTAGGCTCTAAAGAAAAAGGCTTGGGGGTTCCGGTGGCTGAGCTTCCGGGACTGAGCTTCCGGAAGAGGGCTACCGGAAGAGCTACGGGAGCTGATGGAGTTTGAGGTTTGAAGGTTGGAGTGGCTTCCCTGGGCCCCTCAAGGCCCTATATATAGGGGCCAAACGCGGCCCCGATGGGCGCCACGTGGCCCTTCGTGGTGCATCCACGCCGTTCAATTCAAATAGCACGCAAGAAATGAAGGGATGGGCGCGCGAAATGAGGTGTCGCCGGTTCGAACCGCAAGTGGCCATTTTGGCCGAACGGCACGCTCCCATCGAGACGAAGCCTTAATGAATGACGGCACGGCCATAAACACTTGGCGCGGGGATCGAAGCATCACGGTCCTGGAGATGTGTCCCGGAGGAGATGTTCCCGGTAACACGGGCCATCCCCCCCGGGGACTCAAACATGGTCCCCAGGGGGCATGGGGAGCTGCTGTTGGGGGAAATCTCCACGGGATCAAGTCCATTTGCCCAGGGACAAGGCCCCCCAGAGGCTTGTCCCGGGCGCCACCATTTGCCCGGGGACAAGGCCCCCGGTGGCTTGTCCAGTGCACTGCCATTTGCCCGGGGACAAGGCCCCCCGGTGGCTTGTCCCGTGCGCCGCCTTCCGAAGACAAGGGTCTCCGGTCCCGGGTCACGTGAGGGTCACGCGAGAAGCGCCTCGGGAATCAGCTGACACCTGTCAAGCATCCAAGGTTCCTGATCGGAAGAAGGACGTCACTGCCCCTCGATCTGGCGGTAGCAGGCGGGGTAGTTTAGTCTTTTTGCATCTTTTGGGGCTATATAAGCCCTTGTAACACCTCATGTAAGGGGACAGTTCATTTTTCACCCTAATAGACAATCAAATAGGTGTGCACCGGAGCCATCTCTCCCCCGAGAGAGCTCCCCCAGCCAACTCCGGTTGGGAGCACGCCGATAGGACTAGGGCCTCCACTAAGGCCCGAACCTATATAAATCTTCATGTCACTTGCTGTGTTTTCCTGACGGGAGAGGACCAGTCACGCGGTCAGCTCGCGTCATCTTTTCTTCGCTAGGATCTTCCACAAAACCTGTCGGGGTATCCGTAATACCACGACAAAGACTTTCTAGAGAGTATTTTTAAAGATAGTTTCAGAGTTAAGATTAAAATGAAATTTTTTATGGTCTGATTTTTGTGAAAAGAAATTTTTAGATCCAAATTTTGGGGTGTTACACCTCAGATTCACACAGCTCGTCCCAATGCGGTAATCTGGCACTGGGACTGTAGAATGCTCCGGAGCTACCAAGGGAACCGGTGCAGCTAGAGGAATTGGTCGGGACTTTTTACCTAGAGTTGTCGACCCGGTTGCTGCAAATGATTAATTTAAGTAAAAGTGGTAAAGATATTTTTTCATATAACCAAGTTGCAGGAGCTCACCCCAAGCCAAGGTCACCTCAGAAGTTGCCTCTTAAGGAAGCTCTCCGGTGCTTCAAAAGCCAATAGGACACCCTCTGTGAAGGTCGCCTCTGGGACAGGAGTTTCGTCATCGTTGTCATCAATGTCAACCACTTCTTCCCTTGAGGGCGGAGTGGAGTGCATTGACTCCCAAGGGTCATCGTCTGTTCTGGAGGTGCCACCCCAGAATCTTTTTCCAAGGACTGTAAGCCCCCAAAGGAAGAACAATACCTGGAGCTGGAGCTAGACCCTGGGGTTGTCGGCAGCGGCTGCCGGATGGTGCCCTGGGGCGGGGCTCGAGGAGTCCCTGGGTCCGACTCCGAATACTGTACCCTCGCTGGGGGCACATTTGTCCTCGCCAGTGCTGCAGGTGCGGCATAAGCCCTCTCCTTCTTCGCAGGGGAAGTGTTGGCATTCTCAATTGCCTTCTTCTTCCCCCGGGAGTCACTCACCTGAGTCAGGAGCGGACTCTGGGCCAAAAGAGTAAGCCTAAAGAGCACCGCCACCCAATTTCCTAAAGGCCCAGCTCAAATGGTTTGGTGGTAGCGCTCGTGCTCATCGACGAAATAGAGTTCAAGCAAGAGCTCCGCCTGCACCACTACCTCTAGGTACGCCATGACTAAAAGATAATAGAAAAATGGTTTAAGTATTTTATTGTAGGAAATTCCTAGGGTAAAGCTCTGAAAGCTTATGGTGGGCGACATCTCTCTCTGGAGGCTGAAACCAGGTAGCCCATCCTAGTTCCCAGTGTGCCCAGAACACGGGGAACATAAGTTTTTGGATCTCCTCTTCGAGATCCCGCATGCTCAACATTTCCCGAAGTTCACTGATGGCCTGGACCATCTCTCGCTCTTGGGGGCTGAGCTCCGAGGATTGCCTGCGTCACCATCAGAGAAGACTAGCGGTTCACTGGAGTATGTGATTTCTAGGTCCTAGGACTTGATGTAGATCCATCGAGAGGCCCAGTCCTCTCAATGGTCCTAGGTCGCCGTCATCGGATAGTCTAGTGTCCAATTTTGCTGGAGCTGAACGAAGACTCTCCCGAAAGTAATCTTTGGGCTGCCCAAAACGACCGCCATCCCAGTGGTGGAAACTTCGTAGAAACACTGGAGAAGGTTGACGGCTGTAGCTTCCCCGGTCACTAACTTGCAGAGCCAGATGAAGATCCCCAGCTGAACGATGAAGTTCAGGATGAGGAGTCCAAGGCTCAAGCTGTAGTAATTGAGCACTTTCTTTACCAAGGGGTGGACTGGGAACTAGAGCCCAGCTGACGACTTCTCCAGGACGAGGCCTCAAGATCACCTCGTCCCGAGGTACCCAAGCCCACCGGCGTTCGAACCAGTGGCACCGATACCTGTTCTTGAGATCTTCGTCCATGACAGTTGAAGTCCCGAGGTAGTCCAACGTAACATCTTCCGGGGGCAAAGAAAAGTTTTTCCTTGGGCCTTCTTTGTCTTGATTACTCCAGAAATTCTGATGAATTGGAGCTATCGAATTGAGTTTTTCCTAGTGAGTTTTTGGGGGCTCCGGAGTTAGAGAGTGATCTTCAGAGGAAAAAAATTATGAGCTGTCTGAAGGACGCTGGCCCACTATTTATACAGTTCGGAGCACTCCGGATAAGTGCTGCGTGTCACATTGGGTTGATTTGGACTATCTGTCTATCTCGTACGCGGTATTTGAAAGGTCACAATGGTTCATTCCCTAGAGGCGCCTTTTTGAGTTGCACGCATAATCATTACGCGACGGTTTGGAACTTGGAATACATGCCTCTGGCCTGGTGTAATGGTGCATGTACCCCTCTCCGAGAGTGCATTTGACGTCATTGCTCACATCAACACTTTTCTAGAGCTCTATTTTTTGGGAATTCTATGAAGTTACCTAGAACCATCCTCAGGCGATTTCACCCCCGAAGGTTGAAATTGCCGGGAATGGGGGGCTACTATTGTAACATCAAATAATCCTAAAAACAATAAAAACAATAGCGCGCAGACTTTCCGGTCGTTGGGGATCTTTAGGAGCCCTAGGGCATGGTGGCCTGGGTCCCTTCCAGAGGGACAACATGACGAACAGTCAAAAGCTATTTTTGGACAAGCCCTGGCCTAGGGCTCTCCGGTACTCCGGCTACATCACTGGGTTCTTCTAGCTCCCAGGGGCTACGACATACGAAGACACAGGTAAGTAACTCCCAGAACTCTTTGGGATCCTCTGGGAACCGGTGTTCCGGGGGATTTCTACAGGACAAAGCATCTTCAATGCATCTACACCTCCTTCGAAGAGTCATCGAAAGATTGGGATGGTCTGGGCGAAACTCTCCGGGCATTCCGTGTCCAAAACTTTCAGAGCACGTACCTTCAATGATCCGGGAGGATCTTCGGGTTCTTCAGGTCAAATACTTCAGGTTGAGTACGTAAAGGATTCGATCTCTGTGTCTAGTCGGATTGTATTCTGATCAATATCTACATAACTAAGTCTAATACGATTAGGTTTAGTCGAGTCTGAGTTTGATACGATCTCAATCGATTGGACTATAAATACTTTATAATAGGATCGAGTCTAGATCATCTAACACATAGGCATAGACCTTATAGTTCATTGATCGACATAGGCGAGTAAGTCCTAACGTTCGATGTGTCAAGATCCCTATTTTCAATAAAGAGTTATGCTATCTTTTGAACTGTGTTTTGATCACTTGGGTTTTGGTAATTTCGAGTAAGATCCCGTATTCCGCATATTTAGCATCTGGTCGAGTGTAGTTGAAACCTGTCTATATCTCAATCAGATCAAGTTGGTATCAGAGCAACTATCTTGTCTTATGGATGGTGAATACTTGTCAAGGTTATAAAACCTCCGGCAAAATTCCACAAAGACCTTTTACAACCGAAGGCAATAATTCGACTGTACCTACAGTCGCGTCTCCGAAGATGTCTAATGATACCTCCATTCAAACTAACCTAGGCCATGATTGTACCTTCTGAAATTAATGCTTCAAAAGGCAAGGTTAAGGGTGTGAAGATTGGTGAAGACTTACGCAGGCCAGATGAAGATGAAGATGGAGGCGACCATAAGGCCGACGGCCTCACCAACACCTCCTTAGCTGTCAGATCTTTCAAGGTCAAAGCTAAGGTTGACATACCCATATATGATGGGGTGATTGATGCTGAGAAGCTGGATTATTGGATGGACCTGCTTGAGACCTACTTTGACTTGCGAGGTTTCAGTAGTGCTCAAAAGGTAAAGTTTGCACCTTTGAAGATGAAGGATCATGCCAAGACATGGTGGAAGGCCCTTGTCGCTAGTGGTGAAGCTGATGACCTTGTGTGGGGTCAGTTTAAACAACTCCTATGACAAAAGTTCTACCCAATGGGTTATCTTGAAGAGAGATGGGATCGTTGGCACAAGTTGTATCAATGACGCGATCAGTCCATCCAGGATTATACGACGGAGTTTCAGAGACAAGCAATGGTCATTGGCATCTCGCTATTTGATCCTCAAGTGTTCTAAAAATATAGGCCTAGGCTTCAAAAATTGATCAGTGCTGAGCTAAGCCTGTTCAGCGTCCAGGAAATCACGACCGCGAGCATGACTGCTATGGCGATCGAGAAGAACAAATCCTGCAACGACAAGAAAGAGAATTCGACCTCATCAAAAGGAAAGTTGAGTCCGAAGAAGTGTACTCTGAAGTCTAGTATGAGCATCTCTTGTGTTCATTGTCATGTTGCCGAGCATACAAAGGATAAGTGCTATAAGCTCCATCCTGAGCTTCGACCAAAGAGAAACGGACCAGGAAAAAGAACAGCTACAGCTACTACAGCTCTACCCGATGAAGGAGTTGTCTGAGTAAATTCGGTTGATGAGGAGGATACGACCTTATCTCTGATGTCAATGCCGAAGGAGAAAGGTTTGGATTCACCTGAAGACCATCACTCATTGGAGGACTTGTTCACTATCAACATCCAGGTGAAGTACGAGTGGTCGCAGCAATATTCGATTCTGGAAGTCAGAAAAAATTGGTTTCTGCTGGACTAGTTCGACGACTTGGTTTGAAGACGACCACACACCTGCAACCATATCTACTCGGTTGGTATACATTCAATGTGTGTTGAAATTTGCGATCTCTGCTCGATATATCGATGAGGTTCAATGCGACGTTGTTTCTATCGATATTTGTCAGGTGATCCTTGGGAGTCCGTTCTTGTACAATTGAGACGCTCACTTCCATCGATGATCGCAAGAGTACAAGCTCACTAAAAATGGAGTTAATCGGTAGAGACATCCACGTCAACACTTCGAACTTGATTACCACAAATCAAGCCAAAAGAATCGTCAATGCATGTCACAAATACATGCTTGTTATGATTCGACTAGTTGGACAAAGTGATAGTACTCGAGCAGTGCTGTCGTTAGTGTGCCGAGAAGATTCTGATCATTTGTTGGGACTGCTGGAGAAATACAGTGATCTATTTGAAAGTACCCAGGGTCATCCGCTGAAACGTCCAATCGAGCACGAAATTCATCTCGTGTCCGATGCGACATTTCCCAATCTGAGTATGTATCGCAACTCAGTATTGGAGAACGAAGAGATCAAAAGGCAACTTGGAGAATTGCTGAATGATGGTGTCATTCAATCAAGTAGTTCACCTTGCGGATCTCCTGTGGTGTTAGTACCAAAGAAAGATGGGACTTGGCGTATGTGCATCGACTACTGAGCACTGAACAAGATCACCATCAAGAACCTGTACCCCCTTCCTCGTATTGATGACTTGTTAGACCAATTGAAGCATGTTGTTGTCTTCTCGAAATTGGATCTAAAATCAGGATATCAAGTCAGCATCCGAGAGGAGGATACTTGAAAAACTACATTCAAAACTCGACAAGATTTGTTCGAATGGCTGGTCATGCCGTTTGGGCTTTGTAACGCCCCGGCTACTTTCATGCGTCTCATGAACGACGTATTGCGATAATTCATCATCGGCTTTGTGATCGTTACCTCAACGACATACTAGTCTATAGTCGTTCATGGGACGAGCACCTAGTTCATGTGGAAAAGGTATTCGAACAGCTACGACAACGTCAACTTCGCCTCAACCATAAGAAATGCGAGTTCGGCCAGCAAACTCTACTTTACCTAGGATTCATGGTTGGCAAGGGAACATTACAGATAAACCCCAATAAGGTAAAAGTGATTCAAGAGTGGCCTCGACTGCGAACTGTAACAGAAGTGCATAGTTTTGTGGGAGTATGCCAATACCTTCAGAAGTTCATACGACACTTCTCGATAGTGGCTTCTCCATTGCATGCACTAACCAGGATTGACTAGAAGTTCGAGTAGAATGGAAAGCACGAAGATACCTCCCTCTTGTTGAAGAAGAAGATCAGTGAAGCGCCTGTCTTAGCTTTACCGAGTCTCCAGAAGCCATTCGAGCTAGAAACTGATGCCTCAGGTTATGCAATGGGCGCAGTGCTCATGCAAGAAGGTCGACTAGTAACATATCACTCTGAGTTATTCCAGGGAACCCAGGAGAATTATCCGACCTATGAAAAAGAGTTGTGTGCACTACAGGTCGTAAAACATTTGTGGTGTTACCTTTTGGGTAAAAGACCATTGTCCACACCGACCACCAACCTTTGCAATATTCAAACTCAATCCAAGCTACAGCAAGCCCGACACATGAAGTGGATGTCATATTTGCAGCAGGTCAACCTGGTGGTTAAGTACAAGAAGGGAGTACACAACAAACTAGCTAACATGTTGTCACGATCACCAGTTATGACCCTCTACTTATTAGTGTTTATGCAGATCGAGCCCACATGTCATGATGACTATGCCACAATGTAAGGTGAAGATCCTGATTTTTTATCAGCATTGGCTGAGCTCGAAACAGGGAAACCTACAGAGTTTGTTCAGCGAGAAGAACTCTTGTACAAAGGCAATTTACTTTGTATACCTCGGGGAGCACCTCGAATTCAATGGCTGCGAGAAGCACATACATCGAAGGTTGCTGGTCACTTTGGGGTTACGAAGACTTTGCAAAATCTCCATCGACATGTGTTTTGGCCGCGAATGCAGCAGGATGTGGCTAGCTTTGTTCGAGACTGTGGTCTCTGTAGCATCTCGAAACCAGCAAACCGAAAATTGGGTTTGTACACTCCTTTGCAAGTTCCATCATGACCGTGGGAAAGCATATCCATGGATTTCTTGGGAGGATTGCCTAAGATCCAACGTGGCAACGACTATCTCTTTGTGGTCGTTGATCGGTTCTCTAAGATGATAGTCCTCATATCTTGTAAGAAGACTATTACGGGAGAAGAAGCAGCTCGGGTATTCTTTCAGTACGTTTGGATACATTTTGGACTGCCACATTCCATTGTGTCTGATCGTGATACCTGGTTTCTTAGTCACTTTTGGCGATCGCTTTGGGCGATGATGGATACAAAGCTGAAGAGGAGTACTGTGTTTCATCCTCATACTGATGGTCAAAAGGAGGTGGTAAATCAAACAATCATTCACTCTTGAGGGGCTTTAACTCTAAGCATCCGAAGACCTGAGATGAAAACATACCATACCTACAGTTTTCTTTTAATCGAGTAGTGCATCATTCAATAGGAAAGTCGCCCTTTGAAGTATGTTTGGGATTTCAACCACAGAGTCCATTTGACATGGAGTTTGTGATCCCTACCTCAGCACATAACAGTAAGAAAGCATCTGATCAGGATCGAGCACAAAAGTTTCTAGAAGGTATTCAACGACTCCATGGTGAGTGTCGATGATTTGGACTCGGGGTTCTTAGTCGATCTTATACAAATTTGTGAGTTGCGGGACCTTTCAGGGCGCTCCTCCAGGAAGGTAGGATGAATCAAGTCTGTAGAGGCACAAAAGATTTTATACAGGTTCAGGCCCTCGATGATGGGAGTAATAGCCCTACGTCCTGTTGTGATTTCACTATATGTAATAAGATGTTTTACAAGAGGGAAGAAGAGATGATCACAGGCGATGATCTCCTCAATGTTAGTGTATACCTAACTATATCTAAATCTTCAGGTTTGTTGAATGCCTGGTAGTGCTTGTATGCTTGACTGAATTATTCACCGTCCTTAGAACGTGCATTGACTACCCTTTTATACTGGACAAAAGGGCGCCAATGCGAAACGGCCTTGGACAGTTGTTAAGATGCTGTTTTGTTAACCGCACTTAACTTCCATGCAGGCTTAACACATGCAATCAAGGGATAACTACACATGTTAACCTCCTGGCAGTTGTCTTCATACGTGGAAATATCTTCGTGATTCTCGAGATATGCCCATTCAAAGAGTTAGGCCTTCCCGAATTGTTTTGGTCACAGATAATCAACGACCCTCTGACCGTGTACTGTCCGCAATTTCCTGATCGTGCACTGTCTGCGACCTCATGATTGCGCAGGGGCAACGATCATGCAATATCTCTGTGTCCGCGCCCTTTAGGTCGTCTGAGACCATAGCGACAGATTTATAGACACACGTCTAATCTGATTCTGTCTTAAACCAGACGTGTATTACTTTGAACTAGCTCGGGTGATAATCCTCATCATCTAGCCCCCAAATTTGAAGAAAATGAAAGAACATATTTACTTCAAATTTTTATCCTACATCGAATTATGAACCCGACGTTTTAACTTCAACTGATACTGTTGCGCTGTGTGACGGTTCATATCCCGAGAAAAACCCTGAGTCTTTCTTGGCTGGTAATGATGACTTAGGCGACTCATCGTGATGGCAACCGTAAGTGCGGTTTAAGAACCTGAGACGTGTGTGGAAACGAACCGACGCATTCTGGTTCTATAAATTGAAGAGCTTTTCGGTTCTTTTTTAGAGTTTCTCTTTTTCTCCAGCCACTCCCTCTGAGCCTTAGTTCTTGTTCCGATGGCAGATCAAGACCCCAAGAACATCATTGAGATTGAGAGTGATGAGGAAAGAACAGAAGTGTTGTCAGAAATTGATTAAGACTCTCAGGAAGTAAGTCTTTTTCTGAAAGTCCTGGTTCAACTTTTTTCTTGCATTCTGGTCGGTTCCAAAGTAATGCTTTTTGAAACTTACAGGTGTGCGAAGAACTAATTCCTCCAAAGAAGAGATTGATGAATGGCGAAGGATCCTCCAGTGGGACTGCATCAAAATTGGTAAAAGGAGCCGTGACCTGGGCTGTCACATTACCTTATTCTTTAGCCCCATCAGCTCCTCCAGTCGCATCATCTCCACCTTTCGAGATCCATAATAATACTTCAAAGCTTTCTTCTTCTGATCAGCTTTCTCTATTGCGACCAAGCGATCCCCAGCTTTTGTTGGGTGATCAATTTTCTGGTGGGAAGGTTGCATTCCCGCGACCAGATGGTCCTCGACTTTAGTCAGGAGATCTACTTCCTGGGGGAAGCGCTTCATCCTCCCATCCAATCTTACTGTGAGGATTGGTAATTATTTTCATTCTCTCTGCTGGTCGCTTTATCTTGTAAAACAAACACATACATGTGCAGGACACAAAAACCTCTGGAGCCCCCAATGATCAGCCTACTGAAGTCCAACTTCTTTTTGGTGAGAGTGTTTCCCTCGAGCAAACTCTCCAAAAAGAAAAAGAGGCCCTGGAGAAGAAGACCGATGAAATGTCTTCGGCCATTCTGCATTTGGCAGAATGACAACTCCTGCGAAGAGGCGCGCCAATTCCGCTTGGAGAGGGACTACGCTCGGCAGCAGCGAGAACTCTCCGATACAATAAGGAAGCGCTTTGATTCAGGATGATGTAGATAGGCTTAGAGCCATAGCCAGTTCTCTAGGGGCAGCCAGTGTTGATCCCACTGATGTTAATATGTCCCTGGGAGAACTTTGTAAAAGGCTATCAGACCAAGTTGACGCTTTGGTCGCCTGTGTCCCTTTCGTATGTAAAGATTGTCAGACATAAAGAATTTCTTTTCCTCACATACTTGATCCCTTAAAAGGATTATGTAGAACTTATAATCCAAATTAAGGTTCTTTACATTCTGTGAGCAATAGTTACATGAGAATGCTTTTGCAACCAAAAATACACAAGTAAACTTCTATCCGAAACTGGCTCAGTTCTTCGGTCTTAGAATAGCATTAAGACCGTAGACTGCGATCAGAGCTAGAGTAATGATCAGAAAACAGCTCTCCGGTCTCAGAATAGCATTGAGGCTGTAGACAGCGATCAAAATGATCACAGAACAGTTTTTTGACCATACGGCGACCACGGCTATTATGATCACACATATCCATTATGATGTTGCAATCAGTATAGAGGTCATAAACTTATTCCAAAGCCATATGGAATTATTCCCGTTCACAGATTTAGGAATTTCCTATTTTTTTATCTGTACCATAGCCCCCGAATGTGAAATAAAATGATAAAAACACATTTCATTTCGGATTCATTACTGGGTATGGATAACGGGTTCCAAGAGAAAAGACACCCATTATGGGAAATTAATAAAATACTCGGCGAAGGGTTGTCTCAGACATATAAAAGGAAGAGGTAGCTTACTGGAAAAGCCAAAAACCCTTCGTCGCCTTAGACCCTCCTGCCGCACAAAAACCCTCTTTTGCATCCCTCGTCTTCGTCGTCTTCAAAATTACCACCTTTCTTCTCAATTCTTCATAAGAAATGGCGTCCTGGAGCCGATCCGTCCACCATACAGAAGAGAGCCTGGTGGCACTAGAGAAAGAAGAGATTCTCCCCCATGGCTGCTGATCAACTGGCGGCCAGTGGAAAAAGATCAAGAAACCCCAATCGTCCAAGAGGGCGAATTGGTGATATTCGAGGAATACTTGCGCTGTGGGTTCCGACTCCCAGAAAGCGAATTTATGAGGGGAATCTTGGACCATTACGGGTTGGAGTTAGTAAATCTCCACCCAAATGCAGTCCTTATCCTGGCAATTTTCCAACACCTCTGTGAAGCCTTTGTCGGAGTGCTTCCAAGCGTGGAGCTTTTCCAACGCTTCTACTTTTTGGCATAGTCAAAAAGTGCCAATGCCGCTGGTGTATCTACTTCCGTATAAGAGAGAAGAAGGAGTACCCATTCCCGCCCCTACGAGACTCTGTTCATGTGTGGTACCATAAATGGTTCTACTGCACACCTCCGTCGGAGAGCGGACTATGGTTCGCTAACACCCGACCGGAGAAAGCCAGTGAGTTAGACTCCCTTCCCGTTCTAAGTGCAGGACAGAAGAAACAAGCTCAAGCTATTCTTCACCTAGTCCAGCAAGGCTTGACCACGCGTGACATCATACGCGACTTCGTGAAGAATAGGATAAGCCCCTGCGTGAAAGGGCACATCCAGCTTGGGAAGTGGAGTCCATGGCGGACAGCACCTTGGACTATAATAACGGTATGTCCTTTAATCAACAAAACATACATTTTTACTGATTTAAAGACATTGCATTTATTAACATGCTTGTTTGTGATACAGCGCTATCCTTGTCTGAGATTGAGAAACGGACAAACTACCTCCTTCGGGCTTATAACGCCGCTGTGGAGGGAACTAAAGGATCACCTCGCCCCCAGAGCTTGATTAACGTCGACGATGATCTTAAGCAAGAACGCCGAAAAGTATGATTTATTCAAACAAGCTCTGTTGGAAACCATCCATTTGTCTTGTATTACTAAAAACATATTGAATAATACAACTTTTGGGAAAATTCACAATACAACTTTTGGGAAAATTCGCTGAGGCAATGCGTCCAAGTGAGGACGTTGGTCCTTCGGGAAGACCGATATGAAGAGGATGAGAAGGACCCCTTCCAAGCATGAAGGGAAGGAGTCTGCTCCCAAAAAACCTAAGAAGATCCTGGGAGAAACTTCTTCACGAAAGAAAAACATTACCGTGAAAAATACTGCGGTAAGATTTTCGATACCTCCTGTAACCCCAAGTACGAGCGGAAATTACTTCTTCGTCGTACAGGGCGAAGGGAGCGAGGATGAGGAAGACGACATTCCTCTAATTCGTCGCAAGAGAAAAACAACTGACCTCTTGGGAACTAGCGTTCCAGAGAGGTCGACTTCCCTTCCGGTCAACGAAATCTTGTCCCTGACCGCAGGGACAGAAATGGCTATAATGGGCCCTGTGACCACTGACAATCATGTGGTTTTGGGTGGAACCCTGGTGCCTGAAGCTCATGAAGCCCTAGGGCTTACAACACCTCCCCTACCGATAGAGGGAACGACTGTGGTAAGAATCCTCACAATCTTGCACGTTTTCGTTCCTCTGTACACAGCCATTGAATTGTGTTCATACAGGGAGAAGAGGATACTGTCCTTTTTAAGAGAAGGAAAACAAGGACAGGAGGAGACCCTTTCCCGAGAGCAACCAGTAGGCTTCTTTCTCTTGGGAGCACATCATCGGAACCCAAACCATGGGTGGGGTTTTGAATAAAGTGAGAACTTTTCCTATCGCCATCTAAATATGATTGACGGGAGGCATCTTCACCTTACAATATGTTTGTCTGTCTGTTGGCGCAGGGATGCTACACCTAGTACCCCGACGACCTCGACAATCCATGGTACTCCCACTACAGAGGTCGCGAGAGAGCCAAGTCCAATTCCCATGGCCGAAGAGGTTCTTCAGGCCATCGTGGATGGAATGGCAGCGGAAATCCGATCCCAAGGGACGAAAACCGTAGTGCCGGTCATAGAGGGGGAACAACAGGAAAGATCATCTATTGCCCCTACCGCGGACACAACAAGTCCTGAGGTTAGACCTCACGCTGATGTTGAGAGCGGCTCATTCAGTGATTACATAGAGGTATGAACAACTCTCTTTTTTTTCAAAACCACAAAAATCCAGGAACATTCAAGTCTTAAGAGTAATTTCTTATCATGTTCCAGGACTTGACCCGGGTGGTGACCAAGTCGACAGCTATAGCAAAGCATATTGAGGTCGCGCAACGGAAGATCAGCCGGCTGCAACAATAAGTATAGTGCTCTTTATTCATGTTAACTTGAATCCGTATTTAAGCGTAACTTATCATCCTTCTTACTACAAAGAAAATGCCTTCCTGAACAAGAACATGGCTGATCGAGAGAATCAAGAAGAAACTACAACTGCGAGATATTCTTCTCTGGAGAAGGAACTTCGCGAAGTGCAGTCAAAGCTTTCTTGTAAGTATACTCCCGACCAGAAGAAATATTCTCATCATATGAACTTGTTTATAGTAAATGTTCACTGTGTTCATACAGCACAAGAGGATCAAATAAGCCATCTTTCAGAAGAGAAAAGAAATCTTCAGGCGACCATCGAGTTGCAAAGCTTGAAAATTGATACCGCTAGCCTAGAGAATGAAGGTCTAAGGGAAACAATTTCCTCCTGCAGTGGTACTCAATTGAACATTCTCGAAAAGCTGAAGATGGTGGCTACTCTGCTAAAAGCAGATGTGATCGAGTCGCAAAAGGACAATCCAAGTCTTAGCAAGTTAGCCACATTGGTCGCGGCCCAAGCCGAATCACTCCTCGAGTATCTTCCAAACGGCAGGAAGAGGTACTGAGGTCAAATGTTAGATCTGTAGCCTCGGCCATTCTCTGCAGATTACGATTCCACCATGGCTCAAATTTGAATCTGAAGCCGGTGGTAGAAGATGCAGAGATTGAGAGTGATCGTCTTGAGGCCATCTCTGAAGAAGTCAAGCCTCTAGTCGAAGATCTACTAAAAGAGCTAGGCCTTATTTGATTCCTTGTAATGATCTCTCTTAGTAATTATACCTGTGAAGTTACATTTATAATATGCAAATGCGTGCCTTAAATTTTGGAAAAGATTGATACTTTCTTCGTTTTATTTTATGACCATATCCTGTTTAGCCCCTCCTGAGATCATAAATACTAAAGATCTAGTATTATAATCTCTGGAAAAATATGGGTATTATGAATACCCAAGAAATGTTTTAACTTAGATATGATCATCCGATCAAACTGATACTGACCTCAATACAACATCCGACCTTATTACGAACTGGCAGCCACTCGAATGATCAGGAACACACCAGTAAGTCCCGTGTGCGTTGATAAATGGCTTATTGAGGGATGTCTTAGGTGGATGCGACCACAAGATCGGCCAATGAATCCGGTTAAGATATTTGTAACAAGATGGTCATCAGCGATCAGCCCCCGAGCCAGGCTCGGTATAGGTATGGCAAATAAAGAAAACGGACATAACATGAGCCGAAGAAAAGTACTCACGAAGTTTTTGTTGAACCATGCTAATTGAATAGGAAAAAAGATTGGGAAACTTACACGTAAAATTTGCGCAGTTGATCAATGTTCCACGTATTGGATAAGATTCTACCATCCTCCATAGCTAACCGAGCCAATCCTGATCGCGGTACTGAAACAACAACGTAAGGCTTTCCCACTGAGGAGAGAACTTATTGCGGTTAGACTGGTTTTGTATTTTTGGTAAAACCAGACCACCCACGTGAAGACTACGCGGCTGCACCCTTCTGTTGTGATATTTTCGCAAAGCCTGCAAAGATACTATTGACCGTATCAACGCTCGATCACGCTTTTCTTCGAGGACGGTTAAATCCTGAGTACGTTGTTTGATCTAATCAATCTGGTCGAATTGATCTGTTCGGACAGAACCAATACGGATTTCCGTAGGTAACACCGCCTCGGCGCCGTATACCAACTAGAAAGGTGTCTCACCAGTGGCCCGACTACAGGTAGTGCGTAGTGCCCATAGAATGGAGTAGAATTCATCTACCCAAGCTCCTGAGCGCATCTTAAGGCGATCGAAAACACGTTTCTTGATGCCTTATAATATCTGCCCATTGGCGCGTTCGACAGCACCATTGCTCTTTGGATGAGCTACAGAAGCAAAGCACACCTTGGTTCCAATATTATCGCAATAGTCCAGGAAGAGGCCGCTAGCGAACTGGGAACCGTTGCCAGTGATGAGACGACTTGGAACACCAAATCGAGTAATGATGTTCTTATGAAAGAACTTATGTGCCGCAGCAACGGTGACATTACAGGCTGGCTCAGCCTCAATCTTCTTTGTGAACGTGTCAATGGCTACGAACAGAAATTTGTAACCATTCATGGCCTATGGCATAGGTCCCACAATATCTATCCCCAGACCGCGAAAGGCCACGCTAATGGGATAGTTTGCAAGGCATATGCGGGCTAATGAACCTGTTTGGCGTGAAATTGACACTGGGGGCATGACTTGACCAAATTCTTGGCATCATCGAGTGCCGAAGGCCAGAAAAAACCCTATCGGAAAGCTTTTCCGACCAGTGTGTGAAATGACGCGTGCGCACCACACACACCGTCATGGATTTCTTTCAAGAGGGATTTACCTTCCTCTTGAGAAATACAACGCATGAATACCCCTTGAGTACCCGTCCTATACAGAACTCCTTCTATAAGTTTGTATAGGCGCACTTTTTGAACCAACCGATCGCTTTCAGTTTCGTCCTTGGGCAAGGTCCCATGTTCAAGATAGACCCTCAATGGATGGGTCCAATCCCCTTCTTGTCCAAGGTTGGTAACGAAGACTGTTACCTGGTCATCTTTGACTGTAGTCATGATCGAAGGATGCTCTAAGTGTTCGATGAACACCCCTGCCGGAGCAGATGTACGTGAGGACCTAATTTTAGATAATTGGTCTGCGAGATATTGTCCTTTCGTGGGATGTATTGGACTTCGAAATGACTAACGTGTTTTTCCAATCTCCTCACCTCCATTGAATAACATACTTGAATTGGTCGCCTTGAGGCGTTACTAAGACAACTCCAGCTCCCGAGTGTTGGAACCTTCGAGAGCCGTCAAAATACATCGTTCAATGGTCGGTACACGACAAGTCTTCGGATTCTTGCCTTGGAAGGTCAGGGTTAGTCCATTTGACCACAAAATCTGCAAGGATCTGAGACTTGACCGCAGTGCGAGGGGTGAAATGAATGTCATATGCTCCAAGTTCCACAGTCCACTTCGCAATTCGACCAGATTTCTCCAGGTTTCAGATAATATCTCCCAAGGGGAAGGACGAGGGCACTGTAATTTTATGTGCTTGAAAGTAATGTCGTAACTTGCGGGAAGCCATCAGTAGCGCGTAAAGTATCCTCTGGACCTTAGGGTAACGCTCCTTAGGACCATGAAGTACCTCGCTCACGTAATAGACGGGTCGTTGCACACCTTCTCTTACTGCGATCAGAACAGCGCTGACCGCATGAGGTGTGGCCACCAAATAAAGAAGTAATTGTTCCCCTGTGACCGGGGAAACCAACACCGGCGGACTAGATAAGTATGCTTTAACCTCCTGGAATGCTTTCTCGGCTACATCCGACCAGGTAAAACCATGGTGCTTGCGGAGAGCTTTGAAGAAGGGTAATCCCCTCTCGCCTAGTCGCGATATAAATCGACTTAAGCCGCCATGCGACCTACTAGGCACTGGACGTCCTTCATGGTCGAAGGAGACCTCATTTGCTCGATGGCCCTGATTTTCTCGGGATTAACCTCTATTCCTTTAGAACAAACGAGAAAGCCTAACAGTTTACCAGATGAATCCCCAAAAGAACACTTTTCTGGGTTTAATTTTATTCCAAATCGGTTTAAATTACAAAAGGTTTCAGCAAGATCATCTAAATGAGTCAAGCTTTTCAAGCTTTTTACAACCAAATCATCTACGTAAGCTTCAAGATTATGCCCCATCTGGGAAATAAAGGTCTTTTGCATCAAGTGCTGGTACGTGGAACCAGCGTTCTTGAGACCAAATGGCATTCTGACGTAGCAGTAGGTGCCAAATGGTGTGATGAAGGCAGTCTTCTCTTCATCTTCTTCTGCCATGCTAATTTGATGATATCCTGAGTAAGCATCCAGAAAACTCATCAGTTCGCAACCTGCAGTAGAATCGACCAACTGATCAATGCGGGGAAGGGGAAAATCATCCTTCAGACAGGCACTGTTTAGGCTAGTGTAATCGGTGCACATGCACCACTTAGCATTTAACTTACAGACCATGATCGGATTTGCAAGCCATTCCGGATGTTCGACTTCTCGAATAAACCCGGCTGCTTGGAGTTTGTTTAACTCCGCGTGGATAGCTTCTTGCCGATCAACAGCAAAGCGTCTAAGCTTCTGCTTTATTGGTCGTTGTCCAGGTCGAATTGCTAACCTGTGCTTGATTACCTACCTTGGCACACCGGGCATGTCGGATGGTTTCCACGCAAACACATCTGCATTAGCCCGAAGGAAGGTTATGAGTTCGAGTTCCTATTTGTCGTCCAGGCCTGACCCAATCTGAATTGTCCTAGATGGATCATCTGGGCATAATGGAACCAGTTTTAGCTTTTTCTCTGGTCGAGGGGTGACTTTGACCGTATCCGCACCCGTGGTGGTAATCTTGACATCCCGAAGGGGAAGTTGATCCACGAGCTCCAGTGATAACCGATAGCAAATCAATGCCACATTGCGGCTACCTCGGATAGAGATTATGCCTTTGGGGCCAGGTAACTTGCTGCACTGATAGGCGTAGTGCGCCGCCATCATAAATTTAGCGAGAGTTGGCCTGCCAAAAATCGCGTTATAAGTCGAATCACAATCAATTACATCGAAGTAACTAACTCTGTTCAAAAATTATCCGGTTCACCCAGCGTGACTGGGAGCACCACCTGTCCCATTAGCATCATCGAGGGGCCAGGAATTATCCCATAAAACAGATGGATTATGGGTTTGATTTTTGAACGAGGGATTTGCATCTCGTCATATGCCTTGACCAGTAAAAGGTCCAATGAACTGCCTCCATCGATCAAGACCCTTTCGACTCTCACGTTACTGATTATTGGGGTAATGACCAGAGGTAATTTCAATGGTCGAGTAAGCCCAACGGGACAATCAGAGCGATCGAAACGTCAAAGGTGTGTCCGACCAACAGGGGTATTGAGGTTCGCCAAGGGGAGCTTCCGCTTGGTTAACTTTTCGATGAAATGCTTTAGACTGTCGTTTAGAAACAAAAGAGGAGGAACCTCCAAAAATGACATTAACATAATTATGAGGTACCTGGTAGGACATTTCTTCGTCCCCGTCGGCGTCTCTAAGCCTGCAAGTTTGCTCTTTCGATGGCAAAGTTGGCATCGCCCCAATTTCTTGGTAGAAGTCATCTAGTTGCTTCAACCAGCTCCGGCAATTTTTGAGGTCGTGTCCCGAAGAGTTGTGGATCGGACACCACTTCTTGCCTTCCTGCGAGTTAGTTGGTTTTTCTGGCTGGTCGGAATTGCGACCACCAGAGGCAGTTTTATTTTTAAACGAAAACTTATTACCTTTCGCCGGCGGCGGCTTTTCTGTGACTGCGACCTCCTGGTACTGTCTGATTCGATTCTTTTTGGTTTTCTTTGACTTCCCGCTCGACGAAGACTCCAGCTTCTTGCTTGCATCCTCTTTTTTCACATCCTTGAGACCTGGTTGGGGCGGTAAATTTTCTTTATCGACCATCCTATTTCATTCAACGGCCTCAGCCGCGTCTGAATAGCGATCAGCCATATCAAAGAGATCGGCGACTGATCGAGGGGGGTTCATAAGTAAATCTTCCGTAAATCTCCAATATCAAACAGCGTGCTTAAACACCATGATAACAGAGTTATCGGATATGTTTGGGATGGTATTTCTCACCCCGACAAACCTTTTGACAAACTGTCGGAGAGTCTCTGTAGAGGTTTGTCATAGACGATGAAGATCGTCTTCTTTCCTGGGTTTTTGATAACAATTCTGGAAATTATTGAGGATAGCATTGCACAATATTTCCCAGTTATATATCGAACCATCGGGCTGATTGAATAGTCAGGTCCTTACCGGTCCCTCAAGAACCATCGGCAAATAGTTGGCCATGACGCGATCATCCCCACTTGCCGCTTGGATAGCGGTAATGTAAATTTGAAGGAACTCCGACGGATTCTGGGTCCCATCAAACCTCTCAATAGCCCCTGGCTTGAACTTATCCGGCCAGATGACCGCACGGAGGCCTGGCGAAAAAGCCTTGTAACCTACATAAGGACTGTGGAGAGTTTCGCGGTTTCCAGCATATCCACGAGCGATTTCACACGATGGGGATGCGCCACGTGGTCCCAGACGAGAATGCACAGGAATTCGATCTTGATCACGAGAACTTCCTACGCGCTTGGATTTGTCATGTCGAAGTGATCCGGATGGTAATCGATTACACCTACCATGACTAGAGTAAGAATACTCCCTTTCATGAGAATGTACCGTAGACCGGGAGGAAGCTGTAGGGGTTGCATCAGATGCAACCTCATCCAGTTTCTCCGCCAGGATCCTAGCAAAAGCTAGTTTGTCTGCGTCAGTGAGGGTAGGAGGAAAATTACACAAGACCTCCGCAATAGATCAAAGTTGGCCATGCGTACTCCTCTTTGGTGCGCTAGGTGTAATCGTTTCTTCACCCACCGGTAAATGCTCCAGTGGTAAAGAAGACGTCTGGTTGTGCCTGCGACCACGTGGGTGACGGGAGGAACTAGGGGCGGCATCATAACGAGCCTGTGCATTTTGCAGAGCCTCTAGGGCTGTCCTACGGAGTTCGTTATCTCGTCGCTCGCGGTCTTGATCCTCCTTATGCTTGCGTTCTTGTTTCTCCTTTTGTCTGCGCTCCTGTTCTTCCCTAGCAATCCGCTGATCGGAATTTTCTTCCGACAAGGCAACGAATTCTCTGGGGAGCGAAGCTATAGAAGGAGTGAACATCTCTGTTTGCTCCGAGTCGGATTCGAAATCAAAGAGAGAGTGGAGGTTGTCAGGATCAAACCTCCTTGGACTGAGCTCCTGGTCGCTGCCATCCTGGTCCCTGACGGGAACACATGGCGACCGAGACTCGATTTTGCATATGGTGGAACTGACATCAAGTTTCGGACCTGTCCCTTCCATCCCCTGGTCGATGGACATGACCCGGGTAGGAGAAGATGTGTCCTCTTGACGTCCCTTCAGAATGTCTTCACAATTGACCTCTTCCATTGGAATGGGGTCGCTAGGCGAAGGCATTTGTATATGGGCATAATCGTCGAGATCGAAGTCGTTCTCGGAATCATATGCTCCAGACATTGCTCACCAAACCTCTGGATGAAGGGAAAGCACCTTGAGAAAGGCTCCACAGTGGGCGCCAGCTGTTGACGATTTGGACTCGGGGTCCTTAGTCGATCTTATGCAAATTTATGAGTTGCGGGACCTTTCAGGGCGCTCCTCCTGGAAGGTAGGACGAATCAAGTCTGTAGAGGCACAAAAGATTTTATACAGATTCGGACCCTTGATGGTGGGAGTAATAGCCCTACGTCCTGTTATGATTTCACTATATGTAATAAGATGTTTTACAAGAGGGAAGAAGAGATGATCACAGGCGATAATCTCTTCAATGTTAGTGTCTACCTAACTATATCTAAGTCTTCAGGTTTGTTGAACGCCTGATAGTGCTTGTATGCTTAACTGAATTATTCACCATCCTTAGAACGTGCATTGACTACCTTTTTATACTAGACAAAAGGGTGCCAATGCGAAACGGCCTTGGACAGTTGTTAAGATGCAATTTTGTTAATCGCACTTAACTTTCATGCAGGCTTAACACGTGCAATCAAGGGATAACTGCACATGTTAACCTCCTGGCAGTTGTCTTCATACGTGGAAATATCTTCGTGATTCTTGGGATATGCCCATTCAAAGAGTTAGGCCTTTCTGAATTGTTCTGGTCGTAGATAATCAACGACCCTCTGACCGCGTACTATCCGCAATTTCCTGATCGCACACTGTCTGCGACCTCATGATCGCGTAGGGGCTGCGATCATGCAATATCTATGTGTCCGCGCCCTTTAGGTCGTCTGAGACCATAGCGACGGATTTATAGACACACGTCTAATCTGATTCTGTCTTAAACCAGACATGTATTACTTTGAACTAGCTCAGGTGATAATCCTCATCAGTGAGGTTGAACAAAACTTGTTGAAAGCTCAACTCAAGTAAAAGGCGCAACATGATCGGCATTGAGTTGATATCAATTCCATGAAGGTGATATGGTCTAGCTACATTTGAGTAAGGAGAGACTTAAAGGGGAGGGGAAAAAGCTCAAACCAATCCGTTATGTTTCTTTTCGGATTTTGCGGAGAATTGGTACCAATGCTTGTCAACTTGAGTTACCTCCATATATGGATATTTACTCAGTTGTCAATATTAAGCGCCTCAAACTCTTCAAGCCTTCGATGCTGGATGATGAGCCTGATATCATAGTTCCGTCTATGGAAGACTTGATCTATCAATGAGAGGTACCTCTATCTGACGACGTGATCTTGGAGAAGAAGGCGATGACCACCCACAGCGGAACAAGAGAGTTTTTTCGAATTAGACAGAAAGATCAGCGAGCACGTGCGGCAAAGTGGTACACGCGGGAAGATGGTCAATCCCAAATTCCACATCTCCAATTTTAATCAAGTGGTCGCCAATAGAAGTTGTCTCCTTCTCAACAGGGGAGTCATGATCTGGGAGGATCTTTGGGTCCTTCAGGTCGAATACTTCAAGTCGAGTAGGTAAAGGATTCGATCTCTTTGTCTAGCTAAGTCTAATACGATTAGGTTTAGTCAAGTCTGAGTCTGATATGATCTCAATCGATCCGACTATAAATACTTTGTAATAGGATCGAGTCTAGATCATCTAACACATAGGAATAGACCTTATAGTTCATAGATCAATGTAGATAAGTGCGTCCTAACGTTCGATGTGTACAAGATCCCTCTTTTCAATAAAGAGTTGTACTATCTTTTGAACTGTGTTTTGATCACTTGGGTTTCGATAATTCCGAGTAAGATCCCTTATTCCGCATATTTAGCATCTGGTCAAATATAGTCGGAACCTATCTATATCTCAATCAAATCATTCAGGAGGCCTTCTCGGTCTCAAATGACCAGAGCCATCCGGTTGCCAGGGCCCACATGTCATCGACTTAGCAGACAATTTTGCCCTTACCTTTTTCAGTTGGTAAGGGGCTTTGTGGTCTTTTTGCAGGGTTTGGATGGCTATAAATAGCTCCCCATGTTCATTAAGGAAGGAAGAAAAACTAGAAGACACACACACATCCACATAAACTTGCTTTCAAGCATTGCTTCTAGGGTCACCGGCACTTCGTTTCGGACTTGGATCTCTACTAGGTTAGTCGCTACCAACGTCCCAAAGGACGATGCTTGTAATTCTCCTTGTAATCATTTGCTCATTCAAGAAAATGATCAAATAGGTGTGCCTTGGATCAACCCTCCTCTCAGGGTCTGATCCTGATTGGCTCTTAGTCAAGGGCGCATCGACAGGAGTAGAAACCCCCTTAGGTCTTGAACATGTATAAAATAACAGACTTCACTCTCTTTTGGTCTCGAGCGATCCATCCAACAATCACTTTGGACCTTATCCTGTTTCATCAACTTTCATGATTTTTGGCGTCATGTGGTGACTCGCTTGAAGCAACCTAGGTCACCTTTTTCCACGGGAACACCTAAGAAGGAAAACTCCGACATATGTGAATCTACTAAAATCATCAATGAAACAACATAGTACTTGTATCCATTAATAGATTGAGGTGCAGGACAACAAACATCTGTAAAAACAAATTCTAGAGGAGACAAAGAAGTATGACTAGAGTTTGAATAAGGTAATTGATGACTTTTTTGCCTGTTTACATGCATCACAGATCAAAAATCCTTATTTTTAGAAAAGAGAAGATTATTCTGATGTAAAACAGTTTGAACAATTGCATTGGAAGGAAGACCAAGTCTTCTAGGCCACTGGTCTTGGTTTATTTTCTCACTTAGCAAAGTGTCTTTGAAGAGGCTATGGTGATGGGATTTATAGGATATAGGCCACCTTCACATTTTCCTTGGAGTAGTTTTTCTTCGTAGCCCAATCCTTAACAAAAAAAAATGATTTGGGTGAAATTCAAGAAAACGTTGTTGTCTTTAGAAAGTCTATGGAGAGAAACAACATTTCTAGCAGAACATTAAGTATTAAAGGGTTTATGGATATATTAATTCTAGAGTGACCAACAGGGGAAATTGACAAACCTGCTCCATTGCCGACTTGAACTTGATCTGAATCAATATATTTTTCCTTGATTGCAAATCTATCCAGATCACTGGTAATGTGGTTAGTTGCTGCAGTATTTGTATACCAGTTAAGATCAACATGGTACAAGGGAGTGGTAGCAAGTGCAACAAAATGACTTTCTTCGGATTGGTAAGAATGATCAAAGGGATGGTAGAACTTGAGGGCAGTGTGCCCAACTTTTCCACACACTTGACAATGAGATCCCATTATTGCATTTTGAAAATTGGATTTCCCTCCATGGGAAGGAGGAACATAATTATAGTTATCTCCTTAGTAATTGCCTCCTCTGCTAGTATTTGGTTTGCCACGTCCACGTCCTCTACCTCTTTGGTTGGAAACTTGTCAGTTGTTGTTGGGCGCTGTGAAATTAACTGTCAGCCCTGTTGTATCGACCTAAAACATAGAATTGTGGTGTTCCAAAAGCTGTTCAAATCTCAGGAGATGGGCATATAGATCATCAAGAGTGATGTGGTCTATCCTGGTGGTAATGGTCGTGACAAGAGAATCATATTTAGATCCAAGACCAGATCCAAGACCTGCAAGTATTTAAGAGATGATTTCCTTCTCATGTAGGGGTTGGCCAAGTGCAGGTAGTGTGTCTGCAAGATTCTTGACTTCATGAAAAGTAGTCGGCGGCTGAGAGATTCTTCTTATGCTGGTTAGACAGTTGAAAACGAATCAGCATCAGTCGGGCTCCGGAACGTGATGCAAACATGCGCTCCCAAACTAACCATACCTCATGAGAGGTCGAGAGGAACATGATATGAGGATGACATCTTCTGAGAGAGATGACAATATTGCATTGAGAACCAATGGATCCTTCTGGAACCAATTCTGAAAAGCTGGATTAGGCACTTGCATCGCTCTGGTTGAGGTGGCTTTCGTAATGATTTTTAAAGGGCATATAAGTGTCCCATGCACATATCCAAAGGAAATGTTGGCTTCTCAGATAGGGCATGAGCTGGACTTTCCACAGCAAATAATTCTCTCTTGAGCTTAACATTTATGAGGTGATGAAAAGATGGTGTTGGGAGTAAGGCTGAGGAGGAAGAAGAGAATGCTGCAGCAACAGTGGAGGAGGAGTTTAAGCTGAACATGGACATGTTGATTTTTTGTCAAGATGGCTTTGATACCATGAAAATATATGTATTTGCCGCACAATTTCCCTGTGAACTACAGCTTTATTTATATTATCATATTGTTACAACCAACCATAATTATAGCACAAGCAGTTAGCCATCTCATAGTTGAGAGTAAAATAAGACTATAGGGTTAAACCACTTTCTAAACTGACTCCCAACGATGTGCTAGATTGCACAAATTTACAAGAATTGGTCAACAATATAATACTTCTAACAGAGCCAAGCCGCAATTGCACCACAACCCGAAGAACAAGAAGCAACACCAAAGCCAAGCTCCAATAGCATATTTGACGTTTTCCCAAACTCTTAACGTTAACAATGAACCTGACTAACCCACTGCCAACGGGGACACTGCTAGCGTTCTAGCTCCTGGCGCCCGTCTTCACCAACCACGACTCCTAGGACGCCACCATGGCGCTGCTGACATGCGGCCTACTCACCGTGCTCGTGTTCTCGTGCCTACTTACCTCCTGCACTGACTCTCTCAATGGCCCCGACGCCCACATCTATTATAGTGTCACCATGCCGCGCGGCCTCTGGCTCCTCGACTACCCGCTGAACCCAGGACCAACGCCGCTAGGCCCTCGCAAGTCTGCCACACACCTCGTGCTGTAATTGCATTTTGCCTCACCTCATGCTTGCCCGTAGGTGTTTGAGGAAATGCTCATACCAGCAAACATGAAAAATGGTATTTGTGTGAAAACTTGGGATTTTCAAAAAAGCAACACGATCATTTTGAGATGAGTCAAACCATTTAACCTTGTCAAAGTCAAAGTGATATTTTCAGAAGCTTTTTTATTTTTTAGTGACAACTAATTACTTGATTTTCAGTGATATTTTTTAAAATTGCATTTTCTCCAATGACATAACAAAAATCTCCCTAAAAATAGATGTTATTTTATATGTGCAAACTTTTATTAACTTTGAACACTAAGTATAACATTATCAAGATTGGCCATATGAAAAGCATATTACTAGATTCTAGTCAAAATCACTTCTATAATATTATAACTTTTATAATTTGCATTAAGATAATGGTAAAGATTAATGATTAAATTTGAATGAGACGTGAAAAAATCAAAAGCATCATCCTTTACGGAGTAATACATACATAGACCTTGCTTGCTTTGTTGTACAAGTTTGTAGACTTGTCCAAAGGATCTGGAGACTAGCATTGCACGTTTAACAGCAATTAACATAACACTATTCTTAAACAGAAAAAAGAAAAAAACCAAGAATTGATCGAGGCTATACATAACAAATTGAGCTCAGATGGTGGAAGTAGAAAGGAAATGACGATTGCTAACATCTACACTATCAGACAATTCTTCCAATTTTAGTTACCAATGGATGCCTAAGTGCTGTTTTTAACATGCAGTCTGCAGACAATTGAATGCAGAAGAAAACACAGTTACACTTTCACTTTCTTGGTGTAAGCTTTGTCAACTTTGTCACCTTCAACCTTCATCTTCTTGATGGAATCCAGAAGTGACGAAGACTGCTCCTTGGTTGATTTTGCAAAGGGGTTAATTGGTCGCTGCGACTCTGCTCGATTGCCTTCTTCACTGTTCTTGCTTCTTGAGATCACCTGATCACCGGCTCCTTTCGGATTTGGTTCACCAGCACTTGCACCAGACGGGGTAAGGACAGGTGAAACCTTTACAGTGGCTGCCTTTCCGTCTTTTAATTGTTCTGCTTCCGCCTTCTTTGTTTCAGCCACGCTACTTCTCTGTGCTATAGGCTTTGGCAAAGGCTCTTTGACATGTTCAGTCGGACGAGCAGTTTTGATCGGTGTTGCATAGTTTCTGCTGGTAGCACTGGAGTAGGCACCTATTGTTGTTGTATCATTTAACATTCTCTCCTGCAAGAAGTTAACAAGGAACATATACATGTGATTGAATGATGAAGCCAGAGCAGTTATATTCAAGTCAGTCAAATTTGGTATTGGTTTCACCTCAAGTATGGAACTGAATTTCTCTTGCAATATCGGAAGTTTCAAGCGTGTGACAAGTGTTAATGCACCCCTCATGGACTTCTCCAGTGTCAGTAACTTTGCGAGCTCAGTAGCTCTAACAAGCTTATCACCTTTGGAAAACAAGAATATAAGCAATAAATCAATAGAATGCACAACTCAGCAGTTATTTAATGATCTTCCATTAGTTCGAGCCTCATACCATTGCAGCAACTGGAGATGAGCCTCAAGATGCACCGGTCAATTGCAGCCTCCATGTTGAAAGCTTCATCATCAAGTGCCGTTGTGTCAAGACCCAAAGCAGCCATTTTTTCTAATTTCTTTTGGATCTGACATTAACACACAGGTTAAGCAACAAAGAGCAAAGACAGCATTGAAAAACTATAAAGGAACAGGATGAACCTGTGAGAGATGCAGTTTCCTAATCATGAACTCCTTTTCCAAGCTATCAGCCCCAAGATCAGAGGATGCAAGAGGAAATGAGAGCTCCAGTATTGTTAGGACAGGCTTGGGCATCACCTAAAGTAAAGAGAAAATTCTGAAGTACTGGGGAATAGTTACTTCCATTCAAATTGGTAAAAGAATATATATTACTTTATTATAGATCTTTAGATCTCTCAAGGAAGAACATGTAGCAAGAAGCAGCAAGCTTCTTTTCAGCAGTTTAACAGAAGAACCCAAAATATCATTTACTTAATAAAAGATTCACTGCAAATGCGTACAAACAGTGGTGGACGGCCCAGCAGTCAGAAACTACCCGTACACATTTCATACACAAACTATTCCATGGATTCGTAGTAACTGTTGTGCTAAAGCTTGTACTATGATTTAACTAAACAAGACAGAACCAAAACAACTGTTTGCCACTTTCTTCAGCAAACCAACAAAAATTTTTGTATATTCCACCATGCATCACACCAAGAAAACAAGCACATCTATCACATTTTTCTTGGAATGAATGTGCTAAAAAAATTTAACAGGAAAACATGCCCTAAGAGAAGCAAAGCATACCTGTGGACAAGACTCAGGGGACTTGCATACAATGCAGAATAGATTATTAGCATCCAAACCCACTACCCAGTGGTTTTCGTCTTCAGATTTTCTTGCCTTGGTAGAACTGCAGTAAGGTAAATTGTTCAGGTGGCCGTCAATAGTAACACAAATGTTTGACCAGTAAGACAGATTTGGTACCTAAACACTGGAAGCCAACTTCCACCAAATTGACTAGAAAAGACCCTTAATGTACCCTGCAATTGACATTTCACAGTTTACAACATTCTTGACACAATCAAAGCTATGTAGTGAAATAAGTCATTATTGGTGCATACTTTGGAGTCGTATGAACTTAGCTGGCCATTCTCACTGAAGCCAAACCAAGATAATTGAGAGGATGGGGTTAATACAAGGTGACCAGTCATTGATTGTGCCCCCTCAGATATGTTGAATACTCTAACATCCAGTACCTGTCAGTCATGTATAAAAATATATTGTAGCTCTTTTTTTATTTAGAAAATTGTATTGTCAACTCACCAGCCAATTCTCAGATAAGATTATTAATGCAAAACCAACAGCAAAAGGAAAGAGCAATGCTATTAAAAGCCATACAAAATTTTTTAGTTAGCATATAGATCACCATATAGAGCAACAAGGTGAATGAAGTTGTTGATGACAAACCTGATCTCCTGAGGGGAGACAGTCGGAAGCATGGGTCACAATTGCTAGCTGATCTCCATGGCCTACTGCAGTGACCACTGGACCATTGACTGAGAGGATATGCATCTACAGAATAAGAAATTTGTCAAGTTAGACTTTGTCAAATGCTGACTACTACTCACCAGAAAAGGCAGACAAGTAATTAAATTAACTGGATCCTTTCTGCTTCGCTAGTGACAAGAGCAATAAAACAAACCAGTGATTCAACAGCTTTCATTGACAATCCAAAAAACTTGCATGAAGATCATTAGCTATAATGAGTAACCGTTTATTTTTTTGAAAATCTAGCTGTGATGACTAAACCCCATATTGGTAAGATTCAAGGGGGTACGTATAGCATCCTGCAGCATATTTCCTAGCATTATTCAATTATATGCAACATCGTAGCTGGAAGTTTGAATAACTTTAGTTCCAAAGTGTGTAAAAGAACAAAATTCGCAAAAAGCGCAAGATCATAAAAGCTTATAAAATAACTACACAACACCAGTTAGTGAAGCATTAAGCAATCCGAGAAGTACAATCTATGTAAAAAATGCATCAGAAGGGATCATCTACAGTTTGCATTGTATTAAAATCTGTAACTGATTTCTGAAATACTACAATAGTAAAATACATAAAAACCAGTGCTCTTCTCGGAACAAGCCATGCCACAATCCAACAAGGTTGATATGTTCACTTGCATGATATCAATGATAAAGTTAATGTTTTTATGTTCACTCGATGTTATATCAATGATAAAAGTTTCCTAAACCAATTACAATTTTTTTGTCTTGGAAAAATGTGAATCCTTCGCATTTTGCCCAAGTGTTTCTTGAATATAAAAGGTTTCAAGTAAAATATTAATTCCAGAATCTGTGTATCTGTGAGACTTTATTAGTTCCGAATGTCCAAAAATAAGGCAAGCACATCACAACAATATTTCAACTCTCTTTGTACATTGAAATAAGCATGCTTACTTCATCCACATGTTTGTAGTGCAGTAACACCTCCACACAATATTAATTTTTTTTACTGACAAAATATTTGAAAGTTTAGACACAGCCTCTGTAAGATTATTTACTTTGGTATAATTCAGATATACTTATAGCATGAAGAAGAATGATGTGCGCTAAAATTTCCAAGCTATTGTTTATTTAATTCTGCACTTAACAATTGGTAAATCAGCAGCCAGAAACTGTTAGAGTGAAAACTGCAATTTACAGTATATTTACCACTACTGAAGATAATATCCTAAAACATTGAAATACTGAAAGGCAATTCTGAACGTGCAACCCTTCGGGAACAATGCATGCATATAATATATTTTCCTGTTGCTAATAATTTAAGATCCAGTCATTAGTCATCCAGGGTTCCTTTGACAGCATAGTCAATTTTTTTTGGATGAACAAATTTTAGTCCTAGGAAGCTTTTTAGAGTCTGGAAACCAATACATAGGCAGTTTACCAGCAAAGGAATTTCTCTATGTCCTTGGCACTCATAAGATACATGAATATTAAAAGAACATGAACTTCAAAATACAAAACTTAAGGAGAATAGAAAACCTGCAAGCCTCCCTCTGTGAAGATGCGCAGGAAATTCAAACTGGTCACTGCAGCAACCCATCCTGTACCAAGTGCTACAGCCTTCACTTCTTCTCCCTCAAACCTCATTGACCACTAAGTTTGAACAAATACAAACTTGTTTGAGTAATCGGTGAGTGGGTGCAAACTTGCAGCGATTTCCTGAATTTGCTGTAATGGTACACTACATGCAAGAGAACCTACCTCGCTGTTATTGGCCCAGCTACTGAAAGGTCGATACATAAGAGTGCTCATATTCTTGTCACCCTTGCACCGATTTGCAAAGACACTTCCTGATTCATTTAGTGCGGCCATTGTGAAACCAAAATAGTCAGTCATGGAAGGAACTCTAGGGCCTCTTCCTGTGTCATGGAAGTCAACCTGGAAAACAGGTATACAAATGTTGCATCTTTTCTGAGCTAAATTTTTTTTTATTCAATTATAGCACAAGTTGCACTGAACTATGGGCCTTCATTGGCCAAAGAAACAACAGATGACCTAAGATCTTCTCACCTCGACATGTGAATATCCCTCGTTTTCTATAGTAGTGACAACCCCAAGCATGTTGTAGGCAAGGAAGTTGCGCTTGCCAGGCTGAGGAGGCGTTGACCCTGGCTGGAAAGCGGCTTGCATTATTGTTGTCACCAATCGCCCTGAAGTTGCAGAATCTCCTCTCCCCTTCCCACTGCTCTCCTTGTGATCTTTCTTCTCTTTCATTCTCTTGCATGACTCTATCTGATGTACCAAGTCCCCTTCGCTATTTCCATTGGAGCGGTCATCAAAGTCAGACTTCCTCCTAAGTCTCTTGTGGCCAACAGGCACCGACTCACCAAGATTTTCATCAACATCATCTTCTAATCCACCAGAGGTACTTGGCTTCACTTCATCATCCTCGTCATCAAACAAAGGAACTTTACTCAAGTTAAGGTCAGGTGCACCCTCGGTAGGCGACTTCAAGGTCAAAGGGACGACTGATTCCCAAATGCCGAATCGACCCATGACATCAATCAGCACTAGCGCATTTCCCTCGGGTTTCCAAGCCAAAGTACATATCCTCTCATCAAACTTCTGCCTCTCAATGTCCTGCCTTGTCTTCACATCCCAGATCAGGACCTGGTTATCAAGGCCGGTAGTGGCCAAGTACCTTCCGTTTGGCGACCAGCAAAGGCCGCACACAGACTGCTCATGGTCACCTTTCAGCGCAAACACCTCCTCACCGGTGTCCCTGTCATACATGACCACATCATTTCGCAGCCCAGGAACAGCAAGGGTCTGTCCGTCGGGACTCCAACACAGGACATTCTTGACTGAGTGATCTGAGCCAAAGGTTGGTGCCACACGCTTCAAGGTATGAGCTTCACTGCCCAGGCAAAGATCCCAATAGATGACCGTGCCGAAGTTGTCGACTGATGCCAAGTAATCGTTCTTGGGGTCGAAGGCCAGCCCAGTCACCGAGCCTTTGTGGCCCTTGAGCACCTTTGAGATCGTGTTGTCGATTGTTGCGATCAGCTTGATGCCGTCATCGTCGCCGGCCGCAGCCAATAAGCTCCCTTTTCTGTTGAAGGCGAGGGACCGGATCGGCAGAGTGAACCGCGCAACATTGCTCTGGAACTCCCCTCCTTCAAACAAAGCAAAAGCGACTCAAAAATCTTGCGCTAAAAAGGACTCTCAAATTAGATACCACACCTTGCAAAGATTAGATCAAGAACCTGGAAATGAGTAGAATTTGACGGAGTGGTCAATGGAGGCGGAAGCCAGAGAGCCGGCAGAGCCCGGGGAGATGGCGAGCGCCGTGACCCCGTCCTTATGATGGCGGAGCGTGGCCGCCACCGCGGAGCCAGATGCACGGCCGCTGCCACCTGTGCCGACCGCGGCGGCGTCATGTATCAAGATGGCGGTGTCGGCGGCGGACGCGGTGACGACGCGCAGCCCGCCAGGGCCCCACACGACTGAGCAGAAGGACCGCGAGCCGGCACCGGTACCGGCGCCAGCGCCCTTGTGCGCATCGCGGAGCTTCACCGACCGGCCTTTCATGGCGTTCTTGGTTTTTCCTTGGGCTTTGTGAGATCTGAGGTGGGAATGGTTTTTCTTTTGGGGTTTGGTATTTGTGGCATCCCAAAATTGTGTGTGTGTGTGTGTGTGTGTGTGTGTGTGTGTGTGTGTTGTGGGGGCTTGGCGCGGGAAAAGTAGTTTTGGGCGGGAACCTGGTTTTGGCGGGACAGTATTATTACTCGCCGGAAACATTTCCATCTTTACTATACCATATTCTTAAGCCCGCTTGCCATTTTGAGGATTTTACTAAATTTTTTTTGGGAAATTACAAAAGTGCCATATATTTTTCATTAGTTTCATAAAACCCTGATTTAAAAAAAAGTTTTTATTTTTTTAATATATTAATCTACGATCAATAAATGACCGTCAAATTTACGAAACAGAAACAATAAAAATATAGGGATGATAAGAGGGACAAAAAATTTTTATACAGGTTTAAACTTTCAAAGATGAGTAATAATTCTACGTTCTCTGTTATTGTATTCAATATTTTTTTCATCTTTTCTACATTTACAAAAAATGTGGTATTTATAGACATAGAAGTTGTCTAGATTGAGGCAGTTATTGTCAATTAACTAAAATATTTGCGGTTGTCCTGACTGTTTTTGGAGATTGTACTTCAAACTATCTGATACGAAAACGACGTGGTTTAACCAAACAGGCCTTCGACTAGGACTAGTGGATTCTTGACCAGTTTTAAAGACTTTTGGTCGAGGTCGAAAAGGTCTTGCACACTTGGTCGCGACCTGCTGGTTGTGGTTGCCCACAGGATGTTGTGGACGTTTCTTCGACCATGTTGTGGTCGAGCAGATTTGACCAGGATGGACCATATTCTTTTGATGACTTTATTAATTCCGAATGATTTAAGCATGGTCAGCTAGTCCCCTAATCTCAATTGAATAGATCGTTTTTTGAGATGTTTGATGACTTTATTAATTCCGAATGATTTAAGCATGGTCAGCTAGTCCCCTAATCTCAATTGAATAGATCGTTTTTTGAGATGTTATGCCATTTAATTTCCTTTATTAATGGGCCGAGAATTTAAAAAATCTGTCTATTAGGTTTGAGAATATTGATAATCTCAAGAAACTCATGGAAAAATATGTTTGAAATTTTTTCACTGTAATGATGAGGGTGCGGAAAACGAAGCGGTGCGTATCTTGGTGGATTTGCCTCGATTCTTGATTTCGGACCACCTTAAAATGCTTATGCGTCAGTTTGTCTTCACACTCTCATTAGCTATTTTCTAAACTTCCTTTGAACTTTCTTCCAAAGAGAAAAAGTGCTCCTTCTCTTGTAAGAAAACTTCTGTTTCAAATCAATGGTGGGGTGGAGCGCTTCGACCTGCACTGTGGCCCTTCTGCAGGAATTAGAGATGAGGGTCGCCTAGACCTGATGATGATTCTCAGCCGCCGCCTGTCAGCGAAAAATGAGCGAGCCCCTACCCCCATCAATGGGGAAGTGGTGCCCTTCACTCATTTCCTGGAGTACGGGTTCCACTGGCCAACCGAGAACTTCCTTGCGGTAGTGATGGAGTTCTATGAGGTGGAACTAATCAACCTCACCCCTAATTCCTTGTCATCATGAGTGTTTTCGTCCATCTCTGCGAAGCATATATGGAGGTCGAGCCATCGGTGGAGGTTTTCTCCTGCTTTTACATGCTCTACTACTCCAAGGGCGTTGGGCCCTAGGCTACATGTATTTCCACCTCCAGGAAAGCAGGAAATAAGAGTATCTGGTTGTGCCGTTGAAGGAATGGCAGGCAGGCTAGAAGACGAAGTGGTTCTACACCCTCATTCCCAGCGGAGATCTTTTGTTCTACGCCAACAACCGTGTGAAGAAGGTCGAGAGCTGGGACGTGGGCCCAGTTCTAAAAAAAGAACACCTTTGACAAGTGGCCGTGATCAAGTTCCTGAGGAGATAGGGATTGACGGGTTGCTTCGTGGCGGTGGATTTCGTTCGCAACTATATTAGCCCCCTACGAGCCCGTGACCACCTGGCTTGGATTTACATCAGGGACAACGACTCAACCACGACCATCAAAGTAAGTGCCGTTTTACTTAGTTCCTCATTGAATCAACTAGTTGGTCAAAATACCTGACCATGATTTTTGTTTTGTAGATTTGAGTCTTTTCGTGCTTGAATTGCACGTGAAGTTCATGATGGGCTCGTACAAGAAAGAAGTGGAGGGCACCTCCAAAAGCGTTTTAATTACCTACCCTACTTGACGCCTCCTCCTAGGAGAGGGAAGCAAGAAGGAAGGTAAAAACTCTTCTTTTTCGACCACTTTCCTTTCTTTCTTGTAGATGCTTTAGGTATCTATGTATCTGATTTTTTCTGCAAACAGTCATTCTTGGATTTTGAGCCCTTCTTCTCAGGGGTTGGCTTGAACGAAAAGGAGAGGTTGGATCCTCTCAGGAAACTTTGAACAAGAGAAGCCAAAGAAAGAAGAGCAAACCTGTCACACTTCGCGACCAAGAAAAAAGACGGCCGCGACTCCCAACTATCTCTGAAGGGAGGCCCTTTGATCTCCCGCAGTTTTTAGCCGCTAAAGCGCCTACACCATCAAGATATACACCTTAGGCGACCAGCCATAAGGTCCTCGATGCGCCACCGGTCGACCAAGAAGCTCCTACAGTTGTGAAGTTCTAGGGGAGCAACTTTGGCCTCTAGAAAATGGTCTTCTAGAGTCGCATCGGGGCCATGCCCTTCAATTTTAACATTCCGATTAAACTCCGATCGCTGTCAAGGTAAAAACGCTTTTTCCTTATTATTTTCTCTTGGCGTGGCCATTTGTGTTTAGGGAAATTTCATGGTTGGAGGCCAAGTAAGCCCATGGCAGAGGCTTCAACCAAAGAGGCTTCGACTGCCCCAAAGTCCACAGTGGAGGTTTTGGTCGAAAAGCCTTTGACCATCCCGGAGCCTATAAAGATCGTGTCGTCTCCTCATCCTTCAGATGCTGAAGTTGAGGCTGCAATGCGAGTCGTAGACCGTAGTGGCTCCGGCAAGGTGGTCACGGTCAAAGCGGGTCAACCGAACGCCGCAGCCCTCGAGTGCGACCAAGCCAGCCTTCCTCCCATCACCCTGCAGCCGGTTGCAATGGAGAAATAAGGTTCGTTCCCCTCTACCACTTATTCCTTCTCTAGGGGGAAGGTACAGAGGATGTGGAGGGAGCAGGCTATGGCTTTGGAGGCGATGCGTAGCGGCGAGGAGCTACAGAGAGCCTACTCCGACGGGGTGTCTAGCGTAATTGCCCTTGCCCTGAATGTTTTATCTTCAGAAGGTTTTTGTTACTAACTTGCAGTTGACTTCAATCCAGCATGGTATCATGAGAATGACCATATTTGACAAAATCATGCGCCTCTTGAATGAGACCAAGAGCGAATGAGATAGGGCAGTCGCTAAACTCCAGGAAGTGATGAGCTGGTGGGTTCTCAAGAGCTACCCTTTGATCTTTTTCCCTGATGCATATGCATTTCCCCTGACTTGTGTTTGTGTAGAGCCTCTGTCGAGGAGGTCAAAAAGCTCACAAAGGCTTTAAGCGACCACAATCTTAAGCCAAAGAGGCCACCAAGAAGGAATTGGCTGAGGAGAAAGTAGTTTCATCCTCACTTAAAGAGGAGGTCGATAAGCTGAGGTTTGCTCTCGCTGACAAAGAGCGGGCCTATAATGTAGTCGTGGTCGAAAAGGACAACTTCGCGAAGGTAGCCCAAGTCTTAGAGAGGGACCTTGACTCTCATTCTTAGGATCTTGAGAGAACCAAGAGCAACCTCAGGACCTGGGTCAGACGAAGTATCGACCAGTTCTCATGCATGAAGCTCTTGGAGGAGAACTTGATGGGTAAGCTTCTTGAGGAAAGCTTCATGGGTAAGAGTTTTGACAGTCTCATTACCATTAAAGTCTTTTGCTCTGGTCGTCTCACCCTTGCATTTTCCTTTTTTTAGAGGAGAGATCGGATGGGGAGAAACTCCTTAAGGATTGGGTGCTGGTGCAAGAGCACCTCGATAAGATGAAAGTAAACTTGGATAAGCTTAACGACCATCATAAAGATTCATTTTCACACGTTGGTGCGACCTTGAAGATCCTGGGGATGGCCACCGACCACGAGCTTAGGAAAGATTCTATTTGCTGTCATGGTGGGGTCATGGCCGAGCTCTTCTCTCTTCTAGTCGAGCAAGTGTCCACCTTGAAGGAGGAGCAACAAAGCTCTGTCACTGCAGCTATCAAGTCTGTGTGGCCTCGACAGTCCTTGCAAAATTGAAGGCCAAATATCTTGAACTTGACCTCTCCCCCGTCATGGAAGAACTCCAGTGCGACTCCTTGGACGAGTCTACTAGGTTGTTCGAGCAAGTTGGTCTACTGACCGAGAAGATCTTGGGTAGCTTGGAACTTGCATCCACTAAGGAGGGGATTGGTGAAGCAGATATCATGGTCGAGTCAGGAGCTCCTTCAGGCACTGTCGACTAGGGGAACGAAGAAGTTGCTGGAGACCAAGCCTCTCACCCTCCAAATGTATAATTCTTGTAAAGTCCTATAAAAATAGAAAACTTTGTAAGAACATCTTTTTGAAGAATATAAAAAGAAAAATTTTGAAAATCATCTTTTACTGATGTGTATGTTTGTTTCCTAGCCCTCGCGTGTTAAAGTAAATGTGTTAGTCACATTTGGTTTAACATAAAGGACTGAAGAAATTTTTGTTGCCTGTAAAGCAGACTTTTGTTCAGGCTAGTGTATAGCTTTTCGAATCAAAAGTGAGAATGTTAAGGCATAGTCGACCATAGGAAGTTCCTTATGCGATTGTGCGTCGCAAAGGAAGGAAAAGACTTTGATTAGGTAACTTGCTTAGTATCCCAATTGATGAATTCGTATACACCAGAGAACTTGTCCGGTTGGGGCACTTCAAATGTTTTGTAGTATGAGAGTATGCAACATCAATAAAATGTTAAAGCAAACACTAAGTTCTAGAGAAACTTATCTTTATTGCTTTGAGTAAAATACTTTACACAGAGAACTTTCTCAATTGATCAGCGTTCAAGGAATTGGTCAGCACATGACCTTCTAAAAAAGCTATTCAGATCGAGCCAGGTCTTGTGGTCTTGACCACTTTATTGGGTCCTTCCCACTTAGAGGATAGCTTTGTTCAATTATAATTATCTTGTCCTTTTTGTAGGACTAAGTTGCTTGTTTGGAAAGTACGCTTTTTAACTCTTTTGTCGTCGTGCCTTCTTAGCGCTTGTTGGTAAGCAGCTGATCGCAAGAGAGTATGGTTTCTTTGTTCTTCAAGTAGATTGATTTCATCCTCTCGTCTTGAACTTTGTTCCTACTCGTTGTAAGCATTCATTCGTGCCGAGCCAATTTGCAGTTTTGATGGTAACATGGTTTTTGCACCATAGATCAAATAAAATGGTGTTCGACCACTTACTTGTCTTTTTGTAGTACGAATGGCCCATAGAACCGAGATTAATTCATTGACCCAAGCCCCGAATGATTTTGTAGTCGATCAAATACCCTCTTTTTGATGGCTTGGAATATTTGACCATTTGCTCGTTCGATCACCCTGTTGTTTTGAGGGCGAGCTATAGAGGCGAAGTGGATTTTTATGCCCATATCCTCATAGTATTGTTGAAAAATGTTGCTTATGAATTGTTTCTTGTTGTCTGCAATAAGACGATTTGGGATACCAAAACGTGTCACAGTATTTCTTGTGAGAATTTCTTGGCCACCTGAGCAATTATTGAGACCACGAGCTTAGTTTCGATCCACTTTGTGAATGTATCAATAGCAACGAATAGGAACATAAAATTTCTTGGGGCATGTGGAAGCTTGATCGCGCCCCTAGAGGTGGGGGCGTGATTTATGTAATAACCGCAAGTGAACGGTTGAACGTTGTGTACTTGAGGGTCGAATTCCACGAGGAATAGGTGTATTCGTCTTTTAGGTTAACGGATTACTGATTAAGTCTGAATGGTTTGAGGGGGTTGTTTGTCTACAACTAAATCTACTACTAAAGCTATCAATCTAGGGTTTAAAGCAGTAAAAGAGCAAGTATAAAAACTAGGGTTCTAGAAATGGGAAGGAAAACCTAGGGTTTCAGGAATTCCATAACCAGCAGGCGTAATTCTATCTAAGCTCTGACAATTGCAAGTTAGTTTTAATTGTTTTTCAAGACAAATTAAGTTTCCCGTATGGTCACTGGTACAACGATTAGAGGATTGCTTCTACGGTTAAGTTTGGCGAGAGCCTCTCTCCTGTTTAGGGTCCCTTGTCAAGGCGCAAAGTGTAGGATCAAGGATGCTGACTAGAGGGGGGTGAATAGGAGGCTTTAAAAACTTTAAGTAAAAACAAATTTTGCAGAGAGAAGAACCAAATTGCACTTCAATAAATTAAAAAGAAAAGATAGAGAGAACAAACGCAAGATTTTTCCCGAGGTCTCGGAGACACGTCCGGCCTCCCCTAATCCTCGTTGAAGTACTCAAGTGAATTGAGTCTTGCTTCAATATCCACGAAGGATATTTCTCACTAGTGGTTGCTCCTTATCCACTCCAGAAAGGTGACCACCAATGTCTTTTACAAACATGCCGAGCCTCTCCGACAATCTCCGAATGAGAGAGGTCAACGGCCACACCACCAAACTGTCTAGGTGAGGGCGTTCACCAAGAGTAATAAGCAGCAAGGTCTCTTCTCGACCTCCAACATTCACCGAGAAACTCTAAGTATGCAAGAATGATGTGAACAGAAAACTCGATGGATCTCAGAAACACTCGACTTGATCAACAAATCAAGATTTTGTGTAAAGAGCCAAAACTCAAGAGTGTATACGAATGTGAGGTTGCTAGTTGTGTAAAAAAATGCTTAAAGCCTCTATTTATAGCCTCAAAGATCAAAAGAACCGTTGGAGCTCAAGCTGAAAATCAGCAGCTCAAACTGACATCAGTTTGGGTCACGAACAGAAATAAGTAAAATCTGGAGAAAACTCAACTAGCCGTTTGAGGTCGTTTATGGAAACAAAATAGCACAAACTTACAGTCAGTTTGTCAAACTGACAGTCAGTTTCTACCCCAACGGCTGACAAAAATCACGGATAAAACTTTGCTGGTCGTATATGGAAACTGATACTCCAAACTGACAGTCAGTATGACAAACTGACAGTCAGTTCCGACCAGAACAACGACCAGTTAAACAGAAACTCAATTAAATCGGCTTGAGGTCGAAATGCAAACTGACAGTTAGTTTAGACAAACTGACAGTCAGTTTAGGTCAAAAAATTTTGGCTCAAAAAACAACCTCTCTGGACAACTGTCAGCTAACAAAACTGATATTCAAACTGACAGTCAGTATAGCACACTGACAGTCAGTATGGATAAAAATAGTTATAAATTTTAATCCAGAGGTCCGATTGAAGTGTTTAATAGCTCGTTTGAAAGATATTTTAAAGGGCTATCTTTTGTCAATAGAAGAAAAAGCCAGATCTAACTAGATCTTTCTATAAAGTGCAAAAACTCTTCTACTATAAAAAACTCAACTGAAAATCCAAATCTTTCAAAACCAAATCCAACCGAAATGAATGCAATGTAGTGACCTAGTAATTTCTCGGTTTATGTTGGAAATTTAGAGAGGACTTGCAACCCCTCTTTATAGTACGGTTAAAACTAAGAAATAAATTCCTAAATCGATCAGCCTCCAAACACCGAGATCGGTAAAAATAAAAACAGATTACCTCAGGTCTTATGTATCTTCATGTCTTGCGAGGGACTGCAGATGCTGAGAAGGCAGCCTGCCTAAGATCTCCTCCTGCTGGGCAAGCAACTGGAGCAGGATCTGATGGTGCTCTGCCTGGGTGCATAGAATCTGCTGCTCTGTTTGAATCACCTGATAGAGGGAGGTGGATCCAGTGCTCGTGTCTCCGGTAGGTGCCTGATCTGCTGCTGGTGCTAGAACAGACTCCTGAACTGGAGTCTCATCCTCTGACTCCCCCGCAGCATCATCATCAAATGTGGGAGAATCAGGGTCAGCAGCAGCTGTAGGTTGGGCGCCGAGGCGGTGATCAGCCTGACCCGGAGGGTAGAACTGCAAGGGATGATGGGGCTGCGGGAGCTCAGAATCTACGGCCCTGATGTGAAGAAGCACCGCCATGATGTACAGAGCGTATAGCAGCTGGCGACACAGAGAAAGAAGGACGTGCTGATCTCACTGATAATGAGATCAGCAATGTCGAAAGGCTCCTCCAGGAAGATCGATATCAAGACATGGAGGGCGAGATAGGTGACCCTGGCCATTTCTCCAGTCATGGGGACCAGAGTGAGACGAAGAATCCGTAGGGCCAGGTTAACATTGCGGCACAGGTCGGCGATGTGACGGAGCTGGAAGGGGCCGGAGTACAACATGGCCACCTCCCGATGCTCGAGATCTGGGAGAGTGTGAAGCTGGCGCCCAGAAGCGGGACGAACCAATCCAAGCGCGGCCTCTATCTGCTCCTTCGTGACAGTATAGATTGATGAGGATTGTTACGCGAGCTAGTTCGGAGCAAATGCACGTCCGGTTCAAGACAGATTCGAACCAGGCAAGTGTCCGTTGATATGATCTCAGATGGCCTGAGAAGCGCGGACACATGATTGCAGGCTTTGTGAGATCATGAGATCGCAAACAGTATGCGATCACAAGGTCGCAGGCTATGCGCGGTCAGGAGTCCGCAGACGATGCGCGGTCAGAAGGCTACAGACGATGCGCGGTCAGAGAGTCGGGGACTACTCTCAACCTGAGTAACCTGGGAATTGCTTAGCACTCTGTACGAGCATATCCCGAGGATCCCGAAGATTCTACCACGTATGAAGACAACTGCCAGGAGGTTAATATGTGCGGTTATCCCTTAATTGCACGTGTTAAGCCTGCATGGAAGTTAAGTGTGGTTATCAAAACTGCACCCGAGCAACTGTTCGAAGCCGTTGTGCATTGGCGCCCTTTCGACCAGTATAAAAGGGTGAGCGAATGCACAAGACAAGGGGGGTCAAGCCCAGATCCCAGCGATCCGACACGAGAAAACTTCAAGCTTTCATAGGCTAGATTAGTCGTATTTTAGACAATCGCATGGAAAAGATCTTCACCTGTGACGATCTTTTCCACAACTTTATAACCTTTTTTCCCATACATAGTGAAATCACAACAGGACGTAGGGCTATTACTCCCACCATCGAGGGCCTGAACCTGTATAAATCTCTCTGTGTTCCAACTGATATTACTCATCATCCCTTCCCGGAGGGACACCCTGAAAGGCCTCATAACTCACAAACTCTGCATAAGTTCGACTAAGGACCCTGAGTCTGAATCGTCGACAGCTGGCGCCCACCGTGGGGCCTTTCTCAAGGCGTTCTTATTTCTATCCGGAGGTTCGGTGAGCCATGTCTGGAGCACATGATTCCGAGAACGACTTTGATCTCGAGGATTATGCCCACATTCAGATGCCTTCACCTAGTGATCCTGTTTCAATGGAGGAAACCGGAGGCGAAGACGTCTCAGAGGTCGATTCGACCACTCAAGTCATGTCTATCGACCAGGAGACAACAGACACAGAACCAGAGCCCACTGTGGTTCTTACTGCACTAGGGGTTGAATCCGGTCCATCGCACGGCCCTGCTGAGGGTAAGGGCGATGTCGACCAGGAATTTAGCCCGGGGAGGTTTGATCTCGATAACCTCCACCGTCTCTTTGATTTCGAGTCCGACTAGGAACAAACAGAGATGTTTTCTCCATCAGCGACCTCGCTCCCTAGGCAATTCGCTGCTTTATCGGAAGAAACTCGCGATCAGCGGGCTGCTAGGGAAGAACAGGAACGCAAACAAAAGGAGGATCAAGATCGTGAGCAACAAGATAACGAACTTCGTAGAACAACCCTAGAGGCTCTTCAAAATGCGCAAGCTCGTTACGACGCTGCTCTGAGTTCCTCCCATCGACCGCATGGTGGCAGATGTGACCAGACACCATCTTTACCCCCGGAACGTTTACTAGCAGACGAAGAGATGGTGACACCTGGCACACCCAGGAGGAGCATGCATGGCCGGCTGTGATCCATCGCAGAGGTCCTGCATAATTTTCCTCCTATGGTCACAGATGCGAGGAAACCAGCTTTCGCCAGAATCCTGGCGGAGAGGTTGGACGAGGTCTCATCCAAGGCGACCCCAATAGCCTCTTCCCGGTCAGCGACACATTCCCATGACCGAGAATACTCTAACTCTAGTTCTGGTAGACGGAATCGTCCACCACCAGTGCCATCTCGGCATGACAAAACCAGACGGGCGGGAAATTCTCGCGATCAGGAACAAATACCTGTCCACTCTCTCCTGGGACCACGCGTGGCCTCTCCGTCACATGAGGTCGCCCGAGATCAGGTCGAGAGTCGTAGGTCTATTCATGGTCCTTATGTCGGTTGTAAAGCTTTCTCTCCCGGCCTTCGTGCGGTCGTTTGGCCAGACAAGTTCAAACCGGGGGCCATAGAAAGGTTTGACGTAACTCAGAATCCATCGGAGTTCCTTCAAATTTACATCACCGCTATTCAGGAAGTGGGTGGCGATGACCTGGTCATGGCCAACTATCTACCTACAGTCCTCGAGGGACCGGCAAGAACCTGGTTGTTCAATCAACCTGAGGGTTCAATCTATAACTGGGAAATGTTGTGCGATGCCATCCTCAACAATTTCCAGAATTGCTATCAGAAGCCGGGTAAAGAGGATGACCTCCATCGACTACGACAAACTTCGACCGAAACTCTTCGTCAGTTTGTCAAGAGATTCGTCGGGGTGAGAAATACCATCCCGAACATATTTGATAATTCCGTTATTAGGGCGTTTAAACACGCCATTCGATATCGAAGGTTTAAGGAGGATTTGCTCATCCACCCACCTCGATCAGTGGCCGATCTTTTTGAAATGACTGATCTATATTCCGACGAGGCCGAGGCCGTTGAATGGAATCGGATGGTGGACAAAGGTAACTTACCGCCTCAACCAGGTCTCAAGGACGTGAAGAGGGAGGATTCGAACAAGAACCCGGAATCTTCATTAGGCGGGAAATCGAAGAAATCAAAAAGGAGTCGATCTGGACAGTACCGAGAGGTCGCAGTTGTAGAGAAGCCTCCACTGACCAACGGTAACAAACTTTCGTTTAAAAATAAAACTGCTTCTGGTGGTCGCAGTGCCGACCAGCCAGAGAAGTCGACTAACCCGCAAGAAGGCAAGAGATGGTGTCCACTCCACAACTCTGCAGGCCACGACCTCAAGAATTACCGGAGTTGGTTGAAGCAGTTGGATGACTTCTACCAGGGGATCGGACATATGCCGACCTTGCCACCGAAGGTACAAACCTGCCGGCTAAGAGACGCCAGCGGGGATGAAGAGATGTCCTACCAGGTACCTCGTAATCATGTTAATGTTATTTTTGGAGGTTCCTCCTCTTTTGTTTCTAAACGGCAATTTAAATCCTTTTATCGAGAGGTGAACCAAACGGAAACTCCCCTTGGTGAACCTCAATACCCCCGTTGGTCGGATATACCTTTGACGTTTGATCGCTCTGATTGTCCTGTGGGGCTTACTCGACTATTGAGGCTACCTTTGGTCATAACCCCAATTATCAGTAATGCGAGAGTCGAAAGGGTCCTGATCGACGGAGGTAGTTCCTTAGACATTTTATTGGTCAAGGCACTCGACGAGATGCAAATTCCTCGTTCGAAAATCAAACCCATAATTCATCCATTTTATGGGATAATTCCTGGTCCCTCTATGATGCCATTGGGACAGGTGGTGCTCCCGATCACGCTGGGTGAACCAGATAACTTCCGAACAGAATTGGTTACTTTTGATGTAATTGATTGTGATTTGGCTTATAATTTGATCTTTGGCAGGCCAACTCTTGCTAAATTCATGATGGCTACGCACTATGCTTACTAGTGCGGCAAGTTGCCCGGCCCCAAGGGCGTTATTTCGGTCCGAGGTAGTCGCAACATGGCATTGACATGTGATCGGTTATCCGTGGAGATGGTAGATCAGCTTCCCCTCCGAGAAGCCCAGATTGCCACAATGTCCACTGATACGATCAAAGCCGCTCCTCGACCAGATGAAACATTAAAACTGGTTCCGTTGCACCCAGATGATCCATCCAAGACAATTCAGGTTGGATCAGGCTTGGATGACAAATAGGAACTCGAGCTCATTGCTTTCCTCTGAGCTAATGCAGATGTGTTTGCGTGGAAACCATCCGACATGCTTGGTGTCCCAAGGGAGGTAATTGAGCACAGGTTAACAATTCGACCTGGACAACGACAAATAAAACAGAAGCTCAGGCGTTTCGCTGTTGATCGGCAAGGAGCTATCCAAGTGGAGTTAGATAAACTCCAGAAGGCTGGGTTTATTCGCGAAGTCGATCACCCGGAATGGCTTGCAAATCCGGTCATGGTCCGCAAGTCAAATGGCAAGTGGCGCATGTGCGTCGACTACACCAGCCTAAATAGTGCCTGTTCGAAGGATGACTTTCCCCTTCCCCGCATTGACCAGCTGGTCGATTCTACTGTGGGTTGCGAACTGATGAGTTTTCTAGATGCTTACTTGGGATATCATCAAATTAGCATGGCAGAAGAAGATGAAGAGAAGACTGCCTTCATCACACCATTCGGCACCTACTGCTACGTCAGAATGCCGTTTGGTCTCAAGAACGCAGGTTCCACGTACCAGCGCTTGATGCAAAAGACCTTTCATTCCCAGATGGGGCATAATCTTGAAGCTTATGTAGACGACCTGGTTGTAAAAAGCTTAAAAAGTTCGTCTCATTTAGACGATCTTGCTGAAACCTTCGGTAATTTGAATCGATATGGAATAAAGTTAAACCCAGAGAAATGTTCTTTCGGGGTTTCATCTAGAAAACTTCTTGGTTTTCTTGTTTGTTCCAGAGGAATCGAGGTTAATCCTGAAAAAATCAGGGCTATCGAGCAAATAAGGTCTCCCTCGACCATCAAAGATGTTCAACGCCTAACAGGTCACATGGCGGCATTAAGCCGGTTCATCTCGTGACTAGGCGATAAGGGACTGCCTTTCTTCAAAGCCCTGCACAAACACCACAATTTTACTTGGTCCGACGAGGCCGAGAAGGCATTTCAGGAGGTCAAAGCATATCTATCTAGTCCGCTGGTTTTGGTTTCTCCCAACAAAGAGGAGCCATTACTCCTTTACTTGGCGGCCACACCTCACGCGGTCAGCGCTGTCCTAATCGCAGAAAGAGAAGGTGTGCACAAACCCGTCTACTACGTAAGTGAAGTATTTCATGGTCCTAAGGAGCGATACCCTGAGGTCCATAAGATACTTTACGCACTACTGATGGCTTGCCATAAGCTATGACATTACTTCCAAGCACATAAGATCACAGCGCCCTCAACTTTTCCATTAGGGGACATTGTCCGCAATCCAGAGAAATCTGGTCGGATCGCCAAATGGGCTGTCGAACTCGGAGCGTTCGACATCCATTTCACTTCCCGCACCGCGGTCAAGTCTCAGGTCCTGGCTGACTTCGTGGTCGAATGGACTAATCCTGAACCGGCCGTGCAGGCGTCCGAAGATTTGGAATACCCTGATCACTGGACAATGTACTTTGACGGCTCTCGTAGTTTTCAACACTCGGGGGCTGGAGTGGTCTTAGTTACGCCTCAGGGCGAACAGCTGAAGTATGTCATTCAACTACACTTTGCTGCGACCAACAACGCAGCCGAGTATGAAGGTCTTATTGTAGGGCTCCGGCAGCAAAATTCCTCGGAGTCCGTCGATTAGTAGTGAGGGGAGACTTACAGCTGGTCGTAAACCAGGTAAACAAGGAGTACAACACCTCTGATGAGACAATGGCTCATTACCTGGGGGAAGTGAGGAGATTGAAAAAACACTTCAGTCATTTCGAAGTCCAATACATCCCGCGAAAGGACCATTCTCGCAGACCAATTATCCAAAATTGGGTCCTCACGCACATCCGCTCCGGCAGGAGTGTTCATCGAACACTTGGAACATCCCTCGATCTTGACTACGGTCGAGGATGATCCGGTAACAATCTGCGTTACCAATCTCGGACAGGAACGAGATTGGACCCATCCATTGAGGGTCTATCTTGAACACGGGACCTTGCCCGAGGACAAAACCGAGAGCAATCGGTTAGTTTGAAAAGTGCGCCTATACAAGCTTATAGAAGGAGTTTTGTATAGAAAAGGTACTCAAGGAGTATTCATGTGCTGTGTCCCAAGAGGAAGGTAAATCCCTCTTGAGAGAAATTCATGACGGTGTATGCGGTGCGCATGTGTCATTTCGTACACTGGTCAGAAAGGCTTTCCGACAAGGATTTTATTGGCCTTCGGCACTTGATGATGCCAAGAATATGGTCAAGACATGTCCTCAGTGTCAGTTTCATGCGAGATAGGTTCATCAACCTGCCTACACTCTACAAACCATCCCTCTGTCATGGCCCTTCGCGGTCTGGGGGATGGACATTGTTGGTCCCATGCCACAAGCGGTCAATGGATATAAGTTCTTGTTCGTAGCCATTGACACGTTTACAAAGTGGATTGAGGCCGAACCAGTACGCAATATTACTGCTGCTGCTGCACAGAAGTTCTTTCATAAGAACAATGTGACTCGATTCGGTGTTCCAAACTGTCTCATTACGGACAATGGTTCCCAGTTCGCTAGCGGTCTTTTCCTGGACTATTGCGACAACATTGGGACCAAGGTGTGCTTTGCCTCTGTAGCTCATCCACAGAGCAATGGTGCCGTCGAACGTGCCAACGGGCAGATATTGCAGGGCATCAAAAAGCGTGTTTTTGATCGCCTTAAGACACACTCGGGGGCTTGGGTAGACGAACTCTATACCGTTCTATGGGTGCTACATACTACTTCTAGTTGAGCCACCGGTGAGACACCTTTCCATTTGGTATACGGAGCTGAGACTGTGTTACCCATGGAAATTAGTATTGGTTCTGTCCGAACAAATCAATTCGAACAAGTTGATCAGAATGGACAACGATTACAAGATCTAATTCTCCTACAAGAAAAACGTGATCGAACTCTGGTCAAGTCCGCGGTGTATTTGCAAGCTTTGCGCAAATACCATAACAAAAGGGTGCGACCACGTAGTCTTCAAGTGGGTGATCTGGTTTTACCTAAAATACAAAACCAATCTAATCGCAATAAATTTTCCCCTCAATGGGAGGGTCCCTACACTGTTGTCTCGGTGCCGCGACCAGGATCAGCTCGGTTAGTGATGGAGGATGGTCGGATCTTATCCAATACATGGAACATCGATCAACTACGCAGGTTCTACGTGTAAGTTCCCAATCCCTTTTCCTTTCCAATTAGCATGATTTAACAAAATCAGTACTTTTAGTTGTTTCATGTGTTAATTATTCCTTTTGCCCATATGTTACGAGTCTCGCTCGGGGGCTGGTCGCCGATAGTTGTATCACTACAATACCTTGATCGGATTCGCTGGCTGATCTCTTGATCACCTCCAGACAAGATACCCCTCAATAAGTCGTTTCTCAACTCACACGGGGCTTGCTGGCATGTCCTTGGTCATCAAAGTGGCTGCCGATTTGCAATTGTAGGATCAAGGATGCCGACTAGAGGGGGGGTGATTAGGAGGCTTTTAAAATTCTTTTCAATTAAGCAATTTTAAAGAATAATTGAGAGACCTAAATTATACAATGAGGCTTAAAACAATTCAATCAACTAGTTGCATTCAACCATATGAAATATTTAACAATACATGCAACAATAGTGATATAAGCAATTGTGTCAAGATGAATATAAAGCAAATAAGAATTATGCAATTGACACAATATTTTTACCGAGGTCTCGGAGACTCGCCTGGTCTCCCCTACTCCTCGTTGAAGCGCTCGCTCGGAGCCTCGCTTCTATATCCACGAAGGATATCTCACTAGGGTTGCTCCTTCTCCACACCGGATAGGCGAGCACCACACCTTTCACAATCTTTTGCCGGCCTCTCCGACAAACTTCAATTGGAGAGATCTCGGCTCTCCTCCGGCACCGTCTAGGCGAAGGCGATCGCCAAGAGTAACAAGCCGGATGCGCTTTCACTTGAATCAACCACGTGCTAGAAGCTCAATGATGCAAATGATATGCTCAACACTCTAGCACTAGCAATCTAATGGAGATGAAGTGCACTAAACACTCACACAATCTCCCTCAAGCTCTCTCTCAAATCTACTCAAGATTTGGGCTCAATTCTAGCCTCTAAATGCTATAACACATATGCAACTCAATTAGCTAAGTTTTCAGCTGAAGAATGAAGTCTTTGAGCACCCAAAAATGAAGCCAAACACGAAGTATTTATAGCCTCAATGAAAAACTAGCCGTTTGCAAGAAACTGGGCCAAAAGTTGTACAGGCTGGACATTGTCCGGCCACTTCAGACACTGTCTGGCCAGTACAAAAATTTCAGCCGTTGCAAATGTGTCAGTGACCGTTGGGCGAAATTTGTGAAGGCCGGACGGATACCATTTGTCCGGACAAAACGTCCGGACAAATGGATATGTCTCTGTTAACTCTCGGCTCAAAAAACTTGTACAGGCCGGACAATGTCTGGCCATTTCGGACAAAGTCCGCCCATAATGGACAAATGCCCTGGACGGATGCATTTGTCTCTGTTTCATTTTTCGGCTCAAAAAATTTGTACAGGCCGGACAATGTCCGGCCATTTCGGACAAAGTCCGGCCACTTCGGACAAATAGCTCCGGACGGATGCATTTGTCCGGCCACTGCACACTGATAGTAAAACATGCATAAATTTTGATCCAGAGATCCGATTGAGGTGATTTTTGGCTTGTTAGAAAGTTAACTCAGAGCTCTACAATTTTGTCAACAGGAGCAAGACCTAGAAAGGTCTAGAAACTTCTAGAAAACTCAGAAACTTTCCTACTGTCAAAATGTTCAAGCCAAAATCATCTCAAATGCAATTTTAAAGTATTTGCACATACGGATTTGCCGTTTTCTCGCGGATGTGATTTGTGTCACTTAGCAACGACCACGACCACACAGGTCTTGACATCCGATCGAAAACAGGTGGTCGATAGGGTTTGGTCGAGCGTACGCAAGCGAGTCGAAGACTGGTACGACCAGTCCGAACTCCTACGACCACGCCCAAACCCTAAACAGAAAGCCGCCAAACAAGCGACACGACCACGACCACGTATCAACACTGATACGATCAGAACATGCAAATACGACCACGACCAGCTCTAGATAAATAAACCAATTTAAACAGCTGGCGATCACGACTAAATGCAATTTTCAAAACATTTAATCTAATACACATGAACTACACTTAGACTCACTAGCAATGCAAGACACTAGTGCAAGATGATATGAATGCATCTGAGCTTCTGCACTAGATAGATTCAAGCTACTAGTTTCCGACCCCTCTTAATAGTACGGTCAAACTAGTAAAAAGAAACCTATCAACCCGGTCTGTCTCCAAACACTGAGACCGGTAAAACCCTAAGAAAACAATCCTTAATCTTGGATTTTACCTTAGGTGAAGTTCGACCTCGTGAAGTTCGACCGTTCGACGCTTGTCCCCGCAAGGCTCGACCTCGCTAAGCTTGACCTTGTGAAGCTCGACTACTTGACACTCGTCCTCGCAAAGCTCGACCTTGCTAAGCTCGACCTCGCTCGAGATGTCTCATATCGACTTCATCCTCTTCACACCCTTGCTCGCTTTTATCCTGCAATCAAATTGAGACTACAATACGTACACTCAATGCACAACATTAGTCTCATATATAAGTTGTCATTAATCACCTCCAGAGAAGCTACTCCACACAGGAGTTAGCTCAACGGTTTCTCTTTCAAATGACATGACAAACTATATTCAACGAGTAGCAAATGAGTATAAGATAAAATACAATCATATAGATCGTAGATGATAAACACATACGCACACGATCTATACTACTCATATCATGATATCAATCAACCTAGATGACCAAAGTGATGAGCTCCCCCTCAACATGTGCATCGATATAAAATCCACAACTGGAGTCATCAGTCTTAGATTTAACGTATTACATTTTGATCAATCAATCAGCACAAGCTTGATGTAACCACCGAGCTCATCCTCTACATATGCATCAATATCAAACCCGCAATCGAGAAAAACATCCAATTCAGGGTTTACCGATAATCAATTCAATTTACTTGTACTAAATCAGGATTTATCTAAATTGTCATTTAACAATCAAATCTGATATTTGCATATTAACTTTAATCATCATGGATTTTTCCAAAACGTCATTAATCATCAAAACCTAGATACTAAGATCTACCTAGATCCAACAATCTCCCCCTTTTTGATGATTGATGACAACACTTTTTATAATCTTAATAAATCAAAAACAGATTATTCAGCTCCCCCTCAATATATGCAATAGTATATCGGAACTGGACACAATATATAATTATATAAATCACTAATTTGTACCCAACACATTTGATATCTATCTCTCCCTTTGTCAATTTACTCAACTGACTCTAATGTCTCCCAAATTCTCTCTAAATCTCTTCTCCTAAGGCTTTCTCTAAAGCTTATCTCTAAAACATTCTCTCTCAAATACTATCACAAATACTATCTCTCCCCCTTTGTCATCAAGGACAAAAAGGAAGTATTGAGAACTTAAATTTGGAGAAACGATATTTCTAGGGCATGAGATTTTATATGAAATGGTTTTTATGCAAAAGCATGATTTCAAGAAGGTTTGTTTCAAGGGATTTCGAAAATCACATTCAAAATATGGAGAAGATATCAAGACAATCAACATACAATGAATATATCGATGTCATTTATCTCTATGGCATTTGATCCAATTTCAATCATTCAAAGTCTTGATGCATTTAATAGTTTGATGTGAACATATCCGCTAGATGCATATTTTCCATATCATGATTGATCTCTAAATCTCTTTAAGCCACAAAGTCTCTTATACAAAGATGTCGTATATCAACATACTCTAACCGAGGGTTTTGAATCATCTTGTTCGCCATCTTTACGATACTTTCAATATTTCATAAGTGGCATCAATTCGAATGCAATTCTATAATCCAATGTTTTGTTTCATCCATAAGAATTTAAGCATAACAACCACCGGATGTACTCTTTTGATTTTTCTTGCAAATCATAGGATCCGAATCCAAATAATCAAGTAAATCCAAATAATCAAATAATCCGGATCCACTAAATGCACTATTCATACTCTTTGGATATCAAGGATCTATCTAGGATTGCATTTCAATTACCTAAGAATGCATTTAATGAAAATGATATGACATTTCTTAGGAGATAATCGAATTCTAGCATATTTGCAATCACTAAATATGATGACGAGTCTAAATGCGGTAAAAGAAAGCAAAACTATCAATCAAGGATCGATAGAGTTTAGAATGGACCGCTTTTTCGTGTTCGTCCATGTCGAGATGCTCATTTGTAGGTTTGAGAGTTGTAATAGCTTCATCATCTTGCATTTCGAAGCTTTTGAGCGATTGCTTCACATGCTTGAATTTACTCTTGAACATCGCGTTCTTGAGTTGCTTGATTTGTCATGCATGGAAGTGACTTTGCTCTTGGATCATCTTGCTTTCCCTAAGTATCATCTTTGAAACAAGTTCTTGATAGAGGGATTCATTAGTGGTAATGATAATAATGTCATCAATATATTTGATTCACAAGAGAATATAATGTTTCGATTGAATGTTTGATGATGATTGTGTCAAACTTCTCATTTTGAAAATCATTTGATATAAGAAAGGATTTTGAGTTTTTAAAACAACTCAATTGGAAACAATAGATTCAATCCTCAAAAATTCACTTCTTTTGGCATTTAACTCAAAAAGAACATACAAATGAAGGATATGCCAATCTAAGGTTTGTTGAAACGTTTTTACGTCACAAGGTGAGAGAAATGCATATAACCTAGTGAAAGTTCAAATTTTCACAAAAACACTCAAATCTCAAATTCATGCGAATCATGCTTCAAATTCATAAGAACCATATTTGTTTTGGATATGCAAAAACACAATCACAAGGCCTTTCCAAAACCCCATCATAGGAACAATGCCGAGTTGCAAATATAGGAAAAATGGGAGCAAAGATGTAACCAAAACAGGAAAGGAGAAGAACCAGCTGAAACTTCTGAAATTTGTGATTTTTGCAATTTTGCTTCAACCATTGATTCAAGTTCCATAAGAGGTTTGAATATCATGACATGAACTTAGTTGAATACCAATTGAATGAATTTTATTTGAAGGAGCTCATGAAATCAATTTCGAAAAGTGAGTTTTGGGTAAAAGAGTAAAACAAAAATGATTTTCATGAAAAGCTTCAATTCTTGAAGAAACTCGAATTTCTCTGAAGTTTTGGACTTAGATGAGTTTGAAATACCATTTCAAACCAAGACATAGAAGAAAGTTTAGTCCAAATAGCCAAAATCACAAAAATGCACTTTTGGGTATTTTCGGGTCGATAGTCGTTTTCGGGCGACTTAGGATATGTAATAATTTGAAAATCATAGGCCTTTTGAGAATAAGTTCAATATGAACTATCTTCGGGTGAGTGAGTTCTAAATGTTTCATGTAGAAAGCTTTTATCGAATCTCAACACATCTTGTTTTATGGAAATAAATCTTTTTAGGCCAAAACAAGATCCCGAAGACTTCAATTTTGTCCAAATTTTGCATTTTAGCTCAAAACTCTTTTGTTTCACTTTCAAAACCTTTGAAATCATATTTCAAACATATTTATGAAGATTTTGAAGTAATTTTGAACATTTTGAAAGTTTTGAGCTCTTTTTACATTTTTGCTCGAAAAAGACCCTTCTTACCAAAAGCATGCACTCTTTGATACATATGCACAATTAGGGTATGCAAGGATTCAATAACTTTGAATTTGCTCCCCCTAAATGTGTCAACCAAGTTTTGTCATGAAAAATATGCAAGAGATGAAAATGATCCATTTGAAAATCAAGAGCTCAACAATAATCCAAAAGGACTCAAATCGAGAAGATATTCAAATAATCACTAAAACACATGAAAAGTTTCATAGAGATAGAACACATCAACACAAGAACTTTCCATGAAGATCCAAGATTCAAATATTTTAGTCATTTGAAACAATTGAGAGATTTACATCCAAATAGACTAAAATTTTCTTAAACATGTTGGCTTCTTTATAATCATCAAAACATATGCAAAAAAGTTCCAAAAATACCAAAATAAATTTTGGAGATAGATAATGCAATGAGGAACAATATTGCCTTTTATAGTGAAGCCAAATTCTGATCCAACAAAGAGATATGAAAAAGACAAATTTTGATCAGATTAAAGATTCAGATTTCAGGTTTCAGAAATTTATTTTACACTTTTAAACACACCTGAAAATCTATTGAAATGACTTCCAATAATTTTGAAATAAATTGTCAAGATAGACCAATCATAGAGGATAAAATGTCATATAGAAACATTATTCAAATAGTCAACCAATAAAGAGATATGAAAAAGACAAATGTTGGTCAGGTTTAAAGTTTCAGATTTCAGGTTTTCAGAGATTCATTTTACACTTTTAAACGCACCTGGAAATCTATGCATATGAATTCTAATAATTTTGAAATAAATAATCAAGAAAGATCAATCATAGAGGATAAAATTTTATATAGAAACTTTCTTCAAATAGTCAACCAATAAAGAGATATGAAAATGACAAATCAGCCCAAAACCACGAGAAAACTGAATTTTGCAGATTTCATTTTCAATTTGTGAAAAGAGTCAATTTTGCTCAAATCAAGTCCAAATGAGATGAAAATTTGCAGGAATGAATTTCAATGTGTCAAATACATTTTCCAAAAAGAATTTTCCAAAAAGGATTTTTCAATTGAGAGTTATGGTCAAATGAACCTTGTGTTAAGCAAAAAGGTTGAAAATCGATAAACTTTTGCAAATTGAGTTCAAATTTGATTTTCATTGGATTTTTGACATGAAAGGGCTTACATGAGTTGTTCAAGTCATTTTGAGCCGAAATTCACAAATAAAGACCATAGAAATGGTCAAACCCATGTTTTGTATGTTTAGGGTATTTCGGGTCAAAACAAGTTTTTCGGTGAGATTCAAATACCCATAACTTTCAAATGAGAACTCTTTTGAGAAAGTTTTCAATATCATATTTATTCGGATTAAGAGTATCTAGGAGTTTTGTAAGCAAGTTTTTGCAAATTCCAAATAGATTGTGATTTGCGTTTGAAAACGATTTTGTTGAAAAACAAGATACTCGAAGATCTTTTTGGGGCTAATTTTCAATAGAAATACTTTTTAACATCATTTCTTCATCCAAATCCTCTAAAAACCTTTTAAATACGTTTTGAAGACCATTTAGATAGAAAATGACGATTTTGGGCCTTTTGAATGGAAATTTGCCATTTTGACCAAATGAGCTCATTTTAAAACTTATAATTGTAATTTTGAGTTATTTCACATAAAGGGTTGTGATGAGCAACGGAAGCATTTTAAATTACAAACCTTAGAGATGCAACAATGTAAGATTTAAATTTTCATTCTTTTGCAAAATTTGCCATATGGATTAAAACAACAAAGAATAAATGGAGAATATGCAATTCAAATGTTTTTATTAAACACATCAAAAAGATTTAAGCTCTTTTTGGTACCCAAACCATACGAGGCCCTCTAGCCTTGTCGCATAGGTCTTTTGGTACCCAAATTGCTTTATCTTTAGGTTTTTGAAAATGACAATGAATAGGTTTTGCAATTAAACCCTTTTTAGAGTAAGAAATCAAATAAGACCCAAAAGAACCAATTTCAAAAACATTAGATGCACACTTATGCGAATGTTGCCCTTTTAAGTGATATGATAAACATGAAGTATGAGAGGGCTTTTTGAATGAATTTGTATGAGCGTGATAAAGTATATAATGCCTCTTACTAGTTGAGTATGCATGATTTAATTTTCCCTTTCTAAATGATTTTTTATGATCTAAAGGGGGTTTAGTAAGTATGGCACTCCTCATATGACATCTAGTAAGGTTATTGCCTAGTCTATTTACTATAGTCTTTAGTTCATTATTTTCAATTTTACGTTCTTGAGATGATTCCGTGTTAATACATGACTTATGATAGGAACATGACGGCATCTCATCACTAGTTGATGAACTAGAAGGTATAGCACAAAAATCACTAGATGAGCTAGGCATATCAAAAGTAGAACCACTAGTACTATCACCATGGCATAAAGATGTATCACTAGATGAATCATGGTATGAGTTACTAGTATCGTCCGTACAAGCATGTGAATCTATAAATGAATCATTTGACAACTTATCACATGAAGTACTAGTGTTCACAAAACTAGCATTTGAATTTAACCATGAATTAACCAATGAATTATTGCTAGCATGTGAACTAGAAGTGTGTGACTCTAGAAATGGATCAATAGGGGAGTCACAAGAAACTCTAACATCTAATACACATGTTGAGCTAATAGAATTCTTGGCAAGCAAGGAGTCATAAGAAATTTTCAATTCTTGATGCTTCACTTTCAAAGATGAGTAATCATTCCTTAAAGTGCTAAGATTTTTAGTCATATTGCCAAGCAATCCTTTTAACTCTATAATTATATCCACGAGCTCATTATTAGAGAGGTTAGAATTTGATACCGTCGAGTCGGATGCCGAATGGCATATAGAATTGTCTTGAGATGAAGATTCCGACTTTGACCTACCTTTTCTTGAGCTCTTCTTGCTTGGTTTCGCCTTAGTCTTGCTAGGGCAAACCTCATCGTTTACGTCCTTGAGCTCGCTCGAAGATTCTTGATCCTCCGCATTTAAATCATTGTCCTCAATATGCTCGGAGGTGGAACACATGTCCTTTTCTTTGGACATTGCCTCATTTGACATAAGCATGTCAATGAGCTCGCTCGGTGTAGTGTTGGAAAGGTCACCATTTTCAACATCGGTGATGAAGTCTCCATAGCAACCCTCCGGCAACACTTGGAGCAATTTTCTGCAAATCTCTAGATCGGAAATATTAGCACCAAGGGCTTTGAGCTCATTTGTGATGTTGATCAAGCGATCATATATGGTGGAGAGTGTGTCATGCTCCAACATCACAAATGCCTCATAGTCCCACAATAATATACACATCTTAGCATGCTCATAGCTAGATGTGCCCACAAATAAGGACTCAAGGGTGATCCAAACATCGTGAGTGGTCGAACAATCACTCACTAATTTGAGCACATCTTGGCTAAGTGATTCGAGAAGCATATCTTTAGCCTTTGTATATAAAATAAGAGTATCCTTATGTAACATCCCTATTTTTGACTATCTTTTCTGCTTACGTGTCAGCATATATTCTTTGGAATCCCTGTTGTCTCAACCCTATCTTGATCTTAGGTATGCCACTACCTTAACCTAAAAAGTTGGCTGCTAAACTTCATCCCAGATCATTTTCACATTTTAGTCCAAAAGTGTCTCAATTTAGTCCTTTTCAGAAGTTTCAGAAAACCCAAAAGGCTAAAAGTCCCAGATCATCTCCAAATCCAAATCTGATCAAGTGATAACCTTTCTTTCATTTTTCTGATCATTTTTCCCTTCTGGAAGAATTCCAGAATCTCAACCGAAACCCTAGTTTCAGCTTCGACAAAAGTTCAGACCCTAATTACCCTGTTTACTCTAAATACCCTGTTTTCGATTTTTGTCAAAACCACCAAATCTTATCGGATTTTACCATTTTTCCTGCTAGATGAGTCCAAGACATTTAGTAGCACTCATCTGCAAAACCAGAACCCAGATCAGCCCTTTGGATCTCCATATTTGCAAATAGGCCCAAGTACCCGAGTTAAAATCCTTACAGATCAGTCCAAATCGTCGCAATTCAGTCCAAGCTTTACAACCAGGCCCTTGTGCCATTTTCGACCTCGACCAGGTTTGTACGACCAGAGCCTCGCCTTTTTGCCGCGCCGTTGAACTCGCCGCCGGCGAAGTCCCTCGCGCTGCCACCTTCACGGCCACGTAGCCACCAACCATGCACAGCTGTACCACCACCGTGGAATGCCTCAACTGCACCATGCCGTGTTCTTCCTCACGCGCGCGCGTGCCCGCTGTTGTCAGGAGCTTCACGCCACATGGCTGCCATCCCGGAGATCGTCGCCACACCACCCTGACGGAATCCTGATTTCCCGCGATTCATCGTCTCTGGCAGAGCCCCGCCGTGTCCCGAAATACCTCGATGACCGCCCAGCGCCAGAAGAAAATCCCTCCGGCGATTGCTGCTGCTCCTGAGAGCTTCACCTGCGGCTATATAAAGCCCCCCTTCGCCCAGCATCTCCTCACACCACCTGCATTTGTAAGCTTTAGCTTCCTTCACCAGAGAGCAACCGAGTTCTCCAGCGCCGCCGCGAAGTTCTTCTTCTCTGGCGAGTTGTTTCTGGAGCTCACGGCGCCAGCTTCGCCCGAAGCTTTCCCCTCCAAACCAACGCCACCAGTAAGCTCCCTACATCTCTCTCTTCGTACCGTAGCATTCAATTGGTCCCCGGCGCAACTCAACGCCGGCAATCACCGGAAAACCGAAATCCCCTGTTCCTGCAATGCCAAGTGATTTAGTCCGAATTAACCCTCGTGCCAGTAATAAGAATTGACCAGTGCACCCAATTGAGCAAGCCTGCAAGCTTAGATTTCAAAATTGAGCAGCGATCATAGCCTTTCCGAAGTTTGCGCGCCACCAGTGAGCTGGTCCTCGTCGCCAAGCTTCTCCGGCTACTCTCCGGCCGATTTAACCCCGCAAATAGACCCCTCACCTCACCCTCTCACTCCCTGAGCAAGGAATTGAGCTCAAACCTTTTGAATCAGAAACGCCCAATTTGGAGGTCATCTTCTCCAGCACCGGTCGCCAGAATTTTTCCCCGGCCGATCTAGCCGGTGAAACCTTGCCCCTTAGATAGATCTCAACCCCCTGAGCAATTTACTCTACTAGCCCGACTTCTGGATCGACTTGGATCAAAAGTTATGGGCATGCCAAGGTTGCTGTCCAGTGGTTCAGTTCATGTCCAGGCCACCGTGTTTGCTTACCGGATTTGGCCACCCTTCGGCCACTTTCAGCCTTTGAGCCTGTGAGAATTTTGTAGCTGTTATCAATGCCTAAACCCCAGACAAAGTTTTGCATCAATTGGAGTTCTGAGTCAAAAGTTATGCAATGCCCTAGTTTCTGGCCATGTCTAGCACTATGTCAGTGCATGACCACCAGTGGCATTGGATGATTTAGACTTGTTTCATTTGAGCAATTGAGATGCCACTTTGTCCAGTAAGTCCTTTGAGCCATGATCTACAACATTCCCTACTACCATATCTCCAGAAAACAGACCTAGAACCGATTTAGAGCAATGTCAAGCCATGAGTCGAATGTCAGCCCTTCGACATTCAAGCCCTTTGAGCCCATCTCTTCGACCAATGTCAAGTGACCTTGTCCAAACCCTTACCCCTGCATGCATGATGTATTTACGTATTATTTTCTAGTGCTTGTATGCTTATATAGTGTGTATGTGTTGTTTGTACCCGTCGTGGAACCAGACGGTGAAGGAGCAGAGGAGATCCCCGAAGATTCATTTGAGCAGCTAGACCCGTCACTGCAAGGCAAGTCTCAAACCCTTGATCATGTCTCGCCTACTGTTTTGAAATGAAGTATGTTTTAACTGTTTTCAAGTATATGCATGCCTTAGATTCAAATAAGAACTATGTTTCAATAAAATGATTAGATATGACCTAAATGATTGTAAAGCCCCTTTTGACATTGAATACCCCTGCACCCTTGTCACCCTAGAATATCATGCTTAGGCTATGCTATGCTCAAGATCATATGTTAAATGTTGAATGGTCACATATGAGAAAAGCATGTTCAAAACCCCTTTTGTGAAAGAAAATATGATTGGAATCGATAGTGAGGATGGTTTGATTGGATGGTGCTGTGTGCGCACTGGGAATGTGAAAGACTCCTCACTAGAGATTCATAAGGACTAGAACCTTGTGTTGTGCTTCTATGCGGCATGAAAAACGTACCAACCACTTGCCTGTTTATGGGACGGGCGCAACTTAGTAGCTTTCTTTAGTATTAGCTTTTCCCTGCAATGGTTGTCGATCCAGTGTCTTGCGAGAACTGGTGGGCCGCAGAAGGCCATGAGTGATGTGAGTTCAGAAAGATTATGAGAGGAAAAGGTGGAAAGAAGGAAGACGCCCTATGCCAGATTAAGTCGTGCGCGACTGTAATCAAGAGAGGCTATGTGTCCTGCGAGAACATAGACCCAGGCTAGGAAGTAAGGCAGTGGGGAGGACCCACAACGGTACTTGAGACTTGACTGTCTATTTACCGGGCAGGGAATAGTTAATGCTAGGACTGCAAACTGTTGTGTCACTTCGGCCTTGTCACATGCGTAAAAGTCGCGTGGAGTTGGCCTGACTTGAAAGCTGAGTGATTGGTGGATTAAGGTGGTACACCTTTGCAAAGTTTAAAAAGTATCGGATACTCTGAGCTCCCAGGTTATGGAGTCTGCGCGCTGTGGATTCTATTCACGTCGATGCAGCACAAGTAGCTTTTGGAAAGTTTTCACAAAATCAGGATGAAGTGGTGACTCATGAAAGACCGCCACACACAACATTTTCTAAGAATTTAGCTTGGGATTTTAAAAGCACTGCTTGTGAAAATAAAAGTCTTTTCTCCAAAGACTAAGTGTGAAAATCTATCCTATATACATATACAAAGCCAAAGAACCATTCTGTGAGAGATTTCCCCCTCATCTATATATACACTTGCATTCTTATTTGGGACTTGTTGAGCACCATGTGGACAATGTGCTCACCCTTGCTTTTACAAACAAATTTAGAGGAAGGATTCGCCGACCCTGAATCTTATGGTCTTGAACCCAATGTGGAACAAGAAGAAGAAACCGAAGACCCCTCTGGTTAAAGGGTTATGCACCAAGGTGGAGTTCGATGTGGAGAAGGCCCGTGCAACACCGCTGCTGCTGAGAAAGAAGACCAATGAAGTCCTTTTGTTTATTATTACTGTTTCATTTTGTGCCGACCCTTGTGTCGAAAACTCCTTAATTTGTATCAACATTTAAATGCGTCATTTTGGCGCTAAGTTATTGTAATGTTGGTCCTTGTGATCAACACTTGTTTTTAACTACTCGCATTTTTATATAATGCATCTTGTTATTGTGAGCTGCAATGTGCCTTTTCTGAGTGCAATCCACCTGGGCGATTGCCACTGGAATCCTCAAATGAGGGTCCCACACCTTATCCGAAGATAATGAGCTATCCATACCCTTTTGCACTAATCTCCATAATTTCAAGTTTAATGCCTCAACATGAGTACTCATCATGATTTTCCAATGTGTATAATTTGAGCCATCAAATTTAGGAGCAATCAATCCAAATTTCTCTAGCGAATTCATCCTTTCTCTCTAGCGGTTAAGCCGATAAATGAGAGACCTTGCTCTGATACCAATTGTAGGATCAAGGATGCCGACTAGAGGGGGGGTGATTAGGAGGCTTTTAAAATTTCTTTTCAATTAAGCAATTTTAAAGAATAATTGAGAGACCTAAATTATACAATGAGGCTTAAAACAATTCAATCAACTAGCTGCATTTAACCATATGAAATTGTGTCAAGATGAATATAAAGCAAATAAGAATTATACAATTGACACAATATTTTTACCGAGGTCTCGGAGACTCGCTCGGTCTCCCTTACTCCTCGTTGAAGCGCTCGCTCGGAGCCTCGCTTCTATATCCACGAAGGATATCTCACTAGGGTTGCTCCTTCTCCACACCGGATAGGCGAGCACCACACCTTTCACAATCTTTTGCCGGCCTCTCCGACAAACTTCAATTGGAGAGATCTCGGCTCTCCTCCGGCACCGTCTAGGCGAAGGCGATTGCCAAGAGTAACAAGCCGGATGCGCTTTCACTTGAATCAACCACGTGCTAGAAGCTCAATGATGCAAATGATATGCTCAACACTCTAGCACTAGCAATCTAATGGAGATGAAGTGCACTAAACACTCACACAATCTCCCTCAAGCTCTCTCTCAAATCTACTCAAGATTTGGGTTCACTTCTAGCCTCTAAATGCTATAACACATATGCAACTCAATTGGCTAGGTTTTCATCTGAAGAATGAAGTCTTTGAGCACCCAAAAATGAAGCCAAACACGAAGTATTTATAGCCTCAATGAAAAACTAGCCGTTTGCAAGAAACCGGGCCAAAAGTTGTATAGGCCGGACATTGTCCGGCCACTTCAGACACTGTCCGGCCAGTACAAAAATTTCAGCCGTTGCAAATGTGTCAGTGACCGTTGGGCGAAATTTGTGAAGGCCGGACGGATACCATTTGTCCGGACAAAACGTCCGGACAAATGGATATGTCTCTGTTAACTCTCGGCTCAAAAAACTTGTACAGGCCGGACAATGTCCGGCCATTTCGGACAAAGTCCGCCCATAACGGACAAATGCCCCGGACGGATGCATTTGTCTCTGTTTCATTTTTCGGCTCAAAAAATTTGTACAGGCCGGACAATGTCCGGCCATTTCAGACAAAGTCCGGCCACTTCGGACAAATAGCTCCGGACGGATGCATTTGTCCGGCCACTGCACACTAATAGTAAAACATACATAACTTTTGATCCAGAGATCCGATTGAGGTGATTTTTGGCTTGTTAGAAAGATAACTCAGAGCTCTACAATTTTGTCAACAGGAGAAAGACCTAGAAAGGTCTAGAAACTTCTAGAAAACTCAGAAACTTTCCTGCTGTCAAAATGTTCAAGCCAAAATCATCTCAAATGCAATTTTAAAGTATTTACACATACGGATTTGCCGTTTTCTCGCGGATGTGATTTGTGTCACTTAGGAACGACCACGACCACACAGGTCTTGACATCCGATCGAAAACAGGTGGTCGATAGGGTTTGGTCGAGCGTACGCAAGCGAGTCGAAGACTGGTACGACCAGTCCGAACTCCTACGACCACGCCCAAACCCTAAACAGAAAGCCGCCAAACAAGCGACACGACCACGACCACGTATCAACACTGATATGATCAGAACATGCAAATACGACCACGACCAGCTCTAGATAAATAAACCAATTTAAACAGCTGGCGATCACGACTAAGTGCAGTTTTCAAAACATTTAATCTAATACACATGAACTACACTTAGACTCACTAGCAATGCAAGACACTAGTGCAAGATGATATGAATGCATCTGAGCTTCTGCACTAGATAGATTCAAGCTACTAGTTTCCGACCTCTCTTAATAGTACGGTCAAACTAGTAAAAAGAAACCTATCAACCCGGTTTGTCTCCAAACACCGAGACCGGTAAAACCCTAAGAAAACAATCCTTAATCTTGGATTTTATCTTAGGTGAAGTTCGACCTCGTGAAGTTCGACCGCTCGACGCTTGTCCCCGCAAGGCTCGACCTCGCTAAGCTTGACCTCGCGAAGCTCGACTACTTGACACTCGTCCTCGCAAAGCTCGACCTTGCTAAGCTCGACCTCGCTCGAGATGTCTCATATCGACTTCATCCTCTTCACACCCTTGCTCACTTTTATCCTGCAATCAAACTGAGACTACAATACGTACACTCAATGCACAACATTAGTCTCATATATAAGTCGTCATTAATCACCTCCAGAGAAGCTACTCCACACAGGAGTTAGCTCAACGGTTTCTCTTTCAAATGACATGACAAACTATATTCAACGAGTAGCAAATGAGTATAAGATAAAATACAATCATATAGATCGTAGATGATAAACACATACGCACACGATCTATACTACTCATATCATGATATCAATCAACCTAGATGACCAAAGTGATGAGCTCCCCCTCAACATGTGCATCGATATAAAATCCACAACTGGAGTCATCAGTCTCAGATTTAACGTATTACATTTTGATCAATCAATCAGCACAAGCTTGATGTAACCACCGAGCTCATCCTCTACATATGCATCAATATCAAACCCGCAATTGAGAAAAACATCCAATTCAGGGTTTACCGATAATCAATTCAATTTACTTGTACTAAATCAGGATTTATCTAAATTGTCATTTAATCATCAAATCTGATATTTGCATATTAACTTTAATCATCATGGATTTATCCAAAACGTCATTAATCATCAAAACCTAGATACTAAGATCTACCTAGATCCAACAGCAATAAGGTCGGGTATTGCATCAAACATGATTGTCAGTCTGGTCGGATATCCCTGGTCGTCGTTACACACATATTCTTCCTGTGCTTATGATACTAAGTCTTCAGTATGCATAATCACAGGAGGGGGCTAGGGGATTATGGTCGCAGCATGAAACAAAAAAGAACTGCTTTTCTTTCAAAAATAAGGCATACATTTGCATTGTATAAATTGTATCTGTACAGGAACAAGATTTACATTAGGCCCAACTCTTTCAAGAGATCTTCTACTAGAGGTTTGACTTTCTCCATTATGACCTCAAGCTGGTCCTCACTCTCGACCTCTGCCTCTCCCACCGCTTGATTCAGATCAAGATCTGGGCCATGGTGAAGACGAAGCTGGCAGAGAATGGCAGAGGCTGCTGATCGCACTCTTGTCTTGATCGCCTCTTTTTGCCACCTTGTATCTTCAGGAAGATACTTGAGTAGTGACTCTGCTTGAGTCGCGACCAGTGTGGTCCAGTTGCTAAGGCTAAGGTCATCCCTTTAGGTTTTGACCACATCCGCCCTCAGCAAACCGGCCACCATCTTCAGTTTTTCGAAGATGTCTCGTTGAGCACTGCTGCAGGCTGAGATTGACATACTCAAGTCCTTGTTCTCCCTGCAGACAGAATCAACTTTTGAGTTTTGCAACTCGATGGTCGCCTGGAGATCTTTCTTCTCTTGGCCGAGCTGGCTTATTTGGTTGTCTCGCGCTACGATAGGAGACCATCACAAACAAGTTCGTACGTATGAAAAAATTAATTCACTTTGGTCGGAAGTATACTTACAGGAAAGCTGTGACCGCAGTTTTTGGAGTTCGGTCTCCAGGAATGAGATCTTGGCAACTGCCCTGAACTCCTGGTCTTCCCGATCAGCGAGTCTCTTCATCAGAAAGGTATTTTCTCCGTGACAGAAGAGACGATTGTCAATATAGGACTTACATTCAGGCGAATGAAGAAACATCTTCCTTACCACTTCAGGCGACTCGTTTCCTCTTGCGCGACCTCGATGCTATTTGCTATAGCCATCAACCTGGTCGCCATACGAGTCAGTTCCTATGACATGGAAAGGGGTCAGTTTCGAAGCCTGGATATTCCTATGCAAATGCGAACTCAAAAATCACAAGGGATGATCGGCATACCTCAACATACTCACTGAACGAGCCACTTTCCGGTTCAGCCAAAGGCTGAGTTGCCAGACTCACCTTATCCCCAGTAGGAGCGGCAGATGATTTTTTCCTGCTGAGCCTCCCCATTGCTGGGGTCGTAGATTCCAATCTCTGCGATTGGACTTCTGCGGCCATCCCGTCTATAATGGCCCGAAGAACTTCCCTGGCCGAAGGGATGGAACTTTGCTCGCCCGTGACCTCGGTAGCAGGGGAAGCTTCAACACTTGCCGAGGTCACTGGGGGCTTGGCGCTGTATCTCTGCGCGCCTAAGCAAATAGAAGGACCATCGGTTAGAATCTCTTCAGTCGATCACTATAATACGACCCTGTCCAAACAGGAGAGATTCTTACCTTACTCGAAGTCCTACCAACTTCTGGGATTTCGAAGATGGCTCCCCAAGGAAAAGAGGACAGTCGTCATTTGTCCTGGTCTTCCTCTTTGTAAATAAGACCTTGTATTTTTCTCCTTGTGTGCATGCAAATCTATAAGAACACACATGAGGAATGGTGAAGACCAAAGCTGTAAGAGTCCTTACCGGGGTAACTTTTTCGGTCTGTAGGGATGAAGCCATTGATCCGGACCATGAAGTTGGTAGTGGTCGCGGTGTCCTGTTCAGTTATTCCCACTCCTGTCGACAGGAGTGGAGTGCTCACCGCCCCAGGACTGGCAGGAGTCACTTCGCGGCGGATAGGGGGGATGTCGTCTTCCTCTTCCTGTATGAGCATAACTTAATGGATGTACACAAATGAACAAAAACATTCAGGATTGTGAGAAATCTTACCACAATCGCCCCTTCTGTCTGAAGAGGAGGTGTTGCAAATCCTGAAGCATTATGAGCTTCAGGCACTAGGGTTTCACCCGCAACCACACGATTATCGGTGGTCGCGGGCCCATTGTAGTCGTCTCTGTCCCTGTAGGCAGAGACAGGACCTCGCTGGTTGAAGGAGCGATCGTCTTCCTCTTGCGACGAATTAGAGGGATGTCATTCTCCTCGTTCTCGCTCCCTTCACCCTGTATGACGAAGAAATAATTCCTGCTCGTACCTGGGGTTATAGGAGGCACTGAATATCTTAGCGCAGTCCTTTTCGAGGTAAGGGGTTTCTTTTGTGAAGAGGCCTCTCCCAGGATGTTCTTGGACTTCTTGGGAGCAGGTTCCTTTGCCGCGCGCTTCGAAGAGATCCTCTTCACCCTCTTCGTAGCTGGTCTCCCCAAGAGACCAACGTCCTCGCTTGGACGCGTCACCTCGGTGAACTTTCCCAGAAGCTATGTCATTCCAAATGTTCTTGTTAATACAGGACAGGTGAATGGTCTACAACAAAGCTCGTTAAGAAAGGGCATACCTTTCGGCGCTCCTGTTTGAGATCGTCGCCAGCATTGATTAGGCTTTGGGGGCGAGGCGATCCCTTGGCTCCCTCCATAGCGGCGCTGTACCCCTTGAGGAGATAATTTGTCCATTTTTCAATCTCGAACAAAGGCAGGGCTGCGTTACAAACAAGCACGTTAACAAATATGTTGGGGGAAATCTCCACGCGGTCAAGTCCAGGTAAGTTCATGATTGCCCGGGGACAGCGGCCTCCGGTGCCTGCCCCGGGCGCCGCCTTTTAGCCCCCGGGACCGTGCCCCCCGGGCGTGGCCCGGGCGCCGCCATGTGCCCGGGGACAGTGGCCTCCGGTGCCTGCCCCGGGCGCCGCCTTTTGGCCCCCGGGACCGTGCCCCCCGGGCGTGGCCCGGGCGCCGCCATGTGCCCGGGGACAGTGGCCTCCGGTGCCTGCCCCGGGCGCCGCCTTTTGGCCCCCGGGACCGTGCCCCCCGGGCGTGGCCCGGGCGCCGCCATGTGTCCGGGGACAGTTACCTCCAGCGCCTGCCCCGGGCGCCGCCTTTTAGGCTCCCGGGACCGTGCCCCCCGGGCCTGCCCCGGGCGCCGCCTTTTGGCCCCCGGGACCGTGCCCCCCGGGCGTGGCCCGGGCGCCGCCATGTGTCCGGGGACAGTTACCTCCGGCGCCTGCCCCGGGCGCCGCCTTTTAGGCTCCCGGGACCGTGCCCCCCGGGCGTGTCCCGGGCGCCGCCTTTTGGCCCCCGGGACCGTGCCCCCTGGGCGTGGCCCGGGCGCCGCCATGTGCCCGGGGACAGTGGCCTCCGGTGCCTGCCCCGGGCGCCGTCTTTTAGGCTCCCGGGACCGTGCCCCCCGGGCATGTCCCGGGCGCCGCCTTTTGGGCTCCCGGGACCCTACTCTCCGGAAGAGGTCCCGAATGTCACCGCCCTTCTAAAAGGTAAAATCCCTGTTTGTTTATCACGTGCAGGTCACGCGAGGGACGCCTCGGGAATCAGCGACCACCTGTCAAGCATCCGAGGCGTTTGACCGGGAGAAGGACGGTCGTACCCTTCAATCCGACGGTGGCTCCCGGGGTAGTTTAGGTTTTTTGCTTCTTTTTGGGGCTATAAATAGCCCTTGTACCCCTCTGTTGTAAGGGATCAGTTCATGATTATTTGGAATAGCTAATCTCACAGACGTGCTCCGGAAGCCTCTCCCCCGGAGAGAGCCTCCCCAGCCGACTCCGGTCGGGAGCGCGTCGACAGGACTAGGGCCCCACCGGGACCCGAACCTGTATAAATCCGCGTGTCAATTCTTGTGTTTGCCCGGCGGGGGAGGACCGGTCACCCGGTCAACCCGCGCTGCGTGATTTCCGCTAGGATCGTCTTCAAAACCTGCCGGGGTATTCTTAATACCACGACAGTTGGCGCCGTCCGTGGGGAACCGTGACGAATCGCCATGGCTCCTCCGAGAACAAGGGCCCGCGCCCTTCCCGGTGACGCCGGTCCCGGTGACCTGGCGCCACCCGTCTGGGACGCTGCTGTTCCGGCGCCTCCGTCCGGAGGCGCCCATTCCCAGGTACCGCCTCCCACCTTTCCTCTCAATCTAGGCGCCTCCACCTCCGGGTCGCTCCCGGCGGCCGCGGGGACCTCGGCCGGGACGAGTTTCCCCCCGACGGCTCCCCCGGCTCCCCGGGACGCCCTGCTGGAGGCTCTCGTGGAGGGCCAGCTCCGCGCCCAGCGCTCTATGGACGAGCTCCTTAGTGTGTTGGCGCGGCCCTCGGCCCCCACATTTTCGTCGCACCCATATCCGGGGATCATGCCCCCGTTTATGGGATACCCAGCGGCCCCTCCGGCGTCAGGGGGGCTGTCTACCCCGTATAATCCCGCTGGGGGGTTCCCTCCCCCCGCGGGATATACTTCCGGACATTTCTCGGCACCCGGGCCTGTCCCGGTGCCGGGAGGCTATTTCATGCCCGGGCCCTTCGTGGCACCAGGGGGGTACCCCGTCCCCAGCTCGCTTCCGGGGCTGGGGGGTCATTTCATGCCGGGGACTATTCCTACGCCGGGAGCCAGTCCCGCCCCCCGCGTTGCGTTTACCGCACCGGGGCCGGTCGACAGAGCAGCTCCCGTGCCTCAGCGAATTTCCCCCCGCATTGGCTCCCCAACCCAGGACGTCGCCGAGAGGGCTCACCCCCCACTGGTTCCGGATGTCACAGGGGCTTCCCCCTTTCCGGTCCCGGTCGTTGCCACGGGGGCCCCCTCTTCGGATCCAAACGCCGCCCCGGGCGCCCCCTCCCCGGTTCCGAATGGTGCAGGGTCTCCCCCCTTTCCGGTCCCGGGGGCCGTCGCAGGGGGCTCCCCCCAGCAGGTCCCGGTAGCTCCCGGGCCGGTGGCCACAGTGCAGGAGCTCCCTCCCCCATCGAAGCAGATCCGCTTCTCCCGGGGGGAGGTCGAGCGAATGCATTCTCCCAGCCGCGGGGAAGAGCTCCCCCCCGGTCGTTGTCGCAGGGAGCCTCGCTCTCGCACCGGTCGGGGGAAGAGACCAGCCGAAGGACCATCCTCCTCGGAGAGAAGCCCGGACATCCGGGAAATCAGTCCCGGCCCGGAAGAGAAGCGTCGTCACCACCACTCCGGTGGCCCTCTTGGGCCGCTACCTGACTCGGATAACGAGGGGGCGTCCCCCGTTAAAGAAGACAGCGACTGGGGCTCCCCCCGGGAAGTGCAGGGGGCGAACCAGCCCCTGTGTCGAAGACTCCGCAGCATCCGATGGCCGCGGCCCTACCGTCCCCCGCACATCGAGCATTATAATGGCGAGGCGGACCCTTACGAGTTCGTGCAGATCTACTCCACCGCCATCTCCGCGGCGGGGGGGGGGGGACGAGAGTGTCCAATGCAACGTCTTCCCCCTCTACCTCACCGGCATTGCCCGCTCCTGGTTTTACAATCTGAAGGCGGGCTCCATCAAGTCTTTCTCACAGCTCAAGCGGGAGTTCTGTGCCAACTTCCAGGGGAACTACGTACGTCCCCTGGACTCCTCGCAACTGTATACTGTCCGGCAGAGAACTGGGGAGACCATCAGAAGCTTCTTCAAGCGCTTTGCCCAGGTGAAGAGCAAAGTGGCCCACGTCCCCGACTCTACGGTCATCGAAGCCTGCAAAAGCGGCATCCTCCCGGGGGAGCTCCACCGAAGGCTCTCCCAGAGCTGCCCCTCTTCCGCCGACGAGCTCTTCAATGTGCTCGAAAAGTACGCTCGGGCGGAGGAAGACGACATCTGGAAGAAGACCCAGGGGGCTCCTGCCCCCGCCGAGCGGGGGGCCCGGGATCCCCCCAGGCGCCCCAGGCAGGGGGGCCGTAGCGAACCACGGCCTCGGGACACTTTTGTCCTCGAGGGCGGAGGCGGCTCGCGCGACCCCACGAAGGGCAACCGCCCCTTTCCCAAGCCGAGAGGCCATGGGGGAGGACAGTCTTCGCGCGGCCGCGAAGGCCCCGCGGGGAGAAGCCGGGAAGGACCGTGGTGCAGCTTCCACGGGTCCAGTACCCACGCCACCCGAGATTGCCACCAGCTGCTGCAACACTTCGCGGCATTCCTCGACCAGCGCGGGCAGGGGGGGGACTCCGGCCTCCTTGCCCCCTCGGCCAGCTGTTCCGGCCCTTCCCGCTCCCGCGGGGGGGCAGCAGGTGCAGGAGGGGGAGCCTTCAGACGCTCTCCCCTTTCAAACTTCTCAGCACCGCATCAACGTCATCGTAGGGGGGTCCGCCTCCGGGCGGGATTCCAAGCGCCAGCGCAAGGAGTACGCGCGAGAAGTTAAGGTAGTGGGGGTGCTACACGCGTCCGTGCCGCCCAAGTGGTCGGACGTCCCCGTCACCTTTACGGCGGAAGACGCGCGAGGGGTTCGCTTCCCCCACGACGACGCGCTCATTGTCTCCGCGACAATCTACAACTGCCACTTGGCCCGCATCCTCGTGGACGGCGGAAGCTCCGCCGACGTCCTGTTCCTCAAAACCTTCAAGGAAATGCAGGTGGATGAGAAGCTCCTGCAACCAGCGGCAGGGCCTCTGCAAGGGTTTGTCCCGGGGAAGGCGATCCACCCCGTGGGCAAGGTAGATCTCCCGATCACCTTCGGCACCCCGGAGAACTACCGGACCGAGCTAGTCCGCTTCGACGTAGTGGACCTCCCCTCCTCCTACAATGTGATTATGGGGAGGACTACGATCAATCGGCTGGGGGCTGCCACCCACCAAAACTACTTGTGCATGAAGATCCCCGGGCCGCATGGCGTGATCAACGTCCGGGGGGATCAAGACATGGCCCGTGCTCTATACGAGCGAACTGCTGCCACAATAGGAAGCGTCAACCTGATCAAGGCACCCGGGGGGGAGGCTCCCCCCCCGGACGTAGACGTCGCTGCGCCATCCCCTGGGAGGCCCCTCCTCAAGCTGCGTCCGGAAGGGGGCCTCCGGAAGGTCCCGTTGTCCCTGGGCAGCAGGGACCAAACTGTCCAAATCGGGGCAGAGCTCCCCCAAGACCATGCAGCGCAACTCGCAGCCTTTCTGCGCGAAAACTCCGATGTTTTTGCGTGCAAGCCTTCGGACATGCGGGGTGTCGCCCGGGAGGTTATTGAATACAAGCTCGCGGTAACCCCCGGTCACCCCCCTATCAAGCAGAAGTTGAGGAAGCTCTCCCTCGAACGTCAAGAAGCCATCAAGCCGGAGATAGCCCGGCTCCGAGAGGCGGGGTTCATCCGGGAAGTGTTGCACCCCGAGTGGCTCGCAAACCCCGTCCTCGTCAAGAAGTCGTGGCAAGTGGCGCATGTGCGTGGACTTCACCGACCTTAACCGCGCTTGCCCCAAAGACAACTTCCCGCTCCCGCGGATCGACCAGCTCGTTGACTCCACCGCGGGGTGCGAGCTGATGAGCTTCCTAGACGCCTACTCGGGATACCATCAAGTCCGGATGGCGGAGGGGGATGAGGAAAAGACGAGTTTTATAACTCCCCTCGGAACCTTCTGCTACCGCCATATGCCCTTCGGGCTCAAGAATGCGGGAGCCACCTTCCAGCGACTTATGACACTGGTGTTCAAAGATCAAGTCGGCCGCAATGTCGAAGTCTACGTAGACGACGCGGTCGTCAAAAGCCCCCGTGCAGCCTCCCACATCGACGACCTCGCAGAGACCTTCTGCAACCTCCGCGCGTTCGGGCTCAAGCTCAACCCGGAGAAGTGCGCCTTCGGGGTGCGCGGGGGGAAGCTCCTGGGTTTCCTCGTGTCCCAGCGGGGCATTGAGGCAAACCCCGAGAAGATCCGGGCCTTCCTAGAGATGCCCCCGCCGCGCTCCGTCAAAGATGTCCGGCGGCTCTCCGGCCGCCTGGCCGCGCTCAGCCGCTTCGTCTCCCGTTCGGGGGAGCGGGGCCTCCAGTTCTTCAAGATCCTCCGAGGGCTTGAGGGGTTCCGCTGGACCCCCGAGGCCCAGGAAGCCTTCAACGACCTCAAGAAGTACCTCTCGAGCCCTCCAATGCTCGTGAGTCCGTCTCCGGAAGAGCCCTTGCTCCTCTACCTCGCCGCGACCCCCGTCGCCGTCAGCGCGGTTTTGGTGAAGGAGCAAGGGGGGCAGCAACGTCCCGTGTACTACGTCAGTGAAGCCCTCCAAGGGGCCAAGACTCGGTACACGGAGATGGAGAAGATTTGCTACGCTCTCCTCATGGCGTCCCGGAAGCTCCGGCATTACTTCCTGGGGCACCCCATCACCGTTCCGTCGTCCCTCCCCCTGGGGGAGGTACTGCGGAACAAAGAAGCCACCGGCCGGATTGGGAAGTGGGGGGCCGAGCTTGCCCCCTTCTCCCTGTCCCTTACCGGCCGCTCCGCAATCAAGTCGCAGGTCCTCGCCGACTTCATCGCAGAATGGACTCCCGCCTCTGGGTCCGGGGACGAAGATCTCCCTGTGTCGCCCCGACGCAGTGACCATTGGACCCTGCTGTTTGATGGGTCGCTGTGCCTCGCTGGGGCTGGCGCGGGGGTAGTCCTCCGGAGCCCCGAGGGGAAGGAGCTCGAGTACGCCGCGCGGCTCGAGTTCCCCGCAACCAACAACGTCGCCGAATACGAGGCTCTGCTCCTCGGGATGCACCTGGCGCGCTCCCTGGGGATCCGGCGCCTACTAGTGAAGGGAGACTCTCAGCTCGTCGTCTGCCAAATGGACAAATCTTACCTATGCCATGACGCAAATTTAAGTCTTTACTTGCAGGAAGTACGAAAAATGGAGAAACACTTCGACGGCCTTGAGGCCCGGCATATCCCGCGAAGGGAAAATGACCGGGCTGATGCTTTGGCCCGGGCGGCAAGCGCCCGGGAAACGCTCCCCAAGGGGGCCTTCTTGGAAACAATCACGAAGCCCTCGGTGGCCTCCCCGGACGCAGGCCCCGAGCCTCCGGTCCCGGAGGTCGCCGAGATCGTCCGGCCGTCGTCATGGATGGATCCCCTCATCTCCTTCATCAAGGGGGAGGGGGACCCTCCTAGCGAGACCGAGGTTAAGCGCCTCCGGGCCAAAGCCCGGGCATATCTCCTGCTCGAGGGAAGGCTCTACAAGCGGGGGGCTTCAGCCCTCCTGCGCTGCCTCCCCCGGTCGGAGGGACTTCAACTCCTGGAAGACATTCACGCGGGGAGCTGTGGTTCTCACCTAGCCCCGCGTGCCATCGCCGCCAAGGCCCTTCGGCAGGGCTTTTACTGGCCTACAGTCATGCGCGACGCGCGAGACCTTGTCTCCGCGTGCGAAGCATGCCAGAAGATGGCCAAGGGCTCGAATCTCCCCCCTGTAGCGCTGCGGACTATCCCCATCACTTGGCCCTTCGTGCGCTGGGGGATGGACCTCTTAGGGCCTTTCCCCCCAGCGCCCGGAGGATACATGTATGCGGTGGTCGCGGTCGACTACTTTACAAAGTGGGTTGAGGCGGAGCCCTTGGCTAGCATCACCTCCCGGGCCGTTCAGCGGTTTTTCTGGAAAAACATCGTTTGTCGTTTTGGTGTCCCCCGGGAAATCACCGTGGACAACGGGACCCAATTCGACTCGGCATATTTCCGGGAATTCTGCGAAGGCCTGGGGGTTGTCATCCACTTCGCCTCAGTGGCCCATCCCCAAAGCAACGGGGCCGTCGAGAGGGTCAATGGCGTAATCCTACAGGGGTTACGCCGGAGACTCGAACAAACCGCTTCCAAGCGGGGCGCGTGGGCAGAGGAGCTCCCTAGCATCCTCTGCTCCATGCGCACGACCCCGTCCCGGGCCACAGGGCGTGCTCCCTTCTCCCTAGTCTACGGGGCGGAGGCAGTCCTCCCCCCGGAGATTGGCTTCCGGTCGCTGCGGGTCGAGCTCCTGAACGGAGCCACGACCGCAGCCTACCGGGCCAACGAAGACAACCGGCGGCTGGAAATCGACCTCGTGGAGGAGGAACGCGACCGAGCGCTCCTCCGCCACGCCATCTACGAGCGCGAGATGTCGCGCGCATACAACCAGCGCGTGCGCGAGAGAGCTTTCCGCCTTGGGGACCTTGTCCTCAAGCGCGTCACAGACCCCCAAGCCCAGGGTAAGCTCTCCCCCAAGTGGGAAGGCCCCTACAGGATCTCCGCTGTCCTAGGCTCGGGGGCCTACAAGCTCTCCAACCTTGAAGAGCAGGAGCTGAAGCACACATGGAACTTGCGTTTACTTCGCAAGTTCTACGTTTAGCCTTACGGGCCTGTCCCCTCCCCCGGGGCGGTCACGCCGGAGGGGGAGGGGGGACACTGTAACTTCCCTTTTTCCCCCTTCGCGGCTTCGCAGGGGGGCTTTGTATATTTCGTTAATAAATGCATAGCCTTTGTTCTTCAACTGTCTCACTGCAGGTTGTTCTTGTTTACCGCCCCTAGTGGTGATGCCCTCCCCGCGAGGACGCCCTCCCCGCGAGGATGCCTTCCCCGTGACGATGCCCTCCCCGTGAGGATGCCCTCTCCGTGAGGAAGTGGGCCCTGCCCCAGCAAGTCCCTCCTGAAGGGCGGCTTACGAACAGCCCTCGTGGACTGAGGGTGTAAGCGGCAACCCGGTCCCCAGCGGCCGCGGTAACGAGTCACTTTGGGAGATTAGTCCCCTACCCAAACACTCAAGACCCGTCTCCGGGCACTTCCTCCTCCGGGAGTAGACGCTCTCCTCAGCGGGACGTCTAATGGCTTTCTGGATCTATCTTCCTCCTCCGGGAGTCGACGATATTCCCGGCGCCCCGTTCTCACGGCGACCGGAAGATCGGCCCCTTGCGGCTTGATTGGATCTATCTTCCTCCTCCGGGAGTCGACGATATTCCCGGCTCCCCGTTCTCACGGCGACCGGAAGATCGGCCCATTGCGGCCTGAATGGCTCTATCTTCCTCCTCCGGGAGTCGACGTTATTCCCGGCTCCCCGTTCTCACGGCGGCCGGATGATTATCTCTCGAAGACCTTATTCCCGGCTCCCCGTTCTCACGGCGACCGGACAACTGCTTTACGAAATGGGTTTCATATATTTTCCCCGAAAACATTATTCCCGGTTCCCCGTTCTCACGGCGACCGGACGAACCCTCCCGGGAAGCTCCCCTCCGGAGGTCATTGGCTTTTCATGAGCCCCTTCCGCGCCTTGTTCCCGGTTCCCCGCTCTCCCGGCGGCCGGATGAACCTCTCCCAGTGCTCCCGGCCACCCCGGAAGGTCCCTCCCTCGGAAATCCTGTTTTTACAATTTTCTGACAGAAAACATTTCTACAGGTTATGCTCCCCCCGGGGACCCTGTTTCCCCCACAGCACGCGGAGGCTTCCTCCCGCCCGCTGTGGGCGGGGGGGGGACAGGGGGTCCCCGGGTCACCCACGAAGGAACTTAGCTCATCCTTGTTAAGATGAGTCGTCCAGACCATCCAAGAAGAAGAAAAGAAAGAGGCAACAAAAAGAAACAATGCGCTTTATTGATCAACAAACCCGGAGGACATCTTCCCCCTCCGGTGGGTTCCGGAAACGATACAACCCGGGTCCTAACCCGGGGGATTTTCTACGAGCCTAAGGCTCCTACGCCTAAAGCTCCCGGAGGCGCTCCCTTAGCTCCCGGGCCAGGTCCCGGTACAGCGCCCGGACGCGACGCTGAGAATCCCGAAGTACGTCTTCGGGCCAAAACTCGTACCCAGCCGGCGGAAGTATCCGGAGAGGAGGTATCATCTGGGCCCTCGGGCGCGGGGGAGTTAATTCAGCATGGCTGTTGTCAAAATTATCCAAGTGCCATTCCGGGCGCCACCTCAACCGGACGGGCTCCCGGGCAGTACCGCCGTCGCGCCTCCCGGAGACAAGGCTCAGCAAAATCAAAGCCGCTTGGGCGTCCCCCGGAGAGTCTCTCCCGGACCGTTGCTCGGGAGCAACCCCCCGGGAACCCTGGTAACATTCCATCGCAAAGACTTAGAAAAATTTCTAATATATTTCATTGCAAAATGTTTTTGTACAAGTGCCCGGGGCTTCTCCTAAGAAGCTACCGGAATCAAAATGCCTAACAAAATAAAAAGGGGGTCCTAGCTAAAGACCCGGGGGAGGCTCATACTTTGGCATTGGGGTCCTCCCCCCGGGAAGCTTCCTCCGTGGCCGGGGCAGGGACATCCGTGGCCGGAGGCGCCGGTGTCGGGAACCACGTCCGGATGATCCGGTCGTAGAACCCCTCCGCCAGCAGCTCCACCTCCCGGCGCGTTGGCTCGAAGGCCTCCGGGAAGCTCCGGGGGATGCGCCCCCCGATCGCCCGGGCGCCGACCCCACGGTAGTCAACGAGCCCCGCGGCGGCCGCGATGACGGGGATCGCTCGGCCCCTTGCCCGGACGTCCGCAGCCTCCGGGATGGCGGAGACTTGTGCGTTAAGAAAACGCACAGCCTCCGCGAGGGTCGCCGGGGGCACCTCCGGGCCGCTCCCGGAGCCCAGGCTAACGCCAAGGCTTTCCAAGGCCGAGCGGACGGAGCGGCCCGCGTCCGACAGCGCCCGGACGCTGGAGCTCTCGAGCTCCCGGAGCGCCTTCTCCCGCACCTTGGCCTCCTCTCGGAGGCGGATGTAGGCGCCCTCCGAAAGGTGCACCTGCGCCCGGGCCCGGGACAGCTCATCAAGAGCTTCGTCCCGCTCCCGGATGGCCGCCTCCCGCTGCTCGACGCAGGCCGAGGCCCGGCTCTCCGCCTCCTTGAGCAGTCGGGTGACCCGCTGCTCAAGGCCCCAGGTAACAGTCGCTACCTACAAAATGCATAAAGAGTTAGAAAAATCTTAAGTGCAGGAAAAAAGCCGGAGTGTGGAGAGCTCGAGTTACCTGGGCCCCGAGGGACTCGAGCCCCTCAAAACGCTCGTGGAGCGTCCCTCCTGCCACGAGGGCCTGCACCTTCCGGTTGTGCAGGCCCTCCGCGTAGCGGGCCACCTCCCCCGCCGGAAATAGGGAGGTGTCTTGCCCGGCCCTCCTGTCGCGGCCGGGAGAGGGCCCCCGGACCTCTGAATCCGGGAGCACGGCCGGCGTCGCCGGCGTCTTCGTCGACGAAGTTTCCTCCGAAGACGAAGACGAAGGTTGGGCGGGGATCTCCGCCCGGGGGGGGATCATTGGGCCTTTCCCCGCCCCAGGCCGGAGGGCCCTCGGAGCCTCCTGCTCCGGGGGGACCTCGAAGACTGAGGGGCTCCCCCCCTCCTCATCCATCGGCCAGAGGCGCAGGGGCGCCGCCCCCGAAAACCTCACTTCTAGCCTCTCCGGCGCCAATGCCACCGGGAGAGGCGAGAGGAGCGTCACGCGAACTGGCGACGGGGCGTAGTCCGCCGAATCGGACCCCGCCCCATCAACAACAATCTCCTTCCCCCGGGCCTCGACGGGGGCCTCCGGGGGCGGAGGCGTCGCCTCTGCCCGGGGCGCCGCCCGGGCATGTTCGGCTCCGGGAGCTGCGTCCCCGGCCCTCACCGGTGTCGTCGCCGGCGCCGTTGCCGGAGCTGGGGTCTTCTGGACCCGGGGCTTTTTGGGCTCCGAGCCCCCGGCCGCGTCCTTCCCCCGTTTATGAGACCCGGGGGTGGGAAGGGGCTTCCTCTCCGGAAGCCTGAGCCCGTAGGCCTCGGCCACCAAGTTCCGGGGAGGCCCCTCCCCCACGAGGCGCACGATGCGCTCGTGTTCGTCGGCGAAGTACCTCCCCAGGAGGTGCTCCGCCTTGTCCCTCGCCGCCGGGTACGGACGCACTGCAAGAGGTAAAAAGTTAGTCAATTTCTCATAAAAAACTGCAAGTACAAGAATGCAGGGCACTTACGCCGCGTCACCGGCTTGACCGGAGGCCGCTGCTCCGGGCCCATGCCGATCCCCCTTCCCCCGCGTGAGAAGGGGGAAAGCCGCAGGAGCGCCAGCTCCTCCGCGGCGTCCCGCATTGAGCGGGCCTTCTTCGCCAACACCACCTTCTCGAGGAGCTCGAACTCCTCGTCCGTCCACACCGGCGGCTTCGGTGCGGATGATCGGCTGTAGGTGGGAGGCTCCGGGGCGTAGACCACCGCCTCGTCCCGGACCCGGAGGTAGAACCACCTCCGGAGCCAGTCCCCCCAGTGGCCCCGGGAAGCCGCCGCCGGGAAGTCCGCCACCCGGGAGGGCAGCATTTGGACCATCACCGAGCCGAAGGGGGACTTCGGTCCTCCCTTCACCAAGTGGGAGCTCCGCGCCTCCGGTTCATAGAAGTACCGGAAGGCGCGGAGGGTGGGCTCCCGCCCGGTCGCTGTCTCGTAGAGCCATATAAAAAGGCCCATACGGACGAGCGCGTTCGGAGTGAGGTGGTTGAGAGCCACCCCATACTCTTTGAGAAACTCCCGGAGCATCGGGTGCACCGGGAGCCGGAGCCCCACCTCAAGGAAGGCCTCGAAGGCCACGACCTCTCTGGGCCTGGGGCGGGGGACTCCGTCCTTCTTTAGGGGGACCCGGATGTCCCCCTCTTCGACGATGCCCTTCTTGACCAAGGACTCCGCGTCCGAGGCCGAGAACTCGGAAGCCCAAAGGAAATCCACGGGGATTTCCTCCGGGGGCACCTCCGTGGTCTTCGCTCGACCTTTGGGCGCCATTAGGTGAGTTCTTTGTCTTTCGGTGGCTAAGTTTTCAGGTGGCTGTCAACGACTCCCGGACGCTCGCTACCGGAGAAGGCTACCGGAGAAACTACCGGAAGAGCGCTACCGGGAGAACTGAAGCTGGAGTTGAAGATTTGGAATGAGCTTCCGGGGCCCCCTAGGGCCCTATTTATAGAGGCTGGCCGTGATCTAGATGCGCGCCATGTGGCCCCCTCGGGGCAATCTGGACCACTGAAATTCAAACCGTGCGCGGGAAACGAAGGGACAGGCGCGTAAATCGAGACGCCGGTTCGAACCGCGCGTGCATTTATTGCGAAAACGGCGCGGCCATAAAGCGCCCGGCACAGAAACCGAAGCGTCGCCGGGGCTCCGGTGATTTTCGTCCGGAGTTCTCGTCCGAAGATTTTCCCGGTACCGTAACCATTCCCTCCGGGGGCTCAAGCTTCGTCCCCGGAGGGCATGGGGGGCTGCTGTTGGGGGAAATCTCCACGCGGTCAAGTCCAGGTAAGTTCATGATTGCCCGGGGACAGCGGCCTCCGGTGCCTTCCCAGGGCGCCGCCTTTTAGCCCCCGGGACCGTGCCCCCCGGGCGTGGCCCGGGCGCCGCCATGTGCCCGGGGACAGTGGCCTCCGGTGCCTGCCCCGAGCGCCGCCTTTTGGCCCCCGGGACCGTGCCCCCCGGGCGTGGCCCGGGCGCCGCCATGTGCCCGGGGACAGTGGCCTCCGGTGCCTGCCCCGGGCGCCGCCTTTTGGCCCCCGGGACCGTGCCCCCCGGGCGTGGCCCGGGCGCCGCCATGTGTCCGGGGACAGTTACCTCCGGCGCCTGCCCCGGGCGCCGCCTTTTAGGCTCCCGGGACCGTGCCCCCCGGGCCTGCCCCGGGCGCCGCCTTTTGGCCCCCGGGACCGTGCCCCCCGGGCGTGGCCCGGGCGCCGCCACTTGTCCAGGGACAGTTACCTCTGGCGCCTGCCCCGGGCGCCGCCTTTTAGGCTCCCGGGACCGTGCCCCCCGGGCGTGTCCCGGGCGCCGCCTTTTGGCCCCCGGGACCGTGCCCCCCGGGCGTGGCCCGGGCGCCGCCATGTGCCCGGGGACAGTGGCCTCCGGTGCCTGCCCCGGGCGCCGTCTTTTAGGCTCCCGGGACCGTGCCCCCCGGGCATGTCCCGGGCGCCGCCTTTTGGGCTCCCGGGACCCTACTCTCCGGAAGAGGTCCCGAATGTCACCGCCCTTCTAAAAGGTAAAATCCCTGTTTGTTTATCACGTGCAGGTCACGCGAGGGACGCCTCGGGAATCAGCGACCACCTGTCAAGCATCCGAGGCGTTTGACCGGGAGAAGGACGGTCGTACCCTTCAATCCGACGGTGGCTCCCGGGGTAGTTTAGGTTTTTTGCTTCTTTTTGGGGCTATAAATAGCCCTTGTACCCCTCTGTTGTAAGGGATCAGTTCATGATTATTTGGAATAGCTAATCTCACAGACGTGCTCCGGAAGCCTCTCCCCCGGAGAGAGCCTCCCCAGCCGACTCCGGTCGGGAGCGCGTCGACAGGACTAGGGCCCCACCGGGACCCGAACCTGTATAAATCCGCGTGTCAATTCTTGTGTTTGCCCGGCGGGGGAGGACCGGTCACCCGGTCAACCCGCGCTGCGTGATTTCCGCTAGGATCGTCTTCAAAACCTGCCGGGGTATTCTTAATACCACGACAAAATATGACATTTTTTAGTAAAAATGTGTGTTTTGTTGACTACAAGACATACCGTTATTGTAGTCCAAGGTGTTGTCCGCCATGGACTGGATTTTCCAAGCCGGATGAGTCCTTTCATGCAGTCAGTCCCTGTTGGACTAAGTGAAGAATGACTTGGGCCTGCTTCTTCTGCTCTGCGCTCAGAGCAGGAAGGGAGTCCAACTCACTGGACTTCTCCGGTCGAGAGTTCTCGAACCACAGTCTGCTCTCTGACGGAGGGGTGCAGTAGAACCACTCTGGTACCACTCGTGTACAGAATCTTGGAGGGGTGGGAAGGGATACTCTTTCTTCTCCCTTATCCAGAAGTAGATGCACACGATGGCGTTGGCGCTCTTCGACCATGCCAAGTAGTAGAAATGTCGGAAGAGCTCCACGCTTGGGAGCACTCCGACGAAGGCTTCGCACAAGTGCTGAAAGATCGCCAAGATAAGGACAGCATTTGGGTGGAGATTCACTAACTCCAACCCATAATGCTCCAAGATTCACTTCAAGAACTGGTTCTCGGGGAATCGAAACCCACAACACAGGTACTCCTCAAAGACCACCATCTCGCCCTCTTGGACGATTGGGGTTTCTTGGTCCTTCTCCACTGGCCGCCAGTTGATCAGTAGCCGCGGAGGGAGAATCTCTTCCTTCTCAAGGGCCACCAGGCTTTCTTCGGTGTGGTGAACAGATCGGCTCCAGGAGGCCATCTCTTTCGAAAGATTGAGAGGAAAGTGGTGACTTTGGAGGCGACGGAGATGAGGAATGAGGGTTTTGTGTGGCGAGAAACTCTAAGGCAAATGAAGGGTTTCTGGTTGTGTGGCTTCCTCAGGAAGCTACCTTCTCCTTTTATTTGCCCGAGGCAACCCTTCGTTGAATACTTTATTAATTTCCCATAACGGGTGCCTTCTCTCTGGGAATCTGTTATGCACTCTCTACAGTGAATCCGAAACAAAATATATTTTTATAATTTTTGTTTCGAATTCGGGGGCTAGGGTGCACACAAAAACATGAAAATTTTGCAAAAATTATGGAGGAAATTATTCCTCCCATCTTTGATAGATTAATTTTCGTGTATTGATCACAATGCAGTTCTGTGATCGTCCCGATATTTTCATGTTGATCATAATGCCATTCTGTGATTGCTGCAAGTAGGTAATCGCAACATACACGGTTATCATCTGGTCAAGGCATTATGTTATCGCGACTTCAGTTCTGATCGCAGTACCAGTGCTGGTCGCGGTATGACACATTAATACGTTTCTGATCGAAAGACTTGTTACCTCAGATTTACCTGTGTATGTTTGGTCGTAAAGACATTCCTTATGACCATGTTTTCGCACAGAGATTGTGAAGAGTTTGAATTCAAATTAACTCTTGCATAATTTTTCTTGAGAAGATAAGTTATGTTAGGTAAAAGAAATTTTTATTTCTGGCAATCCTTGCATACAAAAGGGATACAGGCGACCAGAGCATCGACCTGATCCGAGAGAAGTTTACAAAGTTCTCCTAAGAACATATTGGCATTAGTAGGATCTACACTGACCGCCCCAAGAGAACTAGCAACTACTCTAAGCCTATCTACATCATCCCGAATCAGAGAAGCACTACCATTCCTGATCGAATTGGAGAGTTCTCGCTGTTGCCGAGCATAGTCCCTCTCCAAGCGAAATTGGTGCGCCTCTTCGCGGGATCTATCAAAACATTCTGCCAGGTGCAGAATGGCCGAAGACATCTCTTCGGTCTTCTTCTCCAGAACCTCTTTCTCCTTCTGGAGAGTCTGTTCGAGGGAAAGATGTTGGATCTCAGCAGGCTGGTCGCTGGGGGCTCCAACAATTTTCATCTCCTGTACATAAATGTGTTAGTTTTACAAGCTAAAACGACCAGCAGAAGAGATGAAAATAATTACCAATCCTCGCAAGTGAGAGGATGAAGTATTTCCCCCAGAAAGTAGATCACCTGACAAAAGTTGGGAACTGTCAGGTCGAGGAAGTGCAACTTTCCCATGATAAGATTGCTCACCCAACACAGGCTGAGGATTATCTGGTGACGGGAATGTAACCTTCGTACCAGAAAATTGATAACCCATCAAAAGATGGGTATCGCTTGATCGCAATGGAGAAAACTGAGAAGAAGGCTTTGAAGGATTATTATGAACCTCCAAAGGTGGAGATGAAGATTCGACCTGCCGAGTTGCATGGACAGGAAGGACTACAGGGGGCCAAAGGAAGAGAGAGCAATGATGCATCCCTAACCCTTGTGCTGCTGGAAGATCCCTCATCAACCTTGGTTTTCTTCCTTGGAGGAACCAGATCTTCGGTCATCTGTGAATTTCCAAAAAGCATTTTGGAAATGATCAGAACATAAGATGGCAATTTGAACCAGGGGTTCCTGAGAAGACTTACCTTCTGGAAGTCCTGGTCGAATTCAAGTGCCACTTCCTCTTCATCACTCTCAATCTCAATGATGTTCTTGGCGCCATGATCTGCCATTGAGGTGGAAATGGAAGAGAAGGAAAGATAGCTTTGGAAAAGACTTAGCCGGGAAAAAACTTGTGAAGTTTTAGGGCTAAGAGACTTCGGTATTTATAGCCCACAGGGGTGACGGTATGTTTACCGAACGCCTTGAGTTCTTAAAGCGCATTTATAGTTTTATCTCGGGTTAAAAGACAATTCCACGGTGCTATCATTACCTATCAAATACTACCCAGAGTCCGTCTAGGGAAATAAACCGCTACACTTAGTGCACCACTAAGTAGAGAAGTTGAAGCGTCGGGTCACTTATCTGATGTAAGATTTAAATTTGAAGTAAATATGTCCCTTCGTTTTCTTCAAATTTGGGGGCTAGCTGACGAGGATTGTTACCCGAGATAGTTCGGAGCAAATGCACGTCCGGTTCAAGGCAGATTCGAACCAGGCAAGTGTCCGTTGATATGATCTCAGATGGCTTGAGAAGCACGGACACATGATTGCAGGCTTTGCGCGATCATGAGATCGCAAATAGTGTGCGATCACAAGGTTGCAGGCTATGCGCGGTCAGGAGTCCGCAGACGATGCGCGGTCAGAGAGTCGGGGACTACTCTCGACCTGAGTGACCTGGGAATTGCTTAGCACTCTGTACGAGCATATCCCGAGGATCCCGAAGATTCTTCCACGTATGAAGACAACTGCCAGGAGGTTAACATGTGCGGTTATCCCTTAATTGCACGTGTTAAGTCTGCATGGAAGTTAAGTGCGGTTATCAAAATTGCACCCGAGCAACTGTTCGAAGCCGTTGTGCATTGGCGCCCTTTCGACCAGTATAAAAGGGTGAGCGAATGCACAAGACAAGGGGGTCAAGCCCAGATCCTAGCAATCCGACACGAGAAAACTTCAAGCTTTCATAGGCTAGATTAGTCGTATTTTAGACAATCGCACGGAAAAGATCTTCTCCTGTGATGATCTTTTCCACAACTTTGTAACATTTTTCCCCGTACATAGTGAAATCACAACAGGACGTAGGGCTATTACTCCCACCATCGAGGGCCCGAACCTGTATAAATTTCTCTGTGTTCCAATTGACATTGCTCATCATCCCTCCTGGAGGGACACCCTGAAAGGCCTCATAACTCACAAATTCTGCATAAGTTCGACTAAGGACCCCGAGTCCGAATCGTCGACATAGACCTGGAGGCTTGTCATGAAGGTGATGAAGTCGCGCTGAGGAGAGACGAAGACGGTGGAATAGAATTGGCGAATGGGCTCATTGGTCCAGTGGAGGGAGGAATTAGCGACTAGATCGCGAATCCCAACAGAAGCAAAAGAATCTGCTAGGGAGACGATGCCTGTGCGAGAGGCAATCGTCTGCCAAGACAGAGATCGGTGGGCGAATATGAGGACGCGGCTATAGACGCTGGTGAAGAGGTCGAGCTGCAGGTTTGTGTAAAAGGTGTGGACGTTGCACGCGTCGTGACCAATGGGACGCGACGAGAGATAGGGGTTTGTGGAGCGAAGGGTGCGGAGGCGACTCGCGTGCCACCGGGAATAATCCACGAGGACACGCTCAGGTGGAGTCAAAGAGCGGGCCTTAGTCAGCTGACCAAGAATTCTTGGAATCCCCTGGGGATTCTTGATTTTTTTTGTTATGTCGGATCAGCCTTCGTCTTCTTGTAGCGTTGCCCGACGGAAGAACGAGGCAAACGAGAAATAGCAAAGAAACAAAGGAATGAAACAGAGACCTGAACGAACGGAGATGAACAGAGAAGCCGGCGAAGCTACAACATGGCCGACGAGGTTTGACCGGTGAGAGAAGAGTGAACCACGGCGAGGAGGAACGGCACGGCGTGGTGGTGACACGGCATGTCAAGGGAGCGGCAAGGTGAGGCTAAAACGGTGACGAGGGCGGCACGGTGATGAAGCTATGCGCGGCGGCGCGACGAGGTGGCGGTGAGAAGACGACGCGGCGGTGCAGCATGGCGGTGAAGAGCGGCACGGAGGCGTACGGAAATGCACAGCGCGAGAAGGTGGCTAACGGCGAGAGGAGGAGCGGCGGTGAAACAGAGAAGGCAAAGAGACAAATGAACAGAAACGGGGATTTAGGGTTTTGGAGATACAAACTGACAGTCAGTTCCAAACCCATAAACATGGAATTGACAATCAGTGTACAACACTGACAGTCAGTTCATAGAACTGAGTTTTGAAACTGACAATCAGTTTATGAAACTAGCAGGTAGTTTGAGTCTCAAAAACAACCAGGGGCTATGACCAAAGACCATTGTACATAACTGACAGTCAGTTTGTGAAACTGACTGTCAGCACGGTCAACAACTTCGACCAGAGGCTAAGAACAGGCTCCTAAGCACTGAACTGACTGTCAGTATGGAAAAATTCGACCAGAAAGAGGATTTTGACCAGAGAGAGAATACAATATACTTTAATACACTTATCACATCAACTAGCATTAGATATATCAATAATGTTCAATTCACCTATGAGAAAATAAAATCTAGTTTCATCTAGGGGTTTGGTGAAAATATCTGCTAGTTGCAATTCAGTTCTAATGTAGCTCACATCAATATCCCTTTTGCCACATGATCTCTTATAAAATGGTACTGAATTTCAATATGCTTAGTTCTAGAATGTTGAACAAGATTATTAGCAATTTTAATGGCACTTTCATTATCACACAAGAATGGCACTTTTTCAAATTTAATTCTATAATCCAGAAAAGTCTGCTTCATCCACAAGATTTGAGCACAACAACTTCCTGCAGACACATATTCCGCTTCAGTGGTGGAGAGAGCTACAGAATTTTGCTTCTTAGATGACCACGACGCTAATGATCTCCCCAATAATTGACAACTTCCAGATGTGCTTTTTCTATCAATCTTACAACCAGCATAATTTGAATCCGAATAACCAATCAATTCAAAATTTGCATCTTTCGGATACCAAAGACCTAGATTGGGATAGCATTTCAAATACCTAAGGATTCTTTTAATAGCAATTAAATGACATTCCTTAGGGGTTGATTGAAATCTAGCACATAAGCACACACTAAACATGATATCAGGCCTAGATGCAGTGAGATAAAGCAAACTACCAATCATAGACCTATAGAGTTTAGAATCGATCGCTTTTCCATTGTTGTCCATATCGAGATGTCCAGTTGTTGCCATGGGGGGTTTTGATCGCCTTAGCATCTTCAATCATTTTTGTAAAGAGAGTTGTATCAACCTTCCCAATTTTAAAACCTTTTGATAAAAGAAAGTCTCTAAGTCATTCATACCAAGCTCGAGGAGCTTGTTTGAGACCATAGAGAGCTTTAGACAATTTAAACACATGGTTTGGAAATTTAGGATCTTGCTTCAAAACCGGGAGGTTGTTCTACAAAAACAAGTTCAAATATCTCACCATTTAGAAAAGCACTTTTTACATCCATTTGAAATAATTTAATATTAAAGCTAGATGCATAAGCAAGAAGTATACGAATAACTTCAAGTCTTGCCACAGGTGCAAAAGTTTCACCAAAGTATAAACGTTCGACTTGAGTAAAACCTTGTGCAACAAGACGAGCTTTGTTTCTCACAACTACACCATTTTCATCTTGCTTATTTCTAAAAACGCATTTTGTTCCAACAACATTATGATCCTTGGGTCTTTCTACTAAAGTCCAAACTTTATTTCTAGAAAAATTATTTAGTTCATCATGCATAGCATTTACCCAATCAGGATCATTTCGTGCTTCATTTACATGTTTAGGTTCTAGAGATGATACAAAAGAGTGATGTTCACAAAACGAAGCAATGCGAGAGTGAGTTTGAACACCCTTACTGACATCACCCAATATTAGGTCTATAGGGTGATCCTTGGTGATGGTATGATGTTGTCGTGGTGCTTCTTCTTGTGCATCATCTTCTTGACTTTCTTCTGGTGGATCAATGTGAGGTGATGATACACGTTGATCATCATCCTCAATGTTCTCATCATCTTCTTGATCATCTTCCCTTGGTTTGATGTCTCCAATGGTAATGTTCTTCACAGCTTCTTGCTCCTTTTGTGAGCCATTAGTTTCATCAAATTCTAAATCACAAGATTCTTCAATGCAACTTGTATTTTTATTAAAAACGCGATAAGCTTTACTAGTGGTAGAGTATCCGACTAGAAAGCCTTCATCTACTCTTCTCTGAAATTTACCACCAAAGTTTCTTTTCTTAAGGATGTAGCATTTGCAGCCAAAAACTCGAAAATAAGAAATATTTCTTTTACGCCCAATAAGAAGTTCATAAGGGGTTAAGTTCAAAAGAGGATGCAAATAAAGACGATTAATAGAATAGCAAGCAGTATGCACGGCTTCAGCCAAAAAGCGAGTAGGAGTGTCATACTCACTTAGCATAGTTCTTGCCATTTCTATTAGTGTTCGATTTTTTCTTTCTACGACTCCATTTTGCTGTGGAGTGTAAGAAGTAGAAAATTCATGTTTGATTCCAAGAGAGTCACAAAAATCAAATAAAGTTGAATTAACGAATTCTCCACCATGATCACTACGGATTTTCTTGTTGGAAAGTTTGAATTCAGTGGTAACGCGTTTTGCAAAACTTTTGAAAACATCGGGGATTTTAGATTTTTGGGAAATAAAGAAAACCGAAGTATAGCGAGTAAAATCATTAACAATAACAAAACCATAGTTGTTACCCCCGATACTTTGGAACTCAGAAGGTCCAAATAAATCCATATGCAGCAATTCTAAAGGTTTGCAAGTTGAAAGAACACGCTTAATTGGAGGTGAATTAGCTACTTGCTTGCCAGCTTGACAAGCGCTATAGGGTTTATCCTTTTCAAAATTCACATCTTTTAAGCCAATAACTAAATCACATTTCAAAAGCTTTTTGAGTTGATGCATTTTAACATGTGCAAGTTTTTTATGCCATAACCAACCTCTTGAGGTTTGAGAGACAAGACATGTGGAGAGAGATGCATCTTTAGAGTGAAAATCAACCAGATAAAGATTTCCAAAATGAGAACCTTTGAAGATCAATGAATTGTCCTTCAAACTTTCAACTAAAACTTCTTTGGGATAAAATGTGCAACGAAATCCAAAATCGCAAATTTGTGTAATGGAAAGCAAATTAAAATTCAGAGATTCAACCAATAAAATATTAGAAATCGAAAGATCATTGGATATCGCAATTTTACCCAAGCCTACCACATTTCCTTGACAATTGTCGCCAAAGGTGATTTTTTGATTTTCGCTCAAGTTGTCTTCTAATGAGGTGAACAACTTCTTGTTACCGGTAATGTGTTCGGAGTATCCGCTGTCTAGTACCCAATGCTTCCCACCAGTCTTGTAGTTCACCTGCATAAAAGAATCAAGTCTTTTTAGGTACCCAAACCTTTTTGGGTCCTTCAATGTTAGCAATCAAAGCTTTGGACACCCAAATTGATTTCTTCTTTTTATTTAATATGGGTGCACCAACAAACTTTGCTATAGCATACCCTCTCTTCGACCTTTGAAGCATGTAGCAAGTATCAAAATAATTTGGAGTCATTAAAGGACATGCTTCATGTGAATGACCAGTTTCATGGTATTTAAAGCAAAATGTGTTGCATGCTTTTACAAAAATAGTTTGTACTTGATTTCTTTCCTTTCTTCGGAAAGTATCCAAGTCCTTCTTTTCTAAATGAGCACTTTTGTTTGCTAAGAATAAGATCTAGATATACTTTTCCTTTGTAGCAATTTTCTAGACCTTTTCCAAGTTTTTCAACTTGTGCCTTAAGTTCATTATTTTCATTTAAAATTGTTTCATTTGAAGCACATGGAATATCAAGAGAACAAGTAGGAATAGCATGAGAAGGAATGTCATCTAGATCACATGAAATGGCTACATCAACCTTAGATGGAGCATGTGTAATATCTTTAATGAGCAGACTTTCATATGAATCTTTTAATTCTGAGTATTGAGTACGTAAAGAAGAATGCTCTTCTTTAAGTACTCTATACTTCTTTTTAGTGATTCCAAACACTTCATTCAATTCAGTGATCATTTCAATAAGTTCATCATATGAAGGGTCAAAAGAATGTACCTTTTCATCACCCTTAGCCATAAGACAAAGGGATGAACTAGTCGAAATGTTGCCGAGAGCTAGTCCAGCTAGCTTCTTAGAGCAACCTCCTTCATTGTTGGAGTCAGAGTCGGAGCTTTCTCCTCCGGACATCCATTCTTTGAAGCATACTTCCTTGGTTGCGCCATTGTTCTTATTGAAGAATTTCTTCTTCTTTTCCCAATTCTTGTTCTTGTTTGGACATCTTGAGGCTATATGTCCCTTTTCGTGACATCCATAGCATATGATGTCCTTGAAGTTAGATTGCTTTGGCCCCTTTGGTCGTGTGTCGATGTTGACACGCTTCTTGTGTAACCTGCGAAGAAGTTTTTGAGTATTCTTTACCATAAGAGCTAGATCTTCATTGGAGGATCCATCGCTAGAGCCCTTTTTGGAGTTGGCTTTGAAAGCCAACGCCTTCTTCTTTGTCTCCGAAGGTTTGGCTGCTTTCTTCTTTTCCTTTCGATGCATCTCATGGGTAATGAGATTCCCATAGAGATCAGTTGGTGTGGTAGTTGATAGATCTGAGTTGGTGAGTACTGTCACCAATGTGTTGAAGCTTTCTGGAAGAACCCTGAGCATCTTTCTTACAATTTCAAGGTCAGTAAAAACAACTCCTAGCCCCTTGAGTTCATTTACAATGTTGTTCAACCGAGTAAACATGGAGTCCACGGACTCGGTTGACGACATGGTGAATGTCTTGTATCGTTGCCTTATCATGAGCAACTTTGCCTCTTTAACTTTAGTCGTGACCTCATAAATTTCTTCGAGGGTGGTCCAAACCTTGTGACCTGTTGTAAGATTGCTCACATGGTTGAACTCGTTTAACGATAAACCGGCAAAGAGCGCATTTTTGGCCCGGACATTTAAATGTAGTTTTCTCCTGTCGTCATCGGAGTGACTTGCCGGATCATCCGGAGGAGTGAAACCAAGTTTAACAATATCCCATACATCAAGCCCCATGGCCTCTAGAAATACCGACATGTGCATTTTCCAATAGGGATAGTTAGTCCCATCAAAGATAGGCGCACGTCCGGTATGACCGAGATGAAAGCCCTGATTTGACGTCATCCTCTCTCTAGGCAGTGAAGCCTAATTAATTGAAAAACCAAGCTCTGATACCAGTTGTAGGATCAAGGATGCCGACTAGAGGGGGGGTGAATAGGAGGCTTTAAAAACTTTAAGTAAAAACAAATTTTGCAGAGAGAAGAACTAAATTGCACTTCAATAAATTAAAAAGAAAAGATAGAGAGAACGAACACAAGATTTTTCCCGAGGTCTCGGAGACACGCCCGGTCTCCCCTAATCCTCGTTGAAGCACTCAAGTGAATTGAGTCTTGCTTCAATATCCACGAAGGATATTTCTCACTAGTGGTTTCTCCTTGTCCACTCAGGAAAGGCGAGCACCGATGCCTTTTACAAACATGCCGAGCCTCTCCGACAATCTCCGAACGAGAGAGGTCAACGGCCACGCCACCAAATAGTCTAGGTGAGGGCGTTCACCAAGAGTAATAAGCAGCAAGGTCTCTTCTAGACCTCCAACATGCACTGAGAAACTCTAAGTATGCAAGAACGATGCGAACAGAAAACTCGGTGGATCTCAGAAACACTCAACTTGATCAACAGATCAAGATTTTGTGTAAAGAACCAAAACTCAAGAGTGTCTAAGAATGTGAGGCTGCTAGATGTGTAAAACAAATGCTTAAAGCCTCTATTTCAAATTGACCGTCAATTTGGGTCACGACCAGAAAGAAGTAAAATCTGGAGAAAACTTAGCTAGCCGTTTGAGGTCGTTTATGGAAACAAAATAGCACAAACTGATAGTTAGTTCCTCAAACTGACAATCAGCTCCTACCTCAACGGCTGATAAAAATCATGGATAAAACTTTGCTGGTCACATATGGAAACTGATACTCCAAACTGACAGTTAGTATGACAAACTGACAGCCAGTTCCGACCAAAACAACAACCAGTTAAACAGAAACTCAATTAAATCGGCTTGAGGTCGAAATGCAAATTGACAGTCAGTTTAGGTGAAAAAATTTTGGCTCAAAAAACAACCTCTCTGGACAACTTTCAGTTAACACAAACTGACATTCAAACTGATAGTCAGTATAGCGCATTGACAGTTAGCATGGATAAAAATAGTTATAACTTTTAATCCAGAGGTCCGATTGAAGTGTTGAATAGCTCATTTGAAATATATTTTAAAGGGATATCTTTTTTTCAACAGAACCAAAAGCCAGATCTACCTAGATCTTTCTAGAAAGTGCAAAAACTCTTATGCTGTCAAAAACTAAACTGAAAATCCAAATCTTTCAAAACCAAATCCAACCGAAATGAATGCAATGCAGTGACTTAGTAATTTCTCGGTTTATGTTGGAAATTTAGAGAGGACTTGCAACCCCTCTTTATAGTACGGTTAAAACTAAGAAATAAATTCCTAAATCGATCAGCCTCCAAACGCTGAGATCAGTAAAAATAAAAACAGATTACCTCAGGTCCTTTGCATCTTCATGTTTGCGATTTACGTCTTGTCTTTGTACTTTGCAACTTATGCTTCATGTTGATTCATCATGATCGTCTTGTATGTTTTCCCACAAAACTCTGTATCCAATATCTCAACAGCACAATTAGTTTGAAATACTTTGTTTTCATTAATAATCAAAATTAGGTCAGGCATAACAGCCTAGATGCAACACAAAGGACTCAAGAACTCCTTTAAATTCTTGCTAAGGCTCAATTGTTACGTCAAGAGTTATCTTTGAGCACTCATTGTATCATAAATAGAGAAGCTTTTGGCCTTATTTTCATGCTTTTTTATGCTTTCATATGCCTTTAGGGCTTAGTTTTAGTTTAATACAACCCCCTTCTCTATTTTCTGCATTTGTAAGTCGACAAGGACGGTAGACCTAATTTTGAGGCAATCAAGTAAGTTTTCATTTATTTCTTATTATTTATGTATTTTTATGGCTTTTTGCGAGTAATTCACCTCTAGGGTTAGGGATGACCTAATGCCGGAAGGCGTAATGTGAGGGTAGTGGGCCCGCCCATTTGGCGAGTCCTTACACGCAACTACCCAGGATACAGTTGCCCTCACTTTTGTGGACCTCATTTCCTATTCACAATATAATAGCAGTAGTAGTACTGAAAATTTGCAAACATTACTATTTATGGATATAATACCATAATTACATTAAAGAGGCTGACAGGGTCAAAATAAGAAGTTGATTTGCTCCTTTTTGAGAGATGCAAGTGCGGTCCAGGGTCCTTCACAGGTCATGCTTGACTTGGCACATGACCCTACAGTATCTTGGTCTTCTGAAACTTTCACCAATTCTCTTTTGCTGATGAGACAATCAACAAGAGTGAGTATAGAGTACTCAGTAAGTCACAATAAAACAATTGTATGGACATATACATGAAGAGTTGACCAATGGAACATATATGTAAATTTTTGCAGTAATTAAAAGGTTTCAAAGCATATATATATATATATATATATATGAATAGATGAAACCATTTAGAAAGTTTATAACACTATTTGTGCCACACAACATGATTTGAACTCATTGACCGCGGCATGCCCCAAGAACCTAGGGGCACAGAGTACTCAAATACTTCTTTATAACTTTGCAGAGGTGTACCGCTTTACCCATAAGATTCCTCAACTTATTACTGTCAGATCATTTACATGCCACAGTTCTATATGCGACTGAGCTGAGGATAACATGCTGTTCACCATACTTTATATTAACCTTGGCTCTACCCAGTATAAGGTCTATCACCGGATTGATAGCCTTGATACCTTTGTGGTAGGCTATACCCCCACCTCGACCCCTTCCCAGTACTGGTCCGCAGTAAGGGTACTCCCCTTTGTCCAGTAGTGGGTCATTGGAAGGGTCAACACTCGGAAGGGATCCTCCCTAACTGGCAATCACACAATCAATAATTTCTCACTCTTCCGTGTAGAGCCGGGTTAATTATTTAGCAAGGATACTAGGTCATGCCTGTTCCATACCAGGCTTGTGGTGTTACGTTTTCATGCCACTATATGTATAGCACAACTGTTTAATCCTTATTTGTTAGGGTGAGCTATTCAACCACTATCCCACTTATGCAGTCTTCGCCCACCATGCTTACCATCCTCACCATTAACATTCATTTGTCTTGCAAATAGACATCAATTGTTAAAATGAAATCCTTGTGGAAATATTTTAAAGTTTTGCTTGCCCAGTATGGATTTCCACTCTAGGTGGCTTAGATCCATTTTGCTGTGGCGAGCTCAGTTTATTTGGTAAAGATTTCCACTCTAGGTGGCTTAGATCTATACCGTTACGGCGAGCTTAGCTTGCTTGGCAAGGATTTCCACTCAAAGTGGCTTAGATCCTTATCGTTGAGTATGGATTTCCACTCTAGGTGGCTTAGATCCATACCATTACGGCGAGCTTAGCTTGCTTAGTAAGAATTTCCACTCAAGGTGGCTTAGATTCTTACTATCCCAATCAATTTGGTTCACTTGGTAAAAATCCTATTATCAACTACTTGTGATTGTTCATTACATGCATATACACATACTTTATCAAAAACAACATATGTAAATTTTTGTAATATATGGGTTCAATATGGTCAAGAAGTAGTGACTTGCCTCATTTGGCTGTAGTGTCATCAGTTTTTATTGTCTCATCGCTTCTTGATGATTCTCCTTCGAAACCTAAAGCCATATCCAACGAAATCACATACATAGTTATCAATCAAGAAAATAGTTATACATAGTTATATATGTGTGCGTGAAAGGTAATTGAGGGTTGAGATCGAATAGACGAGATGAGTTTGAGATAATCAACTCAAGAATGAACACTACTACAGAATTCATTATCACAGTCGGGTCAAAACAGTCATCACAGACGGTTCTTACCCGTCAGTGATATTCGAGTCAGTGATAATCATGTACTATCATAGACGGTTTTCAACCGTCTGTGATCTTTCCCTTCACAGACTGTTATAAGATCAAAACCGTCTGTGATACTCATACTACACAGACTGTTATAACATCAGAACCGTCTATGATACTCATACTACACAGACTGTTATAACATCAGAACCGTCTGTGATACTCCTAATACACAGACTGTTATAACATCAAAGCCGTCTGAGATAATCATACTATCACAGACGGTTTTGATCTCAGAACCGTCAGTAATAATATGAGTATCGCAGACGGTTTTGGCCTCAGAACCGTCTGTGATGCTCATATTATTAGAGACGGTATAACCTCAGAACCGTCTGTGGTACTCCTAATACACAGACTGTTATAACATCAAAGCCGTCTGAGATACTCATACTAACACAGACGGTTTTGATCAGAACCGTCTGTGATACTCACATTATTAGAGACAGTTCTGAGATCAAAACCGTCTGTGATACTCAAATTATTACTGACGGTTATGACCTCAGGATCGTCTGTGATACTCATATTATCAGAGACGGTATAACCTCAAAACCGTCTGTGGTACTCCTAATACATAGACTGTTATAACATCAAAGCCGTCTGAGATACTCATACTAACACAGACGGTTTTGATCAGAACCGTCTGTGATACTCACATTATTAGAGACGGTTCTGAGATCAAAATCGTCTGTGATACTCAAATTATCAGAGTCGGCTATGACTTCAGGACCGTCTGCGATAGCGTCCTTATTAGACGGTTGTTTCAGAACCGTCTGTGTATTTAGAGTATCACAGACGGTTTATACTCTCAGAACCGTCTGTAATAGTGAGATATCACAGACGATTTTTATGTCAAAGCCATCTGTGATAGTGTTATGATCTCAGAACCGTCTGTGATAGTGTGATATCACAGATGATTCTGAGGTCAAAACCATCTGTGATAGTGATAGTGTAATATCATAGATGGTTTTTAGGTCAAAACCATCTGTGATAGTGTCATTATCGGTGACTGTTATAATCTCAGACGGTTTGTAAGATCAAAACCGTCTGTGCATATAGCATTTCATATATACAGTTCATGAATTTCATACATGCACAATACTCAAATATATACAGTCTCATATATACATGCACACAACTTAGAAACATGTACAAGAATTTCATATATATAGCACAGAACTCAGAAATATGTACAATTGAGATTGAACCAATAAATTAATGTAATCGACAATTAAAGTCAGTGTGTTAGATGTACAAATAAATGTAAGGCCACTAATATGAACCTTGCGGGTCCCTAAACTTCCCCTTGGTTGATATGACCTCCGCAAGGAAAAACTCAGCGAGCATCCCTCGGACAATACCAATCTCCCGAGGGTCAAAGCTTTCCGAAGGGAAGACGACCCCCTACAGCAAGAGTTGGTACAGAAAAAATTAGCTCAATGCAGTTGTAAATTCTGCCAAATCGATACAAAGGGGAACAGTTGTATACCTCGGGGAAATCTGGGTGGTGAGGGGTGATGATCAGGTCATACATGTGGCGTATCACGTAGAACCCACATGTATTGTCGTCCGGCTGCTGATGGCACTGCCAATTTACAGACCGAGAGTTAGCTGGGGACACATTATAAAGTAAAATAGATGTCAGTTGAAATTTGTACCGAAAATTGTAACCACTGAAACTTATCGGCTCGCCACTCGTGTTGTCGCCCTCCCTCGGCAAAGTAGTTTGTGAAAGCCCTGTAGATAGTCAAAATTGACAGTTTGAGGATAGTCGAAATTGACAATTTGAGGACAGTAAATCTAGATGCATGCAAGACAGGTCCACATGAATATCGTCACCTTTCGAATACATCTCGTGCGCCGCAATACGACTACCCTTTCCTCTGCAATGAATCAAGGTAGAACACCTTGTTCCTTTTCGAAATAAGTAGCAGCAGGATCCAGTGGTAGCTACATGTTACAGGTAAAGAATTAAAAATTTAATCTAAGTTTGGGGGTGTGCACATGGAGACACTAATCTATGGGTGAAGTACTGATGAAAGCACTCACATCTGGTTGTAGGGTACAAGTATGTACTCCTTGTCGACTTGAGCAAGCAACCCTCTTTTGATGTAGTTGATAACGAAGTCTGCGTCGGTCCTAAACATCACCTCGGCGACCATCTGGGGGTCCAAGAAACCAATAGGTATGCCCTTAGATTTGGCATAGTTGGTCATGCAGCTGCACGGAAGTAACCAATTAATAAATGACATATATCCGTATATGCACGGATAGTAGGATGCTTACAGCACCCAAGACCGTAGGATTGACAAGTCGAGCGCATCTTTGTTCAGTAAATTGTGCAGGTCTTCGATAGTCACCGAGTAGGTCCCAACGTCGTTATGGAACTCTTTCACGGTGTACTTGACCATGATGTGCGTCAGACGCTGCGTCCTGGTCTGGTTTGTCCTCCTCATGTACCATGCATGCAGGCTCTGGCATGCTAACCCCATGCTCGAAATTGCGGTATCAGAGGCCATGGGCATCCCCAGAGCGAACGGAATGAGAGTTGGCGCACTCTTCTCGCTCTCCTTCGCCGGGCTCTTCTTTGCTTTTCCCCTACTAGCCAGCTTCTTGAATGGTTGCCTCTTAGTCGGAGTCAGCTTCGTCATCGGAGGGGTCGGTTGGCTAGTAGGCCGTGTGTCGGTCTGTGATGTAAGAACCTACGTATTAGGACACTAACTCTGAGGGCTATTATTACAGTATGAATTATGAAACTGGTGGGGGAATTACCTCATCCAGGACGATGTCTTTCTTGGGCCATTGCACGAACGTGTGCACCGCATCCCCGAGAGTGGTAATCTCGTCGTTCGGCGGCTTCTCCAACGGAAAACCCTTGCAATGGTCAAAGACACTGTCCACCTGGACCCGTGCAAAACCCTCACATAGAGGGGCACCGTGGATTGTGGCCCTCATCGTGCATGGTTGCGCCATCCCACGGCCAGCCTCAATCGGGAAGAGACCGGCCAGCACCATAAGCTTGCAGGAGGCGGGTTCCTACAAACAATGCGCATTAACATCTTGAATTTCACCGCTTTTCACTTTTGAATGATTTAACATAGACAAACGGTCATTACCTGCAGAAAGTCCACTCGATACTTTGGAGAGGGCTCTGTCTGCGAAGACCCCGGCGCAGACGCTGAACTACTACGGTGGCCAAGAATGGGGGTCGGTACTTCCGCTGCTAGAAGGGGGGTGCCCTGGGTCGCCTTTCTTAGCTCTTCATACATGGACCGCATCTCCGACAACTGCTGCAGGAGTGCTTTGTCCCGAACAGCGAACTCCAATCGCATCTCCTCCTTGAGCCGTTCATCGCGGGCTTGGTGGGATCTCTTTCTCCTCTTAGCCGCCTCCTCATTATCAGGGAAACCATGCCTCCAAGGCACAGTGGAACCGAGGCCACGCACGCGGCCTGGATGCTCCTTGTTTCCTAGCGCCGCTGTGAGGATATCCCTGTCCCTCCTCGGGTTGAACTCTCCGGATGCCGCCTGCGCACTCAGCGTCACCTGCAACAGGAGAACTTAGCAATACAACCCATTGCATGCGTGTTACGAGGATAGTACATGATCGGACAATCTTACCAGCCGATCGATCACTTCCCTGTCCGCAGGGTTATTCACAGAGACGCTTTTGGAGGAGGTCATCGTCGATCTTGCTCAGCACCAATTGCGGGTGCGCACGTCCGTTATGCCCGCATAAGGACTGCCGGCCAAAGACTGGGAAGCCTCCTCGTCCTGCTTCCTCCACAATTCCTTCTTCCCCACATACCCACCACTGCCTAGTCTGTGTAAGTGGGTATTCTTGGCCTGGTTAGCCTGGCCCTTCGCACTAAGCTCCTGGAACTCTGGCTTGGACTTCATCTCGACGAACTGCTGCCATGCCTCGGGAGTCACGAAAGGGAAGTCATCGAAGGGGGTCTTCGACTCCTTCACATAGAGCCTGACAAGGTGGCTCTTGAAGTTCCTCCACGCCTTGTTTATTGACATCAGTGTCCTCCGGCGGATGGTGAAGTGGCGATCCTTGGGAATGTGAAACGCCGCCTGCATTTCTTCCCACAGCGCATCCTTGCACTCTGGGAGCACTTGACCCCAGTTGGAGGTGGTGATGGGCACCCGCTCCCTTGCCACTTTGCCGCATAGTGAGCAGTACTGACCAACAAGTTTGTCCGGAGCTTCTGGCACACCATTGTCATCGAACTGGACGTGCTGCTTTTCCCGCTTGTCCAGACGCGCGCATGTCGTCCGGTCTCGCCCCTTTCTCTTCTGCGGCTGGGTCACGGCAGACGCGGCGACCTCCGGCCCAGGCGTCTCATCGCCAGCGAGGTCACTCTGACTCCCCGAGTGGTGCATTTCGTCACCAGACATAGTTCCTAACATAAGTGAAAGAGAGAACAGTTTAAGTAAATCTGCAGCTAATAATTCTATAACAAAACCCATATACTTATAATTAGCCAAGAATGACAGAAACGGTGGGGAGGCGATGGAGGTGATCGCGTCGGAAGGCGGGAGGGCGATGGAGGTGATCGCGCCTGATTGTGGAAAGGCGATGCAGGTGATCGCGACAGACGGAGAGGAGGAGAAGGTGGGAGGCGATGGAGGTGATCGCGACGGACGGTGCGAGGGCGGAGAGAGCTAGGGCAAACAGTTGCGAAGTCTGGAAATGAGCGGGACAAAGCCCGCCTTGAACTATGTACCGCGTAGAGATTATCACAGTCGGTCCAACATTCACAACCGTCTGTGATAATATTATCACAGTCGGTTCTCACATCAGAACCATCTGTGATAATCGACATAGTGATAATCACCAGAGAGATTATCACAGACGGTTTTGAGTTGAGAGCCGACTGTGACTGTGATTATCACAGACGGTTTGGAATTGAGAACCGACGAAGCACGTCAAGAACTCGAAGCGTCGGACACTGTTGGGAATATCACAGTCGGTTCTATATTCATAACCGTCTGTGATAATATTATCACAGTCGGTTCTCAAATAAAAACCGTCTGTGATAATCTACATAGTGAGAGATTATCACAGACGGTTTTGAGTTGAGAACTGACTGTGACTGAGATTATCACAGATGGTTTCGACTTGAGAACTGACTGTGACTGAGATTATCACAGTCGGTTCTATATTCATACCCGTCTGTGATAATTCAACCGTCCATGATAATCTCTCTATTGAACGTTAGTTTTACAACTTGAAACTAATCTGTAGCTTTCAACTCTGAATGCTCAAAAACTTGTTTTAAATGAACACTTAGATATTTCAAATGTAGTCCAAATGCTCTGTAAATTGGTTACAGTGTACGTAGATCCGAAAATTGGTTACAATGTGGAGCATGCTCAAATAAATTTAACATATAATGTGGAGCATGCTCAAGTTAATGTTACATACAAATGGGGACTTTCACCGATAATTTCCACGTACATAGCCATGTTATCCTCAACTTTCCACTTGACGTGGCCCTGCAAAGACGAGAATTACAGGAGATATAAGCTATACCGATGGAAACAGAGAGATAAGGACGTACGGTTGATTACCTTTAAAGTATAACCCTTCCTGGTGATCCATACGCACGTAACTGGTTTCGTCGGTGTCTTCAGTATCGACCTGTACGCCATCTCCAAATGGAGGAATCTCATCAAATTGATTGTATTCCTCCTCCTCTACGATATTTTCTACTCCAACAATCCTTCTCTTGCCATGAAGGACGACGTGCCACTTCTTATTGGCCGGGTCAGTGATATAAATGACCTGAATGGCTTGATTTGCAAGTATGAATGGCTTATCTTTATAAGCAACTCGATCGAGATCCATAGAAGTGAAACCGTAACTGTCAACCTTCACACCCTGTGGGATTTGGACCCATGGGCATCGAAACAGGGGAATCTTGAACAGTATGTAATCGAGCTCCCAAATTTCTTCAATGAACCCGTAGTACGAGTTCAATCCACGTACTACGCTTGTTGGGCCTGTCTCGGTGAACCCCTCATGGAAAGCTTCTACGCTCACTCCACTATTTTGCACAGTGCTCTTTCGATATTGAGCTTTCGTGAAAAATGTGTACCCATTGATGTCGTATCCCTGCCATGTCTGTACAGTAAACGTGGGCCCTTTTGCCAACCATTTAAGGTTCTCACTTGCGGACTCTCCGGTGATTCGCACTTTCATCCACGCGTTGAATTGACTGTTATGTTGTCCCGTGGTCCAAACCTCGGATCAGCGAGGATTGTCTTGTCGTAGCATCTCCTTGTGCTGTCGATGTACGCAGACACCTCCGTCATGTGTTGCAAGACCCAAAAATGAGCTTTCGAGTACATATCGAAATTAGGAGTGATGGCTCTCCGTCCAATAGTACCAACACCATCAAGCCTCCCCTTGTGACGAGACACAGGAACTCCTATTGCTTCTACCTTGGCCATGTAATCGACGCAGAACTCAACAACCTCTTCCGCTGCATAACCTTCGACAATGCTACCCTCGGGCCGGGACCGATTCCTCACGTAGGCCTTAAGTACACCCATGTACCTCTCGAATGGATACATATAACGTAGGAACACGGATCCACATATCTTGATTTCTTTGACAAGGTGGGCGGTGAGATGGACCATGATATCAAAAAACGATGGAGGAAAATACATCTCAAGCTGACAGAGAGTTCGAACCACCTCGCTCTGCAGAGAATTCAGTCCATCGAGATCAATGACCTTGTAAGAAATTGCATTGAAGAAAAAACACAGCCTCGTGATCGTCTCTCTGACCTTATGCGGCAGAATACTCCGGATGGCAACAGGAAGCATTTGTGTCATCAACACGTGACAATCATGAGACTTCATACCCAGCAATTTCAAATCGCCCATGGACACAAGCTTTTTCATATTTGCGGAGTAACCCGATGGAACTTTAACACCATAGAGACACTTACAGAGTTCTATCCTCTCAGCCTTGCACAAAGTGTAGCATGCAAGGGGGAGGTATATACGGCCTTTATCGTCCTCTCTCGGTGCTAGCTCGGGCCTGATTCTCATTTCAATCATGTCACGCCGCACATTGATGCCATCCTTTGTCTTCCCTAGAATGTTCAGCAATAGGCCGATTAAATTGTCGCAAACATTCTTCTCTACATGCATGACATCAATGCAATGACGAACCTCTAAATGCTCCCAATACGGTAAGTCCCAAAATATCGATCTCTTCTTCCAAGAGTTCTTCATGCGAGGTTTCAATTTACGACCCTTTCCAAACACAACGTCTATGTCCTTCACCCATGAGTAAACATCTTTCCCGCGCGTAGGCTTTGGGGCTGAACCATCTTCCTTGTGGCCGTCAAATTCCCTCTTCCTCTTACGATACGCGTCATTCTTCGGAAGAAACCTATGGTGACGCATGTAAACTGTTTTCCTGCAATTCTTCAGCCACACGCTCTTAGTCTCATCTTCGTAGTGGGGGCAGGCTTTGGCTCCTTTCGTACTACGGCACGACAAATTTCCAAGGCCAGGGAAATCGTTGATGGTGCAGAATATCATAGCACGTAGGATGAAGTTCTCTCGTTTGTATGCGTCCCATACCTGCACCCCTTCGTTTCACATTGTTAGGAGATCCTCTATCAATGGTGCTAGGTACACATCAATATCGTTTCCGGGTTGTTTTGGTCCTGAGATAAGTAGAGACATCATGATGTACTTGCGCTTCATACACAACCAAGGAGGAAGATTGTAGATACACAAAAGAACCAGCCAAGTGCTATGCCGACTGCTCATGTTACCAAAAGGATTAATTCCATCGGTACTCAACCCGAACCTTATATTCCTCAATTCTGCTCCGAAGTTAACAAATTCCCTGTCGATGTTTCTCCACAGCGAAGAATCAGCCGGGTGTCTCAGCTTTCCATCCTTCTTCTGGTCTTACGAGTGCCAACGCAGTAATTTTGCCTCTTTACGGTTTGCAAACAAATGCTGCAAGCGGGGAATGACTGGCAAATACCACAACACCTTAGCAGGAGGTCCTTGCTTTATCTCAGCGCAGTCGCCGTCGTCGGTTCCGTCTTTACGCTTATAGTGGGATGCGCCACACACCGGACAAACATGCATATCCTTGTAGTCGTTATGGTAAAGGATGCAATCATTAGGGCATGCGTGTATCCTTTCTACTTCCATTCCCAAAGGACACAACAGCTTTTTCGCTTGGTAGGTGTTTTTTGGCAACTCGTTTCCTTCCGGGAGCATGTCCGCCAAAAGATCTAACAGTGCCGTGAAACTCTTGTCGGTCCAGCTGTTGCTTGCCTTCAATTTTAACAGTTCAAGCACAGAGTCCAACTTTGTGTACTTCGACTTGCAACCAGGGAAAAAGGCTTTTCTGAGTCCTCAATCAAGCGCTTGAATTTGCCAAACTCCCTTTCACTGTAATTTCCTTCGACATCACACAACATGTCATCTAAATTGTCATCCTCTAGCATATCCTCGTTGAAGTCGTTGTTCGGATCCGACATGTCCTGTTCCTCAACCTGAGTGGCACTTGTTTCTGCAGTTGGCTCTTCTCCATGGTGTACCCAACACGTGTACCCACTACTACAGAAATGCAATCCACTAACCCATATCTTCTAACGGTTATAAGCAATCTGGGAAAAATCCGATAGAATAGGATGACAGCGGCGGAGAAGAGGCTTTTTACTATCGGTTATACACTGGTACACCGTTAGTGAAATGCAAATATTTTTTACTATCGGTCATTACTGTACCAATAGATATAATAGATGAAATAGTACTATCGGTTTTTCATTCGTAACTGATAGTAAAATTACAGACTTTATACCATCGGTTCGTACTGTACCAACCGATATAATATATGAAATAGTATTATCGGTTTTTCATTCGTAACTGATAGTAAAATTACGGACTTTATACTATCGGTTCGTACTGTACCAACCGATATAATATATTAAATAGTACTAACGGTTGTGTTTTTGAACCGATAGTAAATTTACGTTATTTTTACTATCGGTTATTAGTGTACGAACCGATAGAAAAGATAAACTTTTACTATCGGTTTGTTTATTCAACCGATAGTAAAAGAAACAATGGGGACCTTTAGAAGAGAGGAAAGTTCACTAACGGTTGTGTTTTTGAACCGATAGTAAAATTACGTCATTTTTACTATCGGTTATTAGTGTACGAACCGATAGAAAAGATAAACTTTTACTATCGGTTTGTTTATTCAACCGATAGTAAAAGGACGTCATATATAATAATGATTATGACAGTGGGGACCTTTAGAAGAGAGGAAAAATCACTAACGGTTGTGTTTTTGAACCGATAGTAAAATAGTACAAGACCCCTATAATGGGTTAAACGCATGGGAGTTTTCCCTCCAGTCCAACCAAACACATTTCCAAATAAGTCTCTACTCGCGCGCGGAAAACCCTAGCCTCCCCGACGTCCCCTTTTTCACTCCTGCACCACCATTGCCGCTCGCATTTGGGTTCTCCACCACCGCCAGTCACTGCATCGCGCCATCGTAGGCCACTCCACGAACTGTAAGTGTTCTTGACCAACCCGATTAAAATTGTTCTTGCCACTCGTGTCAGTTTCTTAAATTGATACTGAACACGATTAGAACCAGGTAGTCTTTAGGAAAGAGTAATTGAAATGAAATCAGTTTCCTAACTTCATACAAGCATGCAGAGCGCCATGTTGAAAGACCAATACGGGTTGCCTCAATTGGAGGAGATGCGACAAATTTGGGCTCAATATACGATGGATGAAGTGGCTATCAACGATCAATCGTAAATGACTTGTGTAATATACATTGAATGTGTTAATTGGTGTATGTGTGTACTTGTATTGGTGTATTTATGAATAAACTTAATATGTGAATAATTAGATCCAATTTGTCCAATGCATGTGTATATCTTTGTATTAGTATATTTTTGAATAAATTCAATCTCTGAATAATTAGATTCAATCTGTCCAATGTGTGTCTCTCTGTATTGTTGTATCTGTTAATGATCCTTTGTAATACTATCGGTTCATATCCTACAACCGATAGAAGAAAGTTTCCAGTACTAACCGTGTCGAGTAACTAACCGATAGGAAAACTATACAGTACTATCGGTTTCCAGTGTAGAACCGTTACAAGAAATCTAACATCACTATCGGTTGAGTTCATTGAACCGATAGAAAAAATTATCATTCATGATTAGTGAACATTGGAATATAGGTATTTTACTATCGGTTTGCAACCGATAGAGTTATGCTATATTTTTTCTATCGTGCCGACACTAGCGGTAAGAGAACCGATAGTAGAGACGATTTTAAACCGATAGTGAAAAGCAATTTTGTAGTAGTGACCCCTTTTTGAAACCACGTCGGGTCAAGTGGGTGACAATTTGAGATGAGTTGGTGAACATCTTAAGATTCTGGCAGTCTACACAAGGACAGTACATATATGGTAAACCCTTCTTCGCCATGTCTTGCTCAGCAACCTTTTCGAAATCAAAAGCACCTTTCATGTATTCCTCACCCACTCGGTTGTCATTATACATCCAGTCTGGGACCATCTACAATTAAGCAAATTCATACACATGCTAATTAGTAATACTACTCTATGTACGGTCGACACATAATAAATTATATAAATCTAGCTAGCTAGTGTTTGATGTGGAGTTTGCGGTATAAATAGTTAACTACTACTTGAACTGCAAGCAATTAGTTGGGGGCGTGGATAACACACATCATAAAGCAAATAAATAGCTACAGTATAGGTCAAAAATGAGTTACAATCAGGATTTGCTACTGTAGCTTCCCCTCCCTCTCACTCTAATTTGATCAATTAATGGAGATCGATATTGATGATGAAATCAAGTAATGTGTATGCCTTGGCAGCAAGTACCAACCTTGGATCGATCCTCAAATTTTTGCCCCCAAATGCTCCCTTGGCCTTTCGAGATTTCGCTCTTCCTTGCCCCAAATCTCTTCGAACTGGACAGTGTATGTCGAGCAAGAGTGTACGACTAGCTCAAAACATCCGCCAAAAGACCTTTTATACCAGGTTCAATACAGACGGTTCTATATAATACCGTCGGTAATATCGGTGCATTTTTGAAGAATAGTATATCACTGACGGTTTCACTTTATTAAACCGTCGGTAATATCGGTGCATTTTGTGTAGAACTATCACAGACGGTTATGAGCTCAAAACCGTCCGTGATAATTACAATATCACAGACGGTTCCGAGCTCAAAACCGTCCGCTTTACTATCACAGTCGGTTTTTACTTCAGAACCGTATGTGATTATCACTGTCGGTTTTTACTTCAGAACCGTATGTGATTATCACAGTTGGTTTTTACCTCAGAACCGTCTGTGATAATTATAAAATCAACACTCTGCTCTACTATCACAGACGGTGATGAGGTCCGAACCGTCTATAATATCCTGGATTGTTTGCAGTCGAACCGTTTGACTAGTGGTCAGTTGTTCCACTTGTTTTTCATATTTGTTTCTATCTTATTTCAATGTTAGTATTTAAAAAAATGAACGTTGCGACTATTTGGTTTTATCTTGTTTTTCATATTTGTTGTATATATATGTCTGTGGATCTTCAAAGAACTTTGAGACTATTACAGTCGGTCCTGAAATTAAAACCATCTGTAATGTTACTATCAGAGACGATTTTGAGTTAAAAATCGTTTTGATTGCAGCAGTATTTTCTTGTTAACATTTTCACACAGAACATCATTTGGTGATTATCAGTTACATAACCAATCGAAAAGCCAGATATATAAGGAAAAGAAATTTCTTATTTCTTACAATCTTTGCATACATAAGGGATACAATTAAGCAACCAATTAATTAGCGTCGACCTGTTCCGAAAGTAATTTACAAAGTTCTCCTAGGGGCATATTGGCATTAGTAGGATCTACACTGGCCGCCCCAGGAGAACTACCAATGGCTCTAAGACTATCAACATCATCTCTCAGCAAAGGAGTGGATTTGGCATCAGTAGGATCATCCAAGAAATTAAAGTTGATACAACAAAGGTGTTGAAGAGGGGATATTTGAAGAATTGTTGTGGATCTCCAAAGGTGGAGATGAAGCTGCAACTCAAAGCACTCTGCCAAGTGCAGAATGGAAAAAGACATCCCCTCATAATGCTTCTCCAACGCCTCTTTTTTTTTTTTGGAGAGTTCTGCACAAGGCAGCTTTCTCCTCCTGCACATATGCATGGGTTAGTTTTGAAAGACATAACCAGCAGAGAGGGTGAAGATGATTGCCAAGCTTCGGAGTGGATTTGGACGCGGAAGTGTGCGCCTTACCCCAGAAAGTTGATCATCCAAGAAAAGCTGATGATACAAAGGTGTTGAAGAGGGGATATTGGAAGGATTGTTGTGGATCTCCAAAGGTGGAGTTGATGCAACTAGAGGGGTTGCAAGGGGCAATGTGGCAACACAGGCCTCAACACCCTCTAGAGTCTTCGCTGCAGCTCCACTGGAGGATCTTTCATCATTTCTAAGTCTCTTCTTTGGAGGGAGCATTTCCTCAGGCACCTGTGGATTTCGAAATGCATTTGTTTCGAGGTAATCAAGTCATAAAAGAAAGATCTGCATTAGAGTTTCAGAGAGGACTTACTTTCTGAAGATCCTAATCGAGTTCATTCCTTATTTCTTCCTCATCACTCTCAATTTCAATAACCTCATTGGAATCTCGGCTCGCCATCAAGGTGGGAGTTGAGGAGGGAATAAAGACAGGGATTTAGGAGCCTCGCTATTTATAGAACCAGAAGGTGACGGTTCATATGCGCAGGTGCCTCGAGTTTTAAAAAGCGCACTACTGGTTTTCAAGGTCAATAAATTCATGATAACTTCTTGGGAGATAAACTGCAACACGACAAAGGAAGTTGAAGAGTCAGATTACATAATTCGATGCAAATTAAATTTGAAGTAAATAATTAAGTCTCTTCATCTGCTCAGTTATTATGTGTGGTTATCAACAATTGCATGTAGAGAATTCGATGCGTGGGCACTGTTGGGACTATCATAGACGGTTGGGATATCAAACCGTCTGCTTTAATATTACAGATGGTTCTCATGTCCAAACCGTCTGTAATATGACTATTACAGACGGTTCTGATGTCCGAACCATCTTTACTATGCCTGGAATATTGAACTGTTCGACTTCTACAAATACTTGTTCCTTCCTTGGAGTTTTGCTTCCAGTCGAACCGCTCCACTTCTCTTTCTCCAAGAACGTGCGGGAAAATTGTAAAATTTACATAAGAACAAATTTTTAGTTAATTTTTCATCATTAATGAAAAACAATTTCCAAGTCGACGCTTCGTGTTCCCAGGTTAGTGCGCCGCGCAAACATCAGAAATGGAAAAGACACAACACACTATTGAGAATTTGAAGTGGAGCGCACTACTTTGTTTTCAAGATCAATACCGTCATGATAAATATTCTCGGGAGATTAACTGGAACACGGCAAAACAGTAGTGCCCACTTAGGAAGTTGAAGCGTCATATTACATAATTCGATGCAAATTAAATTTGAAGTAAATAAATAAGTCTCTTCATCTGCGCAGTTATTATGTGCGGTTATCAACAATTGCATGTAGAGAATTACACTGTTGGGACTATCACAGACGGTTGGGAGATCAAAACTGTCTGCTTTAATATTACAGACGGTTCTGATGTCCGAACCGTCTTTAATATGCCTGTGGAATATTGAACTGTTCGACTTCTACAAATACTTGTTCTCTCCCTGGAGTTTTGCTTCCAGTTGAACCGCTGAGAATTTGAAGCGTCGATCACTGTTCGACTATCACAGTCGGTCCTTACATAAAAACTGTCTGTAATATTACTATCACAGACGGTTTGGAGTTAAAAACCGTCTGTGATATTGAAAGAAGTTGAGAATTCGAGGCGGCGGACACTGTTGGGACTATCACAGTCGGGCCTTACATAAAAATCGTCTGTAATGTGATTATCACAGATGTTTTTACCTCAGAGCCATTTGTGATATTCAAAGCACGTTGATATATAACTTCTATATTCTTTTTATATTATTTGCATGGGACCTGCGACTTTTATATTTTTTCTATATTATTTGAAGGGCTCCAATGGACTGCCCTCACAAGCCAAAGATCGCGATAGTCGTTCCTTGATCGCACACAGTGCACATACCTTTGTATGGTCGAATGTTCGACAAAAGTTAAAGAAAGATAAAGAAAGAGGGAAGATTGCATGCAGTCCAAGAATGTGCTGAAAAATTGGAAAGTTGACATAAGAACAAAGTTTTCAATAATTTTTTTCATCACTTACAAAAAAAAGTAAAAATATAGAATGCTAGGTCAAGGAGTGGTCTTAGCCCTGGCTGCATCTAGAATAAAGTCAGTTTGACTTACAGCCAGGACGCAGGACTCCTCTAGTGACAAGTTGTCCTTCTTAGGATCAACTACTACAGCGTCGAGAAGGCCTGCGACCTCCCTCAGCTTCGCGATGGTATCCTTCATAGTCAAACCGCAGCCAGCGATGGTCATATCCGCGGCTTTCTTCTCCTCGCGAAGACGCCTCGTCCTCGCCCTAGCATTGCCACCATCCGTCTTCATGTGTTGAATGCGCTGGAAGAGATCGTCAAGGTCAAGCCGTAGCCAAGTGTGTTTCTCTGTGAGGAGCTTGTGCTCCTCCTGGAGGGCCCTCAGCTCGGCCTTGACTTTGCCAGTGTCTTCCACGGCTCCCCTTCCCTGTGCAAATCAACAGGTCAAGAATGTATTGAACAGGGATTAACAATACAGGGGTAAGTCCAAAAGATTGAGAGTTCTTACCGGGGAGGGCGAGGCTGACGATGCCATCGAGGATGCCATTGGCGCAGAGAAGCTAAGGAGTTAAATAGTCTAATGATTATAAAAACTTGTAAAGTAAATGACAATTTTTCCACTGTCAATTTATAGAACTTCCAAAGCGATGCTTCGTGTTCTCCTAGGCGCCGCGCGCGAAGATCGGAGACAGAAATGATCACAGTTGAGAATTCGAAGCGCCGGCACTTTTTCAGTCGGTTCAGACCTGAGAACCGTCTGTGATAACTACACTATCACAGCCGCTTCTTAGTTAACAACAGACTGTATATATCACAGTCGGTTCTGAGTTCCGAACCGTCTGTGATATTCTAGTTATCACAAACGGTTCTCAGCAGGGAACCGATTGTATCTATCACAGTCGGGTTTTAGGTTAGAACCGTCTGTGATAAGTAGACTATTGTAGACGGTTCTCAGCTGGGAACCGATTGTATCTATCACAGTTGGGTTTTACGTTAGAGCCATCTGTGATAAGTAAACTATTACAGACGGTTTTGCGTTCAGAACCGTCTGGTTTACTATCACGGTTGTTTTTGACATCAGAACTGACTGTGATAACTAAACATATTCTCCCGACAGGCCTTCGCAGATGGTTTTCCATTGAACAGTTCATAACCGTCTATGATGTGCCGTCCTGGATGTCTGTTTCTGTGGTAGTGGAACTTTGATAGAAGGAGGATGATCCATTTGAGACCTAGCCTTGGTTTTCGAACTAGGCTCGCCCAGATGCTAATATGTGGAATAACAGGATCTTACTCAGAAATATTGAAACCCAAAGGTTGATCGAAAATACAGCTCAAAATAATTGCATAACTCTTTATTTCAAAGAGGGCTTTATACGTTGAACGTTAGGACGCCCTCGCCTACATCGCGGAACTATGTGTCTAAGACTTCAATCTAGACTCAATAATATTTTATGATCTAAACTAGACCTATTACAAGGTATTTATAGTCCAATCATATGAGTATGTATCAGACTCAATAACCTAAACGTATTAGACTCATATAACTAACTAATCATAAATAGATAAACTTAGTTATATATATTTGGATCGGATTACAATTCCGACCATAGTTCGAATTCCTTTGCAAGGTCACGAACCAACCCATGGTCGCAAAACTTTTTCGAACACGGTTAAGGTCGCGAAGCCGTATGCGACTCGACCTGAAGATCCTCCTAGATCAGAGGATTTTGATCTAGGTCTCGGATGCAAAATTAGATCATATATCTAGAAGGTTGATGGTAAGATGGACACGGTGACACGAGCGGATTTTAATTTGAAGTTCCTAAGGCTATGAACGACATAGGCATGTCGACAAGAGTGACATTGGACGAAGACTGACAAGGCTTGGCTAGACCTACTAGGGTTTTCTTTGAGGTTAAGATTAATAAGCAGTGGAAAGATTGCTATGGCCATGGTTATATAGCTGAACACTAAGGCGAGGTAAATTCTCAGGTTGGACGCGAACGCGGTGACGTTCGGACGTCAACAATCAACATTCGTCTGGAGCAACATAGCTGAAAATAGATCGAGACGGGATTTTCTTGTGATGCGACAGTTGAAGAAAATGTAGAAAATAGGATTATGAACTTGGTAGACAATTTAGATTTCGGTTTGCATGAACAAAACTAACTAAATTGACTGAATGCCATTGGTTGACATGGGTTTGGCATGGATTGGCAAAGGGCTGAAATTGTCTGGACAAGTGTGTGACACAGCTGGACGCGATCTAGCATCGGGTGGAAATGTTTGAACATTGTCCTGGCATTGTCAGTCAAGGACATGGGCGGTGACGACGGCGCTCCAGTTGCCGAATGCCAAAGGCGACCACGTCACACTGTAGGCGGCGTCGAGATAAACTCTATGGCAAAGTTTAGAGACCTGGGTTGGCCGAAGGCCGCGGCACGACGGCGAGGAACGGCGGTGGCGACACGGCACTAACACTGTTCTAGCACAGCCTTCATCTGTGGTTTTAAGTGATTTCCAGTGGGTTCCAGTTGATGATGCAGTAGAGAGATAAGTTTGCTTTGGCGAGGCGGGTCTGGTGGACAAGGTCGTGACGCTTGTTTCGGCCGGCAGCGACAGCACGGCATGGTGGCGGCATGCCTAAGTCACGACAAAAGGTGATTTTTCCTACGGGGCTTTGGCGTGAGGCTATGGGTTGTCTAGAAGTTGTAATTCACTATTCCTCACGAGGCTTAGCTAATGACTTGGTCGGCGGCGAAGCAACGGCGAGTTACGCTGGAACAGAAGAGCAAAATTGGAGACTTCAATGGTGATGGGACGATGGGGTGATTTGATCCCAAATTGATGGCGTAGATATGTTCCAGGGAATCCCTACGATGATGTGGCTACGGGGAATTGGCCCATGGTGGCACCGGTGAGGAGTTCGACAACGCAGCTGGAGATGGAGGATATTCAAATTTGGGCTTTTGCGCTGTGGTCCTCTAGAGCCCGATTCCTTGCTATGGGAGTGAGATACAGATGAAAGGGAGCTAATGGTGTGATCAGTTTAGTCGGAGGTCCGCTGGACGGAGTAGGCGACGAGAGCATGGTGGCACAGAACAAGACAAGCTTGGATTCGTCAACAGATCAAATTTCTCAAAAATTCTTCTAAAGGGGATTGTTTCTAGGCTTGGGAGGGTTACTTTGTTCTACTAGCTCGACCATTTTTGGGGACCGGAGAAGGGTCCGATGACAGGAATAGGGGCGGCGGCCGACGGCTACAAATATCAAAAATACTAGCACCTCAGTTTGTCGGAACTTGTGGGGATGCTTGAGGTGGTAGGGGGAAGTGAGAGAGGGAGATTTTTCACCTTGGGGAGTTGACTAGAGGCACGGTGACTTGTGGCGGCTTCGTCTTCTTCTTCTTCACGTGGCCGAGAGAGAGAGAGAGAAGAAGAAGAACAAGAGTAAGAATTTTGTGTGTGTGTGTGTACTCTGGAGGAGGCAATGCAAAAACTACTGTGTATATACTTTCACTGGTGAATATGTGGAGGATAAAATCACAAGGATGCAGTCTGTGTGTATACATGTTTACCACACAGGTGCATATGTATGTATATGTGTATATATTTGTGTGTATGTGGCTGAATATGGTCCTAACAGAAGTATGTGTGTGTGGTTAATTGCGTATATACATGTATGTATCTGAGCATATGTGGTCTCAGCGATGTTCACATAAGTAGATGTATGTATAAAACACTAGCCTGTGCATGAGGACTGAAGAAAACTAGGAGAAGAAGGCAAGAATTGACTGAAGGACTGAATTGCGATTTTGGCGTTAATTGGACTGAATTGTAAATAACCATAATCTGAAGGTTAATTTGGACTTAGTTCAATGCATAGGTTTCTATTGAGTAATTAAATTAGAGGTGATTTGGGGCCGAATCTGTACTTGATGCAGAAGGGAAACTTGTATAAAACAACAGAAGGAATATAGTTGTTCAGTTGGATTGGAATTTGAAAGTGATTTAGAGATTTTAGCCAATTTTGATTTTCGAGAGCTAAAAAGGACTGATTCGCTATGAAATTTGGGCTGAATAGCGAAATGTGATCAAATGAACTTATTTAGTTGAGAAGTTTTAGGACTGGTATGCAAGCATATTAAGATTTAGGATTCCAGAGAAATCCAGAAGAAATCTATTCTCGAATCTATCGAACTGAAGTGTGAAAAATTAAGTAGGGTAATTAGGGTAATTAAGAATTCTGGTTTTTTAAAACAAAACTGGGATTAGTTTCTGGGGTTAAAACAAAAATGGAATTTTTACGGTCGGTTTTTTGTAAATCAAAATTTTTAAATCCTATTTTTGGGATGTTACACGTAATTCCTCAGTCTCGATCTTAAGTTTTGCAATTAGTTCCTTAAGTTTTCTTCCTCTAAACCCTAAATTCTTGTTTTGGCAACAATATAACAGTGAAGCCTTAGCAAGAATTTATTGGTCATTCTTGTCGTTCTCCCTTCAATCATGGAACTCAAGGTCAGAGTCCCGAACAACCTCTCCTCTCACATCTGCTGCATCACCCATTCAGGCCATAAGTCTAAATAACTAAATTTATTAAGGTCCAAATGTCCCAAGATTTGGAATCTTGAATGAGAATGACCATCATACAGGGATAAAATCGATATGTAGTAATTTACTGGCCGAGTTCAATTACTTGATCATATGGTTGGCACGTTAATATACCCATGGTTGTTTAGCACAATTGGTTATATCCTTTTTCGCATGCAAGCTACTATCCATTTTCCCCAATTGAGTCAAATCACAATTGACCCCTTTCCACCTATCCATTCATAGTCTCTCACATGTGATAATAATATTTAAAAGTATAATTCTTTTTACTCTATCAATTTATTTTTCACCATGCTTCTACAATTGTATATTTGTTATTTATCGTACATTTATATTCTTAGGGCATCAAAATTTCATTATTTGGTTCGATCAATCAAGGATGGTTGTTCAAATTCAGGTCGATATCTATACAGGGTTATTGAAAGTATTTTTCTAAATTAGCAAATATACTCAAATATATTTATTATCAAATTAAGTAACTTAGAAATATGGGTCGATGATATGATCAAGGTTTTGAGACTTGCCTGACTCTAGAAGAACTGGATCTGCGATGGTCGGGTCGAATCCTACTCCTAGAGCTCATAGATTTGGTCTTCTAGTCACACGCGCACAGTGATACACCGACAAATTGCACAGAATTGTAGTATTAATATACTAAAATACATACAAAATGTAGAAATGTAAATACGTAATGCAGAAATGCATGTTCAAATATAATTGCACTTGGTTTTGCACTATCTAGGGTTTCGAATAAATTAGAACGTTTAGACTTTCTACAGCGACATAGCCTAAATGTCCTTAGATTTGGACCAAACTGCATTGGAAAGTTAGAAACACTTAAGCATACAAAGTGATGCAAGTAGTTTTGCAATTCGACCATTAGAAGACTGGTTTCGACCAAGGAATGCCCTCTATTGGCATTCAGAGTGTGCATGGCGCAGCGCTAACACTGCATTGCATGCGCTCGCGTAGGCACACACGGTCATGCTCGGACACAGGTGCGCGCTCGCACACCGGAGCTGATTGACCACACCCCCAAGTGCTAAAAAACACTACTGGAGTCCTTGTGCACACTTTGGATGTGTTGGCATCGCCGGAGCACAACCGGTGGCAAGGATTCAGTGGCGATGCGACGCTGGAAGCAACAGGTGCAAGCAATACTTTGTCACAGCCTTGTTCTTATGCGTCAGTGATGTCTAGGAGCATGCCTAGGCTCTACTGAGGGTGTTGGTAGGGTGCTGGCCAATGGTGAGTTCGCCGAAAATGCTGGCGACATCTCGGTGGCTTCGAACAAGGAAATGCCAATGAGCACGCCGTGGACAACTCAAACACTAGCACGACTCATCGATCCAATGGCAAGATCTGGTCTAGGCATGACTGGAGATGGTAGAATCCAGAGGAATCAACCGGCGGTGACTAGAGCATGGTGATTCTCAGTTCGACGTTGCCGACGACACACACAGACGCCTGAAGGGAGAAATTCTGCGGCGCGACACGGTGGCTCCTGAAACTTAACAATTTTGCAATTAAGGTTAAGGCAAAGAATTTGACACGGTTGGTTCCTCCAGCGCACAACCAGAGTGGCCGAACGGCGACACCTAACTTCTTTTTAAATAACATTTATGGCGAGAATAGTAGTCGGTGGCGATCCAGTCACAACGGCTGGTCGTGGAGCATCAAGAATACATGGGGAAGCAAGTGGACAAAGAGGGACTCACTTGGTGATGCCTCGAGCACAGTGTTGGTGGTGGCGCGTCACTAGGCATAGCTGGAGTGCGCTCGGCAGTGTCTGGGCGCACTCTAGCTATGTCTTGGTAATGTCAGTGGCTAACAAGAGGTGTCTACAGTCTACAAAAGATAGAATTTTGGTGTTTTACTTGGGTCATGTTTAAAGCATGCCCTTTACTTAAACGGGGGCTTTGAAGTAGATTTATCACAATTTTCTTGCTATTTTCTTAATTCTTTTCATGTTTAACTCTCAGCATGAGGTGTCCAATGAGGTGGAAAGTTAGTGAAACTTGGCCAGTAGGTGAATGAGGGTATTATGGTCATTTCACTGTAGCCTTAGTAATTTTCTCAAGTTTAAAATGGTAATTTTGCATTCATAAAGTCCAAAATTACATGCAAGGACTTCTTTTTAATTTGCAAAAAGTTGTGGGCTGTAGGGAAAAGTGGAGTTTTGTGCAAAATGGTGTTTTAGTCAATTTATTATTCTTCTAGTAAAATTTTTAGGGTATTTTGGTAATTTTCTAAACATGTAATCATGACTTTATTATTAAATTATAAACTTTTATTTACTTTTGAGGACTACTTTGTAAAGGCTCTCTTTGTAAGTATTTCCTTCAGTTTGGGGATGATTTGGTAACAATAATTATAGAGTTTTTCACTACATGGGCCTTCTTGCAATTTAATTCTTTTATTTTTATTTCATTAACGCTTTTCTTTTATATTAATAATTAGCTAAGGGACTTAATCATGATTATTCTTTTCATAAATAGGTCCTCAAATTGTAAAACATTTAGAATTAGATTTATCTCAAATTTCCATGATCTTTAGAAAATTTTCTTGTACATAGTTTAATTTTAGGTTTTGCACTTTATTTTATCATTTGATGTGACCCAAATGTTGTACCTAATTTGAAATAAATAAAAGGGCTTACTTGAAATTTATTTATGGTTTTGTTCATGATTTCCACCTTTTCTAAAACTAGTATTAGTGATCTCTACATGACCATGCACTGAAATGCAAATGAATTTGAAATTTAAAAGCTTTTTAAAACATTGAAAAATTGAGGGTGTGATAGACATGGCCCAGGCCATCTCCTATACCTGAGTAATGCTGAGTTGCACGACCTCAAGGAGGAGAAGCAGATACTATGATATGTGGTCTTCCGAGCTAACTCAGAGCCCAGATCGACCATGAGGTTTATGCCTCTGGCCTGCCTCACCACCCAACGTAAACCTTCAGGGCAAGCAATTCCTGTAATAACTCCTGTATTAGAAAAGAACTTACCTTTTTCTTCCTTTACAATGATGGAGTACTAGGAGGTGGTGGAGTGCATGGAGCTTCTACTCGCACATTATTACGCCGACGTACACAAGCGATGCCTCCAGGAGATTGGCACTAGAGCCCACGGTAACTGGGTCATAGCCCTCTTTAGGCTAGAAATCTCGACGAGAATGCCTCTTTTGACCGAGAGGAGCCACAGCCGGGGAAAGAAAAAGGCAACCGATGAAGCCGGGACACCCCACCCAGCACCGAAGAAGACCAAGGCGGGCATTAGGGAGTTGATGCCGACAACACCAAGTGTACCGTCGCCTGGGGCACTGATATGAACGGTGTCCCGATCTTTCGATAGGTAGAGGTAAATCGATTGATGGAGAACTCGACGTTGATGATCTGGCTTCCAATCAGAACTGATTCGAACCCCTGCAATCGCTACACCATGGCTCCGTTGGTTATCAACCACGCCAAGACACGGTTGACCTCGACACGAAGGCTTGTTCCTGCTGCAAATCGAGAACACAAGCAAGAACGAAGAAGAAGCAACTGAATTGCGAATTGTATTAAGCTCACGAGTTGGGATTTCACAAACCGAGTTCGGCGAAACTGCAATGGCAGAATAATCTACGAAAAATCCAAATCTAAATAGTGACGGCTACTGAGTGTATGAAGAGGCGGCGTGGCTACGGTTTCTCACGACCTACTAGGGAATACATGGGCCGAAGGCCCGGAACAAGGTGTCGCAGCACCAACTTGGCCCAATCAGAATCTGGCCGAAAATTATTTTGTTAATTTCTGGTGATCTAGAAGGAGTTTGGATGTGGGGATAGATCTATTGGAAAGATCTCGTCGTGGGCTTCTCCGTGGACTATAAGAATATCCCAATCGGACTTTGTATGAGGGAGTTATGGTCGTTTGAAGTCAGACTGCTCCTAGATAGCCGAACCGGACTCCAACTCGAATCCGTCTTGGACTCCAACTCGACTTGGGCTCCTTGCTGGTCCTCGAGTCCTTGCTGGTCCTCTCCATGGTTCCTAAGTATAATATTATCATCATTAGGCAGTAAACCATTCTCAAAGCCATATATATAACTTGGGAATGAGTTCACCTGGCAAAGCAACAATCGGGCTCAGTTGTGCTTTATTGGTCCTTGTGTAACAACCGGAGGATTATGATTGGTGCGTGCATCCGAAGATGTGATGTCCTCATCATCCTCCCCCTCTTGAAGTGGAGCCGTCCTCGGCTCAAGCTCGTCTTCCTCTCCCAAGTACGGCTTCAAATCCGTGGTCCAAAAGCTCTTGGACTTGTCGCTGAATTTCCTTTGTCTCTTCTGGATTTGTCCTCTAATTGGTGGCAGCCCCGGGGGTATCTCAGCGGGATAAACGTCCTCATACTCCTGAAAAATGTTAGTGATAGGAGGGGGCAAAGTGCTAGATATATCATCAAGTGAAAACAAAGCATCTTTGCATATCAACGCAGAGCACATCACATCATTCTCTTCAATTTCAGCAAGGTCAGATTTGGTTGCAAGGAGAGCTCCACTCTTCAACTTAATTTCAGCGGCCTTAGAGCTAGATGGTGCAACATTTTTCGCTATTTGTTTACTTTCAGATTTCAAAGCATTCTCCTTTTTCTCATTTTCAGTTCTTTCTCTATCAAAGTGCACAATTTCAGAAGGTGTCATAGGAAGTAAAGTAATTTTCTTTCCTTTGTGCACAAAAGTATATTTGTTACTTCTACCATGATGAGTTGCATTAGTATCATATTCCCATGGTCAGCCTAATAAAAGTGAACATGCTTGCATAGTTACTACATCAAAATCAGCAACATCATGGTATGATCCAATGAAAAATTGTAGTCTTGTTGATGCGACACGGGTGGTCCGATCTTTCGATGAGAACAAGAACTATCGATTTGTGAAGATGACTCTCACGATCCGGCTACCAACCATACACGACTGATACGCCCTGGCAATCGCTGAACCAACTTCGGATTGTTATCGACCGAACTAGAAGCACGATCGACCTGATCACGAAGATCTATTCCTGCAAGCAATCGAAGAACAAGCAAGAACAAGATAAACAAGCAATCTGAAATTGCAAATATAGATTGAATCACGAAAATGAGTTGGGGTTACGAATACAGATATTGATGTTAATCTAGCCGACCAAGAAGAATATCTCAATAGCTTCACGAAGGAAAGACTATGACTAAACAAAACCCCAAGGATGAAGAAGAGGGGTGGCGGCCTTAAGTAGACGTATGACGGCTAGAGGGGGCGTGCTGGCCATGGGGCATGCAACCCTAGGGGTACATGGGCCTTGGGCCCAAAGTTGAGGTGACGCAGCACCTGACAGCTTCTGTCCATCATCTTATTTTCACGATTCCCGTTGACTCGGATGGAATTTGGCCTTGGGACCAGATCGGTTGGAAAGATCTCGTGGTGGGCTTGTCCATGCATACCAAGAACATCAAAAACGGACTTTGTATGACCCAGTTGTGGTCGTTTAAAGTTGGACTGCTCTTGGTGGCCGAACTGGACTCGCGGACGAATTGGGCTTTCTGTTTGACCGGTCTTTGAGCGACGTGGCTTGTGGGAGCTTCGCATATGTTGGAGACGGAGAAACGCCTTTCTTGAATATGCCACTACATAGGGGAGTAGGCCAAGGTGGCAGCCGAACTGCCGGTGGTGATGACGCGATATCCGGAGGCCGAGGAGGCCACTCATGTAATCGACTTGGCCAAGGTGGAGGACGATGAAGCCATGTCAATGGAGCCACCATAGCATACATGGATGATGTCGACGTAGTGGAAGGAGTGCTGAGCATGTTCGCATAGGTGATGTCCTCATCACTTGTAGTTTGTGTTACCTTTACTTTACCGCTGTTGTTCAACCACTGAATATGGTATGGATGGGGATGTGCAAGTGTGGTCAAGCCAAGCTTCTTGACCAGATCTAAACTCACCAAATTGTTGCAGCTCCCACCATCAATTATGGTTCTAACACGTCGGTCCTTGACAACGAGGAACATCTGAAACAAATTGTGGCGTTGGGCTCTCTCTGCTTGCTCCATTTGTGTGCTCAACACTCGATGCACAATAAAGGTCCGGTAGTTATCCGTCGCCACAATGCCTAAAGTTTCCTCATCATCGCCGTCCGCATCATGTTCAAACTCATCATCACCTGCATGGTTAGCTGCAAGAACTAATTCATCTTCCACATCACTTGCAGTAATGTACCCACTATCCTCAGTAGCAATGTATGCGCGTTAACTTGGGCAATCCTTCATGACATGTCCCATGCCCTTGCAGTGGTGGCACACAATCCCTGTCGTGCGATCCGCGGAAGCAACCGATGAAGAACTATTTGCTGGCGCCTGCACATTAGAAGTTTTGCTCACCTCAGAAGTTCGTGGAGATGGAGGTGGTGCTATTGATCGTGTCCTATTTGTTGAAGGTGCAGCAGACCGAAAAGAAGAAGATGGGGCTAGTTTGGCTTGCCCCTGCGTCGGCCTTGATGCGGAGGTACCACCGAAATTGCTTCTTGTCCTTGGTTGTCCGTATCGTCCCTGCAATTCTTGTTCTGCCAACATAGCAAGCTGGAACAACCTATTGATATTATTATAATCTTTGTAATCAATAATTTCCTGAATTTCACTTCGTAAACCCCCATAAAAATGAGCCATCTTTTCCTCCTGAGCCTCTACTACTCCACAACTCCACAACGCAACATGCCTGTTGGGGGAAATCTCCACGCGGTCAAGTCCAGGTAAGTCCATGATTGCCCGGGGACAGTGGCCTCCGGTGCCTGCCCCGGGCGCCGCCATTTGCCCGGGGACAGTGGCCTCCGGTGCCTGCCCCGGGCGCCGCCATTTGGTCCCCGGGACCGTGCCCCCCGGGCATGTCCCGGGCGCCGCCATTTGGCCCCCGGGACCGTGCCCCCCGGGCATGTCCCGGGCGCCGCCATTTGGTCCCCGGGACCGTGCCCCCCGGGCATGTCCCGGGCGCCGCCATTTGGTCCCCGGGACCGTGCCCCCCGGGCATGTCCCGGGCGCCGCCATTTGGCCCCCGGGACCGTGCCCCCCGGGCATGTCCCGGGCGCCGCCATTTGGTCCCCGGGACCGTGCCCCCCGGGCATGTCCCGGGCGCCGCCATTTGGTCCCCGGGACCGTGCCCCCCGGGCATGTCCCGGGCGCCGCCATTTGGTCCCCGGGACCGTGCCCCCCGGGCATGTCCCGGGCGCCGCCATTTGGCCCCCGGGACCGTGCCCCCCGGGCATGTCCCGGGCGCCGCCATTTGGTCCCCGGGACCGTGCCCCCCGGGCATGTCCCGGGCGCCGCCATTTGGTCCCCGGGACCGTGCCCCCCGGGCATGTCCCGGGCGCCGCCATTTGGCCCCCGGGACCGTGCCCCCCGGGCATGTCCCGGGCGCCGCCATTTGGTCCCCGGGACCGTGCCCCCCGGGCATGTCCCGGGCGCCGCCATTTGGTCCCCGGGACCGTGCCCCCCGGGCATGTCCCGGGCGCCGCCATTTGGTCCCCGGGACCGTGCCCCCCGGGCATGTCCCGGGCGCCGCCATTTGCCCCGGGCATGTCCCTGCAATTCTTGTTCTGCCAACATAGCAAGCTGGAACAACCTATTGATATTATTATAATCTTTGTAATCAATAATTTCCTGAATTTCACTTCGTAAACCCCCATAAAAATGAGCCATCTTTTCCTCCTGAGCCTCTACTACTCCACAACTCCACAACGCAACATGCCTGTTGGGGGAAATCTCCACGCGGTCAAGTCCAGGTAAGTCCATGATTGCCCGGGGACAGTGGCCTCCGGTGCCTGCCCCGGGCGCCGCCATTTGCCCGGGGACAGTGGCCTCCGGTGCCTGCCCCGGGCGCCGCCATTTGGTCCCCGGGACCGTGCCCCCCGGGCATGTCCCGGGCGCCGCCATTTGGCCCCCGGGACCGTGCCCCCCGGGCATGTCCCGGGCGCCGCCATTTGGTCCCCGGGACCGTGCCCCCTGGGCATGTCCCGGGCGCCGCCATTTGGTCCCCGGGACCGTGCCCCCCGGGCATGTCCCGGGCGCCGCCATTTGGCCCCCGGGACCGTGCCCCCCGGGCATGTCCCGGGCGCCGCCATTTGGTCCCCGGGACCGTGCCCCCCGGGCATGTCCCGGGCGCCGCCATTTGGTCCCCGGGACCGTGCCCCCCGGGCATGTCCCGGGCGCCGCCATTTGGTCCCCGGGACCGTGCCCCCCGGGCATGTCCCGGGCGCCGCCATTTGCCCGGGGACAGTGGCCTCCGGTGCCTGCCCCGGGCGCCGCCATTTGGTCCCCGGGACCGTGCCCCCCGGGCATGTCCCGGGCGCCGCCATTTGGCCCCCGGGACCGTGCCCCCCGGGCATGTCCCGGGCGCCGCCATTTGGTCCCCGGGACCGTGCCCCCCGGGCATGACCCGGGCGCCGCCATTTGCCCGGGGACAGTGGCCGCCGGGGCATGCCCCGGGCGCCGCCATTTGGCCCCCGGGACCGTGCCCCCCGGGCATGCCCCGAGCGCCGCCATTTGGCCCCCGGGACCGTGCCCCCCGGGCATGTCCCGGGCGCCGCCATTTGGCCCCCGGGACCGTGCCCCCCGGGCATGTCCCGGGCGCCGCCATTTGGTCCCCGGGACCGTGCCCCCCGGGTATGTCCCGGGCGCCGCCATTTGGCCCCCGGGACCGTGCCCCTCGGGCATGTCCCGGGCGCCGCCATTGGCCCGGGGACAGTGGCCTCCGGTGCCTGCCCCGGGCGCCGCCTTTTGGGTCCCCGGGACCCTGCTCTCCGGAAGGGGTCCCGGACGTCATCGCCCTCCTAAAAGGTAAGACCCCTGTTTGTTTATCACGTGCAGGTCACGCGAGGGACGCCTCGGGAATCAGCGACCACCTGTCAAGCATCCAAGACGTTTGACCGGGAGAAGGACGGTCCTACCCTTCAATCCGACGGTGGCTCCCGGGGTAGTTTAGGCTTTTTGCTTCTTTTTGGGGCTATAAATAGCCCTTGTACCCCTCTGTTGTAAAGGATCAGTTCATTATTATTTGGAATAGCTAATCTCACAGACGTGCTCCGGAAGCCTCTCCCCCGGAGAGAGCCTCCCCAGCCGACTCCGGTCGGGAGCGCGTCGACAGGACTAGGGCCCCCACCGGGACCCGAACCTGTATAAATCCTCGTGTCTTTTCTTGTGTTTGTCCGGCGGGGGAGGACCGGTCACCCGGTCAACCCGCGCTGCGTAATCTCCGCTAGGATCGTCTTCAAAACCTGCCGGGGTATTCTTAATACCACGACAATGCCTATTTGCAGCTCTTGGTAGTATTCCTTTATAGATTTATTCCCCTGAGTCAAGCGTTGTAATTTCATAAGTAAATCACATTTATAAGAAGGAGGAACAAATCTATTCTGCATAGCTCGCTTCAAGCTATCCCAAGTATCAGGCTCTACCCCAAGGTTCACTATTTCGTTTCACCAAATGATAGAAAAATCTTTAAACTCACTGGTGGCTTGCTTAACTCTATGAATTTCAGGAACCAAATGGGAATTAAATTTTTGTTGAACAGTCATCTCCCAATCTAAGTAAGCGTCTGCATCATATGCACCAGAAAAGGATGGGATGGAAAATTTTACCTTAGCAAACGGATCGTAATTCCCACGAAAATAGTTACCTTCCATGCCATGTCGATTGTGATGCACTCGTTGCTGTTGGCGAATATTATGGGCAGCACGGCGCATGGTAGCCGTGTTGCGGAGCTCAGTTTGTATAGCAACCTCCGTATCAGCATCTTCAACTTCAACTTCATGGGAGGCAGCTTGCTCCTTTTCTTCTTCATCTCCATGAGGTGGACGCTGCTGCTCCATATTGTCCAACCGGGTAGCAAGGTTGGAGATGCGCCGGTCCATCCTCTCAAATGCAGTCTGGTTCTCACGGTTGGTTCGAGCCATGTCATCAATGTGCTTATTGAATTTTGCATTGATGTCGGCCAACATCTTGCGGATTTCATCTTCCTCTTCTGCAGCTCGAGCTCTTGTTTGCGGTCCTGCCATGGTTAGTAGTAGAAAACAGAAGACAACACAAGAGTATAATCCCTATGACTACTCGGTGGGGGCAAGTGGGACTCTCATAAAGCGTCTTACCACGCTCTTACAAGTGTTCTTACCAAGGCAGTAGGGGTGCAACCTGTGACTGGTTCATGATACCGTGATGAGCGTGAGTGAGACGATTGCAAGGTAAACCTGTAACTGAGTTGGAAGAAAGTGGAGCTCGGAAGTCTAATATATGTGTAGCAACAATTCAATATCAATAATGCAAAGTTGACAATTAGTCCAAAGTAATAGTCAAAGTGCTGGAACTAGCCTAGACTCAGATCTAGCTTAAGCAAGCAACTAGAATCACAAAGGACTAGAACCCAAGATGCGCCACTGAAAATTTTCTTCTTTGCTACGCATATTTTTCTTCTATGATTTTTTTTGTACTTGATTTTTTTCCTTTTTTTAATAAACAATGCGGCTTTTGTTTTTTTTTTTTTGCACTTGCCTCTTTCATTTGCAACTATACAACAAAATAGAAATGTTGTTCGGCAACTTCGCACTCCAAAAGCTCCGAATCTGAAGATCTACCCAACGGAAAAGTTGTAGAGAATCTTTTTATCTTTCCAAGAAGTACAAGAACGTCAAAAACGGAGTTGGGAATCAAAAGATATGGCAATTTTATCGAAGCTATCTCAGATTGAGCAATTTGAATCCGAATTGGACTAGAGTTTGAAGATTACACAACTAACTTTGCCCAAATTTTAGCGTGATAAAAACAGCCGAATTTGAAGATTACCCCAACTAACTTTTTGTGGGATTTCTTGCAACGATTCTAGAAAGTATAAGTTTATCCCAATCCGAGTTCGTATGAGGAAGATATGATGAAAACAACGAACTGGACAGTGGCAGATTCGATTTGGACGCGACGACGAGAAGATCGACGTGCAATTCAACTCCGTGACGAGATGCAAGACTAAAACTAGACCAAGACTAAAACTAAAAACCAGCACTCGACAACGATGGATGAAAATTCAAAGATGCAAACTAACAAGAACGATGCAAGGCTAATGGCTAGCGTTGGGACAAGGTAAACAATTTTTTTTTGTAAGGCAAATTTTCTGGACTCTAGGACGAAGAACATAATCAATCTAAACAAAGAGGGGATACAGTGTTACCTATCAGGTAACCTTCACTCTGATACCAACTGATGTGAACGGTGTCCCGATCTTCCGACAGGTAGAGGTAAATTGATTGATGGAGAACTCGATGTTGACGATCCGGCTTCCAATCAGAACTGATTCGAGCCCCTGCAATCGCTACAGCATGGCTCCGTTGGTTATCAACCAAGCCAAGACACGGTTGAGCTCACCACGAAGGCTTGTTCCTGCTGCAAATTGAGAACACAAGCAAGAACGAAGAAGAAGTAACTGAATTGCGAATTGTATTAAGCTCACGAGTTGGGATTTCACAAACCGAGTTCGGCGAAAATGCAATGGTAGAATAATCTAAGCAAAATCCAAATCTAAATAGTGACGACTACTGAGTATATGAAGAGGTGACGTGGCTAGCGTTTCTCACGACCTACTAGAGAATACATGGGCCGAAGGCCCGAAACAAGGTGTCGCAGCACCGACTTGGCCCAATTAGAATCTGGTTGAAACTTGTTTGTTAATTTCCAACAATCCAGAAATAATTTGGTGGTGGGGCCAGATCCATTGGAAAGATCTCGTAGTGGGCTTCTCCGTGGACTATAAGAACATCCCAATCGGACTTCGTATGAGGGAGTTATGGTCGTTTGAAGGCAGGCTGCTCCTGGATGGCCGAACCGGACTCCTACTCGAATCCGTCTTGGACTCCAACTTGACTTGGGCTCCTTGCTGGTCCTCGCGTCCTTGCTGGTCCTCTCCATGGTTCCTAAGTACAATATTATCATCATTAGGTAGTAAACCATTCTCAAAACCATATATATAACTTGGGAATGAGTTCACCTGGCAAAGCAACAATCGGGCTTGGTCGTGCATTATTGGTCCTTGTGTAACAAGTGAAGGATTATGGTTGGTGCGTGTATCCAAAGAAGTGATGTCCTCATCAGGCACACTCCCAATTGGCGATCTTGGAGATGCCTCAGGGCCTAGTGTCAGAGACAATGTCTGCCACCTCGGAGATTAGTTCCAGCTTCGTGTATATCTTTTCCATTAGGGAGTCTGAGTCCTTTGACGAGGACTCCACAGTAGCTCCTCTAGAGTAGCGTCACTCTGGGGATTCGGCAGCCTCAAATCAGGGCACCACCACCTCCAGCTCTTACTATTGCATCCCTCCTCCATATTTCCTGGCCTTGGAAGGGGATGATGGAGAAGACAAAGAAGCCCCCCCAGCAGAGGTGACGTTCATCGGGGTGTCCGCCTCTCCTTCAATACTACAAGGGCCCCCTCCGGAAGTAGGAGACCTCAGTATGGGACTTAGCAGCCCCTGCATGAGGTAAGCGCTTGGAACTTAGTTAAACTTTAGGCTTACCTTGGCTAGAAATACCTCACGAAGTATTTCTGTAGAATCCCAGGCCCCAGTCTCAGGGCCCAGCTCTTAGAAGGAGTCGGTGCCCACCACGGTACCTCTGGTGGCCTCGGTGCCACCAATCGCCTTTATGCCCTTGATCGAAGTAGGCACAAGTAGGGTGGCTTTGGGGATGAGCCCATAAGGGGCTTCCGTGTCCCCCGGGATCTTACCTCTAGATCACAAGCTTCTGCCGTCGCCGGGGAGATGAGGCAAAGGGTCTCGGTGGTGACTTGGACTATGGCGGTCGCCTTCCAAATGGAGGTGGAACAAAGCCGGGACCACCGGAATGAGGTAGCTCAAGTGCAAGAATGAACAAATCCAAGTACTCAAGGCCCAAGTCTAAGTGCTCAAGATTGCTGAAGCTAGCCCCCAGTGGGGGATGATGCTTGGCTTCGAGGGTCTCATCAACGCTAGGAAGCAAGTCTGGGAGGTCCTGGAGCAACTAGGGGCCAAGTTTCCTAGTGGAGATCCATTGCCCAGAACCATCCGGGTCACCCAGATCTCGGGCATCGCTGATGCCTGGGTGAATGCCACTATGAAACTGCTGCTGATCACTGCGGCAGCTCAAGTCGACCACCACTGGACAGGTAGCAAAGCCTCAGACTCCCTCCCCAGAGGGGCTTCGAGCAATTGATTCGAAGCCTCTAAGTGAAGTTGGCTTCGACGGTTTGGGAGTTCACTCCCTAGAATACAGCCCAGGCTGGCAAGGTTGCCCCGGAGTCTTGTCTCCTCGGTCCAGGGGAGAATCCGACTACAATGTATGAGCTCTCCTCCTGCACCTTTTAGCTTTTCTTACGTTTTCTATAGGACTTTTGTAATCCCAGAGCGTTCCTTAGATGGAACACTTGTAACAAGGAAGTTTTTGTTAAATGAAATGAAATTGAAATTCTTACCTCGTATCTCTTGTTTTATTTTCTTTCGGAGTTGATGTAGCTTTCCAGAAGTAGCTAGATGTCGATCCCGGGTGTAGGATCAAGGATGCCGACTAGAGGGGGGGTTAATAGGAGGTTTTTAAAAATTCTTTTCCACTAAAAAATTTTTAACAAGATATTTATGGAAATCTAATTTTAGCAAAGGGTTTAACAACTATCTAACAACTAGTTGCATTCAACCATATGGAATATTCAATATAACATGCAACAAGAGTAAATCAAGCAATTGTCTCAAGATGAATATGAATTATACAAAAGAGAGACAATTGACACAATGATTTTTACGGAGGTCTCGGAGACTCACCCGGTCTCCCCTCCTCCTCGTTGAAGCACTCATGCGTGAGCCTCGCTTCTATATCCACGAAGCATATCTCCACTCGGGTTGCTCCTTCTCCACACTGGATAGGTGAGCACCAAACCTTTCACACATTGTTTGTTGGCCTCTCCAACAAACTTCAATCGGAGAGATCGCGACTCTCCTCTGACACCATCTAGGCGAAGGCGATCGCCAAGAGTAACAAGTCAGATGCGCTCACTTGAATGAATCACGTGCTAGAAGCTCAAAATGATGCAAATGGATGCTCAACACTCTAGCACTAGCTTGCAAATTTGAGATGAAGTGCACTAAGCACTCTTAGCCTCTCTCTAAGCTTTCTCCTCAAATTCACTCAAGAATTTGGCTCAATTCTAGCCTCTAGATGCAAGGGATCAAATGCAAGAACTTGGCTAGCTTATACACTGTGTTTTCAACTTTTTGAGCAACCTCAAATGAAAGCCAACACGAGATATTTATAGCCCCTCAAAGAAAACTAGCCGTTTGCAACATGCTGACGGAATTTTGTACAATTATCGTTGGGCTATTTTTGTGAAGGCCAGACAAATGATCTTTTGTCCGGACAAAAGCCCCAGATAGATGCATTTGTATCTATTTCATCTTCAATTTAAGCTCACAGCAATTTGTACAGGCTTGGACAATGTCTGGCCCGTCCTGGACAAAAGCCCTCTGGACGGTTTAAATGTCTATGTTTACAAATACAACAAAACCCTCAAGTCTTATACAGGCCGGACAATGTCTGACCTTCCTCGGACAAAAGCTCCAGACAAAAGCATGTCTCTAGTTTTGATTTGCAAATGCCACAAGAGTTTTGTACAGGCCGGACAATGTCCAACCTGTGCAAACCAAAAACAGGAGTCTACCAATTTTACGCAAGTCTGCGTATTTGCACATACATATTTGCTATTTTCCGCGGATAAGTCTGCTGACACTCAACAGCGACCATGACCAATTTTATTTAGGAACATAAACCACAGGTCAAATATCCGGTCGAAAACAGGTGGTCGAGTGGATTTGGTAGAGCGTACACAATCTAGCTGAAAACTGGTACGACCAGCTTGAACTCCTATGACCATGACCAAACTCCAAACAAAGATACAACCAATCCGGCAAACATGACCACGACCAAACTCCAAACATTGATACGATCAGAATGTGCAACTACGACCATGACTAGCTCTAGAAATAAAACAGATTGCTCTAGCTGGCGACCACGACTAAGTGTAGTTTTCCAAACATTTTCATTAATTCAACACAAACCACACTTAGATTTTCTTAGCAATGCAGGAGGTGATTAAGCACTAGTGCAAGATGATATGAACGCATTTGAGCTTCCACACTAGATAGACTCAAGCTACTAGTTTCCCACCCCTCTTAATAGTACGGTCAAATTAGTAAAAAGAAGTCCTATCAAACCGGTCTATCTCCAAACACCGAGATCGATTAAATCCTAAGAAAACAATCCTTAATTTAGATCTTACCTTCGGTGAAGCTCGACTTCTCAAAGCTTGTCCTCGCAAAGCTTGACCTCACTAAGCTTGACCTCGCTCAAGGTGACTCATACCGGCATCAACCTCCATACGCCCTTGCTTGCTTTCATCTTGCAATGCACCTTGAGACTACAACACATACACTCAATGCACAATGTTAGTATCATATTCAGGTTGTCATTAATCACCAGAGAAATTACTTCACAAAGGAGTTAACTCAAAAATTTCTCTTTTCGGTGTTTAATGACAGAACCATATTCAATAAGCCACAACAGGATAAGAGATCAAATTACGCAATCATATAGATCCATATATGATAAGAAATATGCACACGATCTATAGTACTCATATCATGATAGCAATCAGCAAGATGACAAATATGATGAGCTCCCCCTCAACATATGTATCGATATCAAATCCACAATAAGGAGTCATCAAATTCAGGATTTAACACATGACATTTCAATTTACAATTACCACAAGCTTGATGCAACCACAAAGCTCCCCCTCAACATATGCATCAATATTAAACCACAACAGGGAGTCATCGACTTCTAGGGTTTAACAAATAACACTCCAATGTACTTGTGCTAAACTAAGATTTATACAAGTTGTCATTGATCATCAAACTATCATTATCCAAACTAACATTAATCATCAAGGGTTTATGCAAATCGTCATTAATCACCAAAACCTAGATCGACCTAGATCCAACACCAGGGACCCCGAAATCAAGTGCAGCAGTGAAGGCTTTAATGGAATTATCTTGTTTGGAAGCCCCGAGTATCATATTTCCCAGATGCCTCAATTTTTGAAGAGACGAAGTCCCCTTTGGAGTTGCTTCTAAAGATCCTCATAAAGACTTGTCTGTATCCATAGGGCGTGCTCTGGAGGTCTAGCCACCCCAGAAACTAGAGTCACCTCGGGACCACTTCTGCTCCAGTGGCACCCAGAGTGGCACAATGTTCACGATGATACAATATCAACGCTCGTCCAATCTTACCTATCATGCCTCGTATCGCCGTTGGTGAGCAGAGTTGACACGTTCATCGTCCGAGTTATCCAGTGTGCACTATCTTCCTAAAAGGTTCGTGGTACACAAATAGAAGAAAAAGAAAAAGAAAAAATGAAGCAAAGATTGAGAAGTGAGATTGATTTAGATAAAAAAAAATTAACCTAAAAGATAAATTACCGTTGCTCCCCAGCAACGGCACCAAAAACTTGACATGACCAAGAGGGGCGCATTTGAGCAATATCGTAAGCGAACAGTTGCACTTGAGGGTCTAATCTAAGGGGAACAAGCATATTCGTCTGTTAGGTTAAGAGATTGCTGATTAAATCAGAGTAAGATTGGTTTTGAGGTCTACTACTAAGTTCTACAACTAAAGTCTATCAAACTAGGGTTTCAAAAGCAGTAAAATCTAGGGTGAAACTAAAACATAGCAAATTAGGGTTTTGAAAATTGAGTGAAAACCTAGGGTTTCCAGAATTTCATAATCATCAGGCATAATTAACCAAGTCTGGTGAATTATAAATTAGTTCCAGTGTTTTCTATGATAGATTAAGTTGCTGGTACGATCACCAGTACAATGGTTAGATGATCGCTTTCATGGTTAAGTTTGGCGAGAGCCTCTCTATTGTTCAGGGGTTCCACAAAAGAACTCAAGAACTCCTTTAATTTCTCGTCTAGGCTCAACTGTTACATCTGTTGTCAGGGTGATAAATTAGGTTTAGAGGAAGAAAATGTGAAAAACTAAATCGTAATCTTTGAAAATGAGGCAGAGGAAGAATTACGCCCTCCGGATTATGTCATCCATAATCCTAGAAGGGAATTACTCACAAAAATTCATAAAAACAAAGAAATAACAAGAATTAAATGAAAACTTACTTAATTGCATGAAATATTGGTGTGTCGTCCACGCTGGCTTACAGAGACGAAAATTGGAACAAATAGAGGGGGGACTAAAACTTTACCCCACTTTTAAATCTAAACTAAAACCTAAAAGGAACATTTAATTAAGCCAAAAGCCTCCCTATTTATAGTCAAGACTTATAAATAGCAGATTACAACACATGATGAACACACGACGGAAACAGAATTCAAACGGTGCATGAAATAGAATTCAAACCCGTGCCTAGGGGCGAGAACAGGCCGTGCCAGTGCCCATGCTGGGCTCGGGTCCATTGGCTTGTGTCCTTGTCTGAGGGCTCTGTTTTGACCAATATTTGTTTTCCTCTTTGATCTTAGTTCAAACAAGCTCGAAATTCTTCCAAATATTGCATTCATGATGCCTGAAGCATAACAAACACAATTATGAATGTGGATTGTAAAAATGATACAAAGAGTCACACAAAATGTTGCGTTGAATGAGTTTTTAGCATGAAAAACGATGCAAACTTAGGGCAAAATTGTTACCACTGAAGCACTTATCAAATCCCCTAAGCTAGCATCTTGCTTGTCCTAAAGAAAAGGTTGAGAATGGAATTTCCAGAAATTATCAAAACAGGAATGCTGTAGTAATAAGAATTTCAATAAAGAACTTTCGGCTATTCACATTACATCAAAGTGTCTGAAGCAGTTGACAAAAGTGCTTCAAAATCTCAAATGCAAGTGCATAACCCATCAAATTTCAACCTTAGGAAAGAATGGATTTGATCAGTTAAACAATTTTGGAAAAATCTCTCATAAAGAGTTCAGAATGATCAATCACTAAATTAAATAATCACAATGTCGCAAATTATACTAAGTCTACTAAGTTGCCCCAACTCAAGAAAGGAAAAATTAAACACTTTTATTGCTGTTCTTTTATTTTTTATTTTATTTTTATTCTCCAACTTTTTCGTGCTCTTAGCCAAAATGTTCGAACACAATCATTCCATCGCAGCTAGTGGAGATAGCTGAAGATGCTTACTTAAGCGCACTTACAGATAGGTTTCTTTGTCAGTTTCATTAGTACAGAAAAGCTTTCTTCTAACGGTAAAAAACACACTTCTACTAACAGTTTTTGTACCGTTAGAGATAGACACGACAGAACAAGACAAGACATTTTCTAACAGTAAATAATCATTAAAAAAGTAGCCTATTCTAACGGCATTTTCCGAGATAACCGATAGAAAAACCGTTCTAGTTAACAGTTAACTAGCACTACCCGTTAGAACATTTCAATATTTTCTAACGGTTACGAGTATAGAACCGTTAGAGAAAAGTAGTATTCTCACGGTTGTGTATGAGTTTACCGTCAGAAAAACTTACACTCTTCTAACGGTAAAAGAAGCGTATACCGTTAGAAAAAAAATAATATTCTCACGGGTGTGTAGTAGTTTACCGTCAGAAAAACTTACACTTTTCTAACGGTTAATGAAGGGTATACCATTAGAAGAAATGTAGTATTATCACGGTTGCGTACCAATTTACCGTCATAAAAACTTACACTCTTCTAACTGTTAATGAAGTGTATACCGTTAGAAAAAATGTAGTATTATCACGGTTGTGTACCAGTTTACCGTCAGAAAAACTTGCACTCTTCTGACGGTTAATTCGAAGTATACTATTAGAAAATGTTGTTGTTTTCTAACTCTATTTGCTATTTAGCCGTTAGATACACAATACAGTACAGATGCAAAAAAGGATACATTCACATATATATACATTGAACAGATTGACACATTAGACAGTTATTAACATTTATTCACATTCAATTTATTCACATATATATGAACCAGTACAAATACTAACCAATAAGACTATAAACAATATATGCACACCATGTAACCACTCGAGCAATTTTGCAACTATGGCTACTTGGCTCTAGAGAACATATGCAAATCGACAAGAAGCTCAGGGAGCTACTAAGTTAGGTGTATAGTGACGCACACACTAGCACAAAAAAGTTATTCACAGTTATTCACATTTGAGTTCATTCTAGTGACGTACCCCAATTCACACAGAGTACACGAAAAATAGAAAAATTACAACAAGTGAGCCAAGCTTGTCATGGCGGTTGGTTGCGCTCAACTTCTTCCATAACATATTGAGCCCAGATTTGTCGCAGCTCTCTAATCTTTGCATTTTCGTATTTGTCTTTGGACATGGAGGTCTGCAAGCATGTGTGAATACTCAATAATTAACTTCCTAGTTTTGAACGTGACATCCAATTTTCAAATTTGAGTTAGCTAAGATGCTTACCTGGGGGAATTGGGCAAAGTTTGTCCTGACTAGGTCATACATGTACCACAGCACATAAAACCCACATTCCCACGAGTCTGACTGCTGATGGCACTGAGATAATTGCATATGCGAAGACATGTTAGCTATTCTTTCCATAAACAAATTGAGCATAAACTAAAAGACTCGTGAGTACCTCATATTCTTTCCAAGAAATTTCGGGAGCCTTGCGGTGTGGCATGCCTCCCTCCAGTGGTCACATAATTTTTGAAAGCCTTGCATTTCAGTTAGCACTGCCTGTTAATGTGTTGTCCTTAGGTAGTGAGGTCAAAATTTAAATCAAACATGTTACTTACGCATCCATATTCCCCTTGACCACATATTCGTTCGGTAACTTGTCGCGCATCAAATCGAGGTAGTACACCTCATTCCTCCATGGACAGATCACGAGGAGGACCCAGTGGCCCCTACATTGTACGTAAAAGAGAACCGCTAGCTCAAAATATATCTCAGGTGTAACATACAAGATTGAGTTAAATTAGTATGAAATGCACTAACCTTTGGTGGTATGACACTAGAATGAACTATCTGTCCTGTTGCGCCATCAGCGCCCTGGATATGTACTACTCAGTGTGTGCTGCGTCTTGCTCTAGCATCGTGAGGCTTATTTTCTCTGGGTCGAGGAAACCCACCTTGTCACACGCAGTCTCTGATGCTAGCCCGTACATGCACCTGCCCTCGTGTGGACGACATTAGTATTGTACAAAAAGTTACTACATTTTAAATGAACTACAACAGTATATAGGATCAGCAAACTCACATGACTCCATTCCGTATGATGGACATATCGAGCTCCCGCCAATTGAAGAGGTCGAACAGATCCTCGTGTGCCACAGATATGTTCCTGGGCTCACGGTGGAACTACCCAGGCCTGAAGGGAACTAAGAAGTTCAAGTTGTGCCGGGCCCGGTGTATGTACCACTCGTGGAGGTCTCTGGTTGATCGATCCAATTTTCACAAAGCTACCTTCGCCGAGAGTGGAACCCGTTCTTGAGCCTCTCTGGCTGTCCCTTTCGCCCTTTTCCCTTACCCTTGCTTTTGCCCTTGCCTTCTGCCGGGGATTGAGCACGTACCTTCAAAGGCAAGGGCGGGGTACTGGCGGCTTTCTTCGAATGTGAAGGGGCTTTGCTGGGAGGCGTGGATCCTTTAGCTGGGCTCGAGACCGTCTTTGCAGTGTTGAGGTCCGCTGGAGATCCCTCATGCCCTCTGCTGGGGGCGCAGTCCCCTGGTAGTACGCCGACAGGCCACTTCAATTAATGAATACATATGTTAGATTTTGCAAGTTGAGTGTACTTAGTAGGATGAAATCTAAAGTGTGTAGGATTTACCTACTATATTACAACACACTTCTTGGGCCACTGTACGTAGGAGCCTACTGCCTCAGCAAGTGTCTGCATTTCCTCTGTTGGGACTGGCAACGGAAAAGCGTTGTAGCCCGGCATGGCCATGTCCACCTGTACCTTTGCGAACCCCAACCCCAGAGGTACGCAGTGGATCCAGACATCCTCCCCAGATGGATATACGAACCCGTGGGCAACCACTACCTGTCAGTCGCCTAGGTGAGTCAGTAGGCTGCAGCTCTCCGGCTTCTGCAAATTTATAACAATTAAAATAGGTTAGCGAAACAACTCTAATAGAACAGGAGTGGAATCAACTTAATTAAGTGCACAGCTGAAGGCTTGCAATACCTCAAGCAGATCCACTGGATCCGTGAGGACCTTCGAAAAGCAGCTGCTCATCCGACCCCGTGGGGTACCGTCACCTTGGGGATCAGGATCTGCACTCTTGGCCATCAATGCGTGTTTCAGCTGTGCAAACTCTTTCCTCATATGTGCGACCTCAGCCTGCACCTCAGCCCGTATCTCTACCTATACCTCAGCCCATATCTTCTCGGACAGCTCCGCTTCCTTCTTCAAGGAGCGAGCCTTCTTCCTCGGTGGAGCCGGATCTGCGAAACTGGCCTTCCATGACACGATGACTCCCACGGTCCGTGTTCGCCCGGGATGCTCCTTATTTCCTAGAGCCTGGGTGAGGATGCTGTTCTCCCTCTGTGGGGTAAACAATCCCTCCATTGCCTCCTTCTCAAAGAGATCTGTTACATTTAAAGCTACATTATGAGACAAATACATATATACACTTGTGCGCACACAGTTTACGAGGTTAGCCAACTTACCATTCGCTTCACAACCTCAGCGTCCCTAGGGTTTGGGAACTCCACAGACCCCGTGGATGACACGGACCCTCACCCCCTCCACCACTGCATGCACCTCGCATCCCAGATCTTGGAGAGCGGTAATTCAGGGGAGTCGACGAGAGAATTTTGCTCGTCTTCCTTCCTCCACTGCTCCTTCTTCCCCGCATAGCCCCGGGATCTGAGCCGATGCGGGTGGTCGTTCCTCTTCTGGATCGTTTTATTCTTCTCACTAAGGGCCTTGAACTCATCAGTCCCCTTCTGCTTGTTGAATTAATCCCATACCTCCTCCTATATGAAGGGGTACTTCTCGCAAGGAGATTTCCCCACAGTGAGGAAGGTACTGATGAGCCAGCTCTTAAAGGTTTTCCATGTTCCGTTCATGTCCTTCGAGCAGGCCGTCTTAGGTCCATCGTCGGGGATGTTCCACTTGTTGATCGAAGGATGCTGACTAGAGGGGGGGTGAATAGGTGGTTTTACAAATTTTAACTTTGATGAATAACTTATATCCTAGATTGCGTTAACAACTCACAAATAATCTAGATGATGACACAAATTAAGTTTTGCAATCCTAGGGTGACAAACACAATATCGCAATTTCTAGAAATATGAAGCAAGCAATAGAAATGACTGAACGAGATTGAGTTTATCCAAAGGTATCAAAAATTTGCCGATTTCCACTAATCCTCGTTGAAGCACTCTACGCAAGAGCTTCTGCTTCGATTTCACTAGAGGTAGTCCTTCTCCTCTCCGGATAGGCGAGCTCCGAGCCTTTACACCCAACCGCTGTGCCTCTCCAACACAAACCGTCGATGGAGAGATCGCCGGACCTTCCGGGTCATCTAGGTGATAGCAATAACCAAGAGTAATAAGCCCTAGCATTTCACTTGATCAAACACAAAGCTTGAAAACCAAGAATGCAAGTGCAAATGGCTCAAATGCAATCTTTACTCAATTTGCTCTCAACAACTTTGCTAAAAAATTTGCTTCAAATGCAAGGGAGTATGTGTGAGAGGTTTGGCAAGCTTTAGCACAGAGTTTTGGAGATAAATGAGTTGCTTCATAGCTGCCAAAGTCGAAAGAGTATATATAGCTTCAGATAAATAGCCATTTGCAAGAACCAGGGCGAAAGTTGTACAGGCCGGACAATGTCCGGTTAGTACAACTTAATAGTGATCGTTACTCACACTGCATGACGTGTCAGTTACCGTTTTAATATTTTTGTGAAGGCTAGATAGATAATATTTGTTCGGACAAAAACCCCGAACGAAATAATTTGTCTCTGTTTGCAAGTTTAATTTTAATGCTCACGAGATTTACACAGGCCGGACATTGTCTGGTCATTCCTGGACAATGTCCGGCATGTCCCGAACAAAAGCCCCCGGACAGTTTCAAATGTCTTTGGTGTTTGCATTAAAACTTCATAGGAAATGTACTGGTCGGACATTGTCCGGCCATCACGGACAATGTCCGGCATGCAGCGGACAGATTTATTTGTCTCTGGTTTTGTTTTGAAAAAGCTGAGAAGATTTTGTATTGGCCGGACATTGTCCGGCCATCACAGACAATGTCCGGCTAGTTCAAAACGAAAAACAGAACTTCACAAATTTGCTCAAATTTAATTTTTGGGTAGATGCAAATGCAATTTTGTTTTCAAAACACTAAGTTTGATCAAGTGACTTGTGCTGAGACCCCTCTTAATAGTACGACATCTAAACTAGAAATTGTCAAAAGAAAACGCGCGTATTACTCAGTATTATGCTTAGTTGTGTCGCCATCCACGCTTCGAGAGGTCTTGACAATCTTGATTTTGCGCTTTTGTGTCGCTTCCACCTCTCCTTAACCTGAGTGTCAAATGCAGAGGTTAGTTGCATGTATTTTGGATGTCATTAATCACCAAAACCCTAATTAGGGCTCAAGATTCAACAATCTCCCCCTTTTTGGTGATTGATGACAACCGATATACATAAAACACAGGATATCAAAAATAAAGAAAGGCATATAGTGCTTCCCCTGAATCATGTGCATATATGCAGTAAGACACCATTCAAGCATATGTGAATCAACCAAACACATATATATATGAGACCATGTAGCAAACATCCAAACATATAACAACAACACAATCTAACCATGTAGATAACTTAGATAACTCTCCCCCTTTGTCATCAAACAACCACAAAAGGAGAAAAGCATACAAAAGTAGCTAAAGATCAGATCATGCAAACATACAACCATCATATCCATATACACATAGAAAAGTCTATCAACCACTCTAAGATCTAAGACTACGGAGGATGATCGGAGGAAGAATCACCGCGACGGCGACGTTGATACTGTCTTGCATCAAAACGCCCGCACAGCTCGGAGATATCCTGGCTCATGGAGTCTAGTCGAGGCTTGATGATGTTCAGCCGATGATCAATGGAATTGAGACGTGAGTCAACTGCATCAAAACGGGTCTCGAAGCGCATGGACATCTGGTCGAGACGCTCCATGATCATCATATAGGGGGCAGAGACATCTGAGCTAGGAGATAGAGAATAGGACTGAAGTGGAGAGGGAGCGTCTGCCGTAGCTGAAATGTCTGCCATATGCTCATCATCATCAGCTGGTGGCCCTACTTGAGCCTCATAACGAATGAGAATCCCTAGACTCTTCATCCGGTAGCACTCCATCGAAGTAGGACGAGATGCACGGTGCAAACCAAAGTAAGATAAGGTGTGAGAAATAAAAGACGCGAAGGGCAAAAGCCTCTTCAGATCCATCTGAACCTCCTGCATCTCATGGAACATAAACTCAATGATGTCAAACGGGGTCTCGTCAATCTGAGCCTTCAGAAGGCGTAGCATGGTAGAGGTGACGGCCCCTCGATCCCCGATCTTTGGCAGAATGGTCATCCGGTTGATTTTCTCAAGGATCGCAACCGGGGGAATCAACTGAGAGACTTTGCCGATGATTGGGTCTGGATTATCAAAGAGATGGGCGACATATTCAACTCGTACCTCATCCAAGGCAAAGAGGCTATGGTCAACATGCTCAATCTGAAGAGCTTCCTCGAACTGCGCCTTGGTGAGTGTCTTCTTCGAATTGTTGTTCATGAAGATGATATGAGATCAGTCCGAGGCAATGTGAAGGGATGCAAAGAAGGATAGAATGATATCCTCATTCCATTTCCATTGTTCCTGCATCTCAGTGAACGAACACATATTGATTGCCAGGAACTTGCCCTTCAGAGGATAGGAGACTTTGCTCTCAATCAGGTTCCAATCATTTGCCTGATGTCAGAAAACCTTGGTGGACGAGAACTGAGTGCAACACTGAGACATCTGGAAGGCATTCCAGAAGTTTCATTCTGTGAATGTCCATGGGTGCTCATACGGGTTCTTTTGGGGAAGCCGTCGAACTGGGATAGCTGAGAAAGTCTGAGCGCCACTACGCCTCTGATCATCGCCACTGCTGCTATCATCTGAATCGGAGCTTGCCACAGGGGAGCCAATGGGAGGAACAGGAGCAGCGTCATCCTCGTCTACCTCCAACGCATCCCAATCGATGGGTTGGGTCGGTTGGGAAGACCCAGAGCCACGACGATGACTAGTCTGTTTGACTCGTCCCGACATGCTGACTCTGTGGAGAGAAAGATTGATATAGAGTTTGATAAGAAGATGATCCAATAAGATAAGAAGAGAATGCAATGAAATGCATGATCCTCAAATGCACTTTTAAAAGAGCCTTTAAGAATTTTTGGAAAGTCTTTTGTCTTTACATTTTGATTAATCAAAAGTGTCACCAAGTTTATCTTGAGGTCTATTCCATAACTCTTAAGCAAGATATGTCAATAACATCACTAGCTATCATGCTTATGAAAGTTGAAATTGTGATCAGTTTGTTTTAAAACGTATTTTTACAATTTTCTCATATGCACTCGGTTTCATTTGACTTGATTTGAAGTGCAACACATTCATGTATATTAGCAAAATATCATCAAAAGCACATTTAGATTTCATATTTTTCACCTACTCCATATTAGTTATGGTCCATTTCAATTGTGGCCCTAGTTATTTAGTCATATGCTTTTGGAACAACTAGTTTATCCCCAATTTTAACATCGATACACTTATATCATGGATGTCACAGAACTAGGATAAACTAATCTGCAGGACATGATGAAAACAAGTTAATCCAAAGTGTTTATCACATTTTCACAAGAGCTATATCATGTAGTTTTATTCCTAAACAGGACATTTCAATACTCATGGCTTGCATGTCTACAAGATGATTCAAATTAGTAGAGGCATAAAGAATCAGTATGTATTTAAGTTCAATTTCATGAGAATTTCATCAATTTTATCATGCAAAAAAAATTTTCAAACCCTAGCCAGTGAATCAAGATGAACTGCAAGGAAAAGGGAGAGGGAGAAGAAGAAATCTAACCAAGCCAAATGAGGGAGAAGAGGAACTGGAGCCAAGATCTTGAAGCCGGACGAAACACGGTCGGACAGATCCTTGCGTCCGGTGAGGGGAGTGAGAGCTCGGTGAGAGAGACACTAGAAAGAGAAAATATTGTGTATAAAACAATTTGGGGAAGAAGAAGAGATCGAAGGATTAAGTAACTGCCCAGACGTGCACAGGCCGGACAGAGTCCGGTATGGGCGGACAGAGTTCGGCACTGGGCGGACAGAGTTCGGCACTGGGAGGACAAATTGCTGAATCTTCTGAATTTTTGAGATTTTTGTAAATTTGCTTCAAAAAGGAATTTAGTTTCAAAATGGGCTCAAATATCATGTTAAGAATAGAGATGGATAGCATTGAGATGGATAAGAGTCAAAGAAGATCTTGATATGAGCCCTTAAAGGAGGTTTTTAAGTAAAACGGGTAAAACAACCGGATTTTCACCAAATCTTCAATTCTCAATGAAACTTGGATTTTTCTGAAATGTTTGGACTTGTATGAATTTGAAATACTATTTCAAGCCAAACATGGAAGAAAATCTGGCTCAAATAGCTAAATTCACAAAATGCACATTTTGGGTATTTTCGTGTTAAGGGTAGTTTTCGGGCGACCTAGGAAATGTGATAACTTGAAAACCGTAGGTCTTTTGAGAAAACGTTCAACACGAACTATCTTTGGGTGGTTAAGTTCTAAGTGTTTCATGTAGAAAGTTTTTTGTCAAAACTCAACCAATCTTGTTTTATAAAAATAAGTCATTTTGGGCCAAAACAAGATCCCGAAGTCTTCAATTTTGTCAAAATTCTACATCTTAGCTCAAAATCCTTTTGTTTCACTTTCAAGACCTTTGAAAACATATTTGAAACGTATTTTTGAAGATTTTGTGGTAATTTTGCACATTTTGAAAGTTTCAAGCAATTTTTCACCTTTTTGATTTGGAAATGATTCTTTTAACAAAAATATGCATAATTTTCATTTATGTACACAATTTGGGGAATACAAATATTCAATGAGCTTGAAGTTGCTCCCCCTTAATGTGTCATCCAAGTTTTGTTGAAAAGACATGAAGAGGTGATCTTTTGGTCTTTTTCTTCAAAATAAGAAGTGATTGGCATAGATGCCTACATTACTTGTATATATATATATATATATATACATGTGTATAAGTATAAGTATATATTAGATAAAAGCACAATGAAGAACCATTCTAAGCAAGAAAGAATTCAAATAACATTAGAAGTGTCAATAACATTCAATTCATTTCTTAACTTGCTAAATCTTGACTCATCTAAGGGTTTAGTGAATAAGTCCGCTAATTGATTATCGGTTGAAACATGACTAATCACTATATCCCTTTTTGATTCATGATCCCTTAAGAAGTGATGTCTAATGTCAATGTGCTTAGTTCGAGAGTGTTGAACGGGATTGTTAGCAATTTTAATGGCACTCTCATTATCACATAAAAGCGGAACACCATTGACTTTTATGCCATAATCTAGCAAAGTTTGCTTGGCGATATCAAGCATCGACCACCGGTCCCTCTTCCTTCCACTGTCCCTTCATGGCCATTCGACGCCTGGGGCATTGATGTCATTGGCCCCATTGAGCCTCCTTTATCCAGGGGACATCGTTTCATTCTGGCAGCAACTGATTATTTCTCCAAGTGGGCGGAAGCAATCCCATTGAGGGAAGTGAAGTCTGACAACGTCATCAATTTTTTGGAACGCAACATCCTTTACCGCATCGGGATACCTCATCGCATCATCTCTAACAACAGAAAAGCCTTCAAGTGACAGAAGATCTATAATTTTACAGCAAAGTACAAGATGCAGTGGAATTATTCTACTGGGTATTATCCTCAAGCCAATGGATGATTGAAGCCTTCAACAAAACATTAGGCAAGATCTTAAAGAAGATTGTCGGAAGATACCGAAGAGACTGGCATGATCGTCTTTTCAAGGCGTTATGGGCTTATCGCGTCATGGTGCGCACTCCAACATTGGAAACACCCTATTCCTTAGTGTTTGGGAGTGAAGCTGTGTTGCCAGTAGAGGTTGAGACCTCATTAAGAATCACTCTTCAATAAGAACTAACACATGACGAACAGATTCGGCTTCGTTTTCAAGAACTAGATGCCTTGGAGGAAAATCGTCTTCATGCACTTCAAGATATTGAGTTGTACTGTGAAAACATGGTATGGGCATATGACAAGCTTGTCAAGCCGCGTGTCTTCAGAAAAGGCAAACTCATACTTGTTCTTTGATGCCCCATTATGGTCACTAGCAAAGTCAAAGGAAAGTTTGAGCCTAAATGGGAAGGACCATACATCATCGAGCAAGCATATGATGGTGGTGCGTACCAACTCATTGATCAACAGGAGAGCCGCCCAATGCCTCCCATCAATGGCAGGTTCCTGAAAAATACTTTGCATGATTGTGCCTCTGGCATGATGTCCTCACCCCTTCTTCTATTTCTTTCACCCTTTTTGCTTTTAATTAAGTTTTTTTTCTTGGGTTAAAAAAACTTTTCAAAAATGTTTTTACTTACGGGTGTCAATACCCAACAATGAAAGGCTTTCTCTGGTTATGTCAAGCCAACCACCCCTGGTTTCGCGGCTGAAGGATTCATGTACTGAGCAAAGAGTGAATCAACTTCACTTTATTTGCAATGGAATGACCTCTGCAAAAAGCACATAGCAGGTGCAAAGTATGTGTAACCAAGGGCAGTAGGAGGCTAATTCATGTCCTATCTGATGCAACCAGTTCACCATGTACTTTGCTATCCAATGCCTTTCTTCAGATCCATGGAGACATCAAGCCCTTGGAGAAACTATAAGATGAAGAGTAGGAAAGGGTTACTTGACTCGGCACAAGTCGTAGCTCAATGTGCAGCCACTTTCCACTCCTATGAGACATCAATAAGGGTCGTGAAAAAAAAATGAAGCCTGCGGGGATTATTTAGTCACTGCAAGATGTGGATCGGCTACTTTTGAAGTCTCAAAGCAAAAAAGCACCAATCAAAGTAAAGTAAAGAAGCAACCCTCAAGAGGCAAACCCAAAGAAGCTTCCAACAAATCTCAAGGAGTATCTTCAAGAAATCCTCCAATCAAGCAATAAGGAAAGTCATCCACCATCCTCCGCAAAAGTAAGGCAAAATTCCAGCAATCCTTTCACCCTACAAACCCTCCAACTATTCAAGTCAAACCAGCCATATATATGACTCCCGATTCGATGAAGTTAGTGCAAGGTGTGTGAAGTCTTGGTGATCTCTAGCAGAAGAGAAAAACTTGAAGATGTTCCTACTTCCCTTTGGCGACTTTTACTAAAGCACTGTGCTACCTACACATCTTCATGAGCGAATGAAGTTCATCATGGACATTCGATGTCTTCAGAATAAAGAATCCTTCAGAGGCTCTATCTCGGGATGATATCCATGGCTTGATGTTCAAAGAAAACCTGATATTTCAAAATAAAATCTCTTTTGGGAAGGTTTTGCCCCAACATTTTAAAGAAAGAAGTCTTTTGCCTTTCTTTGAAACTCTATTTAAAATCAAAGTCTTTATTTTGGGAAGGTTTTACCCCAATGTATTAAAGAAAGATGGCTCTTTTCCTTTCTTTAATTGTTTTAAAACAAAAAAAATTTCTAACGATTTTCCCCAACATTTTAAAGAAAGATGTCTCTTTTCCTTTCTTTAATATTCTATTTCAAAATCAAAATCGTTTATTGTGGGAGGGTTTTCCCCATAGTTTTAAAGAAAAATGCATTTTCCTTTCTTTGTTTTTATTCTAGGAGTATTTTGCCCCAAAACTTTAAAAGAAAGATGTATTTTCCTTTCTTTGTTCTTTATTATGGGAGGGTTTTACCCCAACGCACCAAAGAAAGATGTTTTTTTGAATGGAAGGCAGTAGGCAAGAAGCCTACTGATAGAATATATATATATATATATATATAGAGAGAGAGAGAGAGAGAGAGAAAGTGTACAAGATTACAAAAGACTAGAAAAGAAAGCAAATTACAAGTTGCAGATTACAAAATATTCAACCAAGAGAAAATTTGGATTTTAATTCTATCCGAAACTCTTTGAGCCAAGAGGAATAGATCATCCTTGAAGGCCAGCTTCCAAATAAAAAAAACTAGGAGACTGAGATTGGAAGATTTTCTTGTTTCTAATCTTCCAGATGGTCCACAAAGCAATAATAATAATCTCCGAGAGAAACTCTTTAGTGGAAGCAGAGAAACCATGCAAATTTTGAATGACATATAAGAGGGAAGGATTCACCGCCCAGTCCACAGCCCAATTTATTCCGATGAAATCCCAACATTGGTTAGCAAAGCCACATCTAAAAAAGATATGAGAATGAGATTCAATACATCCCTCCTCACATAATTCACAGTCCAATGAAGGAATAACCATATTCTCCTGAATAACCTCTCCCTAGTATTCAGGTGTTCCCAAAGAAAGAGCCAGAAAAAACTTTGAGTTTCATAGGACAACGATTCTTCCAACATACTTTGAAGATGTGATGTATAGGACAAACACCTATCAAACTTCAGTAGTCCTTGCTTGTTTGAAAACTTAGGGAGAAGCTAGATAGCAAGAACCAACCATCATTTGAATGATTATTTTCCATATGATTCTATTGTAGAAGGGACATTTGCTGGAATTGTGAAAAAGCCAATTCAGAGAGAGGAAGATGAAAACAATCAACCTCCAAGTTTAAATTCCGAAAATCCTGAACTTTGAAATTTCTAGATGAGAAAGAGTATAATTCTTGCCATTTATGTGATAAGATTTCTGAGCTCCAAAGATCATTCCAGAAATCACATGTATCTCCTCTTCCTAGAGAACAAGAAAATAGACCTTTAAAAAAGACCAAAAGATGTAAAATGTCCTTCTACCAAAAGGACCCAATCATCCGAGAATCTGATGGTAAACCCTGAAAGTAATAAGCATTCCAAAGAAGCTGAACCCAGGGAGCTGAATCTTTATTAAAAAATTTAAACAGGAACTTCAAAAGAAGGGCCATGTTTTGAGTTCTCAGATTAATAACCCCAAGACCACCATTCTTCTTAGGTCTACAAATTTTATCACAAGCAATCACACAGTGGCCTCCTAAACAGTTAGATTGACCTTTCCATAGAAAAGCTCTTCTGATCTTGTCAATTTTATTGATGAAAGAAATAGGTATTCTCAAGGTTGACATAAGAAACGTAGGAAGAGAAGAAAGCACCGAGTTAATAAGAGTTAACCTTCCTCCTAAAGAAAGGAAGGAAAATTGCCAGCCGGATAATCTCTTGTTAATACGATCAATGACATTATCAAAATGTTCAACCCTTGGTCTCCAAGTGGAAGACCCAAGTAAGTAAACGGGAAGGAACCAATTTGACATCCAAGAATGCTGGCCAAATTCCTGGTCAAATCTTTAGAGCAGTTGATCGGAATTAAAAAAAGATTTACAAAAATTAACTCTTAAACCAGTAGAGCTAGCAAAAGAGTTAAGAAGAGCTTTAAGCAAAAATAATTCCTTAGCAGCCACTTTGACTATAATGAGAGTATCATCAGCATATTGAACAATGGGGAAATCTTCAAACTCCACAGTAGACACCGGAAGACTAAGTAGACCCAGATTCTTTGCACGATTCAGAATAGATTGTAATAGATCAACAACTATGACAAACAACAGCGGGGAGAGGGGATCACCTTGCCGTACACCTCTTCTACAAATAATTTGTTTGCTAGGAACTCGATTTAACAAAATTTTTGAGGATCCAGAGTTCAAGATGAGACGGATCCAATTCAGCCATCTATCTCCAAAACCTTTAGACTTTAACACCTCCAAAATGGATTCATGCCAATCAGATCGAAGGCTTTTTCAACATCAAGTTTCAACAGAACAGAGCTCCTCGAAGAAGTCTTGCAAATATGAACATATTCATATGCCCAGGCAGCACAATCCTGAATGGTTCTGGATTTAATAAAACCATATTGATTACGATGAATAATCAGTGGAATAACTGATTGAAGACGATTAGCAAGAAGTTTGGTAATAATCTTCAAAGAGCTATTTAACAACGAGATAGGCCTGAAATCAAAAACCTTTACAGCTCCCTGTTTCTTCAGAATTAAAGTAACAAAAGATGCATTTAATCTGAATAATTCAGAATCACCATTAAAAAAGCATCTGACAAGATCATAGAAATCATGCTTAATGAAAGGCCAAGCAACTCTGAAAAAGTTTCCATTAAAGCCATCAAGATCCGGGCTTTTATTTTGAGGCATGGTAAATACCACATGATCAATTTCCTGGGAAGAAAAATTCAGCTCAAGACAAGAAAGCTCTTCAGGAAAAGCATAAACCATCTCCTCTAGATTAAACCACATATTTGTATATTCTGAAGCATCAAATCTGTTTTTAAAAGAAACCCATAGATGATTCGCCATATCTTTTTGATCAAGAAGATCCCTATTATTGTCATCCTTCAAGGAAATAATGTAATTCCTTCTAAAATTATTGGAGGCCACAGAATGAAAGAATCTAGTGTTCTCATCTCCCAGTTTCGCCCATCTAATATGTCCCATTTGTTTCCAAAAGACGTTTCTGATTCTGAGAAGTCCACAAATGTGTTTTTGAGGATACTCCTGAAATTATATTCCTGCCTGAATAAATCTCTCTGTTCTTCCAGACCATCCAGTAGATTCAAAGCGCAGTAGCAATAATCCAACAAGGCTTGAGAGAATTTGAACTTTTTACTCCACTGCTTCAACGCTCTACGCAAAAGCTTAAATTTGGAATTGATTCTTCTGGCCACATTAGAATCCATGACACCTGAATTCCAAGAACTTTGAACCACATTTAAAAAATCAGGAGAAGAAGCCCAAAATTTTTCAAATCTGAATATCTTCGAAGATGGAAGAGAAGAAGAAATCAAAATGGTACATGGCAAATGATCCGAGACCATCCTGGCAGAAGAATTAACAATCGTGTCGGGAAAAACATTAAGCCAGGCACCATTTACAAAGAACCAATCGAGCTTTTCCATAACCGGTTGTGCTTCCATATTAGACCATGTAAATTTATTTCCTTTAACAAGCAAATCCTCCAAAGAAGATGATTAACAGCTTCATTAAAAAGATCAACTACCCCGGATTTGAATAAACCTTTGTTTTTGTTAGAAGAGAAATGCAAAAGATTAAAATCGCCCATGATTAACCAGGGCAAATCAAAGGGAGCTAATGAGCTACGGAACCAGTTCAAAAATTCAATTTTCTTCCTGGGGAAACAAGGGCCATAAACATTAGATATCATCCACAGCTTTCCAGAAATTTTGTTCATGAGAGTTACCGAGAGACAATAATCAGAGTGATTCACATTCACTTTTTGAAAAAAGGAGCAATTCCAAACAGTTAGAATCCCCCCTGAGTTGCCCCGAGAAGGAACATAATCAAAATCTGTCCAAGACTTAGGGCAAAAGGATTTAATCACAAACAAATTAACGTCCTCTAATTTAGTCTCTTGAAGACAAAGAATGGAGCACTTTTCATCTAAAATTTTGGATCGAATAGCAGCCTTTTTATCCAGAGCATGTAAACCTCTAATATTCCAATTGAGGATACTGAATTTCTTAAAAGTAATCATCAGTTATAAGCAAAATACATCCAAGTCATGAACTCGAAATGAGATCATGTTGACCCAATCATCAAAATATCTAAGTAAAACATTTAGCAAGCTGTAAAAACAAGCCATCCAAAACGTTGTCCAAAGGAGGTTATCAAACAAGACTTAAAAACCCAATACATTTCATTAATCATCAAAGTCTTGGATAATTGGTGCCATCAGTTTGTCCTTGGAGATTAACTCCAGAGGGATCCCACAAAACGAACCAATGGCTTGCAGCATTTCGACCAAGAGTTGAGGTGCGGGAGGCAAGACTAACCCAGGTTTGAATCCTTTAAATTTTGCCACCAATCTGGGACTGCGACAAAAACTATAAACCACCAAAGGAGCTTTATTCTTATTCTTGGATGAACCAGAAGACATGATAGACTTCACAGATAACAGCTTGAATTCCGAAGGAGAGGAAGCCCTTGCAGCAAAAGAGTTAAACAGCGACCAAGAGCTCCTCAAGCAAACCAGAGTATTGATAGACAAAAGACTAGATCCAGTGGTTCCATGAAATTCCAAAAAATAGTTTCCAACAGGTGAGCCAGAAGAAAGAGTAAGATCAGAAGAGGAAGTGATATCCTCAAAGTTCTCCCATGCATCCCAAACTTCCAATTGCTGGGGAACAAGTGCATCCCAGACTGGATCACCAACATTCAAATTTTCATGATCACCAACCTCATTCAGATTATCTTGATCATGATTAGGATCCTGCTCATCAGGGTCATCCATGTCCAAATCTTCTAGGTTATCATTATCATTATCCAGTGGAGGATGCGGATCATCCGGATCATCCCCATTCCCCTCAACAGCACTAGTGGGGTGAGAATGGCAAATTACCACCTGCACAGTCCAACTACGTCCGAGAGAAACACTTGGTTCAGTGATCACCAGAAAATGAGGGATATCAACATGGTTTGTGACCAGACACTTAACCAGAGCATGAGACAGATCTCCAGTCCTTAGGTAATCATTATCCCATTCACGAAAAGAACCAAAGGATGAAACAGCTTTGTTCAGGGTTGAAACTGACCCAAAATCCAGAGGGAAGTCCAAGAGCAGAAGCCAGACCTCCTGATTGAAGCTAACTCATCTAGAATTAATACCCTCATCATGACGATTGAAAAACAGCATGAAATCTGCATCGACATGAAGGCCTTCATTAAGGAGAATATCTCTCTGAAGAGTGGAAGGAAGGCGGACTAATGCATCACCAAGACCAGAGGGGTAAACCTGAGCCTGAATTTGCCAGTTATTCTGAAGGTAGTTACCAACAACATGAATGGGATCAACGCCTCAGGCACCACATCCACAATAGCAGAGTTCTCATTGGTTTCACTCCTAGTAGAGATGCATCTAGTACGAAGAGGCCGACCCTGAACCACTATTTCTTCTAGGCCTTCTCTGAGAAATGGAATGGGGTTGACCCAGTAATTAGCCATTTTTTTGATGGAAGAAGCTATGAGAGCCGAAGAGAGAAATGAAGCTAAAAGAAACGACGAAGAGGGAGAATAAGAGAGTGAGGCAGGCAAAGAGACACTTTGAGTCCCAGGGGAATTAACGCAAGCCCCGAAGAACTTAGAGAAGCTATCATAATGGAGAATAATAGCCTTTCCTTTGATCAATGTCATCTGGTCCGTCAAAGAAAGGTTAGTGCCAAATGAAAGAGCCACATCCACCATCTAATTCAAAAAGTCCCTAGAAGCAAAAGGCGCGAAAGGAGAGGCAGAGGCAGAAGCAAAACCCTGTTTAACCAAGCTAACCTTGGGAACAAAAACTTTTTTCCTCTTCAACTCAAAACGTTGTTTAAAGTAGAAACGCTTAATATGCCCATAATTGAAACAGATCACACATCGAACCGAAGAGACACACTATTTTTTGAAATGACCTAGAGCCAGGAAATTCAAACAAAATCTAGATTTTCCCAAACTCAAAGAGGAGGGATGGGTCTTCTTGCTACGAACACTGACATGATGATGGCAAACCAAAGGGAAATAAGCTGATTTATCAGAGGAATTCACAGGAGGAAATTGCAGATGATCAAAAACCGACTTGCGAAGATTCACTTTCCCAGATAAAGATGAAAACTTATTCCTATTGAATCTTTTAGGAGTAACCAGATTCCAATCATTATCTTGTTCAATCAACCATTTGTTAAATTCTCTTTGCCAATGAGGACCCCCATTATTCCAAAGTGAGAATAAAATAGAAAAATTCTGGTGAATAATCCTGTTGATTTTATAAATGGCCAAGCCAATTCTTTTATCACAAACAGAAAATCTGAATCTCCAATCAATCAAACCCATCACTCTAAAATCCTCAGGAATTCCCCCAAAAAAAGCAGCAAGAATAGAGCTCATTGAAACTTCAGAGGGACGAAACTTCCTTCTCCCAAGAGAAGCCACTAAGTGAAAATCATTAGCAGCAAACCATGAAATATTAGTAACCGGCAAACCAAATAGGTCTCTCATGTCCCTTTTAAGAGCAAGCCACTAGACCAATCCAGGGAAGAAGAAAGAAATTCCATGAAACCACACAGAGCAACAGAAAACAAAACACCTTCAAAAGGATTGGCAAACAGAGAAGAGGAACCGATCCAAGAGGGAAGCCAAACCAAAGGAGGAGCAAATCAATTAAAAAACCATGGTGAAAACCAGATCGCCTACCCGATCGCCATTCCTGTTTCTCCTTACAGGTTTCTTCATGGAAATACTCGCATTAAGAAAGAAAGAAAGATGTTTCTTTCCTTTCTTTGATGATTTTGCCTCAATGTTTCAAAGAAAGATGTGCTTTCCTTTGTTTGATGTTGTTATCCCAATTTTCTAGAGAAAGATTTGTTTTGCGTTTCTTTGATTCTCTTGATATTGGGAAGGTTATACCCCGATTTTCTAAAGAAAGATGTTATATTCCTTTCTTTAATGCTTTTTTTGATGGGAAGGTTTTACCCCAACATTTCAAAGAAGGAGGTTGTTTTCCTTTCTTTGATATGTAGGTTAACATTACCAAAGTTAGCTCTAAAGATGGACATGAAATGCCTTGACCAAACAAAGTTTGCAATGTGACCATTGATGGGAGCAGTGAAGCATACCAGTGCGGTTCATGTGGATCAGTGAAACCCTTCAACTCCACTGGTTGGCTTCGTTGTGGCAAGACGAACGCAGTGAAGTTGATAAAAGGCCTTAGGTTGTGGCATGATTCTTCGCCATGACTTAGGAAGATGGGAGCAGTGAAGCGTGCCAGTGCGGTTCATGTGGATCTGTGAAACCCTTCAACTCTATTGGTTGGCTCCGTGGTTGCTAGACGGAAGCAGTAAAGTTGATAAAATGCCTTAGGTTGTGGCATGATCCTTCGCCATGACTTAGGAAGACTGATGGCATTGCAAGTCTTTAATTGTTGCATATCTTCCACCTCTGGTCATCACTGAGCAAGTTGTTCCATAATTTTTGGTCACATCGAGCAAGCATCATCAACCATAGTTTTTTTCGATCGCTTCATCTTCAACCAAAGCAGCTGTAAGTAGATTACATGTAGATTTCGTTGCTTGACGCTAGTTTCAAGTGTCGCAACTCAGTAATAACGGTCGGTTCGCCAAGTTAAGTTCGAGCTACTTCGCGCACAAACTCAACTCGGCAAGGGGTGAATTTTTGTAATTAAAAATTCATTAGGAAAGCCCCATGTGACCAAAAGGTCTAAAATAAAAATACACGCATATTTGGACTATAAAAAAATGATCAAAAACCAGGACAAAAACTCCACTGGTCAAAAAACCGGTCAAAGTTGGATTGATCAAACCTGGTGAAAAGACTGGTCAAAATTGGACTGGTCAAACCTAGTAAAAAAATCGGTCAAAACCGGACTAATCGAACTGGGTCTGGTTTCAGCCTGGCCGAACTGACAAGGCCCTTTAATTGCTCGAGATTTGAAAAAAAGGAAATAATCTTTCTGTATCCTTTTGTTTGGGAAACAATCTTTCCCTATCCTTTTGTTTGGGAAAGAATCTCTTATGTATCCTTTCATTTAGGAAATAATCTTTGAAAAAGGGAAGTATATTTCTTATTCGAAATCAAATCCCCTGATTGCTTCTGATTGCAACCAACCCATGGAGGCCCTATAAATAGAGAGGGGGTGCTAACCATTTGGATAGATGCACAAGAGAGAGAGAGGCACACAAGGTGGAGGCACGAGAGGTGGAGAAAAAGCGACGGAAGGCCGACGACTACGGATCCACTCAAGCCCGTGAAGATTACCATGGGTAAGCATTAATTTTTTTATAAACATGCATCATCATGCACTGCATATTAGAGGTGGAGCCCTGTTCGTTGGTGCCCGTGCTAGCCATGAACAACAATTAAAGGTCGCATGTCCGTTTTTTCTATCGGAGATCAAACCCCACCAAGGTCGCCATCGATCAAAGATCTTACTTTCGATCAAAGATCATGTTGGCACCAAGGTCCCGGTTGATCAAAGATCCAAAAAGTTGCATGAATATCTTCTCATCAGAGATCGAAACCCAACCAAAGTCGCCGTGGATCAAAGATCCAAAAGTTGTTTACTTTCGATCAAAGATCAATACGCCACCAAGGTACCGGTTAATCAAATATCCGAAAAATGGCATGCTTATGTTTTGATCTGAGATCAAACCCCACCAAAGTCGCTGTCGATCAAAGATCTGAAAGTTATTTACTTTCAATCAAAGATCAAGACGCCACCGAGGTCTCAGTTGATGAAAGATCTAAAAATTACTTGCTCATCTTTTGATCAGGGATCGAAACCCCATCAAGGTTGCCATCGATGAATGATCCGAAAGTCGTTTACTTTCAATCAAAGATCATGAGGCCACCAAGGTCCCAGTTGATCAAAGATCCGAAAAAATGGCATGCTCATATTTTGATCAGAGATCAAACTACACCAAAGTTGCCGTCGATCAAAGATCTGAAAGTTATTTACTTTCGATCAAAGATCTAGACGCCACTGAGGTCTTGCTTGATCAAAGATCTAAGATTCATGGGAGAAGATCGATGACAACTTCCCATCCGAAGTCCGATTGACACCAAATTTTGATGGTGAATAGAAGACTTGAATAGAAACATGCCCACAAATTTTCAAGTCAATCAAAGATCTCTAAGGTATGATTTGACCAAAAGAGATGCTCTGTCCAGAAGCTCGTTCAGTTTGCCTCATGGGAGATAGATCAAAGATAACTTCTTATCCAGAAGTTTGATCGACCCCAAATTTTTATGGCAAACATAACACTCTATGTACAACCTCTCCACCAATTTTCACATCAATCGAAGATTTCTAAGGTCCAATTTGACCAAGAGAAAGTTCCCTGTACAGAAGCAAATTCAACTTGTTCCATGGGAAGTAGATCAATGATAACTTCTCATCCAGAAGTCCGATCAAACCCAAATTTTTATGGAGAAGAGAGGACGCCATGCAAGACATCTCCACCTAAGTTCAACTCAATCAAAGACTTCTACATGCCCAATTAGACCAGAAGAGATGATCTGTCTAGAAGCAAATTCAGCTTGTGCCATGGGAGATAGATCGATGATAAGTTCTCATCCAAAAGTCTGATCGACCCCAAATTTATATGGTGAATAGAAGAGTCGATGAGAAATCTCTCCACCAAATTTCATGTTAATAAAAGGCCTCTAGATATCTAAATTGACCAGATCAGTGGATCTATCCAGAAGCAAATTTAGCTTGTCTCATGGGAGAAGACCGATGATAACTTCTGATCCAGAATTCGGATCAACCCCAAATTTATATGGAGAATAGTAAGTTCATACTCAAACTATTCGTCCAAGTTTCACCTCAATCAGAGGACCAAAAGATCATCAAGACCATCACAAATAACTCTGTCTTACTGAATTCCGGCTTGGCATATGAGTAATGTAATGAAGATAGTTTCTAATCCGACTGTCTGATTGATTCCCAATTTTGATGAACAATGGAGGATCTATCCAAAAACTATTCCTCTAAATTTCAAGACAATCAGAGGCTAAAAAGGCTCCCATCCAAGTAATCGAAGAGGAGCTAGTGCAATGATTATCATGTCTGAAGCTGTCAAGACAAGTCGAAATCCTATTAAGTCCTTGATGGATATTCCAATGGGCTGTCTACCATGCAATATACTTTTTCAGAAGCTAAGGAAGTCAAAAGTGTTATCACAAGTCATCCATCCATAATTTACATGTTTCTGGGTACTGATGAGGCAAAGGCAACAAGCCTTTTGTCCATGACTGACGAAGCCGGACACCATTTATGCCGGGTACTGATGAGGCGAAGGCATCAATTTGTTCGTGACCGACGAGGCCGAACAAACCCCTGGTCAGGCACCGACAAGGCAAAGGCCACATTTTTGTGATAACACCATAGACTAAGGAGGCTATGGATTGGCATATTTGCATGCATTGGCATCCGCATTGCATTTATTTATCAAGGGCAAAGTTATTTTGAAGCTTGAAGACGACGACCATCAGCACAGCTTAATCAGAAGTTTTCTGCGGACTTGTTCTGCAGATGTAATTAACCAGGAGCTTTTCAAAAGACCTGAGGAACCATGAACCCTACAATCTCCTGATGTCAAGATGTACTTTCCTTGGTGCAATGAGAACTTGTAAATCCCAAAAGGACTTTAAATTATAATTCCTTTCAGAATTAATGAAGTGCATTGTTTCCTCTAAGATTTGACATTCTATGTTCTCTTATACGTATACTTACATATACTGGCACGCCTGCACCAAAAAGGGGGCCAAATTTCCCAGAAGAAAGATCTTCCCGGTGAAACACCTGGTAAGGGCTTCGATCTTTTAGTTTGAGTCAAATTGGTAGAGTGTGTCTCAATTTGTTTGTCCTTAGAGGTGCCTTTTTGATTTTTAAGATCTTTCAGCCTTGTCCCCCTCTGACATCGAGGTGAGGACAAGTTTCCTCTTGAAATCATTCAATCCGGTCGAGGAAGGCGATCCTAATGTACCAAGACCGAAAAGCTTAGTCGGGGGCACCGACGAGCTTGGGCAAGCACGTCGAAAGGTATGTCTCTTTCAGGAAATCTATGCACATTCTATTTTTAGGAGATGATTCACCAAAGCAATTTCTTTTGGACTTGCATAGCTGTTCATGCGGCCACCAGCCTAGAAAAGGCTTGCCAGTAGCGACGTTGAACCTTCTGGTGGTTCCTCCTCGAAGAGGCTGAAGAGAGTTTCACCTACGACTAAGGGCTTGGCCAAGGGGAGCTCTTTATGAATAAGCTCTACTTCCCCTACTGTAGTGAATGTCGCGACTACCGTTGCTATGGGGGTTTCTACGACAACTTTTCCTGCTACAACCAAGTTAGCTACAGGCGTGCAGGAACCGGCCACAGGCGCGACCATGGCTGACCCCACTGTTGCAACTAGAAGATTGTTGTGCTTATATCTCTAACGTTCTAGCTTCTCTCTTATACAACTACAATTCATTTTAAGGTTGTACAGGGGGAGGGGAGCAACGTGGAGGAGGGTGCTTCTGGAGATGTTGATTCCGTGGCGCTGTCTACGCTCTTATCTCCCAAGGGCATGGCCTTGAGTTCCCGCAATGTCCTGGGTCTCAACATCAAGTACATGTTTACCCCTTTCTCTGACCGAGTTACATTGAGCAGTTCATGACCCTTAGTCGAATTGGAAAATACAAGGCTCCTTCTAATGCTTTGCCAATACCATCGACCGAGGTTGTGGACAGAGCAACAGAGGTGGCGGTGGCCATAGAAAGTGTCACTGCGACAACTGAGGTTTCGGTTTCTGAGGCCGCCGGTGAAGAGTCAGTGCCCATCATCGGCGAGGTGGGGAGAGATATCCAACTGGATGTCCTCTCCCAGGATGAGGCGACTAAGGCTGGTGTTGAAGTTCCAACCACGGGGATGGACGAGCAGGTAAACATCTTTGCTTCCCCTGTGGTTGAAGGAAACGCGTCTTCCTCTTGTTTAGGAGAACAAGGAGAGGAGGTAGTGGTAGATACGGTGGACCCTCCTGGCCAGATCTAGCACCTTGCTGATGAGTTGCAACCTCCAGTGGTGCCTTCCGAAGATCTTTGTGTGGGGTTCATTCGCGAGTTTCTGGAGGTAAGTAGAATTCTTTACCTTCAGGCTCTGTGTTGTTTCCTTAGGGATTGTGCTCCTAGTATTTCTTGTTTGATGCATGATACGGCTCGCGCACCTGGTTTGCTGGTCGAGCAGTTGAAGGTCGCTCAGACCGACAGCAGCCAAATGAAGCAGTATGTATTTTGCTTCCGAGCCTAGTCTGTTGAGACTGTAGTAACACTTGCTATTTGCAGGGAAAATACTGTCCTGCAGAAGAAGTTGGCTGAAGCTGAAGATAGGCTCGCCAAAACCCTGGCCCTTGAAGCCGAGCTAAAAGAGGCCAAGGAAAGAGCTGCATCCTTCGACCAAGTATCAGGATTGTATGAAGCGCTTAAAGCAAAATCTGAACATCTCTTGGTGCTTTGTGAAGGGCAGCAAACCAAGATAAATGTAAGTTCACTTTTAGAAGAAGTTTTCCTTACCTTGGCAAATTTCAACCGGTTTTATTCGTTCTTCTTTTAAGTACAAGAAGAGCAGATTAAAGTGGAGACTGAAGAGAGGGATCAATTTGAAGAAAAATTCATCCAAAGGGGGATAGACATCGATACGCTTCACAAGGCTTGTGAGCGTCACCAAGCACCCTGCGACAAGGCCAGCGACACTACCAAGCTTGCTCATAATGAGAAGGATGTTTTGGAAGCGGCTATTAAGAGCTGTGGCAGTGTTGAATTGGACAATTTCAAGAAATTGAGGATGGACGCGGACTTACTAAAGGAAGACATTATCGATCCTGGGAAGGATGAATTAAGCCTCACTGAGTCCTACAAATTAGTCGCTGCTCAAATTGATTCTCTAGTCGAGAGCATCCCTGAAACTGCAAGGAGGCAAAAGGAAGCTTTGAAGTCCGACGTTAGGGCTGTTGTTTCCGCCATCTTTAGTAAGTTAAGGCGTCATCACGGTGCGGATTTGGATCTAAACCCTATGGGCGAAGATGCTAGTTTCGATAGCAAGAGTCAATTGAGTGCTATAATGGATGAGGTGAAACCTTTGGTTGAGAAATTGCTTCGAGATCTCGACCTTATATGATGTAAAGATCTGCGATGACATCTTGTAATAGTAACAATATTGAAATGAAAATGGAAATGTTTACCTGACTTAGCGATGATTTTGTACCTTGCAAATACATACAGTTAGCAAAGTTTTTGATAATGCAAAATGTTATTGAAATGAGTACTTTCCCTCACTTAATGCCATTGTTATATTCCCTAGCCCCCTCCTGTGACCATGCATACACTGAAGTTTGGTATCATGGTCGCAGGATTGAAATGAGATCAAGGCAGTCTCTTATGCGTGAGAGTACGACTTAAAAAGAGGAATGCGTCTTTATGCAATCTCATGGTCGCAAGATTAAACATTTGAATTGAAAATTCATAAGCTTTTTGCAAACTGACAGCCACTCATGTGATCTGTAACATGCTAGTAAGTCCCTTATGCATTGAGAAACGACTTAAAAAGATATGTCTTGACTAGATGCTATCACGAGATCGGTTAGCGAATCCACTTAGGCCTTTGTGATAAAAATGTTTATTGGGACAAGCCCCCGGGCGAGGCCCGAGAAAAGATAGGGACGAAAGGTAAGAAAATAACTACAACATAAAGTGGGAAAAATGCTGGATTAAGTTTGAAAATGTACAAAGGAAGTGGAAGAACTTACACATAAAATTTGCGCAATTAGTCGATGTTCAAAGTATTAGATAAAACTCTGCCATCTTCCATAGCTAATCGAGTTGATCCAAGTCACGGCATTGAGGCCATAGTGTAGGGTCCTTCCCATTGGGGAGAGATTTGTTGCGACCAGACTGGCTTTGGATCTTTCTCAAAACCAATTCTCCTACGTGAGGCTACGTGGTCACACCCTTTTGCTATGATATTTATGCAAAGACTGTAAATACACTGAGGATTGAAATAGGGCTTGATTATGCTTTAATTTCCTCCAGAAGAATGAGTTCATCATCACGTACTTTACTTGGATTTGTGATATCAAAATTATCCGCGCGAGGAGAACCAAGTTGGATTTCACTTGGCAGCATGCTTTCGGCACCAAAAACTAGTTGGAAAGGTGTGTTGCTTGTTGCTCTACTGGGTGTGGTACGAAGTGCCCATAGAACGGAGTAGAGTTCCTCTACACAAGCCCCCGAGCGTAACTTAAGGCTGTCGAAAACATGTTTCTTAAACCCTTGTATTATTTGCCCGTTGGCACATTCAACTGCCCCATTGCTTTGCAGATGAGCGATGGATGCGAAACAGATTTTGGTCCCAATATCGTCACAATATTCTAGGAAAAGACCACTAACGAATTGGGATCCGTTATCTGTGATGAGATAACTTCGAACACCAAATCGTGTCACAATGTTCTTGTAGAAGAAGTTCTTCATCGCTTTGGCAGTTATGGTTCGCACTGGTTCAGCCTCGATCAACTTAGTGAACGTATCAATAGCTATGAAAGGAAACTTTTATCCATTAACAGCTTGGGGCATTGGCCCCAGAATATCTATTCCCCATACGGCGAATGGCCAAGTTAGGGGGATAGTTTGTAGTGCATATGCTGGTTGATGAACTTGCCGGGCATGAAATTGACACTGTTGGCATGTCTTGACCAATTGTTTGGCATCATTCAGTGCCGTAGGCCAGTAATACCCTTGTTGAAATGCCTTTCTGACCAGTGTTCTATAGGATGCATGTGTGTCACACAGGCCTCTGTGGATTTCTCTTGGAAGGTTTTGTCCTTCTTCTTAAGGAATGCAATGCATGAGTACTCCTTGCGTACAAGGTCTCTTCAACCAGTTTGTACATGCGTTCTTTTCTAACTAATCGATCAGCTTCGGTTTCATCCTCGGGCAAGGTCCCATGCACAAGATGGATCCTCAATGGTTGGATCCAATCTTCTTCATGCTCGAGTGTGGCAACGTTAGTCATCGCTTCTATCATCTCGGTGAGTGAGGGATGTTTTAAGTGCTCAGCAAACACTCCTGCCAGAGCGGGGGCGTGTGAGGACCCGAGGTTTGATTATTGGTCTGCGAGAATATTATCTCTTCGCGGAACGAATTGCACTTCAAAATTTCTGAAGTATTTTTCCAATTTCCTCATTTCGTCTAGGTAATGTGCCATTGTCTCGTCGGAGGTGTTGTACTCCTTGTTTACCTAGTTTACGACTAGCTGCGAGTCTCCCCTCACCACTAGCTGAGGGACTCCAAGGGATTTGGCTACTCGAAGCCTGACTAGAAGACCTTCATACTCTGCTTCATTATTGGTAGCAACAAAGTGGAGTTGTACGACATAATGGAGTTGGTCACCCCCCGAGTTTGAAAAACTACGAGAACCATTGAAGTACATCATCCAAAGGTCATTAGTTGACAAATTTGTTGGCTCTTGCGGAAATGGTTCGGATTAGTCCATTCGACCACGAAATCGGCAAGAATCTAATATTTGATTGCTACTCGAGCAGTGAAAAGGAGATCAAACACTCCGAATTCTACTACCCATTTCGCTACTCGTCCAGTTGCTTCTGGATTTCCGGGAATGTCCCCTAATGGAAAGGACGATGGCATGAAAATCCTATGCGCTGGAATGTAATGTCGCAGCTTTTGGGAAGCCATTAAGAGGGCATAGAGTAGTTTTTGGACTTCGAAGTAATGCTCCTTTGGTCGGTTTACTATTTCACTTATGTAATACACTGGTTGTTACACTCCTTCCCTTTCTGCGACCAGTACTGCACTGACCGTGCAAGGGGTTGCGTCTAAGTAAATGAGCAAAGGCTCTCCCTTTTGTGGGAAACTAACACTGGAGCACTCGATAGATGTGCTTTGACTACCTGAAAGGCTATTTCGGCTTCATCCGACCACTAGAAACCAGTGTTCTTACATAGTACCTTAAAGAAAGGTAAACCCCGTCCGCCTAACCGTGATATGAAAAGACTCAAAGCCGCCATTCGGTCAGTTAGGCTTTGAATGTCCTTTGTTGTCGGAGGGGATCTCATTTGCTCAATGGTCCATATTTTATCGGTATTAACCTCAATGCCTCATGAATAAACAAGAAAACCTAAAAGTTTACCAGAGGAAACTCCAAAAGCACACTTTTCGGGATTCAACTTGATTCCACATTTATTCAAATTACGGAAAGTCTCAGTGAGATCATTTACATCATTAGAGCTCTTCAAGCTCTTTACAACCAGATTATCTACGTAAGCTTCTAAATTACGCACTAATTGAGAAAGAAAGGTTTCTACATCAAGCACTGGTACGTGGAATGAAGGCAGTTTTCTCTTCATCTACTTTCGTCAAGCTAATTTGATGGTAACCTGAGTAAGCATCCAGGAAGCTCATCAGTTGACAACCCACTGTTGAATCAACCAACTAATCGATGCGACGATGGGAAAGTCATCCTTTGGGCAGGCCTTGTTAAGACCGATGTAATCGACGCACATGCGCCACTTACCATTGGACTTAAGGACCATGACTGGGTTTGCGAGCCATTCGGGATGGTAAGCCAGCTTCCTGGAGTTTAGTCAACTCCAAACGAATGGCTTGTTGTCGATCAGGAGCAAAGCATCGAAACTTTTGCTTTATTGGTCACTGTGCAGGCCGAATTGCTAGCCTATGCTCGATCACTTCGCTTGGGACTCCGGGCATGTCGGATGGTTTCCATGCAAACACATCTGCGTTAGCTCGGAGGAAAGTAATGAGCGCGAGTTCCTATTTGTCATCCAGTGCTGACCCAATCCGAATAGTCTTAGACGGGTCATCTGGGAATAGAGGAACTTGCTTGAGTTTCTAGTCTGGTCACGGAGCTGTCTTGACCGCATCAGGCTCGTTGGTCGCCAATTTTACATCTCGTAGGGGAAGTTGGTCGACCCAAAGAAATACAATGACAAGTGAGAGCTGTATTTCGACTGCCTCTGGTCGTGATGATGCCTTTTGGTCTTGGTATTTTGACGCACTGATAAGCGTAGTGTGTCACCGCCATGAACTTGGCGAGTGAGGGCCTGCCCAATATAGCGTTGTAGGCTGAATCAAAATCAATTACATAACTTTGTTTGAAAATTCTCTGGCCCCCCAAGTATTACAGGTAACACTATTGGCCCAATGGGCATCATCAAGGAATCAAGGAGTATCCCAAAGAATGGGTGAGCCACTGGTTTAACCTTTGAGGAAGGTATCTACATCTCGTCAAGAGCTTTGGTGAATAATAGATCGAGAGAACTGCCCCAATCGACCAATACTCACCCCACTTTAACGTTGCTAATAATGGAGGCAATTGCCAAAGGAAGCCGTCGTGGTTGCGACAACTCTTTTGGGCAATCTTTCTGGCTAAAGGTCAGGGAGGTCTCTGACCAACGAGGAAATTGAAGATCTCCAAGAGGAGCTTCAACACTATTTACCTCCCAGTAAACAACTTTAAACTAACGCTTAGAATAATAAGATGAAAACCCACCGAAAATAACGTTAATATGATTACTAGGTACCTGGTATGGTATTACCTCATCTCCATCGGCGTCTTTGGTCCCTCGGGATTGTCCTTGTTTCGGTATAGTCGGCATGGGTGCAGTACCTTGATAGAAATCTTCTATGCGCTTCGACCAGGTGCGACAATTCTACGGGTTAGTCTGTTTGTCCGCACGGTCTCCATTGCAACCACCGGAAGGAGGTTTATTAAATTTGAATGGAACTTTTTTACCTTTCTCCTGTGGTTGCTTGTCCAAGACTGCGACCTCACAGAATTGGCTTGCTCCATTCTTCTTGGGCATCTTGGATTTGTTACCTGCAAAGGATTCAGACTTCTTGCTCGAATCTTCCTTCTTTTCAGTTTTTAGGCCAGGTTGAGCAGGTAGATTTCCATTATCTACTATTCTATTCCATTCTACATCCTCAGCTGTGTCGGAATATTGATCAGCCATGTCGAAAACATCTGACACTGATCGTGGGGGATGGATACTCAAATCCTCCATGAACCTCCGGTATCAAACACTGTGCTTAAAGGCTCTAACAACCGAAGTATCAGAGATGTTAGGAATGGTATTCCTCACTCCTACAAATCTTTGGACAAACTGCTGAACAATCTCAATCGAAGTTTGGCGCAAACCATGAAGATCATCCTCTTTGCCAGGTTTCTCATAGCAGTTCTGCAAGTTGTTGAGGATAGCATCACAGATCTACCAGTTGTAGATCGATCCTTCTGGTCAGTTGAACAACCAGGTCCGTGCTGGACCCTCGAGGACCGTCCGTAAATAATTTTCCATAACCCGTTCGTTTCCTCTTGCTGATTGGATGGCAGTGACATAAATCTGTAGAAATTTTGTTGGATTTTGAATCCCACCGAATCTCTCGATTGTACCAGGTGTAAACTTATCAGGCCAGACCACTTTTCATAGCCCAGGTCAAAAAGCTTTACAACCCACGTACGTACTACGTGGTCGTCGATCATCGTGACCATTGTCATAGTCGTGGAAGGAAACGGTTTGAGGAAGCCCACGAGGTGGTCCCAAATGCGAGTGCACTGGTGTCGACGATTCAGACTCGGAGTCCTTAGCCGAACTTATGCAAAATTTGTAATGGTAAGACCTTTCAAGATGACCCTCCGGGAAGGTATGTAGAACAATGGTGAACAGGAGCACAGAGAGATTTATACAGTTTCGGGCCCTCGATGGTGGGAGTAATAGCTCTACGTCCTGTTAGGATTTCACTATAGGTGATTAAAGGTTACAAAAATAGCAGAAAAACCTCTTCACAGGCGAAAGATTTTTCCTATGTAAATGTACAGAGTAAAGCCAGGAAGGCTTGTAAGAACTATCTAATTTACTTGGCTGTTTTTAGTGGTTGAGATGTGTTGAGTCTCAATTGCATCAGAAGTCTTGTTCTTCCAAATGGATCGGATCCCCATTTGATGTATTTCGCCACCCTTTTATACTGGACGAAAGGATGCCATTTCGTAACTGCATCAAACAGTTGTTTGGACGGTTGGATGCGGTTTATTGAACCGCTCTTAACTTCCAAGTAGATCAAGCACGTGTTATTCGTGAAATAACTGCTTGTATTAACCTCCTGGCGGTTAGTCTTCTACGTGGAGGAATCTTCGGGATACTTGGAATATTCCCACTATAGGGATAATCGGTCAGATAAATTCCAAGTACCTTGGTCGGGAATGTTCTGACCGCGGGGTGTTGGCTGACCGCGCGACATCTTCGACATTCTGTTCGCGTATAACATACGAACTCCTGACCGCGCAAAGCCTGTGGTCTGATCGCATGAGGCTTGCGATCTGATCGCGCAAAGCCTGCGACCTTAGGCTGATGCTTCTCAGAACGACTTGAGTTCACACCGCCGGGCACGTGTCTGACTCGAATCTGTCTTGAGCCAACAGTGCATTTATTTGAACTGACTCGGGTGTCAATCCTCGTCAGCTAGCCCCCAAATTTAAAGAAAACGAAGGGACGTGTTCACTTTAAATTTAAAGAAATGCATCGGATTATTAACCTGACTCTTCAAATCCCCCACTTAGTGGCGCACTAAGTAGGACGGTTAGTTCCCCGAGACATGCTCTGGGTATTATGTGACAGGTAATGATAGCACTGTTGAAATATTTTTTAACTCGAGGTAAAATCGTAAATGCTTTGTAAAAACCCGAGGTACCTGGAATGCGAACCGTCACCTTGGCGGCTATAAATACCGGGTCCTTGGTTCTGTAAAGCTTCACAATTTCTTCCCACGGCTAAGTCCCTCCCTAGACAACCTTGATTCTTTTCTTCATACACTTCCTGATGGCAGATCACAACATCATCGAGATTGAGAGTGATGAAGAGAAAGTTGTCGAACAGGGGCCTCAGATGCATGAAGATTTGTCTCCTTCAAGGAAGAAACCCAAGGTTGACGAGGGATCTTCCAGCGGAACGAAGGTGAAAAATGTAGCAAGTCTCTTTCTTCCTTCAGTTCCTATAACTCTTCCTGTTCATGCTTCTCGGCAAATTAGGCCTTTGAATTTGGAGAGAAATCTTTCTCCATTTCATCCCAATACCTCCAACTTTTGTTTGGGTGATCAATATTCTGGTCGGCAAGCGGTGACTATCCCTCGACCAGATGATTCCCATATTGTGTTGGCGAAGCAATCATATGGCGGGAAGGTTACTCTTCCATCATCTGATGATCCTCTTCCTAGGATGGCTATATCAACATGCCATGAGCTGGGACAGGTAATAATTCTTCTCTCCTTTTGCTGATAGTTATAGTCAGTACAACTAATTTTTGCAAATGTAGGAGGTTGGAGGCTCCAGTGATCAGCCTTCTACTGCTCCATCTTTTCCTTCCAGAGAGATTCTTCTGGAGGAGAAGAATGCCCTGGAGAAGAAAACCGAAGAGATGTCTTCGAAGATTCTGCATTTAGCAGAATGTTTTGAGCGATCCCGTGAAGAGACACGCCAGTTCCGTCGAGAGAGGGATCACGCTCAGCGACAGCGAGAACTCTCTGACTTGATTAGGGATAATAGTGCATCTCTTGTTAGGGATGATGTAGATAGACTTAGGTTAGTTGCTAGTTCCCTGGGGGTTGTCAGTGTAGATCCTACTGACAACAACATGTCCCTTAGGGAACTTTGTAAACTCCTTTTGGATCAAGTTGACGCTTTGGTCGACTGTATCCCTTTTGTATGTAAAGAATGCAAGAAATAAAAATTTCTTTCTTCAAATAATTCCTCTTTACATCTTCTGTGTGAATATATGGCCATGAGTAATGCTTTCGCGACCATTCATACATAGGGAAATTTCAGTTCTGCGATCAGAATCACGCTTTTATAAAAGCACTGCGACCAGATCTGATACCGCGATCAGGCTTAAGGCAGCTGTTAGAACTGAGTTTCGACCAAGATTGAGGCTTGGTTGGACCGTCACTTCGATCAGAATCGGAGCTTAATCCAAAGCATAGTTTCAACCAAACCACAACCCGATTAGAAATACATCCGTACGTCCAAAAATTGAGTCGCATGACTTTTTCGTAAAAAATGTTCAAAGCATATAAAAGAAAAAACGTCTTCTGAAAAGGACTGAAAATTTTTCAGTCCTTTTGCACTTTTAGTTTCCGAAACAAAGAAGTCTTTTTGTTTCAGATCCGATGCCTGAACACTTTATCGGGTCCGCCAGAGACAGTATCCATTATGGGAAATGAATAAAGCATTCAATGGAATGTTTGGAATGAGACGTTACTCACATTAATGCGCCGCCTTGGGTCTATAAAAAGAGTAGATGTCTTCTCAAAGAAGCCACACAGCCAAAAACCCTCATCGCTCCCGCCGCACAAAACCCTCGTTCTCTTCAGCCTTTGTCTTCCCAAAATCGCCAACTTTTCCTTTGATTCTCCACCAAAAATGGCGTCCTGGAGCCGATCCATTCACCACTCTGAGGAGAGCCTAGTGGTGTTGGAGAAGGAGGAGATCCTTCCTCCGCGGTTGCTCATCAACTGGCGGCCCGCGTAGAAGGACCAAGAAACCCCAACCGTCCAAGAGGGCGAGTTGGTGGTTTTTGAGGAGTACTTGCGCTGCGGGTTCCGATTCCCTGAAAGTCGGTTCCTCAAAGATGTCCTCGAGCATTATGGGTTGGAGCTGATCAACCTCCACCCAAATGCTGTACTGATCCTGGCGGTGTTCCAGCATCTTTGCGAGGCGTTCGTCGGAGTGTATCCCAGCATGGACCTCTTCCGACTATTCGATTTCTCGGCGTGGTCGAAGAGTGCCAACGCCGCCGGATGTATCTACTTCCGGCTGAGGGATAAGAAGGAGTATCCCTTTCCACCCCTGCGAGACTCAGTGCACGGGTGGCATCAGAAGTGGTTTTACTGTACCCCGCCGAAGGAGAGCGGGCTATGGTTTGAAAACTCGCGGCCAGAGAAGCCGAGCGAATTGGACACTCTCCCGGCGATGAACTCGGAGTTCATGAAACACGTCGAGGTAATTCTTCACTTGGTCGAAGAAGGATTGACGACTCGGGACATCATCCGAGACTTCGTGAAGAACCGGGTGAGCCCCCTGCGTGAAAGGGCTCATTCGGCTTGGGAGATTAAGTCCATGGCGAATGGCACCCTGGACTATAATGAAGGTATTTTTTTCTGAGACCGAAAACTTTCATGTTTTTCTTGAAATACATTCATTTTAACCTGCATTTGGTAACATTCCTGTCCTCTGCTGAAATTGAGAGGCGGACTAACCACCTCCTCCGGGCGTATAACGCCGAGGTAGAGGGTGCTAAGGGGTCGCCTCGCCCCCAGAGCCTAATTCACGCTGGGGACGACCTCAGGCAAGAGCACCGAAAGGTACATTCTCCACTTGGCCTCTGTTTTGCAGGTTTTATGTCCGTCCAGTACTAATCCCATGTGAACAGCTTCTTGGGAGGTTCGCTGAGGCGACATTTCCTAGCGAGAACGTCGGTTCCCTGGGAAAGCCGACGACCAAGAACGTGAAGAAGATTTCCTCGAGACCCCGGACGAGGTATCCCGCCCCCAAGAAAGTCAGGCTAAATCTTGGGGAAGGGTCTTCGCGAAGCACTCCTTCCACGGCCCGAAGAACTGCGGTAAGATATCAGATCCCACCGCTCTTTCTAGGTGCGAACTCGAATTACTTCTTCGTCGTACAGGGAGAGAGGAGCGAGGAGGAGGAGGACGATGATGTCCCTCTAGTTCACCGGAGGAGGAAGATCGCGGGCTCTCCATCCGGTGATGCTCCAGCCCATTCCGCAGGGATGACTGCTACTGCAGAGGCAGCCGTAGCAGATCCTACGACCACTGAAAGCCTTGTGGTCGCGAATGATCCCCTGGCCCCTGAAGCTCCCGAGGATTCAGAGCCAGTTGCCTCCACCTTCCCGATCGAAGGGACGACCGTGGTAAGATTCTCCCACAGTCCGTTTTCTTCAATTCCCCTTGTGTACTTGATGAGCTAATGCTTACGCAGAGAGAAGAGCTTCCCCCTGCGACTCCTGCTAGCCCCAGGGAGGAAAACACTCCTCCTCCGTAGACAGGAGCGGAGGTGGTTGTGCAAGATCTTGTGGCGGCTGCACACGAGGTGCCGGCCACAGGATCCTAGGAGACAGCGAGGTCCTTGGATGGGACGTCGCCAATGGGATCGACTGCCCAGGTAAAGATCCTTCTTGTTAGCCTTTATCTTTCCCTTGAAAAAATGTTCATAGGGGAAGACATACAGGGAAGAGGGCCCTTGTTTTCCAAGAGGAAAGTCAGGGCGGACGATGACTGTCCCCATGCTCAAGGAGAACCTTCTCTGAAATCCCCGAAGCTAATGGGATTTCAATTAAGGTAAAGACCTTTATCCTGGTTGTATTAGAAATGATGGTCACGAATTGTTACCATTTGATTTCTTTTTTCCTTTATTAGGCGGAAAGAAGTAGCGCCCAATCCTCCAACCGCTTCGGGAGGAGTTGAACTCACTGCTGGTGTAGGAGCCTCCAGTGATGAGCGCTCCACCCCCTCGGCCCAGGAAGTTGTCTGGGTCACGGGGGGAGAAACAGATACGAGGACCCAGTCGCAGTCGCCGGCGACTGGAAGCAGTACTCAGCAGGCACTTCCTCCTACTGTCCCCACTGTAGGCACTTCCGGGCCTTCGACGAATCTCCCCATTAGTTCGGAAGATGCCTCTCTGGAGAAATTCATGAAGGTATGATGAATCCCTCTCTGGGTGTCCTGAATTGTACATAGGACACTTTTGACTCTTTTTTTGCATCACATGAACTGTCCCGAATGATGGCCCAATCGCGCGCTACGGCGGCGAGCTTGGTGGCCATACAAAGAGAGCGAGACAGCTTGCGCAAGTAAGGGTCATTATTCTTCAATTTGTAAAGGTACAAATTGGTTACGACCATTCCTTCTGTTTTACTACAGGAAGGTGGCATTGCAGGACAAAGAAATGGCCACAATGAAGCTCCATTCGATCTCAGTAATTAGGAACCAAGAGATCGAAAATAACATACTACGGTCGCAACTTGCTGGTAAGTCGACTCCTGATTTAGGAAGACTTGTCTTAGCAATATGCGAGTAACCTTTTCCCTTGTTGCAGCGCAAGCAGGTCAAATAAAGCAGCTCAGTGTGGATAATAAACTCCTCCAGGACTCTATCGAAGCCTCCGCAAGGGAGATTGGAAAGCTGAGCCGTTCAGTCTTCGAAAAACTGAAGGCGGTGGCTCATCTTCTGAAGGCTGATGTGGTCGAAGCCACACGAGACGATCTCAACCAAGAAGACTGGGCTGCCCTAGTTATGGCTCAAGCAGAGTCACTTCTCGAGTATCTCCCTGAGGATACACAGCGAAGAGAAGAGGTGATCAGAACCAGAGTTCGGTCAGCAGCTTCCGCTATCCTTAGCCGGATTCGACTCCACTATGGCCCAGATGCGGATCTGAATCCACTAGTGGGACCGGTTGAGATCGAGAGTGAAGAGCAACTAGAGGCCGTCATGGAGGAGATTAGTCCCCTTGTAGATAAGCTCCTGACTGAGCTCGGGATCGAATGATCCCTATACCTGTACAGAAACAGTTGTATACGATGCAATGCACATGAAAATTCACTTTTGAAAATGAATATATTTTTGTTTTATGTTGGTTTATATTATAAACTTATCCCCCTAGCCCCCGCCTGTGATTGTAGATACTGAAGGCTTAGTATTACAAACGCAGGGGAAAAATGAATATAACGACCAGGGGTGTATGATCAAATCAACAATTGTAATCATTATAACACCTAGATTTGTTTGCTAACCAGCAGCCACTCGGATAACCAAGGACTTGTCAGAAAGCCCCGTGTGCGTTAAGAAACGGCTTATTTAGGAGTGACTTATCTGAAAGTGGTTATGAGATTGGCCAGCGAATCCGACTAGGATGTTATAATGATCTAACCGCGTGGGACCAGCCCCCGAGCCGAATTCACAGTGGATGGGCATAAAGGGAAATATTCCTCATATAAACGCAAAACATTTTTAATTTTATGAAAAAATGCTAATTGAACAGGAAAAAATGGGGTTGAGTACTTACGCGTAGAACTTGCGAAGTTGATCGATGTTCCAAGTATTGGACAAAATTCGACCATCCCCCATGGCTAACCGCGCGGATCCTAGTCGCGGCACCGAGACCACAGTGTAAGGGCCTTCCCACTTCGGGGAGAATTTGTTGCGATTAGACTGATCTTGGATTCTTCGTAAGACCAGGTCGCCCACGTGAAGACTACGTGGTCGCACCCTTTTACTGTGATACTTGCGCAAAGCTTGCAAGTATGCCGCGGACTTGACCAAAGCATGATCACGCCTTTCTTCTACGAGGATAAGATCTTGTGACCGCTGTTCGGACTGATTAATCTGTTCGAATTGTTTTGTCCGAACAGACCCAATACTAACTTCGATAGGCAATACAGCCTCGGCCCCATAGACCAGATGGAAGGGCGTCTCACCGGTGGCTCGACTAGAAGTAGTTCGTAGTGCCCATAGAACAGTATAAAGCTCATCTGCCCAAGCCCCCGAGCGAGTCTTAAGGCGATCAAAAACTCATTTTTTAATGCCTTCTAGGATCTGCCCATTGGCCCGTTCTACAGCGCCATTGCTTTGTGGATGCGCCACAGAAGCAAAGCACACCTTAGTCCCAATCTGGTCGCAGTAGTTTAGGAAGAGACCACTAGCGAACTGAGAACCGTTATCGGTGATAAGGCGGTTTGGAACACCAAATCGAGCAACAATGTTCTTATGCAAGAACTTTTGTGCTGCTGATGCGGTAATATTACGTACCGGTTCAGCCTCAATACACTTTGTAAACGTGTCAATGGCTACGAACAGAAACTTGTACCCATTGACCGCTTGTGGCATAGGACCTACAATATCCATTCCCCAGACCGCGAAAGGCCATGCGAGGGGAATGGTTTGTAATGCATAGGCAGGTTGATGAACCTATCTGGCGTGAAACTGACACTGTGGACACATCTTGACCATATGCTTGGCATCATCGAGTGCCGAAGGCCAGTAGAATCCTTGTTGAAAAGCTTTTCCGACCAGTGTTCGATATGACGCGTGTGCACCACACACACCGTCATGTATTTCTTTCAAGAGGGATTTTCCTTCCTCCTGAGATACGCAACGCATGAATACTCCTTGAGTACCCTTTCTGTACAAAACCCCATCCATGAGTTTGTACAGTCGCGCTTTTCGAATTAACCGATTGCTTTCGGTTTCGTCCTCGGGTAGGGTCCCATGTTCAAGATAGACTCTCAATAGATGAGTCCAATCCTGTTCCTGACCGAGGTTGGTAACGGAGGCTATTACCGGATCATCCTCAACCGAAGTCATGATTGAAGGACGGTCCAAGTGTTCAATGAACACTCCTGCCGGAGCGGATGTGCATGAGGACCCAATTTTGGATAATTGGTCTGCGAGAATGTGTTGTCCTTTCGCGGGATGTATTGGACTTCGAAATGACTGAAGTGTTTTTCCAATCTCCTCACTTCCCCCAGGTAATGAGCCATTGTCTCATCGGAGGTGCTGTATTCCTTGTTTATCTGGTTTACGACCAGCTGTGAGTCTCCCCTCACCACTAATCGACGGACACCGAGGAATTTTGCTGCCTGGAGCCCTACAAGAAGACCTTCATACTCTGCTGCATTGTTAGTCGCAACAAAGTGTAGTTGGATGACATACTTAAGCTGTTCGCCCAGCGGTGTAACTAAGACCACTCCAGCCCCCGAGTGTTGAAAACTGCGGGAGCCGTCAAAGTACATTGTCCAGTAATCGGGGCACTCCAGTTCCTCTACTAATTGCACGGGTGGCTCGGGGTTGGTCCATTCGACCACAAAGTCGGCCAACACCTGAGACTTAACCGCCGTGCGGGGCGTGAAATGGATCTCGAAGGCACCGAGTTCGACCGCCCATTTGGCGATTCGACCAGATTTCTCTGGGTTTCGGACAATATCCCCCAAGGGAAAGGAAGAGGGTACTGTGACCTTGTGCGCTTGAAAGTAATGTCGTAGCTTACAGGAAGCCATCAGTAGCGCGTAAAGTATCTTCTGGACCTCAGGGTGACGAGGATTGACACCCGGGTCACTTCTAATAAACTTTTGGTTCAAGACAGGTTCGAACCGGACATGTATCTGGCGATGCGAACTCAAGCTATTCTGAGGGGCATCGTCATGAGATCGCAAGCTTCACGCGATCAGGTCGCGGGCTTCGTGCGATCAGGCCGACAGCTTTGCGCGGTCAGAAGTTCGTATGCTATACGCGAACTGGATATCTGGGATGTTGCGCGGTCAACCCACATTCCGCGGTCAGAACATTGTCGACCAGGGTGCTTGGAGTTCATTCGGTTATCCATATAACAGGATATTCCAAGCATCCCGAGGATTCCTCCACATTGAAGACCAACCGTCAGAGGTTAATATATGCGGTTATTCGTGATTAACACGTGTTAATAACCTCCGTGGAAGTTAACAGCAGTTCTCCAAAAACCGCATCCAACCGTTTGATGCAGTTTCTTCATATGGCACCCTTTCGACCAGTATAAAAGGGTGGCATAGAGGTCCGAGAAAGGGGGATCATCCGATCCATTTGGAAGAAGAAGACTCCTGATACAAGTGAGACATAATACATCTCAACTACGAAAAACAGCCAAGTCTACGGCCCAAATTAGATAGTTTCTTCAAGCCTCCCTGGCTTTATTCTGTACGTTTGCATAGGAAAAATCCTTCGCCTGTGAAGGAGTTTTTTTTGCTATTTCTGTAACCTTATATCACCTATAGTGAAATCCTAACAGGACGTAGGGCTATTACTCCCACCATCGAGGGCCCGAACCTGTATAAATCTCTCTGTGCTCCTGTTCACCATTGTTCTACATACCTTCCCGGAGGGTCATCTTGAAAGGTCTCATCATTACAAATTTTGCATAAGTTCGGCTGAGGACTCCGAGTCCGAATTGTCGACAGCTGGCGCCCACCGTGGGGCCTTTCTCAAGGCGTCCTAATTGAAATCCGGAGGTTCGCTGAAACATGGCTGGTGCATATGATTCCGAGAACGATTTTGATCTCGAGGATTATGCCCATATACCAATGCCTTCTCCAAGCGATCCTGTTCCGATGGAGGAGGTCGAAGGCCAGAATCTTCCACAGGTTGAATCGTCTCTCCAGGTCATGTCAATCGACCAGGGAGCAACTAGCGCAAGGTCAGAACCCACGGAGGTTCTTAAAGTGCTAGGCGATGAATCCGGCCCGTCATACGACCCCGCTGAGGGAAAATATGATGATGACCCGGAAATTAGCCTAGGAAGGTTTGACCCTGATAACCTTCACCGTCTCTTTGATTTCGAGTCCGACTCGGAACAAACTGAGATGTTTTCCCCATCGGCAACCTCTCTCCCTAGGCAGTTTGCTGCGCTGTCGGAAGAAACTCCCGATCAACAGGCTGCCAGGGAAGAACAAGATCGCAAACAGAAGGAGGATCAAGATCTCGAGTAACAAAACAACGAATTGCGCAGAATCGCCCTAGAGGCTCTTCAAGATGCGCAGGCTAGTTACGATGCTGCTCCGAGTTCTTCTTGACGGTCGCGTGGTCAAAAATGTGACCAGACCCCTTCTTTGCCACCGGAGCGTTTCCCAGTGGACGAAGAAACAATAACACCTGGTGCCCCTAGGAGAAGTACCCATGGTCGACTGCGATCCATCGCGGAAGTCATGCGTAACTTTCCTCCTACGGTCATGGATGCGCAGAAACCGGCCTTTTTTAGGATCTTGGCGGAGAGACTGGATGAGGTCGCGTCCGAGGCGACCCCAACGGCCTCCTCCCGCTCGGTAACACATTCCCGTGAGCGAGATGGTCCTCATTCTGGTTCCGGCTGGCGGAGTTACCCGCCGCCCGTACCGTCCCGACAGGACAAATACCGGCGAATGCAGGATTCTCGTAGCAGGGATCGAGTTCCTGTTCACTCTCGTTTGGGACCACGAGTAACCTCGCCATTGCGTCAGGTCACTCGAGACCCAACCGAGAGTCACAGGGCGATTCACGGTCCTTACGTTGGTTGTAAAGCCTTTTCGCCTGGCCTACGAGCAGTCGTTTGGCCCGATAAGTTTCGACCAGGGGCCATTGAGAGGTTTGATGGAACTCAGAACCCATCCGAGTTCCTTCAGATCTATATTACTGCCATCCAAGCGGCAGGAGGCGATGACAAAGTCATGGCCAACTACCTGCCTACAGTCCTCGCAGGACCGGCTAGAACCTGGCTGTTTAATCAGCCTGAGGGTTCCATCTACAATTGGGAAATGCTATGCGATGCCATCCTCAGCAATTTCCAAAATTGTTACCAAAAGCCGGGTAAGGACGACGACCTGCATCGGCTGCGGTAAACTTCAACCGGAACACTTCGGCAGTTTGTCAAGAGGTTTTTCGGGGTGAGGAATACCATCCCGAACATATCTGATGGTTCCGTAATCAGGGCATTTCAGCATACCGTTCGATACCGGAGATTCACTGAGGACTTGCTTATCCACCCTCCTCGATCAGTGGCCGATCTATTCGACATGGCCGATCAATATTCCGATGCAGCCGAAGCGGTCGAATGGAACCGAATGGTCAACAAGGGGGACCTACCACCCCAACCAGGCTTCAAGGACGCCAGGAAAGAAGATTTAAGCAAGAAGCCGGAGTCTTCACCGGGTGGGAAGTCAAAGAAGTCGAAAAGGAACCGCTCTGGATAGTACCGCGAGGTCGCAGTCGCAGAGAAGCCACCTTCGACCAAAGGTAATAAGTCTTCATTTAAAAGTAAAACTGCCTCTGGTGGTCGGAATTCCGACCAGCCAGAAAAATCAACTAATCCACAGGAGGGCAAGAAGTGGTGTCCACTCCACAACTCCGCAGGCCACGACCTCAAAAACTGCAGGAGTTGGTTGAAACAATTGGACGATTTCTACCAAGGAGTTGGGCCAATGCCAACCTTACCGCCTAAAGAGCAGGCGTGCGGGATTAGAGACGTCGACGGATACGAAGAAATGGCTTACCAGGTACCTCAAAATCATGTTAACATCATTTTCGTGGGTTCTTCCTCTTTCGTTTCCAAAAGGCAGTTTAAAGCCTTCTACCGAGAGGTTAACCAAACGGAGACATCCCTTGGTGAACCTCAATACCCCCGTTGGTCGGATATGCCTTTGACGTTTGATCGCGCTGACTGTCCTGTGGGGCTAACCCGACCATTGAGGCTACCTCTGGTCATTACCCCAATCATCAGTAACGCGAGAGTCGAAAGGGTCCTGATTGACGGGGGAAGTTCCCTTGATCTTTTATTGGTCAAGGTACTCGACGAGATGCAAATTCCTCGTTCGAAGATCAAGCCCATAATCCATCCGTTTTATGGGATAATCCCAGGCCCCTCCATGATGCCGTTGGGACAAGTGGTCCTCCCGGTCACTCTGGGAGAACCAGACAACTTCCGGACAGAATTGGTTACTTTCGATGTAATCGATTGTGACTCAGCTTATAATGCAATCTTTGGCAGGCCGACTCTTGTTAAGTTCATGATGGCAATGCACTATGCTTATCAGTGCGGGAAATTGCTTGGCCCCAAAGGTGTCATCTCGGTCCGAGGCAGTCGTAACGTGGCACTCACGTGCGACCGGCTATCTTTGGAGATGGTCGATCAACTTCCCCGCCGGGACGCTCAGGTCGCCACCGTCGCCGCCGATGCGATCAAGGCTGCTCCTCGACCGGATGAAAAACTCAAACAAGTTCCTTTGTACCCAGATAATCCATCCAAGACAATTCGGGTCGGATCAGCTTTGGATGACAAATAGGAACTCGACCTCGTTGCTTTCCTCCGGGCTAACGCTGACGTGTTTGCGTGGAAACCGTCCGACATGCCCGGTGTCCCAAGGGAAGTAATTGAGCACAGGTTAGCAATTCGACCTGGACAACGACCAATAAAGCAAAAGCTCAGGAGTTTTGCTGCTGACCGACAGGAAGCCATCCGAGAGGAGTTGGACAAACTCCTACAGGCCGGGTTTATCCGTGAAGTGGATCACCCGGAATGGCTCGCCAATCCGGTCATGGTCCGCAAGTCAAATGGCAAGTGGCGCATGTGCGTCGACTACACTAGCCTCAACGCTGCCTGTCCGAAGGACGATTTTCCCCTTCCCCGCATCGACCAGCTGGTCGACTCGACTGCGGGTTGCGAACTGATGAGTTTTCTGGACGCTTACTCAGGATATCATCAAATTAGCATGGCAGAAGATGATGAAGAGAAGACTGCCTTCATCACCCCGTTCGGCACATACTGCTACGTCAGAATGCCATTCGGTCTCAAGAACGCAGGTTCCACGTACCAGTGCTTGATGCAAAAGACCTTTCTTTCCCAGATAGGGCGTAATCTCGAAGCATATGTAGACGATTTGGTTGTAAAAAGTATCAAGAGATTGTCTCATTTGGACGATCTCGCTGAAACCTTCTGTAATTTGAATCACTTTGGAATAAAATTAAACCCGAAGAAATGTTCTTTCGGGGTTTCTTCAGGAAAACTCCTTGGTTTTCTTGTGTGTTCCAGGGGCATTGAAGTTAATTCTGAGAAAATCAGGGCTATTGAACAAATGAGATCGCCCTCAACCATGAAGGATGTTCAACGCCTGGCTGGTCGCATGGCGGCTTTAAGTCATTTTATATCACGACTAGGCGAAAGGGGATTTCCTTTCTTCAAAGCCTTGCGGAAGCATCATAATTTTACATGGTCAGATGAGGCCGAAAAATCATTTCAGGAGGTAAAAACATATCTATCTAGTCCACCCGTATTGGTGTCTCCCTACAAAGGAGAACCATTGCTTCTTTACTTGGCGGCCACACCGCACGCGGTCAACGCAGTTCTGATTGCAGATAGGAAAGGAATACATAGACCCGTCTACTATGTGAGCGAGGTACTTCATGGTCCTAAGGAGCGCTACCCTGAGGTCCAGAAGATACTTTACGCACTACTGATGGCTTCCCGTAAGCTACGACATTACTTTCAAGCGCACAGGATCACAGTACCCTCCTCTTTTCCTTTGGGGGATATTGTCCGAAACCAAGAGAAATCTGGTCGAATCGCCAAATGGGCGGTCGAACTCGGTGCCTTCGAGATCCATTTCACGCCCCGCACGGCGGTTAAGTCTCAGGTTTTGGCCGACTTTGTGGTCGAATGGACCAACCCTGAGCCACCCGTGCAGTTGGCAGAGGAACTGGAGTGCCCCGATTACTGGACAATGTACTTTGACGGCTCCTGTAGTTTTCAACACTCGGGGGCTGGAGTAGTCTTAGTTACGCCCCAGGGCGAACAGCTTAAGTATGTCATTCAACGACACTTTGTTGCGACTAACAATGCAGCAGAGTATGAAGGTCTTCTTGTAGGGCTCCGGGCAGCAAAATTCCTCGGAGTCCGTCGATTAGCGGTGAGGGGAGACTCACAACTGGTCGTAAACCAGGTAAACAAGGAGTACAACACCTCCGATGTGACAATGGCTCATTACCTGGGGGAAGTGAGGAGATTGGAAAAACACTTCAGTCATTTCGAAGTCCAATACATCCCGCGAAAGGACAATATTCTCGCAGACCAATTATCCAAAATTGGGTCCTCACGCTCATCCGCTCCGGCAGGAGTGTTCATTGAACACTTGGACCGTCCTTCGATCATGACTTCGGTCGAGGATGATCCGGTAATAGCCTTCATTACCAACCTCAGTCAGGAACAAGATTGGACTCATCCATTGAGGGTCTATCTTGAACATGGGACCCTACCCGAGGACGAAACCGAAAGTGATCGGTTAATTCGAAAAGCGCGTCTGTACAAACTCATAGATGGGATTCTGTATAGAAAGGGTACTCAAGGAGTATTCATGCGTTGTATATCTCAGGAGGAAGGAAAATCCCTCTTGAAAGAAATACATGACGGTGTATGCGGTGCGCAGGCGTCATATCGGACACTGGTCGGAAAGGCTTTTCGACAAGGATTCTACTGGCCTTCGGCACTTGATGATGCCAAACATATGGTCAAGACGTGTCCCCAGTGTCAGTTCCACGCAAGACAAGTTCATCAACCTGCCTATGCGTTGCAAACGATTCCTCTCGCATGGCCATTCGCGGTCTGGGGGATGGATATCGTCGGTCCTATGCCACAAGCGGTCAATGGGTACAAGTTTCTGTTCGTAGCCATTGACACATTTACAAAGTGGATTGAAGCCGAACCAGTACGAAACATTACCGCATCAGCCGCACAAAAGTTCTTCCATAAGAACATTGTGGCACGATTTGGTGTTCCAAACCGTCTCATCACAGACAATGGTTCTCAGTTCGCCAGCGGTCTTTTCCTGGACTACTGCGATCAGGTTGGGACCAAGGTGTGCTTTTGTTCTGTGGAACATCCACAAAGCAATGGTGCCGTAGAACGAGCCAATGGGCAAATACTGCAAGGCATTAAAAAGCGCGTCTTCGATTGCCTTAAGACCCGCTCGGGGGCTTGGGCAGATGAGCTCTATACCGTTCTATGGGCATTACGGACTACTTCTAGTCGAGCCACCGGTGAGACACCCTTCCATTTGGTCTATGGGGTCGAGGCTGTATTGCCTATGGAAGTAAGTATTGGTTCTGTTCGGACAGATCAATTCGAACAGGTTAATCAGTCCGAACAACGGGCCCAAGATCTCATCCTCTTAGAAGAAAGGCGTGATCACACCCTGATTAAATCCGCGGCATACTTGCAGGCTTTATGCAGGTATCACAGTAAAAAGGTGCGACCATGTAATCTCAACGTGGGCGACTTGGTTTTACGAAAAATTCAAGACCAGTCTAATCACAACAAATTCTCCCCAAAATGGGAAGGCCCTTATACTGTTGTCTCAGTGCCGCGAATAGGATCGGCGCGGTTAGCTATGGAGGATGGTCGGATTTTGTCCAATACTTGGAACATCGATCAACTTCGCAAGTTTTACGTGTAAGTATTCCAATCACTTTTTTCATGTTCAATTAGCATCTTTTCATAAAAATAAAATATGTTTTGCTTTCATACAATGTGTTTTTCTCTTTAAGCCCGTATCATATGCATTCGACCTGGGGGCTGACCGCCGACGGTCAGATCATTACGACATTCTAATCGGATTCGCTGGTCGATCTCATGACCACTTCCAGATAAGGCACTCCTAAATAAGCCGTTTCTCAGCACATACGGGGCTATCTGGTAAGTCCTTGGTCATCTGAGTGGCTACCAGTTCGCAATAAGATTAGACGTTACATTGGTCCTGATTGTTGGTTTAAAACGCACACCCCTGGTCGTTACGCTTATGTTTTCTCCTCTGCTTATAACACTAAGGCTTCAGTATTCATAAGCAGAGGCGGGGGCTAGGGGGGATGTGCTTATAGTATGGAACTCATAATATAAAATTGCAAAATATGTACTTTCTGTCAAAAATGGTTTTTTACATACATTGCATTATACACAATTGTTTGGATACAAAAATAAGGATCATTCGATCCCCAGCTCAGTCAGGAGCCTATCTACGAAGGGCTTGACCTCCTCCATGACGGCATCGAGCAGCTCTTCACTCTCGATCTCAACCGGTCCCACCAGTGAATTCAGATCTGCACTGGGCCATAGTGGAGTCGAATCCGGCTTAGGATGGCAGAAGCGGCTGACCGAACTCTGGTTCTGATCACCTCTTCTTTTCGCTGTGTATCCTCAGGGAGATACTCGAGAAGTGACTCTGCTTGAGCTATAACTAGGGCAGCCTAGTCTTCTTGGCTGAGATCGTCTCGAGTGGTTTCGACCACATCAGCCTTCAGAAGATGTGCCACCGCCTTCAGCTTTTCGAAGACTGAACGGCTCAGCTTTCCAATCGCCCTTGTGGAGGCTTTGATAGAATCCTGGAGGAGTTTATTATCCGCACTGAGCTGTTTTATTTGACCTGCTTGCGCTGCAACAAGGGAAAAGGTTACTCGCATATTGCTAAGACAAGTCTTCCTAGCTCAGGAGGCGACTAACCAGCAAGTTGCGACCGTAGTCTGTTATTTTCGATCTCCTGGTTCCTCATCACTGAGAGCGAATGGAGTTTCATTGTGGCCATTTCCTTGTCCTGCAATGCCACCTTCCTGTAGTAAAACAGAAGGAATGGTCGTAACCAATTTATACATCTATAAATTGAAGAATGATGATCCTTACTTGCGCAAGCTGTCCGTTCTCTTTGTATGGTCACCATGCTCGCCGCCGTGGCACGTGACTGGGCCATCATCCGGGATAATTCCTGTGATGCAAAAAAGGGAGTGAAAAGTGTCCTATGTGTAATTCAGGACATTCAGAAAGGGATTCATCATACCTTCATGAATTTCTGTAAAGAGGCATCTTCCGGACTAATTGGAAGATTTGTCGAAGGCCCGGAGGTGCTTACAGCAGGGACAGTAGGAGGAAGTGCCTGCTGAGTATTGCTTCCAGTCGCCGGCGACTGCGACTGGGTCCTCGTATCTGTTTCTCCCCCCGTGACTCGGACGACTTCCTGGGCCGAGGGGGTGGAGCGCTCCTCACTGGGGGCTCCTGCACCAGCAGTGACTTCAACCCTTCCCGAAGCGGTTGGAGGACTGGGTGCTATTTCTTTCCGTCTGATGGAGGAAAAGAAAAATCAAATGGTAACGATTCGTCACTAGTACAGAAATGCAGTCTTCTATCGGTAAAAAAAACCCTTCTACTATCGGTTTTTGTACCGATAGAGATAGACACGATAGAACAAGACTGGACATTTTCTATCGGTAAATAACCGACAGAAGAAGTTCACTATTCTATCGGCATATTATGAATATACCGATAGAAAACCCGTCGTATTCTTACGTCCAGCAGTTGGAACAGTACCACTATTCTAACGGTTAACTACAAGATTACCGACAGAAAAAAGCTTAGTACTTTATCGGCATATTAGGAGTGTACCGATAGAAAACTCGTCGCTAGCGGATTGAAAAGTACCACTATTCTAACGGTTAACTACAATATTACCGACAGAAAAAAGCTTAGTACTCTATCGGCATATTAGGAGTGTACCGATAGAAAACTCGTCGTCAGCGGCTGGAAAAGTACCACTATTCTAACGGCTAATTATAAGTTTACCGATAGGAAAACTCATACTATTCTATCGGCATATTACAAGTTTACCGATAGAAAACTCGTCAATAGCGATTGGAAAGTACCACTATTCTAACGGTTAACTACAAGATTACCGACAGAAAAAAGCTTAGTACTCTATCGGATATGTATGAGTTCACCGGCAGGAAAGGTCAAACTCTTCTAACGGTTAATTTTGATTGTACCGATAGAAAAAAGGACAGTAGTCTCTCGGTTGTTGATGAATTTACCGATAGAGCATTCACATATACAGTACTTTATTTGCATTCACAATACAGTACATTCACATATACAGTACAGATGCAATACAGTATAGATTGGATACACAATACAGTACAGATGCAAGGTAAATTCACAGAACAAATTCACACATTAGGCAGTTATTCACATTTATTCACATATGTATGGACAAATACAGATTGCAATCCAATGTGGACATTTATTCACATATATATATTTATTCACATGTATATGAACAGTCTATGCAGAGTACACCAAAAGGAGAAAATTGTCATGCTGGATGTTTGGGCGCTACTTCCTCCATGACATATTGTGCCCAGATTTGTCGAAGATATATAATCTTTGCATTTTCATATTGGTCTTTCGACATGGCGATCTGCAAGCATGTGTGCATACTGAGTAACTAACTTCGATCCTAATTTAGAACGTGACACCCATTTTTGAAATTTGAGTTAGCTATCGATGCTTACCTGGGGGAATCGGGAAAAGTTTGTCTGCACTAGGTCGTACATGTAGCGCAGCACATAAAACCCGCATTCCCACGATTGCGGCTGCTGATGGCACTGAGATAATTGCATATGCGAATACATGTTAGCTATATATTGTTTCCATAAACTAATTAAGCATAAACAAAAAGTCTCGTGAGTACCTCATATTCTTTCCAAGCTAGTACGGAGCCCTGCGGTGCGGCATGCCTCCCTCCAGCGGACACATATTTATCAAAAGCCCTGCATTTCAGTTAGTATTGCCAGTTAATGTATTATCATTAGCTAGTGAGGTCAAAATATAAATCAAATATATAAGTTACTTACGCCTCCATATTCCCCTTGAGCACATATTCCATTGATAATCTGTCACGCATCGAATCGAAGTAGTACACCTCGTTCCTCGGCGGACAGATCACGATGAGGATCCAGTGGCCCCTGCATTGTACGTAAAAGAGGACCGCTAGCTCAAAGTACATCTCAGGTGTAACATACAAGATTGAGTTAAATTAGTACGAAATGCACTAACCTTTGGTGGTACGGCACCAGAATGAAGTCCCTGTCCTGCTGCGCCATCAGCGCGCTGGATATGTACTGCTCAGCGTGCGCGGCGTCCTGCTCTAGCATCGTGAGGCTTATTTTCTCTGGGTCGAGGAAACCCACCTTGTCACACGCAGCCTCCGATGCTAGCCTGTACATGCACCTGCATGCGAAGGACGAGATTAATATTAATTTCACAGAAAGTTACTCAGTATTCAAATGAACTGCAACATTAATGCAGAGTGAGCAAACAGAGTTAGAAAACAGCAATACATAGCATCAGCAAACTCACAGGACTCCAGTCCGTATGATGGACATATCGAGCTCCCGCCAGTTGTAGAGGTCGAACAGATCCTCGTGTGCCACGGATATAGTCCCGGGCTCACGGTGGAACTGCCCAGGCCTGTAGGGAACTAAGAAGTTCAGGCTGCGCCGAGCTCGATGTAGGTACCAGTCGTGGAGGTCTCTGGTTGATCGATCCAATTTCCGCAAAGATGCCTCCGACAGGAGTGGGAGCGCGTTCGTGAACGTCCGCGGCAGTCCCTGTCGCCCTTTGCCCTTGCCTTTGCCGCCCTTGCCTTTTGCCGGGGACTGAGCGCGTACCTTCGAAGGCAAGGGCGAGGTGATGGCGGCTTTCTTCCGAGGTGGAGGCGTGGATGCGCTGGGTGGGGTCGAGGCCGTCTTTGATGTGTCCAGGTTCGCACGAGATCGGCCCTCATGCCCCGAGCTGGGGGCGCAGTCCCCTGGTAGCCCCGCGGCAGGCCACTTCAATTAATGAGCACGTATGTTAGATTATGCAAGTTGAGTGTACTGAGTAGGATGTAATCTAAAATGTGTAGGATTTACCGGTTGTATTACAAGACACTTCTTGGGCCACTGTACGTAGGAGCCCACTGCCTCGGCAAGTGTCTGCAGTTCCTCTGTTGGGACTGGCAACGGAGAATCGTTGTAGCCCGGCATGGCCATGTCCACCTGTACCTTTGCGAAACCCAACTGCAGAGGTACACAGTGGACCCGGACATCCAGCCCAGACGGATATACGAAGCCGTGTCCAACCACTTCCTGCCCGGCGCCTACGTGATTCTGTAGGATGCAGCCCTCCGGCCCCTGCAAATTTGTAACAATTAAAATAGGTTAGCGAAACAACTCTAGGCATCAACTTAAGTGCACAGATGAAGGCTTGCAGTACCTCAAGTAGATCCACTGGATCCGCGAGTACCTTCGAAGCGCAACTGCTTATCCGACCCCGCGGGGTACCGTCGTCCTGGGGATCCGCATCTAAACTCTTGGCCAGCAATGTTTCTCTCAACCGTGCAAACTCTTCCCTCATTTGTGCGACCTCGGTCTGCACCTCAGACTGTACCTCAGCCCGTATCTCAGCCCGCATCTCCGCCCGTATCTCCTCCCGTACCTCAGCCCGTATCTTATCGGAGAGGTCAGCTTCCTTTTCCTTCCAGGTGCGGGCCTTCTTCCTCGGTGGAGCCGGATCTACGAAACCGGCCTTCCACGACACAATGGCTCCCACGGCCCGTGTCCGCCCGGGATGCTCCTTATTTCCTAGAGCTCGGGTGAGGATGTCGTTCTCCCTCTGCGGGGTAAACAATCCCTCCGCTGCCTCCTTCTCAAAAGAGATCTGTTACATTTGAAGGTACCTTGTGAGACAAATTGCCTTATATACACTTGTGCGCACACAGTTTACGAGGTTAGCCAACTTACCATTCGCCTCACAACGTCGGCGTCCCCAGGGGTTGCGAACTGCACAGACCCCGTGGACGACACGGACCCCCTCCCCCTCCACCATCGCTTGCACCTCTCATCCCTGATCTCGGAGAGCGGCAACTCAGGGGTGTCGATGACAGGATTTTGTTCGTCTTCCTTCTTCCACTGTTCCTCCTTCCCAGCATAGCCCCGGGATCCGAGCCGATGCGGGTGGTCGTTCCTCTTCTGGATCGCCCTATTCTTCTCGCTAAGGGCCTTGAACTCCTCAGTCCCCTTCTGCTTGGTGAATTCCTCCCATACCTCCTCCGATATGAAGGGGTACTTCTCGCAAGGAGATTTCCCCGCAGCTAGGAAGTTACTGACGAGCCAGCTCTTAAAGGTTTTCCATGTTCCGTTCATGTCCTTCAAGCAGGCAGTCCTAGGTGTATCGTCGGGGATGTTCCACTTAGCCTGTTTCCGAAAAATGCATACAATTAATCACGAGTTAGTTAAACTTTAGTATAAGCCAAGAGAACGTGATTACGAAAGAGTTCAGCGATTTCAGTTCATTTAACCTTCACTTCCGCCCACAACCTATCCCTCTCGTCCGCCGTCACGTCCTTCCAGCTCTGGACGGTGATCTTCACCCTTTCTTTCGCCAACAGCCCAACGTAGGCCGCGTACCTCCCAGCATTCTTTCCAATCGGCCTCCCAAATTGGTTGAACTCACAAGAAAGATCAGTGCGTTTGGCCAAACGCCCCAACGTCGTCGCGCCTCGCCCCACCCTCTTGCGCTGGGATGTAACAGCCCCATCTTCAGTAGTTACGATGGGGTTGGCCCTAGTCGAACCACTAGTACCATCCGATGAAGACGACGACATGTCTTCCCCTACAAAACCTTCAACAAACCATATATATGGCAATTAATTCGCCTTGGACTTCCATAACTCAGCCCAGGACTGGAGACTAACTAGGGCGGCAAAAGGGAAAATAATACAAAAAGAAAGACATGCATAAATTACTTACTGAACTCTTCAGAAATATTTTCTATCGGTAAACACATGAGCTGCCGATAGACCATAACAATTACCTCTACACAAGACAATTTTTCTATCGGCAAACACGTGAGATACCGATAGAACATAACAATGTTCTCTACATATGGAATTTTGTTGACAAGCCACCATTCACTGTCATCACATAACATTCTCGATGATTTGCTACACTAATATTCATGGGCCAGCATTATTATTTCACACGTAAATATGCACACAAGCATCTAAGTGGTACTGTGCATAATCTTTAGCCTAGCCTGTATGTGAGTCATCAGGACTTCACAGCTATTAGGTTGGGAAAAGTCATGTATATAGGCATTTGAAACATATACATCGAAGACCCATCCACATTGCCATATATTCATACGAAGTGAGTAAAAATTCCCAACCAAACTAGTACATTGCATGGCTCATGTCCTTCCAGATCCAAATTAAGTTTTACTACTTGTGCAGAAAATTTTCTATCGGTAAACACATGAGCTGCCGATAGAATATGTGTAAGAACACCTCCAACATATAATCTGCATTACATGGCAGTTGGATACAATTGATCACACATACAGCAGTATAGAGAAGTTAAAATCTCAAAACAGGTTCATTACAGCACTGGAACATATTATGTAAACCCTAATTAAAATCAACATTGCCTGCGGAATGTACATAAGCCAACACAATGGGGAACCCTAGTGTAATTGCAAAACTCCAAGAATTAGTACGTGCAAAACACTAGGATCAAATAAAGAAGATGCTGGAAATAGAACGACGAATTAGGGTATTTACGGCTGCGATCAGTTCTGGTGATGCAGAGGCGGTGTAGAACGCAGCAGCGGCGGGCGAAGGATGAAAATAAGAACCGGTGGCAGTGACGAACCAGTGTCCAGCCGGCGATCGTCGTGTGGGAGAGAGGAAGTGAGTGCTCACGGCGGAGGTTGGGGTTTTCTTCGCTCTCGAAGAGACGCCGTGCTCTAAGGTGGAACTGTTCGAGTGGAGGGAAACTAAAGGGCCGTGTACGAGAAATAAAGTAGCGGAGGAACTTTTCTATCGGTATAACAAAATGATACCGATAGACTTATGTAATTTTCTATCGAAACAACAAAATAATACCGATAGAAAAAGTAAATTTCCCGGAAAAATATTCGAATTAGTGATTGCATTTTTCTATCGGTATAAACAATAAAATCCCATGAGACCAATTTTCCACAGAAATTTTTTTTAAAGTGCTTGAGATTGGGTGCCATTTTTCTATCGGTAAAAACAACAAAATACCGTGAGAGTAATGAAAAGGTGCCCTTTTCTATCGGTATAAACAAAAAAATCCCGTGAGCCCAATTTTCCCCAGAAAATTTTTTTGATTAAGTGCTTGAGATTTGTGTGCCCTTTTTCTATCAGTAAAAACAACAAAATACCGTCAGAGTTATGAAAAGGTACACAATTTAACATCAAACAGACCGTGGTTGAAAGCTGCAGAATGTTAAAGAAAGAGGGAAGATAGCAGGCTGGGGGGAGGTATGTACGCTTTCCATTCTCTAAAGGTGCAAGCTCAGTCCTTATCCCCATTTCCACCATGTCACGACGAGCTTTCACACCATCCTTTGTCTTTCCCGGAATGTTCAACAACAAACCAATCAAACTGTCACAGACATTTTTCTCTACATGCATGACGTCAATGCAATGTCGAACTTGTAAGTGCTCCCAGTACAATAGATCCCAGAGAATCGATCTCTTCTTCCAAACATTTTTTTCTCGAGGTTTAGAATGCTTACCGAACTCAACTTTGATGTCGTTCACGCGTGAGTAAATCTCCTTACCGGTCAGAAACACTGGAGCTGATCCCTTCTCAGGCTTCCCGTTAAATGATTTTCTCTTCTTACGGTACGTGTGATGCACCGGAAGAAACCTGCGGTGACCCATGTACACTGTTTTCCGGCAGTTTCGCAGCCACATGCTCTCAGTTTCATCTAGGCAAATAGGGCAAGCCTTGGCTCCTTTCGTACTATACCCCGACAAATTGCCGTAGGCAGGAAAATCATTTATGGTGCAAAATATCAGGGCCCGCAAGATGAAATTCTCTTTCTTGTATGCATCCCACACCTGCACACCCTCGCTCCACAATTTCTGTAAGTCCTCGATTAAAGGCGCTAGAAACACGTCAATATCATTTCCGGGTTGTCTGGGTCCTGAGATTAGTAACGCCATCATGATGTACTTGCGCTTCATGCATAACCAAGGAGGAAGATTGTAGATGCATAAAAGAACCGGCCAAGTGCTGTGCCGGCTGCTCATATTACCCTGTGGGTTCATACCATCTGTACTCAGCCCGAACCTTACATTCCTAAGTTCGCCGCCGAACTCAGCAAATGTTCTGTTGATGTTTCTCCATTGAATAGAATCAGCTGGGTGTCTCAGTTTTCCGTCTTGTTTCCGGGCTTCAGCATGCCAACGCAAGTGCTTCGCGACTTTCGGATTTGCAAACAGCCGCTTCAATCTAGGTATCACAGGCAAGTACCACACAGTTTTTGCCGGGGGCCCTTTCCTTACCTCGTGACGTTCACTGTCAATCCGGTCCCTACGCGTATACCTCGATGCGCCGCATCTTGGACAAACATGCAAACTGGAGTACTCGTTACGGTACAACACACAATCATTTGGGCATGCGTGTATTCTTTCGATTTCCATTCCCAACGGACACAACAGTTTTTTGGCTTGGTAAGTAGATCTTGGCAACTCATTTCCCTCTGGAAGCATGTCCGCTAGAAGATCTAATAGTGCCGTGAAACTCTTATCACTCCAACCGTTTCCTGCCTTCAAGTTATATAATCTCAACACAGAAGACAGTTTTGTAAATGTTGCACATCCAGGGAACAGAGGCTTCTCAGAGTCAGCAATCAGTTTCTCAAATTCACAGAAGTCATTTTCGTTGTAATCTTCCTCTACATCACGTAACATCTCATCTAGATTGTCATCATCATCATCTACGTGCACATCGGAATTAACATTACCAAAATTGGGATGATCATCGATATTATTGCAATCCACATCCGAGTCGTGCTGATTGGTAGTAGTGGTGCTTGTTTCCTCAAGATCTTCGCCATGCCATATCCAACGGGTGTATCGCGCGTTAAAACCACGACGAATCAAATGACTCTTAATTTGATCAGAGTTGCTAAACCTCTTCAAGTTCATACAATCTGTACAAGGACAGAGCATATTTTTCTCTCCCTTCCTCTCCTTTTGTTGCTCAGCAAATTTAATAAACTCATTCACACCATCCAAATATTCAAGAGTAGTACGTTTTATTCCATACATCCAATATTTCCTGTCCATCTACAATTAACAAAATTTAACGAGTAAGCCATGCATGAAACCTGCCCGATTAAGTTATGTATATGTACATGTACAGCCTCTTACAACAGATACATGTGTTGAACCCTAGCCTGACGAAATTAACACTAATTAACCTAGCTAACTACACAATACAAGCTAGTTAGCTCCTAAAACATGACGCATTTCCAGCTACCAAGCTCCCAAGCTTAGAGCTACAAACTTGGAACTACACAATACAGCTAGCTTGCAAGTAGAGAGGAAGGGAGATCTAGAGGGAGAGAGAGATAGGTGTCGACGATTAAGCATACCTTAAAGAGAGGGGCGCAATCAACTTCCCTCCAGCCTGCGCTGATCACCCTAGCAGTGTAGCTGGAACTTTCGTCACAAACAGAGGGACACAGAGTGCAACAGAACAAATTAAAGAGCAGCTCAGCAATGGTCGACTGGGGTTTTCCTTATAATGGACATTTTTCTAACGGTAAATACATGAAATAACCGTCAGACTAACTTAGGTAATTTGCCGCTCACATATTCTATCGGTAAAAACACACACATACCGTTAGAGAATATACATTATTGAGCAAATATATGTATTTTTCTATCGGTAAATATGTGCATTTACCGTTAGAATATGCATGACTAAACAAATATATGTGCTTCCTATCGGTAAATATGTGTATTTACCGTTAGAATATGCATGACTGAACAAATATATGTATTTTTCTATCGGTAAATATGTACATTTACCGTTAGAATATGCATGACTAAACAAATATATGTGTTTCCTATCGGTAAATATGTGTATTTACCGTTAGAATATGCATGACTGAACAAATATATGTATTTTTCTATCGGTAAATATGTGCATTTCCGTTAGAATATGCGTGACTGAACAAATATATGTGCTTCCTATCGGTAAATATGTGTATTTACCGTTAGAATATGCATGACTGAACAAATATATATGTTTTCCTATCGGTAAATATGTGTACTTACCGTTAGAGGAGGTACTGTTACCAAACTGGGACAAACATGCACATGCCATTTCTCACATTCAAGGAATCATATCAATGTAACATCAAACAGATCTTACATCAAACGGATCTTAACTAGAAGATAAAGCAATATATTTCAAGAAATGCTAATTTGTGGATTAACTAGGAGACACAAAAATACTTGTCGTAGGTAGTTGGGACTTCATCTTGCCAAAGAAATTACACATGCCAGTTCACAAATTCAGGTACAAACATACACATGCCAGTTCATCAATACAAATTCAGGTACAAACATACACATGCCAGTTCACAAATTGAAGTACATGTCTGAAACAGCAGTACAAATACACACCTACCTACCAATACAATTAAATACACAAATGCTCCCTGCACATTAAAGTTCATGTCCCAATTAGCAATACATGATACACAAATATACAACAATATACAAATACAACAATTCACACATTCGATGTATATTACAAAAGCCACGTCTGAAATTAACAACAGATCACGACGAGGACCCAGTGGCCCATACATTCATTTTACATAAAAGGGAACCTTTGCAGGTTGCCACAATGCAACTACCGACTACAAGTTAGACCTGATACATCACAAATCCATTCATCCAAAACAGCAAATGTCTGAACCACATTGGACTTAACCATAGGAGTTCAGTTCGAAGACGCCCGAGGAGCTGGAACTGCCGTCGACATACATTTGTACGTAATGGTGATTTCCTCGGACTCAAACTCGATCAACTCAACTCAACTCAACTCAACTCCATTAACAAAAAGAACCTACCTTCCAAGATGTTGTTCTGTGTAGTGATGGTGTAGAATGGCTGTGCAAATAACAACAATTCTTCTTCTCCAAGCAGGTAAGCATCTGGCCACAAGCTGGTGCATGCAAAAACATGTAAGATGCTTTCTATAGGTCCTGATTTGAGAAACACGCCGGGCTTAAGCATCTTCTCGACCGAGCCAACCAAGATCTCGCCCTTCACGTCCTTCCAGCTCTCGACGGTGATCTTCACCTTTTCTTTCGCCAACAAGCCAACGTAGGCAGCGTACTGCGATGAAGAACCGTGAAATACGTTGCCCCTCACGAGCATCATCCAAGGACCTGAACAGATCATAATCATATTGAAAAGAAGACACATCAAAATGAAGGATACAAAAAAAGCAGAATTATTGCCATAATCGGATTAGAATAATCTAACAATATTGCAGAAATTTTACGTACCTTCCTTGGGATGCCGACGTCTAGAGGGCGTCGATGGAGGTGCAGAGGTGCAGCGGTCCCCTGTAGAGGTGCGCCGGCCGTCCATGGAGCTTACGGGTTAGGACTACGAGCCCAGATGAACTGTGAGAATGAAAGAGACATACCCGTGTATTTATACAATTATATATTTTCTATCGGTAAGAAAACAGAATACCGTTAGTAATAAAAACATCTGTAGAAGCCGAATGGTTCTATCGGCACAATAAATATTACCGATAGGAATTTTTGTACATACTCTATCAGTCTGTACGTACACTACCGATAGAATATTACTAGTGTAGAAGGCCAACAATTCTAAGATATTTTGTGCAATATTCTACCGGTATAAACATGCATTACCGATAGAATAAAACTATTAGAAGACGAACAGTTCTAAGCAATTTTCTATATATTCTAACGGTAAAAGAATCCATTACCGATAGAATAAAAATATTTGTAGAAGGTCAACTATTCTATCGGCGAACTACATATTGCAGATAGGAACTTTTAATATATTCTGTCGGTATATTCATACAGTAGCGATAGAATAAGTCTAGTTGTTGAAGTCGACCAGTCCTATCGGCGCACAACATTCTTCCGTCAGTACTTATGCATCTCTTCTAACGGCAAATATGTTCATCACCGCTAGAGTAAATCATACTATTTATTCTATCGGTAAGTTTCTTAGAAACCGATAGGAAAAATACATCCGTCGGGCTTTTTTGACCGCGAGGCACATTTTCTATCGGTTTTGTGCTGTTTCGCTAATAACCGATAGAAGATAGGGGTTAGTAGACTGCATTTCTGTACTAGTGCGTGACCATCATTTCTAATACAACCAGGATGAAGGTTCTTACCTTAATTGAAATCCCACTAGCTTTTGGGATTTCTGAGAAGGTTCTTCTTGAGCGCGGGGATGAGTATCGTCCGCCCTGATCTTACGCTTGGAAAACAAGGGCCCCCTTCCCTGTATGTCTTCCCCTATGAACATTTTTTCAAGGGAAAGATAAAGGCTGACAAGAAGGATCGTTACCTGCGCAGTTGATCCCATTGGCGACTACCCATCCAAGGATCTCGCTGTCTCATGTGATCCTGTAGCCGGTACCTCATGTGTAACCGCCGCAGGATCTTGAACAACCACCTCCGCTCCTGTCTGCGGAGGAGAAGTATTTTCTTCCCTGCGGCTAGTAGGAGTCGCAGGGTGAAGCTCTTCTCCCTGCATAAGCATTTGCTCATCAAGTACACAGGAGGAATTGAAGAAAACAAAGTGGGAAAATCTTACCACGGTCGTCCCTTCGACCGGGAAGGTAGAGGCAACCGGCTCTGAAGCCTAAGGAGCTTCAGGGGGTAAAGGATCATCTGCGACCACAAGGCTTTCAGTGGTCGTAGGGTCTGCTACAGCTGCCTCTGCAGTAGCAGTCATCCCTGCGGAATGGGTTGGAGCATCACCGGATGGAGTGCCCGCGATCCTCCTCCTCCGGTGAACTAGAGGGACATCATCATCCTCCTCATCGCTCCCCTCTCCCTGTATGACGAAGAAGTAATTCGAGTTCTCACCTGGAAAGAACGGTGGGAGTTGATATCTTACCGCAGTTCTTCGGGCCGTGGAAGGAGTGCCTCGGGAAGACCCTTCCCCAAGATTTAGCTTGATTTTCTTGGGGGCGGGATTCCTCATCCGGGGCCTCGAGGAAATCTTCTTCACGTTCTTGGTCGTCGGCTTTCCCAGGTAACCGACGTTCTCGTTGGGGAATGTCGCCTCAGCAAACCTCCCAAGAAGCTGTTCACACGGGATTAATACTGGACCGACATAAAACCTGCAAAACAGAGAACAAGTGGAGAATGTACCTTTCGGCGCTCTTGCCTAAGGTCGTCACCAGCGTGAATCAGGCTCTGGGGGCGAGGTGACCCCTTAGCGCCCTCTACCTCGGTGTTATATGCCCGGAGGAGGTGATTAGTCCGCCTCTCAATTTCAGCAGAGGACAGGACTGTTACCAAATGCAAGTTAGAATTGAAAGAAAGACATGAAAGTTTTTCGGTGTCAGAAACAAATACCTTCGTTATAGTCCAGGGTGCCATCCGCCATGGACCTAATCTCCCAAGCCGGATGAGCCCTTTCACACAGGGGGCTCACCCGGTTCTTCACGAAGTCTCGGATGATGTCCCGAGCCGTCAATCCTTCATCAACCAAGTGAAGAATTACCTCGGCGTGTTTCATGAACTTCGAGTTCAACACCGGGAGAGTGTCCAATTCGCTCGGCTTCTCTGGCCGCAAGTTTTCAAACCATAGCCCGCTCTCCTTCGGCGGGGTACAGTAAAACCACTTCTGATGCCACCCATGCACTGAGTCTCGCAGGGGTGGAAAGGGATACTCCTTCTTATCCCTCAGCCGGAAGTAGATACATCCGGCGGCGTTGGCGCGCTTCGACCACGCTGAGAAATAGAATCATCGGAAGAGGTCCACGCTGGGATATACTCCGACGAACGCTTCGCAAAGATGCTGGAACACCGCCAGGATCAGTACAGCATTTGGGTGGAGGTTGATCAGCTCCAACCCATAATACTCAAGGACATCTTTGAGGAACCGACTCTCAGGGAATCGGAACCCACAGCACAAGTACTCCTCAAAAACCACCAACTCGCCCTCTTGGACGGTTGGGGTTTCTTGGTCCTTCTCCACGGGCCGCCAATTGATGAACAACCGCGGAGGAAGGATCTCCTCCTTCTCCAATGCCACTAGGCTCTCCTCAGAGTGGTGAATGGATCGGCTCCAGGACGCCATTTTTGGTGGAGAATCAAAGGAAAAGTTGGCGATTTTGGGAAGACGAAGGTTGAAGAAAATGAGGGTTTTGTGCAGCGGGAACGATAAGAGTTTTTGGCTGTGTGGCTTCTTTGAGAAGACATCTACTCTTTTTATAGACCCAAGGCGGCGCATTAATGTGAGTAAACATTTCATTTCAAACGTTCCATTGAATACTTTATTCATTTCCCATAATGGATACTGCTTCTGGCGGACCCAATAAAGTGTTCAGGCATCGGATCTGAAACAAAAAGACTTCTTTGTTTCGGAAACTGAAAGTGCAAAAGGACTGAAAAATTTTCAGTACTTTTCAGAAGACGTTTTTCCTTTGTCTGCTTTGAACATTTTTTATGGAAATGCTTTGCAACTCAATTTTTAACGTACTGGTATATGTTTAATTGGGTTATGGTTTGATCGAAACCATGTTTTAGACTAAACTTCGATTCTAATCGGAGTGACAGTTTGACCGAGTTCCAACTCTGGTCGCAATTCAGTTCTAACCGTGGCCCTAAAACTGATCGCGATATCAGGGCAGGTCGCGATGCTTTTGGAAGCATGATTCTGATCGCAGAACTAAAGTTTCCTGTGTATGAGTGGTCGCGAACATAAAGTTTATGGCCATATTTTCGCACAGAAGATGTGAAGAATATTCATGAGAAATAAGAAACTTTTATTTCTTACATTCTTTACATACAAAAGGGATACAGTCGATCAAAACGTAGACTTGCTCCGAAAGAAGTTTACAAAGTTCCCCAAGGGACATGTTGTTGTCAGTAGGATCTACACTGGCAACCCCCAGGGAACTAGCAACTACCCTAAGTCTATCTACATCGTCCCTAACAACAGACGCACTCTGGTCCCTAATCAAGTCAGAGAGTTCTCGCTGTTGCTGAGCGTGATCTCTCTCTCGACGGAAACGGTGCGCCTCTTCTCGGGATCGATCAAGACATTCTGCTAGATGCAGAATATTCGAGGACATCTCCTCGGTCTTCTTCTCCAGGGCATTCTTCTCCTCCAGAAGAGTCTGTCCGGAAGGAAGAGATGGAGCAGCAGAAGGCTGATCGCTAGAGCCTCCAACCTCTTGCATTTTGCGAAAGTTAGTCGTATTAACTATGATTATCAGCAAAAGGGGAGGAGAATTATTACCTGTCCCAGTGCATGACCCGTTGATATACCCATCTTGGGAGGAGGATCATCAGATGGTGGAAGTGCATCCTTTCCACCAGATGATTGCTTCGCCAACCCAATATGGCAATCATCTGGTCGAGGGATAGTCACCGCTTGACGACCAGAATTTCGATCACCCAAAAGGATGGGAGAATTGGAGGGAAAAGGAGAGAGTTGAGAAGAATTCCTCTCCAAGGTTAAAGGCCTAACTTGCCGAGATGCATGAACGGGGAGAGTCAAAGGAACTGAAGGAAGAAAGAGACTTGCTACATTCTTCACCTTTGTTCCACTGGAAGATCCTTCGTATACCTTGGGTTTCTTCCTTAAGGGAGACAGGTCTTCAATTGTTTGAGGCCCTTGTTCGACAATTTCCTCTTCATCACTCTCAATCTCGATGATGTTGTGATCTGCCATCAGGAGGAGTATGTGAAAAGGAAGAAGGCAGGATGACAAGAAAAGGACTTAGGCGTGGGGAGAAATTGTAAAGTTTTACAAGTCCAGGAGCCTGGTATTTATAGCCGCCAGGGTGACGGTTTGCATTCCAGACGCCTCGGGTTTCATCAAAGCATTTACAATTTTACCTCGAGATAAAAACAGTTCTACGGCGCTATCATTGCCCGTCACATAATGTCAGAACCCGTCTTGGGAAACCAACCGTTTTTCACTTAGTGCGCCACTAAGTGGAAAAATTGAAGAGTCGGGTTAAAAATCCAATGCATGGTCTTAAAATTCGAAATAAACACGTCTCTTCGTTTTCTTTGAATTTGGGGGCTAGCTGACGAGGATTGACACCCGGGTCACTTCTAAGAAACTTTTGGTTCAAGACAGGTTCGAACCGGACATGTATCTGGCGATGCGAACTCAAGCTATTCTGAGGGGCATCGTCATGAGATCGCAAGCTTTACGCGATCAGGTCGCGGGCTTCGTGCGATCAGGCCGACAGCTTTGCGCGGTCAGGAGTTCGTATGCTATACGCGAATTGGATATCCGGGATGTTGCGCGGTCAACCCACATTCCGCGGTCAGAACATTCTCGACCAGGGTGCTTGGAGTTCATTCGGTTATCCATATAACAGGATATTCCAAGCATCCCAAGGATTCCTCCACATTGAAGACCAACCGTCAGAGGTTAATATATGCGGTTATTCGTGATTAACACGTGTTAATAACCTCTGTGGAAGTTAACAACATTTCTCCAAAAACCGCATCCAACCGTTTGATGCAGTTTCTTCATATGGCACCCTTTCGACCAGTATAAAAGGGTGGCATAGAGGTCCGAGAAAGGGGGATCATCCGATCCATTTGGAAGAAGAAGACTCCTGATACAAGTGAGACATAACACATCTCAACTACGAAAAACAGCCAAGTCTACGGCCCAAATTAGATAGTTTCTTCAAGCCTCCCTGGCTTTATTCTGTACTTTACATAGGAAAAATCCTTCGCCTGTGAAGGAGTTTTTTTTGCTATTTCTGTAACCTTATATCACCTATAGTGAAATCCTAACAGGACGTAGGGCTATTACTCCCACCATCGAGGGCCCGAACCTATATAAATCTGTCTGTGCTCCTGTTCACCATTGTTCTACATACTTTCCCGGAGGGTCATGTTAAAAGGTCTCATCATTACAAATTTTGCATAAGTTCGGCTGAGGACTCCGAGTCCGAATCGTCGACACAGGGTACCGCTCCTTAGGACCATGAAGTACCTCGCTCACATAGTAGACGGGTCTATGTATTCCTTCCCTATCCGCAATCAGAACGGCGCTGACCGCGTGCACTGTGGCCGCCAGATAAAGAAGCAATGGTTCTCCTTTGTCGGGAGACACCAATACTGGCGGACTGGACAGATATGTCTGTACCTCCTGAAATGCTTTTTCGGCCTCATCCGACCAGGTGAAATTATGATGCTTCCGAAAGGCTTTGAAGAAAGGCAATCCCCTTTCGCCTAGTCGTGAGATAAAACGACTTAAAGCCGCCATGCGACCAGCCAGGCGTTGAACATCCTTTATGGTCGAGGGCGATCTCATTTGCTCAATGGCCCTGATTTTCTCAGGATTAACTTCAATGCCCCTGGAACATACAAGGAAGCCAAGGAGTTTTCCTGAAGAAACCCCGAAAGAACATTTCTCCGGGTTTAATTTTATTCCAAAGCGATTCAAATTACAGAAGGTTTCAGCGAGATCGTCCAAATGAGACAATCTCTTGGTACTTTTTACAACCAAATCGTCTACATATACTTCGAGATTACGCCCTATCTGGGAAAGAAAGGTCTTTTGCATCAAACGCTGGTACGTGGAACCTGCGTTCTTGAGACCGAACGGCATTCTGACGTAGCAGTATGTGCCGAACGGGGTGATGAAGGCAGTTTTCTCTTCATCGTCTTCTGCCATGCTAATTTGATGATAACCTGAGTAAGCGTCCAGAAAACTCATCAGTTCGCAACCCGCAGTTGAGTCGACCAGCTGGTCGATGCGGGGAAGGGGAAAGTCATCCTTCGGACAGGCAGCATTGAGGCTAGTGTAGTCGACGCACATGCGCCACTTGCCATTTGACTTGCGGACCATGACCGGATTGGCGAGCCATTCCGGGTGATCCACTTCACGGATAAACCCGGCCTGTAGGAGTTTGTACAACTCCTCTCAGATGGCTTCTTGTCGGTCAGCAGCAAAACGCCTGAGCTTTTGCTTTATTGGTCGTTGTCCAGGTCGAATTGCTAACCTGTGCTCAATTACTTCCCTTGGGACACCGGGCATGTCGGACGATTTCCACGCAAACACATCTGCGTTAGCCCGGAGGAAAGCAACGAGATCGAGTTCCTATTTGTCATCCAGAGCTGATCCGACCCGAATTATCTAGGATGGATCATCTGGGTACAAAGGAACCAATTTGAGTTTCTCATCTGGTCGAGGGGCAGCCTTGATTGTTTCGGTGGTAACAGTGGCGACCTGAGCGTCCCGGAGGGGAAGTTGATCGACCATCTCCAAAGATAGCCGGTCGCACGTGAGTGCCACGTTGCGACTGCCTCGGACCGAGATGACACCTTTGGGGCCAGGCAGTTTCCCGCACTGCTAAGCATAGTGCGTTGCCATCATGAACTTAGCGAGAGTTGGCCTGCCAAAGATTGCATTATAAGCCGAATCACAATCGATTACGTCAAAAGTAACCAATTCTGTTCGGAAATTATCTGGTTCTCCCAGTGTGACTGGGAGGACCACTTGTCCCAACGGCATCATGGAGGGGCCTGGGATTATCCCATAAAACGGATGGATTATGGGCTTAATCTTCGAACGAGGAATTTGCATCTCGTCGAGTGCCTTGACCAACAAAATGTCAAGGGAGCTTCCTCCGTCAATCAAGACCCTTTCGACTCTCGCGTTACTGATGATCGGGGTAATGACCAGAGGGAGCCTCAATGGTCATGTTAACCCCGCCGGACAATCAGTACGATCAAATGTCAAAGGTGTATCCGACCAACGGGGGTACTGAGGTTCGCCAAGGGATGTCTCCGTTTGGTTAACCTCTCGGTAAAAGGCCTTAAACTGCCTTTTGGAAACGAAAGAAGAAGAACCTCCAAAAATAACGTTAACATGATTTTGAGGTATCTGATAGGACATTTCCTCGTCTCCGTCAGCGTCCCTAAGTCTGCACGCCTGTTCTTTGGGCGGTAAGGTTGGCATTGGGCCAACTCCCTGGTAGAAGTCATCCAATTGCTTCAACCAACTCCTGCAATTCTTGAGGTCGTGGCCTGGGGAGTTGTGGAGTGGACACCACTTCTTGCCCTCCTGCGGATTAGTTGACTTTTCTGGCTGGTCGATATTTTGACCACCAGAGGCAGTTTTATTTTTGAATGAAGACTTATTACCTTTGGTCGAAGGTGGCTTCTCTGCGACTGCAACCTCGCGGTACTGTCCAGAGCGGTTCCTCTTCGACTTCTTTGACTTCCCGCCCGTTGAAGGTTCCAGCTTCTTGCTTGAATCTTCTTTCCTGGCATCCTTGAAGCCTGGTTGGGGTGGTAGGTCCCCCTTGTCGACCATTCGGTTCCATTCGACCGCTTCGGCTGCATCGGAATATCGATCGGCCATGTTGAACAGATCGGCCACTGATCGAGGAGGATGGATAAGCAAGTCTTCAGTGAATCTCCGGTATCGAACGGCATGTTTAAATGCTCTGATAACGGAGCCATCAGATATGTTTGGGATGGTATTCCTCACCCCTACAAACCTCTTGACAAACTGCCGAAGTGTTTCGGTTGAAGTTTGCCATAACCGATGAAGGTCGTCCTCTTTCCCCGGCTTTTAGTAACAATTTTGGAAATTGCTGAGGATGGCATCGCATAGCATTTCCCAATTGTAGATGGAACCCTTGGGCTGATTAAATAGCCAGGTTCTAGCCGGTCCTGCGAGGACTGTAGGCAGGTAGTTGGCCATGACCTTGTCATTGCCTCCTGCCGCTTGGATGGCAGTAATATAGATTTGAAGGAATTCGGATGGGTTTTGAGTTCCGTCAAACCTCTCAATGGCCCTTGGTCAAAACTTATCGGGCCAAACGACCGCTCGTAGGCCAGGTGAAAAGGCTTTACAATCAACGTAGGGACCGTGAATCGCCCTGTGAATCTCGGCTGGGTCTCGGGCGACCTCACGCAATGGTGAAGTCACTCGTGGTCCCAAACGAGAGTGGACAGGAACCCGATCCCTACTGCAAGAATCCTGCATTCGCCGGTATCTGTCCTGTCGGGACGGTATGGGCGGCGGGTAACTCCGTCGACCGGAACCAGAATGAGGGCAATCTCGTTCGCGGGAACGTGTTACCGAGCGGGAAGAAGCTGTTGGGGTCACCTCAGACGCGACCTCATCTAGTCTTTCCGCCAGGATCCTAAAAAAGGCCAGTTTCTGCGCATCCGTGACCGTAGGAGGAAAATTGCGCATGACTTCCGCGATAGATCGCAGTCGACCATGGGTACTTCTCCTAGGGGCACCAGGTGTTATTGTTTCTTCGTCCACCGGGAAACGCTCCGGTGGTAAAGAAGGGGTCTGGCCATGTTTGCGACCACGCGACCGTCGAGAAGATTCCGGAGCAGCATCGTAACGAGCCTGCGCATCTTGAAGAGCCTCTAGGGCAGTTCTGCGCAGTTCGTTGTTTTGTTGCTCGAGATCTTGCTCCTCCTTCTGTTTGCGATCTTGTTCTTCCCTAGCAGCCTGTTGATCGGGAGTTTCTTCCGACAATGCAGCAAACTGCCTAGGGAGAGAGGTTGCCGATGGGGAAAACATCTCAGTTTGTTCCGAGTCGGACTCGAAATCAAAAAGACGGTGAAGGTTATCAGGGTCGAACCTTCCGGGGCTGATTTCTGGGCCGATATCATCCTTCCCCTCGGCGGGGTCGTATGACGGACCGGATTCATCGCCTAGCACATTAAGAACCTCTGTGGGTTCTGACCTTGCGCCAGTTGCTCCCTGGTTAATAGACATGACCTGGAGGGACGATTCAACCTGCGGAAGATTCTGGCCTTCGACCTCCTCCATCGGGACAGGATCGCTTGGAGAAGGCATTGGGATATGGGCATAATCCTCGAGATCGAAATCATTCTCGGAATCATATGCTCCAGCCATGTTTCAGCGAACCTCCAGATTTAAACTAGGACGCCTTGAGAAAGGCCCCATGGTGGGCGCCAACTGTCGACGATTCGGACTCGGAGTCCTCAGCCGAACTTATGCAAAATTTGTAATGGTAAGACCTTTCAAGATGACCCTCCGGGAAGGTATGTAGAACAATGGTGAATAGGAGCACAGAGAGATTTATACAGGTTCGGGCCCTTGATGGTGGGAGTAATAGCCCTACGTCCTGTTAGGATTTCACTATAGGTGATTAAAGGTTACAAAAATAGCAGAAAAACCTCTTCACAGGCGAAACGTTTTTCCTATGTAAATGTATAGAGTAAAGCCAGGAAGACTTGTAAGAACTATCTAATTTAGGCCGTAGACTTGGCTGTTTTTAGTGGTTGAGATGTGTTGAGTCTCAATTGCATCAGAAGTCTTGTTCTTCCAAATGGATCGGATCCCCATTTGATGTATTTCGCCACCCTTTTATACTCGACGAAAGGATGCCATTTCGTAACTGCATCAAACAGTTGTTTGGACGGTTGGATGCGGTTTATTGAACCGCTCTTAACTTCCAAGTAGATCAAGCACGTGTTATTCGTGAAATAACTGCTTGTATTAACCTCCTGGCGGTTATTCTTCTACGTGGAGGAATCTTCGGGATACTTGGAATATTCCCACTATAGGGATAATCGGTCAGATAAATTCCAAGTACCTTGGTCGAGAATGTTCTGACCGCAGGGTGTTGGCTGACCGCGCGACATCTTCGACATTCTGTTCGCGTATAACATACAAACTCCTGACCGCGCAAAGCCTGTGGTCTTTTCGCACGAGGCTTGCGATCTGATCGCGCAAAGCCTGCGACCTTAGGCTGATGCTTCTCAGAACGACTTGAGTTCACACCGCCGGGCACGTGTCTGACACGTGTCTGACCCGAGTCAGTTCAAATAAATGCACTGTTGGTTCAGGACAGATTCGAACCAGACACGTGTCTAGCGGTGCGAACTCAAGATATTCTGAGAAGCATCAGCCCAAGGTGGCAGGCTTTGCGCGATCAGGTCGCAGGCTTTGCGCGGTCAGGAGTTCATATGCTATATATGAACAGAATGACCGAGATGTTGCGCGGTCAGCCAGTATCCTACGGTCAGAGCATTTTCGACTAGGGTTCTTGGAATTCATTTGTCCGGCTATTCCTATAACGAGAATATTCCAGGTACCCCGAAGATTCCCCCACATGGAGAATCAACCGTCAGGAGGTTAATACGTGCAGTTATCCATGAATAACACATGTTTAACCTGCGTGGAGGTTCAGAGCGGTTTTCTAAAAACCGTATCCAACCATCCAAGCAACTGTTTGATGCAGTTATGACATAGCACCCTTTCGACCAGTATAAGAGGGTGGCAAGGTGCATCGAACAAAGAGAGGGATCCATCCATTTGGGAGATCAAGACCTCAAGAAAGGGTGAGATACAACACATCTCAACCACTCAAACAGCCAAGTCTACGGCCTAAATTAGATAGTTCTTACAAGCCTTCCTGGCTTTATTCTGTACATTTACATAGGAAAAACCCTTCGCCTGTGAAGGAGTTTTTCTACCATCTTGTAACCTTTTATCACCTATAGTGAAATCCTAACAGGACGTAGGGCTATTACTCCCACCATCGAGGGCCCGAACCTGTATAAACCTCTCTGTGCTCCTGTTCTCCATCGTTCTACATACCTTCCCGGAGGGTCATCTTGAAAGGTCTCACTTTTACAAATTTTGCATAAGTTCGGCTGAGGACTCCAAGTCCGAATCGTCGACAAGTTTGTGCTATTTTATTTCCATATACGACCTTAAAGGGCTAGCTGAATTTTCTTCGGATTTTACTTCTTTCTGGCCGTGACCTAAACTGACTGTCAGTTTGTACTGTTGATTTTCAGCTCGAGCTCCAACGGCTATTTTGATTGTTGAGGCTATAAATAGAGGCTTTGAGCTATTGTTTTATATAACAAGCAGCCTCATACTCTCTTATACACTTGAGCATTCTTTTACAGTTTAAAATCTTGATCTATTGATCAAGTTGTGAGTTCTGAGATCCACCGAGTTTTCTGTTCGCATCATTCTTGCATACTTAGAGTTTCTCGTTGCATGTTGGACGTCTAGAAGAGACCTTACTGCTTATTACTCTTGGTGAACGCCCTCACCTAGACGGTTTGGTGGCGTGGCCATTGATCTCTCCTGTTAGAAGATTGTTGGAGAGGCTCAACAAGATTGTACAAGGCATCGGTGTTCGCCTTTCCAGAGTGGACAAGGAGTAACCAGTAGTGAGAATATCCTTCGTGGATATTGAAGCGAGACTCATTCATTTGAGTACTTCAACAAGGAGTGGGGGAGACTGGACGAGTCTCCGAGACCTCGGGAAAAATCTCTGTGTTTGTTCTTTCTATCTTTTCTTTTCAATATATATTAAATTGCTTTTGGTTCTTCTCTTCACAAAAATTGTTTTATTTGAAAATTTTTTTAGCCTCCTATTCACCCCCCCTCTATTCGGCATCCTCGATCCTACACGACCACCTAGACGTGGTGGTCGAGACGTTCCTGGACCAAGGTCATAGCTAGCAATATCATGGCGGGTCGGTGCAAGGCGTAGGAAATCTTTTGCGACCTTGTGGGCCATGACCTCTCACTGTTCGCGTGTTGCATCATCATTCCGTTTGCAATCTTGTTCCTCCCTTTGATATCATCAACTAAATAACTGAGAGCATTGCAGCACATGAAGTAAAGAAATCAATTTTTCTAGTTTCGAATTGGTCAAGTTTGCATTAACAATGATAGGTTGCCTCTCATCATCATCTAAGAACACATATTTCAGCGATGAAGGAAGAGTTTAAAGTGTAGGTTTCCTTACCTGTGACATCGGAATCCGAGATGTCTTTTTTGGATGGTTCTTTTGTTGGTTCGTCTTCACTTTGTTCATTTTCTTTGTTGCTGTCTATTTTTTAGTTTTCAAATATTTCTTCCGTTCCTTCTTCAAAAGTGAGTCGAAGTGGCGACTCCTCTTCTAGGACTTCTTCTAGATCATCCATGCTGCAAATTTTCTCCTCATACATAGGGTAGTCAACAAGTTTAGACATTTTAACTAAAATTTTCTTCTCCCCTATGCGAAAAGTAATTCGTCCCTCACGAACATCAATGACGGCACCTACTGTCCGGAGCATTGGTCATCCCAATATATAGGTATTGCAACATCTTCATCCATATCGAGAATGACAAAATCAACTGGAAGATAAACTTTACCGACTTGAAGGGGCACATTTTCTAGGATTCCTTCTAGATGCTTCACCAAATGATCAGCAAGTTGTAGAACCATGCGGGTAGGTTTGCTCGCACTCATGCTTAAATGTTGTGCAATGGTGAGAGGCATGACACTAATGCTTGCGACTAGGTTGCAAAGAGCTTGATTTATGTGTATTGTAGCTATGTTGCAAGGGATGGAGATGCTCGCTTGATCCCGTAGTTTTGCCGGCATCCTGTTCTGAATTAAAGCACTACAATTCTCAGTCAAAGCAATAGTTTGAAAATCACTCAAATCCCTCTTTTTAGTAATAATGTCTTTCAAGAATTTTCCATAAGAAGGCATTTGAGTTACTTGTCGACAATTGGAACCCGGGGGTGCTCTTGTCAAAATTATGCAAGAATGAGATGGGTTATGAGGAGAGCCAATCAAACAAGTACCAAGGTATTCAAAGTACCTACGAATTAGAGACATATGGATTTATCCAGGTTCGGGCCCTCGTAGCTGAGTAATAACTGACGAGGATTGTCACCCGGGTCACTTCTAATAAACGTTTGGTTCAAGACAGGTTCGAACCAGACATGTATCTGGCGATGCGAACTCAAGCTGTTCTGAGGTGCATCACCATGAGGTCGCAAGCTTTACACGATCAGGTCGCGGGTTTCGTGCGATCAGGCCGATAGCCTTGTGCGGTCAGAAGTTCGTATGCTATACGCGGACTGGATATCCGGGATGTTGCGCGGTCAGCCCACATTCCGCGGTCAGAACATTCTCGACCAGGGTGCTTGGAGTTTATTCGGTTATCCTTATATCAGGATATTCCAAGTATCCCGAGGATTCCTCCACGTTGAAGACCAACCGTCAGAGGTTAATATATGCGGTTATTCATGATTAACACGTGTTAATAACCTCCGTGGAAGTTAACAGCAGTTCTCCAGAAACCGCATCCAACTGTTTGATGCAGTTTTCTTCATATGGCACCCTTTCGACCAGTATAAAAAGGTGGCAAAGTACATCAAACGGGGGATCCAAGACATTTGGAAGAACAAGACCCCTGAGACAAGTGAGATACAACGTATCTCAACCACTCAAACAGCCAAGTCTACGGCTTAGATTAGACAATATTCACAAATCTCCTAGAGCTTCTTTTTTGTACACTTATATAGGAAAAACTTTCGCCTGTGAAGGTTTCTTCCCGCTAGTTTGTAAACCTTTATCACATATAGTGAAATTCTAACAGGACGTAGGGCTTTTACTCCCACCATCGAGGGCCCGAACCTGTATAAATCTCTCTGTGCTCCTGTTCACCATTGTTCTACATACCTTCCGGAGGGTCATCTTGAAAGGTCTCACAATTACAAATTTTGCATAAGTTCGGCTGAGGACCCAGAGTCCGAATCATCGACAGTTGGCACCCACCGTGGGGCCTTTCTCAAGGCGTCCTAATTGAAATTCGGAGGTTCGCAGAAACATGGTTGGAGCGTATGATTCCGAGAACGATTTCGATCTCGAGGATTATGCCCATATACCAATGCCTTCTCCAAGCGATCCTGTTCCGATGGAGGAGGTCGAAGGCCAAAATCTTCCGCAGGTTGAATCATCTCTCCAGGTCATGTCAATCGACCAGGAAGCAACTAGCGCAAGGTCAGAACCCACAGAGGTTCTTAATGTGCTAGGTGATGAATCCGGCCCGTCATACGACCCCGCTGAGGGAAAATATGATGATGACATAAGGAGGATCAAGATCTCGAGCAACAAAACAACGAACTGCGCAGAACTGCCCTAGAGGCTCTTCAAGATGTGCAGGCTCGTTACGATGCTGCTCCGAGTTCTTCTTGACGGTCGCGTGGTCGAAAACGTGACCAGACCCCTTCTTTGCTACCGGAGCGTTTCCCAGTGGACGAAGAAACGATAACACCTGGTGCCCCTAGGAGAAGTACCCATGGTCGACTGCGATCTATCGCGGAAGTCTTGCGTAATTTTCCTCCTACGGTCACGGATGCGCAGAAACCGGCCTTTTTTAGGATCCTGGCGGAGAGACTGGATGAGGTCGCGTCCGAGGCGACCCCAACGGCCTCTTCCCGCTCGGTAACGCATTCCCGTGAGCGGGATGGTCCTCATTCTGGCTCCGGCCAGCGGAGTTACTCGCCGCCCGTACCGTCCCGACAGGACAAATACCGGCGAATGCAGGATTATCGTAGCAGGGATCGAGTTCCTGTTCACTCTCGTTTGGGACCACGAGTAACCTCGCCATTGCGTGAGGTCGCTCGAGACCCAACCGAGAGTCACAGGGCGATTCATGGTCCTTACGTTGGTTGCAAAGCTTTTTCGCCTGGCCTACGAGCAGTCGTTTGGCCCGATAAGTTTCGACCAGGGGCCATTGAGAGGTTTGATGGAACTCAGAACCCATCCGAGTTCCTTCAGATCTATATTACTGCCATCCAAGCAGCAGGAGGTGATGACAAGGTCATGGCCAACTACCTGCCTACAGTCCTCACAGGACCAGCTAGAACCTGGTTGTTTAATCAACCCGAGGGTTCCATCTACAATTGGGAAATGCTGTGCGATGCCATCCTCAGCAATTTCCAAAATTGTTACCAAAAGCCGGGTAAGGAGGACGACCTCCATCGGCTGCGGCAAACTTCGACCGAAACACTTCGGCAGTTTGTCAAGAGGTTTGTCGGGGTGAGGAATACATCCCGAACATATCTGATGGCTCCGTAATCAGGGCATTTAAGCATGCCGTTCGATACCGGAGATTCACTGAAGACTTGCTTATCCACCCTCCTCGATCGGTGGCCGATCTGTTCGACATGGCTGATCGATATTCCGATGCAGCCGAAGCGGTCGAATGGAACCGAATGGTCGATAAAGGGGACCTACCACCCCAACCAGGCTTCAAGGATGCCAGGAAAGAAGATTCAAGCAAAAAGCCGGAGTCTTCACCGGGTGGGAAGTCAAAGAAGTCGAAGAGGAACCGCTCTGGACAGTACCGCGAGGTCGCAGTAGCAGAGAAGCCACCTTCGACCAAAGGTAATAAGTCTTCATTTAAAAGTTAAACTGCCTCTGGTGGTCGGGATTCTGACCAGCCAGAAAAATCAACTAATCCACAGGAGGGCAAGAAGTGGTGTCCACTCCACAACTCCGCAGGCCACGACCTCAAAAACTGCAGGAGTTGGTTGAAACAACTGGATGATTTCTACCAAGGAGTTGGGCCAATGCCAACCTTACCGCCTAAAGAGCAGGCGTGCGGGATTAGGGACGTCGACGGAGACGAAGAAATGGCTTACCAGGTACCTCAAAATCATGTTAATGTCATTTTCGGGGGTTCTTCCTCTTTCGTTTCCAAAAGGTAGTTTAAAACCTTCTACTGAGAGGTCAACCAAACGGAGACATCCCTTGGTGAACCTCAATACCCCCGTTGGTCGGATATGCCTTTGACGTTCGATCGCGCTGACTGTCCTGTGGGGCTAACCCGACCATTGAGACTACCTCTGGTCATTACCCCTATCATCAGTAACGCGAGAGTCCAAAGGGTCCTGATTGACGGGGGAAGTTCCCTTGATCTTTTATTGGTCAAGGCACTCGACGAGATGCAAATTCCGCGTTCGAAGATCAAGCCCATAATCCATCCATTTTATGGGATAATCCCAGGCCCCTCCATGATGCCACTGGGACAAGTGGTCCTCCCGCTCACTCTGGGAGAACCAGACAACTTCTGGACAGAATTGGTTACTTTCGATGTAATCGATTGTGACTCAGCTTATAATGCAATCTTTGGCAGGCCGACTCTTGCTAAGTTCATGATGGCAACGCACTATGCTTATCAGTGCGGGAAATAGCCTGGCCCCAAAGGTGTCATCTCGGTCCGAGGCAGTCGCAACGTGGCACTCACGTGCGACCGGCTATCTTTGGAGATGGTCGATCAACTTCCCCTCCGGGACGCTCAGGTCGCCACCGTCACCGCCGATGCGATCAAGGCTGCTCCTCGACCGGCTGAAAAACTCAAACAAGTTCCTCTGTACCCAGATGTTCCATCCAAGACAATTCGGGTCGGATCAGCCCTGGATGACAAATAGGAACTCGACCTCGTTGCTTTCCTCCGGGCTAACGCAGATGTGTTTGCGTGGAAACCGTCCGACATGCCCGGTGTCCCAAGGGAAGTAATTGAGCACAGGTTAGCAATTCTACCTGGACAACGACCAATAAAGCAAAAGCTCAGGTGTTTTACCGCTGACCGACAGGAAGCCATCCGAGAGGAGTTGGACAAACTCCTACAGGCCGGGTTTATCCGCGAAGTGGATCACCCGGAATGGCTCGCCAATCCGGTCATGGTCCGCAAGTCAAATGGCAAGTGGCGCATGTGCGTCGACTATACTAGCCTCAACGCTGCCTGTCCGAAGGATGACTTTCCCCTTCCCCGCATCGACCAGCTGGTCAACTCTACTGCGGGTTGCGAATTGATGAGTTTTCTGGACGCTTACTCAGGATATCATCAAATTAGCATGGCAGAAGACGATGAAGAGAAGACTGCCTTCATCACCCCGTTCGGCACATACTGCTAGGTCAGAATGCCGTTCGGTCTCAAGAACGCAGGTTCCACGTACCAGCGCTTGATGCAAAAGACCTTTCTTTCCCAGATAGGGCGTAATCTCGAAGCATATGTAGATGATTTGGTTGTAAAAAGTACCAAGAGATTGTCTCATTTGGACGATCTCGCTGAAACCTTCTGTAATTTGAATCGCTTTGGAATAAAATTAAACCCGGAGAAATGTTCTTTCGGGGTTTCTTCCGGAAAACTCGTTGGTTTCCTTGTGTGTTCTAGGGGCATTGAAGTTAATCCTGAGAAAATCAGGGCCATTGAACAAATGAGGTCGCCCTCGACCATGAAGGATGTTCAACGCCTGGCTGGTCGCATGGCGGCTTTAAATCGCTTCATATCGCGATTAGGCGAAAGGGGATTGCCTTTCTTCAAAGCCTTGCGGAAGCATCATAACTTTACATGGTCGGATGAGGCCGAAAAAGCATTTCAGGAAGTAAAGACATATCTATCCAGTCCGCCAGTATTGGTGTCTCCCGACAAAGGAGAACCGTTGCTTCTTTACCTGGTGGCCACACCGCATGCGGTCAACGCCGTTCTGATCGCGGATAGGGAAGGAATAGATAAACCTGTCTACTATGTGAGCGAGGTACTTCATGGTCCTAAGGAGCGCTACCCTGAGGTCCAGAAGATACTTTACGCGCTACTGATGGCTTCCCGTAAGCTACGACATTACTTTCAAGCGCACAAGATCACAGTACCCTCCTCTTTTCCTTTGGGGGATATTGTCCGAAACCCAGAGAAATCTGGTCGAATCGCCAAATGGGCGGTCGAACTCGGTGCCTTCGAGATCCATTTCACCCCCCGCACGGCGGTTAAGTCTCAGGTTTTGGCCGACTTTGTGGTCGAATGGACCAACCCTGAGCCACCCGTGCAGTTGGCAGAGGAACTGGAGTGCCACGATTACTGGACAATGTACTTTGACGGCTCCCATAGTTTTCAACACTCGGGGGCTGGAGTGGTCTTAGTTACACCCCAGGGTGAACAGCTTAAGTATGTCATTCAACTACACTTTGTTGCGACCAACAATGCAGCAGAGTATGAAGGTCTTCTTGCAGGGCTCCGGGCAGCAAAATTCCTCGGAGTCCGTCGATTAGTGGTAAGGGGAGACTCACAGCTGGTCATAAACCAGGTAAACAAGGAGTACAGCACCTCCGATGAGACAATGGCTCATTATCTGGGGGAAGTGAGGAGATTGGAAAAACACTTCAGTCATTTCGAAGTCCAATACATCCCGCGAAAGGACAATATTCTCGCAGACCAATTATCCAAAATTGGGTCCTCACGCTCATCCGCTCCGGCAGGAGTGTTCATTGAACACTTGGACCGTCCTTCGATCATGACTTCGGTCGAGGATGATCCGGTAATAGCCTTCGTTACCAACCTCGGTCAGGAACAAGATTGGGCTCATCCATTGAGGGTCTATCTTGAACATGGGACCCTACCCGAGGACGAAACTGAAAGTGATCGGTTAATTCGAAAAGCGCGTCTGTACAAACTCATAGATGGGATTTTGTACAGAAAGGGTACTCAAGGAGTATTCATGCGTTTTATATCTCAGGAGGAAGGAAAATCCCTCTTGAAAGAAATACATGACGGTGTATGCGGTGCGCACTCGTCATCTCGGACACTGGTCGGAAAGGCTTTTCGACAAGGATTCTACTGGCCTTCAGCACTTGATGACACCAAACATATGGTCAAGACATGTCCCCAGTGTCAGTTCCACGCAAGACAAGTTCATCAACCTGCCTATGCGTTGCAAACCATTCCTCTCGCATGGCCATTCGCGGTCTGGGGGATGGATATCGTCGATCCTATGCCACAAGCGGTCAATGGGTACAAGTTTCTGTTCGTAGCCATTGACACATTTACAAAGTGGATTGAGGCCGAACCAGTACGGAATATTACCGCATCAGCTGCACAAAAGTTCTTCCATAAGAACATTGTGGCACGATTTGGTGTTCCAAACCGTCTCATCACAGACAATGGTTCTCAGTTCGCCAGCGGTCTTTCCCTGGACTACTGCGATCAGGTTGGGACCAAGGTGTGCTTTGCTTCTGTGGCACATCCACAAAGCAATGGTACCGTAGAACGGGCCAATGGGCAAATACTGCAAGGCATTAAAAAGTGCGTCTTTGATTGCCTTAAGACCCTCTCGGGGGCTTGGGCAGATGAGCTCTATACCGTTCTATGGGCATTACGGACTACTTCTAGTCGAGCCACCGGTGAGACGCCCTTCCATTTGGTCTATGGGGCCGAGGCGGTATTGCCTATGGAAGTAAGTATTGGTTCTGTTCAGACAGATCAGTTCGAACAGATTAATCAGTCCGAACAACGGGCGCAAGATCTCATCCTCTTAGAAGAACGGCGTGATCGCACCCTGGTTAAATCTGCGGCATACTTGCAGGCTTTACGCAGGTATCACAGTAAAAAGGTGCGACCACGTGATCTCAACGTGGGCGACTTGGTTTTACGAAAAATTCAAGACCAGTCTAATCGCAACAAATTCTCCCCAAAATGGGAAGGCCCTTATACTGTTGTCTCAGTGCCGCGGACAGGATCGGCGCGGTTAGCTATGGAGGATGGTCGGATTTTGTCCAATACTTGGAACATCGATCAACTTCGCAAGTTTTACGTGTAAGTATTCCAATCACTTTTTTCCTGTTCAATTAGCATCCTTTGATAAAATAAAATATGTTTTGCTTTCATACAATGAGTTTTTCTCTTTAAGCCCGTATCATAAGCATTCGTCCTGGGGGCTAACCGCCGGCGGTCTGATCATTACAACGATCTAATCGGATTCGCTGGTCGATCTCATGACCACCTCCAGATAAGTCACTCCTAAATAAGCCGTTTCTCAGCACATACGGGGTTATCAGGCAAGTCCTTGGTCATCTGAGTGGCTACCAGTTCGCAATAAGATTAAACGTTACATTAATCCTGATCATCGGTTTAAAACGCACACCCCTGGTCGTTACGCTTATGTTTTCTCCTCTGCTTATAACACTAAGGCTTCAGTATTCATAAGCAGAGGCGGGGGCTAGGGGGGATGTGCTTATAGTATGGAACGTCGGTTTAAAACACACACCCCTGGTCGTTACGCTTATGTTTTCTCCTCTGCTTATAACACTAAGGCTTCAGTATTCATAAGCAGAGGCGGGGGCTAGGGGGGATGTGCTTATAGTATGGAACTCATAATATAAAAATGCAAAATATGTACTTCCTGTCAAAAATGATTTTTTACATACATTGCATTATACACAATTGTCTAGATACAAAAATAAGGATCATTCGATCCCCAGCTCAGTAAGGAGCCTATCTACTAAGGGCTTGACCTCCTCCATGACTGCATCGAGCAGCTCTTCACTCTCGACCTCAACCGGACCCACCAGTGCGCTCAGATCTGCATCTGGGCCATGGTGAAGTCGAACCCGGCTGAGTACGGCTACTGCGGCTGATCGAACCCTGGTTCTGATCACCTCTGCGTGTCGCCGTGTATCTCCAGGGAGATACTCAAGTAGTGATTCTGCCTGGGCAGTGAGCAGCGATGTCCAGTCACTTATGCTAAGGTTGTCTTTCTTCGGTTCTACCACATCGGTCTTCAAAAGATCAGCCACGGCCTTCAGTTTTTCGAAGATCAGGAGGCTCAGCTCTTTGATCGCCCGATCGGTGTGGTGAATCGAGGATTCAAGAATCCCCTTGTCCCAACTAAGCTGTGTAATTCGACCTGCTTGCGCTGTACAGAGAGAGGAGATTATTTGCATATTATGGATTCAAGTCTTCTTAATCAGGAATCGGCTTACCAGCATTTTCTGATCGAAGTTTGTTGATTTCAGTCTCTTGTTTCTTAAACATTGAGACTGAACTGAGCCTCAATTTGGCCACCTCTTTCTTTAAAAATGTAACCTCTCTGCAGCAAAATCAAGGCAGTCACAACCAAAATGCACCCATACTAACCAAAGGGTAATGGTTCTCACCTGCGCAAGCTGTCGCGTTCTTTCTGAATGGCTTCTGTACTGGCCATCACAACATGCGACTGGCTTGTTAGCCAGGATAACCCCTGTGATGCAAAGGAAGAGGATCAAAGGTGTCCTAAGTACAATTCAGGCACGAGAGCAAAGGTTTATTATACCTTCATAAACTTTTGTAAGACAGCATCATCCAATCCAGCGGGGATCCTCGCTAGAGCCCCGGATGTGCTTACTACAGGAACAGTTGGTGGGAGTGCCGGCTGGGCGCTACCCCCAGTAGTCATCGGTTGTGACTGGGTCCCTGCATTTATTCCTTCCCCTGCGGTCTGGACGACTTCCTGGACCACAGGGGTGGAGCGTTCTTCGTTGGAAGCTCCTGTACCAGCTGCGGCTTCAACCCCTCAGGAGGCGGTTGAAGAGCTGGGCGCCGTCTTTCTTTGCCTGACAAGAAAGACAATTTGAGCAGTTTTTATTTAAAGATTATTGCTAGTTTAAGGTTCTTACCTTATTTGAAATCCCATTCGCTCCTGAGATTTCTGGGAAGGTTCCCCTTGGGAAGGAGAACCATCATCGGTTCTTGCCTTCCTCATGGCAAACAAGGCAGCTCCCCCCTGGATGTGTTCTGCTATGAGCATATTTCTAATAAAAAGATAGAGACAAAAAGCAAGGTCTTTACCTGGGCTACCGAACTGGCTGGTGGGGCTACATCCGAAGGCCTTGGCAACTCCTGGGTCGCTGGAGCCGCCGCAACCGGCCTTTGCTCAACTACCTCCCCCTCTGTCCGCGGAGGAGGAGGATTTTCCTCCCTAGGACTCGCGGTAGTCGCAGGGAGAAGCTCTTCTCCCTGTATAAACATTGACTCGTCAAAATATACAGAAGGAATTGAAGAAAGTATGACTGTAAGAAATCCTTACCGAGGTCGTCCTTTCGACCAGGGAAGCAGAGACAATTAACCCTGAAGCCTCGGGGGCTTCAGGAACTTGGAGGTCGTCCGCGATCCCAAGATTTTCCGCGGTGGCAGGATCTGCCACGACCACCTCTTCGGTAATAGTGGTCTCTGCGGGGCAGCTTGGGGCATCACCGGATGGGAGATCCGCGATCTTCCTCCTCCGAAGGACCAGAGGAACGTCATCCTCTTCCTCCTCGCTCCCCTCTCCCTGTACGACGAAGAAGTGATTCCAATCTGCGCCTGGTGAAACAGAAGGGATGTGATATCTTACAGCCGTCTTTCTTGCGGTAGGAGGAACGCTCCGTGAAGACCCCTCCCCGGGATTTGGCCTGGCCTTCTTGGGGGCAGGATTCTTTGTCCTGGGTCTTTGGGAGACCTTCTTCACGTTCTTCACCATTGGCTTCCCATGAGAACCTACGTTCTCACTCGGGAAAGTCGCCTCGGCAAACCTTCCTAGGAGCTGATTCACATTACCGATGGAAGTGTTTAACGCTGGACATACATAAGACCTGAAAAACGGAGGCCGGATAGAGAATGTACCTTTCGACGCTCCTGTTTAAGGTCGTCGCCGGCATGAATCAGACTCTGTGGACGAGGCGATCCCTTAGGGCCCTCTACATTGGCATTGTAGGCCCTAAGGAGGGAGTTGGTCCGCCTTTCAATTTCAGATGAAGGCAGGACTGTTCCCAAATTCGAGTCAGAATTTGCACAATTCAAGAATGGGAAAGCTCAGCGCCAAAGAAATAAATACCTTTACTGTAGTCCAGGGTGCTATCCGCCATGGACCTAATCTCCTATGCCGGATGAGCCCTTTCACGCAGAGGACTCACCCGGTTCTTCACGAAGTCTCGGATGATGTCTCGAGCCGTCAGTCATTGATTGACCAAGTGAAGGATCACCTCGGCATGCTTCGAAAGCTCCAAGTTCATCGCTGGGGGAGCATCTAACTCGCTCGACTTCTCAGGTCGCGAGTTTTCAAACCATAGACTGCTCTCAGATGGTGGAGAGCAGTAAAACCACCTTTGGTGCCACCCGTGCACAGAGTCTCGCAGGGGTGGGGAGGGATACTCCTTTTTGTCCCTCAGCCAGAAGTAGATGCATCCGGCGGCGTTGGTACTCTTCAACCACGCCGAAAAGTAGAATCGCCGGAAAAGATCCACGCTGGGATATATTCCGACGAACGCTTCACAGAGATGCTGGAATACCGCAAGGATCAGCATCGCGTTGGGGTGGAGGTTAATCAGTTCCCACCCATAGTGCTCAAGGACATCCTTGAGGAACCGACTCTCAGGGAATCGGAACCCGCAGCGCAGGTACTCCTCAAAAACCACCAACTCGCCCTCTTGGACGGTTGGGGTTTCTTGGTCCTTCTCCGCGGGCCGCCAGTTGATGAGCAACCGCGGAGGAAGGATCTCCTCCTTCTCTAACGCCACTAGGCTCTCCTCAGAATGGTGAATGGATCGGCTCCAGGAGGCCATCTTTGGTGGAGAATGAAAGGAAAAGTTGGCGATTTTGGGAAGACGAAGGCTGAAGAAAATGAGGGTTTTGTGCGGCGGGAATGATGAGAGTTTTTGGTTGTGTGGCTTCTTTGAGAAGACATCTGCTCTTTTTATAGACCCAAGGCGGCGCATTAATGTGAGTAAACGGTTCATTTCAAACGTTCCATTGAATGCTTTATTCATTTCCCACAATGGATACTGTCTCTGACGGACCCGATAAAGTGTTCAGGCGTCGGATCTGAAACAAAAAGACTTCTTTGTTTTAGAAACTGAAAGTGCAAAAGGACTGAAAAATTTTCAGTACTTTTCAGAAGACGTTTTTCCTTTGTATGCTTTGAACATTTTTTACGAAAAAATCATGCAACTCAATTTTTGACGTACTGGAATGTTTCTAATTGGGTTATGGTTTGATCGAAACCATGTTTTAGACTAAACTTCGATTCTAATCGGAGTGACAGTCTGACCGAGTTCCAACTCTGGTCGCAATTCAGTTCTAACCGCAGCCCTGAAACTGATCGCGGTATCAGGGCAGGTCGCAATGCTTTTGGAAGTATGATTCTGATCGCAGAATTAAAGTTTCCTGTGTATGAGTGGTCGCGAACATAAAGTTTAAGGCCATATTTTCGCACAGAAGATGTGAAGAATATTCATGAGAAATAAGAACCTTTTATTTCTTACATTCTTTACATATAAAAGGGATACAGTCGATCAAAACGTCGACTTGCTCCGAAAGAAGCTTACAAAGTTCCCCAAGGGACATGTTGTTGTCAGTAGGATCTACACTGGCAACTCCCAGGGAACTAGCAACTACCCTAAGTCTATCTACATCGTCCCTAACAACAGACGCACTATTGTTCCTAATCAAGTCGGAGAGTTCTCGCTGTTGCTGAGCATAGTCCCTCTCTCGACGGAAATGGTGCACCTCTTCCCGGGATCGATCAAGACATTCTGCTAGACGCAGAATCTTCGAGGCCATCTCCTCGGTCTTCTTCTCCAGGGCATTCTTCTCTTCCAGAAGAGTCTGTCCGGAAGGAAGAGATGAAGCAGCAGAAGGCTGATCGTTGGAGCCTCCAACCTCCTGCATTTTGCAAAAGTTAGTCGCACTAACTATAATTATCAGCAAAAGGGGAGAAGAATTGTTACCTGTCCTGATGCATGACCCGTTAATATACCCATCTTGGGAGGAGGATTATCAGATGGTGGAAGTGCAACCTTCCCATCAGAAGATTGCTTCGCCAACCCAATATGGCGATCATCTGATCGAGGGATGGTCACCGCTTGCCGACCAGAATGTTGATCACCCAAAAGGATGGGAGAATTGGATGTGATGGGATCTTTCTCCAAGGACAAAGGCCTAACTTGCCGAGAGGCATGAACGGGGAGGGTCAAAGGAACTGAAGGAAGAAAGAAACTTGCTACATTCTTCACCTTTGTTCCACTGGAAGATCCTTCGTCAACTTTGGGTTTCTTCCTTAAGGGAGACAGGACTTCAATCGTTTGAGGCCCTTGTTCGACAACTTCCTCTTCATCACTCTCAATCTCGATGATATCGTGATCTGCCATTGGGAGGAGTATGTGAAAAGGAAGAAGGCAGGATAACAAGAAAATGACTTAGGCGTGGAGGGAAATTGTGAAGTTTTACAAATCCAGGAGCCTGGTATTTATAGCCGCCTGGGTGACGGTTTGCATTCCAGACGCCTCGGGTTTCGTCAAAGCATTTACAATTTTACCTCGAGATAAAAACAGTTCTACGGCGCTATCATTGCCCGTCACATAATGTCAGAACCCGTCTTGGGAAACCAACCGTTTTCACTTAGTGCGCCACTAAGTGTAAAAATTGAAGAGTCGGGTTAAAAATCCAATGCATGGTTTTAAAATTCGAAATAAACACGTCTCTTCGTTTTCTTCGAATTTGGGGGCTAGCTGACGAGGATTGTCACCCGGGTCACTTCTAATAAACTTTTGGTTCAAGACAGGTTCGAACCAGACATGTATCTGGCGATGCAAACTCAAGCTATTCTGAGGGGCATCACCATGAGGTCGCAAGCTTTACGCGATCAGGTCGCGGGTTTCGTGCGATCAGGCCGACAGCCTTGTGCGGTCAGAAGTTCGTATGCTATACGCGGACTGGATATCCGGGATGTTGCGCGGTCAGCCCACATTCTGCGGTCAGAACATTCTCGACCAGGGTGCTTGGAGTTTATTCGGTTATCCTTATATCAGGATATTCCAAGCATCCCGAGGATTCCTCCACGTTGAAGACCAACCGTCAGAGGTTAATATATGCGGTTATTCATGATTAACACGTGTTAATAACCTCCGTGGAAGTTAACAGCGGTTCTCCAGAAACCGCATCCAACCGTTTGATGCAGTTTTCTTCATATGGCACCCTTTCGACCAGTATAAAAAGGTGGCAAAGTACATCAAACGGGGGATCCAAGACATTTAGAAGAACAAGACCCCTGAGACAAGTGAGATACAACGTATCTCAACCACTCAAACAGCCAAGTCTACGGCTTAGATTAGACAATATTCACAAATCTCCTAGAGCTTCTTTTTTGTACACTTATATAGGAAAAACTTTCGCCTGTGAAGGTTTCTTCCCGCTAGTTTGTAAACCTTTATCACATATAGTGAAATTCTAACAGGACGTAGGGCTTTTACTCCCACCATCGAGGGCCCGAACCTGTATAAATCTCTCTGTGCTCCTGTTCACCATTGTTCTACATACCTTCCCGGAGGGTCATCTTGAAAGGTCTCACAATTACAAATTTTGTATAAGTTCGGCTGAGGACCCCGAGTCCGAATCGTCGACAATAACCCTACTTCCTTTATGGCTATGCTTAATCTTATCCGTAGTTGATCGTCCTCCCTGATCTTTCCCTTTAAAGTCTTTTTATACTTGTCGAAGAGATTGTCAGTTACCCTCATGAAGGCACATCCCACGACTGTCTATAACCACCTCATCGTGGCAGTTATGGTCATGGATATGTGATAGTTGTCGCAGATCGTGGTTACGTGGCAGTTGGGTAGCTCTGACTTGGCGTCGTGAAACTACCTCACCATTCAAGTCTACTTCACCCCCATATCAAGCTCTGACTTGGCTCATGGACGTCTTCTCTTTCTCTAGATTTGCTGAAAGTTCTCTAGCATGCGCTCCATGTTCGACTGCTCAGGTTGTCGTTGGTTTGGCAATCAATACGGTTACTGATTTTGTGGTTGGAACGACGGCCTTTGGGATTGATATGGGGGATTTTGTTGACGTAGTTGCTACAGTCCAAATTTTGGTTGTTGGTGTTGAGGTTGCTGATTTTGTCCTGACCATGTAAAATTTTGATTATTGCACCATCTAGAGTTATATGAGTTAGGAAAAGCATTACCTTGCCGTTGTTGCATACATTGAAAAGCGTTTGCCTGCTCCATGGATGGGTTAAATTGGCATTCATGGCCATAGTGGCCTTGTATGCTATATAATTCACATATAGGTGTAATTGCTGTGATACCCTAGTTTTGGGGGTAAAAATTTCATGTTTCATGAAAATCATGCATGCATGTGTCTCTTTAGAAGTAGCAAGATCAATTCAAATCTATTCTATCCTAAAGCCCAAAATCTCAAAATCAATGCCTTAGGCCCAGATCAAGATCAGACTATCCAGATTTGATCTACTAATTATCTTCAGTAGAAAAGCCTTCAGAAACCAGATCAAATTTGACCTCATCTCCCAGAATTATCAACCTCTTTCTGTTTTTGAAAACAGAATATTTAATATCCTAATTACCCTAAGTAGTCTGAATTTCAAAATGCCGATCTGATCAAATCTTGACTTGGTCTATATCAAATTATCTCAGGATTATGATCCAGGGTATGCCAATACCTTAATCCAAAACATTGGTGCCAGAATTCCATCACCAAGGCCATTTTCGCAAATCAGTTCAAAAGTATTACAGATTGGTCCTTTTCAGGTTTTCCAAAAGCCTGGAAAGGCTAAAAGCCACAAATCAGCTCCAAACCTTCATCTGATTTAGAGAATATCTCCCATACACTATTCAATACAAAATCTTATATTGTGAGGATTTCAAAATCTTACCCTAGATCTCATATTTTCAACTTTGGCAAAACCCAGATTATAAATACCCTATTTTCGGTTTCGTTCAAAATTTGATCAAGAACCCCAGATTTTCTCCCATGCCCTTACTAAACTATCTGTTGAGTTAATTTAGCCACATTAATGAAATCAGATTCAGCCCTAACCATCTATTTCTCAGAATTTACAAATCAGTCCAGAAATATTTTCAGATTTTGCGTTTAAGTCCAAATCTCAAATCCAGCAACCGCCGGCACGTTTGAGCTGTGCCTCGCCATGATCCTCGCCACTGGTGAAGTCCAGCTTCTCCTTTTGACTGTTGTGCCTGCATGTTGGACATGCGTCACGGTGGAGCCAGCCATCGTGGCAGTGGCAGTAGCAACACGACCAGCAGTAGCAACTCGCCTCGCCACGCGTGCGCCAGCAGGCAGTGTCAGGAACGTTGCGCCACGATGACGCCATGCTGAGGCCAGCCGTCACCTTTTCCTTTGCACCAGCCAAGAGCAAGTTGTAAAGCCGAATTTCTGATAAAGCCGAAGAAGCCACCTGTACGCCGTCGCATCGTCGCTGTTGTCACAGCCCCGTCCAGTCGCTTCAAAGGCACAAGTTCCATTGTTTGCCAACCTCACCATCACCGTTCCATGCCTATTTAAAACCACCCTCATCCAACTTCATCTTCACTCCACTCCAGAACCAGCTAAGTCACTGTCCAGTTTGCCTTCTTCTTCTTCTCCGCCGAGCCGCCGAGTAGGAGAACGACGACAGAGATCTCCGCTGCCCTAAGCTCCAAATCATCTACTCTGGTACGTTCCTTGTACCTACCTCACAATACCTTAGCAACCAATCGATCTCCGATGGACCTCAACGCCGGTAATTGCCGCAGATTGAAAACGCCCTGTTCTGGCTATCAAACTCTTTCCAGCCAAATTCAGTATCCCTTTTAGTAGAACAAATTAATCACCCGAACCTCTTGAGCAAGCCTATGTAGCCCGAATTCAAATTGGAGCACGAACTGTGAGTTTTCTGTTTCATTGTGTGCTTTCATGGATAGCTCACATCGCCGGCCTGCTCCACCTTATCTTCGACCAAATTGACCTCACCTACACCTTCCCTGTGTCTCATAGATGGTGTAGCTGAAGCCAATTAACCACCATTACTTTGAATCAACGGCGCCTCTTTTGTCGTCTTCTTCTTGAAGTCCGGCTGCAACACCGGCGAGCCCTAATCCTCCATTATAGCCAAATTTCTCACTCCAGCACCATTAGTGTAGTCCCAGGAGCATAAGCCCTCGATCAATTTCAAGTTTTATCATCTAATCATATTGATAGGATGGGCATTAAAGTGGAATATCTTGCGGGTAAATTGGTACTCCTCTGCAAAGTTATAAACGTATTCAAATACTCTGAGCTCCCAGGTTTATAGGAGTCTGCTGCGGTGGATTAAATCCATGTTGATATGACACAAGTATATTTTCCAAGAAAAATTTGATAAGTCAAGATTTCCCAGGAATGACATGTGTTGTCATATTATGGGGTGCTGCCATGGGCTGTCGTGTGTCGACGTGTCGCGGTAGTACAATTAATAAATGTAACATGAATAGCAATGCTATGTTATGATGAGTACTGCCATAAGTTGTGAAGAGAAAAAGTATTTTTCCAACCCTCCCTCTTTCCCTACTAGCATAGGTTCATATCATCACTATTATATGTATATACTCATATACACTATGACTTGCTGAATACGTAAGTACTCACCCTTGCAATCTATCATCAAATTGATGGAGTGCTCCATGATCAAGATGAACGCCTGGAGAACTTCTTGGATCCAGAAGGAGGAGAGACAGTTCCACCGGAGCCCTGAAGAGTGTTGTTCTGCTTTCAACTTCTTGCTGTGGGAGTTCACCTAGCTTCCGATGAGTAGTTGTTATTTTGCTTTAACCAGACTTATGCCGTGATGGCATTGTAATTCATTATGCTGTATTAAGGCCAGCAGGCCATATTGCTCAAAATATTTTGTAAGTTACTCTACTGCAATGTACTCCTGTGCTTGACTTATCCTGAGTAGTCGTGGTCCCCATGGCGGGGCACGACAATTGCATTGATAGATAAAGTAGTAGTTGATCCAAGAATAGCAAGTTTATCAATTAGAAGTGCTACCTGTTCAGTTAGTTGTGACATTACACTTACGTCCATGTTGTTGGTTAGAATTTTTTGATCAGCTCATTCGGTTCCCCGTTGAGTGTAGTTTTGAGTGATACCTTCGATGAGGTTGTATGCTTCATCTATACTTTTGTTCATCAATGTGCCACCGACTGCAGCATCTACGGCCATCTGTGTGTTATAGTTCAATCCACTATAAAACGTTTGAACTACAAGCCACTTCTCTAGTCCGTGATGCGGACATTTGATCAACAAGCCCTTGTACCGTTCCCAAGTGTCATAAAGTGATTCACCTACTTGCTGAAAAAAGGATGCAATCTGGTTGCGAATACGAATAGGTTTAGCAGGAGGGAAAAACTTACCAAGAAAAGCTCGGGAGAGTTCATCCCAAGTAGTGATCGACATAGGAGGCAGAGTGTATAGCCATGGCCTCGCCTTCTCACGAAGCGAGAAAAGAAAGAGCCTCAAACAAAGTGCATCCTGTGTTACTGCATGAATCTTGAAAGTATCATAATGCTCAAGAAACATGTGCAAATGTAAAGATGGATCTTCAGCGGGAATACCATTGAACTGATTTTGTTGAACCAAATTTAAAAGTACATGTTTTATTTCAAAATTATTTGATTCAATCGGTGGTCTAAGAATACATGATTGCATCCCCCTGCTGAGCGGGATTGCATAATCCTTGAGTCTCTTTCGGTCCTCCATTGATGCTTCTTCTTTGATGTCTTCAAAAGTTTGCGAATTTTCCACCAAGTTTACCTGCCTTGCCTCGTAATGAAGTCAGCGGGCGGTTTTGACATGTTTGTCCGAGCTATCCAGATTTACACTACTTTCCTGAAAGGTTACTGGTGCAAAGAAATATAGAAGCAAGATTGAGAAGTGATACTGAGTTATATCAGCAAAAATTAATCTAAAAAGTTGAATAACCATTGTTCCCTGGCAACAGCACCAAAAACTTGATCACACTTGAAACGGTCGAGTGCAATGCGATGTAATAAACCACAAGTGGACGGTTGAACATTGAGCACTTGAGGGTTGAATTCCACGAGAAACAAGCGTATTCGTCATTCTAGCTTAATGGATCATTGATTAAGTCTAAACGAGTTGGGGGTTTGTGTTTCTACAACTAATTCTCCTACTAAAGCTATAAATCTAGGATTTGTAAGCTGGAATGAAAATCTAGGGTTTCAAAAGTTCCTTAACCATCCGGTGTAATTCTATCCAAGGTCCGAGGATTGTAAGTTAATTTCAATTGTTTTCCAAGATAGATTAAGTTGCTAATACAGTCATTGGTACAATTATCAGAGGATCGCTTCCACTGTTACATTTGGCAAGAGGCTCTCTCCTGTTCAGGATCCCGCTTTAAAGCACTAAGGACTCAAGAACTCCCCTAAATTCTTGCTATGGCTCAACTGTTATGTCTGTTGCCAAAACAAGAATTTAGGGTTTAGAGGAAGAAAACATCAGGAAATAACTCCAAAAACTTGAAATAAAGACCAAGGAAGAATCACACCTTCCGGATTAGGTCATCCCTAACCTTAGAAGGGATCTACTCGCAAAAATCCATAGTAATGCATAAATAAGAATAACAGTTAAATAAAAACTCACTTGATTGTTGGAAATTGAAGTTGCCGTCCTTGTCGGCTTACAAAAACAATAAAAACAGAGAAGGGGTTCTACTAAACTAAAATTAAGCCCTAATGGCTTCTACACCTAAGAAAAGAGATTTAAGAAAGCATCTCTATTGAGCCAAAAATTTCTCTATTTATAGTACATGGGTTAACGTGCCCAAAAATAACTCCTTGATGTGCAGGCGACGAAGTCTAGTTTCAAATGGTGTGAGAATGGATATATCTTATGTCAAAACCGACCAGATTCGACCAATTCTGATCAAACCCGGCTAAAACCGACTAGTTTTGATCAAATACGACTAAAACTGACCAAATTCGACCAGTTTCGATCAAATCTAACCAAAACCGACTAGTAAAATCTGAGGAATCGAGTAGAACATGACCAGGACATGTGGTGCAATCGCAGCCACACCCGTGTTGTGACCGAAACTAACTCGAACACCACCAGAACACATGGCCCAATGGCGGTCACACACGTGTCGAACACAAACCAATTCGAACACGACCAGGACATGTGGCATAACTGAAACCAAGCGGACTCTTTTCGGCCACATTGTATTCGACCAAGGATGTGCTCTTTTTTGTCATGATGCGTTCAAACAGTTGTCTTTTTCGCCCAACCATGTAGGAATAAGGATTTTACCCGCCAAAACGTGTTCGACCGGAAGTGTTGTCCGTGGAGTACTCGACTAGGATCTTCTTGTCCAATTTGTTTTCTTGGTCGTATGATTCTCAAATGTGGTCAAAATTTCCCAAATTTGACAGGTTTGATCCCTGAAACATGATAAACACAACCGTGAAAGCAATTTGTAAAAAATAATCAAATTTTATGCATAAAATGTCTCATCAAAGGAGTTTTAAGCATGATTTTGCACGTTTTCAATACTAAACCTAGGGTAAAAATGCTACTAAGTTAGCACTTATCAGGTATAGAATATGGAAGACCTCAAGTTGTAAAGTCTTAGGTAAGAAAAGACTTGTAAGTACTCTAATGCTCCATTTTTATTCAAATTTTATTAGACTTAGTTGGGTTTACAACAATTGCTGATTTTATCTTGTTGTGTTTTTTGTTATCTTCGGTTTTGTTTTCAACCTTCTTGCTTTATATTGGTTTTGATAAGTCATTATTTGACTATTCCTTTGCATATATCCATCATGCTAAAGCCATTTTTCACTTAATTTTTCGATTCTCTCAAAAATTCTAGTTTTGTACTGGTTCAAGGAGCAAAAAGAGCACAAACTTGTAAAGAGAATATAGTCGACTGTAGGCTAAGACTAAGCTATTTAGAGTTGACGAGGATTATAACCCTAGTTATTTACCTTTGCCATTCTATAGTCGCAAGGTTTACAAAATGAGATCTAAATTATTTGCATACCTCTCTGTGGTCTCAGGGACCTAAGAAGGAGACAAGAGGACATTTCAAGATATCCTGGACATAGCCTATTCTGTGGTCTCGGCCTGTGTTGTCGCGGGGTCTGTAGTCTCGAGATACCCGCAAAAACTAAGGTCAAGAAGTTCATGATCTCACATACCCACGAATACCCTGATCTCAGCGACATCTTCCTGAGGTCGCCTAGGTCGTGGAGAGTGAGCACATAACTATACCAGGTCGTAGTTAATACACTACCTAAACAATTGGGGAGTCAGAACATCCAATGGTGATATGGTTAGACTCATTCGACCATACCCGGTAGTTAAACCTGTTTGGCCACTACCGCCGCCTTGAATATCTTCAGCCTCCTTAATTAACTTCTCATAATTGTCAAGAAGATAAAAGCACAATTATAAACAGGCATAATTGCACATTATTACTGGTGCATGTTTGCCTCACAGTGACCCTTCAATCCCGTTGATTGCCTGAGCCAAGACACAAGATCTAAGAGATAGAAACAGTAGATTGCTATACACTGTGTAATCGAAAATAGGAGATAGTTCTTAACTTATCCAATGACTCCTCTTATTCTCTCCTTGTAACCCTTAATATTCTTAGTGAAATATCAATAGGAGTAGGGCTATTACTCATCATCAGAGGGCCCAAACATGTATAAATTCCTTTCTTCCTTAGGCACAGATACCCTGATTTACCTGAGTTTCACCTTAGATTGGCTTCACACTTCATCATTTAACTTCACGTAAGTTCGACTAAGGACCAAAGTCCCAATTATCGACAGCTGATGCCCACTGTGGGGCCCATTTCAAGGAGTTATTCTTCATCAAGAATCTCGGTAAGCAATGCCAGGAGTTTACGATTTCAAAAATGATTTTGATCTTGCAGATTATGCTGATCTTAACATGGAGGATTAAACTCTTTACATGGAAGAAAATGAGGTTCCCTTAGAGCTTTGTGCTGAGGAGTATTCTTAGGACCTGGTCCATGGCCTGGAACCTGAACCGGTGATTTGTTAGCCTGCAGTGAGTCCTGCCACGTCGAGAGGTGAATATGTGCAAGAACCCATCATCCCAAATGATGTGGGAGATGAGGATCTTGAATTTAGTCTAGAAGGATTTGCTCCAGATAACTTAAATTCCATCTTTGATTTTGAGTCTTATCAAGATGAGGAGATGCTCTCCCTGTTTGCAAACTCAGTTCCCTGGGAAGTTGCTATACTTTCCCAGGAAACCCCTAAGCAACGCGCTGCCAGAGAAGATGAGGAATGCAAATGGCAAGAAGATGCAGCTCGGGAGCGGCAAGAGGCCGAGGTTCATAAGGTCACGGAGCATGCTTTGTAACTTGTGCAATCTCTCCATGATACCGTGGCTTGCGACCTTACACCTAGAACTTCTCGTCCGCGACATCACCATGGTCGCAGGCGGGATCAGACACCATTATTAGCCCCAGCCTGTTCCTCGGTGGATGAGGTGACAGTTGTTGGATCTAGATTTTGATGATTATTGACAATTTGGATAAACCCAGTTTTAGTATAAGTAATTGAAATGTTATTTGTTAAACCTTGAAGTTGATGTCTCCCTTGTTGTGGTTTAATATCAATGCATATGTTAAGAGGGAGCTCATCATATTAGTCATCTATGCTAATTGTTATCATGACATGAGTAGTATGGATCGTGTGCTCACCTCTTGTCATGTATGGATCTATATGACTGTATATTTCATCTCTCACCCTTTTGTGGTTTATCAAAAATGGTTATGTCATTAAGCACCAAAAATGAAAATTATTGAGTCAACTTCTTTGGGAGTAATTATTTAAGTGATTAATGACAACCCAACTATGAGACTAACGTTGTTTAATGAGTGTATGTGTTGTAGTCTCAAAGTGTATTGCGAGATGAAAGCAAACAAGAGTGTATGGAATGATGTTGATATGAGCCACCTTGAGTGAGGTCAAGCTTCACTGAAGGTAAGATCTAAGATTAAGGATCATTTTCTTAGGATTTTATCGGTCTCGGTGTTTGGAGATAGACCGAGTTGATAGGTTTCTTTTTGCTAGTTTAACCGTACTATTAAGAGGGGTTGGAAACTAGTAGGTTGAGTCGATCTAGTGCGGAAACTCAAATGCATTCATATCATATTGTACTAGTGCTTATTCACCTCTTGCATTGCTAGAAAAAAAGTGTAGTTTGTTTGAATTAGAGATAATATTTGAAAACTACACATAGTCGTGGTCGCACAGAGCAAACAAATTGTTTCAGTATTAGAGAAGGTCGTGGTCGTATATGCACAATTTGGCCGAATCACTATTTGGAGCTAGTCGTGGTTGTAGAAATTCAAACTAGTCGTACCAGTACACTACTCGAATGCGAACGCTTGACCATATCCTTTCGACCAGATATTCGACCAGTGGCTTAAAGTTATTCAATCAAAACTGGTCGTGGTCTAGGCTGATTTTCAGCATAAATATCCGCGTGGGCTCAGACAATTTGCATTTGCATGTAGCCCCAATTCGAGTTTGTAGTAAAAACTCCTAAATCCTACTTTTGGTTTGCACAGACCGGACATCGTCTATGATGGCCGGACAATGTCCTGCCGTACAAATTTTTTCAGCCTTAAGAAAAATTGAACCAGAGACAAATGTATTTGTCCGGGTGAATCCATGCGGACCTGAGTGAACTTTGTCCAGTGTGAGCGGACAGTCCGCCCAGTACAAATCCTTTTTGAGGCAAAAACAAAGTGAACCAGAGACAAATGAATTTGTCCAGGCACATTTGTCTGGGACTGAGCGGACTTTGTCTGGTGTGAGCGAACAATGTCCGCCCAGTACAAATTCGTTTTGAGGCAAATTAAAAAGTGAACCAGAGATGTTTACATCTGTCTAGGCTTTTTGTCCGGACAAAAGATTATTTGTTTGGCCTTCACAAAAGTAGTTGAACGGTAACTGACACATTTGCAACTGTCATATTGACATGTATTGTCCAGACATTGAAAACGGCTAGTTTCCTTGAGAGGGCTATATATACCTCGACTTGGGCAGCATTTGAGGTGTTCAACAACTCGAAAATCCTGTGCAAAAGCTAGCCAAATTCTTTGGATTCAATCTCTTGCATCTAGAGCCAAGATATGAGCCAAAATTCTTGAGAGAATTTGAGAAGAGAGGCATTTGTGAGAGGCTAAGAGTGCTTAGTGCACTTCATCCATCATTTGCAAGCTAGTGCTAGAGTGTGGGCATTCATTTGCATCATTTGAGTTTCTAGCACTTGATTCATTCAAGTGAATGCGTTCGATTTATTACTCTTGGCGATCGCCATCGCCTAGGCGGTTGTTGGAGGAGAGTTGCGATCTCTCGGTTGGAGTTTGTTGGGGAGGCCGACAAAAGGTGTGGAAGGCATTGGTGCTCGCCTATCCGGAGTGGAGAAGGAGCAACCTGAGTGGAGATATCCTTCGTGGATATAGAAGCGAGGCTCACACGTGAGCACTTCAACAGGGAGTAGGGGAGACCGGGCGAGTCTCCGAGACCTCGGTAAAAATTGTTTTGTCAATTTTTTCTCTCTTGCACAATTTGTATTTACCTTGACTCAATTGCTTCCACTTACTCTTGTTGTTTGTCGTATTGAATTTTCTATCTTGTAGAATGCAAATCTATCTTAGATAGTTTTAGACCCTTTTGCAAAAACTCGATTTACCTTCATATCTTGCAAAAATTGTGTTAATTGAAATGAATTTTTAAAGCCTCCTATTCACCCACCTCTAGTTGGCAATCTCAGTCCTACATGTGGTATCAGAGCGAGGTCTCTCATTTATTGGCTTTACCGCCTAGAGAGAAGGGATGAACTCGATAGAGGATTTTGGTTTGATTGCTCCTCACTTTGATGGCTCATTATTTTTGTTGGAAGATTATTATGAGTACTTATTTTGAGGGATTGAGTTTGGATTTATGGAGCTTAGTGGAGAAAGGTATGACTTATTCGTTGATTTCGGATAAGGATATTTTTCTCTTAAACACAAAGGCTAAAGATGTGCTTCTTAGATCACTTAGCCATGATGTGCTCGAACTAGTGAGTGATTGTTCAACCGCTCATGATGTTTGCACCATGCTTGAGTCTTTATTTGTGGGCACATCTAGCTTTGAGCATGATAAGATGCGCTTATTAATGCAGAACTATGAGGCATTTGTGATGTTGGAACAGGATACACTCTCTACCATATATGATCGCTTGACCAACCTCACAAATGAGCTCAAAGCTCATGGCGCTAATATTTTCAATCTAGACATTTGTAGGAAATTACTTCAATTGTTGCCAGAGGGTCGCTACAGTGACTTCATAACCACTCTTGCAAATGGTGACCTCTCCAACACTTCACCAAGCGAGCTCATTGACATGCTTATGTCAAATGAGGCTATGTCCAAGGAGAAGGACATACATTCCACCTCCGAGCTTATCAAGAACGATGATTTCATTGCGAAGGATCGGAAGCTTTCTAGTAAGCTCAAAGACATCATCGACTTGGTTCGCCTAAGCAAGACAAAGGCGAAATCTTGCAAAAAGAGCTCAAAGAAAGCTAGAAAGAAAGCATCAAATTCAAAGTCTTCATCTCAAGACAAATCTATATGCCTTATTGATAGAGATATTCCCTAGAGCAATGGGTATTCAATACCTATATGATTGACTCTAGTGCAAGTGGGAGATTGATAGAGATATGCCCTAGAGGCAATCTTGAGACACTATTGAGATTTTATGTGTCATCAGTTTGTTTCTAATAGTTATGTTGTTTATATTTAGACATGAGATCATCACGGTTTCATACATGCGTAGTAGCATACTTGATGTCATCAACCACTGCTTTTAACTGAGTAGAGTTATTTTGGTTTATCTTTAGACATGAGATCATCACGGTTTCATACATGCGTAGTAGTATACTTGGTGTCATCAACTGCTGCTTTTAATCGAGTAGTCATAAAGGTGACATACATATATGTTATGAAACATGTGGTTGAAAGTGAATGGTCGAGATAGGATTTGCCCCTCTCATATCTTGAGAGAGGTCTCTGGGCCCCTTGATGTAATTGGAATAAGAAAGTGCATGGCTGTGCTCAATATAGTTGAGAGTCAACTATGAAAAGGTTAGTCCACTACAAGATCAGGAAAGGACTGAGCTATTCAAGGATGGCATGTTTCTCACCTTCAGTTCGATCTAGTATCGTGAGGCAAAGAGATAATCCATGATAAGTTGTACAGGTTTGTCGGATCTGATCTTCGTGCACATGCGGGTAGTCACAATGTCTTGCTAGGGACTGCTTATGACTTGTGACTCGAGATGTTGTTTCCGGTCGCGGCCAAATATACATAAACCTACAGGGTCACACACTTAACGGGTTAGAGCATTAAGTAGGATGGGATCCGAAACGGGTCCCCTATTGGTAATGGGTTTACCATTAGGATTAGGGTTCGCATTTGAGTTGGACTTATCTGCAAGGCCCTGGATTAGGGGTCACATTTGAGTATGACTTACCTGTAAGGCCATATAAAAGGAGGTGCGGTGGGCATGCATCTATCATCTGATCTATTCTGGTTGCGACCACCATTCACGAAATAGATCTCGTAAAACCCTAGCCGCGTGTGCTGGTGCTAGCACACGAACACACGGTGCTCCTTCCCCGGACATGTGCACTTCCATAGAGGTGTGGTTGTTATTACTGCACTACTGGTCACGATCCGGTTGCGACATCGACTCTTCTTCCGCTGCTGCATTGTCGCATCTGCGCGTCTAGTGGTAAATCTCTTGATCTATGATCTGTTGCTTGCAAGCTTCTTGGGATTTTGGGTAAAAGATTTGAAATTGCTCTAGAGTAGCGAACCCGTTTTCCAAAAGTGGTATCAGAGCCTCCTTGGACAGCATAGATATAGATTGTTAACATATATGTGTTATATGCATATGTTTAATAGATTAGATCTATTAATAATTGTTGATAACATGTTAGATCAGAATTAGTAGAATTAGATCTGTTGGTGTTTCATGTGATGAAACATATTCTGACCTATGATAGATGTGATCTATCACTTTCGGCAGAATCGTAGAAGATGATATCTCATAACGTGGATTTGTTAAATTGACGTGATCAATTTTACATGGGTCCATATCTAATCCGATTACTACTATGAATCCTTGCACGGGCCAGTGGGAGGTGGTGTAAAGGCTAGCATTGTAGTGATAGAATCGGAGACCAAGATTTCTATTAGATTGGATCTATCAAACCGAAGGTCACTGTCAGGCTTTTATTGTTTTAGGCCACTAAGGTGCATGACGGGATGGGATTCTATTCCTAACTTGTTTTTGCAGGAATTTGTATGAGAAGTATGGCCCTTATGCATATTTATGTGATGTGATCATGTAATTATCACAATGTACGAATCGTTTATTTCGACCATGGGTTATATGGTCTTCTCTTTTTGTATAACGGCCTGCTTGCCGACATGTGTGATGATTGGAACTCTTATGTAAATTCATATCTAGCTATTAGTATAGTAGTCTAGAACTCACTCCAGGATTTTTGAAGCATGATGGACTGGACCCATGAGGATGGAGCTGGAGATCACCGTATTAAAGGGCCATACTATCTCATAGATTGATTAGATCATCTAACTGATGGTTATTTTCGTGCATATGGATGATTTGCCATGTTTTCACACCTCATAAAACATAAAGATTATACTTGACAACCAGAAGCTGTTAACTGTGGTGTCTAAGGAAAGAACATATCATAAGGTTTTTCTTAATAAGCCCCGTTCAGCGGAACGCTTTCCTTCCGGGTGTGAGTGAAAACAGTCACGATCTTTCCTGAGCAAGGTTAATGCCAACGGAAGTTAAATATAGTCACAGTTGCGTCTATTAGATCGTCTAGTTGAAGATTGTTTTGATTGTTGCTTGAAAGTTCTAAACATTGTTAAGTCCCTAAAATTAAGTTGTATGATGCCCTTTTGAGTTGCTGCAACTATGAAAGCCTTAATCGTTATTTGACAGGCTTGACAAATCAAGGTGCCATTAACTATCTGGGTAAGGCAGGATAAGTGTTGGACACTTATACGCATAGAATTGGTTTCACTTAACAAGGCTATCAAAACGGTTTTGGGTCTTGGGGTATGGTGTTGGGAGCCGGGATATATTGATGTCACCCAACAAACAAGTGTCATATATGATATGATTAGCAAAAGTTGCTTACCTAAATAACTAGGTTTCTAGCAGTGATGCCAAAGCTCACTAGGACTTAGTGAAATATGGATCTTGACCCACTATATGTCATTCTAGGGACTATGTTTTTAAACATATAGTGGAAGATACTTTTATTAAATGTTAATAGAAGATTGTTCATAAACATGATGTCTTTTGCATGTTTTTCTGTTGTAGATAATGGCCGATAACTCCTCAACCAGCTTTAATTTGCCATCTGTACTCAATAAAGAAAAACTGAATGGAACAAATTTCATTGATTGGTTTCATAACTTAAGAATCGTTCTCAAGCAAGAGAAAAAGGACTATGTTCTAGAGTCTCTAGTTCCTGATGAACCTTTGACTAGCGCTCCACGATCTCAACGAGATGCTTACAAGAAGTATGTTGATGATGATCTCGATGTCAGTTGCCTCATGTTAGCAACAATGGGTTCTGAATTGCAAAAGCAATTCGAGAATGTCAATGCTGATGACATGAGCGTGGCTCTTCGAAACTTGTTCAACCGCCGATTCGGCCCCACAGGGTTTTTTTTATTTTTTAAATGGTAGAGGTGGGGAGTTGAACTCAAGACCTCTAGTTTTCCACCAAATGACTTTACCACTACACTAGAGGCCCACTTATAATGTGTTGATGGTTCAAAAGGAAAGAATTTCAAGAAGAAGGGTAATGGAAAGGCTAAGGGCAAAGGCAAGGCTAGAGATGAGAGCTCAAGCAACCAACATAAGCCCAAAGGAAAGTCCAAGCCTGGCCCTACCGCTACTTCTGAGTGCTTCTATTGCAAGGAATCTGGCCATTGGAAGAGGAATTACAAGAAGTATCTATAAGATCTGAAAAACAAGAAGGGAAGTGAGACTTCCGCTTCAGGTATTTATGTTATAGCATCCAATATGGCTACTTCTCCTTCTGATTCTTGGGTATTTGATACCAGTTCAGGAGCTCATATTTGCACTTCGATGCAGGGGCTTAAAAGGAGCAGAAGTTTGACAAAGGGTGAAGTTCAGCTTCGCGTAGGCAATGGAGCAAGAGTTGCTGCTTTAGCCGTTGGGACTTTTATATTGTCTTTACCTTTAGGATGGATTTTGGAGCTTGATAATTGTTATTATGTTCCTACCATAAGCAAAAACATTATTTCTGTTTCATGTTTGGACAAGAAAGGTTTTGAATTCAGAATAAAGAACAATTGTTGTTCATTTTATTTGAATGATATGCTTTATGGATCAACCCAATTGACGTATGGGCTTTATGTTTTAAATCTTGACGTTCCTGTTTACAACATAAATAGTAAAAGGCTCAAAACAAATGATTTGAATCGAACCTTTATATGGCATTGTCATTTAGGTCATAGAAATGAGAAATGCCTCACGAGCTCTAGAAAGATGGACTTCTAGACTCATTTGATTTTGAATCATATGACACGTGCAAATCTTGTTTACTTGGCAAAATGACAAAGACACCTTTTACCGGTTTAGGTGAAAGAGCAAGTGATTTATTGGCCCAAGTACATTCTGATGTATGTGGACCATTAAGCACTATGGCTAGAGGTGGATTCCAATACTTCATAACTTTCACTAATGATTTTAGTAGATATGGTTATATCAACTTAATGAGGCATAAGTCTGAATTTTTTGAAAAGTTCAAAGAATATCATAATGAAGTACAGAATCATCTTGGCAAGAAAATTAAATTCCTACGATCAGATCGTGGAGGAGAATATTTGAGACAAGAATTTAGCAATCATTTGAAGCAATGTGGAATTGTTCCACAGCTAACATCACTAGGGATGCCTCAATGGAATGGTGTGTCTGAATGACGGAATCGAACCTTGTTGGACATGGTTCGATCAATGATGAGCCAAGTCGATCTTTCATTATCTTTTTGGGGATATGCACTAGAAACAGCTGCATTCCACTTAAATAGGGCTCCGTCAAAAGCCGTAAAGAAGACAGCATATGAGATATGGACTCGAAAGCGACCTAGTTTGTCTTTTCTCAAAATTTGGGGATGTGAGGCATACGTGAAACTTTTGATGTCTGACAAACTCACACCCAAATCAGACAAGTGCTTCTTCATGGGGTATCCCAAGGAAACGAAGGGATATTACTTCTATAAGAAGGACGAGAACAAAGTGTTTGTTGCTCTAATGGTGTATTTCTTGAGAAAGAATTTCTCACAAAAGAAATTAGTCCGCGTACATTGCGACTTGAAGAAATTCAAGAACCATTGGAAAATGTTCCAGCTCCCAATGAGATTCAAGAAGAACCACAAACTATTCAAGAAACGGTTGTGGGAACACCAGCCCTGCGTAGGTTTGAAAGGCTCCGTAATGTACCTGAGAGGTACATGTTTCTTACCACGGAACGACGGGGCATATTATTGTTAGACAATGATGCACCCAAGACTTATGAGGAAGCAATGATAAGCCCGGACTCTGAGAAATGGCTTCACGCCATGAGATCTAAAATAGACTCCGTGTATACTCATCAAGTTTGGAACTTGATTGATTTACCCGATGGTGTCAAACCCATGAGTGTAAATGGGTCTTTAAGAAAAAGATTGACATGAATGGAAATGTTCACATTCATAAAGCACGATTGGTTGTGAAAGGTTTCAAACAAATTCAAGGAATTGATTATGATGAAACTTTCTCACCAGTCGCTATGCTAAAGTCAATTCGGATTATCCTAGCAATTGCTGCCTACCATGATTATGAGGTATGGCAAATGAATGTTAAAACAACTTTCCTCAATGGAAATCTAAATGAGGATGTGTACACGACACAGCCCGAAGGTTTTATTCATTTACAAAATGCTGGGAAACTATGTAAGCTTCAGATTTCCATTTATGGATTGAAGCAAGCATCTCGGAGTTGGAATATTTGTTTTGATGAGACAGTAAAATAATTTGGCTTCATAAAAAATGAAGGTGAACCATGTGTTTACAAGAAGGTTAGTGGGAGCGCACATGCATTTCTGTTTTGTATGTAGATGACATACTGTTGATCAGAAATGATATTCCTATGCTTGAATCTGTCAAGTCTTATTTGAGAAATAATTTCTCTATGAAAGACTTGGGAGAAGTAGCATACATACTGGGTATTAAGATCTATAGAGATAGATCTAAACGGCTAATTGGATTAAGCCAAAGTACATACATTGACATGGTGTTGAATCAGTTCAACATGCAAGACTCCAAGAGAGGTTTCTTACCCATGTCACATGGCATTAGTCTTAGCAAGAGTCAATGTCCTAGGACATCTGATGAGCAAGACCGAATGAGCAAGATTCCATACACTTCGGCTATTGGTTCTATCATGTATGCCATGCACTGTACACGCTCAGATGTTTCTTATGCTCTAAGTTCTACGAGCCGATACCAATCAAATCCGGGTGAGAGTCACTGGATAGCTGTTAAAAACATCCTCAAGTACTTGAGAAGAACTAAGGATGTGCTCCTGGTTTATGGAGGTGAGGAAGAGCTCATTGTAAATGGTTACACTGATGCTAGCTTCCAGACTGATAAGGATGATTATTGTTCACAATCTGGGTTTGTGTTTTGCCTCAATGGAAAAGCTGTGAGCTGGAAGAGTTCCAAGGAAGAGATGGTTGCTAACTCAACAACAGAAGCCAAGTGAGAACATAGCTGCTTCTGAAGTAGGAAAGGAAGTAGTTTGGATAAGAAATTTCATCTCTGAACATGGTGTGGTTCCTAGCATTGTTAGTCCAATGGATCTCTATTGTGATAATAGTGGAGCCATCGCTCAAGCTAAGGAACCAAGGTCACATCAAAAGTCCAAGCACATACTTCAGTGATATCACCTCATACGAGAGTTTATCAGTAGAGGTGATGTGAAAATTTGCAAAGTAAATAAAGACTTCAATGTGGTAGATCCTTTGACGAAGCCTCTTTTTCAACCAAAGCATGAGGCGCACACTAGAGCGATGGGTATTCAATACCTATATGATTGACTCTAATGCAAGTGGGAGATTGATAGAGATATGCCCTAGAGCAATGGGTATTTGATACCTATATGATTGACTCTAGTGCAAGTGGAAGATTGATAGAGATATGCCCTAGAGGCAATCATGGAGATGATTGTATCATGTTATGTTTATGAATTGTTACGAATAAAATGTTGTTGCATTCCTTAAATAAAGTATCACTTTTATTGCTCAAACAAGTATGTGACTTGTTCATGGAACTCTTTATTATGATATATGAATTATCGGCATTATCAGTAATACTTATTCTAAACATCCCTGACTTTCGGCATTTCATGGAATAATAATGCAAGATAAGTCAGCACGATCATTGATTGATAGTCAAGTTTCACGGACTATGGATATGAGATATCAAGTCAATGTCGTGGACAAATGTTGGAGACCATGTTGGTTGGATTGACCCATCTTGAGACACTATTGAGATTTTATGTGTCATCAGTTTGTTTTTAACAGTTATTTTGGTTTATCTTTAGACATGAAATCATCACAATTTCATACATGCGTAGTTACATACTTGGTGTCATCAACTGCTACTTTTAACTGAGTAGAGTTATTTTGGTTTATCTTTAGACATGAGATCATCACAGTTTCATACATGCGTAGTAGCATATTTGGTGTCATCAACCACTGCTTTTAACCGAGTAGTCATAAATGTGACATACAGATACGTTAGGAACCATGTGGTTGAAAGTGAATCGTCGAGATGAGATTTGCCCCTCTCATATCTTAAGAGAGATATCTCTGGGCCCCTTGATATAATTGTACTAAGAAAGTGCATGGCCATGCCGAATATAGTTGAGAGTCAACTGTGAAAAGGTTAGTCCATTACAAGATCAAGAAAGGACTGAGCTATTCAAGGATGACACATTTCTCACCTTGAGTTTGATCTGGTATTGTGAGGCAAAGAGATAATCCATGATAAGTTGTATAGATTCGTCAGATATGATCTTCGTGTACATGCGGGTAGTCATAATGTCTTGCTAGAGACCGCTTATGACTTGTAACTCGGGAAGTTGTTTTTGGTCGTGGCCAAATATACACGAACCTATTGGATCACACACTTAATGGGTTGGAGCATTAATTCGGATGGGATCCGAAACGGGTCCCCTATTGGTAATTGATTTACCATTAGGATTAGGGTTCACATTTGAGTTGGACTTATCTGCAAGGCCCTCGATTAGGGGTCGTATTTGAGTATGACTTATCTGTAAGGCCCTATAAAAGGAGGTGCGGTGGGCATGCATCTATCATCTAATCTATTCTGGCTACCACCACCATCCATGAAATAGATCTCGTAAAACCCTAGCCGCGTGTGTTGGTGCTAGCACACGAACACGCGGTGCTCCTTCCCCGGACGTGTGGACTTCTGTAAGGTGCGGCTGTTATTGCTGCATCGCTGGTCACGATCCAATTGAGACATTGACTCTTCTTCCGTTGCTGCGTTGTTGCATCCGCACATCTAGTGGTAAATCTCTTGATCTATGATCTATTGCTTGCAAGCTTCTTGGGATTTCGGGTAAAAGATTTGAAATTGCACTAGAGTAGCGAAACCGTTTTCCAACACTTATGGCATGTGACTCGACGGTATCAAGTACTAACTTCTCTAATAATGAGCTTATGGATATGATTGTAGAGTTAAATGACTTACTTGGCAATATGACTAACAGCTTTTGGACATTAAAGAATAACTTCTCATCCTTGAAAGTGCAATATCAAGAGTTGAAAAGCTATTATAATTCTTTGCTTGGCAAGGATGCTATTAGCTCCACAATTACCTTAGATGTCGAAGTTGCTTGTGACTCACTTATTGATCCATCTTTTGAGTCACATACTTCCACTTCACATGCTAGCACCTCTTGTAATAACTTAATCGTTAGTTCATGGTTAGATTCAAATGTTAGCTTTGTGCACACTAGTACTTCATGTGAAAATTTGTCTAGTGATTCATCTATTGATTCACATGCTTGTATGGTTGATACTAGTAACTTATACCATGATTTATTTAGTGACTCATCTTTATGCCATGGTGTTAGTACTAGTTGCTCCTCATTTGATATGTCTAGCTCGTCTAGTGATTGCAATGCTATGCCTTCTAGTTCATCTATTTGTGATGATATGCCATTATGTTCTCATTCGCATCGTGTTTCATGTGTTGACATGGAATCATCTCAAGTACCTAAAATTGAAAATGATGAACTTAAGACTAAAATAAATAGATTGAGCAATGACCATACTAGATATCCTGTGACTAGTGCTATGCTTGTTAGACCCCCTTTAGATTCTAGATATTCATTTAAAAAGGGGAAATTAAATCACGCACACTCATCTAGTAAGAGGCATCACATACTACATCACACTCATACCATTTCATTTTTAAAAGCCCTCTTGAACTTCATGTTCCTCATGTCATTTAATAAAGCAACATTCGCATAAGTGTGTATCTAACGCTTTTAGAGTTGGTTCTTTTAACTCTTATTTGATTTCTTGTTCTAGAAGGGGTTTAATCGCAAAACTAATTGATTTTAGTTCTCGAAAACCTAAAGATAGAGCCATTTGGGTACCAAAGACTTATGCAACAAGGCTGGAGGGCATTGTATGGTTTGCGTACCAAAAAGGGCTTGACTCTATTTGATGTTTTAAAAAACATTTGCATTGCATTTTCTCTCTCTATTCTTCATTATTTAAATCATTATGGCCAACTATGCAAAAGAGTGAAAATTTAAAACTTATGATGTTACATTTTTAGGGGATGTAATTTATGAATGCTTCCATTGTTTATTGCACCCCCTATATGTGAGATATTTCAAAATTGCAAGTTTTAAAAATGAACTCTTTCTTGACAAAATGTCAAATTTTCATTCAATTGGCCAAAAATTATCAATTCCTATCACATGGTCTTCAAAATGTATTTAAAGGGGTTTTAGAGGCTTTGGATGAAAAGTGATTTTAAAAAATTATTTTTATAAAAAACTAGCCCCAAAATGATCTTCGAATATCTTGTTTTTTAACCAAGTCAGTTTCAAGCGCTAATCAAAATCTATTTGGATTTTTCCAAAACTTGTTTTACAAAACTCCTAGATATTATTACTTCGAAGAAGTTTGAAATTGAAAAATTTCTCAAAAGAGTTTCAATTTGAAAGTTATGGGTGTTTTAATCTCACCGGAAAAGTTGCTTTGATCTGAAATATCTTATACATGAAAAACATGAGTTTAGCTATTTCTAGGATCTTTACTCGTGAGCTTCGGCTCAAAATGATATGAATAACTCATGTAAACTCTTTCATGTCAAAAAAACCAATGAAAATCAAATTTGAACTCAATTTGTAAAAGTTTGTTGAACTCCAACCTTCTTGCTTAACATAAAGATCATTTGACCATAACTCTTGATTGTAAAATCCTTTTTGGAAAATTCTTTTTGAAAAATATATTTCATACAATGAAAATCATTTCTACAAATTTTCATTCCAATTGGATTTGATTTGAGCAATGATTGATTTTTTTCACATATCAAATATGAAATCTGCAAAATTCAAACTTCTCATGGTTTTTGGCTGTGATCTTTACTATTAATTTATTTCAAAATTGTTGGATGTCATTTGAGTAGATTTTCAGGTGTATTTACAAGTGTAAAATAATTTACTTAAAACCTGAAATCTAAAACTTTCTATCTGGTCAACATTTGTGTTTTTCATATCTTATTGTTGGCTTCAATTTTGGCTTCACTGTAAAAGGCGATCTAGTTCCTTATTATATCATTTATCTCCAGAATTTATTTTGGAATTTTCAGAACTTGTATGCGTATGATTCTATGATTATAAAGAAGCCACGGTGTTTAAGAAAATTTTCAATTAAATTGGATGTCAATCTCTCATTTGATTCAAATGACTAAAATATTTGAATCTTGGATCTTCATGGAAAGTGTTTGTGTTGATGTTATTTATCTCTATGAAACTTTTCATTATACTTGGTGTTTGTTTGGATGTTTTCTCGATTTGAGTTCATTTCGATCCTTCTTGATTATCGTTGGAATTCAATCGTTTGATCCAAATTCGATTTTGTAAGAACTTCAAAAATGAACATAAATAAAATTTATGTCAAATAGTATTCTCTTGCTCGTAGCATGACATGGGCTTAAATTGATTTCATTTCAAATATTCTTTGTTTTAGGCCATAAAGTCATGACCTTCATTATTGTTTTGATTCTTGTTGAACTCTTGTTATTCACAAATAGATCATTTCTTTCCTAAATAGGAACTAGCTCTCATTGCTTTCCTCCAGGCTAACGTGAATGTGTTTGCGTGGAAAACCTCAGATGTGCCTGGAGTCCCAAGGGGAGTAATTGAGCACAGGCTAGCTATTCGGCATAGACAACGACCAGTCAAGCAGAAACTCAGAAATTTTTGCTCCTGATCGGCAAGAAACTATCCGTTCGGAGTTAGACAAACTCCAGAAAGCTGGTTTCATTCGTGAGGTTGACCATCCCGAATGGCTCTCAAATCCGGTCATGGTCATGAAATTAAACGGTAAGTGGTGCATGTGCATTAATTATACCAGTTTGAACAATGTCTACCCGGAGGATGACTTTCCCCTTCCTCATATCGATCAGTTGATTAATTCAACAGTGGGTTTTGAACTGATGAGCTTCCTGGATGCTTACTCCGGCTACCATCAAATTAGCATGGGAGAGGTACATGAAGAGAAAACTGCCTTCATCACCCCATTTGGTACTTACTGTTACATCAGGATGCCATTTGGGCTCAAGAATACTGGTTTCACATACTAGGGCTTGATGCAAAAGACCTTTCTTTCTTAATTATGGCGTAATTTAGAAGCTTGTGTTGATGATTTGGTTGTAAAGAGTGTTAAGAGCTCTAGTCATATAGATGATCTTACTAAAACATTTTGTAATTTGAATAAACATGGAATAAAGTTGAATCTTGAAAAGTGCTCTTTTGGGGTTTCTTCAAGTGAGCTTTTGGGTTTTCTTGTTTGTTCGAGAGGCATTGAGGTTAATCCCGAAAAAAGTTGAGCCATTGAGCAAATGCAATCCCCTTCAACCATGAAGGAAGTGCATAGTCTGACCGGTCGAATGGCGGCCTTAAGTCATTTCATTTCGGTGTTAGGTGAACGTGGTTTACCTTCTTTCAAGGTTCTCCGTAAGCACAATGGTTTCCAATGGTCGAATGAGGCCGAAAAAGCCTTTCAAGAAGTGAAAACATACCTCACCAGTGCTCCAGTGTTGGTTTCTCCTGTTAAGGGAGAACCTTTACTCATCTATTTGGCTGCTACCCCTCATGCAGTCAGCGCAGTGTTGGTTGTAGAATGGGAGGAAGTGCAATGACCAGTTTACTACGTAAGTGAAGTGCTTAATGAACCAAAGGAGTGTTACCCTGAAGTCCAAAAGCTACTTTATGCTCTCTTAATGGCTTCTAGAAAGCTTCGACATTGCTTTCAAGTGCACACTATTTATGTGCCTTCATCCTTTCCTTTAGGGGATATTATCCGAAATTCGGAAGTCTCTGGTCGAGTTGCGAAGTGGGCAGTAGAACTTGGAGCATTCGATCTCCATTTCACTGCTCGAGTAGTAGTTAAGTCTCAAATTCTTGCATATTTTGTGGTCGAATGGTCTAATCCAGAACCACTTGCGCAAGAACCAGTGGATTTAGCAAATACCGATCATTGGACGATGTACTTTGATGGCTCTCATAGTTATCAACACTTGGGGGCTGGAGTGGTCTTAATTACACCTCAGGGTGACTAACACCGGTATGTCATACAATTACACTTTGCTGCTACTAATAATGCAATAGAGTATGAAGGTCTTCTTGCCAGGCTTCGAGCAGCCAAGTCCCTTGGGGTCTATAGGCTAGTGGTGAGGGGGGACTCACAGCTAGTCGTAAACCAGGTAAACAAGGAGTACAGCATCTCCGATGAGACAATGGGTCATTACCTGGACAAGGTCAGTGTTGGGGGAACCCCCCGGGGCCACACGAAGTCCTGAGGAGTCTCCCCAGTGAGATCCAGAGGGTCACCGGAACCCCGGAGAGATCCGAAGAACCACCGAGCCCCCGTGAGATCAGGAGGGTCACCGGGCGCCCGGTGAGACCCGGAGGGCCACCGGGCCCCCGGTGAGATCCGTAGGGCCACCGGGCGCACGGTGAGATCCGGGGAACCACTGGGCCCCTGGTGAGATCCGGAGGGTCACCGGGCCCCCAGTGAGACCCGGAGGATCACCGGACCCCCGGTAAGTCCCGAAGAGTCTCCAAGCTCCCGAAGGGCGGCTGCTGACAGTGAGGCCTCTAGGAAGCCAGTGAGGCCACGTGTCGGGCATCCGGGCCGTCCCCCTGGTCAAAGGACGTCCCCGCCCTTCCATCCAACGGTTGCAGCGAGGGCTTTTCGGTCTTTTGTATTTCTTAGGGGCTATATATACCCCTCGTGTACCTCTTTTCAGGGGATTCGAAGTCATTTATATTAACGCGATATCCGGCTCTCTTGGAGACCTCTCCCCGAGAGCACACCTCCCCAGTGGACTCGCGTCCGGACAGAACCAACAGGACTAGGGCCCCCACTGGGACCCGAACCTGTATAAACCCCTGTGTCAGTTTCTATGTTGCCCGGCGGGAGAAGACCAGTAACTCGGTCTGCTCGCGCGTTGTATTCGTGCCGTGCACGTCGTAACCTACTGAGGTATCCGTAACACCACGACAGTTGGCGCCGATCGTGGGGACTGCGCGACGAATTGCCATGGCTCCCGCAACAACCAGAGCTCAGGCTCTCTCATCTCCCGAGGGCGCTGGTCCTAGCAACTCGGCTCCGCCTCCACGAGATGAGGCCTCCGCGGCCTTGTCGCCCGGGGGCGTACGGGGGGAGGACTCGCTTCCTCCACCCGCGGCCTCCGGTCGAAGGGTCCCCGTTTCTGACCCGGCGACCGCAACCGAGCTTGCGGGGCCTAGTGCGCCCCAACTCTCCGTTCCGGTCTCCGGAGATTCTATGCTGGGGGCTTTGATCCAGGGCCAGCTTCGCACCCAGCACACCCTGGAGGAGCTGCTGCGCTTCTTGGCGCGACCCCCGGCTCCCGTCTACCCGTCTCCATATCCGTTTATGGGAGCACCGCCCCAATTCTTCATGGGGCACCCCGCCTTTACCGGGCCGGGGATGTTCCCGCGCCATATCTGGTCCCGGGGATACTTCCCGCGCCGGGGGGTCAACTCGTCTCCGAGCCCTCCCCTGCCTTGGGGAGTCGCCCGGCCCCGGGTCCGGAACCCCCGCGAGCGGCTACCGGCTCGCCAGGGACAACCACCGCGCCCGAGCATGAGAGCCTTCGAGGGCCGACGCCCGGAGTCGGAGCGACGCCCGCTCCTGCGGACGCCCTGGGGACTCGAACCGCAACTACTCCTGCCGCTGCACCGAGTGCGAACCCGGCGCATGGCCCGGTTCGCGCGCCGGCAACGTCCACTGGGATGGTGGAAAATGCGCATCAGCTCCCTCCCCCTTCGGGGCCGCCCCTGCGGGCGCCCCCAGTGGATCAGACCCGCTTCACAAGGGAGGAGGTCGAGCGAATGCGTAGCGCCAAGTCCAGGGAAACCACCTCCCGCCATCGGTTAGGACTCCCCCGAACCCGCGGGCGCGCGGAGATGCGCTCCCAACTCGCCCGGGGGAAGAGACTGTTCAAGGAAGCTGCTACCCTCCCTGCGGAATACCTCGATGCCCAAGAGGTCAGCTCAACCAATCCGGAGGAAAAGAGGCGATACCGTCACACCGGCGGACCACTGCCACCCCTTCCAGACTCCGACAATGAGCACGCGTCCCCGGCGAGAGAAGACGGTGACCATGGATCCCCCAAGGAAGTGGTCACGCAGGTGTTGCGATTGGTGGAGCTTCGACGTAGAACGATCCGGCTTCAAATCAGGCACGATCTGAACCCCTCAATCGCAACACCACTACTCCGTTGGTTATCAATCTCGCGTGAGCGTGATTGACCTCGCCAAGAAGGCTTATCCCTGCTGCGAATCGAGAACACAAGCAAGAACACGGAAGAAAGCAAACTGAATTGCAAATACGAATTATTAATCTCACAAGTTGGGGTCTCACAAACCGATCAAGCGGCGAAACTGTTCGAAGACAGAATAATCTAAGCAAAACCCAATCCTAACTCAGATGACGGCTACTGAATATAAGGTGTTAGGGTCGGCCAAGGAACCCTGGACGTGCCCTAATGGGCTCCAACGAGGTACATGGGCCAACGGCCCAAAGACGGTGGCGCAGCACCCTGACAGATTCTGGACGCTGATTTGTTTCGACGATTCCCATTGGCTCCAGTGGAATTTTGACGTGGGACCAGTTCCATTGGGAAGCTTATCTCCTTAGCTTTCCAACGGTATATAAAACGTTGAAAACGGAGTCAGTATGCGTCCTGGGCGATGATTTTAGTGCAGACTGCTCCTGGATTCCGAGGTGGACTCGAACTTCGAATTGGTGACGGGATGGGCTTCAACTCCAACTCAAATTCGACGTGGTTGTTGGCCTCCTTTGCTTCCTTTCGGATGGGCTTCACCTCCAACTCGAATTCGACGTGGTTGTTGGCCTCCTTTGCTTCCTTGCTGGTCTCGATGCCTGCGGTGATCCTCTCCATGATTCCTAAGTATAATAGCATCATTAAATAGCAATCCATCCTCGAAAATACAATGCGATTCACTTAGGAGCGAGTTCACCTGTTGATGAAGTAGTCGTGCTCGAGCTCTTGTTATGGGACCTTCAAGGGCCGGTTCAATGCGCGTATCTGAAGGTATGATGTCCTCATCAGACTCCCCTTCTTGAATTTGAGTCGTCCTCGACTCAAGCTCACTTTCTTCTCCCATGTATGGTCGCAAATCTGCAATGTTAAATGTGGGACTAACCCCAAAATCTGCAGGCAGGTCTAACTTATATGCATTGTCATTTATCTTTGCAAGAATTTTAAAAGGACCATCAGCACGTGGCATTAACTTAGACTTGCGCAATTCTGGAAATCTATCCTTTCTCAAATGCAACCACACTAAATCACCCGGTTCAAGTTTTACGTCCTTTCTACCTTTACTACCAGCAATCCTATATTTTTCAGTCATCCTCTCAATATTTTCCTTAGTTGCAGCATGCATCTTAAGAATAAATTCAGCACGTTGTTGAGCATCACAATTAACTCTCTCATCGGCAGGTAAAGGCAAAAGATCAATTGGAGCACGAGGAGTAAGACCATATACTACCTGAAAAGGACTTACCTTGGTGGTGGAGTGAACCGCTCTATTGTAAGCAAACTCAACATGCGGTAGACACTCTTCCCACATCTTCAAATTCTTCTTTAGGACAGCTCGCAACATGGTTGATAAAGTTCTATTAACGACCTCTGTCTGTCCGTCAGTTTGGGGATGACATGTAGTAGAAAACAACAACTTTGTCCCCAATTTGTTCCAAAGCGATCTCCAAAAGTGGCTCAAAAATTTCGCATTGCGATCTGAAACAATAGTAATAGGCACACCATGCAAGTGAACGATTTCTCTAAAAAATAAATCAGCTATGTTTGTGGCATCGTCGCTCTTATGACAAGGAATAAAATATGCCATCTTTGAAAATCGATCCACTATCACAAAAATACTATCCCTCCCCTTCTTGGTCCTAGGCAATCCTAAAACAAAGTCCATCGATATATCCTCCCAAGGCGCGCTAGGAACAGGTAGAGGCATATAAAGACCATGGGGATTAAGACGGGACTTAGCTTTGTTGCATGTAGTACAGCGTGCGACGTAGCGCTCGACGTCGCGCCGCAGCCGTGGCCAAAAGAAGTGGGTGACCAGCACCTCCTCCGTTTTCTTCACGCCAAAATGTCCCATCAATCTGCCTCCGTGTGCTTCCTGCAACAACAAAAGACGAACCGAGCTAGCTGGAACACATAGCTTGTTAGCACGATATAGCAAACCATCATGCAACACATATTTATTCCAAGTTCGTCCCGCTTTGCACTGAGCATAAGCATCTTTAAAATCAAGATCAGTGGCATACAAACCTTTGATCGTTTCTAGGCCAAAAATTCGGCAATCAAGTTGTGACAACATGGTATATCGCCAAGATAAAGCATCTGCAATAACATTGTCTGTTCCTTTCGTATGTTTAATGATGTATGGAAACGACTCTATGAATTCAATCCATTTAGCATGTCGTTTATTCAGATTAGCTTGTCCTCTAATGTACTTCAAAGATTCATGATCAGAATGTATGACAAATTCTTTAGCCCAAAGATAATGTTGCCAAGTTTGCAAAACACGCACTAAAGCATACAATTCTTTATCATAAGTCGAATAATTCAAAGATGAACCATTTAACTTCTCACTAAAGAAAGCAACGGGTTTACCTCCTTGTATGAGCACTCCTCCAATGCCAATGCCGCTCGCATCACATTCTAGCTCGAATGTCTTGTCAAAATCAGGAAGTTGTAGCAAAGGCGCCTGTGTAAGCTTCGCTTTGAGGACGTCAAAAGCATGGTAGTGCGCTGGTTCCCAACGAAAAGGAACTCCTTTCCTTGTCAATTCGTGGAGAGGTGCTGCAATGGTGCTGAAATCCCGCACAAATCACCGATAAAATCCTGCAAGACCAAGAAAACTGCGCACCTGCAAGTCCTGAGGTGCTGTGCAGTTGTCTCCGCTGCATCCACTGGCCGCGGCTTTACCGCCCACCGCACATCGAGCATTACAACGGTGAGGCCGATCCTTACGAGTTCGTGCAAGTGTACTCGACGGCCATCTCGGCGGCCGGGGGGGGACGAGACAGTGAAATGCAATGTCTTCCCCCTCTACCTCACGGGCATCGCACGCTCATGGTTCTACAACCTGAAAGCTGGGTCCATCAAGTCCTTCGTGCAGCTGAAGCGCGAATTTTGCGCAAACTTCCAGGGCAACTATGTGCGGCCCTTAGACTCGTCCCAGCTCTACACCGTCCGACAGAGGACGGAGGAGACTATCCGCAGCTTCTTTAAGCGCTTCGCTCAGGTGAAGAGCAAAGTGGCGCATGTCCCTGACTCCACGGTCATCGAAGCGTGCAAGAGCAGGTTACTCCCCGGGGAGCTCCACCGGAGGCTCTCTCGGAGCTGCCCCACCTCCGCCGACGAACTCTTCACCGTACTTGAGAAGTACGCTCGCGCGGAGGAGGACGATCTTTGGAAGAAGAACCAGGGGGCTCCTGCCCCCGCCGATCGGGAGACCAGAGATCCCCCCAGCAAACGTCCCCGAAGAAACGATCGCCGCGAGCCACGGCCTCGGGACGCTTTCGTCCTCGAGGGCGGAGGTGGCTCGCGCGACAGCGGCAAAGGCAGTCGTGCCCCTCCTAAGTCAAAAGGCTATGGGGGAGGACAATCCTACCGCGGGCGCGAGAGCCACTCCAAGGAGAGCAAGGAGGGCACAGCCAACATGTGGTACACCTTCCACAAGTCGAGTACCCACGCTACTCAAGAATGCCATCAGCTTCTACAACACTTCGCGGCTTTTCTCGACCAGCGCGGCTAGGGGGGAGGGGGCCCTGCCTCCTTGCCTCCCTCGACGGCCCTGCCAGCACTTCCCGCTCCCGCGAGTGAGCAGCCAAGACAAACGCAAGAAGGGGGCTCAGCCCAGGAGCTCCCCTTCCAAACCTCCCAAAGACGCATAAACGTCATTACGGGGGGATCTGCCTCGAGACGGGACTCCAAGCGTCAACGCAAGGAGTATGCGCGAGAGGTGAAGGTTGTGGGGGTGAAGCGTACGTCTCCGCCACCGAAATGGTCAGACGTCCCCCTCACCTTCACAGTGGAAGACGCGCGCGGGGTTCACTTCCCACACGACGACGCGCTCATCGTCTCGGCTACAGTCTACAACTGCCAACTAGCGCGCATCCTCATTGACGGCGGAAGCTCCGCCGATGTCTTATACCTGAAGGCGTTCAGGGAGATGCAAGTCGACGAGAAGCTGCTGCAGCCCGTACTCGGGCCGTTACAAGGCTTCGGTCCCGGGAAGACCATCCACCCGGTGGGGAAGGTCGACCTACCAATGACCTTCGGCACCCCGGAAAACTACCAGACGGAGATGGTCCGATTCGATGTTGTGGACCTCCCCTCTTCATACAACGCTATTATGGGGAGGACCACAATCAACCATCTGGGGGCGGCAATTCACCAGAACTATCTCTGCGTGAAGATCCCTGGGCCTCATGGTGCGATCACCGTTCGAGGCGACCAGAACGTGGCCCGCGCTCTTTACGAACACGCCACCGCTGCCATCGGAAACATCAACATGATCAAGACTCTGGGGGGAGAGAACCCCCCCGAACCTCATACTGCCCCAGCCGTTTCTTCCGGGAGGCCACTCCCGAGGCCACGCCCCGAGGGAGACATCCGGAAAGTCCAACTGTCCGCGGGAGATGAAGAGAGGACCATTAGGATCGGAGCAAACCTCCCCGAGGAGCACGCCGAACAACTCGCGGCTTTCCTCCGTGAAAACTCACACGTTTTCGCGTGGGAACCCTCGGACATGCAAGGCGTCGCCCGGGAGGTCATTGAGCATAAGCTCGCAGTGACCCCCGGCCGCCCCCCGGTCAAACAAAAGTTGAGGAAACTATCCCTCGAGCGCCAAGGCGCCATCAAGGTCGAGATCACCAAGCTTCTAGAGGCGGGATTTGTGCGGGAAGTCCTGTATCCTGAATAGTTGGCAAACCCCGTCCTCGTGAAGAAGTCAAGTGGCAAGTGGAGGATGTGCGTGGACTTCACCGACCTTAACCGCGCTTGCCCGAAGGATAACTACCCACTCCCGCGGATTGACCAACTGGTCGATTCAACCGCGGGGTGCGAACTGATGAGTTTCCTCAATGCATATTCGGGGTACCATCAGGTTCGAATGGCGACAGAGGACGAGGAAAAGACAAGTTTTATAACTCCCCTCGGCACCTTCTGCTACCTCCACATGCCCTTCGGGTTGAAAAACGCCGGGGCAACCTTCCAGCGCCTCATGACGCTGGTCCTGAAGGACCAAATTGGCCGCAACGTCGAGGTCTACGTTGATGACGCGGTCGTCAAAAGCCTTCGTGCGGCCGCACACATCGACGACCTCGCGGAGACCTTCCGCAGCCTCCGCAAGTACGGGTTGGAGCTCAACCCGGAAAATGCGCCTTTGGCGTACGCGGCGGGAGGCTGCTTGGCTTCTTGGTGTCCCAGCGGGGCATTGAGGCAAACCCTGAAAAAATCCGGGCCCTACTGGACATGCCTCCTCCGCGTTCCGTCAAAGACGTGCAGAGGCTTGCCGGCCGCCTGGCCGCGTTGGGTCGCTTCGTCTCGTGGTCAGGAGAACGCGGACTCCAGTTCTTCAAAATCCTCTGGGATCTCGAGGGGTTCAGATGGACCCCCGAGGCCCAGACGGCGTTCGACGCGCTGAAGAAGTACCTCGTGAGCCCTCCAATGCTCGTGAGCCCATCCCTGGAGGAACCTTTGCTACTCTACCTCGCTGTGACCCCAGTCGCAGTGAGCGTGGTGCTCGTGAGAGAGCAAGATGGGCAACACTGAAGTGGAGAAGCTGTGCTATGCCCTCCTCATGGTGTCGCGGAAGCTCCGCCACTACTTCCTCGGGCACCCAATCACGGTCCCGTCATCTCTCCCGCTGGGGGAAGTGGTGAGAAACAAGGAGGCCACCAGCCGAATTGGTAAGTGGGGGGCCGAGCTCGCTTCTTTCTCCCTCACCTTCACGGGCTGCTCCGCCATCAAGTCGCAAGTCCTCGCTGACTTCGTGGCGGAATGGACCCCGACCACCGAGGTGGACGGAGGGACTCCCCTCGCCCCCCCCGGTGCCAGGACCATTGGACACTCATGTTCAATGGCTCCTTGTGCCTTGCCGGGGCCGGTGCGGGGGTAGTCGATACAGAGATGTGCTTAAAGTGGGGGGTGCCACAAGTAATCGCTACAGAAAGCACCACAGCCACAGGCACAGTAACCGGAAGAGCAACTGGTGGTTCTTCGGAGTCCCGAAGGGAAGATGCTGGAGTATGCTGCCAGGCTCGAGTTCCCAGCTACGAACAATGTCGCCGAGTATGAGGCCTTGCTCCTGGGATTGCGCCTCGCGCGCTCCCTGGGAATCCGCCGCCTCCTGGTGAAAGGAGATTCCTAGCTGGTGGTCAACCAAATGGACAAGTCCTACTTGTGCCACGACACAAACCTGAGTCCATACTTGGGGGAAGTGCGGAAGATGGAAAGACACTTCAAAGGCTTGGAGGCCCGATACATCCCCCGACGGGATAACACCCGGGCCAACGCCTTGGCCCGGGCGGCCAGTGCCCGAGAACCTCTTCCCAAGGGCGCTTTTCTGGAAATCATCACGAGGCCCTCGATAACCCTTCCGGACGCGAACCCTGGGGTTTGCGTCCTGGAGGTTTCCGAGATCACTCGGACTGCATCATGGATGGATCCCCTCATCTCCTGCATAAGGGACGAGGGGGAACCTTCCGGTGATGCTGAGGTGAAGGCCAGGGTGTACGTTCTGCTGGACGGGAAGCTCTACTAGCAGGGGGCTTCCGCCCTTCTTCGCTGCCTCCCGCGGGCGGAGGGACTCCAGCTCCTCGAGGACATACACTCGGGGAGCTGCGGATCCCACTTGGCTCCGTGGGCGGTCGAGGCGAAGGCCCCCGGCAAGGGTTTTACTGGCCCATGTTGGTCCGCGACGCACGGGATCTAATCTCTGCGTGCGAGGCCTGCCAAAAGATGGCGAAGGGCACCAGGCTCCCCTCCGCGATATTGCAAACCATCCCTGTTACTTGGCCCTTTGCGCGCTGGGGGATGGATCTCCTTGGTCCCTTCCCCCCAACACCCGGGGGCTACAAATACGCGGTGGTCGCCGTGGATTACTTCTCCAAGCGGGTGGAGGCTGAACCCCTGGCCAGCATCACTTCTCGCGCGGTGCAACGTTTTTTCTGGAAAAATGTCGTATGTCGCTTCGGGGTCCCCCAAGAAATCACCGTCGACAATGGGACCCAGTTCGACTCGGCATATTTCCGGGAATTCTGTGAAGGCTTAGGCACTACCCTCCATTTTGCCTCCGTGGCACATCCCCAAAGCAACGGAGCCGTCGAAAGGGTCAACGGCATGATCCTACAAGGCCTGCGCCGATGGCTTGAACAGACTGCCTCCAGGCGAGGCGCATGGGCAGAAGAGCTTCCAAGCATCCTCTGCTCCATGCGCACAACCCCTAGCCGAGAGACAGGGCGCACGCCTTTCTCGCTCGTCTACGGGGCCGAAGCAGTCCTCCCCTCGAAGATTGGTTTTCGATCGCTGTGGGTCGAGCTCCTCGACGGAGCTAGGACCGCGGCGCATCAAACCAATGAGGATAATCAACGGTTCGAGGTCGACCTCCTCGAAGAAGAACGCGACCGAGCGCTCCTCCACCACACCATCTACGAGTGCGAGATGGCACGCGCGTACAACCAGCGCGTGCGCGAAAGGGCCTTCGGCCTTGGGGACCTGGTCCTCAAGCGTGTGGCAGACCCCCAAGCCCAGGGCAAACTATCCCCCAAGTGGGAGGGCCCGTACAGGATCTCCGAGGTCCTGGGCTCCGGAGCCTACAAACTCTCCACACTTGAAGACCAGGAGCTGACGCACACTTGGAACATAACCTTGCTTCGCAAGTTTTATGTTTAGCCTCCAGGCTCGCCACCTCCTCCGCCGCGCTTCCGCGGGGGGAGGCGTTGTATCTCACCCTCTATTAATACAAGTGGATTTTTTGATCAACTCTGGGATTTTTATTCTCCATTAAATTGAATGACTTTTTTCTACTTCACCGTTGGAATTCTTTTACAGGAGTTTTTTCTTCCACCTACATGGTGACATCTCCTCTATAAAAATTCCCTCCCCGTGAGCATGCCCTCTCCGTGAGGAAGTGGGCTATCACAACCTAAAGTCCCTACAACGGGAGCACAACTCCTATTGGGCGGCTTACAGTAACCCCTCGTGGACTGAGGGGGTAAGTGGGAACCCAGTTTTCACGAACTGCGGTAACGAGTCACTTCGAGAGATTAGTCCCCCCTCGAACACTCTACACCCGCTACCGGGTTACGGAACCCTCCTAAGGGAATATCCATTGTCCCCCGCGGCAGACGGAGAACCCGGCTTTCGGAGTTCATTATCTCAAAAGATAGACCGACCAGCTTCTCGGTCGCGCACCACTGATAGCCCCCGAGACTCCCGGCGGGGGACCACGAAAGTTTCCGGTGGACACCCCCGCCAGTCCCCGGGACTCCCGACGAGGGGCTACGCAAACTAAGCACCCAGTGCAGTCCGGGCCTCTTCACTCCTTACCCATAGCGCGCGGAGCTAAGCTGCACCCCGCTGTGGGGGGGGAGGAGGAAAACTCTGGACCCGGACAGAAAAACAACGGCTTTACACGGAAGGCTTCGAAGTTTCTGAAACAAAGACACGACAAATAAACAAGTCTACGGCTTAATTGATACAACATCGCACTAGGGGACAACCCCCCGGTAGGACGAAAGCGCCCCCCCGGGTGAGACCCAGGCATGCAAGTATAGCCTGGGGAGTTAGGCTCCCGCGGGAAGATACTTCGAAAAACGATCCCCGAGAAGCAACTACACCTAATAATTCCGGAGACCCTCTGAGATCTCCCGGGAAAGATCCTTGTACAAACTTCTCATACGGCGAAGAGCCCGCCGAAGGAGATCCTCCGGCCAGCACTCGTAGCCAGCCGGGGGGAGTATCCTGAGCGGGGGGACCTTTAGAGCCCCCGGCCTCGGGGGAGACAACAAGGCGCGACAATCGTAGAAATTTCCCAAGTGCCACTCCGGGAGCCAACGCAGCAGGGCCGGCTCCCCGGAGGCACCTCCCTTCGCGAAATTAGCATGAACGGACTCGGAGACTACCCGCCGGATGCTCCCCCAGCTGCCAGACTTAGTAAAATCGAGGCCGCCCGGGCACTACCTGGGCTAGACCCCCCAGGTGACCCTCGAGCACTCTCCAAAAGATGTTCTTCAGGGCAAGAAAACCATGGGAAAGCGACTTCAAAAGATACCTGCCGACAAGTTGAACACATTTAGCGAAAGCACTACTTTATTCCAGTTGAAAGATATTTACAAGTTCCCGGGGCTCTCTCTAAAGAAGCCACCTATCGACGATTCGGACTTGGAGTCCTCAGCCGAACTTATGCAAAATTTATAATAGTGAGACCTTTCAAGGTGACTGTCGCGCCCCGAGACTGGGACAACGACTACTCCTGTAGAGACCTAGCTCGCTGCAGCTAGTCCCATTCTCACAAACCTTTGACTTCCCAGGATGAGTCAAACACAGGAGTATATTACATTGCAACAGAGTACTCACAAAATATTAAGCAGTGTGGCCTGCTGGCCTTAATATTACATAAAGAGGATTACAATGCCTACAAGGCATTCAGGGTTTAGCAAAATATTTAACTACGCAGTAGAAGATAGGTGACCCTCCCACAAAAGAAGTTGATGGCAGAACAACACACTTCAAGGTTCTGGCGGAACTGATTCTCCTCCTTCTGGATCCACGTAGTACTCCGTGCCATCATCTTGATCAAAGTAGGCTCCATCTATTGAGTTGAATGTTGCAAGGGTGAGCACTTACGTACTCAGCAAGTCATAGGTAAGAGTAGATACATATAGTAGTGATGATATGAATCTAGACTAGTCAAGAATTATGGATATTTGTAAAATAATCTTTTCCTTTCTCATCTCATCTTATGGCAGCACTTTTTATAATATAACATCATCAATCATGTTCACTAGATTATAGCACTACCGCGACACGTCGACACACGACAGCCCACGGCAGCACTCCTTATCATGACAACACATGTCATTTGGGTAATCTTGATTAAAACATATTTTATTTAGAAAATAGTACTTGTGTCACACCCCGTGGATTTAATCCACCGCAGCAGACTCCTATAAAACCCGGGAGCTCGGAGTATTCGAATACGTTTTTAACTCTGCAGAGAGGTACCAATTTACCCGCAAGATATTCCACTTTCAAGCCCATCCTATCAAAATGATTAGACCCCTCCTCACAACCATGTGTGAGTGGCAAGGTGGAGATAACAAGAACTTTTGTTATGCATCACTTACAATTCACCCCCGACCCTGTGGCTCTCAGCGAGGCACAGTTGTGGCAGGTTGTATCCAAACCTCCACCCCTTTGCTTATTCCCATTACTGGGTCAGCGTGCTTGATCACCTTCAGTGATATGTGTGGGAGCCGCGCTCCGTGTTTATCGTGCATCACTACACATCTCATGCAGGGATTTCATGTGCGATCCACATAATTACTTGTTCAGGCCTGTCCCATACCAGGCTTGCGGTTAGCACGTTGTTCATGCCACTAGACGCACAACACAAGGTTCTAGTCCTTATATGCCAATGACCAGACCATCCACAACCCTGCACCTTCAGTGCCTGCATTCCTTTGCAGTCTAGCACCTCCAGTGCTACAGCCATCCATACCATTTTTCTGGTCACGGCTAGGGGTTTTATTTCATGAATATAAGTATGTAAATATATATAATAGTTCATGGCTCAAAACTTGTTTATTTCACATTTCACAGATAACCAGTCTAGTACTGCCAATTCATAAATCAACCATTCTCAATCTTTCACATGCAATATTGCCTATATTCAAGGTTATGTTTTAGCAACATTTAAAATATAGGTTCAAGATGACCAAGGATATGACTTGCCTTCCGCGTCGTAAAATACAGCAGTCGATGACGGGTCCACAGCAAAATCTTCAAAGTCAGCTTCTGAATCTGCTCGACGACAAACAATCACACAATAATTACTTATAATATTTAAGATGTTTTATGACTTATATGCAGAAATGCACAACATGCATGATTGAACTAAACTGGAGATAAGTTGAACTGCAAACTGAACTGGGTCGAGATTCTAGGGTTTCAAGGAATTTGGGCTAAGGATGGTGATTAGATAATCTTAGGGTTTCAGGATTTCAATAGGGATAACAATTTTGTGGCTGGTTTAATCAAAACAGCGAATGTCAACAGATAGACATTCGGATCAAGGCTTGGACATAGCTTTAAGAAAAGATAGGATGCTTATCTCAAGTTGTGGTAGTAGAAGAAAATGTAGATCAAAACTCTACAAACTCAGTGGACAAAGTGGTTTTCAAAATGCACAACCAGAAGTGGGTAAACAAGGTCAATGCCACTGGCTGGCAAGCTCTGGCATAGAGCTGACAATGCCAAAAACTAGGGCTTAATATAACTTTTGATCTGGAGCTCCAAATGATGCACCACTTTGTCTGGGAGGTAGGCATTGCTAACAGGAATAATTAAGTCAACAGGATCTAGGGCAAGGAATGGCTGGAAAGCAAGAAATTTGATGATGAACAGAGATGAACTGGCTGTACTGGAGCAGTTCTGGACACAAACTTGGCAAGGCTATATCTTCCAATCTAGGCCGATCTAGGTGTCGGGCTAGAAGACAAAAGTTCTCAGGAGGCTAAGGCACATCTAAAAGACAAAATGATTTGGGCTGAATCGGCTGGAACAAGCTTTCTGGTGATCGGCGCCGGAGAAGAAGCACTGCCAATTGGGGGTTTCAGCTACAGGTCAAAAGAACTTAATTCCTTGCTTGGAGAGTATCTAGGAGGTAAAAGAAAGCTTCTGATAACATCAAATTGACCGGAGGATCACCGGAGAAGCCTGGCGACGATCGCCGGTTTCTGGTGAAGCTCGGGTTAGGGAAAAGCTTCGAATGGTGTTTAATTGGAGATTCTAAGCTTACAGGCTTGCTTGATTTGGCTTACTGATCAATTTTGTTTACAAAATCAAAAGCTAATTTGTACTGGATTGAGCCACATTACAGAAACAGGGCAATCGACAATTCCGGTGATCGCCGGCGTTAGGGGTCACCGGTGAGCAATTAAATAGTACTACACAGAGAGAATGAGTAGGGGAACTCACTGATGGCTTTAATTTGGTACGGGATGATCTGTAGAGTGCTGGCACCGTGAGCTTCCTCGACGGCTCACCGGAGAAGAAAACGAAAAGAGCAAATTCTGGAACTTGGCTGGTTTCTGGTGAAGTATGGAGGGAGCTACTGAGCACAGGAGTGCTTAAATAGGCCAGGCGAAGCTTGCAAGGAGGAGACAACGAAGTAATTGGCAGCTGAGATGAGATGGATTGCGTGCTGAGCATCAGCGGCGAAGACACAGCGAAGAACGGTGATTGCGACGGCGACAGGACTGCAACTGTCCACATTGTCGTTCATCGGGACTTTGCAAAGATGGAGCAAGCGGTGGCGACAACAACTGGCGTGGCAAGGCAACGTGGCGATGGATTGCTGACAAAAGCCATTGACGTCGCCACGGTGTTGCCACGGCGATGGCTGAGACACTGACGCGTGCGCAACAGGAAGAGCAAGCATGCACGAGCACAATTGCAAGCGGAATTTGGCCGGCGGCGAGCGTGCACGGCGGAAGGAAACCACGGCGAGCCCTGGTCGTGCGCACAGTAAACGGCCTGGTCCAATTTGGACTGAACTGCAGTTTCAAATCTTGAATTTTGGACTGATCTGTAAATCTGGAATTCTAGAAGGTTTAAACTGAATTTGCTTTCACTAATCTGGCAGATATATTCAACAAAACATTTGGCAAAGATAGTTGATAAGATTTGACACATTTGAATAGTTTTTGATACAAACTGAAAATAGGGTAAATTAGGGTAAAATAGAATTTGAGTTTTCTCGATTTCGAATTCTGGCATTTAGGGTTTGATTTTGATATCTGCACAGAAGAGAAACTTGTGGCAAATAGCATTTTGAGAAGATTTGCCGAAGAAATTCTGAATTTGAAGTTAATCTGGAGATTTTAGCCTTTTTGGATTTTCAGATATCAGATAAGGACTATTTTGCGATAATTCTTGGACTGATTTGTGAAAAGAGTCTAGATGATGAAATCTGGCTGTCAACTTTTTAGATTAAGGTATTGACATACCCATGATTATATTCCAGGAATAATCTGGTCTGAACTTGGTCAAGATTTTGATTAAATCTGTATTTCTGAAACTTAGGGTATTATAAGGTATTTCTGTTTTCGAAAATAGGAGTTGATAAATCTGGGATTCAGAGATAGAATTGGATCTAGGTTCTGAAGACTTTTAAGTTTAAAGTAACTGATAGATCACATCTGAACAATCTGATCTTCATTTGAGGTCACAGGATAGATTTTGGAGATTTTAGGGCTTGAGAAAGATACTGATCTGGCTATTACTACAGATACATGCATGCATGCTATTTATGAAAAAGGAAATTTTCACCCCTAACTCAGGGTGTTACAGTGACCCTCCGGGAAGGTATGTAGAAATATGGAGAACAGGAGCACAGAGAGGTTTATACAGGTTCGGGCCCTCGATGGTGGGAGTAATAACCCTATGCCCTGTTGGGATTCCACTATAAGTGGTAAAGATTTACAAGATGGTAGGAAAATAGCCTTCACAGACTAAGGTTTTTCCTATGTAAGTGTACAGAAAGAAACCAGGGAGGCTTATAAAAGCTATCTAATCTAAGTCGTAGCCTTGGCTGTTTGAGTTGTATCTTGATCTATTCATCGATCCCCCCTGTTCGATATATCTTGCCGCCCTTTTATACCGTTTGAAAGGGTGCCAAGTCGTAACTGCATCAAATAGTTGCTTGAATGTGGTTTAGAAAACCGCTCTTAACCCCCACGCAGGTTTAACACGTGTTATTCATGGATAACTGCACGTATTAATCTCCTGACGGTTGGTCTCCCACGTGGAAGAATCTACGGGATACTTGGGATATTCCCACATCATGGATAGCCGGACAGGTGAACCCCAAGTATCCTAGTCGAAAGTGTTCTGACCGTGGGATGTTGGTTGACCGCGCAACATCTCCAGCATTCTGTTCGCGTATAGCACACGAATCCCTGACCGCGGACTAGCTGCGGTCTGATCGCTCAAAGCCTGCGACCTCGGGTTGATGCTTCTCAGAATGACTTGAGTTCGCACCACTAGGCACGTGTCTGGCTTGAATTTGTCCTGAACCAACAGTGCATTTATTTGACTTGACTCGGGTGTCAATCCTCGTCACCACCTGGAGCAAAAGAGACCTAAAAAGAGAAGCCTAATCTAACCGGGGGGGGGGGGGGGAGGAGCTCATACTTGCCCATCCTTGTTCCCCCCCGGGGGGACGTCCGTGCTGGCTAACGCGCCCCGACCCGGGTGCCGGCCACCCGTCTCCATGGCACCGGTGATCCGGTCGAAGAGAGCCTCGGCGGACCGCTCCAGCTCAACCCGCCGAGGGTCGAAGAAGGCGGGGAAGCTCCGGGGAACAAGCTCCCTGATGACCCGGGCGCCCTCTCCGCGGTGCTCAACGAGGGCCGCTGCCAATGCAATCACCGGGACGGCGAGGCCTCGCGCCCAAGCCCCCGCAGCGGCCGGGATCAGGGCAACCTGCGCACCATTGAAGTGCGCGGCCTCCCCGACCGATGCCGGCGCCGGGTCAGGGCCTGCCCCCTGCCCGAGCTCGATCCCGAGCTCCTCGAGGGTAGAGCGGATCGCCCTACCTCCCGCAACCACGGCCTGGACGCCCGAAGCTGTGGTCTCCCGCTCCACCTGTAGCTCCCTCTGGAGCCGAGAGGCCGTGTCCTCAACGGCAGCGAGCCGAGCCTGCATCGCGGCGAGCTCCCCGAGCGCCCGCTCCTTCTCGGAGCGCTCCGAGGCCGCATCCCTGAGCGCCTTCTCCTTCCCGGCGCTCTTGAAGGCCGCTATGTCCTCGGCGGCCCGGAGACACGTGGTGAGCTGGGCCCTAAAGCCCCGAGATAAGGCAACCGTCTGGACGGAAACCATGATCAGAACACAAAAGACGAAGAAGCGTGAGATTCAAGTAACTCACCCAAAGTCCGGAGACGATGACCACGTCGACGTCGCCCTCGTCGCCCCCCGAGTCGCTCCCTTGGGAGGCCTCCCCACCGGGCAGAGCACCCTCCGGAGTCCCACCATCGGAGGAGCCGGAAGCCTGATCCAGTGGAGGCGCCGGAACCCCGGGGCGGATGAACAAACCCTTACCCCTCCCGGGTACAAGGAGCGCCGCCGTCGCTGGCCGAACAGCCGAGGAACCTGTCTCTGGGGCTAGGATCGAGGCCATCGGCAGGCCGCCCAGCATCCGAAACTGGATGGAGAACTTGCTGGACGAGGGCTGCGGTCGGGTCCCCGCGGGAGCAGGAGGCGGCGAAGGACTCGGAGCATACATCTCCGAGTCTGAGCCCTGGCCCTCTCCGGCTGGGACGCCGCCCATGGGATCCGGCCCGCCCGGGGTGCCGGGGGCTGCGCCTGATGCCCCAGCAACCGCCGCCGCAGAGTCCCTCGTGGGAGAAGGTGGAGGGGAAGACCGGGGCCTCGCGGGACTCCTCCGGGCTCGGGATCCCGCGGGGCTGCCAGACGGACGAGGCCACTTCGAGGGTCCTCCGGCAACCTCCTTCCCCCGCTTGCGCGAAGCAGGGGTAGGCAGAGGCACCCGAGCTGGGAGCCTCAGCCCGAACGCCTCTGCGACGATGTTTCAGGGAGGACCCTCCCCAATAACGCGCGCCACCCTCTCATGCTCGTCTTCGTAGTATCGACCAAGGAGGGTCGCCGCGACCTCCTTGGCCCGACCATAGGACCTAACTGCAAGAGGAAAAAATAAAGCAAGAGTTAGGAAAAATCCCCCAACAGGGAGAAAGGGTCCGAATACTTACGGTTTGCCACCGCCATCCGGGGTGGCCTGTGCGCCACCGACATCCCCCTCCCTCGACGGGGGTGGAACGGCGCCAATCGGAGGAGGGCCATCTCCTCCGCAAGATCCCGCATGGGCCGTCGGAATCGGGCCTCCGCAATCGCGGTGAGGAGGTGCATCTCCGCCACGGTCCACTCGGGAGCCACCGGGCTGCTGGACCGCGAATACGTCGACGGCTCCCGAGAGTAAGTCACCCCCGGGTCTCCCACCCGGAGGTAGAACCAATGCCGGAGCCAGTCCCCCCAGTGGTCCCGGGAGGCTAGCACCGGGTACTCGTCGGCGCGGCCCGGGGTCAGCTGGATCATGATGGAGCCAAAGGCCGACCTAGGGCCGCCCCACCTCACCACCGGGCCCCTCGCCGATGGCTCGTAGAAGTACCGCAGGAGCCGCATGGTGGGCTCCGTCACAGCAGTCGTCTCGCACAACTAGATAAACAAGCCCATCCAAACGAAAGTGTTCGGAGTGAGGTGGTTGAGCGAAAGGCCGTATACCTACAGGAACTCGTGCAGCAGTGGGTGCACCGGAAGTCGGAGGCCCGCCTCCACAAAGGCCTCGAAAGCCACCACCTCCCCGTCCCGGGGGCTCGGCACCTGCTCCGCCGGACCGGGGATCCTGATGTCTCCCGCCCGAAAGTAGCCGCGCTCCAAAAAGGCCTCAAGGGCCCCCGAGGAGAAGTCGGTGGCCCCGAGGAAATCGGAGGTCACCTCCTCCGCGGGCAGCTCGGAGACCTTGGCGTGACTCTTCGGCTCCATCAGGGATGAACTTGTCGAAGGCTGCCGGAACTCACCGGGTGCTACCGGGAAATGTCACCGGGAACTTCCGGAAAGGCGTCACCGGAATTTACCGGAAGCTTCCGGAAAGGCATCACCGGAATTTACCGGAAGCTTCCGGAAAGAGGTTACCGGAAGCCTCCAGAAAGGTTACCGAAAACTTCCGGAAAGAAGTTACCACAAACTTCCGGAGAGAACTCACCGGGTATTACCGGAAATCACCGGATAAAGGCACCAGGAACTACCGGGAGACAACCGAGATTTGTGGGATTTGAGGGCTTGTGGGCGTGGTCAAACTATGGACCCCCCCTATTTATAGGTGGTGGAGGGGGACCCGGATGCCCGCCACGTGTCCACAAGGCCATCAAAGCCGCGAAGATGAACCGTCACACGCAAGACGATGCGACGCGAAGGTGAACGCTTGGAAACGATGCGTCGGTTCACGGACAGACGCGTCCACCGAAGAAACGGCTCGGAAGCCGAAACGCCACCAGCGGCGTAAAGGACTTCGTGGAAGACGAAGCGTCATCATCGGGAGCTTCACATACCCATTGGGGGCACCAAGTGTCCCCGGGGACCTGGGGGGCTGCTGTTGGGGGAACCCCCCGAGGCCCCACGAAGTCCTAAGGAGTCTCCCCGGTGAGATCCGGAGGGTCACCGGAACCCCGGAGAGATCCGAAGAACCACCGAGCCCCCGGTGAGATCCGGAGGGTCACCGAGTGCCCGGTGAGATCCGGAGAACAACCGGTCCCCCGGTGAGATCCGGAGAATGACCGGGCCCCCGGTGAGATCCGGAGGTCACCAGGCTCCCGGTGAGATCCAGGGAACCACCGGGCCCCCGGTGAGACCCGGAGAGCCACTGGGCCCCCGGTGAGATCCGGAGGGTCACTGGACCCCCGGTGAGACCCGGAGAGTCTCCAGGCTCCCGAAGGGCGGCTGCTGACCGTGAGGCCTCTAGGAAGCCAGCGAGGCCACGTGTCAAGCATCCGGGCCGTCCCCCTGGTCAAAGGACGTCCCCGCCCTTCCATCCAACGGTTGCAGTGAGGGCTTTTCGGTCTTTTGTATTTCTTAGGGGCTATATATACCCCTCTTGTACCTCTTTTCAGGGGATTCGAATTCATTTATATTAACGCGATATCCGGCTCTCTTGGAGACCTCTCCCCGAGAGCACACCTCCCCAGCGGACTCACGTCCGGAGAGAGCCAACAGGACTAGGGCCCCCACTGGGACCCGAACCTATATAAACCCCTGTGTCAATTTCTGTGTTGCCCGGCGGGAGAAGACCAGTAACTCGGTCTGCTCGCGCCGTTGTATTCGTGCCGTGCACGTCCTAACCTGCCGAGGTATCCGTAACACCACGACAGTCAGCAAATTGGAAAAATACTTCAGTAATTTCGAAGTCCAATTCATTATGCGAAGAGATAATATTCTAGCATACCAATTATCTAAAATTGGGTCCTCACAAATATCTGCTTCGGCAGGAGTGTTTGTCGAACACTTAAAATCCCCTTCTATCAAAGAAGGGTCAGAGGCGATACCTAACATCGCCACCTTAGAGTAAGAAGCAGATTAGATTCATCCATTGAGGATCTATCTCACGAATGGGACCTTGCCTAAGCATGAAACCGACAGTGATCAGTTAGTTAGAAAAGCACGCATGTACAAACATGTTGAGGGTACCTTATACAGAAAAGGAACTCAACGAGTACTTAAGCATTGTATTTCTCAAGAAGATGGGAAATCTCTTCTAAGAGAAATACATGGGCGCATATGTGGCACACATGCTTCTTATTGGACACTGGTCGAAAAAGCTTTTTGACAGGGTTATTATTGGCCTACCGAACTTAATGATGCCATGCAATTGGTTAAGACATGCCTGCAGTGTCAATTTCATGCTCAACAAATTCATCAGCCAGCATATGCCTTACAAGTTATTCCCTTAACCTGGCCGTTTGCCATTTGGGGAATAGATATTGTAGGACCAATGCCTCAAGCAATCAACAAATACAAGTTTTTTTTTGTAGCCATTGATACATTCACCAAGCGGATAGAGGCTGAACCAGTACGCAATATTACTGCCGATGCGGCGAAGTTCTCTCACAAGAACATTGTAACGCGATTTGGTCTCCCAAGTAATCTTATTACCGACAATGGTTCCCAGTTTGTTAGTGGTCTTTTTTGAGATTATTGCTATGATATTGGAACCAAAGTCTGTGTCGCATCTGTTGCTCATCCACAGAGCAATGGAGCAGTTGAATCTGCCAACGGGCAAATAATACAAGGCATAAAGAAACATGTTTTCGACCACCTTAAGTTGCGCTCAGGGGCTTGGGTAGATGAACTCTACTCCGTATTATGGGTGTTACGTACCACATCTAGTCGAGCCACAGGCAAAATGCCTTTGCAACTGGTTTTTGGTGCAAAAGTTGTTTTGCCAGTTGAAGTACAACTTGGCTCGGTTCGCCTAAATCACTTAGATATTGATAATCAAGGTGATTGTCGAGAGGATGAATTTTCCCTTCTCGAAGAAAAGCGTGATCAAGTGTTAATTAGGTCTGCTGCATATTTACAAGCTCTGCGTAAATATCATAGTAAAAAAGTGCGACCACGTAGTCTTCACGTGGGCAACCTGGTTTTGAGGAAAATCCAAACTCAGTCCAATCGCAACAAGTGCTCCCCTCAGTGGGAAGGTCCTTATACTGTGGTTTCAATTCTGCGACCTAGATCGGCTTGATTAGCTATGGGAGATGGAAGGATCTTATCCAATGCTTGGAATATAAATCAATTGCGTAAATTTTATGTGTAAGTTTTCGCATTTCTGATTCCCTTTTCCATTAGCATGTTTCCTTTAATAATAAAGTGCTTTTTCACATTATGCTATGGTTGTGTTCCCATTTTTTGTCCTTGATTTTTCTCGAGAAAAGCTCGGGGGCTGATCGCAAATAACCATTTTACCATGATGTTTAAAGTGGATTCACTGAACGATCTCATGGTCGCATCTAGATAAGACATATCTAAATAAGCCATTTCTTAATGCATACGAGAGTTACTAGCATGTTTCTGATCATTCGGGTGGCTGTCAGTTCGTAAAAAGTTTTGACATTTATATTAAGCTGTTTATTCTTGCGACGTCATAATAAACTCTAGTGGAGATATATCTTCTCTAAGACATTGCCCAATGCATAAGAGACTCGCTAAGTCATGGTCTTTTTAGTCCATGTTTCTTATCCTGAGATTACTATACTGTATGCTTAGCATTAGTAATCTTACGAGGAGGCTAGGGGAATATAACTATAACATTTTGATGAAGTTAAGTATGCTTCTTGTTTTTTCAAATTCTGTTAATCATACATTTGCATTTTTATTTGTTATCTGTATTTGCAAGTTACAATAAAGTCGATATATCGAAGAATTTTCATTTCCATTGTTAATTTTTACAATGAGAGGAAAATTTTATACGAGCTTGAGGTTTTCTAATAGCTTGTCAACTATGGTTTTAATCTCAGCTATGGTCGCAACCATTTGATCTTCATTATCGAACATGATATTCTCCACCGCTAGACTCAGATCTAAGTTCAGTCCATGGCGATGCCTCTGTTTTCAAAGGATAGAGGAAGCGGCAGTACCTACATCAGTTTTCACTATCTCCTTGTCCCTCTTTGCAAACCCTGGGATATTGGCGATCAAAGAATCAGCTTGAGCTGCGACCAAGTTGCAAGACTCCTCGTGAGATAGGTTATCCTTCTCAAGATCAATAACCGTTTCCTCGAGTGAGTCCGCGATTTCCCTCAACTTTGCAAAAGTGGCTTTTTCAATACTACTGCAGCTGTTGATGATTTTTTTTTCCAAATTCTTATTTCCTTCTTTGAGAAAGTTTTGTAGTACTTTTGGCCTTTTCCATTTCCTTTTGGAGGATGTTGATGGTTTTTTGAAGCTTCTCGAGATCATGTCCTCTCTGTATGGATTTTTCAACAAAGTTGTTCTTTTCTTCAGCCAATTTGGAGTTGATTCCTCTTTGACCTGGTTAGACGAAGAGATAAAGACAGTTTGATTAGTTCATGAAAATTCATAAATGCAATGACTACTTCTGTGAGGATGAACTTACGATCTAAGTCAGACTGTGACTTCTCCTTTTCCCCTTGGAGAGTAGCGTATAATCATTTATTTTCCTCCAAGGATGACGGGCTTCAGCAAGTTTTCTACTATTTTCCTTTATAGCCTCTGTTATTGTTGTTTCTTTATCTGATCTCCCCTTGGCAACCTCGCTTGATAAAGCAGAGTATTCCGTGCGACAATAAGAAATGTTATCCTAATTCATATAGGATTGGGAATAGAACAAGGTACTTACAGTTCTAAGCGGTTGCATTTTGCTTGCACGACCTTAAATTGTTCTATCAGAGAAGTCACTAAGGTCAAATGGCGAGTAGAATTCTACAAGGAGGTTAACATTGGAAGATATTACTCAGAAGAAAAAATAAAACATATTGAGTAAAGATTTTACTTACTTCTATGAGATCTTTGAGAAAGAACTCAGATCCCACGATATCTTGCGCTTGCTCTATAGGTTGAAGATTTACGTCCAAAGCAAGACACGAAGTATCAGCAGGTTGACCCGCTGCTTCCAAATTTTCTTCTCCTTGATGAGGAGAAGGTAGGGTTTTTTCAACCATAGGGGCAGCAGAGGTTCCGGCCTGATCATTGGTCCCTATGGTCGAGGGCGCAGCAGGTGCGACCTCAGTCTCTTTATCATTGACAAGTTCTGGGGATTGAGTTTCTTGAACCTCCTTGTCAATGATAGTTTCCGGTTCCTTGGTAGTCACCACAACATCTAGTACTTCAGATGGAGTTGTAGTGACAACTATGGCAAGAGTTTCTACCATAGAAGTTTCCACCCCCTCTGCAACAGTTGTTTCACTATCTTGTATTGCAACAGGGGGTGGGTTGGACCTATACATTCATTTTTAGGACTATCTAAGTAAATACCTAACTAATTTCCAAATATTGATTAGAGAAATAACAGGTTAATACCTGAAACTGAGTCCTAGATGACTTTGGGAGCTCAATGCCCCACTTGCGGGAGATAATAAGCAAGATAACAACTTTTTGGAGGATCTCCTTATAGATTCTGCAGATCTTTTCCTTCATAGAATAAGAGGGATATCACCCCTACAGTTATAGGATCTCCTCCTTGCTTCCCTCTCCCTGTACAACTAAGGCATAATTTCCAGTTATACTTGGAGAAATGGGAGAGCTAGAAAACTTACCGTTTTAGCCGCTGATTTGAGTTCAACGGCTTTGGATGAAGTCACCCCTACAGTCTTCTTCAGCTTAATTTTGCTGGTGGCTAAAGTCTTTTTTTCGATGCATACTAGACTTCAAGAGTTTTCTTCAACTTCTTAGATGCAGGACCCCCAGAAGTTCCAACATCATTGCCAGTTCACTTCATCCCAACCATTTGGTCCATGAGCAACTACACAAATCAAAATGATTTTCTTCGGTTACAGTTGTTCAAGGGGAAAACATATATAAGTTTTTCTGAGAGAGATTTACCTTTCGTTGTTCTTATATTAAGCTATCATTGCCACCGATCAAGCTCTGTGGCCTTGGCGCGTCCATCTCACCTTCTGCGGTCGAATTGTATAGTTTCAAGAGAGCACCTGTTCTCCTCTTGACCTTAGAAGTGTTGCATCTAGGCCCTTATGCCTGATTTTGATGATTAATGAAAATAAACGTTTTAGACTAATTGTGTTTTTCAGCTATTTTGATACAAAGCTCTTTTGGCAAAATATGCAAGATGATCAAAATAGAAGTCATAAGAACCCAGGGAAAAAGGTGAGACACAAGTCGCAAGTTTTGAAGTTGCAAAGGATCTAAGGTAAAATTTTTTTTTTATTTTTACCGATCTCGGTGTTTGGAGTTTGATCGGTTTATAGAAACTTGTTTTTAGTTTATACCGTACTATTAAGAGAGGTTGCAAGTTCTCTCTACATTTCCAGCATAAACCAAGAAACTCTTATGTCATTGCATTCATTATTCTTGGTTGAATCTACTTTTTAAATAGTTTGGTTTTTTGATATTTTGGCAACAATAACTCTATTTGAAGTTTATAGATTCATCTAGGTTGATCTAGGTCTTGCTCCTATTGACAAAATTATACCCCTTTAACTTATCTTTCGAACAAGCTATAAAACACTTCAATCAGACATATGAATCAAAAGTTATAACTATTTTTATCCATGTTGATAGTCAACATGGTGATGCTGACCATCAGCATGAATGTCAGCTTCTTTATTGCCATTTGTCCAGAGAGCATGTCTTTTTCAGCTGAAATTTTTTGACTTACGCTAACTGTGAGCATGAGTTTTGACCAAATATTGTTGGCTTTTTGAGTTTTGTTTTACTGGACGTTTTGTCGTCGATACTGACTGTCAGCATGTGATGCTGACTATCAGCATGAGTTGATTTCTTTCCATATAAGACCACAGACGGCTAGCTAAGTTTTATCCGTGATTTTTGTCGAGCCGTTGAGGTAGATGCTGACTGTCAGCATATGTTGCTGACAGTCAGTATGTGCATTTTTGTTTCCATATTTGACCACAATGGCTAGCTGAGTTTTCTCTGAGATTTGCTTTTAACTGCTCGTGGTCTTTGCTGTCTGTCAGCATGCTATGCTAACTGTTAGCATGTGCTGTTTTTTTTCTGCTCGAGCACAAAGGCTAGTTGAGTCCTTTGGGCTATAAATAGAGGTTTTGAGTAGGTATTTCATACAACAAGCAATCCTATTCTCTCATATACATCTGAGCATTTGTTTTAGAGCTAAAATCTTGATGTTTTGATCAAGTCTTGAGTTTTGTGATTCACCGAGTGTTTTATTCGCATCATTTGCATACTTAGAGTTCCTCGGTATTTGTTGGAGGTCAAGAGAAGACCTTGCAACCTATTACTTTTGGTGAACACCCTCACCTAGACTGTTTGGTGGTGTGGCCGTTGATCTCTCCATTTATGGAGATTATCGGAGAGGCTCAGCGTGATTGTGAAAGGCATCGATGCTCGCCTTTACGGAGTGGACAAAGAGCAACCATTAGTGAGAAATATCCTTCGTGGATATCGAAGCAAGACTCATTCATTGAGTGCTTCAACGAAGAGTAGGGAAGGCCAAGCGAGTCTCTGAGACCTCGGGATAAATCTTTATGTTTGTCTTCTCTTCCTCTTTCTATTTAATTGTGCAATATATTATTCAATTGTTTTGGTTCTTTTTCTTTGCAAAAGTTGTTTCATTTGAAAAGTTTTTAAAGCCTCCTATTCACCCCCTCTAGTCGGCATCCTCAATCCTACAAGAAGCAGGTAAAACTGTTTGGAACAAACAATAAGCTCGAAATCATATTGAAGATAATATACCAATTTACAAGAGGGAGCCTTTACCTTGATTGTAATCCAAGGTTCCATCTTGCATAGAGTGCACCCCTTGGCAAGATGCACTCTTTTCTTTAGCGGACTGATCAGGTTCTTTATGAAATCCCGAATCACATCCCTGCAATTAAGCCTTCACACGCCAGGTGGAGAATAGCCTGGACTTGTCTCTGCAATTTCTCGTCCAACTCAGGAGAGTCTTTTTCGTTGCTCTTCTATGGTCGACGGTTTTCAAAACAGAGATGGCTCTACTCAGGAGCCAGGAAATACAACCAGCGCTGGTTCCATCTATGCACAGAGTCGCAAAGCCTCTCGGTCTATAAGTTGCTTTTCAACCACTACACAAAATCCTCCCATTTAATGCTTTCCATGATGGGTCTGCGGGTGCACCCAAAGTTTCTCCTTGGAACCTGTTGAAATCTGAAACAAAAAGGGCACCTTTTTTGAGGTCTGAAAGGCCATTTTGTTTCAGATACGGGGCTATATGTTACCGACATCATACCCAGACCATAGGATTATTAATTATATGATCGCAGAAGGCATTTCCCTGCAATCATTTTTACTCATAGAGCTATTTATTTACCTGCAATCATTTTTCTTTCACAGAGATATTTACCTATGAAAATGTCTGATAGTAGAGATAATATACGATATTAATAAATGATTACAGATTATGCGTGATTATCCAAAAATCTTTGATATGAATGAAATAGTTTTATTTTTGTTTCTTATGATCCTTACATAAAAAAGGGATACTGGCGACTAATGAGTCAGCTTGATCCGAAAGAAAAATACAAGACTCATAAAGGGATAAATCATCCTTTTTAGCATCAGTGACACCTGCCCTGAGTGAGTCTGCAACTCTCCTTAGCTTTTCAAGGGCAACCTTTATTGTGAGACCACAACCTACAATAATGGCATTGGAGGCGTTCTTCTCCAAGAGAGCGAGCCTTGTGGCCTCACGAGCCCTGTCAGAATTCGCCATTGTGCGATCAACAACCTTGAACATAGAATCAAGGTCGAGTGCTCGCCGGATATACTGCTCCTCAATTTCCTCGTTCTCCTCCTTGAGAAACTAGCATAAAGCAGTCTTCTCCTTCAGAAGGACTTGGATCTCAGCAAGCTATTTGCTGAGGACCCACAAAGCTTTGTCCTCCTCTATGATCATGGGGTCAATTCAGGTCGCATGCAGAAAGGTTCAAAAAGGTGAAAATACTTACCTTGGAAGCAGATGCTGGTTGGGCCACTGAAGAGTTTGGAACAGAAGCAGTACCACCTACCCTGCATATTCAACTCCCTCTTTAAGTAAGTCTTTCCTAACTAAGTAATCCAAATTTAGTTAGAGAGATAATTAATACATACTGCAAGTAAGGAGAAGCAAGTAAAGATTCAGAAGGATATGGTAAAAAAGACGCTATAGCTTGAGAAGCGGTGGCAACTAACACCTCTGAACTCATTAGCCTCACTACTACAGAAGTGCATTCCACTAACCCTTATTTTCTAATGGTTGTAAGCAATCTAGGAAAAGTCCGATAGAATAGGACGACAGCGGCGGAAAACCATCATTTTACTATCGGTTACATACTAATCCAACGTTAGTGAAATGCAAATACTTTTTACTATCGGTCATTACTGTACAAACCGATATAATATATTAAATAGTACTATCGGTTTTCCTTTTGTAACTGATAGTAAAATTGTGAACTTTATACTATCGGTTATTACTATACAAACCGATAAAATATATTAAATAGTACTATCGGTTTTCCATTTTAATTGATAGTGAAATTACTGACTTTTTACTATCGGTTATTACTGTACCAACCGATATAATATATTACAATAGTACTATCGGTTTTTCGTTCGTAACAGATAGTAAAATTACTCACTTTATACTATCGGTTCGTACTGTATTAACCGATATAATATATTGAATAGTACTATCGGTTTTTTTCGGGTAACTGATAGTGAAATTACTAACTTTTTACTATCGGTTATTACTATACTAACCGATACAATATATGAAATATTGCTATCGGTTATATAAAACAAACCGATAGTAAAATGACTTCATATACACTAATGGTTGTGACAGTGGGGACCTTATTTTACTATCGGTTTGTCTTTTTGAACCGATAGTAAAATTAGACAACTTAATTAGGTCGACCTCTGCTCTGCGCTCTACATGTTGGAATCATTTCAGCCGCGCACAACTCCAAGCTAGAGTGATCTGGAGAAGATAGCTGAGAGGTTGATCATATTTCCATCCCCCTCGGTATTGTCATCTTCTCATCACCTCTCTCTCTCTCTCTCGATCACTCTTTCACACTCTCCCTCTCTCTCTCTACTTGCAATTCATTAAACTGGATACATGTATCTCCAAACTAGCTAGAAGGCTGGGTTGGCTAGCTAGCTATAGCTTGCTGAATTTAAGCAGCTAGCTAGCTGGCTCTTCCAATTAATGCATGCATCAAGTTAATTAGGGTTTCATATATACAAATCCATTTAATGTAATTAAACAGCTCATGTACACACATATGGCCTAGCTAATTATGTTTCATTCATATATGCATGCCCTGAGTCATTAATTATTTATTTGAATTTGTCAATTTTGTGAAATAATTGTAGATGGACCGAGAATATTGGATGTATGGAATAAAACGTACTACTGTTGAGTATTTGGAGGGTGTGAATGGATTTATTAAATTTGCTAAGCAAGAAAAGGCGAAGAAGGGAGAGAAAGATATGCATTGTCCTTGTATAGATTGTATGAACTTAAAAAGGTACGGCAACTCTGATCAGATTAGGAGTCATTTGATTCGTCGTGGTTTTAACGCACGCTATACCCGTTGGATATGGCATGGTGAAGATCTTGAGGAAACGAGCACTACCGCTACCACTCAGCAGCACCCGGAAGTGGATTGCAGTAATGATGATCATGATCAAAACATTGATAATGTTCATTCGGAAGTCCATGTAGATGACGACAATTTAGATGAAATGTTACGTGATGCAGAAGAGGACTACAGCGAAAACGATTTAGCTAAATTTTAGAAATTAATTGTTGATTCTGAGAAGCCTTTGTTCCCCAGATGTGAAACATTTACAAAGTTGTCTTCTGTGTTGAGATTATATAACTTGAAGGCAAGCAACGGTTGGAGCGATAAGAGTTTCACGGCGCTATTGGATCTGTTAGCGGACATGCTTCCAGAGGGAAATGAGTTGCCAAGATCGGTTTACCAGGCCAAAAAATTATTGTGTCCGTTGGGAATGGAAATCGAAAGAATACATGCATGCCCAAATGATTGTGTTCTGTACCGTAACGAGTACGAGGATTTGCATGTTTGTCCAAGATGCGGTGCATCGCGGTATAAGCATGGGGATAGAATTTATCACAATGGATGTGATGAGGTAAAGAAAGGGCCTCCAGCCAAAACTGTGTGGTATTTGCCTGTGATTCCCAGATTGAAACGGCTGTTTGTAAATCCGAAAGATGCGAAGTACTTGCGTTGGCATGTTGAAGGTCGGAAACAAGACGGAAAACTAAGACATCCAGCTGATTCCATTCAATGGAGAAACATTAACAGAACATTCGGTGAGTTTGGTGGCGAAGTGAGGAATATAAGGTTTGGGCTGAGTATGGATGGTATGAATCCAAACGGAAATATGAGCAGTCGACATAGCACTTGCCCGGTTCTTTTATGCATCTACAATCTTCCTCCTTGGTTATGTATGAAGCGTAAGTACATCATGATGTCGTTACTAATTTCAGGACCCAGACAACTCGGGAATGATATTGACGTGTTTCTATCACCGTTAGTCGAGGACTTACAAAAATTGTGGAGCGAAGGGGTGCGGGTGTGGGATGCACATAAGCGAGAGAATTTCATGTTGCGGGCCATGATATTTTGTACCAAAAATGATTTCCCGGCCTATGGAAATTTGTCGGGGTATAGTACGAAAGGAGTCAAGGCTTGTCCTATTTTCCTGGATGAAACTGAAAGCATGTGGTTATCGAACTGCAGAAAAACAGTGTACATGGGTCACCGCAGATTCCTTCCGATGCATCACGCCTACCGTAAGAAGAGGAAGTCATTCAATGGGAAGCCTGAGAAAGGATCAGCCCCAGTGTTTGTGACTGGTAAGGAGCTTTACTTGCGCGTGAAGGACATCAAAGTTGAGTTCGGTAAATGTTCTAAACCTCCAGGAAAAAATGTTTGGAAGAAGAGATCGATTCTTTGGGATCTGCCATATTGGGAGCACTTACAAGTTCGACATTGCATTGATGTCATGCACGTAGAGAAAAATGTTTGTGACAGTTTGATTGGTTTGTTGTTGAACATTCCAGGAAAGATGAAAGATGGCATCAACGTTCGCCGTGACATGCTCGACATGGGCATAAGGACTGAGCTTGCACCGTTGGAGAAGGGAAAGCGGACATACCTCCCCCCGGCTAGCTATACTTTGTCAAAAAGAGAAAAAACAGAACTCTGTCAGTGCCTACATGGTGTCAAAGTTCCATGCGGGTATTCTGCGAACTTGAAAAAACTTGTGTCCATGAAAGACTTGAAACTGGTTGGTATGAAGTCCCATGATTGTCATGTACTGATGTCACAAATGCTTCCCATTGCTATCAGAGGCATTCTCCCAGTCAAAGTCAGAGAAACAATTACAAAGCTATGTTATTTCTTCAACACAATATCTGGCAAGGTATGTAAGCGTGTACTCCTAGCAAGTTAATTAGCTCCATTCGTGGAACTTGTCAGATTTTTTGGATCTGAATATTTGCTGCAAATGTGTCCTTGCAGGTAATTGATATGGATGGACTGGACGATTTGCAACGCGATGTGACTACCACTCTTTGTCAGCTGGAGATGTATTTCCCTCCATCCTTTTTTGATGTTATGGTCCATCTAATTGTTCACCTTGTCAGAGAAATTAAGTTTTGTGGACCCGTGTTCCTGCGCTACATGTATCCATTTGAGAGATTTATGGGTATCTTGAAGGGATATGTAAGGAATCGACATCGGCCTGAGGGCAATATCATTGAAGGTTATGCCGCCGAGGAGGTGATCGAATTTTGCACCAACTATATGGCCGGGGTTGACCCAATTGGCGTTCCTACGTCTCGGCATGAGGGCAGGCTTCAGGGCATTGGAACGATTGGATTTAAAGCAGTCGTCCCCTCTAGTGATCTGTATGCAAAAGCCCATTTTTGGGTCTTACAGCACATGACGGGGGTGGAGCCATACATACACGAGCACAAGGAAATGTTACGGAAACAGAATCCCTCGAAGCCAGAGATTTGGGTCACCAGAGAACATAATAGGAAGTTTGCTGGGTGGATCGAAAATAGAGTCCTGCAAGCTTCTGAGGGCGACGTAGATGAAGATGTTACATAGTTGGCCAGAGGGCCTAGATTTACTGTAGGGACTTGGCAGGGGTATGACATCAAAAGGCTATTCATTTCACACAAGAACTCAGGACGAGAAGAGTGCTATGCAATGTAGTGGAGTGACACTACTTGCTATTTCGGAGGATGCCAGGGCAGTAAGGGCACTCGACTCATATTACGGTGTTATTGTGGAAATATGGGAGCTCAATTATGTATTACTTAAGATTCCTCTGTTTCGATGCCAATGGGTCGAAATCCCTCGAGGTGTTAAAGTCGACAATTATGGGTTTACTCTAGTCGATCTCAGTAGAGTCGCACACAAAGATGATCCATTTATACTTGCTGAGCAAGCCACACAGGTGTTCTACATCGTTGACCCGGCCAACCCAAAGTTGCACGTTGTCCTTCACAGTAAGAGACGTATTGTTGGGGTCGAAGACGTTGTGGATGAAGAAGAGTACGATCAGTTCGACGAACTACCTCCATTTTTAGATGGAATCCTTCAATCTGTCCCTACCGAAGATATTGACGAAACAAGTTACCTGCGAGACGACCACGAAGAAGGATTATGGGTGGACAACCATTCTTGACTAATTTGCAATATGTAAGTGACGTATATTACTTGGATCGAAGAATTCTTCAAATCATTTTTCAAAAATTCTTTGGGAAAACATACGTGATGCATTGAGAATCATTTCTGCAAATTTTCATTTCAATTGGAGTATATACTTGATTTGAGCAATAATTGGTTCTTTTCACAAATATATATCAAAACTGCAAATTTTCATTCCATGATTGGTCTTTACTGTTAATTTATTTCAAAATTATTGCAAGCCATTTGCATGGGGTTTCAGGTGTCTTTACAAGTGCAAAATGATGTACTGAGACCCATCTGTATTTGTTCTCAGGAAATACCTTTAGATCAATTTAACAGTATTATACTATCAGTTTCAACCTCCAAACCGATATGAAATTAACATATACTATCGGTTTATTGTCATAACCGATAGTAAATACAATACAAAATGATGTACTGAGATCCTCTGTAATTCTTCTAAGGGAAATCCTTTAGGGTCAATAGCATTGTATTTTACTATCGGTTATAACTGTGAAACCGATATGAAATTAAACTATACTATCGGTTTATCGTTCACAACCGATAGTGATTTACACTGTGTTATGAGCCCCTGTTCTTAGTTTACTATCGGTTTACTGTTCACAACCGATAGTGATTTACACTGTGTTATGATCCCCTGTTCTTAGTTTACTATCGGTTTACTGTTCACAACCGATAGTGATTTACACTGTGTTACGAAAACCCTAACTTACATGTTTTTACTATCGGTTTTGTGGTGATGAACCGATAGTAAATATTCATTTATTAGGTTATAACCTGCATGATTTTCCCTCCAGTGCAACTGATCACATTCCAAATCAAAAAATACTCGCGCGGAAAACCCTAGATTCGCCGACGTTCGCTTCTTCGCTCCTCTGCGCCACTGGTTCTCCACCGCCTCCGGCATTGCATTGCGCCACCTCCTCCGGCCACTCCACGATCGACTGTAAGTGTTCTTGACCAAATCGCTCGCGTGTATTGCTTAATTTTGTATGCAATGGTTCATATCCCGTTCCATGGATTACAAATATAAACCTAGAGTAAAATTCATGAACTACAAACTTGATAGCTATGAGAATGACAGAATTGATGAAAATCACTAGCAATTTGTCATACAGTGTAGTTCACTATCGGTTTCTTATTCAGAACCGATAGTAAATACCTTAAACTGAATTTTCTGTTAATTATTTCTCATTTTCTAATTTTCATCTGAAATTTTGGTTCATTTATATTTTAACATACCTTATGTTCGTGCTGAGCAATTACTTTATGTTCATGCTGAGCAATTTTAAAAATTTTTCCTAATTCAGACTTGATTACTATCGGTTTGACTTGGAAAACCGATAGGAAATAGTAGTGCCATCATAGTTTGCACTGCTAATTTGAATTTTCTGTGAATTACTTCCCATTTTCTAATTTTCATCTCAAATTTAGGTTCATTTAAATTTTAACAGACTTTATTTTCCAGCAGAGAGATTAGCATAGTTTGCACTGCTAATCTTTTAAATTTTCCTGAATATAGACCTTAGTACTATCGGTTTTCCTTTCAAAACCGATAGGAAATAATGTATGTGTTAGTTTGCACTGCTCATCTGAATATTCTGTGAATTACTTCCCATTTTCTAATGTTCATCTCAAATTTAGGTTCATTTAAATTTTAACAGACTTTATTTTCCAGCAGAGAGATTAGCATAGTTTGCACTGCTAATCTTTTAAATTTTGCTGAATACAGACCTTAGTACTATCGGTTTTCCTTTCAAAACCGATAGGAAATAATGTATGTGTTAGTTTGCACTGCTCATCTGAATATTCTGTGAATTACTTCCCATTTTCTAATGTTCATCTCAAATTTAGGTTCATTTAAATTTTAACAGACTTTATTTTCCTGCAGAGAGATTAGCATAGTTTGCACTGCTAATCTTTTAAATTTTCCTGAATACAGACCTTAGTACTATCAGTTTTCCTTTCAAAACCGATAGGAAATAATGTATGTGTTAGTTTGCACTGCTCATCTGAATATTCTGTGAATTACTTCCCATTTTCTAATGTTCATCTCAAATTTAGGTTCATTTAAATTTTAACAGACTTTATTTTCATGCAGAGAGATTAGCACAACAATTTTAGTTATGAACTTTGTCATGTACCTTTCTTCATAACAATTGGATGGTTTGTTCATGGTATTTTAGGTAAAGCCATGTCGGCATCTTCCTCGGCTGATACTAGTGATTCGGCGAGGGCGAACGTAGATGGCGCTGCCTCGTCCCAGCGCAAGAGGAAGGCGCGAGGCGCGACGATGTTGGGTCGTTTGGCCAAACGCGCGGATCTTTCCTGTGAGTTCAACCAGTTCGGGAGACCGATCGGGAAGAACGCCGGGCACTATGCCGCCTATGTTGGCTTGTTGGCGAAGGAAAGGGTGAAGATCACCGTCCAGAGCTGGAAGGACGTCAAGGCCGACGAGAGGGATAGGCTGTGGGCGGAAGTGAAGGTAAAATTAATCAAAATCACTGAACTCTTGAGTAATCACATTCCCTTGGTTTATCCTAGAGATTAGGTAAGTCCTACTTATATGCACCATTTGAAACAGGCCAAGTGGAACATCCCGGACGATGGTCCCAAGATAGCTTGCTTGAAGGACATGAACAACACGTGAAAAACCTTCAAGAGTGTCCTCGTCAGTACCTTCCTCGCTAAAGGCGAATCTCCATGCGAGAAGTACCCCTTCATACGGAGGAGGTATGGGAGCAATTCGCCCAACAGAAGGGGACTCCTGAGTTCAAGGTATGAATGGTTCCTTTGCTTGGTTACACCATTGTATGCAGTAAGCAGTGGTGCATTAATTTTCTTGTTTCTGCTACGAAGGCCCTCAGCGAGAAGAACAGGGCAATCCAGAGGAGGAACGACCACCCACACCGGCTCGGCTCTGGCGGCTATGCAGGGAAGGAGGAGCAGTGGAAGAAGGCTGAAGACGAGGCGTCGCATTTCGTCGACTCCCCTGACCTACCACTCTCTGAGATCCGCGATCAGCGATGCAAGCGCTGGTGGCTGGCCAGAGGGACCGTGTCGGCCACGGGGACTGTGGCGTTCCCAAACCCCAGGGACGTCGAGGTCGTGTAGCGACTCGTAAGTTGGCTAACTATGATCACTAGTGTGCGCACAAGTTTATATATATTTCTTCCTTACAATGGAGAGCTTTCAATGTAACAGATCTCTTGCTCGAAGGAGGCGACCGAGGGATTCTTCAGTCCCCATAGGGAGAACGACATCCTTACCCGGGCTCTAGGGAACAAGGAGCATCCAGGGCGGACGCGAACCGTGGGGGCTGTGGTGCCATGGAAGGAAGGCTTCTCGGAGCCCGGGCAAAAGGCGAAGAAGCCTGGCAGCTGGAAGGAAAGGGAAGTGGAGCTATCTCAGAAGATACGGGCAGATGTGACTGCACAATTCGCGGACATGTTCGCTCAAATGAACGAGAAATATGAACGCCTCAGCCGAGTTGTGCAGTCCAAGGGTTTAGATCCAGCTGCCGAGGTCGACACTGCCAGGCCGAGTAGTGTTGGCTCGAAGGTTCACGTGGATCCGGTGGACCTGATCGAGGTATTGCAACTCTTGAGCTATATATGCAGTTCGGCTGATGCCACTCCCGTTACGTTAGAATTGTTTCGCTAACCTGTTATAATTGTTGCAAATTGCAGAAGCCGGAGAGCTGTAGCCTATTGATCAACATAAGCGACAAACTTGTTGCGGTTGCAAACGGGGTCGTATACCAGTCTTGGGAGGATGTCCGGATCCACTGCGTACCTCTGGAGCCTGGATTCGCAAAGGTACAGGTGGACATGGCCCTCCCGGGCTACAGCTCTTTTCCGTTGCCCGTCCCAACGGACGAAATGCGGACAATTGGCGAGGCATTGGGCTCGTACATACAGTGGCCCAAGAAGGGTGTTAGACTACAGGAGGTAAACCCTAGCCATTCTAGCTTACAACTGAGTTAATATACTTAATTTGCAAAATCTAATTTAAGCGTTTGTACTTAAAGTGGACGATGGATACCAGCACACTTCCTGAGGACACCACCCCCGCCACAACGCATGAGCGAACTCCTTCGGCCCCCATGCCTCCTCCGATGGCCTCAAACCCTTCGCCATCAAATGAGGCCGACGGCACCACACCCCAACCTTCGAAGGTATACACTCACTCCCCGCCCAAAGGCAAGGGCAAGGCCAAAGGCAAGGCCAAATAAAGCCAGCCGGGTACGTTCAAGAACGGGTCCCCACTCGTGTCGGAGTACCTTCTGCGCAATATGGATCAAATAACAAGAAGTCTCCACGAGTGGTACCTGACCCGGTCTAGGCGCCACATCAACTTCTTGGTTCACTTCAGGCCAGCCCATTTTCACCGTGAGCTCGGGAGCATATTGGTGGCCCATGAGGATTTGTTCGACCTCCTCAACTGGCGGGAGCTTGATATGTCAATCATACGGACTGGAGTCCTGTGAGTGTGCTGTTGTCTGAAGTTATCACAGTTCGTTTCATAAATCTAATCACTTTTTGTATGCACTACTTACTAATGTCTACTTTGCATCCAGGTGCATGTATAGGCTGGCGTCGATGAGGGCATGTGACAAGGTGGGTTTCCTCGACCCAGAGAAAATAAGCCTCACGATGCTAGACCACGACCAAGCACATGCGGAGGAATACATATCAAGGGCACTACTAGCGCAGCAGGACCGAGAGTTCATCCTTGCGCGGTACCACCAAAGGTTAGTGCATTTCCTACTAATTTAACTCATTCTTGTATGTTATGCCTAACATATGTATGAAACTGTTGGCTTATATATGCAATGTAGGGGCCACTGGGTCCTCGCCGTCATTTGCCCATGGATGAATGAGGTCTATTACCTCGATTCGATGAGCGACAAGGTGGCGCATGTTTTCACCCTCACATGGCACATAGACGCGTAAGTAACATAGTTGTCTTAAATTTTTCTCTGACTAGCTAATTAATGATAAGATATTAATCGGCAATGCTAAATTAAATACAGGGCTTTCAAAAATTATGCTAGTGCTGGAGGGAGGCATGACGCGTCGAAGGGCACAACAATTTCTTGAAAAGAATATGAGGTAATTAATACGGATGGAAGTACTCATGATGAGTCTTTTAATTTAAGCTTAATTAGTTCTTTCGAGTTAATGTGGGTTTATGTCTTTGCATATGCAATTTTTCCAGTGCCATCAGCAGCCACAATCGTGGGAATGTGGCTTCTATGTCATGAGATTCATGTATGACTTGATCAGGAGAAACTTTGCCCAATTCCCTAAGGTAACTATTTTTCCTGACTCAAAGTCGAACTTTAATTGGATGTGACGTACGATCCTAACTTCATACACACATATATGCAGAGCACCATGTTGAAAGAGCAATATGAGTTGCCTCAATTGAAGGAGCTGCGAACAATTTGGGCTCAATATGTCATGGAAGAAGTGGCTATCAACGATCGATACTAACTGACTTGTGTTGATTGCTGTATTTGTGAATATATATTGAATGTGTTGATTGCTGTATTTGTGAATAAACTCAATATGTGAATAGATTCATTGATGTATTTGTGAATAAACTCGATCAATATGTGCATAAATTCAATCTGTCCAATTTGTGAACAATATGTGAATATGTGAATATTGCTAAATTAGTGTATTTGTGAACAAATTGATCAATAAGTGAATATTGCTGAATATTTGTAAATATTGATGTATTTGTGAATGATCCAATGTATCTCTGTATAGCTGTATGTATATGTGCATGATTCCAGTACTAACCGTGCCAGTACATAACTGATAGGAAAAAATAATATTACTATCGATTATATACCACAACTGATAGAATAAATATTACATTCCTATCGGTTCAGATGCAACAACCGATAGAATAAAGTTTTCAGTACTAAACGTGTCTACAAATTACTATCGGTTATATACTACAACCGATAGAATAAATAGATCAGTGCTATCGGTTCATATACAACAACCGATAGAATAAAGTTTTCAGTTCTAAACGTGTCTACAGAATACTATCGGTTATATAATATAACCGATAGAATAAAGTTTCCCGTACTAACTGTGTCCAGACAATACTATCGGTTTAGATAATACCCGATAGAAAAAACATTAACATTACTATCGGTTTAGATCCTAGCCGATAGAAAAATACTAAACAATACTATCGGTTTATATACGAGCCGATAGAAAAAATGTATATAATACTATCGGTTTAAATTTGAGCCGATAGAAGAAATAGTCGATAGCGATTAGTGAACGTTGGGAATGTAGGTGTTTTACTAACGGTTTTTGAACCGATAGAAGTGTTCTACTCCTCTACTATCGTGCCGACCACTATCGGTAAGAGAACCGATAGTAGAGTGGATTTATAACCGATAGTGAAAAGCATTTCTGTAGTAGTGCCTTTTCAATGAGGATCCACTAGATGATCCCATATCATCACCAACTCGCTTTCTTGAAGTCGACCGATCTTTGAGTGACTAAAAGAAGCAAAATGCATTACTTTGGAAACCATTCTTTAAGAGAAAAGATTTACGTAGATTCTTCAAAGGAGAATTACCTTTTGAAGTGCCTTCATAACATTATCTTCTATTCTTAATTCTTCCTTTTCACTTTAAATGGGTTGTTTAGAGTTTTTACTTGCCATTTGAATAGGAACAGAGAAGAAGGTTGGAAGATGTAAAAAGGTTCTAAGATTTACTAGCGAAAGCTTGGAAATTTTAGAATGCAAAGGTTGGACATTTATAGAACTTAGAAATGACAGTTCATATCCACAGCCTCGAGTTCTTATAGGATGCCTTATAATTATAACCTCGAGTTGTAACAAAAGACTTCATAATGGCCTGACCACACCCAAAGTTCTTCTTGGGAAATGAAACGGCACAAGGTGAGAAAACGAAGCATTCCAAAGTTGCAGAAGGTAAAATGTCGGAATAATTACATTAAAATATTTAGAATTTGAAACAACAAAGTACATAACTTGTTATTTCAAATTTGAGGGCTAGCTGAAAAGGATTATAACCCGAGTTAGTTACCTTTGCCATTCTATAGTCGGAAGGCTTACAGAATGAGATATAAATTATTTGCATACCTCTCTGTGGTCTCAGGGACCTAAGAGGGAGACAATACGATAGTTCAAGATATCCTGGACATAGCCTATTCTGTGGTCTCGGCCTGTGTTGTCGCGGGGTCCGTAGTCTCGAGATACCCACAAAAACTAAGGTCAAGAAGTTCATGGTCTCACATAACCACAAGTACCCTGATCACAGAGACATCTTCCCAAGGTCGCCCAGGTCGTGGAGAGTGAGCAAATAACTATACCAGGTCATAGTTAATATGCAACCTAAACGATTGAGGAGTCAAAACATCCAATGGCGATATGGTTAGACTCATTCGACCATACCCGGTAGTTAAACCTGTTTGGCCACTACCGCTGCCTTGAATATCTTCAGCCTCCTTAATTAACTTCTAATAACTATCAAGATGATAAAAACACAATTATAAAACAGGCATAATTGCACATTATGGCTGCCACACATTTGCCTCACAGTGACCCTTCAATCCCGTAACCGGCGACCGGCGATGAGTTATAAAAAGGGGGATCGCCAGGAGAGAAATGGGAATTAGATCTTATCTGAGCAAAGATACACTGTGTAATAGAAAATAGGAGATTGTTCTTAGCTTATCCAAGGACTCCTCTTATTCTATCCTTGTAACCCTTAATATTCTTAGTGAAATATCAACAGGAGTATGGCTATTACTTATCATCGGAGGGTCTGAACCTGTATAAATTCCTTTCTTTCTTAGGCATAGATACCCTCATTTACTTGAATTTCACCTTAGATTGGCTTCACACTTCATCATTTAACTTCACGTAAGTTCGATTAAGGACCAAAGTCCCAATCGTTGACAAGAGTTGTATAGCATGTTTTGGTTAATGAGTGTCAAACTTTAGTTGTAGCGCTGGTAGATTGACCAAAATGTTGTTTGATTGACTGCTATTATAGCCCATGTAGGGCACGTCAAATTTTTTATTATTACTACTAATATATATATGAACTATTTCCCAAATGAAATTTTCATTGCATCTCAAGTCCAAATTTCTACTCGTGCCTTATTTTATATAAAATCCATATATGCCTTCGGGTACACCAAAAATTATTCTTAATTCATCCTTTCCACAATACCCATACCCTTTCCAAACTAAACCATTGGCCTTATTATAAATGGTGCTAATATTTGAGGACTTAAATTAATAAAGTAAAGGATACTTAAAACTTTGAGGGTAATTTGACAAAAAAATAAATAAATAATAATATGAGAGAGAAGAAGAGGAATCAAGTGCACCAGATTGATAGCAAAATATATTGTGTGATGGACTTGACGGCCCCCTTACGGAGATGTATGCATTTCAGGATGAATGGATATCAATTTTGAGCATTCTATTAATTGGGATCAAATAAGAACTAACAATTACATTTTTACCTCATGTAGGGGAACATAAGAATGGGATATATGGATCACACACATGCATAATTCTCTGATTGTAGTTAGTGAAACTATAATTATGCTGATGGATATTTTAATAAAAATAATTGATGATCTAGTGGGATTTAAACTCATCAGTATTCCTTGGAATTCAACAAATAAATAAAGATACGGTAGTACGGAAATAGAGATTATTTCAAATGCATTATGGATATCTAGGAAGATACTTCTTAATAATGTAAATTAGAAAGAGAATGAAATTTTATTTGGTGGGCTATTCAAAATCTCACTATATTAAGAGCCGGAATTAATAGCAAGGCAATTTGGAGACTAAGTTAAATATAAAGGTTGAATTACAATTGGATCGGAAGAGCATAAGAAAAACATAACCAAATATTAAACTTCGGGGACAAAACTTCCATCCTTTTACTTTATCCTACAGTCTCCCACCCTTCTTTCAGAACTAGTTGAATCTCGGGGACGAGATTCTTTTTAAGGAGAGTAGGTCTGTAACATCTCAAAATCAAGACCCAAAAATTTCATTTTCTAAAATTAGCCCCTAAAATTTTGATTTAACTCGGCATCCAAAATCAGTTAGTCAGCTATCTTTCCCTCGGATTATGAATCTGTCAGACTAATTCTGCTCTATTCCAACCCCATATCAAGTTTGTCTCTCGGTCCGAACCAAAATTCTTCACCATTTGCATTGTAAGGAAGTTTTAAAATTATTAGAAGTACTAGCTTGCATGCCGTATTTATAAAACCCTAAAACTACTGTTTTGTTGCAGTAAACATGTTTTCCTACATGGTAAATTTAAAACCATAAATGTTTATATGCCTGCATATTAGTACAAAAGCCTCACAGCCAAATAAGTTCAAGAGACCACTTTTTACACTTTGGTCCATATTTTATTACAATTAGATCCTTTCTTTTATTCTTCCAATCCAAGAAATATCTAAATTCTCCTATACAACTCCAAACTTATATAAGATTACACCGTCTTGTTTTGTGATGTATATGATGTAAGTTTCCCTACTGCACTTCACTCAAATTCGGCCCAGAAACTTAGTTATCTTTCGTTTCAGCCGTTTTTAGTAAAATACTATTCCATTTTACCCTAAATACCTTGTTTCAGAATTCTACTCTCCTAAACCCTAATTAATCCAGGTTTCTAAATTAGTTTATTTTAATACTCTTCAGAACAACAATATACCTCCATTATTCTCCCCTCTTCACCTTTTCCATTTAACCCCTCCCATTCCTCTCTATTTGCATTTTAGTCCTAGGATTTCCAAATTTTCATGAAATGTCTGAAATTGCAATTGTCATTTGCCTAAAACTAGAGGAGCTAGTTGAGAAAAGAATCAATTATTTTTTAAACCTTAGTAAAATACAAAATTGTGTATAAGTCCTTGGTTGGTGATAAGAATAATGAGTAAGAATACCATTTTACCCTCCAATCCACCTTAGCACGAGTAGTGTTCTTTCACTTTTACCCTTGTTTCAACCATTGCCAAGGTAACACTTCCAAGCCACCTCATGCTTTTGGATTAGATCTATCATGAAAGATGAGTGTTCTATTTAGACTTAATGTTGTATTGAACGAGTGGCTAGAAGCACATACACACAAGCACAAACAAAGATACATTGCATATACACACATATACTCCATCTTCTTAGTCTCACGGATATGTGTATATATCATGACCACACATACACAAATATGCTAAACATGCTTGCACCTCATCAAGTATACCGACCCCCTCCTACTTCCTCCAAGTCAAACAAAATACACACACAAATACACATTTCAGTAGTACACAACAGTTACTTTTGCAGTAAATTAACACAACTAGTGATGTGTTTTGTTATTATCCACGACTCCCTCAGATATCACCAGTTCATACTCATAGTATCTATGCTTCAGGAGTTGGGTGCTTCTCTAAGGAAACTTTGCTATTAGTATGCCTGAAGCAAGACCCAATCTAGTAGTCCATTGCAGTTCAATCTCCAAACCAGGTGATCCTTTTCAAGCTCCTATTGCTTATATACTTATATTTGTGATCATACTGCAAGTCTTTGTATTCAGCTAGAACCCTCAAAGAAATATTCTAGTTGAATTAGAGTTACAAAACTCCAAGTTCAGGTTCAGTAGACATTGTTTTCAACAACTAGTCTACTTTGTAATTTTTGGTTACTATTGCCTTGTCATTCTGTTGATCATCGTCGATGGCCGTGGATTCAATGCCAGCACGCAATGACAGATCCTCTACCATTTCCTTCATGTTCTTCTAGTCCTCACCAGATTCCCTGACCCAGCTCTAGTGAAGAATCGCTGTCAGAATACCATTTTTACCGCCGACCATCATATCCCCTGATATCCGCATCAGACTAGCAAAGCAACCTAAAGACACGAGTCTTTCCTTGCCAATCTTCACATCTTGGCCTTAGAAAATTTTTTATTCAAGTGAATGTTCAATCAATCGCTGTGATCATCATCACCAGCAAGCTTCATATCATCGAAAAAGGAGCTTCCATCACTAGCCCTCCATGATGTGCTGTAGTTCAAATTGATTGCACCAATTAGACCCCCTAGACCACCTCTTGCTCCCCACCAAGAGATGCCACCTTCGATGAAACAACACTGGCGATTCGCCGCATGCTCCTTTCTGCTGTCATTGAGGAATCAATTCCCAATCTGACTACGAAGTCCGAAACGGATTGTGAAATCATTGAATTAGATTTACTAGGTGATCGCACCCAGAGGGACGTGGTTTAGTAATAACTGCAAGCGAAAGTTTGAACATTGAGCACTTGAGGGTCGAATTCCACGAGGAACAAGCATATTCATCTTTTAGGCTAACAGATTACTGATTAACTCTGAATGATTTGCGGGGTTATTTTTCTACAACTAAATCTAACACTAAAGCTATCAATCTTGAATTAAAAGAACTAAAGAGCTAGTTTGAAAACTAGGGTTTTATAAACCAAAAGGAAAACCTAGGGTTTTGAGAATTCCATAACCATTAGGCATAATTCTATCCATGGTTTGAGAATTGCAAGTCAGTCTAATTCTTTTCCAAGATAGATTATGATTTGGAAGGATCTTCGGCTCTTTCAGGTTGAGTTCGCATAAGGCTTCGCGACCTATTCGAGTTCGGAAAGACTTCACGACCTTGGAACGGTTCGCGACCTTGGAAAGGGTTCGCAACCTCGGGAAGGATTCAATCTCTGGTCGGGATTGTATTCCAACTATATACATATAACTAAGTATTATCTGTTAGACTTAGTTAGTATCCAAGTCTAATACATTTAGGTTATTGAGTGTGATACATAATCATACGATTGGACTGTAAATACTTTGTAATAGTCTTAGTTTAGATCATCGAAGATTCATTGAACTTATTTAAGTCTTAGACACATAGTTCACTAGCGTAGGCGAGTGCGTCCTATTGTTCGACGTGTACAAGATCCCTCTTTCCAATAAAGAGTTGTGCTATCTTTTGGAATTGTGCTTTTGATCAGCATGTGTTTCGATAATTCCGAGTAAGATCCCGTTATTTCGCATATTTGCATCTGATCGAGTATAGTCAAAGCCCATCTATACTTCAATCAGAGCAAAGCATTATCTGGTTGAGGCTAGATCAAAACCCGGTCTAGTCCATAATCAGATCAGATTAAGTTTCCAGTACGGTCGTTCATACTTCGTTTAGAGGATCGGTTCCATATTTAAGTTTGGCGAGAGACTCTCTCCTGTTCAGGGTCCCGCGTCAAGGCGTTAAGGACTCAAGAACTCCCCTAAATTCTTGCTAAGGCTAAACTATTATGTCTCTGGTCAGAACGAGAATTTAGGGTTTAGAGGAAAAAAACATAAGGAACTAATTTCAAAACTTAAGATTGAGACTGAGGAGGAATTACATCTTCCGGATTAGGTCATCCCTCATCCTAGAAGTGAATTACTCACAAAAAGCCATATAAATATAGAAATAATAAGAAATTAAAGAAAACTTACTTAATTGCATCAAAGAATTAAGTCTATCATCCTTGTCAGCTTACAAATGCTGAAACTAGAATAAAAATAGAGAAGGAGACCCTACTAAACTAAAATTAAACAAAACTAAAACTAAGCCCTAAAGGCATTTCGTAAAAATTGAGTCAAAAGGTTCTCTATTTATGATACAATGGGTGAACGTGTCCAAATATAACTCTTGATGTGCAGGCGACGGAATCCCGCTTCAAACGGCACAAGAAAGAGATAAATCACAGTTAAAACCACCAAAATAAACCAAAACAGCCTTGGAATCCAAGCCAGGTACAACCTGTGGCATGGGTCGTGCCCTGGTCTGACTACGGGTCATGCCCACGGTCGTGTTGGGCTCGGCCAGTGTCAACACGACCAGTGGTGTTCGACTAGGCGTGTTTGATTAGGGGGTGTTTGACCAAGGCGTGTTCGACTAGGTGACTAAGATTGTTCAACTAGGTGACCAGGTGCATCCAACCAAGTATCTTTGACCTTGGCGTGTTCAATCAGGATTCTTCGCCTGGTTTACATTATTCACGTGTGTTCGACCAGGTATCTTCGACCATCTCATGTTTGATCAAGGTTCCTCTTCATCTAGTTTTTGTGTCTTTCATAGAAACTAGTTCAAAAGAACTTGAAATGTCCTCAAATTTTGTAGGTATGATCCCTGGAACATAATGAATACAACCATGAAAGTGGATTGTAAAAATGATACAAAAAGTTACACAAAATGTCACATCAGAGAAGTGTTTGACGAGGATTGACACCCGGGTCACTTCTAATAAACTTTTGGTTCAAGACAGGTTCGAACCAGACATGTGTCTGGCGATGCGAACTCAAGTTACTTCTGAGGGGCATCACCATGAGGTCGCAAGCTTTACGCGATCAGGTCGCGGGTTTCGTGCGATCAGGCCGATAGCCTTGTGCGGTCAGAAGTTCGTATGCTATACGCGGACTGTACTGAATATCTAAGATGTTGCGCGGTCAGCCCACACTCCGCGGTCAGCACATTCTCGACCAAGGTGCATGGAATTTATTCGGTTATCTTTATACCAGGATATTCCAGGCATCCCGAAGATTCCTCCACGTTGAAGACCAACCGTCAGAGGTTATTATATGCGGTTATTCATGATTAACACGTGTTAATAACCTCCGTGGAAGTTAATAGCGGTTCTTCAACAACCGCATCCAACCGTTTGATGCAGTTTTCTTCATATGGCACCCTTTCGACCAATATAAAAAGGTGGCAAAGTATATCAAACGGGGATCCAAGACATTTTCGGAAGAATAAAACTCCTAAGATAAGCGAGATACGAGAGATCTCGATCACTCAAACAGCCAAGACTACGGCTTAGATTAGACAACACTTACAAGTCTCCTATAGCTTCTTTCTGTACACTTATATAGGGAAAACTTTCGTTTGTGAAAGTTTTTCTCCCGGCTAGTTTGTAAAGCTTTATCTCATATGGTGAAATCCTAACAGGACGTAGGGCTTTTACTCCCACCATCGAGGGCCCGAACCTGTATAAATCTCTCTGTGCTCCTGTTCACCATTGTTCAGCATACCTTCCCGGAGGGTCATCTTGAAAGGTTTCACAATTACAAATTCTACATAAGTTCGGCTGAGGACCCTGAGTCCGAATCGTCGACAGCTGGCGCCCACCGTGGGGCCTTTCTCAAGGCGTCCTAATTGAAATTCGGAGGTTCGCCGAAACATGGCCGGAGCATATGATTCCGAGAATGATTTCGATCTCGAGGATTATGCCCATATACCAATGCCTTCTCCAAGCGATCCTGTTCCGATGGAAGAGGTCGAAGGCCAGAATCTTCCACAGGTTGAATCATCTCTCCAAGTCATGTCAATCGACCAGGAGGTAACTGGCACAAGGTCAGAACCCACAGAGGTTCTTAATGTGCTAGGTGATGAATCCGGCCCGTCATACGACCCCGCTGAGGGAAAATATGATGGTGACCCTGAAATTAGCCCAGGAAGGTTCGACCCTGATAACCTCCACCGTCTCTTTGATTTCGAGTCCGACTCGGAACAAACCGAGATGTTTTCCCCATCGGCGACCTCTCTCCCTAGGCAGTTTGCTGCGCTGTCGGAAGAAACTCCCGATCAACAGGCTGCCTGGGAAGAACAAGATCGCAAACAGAAGGAGGATCAAGATCTCGAGCAACAGAACAACGAACTACGCAGAACTGCCCTAGAGGCTCTTCAAGATGCGCAGGCTCGTTACGATGCTGCCCCGAGTTCTTCTCGACGGTCGCGTGGTCGTAGACGTGACCAGACTCCTTCTTTACCACCGGAGCATTTCCCAGTGGACGAAGAAACAATAACACCTGGTGCCCCTAGGAGAAGTACCCATGGTCGACTGCGATCTATCGCCGAAGTCATGCGCAATTTTCCTCCTACGGTCACGGATGCGCAGAGACCGGCCTTTTTCAGGATCCTGGCGGAAAGACTGGACGAGGTCGCATCCGAGGCGACCCCAACAGCCTCTTCCCGCTCAGTAACACATTCCCGTGAATGGGATGGTCCTCATTCTGGCTCTGGCCGGCGGAGTTACCCGCCACCTGTACCGCCCTGACAGGACAAATACCGGCGAATGCAGGACTCTCGTAGTAGGGATCGAGTTCCCGTTCACTCTCGTTTGGGACCACGAGTAACCTCGCCATTACGTGAGGTTGCTCGAAACCCAACCGAAAGTCACAGGACGGTTCACGGTCCTTACGTTGGTTGCAAAGCTTTCTCGCCTGGCCTACGAGCAGTCGTTTGGCTCGATAAGTTTCGACCAGGGGCCATTGAGAGGTTTGATGGAACTCAGAACCCATCCGAGTTCCTTCAGATCTATATTACTGCCATCCAAGCAGCAGGAAGCGACGACAAGGTCATGGCCAACTACCTGCCAACAGTCCTCGCAGGACCGGCTAGAACCTGGTTGTTTAATCAGCCTGAGGGTTCCATCTATAATTGGGAAATGCTATGCGATGCCATCCTCAGCAATTTCCAAAATTGTTACCAAAAGCCGGGTAAGGAGGACGACCTGCATAGACTGCGGCAAACTTCGACCGAAACACTTCGGCAGTTTGTCAAGAGGTTTGTCGGGGTAAGGAATACCATCCCGAACATATCTGATGGCTCCGTAATCAGGGCATTTAAGCATGCCGTTCGATACCGGAGATTCACTGAAGACTTGCTTATCCACCCTCCTCGATCAGTGGCCGATCTGTTCGATATGGCTGATCGATATTCCGATGCAGCCGAGGCAGTCGAATGGAACCGAATGGTTGACAAGGGGGACCTACCGCCCCAACCAGGCTTCAAGGACGCCAGGAAAGAAGATTCAAGCAAAAAGCCGGAGTCTTCACTGGGTGGGAAGTCAAAGAAGTCGAAGAGGAACCGCTCTGGACAGTACCGTGAGGTCGCAGTCACAGAGAAACCACCTTCGACCAAAGGTAATAAGTCTTCTTTTAAAAGTAAAACTGCCTCTGGTGGCCGGGATTCCGACCAGCCAGAAAAATCAACTAATCCGCAGGAGGGCAAGAGGTGGTGTCCACTCCACAACTCCGCAGGCCACGACCTCAAAAACTGCAGGAGTTGGTTGAAACAACTGGATGATTTCTACCAAGGAGCTGGGCCAATGCCAACCTTACCGCCTAAAGAGCAGGCGTGCGGGATTAGAGACGTCGACGGAGACGAAGAAATGGCTTACCAGGTACCTCAAAATCATGTTAATGTCATTTTCGGAGGTTCGTCCTCTTTCGCTTCCAAAAGGCAGTTTAAAACCTTTTGCCGAGAGGTTAACCAAACGGAGACATCCCTTGGTGAACCTCAATATCCCCGTTGGTCGGATATGCCTTTGACGTTCGATCGCGCTGACTGTCCTGTGGGGCTAACCCGACCATTGAGGCTACCTCTGGTTATTACCCCAATCATCAGTAACGCGAGAGTCGAAAGGGTCCTGATTGATGGGGGAAGTTCCCTTGATCTTTTATTGGTCAAGACACTCGACGAGATGCAAATTCCCCGTTCCAAGATCAAGCCCATAATCCATCCGTTTTATGGGATAATCCCAGGCCCCTCCATGATGCCATTGGGACAAGTGGTCCTCCCGGTTACTCTGGGAGAACCAGATAACTTCCGAACAGAATTGGTTACTTTCGATGTAATCGATTGTGATTCAGCTTATAATGCAATCTTTGGCAGGCCGACTCTTGCTAAGTTCATGATGGCAACGCACTATGCTTATCAGTGCGGGAAATTGCCTGGCCCCAAAGGTGTCATTTCGGTCCGAGGTAGTCGCAACGTGGCGCTCACGTGCGACCGGCTATCTTTGGAGATGGTCGATCAACTTCCCCTCCGGGACGCTCAGGTCGCCACCGTTGCCACCGATGCGATCAGGGCTGCTCCTCGACCAGATGAGAAACTCAAACAAGTTCCTTTGTACCCAGATGACCCATCCAAGACAATTCGGGTTGGGTCAGCCCTGGATGACAAATAGGAACTCGACCTCGTTGCTTTCCTCCGGGCAAACGCAGACGTGTTTGCGTGGAAACCGTCCGACATGCCCGGTGTCCCAAGGGAAGTAATTGAGCACAGGTTAGCAATTCGACCTGGATAACGACCAATAAAGAAAAAGCTCAGGCGTTTTGCCACCGACCGACAGGAAGCCATCCGAGAAGAGTTAGACAAACTCTTACAAGCCGGGTTTATCCGCGAAGTGGATCACCCGGACTGGCTCGCCAATCCGGTCATGGTCCGCAAGTCAAATGGCAAGTGGCGCATGTGTGTTGACTACACTAGCCTCAACTCTGCCTGTCCGAAGGATGACTTCCCCTTCCCCGCATCGATCAGCTGGTCGACTCCACTGCGGGTTGCGAACTGATGAGTTTTCTGGATGCCTACTCAGGATATCATCAAATTAGCATGGCAGAAGACGATGAAGAGAAAACTGCCTTCATCACCCCGTTCGGCACATACTGCTACGTCAGAATGCCGTTCGGTCTCAAGAACGCAGGTTCCACGTACCAGCGCTTGATGCAAAAGACCTTTCTTTCCCAGATAGGGCGTAATCTTGAAGCATATGTAGATGATTTGGTTGTAAAAAGTGCCAAGAGATTGTCTCATTTGGACGATCTCGCTGAAACCTTCTGTAATTGGAATCGCTTCGGAATAAAATTAAACCCGGAGAAATGCTCTTTCGGGGTTTCTTCAGGAAAACTCCTTGGTTTCCTTGTGTGTTCTAGAGGCATTGAAGTTAATCCTGAGAAAATCAGGGCTATTGAACAAATGAGGTCGCCCTCGACCATGAAGGATGTTCAACGCCTGGCTGGTCGCATGGCGGCTTTAAGTCGCTTTATATCGCGATTAGGCAAAAGGGGATTACCTTTCTTTAAAGCCTTGCGGAAGCATCATAACTTTACATGGTCGGATGAGGCCGAAAAAGCATTCCAGGAGGTAAAAACATATCTATCCAGTCCGCCAGTATTGATGTCTCCTGACAAAGGAGAACCGTTGCTTCTTTACCTGGCGGCCACACCACACGCGGTCAGCACCGTTCTGATTGCGGATAGAGGAGGAATACATAGACCCGTCTACTATGTGAGCGAAGTACTTCATGGTCCTAAGGAGCGCTACCCTGAGGTCCAGAAGATACTTTACGCGCTACTGATGGCTTACCGTAAGCTACGACATTACTTTCAAGCACACAAGATCACAGTACCCTCCTCTTTTCCTTTAGGTGATATTGTCCGAAATCCAGAAAAATCTGGTCGAATCGCCAAATGGGCGGTCGAACTCGGTGCCTTCGAGATCCATTTCACCCCTCGCACGGCGGTTAAGTCTCAGGTTTTGGCCGACTTTGTGGTCGAATGGACCAACCCTGAGCCACCCGTGCAGTTGGCAGAGGAACTGGAGTGCCCCGATTATTGTACAATGTACTTTGACGGCTCCCGTAGTTTTCAACACTCGGGGGCTGGAATAGTCTTAGTTACGCCCCAGGGCGAACAGCTTAAGTATTTCATTCAACTACACTTTGTTGCAACCAACAACGCAGCAGAGTATGAAGGTCTTCTTGCAGGGCTCCGGACAGCAAAATCCCTCGGAGTCCGTCGATTAGTGGTGAGGGGAGACTCACAACTGGTCGTAAACCAGGTAAACAAGGAGTACAGCACCTCCGATGAGACAATGGCTCATTACCTGGGGGAAGTGAGGAGATTGGAAAAACACTTCAGTCATTTCGAAGTCCAATACATCCCGCGAAAGGACAACATTCTCGCAGACCAATTATCCAAAATTGGGTCCTCACGCTCATCCGCTCCGGCAGGAGTGTTCATTGAACACTTGGACCATCCTTCGATCATGACTTTGGTCGAGGATGATCCGGTAATAGCCTTCGTTACCAACCTCGGTCAGGAACAAGATTGGGCTCATCCATTGAGAGTCTATCTTGAACATGGGACCCTACCCGAGGACGAAACCGAAAGTGATCGGTTAATTCGAAAAGCGCGTCTGTACAAACTCATAGATGGGACTTTGTACAGAAAGGGTACTCAAGGAGTATTCATGCGTTGTATATCTCAGGAGGAAGGAAAGTCCCTCTTGAGAGAAATACATGACGGTGTATGCGGTGCGCACTCGTCATATCATACACTGGTCGGAAAGGCTTTTCAACAAGGATTCTACTGGCCTTCGGCACTTGATGATGCCAAACATATGGTCAAGAAGTGTCCCCAGTGTCAGTTCCACGCAAGGCAAGTTCATCAACCTGCCTATGCGTTGCAAACCATTCCTCTTGCATGGCCATTCGCGATCTGGGGAATGGATATCGTCGGTCCTATGCCACAAGCGGTCAATGGGTACAAGTTTCTGTTCGTAACCATTGACACATTTACAAAGTGGATTGAGGCCAAACCGGTACGAAATATTACTGCATCAGCCGCACAAAAGTTCTTCCATAAGAACATTGTGGCACGATTTGGTGTTCCAAACCGTCTCATAACAGACAATGGTTCTCAGTTCGCCAGCGGTCTTTTTCTGGACTACTGCGATCAGGTTGGGACCAAGGTGTGCTTTGCTTCTGTGGCCCATCCACAAAGCAATGGTGCCGTAGAACGAGCCAATGGGCAAATACTGCAAGGCATTAAAAAGCGCGTTTTTGATCGCCTTAGGACCCGCTCGGGGGCTTGGGCAGATGAGCTCTATACTGTTCTATGGGCATTACGAACTACTTCTAGCCGCGCCACCGGTGAGACGCCCTTTCATTTGGTCTATGGGGCCGAGGCGGTATTGCCCATGGAAGTAAGTATTGGTTCTATTCGGACAGATCAGTTCGAATAGATTAATCAGTCCGAACAACGGGCACAAGATCTCATACTCTTAGAAGAACGGCGTGATCGCACCCTGGTTAAGTCCGCGGCATACTTGCAAGCTTTACGCAGGTATCACAGTAAAAAGGTGCGACCACGCGATCTCAACGTGGGCGACTTGGTTTTACGAAAAATTCAAGACCAGTCTAATCGCAACAAATTCTCCCCAAAATGGGAAGGTCCTTATACTGTTGTCTCAGTGCCGCGGATAGGATCGGCGCGGTTAGCTATGGAGGATGGTCGGATTTTGTCCAATACTTGGAACATCGATCAACTTCGCAAGTTTTACGTGTAAGTATTCCAATCACTTTTTTCCTGTTCAATTAGCATCTTTTGCCAAAACAAAAAATGTTTTGCTTTCATACAATGAGTTTTTATCTTTAAGCCCGTATCATATGCATTCGACCTGGGGGCTGATCGCCGACGGTCAGATCATTACAACAATCTAATCGGATTCGCTGGTCGATCTCATGATCACTTACAGATAAGTCATTCCTAAATAAGCCGTTTCTCAACGCATACGGGGTTATCTGATAAGTCCTTGGTCATCCGAGTGGCTACCAGTTCGCAATAAGATTAGATGTTATATTGATCCTGGTCGTTGGTTTAATATGCATATCCCTGGTCGTTACGCTTATATTTTCTCCTCTGCTTATAACACTAAGGCTTTAGTGTTCATAAGCAGAGGCGGGGGCTAGGGGGGATGTGCTCATAATATGGAATTCATATTACGAAAACACGAAATATATATTTTCTTGTCAAAAATAATTTTTTACATACATTGCATTATACACAAGTTTCTAAGTACAAAAATAAGGATCATTCGATCCCCAGCTCAGTCAAGAGTCTATCTACTAGGGGCTTGACTTCCTCTATGACTGCATCGAGCAGCTCTTCACTCTCGACCTCAACCGGACCCACCAATGCGCTCAGATCTGCATCTGGGCCATGGTGAAGTCAAACCCGGCTGAGTACGGCTACTGCGGCTGATCGAACCCTAGTTCTGATCACCTCTTCGCGTCGCCGTGAATCTCCAGGGAGATACTTGAGCAGTGAATCCGCCTGGGCAGTGAATAGCGATGTCCAGTCACTTATGCTGAGGTTGTCTTTCTTCGGTTCTGCCACGTCGGTCTTCAAAAAATCAGCCACGGCCTTCAGTTTTTCGAAGATCCGGAGGCTCAGCTCTTTGATTGCCCGATCGGTGTGGCGAATCGAGGATTCAAGAATCTCCTTGTCTCGACTGAGCTGCGTAATTCGACCTGCTTGCGCCGTACAGAGAAAGGAGGTTATTTGCATATCATGGATTCAAGTCTTCTTAATCAGGAATTGGCTTACCAGCATTCTCTGATCGAAGTTTGTTAAGTTCAGTTTCTTGTTTCTTAAACATTGAAACTGAACTGGCCACCTCTTTCTTCAAAAATATAACCTCTCTGCAGCAAAATCAAGGCAGTCACAACCAAAATGCACCCATACTAACCAAAGGGTAATGATACTCACCTGCGCAAGCTGTCACGTTCTTTTTGAATGGCTTCTGTACTGGCCATCACAACATGCGAATGGCTTATTAGCCAGGATAATCCCTGTGATGCCAAAGAAGAAGATCAAAGATGTCCTAAGTACAATTCAGGCACGAGAATAGAGGTTTTCTATACCTTCATAAACTTTTGTAAGACAGCGTCATTCAGTTCAGCGGGAATCCTCGCTAGAGCCCCCGACGTGCTCACTACAGGGACAGTTGGTGGGAGTGCCGGCTGGGCGCCACCCCCAGTAGTCATCGAAGGTGACTGGGTCCCTACATTTATTCTTTCCCCTGCGGTCTGGACGACTTCCTGGACCACAGGGGTGGAGCGTTCTTCGTTGGAAGCTCCTGCACCAGCTGCGGCTTCAACCTCTCCGGAGGCGATTGAAGAGCTGGGCGCCGTCTTTCTTTGCCTGACATGAAGGACAATTTGAGTAGTTTTTATTTAAGATTATTGCCAAATTTAAGGTTCTTACCTTATTTGAAATCCCATTCGCTCCTGGGATTTCTGGGAAGGTTCCCCTTGGGAAGAAGAACCATCATCGGTTCTTGCCTTCCTCATGGCAAACAAGGTAGCTCCCCCCTGGATATGTTTAGCTATGAGCATATTTCTAAAGAACAGATAGAGACAAAAAGCAAGGTCTTTACCTGGGCTACCGTACTGGCTGGTGGGGCTACATCCAAAGGCCTTGGCAACTCCTGGGTCACTGAAGCCACCACAACCGGCCTTTGCTCAATTACCTCCTCCTCCGCCTGCAGAGGAGGAGGATTTTCCCCCCTGGGACTTACAGTAGTCACAGGGAGAAGCTTTTCTCCCTGTATGAACATTGATTTGTCAAACATACAGAAGGAACCATATAAAGAATGACAGAGAGGAATCCTTACCATGGTCGTCCTTTCGACCAGAGGGACAGAAACAACTAGTCCTGAAGTCTCGGGGGCTCCAGGAATTGGAGGGTCACCCGCGACCACAAGATTTTCGGTGGTCGCAGGATCTTCCACGACCACCTCTTCGGTAGTAGTGGTCTCTGCGGGGCAGCTTGGGGCATCACTGGATGGGAGATCCGCGATCTTCCTCCTTCGAAGGATCAGAGGAACGTCATCCTCTTCCTCCTCGCTTCCCTCTCCCTGTACGACGAAGAAGTGATCCCAATCTGTGCTTGGTAAAACAGAAGGGATGCGATATCTTACCGCTGTCTTTCTTGTGGTAGAAGGAATGCTCCATGAAGCCCCTTCCCCAGGATTCAGTCTGGCTTTCTTGGAGGCAGGACTCTTTGTCCTGGGTCTTTGGGAGACCTTCTTCACGTTTTTTACCGTCGGCTTCCCATGAGAACCTACGTTCTCACTTGGGAAAGTCGTCTCGGCAAACCTTCCTAGGAGCTGATTCACATTTTCGATGAAAATGTTTAACGCAGGACATGCATAAGGTCTTAAATAGAGGCCAGATAGAGAATGTACCTTTTGATGCTCCTGTTTAAGGTCATCCCCGGCGTGAATCAGACTTTGGGGACGAGGTGATCCCTTAGGGCCCTCTACATCGGAGTTGTAGGCCCTAAGGAGGGAGTTGGTCCGCCTTTCAATCTCGGATGAAGGCAGGACTGTTCCCAAACTCAAGTCATAATTTGTACAATTCAAAAAGGAGAAAGTTCAGTACCAAAGAAATAAATACCTTGACTGTAGTCCAGGGTGCTATCAGCCATGGACCTAATCTCCCACACCGGATGAGCCCTTTCACGCAGAGGACTCACCCGGTTCTTCACGAAGTCTCGAATGATATCTCGAGCCGTCAATCCTTGATTGACCAAGTGAAGAATCACCTCGGCATGCTTCGAAAGCTCCGAGTTCATCGCCGGGGGAATGTCTAACTCGCTCGACTTCTCTGGTCGCGAGTTTTCAAACCATAAACTGCTTTCAGATGGTGGAGAGCAGTAAAACCACCTTTGGTGCCACCCATGCACAGAATCTCGCAGGGGTGGGGAGGGATACTCCTTTTTATCCCTCAACCGGAAGTAGATGCATCCGGAAGCGTTGGTGCTCTTCGACCACGCCGAAAAGTAGAATCGTCAGAAAAGATCCACGCTGGGATATATTCCGACGAAGGCTTCACAAAGATGCTGGAATACTGCAAGGATCAGCATCGCGTTGGGGTGGAGGTTGATCAGTTCCCACCCGTAATGCTCAAGGACATCCTTGAGGAACCGACTCTCAGGGAATCGGAACCCGCAACGCAGATACTCCTCAAAAACCACCAACTCGCCTTCTTGGACAGTTGGGGTTTCTTGGTCCTTCTCCGCAGGTCGCCAGTTAATGAGCAGCCGCGGAGAAAGGATCTCCTCCTTCTCTAACGCCATCAGGCTCTCCTCAGAATGGTGGATGGATCTGCTCCAGGACGCCATCTTTGGTGTAGAATCAAAGGGGAAGCTGGCGATTTGGGGAAGATGAAGGCTGAAGAAAATGAGGGTTTTGAGCGGCGGGAATAATGAGGGTTTTAGCTGTGTGGCTTCTTTGAGAAGACATCTGCTCTTTTTATAGACCCAAGGCGACGCATTAATGATTAAACGGCTCATTTCAAACGTTCCATTGAATGCTTTATTCATTTCCCATAATGGATACTGTCTCTGATGGACCCGATAAAGTACTCAGGCATCGGATCTGAAACAAAAAGACTTCTTTGTTTTGGAAACTGAAAGTGTAAAAGGACTGAAAAATTTTCAGTACTTTTCAGAGGACGTTTTTCCTTTTTATACTTTGAACATTTTATTCGAAAAAATCATGTAACTCAATTTTTAACGTACTGGAGTGTTTCTAATTGGGTTATGGTTTTATCGAAATCGTGTTTTAGTCTAAAACTTCGATTCTAATCGAAGTGACAACCTGACCGAGTCCCAACTCTGGTCGAACTTTAGTTCTGACCGCGGCTCTGAAACTGATCGTGGAATCATGGCAGGTCGCGGCGCTTTTTTCTTAAAAGTGATTTTGATCGCAGAACTAAAGTTTCCTGTGTATGAATGGTCGCGAACAAAAAGTTCATGGCTATATTTTCGCACAGAAGATGTGGAGAATATTTCATGAGAAATAAAGAACTTTTATTTCTTACATTCTTTACATACAAAAGGGATGCAGTCGATCAAAACATCGACTTGCTCCGAAAGAAGTTTACAAAGTTCCCCAAGGGACATGTTGTTGTCAGTAGGATTTACACTGGCAACTCCCAGGGAACTAGCAACTACCGTAAGTCTATCTATATCATCCCTAACAACAGACGCACTATTGTCCCTAATCAAGTCAGAGAGTTCTCGCTGTTGCTGAGCGAAGTCCCTCTCTCGACGGAAATGGTGCGCCTCTTCTCGGGATCGATCAAAACATTCTGCTAAACGCAGAATCTTCGAGGCCATCTCCTCGGTCTTCTTCTCCAGGGCATTCTTCTCTTCCAGAAGAGTCTGTCCGGAAGGAAGAAATGGGGCAGCAGAAGGCTGATCGCTAGAGCCTCCTACCTCCTGCATTTTTGCAAAAGTTAGTCATACTAACAAAAAATTATCAGCAAAAGGGGAGAAGAATTGTTACCTGTCCCGGTGCATAACCCGTTAATACACCCATCTTGGGAGGAAGATCATCATATGGTGGAAGAGCAACCTTCCCATCAGAAGATTGCTTCGCCAACCCAATATGGCGATCATTTGATCGAGGGATAGTCACCGCTTGCCGACCAGGATGTTGATCACCCAAAAGAATGGGAGAATTGAATGTGATGGGATCTTTCTCTAAAGATAAAGACCTAACTTGCCGAGAGGCATGAACGGGGAGAGTCAAAGGAACTGAAGGAAGAAAGAAACTTGCTACATTCTTCACCTTTGTTCCACTAGAAGATCCTTCGTCAACCTTGGGTTTCTTCCTTAAGGGAGACAAGACTTCAATCGTTTGAGGCCTTTGTTCGACAATTTCCCCTTCATCGCTCTCAATCTTGATGATTTCATGATCTGCCATTGGGAGGAGTATGTGAAAAGGAAGGAGGCAGGATAACAAGAAAAGGACTTTAGGCGTGGAGGGAAATTGTGGAGTTTTACAAATCCAAGAACCTGGTATTTATAGCCGCCTAGGTGACGGTTTGCATTCCAGGCACCTCGGGTTTCGTCAAAGCATTTACAATTTTACCTCGAGATAAAAACAATTCTACGGCGCTATCATTGCCCGTCACGTAATGTCAGAACCCGTCTTGGGAAACCAACCGTTTTCACTTAGTGCGCCACTAAGTGGAAAAATTGAAGAGTCAGGTTAAAAATCCAATGCATGGTTTTAAAATTCGAAATAAACACGTCTCTTCGTTTTTCTTCGAATTTGGGGGCTAGCTGACGAGGATTGACACCCGGGTCACTTCTAATAAACTTTTGGTTCAAGACAGGTTCGAACCAGACATGTGTCTGGCGATGCGAACTCAAGTTACTTCTGAGGGGCATCACCATGAGGTCGCAAGCTTTACGCGATCAGGTCGCGGGTTTCGTGCGATCAGGCCGATAGCCTTGTGCGGTCAGAAGTTCGTATGCTATACGCGGACTGTACTGAATATCTAAGATGTTGCGCGGTCAGCCCACACTCCGCGGTCAGCACATTCTCGACCAAGGTGCATGGAATTTATTCGGTTATCTTTATACCAGGATATTCCAGGCATCCCGAAGATTCCTCCACGTTGAAGACCAACCGTCAGAGGTTATTATATGCGGTTATTCATGATTAACACGTGTTAATAACCTCCGTGGAAGTTAATAGCGGTTCTTCAACAACCGCATCCAACCGTTTGATGCAGTTTTCTTCATATGGCACCCTTTCGACCAATATAAAAAGGTGGCAAAGTATATCAAACGGGGATCCAAGACATTTTCGGAAGAATAAAACTCCTAAGATAAGCGAGATACGAGAGATCTCGATCACTCAAACAGCCAAGACTACGGCTTAGATTAGACAACACTTACAAGTCTCCTATAGCTTCTTTCTGTACACTTATATAGGGAAAACTTTCGTCTGTGAAAGTTTTTCTCCCGGCTAGTTTGTAAAGCTTTATCTCATATAGTGAAATCCTAACAAGACGTAGGGCTTTTACTCCCACCATCGAGGGCCCGAACCTGTATAAATCTCTCTGTGCTCCTGTTCACCATTGTTCAGCATACCTTCCCGGAGGGTCATCTTGAAAGGTTTCACAATTACAAATTCTGCATAAGTTCGGCTGAGGACCCTAAGTCCGAATCGTCGACAGTGTTGAGCATGTTTTAGCACATTTTCATTAGCAAACCTAGGATAAAAGCACTAACAATTTAGCACTTATCAAATTCTCTCAAGGTTGCATTTTTATTGTCCGCAAGAAAAGGATGTGAATGAATTTTTCAAAATTTGAGGCCCAGGTAAATCAGATTTTCAATAAACAACTTCCGGGAATTCACATCACATAGAGGCATTTGAAACAATCGATCTAAATAATTTAATATTTTCAAATGCAAGTATTCGGCTCATCAAACCTCAACCTTAGAAAAGAGAGAGTTTAATCGACTAAATCATTTTGACAACTTCTTTCATATAGGGTTTAAAACAAACAATAGCTAAAGAAAACAATCACTATGTTACAATTTATACAAAGTTGTTACATTGCCCTAATTAGAGAGAGAATTTTAGACACTTTTATTATTTTTTTATTATTGATTTATTTTTATTTTTTATTTTATCCTTCAACTTTTTCATGCTCATAACCAAAATATTTTGAACTGGATCATTCCGTCGCAACTAGAGGAGACACAGCAGAAGACGCTTACTTAAGTGCACTTACAGATAGACAGCTTTGTTGATTTCTTGAGTCCCTATAAGCAATCTTGTTGTTCCGTATACCTTAACTTCACAAGTTGGTCGATGATTCATCACTGCCTCCCCTTACTGAGTTGCATATATGTTACAAGAGACTAGACAAAACCGCATCTTAAGCAACCATTTTATTATGACAAAGAAGAATTTTTTTGTGTGCATAAGTTAAGTAAATCTTCCCTTCCCCAACTGATCAATGATTCATCACCGCCTCCCCCCAGTGGGTCGATTATACTTCACTATTACAAATTTTTATTTTAAAGAGAAGTGCAATTAACAATCTAAGAATAAAAAGCAATATAATAGAGTAAATTTTATATGATAGCACTACTACAGAAATACAGTCTACTAACTCGTATCTTCTAATGGTTTTATGCAATCTGGAAGAAAACCATTAGTTTCCATGGTGTGGAGTGGAAAAGAGCATTTGTACTAAAATTGGGTTGTGAGAAACAGTTAGTAAAAATCACATGATTTATTCTAACGGTTCTTAACATATTAACTATTAGAAGAAACATGGTTATACTAACGGTTATATTTTTGGAACTGTTAGAATAGATTTGATATTATTCTAACAGTTTTCAATAAATGACCGTTAGAAGAAATGTAATTATAGTAACAGTTCTTAATTGGGAACCGTTAGAATAGATTTTGTTTTATTCTAATGGATATAGATACATAACCGTTAGAAAAATTGTGCTATCTTTTAACTATTCTAGTGCTGCAAACCGTTAGTAAATGTTCCACTATAAGTCAAACCCACTCAACCCTTGTTGCCCATCTCTCTCTTTGTTCCTTCTGTTCCATGCTCCCAGCTAGAGAGATCAGGGAAAGCTGGAAGGAACTTCCTCTCTCTAATGTAAGCTTCTCACCTCTCTCTCTCTACGTGCAATCTAGCTGTACCTCCAAACTAGGAAGCTAGCTAAGCTAGCTAGCTGGCTGAAGTTAAGCTAGGAATTTAGCTCCAAACAAGGTATTCGATCGGTCCATTATGAGATTGTCCACTCTCGCTTTCTCTACTCTACAATGCATCATGATTTATGAGCTCACTAGCTTGCATTATGTAGTTAAGTTAGTGTTTCATCACTTAATTAAGTTAGGGTTTCATATCAGTTGTAAGTAGTTGTGTATATATATAGCTTAATTGGCCAGGTTTGATGCATGTCTGACTCATTTTTTTTTCAATTTGTCAGTTTTGTGAATTGTAGATGGACCAGGAATATTTGATGTATGGAATTAAATGTACTACTCTTGAGTATTTGGAGGGTGTGAACGGGTTTATTAAATTTGCTTAGTAAGAAAAGGCAAAGAAGGGAGAAAAAGATATGCATTATCCTTGTATAGACTGTATGAACTTAAAGATATTTAGCAACTCTGATCAGATTAAGAGTCATTTGATTCGTCGTGGTTTTAATGCATGATATACCCGTTGGATATGGCATGGCGAAGATCTTGAAGAAACAAGTACCGCTACCAATTAGCTGGACTCGGAAGTGGATTGCAGTAATGGTGACAATTTAGATAAATATTACGTGATGTAGAAGAAGATTATAGCGAAAACGACTTTAGTAAATTTGAGAAATTAATTGCTGACTCTGAGATGTCTTTGTTTCATGGATGTGCAAAATTTACAAAGCTTTCTTCTGTGCTGAGATTATATAACTTGAAGGCAGGCAATCGTTGGAGTGATAACAGTTTCATAGCACTATTAGATCTTTTAGCAGACATACTTCCAGAGTGAAATGAGTTTCCAAGATCAGTTTACCAAGTCAAAAAACTATTGTGTCCATTGGGAATGGAAACTGATGGAATATATGCATGCCCAAATGATTGTGTGCTGTACCATAATGAGTATGAGGATTTTCATGTTTGTCCAAGATGCCGTGCATCACGGTATAAGTGTAGGGACCGAATTGACAGTGAATGTGACGAGGTAAGAAAGGACCTCCAGAAAAAACTGTGTGGTATTTGCCTGTGATTTCTAGATTGAAATGGCTGTTTACAAAACCAAAAGATGCGAAGTACTTGTGTTGGCATGCTGAAGGCCAGAAACAAGACAGAAAACTGAGACATCCAGCTGATTCTATTCAATGGAGAAACATTAACAGAACATTTGATGAGGTTGGTGGCGAAGTGAGGAAAATAAGGTTGGGCTGAGTACACTGATGAGGACATCCCTAGCACAAGTAGCACTAGAGCTCGACACAAGCAATATAAAGGACCAATCAAACGAGCGAAGGCCAGACAACTACATCAACAGGTGACTTTGTTCCTTAAAGAATTAAAGTATGATGAGAATATGCTGCTACAGAATAGTTCTTGTTTAACATTGATCAGGAATAGAGAGGGAGAGTATAACAGAAAGAACATAGCCACATATGGGCCAACTAACTCCATCAAATCTAGTTGTACACCTATTGAATGGAAAAAAGGATTTCTTAAGCTTTCCAACAAGCCCAAGATCACTCAATTCCATAAAGGATTGCAACCGCTACAACCAAAAGAATTTTTCTCAGCATGCAGTCTGCCGACCAAGCGATAGTCCAAATTCAACCAACCACCATTCAGAACAGAGATGTCCAATTTGGTTGTGTGAGTACTTTTTGGAAAGGTATTCAAAAGATCTTTCCAACACGTCATGAATCATTAAATTCCGATATCGTATGCAATCAGGAGACCCAAATGAGTAACAACTACATGGAAGGAAAAAGTCTCATCTGAATTCGAATCCGACTCGGAGAAGATTTATTCCGAACTTATTTTATCTTTTATGGTTTGTTAGGATTTTTATTCCATTTTGAATTAGATTCAAATTAGAATTCTAGTTTAATTCTTCTATCTTTTGTACATACCACCCTCTATAAAAGAGAGGCATGATCATAGTTTTTAAGATACAAGACATAAGACATTGATATTGAAATTTCAGATTGAAACCTTAGTTTTAGTTGAGAGTTGAATCTCTTCATCCTTTGTTCTTGTGATTTCCTTCGGAATTGCTTGAACGATCTTCGAGATCACCCTATCTGTGTGCCAACTCCGTGTGTGGCCGTGTAAATAGGTAATTCAGAGTGTGGTTGGGCGAATTCATTGATACACAAGTTCTTGCTTTGCAAGTGGCTGGCTATCTCGTTTCGTCAGGTCATACTAGTTATTCAGGTATCTTCAGATACTAGTTATGTAGGTTCTTCGTCATGAATATCGGGCCACCCACCTTAAACGCATCCTTCACCGGTGTGTTCATGTCATACAGATGGTATGAATCCACACGGAAATATGAGCAGTCGGCATAGCACTTGGCCGGTTCTTTTATGCATCTACAATCTTCCTCCTTGGTTATGTATGAAGCACAAGTACATCATGATGTTATTACTAATCTCAGGATCCAGACAACTTAGAAATGATATTAATGTGTTTCTAGTGCCTTTAATTGAGGACTTACATAAATTGTGAAACGAAGGGATGCAGGTGTGGGTGCATATAAACAAGAGAATTTCATCTTGTGGGCCATGATATTTTGCACCATAAATGATTTCCTGGCCTATGGAAATTTGTCAGGCTATAGTATGAAAGGAGGCAAGGCTTGCCCTATTTGTCTAGATGAAACTGAGAGCTTGTGGTTACAAAACTGCAAAAACAGTGTACATGGGTCATCGTAGGTTTCTTCTGATGCATCACGCCCACTGTAAGAAGAGGAAATCATTTAATGGGGAAACCTGAGAAAGGATCAGCCCCAGTGTTTGTGACTGGTAAAGAGCTTTACTTGTGCGTGAAGGACATCAAAGTTGAGTTCGGTAAATGTTCTAAATCTCAAAAAAAATGTTTAGAAGAAGAGATCGATTATTTGGGATCTACTATACTGGGAACACTTACAAGTTCGACATTGCATTGATTTCATGCATATAGAGAAAAATGTTTTTGATAGTTTGATTGGTTTGTTGTTGAACATTCTAGGAAAGACAAAGATGGAATCAAAGTTCTCCGTAACATGGTGGAAATGGGGATAAGGACTGAGCTTGCATTGTTGGAGAAGAGAAAGCGTACATATCTCCCCCTGGCCTGCTATACTTTCTCAAAAAGTGAAAAAATAGCACTGTGTCGGTGCCTGTATGGTATTAAACTTCCATGTGGCTATTCTGCAAACTTGAAAAAAACTTGTGTCCATGAAAGACTTGAAACTAGTTGGTATGAAGTCCCATGATTGTCATGTACTGATGTCACAAATGCTTCCCATTGCTATCAGAGGTATTCTCCCAGTTAAAGTCAGAGAGAAAATTACAAAGTTATGTTATTTCTACAACGCAATATCTTGCAAGATAAGTGTATTCCTAATAAGTTAGCTCCATTCATTGAACTTGCTAGATTTTTCTGATCTGAATATTTGCTGCAACTGTGTCCTTGCAGGTAATAGATCCAAATGGACTGGATGATTTGCAACGCGATGTAATTCCAACTCTTTGTCAGCTTGAGATGTATTTCCCTCCATATTTTTTTTGATGTTATGGTCCATCTAAATGTTCACCGTGTCAGAGAAATTAAGTTTTGTGGACTCGTGTTCCTGCGCTATATGTATCCATTTGAGAGATTTATGGTTATCTTGAAGGGATATGTAAGGAATCGTCATCGACTCAAGAGCAGTTTCATCGAATGTTATGCCACCGAGGAGGTGATTGAATTTTTCACCAATTATATGGCCGGGGTTGACCCAATTGGCGTTCCTGAATCCCGACACTAGGGCAGGCTTCAGGGCATCGGAATGATTGGATTCAAAGCAACCGTCCCCGCCAGTGATCTGTATGCAAAAATACATTTTTGGGTCTTACAACACATGACGGATGTGGAGCCATGTTACCGAAATAGAATCCTTTGAAACCAGAGATTTTGGTCACCAGAGAACATAACAGTAAATTTCTTGGGTGCACCAAAAATAGAGTCCTACGAGCTACTAAGGGCTTCATAAGTGAAACTATTACATGGTTGGCTAGAGGGTCAAGATTTACTGTAGGGACTTGGCAGGGATATTACGGTGTTATTAAAAAGATATGGGAGCTCAATTATGTATTATTTAAGATTCTTTTGTTTTGAGGCCAATGGGTCGAAATCACTCGAGATGTTAAAGTTGACAGTTATGGGTTTACTCTCGTCGATCTGAATAGAGTTGCATACCAAGAAGATCCATTTATATTTGCTAAGCAAACCACAAAGGTATTCTACATCGTTGAGCTGGCCAATCCAAACTTGCACATTGTCCTTCACAGCAAGAGACGTATTGTTGGGGTCGACGATCAGGAAGAAGGATTATGGGTTGACAACCATTCTTGACTATTTTGTAATATTGATATATATTACCTGAAGCTTTAATTGAAGAAATATGTACTCATAGTGTGAAACTTGTGATTACTGTGATTATGCACTCAAGCACATGCAATAAATATTTATATATGTATGCTCTTGTACCTATGCCTGTTCATTTTACTAGTAATACATGAAACAATACCATATATTTATATGTATATATGTTTTTTCTAACTTTTCTCAGAAAAAACTGTTGGTATAAGTCACATGAAAGAAAAATCCAACACTTCAGCCTAGATAACACAAAGTGTATTCTAACAATTCGAGTTTATGGACCATTAGTAAAAACTCCTCTCTTCTGGCGGTTAATACTAGGGAACCGTTAGTAGAAAATCCAACACTTTTAGATCGCACAAAGAATATTCTAACAGTTCGAATTTATGAAATGTTAGTAAAAACTCCTCTCTTCTAGTGGTTAATACTAGGCAACCATTAGAAGAAACCACAAGCTTTATTCTAACAGTTCTTATTATATTAACCGTTAGAAGAAACATAATTGTATTTATAGTTCATTTTGTCAAACCGTTAGAATAAGGCCTCCCTAAATAACCTCTGCCCTGGAATTTTCCCTCCAGTTGAACCATCCCAATTCTTTCTCTCCTCGAGCGGAAAAAGCCATTGACGACTACTTCCTCGCTGCTGGACCACCATCGCCACCAGGATTACGCTTCTCCACCGCCGCCGGGCACTGCATTGTGCCATCACCGGCCGTTGCACGGTTCTCCACCGCCGTCCACCACTACATTGCACTGTAAAGTATTCCTGCCCTATCCTTAGTGCATAGTTCTGAGTCAATGATTAGCTTAATTTGCTCTTTTCGGTATTTAAACTAGAATTTGGCTGCTTTTGTTTAGGATTTAAACTAGGGTTCACTCTTTTCGTGTGTTGATAGTTCTTGAGTTGCATTTTTTGAAGTTGGTCTCTACAATATGCATTCTTTCCCATTTGTTTGTGCTTAAAGATGGTGTAATGTTGAAGTATAATCTCAATGATCTTGAGTTCATTTAGTCTCTTATGCAATCTCTGTGATTTAGAACATTGAATTGTGGTTTTATTATGGTTGTTTGAGTCCTGAGTCTACTATCCAGTGATTTATTCTTACTTCTAGTGATGCATTGTATTTGTCTTGTAAGCTTGGTTGTTAAAGTAAGTGCTATCTAAGAACATCATTGTTATCCAATGTCTTATGCAATATTTTGCTAGATGGAAAACACGAATTACAGGAGCACTGGTTTCAATAGATATCTTTGTTGCCTCTGGCTGTGTTTGATTCAATTTGGATAATTGTGTCCTTGCTTACAGACTAGCACTGTCCAGTGAAGCACTTAGAATCAAAATAGACGACCTATTAACCCCTTGCTTACAGACTTGCTTATAGACTAGCACTGTCCAATTTTATAATGTATGGATTAGTCCATGTTAGAGTTTTTACTTAAGAAATCATGATATATAATGTTTCTCGAACCAAAAAATATATCAACAATGTTAACCCTTTTACATAAAACCTATGAAAATATTAACTTAAATGCCAGTACAAGTTGAACATATTTAAACTAGGGTACTGTTGATGTATATGTACTCAACCTTTTTGATGGTTTCTTCATGGAATTTTAGGCAAAGCCATATCGGCGGACCAGGATCGAGAGTACGACCCAGACAACGAGGCATTTTCCTGTTCTGATAGTAGTGGTTCAACGAGGGCCAACGTAGTTGAAGCTTCTTCGTCCCAACGCAAGAGGAAGATGTGAGGCGCGAGAATATTGTGCCGTTTGGCCAAACGCACCGATCTTTCCTGTGAGTTCAACAAGTTTGGGAGACCGATTGATAACTCTCGTATTTGTGCTTATTTTCTAGATATTTCTCCTCATTCATGCTCATTTTGGTCATAAAAATCATCAAATACTCAAATATAGTTATATTTGCTGTCGTTTGACCTCGACTATGTTTTGTTTATTTTAATCACAGGTTGACGCAATTTGGGTAATTTTTGGCTAAATGGATGAGCTTTACTACCGGATCTGGCTAATGGATGATTATGTATAGAAGTACACATCGCTACCGACGCGTAGGAGTTGACTGCGTCAAAATTGGAGTCTTCAGGAGTCTAGAACAGCTAAACCTAACACCCTAGGGCCTATTTGCAATGCCCTAAAAATCCGAGCACCAAATTGCATAAAGGCCAAGACACAAAAAACCTAAACCCTAACTTAGAGGGACTCAATTACTATTACTAAAAAATATGAGGGCCTTTTTGCAAAATAACCAAAACAATAAAATTTCCCTCGCTGCCACTGTTGTTCGTCGGCCTGGCTTATCCCCGAAAACCCTGTTCTCTCTGTTCCCTTCTCTCTTGGCCCCGGCAAGCTTGCCGTCGCCGGCGATCCGCCGGTATCCTTCCCCATTTCTACCTCCCTCTTTTCTTCCTCTTCTCCCTCTCCAGTGAGCCGCCGGTCTTCTCCCCCTTCATCCTCCTCACCACAGTTCGTCTTCTCCTCGCCCGTTCATACTCACCGCCAGAGAGCTCCCCCTTTCTTTCTCCCTTCTCCCTCCTTCCACTTTTCTCCCAAAACTACCGCAACCCCCATTCCAATGTGCTGCCATAGATCCAGTGCCATCATCCCACATCGCCTTTGGATCCTTCACCATCCACTGCCACCGCTTTGTTTTCTCCTCGGTTTCGCCACCACCACCAGATCTGCTAGATCTGGTGCAGCCACTTCGCCAATCCGCACCATAGCGCCACTGCTCGCCGCCAAATCTACTGCTGGCACCCCGCAAACCGTAGATCCGCCGTCGATCCACTTCACAGTGCCACGTCGACCACTCGAGCTACGATGTGATCCCTCCTCGTTGATGACACACGACGACCAGTGCAGCTTCCCTCGACCAGTTTATCAACTTCGACCACGCCCGCAGCTCTCTCCTCGACCACGACTGCAACAGATCCCGCAAGCATAAATGGTGACCAATTTCTTCCTCTCCCTCTCAATTGCTCTATGATGAACGAATGTAAATTGTAGGCTGAACTGTAATTCACAGTGATGGACAGAGGAAAGTTCTATGAAATAGATGATGAAATTTCTGTTGGAATGAATTGCTGCTTTTTTGTGGAATTGCAAATCAATTGTCTTCCATTTGATTGTTTCTCTTGTTGATTGCCTATGATGAACAGCAGAAACAAATCAAATTGTTAATTCCAGCTTCTGATCTTCTTGTGATGCACTTGTCCTTGTCTTAAATTGCTTGCTGTCTGGTTGCGAAATCCCTGTGATGATATTGGATTGGAAATCCTAGTGATTAAGCCTCATGTTGTGATTTGATTTCTAGTTATTGTGTTTCTTCTCTATGCATGGACAGAACTCGGGCTGTTTGAAGCTGTAAACTAAAGTTTCTTTGGTTATCAACTGTTTTGTCTACCTCTTAATTGCTTGTGAATTTGAATGCTTCTCCAATGCCTGTGTCTTCTGATGAATAGTTAGCCAGAGAGTATTAAGGCAATGAGCTCTTGATAAATTAACTGGAAAGAGATAAGAACTTAATCCATAATTGTGTTTTTCAGATTTTGTTTGAATTTAATTCAACTTACCTTTTTGGATGGAATGCACCAAAGTTTAATTCTTTTGCTTGCAGATGACTGTGAATGAAAGATTGTGAGTCGAGCTCTGAATTGGCCTTGTGCTTGTTGTTGTCAGATTGAGGGGAGTTGGGGATCTATAGATGATTGGTGTTTGCTTTTGTACTTGTGATTCATCGATACTCGCCATAGATTGTGATCGCTGATAGTCGTCTTCCTTCCCTCAAATGCGATCACTACACAATTCCTCTCTATTGCTTGTATTAATGAAACACTAGTCCAAATCAAATACTTGTTAGGTCGCGGTGGAACTACCTTTCTCCTTCTTTATTTCTTTCGACATCTCTCTTTCTCTCATCTGTTTTAGTTTCATTTGCCATCAATTTAGTTTAGTTTTACACGTTTTGCTTCTCTAGTCCTTGAGGAAAGAACGACATAACACTCGCCTTACTACTCCAATCTCGTCCTATTGCGAGACGGTCCAGGCCAGTATCACCGATCAGAAAGAACGCTGAACAGTACATTGCCTATGTTGGCTTGTTGGTGAAAGAAAAGGTGAAGATCACCATCGAGAGCTGGAAGCACGTAAAGATGAATGAGAGGGATAGGTTGTGGGCGGAACTGAAGGTAAAATTCATCGAATCCCTAAACTCTTTCGTAACCACATTTCCTTTGTTTATCCTGAAGTTTAAGTAAATCCTGCTTGTATACACTATTTGAAAACAGACTAAGTGGAACATCCCCGATGATGGACCTAAGACGGCTTGCTTGAAGGACATGAACAACACATGGAAAAGCTTCAAGAGCATCCTCGTCAGTAGTATCCTTGCGACAGGGAAATCTCCTTGCGACAGGGAAATCTCCTTGCGAGAAGTACCCCTTCATAACGGAGGAGGTATGGGAGGAATTCAACAGGCAGAAGGGGACCGTTGAATTCAAGGTATATATACTTCCTTTGCTTGGCTACACTCTATGGTCAATCGTATGGACTAATCAAAGGTGCATTTGCTTGTTTTTGCTTCGAAGGCCCTTAGCGAGAAGAATAAGGAAATCCAGAAGAGGAATGACCACCCACACCGGCTCAAATCTTGTGGCTATGCGGGGAAGGAGGAGCAATGGAGGAAGGAAGATGAGGAAAATGCTCTCATCGACTCCCCTGACTTGCTGATGTCTAAGATCTGCGATACTCGATGCAAGAGAGAGTGGTGAGAGAGAAGGTCCTTGTCATCCACAGGGTCTGTGGAGTTCCCAAACCCTAAGCACGCAAAATGTTTCTCACAATGTAGCTTTCAATGTAACAGATCTCTTGTGAGAAGGAGGCGAGCCAGGGATTGTTTACTCCCCAGAGGGAGAACGACATCCTCACTTGAGTTCTAGGAAATAAGGAGCATCCTGGGCAGATGCGAACTATGGGAGTTGTTTTGCTGTGGAAGGACTCCTTCGAAGAGTGTAGGACAGGAGGAAGAAGGCCCCGCTCTTGGAATGGTAAGGAATTGGAGCAGGCCGATAAGATAGTGTAGATGTGACTACATAGTTCGAGGCTAGGTTCACTCAACTGAACAAAAAGTACGAACGACTCAACAGAATTGTGCAGTTGAAGGGTATAGATCCAGCTGCTGAGGTCAATAATACTCCACTTGGTCAGCCGAGCAGTTGCTCTTCCAAGGTCCACCTGGATCCGGTGGATCTTCTTGAGGTATTGCAAGTCTTAAACTGTGCACTGAAGTTGATTTAACTCTGCCGTTTCATTAGAATTGTTTTGCTAAACTGTATTAATTGTTACAAATTTGCAGAAGCCAGAGAGCTGTAGCCTTTTGATTTACATAGGCGACAAACATGTAGTGGTTTCACACGGGTTGGTATATCCGTCTGGGGAGGAGGTCTGAATCCACTACATACCTCTGAAGAAGGGGTTTGCAAAGGTACAGGTGAACATGCCCCTCCTGTGCTACACTGCTTTTCTGTTGCCTATCCCAACGAAGGAAATCCGGACAATTGCTGAGGCATTGGGTTCCTACATACAGTGGCCCAAGAAGGGTGTTATAATATAGGAGGTAAATCCTACCCATTGTAGCTTAAAACCTACTTAATATACTCAACTTGCAAAATCTAACATACGTGTTCATAAATTGAAGTGGATGATGGATGCCAACAAACTTCCTGAGGACCCCACCCCCAGCACAGGGCCTGACCATGGTTCTTCGAACCTCATGCCTCCTTCGACGGCCTCGACCCCAACCAAAGGATTCAAGCCTCCTCGGAAAGCCCCTTCACCATCAAATAAAGCCGTCAGTACCCCACCCCGACCTTTGAAGGTATACACTCGCTCTTCGGCCAAAGGAAAGGGCAAAGGGAAAAAGAGACTGCTGGATTCGTTCAAGAACTGGTTCCCACTCGTGTCAAAGTCCCTTTTGTGTAATATGGATCACACAACAAGAAGCCTCCACGAGTGGTACCTTACCTGGTCCCGGCACAACTTGAACTTCGTAGTTCCCTTTATGCCTGGACATTTCCACCGTGAGGTCGGGAACATATCCATGGCAGACGAGGATTTGTTGACCTCTTTAAATGGCAAGAACATGATACGTCCATCATACAAACTGGAGTCCTGTGAGTTTTCTTAGTCTATAATTCTTGAAGTTCATTTAAAAATCTAATCACTTTCTATGCAATACTAATGTCATTCTATGCATGTATGTGCATGTACAAACTGGTGTCGATTAGGGCGTGTGGCAAGGTGGATTTCCTCAACCCAGAGAAAATAAGCCTCAAGATTCTAGAGTAGGATCCAGCACAAGCGAAACAGTACTTATCAAGGGCACTACTGGGGCGTAGGACAAGGAGTTCATTCTTGCATCGTACCACCAAAGGTTAGTGCATTTCCTACTAATTTAACTTATTCTTGTATGATACACCTAACATATACATTAAACGATTCTTTTTTATGTACAATGTAGGAGCCACTAGATCTTCATCATGATTTGTCCATGGAGGAATGAGCTGGACTACCTTGACTCGATGCGCGATAGGGTAATGTAGGTTTACACGTTCACGTAGCATATGGACGCGTAAGTAACATGTTTGATTTAAATTTTGATCTCACTAGCTAATGATAACATATTAACTGGCAATGCTAAATTAAATGCAGGGCTTTCAAAATTATGTGTCCGCTGGAGGCAGGCATGACGTATCGACGGGCACAAGAATTGCTTGGAAAGAATATGAGATAACTAATAAGGACCGAACTACTCATGAGTCTTTTAGTTTATGCTTAATTAGTTCTTCACATATGCAATCATCTCAGTGCCATCAACACCCAAAATTGTGGGGATGTGGGTATTATGTGATGAGGTTTATGTATGACCTAATTGTTGCATCTAGGCCCTTTTGGGGTTGATTTCGATTATTGATGACATTAACTGTCTTGGACTAACTGTGTCTTTGAGCTATTTGTCTATAATGTTATTTTTGTAAAGTTTGCAAGTGATCCAGGAGGATCTGCAAATGTCGTAGTGTTGCCCGAGGTCACAGTCCAAGGACGCAAGCGCAAGGTCGTAGTGTCACCCAAGGTCGCAAGCGCAAGATTGCCAAGAAAGAGGCAGCAAAGACCTAAGGTAAGTGCTTGTTTATTATACTGGTCCGGAGTTTGGAGTTTGACCGGATCTTATAGAAATTCTTTTTAGGTATTAACCGTACTATTAAGAGGGGTTGCAAAATCTCTTTTAGTTCCGACAAAAACTGAGAAACTCTTAGGTCAAAATCTGAGAAAGAAAATATAGATTTCAAAGAGGACTGAAACTAGTCTGTTAAACACTGTTCATTCGACCAGAGGTCACTCGAGCACTGTTCATTTGACCAAACACTGTTCCTACGACCAGACACTGTTCATTCGACCAGACATTCCAACGGCTATTTACTAGCCATTAGAGGTCGTAGCTAGTTGTTAGCTGTACATGATTTCTTTTCTTTTCGACCACAATGGCTAACTGAGAGGTTGGGCTATAACTATTGGTGTTTTGAGCAGTATTATCATTCATCTCAAGCCATATTCTTTTATACAACTTCAGGCATCATCTCTATACTCTTTGGAGCAGTTTTTAGAAAAAGTTTTGAGCAGTTTTTGGAATAAGTTTTGAGTTGTTTTTGAGCTGATTTTTGAGCAGTTTTAAAGCACTTTCGAGAAGATTTTCTCTACTGTTTTTGAGTAGTTTTTAAAACCTTTTTTGTTCAGTTTCTGTTCAAGCAGTTTTATAAACAGTGTTTGAGCAGATTTTTGAGCAGTTTCTATTTACATTTTTGAGCATATTTTTGATCAGTTTTATAAGCAATTTTGGAACTAATTTTAATTGATTAGTTTTACAAACAATTTTGAGCAGATCTTTGGGCACTGTTTGAGCAGATTTTTGAGAAGTTTCTGTTCACATTTTTGATAAATTGTATAAACACTTTTGGGAAGATTTGATTAGTGTTTATAAATATTTTTTTGAGCACTTTTTCGAAAGAACCAAGAGATATATTTTGTGATGTTAGTAGAAAGACCTAAGGATCATAATGTGATTGAAACAAAATGGGTTTTTAGAAATAAACAAGATGAGAATGGAGTAGTAGTACGAAACAAAGCTCGTCTTGTCGCACAAGGATATTCTCAAGTTGAAGGTTTGGATTTTTGAGCTGATTTTTTAGCAATTTTTGGAAGAAGTTTTGAGCAGTTTTAGAAGAAGTTTTGAGCAGCTTTTGAGCTGATTTTTGAGCAATTTTTAGCAGAAGTTTTGAGCAGTTTTTGAGCTGAGTTTTGAGTAGTTTTTGAGCTGATTTCTGTTCACATTTTCGAGCAGATTTTTGATTAGTTTTATAAACAATTTTGGAACTGATTTTGGATCAGTTTTAGAAACACTTTTGAGCAGATCTTTGAGAAGTGTTTCAGCTGATTTTTGAGAAGTTTCTGTTCACATTTTTTATCAATTTTATAAACACTTTTGGGCAGATTTTGGTCAGTGTTTATAAATATTTTTTTGAGCAGTTTTTCTAAAGAACCAAGAGATATGTTTTTTGATATTCAGTTGAGCCCAAGTGCTAAAACTTGATCATTTGATCAAGTATAATTCATTGTGATTGAGAGAGATCTTCTGAGAGCATTCATTTGCACCATTTGCATCCTTAGAAGTTTCTCGGTATTTGTTGGGGGTCAAGAGAAGATCTTGCAACTTGTTACTCTTGATGAACGCCCTCACCTAGACAGTTTGGAGGCGTGGCCGTTGACCTCTCCATTAACGGAGGTTGTTGGAGAGGCTCGACATTTTTTGTGAAAGACATTGGTGCTCGCCTATCCGGAGTGGAGAAAGAGCAACCTTAGTGAAAAATATCCTTCGTGGATATTGAAGCAAGACTCTTCATTTTAGTGCTTCAATGAGGAGTAGGAGAGACCGGGCCAGTCTCCCAAACTTGGGATAAATCACCGTATTTGACTTTCTTACTCTTTCTTAGTACAAAATATTATTAAATTGTTTCAGTTTATTTGCTCTTAGTCTTTTTCTTGCAAAATTGTTTTTAGTCAAAAAATTTTAAAGCCTCCTATTCACCCCCCCTCTAGTCGGCATTCATCGATCCTACACTAATCAGGAAAGACTTTGCCCTATTCCCTCAGGTAAGCATTTTTCCTAACTCAAATTTGAACATTGGATGTGACGTTTGAAAATAGAGAATTAATTACTGACTCTTCATACATACATGCAAAGCGCCATGTCCAAAGACAAATACAATCAGTCTCAGGTAAAAGAGTTGCAACAAATTTGGGCTCAATATGTGATGGACAAAGTAGCTATGAACAATCAGCCATGACTTCTTTTGTAGTATATACATGTGTGAATTGGTGCATATGTGTACATTAATCTGTGTAACATTTATCAACTATCATACCTGTATTGAATATGTGAATAGGCTTTAAATTCAATATGTGTATTTGTGTATCTCTGTATTGGTGTATTTGTGAATGTACCTTTTTTATATCTGTTTTTGTGTATCTAAGCTTTTTGTAACTGTATATGTATCTGTATAGGTGTATTGGTCCAACGGTTAGAAGAGAACAATTATTCTAACGGTTCATTCATCACAACAGTTAGGACAACTTACAGGATTCTAACGGTTCTTATTAATGAACCGTTAGAATAAATTAACATATTATAATGGTTCACTAAAAAGAACGTTAGAATATTGTAAACTATTCTAACAATTATTAAATTAATAACCGTTAGACTATAGTAAGTTATTCTAACGGTTCACTAATAAGAACATTAGAACATAGTATGATATTCTAACAGTTATTAAGAATGACATGTTAGAATATGTTATATTATTCTATCGGTTCATAATTAGTAGCCGTTAGAATAAGTTGTTCTACTGATGGTTTCGAACAGTTAGAGTAGTGCTAGCTTTCTTCTATCGTGCCGATCACTAGCGGTTGGAGAACCGTTAGTGTTGCATCTAGGCCTTCATGCCTAACCCTAATTTTGATGATTAATGAAAACAAAGTACTTTAGACTAACTGTGCTTCTGAGATTTCTGATACAGAGATTGTTCGGGAAGAAATACGGGATGATCAAGATGAACCCGACATAAAGTGAAGCACGAGATGCAGAAGAACAAAGACAAGACGCAAACTTGAAGATGCAAAGGACCTAAGGTAATCTGTAATTTCATTTTCTTCCGATCTCGGTGTTTGGAGTTCGATCGGTTAAGGACTTTGTTTTTAGTTTTAACCGTACCATAAAGAGGGGTGGAAAAAGTCCTCTCTTTACCCTAACATAAACCGAGAAACTTAGGTCATTGCATTGCATCTATTTGGTTGGATTTGATTTGAATTTGATTTGAAAGTTTTGGATTTTTAGTTGAGTTTTTGACAACAGAAGAGTTTTTCAAATTTATAGAAAGATCTATGCAGATCTGATTTTTGCTTCTATTTACAAAACTGTAGCCCTTAAAATTATCTTTCAAACGAGCTATTAAACACTTCTTTTGGACTTCTGGATTTAAAGTTGTAGCTATTTTTGTTCAAGCTGACTGTCAGTTTGAATGTCAGTTCAATTAAACTGACATTTATCCAGAGAGAGTGTATTTTGGGCTCAAAATTTTTGTACTAAACTGACTGTCAGTTTGTCCATACTGACTGTCAGTTGGGGATTCGACCATAGTTGTTTTTATCTGAGTTTCTATTTGATTTGGTCGAGTTTTTGGTCGAACTGACTGTCAGTTTGCTTAACTGACTGTCAGTTGTGGGTTTTAAGTTTCCATAAACGACCACAAACGGCTAGCAATTTTTTATCCGTAAATTTTGTTGGCCGTTGTATACGAAACTGACTGTCAGTTAGGCAAACTGACTGTCAGTTAGTGTTGCTGATTTTCAGCCCTAGCTCCAACGGTTCTTTTGTTTCTTGAGGCTATAAATAGGGGCTTTGGGCATGAGTTTTATACAACAAGCAGCAGCATTCACTTATACACTCTTGAGCTTTATTTTTTTACACAAAATCTTGATCTGTTGATCAAGTCGAGTGCTTTTCTGATCCACCGAGAGTTTCAATTCTTTGCATTTGCATACTCGTAGTTTCTCGGTGTGTTTGGAGGTCTAGAGAAGACCTCGCTGCCTATTACTCTTGGTGAGCGCTATCACCTAGACGGTTCAGAAGCGTGGCCGTTGACCTCTCCAGTTCGGAGATTGTCAGAGAGGCTCGGCAAAAGTGTACAAGGCATCGGTGGTCTCCTTTCTGGAGTGGACAAGGGGCAACCACTAGTTGATAATACCCTTTGTGGGTATTGAGGAAAAACTCAAGTGACTTGAGTGCTTCAATGAGGATTAGTGGAGACTGGGCGAGTCGCCGATACCTCGGTAAAAATTGCTGTGTTCGTTCTCTTCTCTTCTTGCTTATATTATTTGTTCTTGTTTTGCAAATATTTGTTTTAAATTTTAAAGTTTTAAAAGCCTCCTATTCACCCCCCCTCTAGTCGGCATCCTTGATCCTACAGTTAGTACAGAAGTTTTGGAACCGTTAGTACTCAGGATTTTTGAAGTAGTGTACTTTATTAGAAACCTTAAATTTGGAAGCAGCCAATAATTATTTAAAAGACAAGCACAATCTTTAATGGTTAAGTTAAGACAAAAACTGAACACATGCATTTGAAACTTTTAAGGAGAGCTAAGTTCAATTGATCATATGCAAAGATGTGATAGAATAGCTATCTATTTGATTAAAGATCATCTTCAAAACCATGCATTCCAAGTTGATATATTTTTTATTTTTCATTTTATGATGGCAAGAGGGTGGAATGATGATTCGCTGAAGGTTAAGCAAACGAACAAGTGACTACCCCCCAAGCTAAATCAGACATTGCCCTCAATGTTTGGAAAGACATACAGTTTACCGTTTGCGATTGTGGTGTTTGGAGGTTGATGTTGTCGACGATTCGGACTCGGAGTCCTCAGCCGAACTTATGCAAAATTTGTAATAGTGAGACCTTTCAAGATGACCCTCCGGGAAGGTATGTAGAAAAATGGAGAACTGTAGCACATAGAGGTTTATACAGGTTCGGGCCCTCGATGGTGGGAGTAATAGCCCTACGTCCTATTGGGATTTCACTATATGTAAGAAAGATTTACAAAAGGGGCGGGAAAATACCTTCACAAGTGAAGGTTTTTTCCTATCCAAGGATACAGAAAGAAGCCAAAGAGGCTTGTAAAAAACTATCTAATCTAGGCCGTAGACTTGGCTGTTTGAGTGGTTGAGATGTGTTGTATCTCGCTTGTATCAAAGACCTTGATCCCCCTTGTTTGATGCACCTTGCCACCCTTTTATACTGGTCGAAAGGGTGCCATGTCGTAACTACATCAGACAGTTGCTTGGATGGTTGGATGCGGTTTTTAGAGAACCGCTCTTAACCTCCACGCAGGTTAAACACGTGTTATTCATGGATAACTGCACGTATTAACCTCCTGACGGTTAGTCTTCCACGTGGAGGAATCTTCGGGATACTTGGAATATTCCCGCTATAGGGACAGCCGGACAGATGAACTCCAAGTACCCTGGTCGAGAATGTTCTGACCGCAGGATGTTGGCTGACCGCGCAACATCTCTGACATTCTGTTAGCGTATAGCATACGAACTTCTGATCGCGCAAAGCCTGCGGTCTGATTGCGCAAAGCCTACAACCTGATCGCGCAAAGCCTGCGACCTCTGGCTGATGCTTCTCAGAATGACTTGAGTTCGCACCGCCGGGCACGTGTCTGGCTCAAATCTGTCTTGAACCAACAATGCATTTATTTGAACTGACCCGGGTGTCAATCCTTGTCAGCTAGCCCCCAAATTCGAAGGAAATGAAGGGACGTGTTTATTTCGAATTTAAAGTCATGCATCGGATTTTTAACCCGACTCTTCAAATCCCCCACTTAGTGGCGCACTAAGTGGGTCGGTTGGTTCCCCGAGACGGGCTCTGGGCATTACGTGACTTGTAATGATGGCGCTGTTGAAATGTTTTTTAACCCGAGGTGAAATTGTAAATGCTTTAAAAACCCGAGGTGCTTTAGAATGTGAACCGTCATTTTTGGAGGCTATAAATACTGGGTCTTTCGTTTTGCAAAGCTCCACAATTTTTTCTCACGGCTAAGTCCTTTCTAAAGTTACCTTCATTCTTCTCTTCATACACCTCCTGATGGCAGATCACAACACCATCGAGATTGAAAGTGATGAAGAGGAAGTTCTCAAGCAAGAGCCTCAAATGCCTGAAGATCCATCTCCCTCAAGGAAAAAACCCAAGGTTGACGAAGGATCTCCCAGCAGAGCAAAGGTAGAAAATGAGCCATCATCTTTTCTTCCTTCAGCTTTCTACTCCAACACCCCCTGCTTTTGTTTGGGTGATCGATTTTCTGGTCGGCAAGCGGTGACTATACGACCAGAAGATCCTCAACTTGTGTTGGGGAAGCAATCTTCTGGTGGGAAGGTTGCACTTCCACCATCTGGTGATCATCCGATTTTATCGGGTGATCTACTTCCCAGGATGGCTATATCAACGTGTCACGAGCAGGGACAGGTAATAATCCTCCTCTCCTTTTGCTGATAGTTATAGTTAGCACAACTAACTTTTGCAAATGTAGGAGATTGGAGGTCTCAGTGATCAGCCTTTTGCTACTCCGTCTCTTCCTCCCGGACAGATTCTTCTAGAGGAGAAGAATGCCCAGGAGAAGAAGACCGAAGAGATGTCTTCGGCGATTCTGCATCTGGCAGAATGTTTTGAACGATCCCGTGAAGAGGCGCACCAGTTCAGTCGAGAGAGGGACCACGCTCAGCAACAGTGAGAACTCTCCGATTTAATTAGGAACAGTAGTGTATCTCTTGTTAGGGATGATGTAGATAGGCTTAGATTAGTTGCTAGTTCTCTGGGGGTTGTCAGTGTAGATCCTACTGACAACAACATGTCCGTAGGAGAACTCTGCAAACTTCTTTCGGATCAGGTCGATGCTCTGGTTGCTGGTATTCCTTTTGTATGTAAAGAATGTAAGAAATAAAACTTTCTTTTTTATATGAATATTCTTCACATCTTCTGTGCGAAAATATGGCCGTAAATATTATGTTTGCGACCACTCATACACAGGGAAATTTTAGTTCTGCGATCAGAATCACGCTTTTATAAAAGTACCGCGATCAGACTTAAAGTCGCGGTTAGAACTGAAACATACTGCGACCAGAATTGAGGCTCGGTCAGACCGTCACTTCAATTAGAATCGGAGCTTAATCAAAAGCATGGTCTCGATCATATCACAACCCGGTCAAGATATATCCATACGTCCAAAAATTGAGTCGTAGGATTTTTTCACGAAAAATGTCCAAGGCATATAAAGGAAAAACGTCCTCTGAAAAGCACTGTAAACTTTTCAGGCCTTTTGCACTTTCAGTTTCTGAAACAAAGAAGTCTTTTTGTTTCAGATCCGATGCCTGAACACTTTAACGGGTCCGCCAGAGATAGTATCCATTATGGGAAATGAATAAAATACTCAGTGGAACATTTGAATGGAACGTTACTCACATTAGTGCGTCTCCTCGGGTCTATAAAAGGAGCAGGTGTCTTCTTGAGAAAGCCACACAGCCAAAAACCCTCAACATTTTCGCCGCACAAAACCCTCGTTCTTCTCAGCCTTCGTCTTCCCCAAAAGTCGCCAACTTTTCCTTCGACTCTCCACCAAAAAATGGCGTCCTGGAGCCAATCAATCCACCACTCTGAGGAGAGTTTAGTGGCATTGGAGAAGGAGGAGATCCTTCCTCCGTGGCTGCTAATCAACTGGCGGCCCGCGGAGAAGGACCAAGAAACCCCGATCGTCCGAGAGGGCGAGTTGGTGGTTTTTGAAGAATATTTGCGTTGCGGGTTCCGATTCCCTGAGAGTCGGTTCTTGAAGGACGTCCTCGAGCACTACGGGTTGGAGCTAATCAACCTCCACCCAAAGGCAGTGTTGATACTGGTGGTGTTTCAACGCTTGTGCGAGGCGTTCGTCGGAGTATATCCCAGTGTTGATCTCTTCCAGCGATTTTATTTTTCGGCGTGGTCGAAGAGCGCCAACGCCGCCAGATGCATTTACTTCCGGCTAAGGGATAAGAAGGAGGATTCCTTCCCACCCCTGAGAGACTCGGTGCACGGGTGGCACCAGAAATGGTTTTACTGCACCCCGCCAACCGAGAGCGGGCTATGGTTTGAAAACTCGCGGCCGGAGAAGCCGAGCGAGTTGGATACTCTCCCGGCGATGAACGCGGAGTTCATGAAGCACGCCGAGGTGATCCTTCACTTAGTCGGACAAGGGTTGACAGCACACGACGTCATCCGAGACTTTGTGAAGAACCGGGTGAGCCCCCTGCGTGAAAGGGCTCATTCGGCTTGGGAGATCAAGTCCATGGAGGACAGCACCCTGGACTATAATGAAGGTATTCATTCCTGGCACTGAAATCCTTTTATGTCATTTCTGAAATGCATCAATTTCACTCGTATCTGGGAACAGTCCTGCCCTCAGCCGAGATTGAGAGGCGGACTAACTACCTTCTCAGGGCGTACAACGCCGAGGTAGAGGGTCCCAAGGGATCGCCTCACCCCCAAAGCTTGATTCACGCCGGCGACGACCTTAAACAGGAGCGCCGAAAGGTACATTTTCCACTTGACCTCTGTTTTGCAGGTCTCATGTATGTCCAGCACTAATCAATCCCATTGGAATGAGAACAGCTCCTAGGGAGGTTCGCCGAGGCGACGTTTCCCAGCGAGAACGTCGGTTCCTTGGGAAAGCCGACAACAAAACACGTGAAGAAGGTTTCCTCAAGACCCAGGACGAGGAATCCCGCCCCCAAGAAAGCCAGGCTAAATCTTGGGGAAGGGTCTTCACGAAGCGTTCCTCCTACCGCCAGAAAAACTGCGGTAAGATACCACATCCCTCCGATCTTTCCAGGTGCGAACTGGAATTACTTCTTCGTCGTACAGGGAGAGGGGAGCGAGGAGGAGGAAGATGATAATGTCCCCCTGATTCACCGGAGGAGGAGGATTGCGGGTTCTCCATCCGGTGACGCTCCAACCCATTCTACAGAAACAACTGCTACCGCAGAGGCTGCTGTAGCAGACCCCGCGGCCACCAAAAGCCCCACGGCCGCAGACAACATCCCAGCCCCTGAAGCCCCGAGGCTTCAGGGCCAGTTGCCTCTACATCCCTGGTTGGAGGGACGACCGTGGTAAGATTCTCTCACAGTCTTGTTTTCTTCAATTCCCCCTGTGCATTCGATAAGTTAATGCTTATACAGGGAGAAGAGCTTCCCCCCGTGACTCCGGCGAGTCCCAGGGAGGAAAATCCTCCACCGCCGCGGACAGGAGTGGAGGTGGCCGCACAAGATCGTGTGGTGGTTGCAAACGAGGTGCCGGTCCCAGAAGTCCAGGAGCCATCGAGGCCTTCGGATGCAACCCCGCCGACAGGAGCGGTTGCCCAGGTAAAGACTCTTATCGTTTGTCTTCATCTTCCCTTAGAAAGGTGCTTACAAAGGAACACATCTAGGGAGGGAATGCCTTATTCACCAAGAGGAAGACCAGGATAGACGACAGTTGTCCTCTTTCTCGCGGAGAGCCTTCCCAGAAATCTCAAAAACTGATGGGATTTCAAATAAGGTAAGAACCTTTATCTTGGTTGTATTAAAACAAGTCGTGACGATCTCGAATTGTAACTGCTTGGTTCCTCTTTCCTTTGTCAGGCGAAAAGAAACAGCATCCGGTCCTTCAACCGCTCCAGGGAGGGTTGAAGTTGCTGCTGGTGCAAGAGCCTCCAGTGAGGAGCGCTCCGCCCCCTCGGTCTAGGAAGCAGTCCGCGCCGTGAGGGGAGAGGCAAGCGCAGAGACCCAGTCGCAACCAACAGCGACTGGGGGTAGTGCCCAGCAGGCACTGCCACTGGCTGCCCTTGTTGTGGCCGCATCGGTGTGGGACCCTCATTTGAGGATTCCAATGGCAACCGCCCAGGTGGATTGCACACAGAAAGGTACATCACAAGCTCACAACAACAGGATTCACTTCAATCAATAAGTCAAATAGATAGAATGAGTACAAGGTCACGAGGACCACTATTACATTATCATAAAGCCAAGAATGGCATTAATTAAAGTTGATACAAAGTAGAGGGTTTTTCATAAATCAAGAATCAAAAACAATAACACGAAAGCAGTAACAGAGGTCTTCATTTCCTTCTGCAGCGGTTCGGCTCGGCCCTTTACCACATCGAACTCAACTTGGCGCATGACCCTCCTAGAAGCTCAAATCGTCTGGACAGGTTCCTTCCTCCTTCTCGGTGCTCAAGGTTAAAGGAATCGGGATCCTTGAATCTTTTCTTCTGAATTTGTTTGTAAAGGCAAGGGTGAGCATATTTTCCACAATGCTCAGCAAGTCCGTTATGAGAATGCAGATACATAGATGAGGGGTTTTCAAGAAAAGGGGTCTTGGTTTTATATATATAGTAATAGAGTAGATTTTCACTCTCATTTTGAAGAAAAGACCTTTGTTTTCAAAAGCAGGGCTTTTAAAATCCTAAGCTAGATTTTCTGAAATGTTGTGTGTGGCGGTCTTTCATGAGTCACCACTTTACTCAAATTTTGTGAAAAACTTTCCAAAAGCTACTTGTGCTGCATCGACGTGAATAGAATCCACAGCGCGCAGACTCCATGACCTGGGAGCTCAGAGTATCCGATACTTTTTAAACTTTGCAAAGGTGTACCACCTTAATCCACCAATCACTCAGCTTTCAAGTCAGGCCAACTCCACGCGACTTTTACGCATGTGACAAGGCCGAAGTGACACAACAGTTTACAGTTCTAGTATTAACTATTTCCCTGCCTGGTAAATAGACAGTTAAGTCTCAAGTACCGTTGTGGGTCCTCCCCACTGCCTTACTTCCTAGCCTGGGCCTATGTTCTCGCAAGACACATAGCCTCTCTTGATTACAGTCGCGCACGACTTAATCTGGCATAGGGCGTCTTCCTTCTTTCCACCTTTTCCTCTCATGATTTTTCTGAACTCACATCACTCATGGCCTTCTGCGGCCCACCAGTTCTCGCAAGAAACTGGACCGACAACCATTGCAGGGAAAAGCTAACACTAAAGAAAGCTACTAAGTTGCGCCCGTCCCATAAACAGGCAGGTGGTTGGTACGTTTTTCATGCCGCATAGAAGCACAACACAAGGTTCTAGTCCTTATGAATCTTTAGTGAGGAGTCTTTCACATTCCCAGTGCGCACACAGCACCATCCAATCAAACCATCCTCACTATCGATTCCAATCACATTTTCTTTCACAAAAAGGGGTTTTGAACATGCTTTTCTCATATGTGACCATTCAACATTTGTCATATAATCTTTAAGCATAGCATAGCCTAAGCATGATAATCTAGGGTAACAAGGGTGCAGGGATATTCAATGTCAAAAGGGGCTTTACAATCATTTAGGTCATATCTAGTCATTTTATTGAAACATAATTCTTATTTGAATCTAAGGCATGCATATATTTGAAAACGGTTAACATACTTCATTCCAAAATAATAGGTGAGACATGATCAAGGGTTTGAGACTTGCCTTGCAATGTTGGGTCTAGTTACTTGGGTAATTCTTCGAAGATTTCTTCCGCTCCTTCAATGTCTGGTTCCACGGCGGATACAGATAATGCACACATACACTACATAAGCATACAAAAGATAGTCTTTATGGGAAATGATACATAAAATATATCATGCATGCAGGGGGAAGGGTTTGGGCAAGGTCACTTGATATTGATAGAAGAGATGGGCTAAAAGGAGTTGAATGTCGAAAGGCTGACATTCGGTCCACGGATTGACATAGCTATAAGTTGGTCTTAGGTAGGTTTTCTGGAAAAGTTACAGTAGAGAAAGTTGTAGAGAACAACTCCAGGAATCTAATGGACAAGGTGGAATTTCAATTGCTCAAGTGTAACAGGTCTAAATCATCTAATGCCACTGCTGGACATGCACTGGCATAGTGCTGGACATGGCTGGGAACTAGGGCATTGCATAACTTTTGACTCAGGGCTCCAATTGATGAACCACTTTGTCTGGGGGTTAGGCCTTGGCAACAGGAACAAAACTCTCAACAGGATCGAGGGCAGAAAGTGGCCAGAGGGTGGCCAAATTCGGTGAGCAAACACGGTGGCCTGAGTTACTGGACAGTGATCTTGGCATTGAAATAACTTCTGATTCAGGTCGATTCAGGGATCGAGCTTGTAGACAATATTGCTCAGGGTACTAGAGGCTATCTAAGGGACAAAGTGTGCGGGGGCTAGATCGGCCGGGGAGAAATTCCGGCGACCGGCGCTGGAGAAGACGACACTGGAGATTGGGGGTTTTCTATTTAAAGACTTTGAGCTCGATTCTTTGCTCAGGGAGTGAGAGGGTGAGGTGTGAAGGCTACTGGTGGGGTTAAATCCACCGGAGGATGGCCGGAGAAGCTTGGCAGCGTGAGCCGGTTTGCTGGTGGCGCGCAATCTACGGGAAAGCTACAATCTCAGCTCAATTTCAAAATCCAAGTTAGTAGGCTCGCTCAAAGGGTTGCACTGAACATCTTTCACCACTGGCACGAGGTTTAATTCGGATCGAATCGAGCAGTATTAAAGAAACAGGGGATTTGGGATATTCCGGCGATCGTCGGCGTTAGGGTTCGCCGGGGGCCAATTAAACGCTATGATACAGAGAGGGGAACGAGAGGAACTCACTGGTAGTCTTAGATTGAAGAGAGGAGCTTCGGGCGAAGCTGGCATCGTGAGCTCCTGAGGTGGCTCGCCGGGGAAGAAACCGTTCACGGCGGCGCTGAGGAAGCTGCTACTCTCTGGTGCTATGGTTGAAGCAATGAAGCTACGGGGTGGTGCGAAGTGATTCTGGGCAAGGGAGGGAGCTTATATAGGCGATGCGCTGAGCTCGGGAGTTGAAGCATATCGGACGGGATTTGTGGCTGACACCGGAGAAACGATCGAGACGACGTCGGGACGCGGCAAGGACTGAGCCAGAGAAGAAGAATCACGCGAAATCGGGCTGGAGCAGGGCGACGAGATCATTGGCTTCGGCATGGCTGCAACGTGGCGTTGCTTTGCTGCTGCTGGAGCACGCGCGCGTGGGAGAATCACGGCAAGGCGCGCTGAGGTTGCTCCACGGTGGCGGCACGGTTGCGCACAGGTGGCTCAACGTGGCGGTGAGGGTGGCTGCGGGCGAGACTTCGTCGGCGGCGAGTCCTGCGGCGAGGCGAGGTGGCGAGGCTCTGGTTGCAACGGCTAGAGCTCTGGTCGTGGTCGAAAATGGCACAGGGGCCTGGTTGTAACGTTTGGACTGAACTGCAAGGGATCTGGACCAATTTGTAAGGATTTTAACTCGGGTATTTGGGCCTATTTGCAAATCTGCAGATCTAAAGGGCTGATCTGAGATCTGGTTTTGCAGGTGAGTGCTACTAATTCATTTGGACTCATCCAGCAAGAAAAATGGTGAAATCCAACAAGATCTGGGGGTTTTGACAAAAATCGAAAACAGGGTAATTAGGGTAAACAGGGTAATTAGGGTTTGAAACTTTGGCGAGGCTGAAACTAGGGTTTCGGTTCAGTTTTTGGAATTCTTCTTGAAGAGAAAAATGTCTAGAATAGTGAATGGGAGATATTCACTGAATCAGATCAAAGTTTGGAGATGGTCTGAGACTTTTGGTCTTTTTGAGCTTCTGACAAATCTAAAAAGGACTAATCCGCAATGCTTTTGGACTAAAAAGCGAAAATGGTCTGAAAGGCGGAGTTTGGTTGCCAACTTTTTAAATTAAGGTGGTGGCACACCTGAGATCATAATTCTGAGATAAAGATCAAAATGGGGTTGAGACATCCAAGAATCCAATGAACATATACCAGCTGACAAGCTAAAGAGATGGCAAAATTTGGGATGTTACAATCGGGGCCTTCAACGAGTCTTCCTGTCAGTCCGGAAGACATCTCCTTACGGGAGTTTATGAAGGTACAATAAACCTCTCTCTCGGTGCCTGAATTGTACATAGGACACCTTTAACTCCTTTTTTGCATCATAGGAGCTATCCCAGATGTCAGCCAAATCGCATGCTATGATGGCGAGCGTTGAGGCCGTACAAAAAGAACGAGACAACTTGCGCAGGTAAGGATCATTACTCTTCAACTTGTACAGATACAAATTGGTTATGATCACTCCTTCTGTTCTACTACAGAGAGGTGGCATTGCTGAAGAAAGAAGTGGCCACAGTCAAGCTCCATTCGATCTCAGTGACTAGAAACCAAGAGATCAAAAACAACAAGCTGCGGTCACAACTTGCTAGTAAGTCGATTCCTGATTTAGGAAGACTTAACTTCATAACGCACGAGTAATCTTTTCTCTTGCTGCAGTGCAAGCGGGTCAAATAAAACAACTCAGTCAAGACAATGGACTCCTCGGTGACTCTATTCAATGTTCCGAAAGGGCAATCAGGGAGCTGAGCCGTTCGATCTTCGAAAAACTGAAGGCGGTGGCTCATCTCCTGAAGGCTGATGTGGTTGAAACCACAAGAGATAATTTCAGCCTAAATGACTGATCTACACTAGTCATGGCCCAGGCGGAGTCACTTCTCGAGTATCTTCCTGAAGATACACGGCGACAAGAAGAGGTGATCAGAACCAGGGTTCGGTCAGCCGCTTCTGCCATCCTCAGCCGGGTTCGACTTCACCATGGCCCAGATGCAGATCTAAATCCATTGGTGGGACCGGTTGAGGTCGAGAGTGAGGAACAGCTAGAGGCAGTCATGGAGGAAATCAAGCCTCTTGTAGATAAGCTCCTGAGTAAGCTTGGGATCGAGTGATCCCTACACCTGTACAAAAACAATTGTATACGATGCAATGTATGTGGAAATTCATTTTTGGAAATGAATATATATTCTGATTTGCATATATATTCTTCTTTTGTGTTCGTTTCATACTGTAAACATATCCCCCTAGCCCCCGCCTGTGATTGTAAATACTGAAGACTTAGTATTACAAACGCAGGAAAGAAGTGAATATAACGACCAGGGATGTGTGATCGAATCAACAATTATGATCAAAGTAACGCCTAGCCTTGTTTGCAAACCAGCAGCCACTCAGATAACCGAGGACTTGCCAGAAAGCCCCGTGTGCGTTGAGAAACGGCTTATTTAGGAGTGACTTGTCTGGAAGCGGTCATGAGATCGGCCAGCGAATCCGACTAGGACGTTATAATGATCTAACCGCGGGTGACCAGCCCCCGAGTCGTATTCGTAGCACATGGGGATGGAGGAAAATATTCATCGTATGAAACCAAAACATTTTTTTTGTTTTATGAAAAAAATTGCTAATTGAACAGGAAAAGGGATTGAGTACTTACACGTAGAACTTGCGAATTTGATTGATGTTCCAAGTATTGGACAAAATTCGACCATCCTCCATGGCTAACCGCGCGGATCCTGGTCGCGGCACCGAGACAACAGTGTAAGGGCCTTCCCATTTCGGGGAGAATTTGTTGCGATTAGACTGGTCTTGGATTTTTCGTAAAACCAGGTCGCCCACGTGAAGACTACGTGGTCGCACCCTTTTGCTGTGATACTTGCGCAAGGCTTGCAAGTATGCTGCGGACTTGATCAAAGCGCGATCACACCTTTCTTCTAAGAGGATGAGATCTTGTGACCGCTGTTCAGACTGATTAACCTGTTCTAATTGTTCTGTCCGAACAGACCCAATACTGACTTCCATAGGCAACACAGCCTCGGCCCCATAGACCAGATGGAAGGGCGTCTCACCGGTGGCTCGACTAGAGGTAGTTCGTAGTGCCCATAGAACGGTATAAAGCTCGTCTGCCCAAGCCCCCGAGCGAGTCTTAAGGCGATCAAAAACACATTTTTTGATGCCTTGTAGTATCTGCCCATTGGCCCGCTCTACAGCACCATTGCTTTGCGGATGTGCCACAGAAGCAAAGCACACCTTAGTTCCGATCTGGTCGCAGTAATCCAGGAAAAGACCACTGGCGAACTGAGAACCATTGTCGGTGATAAGATGGTTTGGAACACCAAATCGGGCAACAATGTTCTTATGAAAGAACTTTTGTGCTGCTGAGGCGGTAATATTTCGTACCGGTTCGGCCTCAATCGACTTTGTAAACGTGTCAATGGCTACGAACAGAAACTTGTACCCGTTGACCGCTTGTGGCATAGGACCAACAATATCCATTCCCCAGACCGCGAAAGGCCATGCGAGGGGAATGGTTTGTAACGTGTAGGCAGGTTGATATACCTGTCTCGCATGGAACTGACACTGAGGACACATCTTGACCATATGCTTGGCATCATCGAGTGCCGAAGGCCAGTAGAATCCTTGTCGAAAAGTTTTTCCGACCAGTGTTCGATATGACGCGTGCGCACCGCATACACCGTCATGTATTTCCTTCAAGAGGGATGTTCCTTCCTCCTGAGATATACAACGCATGAATACTCCTTGAGTACCCTTTCTGTACAGAATCCCATCTATGAGCTTGTACAGATGCGCTTTTCGAATTAACCGATCGCTTTCGGTTTCGTCCTCGGGTAGGGTCCCATGTTCAAGATAGACTCTCAATGGATGAGTCCAATCCTGTTCCTGACCAAGGTTGGTAATGCAGGCTATTACCGGATTATCCTCGACCGAAGTCATGATCGAAGGACGGTCCAAGTGTTCAATGAACACTCCTGCCGGAGCGGATGTGCGTGAGGACCCAATTTTGGATAATTGGTCTGCGAGAATGTTGTCCTTTCGCGGGATGTATTGGACTTCGAAATGACTGAAGTATTTTTCCAATCTCCTCACTTCCCCCAGGTAATGAGCCATTGTCTCATCGGAGGTGCTGTACTCCTTGTTTACCTGGTTTACGACCAGCTGTGAGTCTCCCCTCACCACTAATCGACGGACTCCGAGGAATTTTGCTGCTCGGAGCCCTGCAAGAAGACCTTCATACTCTGCCGCGTTGTTGGTCGCAACAAAGTGTAGTTGGATGACATACTTAAGCTGTTCGCCCTGAGGTGTAACTAAGACCACTCCAGCCCCCGAGTGTTGAAAACTACAGGAGCCGTCAAAGTACATTGTCCAGTGATCGGGGCATTCCAATTCCTCTGGCACCTGCACGGGTGGCTCAGGGTTGGTCCATTCGACCACGAAGTCGGCCAAAACCTGAGACTTAACCGCCATGCGGGGCGTGAAATGGATATCGAAGGCACTGAGTTCGACCGCCCATTTAGCGATCCGACCAGATTTTTCTGGATTTCGGACAATATCCCCCAAAGGAAAAGAGGAGGGTACTGTGATCTTATGAGCTTGGAAGTAGTGTCGTAGCTTACGAGAAGCCATCAATAGCGCGTAAAGTACCTTCTGGACCTCAGGGTAACGCTCCTTAGGACCATGAAGTACTTCACTCACATAGTAAACAGGTCTGTGTATTCCTTCCCTATCCGCGATCAGGACAACGCTGACCGCATGCGGTGTGGCCGCCAGATGAAGAAGCAATGGTTCTCCTTTGTCGGGAGACACCAACACTGGCGGACTGGACAGATATGTCTTCACCTCCTGAAACACTTTTTTGGCCTCATCCGACCATGTGAAATTGTGATGCTTCCGCAAAGCTTTGAAGAAAGGCAATCCCCTTCCGCCTAGTCGCGATATGAAGCGACTTAAGGCCGCCATGCGACCAGCCAGGCGTTGAACATCCTTCATGGTCGAGGGCGATCTCATTTGTTCAATGGCCCTGATTTTCTCAGGATTAACTTCAGTGCCCCTGGAACACACAAGGAAACCAAGAAGTTTTCCTGAAGAAACCCCGAAAGAACATTTCTCCGGGTTTAATTTATTCCAAAGCGATTCAAATTACAGAAGGTTTCAGCGAGATCGTCCAAATGAGACAATCTCTTGGTACTTTTTACAACCAAGTCGTCTACATATGCTTCGAGATTACGCCCTATCTGGGAAAGAAAGGTCTTTTGCATCAAGCGCTGGTATGTGGAACCTGCGTTCTTGAGATCGAACGGCATTCTGACGTAGCAGTAGGTGCCGAACGGGGTGATGAAGGCAGTTTTCTCTTCATCTTCTTCTACCATGCTAATTTGATGATATCCTGAGTAGGCGTCCAGGAAGCTCATCAGTTCGCAACCCGCGGTTGAGTCAACCAACTGGTCGATGCGGGGAAGGGGAAAGTCATCCTTCGGACAGGCAGCGTTGAGGCTAGTGTAGTCGACGCACATGCGCCACTTGCCATTTGACTTGCGGACCATGACCGGATTGGCGAGCCATTCCGGGTGATCGACTTCACGAATGAACCCAGCCTGTAGGAGTTTGTCCAACTCCTCTCGGATGGCTTCCTGTCGGTCAACAGCAAAACGCCTGAGCTTTTGCTTTATTGGTCGTTGTCCAGGTCGAATTGCTAACCTGTGCTCGGTTACTTCCCTTGGGACACCAGGCATGTCGGACGGTTTCCACGCAAACACATCTGCATTAGCCCGAAGGAAAGCAATGAGCTCGAGTTCCTATTTGTCATCCAGAGCTGATCCGACCCGAATTGTCTTGGATGGATCATCTGGGTGCAAAGGAACCAGTTTGAGTTTCTCATCTGGTCGAGGAGCAGCCTTGATTGCGTCGGTGGCGACGGTGGCGACCTGGGCGTCCCGGAGGGGAAGTTGATCGACCATCTCCAAAGATAGCCGGTCGCACGTGAGTGCCACGTTGCGACTGCCTCAGACCGAGATGACACCTTTGGGGCCAGGCAATTTTCCGCACTGGTAAGCATAGTGCGTTGCCATCATGAATTTAGCGAGAGTTCGCCTGCCAAAGATTGCATTATAAGCTGAATCACAATCGATTACGTCAAAAGTAACCAATTCTGTTCAGAAGTTATCCGGTTCTCCCAGTGTGACCGAGAGGACCACTTGTCCCGACGGCATCATGGAGGGGCCTGGGATTATCCCATAAAATGGATGGATTATGGGCTTGATCTTCGAACGAGGAATTTGCATCTCGTCGAGCGCCTTGACCAACAAAATGTCAAGGGAACTCCCTCCATCAATCAGGACCCTTTCGAATCTCGCATTACTGATGATCGGAGTAATGACCAGAGGGAGCCTCAATGGTCGAGTAAGCCCCGCGGGACAATCAGAACGATCGAATGTCAAGGGTGTATCTGACCAATGGGGGTATTGAGGTTCACCAAGAGATGTTTCCGTTTGGTTAACCTCTCGGTAAAAGGCTTTAAACTGCCTTTTGGAAACAAAAGAAGAAGAACCCCCAAAAATAACATTAATATGATTTTGAGGTACATGGTAGGACATTTCCTCGTCTCCGTCGGCGTCTCTAAGTCCGCACGCCTGCTCTTTAGGCGGTAAGGTTGGCATTGGCCCGACTCCCTGGTAGAAATAATCCAATTGCTTCAACCAACTCCTGCAGTTCTTGAGGTCGTGGCCTGCGGAGTTGTGGAGTGGACACCACTTCTTGCCTTCCTGCGGATTAGTTGACTTTTCTGGCTGGTCAGCACTACGACCGCCAGAAGCAGTTTTATTCTTAAATGAAGGCTTGTTACCTTTGGTCGAAGGTGGCTTCTCTGCGACTGCGACCTCGCGGTACTGTCCAGAGCGGTTCCTCTTCGACTTCTTCGACTTCCCACCTGACGAAGATTCCGGCTTCTTACTTGAATCTTCTTTCCTGGCGTCTTTGAAACCTGGCTGAGGTGGTAGGTCACCCTTGTTGACCATCCGGTTCCATTCGACTGCTTCGACTGCGTCAGAGTATCGATCGGCCATGTCGAACAGATCGGCCACTGATCGAGGAGGGTGGATAAGTAAGTCTTCGGTGAATCTCTGGTATCAAACGGCATGTTTAAATGCCCTGATAACGGAGCCATCAGATATGTTCGGGATGGTATTCCTCACCCCGACAAACCTCTTGACAAATTGCCGAAGAGTTTCGGTTGAAGTTTGTCATAGCCGATGAAGATCATCCTCTTTTCCCGGCTTTTGGTAACAGTTTTGGAAATTGCTGAGGATGGCGTCGCATAGCATTTCCCAATTATAGATGGAACCTTCGGGCTGGTTAAACAGCCAGGTTCTAGCCGGTCCTTCGAGGACTGTAGGCAGGTAGTTGGCCATGACCCGGTCATCGCCTCCTGCCGCTTGGATGGCAGTGATATAGATTTGAAGGAACTCGGATGGGTTCTGAGTTCCATCAAACCTCTCAATTGCCCCTGGTCGAAACTTATCGGGCCAAACGACCGCTCGTAGGCCGGGCGAAAAAGCTTTGCAACCGACGTAGGGGCCGTGAACTACCCTATGACTCTCGACCGGGTTACGGGCGGCCTCACGCAACGGTGAAGTTACTCGCGGTCCCAAACGAGAGTGGACAGGAACCCGATCCCTACTACGAGAATCCTGCGTTCGCCGGTACTTGTCCTGTCGGGACGGTACGGGCGGTGGGTAACTTCGCCGGCCAGAACCAGAGTGGGGACACTCTTGTTCGCGGGAACGTGTTACCGAGCGGGAAGAGGCCGTTGGGGTCGCCTCAGACGCAACCTCATCCAGCCTTTCCACCAAGATCCTGGTAAAGGCCAGTTTCTGCGCATCCGTGACCGTAGGAGGAAAGTTACGCATGACTTCCGCGATAGATCGCAGTCGACCATGGGTGCTTCTCCTCGGGGCACCAGGTGTTACTGTTTCTTCGTCCACCGGGAAACGCTCCGGTGGCAAAGAAGGGGTCTGGTCACGTTTGCGACCACGTGACCATCGAGAAGAACTCGGAGCAGCATCGTAACGAGCCTGCGCATCTTGAAGAGCCTCTAGGGCAGTTCTGCGTAGTTCATTGTTTTGTTGCTCGAGATCTTCATCCTCCTTTTGTTTGCGATCCCGTTCTTCCCTAGCAGCCTGTTGGTCGAGAGTCTCCTCTAACAAGGCAGCGAACTGTCTAGGGAGAGAGGTTGTCGATGGGGAAAACATCTCGGTTTGTTCCGAGTCGGACTCGAAATCAAAGAGACGGTGAAGGTTATCAGGGTCGAATCTCCCCGGGCTGATTTCCAGGTCGATATCATCCTTCCCCTCAGCAGGGTCGTATGATGGACCGGATTCATCCTCTAGCGCATTGAGAACCTCTGTGGTTTCTGACCTTGCGCTAGTCTCCCCCTGGTCGATGGACATGACCTGGAGAGATGATTCCACCTCTGGAAGATTCTGGCCTTCAACCTCCTCCATCGGAACAGGATCGCTTGGAGAAGGCATTGGAATGTGAGCATAATTCTCGAGATCAAAATCGTTCTCGGAATCATATACTCCAGCCATGTTTCAGCGAACCTCCGGATTAAATTTAGGACTCCTTGAGAAAGGCCCCACGGTGGGCGCCAGCTGTCGACGATTCGGACTCGGAGTCCTCAGCCGAACTTATACAAAATTTGTAATAGTGAGACCTTTCAAGATGACCCTCCGGGAAGGTATGTAGAAAAATGGAGAACTGGAGCACAGAGAGGTTTATACAGGTTCGGGCCCTCGATGGTGGGAGTAATAGCCCTACGTCCTGTTGGGATTTCACTATATGTAAGAAAGATTTACAAAAGGGGCGGGAAAAGACCTTCACAGGCGAAGGTTTTTTCCTATGCAAGGATACAGAAAGAAGCCAAAGAGGCTTGTAAAAAACTATATAATCTGTGTTCGCGTATAGCATACGAACTTCTGACCGCGCAAAGCTTGCGGTCTGATCGCGCAAAGCCTGCAACCTGATCGCGCAAAGCCTGCGACCTCGGGCTGATGCTTCTCAGAATGACTTGAGTTCGCACCGCCGGGCACGTGTCTGGCTCGAATCTGTCTTGAACCAACAGTGCATTTATTTGAACTGAGTCAAGTGTCAATCCTCGTCAGATGTTGTTGAAGATGATGTGGTGAAAGAGGATATTGTGGTCCACATAGCTCTAGTGGTTCGGTCCAAGGTGTCGCAAGTTAAAATCTGAACAGAAAAACAAAAAGTAACAAAAAAGTAAAGAAAAATAAAAATAAAAACTAGGGTGGAAATACGGTGGAGGGTAGTACGGGTAGGTTGGAGGTGGATAGGGTTGTGGGGGAACACTAGGAGTGTGAATATATACCCCGTGATAGGTAAATGTGCCTAGATATGTACCATCCGGGAGGATGTGGCCTGCGTGTACATGATAGTGGTAGAGGCGGTGCACACTGCAGGTGAGGTGGTCCATCCTGGAATCCATCATAGCCCTATAATCTAAAAATTCCGACCTAAAGTCGGAGAAACTAGTGCCCAAGGACTTTATGGAAGCATGCAGAGCGGCAAAATCATATGTCGCCGGTTGGTGAAGTTTGACGGCTTGTGAGGAACTAGGACCATATGAGCTAGAAGGAGCAATTTCTAGTTTCTCTCATTAGATATGTTCATCCGAGGAATATCGGGAAAAAGGATGGGGGAAGTCCATTAATAAACCAACGGAATGAATCCGCTCCCCTCCCGCAAAATCCCACGGTGAGCAGTGAAGGCAGGCCAAGAGTGGCTGTGGGCAAATATTCTTTATGTTCACTAGCATTAAACACTATAGAGGATGCTATATGAGTGATCAAGCCACCTAAGACTATGGGTGTGACTTTGTGCAAATCCTTGCCGATTAGGTCAAGGTGATGGGCAAAATAGCAGTGGATGAGAGTTGAATTTTACCTATCATAGCCCAGAGAAATTCCACCTCGGTTTCTAAGATTTTCTTGGTTACTATCATGGCCCAAAAGACGCTGCAAGTAACGAAAGGAGGGATTGCAAATTCTGGCCGCTTTTGATTTACCAAGGCAAAATATGTGTTGTCCTTCCTCGGTTATTGCTTGCCAAATTTTACTGGGGGTGCAAATTAGAGAACCATGAAAAGTGCCCCTATTTTTTAACCCTAAAAGATTGGCAAATTCTTTAATTATGAAGTTGTAATCTTCATTTCCAAACCTAAACTCACACCCTCAGTTTGGCTCAGAGGAATGCGCAAGAATTTTGTTCAAAGGAGGCTAGAATCTCCCAAACGACTTCGCAAAAAGTTGGAACCAGTACCCCGACAAGTGTATCCCAACCTACATTATGAATGAGGTGGAGCACATCATCCTCAATCCCTATAGACCTAACGGCATGAGCATCTAAAAATTTAGTTGGCCATAAGGGTCTCTTTTTCAAATGCAAAAATCTATTAAGATGATCGGGATTAGTGAAATAGATGTGCGGGAAGTTAGGATTGGAGAATGTTTTGTGGAGACATACCACTATGGTGCTTTGTTGTTTGCTTGGCGTTGCATCAGCGCGTCGTCATTATTGCAGAAGCTTAAGATCTGGAGGTGTTGTGGTGCGTGGAGTCAGAATTCGTGGTCGGATTGAATTTTTAATGGTTGGATGGAGAGATATAGGGCTGTTTTTGTGTTGTTTTGTGGAAGTTTGGAGCTCAAATAATGGAGAAGATGGGTTTCTTTATATATGGGTGGTAGGTAGGAGGTGTAGGTGTATGGGAGCGGAAAGGGGCAAGAGATGAAATTTTTTTTTTCCAAACGAGAAAATAGAGCAAACCGAGCCTAGCATGACAGGCATGGGTCGTGCTCAGCTCTGTTATTTTTCAAAATTTTGTTATTTTTTTGGTTTCTTTCAAAAATTTTAGCCCTACTTTGTGTATGTTTTGCGAAAATTAGGTTTTGGAGGGTCAAACGACATCGGAATGGAGCAATTCTTGCGTCACTGTGTTCATAAGAGAGAAAACTACATGTTAGTATACTGGGTTGCCTCTCGGCTAGCATTGGTTTAATGTCCCACTGACAGAACGTCCTCAGTTGTTCAGAAATAAATGGAATTGAAAGGATTAACTGAGTTTAGTGCACTTACCTCGTCTCCCACATTGTATAGTTTGATGCGATGCATGTTTACCTTAAAAGTGGTACCATCGTGCACCTAAAACTCTACGGCACCATACTGGAAGACTTTTTCTATCGCATAAGGCCCAATCCATCACGATTTCAATTTTCCTGGAAACAATTTCAACCGTGTATTGAATAATAAAAGCAAATCACTTTGTTTAAACTTGCAGTTGAGGATCTGTTTATCGTGCCATTTCTTCGTGTGGTCTTTGTATATTAGGGCACTTCCGTAGGAGTTGTTCCGAAGCTCCTCCAGTTCATGCAATTTGAGGATTCTCCTTCGCCCCGCTTTCCCGAATTCCAATTGAGTCTTTTAATGCCCATAACGCACTGTGTGACAATTCAACTAGCAAATGGCAATTCTTACCAAATATAATTTTGTAAGGTGTCATACCTAGTGGAGTTTTGAATTTGGTGCGATATGCCCAAAGAACTTTGGAGAGTTTGAGCACCCAATCCGTTCATGACGGTGCCACCATCTTCTGCAAGATTGTTTTGATTTCTTTGTTCGACACTTCAACCTGTCCACTTATTTGAAGGTGATATGTAAGAACAACTTTATGAATAACTCCATATTTCATCAACAATTTCTAAATTGGTAATCAGTGAAATGCGCACCACCATCACTAATCACCACTCGTGGTACACCAAATTGGGGAAAGATGACTGTTTTGAAAAGTTTAATCAAATGTTTTGATTCATTTGTTGGTGTAGCAACAGCCTCTACCCACTTTGAAATATAATCAACCGCAACTAAAATGTAGGAGTTGGGCATAGAAGATGGAAAAGGTCTCATATAATCTACACCCCATTGGTCATAAAGTTCAATTTCAAGAATGTTTGTTAAGGACATTTCATGTCTTTTACTCAAATTTCCAAAACATTGGCAAGGATCACATTTTTGCACAAAGTTATAAGCATCTTTAAAAAAAGAAGGCTAAAACATATCTGATTGCAATATATTTGCCGCTGTTGTTGAACCTCCGGTGTGTCCGCCACATGGAGATGAATGACAATGTTCAAGAACATTTTGGATCTCATGGTCGAGCATGCATCGTCAAAAGATATTGTCAACTCCCTTTTTGAAAAGATTTGGATCATCATAGTAATAGTGTCGGATGACGTGGAAGGACCGCTTGCGTTGTCTATACGTCAACCCTGGAGGAAGTTTATGGTTAAATAAATAACTTGTGTAATCAGCATACCATGGTTCTTTTTTAATCAAGTAAAGGTGCTCGTCAGGTAGGACATCACTGATGTGAACATCGATGGTGTCGATGAAGAGTCAGTAAAGATGATCGGCGACGACATTCTCATCACCTTTCTTATCTTTAATTTCCAAATCAAATTCCTGTAACAGTAGGATTCATCGTGTGAGTCGTGGCTCGGTTTCTGTCTTGATCAAAAGATAATTAAGAGCAGCATGATCAATGTGCACAATAACTTTTGAACCAATCAAATATGGATGAAATTTTTCTAGGGCATATACTACAGCAAGAAATTCTTTTTTAGTTGTGGTGTAATTAATTTGAGCATCATCCAAACTCTTACTTACATATATAGCATGTAAAACTTTATTTGTACATTGCCCTAGAACAGCGCCAATTGCATAATCACTAGCATCACACATCAATTCAACAGGTTCATTTCAATTTTTAGGTTGGATGATGGGAGTAGTAGTTAATGCATGTTTCAATTGATTAAAGGCATCGAGACATTTTTCATCAAAATCAAATGGCACATGTTTACCAAGCAATTGGATGAGAGGTTCAGCAGTTTTTGAAAAATCTTGAATGAAACGATGGTAAAAACCTACATGTCCCAAGAAATTGCGTATACCCTTCACGTTGGTTGGTGGTGGAAAACTCGCAATGACGTCGATCTTTGCCTTGTTGACTTCAATCCCTCATTCAGAAATTATGTGACCAAGCACCATGCCTTCTTGAACCATAAATTGGCACTTTTCCCAATTGAGCCCAAGATTTTCTTCTTTGCACCTACACAAGACCCGAGAAAAATTATGTAGACATGCATTGAAAGACGAACCATAAACCCTTAAATCATCCATAAAAACTTCCATTATTTCCTCAATTAAATCTGAAAAGATAGCCATCATATATCTTTGAAAGGTCAGAGGCATGTTAAATAGCCCAAATGGCATTCGGCGATAAACAGAAGTGCCAAACAGACATGTAAACGTCATCTTGTCTTGATCATCAAGATGAATTGGGATTTGAAAAAACCCCGAATACCTGTCAAGAAAACAAAAATATGAATGTTTGGCTAATCTTTCCAACATTTAATCGACAAAAGGTAATGGAAAGTGATCCCTCAAAGTGGCGCTATTCAATTTGTGATAATCAATGCACATGCGCCATCCAGTAACAAGTCTAGTAGGGTTCAATTCATTGTTAGCATTCTTAGCCACAGTCGTATCCCCTTTCTTTGGAACCACATGAACAGGACTAACCCAATTACTATCAGAAATAATATATATGATACCCCCAACTAATAGTTTAGAAATTTCAGATTTAACGGTTTCCTTTTAGTTAGGGTTTAGTCTACATTGACGTTCAATAGTGGTTTTTGTTTCATCAAGTAGAGAGATCCTATGCATACAAATTTCAGGGCTAATTCCCTTGATATCATCAATTGAATAACCTAGGGCATTGCGATGCACACGAAGTAAAGAAATCAATTTTTCTAGTTGCGAATTGGTCAAGTTTGCATTAACAATAATGGGCTGCATGTCATCATCATCGAAAAACGCATATTTAAGCGATGAAGGAAGTGTTTTAAGTGTAGGTTTATTACCTTTTTCTTACCTAAGGTGTCGGAGTCAGAGATGTCCTCTTTGGATTGTTCTATTATGGGTTCGTCCTCATTTTGTTCATCTTCTTCGCTGTTGTCTGTTTTTTCATTTTCAAGAATTTCATCCATGTCTTCTTCCAAAGTGAGTCGAAGTGGTGACTACTCTTCTAGGACTTCTTCTAGAGTGTCCACGCTGCAAAGTTTTTCCTCATACATAGGGCATTTAACAAGATTAGACATTTTAAATAAAATTTTCTCCTCCCCTATGTGAAAAGTGATCCGTCCCTCATGAACATCAAAAAGGACACCTACTGTCTGGAGCATTGGTCGTCCCAATATAGTAGGTATAGCAACATCATCATCCATATCAAGAATGACAAAATCAACTAGAAGATAAAATTTAACGACTTGAAGAGGCACGTCTTCGAGGATTCTTCCCAAATGGTTCACCGAGTGATCGGCAAGTTGCAAAACCAGGCGTATAGGTTTGATCTCACCCATGCTCAAACATTGTGCAATGGTAAGAGGCATCACACTCACGCTTGTGCCTAGGTCACAAAGAGCTCGATTGACATGTATCGTACCTATGTTGCAAGGGATGGAGCAACTCCCTTGATCTCGTAGCTTTGCCAGCATTCTGTTCTGGATTACAGCACTACAATTTTTGGTCAAAGTAATACTTTGAAATTCACTCAAAGCCCTCTTTTTGTGAGTATGTATTTTAATAATTTTTCATAAAAAGGCATTTGAGTTACCAAATCAATGAAAGTACAGTGACATTAAGGTTTTTCAAGATTTCCATGAATTTTTCAAATTGTTTATCAAGGTTTGCTTTAACATACCTTCCTGGGAAAGGTGGAGTTGGATTATAAACACGTGTTACCTAATTTTCTCCACTTTCCTTTCTTTTGGTTCGGCAATCTTGTGGCCATCCTCCGCCGTCGGTAATGGTACTTCCGTTGTTTCACTTTTCGGTGGTGGTTCGGTGGGTGGTGTTTGTTATGGTAGCTTTGTTCCACTCTTTAGGATCACTGCATTAGAAATAAGGGGGTTACAACGAGCTATAGAATTAATTTTTTAGAATTATGAGGATTAATTGGTTGAGAAGGAAGAGGGTTATCATTTTTCGATGCAAGATTTGCCAATTGTACGATTGATGTCTCAAGCATGCGAGCATGAGTTGATATGGAGTCCATCTTTTGGTTCATGGACATTTCTTTCTTCTCTTGATTTACTAGAAATTTTTCTAGCATGCGCTCCATGTTCGACTACTCGGGTTGCCGTTGGTGTGGCGGTCGATATGGTTGCTGATTTTGTGGTTGGTACAATGGACTTTGTGCTTGATATGGGGGGTTTTATTGGTGTAGTTGCTACTGTCCAAAATTTTGTTCTTGACATTGAGATTGCCGATTTTGTCCTCACCATGTCAAATTTTGGTTGTTGCGCCATGTAGAGTTGTATGAGTTAGGAAAGACATTACCTTGCCGTTGTTTCGCACCATGAAATGCATTCAACTGCTCCATGAATATGTTACATTGGCACTCATAGCCATAGTGGCCTTGTATGCCGCATGGTTCACATACAAGTGTAATAATGGCATTAGTAGAAGAATTAGAAGATGACCCAAGAATAGCTAATTTATCAGTGAGAAGAGCTACCTGCTTGGCTAATTGCAACATTACACTTACATCCACATTGTTGGTCGGAGTCTGTTGAGCAGCTGGTTTGGTTCCCCATTGTGTGTATTTTTCAGTTATACCTTCGATGAGTTCGTATACTTCATCTACACTTTTGTTCATTAGTGCGCCGCCAGCTACGCATCTACAGCCATCCGCGCGTTGTAGTTTAGCCCACTATAAAACGTCTTAACCACAAGCCACCTTTCTAGTCCGTGATGCGGACATTTGATCAGCAAGTTTTTGTACCGTTCCCAAATATCATAAAGTTATTCTCCTGCCTGTTGAGAAAAAGATGCAATCTGGTTGCGAACATGAACAGTTTTAGCTGGAGGGAAAAACTTACCAAGAAAAGCACATGAGAGCTCGTCCCATGTGGTAATCGACATAGGAGGAAGAGTGTACAACCATACCCTCGCCTTCTCGCATAATGAGGAAGGAAAGATCTTCAAGCGAAGCGTGTCTTGTATTACTCTATGAATTTTGAAAGTATCACAATGCTCAAGAAACATATGTAAATGCATGGATGGATCTTTAGCAAGAAGACCGCTGAATTGATTTTGTTGTACCAAGTTCAAGATTGCAGGTTTTATTTCAAAATTAGTTCATTTGATTGTTGGTCTAAGAATACCTGATTGCAACCCCATGCTGAGTGGGATTGCATAATCCTTTATTCTCTTTTGGTCCTTCATTATTGGTTGTTCGTTGTTCTTTTCAATGGTTTGTCACGAATTTTCCTCCAATCTTACCTACCTTGCCTCGTACCGAAGTCAGTGCACGGTTTTGACAGGTTTGTCTAAGCTATCTGTTGAGGATTTTTACCAAGTCCTTTGTTTATGCCTTTCCGTGATCACAAAATACCACGGAAAGAGATTCAAGTTCTTTGTCTATACCTTTCATGGTCGTAGGAGACCACAGAAAGAGAAACCTGTGTTATCTACCTATACCTTTTCAAGGTCGTGGAAGACCACGGAGAGAGGACCAAGTTATTCGGTGATGCCTTTCCATGGTAGCAAGAGGTCATGGATAAAGACCAAGGAATATGTCTAAGATATTCTGAATATAGCCCAATCTATTTAATTAAAATAGATACACAAGCCCCTCATGGATGATTTTTACTTATGTTTCTAATAAATTGTGGTAGTAGGCCTCCATGGTCGCAATTATTCACAATTGTACTACCTGCGACCACTATGACTGTGGAGATGCCTGCCTGATGTTTTATATGGTCTCAGAGATATCAAAATCCCAAATCTATAGTCGCAGTCTGTGCATGACCTCAGAATAAAAGAATGCTTAGCACTGGAAATGTCTTTGAGTCTAGAAGGTCTGGTCGAGAATTGCCGACCACGAACTAAAAGTAGTACGGTTGCATTATAACCATACCTTAGCTAATATTTCTAGTGTAATATTCCACTTATTGATAAAATAAGGATAATTATGTCGTGCGGTTATCCATAAACCGTCAATAAGATATGAATGGGTGTGAAGTTATCTATAACTACACCTTCTAACCAGCGAATGACAATCGCATACAACCGCTGTGCAGTTATTGCCAAGACATCATTTCGATCAAGCAACTGACGTTCTCTTCAACAAGTATAAAAAGGAGGATAGGACTTGAAGGAAGGGAGAGAGGAATCTGACAAGATCAGATGAGATAGAGACTGATTTGAGGAGACTCTAAAACAAGATTGAAGGATTAGACTTGTCAATACACATTCTGTAATACCATTATGCACATAGTGAGAATACAACAGGAGTAGGGTTATTACTCAGACTACGAGGGCCCGAACTTGTATAAATATAGTGTGTTCACTTGTTCATAGATATAGTGATTTCTCTTTGGTGATTGATTGATGCTACCTCCCTACTAAACAAACAAATTTCTTGTAAGTTCGATTTAGGATCTTGTCCCAATCGTCGACACTATCCAAATTACACTACCTCCCTGAAAGGTTAGTGGTGCACAAAAAGAAGGAAAAGAAAAATAGAAGCAATATTGAGAAGTGAGATCAAGTTATATCAGCAAAAATTAATCTAAAAGATGAATTACCGTTGTTCCACAGCAACGGCGCCGAAAACTTGATCGCACCTGGAGGGGCGCGGTTGAGTAATAATCGCAAGTGCATGGTTGAATGTTTTCTTTTGATGATCCATTGATAGATGGACCAGAGATAGAGAGCATTGGTTTTGAGGTTGCAGACCCCCCGTGTCACACCTATGATCCTCTTACTAATGACCTTAGCTCGAGACAGTTCTATTTGACAATGCCAATTTGAGCTATTTGCTTGATGATCCTATTATCCCTCTACTTGATATTGAGACATTTGATATTGGGGATATTCATGATTTTGCTGACGATTTGTAGCTTCAGGAGTCTGAATTGGAGAGCTTCACTTTTGATCTTATGGACTTCTTGGATGATTCAATGAGCCACGAGATCGAGAGGGAGACGTTTATATTTGTTGATGAGGCACTTCCTTCTGATGAAGGGGAGTGCGTTCATCCGGATACATCAGTCACCACCCCCATGGAGGTCCCTACTACCTTACCATTCACACATCTACTATTCAGGTAGACTTGAAAATCTTCTCATATCATTCTGAGATGTTTAGTTTTGATGAGACTTGTCATATCCATATGAGTTGTCATTTGCCTTGTATCGACATATGCCATCCTCCTGATATGTATTATCAATTAGTTGATGTGAATGGATTTTTGTCAACTGACCTTTTGGAGGGCCTTGTCCCTACCATACACACATGCTTGTTTGTTCTTAACTTCATTTGCAGGATAGCGCGTGTGACTCACCGACCGTGAGTGGACTTGCTCCGAGTCGATATTCCCTGGCATGTTGATTCTGATTGGAGGGTGGACGTGGAGCTTCTACCATGCCCCTCACTAGCCCCACCTATACCTGTGCTTCAATTCCATATCCTTCGAGGGTCGAGCTTCCAACTTAAAAAAAGCACTTCTCGGGAGGCAACCCGATCCATTCTTTTCTTTCTGATTCTTTTCATTATTTCTTTTTACTGTATTTTGTAAATTGTAGTTAGTTTTTTCTTCTTTTTCTCTTTTAAGGACCTACTATCATCCGTACATGTGCATGAGATCTTTGGAATGGCTTGTCGTCACAATATTATCTTCATCATATACCCGGTGAGCTGTCTCAGACCTCATGTTACCCAATTGTACAAAAACTTGCTTTCTCGCATCCACCCAACCTGTTTTGCATTCATGTATACATTGATATTATGCGTGTTTTAAGCTTGGGGGGAGTGCATTCAAATATTAAATTCAGGTCAAATTTTTCAAAAATTCGGATGATTTTAGACTAAAATCAGGCATTTGTGCATGTATGAGCTTCAATTCTCTATATTTGTTTAAATGTTGTGATTTATGACTATTTGTGCATGCTTGTACTTTTGTTTGTGATTGATAATTATCTAGTCGTTGGGACTATTACTTCATGTATGTGACATGTCAGTATATGAATTTGTTGGTCCGGCAAGATAATTACAAGAGAGGTCATGCTGAAATTTTTTTTGAATCATGTTTAAATTCTCATGTATTAGTTATATTTTGAGTATTGTGTAAATTTGGATGAAATTACTGCATCTATGTGCCATTCTCATCATGTTTATGCGATATTGGAGAGTTGGATTTAGAATCTTTTGATTGAATGATATTTGTTTTCGGCCTCTAAATATTCTTTTAGTCACTTGAACTATTCTATCTTTTAAAACAAAAATATTTCATTAAATTAGGATGCAATTCTAGATCTCTAGCCAGTTGACATCCCATTTTCTCTTTCTTTTGCTTTGATAAAAACTCGTTCTACTTCATGCTCCTCTGAGTTCATGGTTTTAAAATCTTGGTTTGCACATTTCTTTTTATATAAGTGCCTCCACTAGCTTGTAACCCTCTTTGGCTCATGAGCATGCGCCGAACACTCGACAGGACATGGTACCTAGAGTACTGGACCAAGGGTGAAGTATGAGGAGAATCGCATTCAATAAGTCGATGGGTAGGAGTTGGTAATAGCACCTGTTTCAAAAATTTTAATAAAAGGGTCCAAAAATTTTAATAAGGTTAGAGAGCGGCTAAATCTATATTTTAGTAGGCCAGAACATTTCATCATTGTATTTACTTGATTTTTAAGTTTATCTTCTCATGTTCATATGCATGCGTGAGAATTGGTGATTGACTGCAACATTTTATTCATGTTTGTCGTATCCAGGATTTAACTTCATGTATAAATTTTACGCATGATCCATTGTCATTTACATCCTCTCTTTGCGTTTTTATGCATTTGCCGGATGAACAATTTAGTACATCTCATGCTCACATTTATACTTGCTTGTTGTCCTTGCTCTTTCATTGATTTTATTTTTCTTGAGGACAAGCAAAAGTTCATGCTTGAGGTGTCACATTCATCATATTTATACATATTTTTCATATATTTTAACCCGTATTAATATCCACTCTAGTAATAAAACACGGCATTTGCATAAATAATATAAACATTAATTGTGAAATCGACCAGATTACTTGTTTTTAATTTCTAATCATAGGTCGACGCAATTAGGGTGATTTTTGACTGATTGGATGCACTTCATCGACTATATCTTACCTACAAATGATTCCATACAAAAGTACGCATTGATGCGGACATGTAGGAGCTGATTGCAACAAAATCGCAGTCTTCGAGAGGCTAGAACAACTAAACCTAACAGCCTTGGACCCATCTGTAATTTCTAAAAACTCTAAAGACCAAATTGCAAAATAGCCAAGACTCAAAAATCTAAACCCTACCTCGGGAAGGATCTTTTTGTGATTTCCAAAACCCATAGGGCCTCTTTGCATATTTCCCTTTTCTTCTCAAAACCTAGCCGTGGACTACTTCTTTGTTTTTGAGACTGGTTTTTTTGTAGCTTATCCTCCCCTTTTTCTTCTCCCAAAAGTTTCCATACCTCCTACCACCTCACTGGCGGCCGCCAGGCCGTAGACCACCGGTGCAAGCTTCTCCTTCTGCCTCCCCCCAAAGTATTCCACACCTCCGTCCACCTCCGGCCCAAAGCCAACTTCTTCTCGCTCTCTACTTCACAGATCTACTCCCTTAAAACCCCATCCAAGGTCCTCCTTGTTCTTTGTTCTTCTCCCCCTCCGGTGTGTCTCACCTTCAGTACGACAACGGCGGTGAGTCGCTATTCTACCTCCCCCATACGTGCTTAGGATCGGCTACCCTTTTTTATTCTTCACCCTTTGCTCCAAATTCATCCCAAACCCCCCTTTTCTCACCTCCAACCTCGACGACTGGGCATTGTCGGCATCCGGTGTCCTTTCATCCCCTTCGCTCATCTTTACTCTTCTCCACTCTCCACAACATCTGCATCGCCCTCGTCGCTATGCACGCCGTTGACGCTCGGCCACCACACATTCCGCCTTCTTCACTGCCACAACACACCGCTTTGCCTCCGCCGTCGCGCACCGCTTATCCGAGGCATATCCGCCCGGATCTGATCAATGTGATGCACCGTCACCTCACCTATAGCATGGATCTGCCTAGATCTACTTTTCCATCATCAAATCTGTGCCGGATCGCGTGTTACCATCATTCCTCTTGCCAGTGCGCTGTTCCGCCGCTAGATCGCGTGCCGCCACTACTCCAAACCCGCGACCACAAGCCAAGCGCCCGAGCCACCACCAACATTTTCTTCTCCCTTTCTCTCACCAACTTCGCCAGCAAATTCACCTCGTCAGCCACATCCCATGGGACGATGGAAGGCTTGACCACTTCTCCTACGATCGCTCCATCCATCGTCAACCACATCTTATGGATGGACGACGACCACGAGTAGCTGATTTGACCACTCCACTGCCGATATAGTGACCTCGACCAAACCACCATCACCTCATCGGCCACATCCATGGGTCGATGGCCACTTCGACCATCGCGCCTTCAACAACCTCGAGAACTTCCACGACCGCATCTCCAACGACCAGCTACATTTCATCGTTGAACCTCTCCCCCGAGCTTCTTCCCCAACACCAACCCCGGCATCAAGAAAATATAGTTCAATCCTCTTCTCCCTTGTTTCTCAGTGTTTCAATTGAGATGAACTAGAATCTGGGTATGAGATGTTGAATGAATGTAAATGTTAAGAATCAAGATGCAGTTTCTAAATCAAATGCAAATGGCAAGGTTAGATTAAACTGAATTGAGCTCATTGTCTCTGTTGCTTCCATGTTGATGCCTCAATCTTCATCGGTTCTTGTATGATGACTTCTATTGCTCAACACCCTTATTGCACTGATTTCTGAATGAACTAGTGTTTAATTCTTTGCTTCCAAGTGATTATGAATGTCAAACTTTGTTTCCAGTGAATCAACCTTATTGATATGTGAATCCTTCTCTGTGTCACTCCATTAATTAAAATTTGATTTGTGAGTTTGTTAGTATCTTCAAAGATAATTTGGGATGTTGAAGTTCCAATTTCAATAGCCCTTGAACTCAATTCATTTTCTGTCTCTCACTTTGTTTGAGATTCGGAGTCTAGGTTGGATGGAATCTACCTCTTCTTAGTATAATATCTTGTGCTTCCCATCTTTCCTAAAGGTTGAAAATTTGAATTGTTGCATTGTGATTTAACTAGAATGTTTTCAAACGTATGACTCTTGAGTGTACTGGAAGTACAGTTCAATTTTTATATTGTCTATTGTCTAGAGAAAGAGATTCTTGCTTTTGTGTGAATTGAATTGAGTTGACCTGTGCTGATAGATTCTTGACTGCAATTCAATTTATTTGAGATATCTTGAAGATAATGAGGTTCCTGAGTAATTAAATTTTGGTCTATTCTGGAACTTCAAACTATGAAACGTCTTATTTTCTTGATTGCAATTCAATTATTCTTGAAGCTGAGATTTCGTGAATGATGATTTGAGCTTTGAACTAGAACTTGTTTGGGTTGTTTGTTGCTGTTATCCGTTGTCGCGGAAGCAAACAGTGGTTGTTTTGTACTCTTCAATTGTCGATATTCGTTATAGATCATATCGTATGCAGTCATTTACGCACACCACTCCCACATGATTACTGATCGATTAAGAATCTAATGCGTGTAATCACGAACATGCGTACAAAGCTAACACTGCTCGATAGTTGGCTCGCGAGCTTCTCACCTCTTTCTTTCTCTATATTTCTTCTGACATTTGCTTCCTCTTTCTCTCGTCTATTTTAGTTTTATTATTCATCAAATTAGTTTAGTTCTACGCATTTCACTTCTCTAATCCCTATGGAAAGAACGACAGAATACTCGCTTTACTGCACTGATCTCGTCCTCTTGCAAGATGATCTAGGATGGAAACACCAAGTCAGGCACGACCTCTAGCACAGGTCATGCCCTAGTCCAAGCACGGGTCATGCCTGCGGTTGTGTTGAGCTCCACTAGGGTCAACACGACTAGTGGTGTTCGACCAGGATTGTCCGATCAGGGCATGTTTAACCAGGGCGTATCCAACCAAGCGATTAGGCGTATACGACCATGTGACCAGGTTTGTCCGACCTGTATCTTCAACCATGGCATGTTCGATCAAGATTCTTCGACCGATTTATGTTGTTCATGTGTGTTCGACCGGGTATCTTCGACCATCTCATGTTCGATCAGGGTTCGTCTTCATCCAGTTTTCTTGTCTTTCGTCAAAACTGGTTGAAATGAACTCGAAACAATCATCAAACTTTGTAGGTATGATCCCTGGAACATAACGAAGACAACCGTGACAGAAAATTGCAAAAATGATACAAAACGTTACATAAAATGATGCATCAAAAGAGTTTTTAGTATGTTTTTAGCACATTTTCATTAGCAAATCTAGGTAAAAGCACTACCAATTTAGCACTTATCACTAGGAGCACACTAGACCTTTTCCCCGTTGGCGAGCTTCACTGGAATGTGCCACTGACGGTGAATTGAACAATTTCCTTTGTTCCTCTTCTCTAAACTGCCATCGCCATCATTGCACCATCGCACAGTTGCCGCCATGCTCGTGATAGATACGTGAGGTAACACTCACCATGGCTTTGCCATTGTCATTGCTAGAGATGGTCAGAGACTACCGAGCGCCCCTGTCCTGGTACCACAGCACCGATGGATTCAGTTTCATCTGAACTAGGAGTTGACCTCCAGTTTTTTATTGGGTTATGGACAGCTCCAAACTCTATATTAATTTGATTTTCTAGTTATTTCAATTAATTCCTAATTCCATATAATTGAGATTTCATTTGGAATTTCCCCAAAACTTCCATTTATCTAGTAGGAATCATATCATAGAAATTTTGAACCTAAAATTCTTTTAAGAAAAATAATAATAACAATCCATTGATTTAATTCTTTCTGTGAGCCATTTTAATAAGTATTTGATCCAATTTAGATAAGATTAAAATTAGAATTAAATTAGGAATCTTATTTTAGTTGTGTGTTAATAGATTAACTCAACTGTAATTCTGATTTATATTCATTTAGTTAGAATACAAAACAACTAGCCCAATTTGAAATAACTATAAATTAAATTTCAAAATTTTAACTTAGCTAGTTTTTCTTTTACTCAAATGTGATTCTTGAATTTCCCTAAGCATAAAATAGTAACCTAACTAGCTAAATTAATTTGAATTAACTACGTGATTTTGTGAAAATTAAACTAGCTCTTAATTTTCAAACATATTTCTAAAGTGAAGTAGTTCATTTTGAAATCAAATAACTAAGTCTATTTAACTTGATCAGAAAATATACTTTTGGATATTTTGTTAACGAGCTCATCCTTAACTTACTCCAACTAAATGAAGAGTAGATATGATTTGACTTTTGAAATCTTAGAATTTCAATCATCTTATTTTCAACTCAGATTCCCACTGAACTAATCTCCACATAAATTAGATCTTGATCTTCATTCTCAACTTTGCTAAATTCCATTTTTAATATCAAATCTATCTTGTTCGCCTAATTTCACCCTTGATCAGATTTAGTCTACTTCAACCATTCAACCTCCTTACTTAACCCCAGTCTTTATCCCTGATTACTCTATATTCTACTTGCGATACCAGATCTATCCTGCTCATTTGGTTTCATCACTTAATAAGACCCAATCTAACCCATCAGCTCCATCTCATCATTAACAAAACTTAACCCACCTCATCTAATCATATCCTCCATTTAGCAAACTGGATCCATCTTACCCGTTCAATTTTATTCCTCGATTTCTTCTCATGCATACATGTATAATTATGTACAAGTATTTTCTATTTGATGGACCTATGTCCACATTGTTTTTCACTCGAATAAGTTATAAGCCAATCAAGCCTGGGAACTCACCACTTCAACAACTCCAACTGAACATCCATCAAAGCAAGGCAAGTCACATTTTTTGACCATGTTGAACATACTATTTCAAACTACTGCTATTATTTATTTTTCAAAATTTATATTCATGATTATGTTACTCAAATTTTAACCAATTGATAATAATAATAGCATAGACATCTGTCGCGCCCCGAAACTGGGACTACGACTACTCCTGTAGAGACCTAGCTCGCTGCAGCTAGTCCCATATATGCATAGCATACACATACCCTTGACGTCCCAGGAAAAGTCAAGCACAGGAGTATATCACATTGCAACAGAGTAACTTACAAAACAGTTAAACAGTGTGGCCTGCTGCCCTTGATATTACATAAGGAGATTACAATGCCTTCACGGCATACATGGTTTAGCAAAATAACATCTACACAGCAGAAGATAGGTGACCCACCCACAAAAGAGAAGTGGACGGCAGAACAACACACATCAGGGCTCTGGCAGAACTGACGCTCCTCCTTCTGGATCCAATAAGTTCTCCACGCTTTCATCTTGATTGTTGATCGCTCCGTCTATTGATTTGTAGGTTGCAAGAGTGAGCACTTACGTACTCAGCAAGTCATAGGTAAGAGTAGATACATATAGTAGTGATGACATGAACCAAGACTAGTCAAGAATTATGGATATTTATAAAATAATCTTTTATTTTCGTACCTCATCTTAGGGCAGCACTTTTCATAATATAACATCATCATTCATGTTCACTAGATTATAGCACTACCGCGACACGTCGACACACGACAGCCCACGGCAGCACTCCTTATCATGACAACACATGTCATTTGGGTAATCTTGATTAAACATATTTTATTTAGAAAATAGTACTTGTGTCACACCCCGTGGATTTAATCCACCGCAGCAGACTCCTATAAACCCGGGAGCTCGGAGTATTCGAATACATTTTTAACTCTGCAGAGAGGTACCAATTTACCCGCAAGATATTCCACTTTCAAACCTTTCCTATCATAACAAAATGATTGGACCCCTGACTCACTTCATACTGTGAGTGGCAAGGTGGAAATAACAAGAACTTTCGTTATGTATCACTCACAATTCACCCCCGACCCTGTGGCTCTCAGCGAGACACAGTTGTGGTAGGTTGTATCCAAACCTCCACCCCTACATATGTTTCCATTACTGGATCAATGTGCGAGATCACCTTCAGTGATATGTGTGGGAGCCGTACTCCGTGTTTATCGTGCATCACTACACAATTCCAGCAGGGGTTTCATGTGCGATCCACATAATTACTTGTTCAGGCCTGTCCCATACCAGGCTTGCGGTTAGCAAGTTATTCATGCCACTAGACGCACAACACAAGGTTCTAGTCCTTATATGCCAGTGACCAGACCATCTACAACCCTGCACCTTCAGTGCCTGCATTCCTTCGCAGTTTAGCACCTCCAGTGCTACCGCCATCCATACCATTTTTCTGGTCACGGCTAGGGGTTTTATTTCATGAATATAAGTATATAAATACATATAATAGTTCATGGCTCAAAACTTGTTTATTTCACATTTCACAGATAACCAGTCTAGTACTGCCAATTCATAAATCAATCATCCTTAATCTTTCTCATGCAATATTATCTATATTCAAGGTTATGTTTTAGCAACATTTAAAATATAGGTTCAAGATGACCAAGGATATGACTTGCCTTCCGCGTCGTAAGAAACAGCAGTTGATGACGGGTCAACAGCGAAGTCCTCGATCTCAGCTTCTAGATCTGCTCGACGACAAACCAAACAATACACACAAATATTACTTATATATTAAGATGTTTTAGGATCTATATGCAGATATGCTTTACAAGAGTGACTGAACGATACTGGAGATAATTGAGATTACAAGCTGAACTGAGTTGAGATCTAGAGTTTCAAGGATTTGGCTAAGGATGGTGTTAGATGCTCTTAGGATCTCAAGGTTACAATAAGAACATCAGTTTTGTGGTTGGTTGATCAAAAACAGAGAATGTCAGCGGATTGACATTCGGATCAAGGTTATGACATAACTTCAAGGAAAACTAGAGAGCTTATCTCAAGTTATGACAGTAGAAGAAAGTGTAGATTATAACTCTACAAATTCAGTGGACAAAGTGGCTTTCAAAATGCACAATCAGAAGTGGGTAAACAAGGCCAATGCCATTGGCTGGCGTGCACTGGAATAGTGTCAAAAACTAGGGTTTAGCATAACATGCATTTCAAGGGCTCAAATCAAGTTGTGATAGAAGAAGAAAATATAGATCACAACCTCAGAAATCTAAGAGACAAAGTTATGCCCAAAATGCACATCTGGAAGGGAGTGAAAAGGGCTAATGCCACTGACTGACATAGTCTGGCATTGATCTTGACATGGCCAAAAACTAGGGCTTGGCATAACTTTTGATCTAGGGATCCAAATGATGCACCACTTTGTCTGGGAGGTAGGCATTGATAACAGGAACAAGTCATTCAACAGGATCTACGGCAGAAGATGGCCAGAAGGTGATGAAATTCAAAGGAGAAGTGTGGTGGCGACACGGCACAGTGAAGCCACTGGACAACAATCTTGGCATGGCTGTAACTTGAAATCTGGGCAGTTTCAAAGATCGAGCTAGAAGACAAATATGTTCAGGAGGTTGAAGCACACCTGAATGACAAAGTGGATGAAGCTGAAACGGCCAGGAATAGGTTTTCCGGTGATCGACGCCGGAGAAGAAACACTGCCATTTGGGGGTTTTCGATTTAGGCCGAATGAACTCAATTCCAAGCTTGGAGAGTGAAAGAGAGATAAGGGGAAGCTACCTGCACGATCAATTTGGCCGGAGGATGGCCGGAGAAGCCTGGCGACGATCGCCGGTTTCTGGAGAAGCTCAAAATTGGGGAAAGCTTCGATTGAAGCTCAATCTGGAGATATTGATGCATAGGCTTGCTGGAAATGAGTCACTGATCATTTTCTTCCACAGGATCGAAAGCTAATTCGAGGTAATTTGGCCTGCATTGCCGGAACAGGGCATTCTTTGAATTTCAGCAAATTCCGGTGATCGCCGGCGATAAGGTGAAAGGAAATCCAATTAAGTGATACAGCACGATGAGAGAGATAAGGGGAACTCACTGATGCTGTTAATTTGGCAAGAGGTGCTGCAGATTGTGCTGGCACCGTGAAGCTCCTCGATGGCTCGCCGGAGAAGACGACAACAGCGAGGGAATTTGAGAATTTGGTTAAGTCCTGGTGAAGAGAAGATGATACAAGGCACTGGTGGCTTAAATAGACCAGAGGGCGAAGCTTGCAAGGATTTACAGCATTGAATTTGTGCCAGATGACAAGATTTGCCGGGCGCAGCTGCAACAACGGCGAGCGGTGAAGCGACGGTGCTCAGGCGAGGTGACTACTGCTCAGCTTGTCGGCTCGTTGGAACTCCATATTGTCGGGCGGTGCAAGCAGTGGCAACAGGAGCTGGCAATGCAAAGCAACGTGGCGCGGTGTTTCTGACAAAAGCTTGCTGCTGGTCGCGCACAGGAGCAATTGTTGTCGTCGGTGCTGCCACGGCGAAGGCTAGGACACGGACAAGTGTGCACAAGCATGCACGGTCACAATTTCAGGCGTGGCTTGGCCGGCGGCGAGCAAGCGCGGCTCAAACGCAAGGCGATCTCTGGTCGTGCACAGCAGCTGCTGTCCTGGTCGAATTTGGGCTTGATTGCAATTTCCAATTCTTGATTTGGACTGAACTGTAAATCTGGAGATTTGGAAGGTTTGATCTGGAATTGATTCTGCTGTTTTGGTATACTTAATTCCATAGATGATTTGGCACACCTAGAAGATAAAGTTTGAGACATTTGGATGACTTTTGATATGAACTGAAAACAGAGTAGATTAGGGTAAAATAAGTCTGAAACTTATTGATCTCGAATTCTGGGATTTAGGGTTTGATTTTGAGATACTCATAAAAGAAGAATTTGTGTTGAAAAGCATTTGGGAGATGTTCCTTGAATCAGATTCGAATTTGGAGATGATTTGCAACATTTTGCCTTTCTGGCTTTTGGAAAAATCTGGAAAAAGGACTGATCTGCGATACTCTTGGATTGATTTGTGAAAAAGGTTCAGATGGTGAAATCTGACTGCCAACTTTTTGGATTAAGGTATTGGCATACCCTTGATCATAATCCAGGAATAATCTGGTCTGAACTTGGCTAAGATTTTGATTAAATCTGAATTTCTGAAACTTAAGGTAAAAGGTAATAACAGATATTGTGTTTTCGAAAACAGAAAGGAGTTGATAATTCTGGAAGTTAGGGATAGAATTGAATCTGGGTTCTGAAGGCTTTTAGATTTAGGATAACTGATAGATCAAATCTGGAAAGTCAGATCTTGACTTGGGGTCACAGGATAAATTTGGAGAAATTAGGGCTAGAACAGAATAAAGCTGAGGCTGATTTGGTTGATCTAGAAGAGACATATGTATGCATGATTTTTAAGAAAGAACTTTTCACCCCAAAACTCAGGATGTTACAACATCTGATCAATACTACCACATCAATAAAACCATACACTTTCCCTATCCCCACCAATTTAAAGCAATTACCATATTTGGATAGTCCCACTTTTATGAGTGTATGAGAAATAAGTTGAATTGATGTCCAATGGTCCAGACTGAATGGGTTAGCTGCCACTGTGGGTGGGGGCACCCATTCGAACCGGTAAAAGGATATAATGTTCCATGGGAATACAGGTTTGAATGGTAGGTGTCACAAGACAAAGAGAATGCAGGTTGTCCTAACCATGGACATCAGTTCTTAAGGACTAGAACCTTGTGTTATGCTTCTATGCGGCATGAAGTACGTACTCACCACAAACCTAGTATGGGACAAGCCTAACTTAGTAGCAGCCATATCCAAATTTATCCAAGCTTAGTGGTTGTTCTCATCTCACTGGTTGAGATGGGTGAGCAGTTACAAGGATGGAATGATCCTAGCTCTAATGTTGGGTGTGCTCCCATCTGGAGTAGGTGTAAAGGCACTAGGGATTATAACTATGTGTTATAGCCAAAGAGTGAAGGTTAGGACAAGGATAAATCAGTGTCGTTCTTGGGAAAAGTCTTGTTACCTCAACTCAGTCACTCACTTAAAGAAGTGTGAAGTGCCCTGATAGTAATAAGTTGAGCATCTTGTCAGTAAATTGCTACACTTTTGCTGAGTTAAAAACATATTCAAATACTCCGTGCCCCTAGGTTCTTGAGGTCAGCTTGCAGTGGGTTCTACCCACGTTGATGTGACACAAGTGGTGTATTTGTAAATCGAGTGATAAAACCTAGATGGTTAATGGATAGCCATCACGAAACACTAAAATGCCTATAAAGTAGATTTCATACATGTCGTGGTATTGCGAATACCCCGGCAGGTTTTATGGACAATCCTAGCGAAGAAAACGCGACGCGGGTTGACCGGGTGACCGGTCCTCCCCCGCCGGACAAACATAGCAAGTGACACGAGGATTTATACAGGTTCGGGTCCCGGTGGGGGCCCTAGTCCTGTCGGCGTGCTCCCGACTGGAGTCGGCTGGGTAGGCTCTCTCGGGGAGAGGCTTCGGGAGCACACCTGTGAGTTTGGCTATTCTAGTAATAATGAATGACTTGTCCTTACAACAGGGGGTACAAGGGCTATTTATAGCCCCAAAAAGAAGCAAAAGACTAAACTACCCCGAACGCCACCGTCGGATCGAGGGGTAGCAACGTCCTTCTCCCGGTTAGGTGCTCGGATGCTTGACAGGTGGCCGCTGATTCCCGAGGCGCTCCTCGCGTGACCTGCACGTGATCAAGAACCAAAGACTTTACCTTTAGAAGGGCGACAATGCCCGGGACAGGCATCGGAGGCCACGTCCCTGGGTAGGTGGTGGCGCCCGGGACATGCACCGGAGGCAATGTCCCCGGGCAAAAGGCAGTGCCCGGGACATGCACCAGAGGCAATGTCCCCGGGTCAATGGCGTCGCCCGGGATATGCCCCGGAGGCAATGTCCCCGAGCAAATGGCGGCGCCCGGGGCAGGCACCGGAGGCCACGTCCTCGGGCGAAAGGCGGCGCCCGGGGCAGGCACCGGAGGCCACGTCCTCGGGCGAAAGGCGGCGCCCGGGGCAGGCACCGGAGGCCACGTCCACGGGCGAATGGCGGCGCCCGGGACATGCCCCGGAGGCAATGTCCCCGGGCGAATGGCGGCGCCCGGGGTAGGCACCGGAGGCCACGTCCCCGGGCGAATGGCGGCGCCCGGGACATGCCCCGGAGGCAATGTCCCCGGGCAAATGGCGGCGCCTGGGATATGCCCCGGAGGCAATGTCCCTAGGCAAATGGCGGCGCCCGGGGCAGGCACCGGAGGCCACGTCCCCGGGCGAATGGCGGCGCCCGGGTCATACCCTGGAGGCAATGTCCCCGGGCAAATGGCGGCTACCGGGAGATGCCCCGGAGGCAATGTCCCCGGGCAGAAGTGATGCAACTTACATGGACTTGGTCTCGCAGAGATTTCCCCCAACAGCAGCCCCCCATGCCCTCCGAGGATGATGCTCGAGTCCCCGGAGGGCATGGTACATGTTACCAGGAAAATCTCCGGGCGAAGCTACCAGAGCCGTGACTCTTCGATTCCTGTGCCGCGCAATATGACCAGCCGTTTGGCCATAAATGCGCTCGCGGTTCGAACCGACGCCTCAGTTTGCACGCCCGTCCCTTCGTTTCCCGCACACGGTTTGAACTCCAACGGCCCAGATGTACCACGAAGTTCCACGTGGCGCCCATCTGGGCCACGCTTCACCCCTATAAATAGGGCCTTGGGGGGCCCGGGAAGCTCATTCCAAACTTTTCAAACTCCAGCGCCCTTAGCTCTCCGGGTAGCTGGCTCCCGGAAGCTTTAGGTCCGTCCCACTCCCGAAGCCTTAGCCACCGGAAAAAACTTGATGGCGCCTAAGAGCCGTGTGAAGACCACCGAGGTGCCCCCGGAGGAAGTGGCTCTAGACTTCCTCTGGGCCTCTGAGTTCACGGCCGGGGACTTAGAGTCCTTGGTCGAACGGCGAGTCGTCGAGGACGGGGACGTCCGGGTCCCCGTGAAGAAGGACGGAGCCCCCCGCCCCAGGCCCGGAGAGATTGTGGCCTTCGAGGCCTTCCTCGAGGCGGGGCTCCAGCTCCCGGTGTACCCATTGCTCTGGGAGTTTTTGAAGGAATATGGGGTGGCTCTGAACCACCTCACGCCGAACGCCATCGTCCGGATGGGCCTATTCATATGGCTCTTCGAGACGGCGATCGGGCGGGAGCCCACCCTGCGAGCCTTCCGGTACTTCTACGAGCCGGCGGCGAGGAGCTCCCACCTGGTGAAGGGGGGACCCAAGTCCCCCTTTGGCTCGATGATGGTGCAGATGCTACCGTCCCGGGTAGCCGATTACCCGGTGGTGGCCTCCTGGGACCACTGGGGGGATTGGATCCGGAGGTGGTTCTACCTCCGGGTCCGGGACGACGGGTTGGTGTACTCCCCGGAGGCCCCGACCTACAGTAGGTCGTCGCGCCGAAGCCCCCGGTGTGGACGGACGAGGAGCTAGAGCTCCTCGATCAGGAAGGTCATTGTCTCCCGGCGCACCCGCTCTATGCGGGACGCTGCCGAGGAGATGATGTTGTTGAGGATCTCCCCCTTCTCTCGCGGGAGAAGGGGGATCGGGATGGGACCGGAGCAACGGCCCCCGATGAAACCGGTGACCTGACGTAAGTCTTCGTTACCTGGTTCAATGCATTCACAAATTTTACAAAATTTTACCAACTCTTACCTGAATAGTGGATGGCGTGAAGTCTGGGGTAGGAAGGACCTCCACAGGGGTCGTATCTGATAGATCTGGATGAACGGACTCCCCTACGTCAGAAACAAGTCCCTCAAAATCAAATGAGAATGTCTCCCTCTCGATCTCGTGGCTCAAGGAGTAGTCCAAAAGGTCTGCAACGTCAAAACTGACTTTCTCCATCTCTGGTCCTACTGCCGATAGATCATCGAAAGAAAATGGCCCAAATGGACGGAGGTGATCGGGTCGAAGCTCTCCATCATCACCATCAAACATGATCAAATCAATAGGAGGCGGAGGTGAATGATGCGACGTCGAAGGAATAAGATCGGGTCGAAGCTCATCGCTCAATACTGCGGTCTCTCCGTGAGGGTCTCCAAGATAGATGTCATGGGTGGGCTCCGGGACACTCAACGGAGGTGTGATGGCCTCAAATGCGGGTACTTGAAATGGCAAGATGTGGACTGGATCTCGATATCCTCTGAACTCAGCTATGCAAGATCGCACACCGTGCATCTCAGCTCACAATAATTCCACATCCTTTGAATGCTGGGTCATGAGGCGCTCAGATTGCTTAATCAAACCCTCCATCAGTGCCTCAAGTTTGGATGTATCCTCAACTTCGGGAGGTGACTGTGCTGGCGGATGTAGAAACTCGTTCATCTTTTCCAAATGGCGCTCCAACATCACCTCAAGCCTAGATGTGCCCTCGTATGTAGGAGTCTGCGGTGAGTATTGCTGATGTGACAAGTACGGAGACTGATATGATGTACATGGAAGCCGCTCTCCATAACTAAATCCCTACGAAAGATAACTAGGAGAAGATGATGAGATAACAGGGTGGTTGTTCCTATATGGCTAATTTGGGTATGCAGGCCATCCAGGATGATATATAGTGGATGCTCGACCACGCCGACAAGTGGCGGGCGAATGACCTTGAATACCACAAATACAACATATAGGAGCAACACTAATATGAGCAAGTGAGTATTCCCGCCTGTCACGCGGGTGACCCGGGTTTGACAATCAAACAGAACTGCAAAGAGGGAAGCGGGTTGGCTCATCTTGACTCGTTTCACCAACTGAAACACGATTATCAAAAAAATGGTTCTACAATCGTGTCCCAGGCGAGCGGTGTACAATTGCATAAAGTAAGGAAACTGCTGCCTTATAAATCTATTTCTCTCAATAGTCGGACAGAAGATTGATTCAAAATTTCTCAGCTATAGACACTAAGAAACAGGATTGCAATTCCATTCATATGATCCAATCAATGCCCAAATCAAACATGTATCATGAATTTTCAGGAAGGCAACAACTTTGAAAAATTTTGGATAGTGGAACTCAGTTCACAACAATTAACAACACTAAGCTGCACTGGAATCAAGCATGAGATGACAAAACAGAAACAGCATCTGAACAGCAGCAGGAATCAAACACCAGAGAAATTAACACACAACTAGCTAGAGTTTACTCAAGATTTAAACTGATCATCCAAAATTGAACGCTGTTTATATACAAGCATCATAGGAAACAGATCAGAGGGGGAAGGAGAATGAGATCTAGAGAAGGGAAAATTGTCACTGAATGGCCGCTGAAGTCGAGGAAGAACTCAGACACAGAGGTCACCGGACTAGTGGAAGAAGGTGGCCGGAGTCGATGAAGCCGTGTCCGTCGTCGAAGCTGCAGCAGCTCGAGGTTGAAGAAGGGGATGAAGAAGTCGATGAAACCGGAGGTCGAAGCGGTTGTTGAGGTCGCGGTCCTTGGCCGTGGAGGAAGACGAGGTTGCTGGAGTTGAGGATGGAGATGAAGCCGGCTTTAGTGGAGGAGGCGGCGGCGCTGGATCGAGATCGGGGACGGCCCCGAGGAGTGGATCAGCGGCACGTGGCTGATCCCGCTGGCGGCGGACACGCAGCTCGGGCGCGGCAGCGCGAGATGTGGGATGCGCCGGATCGGAGAAGACGGCGACGAGGTGCCGTCGATCGGGGGCGGCTCGGCTGGGCAGCACCGGAGCAGATCCGGTGGTGGTGGCTCAGGATCGGCAGTGGAGAGGCACGGCGGCGGCGCGGGTTGGAGAAGCGCCGAGGATGGAGATCGGGAACGGCTCCGGGTGCGGGAGCTGTGGAAGGAAGAAGGTGGATCGAGCGGCACTGTGGAGATTCGATCTAGGCAGTGGGATGCGCGGCGAGGGCGGCGCTGTGGAGTAGCGAGCTCGCCGAGGAAGATGGCGGCGCGGCGCAAGAGGGAGGTGCGGTGCCGGTGGAGGACGCGAGACGCGCCGGGAAGATGGCGCTGGATTCGTGGCAGTGCGGGAGCGGCGGCTGTGGTGGCACTTGGTGGAGCAAAGGCGGCGCAGAGGGAGGCCACGGCGGCGCGAGAGCGAGATCGTGGTGGCAGCCTGGATCCGGCGGAATATGGTGGCGGTGCGCCGCCGGCGTCCGGCCCGGCCACCGGCGGCGAGGTGGACGGAGGTGTGGAGGAAGATTTGGGGGAGATAGAAAAGAAGGTAAAAAAATAAAAACCGGGCTCAAATGCCTCAGATGGCCGGCGGCAAGGTAAAAAGGGCAATTTGGCACTTTTGCAGAAAAGCCCTCGAGGTTTTGGAAATTTAGAAATGTGGCCTTGTGGCTAGGGTTTGGGATTGCGGGCCCCCGGAGACTCCGATTTCGGTGTGGTCAGATCCTACGCGTTCGCGAGAACGTGCACTTCCATCAGGAATCGTCCGATGGCTAGATTAAGTCAAGGACGCGCGTCCGCTAGCCAAAAATCCATCCAATCCTCGTCGACCTGCGATAAAAATTGGAAAAACGAGTAATCCGGTCGATTTGGCAATTAATCTGGAATAATCTAGGTATATATGCCGAAGAAAATGACTAATATGTGCGAAAGCATGAGGAATGTACAGAATAATAAGGCAAGTCGAGTAAATATTAGAGCTCCTCTGCCCATGCACCCCGCTTAGAAGCGGCCTGCTCGAGTCGCCGGCGCAACCCTTGTAGGATTACACCGTTGACCCTCTCGACAGCCCCATTACTCCGGGGATGGGCCACTGAGGCGAAGTGGATGACGAGTCCCAGGCCTTCGCAGAATTCCCAGAAATAAGCCGAGTCAAATTGGGTCCCGTTATCAACGGTGATCTCCCGGGGGACACCAAAACGACAAACGACGTTTTTCAAGAAAAACCGCTGGACGGCTCGGGACGTGATGCTGGCCAAGGGTTCCGCCTCTACCCACATTGTAAAGTAGTCCACCGTGATCACCGCATACTTGTATCCTCCGGGCGCTGGGGGGAACGGCCCTAGGAGGTCCATCCTCCAACGCACGAAGGGCCAAGTGATGGGGATAGTCCGCAGCGCTACAGGGGGGAGGTTCGAACCCTTGGCCATCTTCTGGCAAGCCTCGCACGTGGAGACAAGGTCTCGCGCGTCGCGAATGACCGTGGGCCAATTGAAGCCCTGCCGGAGAGCCTTGGCCGCGATGGCACGTGGGGCTAGGTGAGAGCCACAGCTCCCCGCGTGGATGTCTTCGAGAAGTTGGAGTCCCTCCAGCTGTGGGAGGCAGCACAGGAGGGCGGAAGCCCCCTGCTTGTAGAGCTTCCCCTCCAGCAGGTGGTATGCCCGGGCTTTGGCCCAGAGGCGCTTAGCCTTGGTCTCGTTAGGAGGGTCCCCCTCCCCCTTGATGAACGAGACGAGGGTGTCCATCCATGACGGAGTCCGGGTGATCTCGGCGACCTCCGGGCTGCGAGGCTCGTCGCCCGTGTCTGGGGAGGCCACCGAGGGCTTCGTGATGATTTCCAGGAAGGCCCCCTTGGGGAGCGATTCCCGGGCGCTTGCTACCCGGGCCAAGGCGTCGGCCCGGTCATTGTCCCTTCGCGGGATATGTCGGGCCTCGAGGCCGTCGAAGTGCCTCTCCATCTTTCGCACCTCCTGCAAATAAAGACTCAAGTTTGCGTCATGGCACAGGTAAGACTTGTCCATTTAGCAAACTACGAGCTGAGAATCTCCCTTCACTAGGAGGCGCCGGATCCCCAGGGAGCCCGCAAGGCGCAACCCGAGGAGCAAAGCCTCGTACTCGGCGACGTTGTTGGTTGCGGGGAACTCAAGCCGCGCCGCGTACTCGAGTTCCTTCCCCTCGGGGCTCCAGAGGACTACTCCCGCACCGGCCCCGGTGAGGCACAACGACCCGTCGAACATGAGTGTCCAATGGTCACTGCGTCGGGGCGGCGCGGGGAGATCTTCGTCCCCGGGCTCGGAGGCAGGAGCCCACTCCGCCACGAAGTCGGCGAGGACCTGTGACTTGATGGCAGAGCGACCCGTGAGGGATTGGGAGAAGGGGGCGAGCTCGGCCCCCCACTTCCCAATCCGGCCGGTGGCTTCTTTGTTCCACAGCACCTCCCCCAGGGGGAGGGACGACGGGATAGTGATGGGGTGTCCCAGGAAGTAGTGGCGAAGCTTCCGGGACGCCTTCAGGAGGGCGTAGCAGATTTTCTCCATCTCCGTGTACCGAGTTTTGGCCCCCTGGAGGGCCTCACTCACGTAGTACACAGGACGCTGCTGCCCCCCTTGCTCCTTCACCAATACCACGCTGACGGCGACCGGGGTCGCGGCAAGGTAGAGGAGCAAGGGCTCTTCTGGAGACGGACTCACGAGCATTGGAGGGCTTGTAAGGTACTTCCTGAGGTCGTCGAAGGCCTCCTGGGCCTCGGGGGTCCATCGGAACCCCTCGAGCCCCCAGTGGATCTTGAAGAATTGGAGGCCTCGTTCCCCCGATCACGAGACGAAGCGGCTCAGCGCGGCTAAGCGGCCGGCGAGCCGCTGGACGTCCTTGACGGAGCGCGGCGGGGGCATGTCCAGGAACGCCCGGATCTTTTCGGGATTTGCCTCTATGCCCCGTTGGGACACAAGGAAACCCAGGAGCTTCCCCCCGCGCACGCCGAAGGGGCACTTCTCCGGGTTGAGCTTCAGTCCATACGCGCGGAGGTTGCGGAACGTCTCCGCTAGGTCGTCGACGTGGGCGGCTGCGCGGGGACTTTTGACGACCGCGTCATCTACGTAAACTTCGACGTTGCGGCCAACTTGGTCTTTGAAGACCAGCGTCATGAGGCGCTGGAAGGTCGCTCCCGCATTCTTCAGCCCGAAGGGCATGTGGACGTAGCAGAAGGTTCCGAGGGAAGTTATCAAACTCGTCTTTTCCTCGTCCCCTTCAGCCATCCGGACTTGATGGTAGCCCGAGTAGGCGTCCAGGAAGCTCATCAACTTGCACCCCACGGTCGAGTCGACCAGTTGGTCAATCCGCGAGAGTGGGAAGTTGTCCTTGGGGCAGGCGCGGTTGAGATCGGTGAAGTCCACGCACATCCGCCACTTGCCATTTGACTTCTTCACTAGGACGGGGTTCGCAAGCCACTTAGGGTGCAGGACCTCCTGAATGAACCCCGCCTCTCGGAGTCGGGCGATCTCCCCCTTGATTGCCTCTTGGCATTCAAGGGAGAGATTCTTCAGCTTCTGTTTGACGGGGGGGTGACCAGGGGTCACCGCGAGCTTGTGCTCAATGACCCCCCGGGCGACGCCCCTCATGTTCGAGGGCTTCCACGCGAAAACGTCAGAGTTCTCGCGCAGGAAAGACGTAAGTTGTGCTGCATGCTCCTCGGGGAGCTCCGCCCCGATCCGGACGGTTTTGTCGCCGTCGTCCGGGGACAGCAGGACCGTCTGGAGGCCCCCTTCCGGGCGCGGCATGGGGAGGGGCCTCCCGGGAGGTATCGCCGCGACGTCTGGTTCTGGGGGAGAGGCCTCCCCCCCGGGCGTCTTAATGATGTTGACGCTTCCGATTGTGGCAGCGGCTCGCTCGTATAGAGCACGGGCCATGTCTTGGTCTCCCCGGACGTTGATCACGCCGTGCGGCCCGGGGATCTTCATGCAGAGGTAGTTTTGATGGGTGGCAGCCCCCAGGCGGTTGATCGTGGTCATCCCCATGATCGTGTTGTAGGAGGAGGGGAGGTGCACTACGTCGAATCGGACCCTCTCGGTCCGGTAGTTCTCCGGGGTGCCGAATGTCATGGGGAGATCCACCTTCCCCACGGGATGGATCACCTTCCCCGGAACGAACCCTTGTAGGGGCCCTGCCGCGGACTGCAGAAGCTTCTCATCCACCTGCATCTCCTTGAAGGCTTTCAGGTAGAGGACGTCGGCGGAGCTCCCGCCGTCCACGAGAATGCGGGCCAAGTGGCAGTTGTAGATGGTGGCGGAGACGATGAGCGCATCGTCGTGGGGGAAGCTGGGGGGAGACATGTGCAGCACCCCCACCACCTTGACTTCGCGCGCGTACTCCTTGCGCTGGCGCTTAGAGTTCCGCTCGGAGGCGGACCCTTCCACGATAACGTTGATACGGTGCTGGGAAGTTTGGAAGGGGAGAGTTTCTGAAGGCTCCCCCTCCTGCACCTGCCCCTGCTGACCCCCCGCAGGGGCAGGAAGGGCCGGAACAGCTGGCCAAGGGGGCAAGGAGGCCGGAGTCCCCGCCCTGCCCATGCTGGTCGAGGAACGCCACGAAGTGCTGCAGCAGCTGGTGGCACACCCGGGTAGCGTGGGTACTGGACCCGTGGAAGCTGCATCACGGTCCTTCCCTGCCTCTCCCCGCGGGGCCTTCCCGACCGCGGGAAGACTGTCCTCCCCCATGGCCTTTCGGCTTGGGGAAGGGGCGGTTGCCCCTCGGGGGGTCGCGCGAGCCGCCTCCGCCCTCGAGGACAAAGGTGTCCCGAGGCCGTGGCTCGTTACGCCCCCCCGCCTGGGGCGTTTGAGGGGGTCCCTGACCCCCCGGTCGGCGGGGGCAGGAGCCCCCTGGGTCTTCTTCCGGAGGTCGTCTTCCTCCGCCCGAGTGTACTTTTCGAGTACGTTGAAGAGCTCGTCGGCGGAGGAGGGGAAGCTCCGGGAGAGCATCCGGTGGAGCTCCCCCGGGAGGATCCCGCTTTTGCACGCTTCGATGACCGTAGAGTCGAGGACGTGAGCCACTTTGCTCTTTACTTGGGCGAAGCGCTTGGAGAAGCTCCAGATGGTATCCCCCATCCTCTGTTCGACGGTGTACAGCTGCGAGGAGTCCAGGGGACGCACGTTGTTCCCCTGGAAGTTCGCGCAGAACTCACGCTTAAGTAGCGCGAAAGACTTGATGGAGCCGGCCTTCAGGTTGTAGAACCAAGACCGAGCGATCCCGGTGAGGTAGAGGGGGAAGACGTTGCGCTGCACCGTCTCGTCCCCCCCAGCCGCCGAGATGGCCGTGGAGTATACCTGCACAAATTCGTAAGGGTCGGCCTCACCGTTATAATACTCGATGTGCGGCGGGCGATAGGGCCGCGGCCACCGAATGCTCCAAAGTCTGCGGCATAGGGGCTGATTAGCCCCCTGCACTTCCCGAGGAGAGTCCCGGTCGCTGTCTCCTTTGACGGGGGACATGCCCTCGTTATCAGAGTCAGGAAGCGGCCCGAGAGGTCAGCCGGAGTGGTGGTAGCGACGCTTCTCTTCCGGGCCGGGCCTGAGTTCCCGGACGTCCGGACTCTCCCCCGGAGAGGCTGGCTCCTCGGCGGGTCTCTTCCGGGCCAGGGGCAACTTCTTCCCCGCGCTTGGGTGAATGCATTCGCTCGACCTCCTCCTGGGAGAAACAGACCTGGTCCGCCGGGGGCACCCTCGGGGGCGGCCCCGGGGGAGGAGGGAGCTCATGCACTGTAGCTGCCGGTCCGGAGGCTATCGGGGCCAGCTAGGGGGAGCCCCCTGCGAAGACCCCCGGAAACGGAAAGGGGGAAGCCCCTGTATCATCCGAAACCGGGGAGGGGTCGCCCGCGGCAACGTTTGGAACCAAAGTGGAGGGAGCTCCCGTGGCGACGACCGGAGCCAGAAAAGGGGAAGCTGCTGTAATATCCGGAACCGGCAAGGGGGAGCCCCCGCGGTGACGTCCGGAACCGGGGAGCCGATGCGGGGGGAAGTCCGCTGAGGCATGGGAGCTGCTCCCGGTGCAGTAAACGCGACACGCGGGGCGGGACTGGCTCCTGGCACAGGGAAAGCCCCCGGCATGTGTTGGGCCCCTGGCCCCGGGAACTTGCCCGGAATGGGGTATCCCCCCGGTGCCACGAAGGGCCCGGGCATGAAGTACCCTCCCGGCACCGGGAAGGGCCCGGGTGCCGAGAAGTGTCCGGACGTATGACCCGCAGGGGGAGGGTACCCCCCGCTGGGGTCATACGGGGCGGATAAACCTCCGGAGACCGGAGGGACCGCCGGGTGACCCATAAACGGGGGCATGGTTCCTGGATATGGGTACGGCGCATATGTGGGGGCCGGTGGCCGCACCAACACGCGAAGCAGCTCATCCATAGAGCGCTGGGCGCGGAGCTGGCCCTCCACTAAAGCCTCGAGCAGGGCATCCCGGGGAGCCCGGGGAGCTGTCGGGGGGAGACTTGTCCCGGCCGAGGTTCCCGCGGTCACCGGGAGCGACCCAGAGGTAGAAGCACCTAAGTTAAGAGGGAAGGTGGGAGGCGGTACCTGGCTCTGGCCGCCTCCGGGCGGAAGCGCCGGGACAGTCGTGTCCCGGACGGGCGGCGCCGGGTCTCTGAGACCGGCGTCACCGGGAAGGGCGCGGGCCCTTGTTCTTGGGGGAGCCATGGCGTCTTGTCACGAGTCCCCACGGTCGGCGCCAACTGTCGTTGTATTGCGAATACCCCGGCAGGTTTTGTGGACGATCCTAGCGAAGAAAACGCGACGCGGGTTGACCGGGTGATCGGTCCTCCCCCGCCGGACAAACACAGCAAGTAACACGAGGATTTATACATGTTCGGGTCCCGGTGGGGGCCCTAGTCCTGTCGGTGTGCTCCCGACTGGAGTCGGCTGGGGAGGCTCTCTCGGGGAGAGGCTTCCGGAGCACACCTGTGAGTTTGGCTATTCTAGTAATAATGAATGACTTGTCCTTACAACAGGGGGTACAAGGGCTATTTATAGCCCCAAAAAGAAGCAAAAAGACTAAACTACCCCGGACGCCACCGTCGGATCGAGGGGTAGCAACGTCCTTCTCCCGGTCAGGTGCCTCGGATGCTTGACAGGTGGCCGCTGATTCCCGAGGCGCTCCTCGCGTGACCTGCACGTGATCAAGAACCAAAGACTTTACCTTTAGAAGGGCGACAATGCCCGGGATAGGCATCGGAGGCCACGTCCCCGGGTAGGTGGCGGCGCCTGGGACATGCACCGGAGGCAATGTCCTCGGGCAAAAGCCGGCGCCCAGGACATGCATTGGAGGCAATGGCCCCAGGCAAATGGCGGCGCCCGGGATATGCCCCGGAGGCAATGTCCCCAGGCAAATGGCGGCGCTCGGGGCAGGCACCGGAGGCCACGTCCCCGGGCAAAAGGCGGCGCCCAGGGCAGGCACCGGAGGCCACGTCCCCGGGTGAATGGTAGCGCCCGGGACATGCCCCGGAGGCAATGTCCCCGGGCAAATGGCGGCGCCCGAGATATGCCCCGGAGGCAACGTCCCCGGGTGAATGGCGGCGCCCGGGGCAGGCACCGGAGGCAACGTCCACGGGTGAATGGCGGGGCCCGGGGTAGGCACCGGAGGCCACGTCCCCGGGCGAATGGCGGCGCCCGGGACGGCGAAGGCGGAGGTGGCGACGGAGGCGGAGACGGCGACGAGGTTCTAGCGGAGGCTGAGGCTGCGTTGTTGGGGAAAAGGCGGAGGCAGAGGCGGCGATGGAGGCAGAGACGGCGACAAGGTTTGGGCGGAGGTGGAGGCGGCACTGTTGGGGAAGGGGCGGCATCGGAGGACGAGACGGCGGCGAGGTTCGGGCGGAGGCGGAGGCGGCGACGGAGGTGCAGATGGCGATGAGGACGCGAGAAGGGAGCTTACGCGCGGGCCAGGCTACGGGAAACGCCCAGATTGAGCGTACGCATGGGCCAAGCTGGGGGGGGAAGATTTGCACCGCACGGGCCAGGTTGGAGGAACCAATATAGGCAACCAAACACTCAAATAATTGTATCCCAAAGCCAAGCCCAAGCTCATACAGGCAACCAAACACACCCATCGAGATCCTCCCTAGTGGTTGCGGCTCATTCCCCGAGACGCATCAAAGCCATCATCGTCACCAGTGTAACACAACATGGGAATTCGAAGCAACGAGACACTGTTAAGAATTCGAAGCGGCACATCATTAAAGTGGGCCTTTGTCACTTCAAATTCGAGGGCTAGCTGACGAGAATTTTTAGCTATTTTTAGGCCTCAATGGTCGCGATAGCGCCACATGGTCGCACATGACTATGGCTGTGGCCCTCTCTATGGTCGCCAAAGGCCAGAAGGAGGAACGTTGGGTAATCCGAGGATATTCTGGATATAGCTCAAAATCATATTCATTTCGCACAAAATCAAGACATTCGTTATCTTAAAACATATGTTTTATGCTGTATCCAAGGATAATGTGGTCACAGAGATAGTCCCTACGACCATCCTCTCTCACAGATACAAGAACCAATCTTAGCGCCATGGTCACAGTACTACGCGATCACCTTTGCCTATCACCCCATCATGATCCTTATAGTTATTCCCGAGATAATCATAAGTCCTTTACAAGGTAACCATCAAAGGAGATTAAGACGGTAAGGTGGTTCCACGACGACCAAGTCAAGCCTGCCAAATCGCCACGTATCCATGATTTACGACAACTACCACACCCACGACCTCACAGCTACTACTCCGGGGCAATTAGGAGAGATTGTGGGGCGTACCTCCAGAAGAACAACTAACGACCTCTTCAGCAAGTATAAAAAGGTCTTCAAGGGAGGCATCAGATGACGGACGGATCAACGACAGAGAGAAGACTAGGCTTAGCAAAGATAAGATTAGCTAACTACACTTTGTAACCACCCCCCTGTAAACCCTTTTTTCCACATAGTCAATTACATAGAATGTAGGACTATTACCCAACTTAAAGGGGCCCGAACCTGGATAATTCTCACGCCCCGTGTCTTTAGATTCATTGATACCTTGAACGTCTTGAGAATCTGTCTGATTGGACTTATACCTTCTAACTCACTTTCTTACATAAGATCGACAGAGAAACCTAGAGTTCCAATCGTCGACAATTTTAATCTAACAAAACTTACATCACAACAAAATGGTGTAAAAAATTGCTTTTGTCCAAATTTGTTACATATGAGAAAATTCTTTAGCAATTAAATTCTAAAGTTGATACCATGCATATGGCTGCATATGTCAAGATGCTAGGTTGACTCTAACATTTGTGATACATATAGATATGTTTTGTAGATTAGTGAGATCAACCGCTACTCGGCAAGGTAAGAACACATGTTTTTTACAGGTTTGGAGGTAAGTCATCTTTACTCTTGTCGGTACATCTTAAGAATAATCCAGCATGAGTTACCAGAGAGAGTAACTGTTTGGACTATATTAAAGATGACATAATATAATATTGATGATTACAATTGAAGCGATTGAGAAACACTTTAAGCCCCAACGATCGCTAATGTGGCTAAATTATACAAATTAATCTACCTTGAGCCAGAGCCCCATGGAGGTTTTGACGAGTTCTGAGTACATCACTCAGTTTCATGATCATTTTTTCTTTTAGTCTTCATTGCTTGAGGATTGTCCTTGTGGATTTTGGAGCGGTCCTTTTATCTCCTCAAAGTGTCTTGAGTTTCATTTAAGGAAGAATATTTTATCTTTTTATTTAATAATACAAACTCCTGACGGAATTCATATTCCCATGAAGCTTAGTCTTCAGTAGACATCCCATATATATAAATCACGGAAATATAGACACGTGACATAGCTAGGGCATATACATGCAGAAGTAATGATTTCTCCCTATTATATATCCTGTTCCCTGGTGGGCTTCGTGTGGCCGAATTGGACCGCTGTTCAGCTTCATAAATCCGACACGTATTCAGGTCGGACCTCAAATCCAGCGGGTATTACACTGCTGCGTCTTCCTTCACCGTGCTAGCGAGCACTAGCTATGTGTGATATGAGACGAGCAATTGTATCATTTAGAACATAACCCTCTAAAAAATTAAAAATTAACATTTTCCATATTTTGTTATGTTATAGACGGACAAAAAATTTCAAAAGACCCTTTCTCATATAACTGCATGACTCATTTTATGATCATTAGATTACATGATCTATAAATGGGATACAAATATAATCATTATAAAATCATCGGATATGATCACAAATACATCTCAACCACATATTTACTTAAATTCTATTTAGAATTGAAATTTTGTAGGATATTTGATTGTCCCACCACTACTACAGAAATGCAATCCACTAACCCATATCTTCTAACGGTTATAAGCAATCTGGGAAAAATCCGATAGAATAGGACGACAGCGGCGGGGAAGAGGCTTTTTACTATCGATTATATACTGGTACACCGTTAGTGAAATGCAAATATTTTTTACTATCGGTCGTTACTGTACCAATCGATATAATAGATGAAATAATACTATTGGTTTTTCTTTCAAACTGATAGTGAAATTACGGACTTTATACTATCAGTTCGTACTGTACCAACCGATATAATAGATGAAACAATACTATCAGTTTTTCATTCATAACTGATAGTGAAATTACGGATTTTATACTATCGGTTCGTACTCTACCAACCGATATAATAGATGAAATAGTACTATCGGTTTTTCTTTCGTAACTGATAGTAAAATTACGGACTTTTTACTATCAGTTACTACTGTATAAACCGATATAATAGAGTAAAGTTTACTATCGGTTATATAAAACAAACCGATAGTAAAATAACATCATATAAACTAACAGTGGGGACCTTATTTTACTATCGGTTTGTGTTTTTGAACCGATAGTAAAATTGTACACCTTAGGTCGACCCCTGCTCTGCGCTCTGCATCCTCGATTCATTTCTACCGTACGTGCATCTACGCTCCAAGCTAGAGTGATCTGGAGAATCTAGCTGAGAGGTTGATAATTCGATCCCCCTCGGTATTGTCATCTTCTCATCACCTCTCTCTCTCTCGATCACTCTTTCACACTCTCCCTCTCTCTCTACTTGCAATTCATTAAACTAGATACATGTAGCTCCAAACTAGCTAGAAGGCTAGGTTGGCTAGCTAGCTATAGTTTGCTGAAGTTAAGCAGCTAGCTAGCTGGCTCTTCCAATTAATGCATCAAGTTAATTAGGGTTTCATACATATCCATTTAATGTAATTAAACAGCTGTACACACATATGGCATAGCTAATTGATGATGTTTCATGCATGCATGCCCTGAGTCATTAATTATTTATTTCAATTTGTCAATTTTGTGAAATAATTGTAGATGAACCGAGAATATTAGATGTATGGAATAAAATGTACTACTGTTGAGTATTTGGAGGGTGTGAATAGGTTTATTAAATTTGCTGAGCAAGAAAAGGCGAAGAAGGGAGAGAAAGATATGTATTGTCCTTGTATAAATTGTATGAACTTAAAAAGGTTCGGCAACACTTATCAGATTAGGAGTCATTTGATTCGTCCTGGTTTTAACGCATGCTATACCCGTTGGATATGGCATGGTGAACATCTTGAGGAAACGAGCACCGCTACCACTCAGCAGCACCCCAAAGTGGATTGCAATAATGATGATCATGATCAGAACATTGGTAATGTTCATTCGGAAGTCCATGTAGATGACGACAATTTAGATGAAATGTTACATGATGTAGAAGAAGATTACAGCGAAAACGATTTAGCTAAATTTGAGAAATTAATTGTTGATTCTGAGAAGCCTTTGTTCCCCGGATGTGCAAAATTTACAAAGTTGTCTTCTGTGTTGAGATTATATAACTTGAAAGCAAGCAACGGTTGGAGCGATAAGAGTTTCACAGAGCTATTAGATCTGTTAGCGGACATGCTTCCAGAGGGAAATGAGTTGCCAAGATCGGTTTACCAGGCCAAAAAACTATTGTGTCCGTTGGGAATGGAAATCGAAAGAATGCATGCATGCCCAAATGATTGTGCTCTGTACCGTAACGAGTACGATGATTTACATGTTTGTCCAAGATGCGGTGCATCGCGGTATAAGCATGGGGACATAATTTATCACAATGGATGTGATGAGGTAAAGAAAGGGCCTCCGGCCAAAACTGTGTGGTATTTTCCTGTGATTCCTAGATTGAAATGGCTGTTTGCAAATCCGAAAGATGCGAAGTACTTGCGTTGGCATGTTGAAGGTCGGAAACAAGACGGAAAACTAAGACATCCAGCTGATTCTATTCAATGGAGAAACATTAACAGAACATTCGGTGAGTTTGGCGGCGAAGGGATGAATATAAGGTTTGGGTTGAGTACGGATGGTATGAATCCACACGGAAATATGAGCAATCGACATAGCACTTGGCCGGTTCTTTTATGCATCTACAATCTTCCTCCTTGGTTATGTATGAAGCGCAAGTACATCATGATGTCGTTACTAATTTCAGGACTCAGACAACCCGGGAATGTTATTGACGTGTTTCTATCACCGTTAGTCGAGGACTTACATAAATTGTGGAGCGAAGGGGTGCGGGTGTAGGATGCACATAAGCGAGAGAATTTCATGTTGCGGGCCATGATATTTTGCACCATAAATGATTTTTCGGCCTATGGAAATTTGTCGGAGTATAGTACGAAAGGAGGCAAGACTTGTCCTATTTGCCTGGATGAAACTAAAAGCATGTGGTTATCGAACTGCAGAAAAACAGTGTACATGGGTCACCGCAGATTCTTTCCAATGCATCACGCCTACCGTAAGAAGAGAAAGTCATTCAATGAGAAGCATGCGAAAGGATCAGCCCCAGTGTTTGTGACTGGTAAGGAGCTTTACTTGCGCGTGAAAGACATCAAAGTTGAGTTCGGTAAATGTTCTAAACCTCCAGGAAAAAATGTTTAGAAGAAGAGATCGATTCTTTGGGATCTGCCATATTGGGAGCACTTACAAGTTCGACATTGCATTGATGTCATGCACGTAGAGAAAAATGTTTATGACAGTTTGATTGGTTTGTTGTTCAACATTCCAGGAAAGACGAAAGATGGCATCAACGTTCGCCGTGACATGCTCGACATGGGCATAAGGACTGAGCTTGCACTGTTGGAGAAGGGAAAGCATACATACCTCCCCCCGGCCTGCTATACTTTGTCAAAAAGAGAAAAAAAACATAACTCTGTCAGTGCCTATATGGTGTCAAAGTTCCATGCGGGTATTCTGCAAACTTGAAAAAATTTGTGTCCATGAAAGACTTGAAACTGGTTGGTATGAAGTCCCATGATTGTCATGTACTGATGTCACAAATGCTTCCCATTTCTATCAGAGGCATTCTCCCAGTCAAAGTCAGAGAGACAATTACAAAACTATGCTATTTCTTCAACACAATATCTGACAAGGTAAGCATGTACTCCTAGAAAGTTAATTAGCTCCATTCGTGGAACTTGTCAGATTTTTTGGATCTGAATATTTGCTGCAACTGTGTCCTTGTAGATAATTGATCTAGATGGACTGAACGATTTGCAACGCGATGTGACTACAACTCTTTGTCAGCTGGAGATGTATTTCCCTCCATCTTTTTTTGATGTTATGGTCCATCTGATTGTTCACCTTGTCAAAGAAATTAAGTTTTGTGGACCCGTATTCCTGCGCTACATGTATCCATTTGAGAGATTTATGAGTATCTTTAAGGGATATGTAAGGAATCGACATCAGCCTGAGGGTAGTATCATTGAAGGTTATGCCGCCGAGGAGGTGATCGAATTTTGCACCAACTATATGGCCGGGGTTGACCCAATTGGTGTTCCTACGTCCCGGCATGAGGGCAGGCTTCAGGGCATTGGAACAATTGGATTTAAAACAGTCGTCCCCTCTAGTGATCTGTATGCAAAAGCCCATTTTTGGGTCTTACAGCACATGACGGAGGTGGAGCCATACATACACGAGCACAAGGAAATGTTACGGAAACAGAATCCTTCGAAGCCAGAGATTTGGGTCACCAGAGAACATAACAGGAAGTTTGCTGGGTGGATCGAAAATAGAGTCCTGCAAGCTTCTGAGGGCGACAAAGTTATTACATGGTTGGCCAGAGGGCCTAGATTTACTGTAGGAACTTGGCAGGGGTATGACATCAACGGCTATTCATTTTACACAAGAACTCAGGACGAGAAGAGTACTATGCAATGTAGTGGAGTGACACTACTTGCTATTTCGGAAGATGCCAGGGCAGTAAGGCCACTCGACTCATATTACGGTGTTATTGAGGAAATATGGGAGCCCGATTATGTATTACTTAAGATTCCTCTGTTTCGATGCCAATGGGTCGAAATCCCTCGAGGTGTTAAAGTCGACAATTATGGGTTTACTCTCGTCGATCTCAGTAGAGTCGCACACCAAGATGATCCATTTATACTTGCTGAGCAAGCCACACAGGTGTTCTACATCGTTGACCCGGCCAACCCAAAGTTGCACGTTGTCCTTCACAGTAAGAGACGTATTGTTGGGGTCGAAGACGTTGTGGATGAAGAAGAGTATGATCAGTTCGACGAACTACCGCCATTTTTAGATGGAATTCTTCAATCTGTCCCTACCGAAGATATTGATGAAACAAGTTACCTACGAGACAACCACGAAGAAGAATTATGGGTGGACAACCATTCTTGACTAATTTGCAACATGTAACTGACGTATATTACTTGGATCTTTAATCGAAGAATTCTTCAAATCATTTTTCAAAAATTCTTTGGGAAAACATACGTGATGCATTGAGAATCATTTATGCAAATTTTCATTTCAATTGGAGTATATACTTGATTTGAGCAATAATTGATGCTTTTCACAAATCAATATGAAAACTACAAATTTTCATTCCATGATTGGTCTTTACTGTTAATTTATTTCAAAATTATTGAAAGTCATTTGTATGGGGTTTATGGTGTCTTTACAAGTGCAAAATGATGTACTGAGACCCATCTGTAATTGTTCTCAGGAAAACCCTTTAGGGTCAATAACACTGTATGCTACTATCGGTTTCAATTTCCAAACCGATATGAAATTAATGTCTACTATCGGTTTATTGTTCATAACCGATAGTATTTCATTTTGTGTTATGAGACTCTGTTCTACATTTTGGTTTGCTCTTGTACAGTGGATTAATTTACTATCGGTTAATAATCATAAAACCGATAGTGAAATACAATGCAAAATGATGTACTGAGATCATCTATAATTGTTTTAAGGGAAATCATTTAGGGTCAATAACATTGTATTGTACTATCGGTTTCAATTTCCAAACCAATATGAAATTAAACTCTACTATCGGTTTATTGTTCATAACCGATAGTGATTTATATTGTGTTATGAGGCCCTGTTCGTAATTTACTATCGGTTAGTAATAATAAAACCGATAGTGAACATTGCCAACACTCCAAACCCTAACTTACATTGTATTTACTATCGGTTTGGTGGTTATGAACCGATAGTAAAGATTCATATATTAGGTTATAACCTCGCACGATTTTCCCTCCAGTGCAACTGATCACATCCAAATACTCGCGCGCGGAAAACCCTAGCCTCCCCGACGTTCGCTTTTTCGCTCCTCTGCACCACCATTGCCGATCGCAGTTGGGTTCTCCACCGCCTCCGGCCACTCCATGAATGACTATAAGCGTTCTTGACCAAAACGCTCGCTCAATTGCTTAAATTTATATGCAATAGTTCATATGTGGTTCAATGGATTAGAAATATAAAACTAGATGAAAATTCATGAACTACAAACTTGATAGCTATGAGAATTACAGACTTGATGAAAATCACTAGCAATTTGTCGTACTATGTAGTCCACTATCGGTTTCTTATTTAGAACCGATAGTAAAGACCATAATCTGAATTAAGACTAACATAGTTAATTACTATCGGTTTTAATTGTCAAACCTATAGGAAATAGAGTATGTCATGTCGGTTTGTTATTGTCAACCGATAGTACATTGAAAAGTCTGAATTTTGCAGAGTTCATATTTCATTTGTGAAAGGAATCAACTATGGCTCAAATCAAATACATTTGAAATGAAAATTTAAAGAAATGATTTTCATTGCATGAAATATATTTTTCTGATGAATTTTTCCAAATAGGATTAATTTTACAATCAAGAGTTATCAAATGATCTTTATGTTAAGCAAGAATGTATCAGTTCGACCACCCATTGCAAATTGAGTTTACATATCCATTTTAAATCTATTTTGAAGACCATGTTGATAGGAATTGATGATTTTTGGCCTTTTGAATGAAAATTTGACATTTTAACAAAAAGAGGTTGTTCATCATTGCCATTCTATTTTAGTTATGAACTTTGTCATGTACCTTTCTTCATATCAATTGATGGTCTGTTCATGGAATTTTAGGTAAAGCCATGTCGGCATCTTCCTCGGCTGATAGTAGTGATTCGGCAAGGGCGACCGTAGATGACGCTGCCTCGTCCCAGCACAAGAGGAAGGCATGAGGCGCGACGATGTTGGGCCGTTTGGCCAAACGCGCGGATCTTTCATGTGAGTTCAACCAGTTCGGGAGACCGATCGGGAAGAACGCCGGCCACTATGCTGTCTATGTTGGTTTGTTGGCGAAGGAAAGGGTGAAGATCACCGTCCAGAGCTGGAAGGACGTTAAGGCCGACGAGAGGGATAGGCTGTGGGCGGAAGTGAAGGTAAAATTAATCAAAATCACTGAACTCTTGAGTAATCATATTCCCTTGGTTTATCCCAGAAATTAAGTAAGTCCTGCTTATATGCACCATTTGATACAGGCCAAGTGGAACATCCCCGACGATGGTCCCAAGATAGCTTGCTTGAAGGACATGAACAACACATGAAAAAACTTCAAGAGCATCCTCGTCAGTACCTTCCTCGCTAAAGGCAAATCTCCATGCGAGAAGTACCCCTTCATAACGGAGGAGGTATGGGAGCAATTCACCCAACAGAAGGGGACCCCTGAATTCAAGGTATGTATGGTTCTTTTGCTTGGTTACACCATTGTATGCAGTAACCAGCGGTGCATTAATTTTCTTGGTTCTGGTACGAAGGCCCTCAGCGAGAAGAACAAGGCAATCCAGAGGAGGAACGACCACCCGCACCGGCTCGGCTCTTGCGGCCATGCGGGGAAGGAGGAGCAGTGGAAGAAGGCTGAGGACGAGGAGTCGAATTTCGTCGACTCCCCTGACCTACAACTCTCCGAGATCCGTGATCCGCGATGTAAGCGCTGGTGGCTAGCCAGAGGGACTGTGTCGACCACGGGGACTGTGGAGTTCCCAAACCCCAGGGACGTCGAGGTCATGCAGCGACTCAAAAGTTCGATAACTTCCTGGTTGGAATCATAGAGTGTGGTAGAAAAAACTATGATCACTAGTGTGCGCACAAGTTTGTATATATTTTTTCCTCACAATGGAGAGCTTTGAATGTAACAAATCTCTTGCTCGAAGGAGGCGACCGAGGGATTGTTCACTCCCCATAGGGAGAACGACATCCTTATCCGGGCTCTAGGGAACAAGGAGCATCCAGGGCGGACGCGAACCGTGGGGGGTGTGGTGCCATGGAAGGAAGGCTTCTCGGAGCCCGAGCAAAAGGCGAAGAAGGCTCGCAGCTGGAAGGTAAGGGAATTGGAGCTGTCTCAGAAGATACGGTCAGATGTGACTGCACAATTCGCAGACATGTTCGCTCAAATGAATGAGAAGTATGAACGCCTCAGCCGAGTTGTGCAGTCCAAGGGTTTAGATCCAGCTGCCGAGGTCGACGCTGCCAGGCCGAGTAGTTGCGGCTCGAAGGTTCACGTGGATCCGGTAGACCTAATTGAGGTATTGCAGCTCTTGATCTATATATGCAGTTCGGTTGATGCCACTCCCGTTACGTTAGAACTGTTTCGCAAACCTGTTATAATTGTTGCAAATTGCAGAAGCCGGAGAGCTATAGCCTATTGATCAACATAGACGACAAACCTGTAGTGGTTGCAAACGGGGTCGTATATCAGTCTTGGGAGGATGTCCGGATCCACTGCGTACCTCTGGAGCCTGGATTCGCAAAGGTACAGGTGGACATGGCCCTCCCGGGCTACAGTTCTTTTCCGTTGCCCGTCCCAACGGACGAAATGCGGACAATTGGCGATGCATTGGGCTTGTACATACAGTGGCACAAGAAGGGTGTTAGACTACAGGAGGTAAACCCTAGCCATCTAGCTTACAACTCAGTTAATATACTCAATTTGCAAAATCTAATTTATGCGTTCGTACTTAAAGTGGACGATGGATACCAGCTCACTTTCTGAGGACACCAGCCCCGGCACAACGCATGACCGAGCTCCTTCGGCCCCCATGCCTCCTCCGACGGCCTCAAACCCTTCGCCATCAAATGAGGCCGGCGACACCGCACCCCAACCTTCGAAGGTATACACTCGCTCTCCGCCCAAAGGCAAGGGCAAGGCCAAACAAAGCCAGCCGGGTACGTTCAAGAACGGGTTCCCACTCGTGTCGGAGTACCTTCTGCGCAATATGGATCAAATAACCAGAAGTCTCCACGAGTGGTACCTGACCCGGTCTAGGCACCACATCAACTTCTTGGTTCAGTTCAGGCCAGGTCATTTTCACCGTGAGGCCGGGAGCATATCGGTGGCCCACGAGGATTTGTTTGACCTCCTCAACTGGCGGGAGTTTGATATGTCCATCATACGGACTGGAGTCCTGTGAGTTTGCTGTTGTCTGAAGTTATCACAGTTCATTTCATAAATCTAATCACTTTGTATGCACTACTTACTAATGTCTACTTTGCATCCAGGTGCATGTATAGGCTGGTGTCGATGAGGGCATGTGACAAGGTGAGTTTCCTCGACCCAGAGAAAATAAGCCTCACGATGCTAGAGCACGACAAGCACATGCGGAGGAATACATATCAAGGGCACTACTAGAGCAGCAGGACCGAGAGTTCATCCTTGCGCCATACCACCAAAGGTTAGTGCATTTCCTACTAATTTAACTCATTCTTGTATGTTACGCCTAACATATGTATGAAATGGTTCGCTTATATATGCAATGTAGGGGCCACTGGGTCCTCGCCGTCATTTGCCCATGGATGAATGAGGTCTATTACCTCGATTCGATGAGCGACAGGGTGGCGCATGTTTTCACCCTTACGTGGCACATAGACGCGTAAGTAACACAGTTGTTTTAAATTTTTCTCTGACTAGCTAATTAATGATAACATATTAACCAGCAATGCTAAATTAAATACAGGGCTTTCAAAAATTATGTTAGTGCTGGAGGGAGGCATGACGCGTCAAAGGGCACAACAATTTCTTGGAAAGAATATAAGGTAATTAATTCGGATGGAAGTACTCATGATGAGTCTTTTAATTTAAGCTTAATTAGTTCTTTTGAGTTAATATGGGTTTATGTCTTTGCATATGCAATTATCCCAGTGCGATCAGCAGCCACAATCGTGGGAATGTAGCTTCTATGTCATGAGATTCATGTATAACCTGATCAGGAGAAACTTGGCCCAATTCCCTAAGGTAACCATTTTTCCTGACTCAAAGTCGAACATTAATTGGATGTGATGTATGTAACACCCCTGTTTTTGCCAAACCCTAAAATAGCCAAAATCCACATCTTGACCCCAAACCCTAATCTGCTTCAGCCATTCCCTTCTAAATGTTGTTCAGAACATTTTTCCCTTCGGGACCATCTCCAAAATCTCACCCTAAAGCTGAGTTTCAGCCCTCGCCATTTTTAAAACCCTAATTACCCTATTTTACCCTAAACTGCTTTTCCCCAAATTTTGTCAAAACCTTTCAGATCTTGCCTGATCTTACCAAACTTTGGCCAGATAAGTTCTAATAATCTTTTGCAGCTTACCTGCGAAATCAGATTTCAGATCGGACCCTTAGATCTCCAGATTTACAATCAAGCCCATTTCCTATTCAAATTTTTCCCCACAGAACAGTCCCTGGAGCAAGTTTCAGAAATTGCAGAACGGCCCAAACTTCTTTTCAAGTCCACTCGACCAGCGCCTGGTCGTTGCTTTCGACCAGTGCACGTCGACGTTGCCGCGCCGTGGTTTTCGCCGCGTTTGCTCGCCGCCGGCCACCGCTTCTTGTCGCCTGTGTTGCGAACAACTGAGCCACCCCGCGCGCACGTGCCAGCACCATTACTTCGCCTTGTCCAGCGGTTAAACGACCGCGCTCCAGTAGCGTTTCACGCGCGCGCTCCCGTTGCCGTGGCAATTGCATGCGTGTATGTGTCGTTGCCGGAGCTACGCTGTCGCCTCCGCATCTGCGCCATCACTGGTGAAGTCCCACTGCAACTGGCAAAGCTGCAGCACCGCCTGAGTGCGATCGCATCGCCATCGCCGTCGTTGCGCCTGCGCCCGACAAATTTCTCCCCGGCGCAAGCAACCGCTGTCGTGTTTTCCCTCGCAAGCTCCGCCCTTGGACCTATTTAAACCCTCCAGTGCTGTGCTTAAGCCTCATCTCAGGACTTAGCCATTTTCCCAGAGCTCTCGCCGTTTTCGCTCTCTTCTCCGGCGAGCCAGTGAGTGAGCTCACGGTGCTAGCCCATTCCACAGCCCCTTTCTCCAATCCAAGTTCACCAGTGAGTTCCCCTCGTTCCCCTCTCTGTGTAGTAGCAACCAATTGCACCAGATCGATCCCCATCGCCGGTGATCGCCGGAAAGGCCCAATTGCCCTGTTTCCCCAATGCTAACCATTTCATCCCGAATTAGCTCTCGTCCCAGTAGTAGAAATTGATCCTTAGCCATTTCTTAGCAAGCCTGTTGAATCAGGATCCCCAATTGCGCTCAAATCGAAGAAATCCCAAACTGGAACCTCAACCAGTTCGCCGGACCTCGTCGCCGAGCCCCTCCGGCCAATCTCCAATGAAATTAACTCCTCCAGTAGCTTTGTTGTACCCTAGAGATCATTCTCAAGCTTGGAATTGAGCTCATTCGCCCTGTATCAAAAATCCCCGAGCTCCAGTGTCGTCTTCTCCAGCGCCGGTCGCCGGAATTATTTCCCGGCCGATCTAGCCCCTGAAACCTTGTCCCTTAGCTTCACCTCACCTCCCTGAGCAATATTGTCCACTAGCTCGATCCCTGAATCGACCTGAATCAAAAGTTATTCCAATGCCAAGATCACTGTCCAGTAGCTCAGTTCATGTCCAGGCCACCGTAGTTCATCGCCGGATTTGGCCGCCCTCCGGCCACTTTCAGCTCTTGTCCCTGTTGAGTGTTTTATTCCTGTTAGTAATGCCTACCTCCCAGACAAAGTGTTGCATCAATTGGAGCCCTGGATCAAAAGTTAAGCCATGCCCTAGTTTCTGGCCATGTCCAGTACTATGTCAGTGCATGTCAACCACTGGCATTAGCCTTGTTTGACCCCTTCTGGCTGAGCAATGGAAATGTCACTTTGTCCCCTAGGTTCCTGGAGTTGTGTTCTACATCTTTCTCTACTATCACTTCTCCAGAAAACCATCCTAGGATCAGTTTAAAGTTATGCCAAAGCCATGAACCGAATGTCGACCCTTCGACGTTCAATCCTTTTTAGCCGTTTCTTCGACCAGAGCCCTTGTGACCTTGCCCTAACCTTTTCCCCTGCATGCATGACTTATTTACTTAATAATTTCTATGGAAACTATTTTCTGTATGCTTATGGTATGCGTTTGTGTGTTATTTGATTGCCGCCGAGTCAGAAGCTGAAGGAGCGGAAGAAGTCTTTGAAGATCCGTCTGAGTATTTAGACCCAACATCGCAAGGCAAGCCTCATTCCTTTGATCATGTCTCACCCAATATTTTCATATGAAGTATATTCACTGTTTCTTACAATGCATGCTTAATTGAGATACAAGTTATATTTGAATGACATGAGTAGATATGACCCAATGAATCATGAAACCCCTTCTTGTTATTGAACCTTCATATATATGCTTTTGTCACCCTAGGACTCATATACTGAATACTCACATTAAACTTGAAATGGTCAAATACATGAGAAGTTATGATCAAAACCGTTTTGTCAAGAAAACTGATAAAAGGGATCAGTAGTGAGGATTGGTTTGTATGGAGAGGGTGCGGTGCGCACCAGGGAATGTGAATGTTCCTCACTATTGGTTCATAAGGACAAGAACCTTGTGCTGTGTCTCTATACGAATTGTAAACGTACCAACCACTTGCCTGGTATGGGACAGGCACAACTCAGTAGCTTTTTGGTATTAGCAGTTCCCTGCATGGTTTGACGATCTGGTTTCTCGCGTGGAAACTGGAAGGCCAAGGTTCGGCCATGAGTGATGTGAGTCAGAAAAATGATGAGAGGAAAAGGCGTAAAAGAAGGAAGGCGCCCTAGACCTGATTAAGCCGTGAGCGGTTGTAATCTTAAATGGTCGTATGTCTCGCGTGGACATAGACCAAGGCTATGTGTCCTGAGGGAACATAGACCAGAGAGGCTAGGAAGTAAGGCAGTGGGGAAGACCCACAACGGTACTTGAGACTTAACTGTCTATTTACCGGGCGGGGATACTGTTAATACTGAACTGTAAAAACGTTGTGTGATCTCGGCCTTGTCACATGTGTATAAGTCACATGAAGCTGATCCGACTTGAAAGCCGAGTGAACCAGTGGATTTAAAAAGAGGTACACCTTTGCAAAGTGTAAAAGAAGTATCAGATACTCTGTACTCCCAGGTTCAGGAGTCTTTTCGTAGTGGAGGTTATCCATGGGTTATAGCACAAGTAATGTTTTGGAATGTTTTCATAATGCGGTTAATAAAGTAGTGACTCATGGGAGACACTACATCTAATGTTTTATTGAAAACCTGTTTAATGTTTAAAGTATCATTTTCATGATAAAGTACTGTTTTACCGAACAAATGACTTGGAAATCTATATATCTCTATCCATATGAAATTAAAACCCCGGAATCATATATTTCACCCTCATGTAAGTACAATTACATTAATCCCTGGAATGAGTGTTGCTGAGCACCAAGTGCTCACCCTTGCATTAATATCCCACTGTAGAAGAGGGATTCGAGGATCCCGATTCCTTCAGTTATGAGTACTCAGCTGAAGATGGAAGCACCCCGGGCGAGCCCACGTTCTAGAAGGATTGCGCACCAAGTCAAGTCAGATGTGGGAGAAGCCCCTCCAACCCCGCTGAAGATGGAAATCAAGCTATTTGTCGTTGCTTTGTGCTTTATGTTGTGTGTTCGGTACTTGGATGCCGATTCTGGTTCTGATAAACTAGTTATTTTCTTAGCAACTCTACTTAGCGCCATTTTCGGTGCTTTGGCTATGTAATATTAGCCATGTTGGCCTGATACTTGTTTAATGCTATTATTATTCTTGTGTGGTTTGGAGCTCATGTGACATCCTGCTGTGTGTAACCTACCTGGGCGGTTACCAAGGTGATCCTCAAATGGGGGTCTCACAATGTACGTTCCTAACTTCATACACGCATATATGCAAAGCGCCACGTTGAAAGACCAATATGAGTTGTCTCAATTGAAGGAGCTGCGAACAATTTGGGCTCAATATGTCATGGAAGAAGTGGCTATCAACGATCTATTGTAACTGGCTTGTGTAGTATATATTGAATGTGTTGATTGCTGTATTTGTGAATAAACTCAATATGTGAATAGATTCATTGGTGTATTTGTGAATAAACTCGATCAATATGTGAATAAATTCAATCTGTCCAATGCATGTGTATATTACTGTATTTGTGTATTTGTGAACAAATTCAATATGTGAATATTGGTGTATTTGTAAATATTGGTGTATTTGTGAATAATCCAATGTATCTCTGTATTGCTGTATGTATTTTTGAAAGATTCCAGTACTAACCGTGTCGAATACATAACCGATAGGAAAAACTACACAGTACTATCGGTTATATACTACAACCGATAGAATAAATATTCCAGTACTATCGGTTCATATACTACAACCGATAAAACAAGTTTCCAGTACTAACTGTGTCGAGTACCTAACCGATAGAAAAAACCTACACAATACTATCGGTTTAGATCTGAGTCGATAGAAGAAATAGTCATTAGCGATTAGTGAACGTTGGGAATGTAGATGTTTTACTAACGGTTTTCAACCGATAGAAGTGTGCTACGTTTCTACTATCGTGCCGATCACTATCGGTAAGAGAACCGATAGTAGAGTAGATTTTAAACCGATAGTGAAAAGTATTTCTGTAGTAATGCACACATTTACTCAAATCATATTTGAGAAAAATTATCAGAGGCATTTATATGGCATTTTGAGGTTCAAATGCACTACATATTTCCAAAAACGTCTCATTAGTACTTCTATGTTACAACAACAACACTTGCATGACTAACACTGTTGTTGACAAGTTGGAATTAAGTGTATTTTTTGTCTCCATTTTTTTTCAAAATCATTTTAATTTCTCTATTCTAAAATGAGCCAAATTAGTCTCTTTACTTTCAAACTATGCTCAATTTTATCCCTCCATTATATTTGTCGACCTAAATATAATGAAGACAGTATTGACAAAGGCATGAAATGAGTTAATTTAGTGTCATGTGATGCATAGTAACACAAAACAAAGCTAATCTTTCTTTAAACTTTCTCCCATTAAGGTCTCCCTCTTCCCCTCTCCCACTCTTGTTTTCTATCTTCTATATCTCAATGTGGTGTTGACTAGTTCTACATAGCACTAACTTAATTCTACGTCGCATTCCATCATCACCGATTATAATTTTTTCACTCTGAAACATAGGGAAGGAGTTAAATTGAGTAGATCTCAAATATAGAGGGACCAATTTGCTTATTTTAATATAGTGGGACCAAAATGACATAGAGAGGAAAGTAGTGGGACCAGTATTATATTTATCCCCAATCAATTTTAACAATGCGTCTTGTAAATACGAGGGTCCAAGTTCCACTATTGGCGCTTTAATTGATGTTAATGGTTTTTTTTCGTGATTTGTGTGATTGATCTTCTGATCTTTGGTGTCCGCGTCTCTTACTACATAAAATGTCTTTTTTTACTTTATACGACTACTGTTATCTAATTTTGATCATTGATATATTTATAATTATTTATATTAATGATAAGAAAATAATTATTATTAATGGACATATACCTATTTTTCTTATCTTGTATACAACTTTTTCACCTGTAGATCAAATATTCTCCTTAAGCCTAGCTTTCTATGGTTCACGATCTAATCCCTTCTTAACTTCTTCGGTAGCGGCTCGGTCCGACAGCGAGCAAAGGTATTGTGGTGGGGCCGTGGTCACGCCTATGGCCGCAAGTGGAGGTGGTGGCAGGGTGGCGGCTGCGGGTGAGATGGTGATGAAGGGGCAGTGGTTGGGTGGTGGTGCAACAAAATGGCAACGCCGATGGTAGAAGAATAGGAGGAGGAAAAGGAGGAGGTGTAGGAGAAGAAGTGTGGAGGAGAAGGAAGAGTGAATATTAAATCTAGATGGATTGTGTCGTGTAGATGATACAATTTCTTTAAGAGAAAATATATATCTGCACTCTAGACAGCCCCTAAAAATATTATACAATTATATTTGTTATAAAATATAATTTCATTATATCATAATAAATTTTGCCAACATATTATATATAATCAAAATTATATCTTGGGACATGTGGCTTCAAAAATACCACTCCAAAAATAATTGATTCATATTTATTACACTTGTTAATTAAAAAAATATTTATCGTAGATTTTATATTCCACTTAGTTCAAGTTCTACCTAGTTCCAACCGATCCAATCTCTTCCAAGCATCCACCCTTCGCCTCCCAAACCAATTGCCACCGCCTGACACCCTATAGTAGTCATCTCCATATCTTCCCCTTACAATCTACAATCGTCACCTCTCATGTCACCCTATCAATCTATGTTTGTCGCCTTTTAAAAATGATATGATTCAAATTCAAATGGGTTATTAGTGTTTGTTAATATCGTTTTGTGTTAATATTGTTTGTGTAATATAAGTCATGAGCTGAAACAACAACAACAACAGAAACAACACGAGGAGCGTGAGGTTGGAGCTGTAGTACATACACTCATATATTATGTATTTATTTATAATAAAAATCAAAACTTGTTGTAGTCTAACTTGTTAGAAGGCTCGACTCTTATCTAAGAGACCAGGATTTGAATACCTTTCACACAAATATCAAATATATATGTGGAGTTTTTCAATAAAATTAGATCCACATTTAAACGGTTCAGGTTTCAGCCGTGAGACCGGATCACGACTGAAAACAGACATGACACAGTGTTGGGCTAATGGTGCATATGGGTCATACCACGTCTTCAGTCGTAGGTCGGACTCGCGACTGAACGTCATTTTTTGTAATTTTAAAAAGGTTTGGGTTATTTTTAAAATTATTTTTTTTATTGAGTTATACGTAAGAAAAATTTACTACTGTGCCACGTACTTCACCGGATAACTCAATCTTCCCTCCTGTGAGGACACTAACACGCTTTTCTTCTCGCTATCCCCATGCACCAAATCACTAACATTAGGAAGGAAATCTGCTGGCTACCATAGTTATAATGGTAGTTAATCTGAATTATCTTATATATGATCAAATATTTAAATTAAGATATGATATGATATTAGACAAAAATTGTCCCATATTTTTCTAATGTTGATTCAGAATATTAATTCTTAATTGAGTGGTCTGTACGAGTATACAATTACTACATAATTATAGATCTGTGTCCCTACATTAGCATCTTCCTCTTGTGTACGACACTAACACGCTTTTTCTTCGGACTGAACCCATGCACCAAATCACCCACGTTAACATCTTCCTACCCCCAGCCAAGATTCTTCCTTTAAAACCCAAATATATAGTATTTAAGTATATAAATACATAGTATATAAGTATTTAATCCCTGGGGACCCTCTCCACCCTCTCAAGAATCCCTTCCCCCTCTCTTCTTGCAACAATCCCAGCTAAACTCCCCAATCAAATCCACCAAATAATTTTGAGTTATAAAAAAAATCTCCTCCATTAAACTTTGCCAAATCAAGGTGAGAGCAGCTTAGGCCGGTGATTAATGCTTCTCTCATCAGGTTCACGTATGAGCGCTGCCACATGCATTGCATTCGCATTCGCATAGGGCAGCCTCGGGTTACCGGGAAATCGGAATTCGAAGACGTAGGCGGCGGCGGAGGAGGAGGAGGAGATGAGCGACATTTCGGGCAGCTTTGCTGTGGCGGCCGTCGTCGTGATCGTGTCGTTCGCAGTGGCGGCCGCCGCGGTGCACGACTACGCGGAGGCGTTGTCCAAGAGCCTGCTCTACTTCGAGGCGCAGCGGTCGGGACACCTGCCGTACAACCAGCGCGTGAGGTGGCGCGGCCACTCCGGCCTCACCGACGGCCTCGAGCAAGGGGTACGTACGTCGGATCACTACTGAGTTTTTGCATACTCATATACATATATACACTTTTATGTATCGGTGTTGTAGGTTGATTTGGTGGGAGGGTACTACGACGCCGGCGACCACGTCAAGTTCGGGCTGCCGATGGCATTCACCATCACCATGCTGTCCTGGGGGGTGCTGGAGTACGGAGACGCGATCACCGCCGCCGGCGAGTACGACCACGCGCTCGAGGCCATCAAGTGGGGCACAGACTACTTCATCAAGGCACATACCCAGCCCAATGTCCTATGGGCACAGGTACCCTACTTGTCTGTTCTTGTTTGGTGATTCTACTGTATTTTTCTTTCTATGATACTTAGGAAACTCGCTCATAAATTTTGTATGTTACCATATATGTCTGTACATGGATTGTTAGGTGGGAGATGGGGACTCGGACCATTATTGTTGGCAGCGGCCGGAGGACATGACTACCTCGAGGAGAGCGTATAAGATTGATATGGAGAACCCCGGGTCAGAGATCGCCGCCGAGACCGCCGCGGCAATGGCGGCGGCAGCCATCGTGTTCAGGCGATCAGACCCCCACTACGCGCACCTGCTGCTCCAGCACGCTCAGGAGGTAGGTGACACTACCATTGTCACTAAAGGATAGGACCTTCTCCTACAAGCGCTTCTTTTAGATTGCAAGCAACTAGTTGGTAGTACCTGACAATGAGTAGCTCACCGTCCATTGCAGCTGTTATGTCTAAATTTCTTCAATGGTTAGTTTTCTTGATGTTATATATTACTGTCTTTGAAAAAATTTGCTGCGTGGTACTATAAAAATGCATATTTTTTAATATGCTAGATAATAACAATTATTGATCGTGCCAATGCATAACATGAAAAATTTTTAATATGCCATTCGTGGTGGTATATGCCAAAAAGTTGCTTTTGCACGGTAAGAACTACTTTTTCCTATTTTGCGGTTGAATTATTAGAATTTGGGAAAATTGCCCAAAAAGTGTGATATTTTGTATCGGTCACGATAAAAATTTAGAAACTTTGTATTTAAGATTAAAAAGTGCATTAGTATTTTGTATTTATCATCACGATTAGATCAATTGCTAGTTAATGAAGTAAATGACATTTTTACTCCTATCTGATTACATTTTTAATCTTGTCAATGAGCAAACATACCTCTATTAAGAACTATAAAAAAATCTTGTATTTCATATAAACAATACTCTTGTATCAAAAAATATTTATTTTATAAATATACGTCTACAGTGGTACTTCTATAGAGAAAAAAATATCATTTACTATATTAATTCGCAGTTGATCAAATATTGATTGTAAATAAAAAATACTAGTATATTTTTTAATGGTAAATATAAAATATCTGATTTTATAGTAGCAAATATAAAATATCACACTTTTTTTTTTAGTGATACTAACAAAATTTTTCCTTATAATTTTCCAACATAATGCTTAATATTTTTTATTTTGTAGTCGCGTACTGAAAACATTATATTGTTATGGCATATCTAAAATTTCTAGTTTTTATCGGTGACGTGTAGAGAGAATTGCCCCTAACAACGTGTTACACGCAGCTTTTCGAATTTGGTGACAAGTACCGCGGGAAGTATGACCGAAGCGTGCGGGTGGTGAGGAACTACTACCCGTCGTCCAGCGGGTACATGGACGAGCTGCTGTGGGCTGCACTGTGGCTCCACCGCGCCACGCGACGGCGCGAGTACCTCGACTACGTAGTCACCAACGCTGACGAGTTCGGTGGCACCGGTTGGGCCGTGGCAGAGTTTAGCTGGGACATCAAGTATGCCGGGCTCCAGGTGTTGGCTTCGAAGGTACATACCCCTAGCTACCTTCCTCCGGTCAATATTTCACACTTTAACAACCTTTTTAGCTACATCACATCAGTCTCAGTATGAATAAATTAAATCTTCCACCGTTAATTGCGCTATAGTTTGATATACGTGTGATTTGGTCAGCTTGTCTACTTAATTGGCCTAAACCAAAAGTAAATGGAAACCCTTTTTTCTGGTAGTACGAATTTTTTGCTCGCCCAACTTTGATGTGGATGGATATATGCACCAAATGAGAGGAGCCATCCTGGCATGAAGGGCTTGCCTGTTTGGTGTAAGCTTTTGCTTGGTCTAACTTACAAGCATAGCTTGCTTCTGTCAGGTGCACCATGTCCAACAACAACTATATGTTTTAGAGACATGCTTTTTCATCGCAGTGAAGGCGCACCAACATTTTCCACGGAGAAAACATGTTTAAATGCCTGAAATATTATAGAGAAAAGTTTTGTTTTGCACCTTTAAAAGGCTTTGATTCACTGGAAGATTTGAACTTTTCATAGATCCATATTCATTCCTCTACCTTAAAACCGAGAGCAAAGAAAACCATTTGTATCGTGATAGATGAATCTGAATTCTCATATGATAGTCATGAAAATATTTACCAAAATTGATGAAATTGTTTTAACAATAAGTAGGCAAAATAGAGCCTAAACTAAATATCATCATATTAAAATAGAATTGTCGAAAGGTTTACATTGATCAAAATAGAGTTTCCCTAATTTATAACACCAAATTAAGAAGTTGCTCAAAACATAATCCAGCAATAATTAAAGATAAAGCAAGATGCCTCAATTGTTTATGGAACAGACTGCGCCACGAGGAGACACAAGCAAGGGGATGTTTTTTCTCCACCGGGGCTTTGTCCTTATTAACCATTTATATTTTTTTCATGTGCTTTAGGTAGCATTATTCTTTACGAAACAGACTGTTTTCCTAACTTTGAATTTTTAAAAGGTTTAGACAAATGATATTATTGGGGTCGCTTAGAAATGGACCGCTTTCCTAACCTAAGTCCCTAACTCTATTGACCATAAACAGCCACCCTCTTATGCTTAGAATATAAGGCATTAGCATGCAACTCCTGCCATTTCTTTATTCAGCCACAAGCGCTCCCCTCTGTCTTTGTGTAGTTGACGCATACTTGGTCCACATGTAATTGTCATTCTTTAAATAATAATTCAATGGATTTGCTATGGCCATAAGTAGCTTATGGTATATGTCATATATGGGCCTGCTGCTTGCTAGCCAGCAGAGGCCAGCAGTGGTTCAAAAGGGTATTATATCGATCGTATGCTGGATTAACCACAAAAAAAACAATTTTGATATACCAGCTTAAGATGTAGTGGTTATTTGATAACTTCTGTCTTTTAAACAGAAATAATATTTTAATAGATATTACAAATAGGGGATTTTGTTATCCATGCTCAAAACAGCTTTAGTCTTTGTTTGAGATCACAATGTTTTGTTGGACTGTGCTGTAGGGTAAGAATATTATGAAAAATATTTACCCTTGTTACTAACATATTATTTGTTATGATTCTATATAAACAATTAAGAAATACAATACACCTAAAAACACCTTGCTAAATGGAATTTTTTGAAATGCACCGCAACCAAAAAATAACTTACAGCATGTTCATAACCTCCTAACCCTTAGCATTATTTAATTCAGTGAGAAACTATTATTTGGTCCTCACTTTGACTCTGGTCTATTTTAAGACCTAAATTTTTTGAATATTCTAATTTTGGTCTCTCAACTTTAAATCAACTGGTGGATTTTTATGTAGGAAGACCATCATGGGATTTCAACAAAAAATTAAAGACCAAATAAGATATTCGAAGAGTTTAGACTCAAAAAGAAACTTGCATTCAAAATTTGAGTATCAAAATAGGACATTTCTCTTTAGTTTGTTGAGTAATTTTCTATAGGAAGATACGTGGTCATTTGTCAACTCTTTCGGCCTACATCTGATGCTGGGTACTTACCCCTCCTGTGTCTTATAAGGTATCCACCTGACATGATCTTTTGTAGCAAACAAATAAGTTCTGTAGATTCTAGCCAGTTTGCTAGTCCAATGAGAGTAGAGTAGTCAGTGATCATTCTAGAATTGTTAAAGGCCATAAGACATCATCCTGGATTCCCATTGGGCATGGAGCAAAAATTTCAGACCATGAGACAGCTTTACCATGGACAAATGCCATTTTCTAGGGCAGCATCCGTTAATCCAACAAACATTAGTTAAATGTTTGGGAAAGTGGAAGTGGTTGGATCACCATGTTGCACCCCTAAAATAAATTTGCACAGGAAGGGGTAGATCCAGAGTCCAGACAACCTAACTCAAGAATTATGCTGCCCAGATACTAATTTCTTCAGGTTAATGTATGTGTTGTGAGCATCTATAATTACTTAGAAGGATACTAAAGTTAGGTCCATATCCATTGGCATGTAGCTGCAGGTGCATCCAAAGAAGCCAAGCCAGAAGTCAACCACAATTTAGAAGTTTGGCACAAAGTTTGACTAATAGGAACAATATATATCATGATACCTTTCTGGATACAAGCAATCCAAATTCTAGACTGCGACTACAAAACCTGTTCGTTCAAATGAGAGTTCAAACACTCCAAATAATGAAGGGGAATTTCTTCCCTACCAATATTCAACTATCCAATTTATGATTGGATGGATGAGACGTCTTGAAAGATATGATTCATTGGTATTAATGGTAAAGACTATGTCACGCATTGCTAATCAATTTGTGACTGGTTGAGAATAGGAGAAAGAGTAGTAACCTAAGCATTCATGGGTATGTTTTTTAGTGTAAGAGATGGTCTAATCAGTTGTGCTACAACCTTGCATAGAGTAGTTGCACAACTGTCAACAGATTAGCATCTTCAAGTGATCACTCTCTCTCTTTGGTAAGAGTTGTCATGTAAGAAGTTTATTTGGTAGTGTGTCACTTTAAAATTCCAAAGAACAAATTTTCTTAAATTATCCTATTAAATACCTCTCTTTTACTTGATAGAATTAAGTATTATCTCAAATTTTCATTTAATTAGTGAGAGAATTTTGGGTATTTTATCACATCTTGTTGAAAATATTTAAATTGAATTATATGCCCTGTTCTTATATAACACTCAGTTGATTTGAGAGGTATTAGAATTCAGTATTTCAAACAAAGGTGTAGTTAGTATTCATCCAAGTACAAACTCAATCCATTTTAACCTTAGTCTCCACTATTACCTGTACGTTCCATTTCTACTTTTATATATTTTATTTTCTAAGGCACATGGGCTTTCATGAACTTTATCAAGTACTATGGTCCATACATTGACCAGATATAGCAAATAGATATACAGAAAGGCATACAAGTGACAGCCCGTCTCACACCAAAATGTAAAAGGTCGATTGCCTGCTTTCACAGTGGACAAATGTTCAGCATTTTATATATGTAAGCTTTCGCTCACGACCACATTTGTTGTTTTTTTCCAATATTGTCTCATGTTATCTCAGTTGTAGAACAGAGTTTCTTTGTTCTTTTCTATTTTTAGAAGTTACAACAGAATTTTCTTGCTCGAATCAGGAACAGAATTTTTAGAAGTTACTAGCTTGAATCTAAACTAGATCCGCCACGAGTTTGCCGTTATTTTTGGTGGGACTAGCTAAGTTTATGTTTAATTGCACAATTTGCTCTGTATTGTCTTATATAAATGATCTGATTACGGTATAGACCAGGTTTTGGCTATACTCGATCAGATACTAATATGCCGAATACAAAATCTTATTCAGAATTATCGAAACCCAAACTGATCGAAAACACAGTTCAAAAAATAACACAACTCTTTATTGAAAAGAGAGATCTTTTACACATCGAACTTTATGACGCACTCGCCTACGTCAATGAACTATTCAATCTGATCTATGCAAAAGTAGATACTTAAGTAGATAATATATCTATGCTATTACAAGATATTTATAGTCCAATCGTATGAATACGTATCAGACTTAATAACCTAAACATATTAGACTCGAACAACTAACTTAACCTAAACAGATAAGACTCAGTAATATAGATATTGATCGAAATATAATTCGACCAGAGATTGGATACTCCCAAGGTCGTGAACACTTTCGAAGGTCGCGAACCCTTCCGAGGTCGCGAAGCCTTTCTGAGGTTGTGATTCCTTTCTGAACTAGAATAAGTGCGAAACCTTTCCGAACTTGACCTAAAGTATTCGACTTGAAAGACTCGAATATCCTCCCGGATCATGACTCCCCTATTGAGAAGAAGCCAACCCCCGTGGGCGACCATTGATCAAAACTGGAGATGTGGAAATTAAGATTGATCATCTTCTCGGGTTTTGCCGCACGTGCTCACTGATCTTTCCGACCAATTCAAAAAAACTCTCGTGTGCCGCTGCGGATGGTCATCACCTTCTCCAAGATCATGTCGTCAAGTAGAGATTCTTCTTGTTGATATACCAAGTTTTCAACAGATGGTAGTATGGTATCAGACTCATCATCCAGCATAGAAGACTCGAAGAGTTTGAGGTGTTCAACATTGACAACCGAATATATATCTATGTATAGAGGTAACTCGAGCAGACAAGTATTAGTACCGATGTTTCGCAAAATCCAAATTGGTTTAAGCTTTTTACTTTCACCCTTTAACCTTTCCTTACTTAATTGTAGTCATACCATATCACATTCTTGGAATTGAGTATCAACTCGTTGCCGATCATGTCTCGCCTTATACTTAGTGTTGAGCTTTCAGCAAGTTCTGTTCAACCTCACCATGTAGCCATTGAATACCTTCTAAGAACTTTTGAGTTTGATCCTGATTAGATGCTTCATATGTTGAGCCAGTTTATTGTGTGCGCCCTTCTTGTACTTTATCATCAGGTTAAACTGCAGCAAATACGACATCCACTTCATATGTCGAGCTTGTTGTAGCTTCGATTGAGTTTGCAAATATTGCAAAGGTTGGTGGTTGGTGTGAACAACAGTCTCTTTACCCAAAAGGTAACACCGCCAATGTTTTACGGCCTGATGTAATGCACACAACTCCTTGTCGTAAGTCGGATAGTTCTTTTGAGCTCCCTGGAATAACTTGGAGTAGTATGCTACTAGTCGACCTTCTTACATGAGTACTGCGCCCATTGCATAACCTAAGGTATCGGTTTTAGCTCGTATGACTTCTGGAGATTCGGCAAAGCCAGAACAGAAGCTTCACTGATCTTCTTCTTCAGCAAGAGAAACATGTCCTCATGTTTTCCTGTCTACTCGAACTTCTGGTTGATCCTAGTTAATGCATGTAACGGAGAAAGCCACTATCGAGATGTGTCGTATGAACTTCTAAAGGTATTGACATGCTCCCACAAAACTATGCACTTCTGTAACTGTTCGAGGTCGAGGCCACTCGCGAATCACTTTTACCTTATCCGGGTCGATTTGTAATGTACCCTTGCCGACCATGAATCCCACGTAAAGTAGAGTTTGCTGGCTGAACTTGCATTTCTTGCGGTTGAGGCGAAGTCGATGTTGCCGAAGCTGTTGGAACACCTTTTCGACATGAATGAGGTGCTCGTCTCCTGAACGACTATAGACCAGTATGTCGTGGAGGTAAACGATTACAAAGTCATCGATGAACTGTCGTAATACGTCATTCATTAGACGCATGAAAGTAGTCGGGGCGTTGCAAAGGTCAAACGGCATGACCAGCAATTCAAACAAATCTTATCGTGTTTTGAACGCAGTTTTCCATGTATCGTCCTCTCAGATGCTAACTTGATGATACCCTGACTTGAGATCCAATTTCGAGAAGACAACAACATACTTCAATTGGTCTAACAGGTCATCAATACGAGGAAGGGGGTACAGTTCTTGATGGTGATCTTGTTCAGTACTTGATAGTCGATGGACATACGCCAAATCCCATTTTTCTTTGGCACTAAAACCACAGAAGATCCACAAGCTGAACTATTTGATTGAATCACACCATCATTCAGCAACTCACAAAATTGTCTTTTGATCTCTTTATTCGCCAATACTGAGTTGTGATACATACTCAGATTGGGAAGTGTCGCATTGGACACGAGCTGGATTTCATGCTCGACTGGATGTTTTGGTGGATGACCCTGGGTACTTTTGAACATATCACTGTATTTCTCCAATAGTATCGATAAACGACCAGAATCTTCTCAGCACGCCAACGACAGAGCTACTCGAGTACTATAACTTTGACCAATTGGTCGAATCATAACAAGCACATATTTGTGACATGCATTGACGATTCTCTTGGCCTGATTTGCGGTAATCAAGTTCAAAGTGTTGACGTGGACGTCTCTACTGATCACAAACTTAACTTCGTCTTTAGTGAGCTCATACTCTTGTGCTCGTCGATGGAAGTGAATGTCTCAATCATACAAAAATGGACTCTCAAAGATCACCTGACAAATATCGATAGGAACAATATGACATTGAATCTCATCGATATATCGAGCGAAGATCGCAAATTTCAACACATACTGACTTGTAATTTGTTGGTTCACGTCGGATGTGTCTGGTCGTCTTCAAACCAAGTCCTCGAACCAATCCAGCAGAAATCAAATTCTTCTGACTTTTGGGATCGGATATTGTTGCAACCACTTCGTGCTTCACTTGGATGTTGATAGTGAACAAGTCATCTGTTGAGTGATGTTTGTTAGGTGAATCCGAACCTTTCTCCTTTGGTATTGCCATCAGAGATAAAGTCGTATCCGCCTCATCAACCAAATTCACTCGGACAACTCCTACGGGTGGAGCTGTAGTAGCTATAGCTGTTCTTTTCTCTGGTCCGTTTCTCTTTGGTCGAAACTCAGGATGGAGCTTGTAGCATTTATCCTTTGTATTCCCGACAACATGACAAGAGATGCTCGTACTAGACTTCGGAGTACTCTTCTTCGGACTCAACTTTCCTTTTGACGAGGTTGAATTCTCTTTCTTATCATTGCGGGATTTATTTTTCTTCTCGATCATCATAGCAGTTGTGCTCGCGGTTGTGATGTCCTAGACGCCGAACAGGCTTAGCACAGCACTGATCAATTTTTGAAGTCCAGACGTGTATTTTCGGAACACCTAGGATCAAAGAGCGAGATGCTAATGATCATTGCTTGTCTCGAAAACTCCGTCGTATAATCTTGGACGGATTGATCGCGCCGCTAATACAGTTTGTGCCAACGATCCCATATCTCCTCAAGATAACCCATCGGGTAGAATTCTTGTCATAGGACTCGTTTGAACTGACCCCCACGCAAGGTTTTCAGCTTCACCTCTATCGTCAAGGGCCTTCCACCATGTCTTGGCGTAGTCCTCCATCTTCAAAGGTGCAAACTTCACCTTTTGAACGCTACTGAACCCTCGTAGGTCAAAGTAGGTCTCAAGCTAGTCGATCCAAGAATCTACCTTCTCGGCATCGATCAACCCATTGTATATGGGTATATCAATCTTAGTTTCGACCTTGAAAAATCCGATAGTTAAGGAGGTGTTGGCGAGGCAGTCGGCCTTATGGTCGTCTTCATCTTCATCTTTGTCTGGCCTGCGCAAGTCTTCACCAATCTTCACGCCCTTAACATTGCCTTTTGAAGCATCAACTTCAGAAGGTATAGCCATGGCTTGCTACTTAATCCAAGCAAGCACGATATCCATTACGGCGGAAAATTTAGCCATTTATTCGGCTAGATTAGATTGAACAGAGGTATCGTCAGACATCTTCGAAAACGCGACTGTAGGAACCGTCGAATGATCGCCTTTGATTGCAAGAGTTTCTTGCGGAGTTTTGCCAGAAGTTTTGTAACTCTGGCGAGTCTTCACTATCCTCAGGACAGGATAGTTGCTTTGATACCAACTTGATCTGATTATTGTATAGACTAAGTTTGGGCTATACTCGATCAGATGCTAATATGCAATATCTTTACTGGTATTTACACATTCCAGAGCCGATTGTTGGGCACTGCTGTGCTAGCATTGATATGAACAACTAGGGTTTAGGGGTTGTTGTTATGGTGGAGGTGGTCGTTAGGGTTTCTCTGGATTAATTCGAAAGTCTATCACGCCTCTCTTTATATAATGTTTTGCAGGTGAAGTCCTATGTTAAGTTTCTAATACGGTACTAAATCTCATAACAGTTCTATCCAAACTGAGTAGTTCAATGTGTTAAGTGTGTGACCCTATTAGTTTATACATACTTGGCTGCAGCTCAAAAACGCTTACCCGAACCATATGTCGATAGTGGCTCCAAACATAATATAATGACGACTCGGGTATACACGAAGATCATATCCGACAAATTTATATGATGCACTTATATTGATCTCTTTCTCATACTATACTAGACTAAACTCAAGACATAATACATACTAGTATGCTATCGTTGGATGGTTCAATCCTTTATTAATCTCATAGTAAACCGGTCGCCCTATAATTGACACCTAACCATATGACTTAGTCGTGAACTTTTCAGTTCATCTATATGAAGAGGTCCAAAAATATCTCTTCTATTATATTAGAGGCAAATTCTATTTTGATCATTTATAATTTCTATATGGTTCATAGCATATCAAAGTATTACCTTTATAACTACCCAATTAAGAGTAGTGTTCACCAAAATATACTATTATGCATGTAGAAAACTATAACGATTTCAGGTTTAAAGATTAATCATAACTATTATTTAAAATCAATTGATGACATTTATATGATAAATCTCAATAATATCTCAAATTTGGTCAATCCAACATAATGTTTTCCAATATGTGTCAATATTATCAATTTGATATTTCATATTTATAGTTCGTAAAATATAACCATCAATCAATACATGTACTCCTCTACCGATCATTAATGTTTATTTAATAATAATAGATCAATGACTTTATAAAATAATATCATTAAATAAATTAAGAGTTTCACGAATAAATCATAAACTAACTGATTAAAAAGATAATAATTTATTTAAAATATAGAATAACATATTGTTCAAAAATTTATAAATATAAAAAGGTTAAAACTATTTTTATGATTGTCTATATGATATATCACTAACACAAACAACATTTAGTTTGCAAAATTTGCACTGCATACTACTTTGCTAGATGTAAAGTTCAGATAATAATATGCAATAAGTGAAAAGTTTTGGTGGATCAATATTCACAAACACTGCTCTTTTTTTCTCTCTTTTGAGAACTATGCATCACCATCTTTGATAAAATGCTAAGTTTGCATCTTTCTTTTCTTCAGATATTGATTGAAGAAAAGAACCTCCAGAAGAATCAGAGAGCAACACTAGAGCAGTACAGATCGAAAGCAGAGTATTATGTCTGTTCCTGCATGAACAAGAACTCCGGTGACAAAAATGTCGGGCGCACGCCTGGTGGCCTTCTATTCATCCGGCCATGGAACAATCTCCAATATGTCTCCAATGCAGCTTTCCTTCTCACTGTCTATTCTGACCACCTGTCCAGCACAAACAAGTACCTTCACTGCACAAATGGCTCAGCTATCTCTGATGAAGTCCTCTCCTTTGCAAGGTTTCAGGCAGACTACATCCTGGGCTCCAACCCAATGGGCATGAGTTATTTGGTTGGCTTTGGCAATAAATATCCTAAGAGGGTGCACCACAGAGCAGCATCAAGTGTGTCATACAAGAGTGACAAGTCCTTTATTGGGTGCTTGCAAGGTTTTGACTCTTGGTACAGCCAGCACACGGAGAACCCTCATGATCTTGTGGGTGCCATCGTTGGGGGTCCCAATGTGAAGGATGTTTTCACAGATCACAGGGGTACGTACATGCAAACAGAGGCTTGCACATACAATACAGCACCCATGGTTGGTGTGTTCTCCAAGCTGATTCAACTGGTGCAACCGCAACAACAACAGAAGCAAGAACCACACAATCTATGACTTCTGTTGATCTGTAGTAGGAAAACAAAAAATTAAATAAAAGGAAAAAAACGAGAGAAATCATAGGATATTCTTTTTGTTGATTTATTGGAGTGGAGTTGGGGTATAGAGGTTTATTTTCTATTTTGAACATAGGATGTAGAAAAGAATGAAAAGAGATAAATAAACAGATTTCACATGAATTTATCCATCTGCATTATCATTTTGCTTTTCCTTGACTGACTGTACATTGTAATCATTTATATTCTCATAAAAAGGTTAGTTATTATAGGTCTGTGCGTTTCAAAAGCCTATTTGAAGGGGATTTCTATCTTTGTTTCTACTAAAGTACAATTGTACAGTTGTGTTCCTCGGTGACACTTGATTTCTTCACATATCCGATATCAATTTCCCCGTGTTTTGTCGAGTTCAACATGAAAAACACTGACCTTAAAAAAAAGTTGAAAAACACTCAATGCGAGAGCTCCTGATTGGGCACTGCCGCATTGGAGGTTGGGCCAACTCTTTGCCGACTCGGCTGGGCCTACTGCCGGTTCGGGCGGGAGATCTTGCGAGGCGGGGTGTCGGCCGGGGTCATTGGGTATCGCGTCTCGAGGTTACGAGGCCCATCGGAAGGGGCCCAGCAAAACAACTTCGAAGATCTAGCAATGTTTGGGCCACGCGCGGGCGCGCCAACTCAGTCGGAGTCACGGTCACTGGCCTCCGTAGCATGGTACGTGTTGTCAGCGAACTGCACACGCTGGGAGAATGGAGGCGATGATTGTAGCCCACACACGTGGACGACGATGGTGGCTGCTTGGATGCACGGAGCAGGGAGACACGAATGGCTTCTTGGCTGTCTTCAGACAGAGAGGTCACAAGGGCATCTTGAGGCGACAGGGTCTACCCCAGTGGCTCAAACTAATGACTCACACACACGATATTTGTACAACTATAAAATGGGGGCATTAGGGAACATGGTGGGGGGGGGGGGGGGTGGGGGGGGTGGGTCTGATGACGGCATTGCACTCCCGCATTGCCGACGGGCAACGGCAGCCTCAGGCAAGCAAGACCATGAGGTTGCTTCCGAACGAAATCTATCAGCATTAAGAGCTGAACAAGGAAACTTTAGGGTCGTCAGCTACTCGGCTCGACTGGTGAACTTGTCATTCATACACAAGCATAATACATGTTATCCTATTGTTGTATAGGTGGTTTTTGGTTTAGAATTATAATTATAATGATAAATAGGATTTGGAATCCATTAGAAACAGAGGTGAAATAGATTAGGAATACATCTATTTGGATGTATTGAATTTGTATAAAGATGTATTTTCAATATTGATATTGTGATTCCAAAAATAATTTACTCTTTACAAATAGTGGAAATACAAAGAAAAAATTATAACTAGATGCCTCCATAGTGTACATTGGATTCGTTATTTTTTTCTTTTGTTCTTTTTTTTCCCCTTGGCGGCAGTGATTGGATATTTCAATCTTGATTGATGTTAATTGTGTTCAGAAAGGCTTTTTCTTCTTTTGTAGAGATTTAAATAAAGAGTAATTTGCATGTCCTTGGTTGAAAATGTCATTTTGCTAAAATTTTATTTAAAATGACTTGGGAGTCAGTCATTTCACATAAAGTGATTAAAAGTGGTTTTATAATGTATTAAGGATGATTATGATGAGGGTGGGCAAGATGAGATAGTGCGGTGATACATGGTGGGTTTGTGGAATGACTCCTCAACTAGAACAAATAAGGACGAGAATTTTTCTTGTGCTTCTAGCGGCATGAATATGTACTTACCACAAGTCTACATAGGATATGCCTGAATTAGTACCTTATAGTGCATTCGGTTTTTCCCTGCATGGTTGAAGTGGTTCTGAATTAAGATGTTGTCGACGATTCGGACTCGGAGTCCTCAGCCGAACTTATGCAGAATTTGTAATTGTGAGACCTTTCAAGATGACCCTTCGGGAAGGTATGCTGAACAATAGTGAACAGGAGCACAGAGAGTTTAGACAGGTTCGGGCCCTCGATGGTGGGAGTAAAAGCCCTACGTCCTGTTGAGATTTCAATAAGTGTGGTAAAAGGTTTACAAATGGAGGGAAAAGTCCTCAGAGGTGAGGATTTTCCCTGTAAGAGTGTACAAAGATAAGCCAAAGAAGGCTTACTAAAATGCTATATGAGGTGTGCCGTAGACTTGGCTAACTTGGATGATTTTGGGTTTCTTGATCTTCCGATCTCTCGGTTGATGTTTCGAATGATCCCCCCCCTCATTGATGCTCCATGCCATCCTTTTGTACTGTTTGAAAGGGTGCCATGTAGAGGAAACTGCATCAAACGGTTGCACGGACGGTTGGATGCGGTTTTTTGGAACTGCTCTTAACCTCCACGCAGGTTAAACACGTGTTATTCACGGATAACTGTATGTGTTAACCTTCTGACGGTTGATTCTCCACGTGTAGGAATCTTCGGGATACTTAGAATATCCTGTTGTACGGGCAACCGAAATAGATAGATCCCAAGTATCCTGATCGGCAGATGTTCTGACCGCGGGATATTGGCTGACCGTGCAATATCCCGAATGTGTAGTTCGCGTATAGCCTACGAACTTCTAACCGCCCAAGGCTTACGGTCTGACCGCGTAAAGCTGCGACCTGATCGCGTAAAGCTTGCGACCTGATCGCGTAAAGCTTGCGACCTCATGGTGATGCCCCTCAGAATAGCTTGAGTTCGCATCACCAGATACATGTCTGGTTCGAACTTGTCTTGAACCAAAAGTTTATTAGAAATGACCCGGGTGTCAATCCTCGTCAGCTAGCCCCCAAATTCGAAGAAAACGAAGAGACGTGTTTATTTCGAATTTAAAAACCGTGCATTGGATTTTTAACCCGGCCCTTTAACTTCTCCACTTAGTGGCGCACTAAGTGAAAACGGTTGGTTTTTCAAGACGAGTTCTGACATTACGTGATGGGCAATGATAGCGCCGTAGAATTGTTTTTATCTCGAGGTAAAATTGTAAATGTTTTAGCAAAACCCGAGGCGTCCGGAATGCAAACCGTCACCCAGGCGGCTATAAATACCAGACCCCTGGACATGTAAAGATCTACAATTTCCCTCTCACGTCTAAGTCTTTTTCTTGTTATCCTGCCTCCTTCTTTTTCACATACCCCTCCCAATGGCAGATCATGAAATCATAGAGATTGAGAGCGATGAAGGGGAAATTGTCGAACAAGGGTCTCAAACGAATGAAGTCCTGTCTCCCTTAAAGAAGAAACCCAAGGTTGACGAAGGATCTTCCAGTGGAACAAAGGTGAAGAACGTAGCGAGTTTCTTTCTTCCTTCAGTTCCTTTGACCCTCCCCGTTCATGCCTCTCGGCAAGTTAGGCCTTTATCCTTAGGAAAAGATCCCTTCACATCCAATTCTCCCATCCTTTTGGGTGATCAACATCCTGGTCGGCAAGCGGTGACTATCCCTCGATCAGATGATTGCCGTATTGGGTTGGCGAAGCAATCTTCTTCTGGGAAGGTTGCTCTTCCACCATATGATGATCTTCCTCCCAAGATGGGTGTATCAACGGGTTATGCACCGGGACAGGTAACAATTCTTCTCCCTTTTTGCTGATAATTTTAGTTAGTATGACTAACTTTTGCAAAAATGTAGGAGGTAGGAGGCCCCAGCGATCAGCCTTCTGCTGCTCCATCTCTTCCTTCCGGACAGACCCTTCTGGAAGAGAAGAATGCCCTGGAGAAGAAGACCGAGGAGATGGCCTCGAAGATTCTGCGTTTAGCAGAATGTTTTGATCGATCCCGAGAAGAGGCGCACCATTTCCGTCGAGAGAGGGACTTCGCTCAGCAACAGCGAGAACTCTCTGACTTGATTAGGGACAATAGTGCGTCTGTTGTTAGGGACGATATAGATAGACTTAGGGTAGTTGCTAGTTCCCTGGGGGTTGTCAGTGTAGATCCTACTGACAACAACATGTCCCTTGGGGAACTTTGTAAACTTCTTTCGGAGCAAGTCGATGTTTTGATCGACTGCATCCCTTTTGTATGTAAAGAATGTAAGAAATAAAAGTTCTTTATTTCTCATGAAATGTTCTCCACATCTTCTGTGCGAAGATATAGCCATGAACTTTACGTTCGCGACCATTCATACATAGGAAATTTTAGTTCTGCGTTCAAAATCACTTTTAAGAAAAAAGCACCGCGACCTGCCCTGATTCCGCGATCAGCTTCAAAGCCGCGGTCAGAACTAAGATTTGACCAGAGTTGGGACTCGGTCAGGATGTCACTTCGGTTAGAATCGAAGTTTTTAGCCTAAAACACGATTTCGATAAAATCTTAACCCAATTAGAAACACTCCAGTACGTTAAAAATTGGGTTACATGATTTTTTCGAATAAAATGTTCAAAGTATAAAAAGGAAAAACGTCCTCTGAAAAGTACTGAAAATTTTTCAGTCCTTTTACGCTTTCAGTTTCCAAAACAAAGAAGTCTTTTTGTTTCAAAAGAAAGTGCATATTCACATCATAAGTTTCATACTATAAGTATATTCCTCTAGCCCCCGCCTCTGTTTTGTGAATACTGGAGCCTTAGTATTTTAAGCAGAGGGGAAAACATAAGTATGATGACCAGGGATATGCGCTTCAAGCCGATGGTCAAGATTAAAGTAACATTTTAACCTTATTGCAAACTGGTAGCCACCCAGATGACCGAAGACTAGCCAGATAGTCCCGTGTGCGTTGAGAAACGGCTTATTTAGGAGCGACTTATCTGGAAGTGATCATGAGATCGACCAGCGAATCCAGTTAAAAAATGCTGTAGTAACCTAACCGCCGGCGATCAGCCCCAGGTCGAATTTGTATAATTTGGGCTTAAAGAAAACACTCATTGTATGAAAACAAGACATGCTTTTTATGAAAAGATGCTAATTGAACAGGGAAAAAGTGATTGGAATACTTACACGTAAAACTTGCGAAGTTGATCGATGTTCCAAGTATTGGACAAAATCCGACCATCCTCCATGGCTAACCGCGCAGATTCTGGCCGCGGCATTGAGACGACAGTGTATGGCCCTTCCCACTTTGGGGAGAATTTATTGCGGTTAGACTGGTCTTGAATTTTTCGTAAAACCAAGTCACCAACGATGAGATCACGTGGTCGCACCTTTTTACTGTGATACTTGCGTAGAGCCTGCAAGTATACCGCGGACTTGATCAGGGCGCGATCACACCGTTCTTCCAGGAGGATGAGATCTTGCGATCGCTGTTCGGATTGATTGACCTCTTCGAATTGATTCGTGCGAACAGATCCAATACTAACTTCCATAGGCAACACAGCCTCAGCCCCATAGACCAAATGGAAGGGTGTCTCACCGGTGGCTCGACTAGAGGTAGTCCGTAGTGCCCATAGAACAGTATAGAGCTCGTCTGCCCAAGCCCCCGAGCGGGTCTTGAGGCGATCAAAAACACGTTTTTTGATGCCTTGCAATACTTGCCCATTGGCCCGTTCTACGGCACCATTGCTTTGTGGATGTGCCACGGAAGCAAAGCACACCTTGGTCCCAATCTGATCGCAGTAGTCTAGGAAGAGACCGCTAGCGAACTGAGAACCGTTGTCTGTGATGAGACGGTTTGGAACACCAAATCGTGCCACAATGTTCTTGTGAAAGAACTTTTGTGCAGCTGATGCAGTAATATTTCGTACTGGTTCGGCCTCAATCCACTTTGTGAACGTGTCAATGGCTACGAACAGAAACTTGTACCCATTGACCGCTTGTGGCATAGGACCGACGATGTCCATTCCCCAGATCGCGAAGGGCCATGCGAGAGGAATAGTTTGCAATGCATAAGCAGGTTGATGAACCTGTCTTGCATGAAACTGACACTGTGGACACATCTTGACCATAAACTTGGCATCATCGAGTGCCGAAGGCCAGTAGAATCCCTGTCGAAAAATTTTTCCGACCAGTGTTCGGTATGACGCGTGTGCACCGCATACACCGTCATGTATTTCTTTCAAGAGGGATTTTCCTTCCTCCTGAGATATGCAGCGCATGAATACTCCTTGAGTACCCTTTCTGTACATAACCCCATCTATGAGTTTGTACAGACGCGCCTTTCGAATTAATCGATCGCTTTTGGTTTCGTCCTCGGGTAGGGTCCCATGTTCAAGATAGACCCTCAATGGATGAGTCCAATCTTGTTCCTGACCGAGGTTGGCAACGAAGGCTATTGCCGGATCATCCTCGACCGAAGTCATGATCGAAGGATGGTCCAAGTGTTCAATGAACACTCCTGCCGGAGCGGATGAGCGTGAGGATCCAATTTTGGATAATTGGTCTGCGAGAATATTGTCCTTTCGCGGGACGTATTGGACTTCGAAGTGACTGAAGTGTTTTTCCAATCTCCTCACTTCCCCCAGGTAATGAGCCATTGTCTCATCGGAGGTGCTGTACTCCTTGTTTACCTGGTTTACGACTAGCTGTGAGTCCCCCCTCATCACTAATCGACGGATTCCGAGGAATTTTGCTGCCCGGAGCCCTGCAAGAAGACCTTCATACTCTGCTGCATTGTTGGTGGCAACAAAGTGTAGTTGAATAACATACTTAAGCTGTTCGCCCTGAGGCGTAACTAAGACCACTCCAGCCCCCGAGTGTTGAAAACTACGGGAGCCGTCAAAGTACATTGTCCAATAATCGGGGTACTCCAGTTCCTTTGCCAACTGCACGGGTGGCTCAGGGTTGGTCCATTCGACCACAAAGTCGGCCAAAACCTGAGACTTAACCGTCGTGCGAGGGGCGAAATGGATCTCGAAGGCACCGAATTCGACCGCCCATTTGGCGATTCGACCAGATTTTTCTGGATTTCGGACAATATCCCCTAAAGGAAAAGAGGAGGGTACTGTGATCTTGTGTGCTTGAAAGTAATATCGTAGCTTACGGGAAGCCATCAGAAGCGCGTAAAGTATCTTCTGGACCTCAGGGTAGCGCTCCTTAGGACCATGAAGTACTTCGCTCACATAGTAGACAGGTCTGTGTACTCCTTCCCTTTCCGCGATCAGAACTGCGCTGACCGCGTGTGGGGTGGCCGCCAAATACAAAAGTAATGGTTCTTCCTTTTCAGGAGACACCAATACTGGCGGACTGGAAAGATACGTTTTTACCTCCTGAAACGCTTTTTCGGCCTCATCGGACCACGTGAAGTTATGATGTTTCCGCAAGGCTTTAAAGAAAGGTAGTCCCCTTTCGCCTAATCGCGATATAAAGCGACTTAAAGCCGCCATGCGACCAGCCAGGCGTTGAACATCCGTCATGGTCGAGGGCGACCTCATTTGTTCAATAGCTCTGATTTTCTCAGGATTAACCTCAATGCCCCTGGAACACACAAGGAAACCAAGAAGCTTCCCTGAAGAAACCCCGAAAGAACATTTCTCCGGGTTCAATTTTATTCCAAAGCGATTCAAGTTACAGAAGGTTTCAGCAAGATCGTCCAAATGAGATAATCTTTTGGTGCTCTTTACAACCAAGTCGTCTACATATGCTTCGAGATTACGCCCTATCTGGGAAAGAAAGGTCTTTTGCATCAAGCGCTGGTACGTGGAACCAGCGTTCTTGAGACCGAACGGCATTCTGACGTAGCAGTATGTGCCGAACGGGGTGATGAAGGCAGTTTTCTCTTCATCGTCTTCTGCCATGCTAATTTGATGATATCCTGAGTAGGCATCCAAAAAACTCATCAGTTCACAACCCGCAGTGGAGTCAACCAGCTGGTCGATGCGGGGAAGGGGAAAGTCATCCTTCGGACAGGCACTGTTGAGGCTAGTATAGTCGACGCACATGCGCCACTTGCCATTTGACTTGCGGACCATGACCGGATTGGCGAGCCAGTCCGGGTGATTCACTTCGCGTATAAACCCGGCTTGTAAGAGTTTGTCTAACTCTTCTCGGATGGCTTCCTGTCGGTCGGTGGCAAAATGCCTGAGCTTTTGCTTTATTGGTCGTTGTCCAGGTCGAATTGCTAACCTGTGCTCAATTACTTCCCTTGGGACACCGGGCATGTCGGACGGTTTCCACGCAAACACGTCTGCGTTAGCCCGGAGGAAAGCAACGAGGTCGAGTTCCTATTTGTCATCCAGGGCTGACCCAACCCGAATTGTCTTGGATGGGTCATCTGGGTACAAGGGAACTTGTTTGAGTTTCTCATCTGGTCGAGGAGCAGCCCTGATCCCATCGGTGGCGACGGTGGCGATCTGAGCGTCCCGGAGGGGAAGTTGATCGACCATCTCCAAAGATAGCCGGTCGCACGTGAGCGCCACGTTGCGACTTCCTCGGACCGAAATGACACCTTTGGGGCCAGGCAATTTCCCGCACTGATAAGCATAGTGCGTTGCCATCATGAACTTAGCAAGAGTCGGCCTGCCAAAGATTGCATTATAAGCTGAATCACAATCGATTACATCGAAAGTAACCAATTCTGTTCGGAAGTTATCTGGTTCTCCCAGAGTGACCGGGAGGACCACTTGTCCCAATGGCATCATGGAGGGGCCTGGGATTATCCCATAAAACGGATGGATTATGGGCTTGATCTTCGAACGAGGAATTTGCATCTCGTCGAGTGTCTTGACCAATAAAAGATCAAGGGAACTTCCCCCATCAATCAGGACCCTTTCGACTCTCGCGTTACTGATGATTGGGGTAATAACCAGAGGTAGCCTCAATGGTCGAGTTAGCCCCACAGGACAGTCAGTGCGATCGAACGTCAAAGGCATATCCGACCAACGGGGATATTGAGGTTCGCCAAGGGATGTCTCCGTTTGGTTAACCTCTCGGCAAAAGGTTTTAAACTGCCTTTTGGAAACGAAAGAGGAGGAACCTCCGAAAATGACATTAACATGATTTTGAGGTACCTGGTAAGCCATTTCTTCGTCTCCATCGACGTCTCTAACCCCGCACGCCTGCTCTTTAGGCGGTAAGGTTGGCATTGGCCCAGCTCCTTGGTAGAAATCATCCAGCTGTTTCAACCAACTCCTGCAGTTTTTGAGGTCGTGGCCTGCGGAGTTGTGGAGTGGACACCACTTCTTGCCCTCCTGCGGATTAGTTGATTTTTCTGGCTGGTCGGAATCCCGGCCGCCAGAAGCAGTTTTACTTTTAAAAGAAGACTTATTACCTTTGGTCGAAGGTGGTTTCTCCGCGACTGCGACCTCACGGTACTGTCCAGAGCGGTTCCTCTTCGACTTTTTTGACTTCCCACCCGGTGAAACTCCGGCTTTTTGCTTGAATCTGCTTTCTTGGCGTCCTTGAAGCCTGGTTGGGGCGGTAGGTCCCCCTTATCAACCATTCGGTTCCATTCGACTGCCTCGGCTGCATCGGAGTATCGATCAGCCATATCGAACAGATCGGCCATTGATCGAGGAGGGTGGATAAGCAAGTCTTCAGTGAATCTCCGGTATCGAACGGCATGCTTAAATGCCCTGATTAAGGAGCCATCAGATATGTTCGGGATGGTATTTCTTACCCCGACAAACCTCTTGACAAACTGCCGAAGCGTTTCGGTCGAAGTTTGCCGCAGTCTATGCAAGTCGTCCTCCTTACCCGGCTTTTGGTAACAGTTTTGGAAATTGCTGAGGATGGCATCGCATAGCATTTCCCAATTATAGATAGAACCCTCAGGCTGATTGAACAACCAGGTTCTAGCCGGTCCTGCGAGGACTGTTGGCAGGTAGTTGGCCATGACCTTGTCATCGCCTCCTGCTGCTTGGATGGCAGTAATATAGATCTGAAGGAACTCAGATGGGTTTTGAGTTCCATCAAACCTCTCAATGGCCCCTGGTCGAAACTTATCGGGCCAAACGACTGCTCGTAGGCCAGGCGAGAAAGCTTTGCAACCAACGTAAGGACCGTGAACCGTCCTGCGACTTTCGGTCGGGTTTCGAGCAAACTCACTTAATGGCGAGGTTACTCGGGGTCCCAAACGAGAGTGAACGGGAACTCGATCCCTACTACGAGAGTCCTGCATTCGCCGATATTTGTCCTGTCGGGACGGTAGAGGTGGCGGGTAACTCCGTCGGCCAGAGCCAAAATGAGGACCATCTCGTTCACGGGGATGTGTCACTGAGCGGGAAGAGGCTATTGGGGTCGCCTCGGATGCGACCTCGTCCAGTCTTTCCGCCAGGATCCTGAAAAAGGCCGGTCTCTGCGCATCCGTGACCGTAGGAGGAAAATTACGCATGACCTCCGCGATAGATCGCAGTCGACCATGGGTACTTCTCCTAGGGGCACCAGGTGTTACTGTTTCTTCGTCCACTGGGAAATGCTCCGGTGGTAAGGAAGGAGTCTGGTCACGTCTACGACCACGCGATCGTCGAGAAGAACTCGGGGCAGCATCGTAACGAGCCTGCGCATCTTGAAGAGCCTCTAGGGCAGTTCTGCGTAGTTCGTTGTTCTGTTGCTCGAGATCTTGCTCCTCCTTCTGTTTGCGATCTTGTTCTTCCCTGGCAGCCTGTTGATCGGGAGTTTCCTCCGACAACGCAGCAAACTGCCTAGGGAGAGAGGTCGCCGATGGGGAGAACATCTCGGTTTGTTCCGAGTCAGACTCGAAATCAAAGAGACGGTGGAGGTTATCGGGGTCGAACCTTCCTGGGCTAACTTCAGGGTCACCATCATATTTTCCCTCAGCGGGATCGTATGACGGGCCGGATTCATCACCTAGCACATTAAGAACCTCTGCGGGTTCTGACCTTGTGCCAGTTACCTCCTGGTCGATTAACATGACTTGGGGAGATGATTCAACCTGTGGAAGATTCTGGCCTTCGACCTCTTCCATCGGAACAGGATCGCTTGGAGAAGGCATGGGTATATGGGCATAATCCTCGAGATCGAAATCGTTCTCGGAATCATATGCTCCAGCCATGTTTCGGCGAACCTCCGAATTTCAATTAGGATGCCTTGAGAAAGGCCCCACGGTGCGCGCCAGCTGTCGACGATTCGGACTCGGAGTCCTCAGCTGAACTTATGCAGAATTTGTAATTGTGAGACCTTTCAAGATGACCCTTCGGGAAGGTATGCTGAACAATAGTGAACAGGAGCACAGAGAGTTTAGACAGGTTCGGGCCCTCGATGGTGGGAGTAAAAGCCCTACGTCCTGTTGAGATTTCACTAAGTGTGGTAAAAGGTTTACAAATGGAGGGAAAAGTCCTCAGACGCGAGGATTTTCCCTGTAAGAGTGTACAAAGATAAGCCAAAGAAGGCTTACTAAAATGCTATATGAGGTGTGCCGTAGACTTGGCTAACTTGGATGATTTTGGGTTTCTTGATCTTCCGATCTCTCGGTTGATGTTTCGAATGATCCCCCCCCTCATTGATGCTCCATGCCATCCTTTTGTACTGTTTGAAAGGGTGCCATGTAGAGGAAACTGCATCAAACGGTTGCACGGACGGTTGGATGCGGTTTTTTGGAACTGCTCTTAACCTCCACGCAGGTTAAACACGTGTTATTCACGGATAACTGTATGTGTTAACCTTCTGACGGTTGATTCTCCACGTATAGGAATCTTCGGGATACTTAGAAGATCCTGTTGTACGGGCAACCGAAATAGATAGATCCCAAGTATCCTGATCGGCAGATGTTCTGACCGCGGGATATTGGCTGACCGCGCAATATCCCGAATGTGTAGTTCGCGTATAGCCTACGAACTTCTGACCGCGCAAGGCTTACGGTCTGACCGCGTAAAGCTGCGACCTGATCGCGTAAAGCTTGCGACCTGATCGCGTAAAGCTTGCGACCTCATGGTGATGCCCCTCAGAATAGCTTGAGTTCGCATCACCAGATACATGTCTGGTTCGAACTTGTCTTGAACCAAAAGTTTATTAGAAATGACCCGGGTGTCAATCCTCGTCAGATGTAATCCCATTATTTCGTGACCCAATAATGGGAAGAGCCGATGGGGTAGGGGATGATCTTGCCAAAACAATACAAAGATTTACCTAACCGGTGATAGTCTGACTGTCGAGTAGAGATAAAGATCATTGCAACACTTAGGAACACTCTTATAGCCTCAACTTGATCACACGCGTGTTTGTTGTTGTTATGGCCTAACCAAAATAAGTTGAGGTTGACAATAATAATTTGAGGGATCTTGTGGTAAATTGGTACATCTCAGATGAGTTAAATATGTATTTGAATACCTTGTACCCTCGGTTTCTTGGGGGTTGCACGCGGTGGGTTCTACCTATGTCAACGTGACACAAACTAGAATTGAGAATTTGGTAAAAGAACTTGATGTAATTTGGTTGGTTATTGGATAACCCCTGTTCAAACTCGTTGTCACTTAATAACTGAGTTTTCATATAACATGCTTTTTTAAATTATGGATCCGAGTTGCTCTTTCATCAATAAGTATATGTTTGTGCAAATTTCAATTATAGCCAAAACTTACATTCTACTTCGTAAAGAATCTGGTCATATTAATTAAATTGTGACTTGCTGAACACCTAGTACTCACCCTTGTTCAACAAAAAAAATCGTCCTATTGAAGAAAAACCAGTCAATCAGGACTTTCTTCGATGCGACACTGCTAGAGGTGAAGATATTGGTGATTATCCAGAGTTTTAGGGTCGCAAACCGAAGTTGGGTTCGATTGTGGAATGTCTAGCTTTCGTTGTCTTATTTTGTTAAACTTGTTAAGACTTTCAGCTTGGTCCTTAGGCTCTTATCATGAAATATGGCTATAAGGCTGTTGCTGTACTCTATTGTTGAGGGAAATCTCCGCGAGGCTAAGTCCAGGTAAGTTGCGTCACATTCGCCCGGGGACATTGCCTCCGGGGCATGTCCTGGGGGCCGCCATTTGCCCGGGGACCTGGCCTCCGGCGCCGGTCCCGGGTGCCGCTCCGGTACCGGTCTCGGGCGCCGCCATTTGCCCGGGGACCTAGCCTCCAGTGCCGGCCCCGGGGCATGTCCCGGGCGCCGCCATTGGCCCGGGGATCTGGCCTCCTGCGCAGGTCCGGGGCGCCCCCTTTCGCCCGGGGACATTGCTTCCGGGGCATGTCCCAGGCGCCGCCATTTGCTTGGGGACTTGGCCGCTGGTGCCTGCCCCGGGCATGGTCGCCCTTCTAAAGGTAAAGTCTCTAGTTCTTGATCACGTGCAGGTCACGCGAGGAGCGCCTCGGGAATCAGCGGCCACCTGTCAAGCATCCAAGGCGCCTGACCAGGAGAAGGACGTCGCTACCCCACAATCCGACGGTAGTGTCTGGGGTAGTTTAGTCTTTTTTGCTTCTTTTGGGGCTATAAATAGCCCTTGTACCCCCTGTTGTAAGGACAAGTCATTCATTATTACTAGAATAGCCAAACTCATAGGTGTGCTCCAGAAGCCTCTCCCCGAGAGAGCCTCCCCAGTCGACTCCGGTCGGGAGCACGCCGACAGGGCTGGGGCCCCCACCGGGACCTGAACCTGTATAAATCCTCGTGTCACTTGCTGTGTTTGTCCGGCGGGGAAGGACCGGTCACCCGGTCAACCCGCGCCGCGTTTTCTTCGCTAGGATCATCGAAGAAACCTGCCGGGGTATTCGCAATACCATGACAGTTGGCGCCGTCCGTGGGGACTCGTGACAAGATGCCATGGCTCCCCCAAGAACAAGGGCCCGCGCCCTTCCCGGTGACGCCGGTCTCGGAGACCCGGCGCCGCCCGTCCGGGACACGATTGTCCCAGCGCTTCCGCCTGGAGGCGGCCAGACCCAGGTACCGCCTCCCACCTTCCCTCTTAACTTAGGTGCTTCTACCTTCGGGTCGCTCCCGGTGACCGCGGGAACCTCGGCCGGGACCAGTCTCCCCCCGACGGCTCCCCCGGCTCCTCGAGACGCCCTGCTCGAGGCTTTAGTGGACGGCTAGCTCCGTGCCCAGCGCTCTATGGGTGAGCTGCTCCTCGTGTTGGCGCGGCCACCGGCCCCCACATATGCTCCGTACCCATATCCGGGGACTGTGCACCCGTTTATGGGTCACCCGGCGGTCCCTCCGGTCTCTCGAGGTTTATCCGCCTCGTATGACCCCAGCGGGGGGTACCCTCTCCCTGCGGGTCATACGTCCGGACCCTTCCCGGCACTGGGGCCCTTCCCGGTGCCGGGAGGGTACTTCATGCCCGGGCCCTTCGTGGCACCGGGGGGATACTCCGTTCCGGGCCCATTCCCGGGGCCGGGGGCCCAATATATGCCGGGGATTTTCCCTGCGCCGGGAGCCAGTCCCTCCCCGTGTGTCACGTTTGCCGCACCGGGGCCGGTCGACAGAGCAGCTCCCGTGCCTCAGCGGACTTCCCCCCGCATCGGCTCCCCAGTTCCGGACGTCGCCGTGGGGCCTCCCTCCTCGCCGGTTCCAGATATTACAGGGGCTTTCCCCTTTCCGGTTCTGATCGTCGCCACGGGGGCTCCCTCCACTTCGGTTCCAAACGTCACAGCGGGCGCCCCCTCCCTAGTTCCGGATGATACAGGGGCTTCCCCCTTTCCGGTTCCGGGGGTCTTCACAGGGGGCTCCCCCCAGCCGGCCCCTATAACCTCCGGGCTGGCAGCTACAGTGCATGAGCTCCCTCCTCCCCCGGGGCTGCCCCCGAGGGTGCCCCCGGTCGACCAGGTTCGTTTCTCCTGGGAGGAGGTCGAGCGAATGCATTCACCCAAGCGTGGGGAAGAACTTCCCCTTGGCCGCGGGTGCGGAGAGCCTTGCTTTCGCACCGGTCGGGGGAAGAGACCCGCCGAGGAGCCAACCTCTCCGGGGGAGAGCCCGGACGTCCGGGAACTCAGCCCCGGTCTGGAAGAAAAGTGTCGCCACCGCCACTCCGGCAGGCCTCTTGGGCTGCTTCCTGACTTCGATAACGAGGGTGTGTCCCCCGTCAAAGAAGACAGCGACCGGGACTCTCCCCGGGAAGTGCAGGGGGCTAATCAGCCCCTGTGCCGCAGACTTCGGAGCATTCGGTGGCTGCGGCCTTACCGCCCGCCGCACATCGAGCACTATAACGGTGAGGCCGACCCTTACAAATTTGTGCAGGTATACTCCACGGCTATCTCGGCGGCTGGGGGGGACGAGACGGTGCAATGCAACGTCTTCCCCCTCTACCTCACCGGGATCGCCCGGTCCTGGTTCTACAAGCTGAAGGCCGGCTCCATCAAGTCTTTCGCGCAACTCAAGCGTGAGTTCTGCGCGAACTTCCAGGGGAACTACGTGTGTCCCCTGGACTCCTCGCAGTTGTACATTGTCCGGCAGAGGATGGGGGAGACCATCCGGAGCTTCTTCAAGCGCTTCACCCAAGTGAAGAGCAAGGTGGCTCACGTCCCCGACTCTACGGTCATCGAAGCGTGCAAAAGCGGGATCCTTCCGGGGAGCTCCACCGGAGGCTCTCCCGGAGCTGCCCCTCCTCCGCCGACGAGCTCTTCAACGTACTCGAAAAGTACGCTCGGGCGGAGCAAGACGACCTCTGGAAGAAGACCCAGGGGGCTCCCGGCCCCGCCGACCGAGGGGCCAGGGACCCCCTCAAACGCCCCAGGCAGGGGGGGCGTAACGAGCCACGGCCTCGGGACACCTTTGTCCTCGAGGGCGGAGGCGGCTCGCGCGACCCCCGGAGGGGCAACCGCCCCTTCCCCAAGCCGAAAGGCCATGGGGGAGGACAGTCTTCGCGCGGCCAGGAAGGCCCCGCGGGGAGAGGCTGGGAAGGACCGTGGTGCAGCTTCCACGGGTCCATTACCCACGCTACCCGAGAGTGCCACCAGCTGCTGCAACACTTTGCGGGGTTCCTCGACCAGCATGGGCAGGGGGGGGGACTCCGGCCTCCTTGCCCCCTCGGCCAGCTGTTCCGGCCCTTCCTGCTCCCGCGGGGGGTCAGCAGGGGCAGACGCAGGAGGGGGAGCCTTCAGAAACTCTCTGCTTCCAAACTTCTCAGCGCCGCATCAACTTCATCGTGGGAGGGTCCGCCTCCGGGCGGGACTCTAAGCGCCAGCGTAAGGAGTACGCGCTTGAAATCAAGGTTGTGGGGGTGCTGCACACGTCCCCGCCGCCCAAATGGTCAGACGTCCCCCTCACTTTCACGGCGGAAGATGCGCGCGGGGTTCGCTTCCCCCACGATGACGCGCTCATCGTCTCGGCCACCATCTACAACTGCCACCTGGCCCGCATCCTAGTGGATGGCGGGAGCTCCGCCGACGTCCTCTTCCTTAAGGCCTTCAAGGAGAAGTAGGTGGATGAGAAGCTTTTGCAGCCCGCGGCAGGGCCCCTCCAAGGGTTCGTCCTGAGGAAGGCGATCCACCCCGTGGGGAAGGTGGATCTCCCCATGACCTTCGGCACCCCGGAGAACTACCGGACCGAGATGGTCCGATTCGACGTAGTGGACCTCCCTTCCTCCTACAACGCGATCATGGGGAGGACCACGATCAACCGCCTGGGGGCTGCCACCCATCAAAACTACCTCTGCATGAAGATCCCCAGGCTGCACGGCATGATCAACGTTCGGGGAGACCAAGACATGGCCCGTGCTTTATACGAGCGTGCCGCCGCCACAATCGGAAGCGTCAATATCATTAAGGCGCCCGGGGGGGAGGCCTCTCCCCCAGAGCCAGACATCGCGGTGATACCTCCCGGGAGGCCCCTCCCCAAGCCGCGTCCGGAAGGGGGCCTCCGAAAGGTCATGCTGTCCCCGGATGACGGGGAAAAAATCGTCCGGATCGGGGCGGAGCTCCCTGAGGAGCATGCAGCGCAACTGGCGGCTTTCCTACGGGACAACTCCGACGTTTTCGCGTGGAAGCCCTTGGACATGCGGGGCGTTGCCCGGGGGGTCATTGAGCACAAGCTCGCGGTGACCCCCGGTCACCCCCCCGTCAAACAAAAGCTGAGGAAGCTCTCCCTCGAATGCCAAGAGGCAATCAAGGGGGAGATCGCCCGACTTCGAGAGGCGGGGTTCATTTGGTAGGTCTTGCACCCCGAGTGGCTTGTGAACCCCATCCTCGTGAAGAAGTCAAATGGCAGGTGGCGGATGTGCGTGGACTTCACCGACCTGAATCGCGCCTACCCCAAGGACAACTTCCCACTCCCGCGGATTGACCAACTGTTCGACTCCACCGCGGGGTGCGAGTTGATGTGCTTCCTGGACGCCTACTCGGGCTACCATCAAGTCCGGATGGCGGAAGGGGACGAGGAAAAGACAAGTTTCATAACTCCCCTCGGAACCTTCTGCTACGTCCACATGCCCTTCGGGCTGAAGAACGCGGGAGCGACCTTCCAGTGCCTCATGACGCTGGTCTTCAAAGATCAAGTCGGCCGCAATGTCGAAGCCTACGTAGATGACGCGGTTGTCAAAAGTCCCCGTGCAGCCGCCCACGTCGACGACCTGGCGGAGACCTTCCGCTACCTCTGTGCGTATGGGCTAAAGCTCAACCCAGAGAAGTGTGCCTTCAGTGTGCGTGGGGGGAAGCTCTTGGGTTTCCTCGTGTCCCAGCGGGGCATAGAGGCAAACCCCGAAAAGATCCGGGCGTTCCTGGACATGCCCCCGCCGCGCTCCGTCAAGGATGTCCAGCGGCTCTCCGGCCGCTTAGCCGCGCTAAGCCGCTTCATCTCGCGGTCGGGGGAGTGAGGCCTACAATTCTTCAAGATCCTCTGGGGGCTCGAGGGGTTCCGATGGACCCCCGAAGCCCAGGAGACCTTCGATGACCTCAAGAAGTACCTCACGAGCCCTCCAATGCTCGTGAGTCCGTCTCCAGAAGAGCCCTTGCTCCTCTACCTCGCCGCGACCCCGGTCGCCGTTAGCGCGGTATTGGTGAAGGAGCAAGGGGGGCAGCAACGTCTTGTGTACTACGTGAGTGAGGCCCTCCAAGGGGCCAAAACTCGGTACACGGAGATGGAGAAGATATGCTACGCCCTCCTGATGGCGTCCCGGAAGCTTCGCCACTACTTCCTGGGACACCCCATCACCGTCCCGTCGTCCCTCCCCCTGGGGGAGGTGCTGTGGAACAAAGAGGCCACCGGCCGGATCGGGAAGTGGGGGCCGAGCTCGCCCCCTTCTCCCTGTCCCTCACAGGCCGCTCTGCCATCAATTCACAGGTTCTCACCGACTTCGTGGTGGAGTGGACTCCCGCCTCCGGGCCCGGGGACGAAGACCTCCCTGGACCGCCCCGACGCAGTGACCATTGGACACTCATGTTCGACGGGTCGCTGTGTCTCGCCGGGGCTGGTGCGGGAGTAGTCCTCCGGAGCCCCGAGGGGAAGGAACTCGAGTACGCAGCGCGGCTTGAGTTCCCCGCAACCAACAATGTCTCTAGTACGAGGCTTTGCTCCTCGGGTTGCGCCTTGCGCGCTCCCTAGGGATCCGGCGCCTCCTAGTGAAGGGAGATTCTCAGCTCGTAGTTTGCCAAATGGACAAGTCTTACTTGTGTCATGACGCAAACTTGAGTCTTTATTTGCAGGAGGTGCGAAAGATGGAGAGGCACTTCGACGGCCTCGAGGCCCGGCATATCCCGCGAGGGGACAATGACTGGGCCAACGCCTTGGCCCGGGCAGCAAGCGCCCAGGAATCGCTCCCCAAGGGGGCCTTCCTGGAAATCATCACGAAGCCCTCGGTGGCCTCCCCGGACACGGGCGACGAGCCTCGTGTCCCGGAGGTCGCCGAGATCACCCGGACTCCGTCATGGATGGACCCCCTCGTCTCCTTCATCAAGGGGAAGGGGGACCCTCCTAACGAGTCCGAGGCTAAGCTCCTCCGGGCCAAAGCCCGGGCATATCTCCTGCTGGAGGGGAAGCTCTACAAGCAGGGGGCTTCCGCCCTCCTGCGCTGCCTCCCCCGGCCAGAGGGACTCCAACTTCTCGAAGACATCCACGCGGGGAGCTGTGGCTCTCACCTAGCCCCGCGTGCCATCGCAGCCAAGGCTCTCCGGCAGGGCTTCTATTGGCCCACGGTCATGTGCGACGCGTGAGACCTTGTCTCCGCGTGCAAGGCTTGCCAGAAGATGGCCAAGGGTTCGAACCTCCCCCCTGTAGCGCTGCAGACTATCCCCATCACTTCGCCCTTCATGCGCTGGGGGATGGACCTCCTAGGGCCCTTCCCCCCAGCGCCCGGAGGATACAAGTATGCGGTGGTCGCGGTCGACTACTTTACAAAGTGGGTAGAGGCGGAACCCTTGGCCAGCATCACGTCCCGGGCCGTCCAGCGGTTTTTCTGGAAAAACGTCGTGTGTCGTTTTGGTGTTCCCCGGGAAATCATTGTTGATAACGGGACCCAATTCGACTCGGCTTATTTCCAGGAATTCTGCGAAAGCCTGGGGCTCGTCATCCACTTCGCCTCAATGGCCCATCCCCAGAGCAATGGGGCTATCGAGAGGGTCAACGGCGTGATCCTACAGGGGTTGCACCGGCGACTCGAGCAGGCCGCTTCTAAGCGGGGTGCATGGGCAGAGGAGCTCCCTAGAATCCTCTGTTCCATGCGTACAACCCTGAGCTGGCCGACGTGATGTACTCCCTTCTCCCTAGTCTACGGGGCGGAGGCAGTCCTCCCCCCGGAGATTGGCTTCCGGTCGCTGCGAGTCGAGCTCCTAGATGGAGCTACGACCACAGCATACCAGGCCAATGAGGCCAACCAGCGACTGGAGATCGACCTCGTGGAGGAGGAACGCGAACGAGCGCTCCTCCGCCACGCCATCTACGAGCGCGAGATGGCGCGAGCATACAACCAGCGCATGCGCGAGAGGGCCTTCCGCCTTGGGGACTTTGTCCTCAAGCGCGTCACAGACCCCCAAGCCCAGGGTAAGCTCTCCCCTAAATGGGATGGCCCCTATAGGATCTCCGCGGTCCTGGGCTCGGGGGCTTACAAGCTCTTCAACCTCCAAGAGCAGGAGCGGAAGCACACGTGGAACTTGCGTTTACTTCGCAAGTTTTACGTCTAGCCTACACAGGCCCGTCCCCTCCCTCGGAGCGATTACGCTGGAGGGGGAAGGGGGACCTCGTACTTACTGTCCTCTCCCCCGGAGCGATCACGCCGGAGGGGGAGGGGGACATTGTAATTACCTTTCCCTCCCCTCTCGCGACTTCGCAGGGGAAGGCGTTGTATTTTGTCGCATTATCAATACAACTGGTTTTTCTCTTCAACTGTCATTGCAGGTTCTTCACATTACCGCCCCTAACGGCGATGCCCTCCTCGTGAGGATGCCCTCCCCACGAGGACGCCCTCCCCGTGAGGATGCCCTCCCCGTGAGGAAGTGGGCTCAGACCCAACAAGTCCCTCCTGTAGGGCGGCTTACCATCAGCCCTCGTGGACTGAGGGTGTAAGTAGCAACCCGGTCGTCCGGGAACGTGGTAACGAGTCACTTTGGGAGACTAGTCCCCTGCCCAAATACTCAGACCCATCATCGGGCACATCCTCCTCCGGGAGTCGATAGTCTCCCCAGTGGGACGGGTTTCTTGGATATTCTTCTCCGGAGACCTTATTCCCGGCTCCCCGTTCTCACGGCGACCGGACGATTGTCTCCCGAAAGGTTTATCTCCGAAAATCTCATCTCAGGATTTCTTGGATATTTCTTTCCCGGAGACCTTATTCCCGGCTCCCTGTTCTCACGGCGACCGGATGATTGTCTCCCGAAAAAATTACGGATTTCTTGGATATTTCTTTCCTGGAGACCCTATTCTCGGCTCCCCGTTCTCATTGCGACCGGACGATTGTCTCCCGGAAAGCTCACCTCCGGAAATTTCGTCGGGTTTTCTAGGATGTTTCTTCCCCCGAGACCTTATTCTTGGCTCCCCGTTCTCACGGCGACCGGACGATTGTCTCCCAGAAGGTTTATCCCCGGAAACCTCGATTTAGAATTTTCTAACTTGGAAAAAATTCTTATGTCACAGGTCTTCATCATCACCCCGAGGGCTTTGTCACCCCCATAGCGCGCGAGCTACCTCCGGCCCGCTGTGGGTGGGCGGGGGGGGGGGGGGGGGGGGGGGGGATAAGGAACCCCCGGGTGTCGACCGCACCATCCACGAGCAAACTTAGCTCATTCTTATCAAGAGAAGTCGTCCAGACCATCCAAGAAAAATATTAAAAGAAGACTCTCAAAGCAACAAGAAGCAAACACAGCTTTATTAAGCATTCAACCGGAGGACATCTTCCCCCTCCGGTGGGCATCGGAAACGGTACAACCCCGGTCATAACCCAGAAATTCTCTACATCCTAAGGCTCCTACGCCAAAAGTCCCGGAGGCCCTCCGCTAGCTCCTGGGCCAGGTCCCGGTACAATGCGCGTATGCGGCGCTGAGCTTCCCGGAGCACATCCTCGGGCCAATACTCGTAGCCCGCCGGTGGAAGTATCCGAAGAGGGGGGATCATCCGGGACCCCGGACGAGGAGGGGATAATTCGGCGCGATGATTGTCAAAATTATCCAAGTGCCACTCCGGATGCCATCTCAATCGGATCGGCTCCCGGACGGCGTCCCCGCTGCGCTCTCCGGAGACGAGACTCAGCAAGATCAAAGCGGCTTGGGCGTCCCCCGGGGGGCATCTTCCGAACCTTTGCCCGGGAGTAACCTCCCGGGAATCCTGGTAACAATGTATTCATTCAAGACTTAGAAAAATTTTCAATTTCTATTGCATTTCAAAATGTCTTTTTACAAGTGTCCGGGACTTCTTCTAAGAAGCTACTGGGAACAAAATCCTAAGAAAGCAAAAAGGGTCCTATCTAAGACCCGGGGGGAGGCTCATACTTTATCATTGGCGTCCTCCCCCCGGGGTGCTTCTGCCGGGGCCGGGGCGGGGCATCTGCTGCGGGAGGCGCCGTTGCCGGGAACCTCACTCGGACGATCCGGTCGTAGAAGCCCCCGGCGAGTTGTTCCACCTCCCGGGGCGAGGGCTCGAAGAACTCGGGGAAGCACCGGGGGATGCGGCCCCCGATCGCCCGGGCGCCCGGGCGCCCAGTCGCCCACCCCCCGGTGCTCCACGAGCCCGACCGCGGCCGCAACCACGGGGATTGCCCGGCCTCGGGCCCGGGCATCTGCGGCCTCCGGGATCACGGAGACCTGTGCTTTAAGAAAACGCACAGCCTTCGCGAGGGTGGCCGGGGGCACCTCCGAGCTGCTCCCGGAGCCTAGGCTCATGCCAAGGCTCTCGAGGGCCGAGTGGACGGAGCGGCCCACGTCCATCACAGCTCGGACGCTCGAACCCTCGAGCTCCGGGAAGGCCTCCTCCTTCGCCTTGGCGTCCTGCCGGAGGCGGCCATTGATGGCCTCGGAGACGTGGACTTGGGCCCAGACCCGGGACAGCTCCTAGAGGGCTTCGTCGCGCTGCCCCAGGTAGGTGGCGGCCCTCTCCTCCGCGTCCTTCAGCAGCCGGCCGATGCGCTGCTCAAGGCCCCAGGTAATGGCCGCCCCCTACAAATTCCAGAGTTAGAAAAAATTCAAGTGTAGGGGGCCAAAAGAAAGCTTCATCGACTCGGGTAAGTACCTGAATCTGGAGAGACTGGAGCGCCCCAAAACGATCATGGAGCGTCCCCTCCGCAACGTAGGCCTGGACCTTCCGGGTCTGCAGCCCCTCCGCATAGCGGGAAACCTCCCCCGCGGAAAGCAGGGGGGTCTCCAGCCCGACGCCGGTCCCTTCGCGGCCGATGAGGGGTCCCCGGACCTGAGCGCCTGGCATAATGTCGGCCGGGGTGGCAGTGGTCAGCGTCTTCGTCGCCGAGGAGGTGGCCTCCGAGGAAGTGGCCGAGGAGCTCTCGGAAGTGGTCCCTCCCCGGGGAGGAACCATCAGTCCTTTCCCCTTCCCGGGCGGGAGGGCCCCCGGGACCTCCACTTCCGGAGGGACCCCATAGACCGAGGGGCTCCCCCCGTTGTCTACCGGCCACTCCACCCGCGGAGGCGAGGCCTCCGCGAACCTCACCTCCGGCTTCTCCGGCTCCAAAGGTGCCGGTGGCGCCGGAGGGCCGCCACCGAAGGCGGCGAGGGGTGGTAGTCCGCCGAATCGGACGCCTCCCCGCCCGCGGCCGGTCCCTTCCCCCGAGCCTCAACGGGGCTCTCCGGGGGAGGGGGTGTTGCTTCCTTCCGGGCCAGCGCCCGGGCTCGCCCGGTCCCGGGGGTCTCGTCCCGGGCCTTCGCCGGCGTCGAGGCCGGCGTCGTCGATGTGCCGGAGGCTTTTTGAACTCTGGCCTTCTTAGGCTCAGAGCCCCCGGCGGCTTCCTTCCCCCGCTTGTGCGATCCGGGGGTGGGGAGGGGCTTCCTCTCCGGTAGCTTTAGCCCAAAGGCCTCGGCTACCAGGTTCCGGGGAGGGCCCTCCCCCACGACGCGCACGATGCGCTCGTGCTCATCGGCGAAGTACCTCCCCAGGAGGTTCTCCGCCTTCTCCCGTGCCGCCGGGTACGACCGGACTGCGAAAGGTAAGAGTTAGAAAAATTTTGTAAAATTTGTAAATGCATTGAACCAGGTAACGAAGACTTACGTCGGGTCACCGGTTTCACCGGGGGCCGTTGCTCCGAGCCCATCCCAATCCCCCTTCTCCCGCGCGAGAAGTGGGAGATCCTCAACAACATCATCTCCTCGGTAGTGTCCCGCATAACGAGGGTGCGCCAGGAGACAATGACCTTCCCGAGGAGCTCCAGCTCCTCGTCCGTCCACACCGGGGGCTTTGGCGCGGACGACCGGCTGTAGGTCGGGGCCTCCGGGGAGTACACCACCCCGTCGTCTCGGACCCGGAGGTAGAACCACCTCCGGATCCAATCGCCCCAGTGCTCCCGGGACGCCGCCACCAGGTAATCGGCTACCCGGGACGGCAGCATCTGCACTATCACCAAGCCAAAGGGGGACTTGGGTCCCCCCTTCACCAGGTGGGAGCTCCTCACCGCCGGCTTGTAGAAGTACCGGAAGGCTCACAGGGTAGGCTCCCGTCCAGTCACCGTCTCGAAGAGCCATATAAATAGGCCCATCTGGATGATGGCGTTCGGCGTGAGGTGGTTCAGGGCCACCCCATACTCCTTCAGAAACTCCCGGAGCAATGGGTGCACCGGGAGCCAGAGCCCCGCCTCAAGGAAGGCCTCGAAGGCCACAATCTCTCCGGGCCTGGGGCGGGGGGCTCCATCCTTCTTCACGGGGACCCGGACGTCCCTGTCCTCGACAACTCCTCGTTCGACCAGGGACTCTAAGTCCCCGGCCGTGAACTCGGACGCCCAGAGGAAGTCCGGAGCGACCTCCTCCAGGGGCACCTCCATCGTCTTCGCTCGACCCTTCGGCGCCATTAGGTTTGGTTTTTTCCGGTGGCTAAAGCTTTCGGGAACTGCAGACACCTAACGGTTCCGGAGGCTAGGCTACCGGGAGCTCGCTACCGGGAGAGCTAAGGGCGCCGAAGTTTGAAAGTTTGGAATGAGCTCCCCGGGCCCCCCGAGGCCCTATTTATAGGCACGAAGCGTGGCCCAGATGGGTGCCACGTGGCACTTCGCGGTACATCTGGGCCGTTGGAATTCAAGCCACGCGCGGGAAACGAAGGGACGGGCGAGCAAACAGAGGCGCCGGTTCGAACCGCGAGCGCATTTATGGCCAAACGGCGCAGTCGTAAGCGCGCGGCACGAGAATCGAAACTTCACGGCTCCGGTGGCTTGGCCCGGAGATTTTCCCGGTGACATGTACCATACCCTTCGGGGACTCGAGCATCGTCCCCGGGGGGCATGGGCGGCTGCTGTTGAGGGAAATCTCCGCGAGGCTAGGTCCAGGTAAGTTGCGTCACATTCGCCCGGGGACATTGCCTCCGGGGCATGTCCCGGGCGCCGCCTTTTCCCCGGGGACCTGGCCTCCAGTGCCGGTCCTGGGCGCCGCCATTCACCTAGGGACATTGCCTCCGGGGCATGTCCCGGGTGCTGCCTTTTGCCCGGGAACCTGGCCTCCAGTGCCGGTCCCGGGCGCCGGCATTCGCCTGGGGACCTGGCCTTCGACGCCGGTCTCGGGCGCCGCCATTCGCCCGGGGACATTGCCTCCGGGGCATGTCTCGGGCGCCGCCTTTTGCCCGGGGACCTGGCCTCCGGTGCCGGTCCCGGGCGCCGCCATTCGCCCGGGGACATTGCCTCCGGGGCATGTCCCGGGCACTGCCATTTGCCCGGGGATCTGGCCTCCGGTGCCGGTCCCGGGCGCCCCCTTTCGCTCGGGGACATTGCCTCCGGGGCATGTCCCGGGCGCCGCCATTTTCCCGGGGACCTGGCCTCTGGTGCCTGCCCCGGGCATGGTCGCCCTTCTAAAGGTAAAGTCTCTGGTTCTTGATCACGTGCAGGTCACGCGAGGAGCGCCTCGGGAATCAGCGGCCACCTGTCAAGCATCCAAGGCGCCTGACCAGGAGAAGGACGACGCTACCCCACAATTCGACGGTAGCGTCCAGGGTAGTTTAGTCTTTTTTGCTTCTTTTGGGGCTATAAATAGCCCTTGTACCCCCTGTTGTAAGGACAAGTCATTCATTATTACTAGAATAGCCAAACTCACAGGTGTGCTCCGGAAGCCTGTCCCCGAGAGAGCCTCCCCATTCGACTCCAGTCGGGAGCACGCCGACAGGACTAGGGCCCCCACCGGGACCCGAACCTGTATAAATCCTCGTGTCACTTGCTGTGTTTGTCCGGCGGGGGAGGACCGGTCACCCGGTCAACCTGCGCCGCGTTTTCTTCGCTAGGATAGTCCACGAAACCTGCCTAGGTATTCATAATACGACGACATCTATTAAAACCCTTGTTTATTATCTGGGTATATGTGAGATGGTGTTTTTTGTTCTATATTCTATGTGTGCGATTGCATCCTAGGCAATTGAAAAGATCACACAGGATTTTCCCACACACACATAAAAAGTAGGTCTAATCTATTATTAGGTATAAAACTACTAGTTTATGCCGATCCCATCCACTATTGGATGTATCCATCCACACTACATCGAAACACAACCACTCACCACCAATACAATGTTAAAAAGCTCCTTCAAATCAAATCCTACACGTGTTGGTATCATCCCACTTCCACTAATTGTCTCCAGCTTAACATTAGCCCACCTCTCTTTTAGTGCTCTGCCTCTAAAACTATTGCTACATTTTAAACGTATATTTACTACTAGGTGAACGTGCGCTACACATAAATTAAGAAGTTGGTCTATCTAATGTTTCAATTATTTGCTACATTCTTCTTTCTGTGTTTCTACGTTGTATCACATCATTGGAATAAAATGTCATATTTGTCTTTTTTAATAAAAGTTATTATATTTTTTATCGGTTTGCTATAATTTTTTTTGTGGTAGCTAAATAATTCATGTCTGTCGTGCCCCGAATAGGGTACCACGACTACTCCCGTGGAGACCTAGCTCGCTGTAGCTGGCCTCGTACATACATACCACTGACTTCCCAGGATAAGTCAAGCACAAGAGTTCATTGCAGCAGAGTAACTTACAAAATATCATTCATAAACAGTATGGCTTGCTGGCCTGGTACAACAAAAGAGTAATACAATGCCTTCACGGCACAAATGGTCTAAATAAAACAAAAAGACAACTACTCGGCGGAAGCTAGGCGAAACCCCCACATTCGTAAGAAGTTGACAGCAGAACAACACACATCAGGGCTCCAGTAGAATTGGCTCTCCTCCTTCTGGATCCACGAAATCTTTCAAAGCTTCATCTTGATCATAAAGCACTCCATCTATTGTTGAGAGGTTGCAAGGGTGAGCACTTACGTACTCAGCAAGTCATAGGTAAGAGTAGAGATACGTATAGTAGAGATGACATGTCCTATTGTAGCTTTTAGGCCCCTAAAGAGTGTTTTAGTAATTAATGACAACTACAAATGCTATACTAACGATACCTGCTAAGTTGTGTCAAGAAGAAACTTAAAAGACAGGTTAATGAAAGGCAAAGAAAGAGCCTCATGATGAAGAAAGGGCATTGATCAAAAAGGCAAAGGTACAAAATAGGGTCTTTTCCATTTTTACTAGCCTAAGGTGATTAGAGAAGAATTTTGACCAGATTTTAGGATAGTTGCCGTACTATTAAGAGGAGCATGTGGTGTATCACGAAATACTTCATCTATGTGCCACATATCATAAAATTAACTTGCATTGCATACTAGAAGGTCACATACTTTGAAAATGCTTGTTTTAGTTCTTTTCTGCTCAACTCTGTCTCAGTCGGTCCGACCGTTTGTTAGACCGGTCTGACCGACTGTAACACCCTGAGTTTAGGGGTAAAAACTTTCTTTCCATGAACACCATGCATGCATGATACCATGTATCTGTAATAGTAGCCAGATCAGTATCTATCTCAAACCCTAAAATCTCAAAATTTTCCCTGTGAATCCAAATCAAGATCAGATTACTCAAATATGATCTATCAGTTACTCTGAACATAAAAGTCTTCAGAAGCTAGATTCAATTACATCTCTAACTTTTAAATTTATCAATTTCTTTCTGTTTTCGAAAACAGAAATTCAAATTACTATTTTAATTACCCTAAATATTCTGAACTCAGATTTAGTCAAGTCTTGACCTAATTTAGATCAGATTACTCTTGGACTATGATCATGGGTATGCCAATACCTTAAGCCAGAAAGTTGGCTGTGGGACCCTCATTTGAGGAATCCGGTGGCAATCGCCCAGGTGGATTGCTCTCAGAAAAGGCACATTGCAGCTCACAATAACAAGATGCATTATATAAAAATGCGAGTAATTAAAAACAAGTGCTGTTCACAAGGACCAACATTACAATAACTTAGCGCCAAAATGACGCATTTAAATGTTGATACAAATTAAGGAGTTTTCGACACAAAGGTCGGCACAAAATAAAACAGTAATAATAAAGAAAAGGACTTCATTGGTCTTCTTTTTCAGCAGCAGCGGTGTTGCACGGGCCTTCTCCACATCGAACTCCACCTTGGTGCATAACCCTTTAACCAGATGGGTCTTCAGTTTCTTCTTCTTGTTCCACATTGGGTTCAAGACCATAAGATTCGGGGTCGACGAATCCTTCTTCTAAATTCGTTTGTAAAAGCAAGGGTGAGCACATTGTCCACATGGTGCTCAACAAGTCCCAAATAAGAATGCAAGTGTATATATAGATGAGGGGGAAATTTCTCAAAGAATAGCTCCTTGGCTTCATATATGTATATAGAATAGATTTTCACACTTAGTCTTTGGAGAAAAGACCTTTATTTTCAAAAGCGATGCTTTTAAAATCCTAAGTTAAATTCTCAGAAAATGTTGTGTGTGGCGGTCTTTCATGAGTCACCACTTTATCCTGATTTTGTGAAAACTTTCCAAAAGCTACTTGTGCCGCATCGACGTGAATAGAATCCACAGCGCGCAGACTCCATAACCTGGGAGCTCAGAGTATCCGATACTTTTTAAACTTTGCAAAGGTGTACCACCTTAATCCACCGATCATTCGGCTTTCAAGTCGGTACCTCTCCATGCGACTCTTACGCATGTGACAAGGCCGAGATGACACAACAGTTTACAGTCCTAACATTAACTATTTCCCTGCCCGGTAAATAGACAGTTAAGTCTCAAGTACCGTTGTGGGTCCTCCCCACTGCCTTACTGTCGATGATTCGGACTCGGGGTCCTCAGCCGAACTTATGCAAAATTTGTAATTGTGAGACCTTTCAAGATGACCCTCCGGGAAGGTATGTAGAACAATGGTGAACAGGAGCACAGAGAGATTTATACAGGTTCGGGCCCTCGATGGTGGGAGTAAAAGCCCTACGTCCTGTTAGAATTTCACTAGATGTGATAAGGGTTTACAAATTAACGGGAAGAAACCTTCACAGGCGAAAGTTTTTCCTATATAAGTGTACAAGAAGGAAGCTCTAGGAGACTTGTGAATATTGTTTAATCTAAGCCGTAGACTTGGCTGTTTAAGTGGTTGAGATACGTTGTATCTCACTTGTCTCAGGGGTCTTGTTCTTCCAAATGTCTTGGATGCCCGTTTGATGTACTTTGCCACCTTTTTATACTAGTCAAAAGGGTGCCATATGAAGAAAACTGTATCAAACGGTTGGATGCGGTTTCTGGAGAACCGCTGTTAACTTCCACGGAGGTTATTAACACGTGCTAATCATGAATAACCGCATATACTAACCTCTGACGGTTGGTCTTCAACGCGGAGGAATCCTCGGGATGCTTGGAATATCCTGATATAAGGATAACCGAATAAACTCCAAGCACCCTGGTCGAGAATGTTCTGACCGCGGAATGTGGGCTGACCGCGCAACATCCCGGATATCCAGTCCGCGTATAGCATACGAACTTCTGACCGCACAAGGCTGTCGGCCTGATCGCACGAAACCCGCGACCTGATCGCGTAAAGCTTGCGACCTCATGGCGATGCCCCTCAGAAATAGCTTGAGTTCGCATCGCCATATACATGTCTGGTTCGAACCTGTCTTGAACCAAAAGTTTATTAGAAGTGACCCAGGTGTCAATCCTCGTCAGCTAGCCCCCAAATTCGAAGAAAACGAAGAGACATGTTTATTTCGAATTTTAAGACCATGCATTGGATTTTTAACCCGACTCTTCAATTTTTCCACTTAGTGGCGCACTAAGTGAAAACGGTTGGTTTCCCAAGACGGGTTCTGACATTATGTGATGGGCAATGATAGCGCCGTAGAACTGTTTTTATCTCGAGGTAAAATTGTAAATGCTTTGACGAAACCCGAGGCGTCTGGAATGCAAACCGTCACCCAGGCGGCTATAAATACCAGGCTCCTGGATTTGTAAAACTCCACAATTTCCCTCCACGCCTAAGTCCTTTTCTTGTTATCCTGCCTTCTTCCTTTTCACATACTCCTCCCAATGGCAGATCACGATATCATCGAGATTGAGAGTGATGAAGAGGAAGTTGTCGAACAAGAGCCTCAAACGATTGAAGTCCTGTCTCCCTTAAGGAAGAAACCCAAGGTTGACGAAAGATCTTCCAGTGGAACAAAGGTGAAGAATGTAGCAAGTTTCTTTCTTCCTTCAGTTCCTTTGACCCTCCCCGTTCATGCCTCCCAGCAAGTTAGGCCTTTGTCCTTGGAGAAAGATCCCATCACATCCAATTCTCCCATCCTTTTGGGCGATCAACATTCTGGTCGGAAAGCGGTGACTATCCCTCGATCAGATGATTGCCATATTGGGTTGGCGAAGCAATCTTCTGATGGGAAGGTTGCACTTCCACCATCTGATGATCCTCCTCCCAAGATGGGTATATTAATGGGTTATGCACCGGGACAGGTAACAATTCTTCTCCCCTTTAGCTGATAATTATAGTTAGTGCGACTAACTTTTGCAAAATGCAGGAGGTTGGAGGCTCCAGCGATCAGCCTTCTTCTGCTCCATCTCTTCCTTCCGGACAGACTCTTCTGGAAGAGAAGAATGCCCTGGAGAAGAAGACCGAGGAGATGGCCTCGAAGATTCTGCGTCTAGCAGAATGTCTTGATCGATCCCGGGAAGAGGCGCACCATTTTCGTCGAGAGAGGGACTATGCTCAGCAACAGCGAGAACTCTCTGACTTGATTAGGAACAATAGTGCGTCTATTGTTAGGGACGATGTAGATAGACTTAGGGTAGTTGCTAGTTCCCTGGGAGTTGCCAGTGTAGATCCTACTGACAACAACATGTCCCTTGGGGAACTTTGTAAGCTTCTTTCGGAGCAAGTCGACGTTTTGATCGACTGTATCCCTTTTATATGTAAAGAATGTAAGAAATAAAAGTTTCTTATTTCTCATGAATATTCTTCACATCTTCTGTGCGAAAATATGGCCTTAAACTTTATGTTCGCGACCACTCATACACAGGAAACTTTAATTCTGCGATCAGAATCATGCTTCCAAAAGCATTGCGACCTGCCCTGATACCGCGATCAGTTTCAGGGCTGCGGTTAGAACTGAATTGCGACCAGAGTTGGAACTCGGTCAGACTGTCACTCCGATTAGAATCGAAGTTTAGTCTAAAACACGGCTTCGATCAAACCATAACCCAATTAGAAACATTCCAGTACGTAAAAAATTGAGTTGCATGATTTTTTCGTAAAAAATGTTCAAAGCATACAAAGGAAAAACGTTTTCTGAAAAGTACTGAAAATTTTTCAGTCCTTTTGCACTTTCAGTTTCCGAAACAAAGAAGTCTTTTTGTTTCAGATCCGACGCCTGAACACTTTATCGGGTCCGTCAGAGACAGTATTCATTATGGGAAATGAATAAAGCATTCAATGGAACGTTTGAAATGAACCGTTTACTCACATTAATGTGCCGCCTTGGGTCTATAAAAAGAGCAGATGTCTTCTCAAAGAAGCCACACAGCCAAAAACCCTCATCATTCCCGCCGCTCAAAACCCTCATTTTCTTCAGCCTTCGTCTTCCCAAAATCGCCAACTTTTCCTTTGATTCTCCACCAAAGATGGCGTCCTGGAGCCGATCCATTCACCATTCTGAGGAGAGCCTAGTGGCGTTAGAGAAGGAGGAGATCCTTCCTCCGCGGTTGCTTATCAACTGGCGGCCCGCGGAGAAGGACCAAGAAACCCCAACCGTCCAAGAGGGCGAGTTGGTGGTTTTCGAGGAGTACCTGCGCTGCGGGTTCTGATTCCCTGAGAGTTGGTTCCTCAAGGATGTCCTTGAGCACTATGGGTGGGAACTGATTAACCTCCACCCCAACGCAATGCTGATCCTTGCGGTATTCCAGCATCTCTGTGAAGCGTTCGTCGGAATATATCCCAGCGTGGATCTTTTCCGGTGATTCTACTTTTCGGCGTGGTCGAAGAGTACCAACGCCGCCGGATGCATCTACTTCCGGCTGAGGGACAAAAAGGTGTATCCCTCCCCACCCTTGCAAGACTCTGTGCACGGGTGGCACCAAAGGTGGTTTTACTGCTCTCCACCGTCCGAGAGCAGTCTATGGTTTGAAAACTCACGACCTGAGAAGTCGAGCGAGTTAGACGCTCCCCCGGCGATGAACTTGGAGCTTTCGAAGCATGCCGAGGTGATCCTTCACTTGGTCAATCAAGGATTGACGGCTCGAGACATTATTCGAGACTTCGTGAAGAACCGGGTGAGTCCTCTGCATGAAAGGGCTCATCCGGCATGGGAGATTAGGTCCATGGCGGATAGTACCCTAGACTACAGTAAAGGTATTTATTTCTTTGGCGCTGAGCTTTCTCATTCTTGAATTGTGCAAATTCTGACTCGAATTTGGGAACAGTCCTGCCTTCATCTGAAATTGAAAGGCGGACCAACTCCCTCCTTAGGGCCTACAACGCCGATGTAGAGGGCCCTAAGGGATCGCCTCGTCCACAGAGTCTGATTCACGCCAGCGACGACCTTAAACAGGAGCGCCGAAAGGTATATTCTCTATCTGGCCTCCGTTTTTCAGGTCTTATGCATGTCCAGCGTTAAACATTTCCATCGAAAATGTGAATCAGCTCTAGGAAGGTTTGTCGAGACGACTTTCCCGAGTGAGAACGTCGGCTCTCTTGGGAAGCCAACGGTAAAGAACGTGAAGAAGGTCTCCCAAAGACCCAGGACAAAGAGTCCTGCCCCCAAGAAGGCCAGGCCAAATCCCGGGGAGGGGTCTTCACGGAGCGTTCCTCCTACCGCGAGAAAGACAGCGGTAAGATATCACATCCCTTCTGTTTTACTAGGTGCAGATTGGAATCACTTCTTCGTCGTACAGGGAGAGGGGAGCGAGGAGGAAGAGGATGACGTTCCTCTAGTCCTTCGGAGGAGGAAGATCGCGGATCTCCCATCCGGCGATGCCCCAAGCTGCCCCGCAGAGACCACTGTTACCGAAGAGGTGGTCGTGGCAGATCCTACCACTGCGGAAAATCTTGGGATCGCGGATGACCTCCAAGTTCCTGTAGCCCCCAAGGCTTCAGGGTTAATTGTCTCTGCTTCCCTGGTCGAAAGGATGACCTCGGTAAGGATTTCTTACAGTCATACTTTCTTCAATTCCTTCTGTATATTTTGACGAGTCAATGTTTATACAGGGAGAAGAGCTTCTCCCTACGACTACCGCGAGTCCTAGGGAGGAAAATCCTCCTCCTCCGCGGACAGAGGGGGAGGTAGTTGAGCAAAGGCCGGTTGCGGCGGCTCCAGCGACCCAGGAGTTGTCAAGGCCTTCGGATGTAGCCCCACCAGCCAGTACGGTAGCCCAGGTAAAGACCTTGCTTTTTGTCTCTATCTTTTTCTTAGAAATATGCTCATAGCTGAACACATCCAGGGGGAGCTGCCTTGTTTGCCATGAGGAAGGCAAGAACCGATGATGGTTCTCCTTCCCAAGGGGAACCTTCCCAGAAATCTCAAGAGCGAATGAGATTTCAAATAAGGTAAGAACCTTAAACTGGCAATAATCTTAAATAAAAACTGCTCAAATTGTCTTTCTTGTCAGGCAAAGAAAGACGGCGCCCAGCTCTTCAACCGCCTCTGGAGGGGTTGAAGCCGCTGCTGGTACAGGAGCTTCCAACGAAGAACGCTCCACCCCTGTGGTCCAGGAAGTCGTCCAGACCGCAGGGGAAGGAATAAATGCAGGGACCCAGTCACAACCGATGACTACTGGGGGTAGCGCCCAGCCGGCACTCCCACCAACTGTCCCTATAGTAAGCACATCCGGGGCTCTAGCGAGGATCCCCGCTGGATTAGATGATGCTGTCTTACAAAAGTTTATGAAGGTATAATAAACCTCCGCTCTCGTGCCTGAATTGTACTTAGGACACCTTTGATCCTCTTCCTTTGCATCACAGGGATTATCCTGGCTAACAGGCCAGTCGCATGTTGTGATGGCCAGTACAGAAGCCATTCAGAAAGAACGCGACAGCTTGCGCAGGTGAGGATCATTACCCTTTGGTTAGTATGGGTGCATTTTGGTTGTGACTGCTTTGATTTCGCTGCAGAGAGCTTACATTTTTGAAGAAAGAGGTGGCCAAATTGAGGCTCAGTTCAGTCTCAATGTTTAAGAAACAAGAGACTGAAATCAACAAACTTCGATCAGAAAATGCTGGTAAGCCGATTCCTGATTAAGAAGACTTGAATCCATAATATGCAAATAATCTCCTCTCTCTGTACAGCGCAAGCAGGTCGAATTACACAGCTTAGTCGGGACAAGGGTATTCTTGAATCCTCGATCCGCCACACCAATCGGGCGATCAAAGAGCTGAGCCTCCTGATCTTCGAAAAACTGAAGGCCGTGGTTGATCTTTTGAAGACCGATGTGGTAGAACCGAAGAAAGACAACCTCAGCGTAAGTGACTGGACATCGCTGCTCACTGCCCAGGCAGATTCACTGCTTGAGTATCTCCCTGGAGATACATGGCGACGCGAAGAGGTGATCAGAACCAGGGTTCGATCAGCCGCAGTAGCCGTACTCAGCCGGGTTCGACTTCACCATGGCCCAGATGCAGATCTGAGCGCACTGGAGGGTCCGGTTGAGGTCGAGAGTGAAGAGCTGCTCGATGCAGTCATGGAGGAGGTCAAGCCCTTAGTAGATAGGCTCCTGACTGAGCTGGGGATCGAATGATCCTTATTTTTGTATCTAGACAATTGTGTATAATGCAATGTATGTAAAAAATCATTTTTGACAGGAAGTACATATTTTGCATTTTTATATTATGAGTTCCAAACTATAAGCACATCCCCCCTAGCCCCCTCCTCTGCTTATGAATACTGAAGCCTTAGTGTTATAAGCAGAGGAGAAAACATAAGCGTAACGACCAGGGGTGTTCGTTTTAAACCGACGATCAGGATCAATGTAACGTCTAATCTTATTGCGAACTGGTAGCCACTCAGATGACCAAGGACTTGCCAGATAGCCCCGTATGCGTTGAGAAACGGCTTATTTATGAGTGACTTATCTGGAAGTGGTCATGAGATTGACCAGCGAATCCGATTAGATCGTTGTAATGATCTGATCGCCGGCGGTCAGCCCCCAGGTCGAATGCTTATGATACGGGCTTAAAGAGAAAAACTCATTGTATGAAAGCAAAAAATATTTTATTTTACCAAAAGATGCTAATTGAACAGGAAAAAAGTGATTGGAATACTTACACGTAAAACTTGCGAAGTTGATCGATGTTCCAAGTATTGGACAAAATCCGACCATCCTCCATAGCTAACCGCGCAGATCCTGTTCGCGGCACTGAGACAACAGTATAAGGACCTTCCCATTTTGGGGAGAATTTGTTGCGATCAGACTGGTCTTGAATTTTTCGTAAAACCAAGTCGCCCACGTTGAGATCGCGTGGTCGCACCTTTTTACTGTGATACCTGCGTAAAGCCTGCAAGTATGCCGCGGATTTAACCAGGGTGCGATCACGCCGTTCTTCTAAGAGGATGAGATCTTGCGCCCGTTGTTCGGACTGATTAATCTGTTCGAACTGATCTGTCCGAACAGAACCAATACTTACTTCCATAGGCAATACCGCCTCGGCCCCATAGACCAAATGGAAGGGCGTCTCACCGGTGGCTCGACTAGAAGTAGTTCGTAATGCCCATAGAACGGTATAGAGCTCGTCTGCCCAAGCCCCCGAGCGGGTCTTAAGCAATCAAAGACGCGCTTTTTAATGCCTTGCAGTATTTGCCCATTGGCTCGTTCTACGGCACCATTGCTTTGTGGATGTGCCACAGAAGCAAAGCACACCTTGGTCCCAACCTGATCGCAGTAGTCCAGGAAAAGACCGCTGGCGAATTGAGAACCATTGTCTGTGATGAGACGGTTTGGAACACCAAATCGTGCCACAATGTTCTTATGGAAGAACTTTTGTGCGGCTGATGCGGTTGTCGTGGTATTAAGAATACCCCGGCAGGTTTTGAAGACAATCCTAGCGGAGATTACGCAGCGCGGGTTGACCGGGTGACTGGTCCTCCCCCGCCGGACAAACACAAGAATTGACACGTGGATTTATACAGGTTGGGGTCCCGGTGGGGGCCCTAGTCCTGTCGACGCGCTCCCGACCGGAGTCGGCTGGGGAGGCTCTCTCCGGGGGAGAGGCTTCCGGAGCACGTCTGTGAGATTAGCTATTCCAAATAATAATGAACTGATCCTTTACAACAGAGGGGTACAAGGGCTATTTATAGCCCCAAAAAGAAGCAAAAAGCCTAAACTACCCCGGAAGCCACCGTCGGATTGAAGGGTAGGACCGTCCTTCTCCCGGTCAAACGTCTTGGATGCTTGATAGGTGGTCGCTGATTCCCGAGGCGTCCCTCGCGTGACCTGCACGTGATAAACAAACAGGGGTTTTACCTTTTAGGAGGGCGATGACGTCCGGGACCCCCTCCGGAGAGCAGGGTCCCGGGGACCCAGAAGGCGGCGCCCGGGGCAGGCACCGGAGGCCACTGTCCCCGGGCCAATGGCGGCGCCCGGGACATGCCCGGGGGGCACGGTCCCGGGGGCCCAATGGCGGCGCCCGGGACATGCCCGGGGGGCACGGTCCCGGGGGCCCAATGGCGGCGCCCGGGACATGCCCGGGGGGCACGGTCCCGCGGACCAAATGGCGGCGCCCGGGGCAGGCACCGGCGGCCACTGTCCCCGGGCAAATGGCGGCGCCCGGGGCAGGCACCGGCGGCCACTGTCCCCGGGCAAATGGCGGCGCCCGGGACATGCCCGAGGGGCACGGTCCCGGGGGCCAAATGGCGGCGCCCGGGACATGCCCGGGGGGCACGGTCCCGGGGGGCCCAATGGCGGCGCCCAGGACATGCCCGGGGGGCACGGTCCCGGGGGCCAAATGGCGGCGCCCGGGACATGCCCGGGGGGCACGGTCCCGGGGGCCAAATGGCGGCGCCCGGGACATGCCCGGGGGGCACGGTCCCGGGGGCCCAATGGCGGCGCCCGGGACATGCCCGGGGGGCACGGTCCCGTGGACCAAATGGCGGCGCCCGGGGCATGCCCCGGAGGCACGGTCCCGGGGGCCTAAAAGGCGGCGCCCGGGGCAGGCACCGGAGGCCACTGTCCCCGGGCAATCATGAACTTACCTGGACTTGACCGCGTGGAGATTTCCCCCAACAGCAGCCCCCCATGCCCTCCGGGGACGAAGCTTGAGCCCCCGGAGGGAATGGTTATGGTACCAGGAAAATCTCCGGACGAAAACTCCGGACGAAAATCACGGGAGCCCCGGCGACGCTTCAGTTCCCGTGCCGAGAGCTTTATGGCCGCGCCGTTCTCGCAATAAATGCACGCGGGGTTCGAAACGGCGTCTCGATTTACGCGCCTGTCCCTTCGTTTCCCGTGCACGGTTTGAATTTTAGTGGTCCAGATTGCCCCGAGGGGGCCACGTGGCGCGCATCTAGATCACGGCCAGCCTCTATAAATAGGGCCTTAGGGGGCCCCGGAAGCTCATTCCAAATCTTCAACTCCAGCTTCAGCTCTCCCGGTAGCGCTCTTCCGGTAGCTTCTCCGGTAGCCTTTTCCGGTAGCGAGCGTCCGGGAGTTGTTGACTTAGCCACCTGAAAACTTAGCCACCCAAAAAAGAAAGAACTGACCTAATGGCGCCCAAAGGTCGAGCGAAGACCACGGAGGTGCCCCCGGAGGAAATCCCCGTGGATTTCCTCTGGGCTTCCGAGTTCTCGGCCTCGGACGCGGAGTCCCTGGTCAAGAAGGGCGTCGTTGAAGAGGGGGACATCCGGGTCCCCCTAAAGAAGGACGGAGCCCCCCGCCCCAGGCCCGGAGAGGTCGTGGCCTTCGAGGCCTTCCTCGAGGCGGGGCTCCGGCTCCCGGTGCATCCGATGCTCCGGGAGTTTCTCAAAGAGTACGGGGTGGCTCTCAACCACCTCACCCTGAACGCGCTCGTCCGTATGGGCCTTTTTATATGGCTCTACGAGACAGCGACCGGGCGGGAGCCCACCCTCCGCGCCTTCCGGTACTTCTATGAACTGGCGGCGCGGAGCTCCCACCTGGTGAAGGGAGGACCGAAGTCCCCCTTCGGCTCGGTGATGGTCCAAATGCTGCCCTCCCGGGTGGCGGACTTCCCGGCGGCGGCCTCCCGGGACCACTGGGGGGACTGGCTCCGGAGGTGGTTCTACCTCCGGGTCCGGGACGAGGCGGTGGTCTACGCCCCGGAGCCTCCCACCTACAGCCGGTCATCCGCACCGAAGCCGCCGGTGTGGACGGACGAGGAGTTCGAGCTCCTCGGGAAGGTGGTGCTGGCGAAGAAGGCCCGCTCGATGCGGGACGCCGCGGAGGAGCTGGCGCTCCTGCGGCTTTCCCCCTTCTCACGCGGGGGAAGGGGGATCGGCATGGGCCCGGAGCAGCGGCCTCCGGTCAAGCCGGTGACGCGGCGTAAGTCCCCTGCATTTTTGTACTTGCAGTTTTTTATGAGAAATTGACTAACTTTTTACCTCTTGCAGTGCACCCGTACCCGGCGGCGAGGGACAAGGCGGAGCACCTCTTGGGGAGGTACTTCGCCGACGAACACGAGCGCATCGTGCGCCTCGTGGGGGAGGGGCCTCCCCGGAACCTGGTGGCCGAGGCCTACGGGCTCAGGCTTCCGGAGAGGAAGCCCCTTCCCACCCCCGGCTCTCATAAGCGGGGGAAGGATGCGGCTGGGGGCTCGGAGCCCAAAAGGCCCCGGGTCCAAAAGACCCCCGCCCCGACGACGACGCCGGCGACGACGCCGGTGAGGGCCCGGGACGCGGCTCCCAGAGCCGAACATGCCCGGGCGGCGCCCCGGGCAGAGGCGACGCCTCCGCCCCCGGAGGCCCCCGTCGAGGCCCGGGGGAAGGAGGTTGTTACCGGCGGGGCGGGGTCCGATTCCACGGACTACGCCCCGTCGCCAGTTCGAGTGACACTTCTCTCGCCTCTCCCGGCGGCATTGGCGCCGGAGAGGCTAGAGGTGAGGTTTTCGGAGGCGGCGCCTCCGTGCCTCTGGCCGGTCGATGATTAGGGGGGAAGCCCCTCAGTCATCGAGGTCCCCCCGGAGCAGGAGGCTCCGAGGGCCCTCCGGCCTGGGCGGGGAAAGGCCCGATGATCCCCCCCCGGGCGGAGAACCCCGCCCGATCTTCGTCTTCGTCTTCGGAGGAAACTTCGTCGACAAAGACGCCGGCGACGCCGGCCGTGCTCCCGGATTCCGAGGTCCGGGGGCCCTGTCCCGGCCGCGACAGGAGGGCCGGGCAAGATACCTCCCTACTTCCCGCGGGGGAGGTGGCCCGCTACGCGGAGGGCCTGCACAACCGGAAGGTGCAGGCCTTCGTAGCAGGAGGAACGCTCCACGAGCGTTTTGAGGGGCTCGAGTCCCTCGGAGCCCAGGTAACCCGAGCTCTCAACACCTTGGCTTTTTTCCTACACTTGAGAATTTTCTAACTCTTTATGTATTTTGTAGGTAGCGACTGTTACCTGGGGCCTTGAGCAGCGGGTCACCCGGCTGCTCAAGGAGGCGGAGAGCCGGGCCGCGGCCTGCGTGGAACAGCGGGAGGCGGCCCTCCGGGAGCGGGACGAAGCTCTTGATGAGCTGTCCCGGGCCCGGGCGCAGGTGCACCTTTCGGAGGGCGCCTACATCCGCCTCCGAGAGGAGGCCAAGGTGCGGGAGAAGACGCTCCGGGAGCTCGAGAGCTCCAGCGTTCGGGCGCTGTCGGACGCGGGACGCTCCGTCCGCTCAACCTTGGAAAGCCTTGGCGTTAGCCTGGGCTCCGGGAGCGGCCCCGAGGTACCCCCGGCGACCCTCGCGGAGGCTGTGCGTTTTCTCAACGCACAAGTCTCCGCGATCCCGGAGGCTGCGGACGTCCGAGCACGGGGCCGGGCGATCCCCGTCATCGCGGCCGCCGCGGGGCTCGTTGACTATCGTGGGGTCGGCGCCCGGGCGATCGGGGGGCGCATCCCCCGAAGCTTCCCGGAGGCCTTCGAGCCGACGCGCCGGGAGGTGGAGCTGCTGGCGGAGGGGTTCTACGACCGGATCATCCGGACGAGGTTCCCGACACCGGTGCCTCCGGCCGCGGATGCCCCTGCCCCGGCCATGGAGGAAGCTCCCCGGGGGGAGGACCCCAAAGCTAAAGTATGAGCCTCCCCCGGGTCTTTAGCTAGGACCTCTTTTTATTTTGTTAGACATTTTGATTCCGGTGGCTTCTTAGGAGAAGCCCCGGGCACTTGTACAAAAACATTTTGCAATGAAATATATTTGAAATTTTTCTAAGTCTTTGCAATGAAATGTTACCAGGGTTCCCGGGGGGTTACTCCCGGGCAACGGTCCGGGAGAGGCTCTCCGGGGGACGCCCAAGCGGCTTTGATTTTGTTGAGCCTTGTCTCCGGGGAGCGCGACGGGGGTACTGCCCGGGAGCCTGTCCGGTTGAGGTGGCGCCCGGAGTGGCACTTGGATAATTTTGACAACAGCCGTGCTGAATTAACTGCCCCACGCCCGAAGGCCCAGATGATACCTCCCCTCCGGATACTTCTGCCGGCTGGGTACGAGTTTTGGCCCGAAGACGTACTTTGGGATTCTCAGCGTCGCGTCCGGGCGCTGTACCGGGACCTGGCCCGGGAGCTGAGGGAGCGCCTCCGGGAGCTTTAGGCGTAGGGGCCTTATGCTCGTAGAAAATCCCCCGGGTTAGGACCCGGGTTGTGTCATTTCTGAAACCCACCGGAGGGGGAAGATGTCCTCCGGGTTTGTTGATCAATAAAGCGCATTGTTTCTTTTTATTGCCTCTTTATTTTCTTCTTCTTGGACGGTCTGGACGACTCATCTTAACAAGGATGAGCTAAGTTTCTTCGTGGGTGACCCGGGGGCCCCCTGTCCCCCCCCGCCTACAGCGGGCGGGAGGAGGCCTCCGCGTGCTGTGGGGGTAACAGGGTCCCCGGGGGGAGCATAACCTGTAGAAATATTTTCTAAGTTAGAAAATTGTAAAAACAGGATTTCCGAGGGAGGGACCTTCCGGGGTGCCCGGGGGCACCGGGAGAGGTTCATCCGGCCGCCGGGAGAGCGGGGAACTGAGAACAAGGCGCGGAAGGGGCTCGTGAAAAGCCAATAAGACCTCCGGAGGGGAGCTTCCCGGGAGACTTCGTCCGGTCGCCGTGAGAACGGGGAACCGGGAATGATGTTTTCGGGGGAAAATATATCTGAGAAACCCATTCTTCGTAAAGCAATTGTCCGGTCGCCGTGAGAACGGGGAGCCGGGAATATCGTCTTCGAGAGATAATCATCCGGTCGCCGTGAGAACGGGGAGCCGGGAATAACGTCGACTCCCGGAGGAGGAAGATAGAGCCAATCAAGCCGCAAGGGGCTGATCTTCCGGTCGCCGTGAGAACGGGGAGCCGGGAATATCGTCGACTCCCGGAGGAGGAAGATAGATCCAATCAAGCCGCAAGGGGCTGATCTTCCGGTCGCCGTGAGAACGGGGAGCCGGGAATATCGTCGACTCCCGGAGGAGGAAAATAGATCCAATCAAGCCGCAAGGGGCTGATCTTCCGGTCGCCGTGAGAACGGGGAGCCGGGAATAACGTCGACTCTCGGAGGAGGAAGAAAATCCAGAAAGCCATTAGACGTCCCGCTGAGGAGAGCGTCTACTCCCGGAGGAGGAAGTGCCCGAAGACGGGTCTTGAGTGTTTGGGCAGGGGACTAGTCTCCCAAAGTGAATCGTTACCATGGCCACTGCGACCGGGTTGCCGCTTACACCCTCAGTCCACGAGGGCTGATCGTAAGCCGCCCTACGGGAGTGCAGGCTCCGTTGTAGGGACTTGTTGGGGCTGGCCCACTTCCTCGAGGGGAGGGCATCCTCGCGGGGAGGGCATCCTCGCGGAGAGGGCTTCCTCGCGGGGAGGGCATCGCCTGCTAGGGGCGGTAATGAGAAAAACCTGCAATGAGACAGTTGAAGAACAAAGGCTATGCATTTATTAACAAAATATACAAAGCCCCCCCCTGCGAAACCGCGAAGGAGGGGGGGGGGGAAGGAAGCTACAGTGTCCCTCCTCCCCCTCCGGCGTGACCGCTCCGGGGGAGGGGACAGGGCCGTAAGGCTAGACATAGAACTTGCGAAGTAAACGCAAGTTCCAGGTGTGCTTCAGCTCCTACTCTTGAAGGTTGGAGAGCTTGTAGGCCCCCGAGCCTAGGACAGCAGAGATCCTGTAGGGGCCCTCCCACTTGGGGGAGAGCTTACCCTGGGCTCGGGGGTCTGTGACGCGCTTGAGGACAAGGTCCCCAAGGCGGAAAGCTCTCTCGCGCACGCGCTGGTTGTATGCGCGCGACATCTCGCGCTCGTAGATGGCGTGGCGGAGGAGCGCTCGGTCGCGTTCCTCCTCCACGAGGTCGATTTCCAGCCGTCGGTTGTCTTCGTTGGCCCGGTAGGCTGCGGTCGTGGCTCCGTTCAAGAGCTCGACCCGCAGCGACCGGAAGCCGATCTCTAGGATGCTAGGGAGTTCCTCCGCCCACGCGCCCCGTTTGGAAGCGGTTTGCTCGAGTCTCCGGTGTAACCCCTGTAGGATTACGCCGTTGACTCTCTCGACGGCCCCGTTGCTTTGAGGATGGGCCACTGAGGCGAAGTGAATGACGATCCCCAGGCCTTCGCAGAATTCCCGAAAATAAGCCGAGTCGAATTGGGTCCCATTGTCCACGGTGATTTCCCGGGGGACACCAAAACGACAAACGACGTTTTTCCAGAAAAACCGCTGAACGGCCCGGGAGGTTATGCTAGCCAAGGGCTCCGCCTCAACCCACTTCGTAAAGTAGTCGACCGCGACTACCGCATACTTGTATCCTCCGGGCGCTGGGGGGAAGGGCCCTAAGAGGTCCATCCCCCAGCGCACGAAGGGCCAAGTGATGGGGATAGTCCGCAGCGCTACAGGGGGGAGATTCGAGCCCTTGGCCATCTTCTGGCATGCTTCGCACGCGGAGACAAGGTCTCGCGCGTCGCGCATGACTGTAGGCCAGTAGAAGCCCTGCCGAAGGGCCTTGGCAGCGATGGCACGCGGGGCTAGGTGAGAACCACAGCTCCCCGCGTGAATGTCTTCCAGGAGTTGAAGTCCCTCCGACTGGGGAGGCAGCGCAGGAGGGCTGAAGCCCCCCGCTTATAGAGCCTTCCCTCCAGCAGGAGATATGCTCGGGCTTTGGCCCGTAGGCGCTTAACCTCGGTCTCGTTGGGAGGGTCCCCCTCCCCCTTGATGAAGGAGATGAGGGGATCCATCCATGACGACGGCCAGACGATCTCGGCGACCTCCGGGACCGGGGGCTCGGGGCCTGCGTCCGGGGAGGCCACCGAGGGCTTCGTGATTGTTTCCAAGAAGGCCCCCTTGGGGAGCGTTTCCCGGGCGCTTGCCGCCCGGGCCAAAGCATCAGCCCGGTCATTCTCCCTTCGCGGGATATGCCGGGCCTCAAGGCCGTCGAAGTGTTTCTCCATCTTTCGTACTTCCTGCAAGTAAAGACTTAAATTTGCGTCATGGCACAGGTAAGATTTGTCCATTTGGCAGACAACGAGCTGAGAGTCTCCCTTCACTAGTAGGCACCGGATCCCCAGGGAGCGCGCAAGGCGCATCCCGAGGAGCAGAGCCTCGTATTCGGCGACGTTGTTGGTTGTGGGGAACTCGAGCCGCGCGGCGTACTCGAGCTCCTTCCCCTCGGGGCTCCGGAGGACTACCCCCGCGCCAGCCCCAGCGAGACACAGCGACCCATCAAACAGCAGGGTCCAATGGTCACTGCGTCGGGGCGGCACAGGGAGATCTTCGTCCCCAGACCCAGAGGCGGGAGTCCATTCTGCGACGAAGTCGGCGAGGACCTGCGACTTGATTGCGGAGCGGCCGGTAAGGGACAGGGAGAAGGGGGCAAGCTCGGCCCCCCACTTCCCAATCCGGCCGGTGGCTTCTTTATTCCGCAGTACCTCCCCCAGGGGGAGGGACGACGGAACGGTGATGGGGTGCCCCAGGAAGTAGTGCCGGAGCTTCCGGGACGCCATGAGGAGAGCGTAGCAAATCTTCTCCATCTCCGTGTACCGAGTCTTGGCCCCTTGGAGGGCTTCACTGACGTAGTACACGGGACGTTGCTGCCCCCCTTGCTCCTTCACCAAAACCGCGCTGACGGCGACGGGGGTCGCGGCGAGGTAGAGGAGCAAGGGCTCTTCCGGAGACGGACTCACGAGCATTGGAGGGCTCGAGAGGTACTTCTTGAGGTCGTTGAAGGCTTCCTGGGCCTCGGGGGTCCAGCGGAACCCCTCAAGCCCTCGGAGGATCTTGAAGAACTGGAGGCCCCGCTCCCCCGAACGGGAGACGAAGCGGCTGAGCGCGGCCAGGCGGCCGGAGAGCCGCTGGACATCTTTGACGGAGCGCGGCGGGGGCATGTCTAGGAAGGCCCGGAGCTTCTCGGGGTTTGCCTCAATGCCCCGCTGGGACACGAGGAAACCAAGGAGCTTCCCCCCGCGCACCCCGAAGGCGCACTTCTTCGGGTTGAGCTTGAGCCCGAACGCGCGGAGGTTGCGGAAGGTCTCTGCGAGGTCGTCGACGTGGGAGGCTGCACGGGGGCTCTTGACGACCGCGTCATCTACGTAGACTTCGACGTTGCGGCCGACTTGATCTTTGAAGACCAGCATCATCAGGCGCTGGAAGGTGGCTCCCGCATTCTTGAGCCCGAAGGGCATATGGCGGTAGCAGAAGGTTCCGAGGGGAGTTATAAAACTCGTCTTTTCCTCATCCCCCTCCGCCATCCGGACTTGATGGTATCCCGAGTAGGCGTCTAGGAAGCTCATCAACTCGCACCCCGCGGTGGAGTCAACGAGCTGGTCGATCCGCGGGAGCGGGAAGTTGTCTTTTGGGCAAGCGCGGTTAAGGTCAGTGAAGTCCACGCACATGCGCCATTTGCTACTTGATTTCTTGACGAGGACGGGGTTTGTGAGCCACTCAGGGTGCAAGACTTCCCGGATGAACCCCGCCTCTTGGAGCCGGGCTATCTCCGTCTTGATGGCTTCTTGACGTTCGAGGGAGAGCTTCCTCAACTTCTGCTTGATAGGGGGGTGACCGGGGGCTACCGCGAGCTTGTGTTCAATAACCTCCCGGGTGACGCCCCGCATGTCCGAAGGCTTCCACGCAAAAACATCGGAGTTTTCGCGCAGAAACGCTGCGAGTTGCGCTGCATGGTCTTGGGGGAGCTCTGCCCCGATTTGGACAGTTTTCTCCCTGCTGCCCGGGGACAGCGGGACCTTCCGGAGGCCCCCTTCCGGACGCGGCTTGAGGAGGGGCCTCCCAGGGGGTGGCGCAGCGACGTCTACGTCCGGGGGGGGAGCCTCCCCCCCGGGTGCCTTGATCAGGTTGACGCTTCCTATTGTGGCAGCAGCTCGCTCGTATAGAGCACGGGCCATGTCTTGATCCCCCCCGGATGTTGATCACGCCATGCGGCCCGGGGATCTTCATGCACAGGTAGTTTTGGTGGGTGGCAGCCCCCAGCCGATTGATCGTAGTCCTCCCCATAATCACATTGTAGGAGGAGGGGAGGTCCACTACGTCGAAGCGGACTAGCTCCGTCCGGTAGTTCTCCGGGGTGCCGAAGGTGATCGGGAGATCTACCTTGCCCACGGGGTGGATCGCCTTCCCCGGGACAAACCCTTGCAGAGGCCCTGCCGCTGGTTGCAGGAGCTTCTCATCCACCTGCATTTCCTTGAAGGTTTTGAGGAACAGGACGTCGGTGGAGCTTCCGCCGTCCACGAGGATGCGGGCCAAGTGGCAGTTGTAGATTATCGCGGAGACAATGAGCGCGTCGTCGTGGGGGAAGCGAACCCCTCGCGCGTCTTCCGCCGTAAAGGTGAGGGGGACGTCCGACCACTTGGGCGGCACAGACGCGTGTAGCACCCCTACTACCTTAACTTCTCGCGCGTACTCCTTGCGCTGGCGCTTGGAATCCCGCCCGGAGGCGGACCCCCCTACGATGACGTTGATGCGGCGCTGAGAAGTTTGAAAGGGGAGAGCGTCTGAAGGCTCCCCCTCCTGCGCCTGCTGCCCCCCCGCGGGAGCGGGAAGGGCCGGAACAGCTGGCCGAGGGGGCAAGGAGGCCGGAGTCCCCCCCCCTGCCCGCGCTGGTCGAGGAACGCCGCGAAGTGCTGCAGCAGCTGGTGGCAATCTCGGGTGGCGTGGTACTGGACCCGTGGAAGCTGCACCACGGTCCTTCCCGGCTTCTCCCCGCGGGGCCTTCGCGGCCGCGCGAAGACTGTCCTCCCCCATGGCCTCTCGGCTTGGGAAAGGGGCGGTTGCCCTTTGGGGGGTCGCGCGAGCCGCCTCCACCCTCGAGGACAAAAGTGTCCCGAGGCCGTGGTTCGCTACGGCCCCCCTGCCTGGGGCGCCTGGGGGGATCCCGGGCCCCCCGCTCGGTGGGGGCAGGAGCCCCCTGGGTCTTCTTCCAGATGTCGTCTTCCTCCGCGCGAGCGTACTTTTCGAGTACGTTAAAGAGCTCGTCGGCGGAAGAGGGGCAGCTTCGAGAGAGTCTTCGGTGGAGTTCCCCCGGGAGGATCCCGCTTTTGCAGGCTTCGATCACTGTGGAGTCCGGGACGTGGGCCACTTTGCTTTTTATTTGGGCAAAGCGCCTGAAGAAGCTTCTGATGGTCTCCCCGGTTCTCTGGCGCACTGTGTATAGCTGTGAAGAATCCAGGGGACGTACGTAATTTCCCTGAAAGTTGGCGCAGAACTCCCGCTTCAGCTGCGAGAAAGACTTGATGGAGCCCGCCTTCAGATTGTAAAACCAGGAGCGGGCAATGCCGGTGAGGTAGAGGGGGAAGACGTTGCATTGGACACTCTCGTCCCCCCCCGCCGCGGAGATGGCTGTGGAGTAGATCTGCACGAACTCGTAAGGGTCCGCTTCGCCATTATAATGTTCGATGTGCGGGGGACGGTAGGGCCGCGGCCATCGGATGCTGCGGAGTCTTCGACATAGAGGCTGGTTCGCCCCCTGCACTTCCCGGGGGGAGCCCCAGTCACTGTCTTCTTTAACGGGGGACGCCCCCTCGTTATCCGAGTCAGGTAGCGGCCCAAGAGGGCCACCGGAGTGGTGGTGACGACGCTTCTCTTCCGGGCCGGGACTGATTTCCCGGACATCCGGGCTTCCCTCCGGGGAGGATGGTTCTTCGGCGGGTCTCTTCCCCCGACCGGTGCGAGAGCGAGGCTCCCTGCGACGACCGGGGGGAAGGTCTTCCCCGCGGCTGGGAGAATGCATTCGCTCGACCTCCCCCCGGGAGAAGCGGACCTGCTTCGCCGGGGGAGGGAGCTCCTGCACTGTAGCAGCCGGCCCGGAAGCTACCGGGGCCTGCTGGGGGGAGCCCCCTGTGACGGCCCCCGGGACCGGAAAGGAGGGAGCCCCTGCACCATCCGGAACCGGGGAGGGAGCGCCCGGGGCGGCGTTTGGATCCGAAGAGGGGGCCCCTGCGGCAACGACCGGGACCGGAAAGGGGGAAGCCCCTGCGACATCCGGAACCAGTGGGGGGTGAGCCCCCTCGGCGACGTCCGGGGTTGGGGAGCCAATGCGGGGGGAAATTCGCTGAGGCACGGGAGCTGCTCTGTCGACCGGCCCCGGTGCGGTAAACGCAACGCGAGGGGCGGGACTGGCTCCCGGCGTAGGAATAACCCCCGGCATGAAATGACCCCCCAGCCCCGGAGGCGGGCCGGGGACGGGGTACCCCCCTGGTGCCACGAAGGGCCCGGGCATGAAATAGCCTCCCGGCACCGGGACAGGCCCGGGTGCCGAGAAGTGTCCGGAAGAATATCCCGCGGGGGGAGGGAACCCCCCGGCGGGATCATACGGGGTAGACAGCCCCCCGGAGACCGGAGGGGCCGCCGGGTATCCCATAAACGGGGGCATGATCCTCGGATACGGGTGCGACGGAAATGTGGGGGCCGAGGGCCGCGCCAACACACTAAGGAGCACGTCCATAGAGCGCTGGGCGCGGAGCAGGCCCTCTACGAGAGCTTCGAGCAGGGCGTCCCGGGGAGCCGGGGGAGCTGTCGGGGGGACGCTTGTCCCGGCCGAGGTCCCCGCGGCCACCGGGAACGACCTGGAGGTGGAAACACCTAAGTTAAGAGGAAAGGAGGGAGGCGGTACCTGGGCCAGGTCGCCTCCGGAAGGGGCCGCCGGGACAGCAGTGTCCCGGGCGGACGGCGCCGGGTCCCCGAGACCCGGGTCACCGGGAAGGGTGCGAGCCCTTGTTCTTGGAGGAGCCATGGCGATTCGTCACAGGTCCCCACGGACGGCGCCAACTGTCGTGGTATTAAGAATACCCCGGCAGGTTTTGAAGACAATCCTAGCGGAGATTACGCAGCGCGGGTTGACCGGGTGACCGGTCCTCCCCCGCCGGACAAACACAAGAATTGACACGTGGATTTATACAGGTTGGGGTCCCGGTGGGGGCCCTAGTCCTGTCGACGCGCTCCCGACCGGAGTCGGCTGGGGAGGCTCTCTCCGGGGGAGAGGCTTCCGGAGCACGTCTGTGAGATTAGCTATTCCAAATAATAATGAACTGATCCTTTACAACAGAGGGGTACAAGGGCTATTTATAGCCCCAAAAAGAAGCAAAAAGCCTAAACTACCCCGGAAGCCACCGTCGGATTGAAGGGTAGGACCGTCCTTCTCCCGGTCAAACGTCTTGGATGCTTGACAGGTGGTCGCTGATTCCCGAGGCGTCCCTCGCGTGACCTGCACGTGATAAACAAACAGGGGTTTTACCTTTTAGGAGGGCGATGACGTCCGGGACCCCCTTCGGAGAGCAGGGTCCCGGGGACCCAGAAGGCGGCGCCCGGGGCAGGCACCGGAGGCCACTGTCCCCGGGCCAATGGCGGCGCCCGGGACATGCCCGAGGGGCACGGTCCTGGGGGCCGAATGGCGGCGCCCGGGACATGCCCGGGGGGCATGGTCCCGGGGGCCCAATGGCGGCGCCCGGGACATGCCCGGGGGGCACGGTCCCGCGGACCAAATGGCGGCGCCCGGGGCAGGCACCGGCGGCCACTGTCCCCGGGCAAATGGCGGCGCCCGGGACATGCCCGAGGGGCACGGTCCCGGGGGCCCAATGGCGGCGCCCGGGACATGCCCGGGGGGCACGGTCCCGGGGGCCAAATGGCGGCGCCCGGGACATGCCCGGGGGGCACGGTCCCGGGGGCCCAATGGCGGCGCCCGGGACATGCCCGGGGGGCACGGTCCCGCGGACCAAATGGCGGCGCCCGGGGCAGGCACCGGAGGCCACTGTCCCCGGGCAATCATGAACTTACCTGGACTTGACCGCGTGGAGATTTCCCCCAACAGCGGTAATATTTCGTACTGGTTCGGCCTCAATCCACTTTGTAAATGTGTCAATGGCTACGAACAGAAACTTATACCCATTGACTGCTTGTGGCATAGGACCGACAATATCCATCCCCCAGACCGCGAATGGCCATGCGAGAGGAATGGTTTGCAACGCATAGGCAGGTTGATGAACTTGCCTTGCGTGGAACTGACATTGGGGACATGTCTTGACCATATGCTTGGCGTCATCAAGTGCCGAAGGCCAGTAGAATCCTTGTCGAAAAGCCTTTCCGACCAGTGTCCGACATGACGAGTGCGCACCGCATACACCGTCATGTAGTTCTTTCAAGAGGGATTTTCCTTCCTCCTGAGATATACAACGCATGAATACTCCTTGAGTACCTTTTCTGTACAAAATCCCATCTATGAGTTTGTATAGAAGCGCTTTTCGAATTAACCGGTCACTTTCGGTTTCGTCCTCGGGTAGGGTCCCGTGTTCAAGATAGACCCTCAATGGATGAGTCCAATCTTGTTCCTGACCGAGGTTGGTAACGAAGGCTATTACCGGATCATCCTCGACCGAAGTCATGATCGAAGGATGGTCCAAATGTTCAATGAACACTCCTGCTGGAGCGGATGAGCGTGAGGACCCAATTTTGGATAATTGGTTTGCGAGAATATTGTCCTTTCGCGGGATGTATTGGACTTCGAAATGACTGAAGTGTTTTTCCAATCTCCTCACTTCCCCCAGGTAATGAGCCATTGTCTCATCGGAGGTGCTGTACTCCTTGTTTACCTGGTTTACGACCAGCTGTGAGTCTCCCCTCACCCCTAATCGACGGACTCCGAGGAATTTTGCTGCCCGGAGCCCTGCAAGAAGACCTTCATACTCTGCTGCATTGTTGGTCGCAACAAAGTGTAGTTGAATGACATACTTAAGCTGTTCGCCCTGGGGCGTAACTAAGACCACTCCAGCCCCCGAGTGTTGAAAACTATGGGAGCCGTCAAAGTACATTGTCCAGTAATCGGGGCACTCCAGTTCCTCTGCCAACTGCACGGGTGGCTCAGGGTTGGTCCATTCGACCACAAAGTCGGCCAAAACCTGAGACTTAACCGTCGTGCGGGGTGTGAAATGGATCTCGAAGGCACCGAGTTCGACCGCCCATTTGGCGATTCGACCAGATTTCTCTGGGTTTCGGACAATATCCCCCAAAGGAAAAGAGGAGGGTACTGTGATCTTGTGCGCTTGAAAGTAATGTCGTAGCTTACGGGAAGCCATCAGTAGCGCGTAAAGTATCTTCTGGACCTCAGTGTAGCGCTCCTTAGGACCATGAAGTACTTCGCTCACATAATAGATGGGTCTATGTATTCCTTCCCTATCCGCGATCAGAACGGTGTTGACCGCGTGTGGTGTGGCCGCCAGGTAAAGAAGCAACGGTTCTCCTTTGTCGGGAGACACCAATACTGGCGGACTGGACAGATATGTTTTTACCTCCTGAAATGCTTTTTCGGCCTCATCCGACCATGTAAAGTTATGATGCTTCCGCAAGGCTTTGAAGAAAGGCAATCCCCTTTCGCCTAATGCGATATGAAACGACTTAAAGCCGCCATGCGACCAGCCAGGCGTTGAACATCCTTCATGGTCGAGGGCGACCTCATTTGTTCAATAGCCCTGATTTTCTCAGGATTAACTTCAATGCCCCTGGAACACACAAGGAAACCAAGGAGTTTTCCTGAAGAAACCCCGAAAGAGCATTTCTCCGGGTTTAATTTTATTCCAAAGCGATTCAAATTACAGAAGTTTTCAGCGAGATCGTCCAAATGAGACAATCTCTTGGTACCTTTTACAACCAAATCGTCTACATATGCTTCGAGATTAGGCCCTATCTGGGAAAGAAAGGTCTTTTGCATCAAGCGCTGGTATGTGGAACCTGCGTTCTTGAGACCGAACGGCATTCTGACGTAGCAGTATGTGCCGAACGGGGTGATGAAGGCAGTCTTCTCTTCATCGTCTTCTGCCATGCTAATTTGATGATATCCTGAGTAAGCGTCCAGAAAACTCATCAGTTCGCAACCCGCAGTCGAGTCGACCAGCTGGTCGATGCGGGGAAGGGGAAAGTCATCCTTCGGACAGGCAGCGTTGAGGCTAGTGTAGTCGACGCACATGCGCCACTTGCCATTTGACTTGCGGACCATGACCGGATTGGCGAGCCATTCCGGGTGATCCACCTCGTGGATAAACCCGGCTTGTATGAGTTTGTCCAACTCTTCTCGGATGGCTTCCTGTCGGTCAGTGGCAAAACGCCTGAGCTTTTGCTTTATTGGTCGTTGTCCAGGTCGAATTGCTAACCTGTGCTCAATTACTTCCCTTGGGACACCGGGCATGTCGGACGGTTTCCACGCAAACACGTCTGCATTAGCCCGGAGGAAAGCAACGAGGTCGAGTTCCTATTTGTCATCCAGGGCTGATCCAACCCGAATTGTCTTGGATGGGTCATCTGGGTACAAAGGAACTTGTTTGAGTTTTTCATCTGGTCGAGGAGCAGCCTTGATCGCATCGGCGGCGACGGTGGCGACCTGAGTGTCCCGGAGGGGAAGTTGATCGACCATCTCCAAAGATAGCCGGTCGCACGTGAGTGCCACGTTGCGACTGCCTCGGACCGAGATGACACCTTTGGGGCCAGGCAATTTCCCGCACTGATTAGCATAGTGCGTTGCCATCATGAACTTAGCAAGAGTCGGCCTGCCAAAGATTGCATTATAAGCTGAGTCACAATCGATTACATCAAAAGTAACCAATTCTGTCCGAAAGTTGTCTGGTTCTCCCAGAGTGACCGGGAGGACCACTTGTCCCAATGGCATCATGGAGGGGCCTGGGATTATCCCATAAAACGGATGGATTATGGGCTTGATCTTCGAACGAGGAATTTGCATCTCGTCGAGTGCCTTGACCAATAAGAGATCAAGAGAACTTCCCCCGTCAATAAGGACCCTTTCGACTCTCGCGTTACTGATGATTGGGGTAATGACCAGAGGTAGCCTCAATGGTCGGGTTAGCCCCACAAGACAGTCAGCGCGATCGAACGTCAAAGGCATATCCGACCAACGGGGGTATTGAGGTTCACCAAGGGATGTCTCCGTTTGGTTGATCTCTCGGCAATAGGTTTTAAACTGCCTTTTGGAAACGAAAGAGGAAGAACCCCCAAAAATGACATTAACATGATTTTGAGGTACCTGGTAAGCCATTTCTTTGTCTCCATCGACGTCTCTAATCCCGCACGCCTGCTCTTTAGGCGGTAAGGTTGGCATTGGCCCAACTCCTTGGTAGAAATCGTCCAGTTGTTTCAACCAACTCCTGCAGTTTTTGAGGTCGTGGCCTGCGGAGTTGTGGAGTGGACACCACTTCTTTCCCTCCTGCGGATTAGTTGATTTTTCTGGCTGGTCGGAATCCCGACCACCAGAGGCAGTTTTACTTTTAAATGAAGACTTATTACCTTTGGTCGAAGGTGGCTTCTCTGCGACTGCGACCTCGCGGTACTGTCCAGAGCGGTTCCTCTTCGACTTCTTTGACTTCCCACCCGGTGAAGACTCCGGCTTTTGTCTTGAATCTTCTTTCCTGGCGTCCTTAAAGCCTGGTTGGGGTGGTAGGTCCCCCTTATCGACCATTCGGTTCCATTCGACCGCTTCGGCTGCATCGGAATATCGATCAGCCATGTCGAACAGATCGGCCACTGATCGAGGAGGGTGGATAAGCAAGTCTTCAGTGAATCTCCGGTATCGAACGACATGCTTAAATGCCCTGATTACGGAGCCATCAGATATGTTCGGGATGGTATTCCTCACCTCGACAAACCTCTTGACAAACTGCCGAAGTGTTTCAGTCGAAGTTTGCCGAAGCCGATGCAGGTCGTCCTCCTTACCCGGCTTTTGGTAACAATTTTGGAAATTGCTGAGGATGGCATCGCATAGCATTTCCCAATTGTAAATGGAACCCTCAGGTTGATTAAACAACCAGGTTCTAGCCGGTCCTGCGAGGACTGTAGGCAGGTAGTTGGCCATGACCTTGTCATCGCCTCCTGCTGCTTGGATGGCAGTAATATAGATCTGAAGGAACTCGGATGGGTTCTGAGTTCCATCAAACCTCTCAATGGCCCCTGGTCGAAACTTATCGGGCCAAACGACTGCTCGTAGGCCAGGCGAAAAAGCTTTGCAACCAACGTAAGGACCGTGAATCGCCCTGTGACTCTCGGTTGGGTCTCGAGCGACCTCACGCAATGGCGAGGTTACTCGTGGTCCTAAACGAGAGTGAACAGGAACTCGATCTCTGCTACGATAATCCTGCATTCGCCGGTATTTGTCCTGTCGGGACGGTACGGGCGGCGGGTAACTCCGCCGGCCGGAACCAGTGTGAGGACCATCTCGGTCGCGGGAATGCGTTACCGAGTGGGAAGAGGCCGTTGGGGTCGCCTCGGACGCGACCTCATCTAGTCTTTCTGCCAGGATCCTGAAAAAGGCCGGTTTCTGCGCATCCGTGACCGTAGGAGGAAAATTACGCATGACTTCCGCGATAGATCGCAGTCGACCATGGGTACTTCTCCTAGGTGCACCAGGTGTTATCGTTTCTTCGTCCACTGGGGAACGCTCCGGTGGCAAAGAAGGGGTCTGGTCACGTTTTCGACCACGCGACCGTCGAGAAGAACTCGGAGCAGCATCGTAACGAGCCTGCGCATCTTGAAGAGCCTCTAGGGCAGTTCTGCGCAATTCGTTGTTCTGTTGCTCGAGATCTTGATCCTCCTTCTGTTTGCGATCTTGTTCTTCCCTGGCAGCCTGCTGATCGCGAGTTTCTTCCGACAGGGCAGCGAACTGCCTAGGGAGAGAAGTTGTCGATGGGGAAAACATCTCGGTTTGTTCCTAGTCGGACTCGAAATCAAAGAGACAGTGAAGGTTATCAGGGTCGAACCTTCCTGGGCTAATTTCCGGGTCATCATCATATTTTCCCTCAGCGGGGTCGTATGACGGGCCGGATTCATCGCCTAGCACATTAAGAACCTCCGTGGGTTCTGACCTTGCGCCAGTTGCTCCCTGGTCGATTGACATGACCTGGAGAGATGATTCAACCTGCGGAAGATTCTGGCCTTCGACCTCCTCCATCGGAACATGATCGCTTGGAGAAGGCATTGGTATATGGGCATAATCTTCGAGATCGAAATCGTTCTCGGAATCATATGCTCCAGCCATGTTTCTGCGAACCTCCGAATTTCAATTAGGACGCCTTGAGAAAGGCCCCAAGGTGGGCGCCAGCTGTCGACGATTCGGACTCGGGGTCCTCAGCCGAACTTATGCAAAATTTGTAATTGTGAGACCTTTCAAGATGACCCTCCGGGAAGGTATGTAGAACAATGGTGAACAGGAGCACAGAGAGATTTATACAGGTTCGGTCCCTCGATGGTGGGAGTAAAAGCCCTACGTCCTGTTAGAATTTCACTAGATGTGATAAAGGTTTACAAACTAACGGGAAGAAACCTTCACAGGCGAAAGTTTTTCCTATATAAGTGTACAAGAAGGAAGCTCTAGGAGACTTGTGAATATTGTCTAATCTAAGCCGTAGACTAGGCTGTTTAAGTGGTTGAGATACGTTGTATCTCACTTGTCTCAGGGGTCTTGTTCTTCCAAATGTCTTGGATGCCCGTTTGATGTACTTTGCCACCTTTTTATACTGGTCGAAAGGGTGCCATATGAAGAAAACTGTATCAAACGGTTGGATGCGGTTTCTGGAGAACCGCTGTTAACTTCCACGGAGGTTATTAACATGTGCTAATCATGAATAACCGCATATACTAACCTCTGACGGTTGGTCTTCAACGTGGAGGAATCCTCGGGATGCTTGGAATATCCTGATATAAGGATAACCGAATAAACTCCAAGCACCCTGGTCGAGAATGTTCTGACCGCGGAATGTGGGCTGACCGCGCAACATCCCGGATATCCAGTCCACGTATAGCATACGAACTTCTGACCGCACAAGGCTGTCGGCCTGATCGCACGAAACCCGCGACCTGATCGCGTAAAGCTTGCGACCTCATGGCGATGCCCCTCAGAAATAGCTTGAGTTCGCATCGCCATATACATGTCTGGTTCGAACCTGTCTTGAACCAAAAGTTTATTAGAAGTGACCCGGGTGTCAATCCTCGTCACTTACTTCCTAGCCTGCGTCTATGTTCTCGCAAGACACATAGCCTCTCTTGATTACAGTCGCGCACGACTTAATCTGGCATAGGGCGTCTTCCTTCTTTCCACCTTTTCCTCTCATGATTTTTCTGAACTCACATCACTCATGGCCTTCTGCGGCCCACCAGTTCTCGCAAGACACTGGATCGACAACCATTGTAGGGAAAAGCTAATACTAAAGAAAGCTACTAAGTTGCGCCCGTCCCATAAACAGGCAAGTGGTTGGTACGTTTTTCATGCCGCATAGAAGCACAGCACAATGTTCTAGTCCTTATGAATCTCTAGTGAGGAGTCTTTCACATTCCCAGTGTGCACACAGCACCATCCTATCAAACCATCCTCACTATCGATTCCAATCATATTTTCTTTCACAAAAGGGGTTTTGAACATGCTTTTCTCATATGTGACCATTCAACATTTATCGTATAATCTTGGGCATAGCGTAACCTAAGCATGATATTCTAGGGTAACAAGGGTGCAGGGGTATTCAATGTCAAAAGGGGCTTTACAATCATTTAGGTCATATCTAATCATTTTATTGAAACATAGTTCTTATTTGAATCTAAGGCATGCATATACTTGAAAACGGATAACATACTTCATTTCAAAATAATAGGCTAGACATGATCAAGGGTTTGAGACTTGCCTTGCAGTGATGGGTCTAGCTGCTCAGATGAATCCTCGAAGATCTCCTCGGTTCCTTCAACGTCTGGTTCCACGGCGGATACAAACAACACATACACACTATATAAGCATACAAGTACTAGAAAACAATACGTAAATACATCATGCATGCAGGGGTAAGGGTTTGGACAAGGTCACTTGACATTGATTGAAGAGATGGGCTCAAAGGCTTGAATGTCGAAGGGCTGACATTCGACTCATGGCTTGACATTGTTCTAAATTGGTTCTAGGTCTGTTTTCTGGAGATGTGATAGTAGGGAATGTTCTAGAGCATGGCTCAAAGGACTTACTGGACAAAGTGGCATTTCAATTGCTCAAATGAAACAAGTCTAAATCATCTAATGCCACTGGTGGACATGCACTGACATAGTGCTAGACATGGCCAGAAACTAGGGCATTGGATAACTTTTGACTCAGGACTCCAATTGATGCACAACTTTGTCTGGGGTTTAGGCAATGATAACAGCTACAAAACTCTCAACAGGCTCAAGGGCAGAAGGTGGCCGGAAGGTGGCCAAATCCGGTGAGCAAACACGGTGGCCTGGACGTGAACTGAACCACTGGACAGCAATCTTGGCATGATCATAACTTTTGATCCAAGTCGATTCAGGGTTCGGCCTAGTAGACAATATTGCTAAGGGGGTTGAGGCCTAGCTAGTTGACAAAGTTTCATCGGCTGGTTTGGCCGGAAAACGAACTCCGGCGATCGGGGCCGAAGACGAAGACACCGATTTGGGGGTTTTCGTTCCAGGGTGTTTGAACTCAATTCCACGCTCGGGAAGCATCTAGGGGCTGTCACAAGGCTATTGGTGCACTCAATTTTGCCAGAGATTGGCTAGAGAAGCACGGCGGCGTTCTCCGGCGAACTGTCGAAGCTCGAACGTGGAAATCTGGCGCTCAGGGCAAAATTGGCCATTCCAAGCTTGCAGGTTTGTTTCTCCTAGCTCACTGATCAATACTCTCTACTGGCATGAGGATCAATTTGGCTTGAATCACTCGGCATTACGGGAACAGGGGATTTCGGTTTTTCCGGTGATTGCTGGCGTTGAGGTTCGCCGGGGGCCAATTGAACACTATGGTACGAAGAGAGGGATGAAGGGAGCTTACTGGTGGCGTTGGTTTGGAGAAAGAAGCTTCGGGCGAAGCTGGCACCGGTGGCCTCAGAAGCAACTCGCTGGAGAAGAAGGTCTTCACGGCGGCGCTGGAGAACTCAACAGCTCTCTGGTGGTGGAGGCTAAGGCTTACAATGCGGGTGGTGTGAAGAGATGCTGGGCAAAGGGAGGGCTTTATATAGCCGCGGGGTGAAGCTCTCGGGAGCTGCAGCAATCGCCGGGGCGGATTTTTCTTCTGGCGCTGGAGCGGTCAACGAGGCACTTGGGGACACGGCGGGGCTCTGCCAGAGGCGGAGCATCGCGCGAAATCAGGATTCCGTCAGGAAGGCGAGGTGCTGATCTCCGGGATGGCAGCCATGTGGCGTGGAGCTCCTGACAACAGCGGGCACGCGCACGCGCGGGGAAGAACACGGCGCGGTGTGGTCGAAGCGTTCCACGGTGGCGGCACAGCTGTGCGCGGTTGATAGCTACGTGGCCGTGAAGGTGACAGCTCTAGGAACTTCGCCGGCGGCGAGTTCAACGGCGAGGCAAAGCGGCGGGGCGCTGGTCGAACGAACACTGGTCGCGGTCGTGCACGCGGTCTCCTGGTCGTGGTCGAAGAAAAGGCCAGGGGCTTGTTTGCAAGGTTTTGGACTGAAATGTGACGATTTGGACTAAACTGTGAAGGTTTTGGCTCGGGAATTTGGGCCTCTTTGCAATTTCAGAGATCTGAAGGGCTGATTGGAACTTTGACTCTGCAGCTAAGTGCTACAAAATGACTTAGACTCATCCAGAAGGAAAAATGGTAAAATTCGATAAGGTTTGGTGGTTTTGACAAAAATCGAAAACAGGGTATTTAGGGTAAACAGGGTAATTAGGGTTTGAAACTTTTGTCGAGGCTGAAACTAGGGTTTCGGTCGAGATTCTGGGATTCTTCCAGAAGGGAAAAATGTTCAGAAAAATGAAAGAAAGGTAATCACTTGATCAGACCTGGATTTGGAGATGATCTGGGACTTTTAGCCTTTTTGGGTTTTCCAAAAGGACTAAACTAAAGCACTTTTGGGCTGAAATGTGAAAATGATCTGGGGAATTAAGTTTAGCAGCCAACTTTTTAGTTAAGGTAGTGGCATACCTAAGATCAAGATAGGGTTGAGACAACATGGATTCCAAAGAATATATGCTGACTCGTAAGCAGAAACGTTAACCAAAAATAGGGATGTTACATTGGCAGCCAAATTATATCATCTAAGCCTTTTTCACATATCAGTCCAAATTATATTGCAAATTAGTCCTTTATCTGATATCTAGAAACCCAAAAAGGCTAAAATCTTCAGATCAAGTCCAAATTCAAGATTTCTTCAGTAAATCATTTCTAAATGCTATTTGATACAATTTACCCTTCTGTCCAGATTACAAAATCTCATCCTAGATGTCAGAATTCGAAATTTATAAAACTCAGATTCTATTGTACCTTAAAGTACCCTATTTTCGATTTATGTCGAAAATCATCAAATCGTACCAGATTTCATCAAATCTCTTGCTAGATGAGTATAAGGTATAAGCTTATACTCAGCTGTGAAATCAGATTGCAAATCAACTACTTCTAAGTCAGAAATTACAATTCAGTCCAAATCAAATTTCCAGATTTTACAATTTAGTCCAAATGGCTGTTTTGACCAGCAGCCACCAGCTGCTGCGACCAGAGGAGTAGCTGCTCGTGACCAGGGAAGATGCAGCTCGACCAGTGCATGCCATCAACCTCGGCCAGCGATGCACGGTGCCTCCCTTCGACCGCGACCACAGCACAGCGTAGCTTCGACCTCGATCGCGACCAGAACTCGCCATCGATCCCGTCGCTGTGTTTCAAGTCTCGCCGTTGAACAGCGCCGCTTTAGCCATGATTTTGCAACCGCCTTTGCATGCACACGTGTTTGCATCTCAGTTGTTGCTGTAGCCATTTCCATCTAGCTCACCAGCTGCTACACGCTAGAGAGGAGCTTGCTGCTCACCATGCTTCAACCTGAAGCTTCTCCTTCACCGGCATAAGCATTTTAGCTCCAAGCCGTGAGCCAGAGCTTCGCTTCACTTTGCTTTGCCTATAAATAGCAGCCCCATACTACCAGTACTGCTTTTCAGAGTTTCTTAGCAATTAAACGAAGTTCTATTCACTGTTGCCTTCTTCTCCGGCGAGCCGCCGAGGAGGTCAACGACGCCAGCCTGAACCGCAGCCTCAATCGTCAAATTGACAGCATCAGTGAGTTTCTCCTACCTACCTCATCGTGCTGTAGTATTTAATTGAACTCTTATGCACTTCATCGCCGGTGATCGCCGGAAATTGCTGAAATCAGTGAAATGCCCTGTTCCAGTTGCACAAGTCAAATTAGCCCGAATTAGCCTTCGATTCAATAGACAAAAATGATGAGTGAGTTATTTTAAGCAAGCCTGTGAAGTCAAATTGTGAAATTGACCAAGAACTGAAGCTTTTCCCTAGCCCGAGCTTCACCAGCCGCCGGCGAACGTTGCCAGCCTCCTCCGGTGATTCTCCGGCCAATTCAATCGTGTCAGAAGCTTTCTTATACCTTCTAGATGCTCTCCAAGCAAGGAATCGAGTTCAAACATCGTGTAGCCCAAACCCCCAATATCAGTGTCTTCTTCTCCGGCGCCGGCCACCGGAAAACCATTCCCGGCCGATCCAGCTCCAGAAACCTTGTCCACCAGATGCGCCTTGATCTCCTAAGCAACTTATCTACTAGCTCGACTTCCAATTCGGCCTAAATCAGAAGATATAGCTATGCCCTAATTCCTGTCCAGTGCTGTGATTTGAAACTTCAGCCACCGAGTTCATCGCCGATTTTCATCAGTTTCTGGCCATCTCCTGCCTTAGGTCCAGTTGAATGAATTGTTCCTGTTACTGAGTCCTACCTCCCAGACAAAGTGGTGCATCAATTAGAGCCCTAGATCAAAAGTTATGCCTAGCCCTAGATTTTGACATTGTGAGCCCAATGCCAGAGCATGCCAGCCAGTGGCATTAGCTCATTTCACCTCCTTCCAGTTATGTAAATTGAAAATAACTTTGTCCATTAGACTTGTGGAGTTGTAATCTACATTTCATTCTACTGCCACAAGTTGATATAATCCTTCTACCATTCATTAACCCTATGTCGATGTCTTGAATCGAATGTCGACCTAAAGACATTCATCGATTTTGGGCAAACCAGCCGCGGACTTAATGTCAATTCCCATATCCTGGAACCCTAGAAGTCCCTAGCACTCATCTTCAGCCCTAACTCTATGGGTTAGCCCTAATCAACTTCTATGGTATCCAAACCCAATCATTTCAGAATCACCGAGACATTCATCTTTGCATTATTGCATGTAGTATAATAATGTATTGAAAAAGTTGTGATTCTTGGTTGCTTGTTTGATCTTTGCTCAGAGTCGGAGCCAGAGTTCGAGGACTTCACTGCTGACTCGACATCAACTGCTGTCTCTCACGACGCGGAATGCAAGTCATAGTCTTGATCATCTTGAACCTATATTTTATGAATTGCTATGATATGATCTTGAATATAAGTAGTATTGCATGTGAATGGATGAATTATGAATTGGCAGTACTAAGCTGGATGCCTGTGAATTGTGAATTGATCAAATAGTGAGCCATAAACTATTATAAATGTATTTAAATATATTCATGAAATAGAACCCTTAGCCGTGACCAGGGTTTTGGTATGGAATGGTGGTACTAGCACTGGTTGTGCTTGGTTGCACTGGATGTGCAGGCACTGTAGGTGCATGGTGTGTGTGGTATGATTTGGTCACTGGCATATAAGGACTAGAACCTTGTGTTGTGCGTCTAGTGGCATGAAACACGTGGTAACCACAAGCCTGGTATGGGACAGGCCTGAACAAGTACTTATGCGGATCGCACATGAAACCCCTGCATGAGATGGAAAACAATACACTGATTTCACGGAGTGCAGCTCCTCCACGTATCACTGAATGTGATTTGATCAAGCACGCTGACCCAGTAATGGGAAGAAGCTTAGGGGTGGGGGTATAGCCCGCCACAACTGCGGTTTGTGTGAAGAAAACTGCAGGGTCAGGGGTGAATTGTAAGTGAAACATAACAAAAGTTCTTGTTATCTCCACCTTGCCACTCACAGTATGAAGTGAGTCAGGGGTCCAATCCTTGTGATAGGAAAGGCTTGAAAGTGAAATATCTTGCGGATAAATTGGTACCTCTCTGCAGAGATAAAAACGTATTCGAATACTCCGAGCTCCCGGGTTTATAGGAGTCTGCTGCGGTGGATTAAATCCACGGGGTGTGGCACAAGTATTATTTTCTAAATAAAATTTGATAAGTCAAGATTACCCAAATGACATGTGTTGTCATGATAAGAGGTGCTACCGTGGGCTGTCGTGTGTCGACGTGTCGCGGTAGTGCTATAATCTAGTGAGTATGAACGATGATGTTATATTATGAAAGGTGCTGCCATGAGATGAGATATGAAAGAAAAGATTACTTTATAAACATCCATAATTCTTGACTAGTCTAGGTTCATAACAACATTACTATAAGTATCTACTCTTTCCGATGACTTGCTGAGTACGTAAGTACTCACCCTTGCAACTTACAACCCAGAAGATGGAGCGTACCAAGATCAAGAGGAAGGCGTGGAGAACTTCTTGGACCAAGAAGAAGGAGAGCCAGATCCGTCAAATCCCTGATGTGTTGTTCTGCCGTCAACTTCTTGCTGTGGAAGGGACACCCATCATCCGCTGTGTAGAAGTTTTTATTTTGCTTAAACTAAACCTTGATGCCGCAAAGGTATTGTAATCTTTTATGTAATATTAAGGCCAGCAGGCCACACTGCTTAATACTTTGTAAGTTTTTCTGCTGCAATGTGAATATACTCCTGTGCTTGACTTATCCTGGAAAGTCAAAGGTATGCTTGTATGGGACTAGCTATAGCAAGCTAGGTCTCCGCGGGAGTAGTCGTAGTCCCAGTTTCGGGGCGCGACAAAAAGTTGGTATCAGAGCAGCTTGAGAACTTGACTGTAGGAAGACACCTTTAGAAATTGGTTACGCCAGGAAGACGTAATTTATTTAAAAACTATTTGTTGAAAACTTTATTTTGAGAAAAACAATGAGCTTTGTAGCTCCTAAAAACTTCTATTTAAATATCTTATTTGGGTTTTCTAAAATTCGGTAAGATTGTGAGAGTACGTTCTATCGTTTCAGAGTGTCTCAGGGGGGGGTGGTATAGATAGAGCTGGTGGATGCTCTTGATAGCCTTGTGATTCGCTGTTGCTTATGCAATGGTTAACTTGTGTATTATGGCTAGTAGCCTAAGTATTTTATGCATTAAAGTAGTTTACATTATTTTGCACTGCTGTCTTAGTTAGCCCTAGTTGGTTAGATTGGTCTGGACCCTTTCTTTTTCGGAGCCACCATGGTTGATACAAGGAGGAGATCCCGAAATGGTAGAGAAGACAGGGAGCAGACTCCGCAGGAAGAAGATACCATGACAAGAGACCCTTTGTTTCAGCCAGGATCTCAAAACTCCAATCCTCCCCAGAGTGAACAACCCAGTATCCAGGAAATTCTCCTATCCATGGAGAAAAATCGTCAAGAAGCCCAAGCAGCCCATACTCAACTGCTGGCTCAGATAGTTCAGAGAATGCCTACTGGAGCCACAGAAGGAACTACTGTAGGTGCCAGACTAACTGATTTCCAAAAGACCCGTCCACCAACATTCTCTAGTGCGACCGATCCCATGGTTGCCGATGATTGGTTAAGGGACATCGAGAGGAAACTGGACACGGTCCGATGCAGCGACCGAGAGAAGGTTTTGTTTGGATCTCACCAATTAACAGGAGCTGCAGCCGCATGGTGGATGAACTACCAGGAGGCTCATCTTGACAAGGATAATATCTCTTGGACGGAATTCAAGAAACAATTTCGGAAATTCCACGTACCTACCGGCGTCATAGCTGCAAAATGTCGGGAATTCCGTAATCTAATTCAGGGAAGCAAGACGGTTACCGAGTATCTACACCAGTTTACTCACCTAGCCCGGTATGCACCTGGAGATGTTGATACCGAAGAGAAGAAAATAGAACGTTTTGCAGAAGGACTTCAACACTACCTGCAGTACCAAATCGCCTCCCATGAGTTCATTGAATTCCAAACACTAGTGAACAGGGTTTTAAAGATAGAAGAGAAGAGGAATATGGGAGAAGAAAGCCGGAAGCGCAAGATGCTCTAGCAAGCGCGGCCATAGACAATCCCAACCAGAGGAAGAGCTCCCATCACTTCCAGTTTTCGACCACCATATCAGATTCCCAGACCAGCAATGGCGTTGTGCCCAAACTGCAGAGGAAATCATCTTCAAAAGGACTGCCCTCACATGAACATCCACTGTTTCCACTGCGGACAGCGTGGACATCATAGAGAATTTTGTCCTTGGATTCGACTTCCATCACCTATCGCCAGGTCACAGGCTGGAACACAGCCAGAAGCACCCAGAGTACCGGTGTCACAACCACAGAAGTTTAGAGGAACTCCACCAGGAAGAGGAGGAAGCATGGCTAATCGAGGAAGAGGAAGAGGTAGAACACCAATGGCAACTCCAGGAGGAAAGCTAAACTACACTTCCATCCATGAAGCGGGAAACGCCACCGACATTCTTCTAGGTAGATTTCTGATCCAGTCTGCATCTGCCTTAATATTGTTTGATCCTGGTGCTACAAATTCCTTTATGTCAAAAGCATTTGCATCTGAGATTGAAATGCATATAGCACCATTAGAGTACCCCATGATTATACAAACTCCAGGGGCTAGACTATCTGTCTATTCAATCTGCTCAAATATAACCTTCAGTATAGAAGGGGTAGAATTCGAGGCAAATTTGCTAGTTTTAGAACTGCAAGGTCTAGACATTATATTGGGCATGGATTGGTTGTCCCAACATAAAGGTCTAGTAGATTGTGAAGAGAAGACCCTAAGCCTTGTCAGTAGTCAAGGGGAGAAATTTCTATTCTATGCGGAAAGATCATCAACCAAGGAACCGCTAGGATCTGTTCAAGCACTGCAGAAGATATGCCTGGAACAAGTACCTATTGTACAGCTATATTCTGATGTATTTCCAGAAGAACTCCCAGGAATGCCACCCGATAGAGACATAGAATTCTCTATTGAGCTTAAACCAGGAGCAGCGCCTATAGCAAAACGACCATACCGGATGTCAGTTTCTGAATTAGAAGAGCTCAAGAGTCAATTGGAAGACTTGGAAGATAAAGGATTCATTAAACCCAGTACTTCACCATGGGGAGCCCAGGTTTTATTTGTAAGGAAGAAGGACGGAACCTTACGGATGTGTGTGGATTATCGGGCTCTAAATGAAGTTACCATAAAGAACAAGTATCCATTGCCAAGAATTGATGACTTGTTCGATCAACTTCGAGGAGCTAAAGTATTCTCCAAGATAGACTTGAAGTCTGGATATCATCAGCTGAAGATTAAGAAGGAAGATATATCGAAGACTGCTTTCACTACCAGATACGGACTGTATGAGTTTACAGTAGTATCGTTTGGTTTAACTAATGCCCTAGCAGCTTTCATGAATGTCATGAATAGCACATTTATGGACTTCCTTGACAAGTTTGTCATAGTGTTCATAGATGACATTCTGATATATTCCAGGAATATAGAAGAGCATGAGCAACATCTACATCTAGTCTTAGAAAGACTACGAGAAAGGAAATTCTATGCCAAGTTTGATAAATGTGAGTTTTGGATGTTAAAGATTTCATTTCTTGGACATGTGTTGACAGCAGAAGGAATTTCAGTGGATCCAGCTAAAATTTCTGCTATCAAGGAATGGAAGCGACCCACCTCAGTTCCAGAAATTAGAAGTTTCTTGGGATTGGCGGGTTACTATAGGAGATTCATCGAAGGATTCTCCCAGATTGCTAAGCCTCTTACTAACCTGCTAAAGAAGGATGTTGCATTTGAATGGACCACTAAGTGTGAAGAAAGTTTTCAGAAGCTGAAGCAAAAATTGACAACAACACCAGTTCTTACCTTGCCAGATAGCAAAGAAGATTTTGTAGTTTATTGTGATGCTTCGAAGCAAGGGATAGGCTGTGTGTTAATGCAACAAGGTCGGGTAGTAGCCTATGCTTCACGCCAGTTGAGGCCACATGAGGAAAACTATCCTACCCATGATTTGGAATTAGCAGCAGTAGTACATGCCTTGAAGATATGGCGATACTACCTTATTGGAAATAAATGTGAGATTTTTACAGATCATAAGAGCCTCAAGTATATCTTCACTCAGACGGAGCTCAACATGCGTCAACGACGATGGCTGGAGTTGATCAAAGATTATGACCTTAGTATCCAGTACCATCCAGGAAAGGCTAATGTAGTAGCAGATGCCTTAAGCAGGAAGGTTTACAATCTGCAAGAAACAGTTATGCTAAGGAACTCTTACCTACAACGAGAGTTGCAGAATCATCGAATAGAAGTAGTACCACGAGGGACGGTAGCTACTTTAATAGTGAAGCCTCAACTTGAAGAACGAATAGGGAATGCCCAAAAGGAAGATGAAGAAATTTGCAAGATCAAAAGCCGAATCAAGTTAGGAAAGGCTCAAGGTTTTACTGAAGACGACCAAGGAATTGTGTGGTATCGAGGAAGGATCTGTGTACCTAAAAGTGCAGACCTTAAGGAATTAATTCTTCATGAAGCACATAAAACTCCATACTCGCTACACCCTGGTAATACAAAAATGTATCAGGACCTGAAAACTCGATTCTGGTGGGACAATATGAAGAGAGAGATCGCAGAATACATTGCAAACTGCGATACATGTCAGCGAGTTAAAGCAGAACACCAGAAGATAGCTGGAAAGCTACAACCTCTACCAATACCATTATGGAAATGGGAAGAAATTGGTATGGATTTCATTACAGGACTACCTAAAACTCGAGGAGGATATGACTCCATATGGGTTATTGTGGATAGACTTACCAAAGTAGCCCACTTCATATCAGTCAAAAAGGTCTATGATGGCAGTACATTAGCAGAGTTATACATGCAAAGAATAGTGGCATTGCATGGAATTCCAAAGAAGATTGTCTCAGATCGCGGAGCACAGTTTACATCCAAGTTTTGGAATAGACTGCATGAAACCCTAGGGACTCAATTGGATTTCAGTACTGCATATCATCCACAAACAGGGGGACAAACAGAAAGAGTAAACCAAATTCTAGAAGATCTCCTAAGAGCTTGTATACTAGATTATGGAACATCATGGGACAAATGTTTACCATTTGCAGAGTTTACATATAATAATAGTTATCAAGCTAGTATACAGATGGCACCATTTGAAGCTTTATATGGACGCAAATGCAGAACCCCATTGCATTGGAACGAGCCAGGAGAACGAAGAGTCATAGGACCGGAGATAGTAGAAGAAGCAGAGGCTCACGTCAAACTCATTAGAGAGAGGCTGAAGACAGCACAATCATGACAAAAGAGTTATGCGAACAATCGATGAAGGGAATTATCATTTGAACCAGGAGATTTTGTTTATCTCAAAGTCACGCCATTTAAGAGATTGCAGAGATTCCAAGTGAAGGGAAAGCTATCTCCTAGGTATGTTGGACCATTCAAGGTAATCAAGAGGAAAGGAGAAGTATCGTATAAACTGGAATTACCCTCCGGATTAGCAGGAGTACATGATGTGTTTCATGTCTCTCAGCTCCGGAAATGTTTAAAGGAGCCTACTGACCAGATAGATGTACAAGATATATCATTACAGAAGAATCTCACTTACCTTGAGTATCCAATCAGAATTCTAGCCACTGATGAACGTCAGCTCAGAAGGAAGAAGATTAAGTTGTGTAAAGTCCAATGGGGAAATCATTCAGAACACGAAGCCACTTGGGAGAAAGAAGAAGATCTTCAGCAAGCCTATCCTTATCTTTTCTTGTCTTAGGTAAATCTCGGGGCGAGATTTCTTTAAGGAGGGTAGATCTGTAACACCCTGAGTTTAGGGGTAAAAACTTTCTTTTCATGAACACCATGCATGCATGATACCATGTATCTATAATAGTAGCCAGATCAGTATCTATCTCAAACCCTAAAATCTCAAAATTTTCCCTGTGAATCCAAATCAAGATCAGATTACTCAGATATGATCTATCAGTTACTCTGAACATAAAAGTCTTCAGAAGCTAGATTCAATTCCATCTCTAACTTTCAAATTTATCAATTTCTTTCTGTTTTCGAAAACAGAAATTCAAATTACTATTTTAATTACCCTAAATATTCTGAACTCAGATTTAGTCAAGTCTTGACCTAATTCAGATCAGATTACTCTTGGACTATGATCATGGGTATGCCAATACCTTAAGCCAGAAAGTTGGCCGCCAAATTATATCATCTAAGCCTTTTTCACATATCAGTCCAAATTATATTGCAAATTAGTCCTTTATCTGATATCTAGAAACCCAAAAAGGCTAAAATCTTCAGATCAAGTCCAAATTTAAGATTTCTTTAGTAAATCATTTCTAAATGCTATTTGATACAATTTACCCTTCTGTCCAGATTACAAAATCTCATCCTAGATGTCAGAATTCGAAATTTGTAAAACTCAGATTCTATTGTACCTTAAAGTACCCTATTTTCGATTTATGTCGAAAATCATCAAATCGTACCAGATTTCATCAAATCTCTTGCTAGATGAGTATAAGGTATAAGTTTATACTCAGCTGTGAAATCAGATTGCAAATCAACTACTTCTAAGTCAGAAATTACAATTCAGTCCAAATCAAATTTCCAGATTTTACAATTTAGTCCAAATGGCTGTTTCGACCAACAGCCACCAGCTGCTGCGACCAGAGGAGTAGCTGCTCACGACCAGGGAAGATGCAGCTCGACCAGTGCATGCCATCAACCTCGGCCAGCGATGCACGGTGCCTCCCTTCGACCGCGACCACAGCACAGCGTAGCTTCGACCTCGATCGCGACCAGAACTCGCCATCGACCCCGTCGCTGTGTTTCAAGTCTCGCCGTTGAACAGCGCCGCTTTAGCCATGATTTTGCAACCGCCTTTGCATGCACACGTGTTTGCATCTCAGTTGTTGCTGTAGCCATTTCCATCCAGCTCACCAGCTGCTACACGCCAGAGAGGAGCTTGCTGCTCACCGTGCTTCAACCTGAAGCTTCTCCTTCACCGGCACAAGCATTTTAGCTCCAAGCCGTGAGCCAGAGCTTCGCTTCACTTTGCTTTGCCTATAAATAGCAGCCCCATACTACCAGTACTACTTTTGAGAGTTTCTTAGCAATTAAATGAAGTTCTATTCACTGTTGCCTTCTTCTCCGGCGAGCCGCCGAGGAGGTCAACGACGCCAGCCTCAACCGCAGCCTCAATCCTCAAATTGACAGCATCAGTGAGTTTCTCCTACCTACCTCATCGTGCTGTAGTATTTAATTGAACTCTTATGCACTTCATCGTCGGTGATCGCCGGAAATTGCTGAAATCAGTGAAATGCCCTGTTCCAGTTGCACAAGTCAAATTAGCCCGAATTAGCCTTCGATTCAATAGACAAAAATGATGAGTGAGTTATTTTAAGCAAGCCTGTGAAGTCGAATTGTGAAATTGACCAAGAACTGAAGCTTTTCCCTAGCCCGAGCTTCACCAGCCGCCGGCGAATGTCGCCAGCCTCCTCCGGTGATTCTCCGGCCAATTCAATCGTGTCAGAAGCTTTCTTATACCTTCTAGATGCTCTCCAAGCAAGGAATCGAGTTCAAACATCGTGTAGCCAAAACCCCCAATATCAGTGTCTTCTTCTCCGGCGCCGGCCACCGGAAAACCATTCCCGGCCGATCCAGCTCCAGAAACCTTGTCCACCAGATGCGCCTTGATCTCCTAAGCAACTTTACCTACTAGCTCGACTTCCAATTCGGCCTAAATCAGAAGATATAGCTATGCCCTAATTCCTGTCCAGTGCTGTGATTTGAAACTTCAGCCACCGAGTTCATCGCCGGTTTTCATCAGTTTCTGGCCATCTCCTGCCCTAGGTCCAGTTGAATGAATTGTTCCTATTACTGAGGCCTACCTCCCAGACAAAGTGGTGCATTAATTGGAGCCCTAGATCAAAAGTTATGCCTAGCCCTAGATTTTGACATTGTGAGCCCAATGCCAGAGCATGCCAGCCAGTGGCATTAGCTCATTTCACCTCCTTCCAGTTATGTAAATTGAAAATAACTTTGTCCATTAGACTTGTGGAGTTGTAATCTACATTTCATTCTACTGCCACAAGTTGAGATAATCCTTCTACTATTCATTAACCCTATGTCGATGCCTTGAACCGAATGTCGACCTAAAGACATTCATCGATTTTGGGCAAACCAGCCGCGGACTTAATGTCAATTCCCATATCCTGGAACCCTAGAAGTGCCTAGCACTCATCTTCAACCCTAACTCTATGGGTTAGCCCTAATCAACTTCTATGGTATCCAAACCCAATCATTTCAGAATCACTGAGACATTCATCTTTGCATTATTGCATGTAGTATAATAATGTATTGAAAAAGTTGTGATTCTTGGTTGCTCGTTTGATCTTTGCTCAGAGTCGGAGCCAGAGTTCGAGGACTTCACTGCTGACCCGACATCAACTGCTGTCTCTCACGACGCGGAAGGCAAGTCATTGTCTTGATCATCTTGAACCTATATTTTATGAATTGCTATGATATGATCTTGAATATAAGTAGTATTGCATGTGAATGGATGAATTATGAATTGGCACTACTAAGCTGGATGGCTGTGAATTGTGAATTGATCAAATAGTGAGCCATAAACTATTATAAATGTATTTAAATATATTCATGAAATAGAACCCTTAGCCGTGACCAGGGTTTTGGTATGGAATGGTGGTACTAGCACTGGTTGTGCTTGGTTGCACTGGATGTGCAGGCACTGTAGGTGCATGGTGTGTGTGGTATGATCTGGTCACTGGCATATAAGGACTAGAACCTTGTGTTGTGCGTCTAGTGGCATGAAACACGTGCTAACCGCAAGCTTGGTATGGGACAGGCCTGAACAAGTACTTATGCGGATCGCACATGAAACCCCTGCATGAGATGGAAAACAATACACTGATTTCACGGAGTGCCGCTCCTCCACGTATCACTGAATGTGATTTGATCAAGCACTCTGACCCAGTTAAACTATGAGGAAATGAAGGAGGGGATCGATATGGAGGATGAGGATTACCTCCATGAGGATGACTCACTCCAGTTTTATGAGCAGCCGGGAGGTGGACAGCGGATTGTACCTCGCACCGTTACAAGTCTCAAAGTCCACCCTGCTGTAGTCAACAAAATCGTACGAGCCACGATCCATCCAAAGAGTGGAAATCGAGAAGTGGTCTGAGATTACTATTGGAACTTCATCGACCACATCCTCAAGAGTCATCGGATCAACATTGTCTCATTTATCTTGAAGACAATTGAGGATGTCTCGGCAACCACTCTGCCGAACCTGTACTATGCTCCATTTATCATGTCTTTGCTGCTCCAGAAGACGAAGTTCCCTCGTGGATCATGTGATATCAGACATCTCGGCTATAAGCCGTTTAGTGTCAACCCGCGCGTCTTGGCTCGAGGCCATGGAGCACAGCATCAGCAGCAGCCGGCTCAGCCTATGCCTCCTCCTCCTCCGCCTTAGGCACATCAGGCAGCTCAGTCTAGCCAAGCCCCCGCCTGGTTTTCACAATTCCAGCAGCAGTTCCATCAGCCGATGATGGATTAGCTCGCTACTCTTCTCCAGGGGCTTGAGCTCGCTCGCTCAGACTTGGCGGCATTGAATGATCAGTTCCAGACCTTCTCATCACACCAGGATCAGTTCGAGCAGCGCTTTGACGCCTTCTCCGCTCACTTCTACACCTGTTTCCCTCAGACTCCTCCTCACCATCCTCCCGATGATGATACTCCCGCCGATTCTTAGCTTTTATGGCAATTGATGCCAAAGGGGGAGAGAAGAGAGTAGAAGAGTAGGGGAGAGAACCTTAAATGAAAACTTTTGGTGTAAAGTTTTAATTTAACTTGTTTAGTTGAATGTCTCATTTATGATCTATGTGGATGACATTTATGTTGGATGACTCTTTTGTGAGATTGTTACTTCATGATATATGAGATGTGCTTATGTTATTTTCATATGACCTTGTGATGATGATATCATGTGTAGAATTGAATGTCTTATTTTTGATACTTCATGCTTATATAATGATGAATGAATTGAGATAGCATCTTATACACATGCTTGAACTCCACCAAAATGCCAAAATTCTCTTATTCATACATTTAGGGGGAGTGTCTTATTCTTCGATGCTTATTGTAAAATTCCTTTTATGCTTAAAACTCATTCATCTACTCTTTATGTTGTCATCAATTACTAAAAAGGGGGAGATTGTAGCTTCTAGGCCCCTAAAGAGTATTTTAGTAATTAATGACAACTACAAATGCTATACTAACGATACCTGCTAAGTTGTGTCAAGAAGAAACTTAAAAGACAGGTTAATGAAAGGCAAAGAAAGAGCCTCATGATGAAGAAAGGGCATTGATCAAAAAGGCAAAGGTACAAAATAGGGTCTTTTCCATTTTTACCGGTCTAAGGTGATTAGAGAAGAATTTTGACCAGATTTTAGGATAGTTGCCGTACTATTAAGAGGAGCATGTGGTGTATCACGAAATACTTCATCTATGTGCCACATATCATAAAATCAACTTGCATTGCATACTAGAAGGTCACATACTTTGAAAATACTTGTTTCAGTTCTTTTCTGCTCAACTCTGTCTCAGTCAGTCTGACCGTTTGTTAGACCGGTCTGACCGAATATACAGACTGACCGAATAGGGTTTCGGACTGACCGACTTTATGTCAAAGTCTAGTGTATTCATTTAAAAGGTCAGTCTGTCCGTAGGTAAAAACCTAGGTCAGTCTCCTGGTGCTTCATGTCCTATCTTTATGATGTTTTGTGTTATGACGGTCTGACCGTTTGTTAGACCGGTCTGACCGTGTTTTTGAACTACGGTCTGACCGTCTGGCCGGTCTGTCCGTATTTATCGGCCAGACCGTATAAACTGTCCAGAAACTATGTCGTCTCTGGACAGTTTCACGATCTGACCGAAATTGGCTCCGGTCTGACCGTGTGTGTGCCTGACAAGGGCAGGTGAGCATTTATTGCGCCTGTTTAATGCCGTTGCAATTGCGGCGGTCTGACCGGGCATATACCTGCGGTCTGACCGCCAAGTGATCTTTTTCTCCCAACGGCCTGTAACGACTATATTTATTGTGAGGGGTATATATACTCCCATGCACGGCCCTGTTCACAATTTTTGAGCATAATTTGGACATTGTCATCATCCTTGAGAGCTTAAGCAAGTTTCATACACTCTAGGGTTCTAATTCTCGAATTTGTGAGAGTGTGCATTTGAGATCTTCTAGTGGATTGCATTTAGATCATTAAATCAATCTTGTGGCACTAGAAGAAGGCTAAGTGATCATCACCGGCTTGTTACTCTTGGAGTTTGCCGGCTCCTAGACGGCTAGGAGAAAGGTTTTGGTGAGCTCTTCAAGGAAGATTGTGAAGAAGCCTCAAACTGTCTTGTGAAAGGGTTGAGCACGCCTTGCCGGAGCGGTAAAGTGCATCCTTAGTGAAATCGAGGTTTGGATAACTCATCACACTAATCTGGCTCAAGATCTAGATCACTTCTCGAGACAAGGTTGACTAGATAGAGGAGCGATTAGAGATTTGAGTTTGCCTCAACGTGGATTAGGGGTGATCGGCAAATCATCGAGACCACGGGATATATCCTTGTGTTAAAATTGTTCATTGTTCATCTTGTGTTAGTTGTTTGCTCTCATTTACTATTAATTGTTTGATTAATTGTTCATTTGTTAAAATCGCCTATTCACCCCCCTCTAGTCGATATCCTAGATCCCTTTCACCTATGCTATTGAGGGAAAAGAGGTGAGAGGTTTTTCCAAAAATACTTTTCTTCCAAGCTTTTCAAATCTCATGCTCATGGCAGCATTTCATGTACTTAGGGCACAATCCACGTGCCTCTTAGCTATTATATGATTACTAAATTATGGTACTACCGCGACACGTCAACACATGACAGCCCACGGCAGCACCCCTTATCATGACAACACATGTCATTTGAGTAATCTTGACTTAACAAATTTTAATTTATAAAACAATACTTGTGTCACACCCCGTGGATTTAATCCACCGCGGCATACTCCTAAAACTCGGGAGAACGAAGTATTCGAATACATTTTTAACTCTGCAGAGAGGTACCAATTTACCCGCAAGATATATCCACTTTCATGCCCTTCCTATCACAAGGATTGGACCCCTGACTCAGTTCATACTGTGAGTGGCAAGGTGGAGATAACAAGAACTTTTGCCATGTTTCACACACAGTTCACCCCAGACCCCGTGGTTTTCTTCATGCAAACCACAGTTGTGGCAGGGTTACACAACCCCCACTAAATTGGCATCTTCCCCTCAGGGTCAGCGTGCATTATCACATCCTGTGATATGTGTTGGAGCGCACCCTGTGTAAATTGTGAGTTTGTCATATAGGGGTTCCATGTGTGATCCACATACTACTTGTTCAGGCCTGTCCCATACCAGGTTTGCGGTCGGCACGTTAATCATGCCACTAGACACACAACACAAGGTTCTAGGTCCTTATATGCCGGTGACCAGATTATACCACAAATCCCTGCACTTCCAGTGCAGGCACATCCTGTGCGACCAAGCACCTCCAGTGCTTTCACCATTCCAAACCAAAATACTGGTCACGGCTAGTGTTTTATTTCATGAATATAGATTTATATACATATATTTATCAATTCATGGCTCACTACTAAACAATTCATTTTTCCACAGGCAATCGGCCTGATGCTGCCATTTCATCTCTTTTCTCAACACATGCAATACTATTTTATAGTCAAGGTATATTCTAGCAATTCATAAAATATAGGTTCAAGATGTTCAAGAATATGACTTGCCTTCCGCGTCGTAAGAAACAGCAGTTGATGTCGAGTCTGCGACGAAGTCTTCGAACTCGAACTCTTGCTCTGAACAAGGATCAAACAAGCAAACAGGCATTACAATCAATCCTACTCTTACTAATCCACTATATGCGATAATGCAAGGTGAAAGCGTCTCGGTGATACAAGATTTGGGGTTCTAGGAAGCGATTATGGTTAACTATAGATACTAGGGTTAAGATTACTTGTCAAAGGTTTACAAGGTTCAAAATGTTTCAAAATATCATAATAATATCAAGGTTGTGACTGGTTCGCTCAAAAACAGCGAACGTCTTTAGGTCGACATTCGGTTCAAGGCATCGACATATGGTCGATGGATGATAGAGGGCTCAAGTCAAGTTGTGACAGTAGGATAAAATGTAGATCACAACATCAGGAGTCTAAGGGACAAAGTTATGTTCAGAATTCATGGTTGGAAGTAGGTGAAAAGGCTCAATGCCACTGGCTGACATAGGCTGACAAGGGCTGACAATGCCCAAGAATGGCATTGACATGGTTTGAATAGTTCCCAGTGGCCAAAATGGGTTTTGGTTCAAGCATATGGTGCAAAAAGTAGTGAGGCAACTGTTTGACAAGGTAGTTTTCGGTTTGCATGACCAGAGGTGGGTGAACAGGGCTAATGCCACTGGCTGGCATAGTGTGGCATAGAGTTGACATGGCCAGAAACTAGGGTTTGCCATAACTTTTGATCTAGGGATCCAAATGATGCATCACTTTGTCTGGTAGTTAGGCATTTGTATCTGGAAGAAATGACTCAGCAGGATCTAGGGCAGGAGATGGCCGGAAAGTGATGAAAACCGGCGAAGAAGTTGACTGGCCTGGACCACCTGTTATATGAATAGTACAACAACTAGGGCATAGCTATAACTTCTGTTCTAGGCCGAATTAGAAGTCGTGACAGAAGACAAAAATGTTCAAGAGGGTGAAAAACATCTAGATGGTAAAGTTTCTAGAGTTGGATCGGCTGGATTTGGAAGATACTGGCTAGAGAAATGATGAACTCAAATCTGATTTGGGCATTTCTGATTTAAAGTGATTGAGCTTAATTCCTTGCTTGTATATGGTACTCAGGGTACTAGAAACATACTGGTGAAATTGGATTAACATATTACTCAACAGAGAAGCTTAATCAGTAAGCACAGTGAACATGCAAAGTTCCAATTTGGGGGTTTCTAGGTTTCAGCAAAATTGATAATTCTGGTTGCTTAGGGATGTTGAGAAGGGTCTACTGATCATGATTGATCACTGGCACGAGGGCTAAATCGATTTAGTTAGAGTTTAATTGCTCACCGGAGTTCTAGATGAAACACGGCAATTGCCAGTGACAGAAAGCATTTAAATTTAATTCCGAGCTTGAGAAGTATGAGGGAGATGAGAGAAGCTCACTGGGGTTGTTGGATTGAAGAAGGAGGCAGTGGACAAGCTTGGCACCGTGCTCCCTCTTTGCTGCTCATCGGAGAAGAAGAAGGCACAATGATCTTGCTGGTTTTCTGGTGTTTTTGCTGTGTGGTGAAGTTGGCTAAGTCCCAAGGGGTATAAATAGGCAAGGCTGGAGGCTCTTCAACGGCTAGAAGTGCTCGGGGAGTTGAAGCCGGCAAGGAAGTGACTGGATTGCGACTTCACGGCGTGCCGGTGATGGAATGACAGGATGCCAACGGCCGTGAGGGCTTTTGCAGCTGGAGCTGCAGCGAACTGACGGCGAACTGATGGCTGGGCGCGGCGAGGTCTCCACGTGGCACAAAGTTCCTGCATCGACCGTTGCTGGTGGGGTGCAAACGGGAGGAAATCAGCTGGCTGTGATTCACGCTGGAGAAGATCCACAGTGGCATATGGCGAGCACACACGCGGCGTCGAGGCACTGGCGAAGATGGCGACCACGGGCTGGCTTCAACAACGACGTGGCTACTGCAGCAGTGCAGCAGGTCGAAGCAAAACAACCGCAGCAGTGGCGAGGTCAAAAGCTCCCGTGCTCGTGTGCTAGATCCAGCTCGGGGTCGAAGTCCAAGGCAACAGCTCGTGGTCGATTGTAACAGGCGCGGTCGAAATTGGTCACAAGAGTTGTGGTCGAGTTCGCTAGTAGCTAAGAGGTCGAAAGCTGCAGCTCTGGTCGACTAGTGCAGCAGATCTGGTCGATTTGGCTGAGGTGGTCGAAGCAAGGGCATAATTGTGAGAGTTTTTGATTTGGCTTTGGATTGAATTGCAAATCTGGGTTTAGAGAGATTTAATTTGGGATTTGATTTCATGGTTGAGTATAATATTTCTATTAATACTCATTTAGCTCAAATTTCAAGAAATTTTGATAAGATCTGAGGGATTTCACCTATTTTTGAAAATAGGGTAGAATTAGGGTAAAATAGATCAGGATTTTGTGGATCTCGAATTCTGGTAATTGGAGTGAGATTTTGAAGTCTGATCAGAAGGGAAATATGTATCAAATAGCATTTGGGAGGCGTTCCCTGAACAAATTCTGGGTTTGGAGTTGATTTGTAGATTTTAGCCTTTTCAGGCTTCCAGGTAAACAGAAAATGACTTATTCGCAGTAAAATTTGGACTAACCTGCGAAAAGTGCTTAGATGAAACAATCTGGTTCCTAACTTTTTGGAGTAATTTGAGGATATACCTAGGAACATATTCCAAAAGACACTTGAGTCTGGATAGGGTTAAATCATGATAACTCAGTTATCTGGAAACTGGGGTACTTAGGGTAAATCTGAATTTCCTGTTTTTGAAAACAGAAAGAGGCTTAGATACTGGGAGTTAGGGTTAGAATTCAATCTGGCTCCTGAAGACTTTTATCTTGAGGGTAACTGGTAGGTTAAATCTGGATGGTCAGATCTTGATCTGGATCTAGAGAATAGATTTGGAGATTTTTAGGGTTTGAGAGAGATTAGGGTTCAGCTGATCTGGGTACAACTACAGAGATACATGCATGCAGGATTTTTATGCAAAAATTTTCACCCCCAAAGCCAGGGTGTTACAATGTCACTATCATACAATTGTTGCCATTTTTTCATGGTATTACTAGATTTTTTTCATGTAATGAAATAGGTTTCTCCATCACTAGAGTATTTTTTTTCTTAGAAAAAGTTTACTACAGATAAACAGTACAATTACTATATCATGAAGGCAAAATTATTGCGAAACAGTTTTTTTATTTCCCAAAAAAGATTGTTTGACACATAAACATACAGTTGCTACATAAACCAATCTGTTGTTTTTTAGAAACCATCTGATGAGACCATCAAATCATTCAAATTCAAAAAACTCCTGATCTAACACAAAAATACAATGATCTATCATAAAATATAGTATCAGTGGTTTGCTCCATGCAGACTAACACGTCAATAGGAAGTAGCATCATTGTTCATCACGTCTTCTGTTGTAGCAAATTGACATCCAACTATTGCGATTTGAACATAAATTTTCCATATAAAATGTTAGAATTCCAAAGAGGAATTGGAACCAATGAATCAAAATCTTTCAAAAAAATCTAATACTAAAAACATTTTTATTGTTTTTCTTCTTACTACTATGACACTTTTATCATCGCTACAAACAAAAAATACAAAATGACTCATAAGAAATTTCGTAATAACAAATATTTCATACTTGTTACAGTTGAAATACATGCTTGCTTCATAGCACACAAGTGTTTGCTACATACATAATTGTAAAACAAACAAAACAAATTTTCCATGAGAATGACCAAATTTGATTCAAAAAATATCACTATTAATTTGCTAATGGTGAATCTTCTTTTCAGTTGCAGCCAGACCATTCTGCTTTCATAGAAAATAACAAAAATATGGAAAAGAAGAAAAGAAAGTTGCACAAATAAACTTGTAATCTATTAATTCTTAAATGAATTACAAAATAAAACTATCCAATACATTTCTATTCTTTTATTCCTTTGTCTTCCATGCCATGAGAGGAATTACAAAATAAAACTATCCTATTCATTTTTATTCTTTTATTCCTTCGTCTTCCACGTCATGAGAGTATTTGGTAGTAGGAGATTGTGTGGATTGTTGTTCATGGGGCTTCGTAAAGTTCCTGATTAATTACATCTACTAAGTGAGAGTTAGTATAACAACTCCGATTAAGCTAAATTTGGAGTCGTCGTCGTCTTCAAATTTCATTTATGCTCTTCATGGGGTGAATAGATGATAATGCAAATGCCAATGATGTGGCCTTCACTTCATCAGTCCTGGCCGATGTGGGTTGCCTTCACCTTGTCGATGCTTGACAAAAAGGATGTCTGACCTTGTCGGTTGCAGACGGGTATGGGGTCACATAGCTAGCCAAGTCGGTACCTGGCTATATGATTTTCTAATTTCGTTGGTTGTGGATGGAGTACTACCTTTTCTTCATCAATACCTAATAACAGGTTTGTTGGTGAAGACACCTTGATGCCGTATCGTCTTTCACCTTATCAATATCTAGTTGAATGAATGTTGAGCCTCGTTGGTCATGGAGAAAATGCATGAAGGAGAAAAGGGACAACAAGACCGTGGTGGTCTTGTACAATGCACATGTGGGTACCAAACCGTATTTGTTGATGGTTGTGTGCTCACTTAGAGATGGGTGTGTGCAACTAATACCGACCAAAACTATCTTGCAAGAAGACGAGATCGTAGTAATATGACGAGTATTTTGTCATTCTTTCCATAAGGACTAGACGAAACAAAACATGAAAGACTAGACTAAACAGTGGACAAATAAAAACAAAACCAGACTACAATAGAAGTAGAGGGAAAATGTTAGAAGTTCAGAGAGAGGTGAAAAGCTAGCAACCTAACTAGTGTTTGATCTGGACTAGCGCTTCATAGATACGAGCAGTAGACACTAGTACAGAAAGGCTTTCTTCTATCGGTAAAAAACACCTTTCTACTATCGGTTTTTGTACCGATAGAAATAGACACGATAGAACAAGACAGAATATTTTCTATCGGTAAAGAATCGATAGAAAAACTTCACTATTCTATCGGCATATTAGGAGTGTACCGATAGAAAACCCGTCGTAGTCTGACGTTTAGCGGCAGGAAAAGTACCACTATTCTAATGGTTAATTACAAGTTTACCGACAGAAAAAAGCTTAGTACTCTCTCGGTTGAAAATGAGTTTACCGATAGAAAAAACGATTGTACTCTCTCGGTTGTGTATGAATTTACCGTTAGAAAAAGTGATAGTAGTCTCTCGGTTGTGTATAGTTCACCGACAGGAAAAGTCACACTCTTCTAATGGTAATTACGAGTGTACCGATAGAAAAAATGACAGTAATCTCTCGGTTGTGGATGAGTTTACCGATAGAAAAAGTGTAGTAGTCTCTCGGTTGTGTGTGAGTTCACTGGCAGGAAAAGTCGCACTCTTCTAACGGTTAATTTCGAGTGTACCGATAGAAAAAACGACAATAGTCTCTCGGTTGTTGATGAGTTTACCGATAGAAAAAGTGGTAGTAGTCTCTCGGTTGTGAATGAATTTACCGATAGAACATTCACATATACAGTACGTTATTTACATTCACAATACAGTACATTCACATATACAGTACAGATGCAATACAGTATAGATTGGATACACAATACAGTACAGATGCAAAGAAGGGTAAATTCACAGAATAGATTGACACATTAGACAGTTATTCACATTTATTCACATATATATGGACAAATACAAATTGCAATCCAATGTGGACATTTATTCACATATATATTTATTCACATGTATATAAACTGTCTATGCACAGAGTACACGAAAAAGAGAAAATTGTCATGGCGGATGGTTGGGCGCAACTTCCTCCATGACATATTGAGCCCAGATTTGTCAAAGATCTCTTATCTTTGCATTTTCGTATTGGTCTTTCGACATGGCGATCGCAAGCATGTGTGAATACTGAGTAACTAATTAACTTCCTAATTTAGAACGTGACACCCAATTTTCAAATTTGAGTTAGCTATCGATGCTTACATGGGGGAATTGGGCAAAGTTTGTCTGCACTAGGTCGTACATGTAGCGCAGCACATAAAACCCGCATTCCCACGATTGCGGCTGCTGATGGCACTGAGATAATTGTATATGCGAAGACATGTTAGCTATTGTTTCCATAAACTAATTAAGCATAAACAAAAAGTATCGTGAGTACCTCATATTCTTTCCAAGCTAGTAGGGAGCCCTGCGGTGCGGCATGCCTCCCTCCAGCAGACACATATTTATTAAAAGCCCTGCATTTCAGTTAGTATTGCCGGTTAATGTATTATCATTAGCTAGTGAGGTCAAAATTTAAATCAAACATATAAGTTACTTACGCCTCCATATTCCCCTTGACCACATATTCGATCGATAATCTGTCACGCATCGAATCAAGGTAGTACACCTCGTTCCTCGGCGGACAGATCACGATGAGGATCCAGTGGCCCTTGCATTGTACATAAAAGAGGACCGCTAGCTCAAAGTATATCTAAGGTGTAACATACAAGATTGAGTTAAATTAGTACGAAATGCACTAACCTTTGGTGGTACGGCACCAGAATGAACTCCCTGTCCTGCTGCGCCATCAGCACCTTGGATATGTACTACTCAGCGTGCGTGGCGTCGTGCTCTAGCATCGTGAGGCTTATTTTCTCTGGGTCAAGGAAACCCACCTTGTCACACGCAGCCTCCGATGCTAGCCTGTACATGCACCTGCATGCAAAGGACGACATTAGTATTGCACAGAAAGTTACTACATTTCAAATGAACTACAACAATGCAGAGTTAGCAAAAAGAGTTATAAAACAGCAATACATAGCATCAGCAAACTCACAGGACTCCAGTCCATATGATGGACATATCGAGCTCCCGCTAGTTGTAGAGGTCGAACAGATCCTCATGTGCCACGGATATACTCCCGGGCTCACGGTGGAACTGCCCAGGCCTGTAGGGAACTAAGAAGTTCAGATTGCGCCAAGCTCGGTGTAGGTACCACTCGTGGAGGTCTCTGATTGATCGATCCAATTTGCGCAAAGCTACCTCCGACATGAGTGGGAACCCGTTCCTGAATCTCTCCGGCTGTCCCTGTCGCCCTTTGCCCTTGCCTTTTGCCGGGGACTGAGCGCGTACCTTCGAAGGCAAGGGCGAGGTGATGGCGGCTTTCTTCCGAGGTGAAGGCGTGGATGCGCTGGGTGGGGTCGAGGCCGTCTTTGATGTGTCCAGGTTCGCATGAGATCGGGCCTCATGCCCCGAGCTGGGGGCGCAGTCCCCTGTTAGGCCGGCTGCAGGCCACTTCAATTAATGAGCACGTATGTTAGATTTTGCAAGTTGAGTGTACTGAGTAGGATGTAATCTAAAATGTGTAGGATTTACCGGTTGTATTAAAAGACACTTCTTGGGCCACTGTACGTAGAAGCCCACTGCCTCAGCAAGTGTCTGCAGTTCCTCTGTTGGGACTGGCAACGGAGAATCGTTGTAGCCCGGCATGGCCATGTCCACCTGTACCTTTGCAAACTCCAACCGCAGAGGTACGCAGTGGACCCAGACATCCGGCCCAGACGGATATACGAAGCCGTGTCCAACCACTTCCTACCTGTCGCCTAGGTGATTCAATAGGATGCAGCCCTCCGGCTTCTACAAATTTGTAAATATAAAACAGGTTAGCGAAACAACTCTAACAGAATGGGAGTGGCATCAACTTAAGTGCACAGATGAAGGCTTGCAGTACCTCAAGTAGATCCACTGGATCCGCGAGGGCCTTCGAAGCGCAACTGCTTATCCGACCCCGCGGGGTACCGTCGCCCTGGGGATCCGCATCTGCACTCTTGGCCAGCAATGCATCTCTCAACCATGCAAACTCTTCCCTCATTTGTGCGACCTCAGACTGCACTTCAGACTGCACCTCAGCGCATATCTCTGCTCGTACCTCAGCCCGTATCTTATCGGAGAGCTCCTCTTCCTTTTCCTTCCAGGAGGGGGCCTTCTTCCTTGGTGTAGCCGGATCTACGAAACCGGCCTTCCACGACACAATGGCTCCCACGGCCCGTGTTCGCCTGGGATGCTCCTTATTTCCTAGAGCCCGGGTGAGGATGTTGTTCTCCCTCTGCGGGGTAAACAATCCCTCCACTGCCTCCTTCTCAAAAGAGATCTGTTACATTTAAAGGTACTTTGTGAGACAAATTGCCTTATATACACTTGTGCGCACATAGTTTATGAGGTTAGCCAACTTACCATTCGCCTCACAACATCGACGTCCCCAGGTTGCGAACTGCACAGACCCCGTGGAAGACATGGACCCCCTCCCCCTCCACCATCGCTTGCACCTCTCATCCCGGATCTCGGAGAGCGGCAACTCAGGGGTGTCGATGACAGGATTTTGCTCGTCTTCCTTCTTCCATTGCTCCTCCTTCCCCGCATAGCCCCGGGATCCGAGCCGATGCCGGTGGTCGTTCCTCTTCTGGATCGCCCTATTCTTCTCGCTAAGGGCCTTGAACTCCTCAGTCCCCTTCTGCTTGGTGAATTCCTCCCATACCTCCTCCGATATGAAGGGGTACTTCTCGCAAGGAGATTTCCCTGCAGCGAGGAAGTTAATGACGAGCCAGCTCTTAAAGGTTTTCCATGTTCCGTTCATGTCTTTCAAGCAGGCCGTCCTAGTTGTATCGTCGGGGCTGTTCCACTCAGCCTGTTTTCAAAAAATGCATACAATTAATCACGAGTTAGGTTAACTTCAGTATAAGCCAAGAGAACATGATTACGAAAGAGTTCAGCGATTTCAGTTAATTTAACCTTCACTTCCGCCCACAACCTATCCCTCTCGTCCGCCGTCACGTCCTTCCAGCTCTGGACGGTGATCTTCACTCTTTCTTTCGCCAACAGCCCAACGTAGGCCGCGTACTTCCCAGCATTCTTTCCGATCGGCCTCCCAAATTGGGTGAACTCACAAGAAAGATCCGTGCGTTTGGCCAAACGGCCCAACGTCGTCGCGCCTCGCCCCACCCTCTTGCGCTGGGATGTAACAGCTGCATCTTCAGTTACGTTGGGGTTGGCCCTAGTCGAACCACTAGTACCATCCGATGAAGACGACGACATGTCTTTCCCTACAAAACCATCAACAAACCATCAAAAAATTAATGGAAACACAAACCAAATCATTTTACAAAGCAAAAGGACCTATTTTAAATATTTTTTCCATCGGTAAACACAGAAGCTACCAATAGAAGATAAGATTCTATTTCTCAGCATTTTCATCTACACATTTTCATATAGGAAGCAGGCAACATATGGCAATTAATTCTTCTTGGAGTTCCATAACTCAGCCCAGGACTGGAGACTAATTAGGGCTGCAAAAGGGATGTCCAAAGAAAATAATACTAAAAGAAATACATGCATAAATTACTTCCTGAACTGTTCAGAAATATTTTCTATCGGTAAACACATGAGCTGCCGATAGACCATAACAATGTTTTCCATCGGCAAAGAGACGAGATAACGATATAACATATTGTTCTGGAATATTGTTGATAAGCCGCCATTCACTGGCATCACATAGTCTTGGTTTAAGTCAACATTCTCCATGATTTTCTAAACTAATATTCATGGGCTAGCATTATTATTTCACACATAACAATGTTTTCTATCTGTAAACAATGAGCTGCCGATAGAACATAATAATTTTTCTATCGGCAAACACGTGAGATACCGATAGAACATAACAATGTTCTCTATATATGGAATTTTGTTGATAAGCCACCATTCACTGTCATCACATAACATTCTCCATGATTTTCTATACTAATATTCATGGGCCAGCATTATTATTTCACACGTAAATATGCACACAAGCATCTAAGTGCCACTGTGCTAATCTGACAAACCTAATGCTAATGGAATATAAAGATATTGAAGTAGCACAGAAAGTAGGTCACAACCAAAAAAGAAATAATATGGTTTATAGCACCCTCTCTTGGTTATCTTTAGCATTACCTGTATGCAAGTCATCAAGACTTCACATCTATTAGTTTGAGAAAAGTCATGTATAGGCATTTGAAACATATACATCGAAGACCCATCCACATTGCCATATATTCATACCAAGTGAGTAAAAATTCCCAACCAAACTAGTACATTGCATGGCTCATGTCCTTCCAGATCCAAAGTTTTAATACTTATTCAGAAATATTTTCTATCGGTAAACACATGAGCTGCCGATAGAGCAGACAAATTTTTTCTATCGGAAAATACAGGAGATACCGATAGAATATGTGTAAGAACACTTCCAACATATAATGTGCATTACATAGCAGTTGGATACAATCGATCACACATACAGTAATATAGATAAGTTAAAATCTCAAAACAGGTTCATTACAGCACTGGAACATATTATGTCAACCCTAATTTAAATCAACATTGCCTGCGGAATGTACATAATCCAACACAATAGGGAACCCTAGTGTAATTGCAAAACTCGAAGAATTAGTACGTACAAAACACTAGGATCAAATAAGGAAGATGCTGGAAATAGAACGACGAATTAGGATATTTACGGCGATCAGTTGTGGTGATGGAGAGGCGGTGTAGAACGCAGCGGCGGCCGGCGAAGGACGAAAATAAGAACCTGTGGCAGTGGCGAACCAGTATCCAGCCAGCGATCGTCGTGTGGGAGAGAGGAAGTGAGTGGTCACGGCGGAGGTTGTGGTTTTCTTCGCTCTCGAAGAGACGTAGTGCTATAAGTTGTAACTGTTCGACTGGAGGGAAACTCAAGGGCCGTGTACGAGTAATAAAGTAGTAGATGACCTTTTCTATCGGTACAACAAAATAATACCGATAGAATTATGTCTGTTCCTATCGGTACAACAAAATAATACCGATAGAACAAGTAAATTTCCCAGAAAAATATTTGAAGTAGTGGATGCTTTTTTCTATCGGTATAAACAATAAAATCCCGTGAGACCAATTTTCCCCAGAAATTTTTTTTAATTAAGTGCCTGAGATCTTTGGTGCCCTTTTTCTATCGGTAAAAACAACAAAATACCGTTAGAAAATGAAAAGGTACACACAATTTAACATCAAACAGACCGTGCTTGAAAGCTGCAGAATGATAAAGAAAAAGGGAAGATAGCCGAAAAATTGGAAAATTGACATAAAAAGAAATTGTTCATTCATTGTTGTTTTATCACTTATAAAAAAACATAAAACCCAAAATGCTAGGTCAAGGAGTGGTCTTAGCCCTGGCTGCATGTAGAATAGAGTCAGTTTGACTTGCAGCCAGGACGCAGGACTCCTCTAGCGACAAGTTGTCCCTAGGATCAACTACTACCGCGTCGAGAAGGCCTGCGACCTCCCTCAGCTTCGCTATGGTATCCTTCATAGTCAAACCGCAGCCAGCGATGGTAATATCTGCGGCTTGCTTCTCCTCGTGAAGACGCCTCGTCCTCGCCCTGGAATTGTCAACAGTCGTCTTCATGCGCTGAATGCGCCGGAGGAGATCGTCCAGCTCAAGCCGTAGCTGAGTGTGCTTGTCCGTAAGGAGCTTGTGCTCCTCCTGGAGGGCCCTCAGCTCGGCCTTCACTTTGCCAGTGTCTTCTACGACTCCCATTCCCTGTGCAAATCAACAGGTCAAGAATGTACTGAACATGGATTAACAATACAGTGGTAAACCCAGGAGATTTAGAGTTCTTACCGGGGAGGGCGTGGTTGATGATCCCATGGAGGTTGCCATTGTGAAAGAGAAGATAAGGAGTCGAACCGTTCGAGAATTAGAAAAACAACAAAATATTGCGACGCATGGCGAGGTACTTATAGAATTTCCAAGGCGACGCATGGCGACACAGTTAAGAATTCAAAGCGCCAGAGTATTTTTCTATCGGTACAAACAACAAAAAACCGTCAGACAACAAAATACCATGAGACTAACGAATTTATTATAACGATAAAACATAATAATACCGATAGAATAAGTAAATTTTTCGCAGAAACTTTTGAAGTGCCTGAGACACATTAAAGTAGTGCATGTCCTTTTCTATCGGTACAAATAACAAAATACCGTCAGAAAAATTGATTTTTGGAGAGCTTAATTTGAAGAAGCAAGAGGCTGCAACGAGATTTTTGCAAGTGCTATTTGAAGGGAAGAATTAAGTACTTATAGGATAAAGGTACTGTACATGTTAGAACTCATGCTGTAGAGTAAAATTGAGATATATTAATGCTGTGAACAAGCTTATCATTAAGTTCTAAAGAAAAATGTACTGCCTGATGTATTAATGATAAGTTCCTCACCTTGCTGTAGAACTTGTGGGCTGTTTGCTTGGCATTTATCCCTGAAATAGAAAATAATCATCAATGGTTCTCAACCCATAATCCTTCTTCGTGATCATCTCGCAGATACATTGTTTCGTCGATATCTTCAGTAGGGATAGATTGAATGTCCTATAAAAATAGAGGTATTTCATCGAATTGGTTATACTCCTCTTCGTCGACAACGTCTTCGACCCCAACAATACGTCTCTTGCTGTGGAGGATAACATGCAAGTTTGGATTGGCCGGGTCAACGATGTAGAATACCTGTGTGGCTTGCTTTGCAAGTATGAATGGATCGTCTTGGTGTCCGACTCTACCAAGATCGATGAGAGTAAACCCGTAACTGTCAACTTGAACACCTCGAGGGATTTCGACCCATTGGCATCGAAACAGGGAAATCTTATGTAATCCGTAATCGAACTCCCATATTTCGTCAATAGCACCGTAATATGAGTTCAGCGCCCTTACTGACCTGGCATCCTCGGAAATAGCAAACAGTGTCACTCCGCTACATTGTGTGCTACTCTTGGCGTCTTGAGCTATTGTGTAAAATGAATACCCATTGATGTCGTACCCCTGCCAAGTCCCTACAGTGAATCTTGGGCCTCTAGCCAACCATGTCACAGTTTCACTTACGGAGCCCTCGGCAGCTCGCGTGACTCTTTCTTGAATCCACTCAGCAAATTTCCTGTTATGTTCTCTGGTGACCCAAATGTCCGACTTCGAAGGATTCTGTGACCGTAACATTACCTTGTGCTCTTGTATGTATGGCTCGACCTCCGTCATGTGTTGTAAGACCCAAAAATGTGATTTTGCGTACACATCACGAGCGGGGACGATAGCTTTGAATCCAATCGTTCCGATGCCCTGAAGCCTACCCTCGTGTCGGGACCTAGGAACGCCAATTGGCTCAACCCCGGCCATGTAATCTGTGCAAAATTCAATCACCTCCTCGGCGGCATAACCTTCCATGATACTCCCCTCGGGTCGACGACGAGTCCTTACGTATCCCTTCAATACACCCATAAATCTCTCAAATGGATACATGTAGCGCAGGCACACGGGTCCACAAAACTTAATTTCTCTGATAAGGTGAACAATCAGATGGACCATAACATTAAAAAAGGATGGAGGGAAATACATCTCGAGCTGACAAAGAGTTGTAACCATGTCGCGTTGCAAAGCGTCCAGTTCATCCGGATCAATTACTTACGAGGACACAGTTGCACCAAATATTCATATCAGAAAAATCTAATTAAGCTCCACAAATGGAGGTAATGAACTTATAGTACGAGTGCACATACTTACCTTGCAAGATATTGCATTGAAGAAATAACATAGGTTTGTGACTGTCTCTCTGACTTTAACTGGGAGAATGCCTCTGATAGCAATGGGAAGCATTTGTGACATCAAGACATGACAGTCGTGGGACTTCGTGCCAACCAGTCTTAGGTCCTTCATGGACACAAGTTTTTTCAAGTTCGCGGAGTACCCACATGGAACTTTAACACCGTGCAGGCACCGACAGAGTTCTGTTTTTTCGCTCTTGGACAATGTATAGCAGGCCGGGGGGAGGTATGTATGCTTTCCATTCTCTAAAGGTGCAAGCTCAGTCCTTATCCCCATTTCCACCATGTCACGACAAGCTTTCACACCATCCTTTGTCTTTCCCGGAATGTTCAACAACAAACCAATCAAACTGTCACAGACATTTTTCTCTACATGCATGACGTCAATGCAATGTCGAACTTGTAAGTGCTCCCAGTACGGTAGATCCCAGAGAATCGATCTCTTCTTCCAAACATTTTTTTCTCGAGGTTTAGAATGCTTACCGAACTCAGCTTTGATGTCCTTCACGCACGAGTAAATCTCCTTACCGGTCAGAATCACTGGAGCTGATCCCTTCTCAGGCTTCCCGTTAAATGATTTCCTCTTCTTACGGTACGTGTGATGCACCGGAAGAAACCTGCGGTGACCCATGTACACTGTTTTCCGGTAGTTTCACAGCCACATGCTCTCAGTTTCATCTAGGCAAATAGGGCAAGCCTTGGCTCCTTTCGTACTATACCCTGACAAATTGCCGTAGGCCGGAAAATAATTTATGGTGCAAAATATTAGGGCCCGCAAGATGAAATTCTCTTTCTTGTATGCATCCCACACCTGCACCCCCTCGCTCCACAATTTCTATAAGTCCTCGATTAAAGGCGCTAGAAACACGTCAATATCATTTCCGGGTTGTCTGGGTCCTAAGATTAGTAACGCCATCATGATGTACTTGTGCTTCATGCATAACCAAGGAGGAATGTTGTAGATGCATAAAAGAATAGGCCAAGTGCTGTGCCGACTGCTCATATTACCATGTGGGTTCATACCATCTGTACTCAGCCCAAACCTTATATTCCTAAGTTCACCGCCGAACTCAGCAAATGTTCTGTTGATGTTTCTCCATTGAATAGAATCAGCTGGGTGTCTCAGTTTTCAGTCTTGTTTCCGGGCTTCAGCATGCCAACGCAAGTGCTTCGTGACTTTCGGATTTGCAAACAGTCGCTTCATTCTAGGTATCACAGGCAAGTACCACACAGCTTTCGCCGGAGGTCGTTTCTTTACCTCGTGACGTTCACTGTCAATCCGGTCCCTACGCGTATACCTCGATGCGCCACATCTTGGACAAACATGCAAACTGGAGTATTCGTTACGGTACAAAACACAATCATTTGGGCATGCGTGTATTCTTTCGATTTCCATTCCCAACGGACACAACAGTTTTTTGGCTTGGTAAATAGATCTTGGCAACTCATTTCCCTCTGGAAGCATGTCCACTAGAAGATCTAATAGTGCCGTGAAACTCTTATCACTCCAACCGTTGCCTGCCTTCAAGTTATATAATCTCAGCACAGAAGACAGTTTTGTAAATGTTGCACATCCAGGGAACAGAGGCTTCTCAGAGTCAGCAATCAGTTTCTCAAATTCACAGAAGTCGTTTTCGTTGTAATCTTCCTCTACATCACGTAACATCTCATCTAGATTGTCATCATCATCATCTACGTGCACATCGGATTGAACATTATCAAAATTCAGATGATCATCGATATTATTGCAATCCACATCCGAGTCCTGCTGATTGGTAGTAGTGGTCCTTGTTTCCTCAAGATCTTCGCCATGCCATATCCAACGGGTGTATCACGCGTTAAAACCACGACGAATCAAATGACTCTTAATTTGATCAGAGTTGCTAAACCTCTTCAAGTTCATACAATCTGTACAAGGACAGAGCATATTTTTCTCTCCCTTCCTCTCCTTTTGTTGCTCAGCAAATTTAATAAACTCATTCACACCATCCACATATTCAAGAGTAGTATGTTTTATTCTATACATCCAATATTTCATGTCCATCTACAATTAACAAAATTTAATGAGTCAGCCATGCATGAAACCTGCCTGATTAAGTTATGTATATGTACATGTACAGCCTCTTACAACAGATGTGTTGAACCCTAGCCTGATGAAATTAACACAATACAAGCTAGTTAGCTCCTAAAACATGACGCATTTCCAGCTACCTAGCTCCCAAGCTTAGAGCTACAAACTGGGAACTACACAATACAACTAGCTTGCAAGTAGAGAGGGAGGGAGATCTAGAGGGAGAGAGAGATAAGTGTCGACAATTAAGCATACCTTAAAGAGAGGGGCGCAATCAACTTCCCTCCAGCTTGCGCTGATCACCCTAGCAGTGTAGCTGCGAGCGTGGAACTTTCATCACAAACAGAGGGACACAGAGTGCAACAGAACAAATTAAAGAGCAGCTCAGCAATGGTCGAGTGGGGTTTTCCTTATAATGGACCTTTTTCTAACGGTAAATACATGAAATAACCGTTAGACTAACTAAGGTAATTTGCCGCTCACATATTCTATCGGTAAAAACACACATATACTGTTAGAGAATGTACATTACTGAGCAAGTACAGGACTTGTTCTATCGGTAAATATGTGTATTGACCATTAGATGATGCATGACACATGAACATGAGTTTTTCTATCGGTAAATATGTGTATTTACCGTTAGAGGAGGTACTTGTACCAAACTGGGACACACATGACATCAGTTCTCACATCCAAGGAATCATATCAATGTAACATCAAACATATCTTACATCAAACAGATCTTAACTAGAAGATAAAGCAATATTTCAAGAAATGCTAATTTGTGGATTAATTAGGAGACACAAAAATACTTTTCTTAGGTACTTGGGACTTCATCTTGCCAAAGAAATTACACATGCTAGTTCAAAAATTCTGGTACAAACATACACATGCCAGTCACCAATACAAATTCAGGTACAAACATACACATGCCAGTTCACAAATTCAAGTGCATGTCTGAAACAGCAGTACAAATACACACCTACCTACCAATACAATTAAATACACAAATACTCCCTATACATTCAAGTTCATGTCCCAATTAGCAATACATGATGCACAAATATACAACAATATACAAATACAACAATTCACACATTCGATGTATATTAGAAAAGCCACGTCTGAAATTAACAACAGATCACGACGAGGACCCAGTGGCCCATACATTTTACATAAAAGAGAACCTTTGCACGTTGCGACAATGCAACTATCGACTACAAGTTAGACTTGATACATCACAAATCCATTCATCCAAAACAGCAAATGTCTGAACCACATTGGACTTAACCATAGGAGTTCAGTTCAAAGACGCTCGAGGAGCTGGAACTACCGTCGAGTTTCATTTGTATTGGTGATTTCCTCGGACTCAAACTCGATCAACTCAACTCAACTCAACTCAACTCCATTACAAAAAGAACCTACCTTCCAAGATGTTGTTCTGTGTAGTGATGGTGTAGAATGGCTGTGCAAATGACAACAATTCTTCTTCTCCAAGCAGGTAAGCATCTGGCCACAAGCTGGTGCATGCAAAAAAATGTAAGATGCTTTCTATAGGTCCTGATTTGAGAAACACGCCGGGCTTAAGGATCTTCTCGACCGAGCCAACCAAGATCTCGCCCTTCACGTCCTTCCAGCTCTCGACGGTGATCTTCACTGTTTCTTTCGCCAACAAGCCAACGTAGGCAGCGTACTGCGATGAAGAACCGTGAAATACGTTGCCCCTCATGAGCATCATCCAAGGACCTGCACAGATCATAATCATATTGAAAAGAAGACACATCAAAATGAAGGATACAAAAATTACAGAATAATTGCCATAATAGGATTAGAATAATCTAACAATATTGCCGAAATTTTACGTACCTTGCTTGGGATGCCGAAGTCTAGAGGGCGTCGATGGAGGTGCGGAGGTGCAGTGGTCGCCTATAGAGGTGCGCCAGCCGTCCATGGAGCTTACAGGTTAGGACTACGAGCGCCAGATAAACTGTGGAAATGAAAGAGACATACTCGTGTATTTATAGTACTAGATAAGTTCTATCGGTACAAAAACAGCATACCGTTAGTAATTTTATATATATTCTAATGGTATACAAATAAATTACCGATAGAATAAAAACATCTGTAGAAGGCAAATGGTTCTATCGGCACGATACATATTACCGATAGGAATTTTTGTACATACTCTGTCGGTATATACATACATTGCCGATAGAATAAAAATATTTGTAGAAGGTGAACAATTTTAAAATATTTTTGCTATATTCTAACGGTATAAACATTCATTACCGATAGAATAAAACTATTTGAAGAGGAACAGTTCTAAGCAATTTTTGATATATTCTAACGGTACAAGAATACATTACCGATAGAATAAAAATATTTGTAGAAGGCGAACGGTTCTATTGGCACACTAGATATTGCCGATAGGAATTTTTGAGATATTCTGTCGGTAGACTCATACAGTACTGATAGAATAAGTCTAGTTTTAGAAGTCGAGCAGTCCTATCGGCGCACAACATTCTCCCGTTAGTACTTATGCATCTCTTCTAACGGCAAATATGGTCATCACCGCTAGAGTAAATCATAGTACTTCTTCTATCGGTAAGTTTCTTACAAACCGATAGGAAAAATACACCCGTTGGCCTTTTATGACCGCGAGGCACATTTTCTATCGGTTTTCTACTAAATCGCTAATAACCGATAGAATATAGGGGTTAGTAGACTGCATTTCTGTACTAGTGAGATAAAGATAAGAATAGTGTAGTGATCGTGTGCGAGGTAGCACAGACAACTATCATCGATTACAATCTACGAGTATCGATGAATCACGAGAACAAAACAAGCACTAAATCGACCCCGACTCTTCTCAGCCACGACCACAACTGCAAACCTTGGAGTGACCACGCAGATCAAACATGCAGCAATAAATTTAAATTCACCCAAAATCAGAAAAGAACAATTCATTTCAATAGAATAAAAGTTAAGAACATCGGAATATCAGAATATCTATTCAGCCAGTGCAGGCCTAAACCAAAGTAGCTGCAATAACACGAATACACAAGAGATTACTATAATTAGTTCAATCAGATTCTCAACTCACACACAAATAAATTTAATTTTTCACAGACAAGAGGAAAAGAAGCATCAGTTGAATTCAGCTTAGATAAAGACCATTGGAATTTGAGCCTCCAGTATCTTGGTCATCTTGTTATCAAACACACATGAAGGCTGACTTTTATAGATTGCCATACAAAGCAAAATCAATTGATCAAGAACTGAACTAAAAAAAAGATCTGGAACTCCAATTCATTTAATTTAGAGGCTACTCACAGAATAGATCGAGGTAACTGAACCCAACTTTAGGACCAAATTGACACTTGACCAAATACAGAGAAGAATAATCAATTGATCATTGGAATGGGAATCTCTAGCATCAAACATGCAGACAAGTAACATTATCATTGGACTTCAATCACTGGAGGATAAATAAAATTACAAGAGTTGATCAGTCCTCCAGGATTCTAATCCTTTGCAAGATACACAAAAGCCCAAGCAATGATCATAAAGAAATCAATACAAAGAAACCTTCAAGATCTCATATCACACATTAAACAATTTCATCATAGAACAGAGAATTAAGATTCACAGCACAATCAATTCAATTAAAAATAGGTAGTTAACTTGAATGATGTTTCTATTTAGCATTTATAGGATCTTGTTCATCCCATACATCGAATCTGTTTCCGTTCATCCAAAATTGAAGAACAGAGAGGAGAATTTGTCACCAGGTGTTTGCTGTTGTAGTTGAATTGGAGATGAGGAAGCTGCTTGCTGTCGAGATGCAGAAGCTAAAGAAGAAGATGGAGCTCAAGGAAGCCATCACCGGAGTTGATATCGAGACCAAGGTAGAGAAGTTGGCTTGCTCAGTACAAGTCGGTGAAGAGGCCACTTGATGCGATAGCGGCCTGATCTTCTGATAGGTTCTACTTTGCAGAATGGAGACATTCATGTTTCAAGACTTCCAATCAGCGGGGATTGACTCCTTGCAATCATTACACCAACGCAACTGTCATTACCAACCGTGCTCATTCCTGGATGACCTTACCACGAAGGTTAAATCCTGCACGTAGTAGAAGAAATGAGCAAGAACAAGATGCAAAAAAATCTGGAATTTCAGAATGACAAATTGAGGTTATTGACGAGGATTGACACCCGGGTCACTTCTAATAAACTTTTGGTTCAAGACAGGTTCGAACCTGTCGCGCCCCGAAACTGGGACTACGACTACTCCTGTAGAGACCTAGCTCGCTGCAGCTAGTCCCATATATGCATAGCATACACATACCCTTGACGTCCCAGGATAAGTCAAGCACAGGAGTATATCACATTGCAACAGAGTAACTTACAAAATAGTTAAGCAGTGTGGCCTGCTGGCCTTGATATTACATAAGGAGATTACAATGCCTTCACGGCATACATGGTTTAGCAAAATAACATCTACACAGCAGAAGATAGGTGACCCACCCACAAAAGAGAAGTGGACGGCAGAACAACACACATCAGGGCTCTGGCGGAACTGACGCTCCTCCTTCTGGATCCAATAAGTTCTCCACGCTTTCATCTTGATTGTTGATCGCTCCGTCTATTGATTTGTAGGTTGCAAGAGTGAGCACTTACGTACTCAGCAATTCATAGGTAAGAGTAGATACATATAGTAGTGATGACATGAACCTAGATTAGTCAAGAATTATGGATGTTTATAAAATAATCTTTTTCTTTCATACCTCATCTCATGGCAGCACCTTTCATAATATAACATCATCATTCATGTTCACTAGATTATAGCACTACCGCGACACGTCGACACACGACAGCCCACGGCAGCACTCCTTATCATGACAACACATGTCATTTGGGTAATCTTGATTAAACATATTTTATTTAGAAAATAGTACTTGTGTCACACCCCGTGGATTTAATCCACCGCAGCAGACTCCTATAAACCCGGGAGCTTGGAGTATTCGAATACGTTTTTAACTCTACAGAGAGGTACCAATTTACCCGCAAGATATTCCACTTTCAAACCTTTCCTATCATAACAAAATGATTGGACCCCTGACTCACTTCATACTGTGAGCGGCAAGGTGGAAATAACAAGAACTTTTGTTATGTATCACTCACAATTCATCCCCGACCCTGTGGCTCTCTGCGAGACACAGTTGTGGTAGGTTGTATCCAAACCTCCACCCCTACATATGTTTCCATTACTGGATCAACGTGCGAGATCACCTTCAGTGATATGTGTGGGAGCCGTACTCCGTGTTTATCGTGCATCACTACACAATTCCAGCAGGGGTGTCATGTGTGATCCACATAAGTACTTGTTCAGGCCTGTCCCATACCAGGCTTGCGGTTAGCACGTTGTTCATGCCACTAGACGCACAACACAAGGTTCTAGTCCTTAAATCAAGTTGTGATAGAAGAATAAAATGTAGATCACAACCTCAGGAATCTAAGAGACAAAGTTATGCCCAAAATGCACATCTGGAAGGGAGTGAAAAGGGCTAATGCCACTGACTGACATAGTCTGGCATTGATCTTGACAATGCCAAAAAATAGGGCTTGGCATAACTTTTGATCTAGGGCTCCAAATGATGCACCACTTTGTCTGGGAGGTAGGCATTGATAACAGGAACAAATCATTCAACAGGATCTAGGGCAGAAGATGGCTGGAAGGTGATGAAATTCAAAGGAGAAGTGTGGTGGCGACACGGCACAGTGAAGCCACTGGACAACAATCTTGGCATGGCTGTAACTTGAAATCTGGGCAGTTTCAAAGATCGAGCTAGAAGACAAATATGTTCAGGAGGTTGAAGCACACCTGAATGACAAAGTGGATGAAGCTGAAACGGCCAGGAATAGGTTTTCCGGTGATCGACGCCGGAGAAGAAACACTGCCATTTGGGGATTTTCGATTTAGGCCGAATGAACTCAATTCCAAGCTTGGGAAGTGAAAGAGAGGTAAGAGGAAACTACCTGCACGATCAATTTGGCCGGAGGATGGCCGGAGAAGCCTGGCGACGATCGCCGGTTTCTGGAGAAGCTCAAAATTGGGGAAAGCTTCGATTGAAGCTCAATCTGGAGATATTGATGCACAGGCTTGCTGGAAATGAGTCACTGATCGTTTTCTTCCACAGGATCGAAAGCTAATTCGAGGTAATTTGGCCTGCATTGCCGGAACAGGGCATTCTTTGAATTTCAGCAAATTCCGGTGATCGCCGGCGATAGGAGGCAAGGAAATCCAATTAAGTGGTACAGCACGATGAGTGAGATGAGAGGAACTCACTGGTACTGTTAATTTGGCAAGAGATGCTGTGGTTGAGGCTGCCACCGTGAAGCTCCTCGATGGCTCACCGGAGAAGACGACGACAGTGAAGCAGTTTGAGAATTTGGTTAAGTCCTGGTGAAGAGAAGATGATACAAGGCACTGGTGGCTTAAATAGACCAGAGGGCGAAGCTTGCAAGGATTTACAGCATTGAATTTGTGCCAGATGACAAGATTTGCCGGGCGCAGCTGCAACAACGGCGAGCGGTGAAGCGACGGTGCTCAGGCGAGGTGACTACTGCTCAGCTTGTCGGCTCGTTGGAACTCCATATTGTCGGGCGGTGCAAGCAGTGGCAACAGGAGCTGGCAATGCAAAGCAACGTGGCGCGGTGTTTCTGACAAAAGCTTGCTGCTGGTCGCGCACAGGAGCAATTGTTGTCGTCGGTGCTGCCACAGCGAAGGCTAGGACACGGACACGTGCGCACATGCAGATTCAAGTGAGCACGAGCTCAGGCGAGGCGAGGCGAGGCGTGGCCGGCGGCGAGCAAGCGCGGCGCAAATGCACGGCGATCTCTGGTCGTGCACAGCAGCTGCTGTCCTGGTCGAATTTGGGCTTGATTGCAATTTCGAATTCTTGATTTGGACTGAACTGTAAATCTGGAGATTTGGAAGGTTTGATCTGGAATTGATTCTACTGTTTTGGTATACTTAATTCCATAGATGATTTAGCACAGCTAGAAGATAAAGTTTGAGACATTTGGATGACTTTTGATATGAACTGAAAACAGAGTAGATTAGGGTAAAATAAGTCTGAAACTTATTGATCTCGAATTCTGGGATTTAGGGTTTGATTTTGAGATATTCATAAAAGAAGAATTTGTGTTGAAAAGCATTTGGGAGATGTTCCCTGAATCAGATTCGAATTTGGAGATGATTTGCAACATTTTGCCTTTTTAGGTTTTTGGAAAATCTGGAAAAAGGACTGATCTGCGATACTCTTGGACTGATTTGCGAAAAGAGTCTAAATGATGAAATCTGGCTGCCAACTTTTTGGATTAAGGTATTGGCATACCCTTGATCATAATCCAGGAATAATCTGGTCTGAACTTGGCTAAGATTTTGATTAAATCTGAATTTCTGAAACTTAGGGTAAAAGGTAATAACAGATATTCTGTTTTCGAAAACAGAAAGGAGTTGATAAATCTGGAAGTTAGAGATAGAATTGAATCTGGGTTCTGAAGGCTTTTAGATTTAGGATAACTGATAGATCAAATCTGGAAAGTCAGATCTTGACTTGGGGTCACAGGATAAATTTGGAGATTTTAGGGCTAGAACAGAATAAAGCTGAGGCTGATTTGGTTGATCTAGAAGAGACATATGTATGCATGATTTTTAAGAAAGAAACTTTTCACCCCAAAACTCAGGATGTTACAGAACCAGACATGTATCTGGCGATGCGAACTCAAGCTATTCTTAGGGGCATCACCATGAGGTCGCAAGCTTTATGCGATCAGGTCGCGGGTTTCGTGCGATCAGACCGACAGCCTTGTGCGGTCAGAAGTTCGTATGCTATACGCGGACTGGATATCCGGGATGTTGCGCGGTCAGCCCACATTCCGCGGTCAGAACTTTTTCGACCGGGGTGCTTGGAGTTTATTCGGTTATCATTACATCAAGATATTCCAAGCATCCCGAAAATTCCTCCACGTTGAAGACCAACCGTCAGAGGTTATTATATGCAGTTATTCATGATTAACACGTGTTAATAACCTCCGTGGAAGTTAACAGCGGTTCTCCAACAACCGCATCTAACCGTTTGATGCAGTTTTCTTCATATGGCACCTTTTCAACCAATATAAAAAGGTGGCAAAGTACATCAAACGGGAGGATCCAAGACATTTGGAAGAACAAGACCCCTGAGATAAGTGAGATACAAGATATCTCGACCACTCAAACAGCCAAGTCTATGGCTTAGATTAGACAATACAACCAAATCTCCTATAGCTTCTTTTTTGTATACTCATATAGGGAAAACTTTCGCCTGTGAAGGTTTCTCCCCGCTAGTTTGTAAAGCTTTATCACATATAGTGAAATCCTAACAGGACGTAGGGCTTTTACTCCCACCATCGAGGGCCCGAACCTGTATAAATCTCTCTGTGCTCCTGTTCACCATTGTTCTGCATACCTTCCCGGAGGGTCATCTTGAAAGGTCTTACAATTACAAATTTTGCATAAGTTCGGCTGAGGACCCCGAGTCCGAATCGTCGATAGTTATCTTTCATCCAACCAGGTCCGGGGAAAGGTCTCGGAATAAGCTTTCCATCAAGTACTCAAGTATTCCAAACGGACTCCATATGCAGTTTTTATGTTTGTTTGAACGTGAGCTGCTCCCTGATGGCCGAACTGGACTCCATCTCGTGTACAACTTGGGCCAACGCTTGCCTTGGTGAAGAATTACTTCCTTGCTGGTACATCCCATGATTCCTAAGTACAAGAACATCATCATTAGGTAGTAACCTATCCTCCAAAGCATAAGTATGTAACCCTAGGAACGAACTCACCAGGTAATTTAACTGTCGTGCATGTGCCCGTGTAATTGGTCCTTGCATAGGAGGTGATGGAATTGAAGTAGTGTGTGTAGTGATGTCCTCATCATCCTCCCCCTTTTGAAATGGAGTCATCCTCGACTCAAGCTCATCTTCTTCTCCCACCTACGGTTTTAAATCTGAAATGTTAAATGTGGGACTAACCCCGAAATCTACAAGGCAACTCAAGTTTATATGCATTATCATTAATCTTTTCAAGCACTTTAAAAGGACCATCAGCTCGAGGCATTAATTTAGACTTTCGCAATTCGGGAAATCGATCTTTACGCAAATGTAACCAAACAAGATCACCAGGTACAAAGGTTAAATGCTTTCTACCCTGACTACCATATGCTTTATATTTCTCATTCATGTTTTCAATATTTTCTTTAGCTAATTCAAGCATTTTCAAAATCAATTCAGCACGTTTCTTAACATCAAAATTCAAGTTTTCAGAAGTAGGCAAAGGTAGCAAATCAATAGGAGCGCGTGGAGTAAACCCATATACTACTTGAAACGGACTTACCTTGGTGGAGTGTACGGAACTGTTGTAAGCAAACTCAATATAAGGTAGACACTCCTCCCACAGCTTCAAATTTTTCTTTAGGACGGCCCATAGCATAGTGGACAATGTGCGGTTGACGACCTCCGTCTGTCCGTCGGTTTGGGGATGACATGTAGTAGAGAACAGCAGCTTCGTGCCCAATTTATTCCATAAGCTCCTCCAAAAATGACTCAAGAACTTCGCGTCACGATCTGAAACGATGGTGTTGGGCATGTCATGTAAACGAACAATCTCCCTGAAAACAATTCAGCAACGTTTGTGGCATCATCGCTCTTATGACAAGGTATAAAATGTGCCATTTTAGAAAAAAGATCAACCACCACAAATATACTATCCCTCCCCCTCTTAGTCCTAGGCAATCCTAATACAAAATCCATTGAAATATCCTCCAATGGAACGCTAGGAACAGGAAGAGGCATATAAAGACCATTCGGGTTCAAACGGGACTTAGCTTCATTGCAAGTGGTGCACTGTGACACATAGCGCTCAATGTCATGCCTCATCTTAGGCCAAAAGAAATGGGCAACAAATACATTCTCCATCTTCACTCCGAAGTGTCCCATCAAACCACCTCCGTGCGCTACCTGCAAAAACAAGAGTCGAATGGAGCTAATTGGAACGCATAGCTTGTTAGTACGATATAATAAACCATCATTCAGCACATATTTATTCCATGTTATTCCTTCTCGACAATTCATTTAAGTTTCTTTAAAATCCAAATCAGTAGCATATAATTCTTTAATTGTTTCTAAACCAAAAATTTTATGATTAAGTTGTGATAACAAAGTATACCTCCTAGACAACGCATCAGCAATTACATTGTCTTTACCCTTCTTATGCTTAATGATGTATGGAAACGACTCTATGAACTCAATCCATTTGGCATGCCGTTTATTCAATTTAGCTTGATTTCTAATATGTTTCAAAGACATGGTCAGAGTGAATAACAAATTCCGTGGGCCAAAGATAGAGTTGCCATGTTTCTAACACACGTAATAAAGCATACAATTATTTATCATACGTCGACTAATTCAAACTAGGCCCATTTAATTTCTCACTAAAATATGCAACGGGTTTACCTTCTTGTAACAGTACACCACCTATCCCAATTCTGCTAGCGTCACATTCTAATTCAAAAGTCTTACCAAAATCCGAAAGTTGGAGTAGCGACGCGTGTGTAAGCTTCTCCTTCAGCACATTGAAAGCATGTTCTTGTGCTGGTCCCCATTGAAAAGGAACTCCTTTCTTTCTCAATGCATTCAGCGGTGCAGCGATGGTGCTGAAATCCTTCACAAAACACCGATAAAATCCGGCAAGACCATGAAAACTTCTCACCTATGTGACTCAGGGGTCGGCCAGCTCTTGATGGCTTCAATTTTCGCTTCATCCACTTCTATTCCCTGTGGAGTAACAACATAGTCAAGAAAGGAGACTCGATCCGTGCAAAAGGTGCACTTCTCAAAGTTAGATGTTGGGAGAAATCTCCACGGGACCAAGTCCTGGCAAGGGGCACCGCCATTTGCCAGGCCCCCCGCTGTCTTGTCCCGGGCGCCGCCTTTTTCCTGGGGACAAGGCCCCCGGTGGCTTGTCCCGGGCATCGCCTTTTGCCCAGGGACAAGGGCCCCCAATGGCTTGTCCCGGGTGCCGCCATTTGCCCGGGGACAAGGCCCCCCAGTGGCTTGTCCCGGACGCCGTCTTCCGAAGACAAGGGTCTCCGGTCCCGGGTCACGTGAGGGTCACGCGAGAAGTGCCTTGGGAATCGGTGGACACTTGTCAAGCATCCGAGGTTCCTGACCGGGAGAAGGACGTCATTGCCCCTCAATCCAACGGTGGCAGGCGGGGTAGTTTAGTCTTTTTGCATCTTTTGAGGCTATATAAGCCCTTGTAACACCTCATGTAAAGGGGAGTTCATATTCACTCTAATAGACAACCAAATAGGTGTGCTTCAGAGCCTTCTCTCCCCCGAGAGAGCTTCCCTAGCCAACTCCAGTTGGGAGCACGCCGACAGGACTAGGGCCTCCACCGAGGCCTGAACCTGTATAAATCCTTGTGTCACTTGCTGAGTTTGCCCGACGGGAGAGGACCAGTCGCATGGTCAGCTCGCGTCGTCTTTTCTTCGCTAGGACCTTCCACGAAACCTGCCGGGGTATCCGCATACCACGACAGTTGGCACCGTCCGTGGGGACGCGTGACGAATCGCCATGGCTCTCCCAAGAACGAGGGCTCGTACCCTCCCCGGTGATGACGGTCCCAGTGACCCGGCACCACCCATTCGAAGCATGGCAGTCCCGACACCGACATCCAGACATGGCCAAACCTAGGTGCCGCCTCCCACCTTCCCTATTAATTTCGGTGGTTCAACCTCCGGGTCAATCCCGGGGATTGTGGCCGCCTCAGCCGGGACCAGCCTCCCCCCGACGATTTCCCCGGCGCCCCGGGACACCTTGCTTGAGGACTTAGTGGAGGGCCAGCTCCGCACCCAGCGCTCTATGGATGAGCTGCTCCGTGGCTTGGCGTGGCCACCGGCCCCCACTTACCCAAAGTTCCCGTTCATGGGGGCCATGGCACCATTTATGGCTCACCCGGCGGCCCCTTTGGTCCCCGGAAGGCCGGTCGCTCCATACGACCCCACTGGAGGATATCCTCCCCCAGCGGGTCCCTTGTCTGGAACCGTCCTGACGCCGGGAGTCTTCCCAATGCCGGGGGGTTACCTCGTGCCCGGGGCCTTCGCTGTGTCGGGTGGTCACCCCGCTCCGGGTCTCTTCCCGAGGCCAGGGGCCCACTTCATGCCGGGGACTTTCCCAGCGCCGGGAGCCAGTCTCGTCCTGTGGTTTGCGTTTACCGCACCGGGGGTGGTCGACACAATGGCTCCCGCGTTGCAGCGGGCCTCCCTCCGCAATGGCGCCCCAGTTTCGGACGTCGCCACAGGGGTTCCCCCTTTCCGATCCTGGACGCCGCAGGGGCTTCCCCCCTTCCGGTTCCGGACGTTGCCACAGGGGTTTCGCCCCCCACTGGCACCGGTAGCACTCGGGCCGGTAGCTGCAGCACATGAGATCCCTCCCCCGGGGCCGCCCCTGAGGGCACCCCCGGCGGACCAAGTTTGCTTCACCTGGGAGGAGGTTGAGCAAATGCATACCACCAAGTCTGGGGAGGAGCTTCCCCCGGGTCGTGGACGCGGAGAGCCTCGCTCCCGCTCGGGCCGGGGGAAGAGACCTGCAGAAGAACCAACCTCGCTTGGGGAGTGCCCAGACGTCCTAGAGGTCAGCTCCACCAACCCGAAAGAAAAATGGCGCTACCGCCATGCCGGCGGACCTCTTGGGCCTCTCCCCGACTCCGACAATAAGCGTGCGTCCCCCGTCAAAGGGGACAGCTACCGGGACTCCCCCCTAGAGGTGGAGGGGGCTAACCAGCCGCTGTGCCGCAGACTCCGGTGCATTCGATGGCCGCGGCCTTACCGCCCGCCGCACATCGAACAATATAATGGTGAGGCCGATCCTTATGAATTTGTGCAGGTGTATTCCACAGCCATCTCGGTGGCTGGGGGGGATGAGACGGTGCAGTGCAACGTCTTCCCCCTCTACCTGGCCGGGATCGCCCACTCGTGGTTCTACAACTTGAAGGCCGACTCCATCAAGTCCTTCACGCAGCTCAAACACGAGTTTTGCGCGAACTTCCAGGGGAACTATGTGCGTCCCCTGGATTCCTCACAGCTGTACACCGTCTGGTAGAGGACGGGGGAGACCATCCGCAGCTTCTTCAAGCATTTTGCTCAGGTCAAGAGAAAAGTAGCTTACGTCCCTGACTCCACAGTCATCGAGGCGTGTAAGAGCGGGATCCTCACGGGGGAGTTCCACCGGAGACTCTCCCGAAGTTGCCCCTCCTCTGCCGACGAGCTCTTCAACGTACTTGAAAAGTACGCTCGGGCGGAGGAAGATGACCTCTAGAAGAAGAACCAGGGGGCCCCCGCCCCCGTCGACCGAGGGGCCAGGGACCCCCTCAAACGCACCAAAGGCGAGCCATGGCCTCGGGACACCTTTGTCCTCGAGGGCGAAGGCGGCTCACGCGACGTCTCCAAGGGTAACCGCCCCTTCCCCAAGCCGAAAGGCCGTGGGGGAGGACAGTCGTCCCGAAGTCGAGAAAGCCCCGCGGCGAGAGGCAGGGAAGGTCTGTGGTGTACCTTCCACAGGTCCAATACCCATGCCACCCGGGAATGCCATCAACTACTCCAATAATTCACCGCATTCCTCGACCAGTATGGGCAAGGGGCGGGGACTCCGGCCTCCTTACCCCCTCAGCCGGCCTTGCTAGCCCTTCCTGCTCCCGCGGGGGAATAGCAGGGACGAACACGGGAGGGGGAGCCGTCAGAAACTCTCCTCTTCCAAACATCCCAGAGGCATGTCAACGTCATCAAGGGAGGGTCCGCCTCCGGGCGGGACTCTAAGCGTCAGCGCAAGGAGTACGCGCACGAAGTAAAGGTGGTGGGGGTGCTGCATACGTCTCGGCCACCCAAGTGGTCAGACGTCCCCCTCACCTTCATGGCAGAAGACACGAGTGGGGTTCGCTTCCCCCATGATGACGCGCTCATCGTCTCCGCTACCATCTAGAACTGCCATCTGGCCTGCATCCTCGTGGATGGCGGGAGCTCGCCAACGTCCTCTACCTAATAGCGTTTACAGAGATGCAGGTGGACGAGATCGACGCCAAGCGCCTCCGAGCCAAACCTCGGGCATACCTCCTGTTGGAGGGGAAGCTCTACAAGCGGGGGGCTTCCGCCTTGCTCTGTTTCCTTCCACGGCCGGAAGGGCTCTGGCTTCTCGAGGATATTCACGCGGGAAGCTGCGGGTCTCATCTAGCCCCATGTGCCATCGCGGCCAAGGCCCTTCGCTAGGGTTTCTATTGTCCCATGGTGATTCGTGACGCGCGGGACCTTGTCTCCGCGTGCGAGGCCTGCCAGAAGATGGCCAAGGGTTCGAACCTCCCCCCCGTAGCGCTGCAGACTATCCCCATCACTTGGCCCTTTGCACGCTGGGGGATGGACCTCCTAGGCCCCTTCCCCCTAGTGCCCGGGGGCTACAAGTATGCGGTGGTAGTGGTCGACTACTTTACTAAGTGGGTAGAGGCCGAACCTCTGTCCAGCATCACGTCCCGGGTGGTACAGCGGTTTTTCTGGAAAAATATCATATGTCATTTCGGCGTCCCCCGAGAGATCACTGTCGATAACGGGACCCAATTCGACTCGGTATATTTTCGGGAATTCTGCGAAGGCTTGGGGCTCACCATCCACTTCACCTCGGTAGCTCATCCCTAGAGCAACGGGGGCGTTGAAAGGGTCAACGGCGTAATGCTACAAGGGTTACACCGACGGCTCGAACAAGCCGCCTCCAAGCGGGGTGCATGGGCAGAGGAGCTCCCTAGCATCCTCTATTCTGTGCACACAACTCCGAGCCGGGCAACGGAATGCACCCCCTTTTCTCTTGTATATGGGGCTGAGGCAGTCCTTCCCCCGGAGATTGGCTTCTGGTCACTGCTGGTCGAGCTACTAGATGGAGCCACGACCGCTACGTACCAAGCCAACGTGGCAAATCAATGACTGGAGGTCGATCTCGTGGAGGAGGAACGCGACCGAGCGCTCCTCCGCCACACTATCTATGAGCGCGAAATGGCGCGCGTATACAACCAGCGCGTCCGCTAGAGGGCTTTTTGCCTCGGGAACCTCGTCCTCAAGCACGTCATTGACCCCCAAGCCCAGGGCAAGCTCTCCCCCAAGTGGGAGGGCCCCTACAAGATCTCGGCGGTCCTGGGCTCAGGGGCTTACAAGCTCTCCAACCTTCAAGAGCAGGATCTCAAGCACACGTGGAACGTACGATTGCTTCACAAGTTCTACGTCTAGCCTACGGGATCGTTCCCTCTCCCGGAGTGATTACGCCGGAGGGGAGGGGGACATTGTACTCACCGTTCCCTCCCCTATCGTGATCTTGCAGGGGGAGGCATTGTACCTTAATTTATTATCAATACAACTAGTTTTTCCTCAGCTCTTGGCTCGTTATAGGTTTCTTACATTACCGTCTCTCACGACGATGCCATCCTAGTGAGGATGCCCTCCCCGCGAGTAAGTGGGCTATCACGACCCAACAAGTCCCTACCACGGGAGTCCCACTCCCGTAGGGTGGCTTACGATCACCCCTCGTGGACTGAGGGTGTAAGCGGCAGCCCGGTCCTCAAGGACCGCGGTAACGAGTCAATTTGAGAGACTAGTCCCCTACTCAAACACTCAGACTCGTCATCGGGCGCATCCTCCTCCTGGAGTCAGTTCTCCTTAGCGACACGGAATTCCCGGATATTTTTTCTTGAAGATCTCTTTCTCGGCCCCCCGTTTTCACGGTGACCGAAGGGTTGTCTCCCGGAAAAATTATCCCCGGGAATTTCACATACTCAGATTTTTCTGGATGTTTTCTCCCGGAGATCTCATTTTCGGCTCCCCGTTTCCACGGCGACCGAAGGGTTTCCTCCCGGGAAAATTCCCAGAAATATTGGGTCTCCCAGAAAGCCCCTTCTCGGTTCCCCGTTTTCACGGTGGCCAGAGTGTTTCCTCCAGGGAAAACTCCCAGAAATATTAGGTCTCCCAGAAAACTCATTCTTAGTTTCCCGTTTTCACGGCGACCAGAGGGTTTTCGTCCAGGAGAGAATTTCTTGGAATTTCAGACTTTCTTGGATGTTCTTCCCCGGAGACCTCACCCCCGGCTCCCCATTTCCACGGCGACTGGAGGATCCCGCCGGGGCTTTCGAAATATTGTTCCCATAAATTTTCACAACCTTGGGAAAACTTGAGGAACTCTTAAGTGAAGGGTCCTGGCCCGGGGGCTCTGTCACCCCCACAGCGCGCGGAGCTACCCTCCGGTGGGCATCATTACATCAAACACGATACAACCCGGGGTACAACCCAGAAAGATCCTACGCCTAATAATCCCAGAGGCCCTCCGGAGGGGGGGATAAGGAGCACTCGGGAATCATCCTGTTCCGAACTATCAAAAATTCATAAAGTACACAAGCAAACTTAGCTTTATTAAAAACTTAATTGGAGGACATCTTCCCCCTCCGGTGGGCATCATTACATCAAACACGATACAACCCGGGGTACAACCCAGAAAGATCCTACGCCTAATAATCCCGGAGGCCCTCCAATATCTCTCGGGCTAGGTCCTGGTACAAGCTTTGTATACGATGCTGGGCCTCCCAGAGCAAGTCTTTGGGCCAATATTCGTAGCCCGCCGGTGGAAGTATTTGGAGCAGGGGAACCCTCCGGGACCCCGGTCGTGAGGGGGACAGTTCAGCGCGGTGATTGTCGAAGTTGTGTAGGTGCCACTCCGGATTCCATCACAACCAGATCGGCTCCTGGGAAATGCCCCCCCCCCATGTCCCCCGGAAAGGAGACTTAATAAAATGAAGGCGGCCTGGGCATCCCCCGGGTGACATCCGCTGGAGACTAGAGGCTCCATCTCCGGAGAAGCTCGCTGTAACATCGGGACTCCCTCGAGGCTGCGCTTCAACCCCGGGGGTCTTTCCCCAAAAGTGATTCCTCCAACCCTGGGAGTAACCTCCTAGGAAACATGGTAAATTTGATTTGAAGACTTAGCAAAAAATCTCATTTCTATTGCATCAAAATGTTTTTGTACAAGTGTTCGGGGCTTCCTCTAAGAAGCTACCGGGAACAAAAGCCTAAAACAAAAAGGCCCTATCTAAAGGCACGGGGGGAGGCTCATACTTGTTCGTTGGTGTCCTCCCCCCGGGAGGCTCCCGCCAGAGCTGTAGCATCCACCCCGGAGGCGCCGGCACCGGGAATCGCACTCGGACTATCCGGTCGTAGAAGCCGCGGGCGACCTGCTCCACTTCTCGCCTAGATGGCTTGAAGAACTCCGGGGGATCCGGGCCCCAATTGCCAGGGCGCCGACCCGCCGGTGCTCCATGTGCCCGGCTGCAGTGGCCACCACCGGGATTGCCCGACCCCGTGCCCGGGCGTCAGCGGCCTCTGGGATCACGGAGACTTGTGCGTTGAGAAAACACACGGCCTCAGTGAGCGTCCCCGGCGCCGCTTCCGAGGCGCCTCCCGGGCCGAGGCTCACTCCGAGCCCCACGAGGGCTGAGCGGACGAAGCGGCCTGCGTCCGTTACAGCCGGAACGCTGGAGCCTTCGAGCTCCCGGAGGGCATCCTCCTTGGCCTTTGCCTCCCTCCGAAGCCGGTCGTTGGCATTCTCGGAGGGCGTCTTCCCGCTGCTCCAAGTAGGCGGCGGCTTTCTCCTCCGCCTACTTCAGCGCCGTATTGAAGCGCGCCTCGATCCCCCAGGGGATGGCTGCCCCCTATAAGCACAAGAGTTAGTGAAAATCCAAGTTGGAGTACCGAAGGAAACAAGCCACCGACTCGAGGACAAACCTGGATCTGGAGGGATTGAAGCTCCCCACAGCGCTCGCGAAGCGTCCCTTGCGAGATGTAGTCTTGGACCTTTCGAGTCTGCAGACTCTCCGCGAACTGGTCGACCTCCCCCACGGACAGTAGGGGGGTCTCCATCCCGACGACGCCAAACCCATTGGGATCGACGGCGGGCCCCCTTGCAAAAGATGCGGGGGTCATGTGAACCAGAGTGGCGGTGGCCGGCATCCTTGCCACCGAGGAGGTGGCCGAAGAGGAGGAGGCCGATGAACTTTCAGAGGGGGTCCCTCCCGGGGGGATCAGGAGCCCCTTTCCCTTTCCAGGCCGCGGGGCCCCCGGGACCTTTGTCGCCGGGGGAACCTCGTAGACCGAGGGACTCCCCCCTCGTCTACTGGCCATTCGACGAGCGGAAGGGAGGCCTCCGCGAATCGGACCTCCGGCCTCTCCGGCTCTGGTGGCACCGGGGCCGCGGGAAGTTCAACCGTCGAAGGGGGCGAGGGGGCGGAATCAGCTGAATCGGACGCCCCCCTGTCGTTGGCTGGTTCCTTCCTCGGAGCCTCTCCGGAGGCCTCGGGGAGGTGCGCGAGCTCCCGCGCCTCCACCGCCCCCCTGGAATTCTCCGGGGGAGGCGGCGTCACCTCATGCCAGGGAGGTGCCCGCGCGCGCCCTGACCTGGGGGCCGCGTCCCGGGCCTTCACGGGCGTAGAGCCCGTTGTCGTTGATGGGCCGGGGGCCTTTTGAGCCTTGGCCCGCTTCGGCTCAGAGTCCCCGGTGGTCTCCTTCCCCCTCTTGTGGGAACCAAGGGTGGGGAGAGGCGTCCTCGCCGGTAGCCTCAGCCCGAAGGCCTCGGCCACCAAGTTCCTTGGAGGACCCTCCCCGACGACGCACACGATGCGCTCGTGCTCGTTGGCATAGTACCTCCCGAGGAGGTTCTCCGCCTTTTCCCGGTCGGCCGGATACGCCCGGACTGCAAGAGGTAAGGAGTTAGAAAAATTAACGAAAGAAACGAGCGAAGTAGGTGGGAACTTACGTCGGGTCACTAGCTTTTGCGGGGGCTGCTGGGTCGGACACATCCCGATCCCCCTCCTCCTGTGTGAGAAGGGGGAGATCTTCAGCAGCGTCAGCTCCTCGGTGGTGTCTCTCATAGAGCGGATGCCCTGGGAGACCACCACCTTGCTGAGGAGCTTTAGCTCCTCCTCGGTCCACACCGGGGGCTTGGGAGCGGACGACCGGCCGCAGGAGGGGGGCTCTGGTGAATACATCACCTCGTCGTCCCGAACCAAGAGGTAGAACCACCTCCGGATCCAGTCCCCCCAGTGGTCCCGAGAGGCCGCTACCGGGTACTCCGCTACCTGGGATGGTAGTAGCTGGATCATCACCGAGCCAAACGGAGACTTCGGCCCTCCCTTCACCAGGTGGGAGCTCCTCACTGCCGGCTCGTAAAAGTACTGGAATGGCCGGAGCGTCGGCTCCCGTCCAGTGGCTGTCTCGAACAGCCTTATAAAGAGGTCCGAACGAAGGCATTCGGCGTGAGGTGGTTCAGGGCCACCCTGTACTCCTTGAGAAACTCCCGGAGCAACGGGTGCACCGGGAGCCGGAGCCCAGCCTCGAGGAAAGCCTCGAAGACCACCACCTCTCCGGGCCTAGGGCGGGGGGCTCCGTCTTTCTTCGAGGGGATCTGGACGTCCCCGTCCGCGACCACCCCCCGGTCCACAAGGGACTCCAGTCCCTGGACGTGAACTCCGAGGCCCAAAGGAAGTCCGCGGTGACTTCCTCCGGAGGCACCTCAGCGGCCTTGGCACGGCCCTTGGGTCCCATCTAATTCTTCCGGTGTCTTAGACTCTAAAGAAAAGGGCTTAGGGGTTCTGGTGACTGAGCTTCTGGGACTAAGCTTCCGGAAGAGGGCTACCGGAAGAGCTAAGGGCGTTGATGGAGTTTGAGGTTTGAAGGTTGGAATGGCTTCTCTGGGCCCCACAAGGCCCTATTTATAGGGTCCAAACGCGGCCCCGATGAGTGCCACGTGGTCCTTCGTGGTGCATCCGCACCGTTCAAATTCAAACAGCGCGCGGGAAATGAAGGGACGGGCGCACGAAACGAGGCATCGTCGGTTCGAACCGCAAGCGGCCATTATGGCCGAACGGCACATCCCATCGAGACAAAGCCTTAATGAACAATGGCGCAGCCAAAACGCGGGGTGCAGGAATCGAACCGTCACGGTGCCAGAGATATGTCCTCGAGGAGATGTTCCCGGTAACATGGGCCATCCCCCCCAGGGACTCGAATATCGTCCCCGGAGGGCATGAGGGGTTGCTGTTGGGGGAAATCTCCATGGGACCAAGTCCTGGCAAGAGGCACCGCCATTTTCCCGAGGACAAGGCCGGGCAAATGGCGGCGCTCGAGACAAGCCACCGGGGGGCCTTGTCCCCGGGCAAATGGCGGCGCAGGGATAAGGCCCCCCGGTGATTTGTCCCAGGCGCCGCCATTTGCCCGGGGACAAGACCCCCTGGTGGCTTGTCCCGGGCACCGTCTTCCAAAGACAAGGGTCTCCGGTCCCGGGTCACGTGAGGGTCACGCGAGAAGTGCCTCGGGAATCGGCAGACACCTGCCAAGCATCTGAGGTTCCTGACCGGGAGAAGGACGTCATTGCCCTTCGATCCAACGGTGGCAGGCGGGGTAGTTTAGTCTTTTTGCATCCTTTGGGGCTATATAAGCCCTTGTAACACCTCATGTAAAGGGGAGTTCATATTCACTCTAATAGACAACCAAATAGGTGTGCTTCGGAGCCTTCTCTCCCCCGAGAGAGCTCCCCTAGCCAACTCTGGTTGTGAGCACGCCGACAGGACTAGGGCCTCCACCGAGGCCTGAACCTGTATAAATCCTTGTGTCAGTTGCTGAGTTTGCCCGACGGGAGAGGGCCGGTCGCACGGTCAGCTCGCGTTGTCTTTTCTTCGCTAGGACCTTCTACGAAACCTGCCGGGGTATCCGCAATACCACGACATTAGCAAATAAACGTGCATCACGTAAGGCATGAAAAACAGCACAGAAATGTTCCTTGTGTTCAGCTTGTGACTTGCTATAAATAAAAAAAACATCAAAATATACCACCACAAATCGACCTATAAAAGCTTGTAAAACCTCATTCATTACACACATGAAAGTGTTAGGTGCATTACTTAAACCAAAAGGCATTACTAACCACTCATATAATCTGAATTTAGTTTTAAAAGCAGTTTTCCATTCATCTCCCAACGTCATGCGAATTTGGTGGTATCCACTTCGCAAGTTTACCTTAGAAAAAATTATAAAACCACTTAATTCATCAAGCATGTCGTCTAACCTAGAAATAGGATGAGATGTCTTATGGTGATATTATTAATGGCTCTACAATCTACACACATATGCCAACTACCGTCTTTGTTAGGAACCAAAATAACATGAACGGCACAAAGATTAAGGCTTCCGCGTACGTACCCTCGGGCCAATAAGTCTCTTTAGAGTTGGTTCGGTAAGGCACACGGTTTGGCAAAGTCGCTCCTAAGATCAAGTCGATTTGATGCTCAATTCCTCTCATAGGTGATAGCCTCGGGGGAATCTCGTCTGGAAATACATCATACTCCTGCAAAAGGTTAGTGACCGCAGGAAGCAAAGAGTTAGACAATTTATCAGGGAAAAATAAGCCTCTTTGCAAATCAAAGCATAGCAAACCGAAGTAGACACATCAAACTCCGGATCTTATGAAGGTGTGTGAACACTTGTCGTCCAATTGGGGAGATCCTTTGTGAAGGCTCAGGTGAGGTGCAACATAACTCCGGATCTTATGAAGGTCGAGCGGAGAGTTACTGATGCTTTGCCCTACTTATAGATCATGGAAGAAGGTCAGTGGAGCAGTAAATAACTTTAACTTCATTGTGACTACTTAGATGCTGTGGTGCCAACAACTGGAGTTGAAGTGCTAGACAACATCATGAAAGTGTGTCTTTGCCTGAGTCTTACCAAGTTGTAGTGCAAGATTATACCACAACTTGAGGGATATCATCAACCTTGAAACGACTGTCATGGCATTGTAGTGTTAACCTATAAAGTTGAAGGATTTTGTAGGTTACATGGACCATGTTGGCATGTTTTACTACTTCCAAGTGATGCTATCGCCCAAACACCTGTGATGATGTCACTAGGAACATGGGACCTCATAGCTTGCCTTCTAAGGTTGGCTCCTCAATTATAAGGTGTCTTGTGTACCCTTGCATGCAAAGATTACTGCCAAGCATGCATGAGTATGCAAATGTTATGATGTAAAGAAAAAGAAATGAATAATTTTTGTATAGGCCCTTCTTCTTGTTGCCAAACTATGAAGTAGAAATTAGTAGAGCTGCAAAAGGACTAAATTTTTGAATTCATCGGATAACCATGATGACCATTTTGTTACAGCTTCACTTTCCTTCATGCATGTGCATAGGAGGCATTGTGTTTCAGTAGAATTACCAAGAGCAGTAGAGGACTTTCCCAAACCTCTTCTTCTCCTAAAGCTCATAAAAGCTATACATTTTCAATCCCTTTCCCCATTGAATCAGGAGATTGATGTAGGATCAAGAATGCCGACTAGAGGGGGGATGAATAGGAGGCTTTAAAACTTTTGCAAAGAATAATAATAAAAACAATATAGCACAATTAAAAGGAAGAGAGAAGAAAACAAACACAAGCATTTTTTCTGAGGTCTCGAAGACTCACGTGGTCTCCCCTAATCCTCGTTGAATCACTCAAATGAATGAGTCTTGCTTCAATATACACGAAGGATATTTCTCACTAGTGGTTGCTCCTTGTCCACTCCGGAAAGGCGAGCACCGATGCCTTTTACAACACTTGAGCCTCTTCAACAATCTCTGAACAGAAGAGGTCAACGGCCACGCCACCAAACCGTCTAGGTTAGGGCGTTCACCAAGAGTAATAAGTCACAAGGTCTCTCCTAGACCTCCAACAATCACCGAGAAACTCTCGATATGCAAAATGATGCGAACAGAAAACTCAGTAGATCACAAAAACTCACGACTTGATCAAAAGATCAAGATTTTTATCTCTAAAACAAGTGCTCAAGTGTATATGAGAGAAGGAGGCTGCTTGGTGTGAGAAAAATCTACTCAAAGCCTCTATTTATAGCCCAAAAGATCAAAAGAGCCGTTGTGCACGAGCTGTAAAAGTGATAGTGCATGCAGATAGTCAGCATGGGTCACGATCAGTACGACGTAAATCTCGGAGAAAACTCAACTAGCCGTTTGAGGTCGAAAAAGGAAACAAAACAGCACAAACTGACAGTACACATGCTGACAGTCAACATCTACCTCAACGTCTTCGACAAAAATCACGAATAAAAAATTGCTAGTCGTTTGTGGTCGTATATGGAAACTGACACCTCATGCTGACAGTCAGCAACGACCACAAACTCAACCAGTTAAAACAAATTCTCAAATCAAACAACTCGAGGTCGAAACACATGCTGACAGTCAGCAACACATGCTGACAGTCAGCATAGGCAAAAAGAAATTTGGCTCAAAAAACATGCTCTCTGGACAAATGTCAGCAACACAAACTGACATTCATGCTGACAGTCAGCATAGCACACTGATAGTTAGCGTGGATAAAAATACCCATATCTTTTAATCCGGAGGGCCGATTTAAGTGTTTGATAGCTCGTTTGAAATATAATTTAAAGGGCTATAATTTTGTCAACAGAAGAAAAAACCAGATCATCCTAGATCTTTCTATAAAAAGCAAAAACACTTCTATTGTCAAAAACTCATCCGAAAAATCAAATCAAATCCTACCGAAAAGAATTAAATGCAGTGACCTAATAGTTTCTCATTTTATGCTAGAAATGTAGAGAGAACTTGCAACCCCTCTTTATAGTACGGTTAAAACTAAGAAACAAATTTCTAAACCGATCAAACTCCAAACACCGAGATCGGTAATAAAACACATTTTACCTCAGGTCCTTTGCAACTTCAATCTTGCGATTTGTGTCTCGTCTTTCTATCTTGCGGTTTGTGCTTTATCTTTTTCACGTTGGGTTCATCTTGATCATCTTGCATGTCTTCCCAACAAAACTCCGTACCAAGTAGCTCAAAAACACAATTAGTCTGAAATGCTTGTTTTCATTAATCATCAAAATCAGGCATAATGGCCTAGATGCAACAATCTCCCCATTTTTGATGATTGATGACAAAAAGTGTTTGGTAATAATAAAATGATTAACTCCCCCTGAGTGTATGCATGAGATATCTCAATATATGATATGTATCATCACAATGATAAGTCCACAACATAAAGATCAATCAACATCATACAATAAGGACCAAATCATCATATAAATATAAAAAATTGTCAAACATCCATATATCAGAAACATCCAACCAAAACATAAAGTCATACAAAAATTCTCTCCCTTTGGCTTCAAGCACAAAAAGGTGGGAGTAGAAACTACAGCCTAATCCTCCTCACTGGAGAAACCTAGAACAGCTGTATCTCCGGAGCCTACAGGAGATCCAGTCGGGTCAACAGCTGGGGAAGCAGAGGCTAGAGCTGCTGAGGGCGGTGCAGTAGGTCCTGAGGCTGATCCTGGCGAGGATGGAGCTGGGCGGGCCCTCTTGCGAGGGACGGATGCGCCTGACGAGGGCAAGCGATCCAGAATCTGCTCCTGCTGGGCAAGCAGACGAAGCAGGATCTAGTGATGCTCCTCCTGGGTGCGCAGAATCTGCTGTTGCATCTGAATCACCTACTGGAGCTGAGAGAGGGAGGACGATCCGGTGCTCCTGTCTCCAGTAGGTGCCGGATCTATTGCCTGTCCTGCAACCTCATCGCCCGACTCACCAGCAGCATCATCGTCAGATGCGGGAGAGGCAGGTCCAGCTGCAACTGCAGGGCGAGCACCAAGATGCCGATTTGCCTGGCCCGGAGGATAGAAGAAAAGAGGATGATGGGGCCGAGGAAGCTCAGTATCAATAGCTCGGATGAGAAGAAGCATCGCCATGATGTATGGAGCATACACCAGATGGCGACGCAGGGCAAGAAGGACGTGCTGAATCTCACTAATGATGAGATCAGTGATGTTAAAAGGCTCCTCCCTGAAGATAGAGATCAAAACAAGGAGGGCTAGATAAGTGACTCTGGCCCTGTCTTCGGTCATAGCGACCAAGGTGAGATGAAGGATCCTCAGGGCCAGGTCAACATCGCGGCGCAGGCCAGCAATGTGATGGAGCTGGAAAGGGCCGGAGTAGAGCATGGCCACCTCCTGATGCTCAAGATCAGGAAGAGTATGGAGCTGGCGCCCAGAAGCAGGGCGTACCAGACCGAGAGCGGCCTCAAACTGCTCCTTCATGACAATATGGACCTGGAGGCCTGTCATGAAGGTCAGTGAGTCATGCTGGGGAGAGATAAAGACGGTGGCGTAGAAATGGCGGATAGGCTCATCGGCCCAGTGGAGAGAAGAATCAGAGACGAGATCTCTGATCCCTATGAAAGCGAAGGAGTCAGCCAAGGAAACAATGCTTGTGCGAGAGGCAATCGTGGACCAGGAGTGGGAGCGATGAGAAAAAATGGGGACGCAGCTGTAGATGCTGGCCCAGAGGTCAAGCTGCAAGTTTGTGTAGAAAGTGAGAACATTGTAGGCGTCGCGACCAGTGCGGAGGCGACTCGCGTGCCATCGAGAATAATCCACGGGGACGCGCTCGGGCAGAGGAGAAGAGCGGGTCTCAGACGGCTAACCCGTTGAACGGCTGCTGCTTGCGGTGTTCTTTCGGCGGGCCACACGTCGAGACGAGGGCGACTGATCAGACATGACTCGAAAGCAGAAAATAGAGAGAAGAAAAACAGAGACGTGAACAGGGGAAAAACCGACGAACGGCAGAGCGACGATGGTGATGAACAGGGTCGGTGATATCAATCGGTGAAAAGGAGGCACAACATGGGCTAAGAGAGGCACGGCAACTCACGGCGGCAAAGAGACAGCGAGGTGCTGTGCGGCGGTGAGACACAGTGGCAAGGTGCGGCGTAGGTGCGGTGAAGCGGTGGCTCGGCACAGCGCGGCCTAGTGACACGGTGAGGAGGGGATGCCGAGGCACGGCACGACTGCGGGATGTGGCTTGGCGCAGTGGCTCGGTGGGGCACAGCTGGACAGTGGGGAGGCGCAAAGGGATAGTGGCGGCGAGTGAGGAGGCGAGAAGACACAGGAAAAAGAACTAGGGTTTTGGGGTTCGGGGACACACACTGATAGTCAGTGTGATATACTGACAGTTAGTTCAAAAGCCAGGGTTTTCAAACTGACAATTAGTGTGGAGCACTGACAATCAGCACATAAACTTGGGATTTGAAACTGACAGTCAGTGTGGGTCATCAATTTGACCAGAGGCTATGACCAAAAGCTGAAGTACATAACTGACACTCAGTGTATGAAACTGACTGTCAGCATGGTCGACGACTTCGACCAAAGGCTACGACCATGCTCCTGAGTAAGGGACTGATAGTCAGTTTGTGATGCTGACTATCAGCATGGGTAATCAATTTGACCAGGTAGAGAATTTTGACCAGAGAGAGAATAAAATATATTTTAATACAATTAACATATTAACTAGCATTTGAAATATCAATAATATTCAATTCGCCTCTGAGAAAGCAAAATCTAGTTTCATCTAGGGGTTTGGTGAAAATATCTGCTAGTTGCAACTCAGTTCTGATGTAACTCACATCTATATCCCCTTTTGCCACATGATCTCTTATAAAATGGTGCCGTATTTCAATATGCTTAGTTCTAGAATGTTGAACAGGATTATTTGCAATTTTAATGACACTTTCATTATCACACAAGAATGGTACTTTTTCAAATATAATTCCATAATCCAAAAATGTTTGCTTCATCCACAAAATTTGAGCACAACAACTACCTGCCGAAACATGTTCCGCTTCAGCGGTGGAGAGAGCAACGGAATTTTGTTTCTTAGAAGACCAAGACACTATTGATCTCCCCAGAAGTTGAAAACTACCGGATGTACTCTTTCTATCAATCTTGCAACCCGCATAATATGAATCTGAATAACCAATTAATTCAAAGTTTGTATTTTTTGGATACCAAAGACCTAAGTTAGGGTAGCATTTTAAGTACCTAAGGATTCTTTTAATAGCAATCAAATGACATTCCTTAGGGGTTGACTGAAATCTAGCACAGAAGCAAACACTAAACATGATATTAGGTCTAGATGTAGTAAGATATAACAAGCTACCAATCATAGACCTATAAAGTTTAGAATCGACCACTTTTCCGTTGTTGTCCATATCCAGATGTCCATTAGTGGCCATGGGAGTTTTGACTACTTTAGCATCTTCCATCCCAAAGCGCTTGAGCAAGTCCTTCACATACTTGTTTGACTCACGAACGTTCCATTCTTGAGTTGCTTGATTTGAAGTCCAAGGAAGAAGCTTAGCTCGCCTATCATTGACATCTCAAATTCCCTAGACATCATTTCTCCAAACTCATGACAGAAATATTCATTAGTAGACCCAAATATAATATCATCAACGTATATTTGACATATGAACAAATCTTTTTCAATCATCTTTGTGAAAAGCGTTGTGTCAACCTTCCCAATTTTAAAACCTTTTGATAAAAGAAAGTCTCTAAGTTGTTCATACCAAGCTCAAAGAGCTTGCTTGAGACCATAGAGAGCTTTAGACAGTTTAAATACATGGTTTGGAAATTTTGAATGTTTGAAACCGGGAGGTTGTTCCACAAAAACTAGTTCAGATATTTCTCCATTTAAAAAGGCACTTTTTACATCCATTTGAAATAACTTAATATTAAAGTTTGATGCATAAGCAAGAAGCATACAATAGCTTCAAGTATTGCTACTGGTGCAAAGGTTTCACCAAAGTCTAAACCTTCAATTTGAGAAAAACCTTGTGCAACAAGACGAGTTTTGTTTCTAATGACTACACCATTTTCATCTTGCTTATTTCTGAAAACCCATTTTGTCCTAATTACATTATGATCCTTGGGTCTTTCTACTAGAGTCCAAACTTTATTTCTAGAAAAATTATTAAGTTCATCATGCATAGTATTTACCCAATCAGGATCACTAAGAGCTTCATCTACAAGTTTAGCTTCTAGAGATGATGCAAAAGAATGATGTTCACAAAAAGACGCAATACGAGAGCGAGTTTGAACACCCTTACTAACATCACCCAATATTTGATCTAAAGGGTGATCCTTGGTGATCGTTTGATGTTGCCTTGGTGCTTCTTCTTATGCTGCATCTCCTTGATTTAGCTCTGGTGGATCAATATGAGGTGATGATACATGTTGATCATCATCCTCTATATTTTCATCATCTTCTTGATCATCTTCTCTTGGTTTGATGTCTCCAATGGTAATGTTCTTCCCAACTTCTTGAAGATCTTCACCTGAAACTTCACAAGAGACTTGCTCCTTTTAAGAGCCATTAGTTTCATCAAATTCCAAATCGCAGGATTCTTCAATGCAGCTAGTATTTTTATTAAAGACTCGATAAGCCTTACTAGTGGTGGAGTATCTGACTAGAAAGCCTTCATCTACTCTTCTTAGAAATTTATCACCAAAGTTTCTTTTTCTAAGGATGTAGCATTTACAACCAAAAACTCAAAAATAAGAAACATTTGGCTTACGTCCAATAAGTAGCTCATAGGGAGTTAAATTTAGAAGAGGATGCAAATAAAGCCGATTAATAGAATAGCAAGCAATATGCACGGCTTCGGCCCAAAAGCGAGTAGGAGTATCATACTCACTTAGCATTGTTCTTTCCATTTCTATGAGTGTTCGATTTTTACTTTATACAACTCCATTTTGCTATGGAGTGTAAGAAGTAGAAAATTCGTGTTTAATGCCTAGCGAGTCAGAAAAATCAACTAGAGTTGAATTAACGAATTCTCCACCATGATCACTACGGATTTTCTTGATGGAAAGTTCGAATTCAGTTGAAACACGTTTTGCAAAACTTTTGAAAACATCGGGGGTTTCAGATTTTTGAGAAATAAAGAAAACTCAAGTGTAGCGAGTAAAATCATCAACAATAACAAAGCCATAGTTGTTTCCGCAATACTTTGGAACTCGGAAGGTTCAAATAAATCCATATGCAGCAGTTCCAAAGGTTTGCAAGTTGAAAGAACACGCTTAATTGGATGTGAAGTAGCTACTTGCTTGCCAGCTTGACAAGTGCTACAATGTTTATCCTTTTCAAAATTCACATCTTTTAAGCCAACAATCAAATCATGTCTTAAAAGCTTTTTAAGTTGATTCATTCGAACATGTGCAAGCCTTCTATGCCATAGCCAACCTTTTGAGGTTTGAGAGACAAGACATGTTGAAAGGGATGCATCTTTTGAATTAAAATTGACGAGGATTGTTACCCGAGCTAGTTCGGAGAAAATGCACGACTGGTTCAAGACAGATTCCAACCAGGAAAGTGTCTGTTGATATGATCTTAGATGGCCTGAGAAGCGCGGACACATGGTCGCAGGCTTTGCGTGATCATGAGGCCGCAGACAGTACGTGGTCAGGAGCCCGTAGGCGATGCGCGGACAGGAGGTCGCAGATATTGCGCAGTCAGAAAGACAGTGTGCGATCAGAAGGACATTGACTACTCTCGACCAGGACAACTTGGGGTTTATTAAGCTCTACAACAAGCATATCCCGAGGATCCCGAAGATTCTTCCACGTATGAAGACAACTGTCAGGAGGTTAACTCGTGCGATTATCCCTTGATTGCACGTATTAAGCCTGTGTGGAAGTTAAGTGTGGTTATCAAAACTGCACCCGAGCAACCGTTCAAAGCCGTTGTGCATTAGTGCCCTTTCGACCAGTATAAAAGGGTGAGCAAATGCACCAAACTAGGATAATCTTGAACAGATTCAAGAGACATCTTCGACGAATAGGATAAACATCAAGATCTGACAGATCGAACAGATCCCAGAGATTGAACAGATCTGAGAGATCAACATCAACAAGCTTCCGTAGGCTAGCTTAGTCATTTTCTAGACAATCACACGGATAAGATCTTCGCCTGTGATGATCTTTTCCACAACTTTGTAACCTTTTTTCTCATACATAGTGAAATCACAACAGGACGTAGGGCTATTACTCCCACCATCGAGGGCCCGAACCTGTATAAATCTCTCTGTGTTCGAACTGACATTGCTCATCATCCCTTCCCGGAGGGACACCCTGAAAGGCCTCATAACTCACAAATTTTGCATAAGTTCGACCAAGGACCCCGAGTCCGAATCGTCGACAGCTGGCGCCCACCGTGGGGCCTTTCTCAAGGCGTTCTTATTTCTATCTGGAGGTTCGGTGAGCCATGTCTGGAGCATATGATTCCGAGAACGACTTCGATCTCGAGGATTATGCCCACATTCATATGCCTTCACCTAGTGATCTTGTTCCAATGGAGGAAACTGGAGGCGAAGACGTTCCAGAGGTCGATTCGACCACCCAGGTCATGTCTATCGACCAGGAGACAACAGACACAGAACCAGAGCCCACTGTGGTTCTTACTGCGTTAGAGGTTCAATCCGGTCCATCGCACGACCCTGTTGAGGGTAAGGGCGATATTGACCAGGAATTTAGCCCGGGGAGGTTTGATCCCGATAACCTCCACCGTCTCTTTGATTTCGAGTCCGACTCAGAACAAACGGAGATGTTTTCCCCATCGGCGGCCTCGCTCCCTAGGCAATTCACTACCTTATCGGAAGAAACTACCGATCAGCGGGCTGCTAGGGAAGAACAGGAATGCAAACAAAAGGAGGATCAAGATCATGAGCAACAGGATAACAAACTTTGCAGAACAGCCCTAGAGGCTCTTCAAAATGCGCAAGCTCGTTACGACGCTGCTCCGAGTTCCTCCCATCGACCACATGGTTGTAGACGCGACCAGACACCATCTTTACCCCCCGGAAAGTTTACCGGCGGACAAAGAGACGGTGACACCTGGCGCACCCAGGAGGAGCACGCATGGCCGGCTTCGATCCATCGCAGAGGTCCTGCGTAATTTTCCTCCTACGGTCAAAGATGCGCACAAACCCGCCTTCGCCAGGATCATGGCGGAGAGGTTAGAAGAGGTCGCTACTGAAGTGACCCCTACGGCCTCTTCCCGGTCGGTGATACGTTCCTATCAAAGAGAATATTCTCACTTTAGTTCTGGTAGACGGGATCGTCCACCACTAGCGCCGTCTCGGCATGATAAAGCCAGACGGGCGGGAAATTCTCGTGATCGGGAACGAGTACCTGTCCACTCTCGCCTGGGACCACACGTGGCCACTCCTTCACGTGAGGTCCCCTGAGATTAGGCCGAGAGTCGCAATTCCATCCATGGTCCTTATGTTGGTTGTAAAGCTTTCTCGCCCGACCTTCGTGCGGTCGTTTGGCCAGACAAGTTTAAACCAGGGGCCATAGAAAGATTTGACGGAACTCAGAATCCATCCTGGTTGCTTCAAATTTACATCACTGCTATTCAGGCAGCAGGTGGCGATGACCAGGTCATGGCCAACTATTTGCCTACAGTCCTCAAGGGACCGGCAAGAACCTGGTTGTTCAATCAGCCCGAGGGTTCGATATATAACTGGGAAATGTTGTGCGACGCCATCCTCAAAAATTTCGAAAACTGTTATCAGAAGCCGGGGAAAGAGGACGACCTCCATCGACTACGACAAACTTCGACCGAAACTCTCCATCAGTTTGTCAAGAGATTTGTCGGGGTGAGAAATACCATCCCAAACATATTTGATGACTCTGTTATCAGGGCGTTTAAACACGCCGTTCGATATCAGAGGTTCACGGAAGATTTGCTCATCCACCCACCTCGATCAGTGGTCGATCTTTTTGATATGGCTAATCGATATTTCGACGCGGCCGAGGCCGTTGAGTGGAATCGGATGGTAGACAAAGGAAACTTACCGCCTCAACCAGGTCTCCAGGATGTGAAGAGGGAGGATTCGAACAAGAACCTGGAATCTTCATCAGGCGGGAAGTCGAAGAAATCAAAAAGGAGTCGATCTGGACAGTACCGAGAGGTCGCAGTTGCAGAGAAGCCTCCATCGACCAAAGGTAACAAACCTTCGTTTAAAAGTAAAACTTCTTCTAGTGGTCGCAATGCCGACCAGCCAGAGAAGTCGACTAACCCGCAGAAAGGCAAGAGATGGTGTCCACTCCACAACTCCGCAGGTCACGACCTCAAGAATTGCCGGAGTTGGTTAAAGTAGTTGGATGACTTCTACCAGGGGATCGGATCTATGCAGACCTTGCCACCAAAAGAACAGACTTGCTGGCTAAGCGACGCCAGCGGGGACGAAGAGATGTCCTACCAGGTACCTCGTAATCATGTCAATGTTATTTTCGGAGGTTCCTCCTTTTTTGTTTCTAAACGGCAATTTAAAGCCTTTTATCGAGAGGTGAACCAAACGGAAACTCCCCTTGGTGAACCTCAATATCCCTGTTGGTCGGATACACCTTTGACGTTTGATCGCTCTGATTGTCCTGTGGGGCTTACTCGACCATTGAGGCTACCTTTGGTCATAACCCCAATTATCAGTAATGCGAGAGTCGAAAGGGTCCTGATCGACGGAGGTAGTTCCTTGGACATTTTATTGGTCAAGGCACTCGACGAGATGCAAATTCCTCGTTCAAAAATCAAACCCATAATTCATCTGTTTTATGGGATAATTCCTGGTCCCTCTATATGATGCCATTGGGACAGGTGGTGCTCCCGGTCACGCTAGGTGAACCAGACAACTTCCGAACAGAATTGGTTGCTTTTGATGTAATTGATTGTGATTCGGCTTATAATGCGATCTTTGGTAGGCCAACTCTTGCTAAGTTCATGATGGCTACGCACTATGCTTACCAGTGCGGCATGTTGCCCGGTCCCAAGGGCGTAATTTCGGTCCGAGGCAGTCGCAACGTGGCATTGACATGTGATCGGTTATCCCTGGAGATGGTAGATCAGCTTCCCTTCAGAGAAGCCCAGATTGCCACAGTGTCCACTGATACGATCAAAGCCGCTCCTCGACCAAATGAAACATTAAAACTGGTTCCGTTGTACCCAGACCATCCGACATGCCCGGTGTCCCAAGGGAGGTAATCGAGCACAGGTTCGCAATTTAACCTGGACAGCGATCAATAAAGCAGAAGCTCAGGCATTTTGCTATTGATCGACAGGAAGCCATCCAAGTGGAGTTAGATAAACTCCATAAGGCCGGGTTTATTCGCGAAGTCGATCACCCGGAATGGCTTGCAAATCCGGTCATGGTCCGCAAGTCAAATGGCAAGTGGCGCATGTGCATCGACTACACCAGCCTAAATAGTGCCTGTCCAAAGGATGACTTTCCCCTTCCCCGCATCGACCAGCTGGTCGATTCTACTGCGGGTTGCGAACTGATGAGTTTCCTGGACGCTTACTCGGGATATCATCAAATTAGCATGGCAGAAGAAGATGAAGAGAAGACTGCCTTCATCACACCATTCGACACCTACTGCTACGTCAGAATGCCGTTTGGTCTCAAGAACGCAGGTTTCACGTACCAGCGCTTGATGCAAAAGACCTTTCTTTCCCAGATGGGGCATAATTTTGAAGCTTATGTAGACGACCTGGTTGTAAAAAGCTTAAAAAGTTCATCTCATTTAGACGATCTTGCTGAAACCTTATGTAATTTGAATCGATATGGAATAAAGTTAAACCCGGAGAAATGCTCTTTTGGGGTTTCATCTGGAAAACTTCTTGGTTTTCTTGTTTGTTCCAGAGGAATCGAGGTTAATCTTGTAAAAATCAGGGCTATCGAACAAATGAGGTCTCCCTCGACCATCAAAGATGTTCAACGCCTAGCAGGTCGCATGGCGGCATTGAGCCGGTTCATCTTGCGACTAGGCGAAAAGGGACTACCTTTCTTCAAAGCCCTACGCAAACACCACAATTTTACTTGGTCCGACGAGGCCGAGAAGGCATTTCAGGAGGTCAAAGCATATCTATCTAGTCCGCCGGTTTTGGTTTCTCCCAACAAAGAGGAGCCATTACTCCTTTACTTGGCGGTCACACCTCACGCGGTCAGCGCTGTCCTAATCGCGGAAAGAGAAGGTGTGCACAAACCCGTCTACTACGTAAGCGAAGTACTTCATGGTCCTAAGGAGCGAAACCCTAAGGTCCAGAAGATACTTGACGCACTACTGATGGCTTCCCGTAAGCTACGACATTACTTCCAAGCACATAAGATCACAGTGCCCTCATCATTTCCGTTGGGGGACATTGTCCGCAATCCGGAGAAATCTGGTCGGATCGCCAAATGGGCTGTCAAACTCGGAGCGTTCGACATCCATTTCACGCCCCGCACCGCAGTCAAGTCTCAGGTCCTGGCCGACTTCGTGGTCGAATGGACTAATCCAGAGCCACCCGTGCAGGAGTCCGAAGATTTGGAAGACCCTGATCACTGGACGATGTACTTTGACAGCTCTCGTAGTTTTCAACACTCGAGGGCTGGAGTGGTCTTAGTTACGCCTCAGGGCGAACAACTGAAGTATGTCATTCAACTACACTTTGTTGCGACCAACAACGCAGTAGAGTATGAAGGTCTTATTGCAAGGCTCCAGGCAGCAAAATTCCTCGGAGTCCATTGATTAGTGGTGAGGGGAGACTCACTGCCGGTCGTAAACCAGGTAAACAAGGAGTACAACACCTCCGATGAGACAATGGCTTATTACCTGGGGGAAGTGAGGAGATTGGAAAAACACTTCAGTCATTTCGAAGTCCAATACATCACTTCCAGACAAGAGACCCCTCAATAAGCCGGTTCTCAACGCACATGGGGCTTGCTGGCATGTCCTTGGTCATCAGAGTGGCTGCCGGTTTGCAATAAGATCGGGTGTTGTATTGTAACATCCTGAGTTTTGGGGTGAAAAGTTTCTTTCTTAAAAATCATGCATGCATATGTCTCTTCTAGATCAACCAAATCAGCTCCAGTTTTATTCTGTTCTAGCCCTAAAATCTCTAAAATCTATCTTGTGACCTCAAGTCAAGATCTGACTTTTCAGATTTGATCTATCAGTTATCCTAAACCTAAAAGCCTTCAGAACCCAGATTCAATTCTATCTCTAACTTCCAGATTTATCAACTCCTTTCTGTTTTCGAAAATAGAATATCTTTTACCCTAAGTTTCAGAAATCCAGATTTAATCAAAATCTTAGCTAAGATCAGACCAGATTATTCTTGGATTATGATCAAGGGTATGCCAATACCTTAATCCAAAAAGTTGGCAGCCAGATTTTACTATCTAAACCTTTCTCGCAAATCAGTCCTTTATCTGATATCTGGAAACCCAAAAAGGCTAAAATCTCCAGATTAACTCCAAATTCAGAATTTCTTCGGCAAATCTTTTCTAAATGCTATTTGAAACAAGTTTCTCTTCTGTGCAGATTTCAGGATCTCATCCTAATTACCAGAATTCGAAATCAATTGAAACTCAGATTCAATTACCCTAAAAATACCCTATTTTCAGTCTGTATCAAAGACTATTCAAATGTGCCAAATTTTATCAAATGTTCTTGCCAAATATTCTGTTGAATATAATCTGCCATATCAGTGAAATCAAATTCAGTTTAACCTCCTAAATCTTTAGATTTACAGATCAGTCCAAATCAAGAATTGGAAATTGAAATCAGGCCCCTAATTTGACCAGGGCAGCAGCCAGTTCACGACCAGAGCTTGGAATTGTGACCGTGCATGCTCACCACCGGCCAAGCCTCGCCTGAAATTGTGACCGTGCATGCTTGTGCGCACGTGTCCGTGTCCTAGCCTTCGCCATGGCAACGCCGTGGCAGCACCGATGACAGCATTTGCCCCTGCGCGCGACCAGCAACAGGCTTTTGTCAGCATCTTCTTGCCACGTTGCTTGCTTTGCCAGCCCTTGTTGCCACCGCCTTGCACCGCCCGACATTGTTGAGTCCCGATGAAGCAACAATGAACAGCTTTGCACCGCCTGTGCGCCGTCGCGTCACCGCTCGCCGTTGTTGCATCTGCGCCCGGCAACTCATGTCAACTGACACCAATTCAATGCTGTTTAATCCTTGCAAGCTTCGCCGTCTAGTCTATTTAAGCCACCAGTGCCTTGTATCATCTCCTCTTCACCAGGACTTAACCAAATTCTCAAACTTCTTCACTGTCGTCGTCTTCTCCGGCGAGCTGTCGAAGAGCTTCACGGTGCCAGCACACTACGCAGCACCTCCTGCCAAATTAACAGCACCAGTGAGTTCCTCTCATCTCACTCATCATGCTGTATCATTTAATTGCTCACTGGTGACCTCTAACACCGGCGATCACCGAAAAATCCCGATTACCCTGTTCCGGCAATGCAGGCCAAATTACCCCGAATTGGATTTCGATTCTGTGGAAGAAAATGATCAGTGAACCTTTTGAAGCAAGCCTATCCATCAATATCTCCAGATTGAGCTCGAATTGAAGTTTTTCCCAGATTTGAGTTTCCTCAGTCGCCGGCGATCGTCGCCAGGCCGCACCGGCCATCCTCCGGCCAAATTGATCGTTCAGGTGACTTTCTCTTACCCATCTATCACTTCCCAAGCTTGGAATCGAGTTCTTTCAGCCTGTATCAAAAACCCCCAAATTGTATGTCTTCTTCTCCGGCACAGTTCACCGGAAACCTATTCCTGGCCGTTTCAGCTTCATCCACTTTGTCATTCAGGTGTGCTTCAACCTCATGAGCATATTTGTCTTCTAGCCCGATCCCTGAAACTGCCCAGATTTCAAGATACAGCCATGCCAAGATTTTGACCAGTGGCTTCACTGTGCCGTGTCGCCACCACACTTCTCCTTCGAATTTCATCACATCCCAGCCATCTTCTGCCCTAGATCCTGTTGAATGATTTATTCCTGTTATCATTGCCTACCTCCCAGACAAAGTGGTGCATCATTTGGAGCCCTAGATCAAAAGTTATGCCAAGCCCTAGTTTCTGGCCATGTCAGATTCAATGCCAAACTATGTCAGTCAGTGGCATTAGCCCTTTTCACTCCCTTTCAGATGTGCATTTCGGGCATAACTTTGTCTCTTAGATTCCTGAGGTTGTGATCAGCAATTTCTTCTTCTATCACAACTTGATTTGAGCCCTTGAAATGCATGTTATGCTCAACCCTAGTTTTTGACACTATTCCAGTGCATGCCAGCCAATGGCATTGGCCTTGTTTACCCACTTCTGATTGTGCATTTTGAAAGCCACTTTGTCCACTGAATTTGTAGAGTTATGATCTACACTTTCTTCTACTGTCATAACTTGAGATAAGCTCTCTAGCTTTCCTTAAAGTTATGTCAGAACCTTGATCCGAATGTCAATCTGCTGACATTCACTGTTTTTGATCAAACCAACCACAAAACTGATGTTCTTATTGCAACCTTGAGATCCTAAGAGCATCTAACATCCATTCTTATCCAATTCCTTGAAACCCTAGATCTCAACTCAGTTCAGCTTGCAATCTCAACTATCTCCAGTACCGTTCAATCATTCTTGTTGAGCATATCTGCATATAGATCCTAAATCATTTTAATATATATAAGTAATATTTGTGTGTATTGTTTGGTTTGTCGTCGAGCAGATCCAGAAGCTGAATTTAAGGACTTCGCTGTTAATCCGTCATCAACTGCTGTATCTTACGACGCGGAAGGCAAGTCATATCCTTGGTCATCTTGAACCTATATTTTAAATGTTGATAAAACATAACCTTGAATATAGATAATATTGCACGAGAAAGATTGAGAATGGTTGATTTATGAATTGGCAGTACTTGACTGGTTATGTGTGAAATGTGAAATAAACAAGTTTTGAGCCATGAACTATTATATATGTATTTATATATTTATATTCATGAAATAAAACCCCTAGCCATGACCAGAAAAATGGTATGGATGGCGGTAGCACTGGAGGTGCTAGACTGCAAAGGATATGCAGGCACTGAAGGTGCAGGGTTGTGGATGGTCTGGTCACTGGCATATAAGGACTAGAACCTTGTGTTGTGCGTCTAGTGGCATGAACAACGTGCTAACCGCAAGCCTGGTATGGGACAGGCCTGAACAAGTACTTATGTGGATCGTACATGACACCCCTGCTGGAATTGTGTAGTGATGCACGTTTCGGCACGGAGGACGGCTCCCACACATATCACTGAAGGTGATCTCGCACGTTGATCCAGTAATGGAAATATATGTAGGGGTGGAGGTTTGGATACAACCTACCACAACTGTGTTTCGCGGAGAGCCACAGGGTCAGGGGTGAATTGTGAGTGATACATAACAAAAGTTCTTGTTATTTCCACCTTGCCGCTCACAATATGAAGTGAGTCAGGGGTCCAATCATTTTGTTATGATAGGAAAGGCTTGAAAGTGGAATATCTTGCGGGTAAATTGGTACCTCTCTGCAGAGTTAAAAACGTATTCGAATACTCCGAGCTCCCGGGTTTATAGGAGTCTGCTGCCGTGGATTAAATCCACGGGGTGTGACACAAGTATGATTTTCTAAATAAAATGTGTTAAATCAAGATTACCCAAATGACATGTGTTGTCATGATAAGGAGTGATGCCGTGGGCTGTCGTGTGTCGACGTGTCGCGGTGGTGCTATAATTTAGTGAATATGAATAATGATGCTATATTATGAAAGGTGCTGCCATGAGATGAGGTATGAAAGAAAAAGATTATTTTATAAATATCCATAATTCTTGACTAGTCTAGGTTCATATCATCACTATTATATGTATCTACTCTTACCTATGACTTGCTGAGTACGTAAGTGCTCACCCTTGCAACCTACAAATCAATAGACGGAGCGTTCAATGATCAAGATGAAGGCGTGGAGAACTTCTTGGATCCAGAAGGAGGAGCGTCAGTCCCGTCATTACCCTGATGTGTGTTGTTCTGCCGTCCACTTCTCTTTGTGGGTGGGTCACCTATCTTCTGCTGTGTAGTTGTTATTTTGCTAAACCATGTATGCCGTGAAGGCATTGTAATCTTCTTATGTACTATCAAGGCCAGCAGGCCACACTGCTTAAATATTTTGTAAGTTACTCTGTTGCAATGTGAATATACTGCTGTGCTTGACTTATCCTGGGAAGTCAAGGGTGTGTGTATGCTATGCATATATGGGACTAGCTGCAGCGAGCTAGGTCTCTTCAGGAGTAGTCGTAGTCCCAGTTTCGGGGCGCGACATGTATTAAACATGATTGTCGGTCTGGTCGGATGTTCCTGGTCGTCGTTACACCCATATTTTTCCTGTGCTTATAATGCTAAGTCTTCAGTATATATAATCATGGGAGGGGCGGGGGGAATATGGTTGCAACATGAAACAAAAAGAAGCGCTTTCTTTCAAAAAAATAATGCATACATTTGCAATGTATAAATTGTATCTGTACAGGTACAAGATTTACATTAGGCCAAGCTCTTTCAAGAGATCTTCTACTAGAGGTTTGACTTCCTCCATTATGACCTCAAGCTGGTCTTCACTCTCGACCTCTGCCTCTCCCACCACTGGATTCAGATCAAGATCTGGGCCATGGTGAAGACGAAGTCGACAGAGGATGGCGGAGGCTGCAGATCGCACTCTTGTCTTGATCGCCTCTTTTTGCCGCCTTGTATCTTCAGGAAGATACTCGAGTAGTGACTCTGCTTGAGTCGCGACCAGTGTGGTCCAGTCGCTAAGGCTAAGGTCATCCCTTTCGGCTTCGACCACATCCACCCTCAGCAAACCGGCCACCATCTTCAGTTTTTCGAAGATGTCTCGTTGAGCACTGCTGCAGGCTGAGAGTGATGCACTCAAGTCCTTGTTCTCCCTGCAGACAGAATCAACTTTCAAGTTTTGCAACTCGATGGTCGCCTGGAGATCTTTCTTCTCTTGGCCGAGCTGGCTTATTTGGTCGTCTTGCGCTGTGATAGAACACCATCACAAACAAGTTCGTATGACAAAATTAATTCACTCTGGTCCAATGTATACTTACAAGAGAGCTGTGACCGCAGTTTTTGGAGTTCGGTCGCCAAGAATGAGATCTTGGTAACTGCCCTGAACTCTTGAATTTCCCGATCAGCGAGGCTTTTGATCAGAAAGGTGTTTTCTCTGTGACAAAAGAGACAATTGTCAAGATAGGACTTACATTCAGGCAAATGAAGAAACATCTTCCTTACCGTTGCAAGCGACTCGTTTCCTCTTGCGGGACCTCGATGCTATTTGCTATAGCCATCGACCTGGTTGCCATACGAGTCAGTTCCTATGACATGGAAGGGGATCAGTTTCAAAGCCTGGATATTCCTATGCAAGTGCGAACTTAAAAATCACAAGGGATGATCGGCATACCTCAACATACTCGCTGAACGAGCCACTTTCTGGTTGACCCAAAGGCTGAGTCGCTAGACTCGCCTTATCCCCAGTAGGAGCGGCAGATGAGTTTTCCTGCTGAGCCTCCTCCATTGCTGGGGTCGCAGATTCCAATCTCTGCGATTGGACTTCTGCGGCCATCTGGTCTATAATGGCCCGAAGAACTTCCTTAGCCGAAGGGATGGAACTTTGCTCGCCCGTGACCTCGGTAGCAGGGGAAGCTTCAACACTTGCCGAGGTCACTGGGGGGCTTGGCGCTGTATCTCTGCGCCTAAGCAAATAGAAGGACCATCGGTTAGAATCTCTTCAGTAGATCACTATAATATGACCCTGTCCAAACGGGAGAGGTTCTTACCTTACTCGAAATCCTACCAATTTCTGGGATTTCGAAGAGGGTTCCCCGAGAAAAAGAGGATAGTCGCCATCTGTCCTGGTCTTCCTCTTCCTTAATCAGACGTTGTCTTTTTCTCCCTGTGTGCATGCAAATCTATAAGAACACACATGAGGAATGATGAAAACCAAGGTTGTAAGAGTCCTTACCGGGGTAACTTCTTCGGTCGGAAGGGATGAAGCCATTGGTCCTGAAGTCTCCTGGACCATAGGCACAGGGACCTCATCCGCGACCATGAGGTTGGTAGTGATTGCTGGGTCCTGTTCAGTTATTCCCACTCCTGTCGACAGGAGTGGAGTGCTCACCGCCCCAGGACTGGCAGGAGTCACTTCACGGCGGATAAGGGGGATGTCGTCTTCCTCCTCCATTATGAGCATAACTCAATGAATACACACAAATGAATGCAAACATTCAGGATGGTGAGAAATCTTACCATAATCGCCCCTTCTTTCAGAAGAGGAGGTGTTGCAAGTCTTGAGGCTTCATAAGCTTCAGGCACTAGGGTTTCACCCGTAACCACAGGATTATCAGTGGTCACGGGGCCCATTATAGTCGTCTTTGTCCCTGCGGTCAGAGACAGGACCTCGCTGGTTTGAGGAGCGATCACCTTCCTCTTGCGGCGAACCAGAGGAATGTCATCCTCCTCATCCTCGCTCCCTTCACCCTGTACGATGAAGAAGTAATTTCTACTCGTACCTGGGGTTACAGGAGGCACTGAATATCTTGCCGCAATCCTTTTTGCGGTAAGGGGTTTCTGCTGCGAAGAAGCCTCTCCCAAAATCTTCTTGGACTTCTTGGGAGCAGGTTCCTTCGCCGCGTGCTTCGAAGAGGTCCTCTTCACCCTCTTCACAGCTGGTTTGCCCGAGGGACCAATGTCCTCGCTTGGACGTGACGCCTCGGCAAACTTTCCCAGAAGTTATGTCATTCCAAATGTTCTTGTTAATACAGGACAAGCGAATGGTCTACAACAGTATTTGTTAAGAAAGGCCATACCTTTCGGCGCTCTTGTTTGAGATCGTCGCCGGCATTGATTAGGCTTTGGGCGTGAGGCGATCCCTTGGCTCCCTCCACAGCGGCGCTATACCCCTTGAGGAGATAATTTGTCCATTTTTCAATCTCTGACAAAGGCAGAGCTGCGTCGTAAACAAGCATGTTAACAAATATGACATTTTTCAGTAAAAATGTATGTTTTGTTGACTAGGAGACATACTGTTATTGTAGTCCAGGGTACTATCAGCCATGGACTGTATTTCCCAAGCCGGATGAGCCCTTTCACGCAGGGGGCTTATCCGGTTCTTCACAAAGTCGCGGATGATATCGCGCGCAGTCAGTCCCTGTTGGACTAAGCGAAGAATGACTTGGGCCTGTTCTTCTGCTCAGCGCTCAAAGCAGGAAGAGAGTCCAGCTCGCTGGCCTTCTCCAGTCGGGAGTTCTCGAACCACAGTCCGCTCTCCGACGGAGGGGTACAGTAGAACCATTTCTGGTACCACTCGTGGACAGAATACCGGAGGGGTGGGAAGGGGTATTCCTTCTTCTCCCTTATTCGGAAGTAGATGCACCCGGCGGTATTGGCGCTCTTCGACCATGCCGAGTAGTAGAAACGTCGGAAGAGCTCCACGCTTGGGAGCACTCCGACGAAGGCTTCGCACAAGTGCTGAAAGATAGCCAAGATAAGGACAGCATTTGGGTGGAGATTCACTAACTCCAACCCATAATGCTCCAAGATTCCCTTCAAGAACTGGCTCTCGAGAAATCAGAAGCCGCAACACAGGTACTCCTCAAAGACCGCCAACTCGCCCTCTTGAACGATTGGGGTTTCTTGATCTTTCTCCGCGGGCCGCCAGTTGATCAGCAGCCGTGGAGGGAGAATCTCTTCCTTCTCAAGGGCCACCAGGCTTTCTTCGGTGTGGTGAACAGATCGGCTCCAGGAGGCCATCTCTTTCGAAAGATTGAGAGGAAGGGTGGTGACTTTGGAGGCGACGGAGATGAGGAATGCAAAAGAGGGTTTTGTGCGGTGAGAAACTCTAAGGCAAATGGAGGGTTTCTGGTTGTGTGGCTTCCTCAGAGAGCTACCTTCTCCTTTTATATGCCCGGGGCAACCCTTCGTTGAGTATTTTATTAATTTCCCATAATGGGTGCCTTCTTTCTAGAAACCCGTTATGCACTCCCTACAGTGAATCCAAAAGAAAATATATTTCTATAATTTTCGTTTTGAATTCAGGGGCTAGGGTGCATACTAAAACATGAAAATTTTGCAAACATTTTGGAGGAGATGATCTTTCATGTCTTTTGAAAAGCTAATTTGTATGTGATGATCACAATGCATTTCTGTGATCACCTCAAAATTTGCATGTTGATCACAATGCCATTCTGTGATCGCTGCAAGTAGGTAATCACAACATACACGGTTATCATCCAGTCAAGGCATTATATTATCGTGACTTCAGTTCTGATCGCAACTTCAGTTCTGATCGCGACTTCAGTTCTGATTGCGACTTCAGTTCTGATTGCGACTTTAGTTCTGATCGCAGTACCAGTACTGGTCGCGGTATAACACATTAATGCGTTTCTGATCGAAAGACTTGTTACTTCGGATTTACCTGTGTATGTTTGGTCGTGAATACATCCTTTGTGACCATGTTTTCGCACAGGGATTGTGCAGAGTTTCACTTCAAATTAACTCTTGCATAATTTTTCTTGAGAAGGCAAGTTATGTAAGGTAAAAGAAATTTTTATTTCTGGCAATCCTTGCATACAAAAGGGATACAGGCCACCAGAGCATCGACCTGATCTGAGAGAAGTTTACAAAGTTCTACTAAGGACATATTGGCGTCAGTAGGATCTACACTGACCGCCCCAAGAGAACTAGCAACTACTCTAAGCCTTTCTACATCATCCCGAATCAAAGAAGCACTACCATTCCTGATCGAATCAGAGAGTTCTCGCTGCTACCGAGCATAGTCCCTCTCCAAGCGGAATTGGTGCACCTCTTCGCGGGATCTGTCAAAACATTTTTCCAGGTGCAGAATGGCCGAAGACATCTCTTCGGTCTTCTTGTCCAGAGCCTCTTTCTCCTTTTGGAGAGTCTATTCGAAGGAAAGAGGTTGGATCTCAGCAGGCTGGTCGCTGGGGGCTCCAGAAATTTTCGTCTCCTGCACATACATGTGTTAGTTTTACAAGTTAAAACGATCAGCAGAAGAGATGAAAATAATTACGAATCCTCGCAAGTGAGAGGATGAAGTATTTCCACCAGAAAGTAGATCACCCGACAAAAGTTGGGAACTGTCAGGTCGAGGAAGTGCAACTTTCCCACGAAAAGATTGCTCACCCAACACAAGCTGAGGATTATCTGGTCGCGGGAATGCAACCTTCCTACCAGAAAATTGATCACCCAACAAAAGCTGGGGATCACTTGATCGCCACGAAGAAAGCTGAGAAGAATTCTTCGAAGGATTTTTATGGACCTCCAAAGGTGAAGATGAAGGTTCGACCTGTCGAGTTGCATGGACAGGAAGGACTATAGGGGCCAAAGGAAGAGAGAGTAATGATGCATCCCTAACCCTTGTGCCGCTGGAAGATCCCTTATCGACCTTGGGTTTCTTCCCTGGAGGAACCAGATCTTCGGTCATCTGTGAATTTCCAAAAAGCATTTTGGAAATGATCAGAACATACGATGGCAACTTGAACCAGGGGTTCCAGAGAAGACTTACCTTCTGGAAGTCCTGGTCGAATTCAAGTATCACTTCCTCTTCATCGCTCTCAATCTCAATGATGTTCTTGGAGCCATGATCTGCCATTGAGGTGGAAACAGAAGAGAAGGAAACATAGCTTTGGAAAAGACTTAGCCGGGAAAACACTTGCGAAGTTTTAGGGCTAAGAGGCTTCAGTATTTATAGCCTCCAGAGGTGATGGTTCGTTTCCCGAATGACTCGAGTTCTTAAAGCGCATTTATAGTTTTATCTCGGGTTAAAAGACAATTCCGCGGCGCTATCATTGCCTGTCAAATACAACCCAAAGTTCGTCTCGGGAAATAAACCGTCACACTTAGTGCGCCACTAAGTGGAGAAGTTGAAGCGTCGAGTCACTTATCCGATGTAAGATTTAAATTTGAAGTAAATATGTCCATTCGTTTTCTTCAAATTTGGGGGCTAGCTGACGATGATTGTTACCCGAGCTAGTTCAGAGAAAATGCACGTCTGGTTCAAGACGGATTCGAACCAGGCAAGTGTCTGTTGATATGATCTCTGATGGCCTGAGAAGCACGGACACATGGTCGCAGGCTTTGTGCGATCATGAGGCCACAGACAGTATGCGGTCAGGAGCCCTAGGCGATGCGCGGACAGGAGGTCACAGATAGTGCGCGGTCAGAAAGACAGTGTGCGGTCAGAAGGACATTGACTACTCTCGACCAGGACAACTCGGGGTTGCTTAAGCTCTACAACAAGCATATCCCGAGGATCCCGAAGATTCTTCCACGTATGAAGACAACTGTCAGGAGGTTAACTCGTGCGGTTATCCCTTAATTGCACATGTTAAGCCTGCGTGGAAGTAAAGTGAGGTTATCAAAACTGCACTCGAGCAACCGTTCAAAGCCATTGTGCATTAGCGCCCTTTTGACCAGTATAAAAGGGTGAGCAAATGCACCAAACGAGGATCATCTTGAATAGATTCAAGAGACATCTTCGACGAATAGGATAAACGTCAAGATCCGACAGATCGAACAGATCCCAGAGATCGAACAGATCTGAGAGATCAACATCAACAAGCTTCCATAGGCTAGCTTAGTCATTTTCTAGACAATCACACGGAAAAGATCTTCGCCTGTGATGATCTTTTCCACAACTTTGTAACCTTTTTCCTCATACATAGTGAAATCACAACAGGACGTAGGGCTATTACTCCCACAATCGAGGGCCCGAACCTGTATAAATCTCTCTGTGTTCCAACCGACATTTCTCATCATCCCTTCCCGGAGGGACACCTTGAAAGGCCTCATAACTCACAAATTCTGCATAAGTTCGACTGAGGACCCCGAGTGCGAAAATCAAAGAATTGTCCTTCAAACTTTCGACTAAAACATTTTTAGGATAAAATACGCAATGAAATCCAAGATCGCAAATTTGTGCAACGGAAAGCAAATTAAAATTCAGAGATTCAACAAGTAAAACATTCGAAATTGAAAGATCATTGGATATTGTAATTTTACCCAAGCCTACCACATTTCCTTGACGATTGCCGCCAAAGGTGATCTTTTGATTTTCGCTTGAGTTGTCTTCTAATGAGGCGAACAGCTTTTTGTTGCCAGTCATGTGTTCGAAGCATCCGCTATCTACCACCCAATGTTTTCCACCGGTCTTATAGTTCACCAGAAAAACAAAGAATCAAGTCTTTTTAGGTACTCAAACCCTTTTGGGTCCTTCGATGTTAGCAATCAAAGCTTTGGACACCCAAATTGATTTCTTCTTTTTATTTTGCATGGGTGCACCAACAAACTTTGCTATTGCATATCCTTTCTTTGACCTTTGAAGCATGTAGCAAGCATTAAAATAATTTGAAGTCATTAAAGGACAAGCATCATGTGAATGACCAATTTTATGACATTTAAAGCAGAAGTTGTTGCATGCATTTACGAAAATGTTTTTTACATTTTGTTTCTTTCCTTTCTTCGGAAAGTATCCAAGTCCTTCTTTTCTAAATGAGCATTTTTGTTTGCTAAGAGTGAGATCAAGAGATACTTTTCCTTTGTAGCAATTTTCTAATCCTTTTCCAAGTTTCTCAATTTGTGCCTTAAGTTCATTATTTTCATTTAAGATTGTTTCATTTAAGCACATGGTATATCAAGAGAACTTTGAGGGACATTATTAGAAGAATTATCATCTAGATCACAAGAAATGGCTACATCTACTTTAGATGGAGCATTAGTAATATCTTTAATAAGAAGACTTTCATATGAATCTTTTAATTCTGAGTATTGAGTGCGTAAGGAAGAATGCTCTTCTTTAAGCACTCTATACTTTTTCTTAGTGATCCCAAAGACTTCATTTAATTCAGTAATCATTTCAACAAGTTCATCATATGAAGGATCATTAGAATGTACCTTTTCATCACCTTTAGCCATAAGACAAAGGGATGGACTAGTTGAAATGTTGCCGAGAGCTAGTTCGACTAGCTTCTTGGAGCAGCCTCCTTCATCGTCAGAGTCGGAATCGAAGCTTTCTCCTCCAGACATCCATTCTCTGAAGCAGGCTTCTTTGGTTGCACCATTATGCTTCTTGAAGAATTTCTTCTTCTTGTCCCAAGTCTTGTTCTTATTTGGACATCTTGAAGCTATATGTCCTTTTTCATGACATCCACAGCATATGATGTCCTTGAAGTTTGATTGGTTTGACACCTTTGGTCGTGTGTCGATGTTGACTCCCTTCTTGTGCAACCTGCGAAGAAGTTTTTGAGTATTCTTTACAATAAGTGCTAGATCCTAATTGGAAGAGCCATCACTTGAGTCATTTTTGGAGCCAGCTTTAAAAGCCAACACCTTCTTTTTTGTCTCCAAAGGTTCAACCGCTTTCTTCTTTTCCTTTCGATGCATCTCATGGGTAATGAGGTTCCCATAGAGATCAGTAGGTGTGGTGGTCGATAGGTCAGAGTTTGTGAGTACCGTCACCAAAGTGTCAAAACTTTCTGGAAGAGCCCTGAGCATTTTTCTCACAATATCGATGTTAGTAAAAACAACCCCTAGCCCCTTGAGTTCATTCACAATGTTGTTCAATTGAATAAAAATGGAATCCACGGACTCGGTTTGCAACATGGTGAATGTCTCGTATCGTTGCCTAATCATGAGCAACTTTGCCTCCTTGACTTTTGTAGTTCCCTCGTATATTTCCTCGAGGGTGGTCCAAACCTTGTGAGCGGTGGTAAGATTGCTCACACGGTTAAACTCATTTAAAGATAAGCCGGCAAAGAGAGCATTTTTTGCACAGGCGTTTAGGTGGAGTTTTCTCCTATCGTCATCAGAGTGACTTGCCGGATCATCCGGAGGAGTAAACCCAAGCTTAACTATGTCCCAAACATCAAGCCCCATGGCCTCTAGAAATACCGACATGCGCACTTTCCAATAAGGATAGTTAGTCCCATCAAAGATAGGCACATGACCGGTATGACCGAGATGAAAACCCTCATTTGACGTCATCCTCTCTCTAGGCGGTAAAGCTTATTCAATTGAGAGACCAAGCTTTGATACCACGTGTAGGATCGAGGATGCCGACTAGAGGGAGGTGAATAGGAGGCTTTAAAAATTTTACAAATAATAAGAATAAAAACAATATAGCACAATTAAAAGGAAGAGAGAAGAAAACAAACACAAGGATTTTTCCCGAGGTCTCGGAGACTCGTCCGGTCTCCCTTAATTCTCGTTTAAGCACTCAAATGAATGAGTCTTGCTTTAATATCCACGAAGGATATTTCTCACTAGTGGTTGCTCCTTGTCCACTTTGGAAAGGTGAGCACCGATGCCTTTTACAATCATGCCGAGCCTCTTTAACAATCTCCGAACAGAAGAGGTCAACGGCCACACCACCAAACCGTCTAGGTGAGGGCGTTCACCAAGAGTAATAAGTTTCAAGGTCTCTCCTAGACCTCCAACAATCACCAAGAAACTCTCGATATGCAAAATGATGCGAACAGAAAACTCGGTGGATCACAAAAACTCACGACTTGATCAAAAGATCAAGATTTTTATCTCTAAAACAAGTGCTCAAGTGTATATGAGAGAAGGAGGCTGCTTGGTGTGAGAAAAATCTACTCAAAGCCTCTTTTTATAGCCCAAAAGATCAAAAGAGCCGTTGTGCACGAGCTGTAAAAGTGACAGTGCATGCTGACAGTCAGCATGGGTCACGACCAGTACGAAGTAAATCTCGGAGAAAACTCAACTAGCCGTTTGAGGTCGAAAAAGGAAACAAAACAGCACAAACTAACAGTCAGCAACACATGCTGACAGTCAACATCTACCTCCACGTCTTCGACAAAAATCACGAATAAAAAATTGCTAGTCGTTTGTGGTCGTATATGGAAACTAACACCTCATGCTGATAGTCAGCAACGACCACAAATTCAACCAGTTAAAACAAATTCTCAAATCAAACAACTCGAGGTCGAAACACATGCTGACAGTCAGCATAGGCAAAAAGAAATTTGGCTCAAAAAACATGCTCTCTGGACAAATGTCAGCAACACAAACTGACATTCATGCTGACAGTCAGCATAGCACACTGATAGTCAACGTGGATAAAAATAGCCATATCTTTTAATCCAAAGGGCTGATTTAAGTGTTTGATAGCTCGTTTGAAATATAATTTAAAGGGCTATAATTTTGTGAACAGAAGAAAAAACCAGATCTACCTAGATCTTTCTAGAAAAAGCAAAAACACTTCTACTGTCAAAAACTCATCCGAAAAATCAAATCAAATCCTACAGAAAAGAATGAAATGCAATGACCTAATAGTTTCTCAGTTTATGCTGAAAATGTAGAGAAGACTTGCAGCCCCTCTTTATAGTATGGTTAAAACTAAGAAACAAACTTCTAAACCGATCAAACTCCAAACACCGAGATCAGTAATAAAACACATTTTACCTCAGGTCCTTTGCAACTTCAATCTTGCGATTTGCGTCTCGTCTTTGTATCTTGCGATTTGTGCTTTATCTTTTGCATGTTGGGTTCATCTTGATCATCTTGCACGTCTTCCCAACAAAGCTCTGTATCAAGTAGCTCAAAAACACAATTAGTCTGAAACGCTTGTTTTCATTAATCATCAAAATCAGGCATAATGGCCTAGATGCAACAACTCAGTATTTCATCGATGAGATGTTATAATGATTAGCCAAGAACTCATACTTCTGTTATCTAGATGGGTATTCAGGTTTCTTTGATATCCCCATTCACCCGGATGATCAGCACAAAACCACATTGAGTTTCCCGTTTGGCACATTTGCCTATAGATGGATGTCCTTTGATTTGTGCAATTCCCTTGCTTCTTTTCAACGTTGTATGATGGATTTTTTTTATTTCATCGAAACAATAATGGAAGTGTTCATGGACGATTTTTGTGTGTGTAGTAAGACTTTTGATCATTGCTTGCACAATCTTGAAAAAGTTTTGCAGTGTTGTAGTGAAGTTAACTTGGTGATAAATTGGGAAAAGTGCCACTTCATGGTGCACGAAGGGGTAGTTTTGGAACACATTATCTCCGAACAAGAAATTAATGTGGACTGAGCAAAAATCTAAATCATTAAGAAGATACCACCACCATTTAATGTCATAGGAATAAGAAGTTTTCTTGGCCATGTTGGATTTTACATAGTTTCATTAAGGAGGTTTCAAAAATTTCTAATCATTTGACTACTCTTCTCGCAAAAGATGCACCCTTTATCTTTGATGACGAATATATGCATGCCTTTCAAGCTCTGAAGAAGGCAGTTGTCTTCGCACTGATCATGCCACCTCCAGAGTAGGACCTCCCATTTGAAGTAATGAGTGATACGAGTGATTTTACTGTGGGAGTGGTTCTTGGACAGTGAAAGGACAACAAGCTTAATTCCATCTACTATGCAAGAAGAACACTTGATGAAGCCTAGACAACTTTGCGATCACTGAGAAAGAATTTGTTTCTTTTAGCCACTATTCACACCTAGCTAAGAGTAGTATAAATACCTTTGTACTCTAAGAGTTGTAGACACTTGATCATTTTAATTTCAAAAAAACTATCTAAGAACTCTCTACCCCTTTGCTCTTGTGATTCTTAGTGAGATTGCAGAAGCGGTTCTTCGAGAACAACCAATTTGTGTGCCAACTTCGTGCATGGTTGTGTGGATCAGGAACTTAGAGTGTGATTAGGTGAATATTTGTTGCAGGTCATTGCATTGGCTGTGGTTGGCTTCAAGAATCGTCGGGTTGCACTGTTATCTTGGTTGTTCGCAGCTAGTTATCTTGCCTTAACAATCCTACGTCATGAAGATCGGGCAAACCCTTACCACCTACCAACCAAATTAATACTGGAACCCACCACATGCGTGAACGACGAGAGGGGAAGCCGGATATGCGTCGTCCTCTGCGTCATCGCCGCCAGATGCTACATCACGGCCTGCTCCCTCCCCGCACCCATGCTAGTCGAGATCACTATGAACCAATTGACATATGGAGTTGGCTCATGCTTGATAGCTTGGAGGCCGTGGTAGTCCACCTGGCCATGGTTGGCAAGGGGAGGAATAGCAATGTGAAATGCAGGAACAAGAGAAGCAAAGTACAGTGGCTTGTTTGGTGATTCTTTCGTCGCCAGGAGGGAGTTGACACGTGGGGCCTGTGCGGGATGTTCAGTTCATGTGCCCTCTTATGTGTTATTCCATGTTAATAGTGACACAATAAAATAAGATTTTTAATAAGAAGAACTATTTTTATTTGGTTCACAAAATAGAGAGACAAATTTGACTTTTTAAAAAGTAGAAATATCAAAAGAAATTTTGGTGTAAAATAGAAGAACCAAAAGAGTCAATATCCCTAATTAGAATGGTAGAAAATTTCCTAGTTTGATTTGTAGTGGATACTATTTGACATTGTGAGGCTCTTCACCCGTTCCACATTTTGTGTAGAAGGAGTTTGTTGCACACATTTAATATGTTTGTAGAGATGTGTGCGTAAGCAAAAAACATTATATCAACGATTTATACTCACAAATAGAACTAGAATAATAATAATCATACATTTGAAATATTTGTAAGTGTAACCTGAATTTTTGCAAATGCACTGGTGGTGGTATCATGGCGAAATTGTGCAAGGCGCAGAGCTTCCTCTGTGGTCTTGCAAACCTCAGCCTCTTGCCGCTCATGAGTTTCATCTTCTTCTTGTTTGCGTTCTCCTTCCTCCCTAGCAATGCATTGGTCAGGGGCCTCTTTGGAAAGTGTAGTGACTTCCCGTGGAGTGGAGACCACAGACGGAGAAAGCATCTCCTCTTTGTCTGAGTCAGGCTCGAAATCAACGAGAGAATTTAGATTGTCTGGAGCAGATTCTTCTAGACCCAAATCAAGATCCTCATGGCCCGTATTGTCTGGGACAATGAGTCATGGCACATACTCGTCTTCAAATGTGGCAAGACTCACAGAAGGCGAGCGACTTGCTTTCTCAGGTTCTTGGTCGATAGACGTGACCAGAATCGAAGAAGATTCCCCCTCGGGATAAGATTTGAGAGCAACATCGACATCTTTGATGGGGACAGAGTCCTCATCCATGACATCAACATAATCATTGAGATCAAAGTCATTCTCGGAATCATATGCACAAGGCATAGGATCCATGGATACAATGAACTTTGGTGAATCATAAAATGTCTTCAAAGGATCCCCACGGACGGTGCCAGCTATCGACGATTGGAACAAGGTTCCTAGTCGAACTTACCCAAATTAGTTTTGTTTAGCAGGGAGACAATTCTAACAATCACCAGAAGGAATCACAATATCTATGGAACAAAATGTCAAAGAATTTATACAGGTTTGGGCCCTCGAAGTCTGAGTAATAGCACTACTCTTGTTGTGTTTTCCCTATAAGTAAGATGGAATACAGAGAAAATGTATTGTAAAGGCTAATAATATTCTCCCAAAAGCCCCCCTTTTCCCTTTGAATTGGTCCCCCTTTTTATACTTGTCAAAAGGGTGCCAATAGAGGGAACTTTAGTAGTTTGGAAATTGCTATATAGTGGTTTGTTTGTTGTTGATGTGTGGTTATGACGTGCGGTTATAGGTAACTGCACATTCATCCTTATCTTCTTGAGGTTATCTTGTCAGTGAGAAAGGGAGTTTATATTGTTTTGGGAAGATTATGGAATGGTTATAACTGATGTTATCATAACCATATGATCCTTGGATCGTGGTTGGTAAGTCTCAACCATACTTTCTAGGTCCAACATAACTCTTCAATAGCTTGGTCGCATACTGACTATGACCAAGTATTGATATTGGCTTTCTCTTCGCGACCTGGCGACCGCGGGTAGATATCTCCGCGACCATAGTACTCGCTGGTATATGAGACCATGGACTCTGCGACAATAGGTGTCGAGACCACAGAGTTCCATGACCACAAACATTGAGATCATAGGTAATAAACATCTGTGAGGGGTTATGTCTAGAATATATTGAACTAACCCATAGTCTCTCTTCTAGGTCTCTATGATCATGGAGAAGGCATTTAGGTAACTTAGGTCTCGTTCTGTGGCCTCCTACGACCATAGAACAGCATGGGCAACTAACTGGGTAATAATCTCCGTCAGCTAGCCCCCGAATTGGTAACAATAAGGTTCTTTAAAAGGTGACGCTTCGGATTCCAAAAAGTGCCCTTTCATTTCGGATTCTAATAGGTCCCAAGGAGAACTTTGAGTGTGCCCATTAAATCCATTATGGAGAGAATTAAATGCAGAGGACTTGCATGGTGGCTTCAAAAAGCCATTGCATGTGGAAGATAAATCATAGTCGAAACTCTAAAACCCTCTTTTTCATCCTTGTGCTCTTCACCTTCCAAGTTCTTTCTATTCCTTCAATCTCAAGCCAATGGCATCTTGGAGCCATTCTCAGCATTACACAGCTGAGAGTTTGTTGGCTTTGGAGAAGGAGGAATTTCTTCCCTTGAGATCATTGATCTCATGTCGTCCTGCAGGAGGAGAAGAAGAAACCCCACTCGTGAAGGAGGGTGAACTGGTGGTTTTTGAGGATTTCTTGTGCTGTGGTTTTTGTCTCCCTGAGAGCGAATTTCTTTTGAGCATCCTCGAACACTACGATCTGGAATTGGTAAATCTTCATCCCAATTCCATTTTGATCTTGGTTGTTTTCAGCATTTGTGCGAGGCATATGTTGGGGTTTTGCCCAGCATTCCTCTTTTTCGCCGGTTTTATTTTCTGGCTTGGTCAAAAAGTTCTAATGCTTCTAGGTGTGTTTACTTTTGTCTAAGGGAGAAGAAGGACCACTCATTCTTTCCCCTCCGTGACTCCGTCCATGGATGGAGCCGGCGGTGGTTCTACTGCTTGGCTCCTGAGGAGAACCATCTCTGGTTCGAGAATCATTGACCAGAGAAGAGCAGTGAGACCGATTCTACTTCTGCACTCAATGATGAGTTGCAGAAGCAAGTACATGTGATTCTTCACCTAGTGTGTGAGGGCTTAACAGCCCAAGACGTGATCCGGGATTTTGTGAAGAACCAGATCAGTCCTCTGAAGAAGAGGGAGCACCATGCCTTGGAGGTGCGAACAATTGAAGACGACACCGTGGACTATAACGAAGATAATTGCTTCTTCTTAATGGTTGGTACATTCTTCTCAATCTATTCTAATTTTTGTTGGCTAACTATTTTTCTTCAATAGCCTTGCTCACTTCTGAGGTTGATAGGAGAACAAATGGTCTCTTGAAACTTTACAGTGCGGCCACATAAGGTGATATTGTCGCGTCGAGACCGCAGAGCATGGTCGGTAACAGTGAGGACCTTGTACAGGAGCGTAGAAAGGTATTTTTCTTTCGGAAAACTTATACATGTCTTATTTTGAACAGTGGTTATCAAAGAAAATCATTTTGATATGTACAATTGCTCAAGGCCCAGGTGTTCCGAAAGAAGCGGGCCGGCGATGATGTAGGACCCTCTGGTGGGTCTTCATCGAAGAAACTGAAGAAGTCCTCTGTGACCAAAGGCTTGGCCATATCTAGGGCTAGACAAACTGCTCCGAGTGTTGCAGTGGTGAGGATTCCAACTTCTCAAATTTTTCTGAGTATGACTAGAAATTACTTCATGTTCGTTGTCGTGGTATAGAATATACCACCGATAGGTTTTACGATAAGACTTGACATGGGAACGACGGGGCGAGCTGACCGAGTGACAGGTCACCTCGCACCGGGCAACACAGCAATTGACACGGTGATTTTTATACAGGTTCGGGTCCCAGTGGGGGCCCTAGTCCTGTTGGCACCTTCCGGACGTGAGTCCGCTGGGGAGGTGCTCTCTCGGGGAGAGAGGTCTCCAAGGGAGCCTATTGTTTTTGAGTGTGTAAAATGAATTGGAATTGGTTACAAATGAGGTACAAGTGGGGTATATATAGGCCCCAAAACATGCAAAAAGACTAAAGAGCCCTAGCTACGGCCGTCGGATCGAGGGGCGTTGACGCCATTTCACTGGCCAAAGGGCTTGGCTGCTCAACAAGTGTCCTCGCTAGTTCCCGAGGCGCTCTTCACGTCACCCGCATGTGACCTCACATGCCCTCGCACGAGAGGCCTTCGTGACCTATCCCGGAGAACATTTGGGATTTCTCACGGAGGATGTCCGGGACTTTCCCTGATAGACATCCGGGATTTTGCCCGATGAATGTCCGGGATTATGCCCAGTAGTCCTCCGGGACTTTTCCTAGTAGATGTCTTGGATTTTTCCCAGTAGTCCTTCGGGACTTCCTGTAGATGTCCGGGATTTTTCCCAGTGGACGTCCGAGATTTGTCACGATCTTCTTCAGGAGACCTCCGTGGCTTTTCCCGGGAGGCCTCCATGGTATCTCACGGGAGGCGTCTGGGGTTTGCCACAGGAGGCATCCGGGGCTCGGAGAGATGCCCGTGGTCTTCTACGACAGTTCTCCGTGGCTTTTGCCGAGAGGCCTCCGTGATATTCCACGGGAGCCGTGCAGGGTTTGCCATAGGAGGCGTCCGGGGCTCGGGGAGATGCCCATGGTATTCTACAAGAGACCTCCACGACTCTTCCCGGGAGGCGTTCGCGACTTTGCCCCGTAGCCCTCCGGGGTTTTCCACAGAAGGCCTCTGGGATTTTGCCCGGTAGCCCTTCGGGGTTTTGCCCAGTAGCCGTTCGGGATTTTCCACAGGAGCCTTCCAGGACTTTTCCCAGGAAGCGTCCGGGATTTTCCCCCAATAGCAGCCCCCGAGAGCCCAAGGGACACATGGTGTCCCCAGAGGGTATGTGTAGAACTTGGCCCCGGGTGACGATTCGGCCTCCGGGACACATCTCGAGTCACGCGCGACGCTTCGGCTCCCAGGCTATTTACCCGCATGAGCCCTCGCTTCGGCTCTCGTACGGTGTCTCGATCCTCGTGCGGCCCTTCGATATCAGTGTGATGGTTTGAATCAATGACCCAGATGGATCGGGGGACATGTGGCATACATCCGAGACCCACTCCATCGCTTATAAATAAGAGGAGGGGGGCCCCGGCCCGGGATACAACTTCCATCTTCCAACACTCGCTCTACCGGTAGCAAGATTTTGTTCTCATGGAAGCTTCGTTTCCTAGTAGCTCGATCCCCCAGTAGTTCTGTTTCACCTTTTTGGAACGTTACCACTTCCCGGTGAACGGCGGCGCCTGCGACAGCCACCGGGGGCTTTGTCCTCGGGCGAATGGCGGCGCCCGGGACAGCCACCGGGGGCTTTGGCCCCGGGCTAAAAATGTAGCCCCTTAGCTGGACTTAGTCTAGCGGAGATTTCCCCCAACAGAAGCTCCCCATGCCCTCCGGGGACGATGCTCGAGTCCCCGGAGGGGATGGTTCATGTTACCGGGAAAATCTCCGGGACAAGCTACCGGGGGTGTGACGTTTCGATTCCCGCGCCGCGCGTTTATGACCGCGCCGTTGTCTCGATGGGAGCGCGCTGTTCGGCCATAATGGCCGCTCGCGGTTCGAACCAATGATGCCTTGTTTCGCGTGCCCGTCCCTTCATTTCCCGCGCGCTGTTTGAATTTCAACGGCGCGGATGCACCACGAAGGGCCACGTGGCGCCCATCGGGGCCGTGTTCGGCCCCTATAAATAGGGCCTCGGGGGCCTCGGAGAGCTCATTCCAAACCTTCAAGCCTTCAAACTCCCTTAGCACCCTTAGCTCTCCCGGTAGCCCTCTCCCGGAAGCTCATTCTCGGAAGCTTAGCCTCCGGAACCCCTAGGTCCCCCCATTTTCGGAAGCCTAAGCCACTGGTAAAATCAGATGGGACCCAAGGGCCGTGCCAAGGCCGCGGAGGTGCCCTCGGAGGAACTCACCGCGGGCTTCCTCTGGGCCTCCGTGTTCACGACCGGGGACCTGGAGTCCCTGGTTGACTGGGGGATAGTCGCGGACGGGGGTGTCTCGATCCCACGAAGAAAGACGGAGCCCCCCGCCCCAGGCCCGGGGAGGTTGTGGCCTTCGAGGCTTTCCTCGAGGCGGGGCTCCGGCTCCCAGTGCATCCATTGCTCCGGAAGTTTTTCAAGGAGTACGGGGTGGCCTTGAACCACTTCACACCGAACGCGATCGTCCGGATGGGCCTCTTCATTTGGCTCTTCGAGATGGCTACCGGACGGGAGACCACGCTCTGGGTGTTCCGGTACTTCTACGAGCCGGCGGCGAGGAGCTCCCACCTGGTCAAGGGAGGGCCAAAGTCACCTTCTGGCTCAGTGATGATTTAGCTGCTACCGTCCCAGGTAGCTGAGTATCCGGTGGCAGCCTCCCGGGACCACTGGGGGGACTGGATCTGGAAGTGGTTCTACCTCCGGGTCCTGGACGACGAGGTGGTGTACTCCCTGGAGGCCCCTACCTACAGCCGGTCGTCCGTGCCCAAGCCCCCGGTGTGGACGGAGGAGGAGTTGAGGCTCCTCAGCAAGGTCGTCGGCTCCCGGGGCGTCCGCTCTATATGCGGGACGCCACCGAGGAGCTGACGCTTTTGAAGATCTCCCCCTTCTCGCACGGGAGGAGGGGGATCAGGATGTGCCTGGCCCAGCGGCCCCGCAGAAGCCGGTGACCCGACGTAAGTTCCTGGATACCTTCTTCGTTTCCTTCGTGAATTTTTCTAACTCTTACCTTTTGTAGTTCGGCCGTATCCGGCCGCCCGGGAGAAGGCAGAGAACCTCCTCGGGAGGTACTACGCTGACGAGCACGAGCACATCGTGTGCGTCGTGGGGGAGGGCCCTCCCCGAAACCTAGCGGCCGAGGCCTTTGGGCTAAGGTTGCCGGCAAGAAAGCCCCTCCCCACCCCCGGCTCCCACAAGAGGGGGAAGGAGGGCACCGGGGGCTCTGAGCCGAAGAGGGCCAAGACTCTGAAGGCCCCCGGTCCATCTACAACACCAGGCTCCATGCTCGTGAAGGCCCGGGACAAAACCCCTAGGTCAGGGTGCGCGCGGGTGCCGGCCCGTAAGGAAGTGACGCCCCCTCCGCCGGAGAGCCCCGGAGAGGCTCGGGGGAAGGGGACAGCAAACGACGGGGGGGCGTCCGATTCTGCGGATTACGCCCCCTCGCCACCTTCAGCGATAGCCCTCCCGGCGGCCCCGGCACTATCGGAGCCGAAGAGGCCGGAGGTCCGGTTCGCGGAGGCCTCACCCCCGCGTGTGGAGTAGCCGGTAGACGAGGGGGCAGGCCCCTCTGTCTACGAGGTTCCCCCGGAGACGGAGGTCTCGGGGGCCCCACAGCCTGGAAAAGGGAAGGGGCTCCTGATCCATCCCCGGGGAGGGACCCCCTCCGAGAGCTCCTCGACCACCTCTTCGGCGGCCACTTCCTCGGCGGCGAAGACGCCAGCCACTGCCACCCCGGTCCACATCACCCCGGCGACTCATGTCCGGGGTCCCGTCGTCGGCCTTGACGGGTCCGGCGCCGGGAGGGAGACCCCCCTGCTTTCCGCGGGGGAGGTCGACCGGTACGTGGAGAGCCTGCAGACCCGTAAGGTCCAGGACTACGTCTCGGAAGGGACGTTCCGCGAGCGCTTCGGGGAGCTTCAATCTCTCCAGATCCAGGTACTTCCCTGAGCCGGTGGGTGTTTTCCTTCGGCCCCCCCAACTCAAATTTTTTCTAACTTTTGAGCTTGTAGGGGGCGGCCATTACCTGGGGGCTCGAGATGTGCTTCGGCTGGGCGCTCAAGGAAGCGGAGGAGAGGGCCGCCGCCTACCAGGAGCAGTGGGACGATGCCCTTCGGGAGCTGGCCCGGGTCCGGGCCCAAATCCATGCCTCTGAGACCGCCAACGACCTGCTCCGAAGGGAGGCCAAGGCGAAGGTAGTGACGGAGGTAGGCCGCTCCGTTCGCTCAGCCGTCAAGGGGCTTGGCGTGAGCTTAGGTATAAGTTTATACTCAGCTGTGAAATCAGATTGCAAATTAACCATTTCCAAACCAGAAATTACAATTCAGTCCACAGCCAATTTTCAGAATTTGCAAATCAGTCCAAATGGCTGTTTCGACCAGCAGCCACCAGCTGCTGCCACCAGAGGAGTAGCTGCTCGCGACCAGGAATCAACTCTTCGACCTCACCCACTGTTTGCGACCAAACCAGCATTGCACGGCGACCTCGACCACAGCCGGCACAGTGCACAGCGTTGCTTCGACCTCGATCGCGACCAGAACTCACCATCGACCTCGTCGCTGTGTTTCAAGTCTCGCCGTTGAGCAGCGCCGCTTTAGCCACGATTTTTGCAACTGCCTTAATTTGCACACGCACACGTGTTAGCACCGTAGCTGTTGCTGTGGCAGTTTCCGTCCAGCTCACCAGCAGCTTGCACAGTAGCTCGCCGTTGCTTCAGCCCGAAGGTACACCGGTGCAAGTACCTAGCTTCTGAGCAATGATTAGCAAGCCTTGTTCCACTTTGCATCATCCCTAAATAATAGCTCCAGATCAACTCAACCTTCACCATCTTTACCAGAGCCTCCTTAGTCTTTTAAACCCGAAACTCCTCACTGTTGCCTTCTTCTCCGGCGAGCCGCCGAGGAGGTCAACGACGCCAGCTTCACTCACTGCTTTAATCCCAAAATTGAAACCACCAGTGAGTTCCCCATATCTCACTATCTGTGTTGTAGCTTTTAATTGAATTCCCGTGCATCTTGTCACCGGTGATTGCCGGAAATGTTAGAATACCCTGTTCCAATTGCACAACTCAAATTAGTCCGAATTAGCCTTCGATTCAATAGACAAAAATGATCCGTGAGCTATTTTAAGTAAGCCTGTGAAGTCAGATTTCCAAATTGAGCAAGAATTGAAGCTTTTCCCTAGCCGAGCTTCATCAGCCGCCGGCGATCGTCGACAGGCTTCTCCGATGATCCTCCGGCCAATTTAATCGTACCAATAGCTTTCTTATACCTCTTAGATACTCTCCAAGCAAGAAATTAAGTTCAAATCATGTACAATGGAAAACCCCAATCTTAGTGCCTTCTTCTCTGGCGCCGGCAACCGGAAATCTATTCCCGGCCGATCCAGCTACAACAACATTGTCCACCAGATGCGTCTTGATCTCCTGAGCAATCTTGTCTACTAGCTCGACTTCCAATTCGGTCTAAATCAGAAGTTATAGCCTTGCCCTAATTCCTGTCCAGTACTGTGAATTGGAACTTCAGCCACCGAGTTCATCGCCGGTTTTCATCACTTTCTGGCCATCTCCTGCCCTAGGTCCTGTTGAGTGATTTGTTCTTGTTACTGAGGCTTATCTCCCAGACAAAGTGGTGCATCAATTGGAGCGCTAGATCAAAAGTTATGGCAAACCCTAGTTTCTGGCCATGTCAGTGTAATGCCAGGCTATGTAAGCCAGTGGCATTAGCCCTTTTTACTTCCTTCCTGATGTGCATTTTGAGAATGACTTTGTCCCTTAGACTCCTGAGGTTGTGATCTACAATTTCTTCTTCTATCACAACTTAATTTAAGCCCTTGAATTGCATTTTATGCTTAGCCCTAGATTTTGACATTGTCAGCCCAATGTCAGAGCATGTCAGCCAGTGGCATTAGCTCATTTCACCTCTTTCCAGTTATGCAAATTGGAAATAACTTTGTCCATCAGACTTGTGGAGTTGTAATCTACATTTCATTCTATTGTCACAAGTTGAGATAATCCCTCTATCATCCATCAACCCTATGTCGACGCCTTGAACCGAATGTCGACCTAAAGACGTTCACTGTTTTTGAGCGAACCAGTCGTAACCTTGATATCATTCTGATACTTTGAGACATTTGGAACCTTGTAAACCTTTGACAACTAATCTTAACCCTGGTTTTCATAACTTAACCCTAATCAGCCTCTAAACCCAATCATTTCAGAATCATCCAATCATTCAGAATCATCGAGACATTCATCTTTGCATTATTGCATATGTTTGTGATTTTTGGTTACTTGTTTGATTAGAGAATAGATCAAGAGCCAGAGTGCGAGGACTTCACTGCTGATCCTACGTCAACTGCTGTCTCTCACGACGCGGAAGGCAAGTCATAGTTCTGATCATCTTGAACCCATATTTTATGAATTGCTATGATATGACCTTGAATATAAGTAATACTGCATGTGAAAGAATGGTTGAGATATATTTTGGCAGTACAAGCTGGATGCTTGTGAAATGTGAAAAGATCAAATAGTGAACCTTGAACTATTATATGTATTTATATATATTCATGAAATAAAACCCCTAGCCATGACCAGAAATTTGGTATGGATGGTTGTAGCACTGGAGGTGCTAAACTGCGAAGGATAGCAGGCATAGAAGGTGCATGGTTTGTGGATAGTTTGGTCACTGGCATATAAGGACTAGAACCTTGTGTTGTGCATCTAGTAGCATGAAACACGTGCTAACCGCAAGCCTGGTATGGGACAGGCCTGAACAAGTACTTATGTGGATCACACATGAAACCCATGCATGAGTTGTGTAGTGATGCATGATTGACATGGAGGATAACTCCCACTATCACTGAAGGTGATCTGATATTTGACCCAGCAATGGGAAAATGAGTAGAGGTGGAGGGAGTACCGCCACAACTGTGGTTCACGAGAGATCCACAGGGTCAGGGGTGAAATGTGAGTGATACATAACAAAAGTTCTTGTTATCTCCACCTTGCCGCTCACAGTATGAAGTGAGCCAGGGGTCCAATCATTATGTTATGATAGGAAAGGCTTGAAAGTGGAATATCTTGCGGGTAAATTGGTACCTCTCTGCAGAGTTAAAAACGTATTCGAATACTACGAGTTCCCAGGTTTATAGGAGTCTGCTGTGGTGGATTAAATCCACGAGGTGTGGCACAAGTTTATTTTCTAAATAAAATTTGATAAGTCAAGATTACCCAAATGACATGTGTTGTCATGATAAGGGGTGCTATAGTGGGCTGTCGTGTGTCGACGTGTCGCGGTAGTACTATAATCTAGTGAACATGAATAGTGATGCTATGTTATAAAAAGTGCTGCCATGAGATGAGATATGAAAGAAAAGATTATTCTATAAACATCCATAATTCTTGACTAGTCTAGGTTCATAACAACATTACTATAAGTATCTACTCTTCCCTATGACTTGCTGAGTACGTAAGTACTCACCCTTCCAACTTACAACCCAGAAGATGGAACGTACCAAGATCAAGAGGAAGGTGTGGAGAACTTCCTGGACCAAGAAGAAGGAGAGCCAGATCCGCCAAATTCCTGATGTGTTGTTCTGCCGTCAACTTCTCATTGTGGGTGGGACACCCATCATCCGCTGTGTAGAAGTTTTATTTTGTCTTAGCTAAACCTTGAATGCCGCGAAGGCATTGTATCCTCTATGTGTAATATTATGGCCAACAGGCCCCGCTACTTAATACTTTGTAAGTTTTCTGCTGCAATGTGAATAAACTCCTGTGCTTGACTTATCCTGGGAAGTCAATGATATGCTTAATGGGACCAGCTGCAGAGGGCTGGGTCTCCACAGGAGTAGTCGTGATCCCAGTTTCGGGGCGCGACAAAAAGTTTGGTATCAGAGCAGCATGAGAACTTGACTGTAGGACGACACCTTTAGAAATTCGTTACGCCAAGAAGACGTAATTTATTCAGAAACTATTTGTTGAAAACTTTATTTTGAGAAAAATAATGAGCTTTGTAGCTCCTAAAAACTTCTATTTCAATATCTTATTTGGGTTTTCTAAAATTTGGTAAGATTGTGAGAGTGTGTTATGTCGTTTCAAAGTGTTTTAGGGGTGGTATAGATAGAGCTGGTGGATGCTCTTGATAGCCTTGTGATTCACTGTTGCTTATGCAATGGTTAACTTGTGTATTATGGCTAGTAGCCTAAGTATTTCATGCACTAATGTAGTTGCATTATTTTCTGCACTGCTGTCTTAGCTGGCCCTAGTTAGTTAGATTGGTCTGGACCCTTTTCAGAGCCATCATGGTTGATACAAGAAGAAGATCCCGAAGCGGTAGAGAAGACAGGGAGCAGACTCCGCAGGAAGAAGACACCATGATGAGAGACCCTTTGTTTCAGCTAGGATCTCAAAGCTCCAATCCTCCCCAGAGTGAACAACCCAGTATCCAGGAAATTCTCCTATCCATGGAGAAAAATTGTCAAGAAGCCCAGGCAGCTCATACACAACTGCTGGCTCAGATAGTTCAGAGAATGCCTACTGGAGCCACAGAAGGAACTACTGTTGGTGCCAGACTAACGGATTTTCAAAAGACCCATCCACCAACATTCTCTAGCGCGACCGATCCCATGGTTGCCGATGATTGGTTAAGGGATATCGAGAGGAAATTGGACACGGTCCGATGCAGTGACCGAGAAAAGGTTTTGTTTGGATCTCACCAGTTAGCAGGAGCTGCAGCTGCATGGTGGATGAACTACCAGGAGGCCCACCTTGACAAGGATAATATCTCTTGGACGGAATTCAAGGAACAATTTTGGAAATTCCACGTACCTACCGGCGTCATAGCTGCAAAACGTCGGAAATTCCGTAATCTGATTCAAGGAAACAAGACGGTTATAGAATATCTGCACTAGTTTACTCACTTAGCCCGGTATGAACCTGGAGATATTGATACCGAGGAGAAGAAAATAGAACGCTTTGCAGAAGGACTTCAACATTACCTGCAGTACCAAATCGCCTCCCATGAGTTCACTGAATTCCAAACACTAGTGAACAGGGTTTATAGATAGAAGAGAAGAGGAATATGGGAGAAGAAAGCCGGAAGCGGAAGATGCTCCAGCAAGCGCGGCCACAGGCAAACCCAACTAGAGGAAGAGCTCCCATCGCTTCCAGTTTTTGACCACCATATCAGAATCCTAGACCAGCAATGGCGTTGTGCCCAAACTACAGAGGAAATCATCTTCAAAAGGACTGCCCTCACATGAACATCCACTGTTTCCACTACAGACAGCGTGGACATCGTAGAGAATTTTGTCCTTGGATTCGACTTCCATCACCTATCGCCAGGTCACAGGCTGGAACACATCCAGAAGCACCCAGAGTACCGGTGTCACAACCACAGAAGTTTAGAGGAACTGCACCAGGAAGAGGAGGAAGCATGGCCAATGGAGGAAGAGGTAGGACACCAATGGCGACTCTAGGAGGAAAGCTAAACTACACTTCCATCCAAGAAGCGGGTCAATTGGTACCTCTCTGCAGAGTTAAAAATGTATTCGAATACTCTGAGCTCCCGGGTTTATAGGAGTCTGCTGCGGTGGATTAAATCCACAGGGTGTGGCACAAGTATATTTTCTAAATAAAATTTGATAAGTCAAGATTACCCAAATGACATGTGTTGTCATGATAAGGGGTGCTATCGTGGGCTGTCGTGTGTCGACGTGTCGCGGTAGTACTATAATCTAGTGAACATGAATAGTGATGCTATGTTATAAAAAGTGCTGCCATGAGATGAGATATGAAAGAAAAGATTATTCTATAAACATCCATAATTGTTGACTAGTCTAGGTTCATAACAACATTACTATAAGTATCTACTCTTCCCTATGACTTGCTGAGTACGTAAGTACTCACCCTTGCAACTTACAACCCAGAAGATGGAACGTACCAAGATCAAGAGGAAGGTGTGGAGAACTTCCTGGACCAAGAAGAAGGAGAGCCAGATCCGCCAAATTCCTGATGTGTTGTTCTGCCGTCAAATTCTCATTGTGGGTGGGACACCCATCATCCGCTGTGTAGAAGTTTTATTTTGTCTTAGCTAAACCTTGAATGCCGCAAAGGCATTGTATCCTCTATGTGTAATATTATGGCCAACAGGCCCCGCTACTTAATACTTTGTAAGTTTTCTGCTGCAATGTGAATAAACTCCTGTGCTTGACTTATCCTGGGAAGTCAATGATATGCTTAATGGGACCAGCTGCAGAGGGCTGGGTCTCCACAGGAGTAGTCGTGATCCCAGTTTCGGGGCGTGACAGAAAATATCCAAGAACTCCGTCTCACTAAGGAGACAATTGACTCCCGGAGGAGGATGCACCCGATGACGGGTCTGAGTGTTTGGGTGGGGAACTAGTCTCCCAAATTGACTTGTTACCGCGGTCCTTGAGGACCGGGTTGTCGCTTACACCCTCAGTCCACGAGGGGTGATTGTAAGCCACCCTACGGGGGTGGTACTCCCGTTGTAGGGGCTTGTTGGGTCGTGATAGCCCACTTCCTCACGGGGAGGGCATCCTCGTTGAGAGGGCATCACCGCGGGGGACGGTAATGTAAAAACCTGCATTGAGACAGAGGTGAAGAAAAAACCAGTTGTATTTACATTGAACCAAAATACAACGCCTCCCCCCGCGAAATTGCGATGGGGGAGGGAACAGTAATTACAATGTCCCCCTTCCCCCACCGGCGTCATCGCTCTGGGGGAGGGGACGGTGAGTACAATGTCCCCCTCCCCCTCTAGCGCGATCGCTCTAGGGGAGGGGACGAGCCCGTAGGCTAGACGTAGAACTTGCGAAGTAAGCGCACGTTCCACATGTGCTTCAACTCCTGCTCTTGAAGGTTGGAGAGCTTGTAAGCCCCCGAGCCCAGGACTGCCGAGATCCTGTAGGGGCCCTCCCATTTGTGGGAGAGCTTGCCCTGGGCTTGGGGGTCTGTGATGTGTTTGAGGACCGCAAAAAGCCCTTTCACGCATGCGTTGGTTGTATGCGCGCGCCATTTTGCGCTCGTAGATGGCGTGGCGGAGGAGCGCTCGGTCGCATTCCTCCTCCACGAGATCGACCTCCAGTCGTTGATTTGCCTCGTTGGCTTGGTATGCCGCGGTCGTAGCTCTGTCTAGGAGCTCGACTCGCAGCGACCGAAAGCCAATCTCTGGGGGGAGGACTGCCTCAGCCCCGTATACCAGGGAAAAGGGAGTATGTCTCGTCGCCCGGCTAGGAGTCGTGCCCATAGAGCAAAGGATGCTAGGGAGCTCCTCTGCCCGTGTACTCCGCTTGGAAGCGGCTTGCTCAAGTCGTCGGCGTAACCCTTGTAGGATTACGCTGTTGACTCTTTCAACGGCCCCATTGCTCTGGGGATGGGCCACTGAAGCGAAGTGGATGGTGAGCCCCAGGCCTTCACAGAATTCCCAGAAATACGCCGAGTAGAATTGGGTCCCTTTATCGACAGTGATTTCCCGGGGGACGCCAAAACAACAAACGACGTTTTTCTAGAAAAACCTCTGTACCGCTCGGGACGTGATGTTGGCCAAGGGTTCAGCCTCTACCCACTTAGTAAAGTAGTCGACCACGACCACCGCATACTTGTAGCCCTCGGGCGCTAGGGGAAAGGGCCTAGGAGGACCATCCCCCAGCGCGTGAAGGGCCAAGTGATGGGGATAGTCTGCAGTGCTACAGGGGGAGGTTCGAACCCTTGGCCATCTTCTGGCAAGCCTCGCACGCGGAGACAAGGTCTCGCGCATCACGAACCACTGTGGGCCAGTAAAAACCCTAGAGAAGGGCCTTGGCTGCGATGGTGCGTGGGGCTAGATGAGACACTCAGCTTCCCACGTGGATGTCTTCGAGAAGCCGGAGTCCTTCCGGCTGTGGGAGGCAACAGAGCAGGGCGGAAGCCCTCCGCTTGTAGAGCTTCCCCTCCAACAGGAGGTATGCCCGGGCTTTGGCCCGGAGGCACTTAGCCTCGGTCTCGTTGGGAGGGTCCCCCTCCCCCTTGATGAAGGAGATAAGGGGGTCCATCCAAGATGGAGTCCAGGTGATCTCGGTGACTTCTAGGATGCGGGGCTCGTCACCCGCGTCCGGGGGGGTCACCTAGGGCTTCGCAATAATCTCTAGGAAGGCCCCTTTGGGGAGCGGTTCCCGGGCGCTAGCTGCCCGGGCTAAGGCGTCGGCCCGGTCGTTGTCCCTTCGTGGGATATGCTGGGCCTCTAGGCTGTCGAAGTGCTTCTCCATCTTGCGCACTTCCTGCAAGTAGAGGCTCAAGTTTGCGTCATGGCACAAGTAAGACTTGTCCATTTGGCAAACTATGAGCTTGGAGTCTCCTTTTACTAGGAGGCGTCAAATTCCCAGGGAGCGCGCAAGACGCAACCCGACGAGCAAAGCCTCGTATTCGGCGACGTTGTTTGTGGTGGGGAACTCGAGCCGCACCGCGTCCTCGAGTTCCTTCCCCTAGGGGCTCCGGAGGACTACTCCCGCACCAGCCCCGGTGAGACAAAGGGAGCCATCGAACATGAGTGTCCAATGGTCGCTGCGTCGGGGCAGCGCGGGGAGGGTCTTTGTCCCCGGGCCCGGAGGCAGGAGTCCACTCCGCCACAAAGTCGGCAAGGACCTGTGACTTGATGGCGGAGCGCCCTGTGAGGGAAAGGGAAAAGGGGGCGAGCTCGGCCCCCCACTTCCCGATCCGGCCAGTGGCTTCTTTGTTTCGGAGCACCTCCCCCAATGGGAGGGATGACGGGACGGTGATGGGGTGCCCCAGGAAGTAATGACGAAGCTTCCGAGACGCCATCAGGAGGGTGTAGCAGATCTTCTCCATCTCTGTGTACCGAGTTTTGGCCCCATAGAGGGCTTCACTCACGTAATACACGGGACGCTGCTGCCCATCTTGCTCCTTTACCAATATCGCGCTTACGGCGACTGGGGTCACGGCAAGGTAGAGGAGCAAGGGCTCTTCTGGAGAGGGGCTCACGAGCATTGGAGGGCTCGTGAGGTACTTCTTCAGGTCGTCGAAAGCCTCCTGGGCCTCGGGGGTCCACCGGAACCCCACGAGCCCCCGAAGGATCTTGAAGAATTGAAGGCCACGTTCCCCCGACCGCGAGACGAAACGGCTCAGCGAGGCTAAGCGGCCAGCGAGTCGCTGAACGTCCTTGATCGAGCACGGTGGGGGCATGTCTAGGAACACCCGGATCTTCTCGGGGTTTGCCTCTATGCCCCGCTGGGACACAAGGAAGCCCAGGAGCTTCCCCCGCGTACGCCGAAGGCGCATTTTTCCGGGTTGAGCTTCAACCCATATGCGCGGAGGTTGTGGAAGGTCTCTGCCAAATCGATGACGTGAGCCCCCGTGCGGGGGCTTTTGACGACCGCGTCGTTGACGTAGACTTTGACGTTGCGGCCAATCTGGCCCTTGAAGACCAATGTCATGAGCCACTGGAAGGTCGCTCCAGTGTTCTTAGCCCGAAGGGGATGTGGACATAGCAGAAGGTTCCAAGGGGAGTTATGAAACTCGTCTTTTCCTCGTCTCCTTCCGCTATCCAGACTGGTGATAGCCCGAGTATGCGTCCAGAAAGCTCATCAACTCGCACCCCGCTGTGGAGTTGACCAATTGGTCAATTCGCGGGAGTGGGAAGTTGTCCTTGGGGCAAGCGCGGTTGAGGTCAGTGAAGTCCACGCACATCCGCCACTTGCCGTTCGACCTCTTCACGAGGACGGGGTTCGCGAGCCACTCGGGGTGCAAGACCTCCCGAATGAACCCCGCCTCTCGGAGTCGGGCAATCTCTACCTTGATCGCCTCTTGGCGTTCAAGGGAAAGTTTCCTTAGCTTCTGCTTGATTGGGGAGTGGCCAGGGGTCACCGCGAGCTTGTGCTCGATGACATCCCGAGCGACGCCCCGCATGTCGGAGGGCTTCCACGTGAAAACGTCAGAGTTTTCGCGCAGAAAAGCCGTGAGTTGCTCCGCCTGCTCCTCGGGGAGCTCTGCCCCGATTCTGACTGTCTTGTCCCCGTCGTCCGGGGACAGCGGGATCTTCCGGAGGCCCCCTTCCGGACAAGGCTTGGGGGGGCCTCCCAGAAGGTATCATGGCGATGTCTGACTCTGGGGGAGAGGCCTCCCCCCAGGGTCTTGATGATGTTGATGCTCCCAATCATTGCAGTGGCGCCCTCGTATAGAGCGCGGGCCACATCTTGGTCTCCCCGGGCGGTGATCACGTCGTGAGGCCCGGGGATCTTCACTCAGAGGTAGTTCTGGTGGATCACGGCTCACAGGCGGTTGATCGTGGTCCTCCCCATGATCGCGTTGTAGGAGGAGGGGAGGTCTACCACATCAAACCAGACCATCTCAGTTCGGTAGTTTTCCAGGGTGCCGAACGTCATGGGGAGATCCACCTTCCCCACAGGGTGGATTGCCTTCCACGTGATGAATCCTTGCAGAGGCCCTGCCGCGGGCTGCAAGAGCTTCTCGTCCACTTGCATCTCCCTGAAGGCTTTTAGGTAGAGGACATCGGCGGAGCTCCCGCTGTCCACGAGGATGCGGGCCAGGTGGCAGTTGTAGATGGTGGCGGAGACGATGAGCGTGTCATCCTGGGGGAAGTGAACCCCACGCGCGTCTTCCGCCGTGAAGGTGAGGGGGACGTCTGACCACTTAGGTGGCGGAGACGTATGCAGCACCCCCACCACCTTCACTTCGTGCGCGTATTCCTTGCGCTGACGTTTGGAATCCCGCCCGGAGGAGGACCCTCCCATGATGACGTTAACACGTCTCTTGGAAGTTTGGAAGCGGAGAGTCTCTGACGGCTCCCCCTCCCGCGTCTGCCCCTGCTGACCCCCCGCGGGAGCAGGAAGGGCCAGTAAGGCCGGCTGAGGGGGCAAGGAGGCCAGAGTCCCCCCTGCCCATGCTGGTTGAGAAACGCAGCGAACTGCTGCAACAGCTGATGGCATTCCCGGGTAGCATGGGTACTGGACCTGTGGAAGGTGCCCCATGGTACTTCCCTGCTTCCCCCCGCGGGGTCTTCCCGACCGCGGGATGGCTGTCCTCCCCCACGGCCTTTCGGCTTGGGGAAGGGGCGATTGCCCCTCGGGGCGTCGTGCGAGCCACCTTCGCCCTCGAGGACAAAAGTGCCCCGAGGCCGTGGCTCGTTACGACACCCCTGCTTGGGGCGTTTGAGGGGGTCCCTGGCCCCCCGGTCAGCGGGGGTGGGAGCCCCCTGTTTTTTCTTCCAGAGGTCGTCCTCCTCCGCTCGAGCGTACTTTTCAAGTACATTGAAGAGCTCATCGGCGGAGGAGGGGCAGCTTCGGGAGACCCTCCAGTGGAGCTCCCCCGGGAGCCTCCAGTGGAGCTCGTCGGCTGAGGTGGCAAGGAGGTCGGGACGTGAGCCACTTTGCTCTTGACTTGAGCAAAGCGCTTGAAGAAGCTGCGGATGGTCTCACCCGTCCTCTGCCGGACGGTATACAGCTGCGAGGAATCCAGGCGATGCACGTTGTTCCCCTGGAAGTTCGAGCAGAACTCACACTTGAGCTACCCGAAGGACTTGATGGAGGCGGCCTTCATATTGTAGAACCACGAGCGGGCGATCCCAGTGAGGTAGAGGGGGAAGATGTTGCATTGCACCGTCTCGTCCCCCCCAGCCACCGAGATGGTTGTGGAATACACCTGCACAAATTCATAGGGGTCGGCCTCACCATTGTAGTGCTCGATGTGCGGCGGGCGGTAAGGCCGCGGCCATCGAATGCACCGGAGTCTTCGGCATAGCGGCTGGTTAGCCCCTTGCACCTCTTGGGGAGAGTCCCGGTCGCTGTCCCCTTTGACAGGGGACGCGCGCTCTTTGTCAGAGTTGGGAAGTGGCCCAAGAGGTCCGCCGGCATGGCGGTAACGACGCTTTTCTTCCGAGCAGGGGCTGAGTTCCAAGACGTCCGGGCTCTCCCCCGGAGAGGTTGGTTCTTCAGTGGGTCTCTTCCCTTGACCGGTACGGGAGCTAAGCTCTCCGCGTCCGCGACCCAGGGGAAGTTCTTCCCCGGACTTAGCCGTGCGTGTTTGCTCGACCTCCTCCGGGGAGAAACGGACCTGGTCCACCGGAGGCACCCTCGGGGGCGGCCCCGAGGGAGGAGGGAGCTCATGCACTGTAGCTACCGGCCCGGGCGCTACCGGGGCCGGCAGGGGGGAGCCCCCTGTGGCGACCCCTGGAACCGGAAAGGGGGAAACCCCTATATTATCCAGAATCGAAGAGGGGCGAACCCCTGCGTCGATGACCGGGACCGGAAAGGGGGAACCCCTGTATTATCCGGAACCGGAGAGGGGAGAGCCCCCGCGGCGACGTCTAGAACCGGGGCGCAGTTGCGGGGGAAGGTCCGCTGCTGCACGGGAGCTGCTCTGTCGACCGCCCCCGGTGTGGTAAACGCTACCTGTGGGGGGGGGGGGGCCTGGCTCCCGGCGCAGGGAAAACCCCCGGCATGTAATGGGCCCCCGGTCCCTGGAATGGGCCCGGACCAAGGTGCCCCCCGGTACCGCGAAGGGCCCAGGCATGAAGTAACCCCCCGGCATTGGGAAGGCTCCCGGCTCCGGGAAGGCTCCGGACCGATGACCCGCCGGGGGAGGATACCCCCCGACGGAGTCGTACGGGGCGGCCAGGCCTCCAGAGACCGGGGCCACCAGGTGACCCATAAGCGGACATAACCCTCGGGTATGGGTACTGTGGGTATGTGGGGGCTGGTGGCCGCGCCAAGACGAGGTGCAACTCGTCCATAGAGCGTTGGGTGCGGAGCTGGCCCCCTACTAAAGCCTCAAGCAAGGCGTCCTGGGGGACCGGGGAAGCCGTCGGGGGGAGACTAGTCCCGGCCGAGGCGACCGCGGTCACCGCGACAGACCCGGAGGTCGAACCACCGAAATTAACAGGGAAGGTGGGAGGCGGTACCTGGGTCTGGCCGCCTCCGGGCGGAAGCGCCGAGACGGTCATGTCCCGGACGGGTGGCGCCGGGTCAACGGGACCAGCGTCATCGGGAAGGACACGGGCCCTCATTCTTGGGGGAGCCATGGCGTCTCGTCACGAGTCCCCACGGACAGCGCCAACTGTCGAGGTGTTACGAACACCCCGACAGGTTTCGTGGACGATCCTAGCAAAGAGAATACGGCGCGGGCTAACCGGGTGACCGGTCCTCCCCCGTTGGGTAAGCACAACAAATGACACGAGGGTTTATACAGGTTCGGGTCCCAGTGGGGTCCCTAGTCCTGTCAGCGTGCTCCCGACCGGAGTTGGCTAGGGGAGCTCTCTCGGTGGAGAGATGGCTCCGGAGCACACCTGAGATTGTCTATTCCAAGTAATAATGAGCAAATGTCCCTTACATGAGGTGTACAAGGGCTTATATAGCCCCAAAAGACGCAAAAAGACTAAACTACCCCGATGCCACTGTAGGATGTAGGGGTAGCAACATCTTTCTTCCGGCCAGGATACTCGGATGCTTGACAGGTGGCCGCTGATTCCTGAGACACTTCTCGCGTGATCCTCACATGACCCGGGGTCAGAGAGCTCTGCCTCTGGAAGGACGGTAGTGCCCGAGACAAGCCACCGGGGGGCCTTGTCCCCAGGCAAAAGGCGGCGCCCGGGACAGCCACCCGGGGGTTTGTCCCCGGGCAAAAGGCGGTGCTCGGGACAGCCACCGCGGTTTTTGTCCCCGGGCAAATGGCGGCACCCGGGACAACCACTGGGAACTTTGTCCCCGGGCCAATGGCGGCGCCCGGGATAGCCACCGGGGGCTTTGTCCCCAGGCTAAAAGCGTAGCCCCTTACTTGGAGTTAGTCTCGCGGAGATTTCGCCCAACATTGTTTGTGTGGTTGTGCGAGGCAGCCACCGGGGAGAATCCCAACCTCTGGCTCCTCTGATACTTTTACGAGCCCTCGGCGAGGAGGCCATTGGTGATGAAGGGCGGCCCAAAGTCCACCTTCGGCTCGGTAATGATCCAACTCATGCCGGGCCGAACAGACGAGTACCCGGTCTAGGCCTCCTGGGATCACTGGGGGGATTGGCTCTGGAGACGGTTCTACCTCTGGGTGAGTGACCCAGTGGTGACCTATTTACCGGAACCATTGACCTATAGCCGGTCTACCGGCCCGGTGGCTCTGGAGTGGACGGAGCGGGAGATGGACCTCCTCACCCGGATGGCGGAGGTCCAGTTTCGGAGGTCCATGCGGGACCTCGCGAAGGAGCTAGCACTCCTCTGGGTGGCGGCGTTCAGCTTGCACCGGGGGACAGGGGTGAGTGCGACTCACCGCCCGCCCCGGATGACGGCAGACCAACGTAAGTGGTCGGGCTCAAGTCCCCGGAGAGGGGGTAGCTCCCAGGAGGTAGAGATTAGGATTTCTATAACTCCTTTTTTCTTCTTTGTAGTCTGGTCCTACGATGGCTCCCGGGAGGTGGCGGTCAACCTCCTCGGGAGGTACTACACCGACGAGCACGAGCGAGTCGTGCGTGTCATTGGGGAGGGCCCTCCCCACCCCTAGCTCACACAAGAGGGGGAAGGAGGCAGCTGGGGGGCCTTCCAAGCGCGCTCGCATGAAGAGCCTCATGAAGGCCCAAGTGAAGCCCCCAGGCCCTCCGGCGGGAACTCCTGTGCATTACCGGCGACCCCAGCGGCCCCTTCTCTGATGGCACTACCGGTGACCCCAGGGGCTGCGTCCCCGACGGGGCTACGGATGACCCTGGTGGCCATGTCCCCAGGTGCGGGTCCCTCTGGGCCATCCGGAAGAGTGGTGGCTGGGGAGGGCCAACAGTCAGACTGGGAGATGTATGCTCCCACCCCTTCTCTGATGCCGGTGACCTCGGAGGTTCATCCACAACATCCACACGGAGTGGTCTCCGTCTGGTTCAAAACCCCGGGGGCCTCGCGATGGCTTCATTCATGGCCCCAGAGGTCCCCCCAGTGGCGTTGGTGCCTCCCCCGCTCGGGAAGGACAAACCGATCCGGAGGAGTGGTGGCTGGGGAGGGCCAAGAGTCAGACTAGGAGATGTATGCTCCCACCCCTTAGAGGAGCTCGGCCTTGAGCTTAAGGCGGAGGGAAGTTCCAACCCGGACCGATCGTCAATTCAGGAGGCCACGTATTTCCACAATACGCAGGTCTCCCTGATCCCGGTGGCGGCCGACGTCCGGGCTCGGGGCCTTGCCGTTGCAGCAATCGCCCTTGCGGCCGCTCTCATCGAGCACCGCAGGGAAGGTGCCCGACTCATCGGGGACTTGCTCCCCCAGAGCTTCCCCGACTACTTCGAGGCACGGTGGGGGGAGCTTGAGGACCTAGCTGGGATCCTCTTCGACCGGGTCTCCGGAGCTATGGAGTCGGGGAGTGCACCCCCGGAGGAGTCGGCGACGTCGATGAAGATTCCCCTTGGGGGGGGGGGGGACAACCACGGCCAAGTATGAGCTCCCCCCCCCCGGTCTAGATAGATTTTTCTTCTTAGGACTTTTGTTCCCGGTAGCTTCTTGGAGGAAGCCCCGGAAAGATTTATAAATCCTTTGATTGATGAAATGAAATCTCTTGCTAAATCTTGTCCGGTTGTGGTCAGGCGTCTCGTGGACTAACTCCCGAGAGCGAGTTCCCCAGCCCCGTGTGGCGTAGCCTGGAGAGTGCCCAAGCGGCCTCTACATTGTTGAGCCTCGCCACCGGGGCGGGGGGGGGGGGGGGGGGGGGGGGCGGGTATGCCAGTGGCCCAGGCCCCGGGCTTCTTTCAGAGGGCATGCCGGTGAGTGCTCTTTGTGAGCCAATCCGGCTGCGATGGCTCCCGGAGTGGTACTTGGAAAATTTTGATAATTGTCGTGCTGAGCTATCCCCTCCGAAGTCGGGCTCCCGGAGGGTTCCACCACTTCAAATACACCCTCCGGCTGGCTATGAATATTGTCCGGAGGACCTTCTCCGGGGCGCCTTCCGGAGGGTTCGGAGCTTATACAAGGATCTCTCCCGGGAGCTCAGTGAAGGTCTCCGGGACTACTAGGCGTAGTTGCCAACCAAAGGGGGTTGTCCTCTGGGATAGTTTCCCATGGGAGCCTAACTCCCCGGGTTGTATCTTGTAAGCGCCCGATGTGGGACCCTCATTTGAGGAATCCGGTGGAAACCGCCCAGGTGGATTGCACTCAAAAAGGTACATCACAAGCTCACAACAACACAAATACATGAAGGGGCTTTACAAGATATTAGGTCATATCTATTCAAATTCTTTCAACATAACATTTAACTTGAAGATAAAGCATGCATATATTCAAAACAGAGTTTAATCTAGTTTACTTTAAATATTAAGAGGGACATGGTCAAGGGAATAAGACTTGCCTTGCAATGAGGGGTCTAACTGCTCTGCCGGGTCTTCAAAGGTCTCCTCTGATTCTTCTGCTCCTGGCTCTGCTCTCGAACGCAAACAACAAAACAGCAACACACCACACATTCAGAAAATAATAGGTAAAGTATAAACATGTATGCAATGGAGATGATCTGGTCGAAGGCAGAACAGCGGGAGAGAAGATATTTGGGTTTGGCTCAAACGTGACGACGTCTACAGGCTGACATTCAGTCCACGGTCTGACATTGCCTGAGAATGGTATAGAGTTAATCTAGAGCTTCTAAAAGATCAAGATGAGTTCAAAATGGAGTATTAGGTGACAAACACAGTAAGGCATCTAATGGACAAATTGAATTTTACAGAAAAGTCCGGAAAACAAAGAACTTGCAGCTAGGTCCCTAGCACAGGGAAAAACGAGTGCCAGCACACTGCAGCAAACTAGGGCACGCGCGTCTGGACAAATTACGCATGCCCTGCTTGTCTAAGTTTGGCAAACACGCAGGTGGGATCAAGGTGAAGCTACTGGCAAGGTTAATTGAACTGAGGTGGCTTGACGGCGGCGAACGACGAGATACAAATCGTCGACCGCTGGAGACAAAGACGTGTTACGACGACAGAGAACTGGGGCTGAAGATTCTAGAAATTGGCCGAGGGGTTTCAATCCTGAGGTGATACAGATCGTGCTGGAGTGAGGAATTAAGTTCTGGTGGCGATTTGGAGCTCGTCGGCACTGACACCGGACTCGGGATCGACGGTAAAAGAGGCGTCGTTGATACACGGCAATGCAGGTCGATTGGATTGGGCTACACCATCTAAAGGACAAGGGGAAGGTGTGGAAGGAGTCAATTTGGTTGGAGGTTCGACGAGGCGTGCCGGCAACGTGGACCGTCATAGCAGCACACGAAGAAAAGGAATAAGTCTCGACACAGCATCAATTTGAAAACTGGTTAAATGGGTTTGTTAGGAATCTCTAGAGGATCGATTTGTTCCACAGGATGGTGTATTGAAACTGGCTAGAAGAGTTTGAATTTCGGGAACAGGGAGTTTGGCTTATTACAGTGATCACCGGTGGCCAATTGGTTACTATGACATAGATAGATAGCTAAGAGAAACTTACTGGTGTGGTTGGATTGGAGTTTGGTGAAGCAGAGAGATCTGGAGATGGTTGCCTCAACGGCGGCTCACCGGGGACGAAGAAGAAAATAGAAGAAAGTGGTGAAAATTGGCTAAGTCAAAGACACAGCAAAGAGACAAGTTTCTGGAGGGTTCAAATAGGCGAGGGACGAAGGTTGCACCGGGGACGAGACCGGTCGGGCGCAAAAGAAACAGTGGTGAACGGTGAAGCGACGGCAAGCAAGCGGCTAGCAAGCTTTGCCAGCAATGGTCGGGGCTTAGGAACTTGGTCCAGGGCGGTGCAGAGACGGAGGCGACGAGTTGACACGAAGGGGCTATGTGGCGTGACGAAGCTGACAAAGATGCTGGAGCACGCGCGCGGATCGCAGCATCGGTGCTGTTGCTGCTGCTGGTTGAAGCATTGTCACGGTGATGAATCAAGCGCGGACACGAGTGAACAAGCAAGCACGAGCGACCAAGAGCACAGGCGACGTCAAATCTCTGCCGGTGGTGAGGAAACACGGCGAACACAGCTGGTCAAAACGGGCGCTGGAGCTCTAGTCAAAACAGTAGCCGAGCTCTGGTCGAAAAGGGCTGGAAAAGAGACTTGGGCTAATTTTCAAATATAGTGTTGGGGGAAATCCTGTACCTTCAGGCAGTCTTTGAAGTGGGCTCCCAAGCGCCCTCGGTCCTTCGTGCAGAGAAGGTCCTCGGCGGGTCCTGGGCCTCTGGGCCCTGGGTCCCACGGGGTCTCCTGAGCGCCTCGATCCTTCGTGCAGAGAAGGTCCTCGGTGGGTCTCTGGGCCTCTGGGCCCCACGTCCCGCGGGGTGTCCGGAGCGTCTTGGTCCTTCGTGCGGACGTCCCCGATGGGTCCCTGGGCCTTTGGTCCCTAGGTCCTATGAGGTCCCCAGAGCGCCTCGGCCCTTCGCGCGGAGGTCCCTGTCGAGTCCCCAGGCCTCCGGGCCCTGGGTGCCGGGGGACTTCCGGAGCCTCGGCCCTTCATGCAGAGGTCCCCGACGGGTCCCTGGGCCTCTGGGCCTCAGGTCCCGTGAGGTCTCTGGAGCGCCTCGGCCCTTCGTGCGGAGAAGGTCCCGGTGGGTCCCAGGGCCTCTGGGCTCCGGGTCCCGGAGGACTTTCGGAGCACCTCGGGCCTTCGTGCGGAGAAGGTCCTAGGCGTCCAGTCCCCGTGTCTGGTGGGGCCTCCGGAGCCTCTCGGCCCTTCATGCGGAGTAGGTCCCCGGCGGATCCCTGGGCCTCCGGGCCTTGGGTCCCGGGGGACTTTTGGAGCCTCGGTCCTTCGTGCAGAGGTCCCTGGCGGGTCCCTGGGCCTCAGGCCTTGGATCCCAGGGGGGTCTCTAGAGCGCCTCGGCCCTTCGCACAGAGATGGTCCCCAGCGGGCCCCGGGGGACTTCTGGAGCTCCGCGGCCCTTCGTGCAGAGAAGGTCCCTAGCGGGTCCCGGGGCCTGTAGGCCCCGGGTTCCGGGAAACTTCTGGAGCGCCTCGGGTCTTCGTGTAGAGAAGGTCCCCGACGGGTCCCCAGACCTCTGGGCTCCGGGCCCCGGGTCCCAGGACCTCCGGGCCTTGGGTCTCGAGGGACTTCCAGAGCTCCTCGGGCCTTCGTGCGGAGTAGGTCCCCGGGCCCCGCGGGGTCTCTGGAGCGCATCGGCCCGCCTCGTCGGGAAGTAGCATTGCCCGGCGGGAGGTGACCAGTCACTCGGTCAGCTCGCACCGCTGTTCGCGTGTCAAGTTTTTCCGTGAAATCTGCCGATGGTATATTTTATACCATGACATATAGAAACTTGATTTTTAGGAACAAACTGTAAATCTGGAGATTTGGAAAGGTTGAGCTGAAAAGAATTTCACCAGGGTGGATTACTATACTTAACAAATAGTTTAGCAGTGACAGGTAAAGAAATCTGAGATTTTTAATTAGGTTTTAGCTGAAACGAAAATAGGGTAAAATAGGGTAATTTGGGTTTGAAATTTGGCGAGGCTGAAAACTGAGGCTTCGGATGATATTTTGAAATTATCACAGAAGGGAAATTTGCTCAGAATAGTGAATGGGAGATATTCCCTAAATCAGATATAGATTTGGAGTTAATCTGTGGCTTTTAGCCTTTTTGGGCTTCTGGAAAATCTTAAAAGGACTAATCTGCGATATTTTTGGGCTGATTTGCGAAAAAGGACTGAACGATGGAATTCTGAGTTCGCTTGCTCATGAAATTTGCTTGAGGTTGCTTGAATGTTGCCTTCAACATTTTCCAAAAATTCTTCTCCTGTTAGGACCCAGGTTACCCCCCCCCCCCACAGCGAGGTGCGATTTGGCGCTGCGCGCTGTGGGCAAGGAAGAAAAAGGCCCGGACACCTATAACTACCAGGGTCCCCTAGCCCCAGGTTGAAGAGGTACAAGGGAGGAATGCACATGGTCACCGTGAGACCGGAGGACCAATCGAGAATTTTCTGGTCGAAAAATTCTGAAGACCAGTAAGAAATTCCCCCGGTAGCTAGGAGAACGGGGAGTTGGTAGAGAATTTCCCGGTTGAGGAATTCCAGAGGCCGGTAAAAATTACCCCGGTTGCCATGAGAACGAGGAGCTGGTAGAGAATTTCTCGATCGAAGAATTCCAAAGGCCGGGAATCCCATGGTCCATAGAAGGGAAACCGACTCCCAGAGGAGGATGAGCCAATGACCTGTAAAGGGATAAAGCCACTCCCAAAGGAGGGTTGCGTGACCGGGCTAGTCTCTCAAAGTGACTCGTTAACGCAGTTCATGAGAACTGGGTTGCCGCTTAACAACTCAGTCCACGAGGGGTTACTGTAAGCCGCCCTACGAGAGCGGGGCTCCCGTCGTAGGGACTTCTAGGCTGTGATAGCCTACGTGCTCTCGGGTAGGGCATTCTCGCGAGGAGGGCATCCTCACCGAGGGCATCGCCTTGGAGACGGTAAGTCAAGAATCTGCAAAGATTTCTAGTAGAACAAACAAAAAGAAGAACCATTTGTATTGATAGAAATGAAATACAACGGTTCCCCCGCGGAACCGTAGTGGGGGAGGGAACAGTGAGTACAACGCCTCCCCCTGTGTAGTGGCGGCGGGGGAGGGAATGGTGAACACAGTGTCTCCCCCTGTGAAGTCGTGTCGGGGGAGGGAGTGAACCCGGAGGCTAGATGTAAAACTTGCGAAGCAAGTCTACGTTCCAAGTATGCTTCAGCTCCTAACCTTCGAGGTTGGAGGGCTTGTAAGCCCCCGAGCCCAGGACCGAAGAGATCCTGTATGGGCCTTCCCACTTGGGGGAGAGTTTGCCATGGGCCTATGGTCAGTCACGCACTTGAGGACTAGGTCCCCAAGGCGGAAAGCTCTCTCGTGGACGCACCAGTTGTACGCGCGTTGCCATTTCGCGCTCGTAGATGGCGTGGTGGAGGAGCGCTCGGTCGCGCTCTTCCTCGGTGAGGTCGACCTCCAATCGCTGGTTTGCTTTATTGGTTTGGTACGCTGCGGTCGTAGCCCCATCTAAGAGCTCGACCCACAGCGACAAAAAACTGATCTCCGATGGGAGGACCGCTTCAGCCCCATACACGAGTGAGAAGGGCGTACGCCTTGTTGCTCTACTCGGGGTCGTGCGCATGGAGCAGAGGATGCTCAAGAGCTCCTCCGCCCATGCGCCCCCCTGGAGGCGGTCTACTCGAGTCGCATGCGCAATCCCTGTAGGATCACGCTGTTGACCCTTTCGACGGCTCCGTTGCTCTGGGGATGAGATACGGAAGCGAAGTGGAGGGTAGCCCCCAAGCCTTCGTAGAACTCCCGAAAATACGCCGGGTCGAATTGGGTCCCATTGTCGACGGTGATTTCTTGGAGGACCCCAAAGTGACATATGATGTTCTTCCAGAAAAACCACTGTACCACGTGTGGGACCCTCATTTGAGGAATTCGGTGGCAACCACCCAGGTGGGTTGCACTCAGAATGATACATTATAAGCTCACAACAACAAGATGCATTATATTTCAATGCAAATAATTAGAACAAGTACTGATCACAAGGACCAATATTACAACATCATAGCGCCCAAAATGACGCAATTTAAAGTTGATACAAAATTAAGGAGTTTTCTTCGACACAAAGGTCAGCACAAAACAGAACAACGATGACAAGCAATAAGACTACGACGATCTTCATCTTCATTTGCAGCGGTGATGCATGGGCTTCCTCCACATCGGACTCCACTTGGTGAGTGACCCTCTAGTAAGCTGAATCTTTGGGGATGGTTCCTTCCTCCTCATTGGGTCCAGGACCGTAGGAGTCGGGATCAATGAATCTTTCCTCTAAATTTGTTTGCAAAAGCAAGGGTGAGCACGTTGTCCACACAGTGCTCAACAAGTCTCAACTTAAGAATGCAGGTATATAGATGAGGGGAATTTACAAGAGATGGGCTCTTTGGTTTATAGATAAGGATAGAATAGATTTTCACTCTAACGTTTTGAGAAAAGGTTTTGCTTTCAAAAAGCGAGACTTTAAAATCCTAAACTTGATTTTTTTGAAGATGTTATGCGTGGCGGTCTTTCATGAATCACCACTTTAATCAATATTATGAAAACCTTTCCAAAAGCTACTTGTGCCGCATTGACGTGGATAGAATCCACCGCACACAAACTCCATGACCTGGGAGCTCAGAGTATCTGATACTTTTTGAAACTTTGCAAAGGTGTACCACTTTAATCCACCGATCACTCAGCTTTCAAGTCGGTACCTCTCCATGCTACTTTTACGCATGTGACAAGGCCGAGATCACACAACAGTTTGCAATCCTAGCATTAACAATTCCCTGCCTGGTAAATAGACAATTCAGTCCTTATTACCGTTGTGGGTACTCCCCACAGCCAATTCTACCTAGCATTGGTCTATTGTCCCACGAGACACATAGCCTGTGGATTCAGCCGAGCACGACTCGGAATCCAGGCATAGGGCACCTTCCTTCAATACTCCTGGTTCACTCATTAGCTCACACCGCTCGTGGCCCTCTGTGGCCCACCAGTTTTCTCTCGAGAAACCGGACTGACAACCATTGCAGGGAAAAGTTAATACTGGGAAAACTACTATGTTACGCCCGTCCCATACTGGGCAAGTGGTTAGTACATTTTTCATGCCGCATAGAAGTACAACACAAGATTCTTGTCCTTATGAATGGAGCCATTCACATTCCTGATGTGCACATAGCACCAACCATTCAAACCATCCTCACTATCGATTCCAATCACATTTTCTTTCACAAAAGAGGTTTTAAGCATACTTTTCATACACATGACCATTTAGCACTTAACACATAATTTTAAGCATAAGCATATCCTAAGAATGATATCCTAGGGTGACAAGGGTGCATGAGATACACTAACATAAGGGGCTTTACAAGGATTTAGGTATATCTATTCATATTCTTCCAACATAGCACTTAATTTGAACATAGAGCATGCATATGTAGGATCAAGGATGCCGACTAGAGGGGGGTGAATATGAGGCTTTAAAAACTTCAAATAAAAACAAGTTTTTGCAACAAAAAGAACCAAAAGTAATTTAATAAATTAAAGAGAGAAGATAGAGAGAACAGACACAGCGATTTTTACCAAGGTCTCAGAGACTCGCCTAGTCTCCCCAAATCCTCGTTGAAGCACTCAAATAAATTGTGTCTTGCTCCAATATCCACGAAGGATATTATCCACTAGTGGTTGCTCCTTGTCCACTCCAGAAAGGCGAGCACCGATGCCTTGTACAAATGCGCCGAGTCTCTCTGACAATCTCCAAACTGGAGAGATCTATGGCCACGCCACCAAACCGTCTAGGTGAGGGCGCTCACCAAGAGTAATAGGCAGCAAGGTCTTCTCTAGAACTCCAACAAACACCGAGAAACTCTAAGTATGCAAAGTGAAATGAATGAAAGCACTCGGTGGATCTGAAAAGCACTCGACTTGATCAAAAGATCAAGATTTTGTATAAGAAACTAAAGCTCAAGAATGTGTATGAGAGGAGGCTGCTTGTTGTATAAAATACGAGCTCAAAGCCTCTATTTATAGCCTCAAGGATCAAAAGAACCGTTGGAGCTCGGGCTGAAAATCAGCAACTCAAACTGACCGTCAGTTCACCTAACTGACAGTCAGTTACATATACAACGGCCGACAAAATTTACGGATAAAAAATAGCTAGCCATTTGTGGTCGTATATGGAAACTGAAACCCCAAACTGACAGTCAGTTCGACCAAAACATCAACCAGATCAAATAGAAACTCAGATAAAACTAGCTGTGGTCGAAACACAGACTGACAGTCAGCATGGGCATACTGACAGTCAGTTTAGTACAAAAAATTTTGGCCCAAAAAACACACTCTCTGGACAATTTTCAGTTAACACAAACTGACAGTCAACATGAACAAAAACTATTATAACATTAAATCCAAAAGTCCAAATTGAGAGTTTAATAGCTCGTTTGAAAGATAATTTTAAGGGCTACATTTTTTGAACATAAGCAAATGCCAGATCTGTCTAGATCTTTCTAGAAATTTGTAAAACTCTTCTACTTTCAAAAACTCAACTAAAAATCCAAATCTTTCAAAACAAATCAAATAAAATCCAACCAAAAAGATGCAATGCAATGACCTAGCAATTTCTCGGTTCATGTTGGAAATGTGGAGAGGACTTTGCAACCCCTCTTTATAGTACGGTTAAATCTAAAAACAAAATCCTTAACCGATCAACCTCCAAACACCGAGATCGGTAAAAATAGAATCTTAGATTACCTTAGGTCCTTTGCATCTTCATGTTTGCGTCTCATCTTTGCTCTTTTGCACCTTGTGCTTCTATTTAATGTCGGGTGCACCTTGATCATCTTGCGTGTTTTCCCGAACAAGCTCTGTATCAAAAATCTCAGAAGCACATTTAGTCTGAAACACTTTGTTTTCATTAATCATTAAAATTAGGTTTAGGCATAAAGGCCTAGATGCAACAGCATATACTTTAAAATAGAAGTTAACCTAGTTTTCTTAAAATACTAGGAGAGACATGATCAAGGGGTAGAGACTTGCCTTGCAATGTGGGGTCTGACTGCTCTAAGCAATCTTCGAAGACTTCTACTGCTCCTTTCGCTTCTTGCTCTATTCTCATACACAAACAATGAAACAACTCAACACATCGCACTACATAAGCATAAAAAAAAATACTTGTATATAGTATATAGACATGCATGCAAGAAAGATGATCTGGTTGGGAAACACAGTGAGGGGGCTGGCTGACAATTTGGTTTTTGCAGAAAAGTCCAAAAGTTCAAGAATTTTGCAAAAAGGCTCCTGGACATAGTGAACTGAGTGCTTGAGCACTGCCATTTTCTAGGACTTAAGAATTTGATCGATTTACTCATGCGTTGCTTCACCAATCTTGTCAACTGGATAGGTGAGGTCAAGGTGAAGCTACTGGTGAAGTGGATTGAACCACGGCGGTGATATGACGGCGAACGGTGAGGTCGAACTCGTCGGCTGCTAGAACAAAAGATGGGCTACGGTGACAGGGCACAGGGTTTGATGATTCTTGAAATTGGTTGAGGGGTTTTTCTACTAGGGTGTTACTGATGGTGCTGGAGCGAGGAATTTGGCTCTGGTGGCGGCTAGAGGCCCGCCGGCATCACGGTCGGGCTTGAAGATGACAGTCGTGGTGGTGCAGCCAGTTCAAGGCAATGTCGAGCGATTGGCCTCGGCTACACTATACACGGGACACAAGGAAGGTGTAGGTAAGTTCGGTTTGATCATGGTTATAGCGAGGTGTGCCGACGATGTGAGACGTCCACGGCGGCGCGGGAAGGAATGAAAAACTACAATCACGGGCTGATTTTAAAATGCAGCTGAACAGGCTTGCTCAACTGGCTCTGGAGATCAAATAATCCTACTGGAGGAAGGTCTAATTTGGTTGGGAATGGTATCAATTGCAGGAACAGGGAAATTGAAATCTCAGCGATTGCCGGCGGTGAGGTTCACTGGAGGTCAATTGAATGCTACTGAATAGAGAGATGGGCACGAGGGGTATACCGATGTAGTTAATTTGAAGCTTGGGGTAGTGGTGAGCTCTGTCAACGTTTCCCTCCTCGGCGGCTCGTCGGAGAAGAAGAAGAAAGCAAAGGAGGCTGGCACTTAGTTGGTTTCTGGTGGTGTGAAGAAGCTCTGGGCGAAGGGGCTTAAATAGGAGAGGCTGGCACTCCCTCGAGACTTGAAGCAAATCGGGAAGATATGGGATTGACTGGCGATGGTGGCGATGTTCTAGATGGCGTGTAGCGGCGACAGGACAGCTCCAGTGGCTACCACGGCTTTGCCATGGGGAAGGGAATCACGCAAGCTCCTGGCTGGCGCAGAGGCGATGTGATGGTCGGCCTGGGCATGTCAACGGTGTGGCGAAAAGGTTCTGACGGCTGCAGGCACGCACGCGGGTGGAACGAGACAACGTTGCTGCTGTTGGTTGTCGGTCGTTGCCATGTTGGCTGGCTCCGGTGCGACATGTGGGCCATGCCCGGGCACATCGGACACGAGCACTGGTGAAGGCGGATGCTGGCCAGCGGCGAAGATCACAGCGGCGCTACTGGTCGAAGACAGCTGGCCGGGGTCTTGGTCGAAAAGGAGCTGGGGCTCTGGTCGAGAGGGGCTTTGAAGAATGGCTAGGATTGAAACGCAACTTTTGAAACTTGGTATCAGGACTGATTGTAAATCTGGCAAAATAATCAGATTTGGCTGAAACTCATGATCTCACCAGCTAGGCTTTCTAAATTCAACAAGCAGGTTTACAAGGATAGATGACACAATCTGGTGTTTTTGATTAGGTTTTGAGCAAAAAAAAAATAGAGAACTTAGGGTAATTAGGGTCTGGATATTGTTGAGGCTAAAATCTGAGGTCTAGGATGAGATTTTGAGATTATCTCAGAAGAAGATTTTGTTCAGAATAGCAATTGGGAGATATTCCCTGAATCAGATCAAGGTTTGGAGTTGATTTGTGGCTTTTAGCCTTTTTAGGCTTTTGGGAGAATAAGAAAAGGATCAATCTGAAATACCTTTGGACTGAATTGCGAAAATGATTTGAATGGTGGAGTTCTACTGCCAACTTTTTAAATTAAGATAGTGGCATACCCTGGATCATAACTCTGAGATAATCGATCTAGATCGGGTCAAGACTTGGGGATTGATCTAGGGTTCAATCTAAAATGCGGTCGAGACATTCGGGAAATCCAATGGAGATGCACTAACTGGCATACCAAAGGGGTGGCAAAATCTGGAGTGTTACACTGCACAGGAGGCTGGCCGAGGGCTCAGCCTCCACCTACTTGAAGAAATAATCCACTACGACCACCACATACTTGTAGCCCCCAGGTGCTGGGGGGAAAGGACCAAGGAGGTCCATCCCCCAGCGCGCAAAGGGCCAAGTGATGGGGATGGTTTGCAACGTCGCGGAGGGTAGTCTGGTGCCCTTTTCCATTTTCTGGTGAGCCTCGCATGCGGAGACAAGGTCTCGCGCGTCTCGGACAACTGTAGGCCAATAGAAGCCTTGGCTGAGGACCTTCACAGCGACTGCGTGCGGGGCTATGTGAGACCCGTAGCTCCCCAAGTGGATATCCTCGAGGAGCTGAAGTCCTTCTGTTCGCGGGAGGCAGCGGAGCAGGGCGGAAGCCCCCCGCTTATAGAGCTTCCCCTCCAGTAGGAGATACGTCCGTGCGTTGGCACGGAGGTGCTTCGCCTCGGTGTCGTTGGGAGGCTCCCCCTCCCCCCTTATGAAGGAGATGAGGGGATCCATCCAGGATGCGGCCTGGATGATCTCAGAGACCTCCGGGTCATGGGACTCAGGGTTCGCGCCCAGAGGGGTCATCGAGGGCTTCGCGATGATCTCCAGAAAGGCACCCCCGGGAAGAGGTTCTCGTGCACTGGCTGCCCGGGCCAGGGCATCGGCACGGTTGTTATCCCTCCGGGGGATATGCCGAGCCTCCAGGCCCTTGAAGTACTTCTCCATCTTGCGCACCTCCCCCAAGTAGAGCCTCAGGTTTGCATCATGGCATAAGAAGGACTTGTCTATTTGGCAAACCATGAGCTAGGAGTCTCCCTTGACTAGGAGGCAGCGGATCTCCAGGGAGCGTGCAAGATGCAGCCCCAGGAGCAGGGCCTCGTACTCGACGACGTTGTTCGTAGCAGGGAACTCGAGCCTCACAGCATACTCCAACACCCTTCCCTTGGGGCTTCGGAGGACTACCCCCGCGCCGGCCCCTACGAGACACAAGGAGCCATCGAACATGAGCGTCCAATGGTCATCGCACCAAGGCGGCTCGGTGAGTCTCTCCCTCCATCTCAGAGGCGGGGGTCCATTCCACCACGAAGTCAGCAAGGACTTGCGATTTAATGGTGGAACGACCCGTGAGGGAGAGGGAGAAGGGAGCTAGCTTGGCTCCCCACTTCCTGATCCGGTAGGTGGCCTCCTTGTTTCGCAGCACCTCTCCTAGGGGGAGAGATGACGGGACTGTGACGGGGTGTCCTAGGAAGTAGTGGCGGAGTTTTCGGGATGCCATGAGGAGGGCGTAGCAGATCTTCTCCACCTCCGTGTACCGTGTCTTAGCACCTTGGAGGGCTTCGCTCACGTAGTATACGATGCGCTGCTGCCCGTCCTGCTCCTTCACCAGCACTGCACGTACAACGACCGGGGTCGCGGTGAGGTAAAAGAGTAGGGGTTCTTCCGGGGATGGGCTCACGAGCATTGGGGGGCTCGTGAGGTACTTCTTCAGTTCGTCGAAGGCTACCTGGGCCTCGGGAGTCCACTTGAACCCCTCGAGGCCCAGGAGGATTTTGAAGAACAGGAGGTCGCGTTCCCCCGACTGCGAGATGAGGCGGTATAGCGCGGCCAAGCGGTTGGTAAGCCGCTGCACGTATTTCACAGAGCGCGGTGGGGGCATGTCCAGCACGACCCGAATTTTTTCAGGATTGGCCTCAATGCCCCGCTGGGATACGAGGAAGGCAAGCAGCTTCCCCCCGCTTACGTCGAAGGTGCACTTCTCTGGGTTGAGTTTCAACCCATACTCGGGGAGGTTGCGGAAGGTCTCTACTAAGTCATCAATGTTGGAGACTGCGCGGAGATTTTTGACGGTTTCATCTTCAATGTAGACCTCTACATTGCGGCCGATCTAGTCCTTGAAGACCAATGACATGAGGCGCTGGAAGTTTGCTCCAGCGTTCTTTAGCCCAAAGGGCATATGGACGTAGCAGAAGGTGCCGAGGGGAGTTATAAAACTCTTCTTTTCCTCGTCCTCCTTAGCCATCCGGACTTGATGATAGCCCGAATATGCATCGAGGAAGCTCATAAGCTCGCACCCCGCGGTCGAATCAACCAGCTGGTCGATCCGCGAGAGTGGGAAGTTGTCTTTTTGGCAAGCTCGGTTAAGGTTGGTGAAGTCCACGCACATCCTCTACTTGACGCTCGACTTCTTCACGAGGACGGGGTTCGCTAGCCATTCGGGGTGTAAGACCTCCCAAACAAACCCCGCCTCCCAGAGCTTGGCGATCTCAGCCTTGATAGCCTCTTGGCATTCAAGGGAGAGTTTCCTCAGCTTCTGTTTGACCGGGGGGCGGCTGGGCATTACAGCGAGCTTGTACTCGATAATGTCCCGGGCGATGCCTCGCATGTCAGCGGTCTTCCATGCAAAGACATTGGAGTTCCTGTGGAGGAAGGCCGCAAGCTGCTCCGCGTGCTCCTCGGAGAGGTCCGCCCCGATCTTGACGGCCCTTTCCTCGTCTTCTGGGGACAGTTGGACTTTCCAGAGGTCCCCCTCCAGGAGTGGTTTCGGCGGAAACTTCTCGGAGGGGACGATGGAGGCGTCCAAGGCCGGGGGGGAGCTCTCTCCCCCTAGCGTTTTGATCAAGTTGATGCTTCCGATCATCGCGGTGGCACGCTCGTAAAGAGCATGGGCCACATCCTGGTCGCCTCAGGTGGTGATCACACCGTGAGGCCCGGGGATCTTCACACAGAGATAGTTCTGGTGGATCGCCACTCCCGGATGGTTGATCATGATCCTCCCCATAATCGCGTTGTACGAAGCGGGTGTAGGATCAAGGATGCCGAGTAGAGGGGGGTGAATAAGAGGCTTTAAAAAACTTTAAGTAAAAATAAATTTTGCAAAGAGAAGAACCAAATTGTAATTCAATAAATTAAAAAGAAGAGATAGAGAGAACGAACAAAAGATTTTTTCCGAGGTCTTGGAGACACGCCCGGTCTCCCCTAATCCTCGTTGAAGCACTCAAGTGAATTGAGTCTTACTTCAATATCCACGAAGGATATTTCTCACTAATGGTTTCTCCTTGTCCACTCCGGAAAGGCGAGCACCGATGCCTTGTACAATCTTGCCGAGCCTCTCCAACAATCTTTGAACAGGAGAGGTCAACAGCCACGCCACCAAACCGTCTAGGTGAGGGCGTTCACCAAGAGTAATAAGCAGCAAGGTCTTCTCTAGACCTCTAACAATCACCGAGAAACTAATAGGATGCAAATAATGTGAACAGAATGCACTCGGTGGATCCGAAAAGCTCACGACATGATCAAAAGATCAAGATTTTAACTCTAAGAACAAATGCTCAAGTATGTGTATGAGAGGAGGATGCTTGGTGTACAAAACATCTGCTGAAAGCCTCTATTTATAGCCTCAAGGATCAAAAGAACCATTGGAGCTCGAGCTGAAAATCAGCAGCTCAAACTGACAGTCAGTTTACCAAACTGACAGTCAGTTTTGGTCATGACCGGAAAGAAGTAAAATCCGGAGAAAACTCAGCTAGCCGTTTGAGATCGAAAAAGGAAATAAATCAGTGCAAACTAACAGTCAGTATGGAAGACTGACAGTCAGTCTCAAACTCAACGGCTGACAAAATTTATGGATAAAAAATAGCTAGCCATTTGTGGTCGAATATGGAAAGAAAACATCACATACTGACAGTCAGTCTCACAAATTGACAGTCAGTTTCGACCACAAAATGTCCAGATCAACAGAAGCTCAAAGAAAACCACTTGAGGTCGAAATGCAAAGTGACAGTCAGGATGGACATACTGACAGTCAGTTTAGTTCAAAAAATTTCAGCTCAAAAACAACCTCTCTGGACAACTGTCAGTTAACACAAACTGACATTCGAACTGACAGTCAGTTTAGCAAACTAACAGTTAATATGGATAAAAATAGTTATAACTTTTAATCCAAAGATCTGATTTAAGAGTTTAATAGCTCGTTTGAAAGATAATTTAAAGGGATATCGTTTTGTAAACAAAAGAAACAGATAGATCTTCCTAGATGTTTCTAGAAAATGCAAAAACTCTTCTGTTGTCAAAAACTCAACTGAAAATCCAAATCTTTCAAAATCAAATCCAACCAAAAATGATGCAAGTATGTGTATGAGAGGAGGCTGCTTGGTGTACAAAACTAACTGTCAGTATACCTAAGGTATACTGACCTTGTCGCAGATTCCTCCCTCTTTATAGTACAGTCAAATTCTAAAAAATAAGATCCTGAACCGATCAACTTCCAAACACCGAGATCGGTAAAAATGAAAACTCAGATTACCTAAGGTCCTTTGCATCTTCATGTTTGTCTCGTATTTGCTCTTTTGCGACTTGTGATTCTATTTAATTTATGTCGGGTTCATCTTTCGCAAATCTTCTTAACGGAGCTCTGTATCAAATATCTCAAAAGCACAGTTAGTCTGAAACACTTTGTTTTCATTAATCATTAAAATTAGGTTTAGGCATAAAGGCCTAGATGCAACAATCTCCCCCTTTTTGATGATTGATGACAACAAGTGTTTGATAATACTAAATAAAAAAAAGAATAGCTCCCCCTGAGTGTATGCATAGGATTATAATTCTTCCCCTGAGCACAAGAATGATATGTGAAATCACAAATCCAGGGCATATAGTAAAGACTAAAAACATCATCATATATATCACAACCAAGACAAATATCAGAGCATAGACAGATATCGGAGCATCACCATTATATCCACAGAAAAGATCTTAGAATAAACATCCATCATATATATAAAAAGTCAATATCCATATATCAATAACATAATCTCATCCAACAATAACATAAGCATATCCATAAGCAATCCACATAACCAACTATAAAAAAATCCAGAATAAAGTCATAAAATACTTCTCCCCCTTTGGTATCAAGCACAAAAAGGGAGCTAATATATGAAAATAGAGCCTAATGCTCATCATCAGAAGATATGCCTAGGACTGCTGTATCTTCGGAGCCTGTAGGAGATCCAATCGCGTCGACGGTTGGTGACATTGGCGGAGTAGCGGCCGGAGGTGGAGAAACTGGTGCCGGAACTGGTGTAGCAGGCCCTGAAGCTAAGCCCAGAGAAGACACAGTTGGGCAGGCCCCCTCTTGCGAGGGGCTGGAGTAGCAGACGAAGGCAAGCGACTCAGAATCTCCTCCTGCTGGGCAAGTAGACAGAGCAAGATCTGATGATGCTCCTGTTGAGTGCGCAAGATCTGCTGCTGGGTCTGGATGACCTGCTGGAGCTGAGATGAGGAGGAGCCGATGCTCGCATCTGTAGCTGGAGCCTCGTCTTCTGACTCCCCCGCAGCATCATCATCAGATGCGGGAGAAGCAGGGTCAGTAGCAGCTGCAGGGCGAGCACCGAGATGGCGATCCGCCTAGCCCAGAGGATAGAACTGAAGAGGCTGATGGGGCCGCGGGAGCTCAGAATCGACAGCCTGGATGTGCAGAAGCACCGCCATGATGTACGGAGCGTACAACAGCTGGCGACGCAGAGAAAGAAGGATGTGCTGAATCTCACTGATGATGAGATCAGCAACATCGAAGGGCTCCTCCTGGAAGATGGAGATAAGAACATGGAGGGCAAGATAGGTAACCCTAGCCCTATCTCAGGTCATAGGAACTAGAGTGAGACGAAGAATCCGGAGGGCAAGGTCAACATCGTGGTGCAAGCCAGCAATGTGACGAAGCTCGAAGGGGCTGGAGTAAAGCATGGCCACCTCTCGATGCTCGAGATCAGGAAGGGTATGGAGCTGGCGCCCAGAAGAAGGGCGAACCAGTCCAAGAGCGGCCTCTATCTGATCCTTCGTGACAATGTGGACCTGAATGCCTGTCATGAAGGTGATAAAGTCGCATTGAGGAGAAATGAAGACGGTGGAATAGAATTGACGAATGGGCTCATCGGCCCAGTGGAGGGAGGAATCTGCGACAAGGTCGCGGATCCCAATGGAAGCAAGAGAATCTGCCAGGGTGACAATGCCTGTACGAGACACGATCGTCTGCCAGGATAGACAGCAGTGGGAGAAAATGGGGACTCGGCTATAGACACTAGGAAGATGTCGAGCTGAGGTTTGTGTAAAAGGTTAGGACCTCGCACGCGTCACGACCAGTGGGATGCGGCGACAGATAAGGGTTTGAGGCACGGAGGGTGCGGAGGCGATTCGCGTGCCACCAGGAATAATCCACGGGGATGCACTCAGGCGGAGGCGAAGAGCGGGGTCAGTCGGCTGACCCGATGAACGACGGTTGTTTACCACGTTCTTCCGACGGGCCACGCGTCAAGACGACGAGGGCTGATTAGACATGATGAAACAAAGAGAGAAAACAGAGAAGGAAGAAAAGACCTAAACAGAGGACTGCCGAAGAGGTGATGACGATGGCCGCGAACAGAGAAACACGGCACCGTTGAGGAGAGGCACGGACCCAGTGAGGTTTGGAACGACTAAGAGGAGCATGACGAGGACGCACGGCAAGGAGCCAAACCACGACGAGGTGGTGAGGAGAGAAGAAAAAAAAGAGCTAGGTGCGGCAGCGGCTCCAAAGAACGGTGAACCACCGGTGGTGACGCGGCACGGTGAAGCGGCAGCTTGACACGACGAGGCAATGGCGCAAATTTGCGACGGCGAGGAGGCGCAAGAGGAGGTGGCGGCGAGATGAGAAGGCAAAGAGACGGGGAACAGAAACGGGAGTTTTAGGCTTTTGGAGACACAAACTAACAGTCAGTATGATATACTGACAGTCAGTTCCAAACCCAGAAACATGGAACTGACAATCAGTGTACAACACTGACAGTTAGTTCATAGAACTGAGTTTTGAAACTGACAGTCAGTTTGAGCCTCAAAAACGACCAGGGGCTATGACCAAAGACAATTGCACATAACTGACAGTCAGTTTGTGGAACTGACTGTCAGCTTGGTCAACGACTTCGACCAGAGGCTAAGAACAGGCTCCTAAGCAAAGGAACTGATAGTCAGTTTGTCATACTGACTGTCAGTTTGGACAATTTCGACCAGAAGGAGGATTTGACCAGAGAGGGAATAAAAATATATTTTAATATAATTTAATACAATTATCACATCAACTAGCATTTGATATACCAATAATGTTCAATTCACATCTGAGAAAACAAAATCTTGTTTCATCTAGGAGTTTGGTGAAAATATCTGCTAGTTGCATATCAGTCTAATATAACTCACATCAATATCTCCTTTTGCCACATGATCTCTTATAAAATGGTGCCGTATTTCAATATTCTTAGTTCTATAATGTTGAATAGGATTATTTGCAATTTTAATGGCACTTTCATTATCACACAAGAGTGGCACTTTATCAAATATAATTCCATAATCCAAAAATGTCTCCTTCATCCACAGAATTTCAGCACAACAACTGCCTGCAGACACATATTCCTCTTCAGCAGTGGAGAGAGCTACAGAGTTCTGTTTCCTAGATGACCATGATATTAAAGATCTCCCCAAAAGCTGACAGCTACCAGATGTACTTTTTCGATCAATCTTACAGTCAGCATAATTAGAATCCGAATATCCAATTAATTCAAAATATGCATCTTGCGGATACCAAAGGCCTAGGTTGGGATAGCATTTCAAATACCTAAGGATTCTTTTAATAGCAATTAAATGACATTCCTTAGGGGCTGATCAGAATCTAGCACATAAGCACACACTAAACATGATATCAGGCCTAGATGTAGTGAGATAAAGCAAACTACCAATCATAGACCTATAAAGTTTAGAATCAGCCCTTCATGCGGAGCAGGTCCCATGCGGGTCCCTGGGCCTCCGGGCCCTAGGTCCCGGGGAACTTTCGAAGCCTCGGCCATTGGTGCAAATGTCCCCGACGGGTCCCTGGGCCTCTAGGCCTTTGGTCCCGTGGGGTCTCAGGAGCGCCTCGGCCCTTTGTATGGGGAAGGTCTCTGGCGGGTCCCTGGGCCTCCGGGTCCCGGGGACTTCCGGAGGGAGAAGGTCCCCGGGCCTTTGGGTCCCGGGGACTTCCGTAGGGAGAAGGTCTTCGGTGGGTCCCCGGGCCTCCGGGTCCTGGGTCCCACAAGGTCATTGGAACGCTTCGGCCCTTCGTGTGGAGATGGTCCCTGGAGGGTTCCTCGGTCATGGGGCCCTGGGTCCCGGGTCCCAGGGGACTTTCGGAGCCCCTCGGCCCTTCGTGCGGAGAAGGTCCTGGGGAACTTCCGGAGCGCCACGGGTCTTCGTGTGGAGAAGGTCCCCGATGGGTCCCTTGGCCTCTGGGCACTGGGTCCCAGGGGTCTCCGGGGCGTCTCGGCCCTTTGTGTGGAGAAGGTCCCTGGCGGGTCCCAGGGCCTCCGACGCCTTGTCCCGAGGAACTTCCGAAGCGCCTCGGGTCTTCATGAGGAGAAGGTCCCCGGCGGGTCGTTGGACCTCCGGGCCCCGGGTCCCGGGGGACTTCCGGAGCGCCGCGAGCCTACATGCGGAGAAGGTCCCTGGCGGGTCCCGGGCTCGGGGCCCTGGGTCCCGGGGGACTTCCAGAGGCCCTCGGCCCTTTGTGCGGAGAAGTTCCCTGGTATGTCCCGGGGCCTCCAGACCCCAGTTCCCGGGGAACTTCCAGAGCGCCCCTGGCCTTCGTGCGGAGAAGGTCCCAGCGGCTCCCTGGGCCTCTGGGCCCTGGGTCCCTCGGGAACCAACGAGGACACTTGTCAAGCAGCCAAACCCTTCGGCCGGTCAAATGATGCCAGCGCCCCTTGATCCAACGGTCATAGCTAGGGCTTTTTGGTCTTTTGCGTATTTTGGGGCCTATAAATACCCCTTGTCCCTCATTTGTAAGGGGACTACAATTCATTTTCAACACACTCAAACAATAGGCTCCCTTGGAGACCTCTTTCCCCGAGAGAGCTGCTCCCTAGCAGACTCGCCTCCGGAGGGTGCCGATAGGACTAAGGCCCCCACCGGGACCCGAACCTGTATAAAATCGCTGTGTCAATTACTGCGTTGCCCGGCGGGAGGTGATAGGTCACTCGGTCAGCTCGTGCCGCTGTTCGCGTGTCAAGTCTTTTCGTGAAATCTGCCGGTGGTATATTTTATACCACGACAGTTGGCGCCGTCCATGGGGGACTCGTGACGAATCTCCATGGCTCCGCCAAGAACGAGAGCTCAAGCTCTCTCCCTTTCCGGTGGTGCCGGTCCCAGCGACCCGGCGCTACCCCAGCAAGACGTCACCGTCGCGACCCTACCGTCCGGGGACAACCGGAGAGTGGTGCCACCTTCTTCTCCCGAAATCTCAGGTAGAGGTGTTCCCGTTTCCAGCTCAGCGACTGTGACCGCGATTATGGGACCTCATACCCTACCTGGTGAAGCCGGTCCCGGAGACCCGGCACCACCCCCTCGAGACACGACCGGCCCGGCGCTTCCGACTGGAGGCTGCCAGACCTAGGTACTACCTCTCACCTTTCCAATTACTTTCAGTGGGCTGACCTCCGGGTCAACCCCGGTGACTGCGGCCGCCTCGGCGGGGACTAGTCTTCCCCCGATGGCACCCCCGGCACCCCGGGACACCTTGCTCGAAGCTTTGGTCGAAGGCCAACTCCGTGCGCAGCACACCTTGGAGGAGTTTTTGCGCACCTTAGCACAGCCTCTGGCTCCCGTCTATCCGCCCTCATTCCCATTTATGGGGACGCCACCTCCATTTTTTGTGGGACACCCGGCCGCTTTCTTGGCGCCGGGCATGTTCACCGCACCGGGGGTTGACCCCGCACAGGGGCCTTACCCCGCGCCAGGAGCCATCCCCGCACCGGGGCCTTATCCCGCCTCGGGGACGTACCCTGCGCCGGGGACTTACCCCGCACCGGGAGCTGTCCCCGCGCCGGAGACTTACCCCGCGCAGGGAGCTGCCGTTGTGCCGGGGCCTTACCCCGCGCCGAGAGTTGTCCCTGCGTCAGAGACTTACCCCGCGCAGGGAGATGTCCCCGAACCAGGGCCTTACCCCGCGCCGGGAGCTTTCAACGAGCAGGGAGCTATCCCCGCGCTGGGGCCTTACCCCGCGCAGGGAGCTGTCCTTGTGCCTGGCGCTTACCCCGCGCCGGGAGTTCTCCCCAAGCCGGGGACTTACCCTGCGCCGGGGACTTTCCCCGTGCCGGGGCCTTACCTCGCACTGGGAGCCATGCCCGCGCTGGTGGCTCTCCCTGGCTCCGCGCTACGGATGTTTGCCAGTGTGTCTAGAGCGGCTCCTGGGCCGACGGTTTCCACAGCACTCGGGACGGCCTCGGAGACACGCCCGACACCGGGCCTTGCCCGCATGCCAGCGGCGTCCTCCAGACCCGCGGCCAAAGCGCATCAGCTCCCTCCTCCCCCGGGGCCGCCCCCGTGGGCTCCCCCGGTGGATCAGACCCGACTAACTCGGGACGAGGTGGAGCACATGCGTGCCATGAAACCTAGCGAAGCTCCCTCTTGGTACAGGCTAGAGACACACCGCCAGACCAGTCGGGGATGGAGACTAGTCGACGAAGCCACCGCCACCTCTGGGGGACACTTGGAGGTTCACGAAGCTAGCTCCAACCCTGAGGAGAAGAGGCGCTACCATCGTCCTGGCAGATCGCTGGGGCCTCTCCCCGACTCCGATAATGAGCGCGTCTCCCCTGAAAGGGGGGACAGCGACTGGGAACCTTCCCGGGGAGTTGAGGGGGCCAACCAGCCCTTGTGCCGCCTGCTCCGGCGCGTTCGATGGCCAAAGCCATTTGGCCCGCGCCGCATCAAGCACTACAATGGTGAGGCCGATCCTTATGAATTTGTGCAGGTGTACTCCACAGCCATCTTAGCGGTCGGGGGGGGACAAGACAGTGCAATGCAACGTCTGCCCCCTCTACCTCACCGGGATCGCCCGCTCATGGTTTTACAACCTGAGGGCCGGTTCCATCTAGTCCTTCGTGCAGCTCAAGCCCGAGTTCTGCGCGAACTTCCGGGGGAACTATATGCGTCCCCTGGACTCATCACAGCTCTACACCGTTCGACAGAAGATGGGGGAGACCATCTGGAGCTTCTTCAAGCGCTTTGCTCAGCTCAAGAGCAAGGTGGCACACGTCCCCGACTCCACAGTCATCGAGGCATGCAAGAGCGGGATCCTCCCCGGGGAGCTCCATTGGAGGCTCTCCTAGAGCTGCCCCTCCTCCGCTGATGAGCTCTTCAACGTACTTGAAAAGTACGCAAGGGCAGAGGAGGATGACCTCTGGAAGGAAGACCAAGGGGTCCCCCCCCGCCCCCCCGCAAAGAGGGATGTTGGGGACACACCCCGCAAACGTCTCAGGGATGTCTTCATTCTTGAAGACGGAGGCGGCCGTCCCTGCCCCAAGTCAAAAGGGGGGAGGCCAGCCCTCCCTTGCTCAGGGCAATCCAGCGCTGGGAAGCAACGAGGTTGGGGCCGACTTATGGTGCGCCTTCCACCAGTCCACTTCCCATGCCACTCAAGAATGTAACGCGCTTCGTCAACACTTCGCGGCATTCCTCGAGCAACATGAGCAGGGGGAGAGACTTACCTTGCTCCATCAGTCGGTACAGGCGACCCTCCCGCTACCTATGGGGGACATCAGGAGCTGGCCCAAGAAGGGGGCTCAACTGACGTTCCCCCTTTCGAAAACTCCCAGGGACATGTCTCCTGACTTGGGGGGATCCTGTCCGTGAGCCCCACGCTGGACCCTCGAGGCGAGGCCCTCCCCGCGAGGATGCCCTCACTTAGAGGATGCACTACTCGCGAGGATGCCCTCTCCGCGGGGATGTCTGCACTTGGCCTCCAGGCCTCCCCCTCACCCTCTCGCGCTTCGTAGGGGGGAGGCATTGTATCAATTTACTTAATCAATGCATATTAGTCGTTCCCGTATCAATCTTCTCTTGCAAGGTGTATTTTTTTCACCAATTCCAAAGGTATGCCCTCCCAGCAAGGATGCCCTCCTTGCGAGGATGCCCTCCTAGCGAGGATGATCTTCCAGGGTGTTGGGAGAAATCTCCGCCCGATAGATCTCGGTGACACGCATCCTGGGCGCCGCCACCACTCCGGTGATAAGCGCCTCGGGGGCAGGTGTCCCCGTGTCCTGGGCGCCGTCACTGTCTCCCGGTGCGAGGCGTCTCAGTGACGGGCATCCTCGCGTCTCAGACGCCACCACCATCCCAACAACGCAGGGTCTTTCCCCACGCTGGGGGCTCACTCCTCGGCGGGAGCCTTCCTTGCGCCAGGGCCTCCCCCCGCACCAGGAGTTTACTCCACGCCGGGGGTTGACCCCATGCCAGGGGTGGTTTCTCCCAGCGAGGATGCCCTCCCTGAGAGGATGCCCTCCCCGTGAGGATGCCCTCCTTGGAGGATGCCCTCCTTGGAGGATGCCCTCCTTGGAGGATGCCCCTCAGAGGATGCCCTTGAATGAGGGTCACGGGCTCCTGCTTAGCCCAAGTCCCGACGGCGGTAGCCCTACTCCCCAATGGTGGCTTACAATCCCCCTCGTGGACTGAGGGCATAAGTGGCAACCCGGTTCCCAGAAACCACGGTAATGAGTCACTTTGAGGGGTGAGTCCCCCCTCTAATACTCCAAAAGTCCCGACAACGGGAGCCTCGCTCCCTGGGCGGCTTACGATAACCCCTTGCGGACTGAGGGGGTACGGCAACCCAGTTTCTTAACTGTGGTAACGAGTCACTTTGAGGGAATAGTCCCCCCTCAAATACTCCAGAGCCCATCATGGCGCTTACTCTCCTCCGGGAGCACATTTTTGTACCCAAAATTTCTTGACCGGCTCTCCATTCTCACAGTGACTGGGGAATTTTCGACTGGGTCTCAGAACTTTTTGACCAGGAAATTCTTCGTCAACCCCCTGTTCTCACGGTGACCGGAGCAATTTTCTACGTGCTATCCTAATGTGACTGCATCTCTCTCCCAGGGGGACTTTGTCCTGGGAGAAGGTTTTTCCCATCCGGGGGCTCCGCGCCGCTCGAATGAGGTAACATCCTCTCCCGGTGGACTTTGTCCCTGGGGAAGGTTTTCTCCCCCCGGTGGACTTTGTCCCGAGGGAAGGTTTTCTCTCCCGGGTGGACTTTGTCCCGGGAGAAGGTTTTTCCCATCCGGGGGGCTCCGCGCCGCTTGGATAAGGTAACATCCTCTCCCGGTAGACTTTGTCCCGGGGGAAGGTTTTCTCCCCCCTGTGCACTTTGTCCCGAGGGAAGGTTTCCTCTCCCGGTGGACTTTGTTCTGGGGGAAGGTTTTCTCCCCCGGGTGGACTTTGTCCTGGGAGAAGGTTTTTCCCGTACGGGGGCTCCACACCACTCGGATGAGGTAACATCCTCTTCCGGTGGACTTTGTCGTGGGGGAAGGTTTTGTCCCCTCGGTGAACTTTGTCCCGAGGGAAGGTTTCCTCTCCAAGTGGACTTTGTCCAGGGGGAAGGTTTTCTACCCCCGGTGGACTTTGTCCGGAGGGAAGGTTTTCTCTCTCGGGTGGACTTTGTCCCGGGAGAAGGTTTTTCCCGTCCTGAGGCTCCGCGCCGCTCGGATGAGGTAGCATCCTCTCCCGGTGGACTTTGTCCCAGGGGAAGGTTTTCTCCCTGGGTGGACCTTGTCCCAAGGGAAGGTTCTCTCTCCCAGGTGAACTTTGTCCCGGGAGAAGGTTTTTCCCGTCCAGGGGCTCCGCACTACTTGGGTGTGGTAACATTCTCTCCACAGGGGGCTTTGTTCCGGGAGAACGTTTTCTCCCGTCCGGGGCCTCCGCGCCATCCGGATGCGGCTACGTTCTCTCCCGGGTGGACTTTGTCCCGGGAGGAGAATTTTCTCAACTGCGCCGCCCAGACGCGCTAATATTCTCTCCCGGGGGAAGGATTTGCCCGTCCCGGGTGCCACCTTTGCCCGGGGACAAGGGCCCCGACTCTCTCGTCCCGCACGCCGCCATTTGACCAGGGATAAGGCCCCCAGTGACCCCATCTCGGGCTCCGCTTTTTGCCTGGGGACCAGGGCCCCAGTGACCCTGTCTTGGGCGCCGCCATTTGACCGGGGACAAGGCCCTCGGTGACCCCATCCCAGGCGCCGCCTTTTGCCCGGGGATAAAGCCCCCGGTGACCCCGTTTTGGGCGCCACCTTTTGCCCGGGGACAAGGGTCCCAGTGACCACGTCCCGGGCGCCGCCATTTGCCCAGGGACCAGGGCCCCGATTACCCCGTATCGGGCGCCGCCATTTCCCCACAGACCAGGGCCCGGGCTGCCCCGTATCGGGGCGCTGCCATTTGCCCGGGGACCAGGGCCCCGGTGACCCCGTTCTAGGCGCTGCCTTTTGCCAGGGGACCAGGGCCCCAGGAGAGGGTTTCTTCCGTTCTAGGGCTCCAAGCACCACGGGGGCGGTTTTCTCTTCCTCACAGCGACTTTACATCCCAAGTTCAGATCCTTCCGCCAGGAGATCCCCAGTCCCTCGGAAGTGAAAGGGTTCTATCGCAGCACAGTGCCGAAAAATTACCCTAGAGGCCTCAGTGTCATCAGGGGAAGGGTTTTACACATACCCTCCGGGGCCACGGCGTGTCCTCGAGGGACGGGGGGGCTCCTGTTGGGGGAAATCCCGTAACTCCGGGCAGTCTTCGAAGTGGCTCCTGAGCGCCCTCGGTCCTTCGTCCGGAAAAGGTCCCCGATGGGTCCTGGGCCTCTGGGCCCTGGATCCCACGGGGTCTCTAGAGCGCCTCGGTCCTTCGTGCGGAGAAAGTCCCCGATGGGTCTCTGGGCCTCTAAGCCCCAGGTCCCGTGGGGTGTCCGGAGCGCATTGGTCCTTCGTGCAGAGGTCCCCGGTGAGTCCCTGGGCCTCTGGGCCCGTGTCCCATGAGGTCCCTGGAGCACCTCTGCCCTTTACACGGACGTCCCCTTCGAGTCCCCGGGCGTCCGGGCCCTGGGCCCTACTGGGCCTCCGGAGTGCCTCCACCCTTTCTGTGCAGAAGGTCACCTCGGGCCTTCGTGCGGAGAAGGTCCGCGGCGGGTCCCTAGGCCTCCGGGCCCTGGGTCCAGTGGGGTCTCTGGAGCGTCTCGGCCCTTCGTGCGGAGAAGGTCTCCGGTGGGTCCCAGGGCCTCTGGGCCCCGAGTCCCAGGGGACTTCGGAAGCGCCTCTGGCCTACGCGTGGAGAAGGTCCCCAGTGGGTCCCTAGGCCTCTGGGCCCTGTGTGCCGTGCGGTCTCCGGAGCGTCTCGGCCCTTCATGCGGAGAAGGTCCCCGATGGCTCCCTGGGCCTCTGGGTCTCGGGTCCCGTGGGTCTCTGGAGCGCCACGACCCTTCCTGCGGAGAAAGTCCCTGGCGGGTCCCCAGGCCTCCGGGCCATTGGTCCCGCGGGTCTCCGGAGCACCTCGGCCCTTCGTGCGGAGAAGGTCCCGGGTCATAGGTCCCAGGGGACTTCCGGAGCCCTTCGGCCTTTCGTGTGGAGAAGATCGCCGGTGGGTCCTGGGGCCTCCTGGCCCCGGGTCCTAGGGAACTCCCGGAGCGCATCGGGTCTTCGTACGGAGAAGGTTCCCGGCGGGGGTCCCTGGGCCTCGGCTCCCCGGGTCTCATGGGACTTCCGGAGCGGCTTGGGCCTTCGGGCCCCGGGTCCCACGGTCTCTAGAGCGTCTTGGCCCTTCGTGCAGAGAAGGTCCCCAGCGTCTTCAGGGGCCTCTGGGCCCTGGGTGCCGAGGAACTTCCAGAACCCCGGGTCCCAGGACCTCAGGGCCCAGGGTCCCAGGACCTCGGGGCCCCGGGTCCCGGGGGACTTCCGGAGCGCCGCGTTCCTTCGTATGGAGAAGGTCCCCGGTAGGTCCCTGGGACTCCGGACCCTGGGCCCTGCAGGGTCTCTAGAGGCCCTCTGCCCTTCGTGCGGAGAAGGTCCCCGGCGGGTCCCAGGCTCGGGGCCCTGGGTCCCAGGAGACTTCCGGAGCCCCTCAGCCCTTCATGCGGAGAAGGTCCCCCGTGGGTCCTGGGGCCTCTGGGCCCCGGTTCCCAGGGAATTTCCGGAGCGTCTCGGGTCTTCGTGCGGAGAAGGTCCCCGGTGGGTCCCTGTGCCACCGGGCCTTGGGTCCCGGGGGACTTCCAGACCTCCTCGGGCCTTCGTGCGAAGAAGGTCCCAGCGGGTCCCTCGGCCTCTAGAGCCCGGGTCCCTCGGGAACCAGCGAGGACACTTGTCAAGCATCCAAGCCCTTCGGCTGGTGAAATGACGCCAACGCCCCTCGATCCAACGGCCATAGCTAGGGCTTCTTGGTCTTTTGTGTGTTTTGGGGCCTATAAATACCCCCTTGTACCTCATTTGTACGGGGACTCCAATTCATTTTCAACACACTCAAACAATAGGCTCCCTTGGAGACCTCTCTCCCTGAGAGAGCTCCTCCCAAGCGGACTCGCATCCGGAGGGTGCTGTCGTGGTATTGCGAATACCCCGGCAGGTTTTGAGAATGTTCCTAGCAAAGATTACGCGGCGCGGGTTGACCGGATGACCGGTCCTCCCCCGCCGAACAAGCACAAAAAATGACACACGGGTTTATACAGGTTCGGGTCCTGGTGGGGGCCCTAGTCCTGTCGACGCGCTCCCGACCGGAGTCGGCTGGGGAGGCTCTCTCCGAGGGAGAGGCTTCCGGAGCACGTCTGTGAGTTTAGCTATTCCAATAAAAGAACCGATCCCTTACAACAAAGGGGTACAAGGGCTATTTATAGCCCCAAAAAGAAGCAAAAAACCTAAACTACCCCGGAAGCCACCGTCGGATTGAAGGGCAGGACCGTCCTTCTCCCGGTCAAACGCCTTGGATGCTTGACAGGTGGTCGCTAGTTCCCGAGGCGCCTCTCGCGTGACCTGCACGTGATAAACAGTTCAAGACTTTACCTTTAGGAGGGCGATGAGGCCCGGGACGGCGCCGGAGGCCAGGTCCCGGGGGCCAAAAGGCGGCGCCCGGGGAGGGGCCGGAGGCCAGGTCCCCGGCCAAATGGCGGCGCCTGGGAGGGCACCGGAGGCCGCGTCCCGGGAGCCAAATGGCGGCGCCCGGGAGGGCACCGGAGGCCACGTCCCGGGGGCCAAAAGGCGGCGTCCGGCAGGGCACCGGAGGCCAGGTCCCCGGCCAAATGGCGGCGCCCGGGAGGGCACCGGAGGCCGCCTCCCGGGAGCCAAATGGCGGCGCCCGGGAGGGCACCGGAGGCCACGTCCCGGGGGCCGAAAGGCGGCGCCCGGGAGGGCACCGGAGGCTAGGTCCCCGGGCAAATGGCAGCGCCCGGGAGGGCACCGGAGGCCGCGTCCCGGGAGCCAAAAGGCGGCGCCCGGGAGGGCACCGGAGGCCAGGTCCCCGGGCAAATGGCGGCGCCCGGGAGGGCACCGGAGGCCGCATCCCGGGAGGCAAATGACAGTGCCCGGGAGGGCACTGGAGGCCACGTCCCGGGGGCCAAAAGGCGGCGCCCGGGGGGCACCGGAGGCCAGGTCCCCGGGCAAATGGCGGCGCCCGGGAGGGCACCGGAGGCCGCGTCCCGGGAGCCAAATGGCCGCGTCCGGGAGGGCACCGGAGGCCACGTCCCGGGGGCCAAAAGGCGGCGCCCGGGGGGCACCGGAGGCCAGGTCCCCGGGCAAATGGCGGCACCCGGGAGGGCACCGGAGGCCGCGTCCCGGGAGCCAAATGGCGGCGCCCAGGAGGGCACCGGAGGCCAGGTCCCCGGGCAATCGTGACACATCTTACCTGGACTTAGTCCGGCAGAGATTTCCCCCGACAGGTGCCGATAGGACTAGGGCCCCCACCGGGACCCGAACCTGTATAATAAATTGCCGTGTCAATTGCTGCGTTGCCCGGCGGGAGGTGACTAGTCACTTGGTCAGCTCGCACCACTATTCGCGTGTCAAGTCTTTCCGTGAAATTTGCCGGTGGTATATTTTATACCACGACAGGTTCGGATAGCATTTCAAATACCTAAGGATTCTTTTAATAGCAATTAAATGATATTCCTTAGGGGCTGATTGAAATCTAGCACATAAGCACACACTAAACATGATATCAGGCCTAGATTGAGTGAGATAAAGCAAACTACCAATCATAGACCTATAAAGTTTAGAATCGACCGATTTTCCATTGTTGATTTAGACCGAATTAGATGTTGAGCTAGTAGACAAAATTGTTCAGGAAGTCGAGATGCATCTAAGGGACAAGGTGGCTGGAGCTGAATCAACCAGGAACAAATTTTCTGTGGCCGACGCTGGAGAAGATTGTGGGACCCTCATTTGAGGATTCCAGTGGCAACCGCCCAGATGGATTGCACACAGAAAGGTACATCACAAGCTCACAACAACAAGATTCACTTTAATCAATAAAGCAATAGATAAAACAAGTACAAGGTCACGAGGACCAGTATTACATTATCATAATGGCAAGAATGGAATTAATTAAAGTTGATACAAAGTAGAGAGTTTTTCATAAAAACAATAACACGAAAGCAATAACAAAGGTCTTCATTTCCTTCTGCAGCGGTTCGGCTCGGGCCTTTACCACATCGAACTCAACTTGGCGCATGACCCTCCTAGAAGCTCAAATTGTCTTGAAAGGTTCCTTCCTCTTCTTGGTGCTCAAGCCTAAAGGAATCAGGGTCCTTGAATCCTTTCTTCTGAATTTGTGTGAAAAGGCAAGGGTGAGCATATTTTTCCACGATGCTCAACAAGTCCCGTTATGAGAATGCAGATATATAGATGAGGGGTTTTCAAGAAAAGGGGTCTTGGTTTTATATATATATAGGGGTAGAATAGATTTTCACTCTTAATTTGAAGAAAAGGTTTTTGTTTTCAAAAGCGAGGCTTTTAAAATCCTAAGCTAGATTTTCGGAAATGTTATGTGTGGCGGTCTTTCATGAGTCACCACTTTACTCAGATTTTGTGAAAAACTTTCCAAAAGCTACTTGTGTTGCATCGACGTGAATAGAATCCACAGCGCGCAGACTCCATAACCTGGGAGCTCAGAGTATCTGATACTTTTTAAACTTTGCAAAGGTGTACCACCTTAATCCACCAATCACTCAACTTTCAAGTCAGGCCAACTCCATGCGACTTTTACACATGTGACAAGGCTGAAGTGACACAACAGTTTACAGTCCTAGCATTAACAATTTCCCTGCCTGGTAAATAGACAGTTAAGTCTCAAGTACCGTTGTGGGTCCTCCCCACTGCCTTTCTTCCTAGCCTGGGTCTATGTTCTAGCAAGACACATAGCCTCTCTTGATTACAGTCGTGCACGACTTAATCTGGCATAGGGCGTCTTCCTTCTTTCCACCTTAATTTTCCTCTCATGATTTTTCTGAACTCACATCACTCATGGCCTTCTGCGGCCCACCAGTTCTCGCAAGACACTGGATCGACAACCATTGCAGGGAAAAGCTAATACTAAAGAAAGCTACTAAGTTGCGCCCGTCCCATATAATGGGAACGGGGATGCCCGAACTTCCGTCAGGTGGAGGATAAGTCGATTAGGCGGCGCGAGACACACACGATCCGGCTTCTTGATCGGCACGATCAAAACCCTGCAATCGCAGCACCACGCGTCCTCTGGTTATCAACCGTGCGCTTCCCGGTTGACCTCGCCACGAAGGCTAATCCCTGCCAGTGAATCGAGAACACAAGCAAGAACAAGAAAGATGCAACTGAATTTGCAATTGAGGATGAAACTCACGAGTTGGGGTCTCACAAACCGATGAACGGCGACACTGTTCAAAGATAGAATTGATCTAAGCAAAACCCAAGTCTAAACGGCAGCCATGGCGGCCATATATATACTGTATGGGGCGGCCATGGGGTGGAGGAGGAAACCCTAGGGGTACATGGGCCTTGGGCCCAAAGTGGAGCATCGCAGCGCACGTCAGATTCTGGTCGTAATCTTGTTTTGACGATTCCTGTTGATTCGTAACGAATTTGGACATGGAACTGGATCCGTTGGAAATCTCTCGTCGTTCTCTTGTCCGTAGAGTCCAAGAACATCGAAAACGGACTTCGTATGTGGCCTGTACATCCGTTTGAAGTTGGACTACGCGCAGATGGCCGAACCGGACTCGCGGATGAATTGAGCTCACTTGTGGGCTGGCCTTGGAGCGACGTGGCTTGTGCGACCTTAGAGGTGTAGAGGCGCGTTTCTTGAGCACGTCTTGTGTTTGGGGAGGTGGCCAAGGTGGAGGCCGAACTTGTGGCGGCGACAGCACAAAATCCAGACGACGTACGTGCTGCCAGCTTTCGCGTCCTGGCCAAGGTGGCGGACGATGACATCTTGATGACCACCATGTTGATGTCGTCTTGGTCATAACCGTGATGTACATGGTCTCATCATTCTCCCTTTCTTGATGTGGAGTCGTCCTCGACTCCATTGTGTTTTTCTGTAAAATGTTAGCACCAACAAAGAGCACAGCAATATGCATATCTTTGATAATCAAATCATTAGACACAGAACCATTAACATTTATATACTCCCTTTCTTGAAAACTATCATATACCTTGAAAATTGAATTAGAGTGACATGGCAAGACATGATTAGTGGCATTTTCATTAATTGCAGCAAGATCAGATTTTGTAGCAAGCAAGACGGGATTCCTCAATTTAATTTGGTTGGCTACATGCTGAATTTCAGATTTGTCATCAATGGTTTTCTTGTCATTAGCAAGCCGCTCCCTATCGGATTTAACAATTTCAGCGGGGGTCAAAGGTAGAAGTGTAATTTTCTTTCCCTTGTGCATAAAAGTGTATTTATTACTTCTACCGTGGTGAAGTGCGTCAGTGTCATATTCCCATGGGCGACCCAATAAAAGAGAGCAAGCTTGCATCGGCACCACATCACAATCAGCAAAATCAGAATAGGAACCAATGGAAAAATGAGCCCGAACTGTTTGTGTTACCTTAGCTCTGCCGGAATCATTCAGCCACTGAATGTGGTATGGATGTGGGTGCGGGCGTGTGGTCAAGCCAAGCTTCTTGACCAAATCTGTACTCACCAAGTTGTTGCAGCTGCCGGAGTCAATGATCACGCGCGCTCGTCGGTTGTTGATGACGAAGAAAATCTGGAACAAGTTGTGGCGCTGCTGCTGCTCGGCTTGCTCCATTTGTGTGCTAAGGACACGCTGGACAATGATGGACCTGTACGCAGCGGTATCCTCGGCGCCAAAGGTGGCATCATCATCAACCTCGTCGTCGTCCACCCTGGTGTCGTCGATCTCATCCTCCACATCGGAGGAGCTGATGTAACCTCCGTCGTCTGTGGCGATGTATGCCCGCTGGCTGGGGCACTCTTTCTTGACGTGGCCAATCCCTTGGCACTTGTGGCAGCGAATTCCCGTCGATGTACGGCCCGTGGAAGCGACGGAGGAGGAGCTCTTGACCGGTGTTGGCGGGGTCGACTTGCTGCTGTCCGCGGCACGGGCGGGCGGTGCCGTCGATGCCGGTCGTGTGCTCGTCGAAGGTGGTGGTGCAGCTGGTCGAAAGGTGGAAGAAGGCACTGTCTTCGCTTGTCCCGTAGTCATTCGGGGCGTGAAGGTGCTGCCGGTGTTGCTCCTGCTCTTAGAATGGCGTCCCTGCAACTCCTTCTCTGCTAACATAGCAAGTTGAAACAAGCGATTGACAGTTGTATATTCTTTATAATCAACAATATCCTGAATTTCTGGACGCAAACCACCATAAAAACGAGCAATTTTATCCTCAGGTTCCTCTACTACCCCACAACGTAACATACCCTTTTGAAGCTCTTGGTAATATTCCTGAACAGTCATACTACCTTGATCTAATCGTTGCAATCTCTTGCGCATATCACGTTGGTAGGAAGGAGGAACAAATCTATTACGCATGGCATCTTTTAATCTCGCCCAAGAATCAGGTTGTAAACGGGCATTTACTAGTTCATTCCACCAGATTATAGCAAAATCTTTAAATTCACTAGTGGCTTGTCTAACTCTATGAATCTCGGGAACTAGATGGGAATTAAATTTTTGCTCGACCATCATCTCCCAATCTAAGTAAGCATTAGCATCATAAGCTCCAGAAAAGGAAGGGATGGTGAATTTTACCTTAGCGAAAGGATCATCATTGCGGTTCTGGTTATTACCTCCCATACCGTGCTGGTTGCTGCGAAGACGGTCATGCAGACGGCCGTCTCGTTGAGCAGCACGTTCCCTGGCGGCACGTTGCTGCTCATCTTCATCTTCCTCAAAATCACCATCCTCATCGTGGTCGTTGTTGCCGTGGTTGGCGCCGCTGTTGACGGAGGCATCTCCATCAATGCTCGCGGGAGGGCGTTTTTCGACGGCATCCATCCTCTCGGTGAGGGTGGAAACTCGTCGATCGATGCTCTCAAGGGTCTTGTTCGTCGTCGTGGCATGCTCCTTGAACATCGTTTTTATCTCATCCAGCATGGTCGACAACTCTGAATGAAGGACACAGTCTTCGATGGTAACATCATCCTCGTTCCTGCCCTTCTTGCCACCTGCCATGGTTAGCACAGAAAAAGGACAGAAGGAAAACAAGCACAAGTATTATGAGCCCTATGAACTACTAGGTGGGATCTCACGCTCTCAAGCAATCTTACCAAGTTCTTACCCGGTTCTTACCAACACAGCGAAGGACGGTGCAACCGGTGGCTGGTTCATGACACCGTGAGGGCGTGATGAAGCGATTGCAAGGGTCAATAACCTGTGCTGATCAGAAGGATGTATTTGTGGAGCTGTAGGTGGCCAAAAATATGTAGCAAAGGAATAGCAATTGTTCAATATAAGTAATGCAAAATTGAAGATTAGCCCAAACTATCAACGTGCTTGACCGGCCTAGACCTAGACTAGTCTGAAGCGAACGGGTTGAAGAAAGGTGTGGTTCCCCAATATGCAACACGAAAGATGAAGTTTTTCCTTTGCTCACTTTTTCATTCAAACAGCGCGGCCCTTTTTTTTTTTTTTTTACTTTTCTTTTTTTTTTTTGTGCGGCTTTTCTTTATGCACTTGCCTTTTTTTTTTACCAACACAACAAAATTATGCCGCAAGAGCAGAAACTTTGCGCAGCAATTATGCACCACGTAATCTTCAAATTTGTGATATGTTCCAAAAGTAAAGTTGTGGGGAATCTTTTAAGCTTTCCAGAACTTTCAAGATCATCTAAAACGGAGTTCGTATGAAGAAGTTATGGCCAAAATACAGAACCAAACCGTAATAGATCTAAACTTGAAAACCCTAACAAAGATGGCACGAAATCTCATAGATAGAAGCCGAATTTGGGGGTGGTTCCATTGCTCAAAGCAATGGCTATTCCTCTAGGAAATTTTGTCAGCTTTCCAACGAGCCCAAGAACATCGAAATCCGAGTTCGTATGTGAAAGTTATGCCCGTTTTACTGAAGGGGTCACAGATTGGACGCGAACTCGAATCGGGCTCGGTTTTGTGACGAGTGGTTTTTGGATTGGATGAATGGGGAATATGTATAATTCGACCTGAGGTTATGGAGGATACAATCAAAACCAATCTACTATTTGTTTTTTTGATATTTTCTTGACAAGAACACAAACCCTAAGCGGCGGATTCAACGGCGGATGCAGACTCGAGACTAGATCTAGAAACTAGACACGGACAGCGGCAACGACGACGATGGGCGAAAATTCAATAATGCAAAACAGTAAAGAAACAATGCAAAGGCTCAAAAGTCTTGGACAATGGATGCAAATATTTTTGTGTGGCAATTTTCTGGACTCTAGGGCGAACACAAAACTAAATCAAACTAAGGGAAAAGGCGAACCTGACGGTAACCTTGCTCTGATACCACTTAATGGGAACGGGGATGCCCGAACTTCCGTCAGGTGGAGGATAAGTCGATTAGGCGGAGCGAGACACACACGATCCGGCTTCTTGATCGGCACGATCAAAACCCCTGCAATCGCAGCACCACGCGTCCTCTGGTTATCAACAGTGCGCTGCCCAGTTGACCTCGCCACGAAGGCTAATCCCTGCCAGTGAATCGAGAACACAAGCAAGAACAAGAAAGATGCAACTGAATTTGCAATTGAGGATGAAACTCACGAGTTGGGGTCTCACAAACCGATGAACGGCGACACTGTTCAAAGACAGAATTGATCTAAGCAAAACCCAAGTCTAAACGGCAGCCATGGCGGCCATATATATACTGTATGGGGCGGCCATGGGGTGGAGGAGGAAACCCTAGGGGTACATGGGCCTTGGGCCCAAAGTGGAGCGTCGCAGCGCACGTCAGATTCTGGTCGTAATCTTGTTTTGACGATTCCTGTTGATTCGTAACGAATTTGGACATGGAACTGGATCCGTTGGAAATCTCTCGTCGTTCTCTTGTCCGTAGAGTCCAAGAACATCGAAAACGGACTTCGTATGTGGCCTGTACATCCGTTTGAAGTTGGACTACGCGCAGATGGCCGAACCGGACTCGCGGATGAATTGAGCTCACTTGTGGGCTGGCCTTGGAGCGACGTGGCTTGTGCGACCTTAGAGGTGTAGAGGCGCGTTTCTTGAGCACGTCTTGTGTTTGGGGAGGTGGCCAAGGTGGAGGCCGAACTTGTGGCGGCGACAGCACAAAATCCAGACGACGTACGTGCTGCCAGCTTTCGCGTCCTGGCCAAGGTGGCGGACGATGACATCTTGATGACCACCATGTTGATGTCGTCTTGGTCATAACGGTGATGTACATAGTCTCATCACCATAACCGGGCAAGTGGTTGGTACGTTTTTCATGCCGCATAGAAGCACAACACAAGGTTCTAGTCCTTATGAATCTCTAGTGAGGAGTCTTTCACATTCCCAGTGCGCACACAGCACCATCCAATCAAACCATCCTCACTATCGATTCCAATCACATTTTATTTCACAAAAGGGGTTTTGAACATGCTTTTCTCATATGTGACCGTTCAACATTTAACATATAATCTTGAGCATAGCATAGCCTAAGCATGATAATCTAGGGTAACAAGGGTGCAGGGATATTCAATGTCAAAAGGGGCTTTACCATCATTTAGGTCATACCTAATTACTTTATTTGAATATAGTTCTTATTTGAATATAAGGCATGCATATACTTGAAGACAGTTAACATACTTCATTTCAAAATAGTAGGCGAGACATGATCAAGGGTTTGAGACTTGCCTTGCAATGTTGGGTCTAGTTACTTGGACGATTCTTCGAAGATTTCTTCCGCTCCTTCAATCTCTGGTTCCACGGCGGATACAAGTAATACACACATACACTACATAAGCATACAAAAGATAGTCTTTATGGGAAATGATACGTAAAATATATCATGCATGCAGGGGAGAGATTTGGACAAAGTCACTTGATATTGATCGAAGAGATGGGCTCAAAAGGACTTGAATGTCGAAGGGCTGACATTCGGCTCATGGCTTGACATAGCCCTAAATTGGTCTTAGGTAGGTTTTCTGGGGAAGTCACAGTAGGGAAAGTTGTAGAGAACAACTCCAGGAATCTAGTGGACAAGGTGGCATTTCAATTGCTCAAGTGTAACAGGTATAAGTCACTCAATGCCACTGGTGGACATGCACTGACATAGTGCTGGACATGGCTAGGAACTAGGGCATGGCATATCTTTTGACTCTGGGCTCCAATTGATGCACAACTTTGTCTGGGGGTTAGGTCTTGACAACAGGAACAAAACACTCAATAGGCTTAAGGGCAGAAAGTGGCCGGAGGGTGGCCAAATCAGGCGAGTAAACATGGTGGCCTGAACTACTGGACAGTAATCTTGGCATTGGAATATCGTTTGATTCAGGTTGATTCAGAAGTCGAGATAGTAGACAATATTGCTCAGCGTACTGGATTCTATCTAAGGGACAAAGTTTCAGAGGCTAGATCGGCCGGGGAGAAATTCCGGCGACCGGCGCTGGAGAAGACGACTCCTAAATTGGGCGTTTTCGATACAGGGAGTTTGAACTCGATTCTTTGCTCAGGGAGTGAGAGGGTGAGGTGAGGGGACTATTTGTGGGGTTAATTCTACCGGAGAATGGCCGGAGTGGCTTGGCGACGAGAGCTAGTTTGCTGGTGGCGCGCAAACTATGAAAAGGCTATGATCACTGCTCAATTTCGAAATCCAAGTTAGTAGGCTTGCTCAAAGGGGTGTTCTAAACAATTTTCATCACTGGCACGAAGGTTGATTCGGATCGAATAGGGCAGCATTGAGGAAACAGGGCATTTGAGCTTTTCCAACGATCGCCGGCGTTAGGGTTCGCCAGGGGCCAATTGGATGCTATGGTACGGAGAAGGGGATGGGAGAAGCTTACTGGTGGTCTTGGATTGAAGAAGGGAGCTGTGGTTGAGGCTGGCATTGTGAGCTCAAAACTAGCTCGCCGGAGAAGAAGCTGTTCACGGCGGCGCTGGGAGATCGGTTGCTTCCTGGTGCTAGGAACTGAAGCAATGAAGGTGCGAAGTGATTCTGGGCAAGGGAGGGAGCTTATATAGGCGAAGGGCTGGGGCTCTCGGGAGTTGAAGCATATCCAACAGATGCGCGTGACTGACACCGGAGACGGGACCGGGACGACGTCGGGACGCGGCAAAGACTGTGCCAGAGAAGGCGAATCACGCGAAATCAGCTGGAGCAGGGCGACGGGATCACTGGCCTCGGCATGGCTGCAACGTGGCATTGCTTTGCTGTTGCTGGAGCACGCGCGCGCGCGGGAGAATCACGGCACAGCGCGGCTACGGTGGCTCCGCGGTGGCGGCACGGTTGCGCACAGGTGGTGCTACGTGGCTGCGGTGGTGGCTGTGCGGGAGACTTCGTCGGCGGCGAGTTCCTGCGGTGAGGCAAAGTGGTGAGGCTCTGGTCGGAACGGCTAGAGCTCTGGTCGAGAGCAACGACCAGGGGCTGGAAAGCTAGGGCTGATCTGCAATTTCAGAAACCTGCACCAGGGATTGTTCTGCAAGGATTTGGACTAAACTGAAAGTAATTTGATTCGGGAATTTGGGCCTATTTGTAAATCTGGAGATCTGAAGGGCTGATCTGGAATCTGGTTTTGCAGATGAGTATTACTAAATCTCTTGGACTCATCTAGCAAGAAAAATGGTAAAATCCGATAAGATCTGGTGGTTTTGACAAAAATTGAAAACAGGGTAATTAGGGCTTGAAACTTTGGCGAGGCTGAAACTAGGGTTTTGGTTGAGCTTTTGGAATTCTTCCAAAAGGGAAAAATGTTTAGAATAGTGAATGGGAGATATTCACTGGATCAGATCGGAATTTGAAGGTGATCTGAGACTTTTGGTCTTTTTGGGCTTCTGACAAATCTGAAAAGAACTGATTTGCGATACTTTTGGACTAAAAAGCGAAAATAGTCTGAAAGGCGGAGTTTATCGGCCAACTTTTTAAATTAAGGTAGTGGCATACCTAAAATCATAATTCTGGGATAAAGATCAAAAATGGGGTTGAGACATCCGAGAATCCAATGAAGATACGTTGACTGGCAAGCTAAAGAGATGACAAAATTTGGGATGTTACAAAGATGACACTGGATTTGGGGGTTTTAGCTACACAGGGTTTGAACTCAATTCCTAGCTCAAGGAGTAAGAGGGAAGCATATGGAAGCTATTGGCACGATCAATTTGGCCGGAGCATCACTGGAGTAGCCTGGCGATGAAGGCCGACGACTAGTGAAGTTCCAATTTGGGAACAGCTTTGATTCGAGTTCAATTTTGAAATCTTGATGCACAGGCTTGCTAAGGATAGCTCACTGATCAATTTGTTCTACTAAATCGAGGGCTAATTTGGATTGAATCAAGTTGTAAAGCTGGAACAGGGGTTTTAGCAATTCCGGCGATCACCGGCGATGAGGGGCACGGGAGTTCAATTAAATGGTAGAGCACAGAGAGTTCGATGAGGGGAACTCACTGATGGGTTCAATTTGAAGGTTGGTGCAGTGGGGCGTGCTGGCGTTGTTGACCTCCTCGGAGGCTCATCGGAGAAGAAGACATAGATGAAGGAATTTGTTTAATTGGCTAAGAATTTCTGGAGGGCAGTGCTGGAGATGAAAAAGCTGCTTTGGGTTGCTATTTAAAGGCAAGACAAGATGAAGCGAAGCTCACTGCATGAAAGCTAAGGTGCTTGCGCCGGTGAAGACTTCGGGTTGAAGCAACGGCGAGTAGGTTTAGCTGTGTGAGCTGCTGATGTGCTGGACAAAGATTGCCACGGCGATAGCTGAGGTGGAAACATGTGTGCACATGCAAGCACGACCGTGAACGAGCACAAGCGAGCGCGGCGCTGATAGGCGGCAAAAGCCACGACGACACGGCACTCCTGGTTTGGATTAGGTCAAGATTTGACTAAATCTGAGTTCAGAGTATTTAGGGTAATTAGGATATTAATTAAATTCCTGTTTTCGAAAACAGAAAAGGATTACAAGTTCTAAGAGTTAGAGATGGAATTGAAGCTGGCTTTTGAAGGCTTTTATGTTTAGAGTAACTGATAGATCTCATCTGAGCAATCTGATCTTGATTTGGGTCCACAGGATAGATTTGGAAATTTTAGGGCTTGAGTTAGATTAGGGTCTGACTGATCTGGCTACTACTACAGATACATGCATGCATGATTTTCATGGAAAGGAAATTTTCACCCCCTAAACTAGGGTGTTACAATATCATCGACATATATCTGACATATGAACAAATCTTTTTCAATCATTTTTGTAAAGAGAGTTGTATCAACCTTCCCAATTTTAAAACCTTTTGATAAAAGAAAGTCTCTAAGTCATTCATACCAGGCTCGAGGAGCTTGCTTGAGACCATAGATAGCTTTAGACAGTTTAAACACATGGTTTGGAAATTTAGAATCTTCAAAACCGGGAGGTTGTTCTACAAAAACTAGTTCAGATATCTCACCATTTTAAAAAGCACTTTTTACATCCATTTGAAATAATTTAATATTAAAGCTAGATGCATAAGCAAGAAGTATACGAATAGCTTCAAGTCTTGCCACAGGTGCAAAAGTTTCACCAAAGTCTAAACCTTCAACTTGAGTGAAACCTTGTGCAACAAGACAAGCTTTGTTTCTCACAACTACACCATTTTCATCTTGCTTATTTCTAAAGACCCATTTTGTTCCAATTACATTATGATCCTTGGGTCTTTCAACTAAAGTCCACGCTTTATTCCCAGAAAAATTATTAAGTTCCTCAAGCATAGCATTTACCCAATCAGGATCATTTAGAGTTTCATCTACATGTTTAGGTTCTAAAGATGATGCAAAAGAATGATGTTCACAAAACGAAGCAATGCGAGAGCGAGTTTGAACACCCTTACTGACATCACCCAATATTTGGTCTATAGGGTGATCCTTGGTGATGGCATGATGTTGCCGTGGTGCTTCTTCTTGTGCAGCATCTTCTTGACTTGGTTCTAGAGGATCAATTTGAGGTGATGATACATTTTGATCATCATTCTCAATGTCATCATCTTCTTGATCATCTTCTCTTGGTTTGATGTCTCCAATTGTAATGTTCTTCACTACTTCTTGGAGATCTTCACCTGAAACTTCACAAGAAACTTGCTCCTTTTGAGAGCCATTAGTTTCATCGAATTCTATGTCACAAGATTCTTCAATGCAACTTGTATTTTTGTTAAAAACACGATAGGCTTTGCTAGTGGTAGAGTATCCGACTAGAAAGCCCTCATCTACTTTTTTCTGAAATTTACCACCAAGGTTTCTTTTCTTAAGGATGTAGCATTTGCAGCCAAAAACTCGGAAATAAGAACTTCTTATTTGGCTTGCACCCAATAAGAAGTTCATAGGGAGTTAAATTCAGAAGAGGATGCAAATAAAGACGATTAATAGAATAGAAATCAGTATGCACGGCTTCCACCCAAAAGCGAGTAGGAGTATCATACTCACTTAGCATTGTTCTTGCCATTTCTATTAGTGTTCGATTTTTTCTTTCTAAAACTCCATTTTGCTGTGGAGTGTAAGAACTAGAAAATTCGTGTTTGATTCCAAGAGAGTCACAAAAATCAAATAAAGTTGAATTAATGAATTCTCCACCATGATCACTATGGATTTTCTTCATGGAAAGTTCAAATTCAGTGGTAACGCGTTTTACAAAACTTTTGAAAACATCGGGGGCTTCATATTTTTGGGAAATAAATAAAACCCAAGTGTAGCGAGTAAAATCATCAACAATAACAAAACCATAAATGTTACCCCCGATACTTTGGAACTCAGAAGGTCCAAATAAATCCATATACAGCAATTCCAAAGGTTTGCAAGTTGATAGAACACGCTTAATCGGATGTGAAGTAGCTACTTGCTTGCCAGCTTGACAAGCGCTACAAGGTTTATCCTTTTCAAAATTCACATCTTTTAAGCCAACAACTAAATCATGTTTTAAAAGCTTTTTCAGTTGATGCATTCCAACATGTGAAAGTCTTCTATGCCATAGCCAACCTTTTGAGGTTTGAGAGACAAGACATGTTGAGAGAGATGCATCTTTACAGTTAAAATCAACCAGATAAAGATTTCTAAAATGAAAGCCTTTGAAAATCAATGAATTATCTTTCAAACTTCAACTAAGACTTCTTTAGGACAAAATGTGCAACGAAATCCAAGATCGCAAATTTATGCAACGGAAAGCAAATTAAAATTCAGAGATTCAACCAATAAAACATTAGAAATTGAGAGATCATTGGATATCGCAATTTTACCCAAGCCTACCACATTTCCTTGACGATTGTCGCCAAAGGTGATCTTTTGATTTTCGCTCGAGTTGTCTTCTAATGAGGTGAACAACTTCTTGTTTCCGGTCATATGTTCGGAGCATCCGCTATCTAGTACCCAATGCTTCCCACCGGTCTTGTAGTCCACCTGCATAAAAGAATCAAGTCTTTTTAGGTATCCAAACTTTTTTGGGTCCTTCAATGTTAGCAATCAAAGCTTTGGGCACCCAAATTGATTTCTTCTTTTTATTTAGCATGGGTGCACCAACAAACTTTGCTATAGCATACGCTTTCTTCGACCTTTGAAGCATGTAGAAAGTATCAAAATAGTTTGGAGTCATTAAAGGACATGCTTCAAGCGAATGACCAGTTTCATGGCATTTAAAGCAAAATGTGTTGCATGCTTTTACAAATATTGTCTTTGTACTTGGTTTCTTTCCTTTCTTCGGAAAGTATCCAAGTCCTTGTTTTTTAAATGAGCACTTTTGTTTGCTAAGAATAAGATCTAGAGATTCTTTTCCTCTATAGCAATTTTCTAGACCTTTTCCAAGTTTTTCAACTTGTGCCTTAAGTTCATTATTTTCATTTAACATTGTTTCATTTGAAGCACATGGAATATCAAGAGAACAAGTAGGAATAGCATGAGAAGAAGTGTCATCTAGATCACATGAAATGGCTACATCAACCTTAGATGGAGCATGTGTAATATCTTTAATGAGCAGACTTTTATATGAATCTTTTAATTATGAGTATTGAGTACGTAAAGAAGAATGCTCTTCTTTAAGTGCACTATACTTCTTTTTAGTGATTCCAAACACTTCATTTAATTCAGTGATCATTTCAACAAGTTCATCATATGAAGGGTCAGAAGAATGTACCTTTCATCACCCTTAGCCATAAGACAAAGGGGTGAACTAGTCAAAGTGTTGCCGAGAGCTAGTCCAGCTAGCTTCTTGGAGCAACCTCCTTCATTGTCGGAGTCGGAGTCGGAGCTTTCTCCTCCGGACATCCATTCTCCGAAGCATGCTTCCTTGGTTGCGTCATTGCTCTTCTTGAAGAATTTCTTCTTCTTGTTCCAAGTCTTGTTCTTGTTTGGACATCTTGATGCTATGTGTCCCTTTTCGTGACATCCGTAGCATATGATGTCCTTGAAATTTGATTGCTTTGGCCCCTTTGGTCGTGTGTGATGTTGACACTCTTCTTGTGTAACCTACGAAGAAGTTTTTGAGTGTTCTTTACCATGAGAGATAGATCTTCGTCAGAGGAGTCATCGCTTGAGTCGTTCTTGGAGCCAGCTTTGAAAGCTAACGCCTTCTTCTTTGTCTCTGAAGGTTCGGCTGCTTCCTTCTTCTCTTTTTGATGCATCCCTTGGGTGATGAGATGTAACACCCTGGTTTTGGGGGTGAAAATTTCCTTTCCATGAAAATCATGCATGCGTGTATCTCTGTAGTAATAACAAGATCAGTTCAACCCTAATCTATTCTGACCCCAAAAATCTCAAAATCTTCCCTATGAACCCAAATCAAGATCTGACTTTCCAGATGTGACCTACTATCCATCATGAGAATAAAACCCTTCAGAAGCCAGATTCAATTCCATCTCTAACTCCCAGATCTCTCAATCCCTTTCTGTTTTCAAAAATAGTAATTACCCAAAATACTCTGAACTCAAATTTAGCCAAATCTTGACCTAATCCAGACCAGATTATTCTTGGATTATGATCAAGGGTATGCCAATACCTTAATCCAGAAAGTTAGCAGCCAGATTTCTTCATTTAGGCCCTTTTCACAAATCAGTCTAAGAAATATCACAGATCAGTGCTTTTATGATTTTCTAGAAGCCTGAAAAGGCTAAAAGTTGCCAATCCACTCCAAATTTAAATCTGTTTCAGGGAACACCTCCCAAATGCTATTCAATACAAAATCTCCTTTTGTTGGAACATCAAAATCACATCCTAAGTCTCAGAATTCCAGTTTTGACAAAATCCAGATTATTAGTACCCTAGTTTACCCTGTTTTCAATTTGTTTTAAATTTGTTTAAATGTTCCAAATCTTATCTTCTACCTTTGCCAAATTATTTGTTGGATAAAGTTTGCCAGAATCTTGAATTCAAAGTCAGCCCTAGTCCTCCAAAGCCCAAATTTTACAATTCAATCCAAAGCCAAGAATTAGAAATTGCAATCAAATCCAGTTGGCTGTGTTTGAACAGTAGCCGCCAACCCGCCATCGACCAGGGCTCAGCCTTTTTGACCAGCAGCAGCCGGCATAGTGTTCGACCACTACCAGAACCTGTGCCCGCTTCAACCAGCGCTGCTGTGACCGCAACCAGCTGCGCCGCGCTTCTTTGCCGTGCTCCTCGCAGTCGGTTAGCACCACCCTCGCCTGTGCTCGTACACCGTTGCGCTTGCATGTGTGCACGTGTCTGCACCTAAATCATCGCCGTGGCAGCATCGATGTCCAGCGCAACAGCGGCGCGTGCGCCAGCGGGAAAGTTGAACCTTCACGCGTGCATGTGTCGTTGCCGCCGTTGCTTCAACTCGAAGCTTCACGGGCACAAGTTCCTTAGTCTCCAGCGTAGCAAGCTTCTAACCGTGCCTATAAAAGCCACCCCATACTCAGCTCAACTTCACACACACCAGAATCAGCTAAGTCTCTAACCTCGCCGTCTTCGTCGTCTTCTCCGGCGAGCACAGAAGGAGGCTCACGATGACAGCTTCAACCGCATCCCCTTCATCCAAATTAACAGCACCAGTAAGCTCCTCCCATCTCCCTTAACGTGCTGTAGCTTTGAATTGAGTTCATATGCACCTCATCGCTGGTGATCGCCAGAATTGCCAGAACCCCTGTTCCAGCTATGCTGTTTGATTTAGTTCGAATTAACCCTCGAACCAGTAGACTAAATTGATCAGTGAGCTATCCTTAGCAAGCCTGTGCATCAAGATTTCAAAATTAAGCTTGAATTGGAGTTTCCCCCTTTCTCGTGCGCCACTGGTGACTGGTTCACGTCGCCAGGCCACGCCGGTGACCCCTCTGACAAAATTGACTCCACCCATAGCTGTCCCACATCTCCTTTTCACTCTCACAGCAAGGAATTGAATTCCAAAGCCCCACAACAGAAATGCCCAAATCAATGTCTTCTTCGCCGGCCGCGACGTCGAACTTCTCACCGGTGCCTTCTCACCGGCGCCGCCTCAGGACGATTCCTTTCCGCTCCACCATCTGTAGCAACCTAGAAGCTCATATGTACTTTCAATTTTGTGATTGAATCATCTAATTGCTCTGTTGCCGTTAAGGGCGAATCCCCTCCGGTGCAACTCGTTGCCGCTCGCCGCCATTCCACCTTCAGCCAAGTCCAGTGCAGCAGATAGTGTCTTTTAGCCCTATCTAGCTCCAGCAACGCCAGGTTTCAGCAGCGCAGCACCAGATTGCAACTTAGGTGTTTTACCCTTCGTTGTCGTGCCGCCAGTGTGCCGCCCGGTCGCCGCCGGCCACCGCTGTCGTCGAAACCTTGTCCAGTGCCTTTGCTTTGATCTCCTGAGCATAATCCTCTACTACCCTGATTGCTAGTTCTACACAGAATCACCAGTTATTGCTATGCCAAGATCTTGTCCAGTGGCTTCACTATGCCGTGTCGCCACCGTAGTTCATCATCGCCGTTCATCACCGTCCGGCCATCTCAGTTCCTAAAACAACCACCAACAAGTTCCTGTTATCTTTGTCTGCCTCCCAGACATAATTGGCGAAGCAATCAAGCCCTAAATCAGACAAAGCATCAAAGCCCTAGTTTTGACAATGCACTGACATCCAGTTCACTGTGTCCAGGGGTGTCTTTGCAAAATCCTTGACTTCTAGACCTTTTCTGTGAAAATCACCTTGTCAAATAACTACCTCATAGCATTATGCACCCAATGATTGAAACAGAACACATTTTGCCTACTGAGAATCTCCAAAACCATGCCAATGCCATTCTTTGACAATGTCAGCTCATGTCAGCCAGTGGCATTGGGCCAATTTGACCACTTCTGGTGGTGCAAATTGAAATCAACTTTGTCTACCAAGTTTATAGGACCATGCTCTACATTTCCTTCAACTATCACATCTTGAGATAAGTCCTTTAGCTTTCTCTAAAGCTTTGTCAGGCCGTGAACCGAATGTCGATCTGTTGACATTCGCTGTTTTTGAGTAAACCAGCCGCGGACTTGACGTCCATATTGCAGCCTTGAAGCCCTAAGAGTTTCTAACACCATCCTTAGCTCAGATTCTATAAATTCCAGGGTTTCGACCCAGATTAGCTTGCAATCTCAGTCCATTTCAACATCACCAAGATCTTTTCTCTTAAGAGCATGTTGCATATAGATTTTAAAGCATTTAAAACAGTTTGTGATCTTTGTGTGCATGTTTTTTGTAGAGTAGAGCAAGAGCCCGAGTTCGAAGACTTCATCGCAGACCCGACATCGACTGCTGTTTCTTACGACGCAGAAGGCAAGTCATAGTCTTGAACATCTTGAACCTATATTTTATGAGTTGCTATGATATGACCTTGAGTATAAGTAATATTTCATGTGAAAGAATGGTTGAGATATAATTTGGCAGTATTAGGCTGGATGCTTGTGAAATGTGAAATGATCAAATAGTGAGCCGTGACTAGGATTTTGCTATGGAATGGTGGTAGCACTGGAGGTGCTTGGTTGCATTGGATGTGCAGGCACTGAAGGTGCATGGTTTGTGGTATGATCTGGTCACTGGCAAATAAGGACTAGAACCTTGTGTTGTGCGTCTAGTTGCATGACCAACGTGCTAACCGCAAGCCTGATATGGGACAGGCCTGAACAAGTAATTATGCGGAGTGCACATGAAACCCCTGCATGAGATGGAAGGTGATGCACGAATTTCACGGAGTGCGGCTCCTACACTTATCACAGGATGTGATTGCATGCTGACCCAGTAATGGGAAGAGGCTTTTGGGGGGCGTATAGCCCGCCACAACTGTGGTTCGCAAGAGATCCACAGGGTCAGGGGTGAATTGTGAGTGAAACAACAAAAGTTCTTGTTATCTCCACCTTGCCACTCACAGTATGCAGTGAGGAAGGGTCTAATCATATTGATAGGATGGGCATGAAAGTGAAATATCTTGCGGGTAAATTGGTACCTATCTGTAGAGTTAAAAACATATTCAAATACTCCGAGCTCCAGAGTTTATAGGAGTCTGCTGTGGTGGATTAAATCCACAGGGAGTGGCACAAGTATGTTTTCTGAATAAAATTTGATAAGGCAAGATTACCCAAATGACATGTGTTGTCATGATAAGGGGTGCTACCGTGGGTTGTCGTGTGTCGACGTGTCGCGGTAGTGCCATAATTTAGTGAACATGAATAGCGATGCTATGTTATGAAAAGTGCTGCCATGAGATATAAAGGAAAATATTATTTTACAACCATCCACACTTCTTGACTAGCATAGGTTCATAACAACACTACTATATGTATCTACTCTTACCTATGACTTGCTGAGTACATAAGTACTCACCCTTGCAACCTACAACCCAGTAGATGGAGCGTCCCATGATCAAGATAAAGGCATGGAGAACTTCTTGGATCTAGAAGTAAGAGAGCCAGTTCTGCCAGAGTCCTAATGTGTGTTGTTCTGCCGTCAACTTCTTACTGTGGGAGGGTCACCTATCTTCTACTGTATAGTTGTTTTTATTTTGCTTTAGCTAGACCATGTATGTCTCGAAGGCATTGTAATCTCTTTATGTTGTATTAAGGCCAGCAGATCACACTGCTTAAATATTTTGTAAGTTACTCTGCTGTGATATAAATATACTCCTGTGCTTGGCTTATCCTGGGAAGTCAATGGTATGTATGTATGGGATCAGCTGTAGCGAGCAGGGTCCCCATGGCAGTAGTCGTTGTCCCCAGGTCGGGGCGCGACATGAGATTCCCATAGAGATCAGTTAGTGTGGTGGTTGATAGATCCGAGTTGGTGAGTAATGTCACCAATGTGTCGAAGCTTTCTGAAAGAGCCTTGAGCATCTTTCTTACAATTTCAAGGTCAGTAAAAACAATTCCTAGCCCCTTGAGTTCATTTACAATGTTGTTCAACTGAGTAAACATGGAGTCCACGGACTCGGTTGACGACATGGTGAATGTCTCATATCGTTGCCTTATCATGAGCAACTTTGCCTCTTTAACTTTAGTCGTGCCCTCATAAATTTCATCAAAGGTGGCCCAAACCTTGTGAGCTGTTGTAAGATTACTCACACGGTTGAACTCATTTAAAGATAAACCAGAAAAGAGCGCATTTTTGGCCCGGGCATTTAAATGTAGTTTTTTCCTATCGCCATCGAGTGACTTGCAGGATCATCCGGAGGAGTAAAACCAAGTTTAACGATGTCCCATACATCAAGCCCCATTTCCTCTAGAAATACCGACTTGCGCACTTTCCAATAGGGATAGTTAGTCCCATCAAAGATAGGCGCACGTCTGGTATGACCGAGATGAAGGCCCTCATTTGACGTCATCCTCTCTTTAGGCGTTGAAGCCTAAGTAATCGAGAGACTAAGCTCTGATACCAATTGTAGGATCAAGGATGCCGACTAGGGGGGTGAATAGGAGGCTTTAAAAAACTTTAAGTAAAAATAAATTTTGCAAAGAGAAGAACCAAATTGCAATTCAATAAATTAAAAAGAAGAGATAGAGAGAACGAACACAAGATTTCTTCTGAGGTCTCAGAGACACGCCCTGTCTCCCCTAATCCTCGTTGAAGCACTCAAGTGAATTGAGTCTTGCTTCAATATCCACGAAGGATATCTCTCACTAATGGTTGCTCCTTGTCCACTCCGGAAAGGCGAGCACCGATGCCTTGTACAATCTTGCCGAGCCTCTCCAACAATCTTCAAACAGGAGAGGTCAATGGCCACGCCACCAAACCATATAGGTGAGGGCGTTCACCAAGAGTAATAAGCGCAAGGTCTTCTCTAGACCTCTAACAATCACCGAGAAACTAATAGGATGAAAATGATGCGAACATAAAGCACTCGGTGGATCTGAAAAGCTCACGACTGCTCAAAAGATCAACATTTTAACTTTAAGAATAAATGCTCAAGTATGTGTATGAGAGGAGGCTGCTTGGTGTACAAAACATCTGCTCAAAGCCTCTATTTATAGCCTCAAGGATCAAAAGAACCGTTGGAGCTCGAGCTGAAAATCAGCAGCTCAAACTAATAGTCAGTTTGGGTCACGACTAGAAAGAAGTAAAATCTGGAGAAAACTCAGCTAGCCGTTTGAGGTCGAAAAAGGAAATAAATCAGTGCAAACTGACAGTCAGTATGGGAGACTGACAGTCATTCTCAAACTCAACGGCTGACAAAATTTATGGATAAAAAATAGCTAACCGTTTGTGGTCGTATATGGAAAGAAAACATCACATACTGACAGTCAGTCTCACAAACTGACATTCAGTTTCGACCACAAAACGTCCATATCAAACAGAAGCTCAAATAAAACCACTTGAGGTCGAAATGCAAACTGACAATCAGTATGGACATACTGACAGTCAGTTTAGTTCAAAAAAATTCAGCTCAAAAACCAACCTCTCTGGACAATTGTCAGTTAACACAAACTGACATTCAAACTGACAGTCAGTTTAGCAAACAGATAGTTAGCATAAATAAAAAATAGTTATAACGTTTAATCCAGAGATTCAATTTAAGAGTTTAATAGCTCGTTCGAAAGCTAATTTAAAGGGATATCTTTTTTTCAACAGAAGCAAAAGCCAGATTTGCCTAGATCTTTCTAGAAAACGCAAAAACTCTTCTGTTGTCAAAAACTCAATTGAAACTCCAAATCTTTCAAAATCAAATCGAACTGAAAATGATGCAATGCAATGACCTAGTATTTTCTCGGTTTATGTAGAAGTCTAGAGAGGACTTGCAACCCCTCTTTATAGTACGGTCAAATTCTAAAAAGTAAGATCCTAAACAGATCAACTTCCAAATGCCAAGATCGGTAAAAATGAAAACTCAGATTACCTAAGGTCCTTTGCATCTTCATGTTTGTCTCGTCTTTGCACTTTTGTGACTTGTGCTTCTATTTAATTTATGTCTGGTTCATCTTTCGCAAATCTTCTCAATGGAGCTCTGTATCAAATATCTCAAAAGCACAGTTAGTCTGAAACACTTTGTTTTCATTAATCATCAAAATTAGATTTAGGCATAAAGGCCTAGATGCAACAGCAGGGAGGTCTACTACGTCGAAACGGACCATCTCCGTCCGGTAATTGTCTGGGGCGTTGAAGGTCATGGGGAGATCGACCTTCCCCACTGGGTAGATGGTCTTCCCGGGGACGAAGCTCTGCAGGCTGCAGGAGCTTTTCATCGACCTGCATTTCCCTGAATGCCTTCATTTAGAGGATGTCGATGGTGCTTGTGCTGTCAACTAGGATAGCGCCAGCTGGCAGTTGTAGATGGTGGTGGAGACGATGAGTGTGTCATTATGGGGGAAGCGAACCCCGTGTGCGTCTTCCGCTGTGAAGGTGAGGGGGACGTTCGACCACTTTGGTGGCCGAGACGTGTGTAGCACCCCCACAACCTTCACCTCCCACGCATACTCCTTACGCTGGCACTTGGATTCTCGCCCTGAGGCTGATCCCCCCGTAATGACGTTTACATGCCTTTGGGAGGTTTGGAAGGGGAGCTCTTCTACTGAGCCCCCTTCCTGTGCCCGTCCCCGTTGCTCCCCTGAAGGAGCAGGGAGAGCGGGCAAAGCCGGCGGAGGGGGCAAGGAGGCAGGGCTCCCTCCTCCCTGCCCACACTGGTCAAGGAATGCGGTGAAGTGTTGCAAAAGTTGGTGGCATTCCCGAGTAGCGTGGGTATTGGACTTGTGGAACGCACACTACACGTTGGTTGTGCCCTCCTTGCCTCCTGTCGCGGGACCTTCTCGACCGCTGGACGATTGTCACCCCATGGCCCTTGTGTTTGGGGAAGGGGCGGTTGCCCTTGGCGCCATCGCGCAAGTCGCCTTCGCCCTCGAGGACAAAGGTGTCCTAAGGCCGTGGCTTGTTGCGGTTGTTCCTCTTGGGACGCTTGCTGGGAGGGTCCCTGGCCTCCCGGTTAGTGGGTGCAAGGGCCCCTAGTTCTTCTTCCAGAGGTCATCCTCCTCTGCTCAAGCATATTTCTCGAGCACGGTGAAGAGCTCATCGGCAAAGGAGGGACAGTTCCAGGAGAGTCTCCGATGGAGCTCCCCGAGGAAAATCCCGCTCTTGCACGCATCGATGATTGTAGAGTAAGGGACGTGAGCCACTTTGCTCTTGACCTGAGTGAAGCACTTGAAGAAGCAGTGGATTGTCTCCCCCGTCCTCTGAGGGATGGTGTTGAGCTGTGATGACTCCTGGGGACGCACGTAGTTCCCCTGGAAGTTTGCGCAGAACTCGCGCTTGAGTTGCGCGAAGGACTTGATGGAAGCGGCCCTCAAGTTGTAAAACCATGAGCGGGCGATCCCGGTGAGATAGAGAGGGAAGACGTTGCACTGCACCGTCTCGTTCCCCTCAGCCATCGAGATGGCCGTGGAGTATAGCTGCACAAACTCGTAAGGATCGGCCTCACCGTTGTAGTGCTCGATGTGTGGCGGACGATAGGTCCGTGGCCAGTGGATGCACTGGAGGCGGCGACACAGTGGTTGGTTGGCCCCCGCACCCTCCCGGGGAGAGTCCCGATCGCTATCCCCTTTGACGGGGGACACGAGCTCGTTGTCGGAGTCAGGGAGGGGCCCCAATGGCCTACCGGTGCGACGGTAGCATCTCTTCTCCTTGGGGTTAGTCGAGCTCACCTCTTGGATATTCGGGTACCCCCTGGAGGTGGCGGTGGCTTCTTCGACCGGTCGCTTCCCCCAGTCGAGCTGGGAGCCTGGCTCGCCGCGGCCGCGAGCCGGGGGGAGTTCTAATCGGTAACGGGAAGGAACCTCCCAGACTTCGCAGTACGCATTCGCTTGAGCTCCTACCGTATGAAGCGGGTCTAGTCCGCTGGGGGAGCCTTCAAGGGTGGCCCCGGGGGAGGGGGATGCTGATACGCGTCGGTCGCCAGTCCGAAGGAAGCCATCTGCACGCGGGAAGGTCCCGGTACCGGTTGAGTGTCCGGGGCGGCGACGGGAGCGGGTGCGGAGAGAATCCCCGCAGCGACTACCAGCCCTTGCGCCGGAGCGTCTCCAACCGTTGGCCCGGGGAGACCCCCGGATGCATGGGCGACCGTGGGCGCAAGGAAGGCTCCCAGCCCGGGGGGGGCTACGGCGCGGGGAAGGTTCGCGGTGCTACAGTGGCCGTCTGCAGAGGTCCCAGGCTTGATGTCGGATAGCCTCCCAGGATGAGGAAGGTTCCGGGCATGGGCCGGCCTCCCAGCATCGGAAACATCCCCTGCGTGAGGAAGGTTCCGGGCGTGGGCAAGCCCCCCGGCGTGGGAAACATTCCCAGTGCGGGGAAGGCTGCCGGGTGCTCCATGAAGAACGGAGGCGGCGCCCCCATGAATGGGTGCGGAGGTGGGTACAAAGGAGCCGGGGATGTTTCCTCCAAGGTATGCTGGGCATGGAGTTCACCCTCGACTAAAGTCTCGAGCAAGGGGTCCCCAGAGATTGGGGCCGCCGGGGGAGCTAGGCCCCACAAGCGAAGTCACGATCACCGGGTTGGTAGAGGGGACACCTCCACCGGAGAATTAAGGGGGAGGCGGTGGCACCTCTCCCCAGGTGTCCCCGGGTGGTAGGGACGTTACAGCGGCATCTTCTTGCGGAGGCAGCCGCGGGTCGCTTTGACCGACACCACCGGAAAGGGAGAGGGCTTTAGCTCTCGTTCTTGGGGGAGCCATGGCGATTCGTCACGAGTCCCCACAGACGGCGCCAACTGTCGTGGTATAGAATATACCATCGGCAGGTTTTACGGTAAGACTTGACACGGGAACGATGGCGCAAGCTAACCGAGTGACCGGTCACCTCCCATCGGGTAACACAGCAATTGACACGGCGATTTTTATACAGGTTCGGGTCCCGGTGGGGGACCCTAGTCCTGTCAGCACCTTCCAGACGTGAGTCCGCTGGGGAGGTTCTCTCTCGGGGGGAGAGATCTCCAAGGGAGCCTATTGTTTTTGAGTGTGTAAAATGAATTGGAATTGGTTACAAATGAGGTACAAGGGGGGTATATATAGGCTCCAAAACATGCAAAAAGACTAAAGAGCCCTATCTACGACCGTCAGATTGAGGGGTGTTGAAGCCATTTCGCCGGCCAAAAGGGTTGGATACTCAACAAGTGTCCTCGCTAGTTCCCGTGGCACTCTCGACATCACCTGCACGTGACCTCACATGACCTCGCACGAGAGGCCCCCGTGACCTATCCCAGAGAACATCCGGGATTTCTGACGGAGGACGTTCAGGACTTCCCCTGTAGACATTCGGGATTTTTCCTGGTAGTCCTCCGGGACTTTTCCCGATAGACGTCTGGGATTTTTCCTGGTGGACGTCTGGATTTGTCACGGTCTTCTACGGGAGACCTCCGTGGCTTTTCCTGGGAGGCCTCTGTGGTATCTCACGGGAGGCGCTCGGGGTTTGGCACTAGAGGCGTCCGGGGCTCAGAGGGATGCCCATGGTCTTCTACGACAGTTCTCTGTGGCTTTTCCCGGGAGTCCTCCGTGATATTCCATGGGAGGCATCCGGGGCTCGGGGAGCTGCCCGTGGTATTCTACAAGAGACCTCCACGAGTCTTCCCAGGAGGCATCCGGGGCTTTGCCCGGTAGCCCTCCGGGGTTTTCCATGGAAGGCCTCTGGGACTTTGCCTGGTAGCCCTCCGGGGTTTTGCCCGGTAGCCCTCTGGGATTTTCCACGGGAGCCCTCTGGACTTTTCCCGGGAAGCATCTGGAACTTTCCCCCAATAGTCGTACAGGGAGATTGGAGCGAGGAGGATGAAGAAGAAACTCCTTTGATTCCTTGGAGGAAAAGGTCATTAGAACCTCTCAAAAAACCTTCTCCGAAGTTGCTATCCTCGCTTTTATCTCCCAAAGGTGGGGTATCAAGTTCCTGAAATCTCCTGTGACTTTGCTTCCAGTAAACATCTGTTTTCTCTCTAACTAAGTCATATTACTTAGTTAGGTATAACTTATCCAATTATAAACTGGATGTGTAGGACAAACTGGACCACTGCTTAGCCTGCTTCAGTATCTGAAATTGAACCAACTGTGGTCGAGAAAAACCCTGAAGCTATCGTTGCTAGGGTGGTTCGGAATATCCAATCCATGGATCACATCAATGACGAAGAAACTGAGGTTGCAATAGCGACCACGACAGTGGGATGAACAAGCAAAACTTTTGCTCCCCCTCTAGTCGAAGAAACTGTACTTCCTTCGTGTTCAGGGGAACAAAGGGAAGAGAGGCCAGAAACAGCAGTTCAGCTCGCTGATCCCCAGTGCCATGCTTTGGAAGTGAATCTTCAATCTAAAAACAGTAGGCAGGTGCGGGATAACTTGGCCTCTTCCAGTCAAGTTGTTGGATCTGAGAAGTTTCTCGAAGATCTTTTAGGGGTAAGTAAAACTTTTACCCCATATCCTTCAATGTTTATCTGAGGAATGTCTTCAGATATTTTTTTCTTTTGTTCTTTTTAGAACTCTGCTCATAACACGGCCATGGTTGGCTTGTTGGTAGAGCAGTTCAAGGTCGCTCAAGCAGAGTGTGACCAGTTAAAGCAATAAGTATCTTACTTTTGCCTCAGTCCTTTATGAACTAGAATAATAATTTTTGTTGTCGCAGGGAAAACTCTACCTTAATGAAAGAGGTTGCCAAAGAATGCAGCAATAAGGAAGTTGCAGTGGCTAAAGCTCTAAGGGTGAATAGCAAAAAAATTGCTAAAGCCCTGGCATCCTTGGAGGAAAAAACAGCATCATGCAATTTCCTCCAAGGGAAAAAGAGCACCTCCTATTGGTTTGCAATAAACTACGAACCGGTGCAGATTGTAAGTTCATTTTGGTAGGAATTTACATTACTTATGTGAACTTTTATGAACAAATTCAATTGAATTTGTTTCTTTCTCTTGCTCAGATCAAAAAAAGGTGAATTTTGGGTTGGTTGAAGAGAGAAATCACTTTGAGCAGAAGTATATCGAGCGAGGAAATGACCTCGATAAACTTCATAATGTCATCGACTATTATAAAGCAGCCAGTAAGAGAGCCAGGGAGATCGCAAAGCTTGCCCTTAATGAAAAGGGCGCCTTTGGAAAGAATCATCAAGAATCGCGGTCTCACTGAGAGGAATACCATCGCAAAGCTGAGGGAAGTTGCAGACTCATTTGGTGCTGACATTGTCAATCCTGAGAAGGATGGCTTATCTCTTTGTGAGTCCTGCAATCTGGTCACTGCTCAATTTGATTCTCTGGTTGCCAACATTCCAGAATTTGTGGGGAGGCGTAAGGAGGCACTAAAGACCGATGTCGGTGTTGTTGCCTCTACCATCCTCTGCAAACTTAGGCATTTCCATGGTCCGAATTTAAACTTGAATCCAGTGGAGGAAGATACAGTTTTTGACAGTGAAGATCAGTTGAACGCGACCATGGCCGAGGTCAAGCATTTAGTGGATAAATTATTACATGACCTCGACCTTGTTTGATATATTTCCTCTCATTGTAATTTTTTGTAAAATTGACAATGGAAATGGAAATATTTTGGTCTATTGGAGTCTTTGTACCTTGCAAATACATATGATTAGCAGAAAAATGAATGATAAAAAATGTAAAATACTTAGTTTCTGACTTAATGCTATAGTTATATTCCCCTAGCCCCCTCCTGTGATCACTGATACTGAAAACATAGTATAGTGATTGTAGGATAACTATTCTGGACTAAGTAGACCAAGACTTGAATGATCAGAAACATACTAGTAAGTCTCTTATGCGTTGAGAAATGGCTTAGAAAGAAATGTCTTAACTAGATGTGATCATAAGGTCGTAGGGATAAATGAAGTACAAATGCTTAAGCTTGTTGCTAACTAATAGCCACTCGAATGATCAGAAACATGCTAGTAAGTCTCTTGTGTGCTAAGAAACGGCTTAAAAAGAGATGTCTTATCTAGATGCGACCATGAGATCAGCCTGCGAATCTACTTAAACATCATAGTAAGGCACTTATCACGACCAGTCCCCGGGCGTGGCCTGAGAAAAGAATAGGGTTGAAAATGAAAATGCAACCATAACATAGAGTAAAAAAAGTACTTATCGATAAGAAAATTATAAATGAAAATGAAAAAACTTACACATAGAATTTACACAGCTGGTCGATGTTCCAGGAGTTTGAAAAAATTCTTCCATCTTCCATAGTTAATTGAGCCGATCCTGGTCGCGGCATTGAAACTACAGTGTAGGGGCCTTCCCATTAATGGGAGAATTCGTTGTGATTAGACTGGTTTTGAATTTTTCTTAAAACCAAGTCTCCCACGTGTAGACTACGTGGTCGCACCATTTTAATGTGATATTTACGCAAAACTTATAAATATGCTGCTGATCGAATCAATGCTTGATCACTCTTCTCTTCAAGAAGAGTAATTTCATCTTCACGTTTTTCACTTTGATTTATGATATCTAAGTGATCCATGCGAGCAAAGTCAATTTGGATTTCAATTGCCAACATGGTTTTTGCACGGTAAACCAATTGGAAAGGCGTCTCGCCTGTAGCTCTACTGGACATAGTGCGCAATGCCCATCAAAGGGAGTAGAGTTCTTCTACCCAAGCCCCCAAGTGCAACTTAAGGCAGTTGAACACATGTTTCTTAACCCCTTGTATTATCTGCCTGTTGGCGCTTTCAACTGCACTATTGCTCTGCGGATGAGCAACAGATGCAAAATAGATTTTGGTCCCAATGTTGTCGCAATAGTCGAGAAAAAGACCACTAACAAATTGGGATCCATTGTGTGTGATGAGATGACTTGGAACGCCAAATCGTGTCACAATGTTCTTTTGAAAGAACTTCTTCGCCACAGCAGAGGTAATGTTTCGGACTGGATTAGTCTCAATCTATTTAGTAAATGATCTGATTGCGGTATAGACCAGATTGTGGCTATACTCAATCAGATGCTGTTCGCTCCGATTGAGATATAGACGGGCTTCATCTGTATTCGACCAGATGCTAATATGCGGAATAACGGGATCTTACTCGGAATTACTGAAACCAAGTTGATTGAAAACATAGTTCAAAAGATAGCACAACTCTTTATTGAAAAGAGGGATCTTGTACACGTCGAACGTTCAGATGCACTCGTCTATGTCAATGAACTATGTGTCTAAGACTTAAATAAGTTCAATCTAGACTCGATCTGATCTATACAAAAATAGATACTTAGGTTGATAATCTATCTATCCTATTACAAGGTATTTATAGTCCAATCGTATGAATACGTATCAAATTTAATAACATAAACGTATTAGACTTGGACAACTAAACCTAAACATATAGGACTCAGTTATATATATATTGATCAAAATACAATCCAACCAGAGATCGAATCCTTCCTGAGGTCGCGAACTATTTCCAAGGTCGCGAACTCTTCCGAGGTCGCGAAGCCTTTCCGAACTCGAATAGGTTGTGAAGCCTTTCTGAACTCAAATAGGTTGCGGAGCCTTTGCGAACTCAACCTGAAAGACCTGAAGATCCTCTTGGATGATAACTCCCCTATTGAGAAGGAGCCAACCCACATTGGTGACCATTTGATCAAAATTGGAGATGTGGAAATTGAGATTGACCATCTTCTCGAGTGTACCACTTTGCCGCACATGCTCACTGATCTTTTCGGTCGATTCAAAAAGACTCTCGTGTGCTACTGCGGGTGGTCGTCACCTTCTTCTCCAATATCATGTCGTCAGGTAGAGGTTCTTCTCATTGACAGACGAAGTCTTCAACAGATGGTACTATGGTATCCGGCTCATCATCCAGCATTGAAGGTTCAAAGAGTTTGATGTGCTTAACATTGACAACTGAGTAAATATCCATGTAGGGGGGTAACTCAAGTTGACAAGCATTAGTACCAATTTTCTACAAAATCTGGAAAGGACCATAATGAATTGGTTTAATCTTTTTACCTTCAACTTTAAGTCTCTGCTTACTCAAATGTAGCCAGATCATATCACCTTCTTAGAATTGAGCATCAACTCGATGCCGATCATGTCGCACCTTGTACTTAAGTTAAGCTTTCAGCAAGTTCTGTTCAACCTCACTATGGAGCTGTTGAATACCTTCCAGGAACTTTTGTGCTTGATCAGATGCGTCCTTGCTGTTCGTCTCTGAGGTAGGAATCACAAACTCCATGTTGAAAGAATATCCAAATAGACCTCAGTAGATGACTTTCTAGTCAAACCATGCACTGCTCGATTAAAATAAAACTACAGGTATGGTATGCTTTCATCCCAGGTGTTCGGATGCTTAGAGTTATAACCTCTCAAGAGATGAACGATTGTTCGATTTACCACCTCAGTTTGACCATCAGTTTGGGGATGAAAAGCAGTACTCCTCTTTAGCTTTGTGTCCATCATCGTCCAGAGCGATCGCCAAAAGTGACTATGGAACTGGGTATCACAATCAGACACATTAGAAGTCGGCAATCCGAAATGTGTCCAAACATGTTAAAAGAATACCCGAGCTGCCTCTTCTCCCGTGATAGTCTTTCAACAAGGTATGAGAATTATCATATTGGAGAATCGATCAAAGACCACAAAAAGGTAGTCGTTGCCACGTCGGGTCTTAGGCAATCCTCCAAAGAAATCCATGGATATGTTTTCCCATGGTTGTGATGGAACTAGCAACAAAGTGTACAAACCTAATTTTTGGTTTTCCGATTTTGAGATACTGCAAAGACCATAGTCTCGAACAAAACTAGCCACAACCTGCTGCATACACGGCCAGAACACATGTCAATGAAGATTTTTCAAAGTCTTCATAACCCCAAAGTGACCAGCAACATTCGATGTATGCCCTTCTAGCAGCCCTTGAATTCAAGGTGCTCCACGAGGTATACAATGTAAATTGTCCTTGTACAAGAGTCCTTCTCAATGAATGAACACTATAGGTTTCCTTGTTTCAAGCTCATCTAGGTCTGATTGAAAATCAGGATCTTCACTGTACATTGTGGCATAGTCATCATGACATGAGGGCTTGATCTGCATTAACGCTGATAAGCAGAGGGTCATAACTGGTGGTCGTGACAACATGTCAGCCAGTTTGTTGTGTACGCCCTTCTTATACTTTCTCACAAGGTTAAAGTACTACAGATACGACATCCACTCCATATGTTGAGCTTGCTGTAGCTTCGATTGGGTTTGCAAATATTGCAAAAGTTGGTGGTCGGTGTGGACAATAGTCTCTTTAACCAAAAGGTAACACTACCAATGTTTTACGGCCTGATGCAGTGCACATAACTCCTTGTCGTAAGTCGGATAGTTTTTTGAACTCCCTGGAATAACTCAGAGTGATATGCTACTGGTCGACCTTCTTGCATGAGCACTGCGCCCATTGCATAACCTGAGGCATTGGTTTCTATCTCGAATGGTTTCTGGAGTTTTGGTAAAGCTAGAACAGGAGCTTCACTAATCTTCTTCTTCAGTAAGAGAAACGTGTCCTCATGTTTCCCTGTCCACTCAAACTTCTGGTTGATCCAGGTTAATGCATGCAATGGAGAAGCCACTATCGAGAAGTGTCGTATGAACTTCTGATCTCGAATGGTTTCTGGAGTTTTGGTAAAGCTAGAACATGAGCTTCACTAATCTTCTTCTTCAGTAAGAGAAACGTGTCCTCATGTTTCCCTGTCCACTCGAACTTCTGGTTGATCCAGGTTAATGCATGCAATGGAGAAGCCACTATCGAGAAGTGTCGTATGAACTTCTGAAGGTATTAGCATGCTCCCACAAAACAACGCACTTCCCAACTGTTCGCGGTCAAGGCCACTCGCGAATATTTTTTAATTTATCCGGGTCAATATGTACCCTTGCAGACCATGAATCCCAGGTAAAGTAGAGTTTGCTGGTCGAACTCACACTTTTTACGGTTAAGGCGAAGTCAATGTTGCCAAAGCTGTTTCAAACCTTTTCAACATGAATGAGGTGCTCGTACCCCGAACGACTATAGACCATTATGTCGTTGAGGTAAACGATCACAAAGTCATTGACGAACTGTCGCAATATGTCATTCATAAGATGCATTAAAGTAGCCGAGGCATTGCAAAGGCCAAACGGCCTGACCAGCCATTCGAATAGACCTTGTCGTGTTTTGAACGCGGTTTCCAAGTATCCTCCTCTCGGATGCTAACTTGATGATACCCTGACTTGAGATCCAATTTCGAGAAGACAACAGCATGCTTCAGTTGGTCTAACAGGTCATCAATACGAGGAAGGGGGTACCGGTTCTTGATGGTGATCTTGTTCAGTGCTCGGTAGTTGATGCACATATGCCAAGTCCCATCTTTCTTTGGCACTAACACCACAGGAGATCCATAAACTGATCAACTCGGTTGAATGATACCATCATTCAGCAACTCACCAAGTTTTCTTTTGATCTCTTCATTCTCCAATACTAAGTTGCAATACATACTCAGATTGGGAAGTGTCCATCAGACACAAGTTGGATTTCGTGCTCGAATGGATGTTTTGGTGGACGACCCTGGGTACTTTTGAACAGATCACTATATTTCTCCAATAGTCCTGACAATTGACCAAAATCTTCTTAGCACGCCAACGATAGCGCTACTCGAGTACTATAACTTTGACAAATTGGTTGAATCATAACAAGCATGTATTTGTGACATGCAATGACGATTCTCTTGGCCTGATTTGCGGTAATCGACCATGAAGGATGTTCAACGCCTGGCTGGTCGCATGGCGGCTTTAAGTCGTTTCATATCGCGACTAGGCGAAAGATGATCGCCTTTCTTCAAAGCCTTGCGGAAGCATCATAATTTTACATGGTCGGATGAGGCCGAAAAAGCATTTCAGGAGGTAAAGATATATCTGTCCAGTCCACCAGTATTGGTGTCTCCCGACAAAGGAGAACCATTGCTTCTTTATCTGGCGGCCACACCGCACGCGGTCAGCGCCGTTCTGATCGCAGATAGGGAAGGAATACATAGACCCGTCTACTATGTGAGCGAGGTACTTCATGGTCCTAAGGAGCGCTACCCTGAGATCCAGAAGATACTTTACGCGCTACTGATGGCTTCCCGTAAGCTACGACACTACTTCCAAGCACACAAGATCACAGTACTCTCCTCTTTTCCTTTGGGGGATATTGTCCGAAACCTAGAAAAGTCTGGTCGAATCGCCAAATGGGCGGTCCAACTCGGTGCCTTCGAGATCCATTTTACGCCCCGCACGGCGGTTAAGTCTCAGGTTTTGGCCGACTTGGTGGTCGAATGGACCAACCCTGAGCCACCCGTGCGGTTGCCAGAGGAATTGGAGTGCCCCGATTATTGGACAATGTACTTTGACGGCTCCCGTAGTTTTCAACACTCGGGGGCTGGAGTGGTCTTAGTTACGTCTCAGGGCGAACAGCTTAAGTATGTCATCCAACTACACTTTGTTGCAACCAACAACGCAGCAGAGTATGAAGGTCTTCTTGCAGGGCTCCGGGCAGCAAAATTCCTCGGAGTCCGTCGACTAGTGGTGAGGGGAGACTCACAGCTAGTCGTAAACCAGGTAAACAAGGAGTACAGCACCTCCGATGAGACAATGGCTCATTACCTGGAGGAAGTGAGGAAATTGGAAAAACACTTCAGTCATTTCGAAGTCCAATACATCCCGCGAAAGGACAACATTCTCGCAGACCAATTATCCAAAATTGGGTCCTCACGCACATCCGCTCCAGCAGGAGTGTTCATTGAACACTTGGACCGTCCTTCGATCATGACTTCGGTTGAGGATGATCCGGTAATAGCCTCCGTTACCAACCTCGGTCAGGAACAGGATTGGACTCATCCATTGAGAGTCTATCTTGAACATGGGACCCTACCCGAGGACGAAACCTAAAGCAATCGGTTAATTCGAAAAGCGCGACTGTACAAACTTATAGATGGGGTTCTGTACAGAAAGGGTACTCAAGGAGTATTCATGCGTTGCATATCTCAGGAGGAAGGAAAATCCCTCTTGAAAGAAATACATGACGGTGTATGTGGTGCGCACGCGTCATATCGGACACTGGTCGGAAAAGCTTTTTGACAAGGATTCTACTGGCTTTTGGCACTTGATGATGCCAAGCACATGGTCAAAACATGTCCTCAGTGTCAGTTCCACGCGAGACAGGTTCATCAACCTGCCTATGCGTTACAAACCATTCCCCTCGCATGGCCTTTCGCGGTCTGGGGAATGGATATTGTAGGTCCTATGCCACAAGCGGTCAATGGGTACAAGTTTCTGTTCGTAGCCATTGACACGTTTACAAAATGGATCGAGGCCGAACCGGTACGCAATATTACCTCGTTAGCAGCACAAAATTTCTTTCATAAGAACATTGTTGCTCGATTTGGTGTTCCAAACCGCCTTATCACCGATAACGGCTGTCAGTTCGCTAGTGGTCTCTTCCTAGACTACTGCGACCAGATAGGAACTAAGGTGTGCTTTGCTTCTGTGGCACCTCCACAAAGCAATGGTGCTGTAGAGCGGGCCAATGGGCAGATACTACAAGGCATTAAGAAACGTGTTTTTGATCGCCTTAAGACTCGCTCGAGGGCTTGGGCAGATGAGCTGTATACTGTTCTATGGGCACTACGAACTACTTCTAGTCGAACCACCGGTGAGACGCCTTTTCATCTGGTCTATGGGGCCAAGGCTGTATTGCCTATCGAAGTCAGTATTGGGTCTGTTCGGACAAAACAATTCAAACAGGTTAATCAGTCCGAACAGCGGTCACAAGATCTCATCCTCTTAGAAGAAAGGCGTGATCGCGCTTTGATCAAGTCCGTGGCATACTTGCAAGCTTTGTGCAAGTATCACAGTAAAAGGGTGCGACCACGTAGTTTTCACGTGGGCGACCTGGTCTTACGAAAAATCCAAGATCAGTCTAATCGCAACAAATTCTCCCTGAAATGGGAAGGCCCTTACACTGTGGTCTCGGTGCCGCGACCAGGATCCGCGCGGTTAGCCATGGGGGATGGTCGAATTTTGTCCAATACTTGGAACATCGATCAACTTCGCAAGTTCTACGTGTAAGTTCTCAACCCCATTTTTCCTGTTCAATTAGCATTTTTTCATAAAACTAAGAGTGTTTTGCGTTTATATGATGAATATTTCCCTTTATGCCCATCCACTGTGAATTCGGCTCGGGGGCTGGTCGCCCTCGGTTAGATCATTATAACATCCTGGTCGGATTTGCTGGCCGATCTCATAACCACTTTCAGATAAGTCACTCCTAAATAAGCTGTTTCTCAACGCACACGGGGCTTTCTGACAAGTCCTTGGTTATCCGAGTGGCTGCTGGTTAGCAAACAAGGCTAGGTGTTATAATAATCATAATTGTTGATCTGATCATACACCCCTGGTCGTTATATTCACATTTCCCCTGTGTTTGTAATACTAAGCCTTCAGTATCTACAATCACAGGCGGGGGCTAGGGGGATATGTTTATAATAAAAAACAACATAAAACAGAAATATATTCATTTTCAAAAATGAATTTTCATGTGCATTGCATCGTATATAATTGTTTCTATACAGGTATAATGATCATTCGATCCCGAGCTCAGTCAGGAGCTTATCTACAAGGGGACTAATCTCCTCCAGGACGGCCTCTAGTTGATCTTCACTCTCGATCTCAACCGGTCCCACCAGTGGATTCAGATCTGCATCTGGGCCATAGTGAAGTCGAACCCGGCTGAGGATAGTGGAAGTGGCTGACCGAACTCCGGTTCTGATCACCTCTTCTCGTCGCTGTGTATCCACAGGGAGATACTCGAGAAGTGACTCTGCTTGAGCCATAACTAGTGCAGCCCAGTCATCTTGGCTGAGATTGTCTCGTGTGGTTTCGACCACATCAGCCTTCAGAAGATGAGCCACCGCCTTCAGTTTTTCGAAGACTGAACGGCTCAGATTTCCAATCGCCCTTGTGGAGGCTTGGATAGAATCCTGGAGGGTTTTATTGTCCTGACTGAGTTGCATTATTTGACCAGCTTGCGCTGCAACAAGAGAAAGTATTACTCACAAGTTATGAGGACAAGTATTCCTAATCAGGAATCAACCACTAGTACAGAAAAGCTTTCTTCTATCGGTAAAAAAAACCCTTCTACTATCGGTTTTCGTACCGATAGAGATAGATACGATAGAACAAGACAGAACATTTTCTATCGGTAAATAACCGACAGAAAAAATTAACAATTCTATCGGCATATTAGGAGTGTACCGATAGAAAACCCGTCGTAGTCTGACGATTAACGGTGGGAAAAATACCCATATTCTAACGGTTAATTACATGATTACCGACAGGAAAATATTACTTTTCTATCGGCACCTTATGATTGTACCGATAGAAAACCCGTCGTCGTCTGACGTTTAGCGTTGGGAAAAATACCCATATTCTAACGGTTAATTATAAGTTTACCGACAGAAAAAAGTGTAGCACTCTGTCGGTTGGAAATGACATTATCGATAGAAAAAATCTTAGTACTCTCTCGGTTGTGTATGAGTTCACCGGCAGGAAAAATCACACTCTTCTAACGGTTAATTATAGGTTTACCGATAGAAAAACCACAGTAGTCTCTCGGTTGTGGATGAGTTCACCGGCAGGAAAAGTCACATTATTCTGACGGTTAATTTCAAGTTTACCGATAGAAAAATGGGTAGTAATCTCTCGGTTGTGGATGAGTTTACTGATAGAAAATTTGTAGTGGTTTGTTGGCTATGAATGAATTTACCGATAGAACATTCACATATACAGTATGTTATTTACATTCACAATACAGTACATTCACATATACAGTACAGATGCAATACATTATAGATTGGATACACAATACAGTACAGATGCAAAGAAGGGTAAAGTCACAGAACAGATTGACACATTAGACAGTTATTCACATTTATTCACATATATATGGACAAATACAAATTGCAATCCAATGGGGACATTTATTGACATATATATTTATTCACATGTATATAAACAGTCTATGCACAAAGTACACGAAAAAGAGAAAATTATCATGGCGGATGGTTGGGCGCAACTTCCTCCATGACATATTGAGCCCAGATTTGTCGAAGATCTCTAATCTTTGCATTTTCGTATGAGTCTTTCGACATGGCGATCTGCAAGCATGTGTGAATACTTAGTAACTAACTTCCTAATTTAGAACGTGACACCCAATTTTCAAATTTGAGTTAGCTATCGATGCTTACCTGGGGAATTGGGCAAAGTTTGTCTGCACTAGGTCGTACATGTAGCGCAACACATAAAACCCGCATTCCCACGATTGCGGCTGCTGATGGCACTGAGATAATTGCATATGCGAAGACATGTTAGCTATTGTTTCCATAAACTAATTAAGCATAAACAAAAAGTCTCGTGAGTACCTCATATTCTTTCCAAGCTAGTAGGGAGCCCTGCGGTGCAGCATGCCTCCCTCCAGCGGACACATATTTATCAAAAGCCCTGCATTTCAGTTAGTATTGCCCGTTAATGTATTATCATTAGCTAGTGAGGTGAAAATTTAAATCAAACATATAAGTTACTTACGCCTCCATATTCCCCTTGACCACATATTCGATCGATAATCTGTCACGCATCGAATCGAGGTAGTACACCTCGTTCCTCGGCGGACAGATCACGATGAGGATCCAGTGGCCCCTGCATTGTACGTAAAAGAGGACCGCTAGCTCAAAGTATATCTCAGGTGTAACATACAAGATTGAGTTAAATTAGTACGAAATGCACTAACCTTTGGTGGTACGGCACCAGAATGAACTCTCTGTCCTGCTGCGCCATCAGCGCCTTGGATATGTACAGCTCAGCGTGCGCGGTGTCGTGCTCTAGCATCGTGAGGCTTATTTTCTCTGGGTCGAGGAAACCCACCTTGTCACACGCAGCCTCCGATGCTAGCCTGTACATGCACCTGCATGCAAAGGACGACATTAGTATTGCATAGAAAGTTACTACATTTCAAATGAACTACAACAATGCAGAGTTAGCAAACAGAGTTAGAAAACAGCAATATATAGCATCAGCAAACTCACAGGACTCCAGTCCGTATGATGGACATATCGAGCTCCCGCCAGTTGTAGAGGTCGAACAGATCCTCGTGTGCCACGGATATAATCCCGGGCTCACGGTGGAACTGCCTAGGCCTGTAGGGAACTAAGAAGTTCAGATTGCGCCGAGCTCGGTGTAGGTACCACTCGTGGAGGTCTCTGGTTGATCGATCCAATTTGCGCAAAGCTGCCTCCGACATGAGTGGGAACCCGTTCTTGAACCTCTCCGGCTGTCCCTGTCGCCCTTTTCCCTTGCCTTTGCCCTTGCCTTTTGCCGGGGACTGAGCGCGTACCTTCGAAGGCAAGGGCGAGGTGATGGCAGCTTTCTTCTGAGGTGAAGGCGTGGATGCGCTGGGTGGGGTCGAGGCCATCTTTGATGTGTCCAGGATCGCACGAGATCGGGCCTCATGCCCCGAGCTGGGGGCGCAGTCCCCTGGTAGCCCAGCGGCAGGCCACTTCAATTAATGAGTGTCGACGATTCGGACTCGGAGTCCTCAGCCGAACTTATGCAAAATTTGTAATGGTGAGACCTTTCAAGACGACCCTCCGGGAAGGTATGTACAACAATGGTGAATAGGAGCACAGAGAGATTTATACAGGTTCGGGCCCTCGATGGTGGGAGTAATAGCCCTACGTCCTGTTAGGATTTCACTATAGGTGATAAAAGGTTACAGAAATAGCAGAAAAACTCCTTCACAGGCGAAGGATTTTTCCTGTGTAAACATACAGAGTAAAGCCAGGGAGGCTTGTAGGAACTATCTAACTTGGGCCGTAGACTTGGCTGTTTTTAGTGGTTGAGATGCGTTATGTCTCACTTGTATCAGGAGTCTTCTTCTTCCAAAGAGATTGGATGATCCCTTTCTCAGACCTCTATGCCACCCTTTTATACTGGTCGAAAGGGTGCCATATGAAGAAAACTGCATCAAACGGTTGGATGCAGTTTCTGGAGAACTGCTGTCAACTTCCACGGAGGTTATTAACACGTGTTAATCATGAATAACCGCATATATTAACCTCTGACGGTTGGTCTTCAACGTGGAGGAATCCTCGGGATGCTTGGAATATCCTGTTATATGGATAACCGAATGAACTCCAAGCACCCAGGTCTAGAATGTTCTGACCGCGGAATGTGGGCTGACCGCGCAACATCCCGGATATTTAGTTCGCGTATAGCATACGAACTTCTGACCGCGCAAAGCTGTCGGCCTGATCACACGAAGGCCGTGACCTGATCGCGTCAAGCTTGCGACCTCATGGCGATGCCCCTCAGAATAGCTTGAGTTCGCATTGCCAGATACATGTCTGGTTCGAACCTGTCTTGAACCAAAAGTTTATTAGAAGTGACTCGGGTGACAATCCTCGTCAGCTAGCCCCCAAATTCGAAGAAAACGAAGAGACGTGTTTATTTCGAATTTTAAGACCATGCATTGGATTTTTAACTCGACTCTTCAATTTTTGCACTTAGTGGCGCACTAAGTGAAAAACGGTTGGTTTCCCAAGACGGGCTCTGACATTTTGTGACGGGCAATGATAGCGCCGTAGAACTGTTTTTATCTCGAGGTAAAATTGTAAATGTTTTGACGAAACTCGAGGCGCCTGGAATGCAAACCGTCACCCTGGCGGCTATAAATACCAGGCTCCTGGATTTGTAAAACTTCACAATTTCTCCCCACGCCTAAGTCCTTTTCACATACTTCTCTTGCCTTCTTCCTTTTCACATACTCCTCCTGATGGCAGATCACGACATCATCGAGATTGAGAGTGATGAAGAGGAAGTTGTCGAACAAGGGCCTCAAACGATTGAAGACCTGTATCCCTTAAGGAAGAAACCCAAGGTTGACGAAGGATCTTCCAGTGGAACAAAGGTGAAGAATGTAGCAAGTTTCTTTCTTCCTTCAGTTCCTTTGACTCTCCCCGTTCATGCATCTCGGCAAGTTAGGCCTTTAGCCTTGGAGAGGAATTCTTCTCAACTCTCTCCTTTTCCCTCCAATTCTCCCATCCTTTTGGGCGATCAATATTCTGGTCGGCAAGCGGTGACTATCCCTCGATCAGATGATTGCCATATTGGGTTGGCGAAGCAATCATCTGGTGGGAAGGTTGCACTTCCACCATCTGATGATCCTCTTCCCAAGATGGGTATATCAACGGGTCATGCATTGGGACAGGTAATAATTCTTCTCCCCTTTTGCTGATAATTATAGTTAGTACGACTAACTTTTGCAAAATGCAGGAGGTTGGAGGCTCCAGTGATCAGCCTTCTGCTACTCCATCTCTTCCTTTCGGACAGACTCTTCTGGAGGAGAAGAATGCCCTGGAGAAGAAGACCGAGGAGATGGCCTCGAAGATTCTGCATCTAGCAGAATGTCTTGATCGATCCCGGGAAGAGGCGCTCCATTTCCGTCGAGAGAGGGATCACGCTCAGCAACAGCGAGAACTCTCTGACTTGATTAGGGACAAGAGTGCGTCTGTTGTTAGGGACGATGTAGATAGACTTAGGGTAGTTGCTAGTTCCCTGGGGGTTGCCAGTGTAGATCCTGCTGACAACGACATGTCCCTTGGGGAACTTTGTAAACTTCTTTCGGAGCAAGTCGACGTTTTGATCGACTGTATCCCTTTTGTGTGTAAAGACTGTAAGAAATAAAAGAAATAAAAGTTTCTTATTTCTCCTGAATATCCTTCAAATCTTCTGTGCGAAAATATGGCCATAAACTTTATGTTCGCGACCACTCATACACAGGAAACTTTAGTTCTGCGATTAGAATCATGCTTCCAAAAGCATCGCGACCGGCCCTGATACCGCGATCAGTTTTAGGGCCGCGGTCAGAACTGAATTGCGACCAGAGTTGGAACTCAGTCAGACTGTCACTCCGATTAGAATCGAAGTTTAGTCTAAAACATGGTTTCGATCAAACCATAACCCAATTAAACATATACTAGTACGTTAAAAATTGAGTTGCAAAGCATTTCCATAAAAAATGTTCAAAGCATACAAGGAAAAACGTCTTCTGAAAAGTACTGAAAATTTTTCAGTCCTTTTGCACTTTCAGTTTCCGAAACAAAGAAGTCTTTTTATTTCAGATCCGATGCCTGAACACTTTATCGGGTCCACCAGAGGCAGTATCCATTATGGGAAATGAATAAAGCATTCAATGTAACGTTTGAAATGAAACATTTACTCACATTAATGCGCTGCCTTGGGTCTATAAAAAGAGCAGATGTCTTCTCAAAGAAGCCACACAGCCAAAAACCCTCATCGTTCCCGCCGCACAAAACCCTCATTTTCTTCAACCTTCGTCTTCCCAAAATTGCCAACTTTTCCCTTGATTCTCCACCAAAAATGGCATCCTGGAGCCGATCCATTCACCACTCTGAGGAGAGCCTAGTGGTGTTGGAGAAGGAGGAGATCCTTCCTCCGCGGTTGCTCATCAACTGGCGGCCCGCGGAGAAGGACCAAGAAACCCCAACCGTCCAAGAGGGCGAGTTGGTGGTTTTTGAGGAGTACTTGCGCTGCGGGTTCCGATTCCCTGAGAGTCGGTTCCTTAAAGATGTCCTTGAGCACTATGGGTGGGAATTGATTAACCTCCACCCCAACGCGATGCTGATCCTTGCGGTGTTCCAGCATCTCTGTGAGGCGTTCATCGGAGTGTATCCCAGCGTGGATCTTTTCCGGCGATTCTACTTCTCGGTGTGGTCGAAGAGTACCAACGCCGCCGGATGCATCTACTTCCAGCTGAGGGATAAGAAGGAGTATCCCTCCCCACCCCTGCGAGACTCTGTGCACGGGTGGCACCAAAGGTGGTTTTACTGCTCTCCACCATCTGAGAGCAGCCTGTGGTTTGAGAACTCGCGACCAGAGAAGTCGAGCGAGTTAGATGCTCCCCCGGCGATGAACTTGGCGCTTTCGAAGCATGCCGAGGTGATCCTTCACTTGGTCAATCAAGGATTGACGGCTCGAGACATTATCCGAGACTTCGTGAAGAACTGGGTGAGTCCTCTGCGCGAAAGGGCTCATCCAGCATGGGAGATTAGGTCCATGGCGGACAGTACCTTGGACTACAGTAAAGGTATTTATTTCTTTGGCGCTGAGCTTTGCCATTCTTGAATTGCGCAAATTCTGACTCGAATTTGGGAACAGTCATGCCTTCGTCTGAAATTGAAAGGCGGACCAACTCCCTCCTTAGGGCCTACAATGCCGATGTAGAGGGCCCTAAGGGATCGCCTCGCCCACAGAGCCTGATTCACGCTGGCGACGACCTTAAACAGGAACGCCGAAAGGTACATTCTTTATCTGGCTTCTGTTTTTCAGATCTTATGCATGTCCAGCGCTAAACAATTCCATCGGAAATGTGAATTAGCTCCTAGGAAGGTTCGCCGAGACGACTTTCCCGAGTGAGAACATCGGCTCTCTTGGGAAGCCAACGGTGAAGAACGTGAAGAAGGTCTCCCAAAGACCCAAGACAAAGAGTCCTGCCCCTAAGAAGGCCAGGCCAAATCCTGGGGAGGGGTCTTCACGGAGCATTCCTCCTACCGCAAGAAAGACGGCGGTAAGATATCACATCCCTTCTATTTTACCAGGCGCAGATTGGAATCACTTCTTCGTTGTACAGGGAGAGGGGAGCGAGGAGGAAGAGGATGATGTTCCTTTGGTCCTTCGGAGGAGGAAGATCGTGGACCTCCCATCCGGCGATGCTCCAAGCTGCCCCGCAGAGACCACTGCTACCGAAGAGGTAGCCGTGGCAGCTCCTGCCACCGTGAAAAATCTTGGGATCGCGGATGACCTCCCAGTTCCTGAAGCCCCCGAGGCTTCAGGGTTGATTGTCTCCGCTTCCCTAGTCGAAAGGACGACATCGGTAAGGATTCCTTACGGTCATACTTTCTTCAATTCCTTTTGTATATTTTGACAAGTCAATGTTTATACAGGGAGAAGAACTTCTCCCCGTGACTACCACGAGTCCTAGGGAGGAAAATGCTCCTCCTCCACAGACAGGAGCGGAGGTGATTGTTCAAGATCCTGCGGCGGTTACACATGAGGTACCGGCTACCGGATCACAGGAGACAGCGAGATCCTTGGATGGGTCGTCGCCAATGGGATCAACTGCCCAGGTAACGACCCTTCTTGTCAGCCTTTATTTTTCCCTTGAAAAAATGTTCATAGGGGAAGATACACAGGGAAGGGGGCCTTTGTTTTCTAAGCGTAAGATCAGAGCGGACGATACTCGTCCCCGCGCTCAAGAAGAACCTTCTCAGAGATCCCAAAAGCTAGTGGGATTTCAATTAAGGTAAGAACCTTCATTCTGGTTGTATCAGAAATGATGGTCACGAATCGTTACCATTTGATTTTTCTTTTCCTCCATCAGAAGGAAAGAAATAGCACCCAGTCCTCCAACCGCTTCGGGAAGGGTTGAAGTCTCTGCTGGTGCAGGAGCCCCCAGTGAGGAGCGCTCCACCCCCTCGGCCCAGGAAGTCATCCGAGTCACGGGGGGAGAAACAAGTACGAGGACCCAGTCGCAGTCGCCGGCGACTGGAAGCAATACTCAGCAGGCACTTCCTCTTACTGTTCCTGCCTTAAGCACTTCCGGGCCTTCAACAAATCTTCCAATTAGTCCGGAAGATGCCTCTCTGCAGAAATTCATGAAGGTATGATGAATCCCTTTCTGGATGTCCTGAATTACACATAGGACACTTTTCACTCCCTTTTTTGCATCACAGGAATTATCCCGGATTATGGTCCAGTCACGTGCCACGGCGGCGAGCATGGTGACCATACAAAGAGAACGAGACAGCTTGCACAAGTAAGGATCATCATTCGTCAATTTATAGATGTATAAATTGGTTACAACCATTCCTTCTGTTTTATTGCAGGAAGGTGGCATTGCAGGACAAGGAAATGGCCACAATGAAGCTCCATTCGCTCTCAGTGGTGAGGAACCAAGAGATCGAAAATAACAGACTACGGTCGCAAATTGCTGGTAAGTCACCTCCTGAGCTAGGAAGACTTGTCTTAGCAATATGCGAGTAACCTTTTCCCTTGTTGCAGCGCAAGCAGGTCAAATAAAACAGCTCAGTGCGGATAATAAACTCCTCCAGGATTCTATCGAAGCCTCCACAAGGGCAATTGGGAAGCTGAGCCGTTCAGTCTTCGAAAAGCTGAAGGCGGTGGCTTACCTTCTGAAGGCTGATGTGGTCGAAACCACCCGAGACGATCTCAGCCAAGAAGACTGGGCTGCCCTAGTTATAGCTCAAGCAGAGTCACTTCTCGAGTATCTCCCTGAGGATACACAGCGAAGAGAAGAGGTGATCGAAACCAGAGTTCGGTCAGCCGCTTCTGCTATCCTAAGCCGGATTCGACTCCACTATGGCCCAGATGCAGATCTGAATCCACTGGTGGGACCGGTTGAGATCGAGAGTGAAGAGCTGCTCGATGCCGTCATGGAGGAGGTCAAGCCCTTCGTAGACAGACTCCTAACTGAGCTGGGGATCGAATGATCCTTATTGTTGTATCTAAACAATTGTGTATAATGCAATGTATGTAAAAAACCATTTTTGATAGAAAGTACATATTTTGCAATTTTATATTATGAGTTTCATACTATAAGCACATCCCCCCTAGCCCCCGACTCTGCTTATGAATACTGAAGCCTTAGTGTTATAAGCAGAGGAGAAAACATAAGCGTAACGACCAGGCAAAGGCACACCCAAGACTCAACACGTGTGCTAGCCACGTGTTGGGTCGCACCATGCATGAAGCGACCACTGGTGGTCGAAACCTGCATAAGCGTAACGACCAGGGGTGTACGTTTTAAACCAACGATCAGGATCAATGTAACGTCTAATCTTATTGCGAACTGGTAGCCACTCAGATGACCAAGGACTTGCCAGATAGCCCCGTATGCGCTGAGAAACGGCTTATTTAGGAGTGACTTATCTGGAAGTGGTCATGAGATCGACCAGCGAATCCGATTAGATTGATGTAATGATCTGACCGCCGGCGGTCAGCCCAGGTCGAATGCATATGATACGGGCTTAAAGAGAAAAACTCATTATATGAAAGCAAAACATATTTTATTTTATGAAAAGATGCTAATTGAACAGGAAAAAGGGATTGGAATACTTACACGTAAAACTTGCGAAGTTGATCGATGTTCCAAGTATTGGACAAAATCCGACCATCCTCCATAGCTAATCGCGCCGATCCTGTTCGCGGCACTGAGACAACAGTATAAGGACCTTCCCATTTTGGGGAGAATTTGTTGCGATTAGACTGGTCTTGAGTTTTTCGTAAAACCAAGTCGCCCACGTTGAGATCACGTGGTCGCACCTTTTTACTGTGATACCTGCGTAAAGCCTGCAAGTATGCCGCGGATTTAACCAGGGTGCGATCACGCCGTTCTTCTAAGAGGATGAGATCTTGCGCCCGTTGTTCGGACTGATTAACCTGTTCGAATTGATCTGTCCGAACAGAACCAATACTTACTTCCATAGGCAATACAGCCTCAGCCCCATAGACCAAATGGAAGGGCGTCTCACCGGTGGCTCGACTAGAAGTAGTCCGTAATGCCCATAGAATGGTATAGAGCTCGTCTGCCCAAGCCCCCGGGCGGGTCTTAAGGCGATCAAAGATGCGCTTTTTAATGCCTTGCAGTATTTGCCCATTGGCTCGTTCTACGGCACCATTGCTTTGTGGATGTGCCACAGAAGCAAAGCACACCTTGGTCCCAACCTGATCGCAGTAGTCCAGGAAAAGACCGCTGGCGAACTGAGAACCATTATCTGTGATGAGACGGTTTGGAACACCAAATCGTGCCACAATGTTCTTATGGAAGAACTTTTGTGCGGCTGATGCGGTAATGTTTCGCACTGGTTCGGCCTCAATCCACTTTGTAAATGTGTCAATGGCTACGAACAGAAACTTGTACCCATTGACCGCTTGTGGCATAGGACCGACGATATCCATCCCCCAGACCGCGAATGGCCATGCGAGAGGAATGGTTTGCAACGCATAGGCAGGTTGATGAACTTGTCTTGCGTGGAACTGACACTGGGGACACGTCTTGACCATATGTTTGGCATCATCAAGTGCCGAAGGCCAGTAGAATCCTTGTCGAAAAGCCTTTCCGACCAGTGTCCGATATGACGCGTGCGCACCGCATACACCGTCATGTATTTCTTTCAAGAGGGATTTTCCTTCCTCCTGAGATATACAACGCATGAATACTCCTTGAGTACCCTTCCTGTACAGAATCCCATCTATGAGTTTGTACAGACGCGCTTTTCGAATTAACCGATCACTTTCGGTTTCGTCCTCGGGTAGGGTCCCATGTTCAAGATAGACCCTCAATGGATGAGTCCAATCTTGTTCCTAACCGAGGTTTGTAACGAAGGCTATTACCGGATCATCCTCGACTGAAGTCATGATCGAAGGACGGTCCAAGTGTTCAATGAACACTCCTGCCGGAGCGGATGAGCGTGAGGACCCAATTTTGGATAATTGGTCTGCGAGAATATTGTCCTTTCGCGGGATGTATTGGACTTCGAAATGACTGAAGTGTTTTTCCAATCTCCTCACTTCCCCCAGGTAATGAGCTATTGTCTCATCGGAGGTGCTGTACTCCTTGTTTACCTGGTTTACGACCAGCTGTGAGTCTCCCCTCACCACTAATCGACGGACTCCGAGGAATTTTGCTGCCCGGAGCCCTGCAAGAAGACCTTCATACTCTGCTGCGTTGTTAGTCGCAACAAAGTGTAGTTGAATGACATACTTAAGCTGTTCGCCCTGGGGCATAACTAAGACTACTCCAGCCCCCGAGTGTTGAAAACTACGGGAGCCGTCAAAGTAAATTGTCCAATAATCGGGGCACTCCAGTTCCTCTGCCAACCGCGCGGGTGGCTCAGGGTTGGTCCATTCGACCACAAAGTCGGCCAAAACCTGAGACTTAACCGCCGTGCGGGGCGTGAAATGGATATCGAAGGCACCGAGTTCGACGGCCCATTTGGCGATTCGACCAGATTTCTCTGGGTTTCGGACAATATCCCCCAAAGGAAAAGAGGAGGGTACTGTGATCTTGTGCGCTTGAAAGTAATGTCGTAGCTTACGGGAAGCCATCAGTAGCACGTAAAGTATCTTCTGGACCTCAGGGTAGCGCTCCTTAGGACCATGAAGTACCTCGCTCACATAGTAGACGGGTCTATGTATTCCTTCCCTATCTGCGATCAGAACAGCGCTGACCGCGTGTGGTGTGGCCACCAGGTAAAGAAGCAGTGGTTCTCCTTTGTCGGGAGACACCAATACTGGCGGACTGGATAGATATGTTTTTACCTCCTGAAATGCTTTTTTGGCCTCATCTGACCATGTAAAATTATGATGCGTCCGCAAGGCTTTGAAGAAAGGCAATCCCCTTTCGCCTAGTCGTGATATAAAACGACTTAAAGCCGCCATGCGACCAGCCAGGCGTTGAACATCCTTCATGGTTGAGGGCGACCTCATTTGTTCAATAGCCCTGATTTTCTCAGGATTAACTTCAATGCCCCTGGAACACACAAGAAAACCGAGGAGTTTTCCTGAAGAAACCCCGAAAGAACATTTCTCTGGGTTTAATTTTATTCCAAAGCGATTCAAATTACAGAAGGTTTCAGTGAGATCGTCCAAATGAGACAATCTCTTGGTACTTTTTACAACCAAATCGTCTACATATGCTTCAAGATTACGCTCTATCTGGGAAAGAAAGGTCTTTTGTATCAAGCGCTGGTACGTGGAACCTGCGTTCTTGAGACCGAACGACATTCTGACGTAGCAGTATGTGCCGAACGGGGTGATGAAGGCAGTCTTCTCTTCATCGTCTTCTGCCATGCTAATTTGATGATATCCTGAGTAAGCGTCCAGAAAACTCATCAGTTCGCAACCCGCAGTCGAGTCGACCAGCTGGTCGATGCGGGGAAGGGGAAGTCATCCTTCGAACAGGCAGCGTTGAGGCTAGTGTAGTCGACGCACATGCGCCACTTGCCATTTGACTTGCGGACCATGACCGGATTGGCGAGCCATTCCGGGTGATCCACTTCACGGATAAACCCGGCCTGTAGGAGTTTGTCCAACTCCTTTCGAATGGCTTCCTGTCGGTCAGCAGCAAAACGCCTGAGCTTTTGGTTTATTGGTCGTTGTCTAGGGCGAATTGCTAACCTGTGCTCAATTACTTCCCTTGGGACACCGGGCATGTCGGACTGTTTCCACGCAAACACGTCTGCGTTAGCCCGGAGGAAAGCAACGAGGTCGAGTTCCTATTTGTCATCCAAAGCTGATCCGACCCGGATTGTCTTGGATGGATCATCTGGGTACAAAGGAACTTGTTTGATTTTTTCATCCGGTCGAGGAGCAGCCTTGATCGCATCGGCGACGACGGTGGTGACCTGAGCGTCCTGGAGGGGAAGTTGATCGACCATCTCCAAAGATAGCCGGTCGCACGTGAGTGCCACGTTGCGACTGCCTCGGACCGAGATGACACCTTTGGGGCCAGGCAATTTCCCGCACTGATAAGCATAGTGCATTGCCATCATGAACTTAGCAAGAGTCGGCCTGCCAAAGATTGCATTATAAGCTGAGTCACAATCGAATACATCAAAAGTAACCAATTCTGTCCGGAAGTTGTTTGGTTCTCCCAGAGTGACCGGGAGGACCACTTGTCCCAATGGCATCATGGAGGGGCCTGGGATTATCCCATAAAACGGATGGATTATGGGCTTGATCTTCGAACGAGGAATTTGCATCTCGTCGAGTGCCTTGACCAATAAAAGATCAAGAGAACTTCCCCCGTCAATCAGGACCCTTTCGACTCTCGCGTTACTGATGATTGGGGTATTGACCAGAGGTAGCCTCAATGGTCGGTTTAGCCCCACAGGACAGTCAGCGCGATCGAACGTCAAAGGCATATCCGACCAACGGGGGTATTGAGCTTCACCAAGGGATGTCTCCGTTTGGTTAACCTCTCGGTAGAAGGCTTGAAACTGCCTTTTGGAAACGAAAGAGGAAGAACCCCCGAAAATGACATTAACATGATTTTGAGGCACCTGGTAAGCCATTTCTTCGTCTCCGTCGACGTCTCTAACCCCACACGCCTGCTCTTTAGGCGGTAAGGTTGGCATCGGCCCAACTCCTTGGTAGAAATCGTCCAATTGTTTCAACCAACTCCTGCAGTTTTTGAGGTCGTGGCCTGCGGAGTTGTGGACTGGACACCACTTCTTGCCTTCCTGCGGATTAGTTGATTTTTCTGGCTGGTCGGAATCCCGACCACCAGAGGCAGTTTTACTTTTAAATGAAGACTTATTACCTTTGGTCGAAGGTGGCTTCTCTGCGACTGCGACCTCGCGGTACTGTCCAGAGCGGTTCCACTTCGACTTCTTTGACTTCCCACCCGGTGAAGATTCCGGCTTCTTGCTTGAATCTTCTTTCCTGGCGTCCTTGAAGCCTGGTTGGGGTGGTAGGTCCCCCTTGTCGACCATTCGGTTCCATTCGACCGCTTCGGCTGCGTCGGAATATCGATCGGCCATGTCGAACAGATCGGCCACTGATCGAGGAGGGTGGATAAGCAAGTCTTCGGTGAATCTCCGGTATCGAACGGCATGCTTAAATGCCCTGATTACGGAGCCATCAGATATGTTCGGGATGGTATTCCTCACCCCGACAAACCTCTTGACAAATTGCCGAAGTGTTTCGGTTGAAGTTTGCCGCAGCCAATGCAGGTCGTCCTCCTTACCCGGCTTTTCGTAACAATTTTGGAAATTGCTGAGGATGGCATCGCATAGCATTTCCCAATTGTAGATGGAACCTTCACGCTGATTAAATAGCCAGGTTCTAGCCGGTCCTGCGAGGACTGTAGGCAGGTAGTTGGCCATGACTTTGTCATCGCCTCCTGCCGCTTGGATGGCAGTAATATAAATCTGAAGGAACTCGGATGGGTTCTGAGTTCCATCAAACCTCTCAATGGCCCCTTGTCGAAACTTATCGGGCCAAACGACTGCTCGTAGGCCAGGCGAAAAGGCTTTACAACCAACGTAAGGACCGTGAATCGCCCTGTGACTCTCGGTTGGGTCTCGAGCGACCTCACGCAATGGCGAGGTTACTCGTGGTCCCAAACGAGAGTGAACGGGAACTCGATCCCTACTACAAGAATCCTGCATTCGCCCGTATTTATCCTGTCGGGACGGTACGGGTGGCGGGTAATTCCGCCGGCCGGAACCAGAATGAGGACCATCTCGCTCACGGGAATGCGTTACCAAGCAGGAGGAGGCCGTTGGGGTCGCCTCGGACGCGACCTCATCCAGTCTCTCCGCCAGGATCCTAAAAAAGGCCGATTTTTGCGCATCCGTGACCGTAGGAGGAAAGTTCCGCATGACTTCCGCAATGGATCGCAATCGACCATGGGTACTTCTCCTAGGGGCACCAGGTGTTATTGTTTCTTCGTCCACTGGGAAACGCTCAGGTGGCAAAGAAGGGGTCTGGTCACGTTTTCGACCACGCGACCGTCGAGAAGAACTTGGAGCAGCATCGTAACGAGCCTGCGCATCTTGAAGAGCCTCTAGGGCAGTTCTGCGCAGTTCGTTGTTCTGTTGCTCGAGATCTTCATCCTCCTTCTGTTTGCGATCTTGTTCTTCCCTGGCAGCCTGTTGATCGGGAGTTTCTTCCGACAGCGCAGCAAACTGCCTAGGGAGAGAGGTTGCCGATGGGGAAAACATCTCACTTTGTTCTGAGTCGGACTCGAAATCAAAGAGACGGTGAAGGTTATCAGGGTCGAACCTTCCTGGGCTAATTTCTGGGTCATTATCATATTTTCCCTCAGCGGGGTCGAATGACGGGCCGGATTCATCGCCTAGCACATTAAGAACCTCCGTGGGTTCTGACCTTGCGCCAGTTGCTCCCTGGTCGATTGACATGACCTGGAGAGACGATTCAACCTGTGGAAGATTATGGCCTTCGACCTCCTCCATCGGAACAGGATCGCTTGGAGAAGGCATTGGTATATGGGCATAATCCTCGAGATCGAAATCGTTCTCGGAATCATATGCTCCAGCCATGTTTCAGCGAACCTCCGGATTTCAATTAGGACGCCTTGAGAAAGGCCCCACGGTGGGCGCCAGCTGTCGACGATTCGGACTCGGAGTCCTCAGCCGAACTTATGCAAAATTTGTAATGGTGAGACCTTTCAAGACGACCCTCTGGGAAGGTATGTAGAACAATGGTGAACAAGAGCACAGAGAGATTTATAAAGGTTCGGGCCCTCGATGGTGGGAGTAATAGCCCTACGTCCTGTTAGGATTTCACTATAGGTGATAAAAGGTTACAGAAATAGCAGAAAAACTCCTTCACAGGCGAAGGATTTTTCCTGTGTAAACATACAGAGTAAAGCCAGGGAGGCTTGTAGGAACTATCTAACTTGGGCCGTAGACTTGGCTGTTTTTAGTGGTTGAGATGCGTTATGTCTCACTTGTATCAGGAGTCTTCTTCTTCCAAAGAGATTGGATGATCCCCTTCTCAGACCTCTATGCCACCCTTTTATACTGGTCGAAAGGGTGCCATATGAAGAAAACTGCATCAAACGGTTGGATGCAGTTTCTGGAGAACTGCTGTCAACTTCCACGGAGGTTATTAACACGTGTTAATCATGAATAACCGTATATATTAACCTCTGACGGTTGGTCTTCAACGTGGAGGAATCCTCGGGATGCTTGGAATATCCTGTTATATGGATAACCGAATGAACTCCAAGCACCCAGGTCGAGAATGTTCTGACCGCGGAATGTGGGCTGACCGCGCAACATCCCGGATATTTAGCTCGCGTATAGCATACGAACTTCTGACCGCGCAAAGCTGTCGGCCTGATCGCACGAAGCCCGCGACCTGATCGCGTCAAGCTTGCGACCTCATGGCGATGCCCCTCAGAATAGCTTGAGTTCGCATTGCCAGATACATGTCTGGTTTGAACCTGTCTTGAACCAAAAGTTTATTAGAAGTGACTCGGGTGACAATCCTCGTCAATGAGCACGTATGTTAGATTATGCAAGTTGAGTGTACTGAGTAGCATGTAATCTAAAATGTGTAGGATTTACTGGTTCTATTACAAGACACTTCTTGGGCCACTGTACGTAGGAGCCCACTGTCTCAGCAAGTGTCTGCAGTTCCTCTGTTGGGACTGGCAACGGAGAATCGTTGTAGCCCGGCATGGCCATGTCCACCTGTACCTTTGCGAAACCCAACCGCAGAGGTACACAGTGGACCCGGACATCCGGCCCAGACGGATATATGAAGCCATGTCCAACCACTTCCTGCCCGGCGCCTACGTGATTCTGTAGGATGCAGCCCTCCGGCCTCTGCAAATTTGTAACAATTAAAATAGGTTAGCGAAACAACTCTAACAGAATGGGAGTGGCATCAACTTAAGTGCACAGATGAACGCTTGCAGTACCTCAAGTAGATCCATTGGATCCGCGAGTACCTTCGAAGCGCAACTGCTTATCCGACCCCGCGGGGTACCGTCGTCTTGGGGATCCGCATCTGCACTCTTGGCCAGCAATGCTTCGCTCAACCGTGCAAACTCTTCCCTCATTTGTGCGACCTCGGACTGCACCTCAGACTGTACCTCAGCCCGTATCTCAGCCCGCATCTCCGCCCGTATCTCCTCCCGTACCTCAGCCCGTATCTTATCAGAGAGGTCAGCTTGCTTTTCCTTCCAGGAGCGGGCCTTCTTCCTCGGTGGAGCCGGATCTACGAAACCGGCCTTCCACGACACAATGGCTCCGACAGCCCGTGTCCGCCCGGGATGCTCCTTATTTCCTAGAGCCCGGGTGAGGATGTCGTTCTCCCTCTGCGGGGTAAACAATCCCTCCGCTGCCTCCTTCTCAAAAGAGATCTGTTACATTTAAAGGTACCTTGTGAGACAAATTGCCTTATATACACTTGTGCGCACACAGTTTACGAGGTTAGCCAACTTACCATTCGCCTCACAATGTCGGCGTCCCCATGGGTTGCGAACTGCACAGACCCCGTGGACGACACGGACCCCCTCCCCCTCCACCATCGCTTGCACCTCTCATCCCGGATCTCGGAGAGCGGCAACTCAGGGGTGTCGATGACAGGATTTTGCTCATCTTCCTTCTTCCATTGCTCCTCCTTCCCCGCATAGCCCCTGGATCCGAGCCGATGCGGGTGGTCGTTCCTCTTCTGGATCACCCTATTCTTCTCGCTAAGGGCCTTGAACTCCTCAGTCCCCTTCTGGTTGGTGAATTCCTCCCATACCTCCTCCGATATGAAGGGGTACTTCTCGCAAGGAGATTTCCCCACAGCGAGGAAGTTACTAACGAGCCAGCTCTTAAAGGTTTTCCATGTTCCGTTCACGTCCTTCAAGCAGGCAGTCCTAGGTGTATCGTCGGGGATGTTCCCCTTAGCCTGTCTCCGAAAAATGCATACAATTATCATGAGTTAGTTAAACTTTAGTATAAGCCAAGAGAACGTGATTATGAAAGAGTTCAGCGATTTCAGTTAATTTAACCTTCACTTCCGCCCACAACCTATCCCTCTCATCCGCCGTCACGTCCTTCCAGCTCTGGACGGTGATCTTCACCCTTTCTTTCGCCAACAGCCCAACGTAGGCCGCGTACCTCCCAGCATTCTTTCCAATCGGCCTCCCAAATTGGTTGAACTCACAAGAAAGATCCGTGCGTTTGGCCGAACGCCCCAACATCGTCGGGCCTCGCCCCACCCTCTTGCGCTAGGATGTAATAGCTGCATCTTCAGTAGTTACGATGGGGTTGGCCCTAGTCGAACCACTAGTACCATCCGATGAAGACGACGACATGTCTTCCCCTACAAAACCTTCAACAAACCATATATATGGCAATTAATTCGCCTTGGAGTTCCATAACTCAGCCCAGGACTGGAGACTAACTAGGGCGGCAAAAGGGAAAATAATACAAAAATAAAGACATGCATAAATTACGTCCTGAACTCTTCAGAAATATTTTCTATCGGTAAACACATGAGCTGCCGATAGAATATGTGTAAGAACACCTCCAACATATAATGTGCATTACATGGCAGTTGGATACAATTGATCACACATACAGCAGTATAGAGAAGTTAAAATCTCAAAACAGGTTCATTACAGCACTGGAACATATTATGTAAACCCTAATTAAAATCAACATTGCCTGCGGAATGTACTTAAGCCAACACAATAGGGAACCCTAGTGTAATTGCAAAACTCGAAGAATTAGTACGTGCAAAACACTAGGATCAAATAAAGAAGATGCTGGAAATAGAACGACGAATTAGGGTATTTACGGCGGCGATCAGTTCTGGTGATGGAGAGGCGGTGTAGAACACAGCGGCGGCCGGCGAAGGACGAAAATAAGAACCAGTGGCAGTGGCGAACCAGTGTCCAGCCGGCGATCGTCGTGTGGGAGAGAGGAAGTGAGAGGTCACGGCGGAGGTTGTGGTTTTCTTCGCTCTCGAAGAGACGCAGTGCTCTAAGGTGGAACTGTTCGAGTGGAGGGAAACCCAAGGGCCGTGTACAAGTAATAAAGCAGTGGAGGACCTTTTCTATCGGTACAACAAATTGATACCGATAGAATTATATAATTTTCTATCGGCACAACACAATAGTACCGATAGAAAAAGTAAATTTCCCAGAAAAATATTTGAAGTAGTGCATGCTTTTTTCTATCGATATAAACAATAAAATCCCATGAGACCAATTTTCCCCAGAAAATTTTTTTAATTAAGTGCTTGAGATTATAGTATTGGGTGCCTTTTTCTATCGGTAAAAACAACAAAATACCGTCAAAGTAATGAAAAGGTACACACAATTTAACATCAAACAGACCGTGGTTGAAAGCTGCAGAATGATAAAGAAAGAGGGAAGATAGCCGGAAAATTAGAAAATTGACATAAAAAGAAATTATTCATTCATTGTTGTTTTATCACTTACAAAAAAAAATAAAACCCAAAATGCTAGGTCAAGGGGTGGTCTTAGCCCTGGCTGCATGTAGAATAGAGTCAGTTAGACTTGCAGCCAGGACGCAGGACTCCTCTAGCGACAAGTTGTCCCTAGGATCAACTACTACCGAGTCGAGAAGGCCTGCGACCTCCCTCAGCTTCGCTATGGTATCCTTCATAGTCAAACCGCAGCCAGTGATGGTCATATCCGCGGCTTTCTTCTCCTCGCGAAGACGCCTCGTCCTCACCCTAGCATTGTCACCATCCGTCTTCATGCACTTAATGCGCTGGAAGAGATCGTCAAGGTCAAGCCGTAGCTGAGTGTGCTTGTCTGTAAGGAGCTTGTGCTCCTCCTGGAGGGCCCTCAGGTCGGCCTTCAATTTGGCAGTGTCTTCCACGGCTACCATTCCCTGTGCAAATCAACAGGTCAAGAATGAACTGAACATGGATTAACAATACAGGGGTAAACCGAGGAGATTTAGAGTTCTTACCGGGGAGGGCGTGGCTGACGATCCCATGGAGGTTGCCATTGTGAAAGAGAAGATGAGGAGTCGAACCGTTCGAGAATTAGAAAAACAACAAAATACCGCGACGCATGGCGAGGTACTTATTGAGTTTCCAAAGCGACGCATGGCGACACGGTTGAGAATTCAAAGTGGCAGAGTATTCTTCTATCGGTAAAAACAGGAAAAAACCGTCAGACAACAAATACCGTGAGACTAAAGAATTTATTCTAGCGGTAAAATAGAACAATACCGATAGAAAACGATTTGAAGTGCCTGAGAGAAGTGCTTGAGACACATGAAAGTAGCGGATGTCCTTTTCTATCGGTATAAATAACAAAATACCGTCAGAAAAAAGGGATTTTAGCAGAACTTAATTTGAAGAAGCAAGAGGCTGCGATGAGATTTTTGCAAGTGCTATTTGAAGGGAAGAATTAAGTATTTACAAGATAAAGGTACTGTACATGTTAGAACTCATGCTGTGGAGTAAAATTGAGATGTATTAATGCTGTGAACTAGCTTATCATTAAGTTCTAAAGAAAAATGTACTGCCTGATGTATTAATGATAAGTTCCTCACCTTGCTGCAGAACTTGTGGGCTGTTTGCTTGGCATTTATCCCTGAAATAGAAATTAATCATCAATGGTTCTCAACCCATAATCCTTCTTCGTGGTCATCTCGCAGATACGTTGTTTCGTCGATATCTTCAGTACGGATAGATTGAATGTCCTCTAAAAATGGAGGTATTTCATCGAATTGGTTATACTCCTCTTCGTCAACAACATCTTCGACCCCAACAATACGTCTCTTGCTGTGGAGGACAACATGCAAGTTTGGATTGGCCGGGTCAACGATGTAGAATACCTGTGTGGCTTGCTTTGCAAGTATGAATGGATCGTCTTGGTGTCCGACTCTACCAAGATCGACGAGAGTAAACCCGTAACTGTCAACTTGAACACCTCGAGGGATTTCGACCCATTGGCATCGAAACAGGGGAATCTTAAGTAATCCGTAATCGAGCTCCCATATTTCGTCAATAGCACCGTAATATGAGTTCAGCGCCCTTACTGACCTGGCATCCTCGGAAATAGCAAACAGTGTCACTCCGCTACATTGCGTGCTACTCTTGGCGTCTTGAGCTCTTGTGTAAAATGAATACCCATTGATGTCGTACCCCTGCCAAGTCCCTACAGTGAATCTTGGGCCTCTAGCCAACCATGTCACAGTTTCACTTACGGAGCCCTTGGCAGCTCGCGTGACTCTTTCTTGGATCCACTCAGCAAATTTCCTGTTATGTTCTCTGCTGACCCAAACTTCTGACTTCAAAGGATTCTGTGACCGTAACATTACCTTGTGCTCGTGTATGTATGGCTCGACCTCCGTCATGTGTTGTAAGACCCAAAAATGTGATTTTGCGTACACATCACGAGCGGGGACGATAGCTTTGAATCCAATCGTTCCGATTCCCTGAAGCCTACCCTCGTGTCGGGACCTAGGAACGCCAATTGGGTCAACCCCGGCCATATAATCTGTGCAAAATTCAATCACCTCCTCGGCGGCATAACCTTCCATGATACTCCCCTCGGGTCGACGACGAGTCCTTACGTATCCCTTCAATACACCCATAAATCTCTCAAATGGATACATGTAGCGCAGGCACACGGGTCCACAAAACTTAATTTCTCTGATAAGGTGAACAATCAGATGGACCATAACATCAAAAAAGGATGGAGGGAAATACATCTCGAGCTGACAAAGAGTTGTAACCACGTCGCGTTGCAAAGTGTCCAGTCCATCGGGATCAATTACCTACGAGGACACAGTTGTGCGAAATATTCATATCAGAAAAATCTTCTAATTAAGCTCTACAAATGGAGGTAATGAACTTATAGTACGAGTGCACGTACTTACCTTGCAAGATATTGCGTTGAAGAAATAACATAGGTTTGTGATTGTCTCTCTGACTTTAACTGAGAGAATGCCTCTGATAGCAATGGGAAGCATCTGTGACATCAAGACATGACAGTCGTGGGACTTCATGCCAACTAGTCTTAGGTCCTTCATAGACACAAGTTTTTTCAAGTTCGCGGAGTACCCACATGGAACTTTAACACCGTGCAGGCACCGACAGAGTTCTGTTTTTTCCCTCTTGGACAACGTATAGCAGGCCGGGGGGAGGTATGTACGCTTTCCATTCTCTAAAGGTGCAAGCTCAGTCCTTATCCCCATTTCCACCATGTCACGACCAGCTTTCACACCATCCTTTGTCTTTCCCGGAATGTTCAACAACAAACCAATCAAACTGTCACAGACATTTTTCTCTACATGCATGACGTCAATGCAATGTCGAACTTGTAAGTGCTCCCAGTACGGTAGATCCCAGAGAATCGATCTCTTCTTCCAAACATTTTTTTCTCAAGGTTTAGAATGCTTACCGAACTCAACTTTGATGTCGTTCACGCACGAGTAAATCTCCTTACCGGTCAGAAACACTGTAGCTGATCCCTTCTCAGGCTTCCCGTTAAATGATTTCCTCTTCTTACGGTACGTGTGATGCACCGGAAGAAACCTGCGGTGACCCATGTACACTGTTTTCCGGTAGTTTCACAGCCACATGCTCTCAGTTTCATCTAGGCAAATAGGGCAAGCCTTGGCTCCTTTCGTACTATACCCCGACAAATTGCCGTAGGCCGGAAAATCATTTATGGTGCAAAATATCAGGGCCCGCAAGATGAAATTCTCTTTCTTGTATGCATCCCACACCTGCACACCCTCGCTCCACAATTTCTGTAAGTCCTCGATTAAAGGCGCTAGAAACACGTCAATATCATTTCCGGGTTGTCTGGGTCCTGAGATTAGTAACGCCATCATGATATACTTGCGCTTCATGCATAACCAAGGAGGAAGATTGTAGATGCATAAAAGAACCGGCCAAGTGCTGTGCCGGCTGCTCATATTACCATGTGGGTTCATACCATTTGTACTCAGCCCGAACCTTACATTCCTAAGTTCGCCGCCGAACTCAGCAAATGTTCTGTTGATGTTTCTCCATTGAATAGAATCAGCTGGGTGCCTCGGGAGCTTCAGGGGCTAGGGGATAATCCGCGACCACAAGGCTTTCGGTGGTCGTAGGGTCTACTACGGCTGCCTCTGTAGTAGCAGTCATCCCTGCGGGATGGGTTTGAGCGTCACCGGATGGAGAGCCCGCGATCTTCCTCCTCCGGTGAACTAGAGGGACATCATCGTCCTCCTCCTCCTCGCTCCCCTCTCCCTGTACGACGAAGAAGTAATTTGAGTTCGCACCTGGAAAGAGCGGTGGGATCTGATATCTTACCGCAGTTCTTCGGGCCGTAGGAGGAGTGCTTCACGAAGACCCTTCCCCAAGATTTAGCCTAACTTTCTTGGGGGCGGGATTCCTCGTCCTGGGTCTCGAGGAAATCTTCTTCACGTTCTTGGTCGTTGGCTTTCCCAGGGAAATGTCGCCTCAGCAAACCTCCCAATAAGCTATTCACATGGGATTAGTACTGGACAGACATAAAACCTGCAAAACAGAGGCCAAGTGGAGAATGTACCCTTTGGCGCTCTTGCCTGAGGTCGTTGCCGGCATGAATTAAGCTCTGGGGGCGAGGCGACCCCTTAGTACCCTCTACCTCGGCGTTGTACGCCCGGAGGAGGTGGTTAGTCCGCCTCTCAACTTCAGCAGAGGACAGGACTGTTGCCGAATACAATTTAAAATGAATGTATTTCAAGAAAAACATGAAGGTTTTCGGTGTCAGAAACGAATACCTTCGTTATAGTCCAGGGTGCCGTCCGCCATGGACTTAATCTCCCAAGCCGGATGAGCCCTTTCACGCAGGGGGCTCACCCGGTTCTTCACAAAGTCTCGGATGACGTCCTGAGCCGTCAACTCTTCTTCGACTAGATGAAGAATTACCTCGGCGTGCTTCATGAACTCCGAGTTCATCGCCGGGAGAGTGTCCAGCTCGCTTGGTTTTTCTGGCTGGGAGTTTTCGAACCACAGCCCGCTCTCCTTCGGCAGGGTGCAGTAGAACCACTTCTGTGCCACCCATGCACTGAGTCTCGCAGGGGTGGAAAGGGATACTCCTTTTTATCCCTCAGCCGGAAGTAAATACATCCGGCGGCGTTAGCGCTCTTCGACCACGCCGAGAAATAGAATCGTCGGAAGAGGTCCACGCTGGGGTACACTCCGACGAACGCCTCGCATAGGTGTTGAAAAACCACCAATATCAACACTGCATTTGGGTGGAGGTTGATCAGCTCCAACCCATAATGCTCGAGGACATCCTTGAGGAACCGACTCTTGGGGAATCGGAACCCGCAGCGCAAATACTCTTCAAAGACCACCAACTCGCCCTCTTGGACGGTTGGAGTTTCTTGATATTTTTCCGCGGGCCGCCAGTTGATCAAAAGCCGCGGAGGAAGGATTTCCTCCTTCTCCAAAAACATCAAACTCTCCTCGAAATGGTGAATGGATCAGCTCCAGGATGCCATTGTTTGGTGGAAAGTCGAAGGAAAAGTTGGTGATTTTTGGGGAAGACGAAAGCTGAGAAGAATGAGGGTTTTGTGCGGCGGAAACGATGAGGGTTTTCGGCTGTGTGGCTTCTTTGAGAAGACATCTGCTCCTTTTATAGGCCCGAGGAGACACATTAATGTGTTCCATTCAAACGTTCCGCCGAGTATTTTATTCATTTATTTCCCATAATGGATATTGTCTCTGGCGGACCCGTTAAAGTGTTCAGGCATCGGATCTGAAACGAAAAGACTTCTTTGTTTCGGAAACTGAAAGTGCAAAAGGACTGAAAAGTTTTCAGTACTTTTTAGAAGACGTTTTTCCTTTATATGCTTTGGACATTTTTACGAAAAAAATCATACGACTCAATTTTTGGACGTATGGATGTATTTTGACCGGGTTACGGTATGGTCGAGATCATGATTAAGCTCCGATTCTAATCGAAGTGACAGTCTGGTCGAATCTCAATCCTGGTCGCAGTATGTTTCAGTTCTAACCGCGGCTTTAAGTCTAATCGCGATATTAGGGCTGGTCGCGGTACTTTTATAAAAGTGTGATTCTGATCGCAGAACTGAAATTTCCCTGTGTATGAACGGTCGTGAAAGCATTACTCATGGCCATATATTCACACAGAAGATGTGAAGAGTATCTATATGAAGAAAGAAAATTTTATTTCTTGCATTCTTTACATACAAAAGGGATACCGGCGACCAGAGCGTCGACCTGATCCGAAAGAAGTTTGCAAAGTTCTCCTAGGGACATGTTGTTGTCAGTAGGATCTACACTGACAACCCCCAGGGAACTAGCAACTAATCTAAGACTATCTACATCATCCCTAACAAGAGGTACACTACTGTTCCTAATTAAGTCAGAGAGTTCCCGTTGTTGCTGGGCGTGGTCCCTCTCTCGACAGAACTGGTGCGCCTCTTCACAGGATCGTTCAAAACAATCTGCCAGATGCAGAATTGCCGAAGACATCTCTTCGGTCTTCTTCTCCAGGGCATTCTTCTCCTCCAGAAGAGTCCGTCTGAGGGGAAGAAGCGGAGCAGCAGAAGGCTGACCACTAGGGCCTCCAATCTCCTACATTTGCAAGGATTAATTAGACTAACCATAAACTATCAGCAGAAAGGAGATGTGGATTGTTACCTGTCCCTGCTCGCGACACGTTGGTGTATCCATCCTGGAAAGATGGACGCCAGGTGACGGAAGGGCAACCTTCCCACCAGAAGATTGTTTCCCCAACACAAGTTGAGGATCTTCTGGCCGAATAGTCACCGCTTGCTAGCCAGAAAATTGATCACCCAAACAAAAGCAAGGGGTGCCAGGGAAGAAAACTGCAAGAAGAAAAGATGAGGGCTCATCTTCTACCTTTGCTCTGCTGGAGGATCCTTCGTCAACCTTGGACTTCTTCTTTGAAGGAGATGGACCTTCAAGCATTTCAGGCTCCTGCTTGAGAATTTCCTCTTCATCACTTTCAATCTCGATGATGTTGTGATCCGCCATCAGGAAATGTATGAAGAGAAGAATGAAGGTGTATTTTAGAAAGAACTTAGCCGTGAGAAGAAATTGTGAAGCTTTACAAATTCAAAGACCTGGTATTTATAGCCATCAGGATGACGGTTCACGTTCTGCATACCTCGGGTTCTTAAAAGCATTTACAATCTTACCTCAGGTTAAAAAACATTTCAATAGCGCCATCATTGCTTGTCACACAATACCCAGAGCCTGTCTCGGGGAACCAACCGACCTATTTAGTGCGCCACTAAGTGGGGGATTTGAAGAGTCGGGTTAATAATCCGATGCATTTCTTTAAATTTAAAGTAAACACGTCCCTTTGTTTTCTTTAAATTTGGGGGCTAGCTGACGAGGATTGACACCCGGGTCAGTTCAAATAATGCACTGTTGGTTCAAGACAGATTCGAGTCAGACACTTGCCCGGCGGTGTGAACTCAAGTTATTCTGAGAAGCATCAGCCTAAGGTTGCAGGCTTTGCGCGATCAGGTCGCAAGACTCGTGCGATCAGACCGCAGGCTTTGCGCGGACAGAAGTTCGTATGTTATACGCGAACAGAATGTTGGCGATGTTGCGCAGTCAGCCAACATCCCACGGTCAGAACATTCTTGACCAAGTTACTTGGAATTTATCTGTCCGGTTATCCCTATAGTGGGAATATTCCAAGTATCCCGAAGATTCCTCCACGTAGAAGACTAACTACCAGGAGGTTAATACATGCAGTTATTTCACGAATAACACGTGCTTAACCTACTTGGAAGTTAAGAGCGGTTAAATAAACCGCATCCAACCGTCCAAACAACTGTTTGATGCAGTTGCGACATGGCACCCTTTCGACTAGTATAAAAGGGTGGTGAGGTGCATCAAACGGGGGGATTTTTTGATTCATTTGGAAGAACAAGACCTCTGATACAAGTGAGACACAACGCATCTCAACCACTAAAAACAGCCAAGTCTACGGCCTAAATTAGATAGTTCTTACAAGCCTTCTTGGCTTTATTCTGTACATTTACATAGGAAAAACCCTTCGCCTGTTAAGGGGTTTTTCTACCATTTTGTAACCTTTTATCACCTATAGCAAAATCCTAACAGGACGTAGGGCTATTACTCCCACCATCGAGGGCCCGAACCTGTATAAACCTCCCTGTGCTCTTGTTCACCATTGTTCTACATATCTTCCTAGAGGGTCATCTTGAAAGGTCTCATTCTATAAATTTTGCATAAGTTCGGCTGAGGACTCCAAGTCCGAATCGTCGACAGGGTGAATAGGAGACTTTTAAAACTTTTTATGAATATGAACTTTTTCATAATTAAAGCCTAAATAATAAACTAAGAGCAAATAAGAACTAAACCAAAAACAATAATACATTATACCAGTAAAATGAAAGGAAGAGAATCTAATACAATGATGTATCCCGAGGTCTCAGAGACTCGCCCGGCCTCCCCTACTCCTCGTTGAAGCACTCAAATGAATGAGTCTTGCTTCGATGTCCACTAAGGTTGCTCCACCTCTCTGGAAAGGTAAGCACCAAACCTCTCACAAACACACTGAGCCTCTCTGACAAGCTACGTAAATGGAGAGATCAACGGCCACGCCTCCAAACCGTCTAGGTGATGGCGATCACCAAGAGTGACAAGTTACGAGATCTTCTCTTCACCTTCAACAAACATTGAGAAACTCTAAAGATGTAAATGATGCAAGATGATTTTTCTCAGAGGATCTCTCACAATCACAAATAATGATTTTGATCAAAAGATCATGACTTTAGTGCTAGAAAACTTTAGCTCAAGTGTATATATGAATATGGATTAGAGATATGTAGAAAAACTGCTCAAATGTGTTTATAAAAACTGCTCAAAAATGTTTATAAAAACTGCTAAAAAATGTATAGAAAATCTTCTCAAAACCTTCTCAAAAGTATATAGAAAATCTGCTCAAAATCTGTTCAAAAGTGTATATGAGAATGTAGCTCGAAGATGTGTTCAAAATAATGCTCAATACACACACACACAGATGTATATACATAGCCCAACTTCTCAGCTAGCCGTTATGGTCGAGTAAGAAAAGAATGAGTATAGCTAACAAACAACTTCGACCTCTAACGGCTAGTAAGTAGCCGTTGGAATGAACAGTGCTCAGAAGAACTCTGGTCGAATGAACAGTGCTCAAGTGACCTTTGGTCAATGAACAGTTCTCGGAGACCTCTGGTCAAATGAATAGTGCTCGAGTGACCTCTAGTTGAATGAACAATGCTCGAAAGACCAGTTTCAGTCCCTCTTTGAAATCTATATATTTTTCTTAGATTTGACCAAGATTGTGAAAGAAAATGAATGCAACATATTGTAGGATCAAGGATGCTCACTAGAGGGGGGGTGAATTGGAGGCTTTAAAAAACTTTAAGTAAAAATAAATTTTGCAAAGAGAAGTGACGAGGATTGACACCCGGGTCAGTTCAAATAAATGCACTGTTGGTTCAAGACAGATTCGAGTCAAACACGTGCCCGGCGGTGCGAACTCAAGTCATTCTGAGGAGCATCAGCCCGAGATCGCAGGCTGTGCGCGATCAGGTTGCACGCTTTGCGCGATCAGACCGCAGTCTTCGCGTGGTCAGAAGTTCGTATGCTATACGCGAACAGAATGTCAGAGATGTTGCGCGGTCAGCTAACATCTCACGGTCAGAACATTCTCGACCAGGGTACTTGGAGTTCATCTGTCTGGCTGTCCCTATAGCGGGAATATTCCAAGTATCCCGAAGATTCCTCCACGTGGAAAACCAACCGTCAAGAGGTTAATACGTACAGTTATCCATGAATAACACGTGTATAACCTGTGTGGAGGTTAAGAGCGGTTCTCTAAAAACCGCATCCAACCATCCAAGCAACTGTCTGATGCGGTTACGGCATGGCACCCTTTCAACCAGTATAAAAGGGTGGCAAGGTGCATCAAACATGGGAGGGAGATTGAAGGATCAGAGAGAGATCAACGTCTCTGATACAAGCGAGATACAACACATCTCAAGCACTCAAACAGCCAAGTCTACGGCCTAAATTAGATAGCTTTTACAAGCCTTTTTGGCTTCATTCTGTACATTGACATAGGAAAAACCCTTCACCTGTGAAGGTGTTTTCCCACCATCTTGTAAACCTTTACCACCTATAGTAAAATCCCAACATGTCGTAGGGCTATTAGTCCCACCATCGAGGGCCCGAACCTGTATAAACCTCTCTGTGCTCCTGTTGTCCATTTTTCTACATACCTTCCCAGAGGGTCATCTTGAAAGGTCTCGCTATTACAAATTTTGCATAAGTTCGGCTGAGGACTCCGAGTCTGAATCGTCGACAGATGGCGCCCACCGTGGGGCCTTTCTCAAGGCGTCCTAATTTTAATCCGGAGGTTCGCTGAAACATTGCGGGAGTGTATGATTCCGAGAATGACTTTGATCTCGAGGATTATGGTCACATTCCAATGCCTTCTCCAAGCGATCCTGTTTCAATGGAGGAAGTTGAAGGCCAGAATCTTCTAGAGGTGGAATCATCTCTTCAGGTCATGTCCATCGACCAGGGGGCGACTAGCGCAAGGTCAGAACCCACAAAGGTTCTCAATGCACTAGAGGATGAATCCGGTCCGTCATACGACCCCGCTGAGGGGAAGGATGACATCGACCTGGAAATCAGCCCGGGGAGATTCGACCCTAATAACCTTCACCGTCTCTTTGATTTCGAGTCTGACTCGGAACAAACCGAGATGTTTTCCCCATCGGCAACCTCTCTCCCTAGACAGTTCGCTGCCTTGTCAGAGGAAACTCCCGACCAACAGGCTGCTAGGGAAGAACGGGATCGCAAACAAAAGGAGGATGAAGATCTCGAGCAACAAAACAATGAACTACGCAGAACTGCCCTAGAGGCTCTTCAAGATGCGCAGGCTCATTACGATGCTGCTCCGAGCTCTTCTCGACGGTCACGTGGTCGCAAACGTGACCAGACCCCTTCTTTGCCACTGGAGCGTTTCCCGGTGGACGAAGAAACAGTAACACCTGGTGCCCCTAGGAGAAGCACCCATGGTCGATTGCGATCTATCGCAGAAGTCATGCGTAACTTTCCTCCTACGGTCACGGATGCGCAGAAACCGGCCTTTACCAGGATCTTGGTGGAAAGGCTGGATGAGGTCGCGTCTGAGGCGACCCCAACGGCCTCTTCCCGCTCGGTAATACGTTCCCACGAACGAGAGTGTCCTCACTCTGGTTCCGACCGGCGAAGTTACCCACCACCCGTACCGTCCCGACAAGACAAGTACTGGCGAACGCAGGATTCTCGTAGTAGGGATCGAGTTCCTGTTCACTCTCGTTTGTGACCGTGAGTAACTTCGCCGTTGCGTGAGGTCGCCCGTAACCCAGTCGAGAGTCACAGGGCAGTCCACGGTCCCTACGTCGGTTTTAAAGCTTTCTCGCCCGGCCTACGTGCGGTCGTTTGGCCTGATAAGTTTCGACCAGGGGCCATTGAGAGGTTTGACAGAACTCAGAACCCATCCGAGTTCCTTCAAATTTATATCACTGCCATCCAAGCGGCAGGAGGCGATGACCGGGTCATGGCCAACTACCTGCCTACAATCCTCGAAGGACCGGCTAGAACCTGGCTGTTTAACCAGCCCCAAGGTTCCATTTATAATTGGGAAATGCTGTGCGACGCCATCCTCAGCAATTTCTAAAACTGTTATCAAAAGCCAGGAAAAGAGGACGATCTTCATCGGCTACGACAAACTTCAACCGAAACTCTTCAGCAGTTTGTCAAGAGGTTTGTCGGGGTGAGGAATACCATCCCGAACATATCTGATGGCTCCATTATCAGGGCATTTAAACATGCCGTTCGATACCGGAGATTCACCGAAGACTTGCTTATCCACCCTCCTCGATCAGTGGCCGATCTGTTCTACATGGCCGATCGATACTCGGATGCAGCCGAAGCAGTCGAATGGAACCGGATGGTTGACAAGGGTGACCTACCACCTCAACCAGGTTTCAAAGACGCCAGGAAAGAAGATTCAAGTAAGAAGCCGGAATCTTCGTCCGGTGGGAAGTCGAAGAAGTCGAAGAGGAACCGCTCTGGACAGTACCGCGAGGTCGCAGTCGCAGAGAAGCCGCCTTCGACCAAAGGTAACAAGCCTTCATTTAAGAATAAAACTGCTTCTGGTGGTCATATTGCCGACCAGCCAAAAAAGTCAACTAATCCGCAGGAAGGCAAGAAGTGGTGTCCACTCCACAACTCCGCAGGCCACGTCCTCAAGAACTGCAGGAGTTGGTTGAAGCAATTGGATGATTTCTACCAGGGAGTCGGGCCAATGCCAACCATACCGCCTAAAGAGCAGGCGTGCGGACTTAGAGACGCCGATGGAGACGAGGAAATGTCCTACCAGGTACCTCAAAATCATATTAATGTTATTTTTGGGAGTTCTTCTTCTTTCGTTTCCAAAAGGCAGTTTAAAGCCTTTTACCGAGAGGTTAACCAAACAGAGACATCTCTTGGTGAACCTCAATACCCCCGTTGGTCAGATACACCCTTGACATTCGATCGTTCTGATTGTCCCGCGGGGCTTACTCGACCATTGAGGCTCCCTCTGGTCATTACCCCGATCATCAGTAACGCGAGAGTCGAAAGGGTCCTGATCGATGGAGGGAGTTCCCTTGACATTTTGTTGGTCAAGGCCCTCGACGAGATGCAAATTCCTCGTTCAAAGATCAAGCCCATAATCCATCCATTTTCTGGGATAATCCCAGGCCCCTCCATGATGCCGTTGGGACAGGTGGTCCTCCCGGTCACACTGGGAGAACCGGATAACTTCCGAACAGAATTGGTTACTTTTGACGTAATCGATTGTGATTCGGCTTATAATGCAATCTTTGGCAGGCCAACTCTCGCTAAATTCATGATGGCAACGCACTATGCTTACCAGTGCGGAAAATTGCCTTGCCCCAAAGGTGTCATCTCGGTCCGAGGCAGTCACAACATGGCGCTCACGTGCGACCGGCTATCTTTGGAGATGGTCGATCAACTTCCCCTCCGGGACGCCCAGGTCGCCACAGTCGCCACCGACGCGATCAAGTCTGCTCCTCGACCAGATGAGAAACTCAAACTGGTTCCTTTGTACCCAGATGATCCATCCAAGACAATTCGGGTCGGATCAGCTCTGGATGACAAATAGGAACTCGAGCTCATTGCTTTCCTCCGAGCTAATGCAGATGTGTTTGCGTGAAAACCGTCCGACATGCCCGGTGTCCCAAGGGAAGTAACCGAGCACAGGTTAGCAATTCGACCTGGACAACGACCAATAAAGCAAAAGCTCAGGCGTTTTGTTGTTGACCAACAGGAAGCCATCCGAGAGGAGTTGGACAAACTCCTACAGGCTGGGTTCATTCATGAGGTCGATCACCCGGAATGGCTCACCAATCCGGTCATGGTCCGCAAGTCAAATGGCAAGTGGCGCATCTGCGTCGACTACACTAGCCTCAATGCTTCCTGTCCGAAGGATGACTTTCTCCTTCCCCGCATCGACCAGCTGGTCGACTCAACTGCGGGTTGCGAACTGATGAGTTTTCTAGACGCTTACTCAGGATATCATCAAATTAGCATGGCAGAAGAAGATGAAGAGAAAACTGCCTTCATCACCCCGTTCGGCACCTACTGCTACGTCAGAATGCCGTTCGGTCTCAAGAACGCAGGTTCCACGTACCAGCGCTTGATGCAAAAGACCTTTTTTTCCCAGATAGGGCGTAATCTCGAAGCACATGTAGACAACTTGGTTGTAAAAAGTACCAAGAGATTGTCTCATTTCGACGATCTCACTGAAACTTTCTGTAATTTGAATCGCTTTGGAATAAAATTAAACCCAGAGAAATGCTCTTTCGGGGTTTCTTCAGGAAAACTTCTTGGTTTCCTTGTCTGTTCCAGGGGCATTGAAGTTAATCCGGAAAAAATCAGGGCTATTGAACAAATGAGATCGCCCTCGACCATGAAGGATGTTCAATGCCTGGCTGGTCGCATGGCGGCCTTAAGTCGCTTCATATCGCGACTAGGCGAAAGGGGATTGCCTTTTTTCAAAAACTTGCGGAAGCATCACAATTTCGCATGGTCGGATGAGGCCGAAAAAGTGTTTCAGGAGGTAAAGACATATCTGTCCAGTCCACCAGTGTTGGTGTCTCCCGACAAAGGAGAACCATTGCTTCTTTATCTGGCGGCAACACCGCATGTGGTCAGCACTGTCTTGATCGCGGACAGGGAAGGAATACACAGACCCGTCTACTATGTGAGCGAAGTACTTCATGGTCCTAAGGAGCGTTACCCTGAGGTCCAGAAGATACTTTACGCGCTACTGATGGCTTCCCGTAAGCTACCACACTACTTCCAAGCTCACAAGATCACGGTACCCTCCTCCTTTCCTTTGGGGGATATTGTCCGAAATCCAGAGAAATCTGGTCGAATTGCTAAATGGGCGGTTGAACTCGGTGCCTTCGAAATCCATTTTACGCCCCGCACGGCTATTAAGTCTCAGGTTTTGGCCGACTTTGTGGTCGAATGGACCAACCCTGAGCCACCCGTGCAGGTGCCAGAGGAATTGGAATGCCCCGATTACTGGACAATGTACTTTGACGGCTCCCGTAGTTTTCAACACTCGAGGGCTGGAGTGGTCTTAGTTACGCCTCAGGGCGAACAACTTAAGTATGTCATCCAACTACACTTTGTTGCGACCAACAACGCGGCAGAGTATGAAGGTCTTCTTGCAGGGCTCTGGGCAGCAAAATTCCTCGGAGTCTGTCGACTAGTGGTGAGGGGAGACTCACAGCTGGTCGTAAACCAGGTAAACAAGGAGTACAGCACCACCGATGAGACAATGGCTCATTACCTGGGGGAAGTGAGGAGATTGGAAAAACACTTCAGTCATTTCGAAGTCCAATACATCCTGTGAAAGGACAACATTCTCGCAGACCAATTATCCAAAATTGGGTCCTCACGCACATCCGCTCCGGCAGGAGTGTTCATTGAACACTTGGACCGTCCTTTGATCACGACTTCGGTCGAGGATGATCCGGTAATAGCCTGCATTACCAACCTCGGTCAGGAACAGGATTGGACTCATCCATTGAGAGTCTATCTTGAACATGGGACCCTACCCGAGGATGAAACCGAAAGCGATCTGTTAATTCAAAAAGCGCGTCTGTACAAGCTCATAGATGGGATTCTGTATAGAAAGGGTACTCAAGGAGTATTCATGCGTTGTATATCTCAGGAGGAAGGAACATCCCTCTTGAAGGAAATACATGACGGTGTATGCGGTGCGCACGCGTCATATCGAACACTGGTCGGAAAAGCTTTTCGACAAGGATTCTACTGGCCTTCGGCACTTGATGATGCCAAGCATATGGTCAAGATGTGTCCTCAGTGTCCGTTCCACGCGAGACAGGTTCATCAAGCTGCCTACACATTACAAACCATTCCCCTCGCATGGCCTTTCGCGGTCTGGGGGATGGATATTGTTGGTCGTATGCCACAAGCGGTCAACAGATATAAGTTTCTGTTCGTAACCATTGACACGTTTACAAAGTGGATTGAGGCCGAACCGGTACGAAATATTACCGCCTCAGCAGCACAAAAGTTCTTTCATAAGAACATTGTTGCCCGATTTGGTGTTCCAAACCGTCTTATCACCGACAATGGTTCTCAGTTCGCCAGTGGTCTTTTCCTAGATTACTGCGACCAGATCGGAACTAAGGTGTGCTTTGCTTCTGTGGCACATCCGCAAAGCAATGGTGCTGTAGAACGGGCCAATGGGCAAATACTACAAGGCATCAAAAAACGTGTTTTTGATCGCCTTAAGACTCGCTCGGGGGCTTGGGCAGACGAGCTTTATACCGTTCTATGAGCACTACGAACTACCTCTAGTCGAGCCACCGGTGAGACGCCCTTCCATCTGGTCTATGGGGCCGAGGCTGTGTTGCCTATGGAAGTCAGTATTGGGTCTGTTCGGACAGAACAATTCGAACAGGTTAATCAGTCCGAACAGTGGTCACAAGATCTCATCCTCTTAGAAGAAAGGAGTGATCGCGCTTTGATCAAGTCCGCAACATACTTGCAAGCCTTGCGCAAGTATCACAGCAAAAGGGTGCGACCACGTAGTCTTCGCGTGGGCGACCTGGTTTTACGAAAAATCCAAGACCAGCCTAATCGCAACATATTCTCCCCGAAATGGGAAGGCCCTTACACTGTTGTCTCGGTGCCGCGACCAGGATCCGCGCCGTTAGCCATGAGGATGGTCGAATTTTGTCCAATACTTGGGACATCGATCAACTTCGCAAGTTCTACGTGTAAGTACTCAATCCCTTTTTCCTGTTCAATTAGCATTTTTTCATAAAACAAAAAATGTTTTGGTTTCATACATGAGTATTTCCCTTTATGCCCATGTGCTGCGAACACGACTCGGGGCTGGTCGCCCGCGGTCAGATCATTATAACGTCCTAGTCTGATTCGCTGGCCGATCTCATGACCGCTTCTAGACAAGTCACTCCTAAATAAGCCGTTTCTCAACGCACACGGGGCTTTCTGGCAAGTACTCGGTTATCTGAGTGGCTGCTGGTTTGCAAACAAGGCTAGGCGTTACTTTGATCATAATTGTTGGTTCGATCACACATCCCTGGTCGTTATATTCACTTCTTTCCTGCGTTTGTAATACTAAGTCTTCAGTATTTACAATCACAGGCGGGGGCTAGGGGGATATGTTTACAGTATGAAGCGAACACAAAACAAGAATATATATGAAAATCAGAGTATATATTCATTTTCAAAAATGAATTTCCACATACATTGCATCGTATACAATTGTTTTTGTACAGGTGTAGGGATCACTCGATCCCAAGCTCAGTCAGGAGCTTATCGACAAGAGGCTTGACTTCCTCCATGACTGCCTCTAGCTGTTCCTCACTCTCGACCTCAACCGGTCCCACCAATGGATTTAGATCTGCATCTTGGCCATGGTGAAGTCGAACCCGATTGAGGATGGCAGAAGCGGCTGACCGAACCCTGGTTCTGATCGCCTCTTCTCGTCGCTGTGTATCTTCAGGAAGATACTCGAAAGGTGACTCCGCCTGGTCCATGACTAGTGTAGACCAGTCATTTAGGCTGAAATTAGCTCTTGTGGTTTCGAACACATCAGCCTTCAGGAGATGAGCCACCGCCTTCAGTTTTTCGAAGATCGAACAGCTCAGCTCCCTGATTGCCCTTTCGGAACATTGAATAGAGTCACGGAGGAGTCCATTGTCTTGACTGAGTTGTTTTATTTGATCTGCTTGCACTACAGCAAGAGAAAAGATTACTCGCACGTTATGAAGCTAAGTCTTCCTAAGTCAGGAATCGACTTACCAGCAAGTTGTGACCGCAGCTTGTTGTTTTCAATCTCTTGGTTTCTAGTCACTGAGATCGAATGGAGCTTGATTGTGGCCACTTCTTTCTTCATCAATGCCACCTCTCTCTAATAGAACAGAAGGAGTGGTCATAACCAATTTGTACCTGTACAAGTTGAGGAGTAATGATCCTTACCTGCGCAAGCTATCTCTTTCTTTTTGAATGGCCTCAACGCTCGCCATCATAGCATGCGACTTGGCTGACATCCGGGATAGCTCCTATGATGCAAAAAAGGGGTTAAAGGTGTCCTATGTACAACTCAGGCACCGAGAGAGAAGTTTATCGTACCTTCATAAACTCCCGTAAGGAGATGTCTTCCGGACTGACAGGAAGGCTCGTTGAAGGCCCCGATGCGGCCACAACAAGGGCAGTCGGTGGGAGTGCCTGCTGGGCACTACCCCCAGTCGTTGTTACTTGCGACTGGGTCTCCGTGCTTGCCTCTCCCTTACGGCCCGGACGACTTACTGGACCAAGGGGGTGGAGCGCTCCTCACTGAAGGCTCCTGCACCAGCAGCAACTTCAACCCTCCCCGAGGCGGTTGAAGGGATGGCTGCTATTTCTTTTCGCCTGACAAAGGAAAGAGGAACCAAGCAGTTACAATTCGAGATCATCACGACTTGTTTTAATACAACCAAGATAAAGGTTCTTACCTTATTTGAAATCCCATCAGTCTTTGAGATTTCTGGGAAGGCTCTCCGCGAGAAAGAGGACAACTATCGTCTGTCCTGGTCTTCCTCTTGGAGAACAAGGCGTCTCCCCCCTGAGTGTGTTCCTCTGTGAGCACATTTCTAGGGGAAGATGAAGACGGGTGATAAGAATCTTTACTTGGGCAATCGGTCCTGTTGGCGGGGTTGCATCTGAAGGCCTGGATGGCTCCTGAACTTCTGGAGCCGGCACCTCGTTTGCAACCGCAACAGGCTCTTGTTCGACTACCTCCACTCCTATCCGCGGGAATGGAGGATTTTCCTCCCTGGGACTCGCAGGAGTCGCAGGGGGAAGCTCTTTTCCCTACATAAGCATTAACTTATCAAATGCACAAGGGGAATTGAAAGAAACAAGACTGTGAGAAAATCTTACCACGGTCGTCCCTCCGACCAGGGAAATAGAGGCAACTGGCCCTGAAGCCTCGGGGGCTTCAGAGGCTGGAATGTTGTCTGCGGCCATGGGGCTTTCGGTAGCCGCGGGGTCTGCTACAACCGCCTCTGCGGTAGCAGTTGTCTCTGCGGATCGAGTTGAAGCGTCACCCGATGGAGAGAGAGCCCGCGATCTTCCTCCTCCGGCGAATTAGAGGGACATCATCGTCTTCCTCCTCCTCGCTCCCCTCTCCCTGTACGACGAAGAAGTAATTCCAGTTCGCACTTGGAAAAATCGGAGGGACATGATATCTTACTGCAGTTTTTCTTGCGGTAGGAGGGACACTTCGTGAAGACCCTTCCCCGAGATTTAGCCTTGCTTTCTTGGGGGCAGGATTCCTCGTCTTGGGTCTCGAGGAAACCTTCTTAACATATTTTGTCGTCGGCTTCCCCAGGGAAGCGACGTTCTCGCTAGGAAACGTCGCCTCGGCGAACCTCCCTAGAAGCTGTTCTCATTCCAATGGAATTGATTAGTGCTGGACATACATGAGACCTGCAAAATAGAGGCCAAGTAGAAAATGTACCTTTCGGCGCTCCTGTTTAAGGTCATCACCGGCGTGAATCAAGCTTTGGGGGCGAGGCAATCCCTTGGGGCCCTCTACCTCGGCGTTGTACGCCCTGAGAAGGTAGTTAGTCCGCCTCTCAATCTCGGCTGAGGGCAGGACTGTTCCCAGATATGAGTTAAATTGATGCATTCCAGAAATGACATAAAAGGATTTCAGTGCCAGAAATGAATACCTTCATTATAGTCCAGGGTACCGTCCGCCATGGACTTGATCTCCCAAGCCGGATGAACCCTTTCACGCAGGGGGCTCACCCAGTTCTTCACAAAGTCTCGGACGACGTCGCGTGCTGTCAATCCTTGTCCGACTAAGTGAAGGATCACCTCGGCATGCTTCATGAACTCCGTGTTCATCGCCGGAAGGGTATCCAACTCGCTCGGCTTCTCCGGCCGCGAGTTTTCAAACCACAGCCCGCTCTCGGTTGGCGGGGTGCAGTAAAACCATTTCTGGTGCCACCCGTGCACCGAGTCTCGCAGGGTGGGAAGGGATACTCCTTTTTATCCCTTAGCCGGAAGTAAATGCATCCGGCGGCGTTGGCGCTCTTCGACCACGCCGAAAAATAAAATCTCCGGAAGAGATCCACACTGGGATATACTCCGACGAACGCCTCGCACAAGTGTTGAAACACCGCCAGTATCAACACTGCGTTTGGGTGGAGGTTGATTAGCTCCAACCCATAGTGCTCGAGGACGTCCTTCAAGAACCGACTCTCAGGGAATCGGAACCCGCAGCGCAAATACTCTTCAAAAACCACCAACTCGCCCTCTTGGACAATCGGGGTTTCTTGGTCCTTCTCCGCGGGCCGCCAGTTGATTAGCAGCCGCGGAGGAAGGATCTCCTTCTCCAACGCCACTAAACTCTCCTCAGAATGGTGGATTGATCGGCTCCAGGACGCCATTTTTTGGTAGAGAGTCGAAGGAAAAGTTGGCGACTTTTGGGGAAGATGAAGGCTGAGAAGAACGAGGGTTTTGTGCGGTGGAAATGTTGAGGGTTTTTGGCTGTGTGGCTTCCTCAAGAATACACCTGCTCCTTTTATAGACCCAAGGAGACGCACTAATGTGAGTAACATTTCATTCAAACGTTCCACTGAGTATTTTATTCATTTCCCATAATGGATACTGTCTCTGGCGGACCCGTTAAAGTGTTCAGGCATCGGATCTGAAACAAAAAGACTTCTTTGTTTCAGAAACTGAAAGTACAAAAGGCCTAAAAAGTTTTCAGTGCCTTTCAGAGGACGTTTTTCCTTTATATGACTTGGACATTTTCATGAAAAAATCCTATGACTCAACTTTTGGACGTATGGATATATTTTGACTGGGTTGTGGTATGATCGAGACCCTGCTTTTGGTTAAGCTCCGATTCTAATTGAAGTGACGGTCCGACCGAGCCTCAATTCTGGTCGCAGTATGTTTCAGTTCTAACCACGGCTTCAAGTCTGATCGCGGTATCAGAGCTGGTCGCGGTACTTTGATAAAAGAGTGATTCCAATCGCAGAATTGAAATTTCCATGTGTATGAATGGTCGCGAACGTGATATTTACGGCCATATTTTCGCACAGAAGATGTGAAGAATATTCATATAAAGAAGAAAGTTTTATTTCTCGCATTTTTTACATACAAAAGGAATACTGGCGACCAGAGCGTCGACCTGATCCGAAAGAAGTTTGCAGAGTTCTCCTAGGGACATGTCGTTGTCAGTAGGATCTACACTGACAACCCCCAGAGAACTAGCAACTAATCTAAGCCTATCTACATCATCCCTAACAAGAGATACACTACTGTTCCTAATTAAATCGGAGAGTTCTCGCTGTTGCTGAGCGTGGTCCCTCTCTCGACGGAACTGGTGCGCCTCTTCATGGGATCGTTCAAAACATTCTGCCAGATGCAGAATCGCCGAAGACATCTCTTCGGTCTTCTTCTCCAGGGCATTCTTCTCCTCCAGAAGAATATGTCCGGGAGGAAGAGACGGAGTAGCAGAAGGCTGATCACTGGGGCCTCCAATCTCCTACATTTGCAAAAATTAGTTGTGCTAATTATAACTATCAGCAAAAGGAGAGGAGGATTATTACCTGTCCCTGCTCGTGACACGTTGATATAGCCATCCTGGGAAGTAGAACATCCGATAAAATCGGATGATCACCAGATGGTGGAAGTGCAACCTTCCCACCAGAAGATTGTTCCCCCAGCATAAGTTGAGGATTTTCCGGTTGGATAGTCACCGCTTGCCGACCAGAAAATTGATCACCCAAACAAAAGCAGGGGGTGTTGGAGTAGAAAGCTGAAGGAAGAAAAGATGATGGCTCATTTTCTACCTTTGCTCTACTGGAAGATCCTTCGTCAACCTTGGGTTTCTTCCTTGAGGGAGATGGATCTTCAGGCATTTGAGGCTCTTGCTTGTGAACTTCCTCTTCATCACTTTCAATGTCGATGGTGTTGTGATTTGCCATCAGGAGTGTATGAAGAGTAGAATGAAGGTGACTTTAGAAAGGACTTAGCCGTGAGAAGAAATTGTGGAGCTTTGTAAAACAAAAGACCCGGTATTTATAGCCGCCAAGGTGACGGTTCACATTCTAAGCACCTCGGGTTTTTAAAAGCATTTACAATTTTACCTCGGGTTAAAAAACATTTCAACAGCGCCATCATTACCCGTCACGTAATGCCCAGAATCCGTCTCGGGGAACCAACCGACCCACTTAGTGCGCCACTGAGTAGGGGATTTGAAGAGTCAGGTTAAAAATCCGATGCATGACTTTAAATTCGAAATAAACACGTCCCTTCGTTTTCTTCGAATTTGGGGGCTAGCTGACGAGGATTGACACCCGGGTCAGTTCAAATAAATGCACTGTTGGTTCAAGACAGAATCGAGTCAAACACGTGCCCGGCGGTGCGAACTCAAGTCATTCTGAGGAGCATCAGCCCGAGATCGCAAGCTGTGCGCGATCAGGTTGCACGCTTTGCGCGATCAGACCGCAGGCTTCGCGCGGTCAGAAGTTCGTATGCTATACGCGAACATAATGTCAGAGATGTTGCGCGGTCAACTAACATCTCGCGGTCAGAACATTCTCGACCAGGGTACTTGGAGTTCATCTGTCTGGCTGTCCCTATAGCGGGAATATTCCAAGTATCCCGAAGATTCCTCCACGTGGAAAACCAACCGTCAGGAGGTTAATACATACAGTTATCCATGAATAACACGTGTTTAACCTGTGTGGAGGTTAAGAGCGGTTCTCTAAAAACCGCATCCAACCATCCAAGCAACTGTCTGATGCGGTTACGGCATGGCACCCTTTCGACCAGTATAAAAGGGTGGCAAGGTGCATCAAACAGGGGAGGGAGATTGAAGGATCAGATAGAGATCAACGTCTCTGATACAAGCGAGATACAACACATCTCAACCACTCAAACAGCCAAGTCTATGGCCTAAATTAGATAGCTTTTACAAGCCTTTTTGGCTTCATTCTGTACATTGACATAGGAAAAACCCTTCGCCTGTGAAGGTGTTTTCCCACCATCTTGTAAACCTTTACCACCTATAGTAAAATCCCAACAGGACGTAGGGCTATTACTCTCACCATCGAGGGCCCGAACCTGTATAAACCTCTCTGTGCTCCTGTTCTCCATTTTTCTACATAGCTTCCCGGAGGGTCATCTTGAAAGGTCTCGCTATTACAAATTTTGCATAAGTTCGGCTGAGGACTCCTTGTCTGAATCGTCGACAAGAAGAACCAAATTGCAATTCAATAAATTAAAAAAAAAGATAGAGAGAACGAACACAAGATTTTTTCTGAGGTCTCGGAGACACGCCCGGTCTCCCCTAATCCTCGTTGAAGCACTCAAGTGAATTGAGTCTTGCTTCAATATCCACAAAGGATATTTCTTACTAATGGTTTCTCCTTGTCCACTGCGGAAAGGCGAGCATCGATTTCTTGTACAATCTTGCTGAGCCTCTCTAACAATCTTTGAACAGGAGAGATCAACAGCCACGCAACCAAACCGTCTAGGTGAGGGAGTTCACCAAGAGTAATAAGCAGCAAGGTCTTCTCTAGACCTCTAACAATCACCGAGGAACTAATAGGATGCAAATGATGCGAACAGAAAGCACTCGGTAGATCTGAAAAGTTCACAACTTGATCAAAAGATCAAGATTTTAACTCTAAGAACAAATTCTCAAGTATGTGTATGAGAGGAGGCTGCTTGGTGTGCAAAATATCTGCCCAAAGCCTCTATTTATAGCCTCAAGGATCAAAAGAACAGTTGGAGCTCGAGGTGAAAATCAGCAGCTCAAACTGACAATTAGTTTACCAAACTGATAGTCAATTTGGGTCACGACCAGAAAGAAGTAAAATTCAGAGAAAACTCAGCTAGCCGTTTGAGGTCGAAAAAGGAAATAAATCAGTGCAAACTGACAGTCAGTATGGGAGACTAACAGTCAGTCTCAAACTCAACGGCTGACAAAATTTACCGATAAAAAATAGCTAGTCGTTTGTGGTCGTATATGCAAAGAAAACATCACATACTGACAGTCAGTCTCACAAACTGACAGTCAGTTTCGACCACAAAACGTCCAGATCAAACAGAAACTCAAATAAAACCACTTGAGGTCAAAATGTAAACTGATAGTCAGCATGGACATACTGACAGTCAGTTTAGTTAAAAAAATTTCAGCTCAAAAAACAATCTCTCTGGACAACTGTTATTTAACACAAACTGACATTCAAACTGACGGTCAGTTTAGCAAACTGACAGTCAGTATAGATAAAAATAGTTACAACTTTTAATCCAGAGATCCGATTTAAGAGTTTAATAGCTCATTTGAAATATAATTTAAAGGTCTATCATTTTGTCACAAAAGAAAAAACCAGATCTTCCTAGATCTTTCTAGAAAATGCAAAAACTCTTCTGTTGTCAAAAACTGAACTGAAAATCTAAATCTTTCAAAATCAAATCCAACTGAAAATGATGCAATGCAATGACCTAGTAGTTGCTCAATTTATGCAGAAGTCTAGAGAGGACTTGCAACCCCTCTTTATAGTACGGTCAAATTCTAAAAAATAAGATCCTAAACCGATTAACTTCCAAACGCCGAGATCGGTAAAAGTGAAAACTCAAATTACCTAAGATCCTTTGCATCTTCATGTTTGTCTCGTCGTTGCTCTTTTGCGAATTGTGATTCTATTTAATTTATGTCGGGTTCATCTTTCGCAAATCTTCTCAACAGAGCTCTGTATCAAATATCTCAAAAGCACAGTTAGTCTGAAACACTTTGTTTTCATTAATCATCAAAATTAGGTTTACGCATAAAGGTATAGATGCAACACATATGACCTAAGAGTTTCTCAATTTTTGCCAGAACTAAAAGATATTTCGCAACCCCTCTGAATAGTACGGTTAAAAACTAAAAAGAATTTCTATAAATCGGGTCAATACTCCAAACACTGAGACCGATACAATAAATAAGCACTTTCTTCTTGCCGACTTTGCGCTTGCGACCTTGGCTCACAACCTTGGCTCGCGACCTTGGACTGCAACCTCGGGCGACACTGCGACCTTGCGCTTGCGACCTTGGACTGCAACCTGCAGATCCTCTCGGATCACTTGCAAACTTTACAGAGATAGCTCTACATACACATAGCTTAAAGACACGATTAGTCCAAGACACTTAATGTCATCAATAATCAAAATCAACCAAAAAAGGGCCTAGATGCAACAATCTCCCCCTTTTTGATGATTGATGACAAGTGTTTAAAATGAATAAAATTTAATGACTCTCCCTAATTGTATGCATAGGCATCAGATATACAAGAACTCCCCCTGAATGCATGCATATACAAATGCACATATGATTCATTTGGGAGTCCACAATGAATACACAACGAGCATATAAACTATCAATAATGTCATCCAGATACAAGAATCTCCCCCTTTGACAAAGCACAAAAAGGTGGGAGGACAGCAAAGCAGATAATTAACTTGCATTTATATATCAATAATATTCGATTCACTTCTAAGAAAGCAAAATCTAGTCTCATCTAAAGTTTGGTGAAGATGTCCGCCAGTTGCAAGTCAGTTCTTATATAATTCACGTCTATGTCCCCTTTTGCCACATGATCTCTTATAAAATGGTGCCTAATATCAATATGCTTGGTTCTAGAATGCTGCATTGGATTGTTTGCAATTTTATGGCACTTGCATTATCACACAAGAGTGGCACTTTTCAATGAGAATTCCATAATCAAAGAGGGTTTGCTTCGTCCATAAAATTTGAGCACAACAACTACCCACCGAAACATATTCCACTTCAGTGGTGGAGAGGACTACAAAATTTTGTTTCTTAGATGACCAAAAGACTAGTAATCTCCCCAAAAGTTGACGACTACTGGATGTGTTTTTTCTATCAATTTTGCAACACGCACAATCCGAATCTGAGTAACCAATTAATTCAAAGTTTGCATTTTTAGAGTACCAGAGTCGTATATTTTGATAGCATTTCAAGTATCTAAGAATTCTTTTAATAGAAATCAAATGACATTCCTTAGGATATGACTGAAATCTTGCACATAAACAAACACTAAACATGATGTCGGGCCTAGATGCGGTAAGATAAATCAAGCTACCAATCATAGATCAATAAAGTTTAGAATCAACCGCTTTTCCATCATTGTTCATATCGAGACATCCATTAGTGGTCATGGGAGTTTTGATGGCTTTAGCTTCTTCCATCCCAAAGTGCTTGAGCAAGTCCTTCACATACTTGGTTTGACTCACGAATGTTCTGTTCTTGAGTTGCTTGATTTGAAGTCTAAGGAAGAAGCTTAGTGTCGACGATTGGGAGTCGGGTCTTTAGTCAATCTTATGCAATTTAGTTGTGTAGGAAGCGGAGACCTTTCGAGACGCTCAGTAGGTAAGTTAAGATAATTATGTACTGGAGATACAGAGAATTATACAGGTTCGGGCCCTCAAGGATTTGAGTAATAGCCCTACGTCCTGTGATGTTTCAGTATATGTGTAAATGATTACAAAAGAAAGGGGGAAATTGTTACAGGAGAAGGTTAACAATCTCTATATCTATGTATCTCTATCTTCAGGTTCGTTTGGATTAATTTTTTTCCAGTATGATTGTTACCCTTTTGTAGTGATCGAAAGGGTGCCAACATGGAGCAGTTTCGGGAGGTTAGACGGTTGCTAATATGCAGTTTCTAGATAACTACATATCTTAACTCTCCGGTGGTTATCTTCACAAACAGGAGAGGAAGTTATCTGATCCTAGAACCATGATTAGGAGACTCAATCAATACTCAGGTTAGATATGACTCTCGATGTTATGGTCGCGTATAGCCAACGACCATAGGTCAGTACTTGTGCGAGGCTTTTGTTGGAGTGTTGCCGTGCATAGATCTGTTCTAGCGGTTCTACTTCTCGGCATGTTCAAAAAGTTCCAGTGTAGCAGGGTGCGTATATTTCTGCCTGAGGGAGAAGAAAGATTACCCCTCCTTCCCGCTGTGTGACTCTGTGCACAGATGGAACCAATGATGGTTCTATTGTGCCACACTGGCAGAGAGCAGCCTCTGGTTTGAGAATCGACGACCAGTGAAGAGCATTGAAATGGACGATGTGCCCATTTTAAGTCAAGACTTACAGAAATAGTCCCAGGTGATTCTTCACTTAGTCCAGCAGGGACTAACTGCACAAGATATCATTCGTGACTTTGTGAGGAACAGGATGAGTCCCTTGAAGAAAAGGGAAAATTCAGCCTGGGAGGTGTGTTCGATGATGGACAACACCGTGAACTATAACCAGGGTAAGTTTGCTGACTTAAAATGTGTGAAATTGTCAACAATCTGATGTTTATACTAAATGATTGTCTTGACAAGCAGCCCTGTCCCCATCTAAGATAGATAGGAGGACAAACAATCTTCTGAAGCCGTATGGAATGAAGAACTTACACGTAAAACTTACGTAGCTGATCTATATTCCAAGTATTGGATAAGATCCTTCCATCTTCCATCGCTAATCAAGCTGATCCTGGTCGCAGCACTGAGACCATAGTATAGGGGCCTTCCCACTAAGAGGAGAATTTGTTGCGATTGGACTGGTTTTGAATTTTCATAAAACTAGGTCACCCACGTGAAGACTACGAGGTTGCACCTGTTTACTATGGTATTTACGTAAAGCTTGTAAATATGCTGCTGACTTAATCAACGTCCGATCACGTTTCTCCTCAAGGAGAATAATGTGTTGGACACATTGTTCATGCTGATTAGAATGATCAAATTGATCGACACGAACAGATCCAATGCGGATTTGAATAGGTAATACAGCTTTAGAACCAAATACCAATTGAAAAGGCGTCTCACCAGCAGCTCGACTACATGTAGTGTGTAGTGCCCATAGAACAGAGTAGAGTTCATCTACCCAAGCCCCCGAGCGCATCTTAACGCGATCGAAAACTCGTTTCTTGATGCCTTGTAATATCTACCCATTGGCATGTTCAACAACGCCATTGCTCTGTGGATGAGCAACAGATGCAAAACACACTTTGGTCCTGATATCGTTGCAATAATCCAGAAAAAGACCACTAATGAATTGGGATTCGTTGTCGGTAATGAGATGACTTGGAACACCAAATCGTGTTATGATATTCTTATGAGATGAGTAGTTCAGCTTCAATCCACTTAGTAAATGTGTCAACGGCTATGAACAAAAATTTTTACCCATTAACTGCTTGGGGCATAGGACCCACTATGTCTATTCCCCATACCGCGAACGGCCAAGTTAAAGGAATAGTTTGTAAAGAATATGCAGGCTGGTGAACTTGCCGTGCATGAAATTGATACTGTGGGCACGTCTTGACCAAGTGCTTGGCATCATCAAGTGCCGAAGGCCAATAATAACCTGTCGAAAAGCTTTTCTGACCAGCGTTCGATAAGATGCATGTGTACCACATACACCACCATGAATGTCCTTCAAGAGGGATTTACCTTCCTCTTGAGATATACAGCACATGAACACTCCTTGAGTACCCTTTCGATACAAAACCCCATCAACTATTCTGTATAGATGCGCCTTTTGTATTAACATGATCACTTTTGGTTTCATCCTCAGGCAAGATCCCATGTTCGAGATAGATCCGCAATGATCGGGTCCAATCTCCTTCATGCTCGAGGTTGGCGATGTGAACTATCACCTCATCATCCTCAACTGGAAACGTAATCGAGGGATATTTCAAGTGTTCGACGAACACTCCTGTCAGAGCGGATGTACGTGAGGACCCAATTTTTGATAATTGGTCTGCAAGAACATTGTTTCTTCGCGGAACAAATTGGACTTCAAAATGATTGAAGTGTTTCTCCAATTTCCACACCTCGTCTAGGTGGTGAGCCATTGTCTCATCAGAGGTGTTGTACTCCTTGGTTACCTGGTTTACGACTAGCTTTGAGTCTCCCCTCGCCACTAATCGACAGACTCCAAGGAATTTAGCTGCTCGAAGCTCAGCAAGAAGACCTTCATACTACTGTGCTGTTGGTCGCAAGGAAGTGTAATTGTATGACATACTGGAGTTGGTCACCTTGAGGTGTGATTAAGACCATTCCAGCCCCCGAGATTTGAAAACTATGAGAGCCATCAAAATACATCGTCGAATGGTCAGTGTGTTGTAAATCCACAGATTCTTGTGCAGGTGGATCGGGATTAGTCAATTCAACCACAAAATCTGCAAGAATTTGAGATTTAATCGCTACGCGAGGAGTGAAATGGATGTCAAATGCTCCAAGTTCCACTTCCCATTTTGCCACACAACCAAATACTTCCGGATTACAGTAATCTTATGTGCTTGATAGTAATGTCATAGCTTCCATGAAGCCATCAGAAGAGCGTAAAGTAATTTCTGGACTTCAGGGTAACGCTCTTTTGGTCCATGAAGAACTTCACTTACATAATAAACTGGTTGTTGCACACCTTCCCTTTCCATGACCAGAACTGTGCTGACCGCGTAAGGTGTGGCCACCAAGTAAAGAAGTAATGATTCCCCCAAAATTTGAGAGACCAGTACTGGTGGACTAGACAAATATGCTTTGACCTCTTGAAAGGCTTTCTCGGCTTCATCCAACTAGGTGAAATCATTGTGCTTACGTAGAACCTTAAAGAAAGGTAACCCACGTTCGCCTAACCGTGATATAAAATGGCTTAAGGTCACCATGCGACCTGTTAGCCTCTGGACATCGTTCATGGTCGAAGGAGATCGCATTTGCTCAATAGCCCTGATTTTCTCAGGATTAACCTCAATTCCACTCGAACAAACAAGGAAACTTAAAAGTTTACCAGAAGAAACTCCAAAAGAGAATTTCTCGGGATTCAACTTTATTTCATATTTATTCAAGTTACAAAAGGTTTCAGCAAGATCATCTATGTGACTAGAGTTTTTAAAACTCTTTACAACCAAATCATCGACGTACGCTTCTAGATTATGCCCTAACTGGGAGAGAAAGGTCTTTTGCATCAAGCGCTGGTATGTGAAACCAGCATTCTTGAGTCCAAATGGCATCCTGACGTAGCAGTAAGTACCAAATGGTGTGATGAAGGAAGTTTTCTCTTCATCTTCTTCTGCCATGCTAATCTGATGGTACCCCAAGTAAGCATCCAAGAAGCTCATCAGTTCACAATCCGCTGTAGAATCGACCAACTGATCGATGCAAGGAAGGGAAAAATCATCCTTCAGACAGGCACTATTTAGACTAGTGTAATCGACGCACATGCGCCACTTACCATTTGACTTTAGGACCATAACCGGGTTTGCAAGCCATTTAGGATGATCGACTTCTGAAATAAATCTTGCTTTCTGGAGTTTGTCTAACTCCACAGGGAGGGCTTCTTGTCGGCTAGTAGCAAAGCATCTGAGCTTTTACTTTATTGGTCGCTATCTAGGCCGGATTGCTAGCCTATGCTCAATCACTTCCCTTGGGACTCCAGGCATGTCGGATGGTTTCCACGGAAACACATCGGTGTTAGCCCGGAGGAAAGTAATGAGTTCGAGTTCCTATTTGTCATTCAAACCTGATCCAATCCGAATGGTTCTAGATGGATCTTCTGGGTACAAAGGAATCAACTTCAATTTCTCATCTTGTCGCAGGGCGACTTTGATCGTGTCTGGTGATGTGGTCGCAACCTGTATGTCTCGAAGGGGAATTTAATCGACCGACTCCAGAGATAACTGATCACAAGTAAGTGCTGTGTTGTGGCTGCCTCGGACCGAAATCACGCCCTTTGGGCCTAGAATCTTGACGCACTGATAAGCGTAATGCGTCGCCGCCATGAACTTAGCAAGCGTCGGCCTAATAGGGCATAACTTCATGTTCGTTAGCGTCCCTAACCTCACAAGATTGTTCTTTCTCTGGTATGGTCGGCATGGGTCCAGTTCTCTAGTAAAAGTCGTCCAGACGCTTCAACCAGTTATGACAGTTCTTGAGATCATGCCTGGAAGTGTTGTGGAACGGACACCATTTCTTGCTTCCCTGTGGGTTAATCTGTTTTCTCGAATGGTCGTTGTTGCGACCACCAGAAGGAGGATTTTTATTTTTGAATGTAAATTTATTACCTTTTTCCGCCGGTGGTTTGTCGGCAATGGCCACGTTTCAGTATTGTCCAGCCCCATTCTTCTTGGGCTTCTTGGATTTCTCACCTGATGATTCTGACTTCTTATTAGGATCATCCTTCTAGTGGGATTTGGGACGATGTGTTGTGGCACGTACTCAACCTCTAATGTGGTGGGATTTGCATGACGGGGAAAATCCATCTTCTCTATCTTTTGGTCGACAGGCATGACCAGAGTTGCAGAAGATGCATCCTCGGGATGTGACTCATGGACATCTTCGTCACCAACCTCTTCCATAGGAACGGGGTCATTAGGTGAAGGCATCTGGATATGAGCATAGTTTTTGAGATCGAAATCGTTCTCGGAATTGTATGCTCCAACTATAACTTACTAGAACTCCTAATGAAGAAAACGCCTTGAGAAAGGCTCCATGTTGGCACATACGATTGGGAGTCGTGTCCTCAGTCGATCTTATGCAATTTAGTTGTGTAGGAAGTGGAGACCTTTTGATATGCTCACTAGGTAAGTCAAGATAAATGTACTAGAGACACAGAGAATTATACAGGTTTGGGCCCTCAAGGATTTGAGTAATAGCCCTACGTCCTGTGATGTTTCAGTATATGTGTAAATGATTACAAAAGAAAGGTGGGAAATTGTTACAAGAGAAGGTTAACAATCTCTATATCTATGTATCTCTGTCTTCGGGTTCGTTTGGATTTATCCTTTCCAGTATGATTGTTACCCTTTTATAGTGATCGAAAGGGTGCCAACATGGAGCAGTTTCGGGAGGTTAGATAGTTGTTAATATGCAGTTTCTAGATAACTGCATATCTTAACTCCTCGGTGGTTATCTTCACAAACAGGAGAGGAAGTTATCTGATCCTGGAACCATGACTGGGAGACTCAATCACTACTCAGGTTAGATATGACTCTCTCGATGCTATGGTCGCGTACAGCCTGCGACCGTAGGTCAGTACTAAGGTCGTCTTTAGTTATGCAACCTTCTGGTCCACAGGAAACTGAGCTCTGCGACCATGGAACCATATACCATATCCGAAATGTCTTAGACATGATATATTTAATGAATAGATGACTAGCCCAAGTAATATTCATCGTTACTTAGCTCTCTAATCATTAACATCTCAAATTCCCTAGACATCATTTCTCCAAAATCATGACAAAAGGATTCATTAGTAGACCCAAATATGATATCATCAATGTATATTTGACACAAAAAGATCTTTTTCAACCACTTTTATAAATAGCATTGTGTCCACCTTTCTAATTTTAAATCCTTTTGAAATAAGAAAGTTTCAAAGACGTTCATACCAAGCTCGAGTTGAAAAAATAGTTTTAATCCTCACAAATTTCTCCCTACTTTTTGGCATTAATCACAAAAAAAAAAATACAAAAGAAAGGTATGCCAAAAAGAGGTTTGACAAAGCAATTTTAGGTCACAAAAAAAAGGAGAAAAGGAAATGACCTAATGAAGAGCTCAAATCTCCACAAAGAGTACTCAAATAGAGAGTCTATTCAAACATGCTCCAATTTCATGAAATTTTGCATAAGTCAAAATCCATCAATTCCACCAAAATGAAGATTTGGTGAAACAAGGACTATGAGAGGAATAATCATCCAAGTTAGGTCATAAATCATGTGCAAGAGATAGAAAAGACCTATTTGTGAATATTTTTTGTGCTCTTGCTATAGTTAAACGATCATCCTCTGATAATTCATCCAACCCAAGAATTACGATAATGTCCTGAAGTTCCTTGTAACGTTGTAAAGTTCGCTTAACTCTTTGCGCAATTTCTTACTGTTCGTTGCCAACGATCCGAGGCTGTAACATAGTTGAGGTTGAATCTAAAGGATCTACTACTGGATAAATACCCTTGGAAGCTAATCCTCTGGAAAGTACGGTAGTAGCATCTAAATGTGCAAATGTCGTGGCAGGAGCGGGGTCGGTCAAATCGTCCACAGGCACAAAACTACTTGGATTGAAGTTATAGATCCCTTTTTGGTAGAAGTAATTCTTTCTTGCAAAGAACCCATTTCTGTACTAAGGTTAGGTTGATAACCCACTGCGGAGGGCATTCTCCCTAATAAGGCATATACCTCCAACTTGCTTGAACAAAACGAAAGATATTATCGATGAATAGAAGCATGTTTTGCTTATTAACATCTCGGAAATATTCTGCCATAGTTAGGGCAGTCAAACTAACTGTCATACGAGTTCCCGACTGTTCATTCATTTGACCATAGACGAGAGCTACCTTTGATTTCGCAATATTTTTTCATTAATTACTCTGGATTCTTTCATTTCCATATAAAGATCATTTCCTTCACGATTTCGTTGCCCTACTCCGCCAAATACGGATATGCCTCCATGAGCTTTAGCAATGTTGTTGATTAATTCCATGATGAGTACGGTTTTACCTACTCCAGCCCCCCCCAAATAGTCCGATTTTTCCTCCACGGCGATAAGGAGCTAAAAGATTGACCACCTTAATACCTGTTTCAAAGATAGATAATTTCGTATCTAACTCGATAAAGGAAGGCACACATCTATGAATAGGGAATGTTGTGCTAGTATCTACAGGACCCAAATTGTCAACAAGCTCTCCAAGAACGTTGAAAATTCATCCGAGAGTAGCTCCGCCAACTGGAACACTGAGAGAAGCTCCCGTGTCAATCACTTCCATTCCTCCCATCAGCCCGTCTGTAGCACTAGCACAACATTCCCTATTCAGCTATAGCTATGAGTGTCTCGACTCTTGACTACCAAAGCGTTATAAATATAGGGAAACTTGCCCGGGGGAAAGTGACATCCAGCACTGGTCCAATAATTTGATTTATATGCCCTGTGCTTTTTTCTTCAATTGTGGAAACCTCGGGACAAGAAGTAGTAGGATTGGTTCTCATAATTATCACATAATTATCAAAAAATGGAATTTGTCGAAATTTTCTTTTTTTATGTTGAATAATGCCAAATTAAAACCAAATGGATATCCAAAAATCCAAAAATAAAAAGGAAATTTATTAGTTAATTCAATAAGAGAGAAAAGGGGGCCAGTACTTGATTTCGTTACCCAAGCGAATCCCATTCAATCGTTTACTCATGGAATAAGTCAATTGGAAAGTTCAATTAATCTTTCTTTCATATAGTTTTCCCTTTTATGGAGAATCTGTGCCCATTTTCCTATCTAGGACTTCGATATACAATATATTACTGTGAAGCATAGATTGCTATCAACAGAGAATTTTCTTAGTATTTAGTTAGGTATTTAGATTCAAAATAAGAAAGGGGCCTATTAAGAACTTGTTAAGAGCTTGCAAAATAAGAATTAGGGATTGGTTTGGGTTGCAATATATATAAATATATATATATATATATATATATATATATATAGATATATACACACACAATAATGATGGATTTGATTCACCAAATCCATGGTTTAATAACAAACCTTTTTAACTTACCATAACAACAACTCAATTCCTATCAAATTCATATAGAGGGTATGCTTAAGTTAATGAATATGTTTCATTCATATATAATGCGTACACCCTGTGTATGTTCTATTCTATATGAATCCCTTTATTTTCTTTAATGAGTTGATATTAATTGATTATCCTTTTTGTTTTAAAAGATTTTTGCAAAGGTTTCATTTATGCCTAATCCAGATCGAGTAGACCCTGTTGTTGTGAGAATTCTTAATTCATGAGTTGTAGGGAGGGACTTATGTCACCACAAACAGAAACTAAAGCTTTTGTTGGATTTAAAGCTGGTATTAAGGATTATAAATGGACTTACTACACCCCAGAGTACGAAACCAAGGATACTGATATCTTGGTAGCATTCTGAGTAACTCCTCAATCGGGGGTTCCACCTGAAGAAGTAGGGGCTGCGGTAGCTGCCGAATCTTCTACTGGTACATAGACAACTGTTTGGACTGATGGACATTCCAGTCTTGATCGTTACAAAGGATGATGCTATCACATCGAGCCAGTTCTTGGGGAGGAAAATCAATATATCGCTTATGTAGCTTATCCATTAGACCTATTTGAAGAGGGTTCCGTTACTAACATGTTTACTTCCATTGTGGGTAATGTATTTGGTTTCAAAGCCCTATGTGCTCTACGTTTGGAGTATCTGCGAATTCCTGTTGCTTATACAAAAACTTTCCAAGGTCCGCCTCATGGTATCCAAGTTGAAAGGGATAAGTTGAACAAGTATGGTCGTCCCTTATTGGGATGTACTATTAAACCAAAATTGCGATTATCTGCAAAATATTATGGTAGAGCGTTATGAGTGTCTACGCGGTGGACTTGATTTTACTAAAGATGATGAAAATGTGAACTCACAACCATTTATGCGCTGGAGGGACCTTTTTACTTTTGTGCTGAAGCAATTTATAAATCACAGGCCGAAACGAGTGAAATCAAGGGGCATTACTTGAATGTGACTGTAGTACATGGGAAGAAATAATTAAGAGAGCTATATTTGCAAGGGAATTGGGGGTTCCTATCGTGATGCAGGACTACTTAACCGAAGGATTTATGGCAAATACAAATTTGGCTCATTATTGCCATGAAAATGGCCTACTTCTTCACATCCACCAGGCAATGCATGCAGTTATTGATAGACAGAAATATCATGGTATGCATTTTCGTGTACTAGCTAAAGCATTGCATATGTCTGGTGGAGATCATATCCACGCTGGTACAGTAGTAGGTAAGCTAGAAGGGGAACGCGAAATGACTTTAGGTTTTGTTGATTTATTGTGCGATGATTATATTGAAATAGATCGTGCTCGCGGTATCTTTTTCACTCAGGACTGGGTATCGATGCCGGGTGTTATACCGATGGCTTCGAGGGGTATTCATGTTTGGCATATGCCTGCTCTGACCGAAATTTTTGGAGATGATTTTGCATTACAATTTGGTGGAGGAACTTTAGGACATCCTTGGGGAAATGCACCTGGTGCAGTAGCTAATCGGGTGGCTTTAGAAGCCTATGTACAAGCTCGTAATGAAGGGCGCAATCTTGCTTGTGATGGTAATGAAATTATCCAGCAAGCTAGCAAATGGAGTCCTGAACTAGCCGCAGCTTGTGAAGTATGGAAGGCGATCAAATTCGAGTATGAACCAGTAGATAAACTAGATGTAACGAAGTCGTAATTCTTCTTTGTTCTTTTAATTGATTGCAATTAAACTCGGCTCAAAAAAAAGATTGAGCCGAATAAAAATGGATCTTGATAAGATCCTTTCATTAGACTTGACAAATCGAGATTCGTATATTCTATATATTTTTCTCTATAGAATATAGAAAGGCCTAATACAATAAATACAAATTATAATATTATCATATGATAATGGAATCAAATACGCAGTATTTACAGAAAAAGTATTCATTTATTGGGAAAGAATCAATATACTTCTAATGTCGAATCAGGATTCACTAGGACAGAAATAAAGCATTGGGTCGAACTCTTCTTTGGTGTAAAGTAGTAGCTGTGAATAGTCATCGACTACCCAGAAAGGGTAGAAGAATGGGACCTATTCTGGGAGATACGGAGGAATAGGCTATTCTTTTTTTGAAATTTCGTTGACCAAGAGAAGTTGAAGTTGCATAGATTATTTGTATCACTCCTATTATCACCAACCAGGGGGAAAATATATAATGAGCATGAGGTAACAATTCCATGTTGATCTGAATCAATCCGTATGCTCCCATCTTTAATAGGATTCCCGCTAAAAGCATACATGTAATGTAATGCGCTTCCCCATGGGTATTTGGTAACCACGTATGTAGGGGTATAATTGGCAATTTGACAGCATAAGAAATAAGGCAGCCAAAATAAAATAGTATTTCCAATGTCGAAGGATATGACTGATTAATTAATCTTTCCAAATCTAATCTTGGTTCGTTGGAACCATATATGCCCATCCTAAAACTCCAATTAAAAAAAAAAATGGAACCACCCGCAGTGTACAAAATAAACTTTGTAGCTGAGTATAAATGTCTCTTCCCTCCCCACATGGATAAAAGTAAGTAAACAGGAATTAATTCTAACTCTCACATGATTAAAAAAAGGTAAAAGGTCTCGAGAAGAAAATAATCCTATTTGGCCACTATACATTGCTAGCATCAGAAAATATAATAATCACGAATTCTGGGTAACTGGCCAAGCCGCTAAAGTAGCTAAAGTTGTGATAAATCATGTCAATAAAATAGATCCTAATGAAAGTCCATCAATTTCCAATCTCTAGTGGAAATCGAAGCCATCTATCCATTTAAAATCCTCCCTTAATTGGACTAAGGGATCCTCCAATTGGAAATGATAACAGAATGCATAAGTCATTAGAAGGAGTTCTAATAAACAAATAGATATAATATACCACCTAACTTTTTTGTTTCCCCTATGAGGGAAAATAAAATTAATGAACCTGCAAATATCGGAAAAACTACAAGTATTGTTAACCAAGGAAAATAACTCATGATAAAGTGATAAAGACAAGATACGTTTTGACCAGAAAAGCCCGTGCTCGAAATAATCGAGCACGGGTTTTTTCAGTAAAGAGGATTCGGACGATTCAAGTGGGGTTTTTGTAATCTATCAATAAGATAGAGCCATGCTACGGGGTTTTTCAGGCCCTAAATAAACACGGACACTTAAAAAATTTGTTGGGTAGGCAGATTCACATCTCTTACAACCCACACAATCTTCAGTTCTCGGTGCGGAAGCAATTTGCTTGGCTTTACATCCATCCCAGGGTATCATTTCCAATACATCCGTTGGACAAGCTCATACACATTGAGTGCATCCTATACATGTATCATAAATTTTTACTGAATGTGACATTGGATTTATAAATTTTCCTTTTCAACATAAAAATTTTTGATCTGGTAAAAATTAAATTAGTACTATATGAATGAGTCAATTGTATTGTAGACACCAGACGAAACAATGATTTATCCAAACTTCAACAAACAATGCAATATATTTTTTAATTTGTGAGAAAATATGAAAAGAGCCAAGAGACTTGAATTTTGGACTTCAACAATCATTATTATACGAATTGTACATACGAATTAGAATTAGGCGATAAATTGGCTATTGTGTTTTTTTATATAAATTATTGCAATATCAATTAATTGAAAAAAAATCAATCAATATTCAATCAATAAGTAAAAAAACAATACTGTGGAATAATCTACTCATAAAATAGATATTCTCATATAAGAAAATAGTATTCAATTTCTATTCATTTTTAAATTCTATATTATTACATGTGCGTCTTTGTTTAGATGATTCTATGTCTAATTATTCAAAAAATTCGATTGATTGATACGAGTTGATTTTCTGTTATGATGGATTGAAGAAAGAATGGATAGTCCAATAGCTGCTTCAGCAGCCGCAAGAGCTATAACAAAGAGTGCGAAAATGTCTCCTTTTAATTGGCGACTATCAAATAAATCAGAAAATGTTACGAGATTTAGATTAATTGAATTCAGTATAAGTTCAAGACATATTAGAGCTCTAACCATGTTTCATCTTGTGATCAATCCATAGATACCAATCAAAAATAAATAGACACTAAAAAAAAGTACATGCTCAAACATCATTAACTAACTCCTTACCAATCTGGATTCATTTCAATATGAGGACAAGAATTGAACCGATTCATTTAATTAAAATAGAACAATTACACAACAAAAGAGAAAAAAGGTATTTGTTGGCAGTAGATGGGTTTTACTAAATCAAAATTTTGATTTTTTTAGTTACTTATTTAAAATTTTGAATTCTAAGTATTTCTTATTGCCAAGCCATATTAATTGCACCTATCAAAGAAACTAGAAGAACTATGGAAATGAGCTCAAACGGAAGATAAAAACCAATTGCTAAGTGAATCCCAATTTGTTGAACATTATTTATGAGACCCTGTTCTACAATTTGGGTTGATCTTGTAGTCCAAAGAATTCCATACCATGACGTATCTGGAATAGTAGGCATTAGTGAAAAAGGAATAGTTGTACAAATGAGTAAAGTGAGCCTGACAAGGATTGTTACCCAAGCTAGTTCGAAATAATGCACATATGGTTTAAGACGGATTCGAACCAGACAAGTATCTGATGGTCCGCTGTTATGGTCTCAGACGACCTGAGAAGCGCGGACACAAGAATGACTTATGGTCGCAGGCTTTGCGCGATCATGAGATCGCAGACGTTACGCGGTCAGGAGGCCGCAGAAAATGCGCGGTCAGAAGGTCGTTGACTATCCTCGACCAGAGTAACTCGGGATTGCTTAGCTCTACAACAGGTATATCCCTAGGATCGTGATGATTCCTCCAAGTGTAAAGACAACTGCCAGGAGGTTAACATGTGCAGTTATCCCTTAATGCACGTGTTAGGCCTGCGTGAGATTTAAGTGCGGTTACCAAAACTGTGCTTCTACAACCGTTCAAAACCATTGTGCATTAGCACCCTTTTGACCGGTATAAAAGGGTGAGCAAATGTACCAGACAAGGAGAGATGAGAGACGACGACAGATCAAGCACAAGCTTTCATAAGTTAGTTCAGTCGTTTTTAGACAACAACACAGAAAAGATCTTCGCCTGTGATGATCTTTTCTTCAACCTTGTAAACATTTTCCATACATAGTGAAATCACAACAGGACGTAGGACTATTACTCCCACCCGAACCTGTATAAATCTCTTTGTGCCCCAACAGACATTGCTCATCATCCCTTTCTAGAGGGACACTTTGAAAGGCCTCAGAACTCACAAATTCTGCATAAGATCGACTAAGGACCCCGAGTCTGAATCGTCGACAGCTGGCGCCCACCGTGGGGCCTTTCTTAAGGCTTTCTTTTTTCTATCCGGAGGTTCGGTGAGCCATGTCTAGGGCATATGATTCCGAGAACGACTTTAATCTCGAGCGTTATGCCCATATACAGATGCCTTAACCAAGTGATCCTATTCCAATGGAGGAAACCAGAGGCGAAGACGTCCCAGAGGTCGATTTGACCACTCAGGTCATGTCTATCGACCAGGAGACAACTGACACAGAACCGGAACCCAATGTTGTTTCTACTGTGTTAGGGATTGAATCCGGTCCATCGCACGACCATGTCGAGGGCAAAGGCTATGTTGACCAGGAATTTAGTCCGGGGAGGTTTGATCCTCATAACCTCCATCGTCTTTTTGATTTCGAGTCCAACTCGGAACAAACAGAAATGTTCTCTCCATCGGCGACCTCGTTCCCTAGGCAATTCGCTGCCTTATTGGAAGAAACACCCGATCAGCGAACCGCCAGGGAAGAACAGGACCACAAGCAGAAAGAAGAGCAAGAGCGCGGACAAAAGGAGGATCAAGATCGCGAGAAGCAAGATAATGAGCTCCGCAAAACAGCCCTAGAGGCTCTACAAAATGCGCAAGCTCGTTACGACGCTGCTCCTAGTTCCTCCCGTCGTCCGCATGGTTGCAGACGTGGCCACACACCTTCTTTACCCCCGGGACATTTACCGGCGGACGAGGAGACGGTGACACTTGGCGCACCTAGGTGGTGCACACATGGCTGGCTTCGATCCATCGCAGAGGTCCTGCGTAATTTTCCTCCTACTGTCACAGATGCACAGAAACCAGCTTTCGCCAGAATCTTGGCTGAGAGGTTAGACGAGGTCGCATCCGAGGCGACCCCTACAGCCTCTTCTCGGTCGGCGATACGTTCCCATGAAAGAGAATACTCTAACTCTAGTTCTGGTAGACGGAATCGGCCACCACTAGTGCCTTCTCGGCATGACAAAGCCAAACAGGCGGGAAATTCTCGTGATCGGGAACGAATTCCTGTCCACTCTCTCCTGGGGCCATGCGTGGTGTCTCCTTCGTGTGAGGTCGCCCGAAATCAGGTCGAGAGTCACAGATCTCTCCATGGTCCTTATGTTGGTTGTAAATATTTCTCGCCCGGCCTTCGTGCTGTCGTTTGGCCAGATAAGTTTAAACCAGGAGCTATTGAAAGATTTGACGGAACTCAGAATCTATCAGAGTTCCTTCAAATTTACATCACTGCTATTCAGGCAGCAGGTGGCGATGACCGTGTCATGGCCAACTATTTACCTACAGTCCTCGAGGGACCGGCAAGAACCTAGCTATTCAATCAGCCCGAGGGTTCGATATATAACTGGGAAATGTTGTGCGATGGCATCCTCAACAATTTCCAGAATTGTTATCAGAAGCCGGGAAAAGAGGACGACCTCCATCGACTACGACAAACATCGACCGAAACTCTTCGTCAATTTGTCAAAAGATTCGTTGGGGTGAGAAATACCATCCCGAACATATCTGATAATTCCATTATCAGGGCGTTTAAACATGCCGTTCGATATCGGAGGTTTACTGAGGATTTTCTCATCCACCCCCATTGATCAGTACCTGATCTTTTTGATATGGCTGATCGATATTCCGACGCGGCCGAGGCTGTTGAGTGGAATCAGATGGTGGACAAAGGAAACTTACCGCCTCAACCAGGTCTCAAGGACATAAAAAGAGAGGATTCGAACAAGAAGTCCGAATCTTCATCATGCAGGAAGTCAAAGCAATCGAAAAGGAGTCAAACTGGATAGTACCGAGAGGTCGCGGCAAGTGGCGCATATGCGTCGACTACACCAGCCTAAATAGTGCCTGTCCGAAGGATGATTTTCCCCTTCCCCGCATCGACCAGCTAGTCGATTCTACTATGGGTTGTGAACTGATGAGTTTCCTGGATGCTTACTCAGGATATCATCAAATTAGCATGGCGGAAGAAGATGAAGAGAAGACTGCCTTCATCACGCCATTCGGCACCTACTGCTACGTCAGAATGCCGTTTGGTCTCAAGAACGCTGGTTCCACGTACCAGCGCTTGATGCAAAAGACCTTTCTTTCCCAGATTGGGCGTAATCTTGAAGCTTATGTAGACGACTTGGTTGTAAAAAGCTTAAAAAGTTCGTCTCATTTAGACGATCTTGTTGAAACCTTCTGTAATTTGAATCGATATGGAATAAAATTAAACCCAAAGAAATGTTCTTTCGGGGTTTCATCTGGAAAACTTCTAGGTTTTCTTGTTTGTTCTAGAGGAATCGAGGTTAATCTCGAAAAGATCAGGGCTATTGAGCAAATGAGGTCTCCCTCGACCATCAAAGATGTTCAGCGCCTAGCAGGTCGCATGGCAGCATTAAGCCAATTCATATCATGACTAGGCGAAAAGGGACTACCTTTCTTCAAAGCTCTGCGCAAACATAATAATTTTACTTGGTCTGATGAGGCCGAGAAAGCAATTCAGGATGTCAAAACATATTTATCCAGTTCGCCGATCTTGGTTTGTCCCAATAAAGAGGAACCATTACTCCTTTACTTGGCGGCCACACCTTACGCGGTCAGCGCTGTATTGATCGCAGAAAGAGAAGGTGTACACAAACCCGTCTACTACGTAAGAGAAGTACTTCATGGTCCTAAGGAGCGATACCCTGAGGTCCAAAAAATACTTTACGCACTGTTGATGGCTTCCCGTAAGCTACGACATTACTTCCAAGCACATAAGATTACAGTGGCCTCGTCTTTTCCTTTGGGGGACATTGTCTGGAATCCAGAGAAATCTGGTCGGATCGCGAAATGGGCTGTGGAACTCGGAGCGTTTGACATCCATTTCACGCCTCGCACCACGATCAGGTCTCAGATCTTGGTCGACTTCGTGGTTGAATGGACTAATCCTGAACCGCACGTACAGGAGTCTGAAGATTTGGAATGCCCCGATCACTGGACGATGTATTTTGATGGCTCTCGGAATTTTCAACACTCGGGGGCTGGAGTGGTCTTAGTCACGCCTTAGGGTGACCAACTCAAGTATGTCATTCAACTACACTTTGTTGCGACCAACAACGCAACCGAGTATGAACATCTTATTGCAGGGCTCCGGGCAGCAAAATTCCTCGGAGTCCGTCGATTGGTGGTGAGGGGAAACTCACAGCTGGTCGTAAACCAGGTAAACAAGGAGTACAACACCTTTGATGAGACAATGGCTCATTACCTGGGGAAGTGAGGAGATTGGAAAAACACTTCAGTCATTTCGAAGTCCAATACATCCCACGAAAGGACAGCATTCTTGCAAACCAATTATCCAAAATTGGGTCCTCACGCACATCCACCCCGACAGAAGTGTTCGTCGAACACTTGGAACATCCTTCGATCATGACTATGACCAAAGATGATCCGGGTAACAGTCTGCATTACCAACCTCGGACATGAACGAGATTGGACCCATCCATTGAGGGTTTATCTCAAACACGGGACCTTTCCTGAGGATGAAACCGAGAGCGATCGGTTAATTTGAAAAGCGCGCCTATACAAACTTATAGAAGGAGTTTTGTATAGAAAAGGTACTGAAGGAGTATTCATGCGCTGTGTGTCCCAAGAGGAAGGTAAATCCCTCTTGAAAGAAATTCATGATGGTGTATGCGGTGCACATGCGTCATTCTGTACACTGGTCGGGAAGGTTTTTCGACAAGGATTTTACTAGCCTTCGACACTTGATAATGCCAAAAATATGGTCAAGACATGTCCTCAGTGTCAATTTCATGTGAGACAGGTCCACCAGCCTGCCTACGCTCTACAAACTATCCCTCTATCATGGCCCTTTGCGGTTTGGGGGATGGATATTGTTGGTCCTATGCCACAAGCGGTCAATGGATACAAGTTCTTGTTCGTAGCTATTGACATGTTTACAAAGTGGATTGAGGCCGAGCCGGTACGCAATGTTGTAGCTTCTAGGCCCCTAAAGAGTGTTTTGGTAATTAATGATAATTACAAATGTTGAACTAACGTTACCTGTTAAGTTGTGTCAAGATCAAACTCAAAAGACAGGATAATGAAAGACAAAGAAAGAGCTACATGATGAAGAAAAGACAATGAGGAAAGAGGCAAAGGTACGAAATAGGGTCTTTTCCTCTTTTACCGGTCTAAGGTGATTAGAGAAGAATTTTGACCAGATTGTAGGATAGTCACCGTACTATTAAGAGGAGCATGTGGTGCATCACGAAATACTTCATCTATGTGCCACAAATCATAAAATCAACTTGCATTGCATACTAGAAGGTCATATACTTTGAAAATGCTTGTTTCAACTCATTTCTACCAAACTCTGTCTCAGTCGGTCTGACCGATTGATTGTCCGGTCTGACCGAATAGATGGACTGACCGAAGTGGGTTTCGGACTGACCGACGTTTGGTCAAAGTGTAGTTTATTCTTTAAAAAGGTCGGTCCGTCCGTAGGTAAAAACCTATGTCAGTCTCCTGGTACTTCATAACCTATCTTTCTGAATTATTGTGTTATTGCGGTCTGACCGTTTGTTAGACCGGTCTGACCGACAAATCGGTCTGACCGTGTTTTTGTACTACGGTCTGATCGTCTGGCCGGTCTGTCCGTATTTATCGGTCTGATTGTATAAAGTGTCCAGAAACTATGTCGTCTCTGGACAGTTTCACGGTCTGACCGCTTTTGGCTCCGGTCTGACCGTAAGTGTGCCTGACAAGGGCAGGTGAGCATTTATTGTACCTGTTTAATGCCGTTGCAATTGCGGCAGTCTGACCGGGCTTATACCTGCGGTCTGACCGCCAAGTGATCTTTTTCTCCCAACGGCCTGTAACGGCTATATTTATTGTGGGGGGTATATATACTCCCATGCACGGCCCTGTTCATAACTTTTGGCATATTTGTGAACATTGTCATCATCCTTGGGAGCTTAAGCAAGTTTCATACACTCTAGGGTTCTAATTCTTGAATTTGTGGGAGTGTGCATTTGAGATCTTCTAGTGCATTGCATTTAGATCACTAAATCAATCATGTGGCACTAGAAGAAGGATAAGTGATCATCACCGGCTTGTTACTCTTGGAGTTTGCCGGCTCCTAGACGGCTAGGAAGAAGGTTTTGGAGAGCTCTTCAAGGAAGATTGTGAAGAAGCCTCAAAACGTCTTGTGAAGGGTCGAGCACGCCTTGCCGGAGCGATAAAGTGCATCATTAGTGAAATCGAGGTTTGGATAACTCATCACACTAATCCGGCTCGAGATCTAGGTCACTTCTCGAGAGAAGGTTGACTAGATAGAGGAGCGGTTAGAGTTTGAGTTTGCCTCAATGTGGATTAGGGGTGATCGGCAAATCACGGAGACCACGGGATATATCCTTGTGTTAAATTGTTCTTTGTTCATCTTGTTTTAGTTATTTGCTCTTATTTACTATTAATTGCTTGATTAATTGTTAATTTGCTAAAATCGCCTATTCACCCCCCTCTAGTCGATATCCTAGATCCCTTTCAATTGGTATCAGAGCGAGGACTCCATATTTAGAGGATTTAACCATCCCGGAGTAGGATGGCTAGTGAGGGTCGGATTAATATTGGCAAACCACCATTCTTTGATGGATCAAACTATACTTATTGGAAAACTAGAATGATGGTTTATCTTAAAGCCATGGGTGGAAAGATTTGGAAAGTGGTGGATGAGGGCTTTGCAATTCTTGATGATGATGACATGACTAACCTAGATAGAGATAATGCCTTAGCTAATGCTCAAGCCATGAATGTTCTTTATAGTGCTCTAAATCTAGGTGAATTCAATAGAATTTGTAAACTTGAAACGGCTCATGACATTTGGAGAAATCTTATGGATATTCATGAAGGAACCTCGATGGTCAAGGATGCTAAATTATTTATCCATAAGGGCCAATTCGAAAAGTTTGCTATGTTGCCCAATGAAGATGTCTCGGAGATGTTTAACCGATTAAATAACATAGTAAATGAGTTAAAAGGGCTTGGTATGGATGTCACAAATGTGGAATTTTGTCATAAGTTTCTTAGAGCTTTACCTTCAAAATATGATACAATTGTAACCTTACTTGTGCGCTCGAACTTGAAGAGTGTGACTCCGTTGGAAGTCTTGAGTGAGATTCTCACTCATGACATATTCAAGAAATCTCAAGAAGAAGTGAAAGATGAGGCTTCCGACACCAAGAAGAAGAACATAACACTCAAAGTTCAAGCCTCCAAAAGGGAAGACAATGAAGAAGAAAGCGATGAGAGAGACACCGATGAGGAAATGGCTCTCTTCGTGAGAAGGTTCAAGCGGTTCATGAAGAAGAGATATCAAGGAAAGTCTTTCAAGAAAGGACAATCATCCAAAAGGAACCCCTTTGAGGAAAGAAGATGTTTTGACTGCGGTGAAAAGGGCCATATCTCCGCACAATGCAAGAACAAGGACGAAGAAAAATCGGTGAAGAAGAAGAAGTACGAAAAGGAAGGAGAAAGCAAGAAGAAGGTTTTCAAGAAATATTACAAGAAGAAGAAGGATGGACAAGCTTGTTTCATTGAATGGGATTCGGATGCTTCAAGTTCTGATTCCGAAGAGGAAGATGAAGCATCACCTAAAGGACTTGCCGGGGTAGCTATCAAGGAAGCTCCATCTCTATTCTCCACTCCTCATTGCCTTATGGCTAAAGGAGAATCGAAGGTATCATGTGACGAAGATGAATATACTTATGATGACCTAGTTGAGATGATCACCGGTTTTGATGACTATATGAGTAAAGAAAAAGAAAAATTCAAGGAATTGAAGAAGAGATACAAAACTCTTCAAAATTCATATGAGGAGCTAAACACATCTCATGAGAGTCTCAAAGAAACTCATGGGATGCTTAAGGAAGCTCATGACTCACTAATTACTCATAAAGCCAACAAAACGGGTAATGACATAGGCATCACTTGAAATATTTTGAATGACTTGCCCATGATGTCTACTTCTAGCATATCTACATCTTGTGAAGATTTAATTGAATTACCCTCTAGACCTAAAATTGATGACCATGTGCTTAGTCTTGGAAACAATGAACTTAAGGACAAAATTGAAAAACTAACAAATGATCTAGCTAAATGCTATGTAGGAGAATCAAAATTAAGACATCTACTAGATAGTCAAAGGTTCTCCTTAAGAAAAGAAGGACTAGGCTACACTCCTAAAAAGGGAAAACATGCATTTGTTCCATCTAAGACCGTGTTTGTAAAAGAAAAGGGATATTGCAACAAATGTAAAAGTTTAGGTCACATTGAGAAAAATTGCCATGCTAGCAAAAGCAACTCATCTCTTATATACAACTCTTGCTATGTTTTAAAGAAAATGAACAATGGCGATATTAAAGCCAAATTTGTTGGAACCCCGATAATTGGTGTCAAAAAGAAAGCCATTTGGGTCCCAAAATCCTTGGTAACTAACCTCCAAGGACCCAAAAAGATTTGGGTACCTAAAAGGACCTAACTTTGTTTTGTAGGTAAATTACAAGGCCGGAGGATAACATTGGGTGCTCGATAGTGGATGCACTCAACATATGACCGGTAATTACAATATGTTCTCCTCTCTAAATAACGAAGGTGCGGAATATGACTGACGAGGATTGACACCCGAGTCAGTTCAAATAAATGCACTGTTGGCTCAAGACAGATTCGAGTCAGACACGTGCTCGGCGGTGTGAACTCAAGTCATTCTGAGAAACATCTGCCTAAGGTCGCAGGCTTTGCGCGGTCAGCTCGCAAGCCTCATGCGGTCAGACCACAGGCTTTGCACGATCAGAAGTTCGTATGGTATACGCGAACAGAATGTCGAAGATGTCACGCGGTCAGCCAACACCCTGTGGTCAGAACATTCTCGACCAAGGTACTTGGAATTTATCTGACCGGTTATCCCTATAGTGGGAATATTCCAAGTATCCCGAAGATTCCTCCACGTAGAAGACTAACCGCCAGAAGGTTAATACAAGCAGTTATTTCACAAATAACACGTGCTTAATCTACTTGGAAGTTAAGAGCGGTTCAATAAACCGCATCCAAACCGTCCAGACAACTGTTTGATGCAGTTACGACATGGCATCCTTTCGTCCAGTATAAAAGGGTGGCGAAATACATCAAACGGGGGGGATCCGATCCATTTGGAAGAATAAGACTTCTGATGCAATTGAGACTCAACGCATCTCAACCACTAAAAACAGCCAAGTCTACGGCCTAAATTAGATAGTTCTTACAAGCCTTCCTGGCTTTACTCTGTACATTTTACATAGGAAAAACCTTTCGCCTGTGAAGAGGTTTTTCTGCTATTTTTGTAACCTTTTATCACCTATAGTGAAATCCTATGTAACACCCTGAGTTAGGGGTGAAAATTTCCTTTTTCATAAATAGCATGCATGCATGTATCTGTAGTAATAGCCAGATCAGTATCTATCCTAAACCCTAAAATCTCCAAATTTAACCTGTGACCTCAAATCAAGATCAGATTGTTCAGATGTGATCTATCAGTTACTCTGAACTTAGAAGTCTTCAGAAGCCAGATTTAATTCCATCTCTAAATCCCAGATTTATCAACTCCATTCTGTTTTCGAAAACAGAATATCTTATATTACCCAATTACCCTAAGTTTCAGAAATCCAGATTTAATCCAAATCTTGACCAAGTTCAGACCAAATTATTCTTGGATTATGATCAAGGGTATGCCAATACCTTAATCCAAAAAGTTGACAGCCAGATTTCATCATCTAGACCTTTTTCGCAAATCAGTCCAAGAGTTATTTCAAATTAGTCCTTATCTGATTTCTGAAAACCCAAAAAGACTAAAATCTCCAGATTAACTCCAAATTCAGAATTTCTTCGGCAAATCTTTTCTAGATGCTATTTGAAACAAGTTCTTCTTCTGTGCAGATTTCAAGATCTCATCCTAATTACTATAATTCGAAATCAATTGAAACTCAGATTCAATTACCCTAAGAATACCCTATTTTCAGTCTGTATCGAAGACTATTCAAATGTGCCAAATTTTATCAACTGTTCTTGCCAAATATTCTGTTGAATATAATTTGCCAGATCAGTGCAATCAAATTCAGTTTAAACCTTCCAAAACTCCAGATTCGCAGATCAGTCCTTTTTCCAGATTTTCTAAAAGCCAGAAAAGGCAAAATGTTGGAAATCATCTTCAAATTCAAATCTGATTCAGGGAACACCTTCCAAATGCTTTTCAACACAAATTCTTCTTATAGGAGTATCTCAAAATCAAACCCTAAATCCCAAAATTTGAGATCAATAAGATTCAGACTTATTTTACCCTAATCTACTCTGTTTTCAGTTCATATCAAAAGTCATCCAAATGTCTCAAACTTTATCTCCTAGCCGTGCCAAATCATCTATTGAATTAAGTATACCAAAACAGCAGAATCAATTCCAAATCAAATCATCCAAATCTTCAGATTTACAATTCAGTCCAAATCAAGAAAATCAATTATTGCAAATCAGCCCTATTCGACCAGGACAGCAGCTGCTGTGCATGACCAGAGATCGCCGTGGTTTCCTTGCGCCGTGTTTACTCGCCGCCGGTGAAGCTTCGCCGCACTCGTGACCGTGCATGCTTGTGTGTACGTGTCCTTGCTTCAGCCGTGCCGTGGCAACGCTGTGGCAGCGCCGTTGAACAGCATTTGCTCCTGCGCGCGACCAGCAACAGGCTTTTGTCAGCAACACTACGCCACGTTGCCAGCCCTTGTCGCCACCGCTTGCTACAGCCTTGCAAAGTCCCGATGAACCGACACTGTGATCAGCTGCAAACTTGTCGCCGTCGCATCACCGTTCTTCGCTGTGTCTTCGCCGCTGATGTTCAGCACGCAACCAGTCTCCTCCCCAGCTGCCAAATCACTTCGTTGTCCCCTCTTCGTAGCATTGCCTGGCCTATTTAAGTGCTCCTGTGCTCAGCAGCTCCCTCAAACCTCACTGGAAATCATCCAAGTCCCAGAATTGCTGTTTTAGCCTTCTTCTCCGGCGAGCCGTCGAGGAGGCTTCACGGTGCCAGCTTCACCCGCTGCATCTCTCACCAAATTAACAGCACCAGCAGGTATAACTCATCTTCCTCATCGTGCTATACCATCTAATTGAGTTATCTTGCATCCAGTCGCCGGTGATCACCGGAAATCTCGATTGCCCCGTTCCGGCAATGCAGGCCAAATTACTTCGAATAAGCTCTCGATCCTGTGAAGGAAGATGATCAGTGGCCCATTTCCAGCAAGCCTTTGTACTTGAATCTCCAGATTGTGCGTCCATCGAAGCTTTCATCAATTTTGAGCTTCTCCAGAAACCGGCGATCGTCGCCAGGCTTCTCTAGCCATCCTCTTACAAAATTGACCATCCTAGTAGCTCCCTTATACTCCACAGATACTCCCTGAGCTTGGAATTAAGTTCAAACCCCCTACAGCAAAAACCCCCAAATCCTATGTCTTCTTCTCCAGCATAGTTCACCGGAAAAGCTTTCCCGGCCGTTTCAGCTCAAATCACTTTGTCCAGCGTGTGTGCCTTAAACCCCTGAGTATTTTTGTCTTCTAGCCCGACACCGAAATCAGTCTAGATCAAAAGATATAGCCATGCCAAGATCTTGTCCAGAACTGCTCCAGTGCAACCAGTTCACCTCAGTTCATCACTGAATTTCTTGCTTTCCAGCCATTTCTTGCCCTGGATCCTGTTGACTTAATTGTTCCTGTTATCAATGCCTACCTTCAGACAAAGTGGTGCATCATTTGGAGCTCTAGATCAAAAGTTATGCCAAGCCCTAGTTTCTGGCCATGTCAAGATCAATGCCAGGCTATGTCAGTCAGTGGCATTAGCCTTTTTCACCCCCTTCCAGATGTGCATTTTGGGCATAACTTTGTCTCTTAGATTTCTGAGGTTGTGATCTACATTTTCTTCTTCTATCACAACTTGATTTGAGCCCTTGAAATTCATGTTATGCTAAACCCTAGTTTTTGACACTATCTCAGTGCATGCCAGCCAATGGCATTGGCCTTGTTTACCCACTTCTGATTGTGCATTTTGAAAGCCACTTTGTCCACTGAATTTGTAGAGTTATAATCTACACTTTCCTCTACTGTCATAACTTGAGATAAGCTCTCTAGCTTTCCTTAAAGCTATGTCAAAGTCTTGATCCGAATGTCAATCTGCTGACATTCGCTGTTTTGATTAAACTAGCCACAAAACTGATGTTCTTATTGTAACCTTGAGATCCTAAGAACATTTAACACCATTCTTAGCCAATTCCTTGAAACCCTAGATCTTGACTCAATTCAGCTTGCAATCTCAATTATCTCCAGTATCGTTCAATCATTCTTGTTAAGCATATCTACATATAGATCATAAATCATTTTAATATATAAGTAATATTTGTGTGTATTGTTTGTTTGTCGCCGAGCAGAACCAGAAACCAAGTTCGAGGACTTCGCCGTTGATCTGTCGTCAATTGCTGTTTCTTACGGCGCGGAAGGCAAGTCATATCCTTGGTCATCTTGAACCTATATTTTAAATGTTGCTAAAACATAACCTTGAATATAGATAATATTGCATGAGAAAGATAGAGAATGGTTGATTTATGTCTTGGCAGTACTAGACTGGTTATCTGTGAAATGTGAAATAAGCAAGTTTTGAGCCATGAACTATTATATGTATTTATATACTTATATTCATGAAATAAAACCCCTAGCCATGACCAGAAAATGGTATGGAATGGTGGTAGCACTGGAGGTGCTGAACTGCGAAGGAATGCAGGCACTGAAGGTGCAAGGTTGTGGATGGTCTGGTCACTGGCATATAAGGACTAGAACCTTGTGTTGTGCGTCTAGTGGCATGAGCAACGTGCTAACCGCAAGCCTGGTATGGGACAGGCCTGAACAAGTACTTATGTGGATCACACATGACACCCCTGCTGGAATTGTGTAGTGATGCACGATAAACACGGAGTACGGCTCCCACACATATCACTGAAGGTGATCTCGCACGTTGATCCAGTAATGGAAACATATGTAGGGGTGGAGGTTATGATACAGCCTACCACAACTGTGTCTCGCAGAGAGCCACAGGGTCGGGGGTGAATTGTGAGTGAGACATAACAAAAGTTCTTGTTATCTCCACCTTGCCACTCACACATGGTTGTGAGGAGGGGTCTAATCATTTTGATAGGATGGGCTTGAAAGTGGGATATCTTGCGGGTAAATTGGTACCTATCTACAGAGTTAAAAACGTATTCGAATACTCCGAGCTCCCGGGTTTATAGGAGTCTGCTGCGGTGGATTAAATCCACAGGGTGTGACACAAGTACTATTTTCTAAATAAAATATGTTTAATCAAGATTACCCAAATGACATGTGTTGTCATGATAAGGAGTGCTGCCGTGGGCTGTCATGTGTCGACGTGTCGCGGTAGTGCTATAATCTAGTGAACTTGAATGATGATGTTATACTATGAAAAGTGCTGCCATGAGCTGAAATAAGATGAGAAAAAGATTATTTTATAAACATCCATAATTCTTGACTAGTCTAGGTTCATGTCATCACTACTATATGTATCTACTCTTACCTATGACTTGCTGAGTACGTAAGTGCTCACCCTTGCAGTCTACAAATCAATAGATGGAGCGTTCAATGATCAAGATGAAGGCATGGAGAACTTCTTGGATCCAGAAGGAGGAGCGTCAGTCCCGTCATTGCCCTGATGTGTGTTGTTCTGCCGTCCACTTCTCTTTGTGGGTGGGTCACCTATCTTCTGCTATGTAGATGTTATTTTGCTAAACCATGTATGCCGCGAAGGCATTGTAATTTTCTTATGTAATATTAAGGCCAGCAAGCCACACTGCTTAGATAGTTTGTAAGTTACTCTGTTGCAATGTGATATACTCCGGTGCTTGACTTATCCTGGGAAGTCAAGGGTATGTGTATGCTATGCATATATGGGACTAGCTGCAGCGAGCTAGGTCTCTTCAGGAGTAGTCGTAGTCCCAGTTTCAGGGCGCGACATCCTAACAGGACGTAGGGCTATTACTCCCACCATTGAGGGCCCGAACCTGTATAAATCTCTCTGTGCTCCTGTTCACCATTGTTCTACATACCTTCCCGGAGGGTCATCTTGAAAGGTCTCATCATTACAAATTTTGCATAAGTTCGGCTGAGGACTCCGAGTCCGAATCGTCGACAGCTGGCGCCCACCGTGGGGCCTTTCTCAAGGCGTCCTAGTTTAAATCTGGAGGTTTGCTGAAACATGGCTGGAGCATATGATTCCGAGAATGATTTCGATCTCGAGGATTATGCCCATATCCCAATGCCTTCTCCAAGCGATCATGTCCCGATGGAGGAGGTCGAAGGCCAGAATTTTCCACAGCTTGAATCGTCCCTCCAGGTCATGTCTATCGACCAGAGAGCAACTAGCGCAAGGTCAGAACCCACAGAGGTTCTTAATGCGCTAGGCGATGAATCCGGTCCGTCATACGACCCCGCCGAGGGGAAGGATGATGTCGACCCGGAAATCAGCCCCGGAAGGTTCGACCCTGATAACCTTCACCGTCTTTTTGATTTCGAGTCCGACTCGGAACAAACTGAGATGTTTTCCCCATCAGCAACCTCTCTCCCTAGGCAGTTTGCTGCGTTGTCGGAAGAAACTCCCGATCAACAGGCTGCTAGGGAAGAACAAGATCGCAAACAGAAGGAGGATCAAGATCTCGAGCAACAAAACAACGAACTGCGCAGAACTACCCTAGAGGTTCTTCAAGATGCGCAGGCTCGTTACGATGCTGCTCCGGGTTCTTCTCGACGGTCGCGTGGTCGCAAACGTGACCAGACCCCTTCTTTACCACCGGAGCGTTTCCCGGTGGACGAAGAAACGATAACACCTGGTGCCCCTAGGAGTACCCATGGTCGACTGCGATCTATTGCGGAAGTCATGCGTAACTTTCCTCCTACGGTCACGGATGCGTAGAAACCGGCCTTTTTTAGGATCCTGGCGGAGAGACTGGATGAGGTTGCGTCTGAGGCGACCCCAACGGCCTCTTCCCGCTCGGTAACACGTTCCCGCGAACGAGATTGTCCACATTATGGTTCCGGCCGACGAAGTTACCCGCCGCCCGTACCGTCCCGACAGGACAAATACCGGCGAATGCAGGATTCTCGTAGTAGGGATCGGGTTCCTGTTCACTCTCGTTTGGGACCACGAGTAACTTCGCCATTGCGTGAGGTCGCCCGAGACCCAACCGAAAGTCACAGGGTGATTCACGGTCCTTACGTTGGTTGTAAAGCCTTTTCGCCCGGCCTACGAGCAGTCGTTTGGCCCGATAAGTTTCGACCAGAGGCCATTGAGAGGTTTGACGGAACTCAGAACCCATCCGAGTTCCTTCAAATTTATATCACTGCCATCCAAGCGGCGGGAGGCGATGACAAGGTCATGGCCAACTACCTGCCTACAGTCCTCGCAGGACCGGCTAGAACCTGGCTGTTTAATCAGCCCGAGGGTTCCATCTACAATTGGGAAATGCTATGCGATGCCATCCTCAGCAATTTCCAAAATTGTTAGCAAAAGCCAGGTAAAGAAGACGACCTTCATCGGCTACGGCAAACTTCAACCGAAACACTTCGGCAGTTTGTCAAGAGGTTTGTCGGGGTGAGGAATACCATCCCGAACATATCTGATGGCTCCGTTGTCTAAGGAGGGACTTAGCCGTGGGAAGAAATTGTGAAGCTTTACAGAACCAAGGACCCGGTATTTATAGCCGCCAAGGTGACGGTTCGCATTCCAGGTGCCTCGGGTTTCTACAAAGCATTTACAATTTTACCTCGAGTTAAAAAACACTTTTTACGGCGCTATCATTACCCGTCACATAATACCCAGAGCATGTCTCGGGGAACCAACCGTCCTACTTAGTCCGCCACTAAGCGGGGGATTTGAAGAGTCGGGTTAATAATCCGATGCATTTCTTTAAATTTAAAGTGAACATGTCCCTTCGTTTTCTTTAAATTTGGGGGCTAGCTGACGAGGATTGACACCCGAGTCAGTTCAAATAAATGCACTGTTGGCTCAAGACAGATTCGAGTCAGACACGTGCTCGGCGGTGTGAACTCAAGTCATTCTGAGAAACATCTGCCTAAGGTCGCAGTCTTTGCGCGATCAGGTCGCAAGCCTCGTGCGGTCAGACCACAGGCTTTGCGCGATCAGAAGTTCGTATGGTATACGCGAACAGAATGTCGAAGATGTCACGCGGTCAGCCAACACCCTGCGGTCAGAACATTCTCGACCAAGGTACTTGGAATTTATCTGACCTGTTATCCCTATAGTGGGAATATTCCAAGTATCCCGAAGATTCCTCCACGTAGAAGACTAACCGCCAGAAGGTTAATACAAGCAGTTATTTCACAAATAACACGTGCTTAATCTACTTGGAAGTTAAGAGCGGTTCAATAAACCGCATCCAAACCGTCCAGACAACTGTTTGATGCAGTTACGACATGGCATCCTTTCGTCCAGTATAAAAGGGTGGCGAAATACATCAAACGGGGGGGATCCGATCCATTTGGAAGAACAAGACTTCTGATGCAATTGAGACTCAACGCATCTCAACCACTAATAACAGCCAAGTCTACGGCCTAAATTAGATAGTTCTTACAAGCCTTCCTGGCTTTACTCTGTACATTTTACATAGGAAAAACCTTTCGCCTGTGAAGAGGTTTTTCTGCTATTTTTGTAACCTTTTATCACCTATAGTGAAATTCTAACAGGACGTAGGGCTATTACTCCCACCATTGAGGGCCCGAACCTGTATAAATCTCTCTGTGCTCATGTTCACCATTGTTCTACATACCTTCCCGGAGGGTCATCTTGAAAGGTCTCATCATTACAAATTTTGCATAAGTTCGGCTGAGGACTCCGAGTCCGAATCGTCGACAATGACAAGATCACATTTGGAGATAATAGCAAAGGAAAGGTAAAAGGTTTAGGTAAAATTGCCATCTCAAACGACCTCTCCATCTCTAATGTGTTTCTTGTCAAATCTCTCAATTTCAATCTCTTATCCGTAGCTCAACTTTGTGATCTTGGATTTATATTGTGCATTTCATCGAAAAGAAGTGATTATCACTAGTATCGATGATAATAGGTTGATTTTCAAAGGTTTTAGACATGGCAACCTCTATTTAGTTGATTTCAATTCAAATGATGCAAATCTTGGTACATGCTTGTTCACTAAATCATCTAAAGGTTGGCTATGACATAGAAGGCTTGGACATGTTGGAATGAAACAACTAAATAGACTAGTTAAACATGATTTAGTTGTTGGATTAAAAGATGTAAATTTTGAAAAAGATAAATTATGTAGTGCTTGCCAAGCCGGAAAACAAGTTGTAAACTCACATCCAACTAAAAGCTCAATGTCAACTTCTAGTCCACTTGAATTATTGCATATGGATTTATTTGGGCCAACTACTTTTGTGAGCATTGGTGGCAATAGTTATTGTCTTGTCGTTGTAGATGATTTTTCTAGATATACTTGGATATTCTTTTTACATGATAAGTCAATTCTGTTTAACACTTTCAAAAGTTTTGCTCAAAGCGCCGAAAATGAATTTAGTTTCAAGATCAAGAAAGTGAGAAGTGACAATGGCTCCGAATTCAAGAATACCAAGGTTGAAAATTGGTGTGATGATAAGGGCATCAAACATGAGTTTTCGTCCAACTATACACCAGAGCAAAATGGAGTAGTCGAAAGAAAGAATTGGACATTGATAGACATGGCAAGATCTATGCTTTCGGAGTACAATGTTTCGGACACCTTTTGGGCTGAAGCAATCAACACCGCATGCCATGCATCAAATCGTCTTTATTGTCATCGACTACTAAAGAAAACTCCCTACGAGCTTCTCATTAGAAGGAAGCCAAACATTTCCTACTTCCGAGTGTTTGGGTGTAAGTGCTATATCTTGCGAAAATGTACACGCTTATCTAAATTTCAAAGTAAATGTGATGTAGGATTTTTATTAGGATACTCATCAAATAGCAAAGCATATCGTGTCTACAACCAAAACTCCGGTTTGGTTGAAGAGACACATGACGTTGAATTTGATGAGACTAACGGCTCTCAAGAGGAGCAAGACAACTTGGATGATGTAGGTAATGAAGGGTTGAGAGTGGCGATGAAGAACATGACCATTGGGGATATCAAACCGAAAGAAGATAGTGATCAAGATGAAGAACCATCCACTCAAGCTATCCCCTCTTCATCAACACCTCAACATGGAGATCAAATAGTTGAAGTGGTCAATGTGGAAGACTCCTCTAAACAACAACCGGAAGTACCTTCTACCTCTACTTCACAAAACCCGGTTGATCATCCAAGAATTCATCACTCAATTTCCAAAGATCACCCCGTCGATCAAATTGTTGGTGACTTGCGTAAGGGTGTCCAAACTCGTTCGCGTCTTGCTTCATTTTGTGAAAATTACTCTTTTGTTTCCTCTTTTGAGCCCACACATGTAGATGAAGCTTTAAAAGATCCGGATTGGGTAAATGCTATGCATGAAGAATTGAACAACTTCACCCGCAACAATGTTTGGGAATTAGTAGAAGAACCAAATCCGGATGAGCACAATATCATTGGAACCAAATGGATTTTCAAAAATAAACAAGATGCAAATGGAGTGGTAGTAAGAAACAAAGCAAGATTGGTGGCTCAAGGATACACTCAAGTTGAAGGTTTGGACTTCGGTGAAACCTTTGCTCCCGTAGCTAGACTTGAGGCTATTAGAATCTTGCTTGCTTTTGCTTCATCTCATAATATTAGACTTTATCAAATGGTTGTCAAAAGTGCATTTTTAAATGGAAAAATTAATGAATTAGTATTTGTTAAACAACCTCCCCGATTTGAAGATCCTACAAATCCAAATCATGTGTATAAACTCTCCAAGGCTCTTTATGGTCTTAAACAAGCACCTCTTGCTTGGTATGAAAGACTTAGAGATTTCTTAATTTCAAAAGGCTTTAAAAATGGGAAAGTTGATACTACTTTATTTACTAAGAAAATTGGAAATGATTTCTTTGTATGCCAAACTTATGTTGATGACATCATATTTGGATCTACTAACCAAGATTTTTGCGAGGAGATTGGTAACATGATGTCCAGGGAATTCGATATGTCTTTGAAAGGTGAACTAAGCTTCTTCCTTGGACTACAAGTGAAACAACTCAAGGAAGGAACTTTCGTCTGCCAAAGCAAATATGTGAAGGACCTACTCAAGAAGTTCGAACTTGGAGAAGCAAAACCAATCAAGACACCAATGGCCACAAACGGTCACCTTGTCTCTGACGAAGGAGGTAAACCGGTAGACTCAAAGCTTTATAGATCTATGATTGGTAGTTTACTGTATCTTACTGCTTCTAGGCCCGATATTATGTTTAGTGTTTGTATGTGTGCAAGATTTCAAGCCTCTCCTAAAGAAAGTCATTTAATGGCCGTTAAGCGCATTTTGAGGTATCTACAATATTCATCTAGTATAGGGTTGTGGTATCCAAAAGGTGCTAAATTCGAATTAATTGGATATTCTGATTCCGATTATGCGGGATGTAAAGTGGATAGAAAAAGCAACTCTGGCAGTTGTCAACTTTTAGGAAGATCTTTAGTATCTTGGTCCTCCAAGAAACAAAACTCTGTAGCTTTATCAAGTGTTGAAGCGGAATATGTTTCCGCGGGTAGTTGTGGTGCACAATTACTTTGGATGAGGCAAACCTTGTTGGATTATGGAATAAAATTTGAAAAAGTGCCTCTTTTGTGTGATAATGAGAGTGTGGTGAAAATAGCCACAAATCCAGTTCAACACTCTCGGACCAAGCATATAGATATCCGACACCACTTCCTTAGAGATCATGTTAGTAAAGGTGATGTGGTGGTGGACAATGTGAGAACCGAAGATCAATTAGCGGATATATTCACTAAGCCATTAGATGAAAGTCGTTTTTGCAAACTCCGGAATGAGCTTAACGTCATTGATATATCAAATGTGGCTTGAAATGTTGAACTCATATTGGTTGTGCTTAAAGTATCACTTGATTGCATGAACTTCCTCTTTTAGAGCTTTTTAGGCTCCTTTATCAGCAATTGAGTGAAATGAACCAAAAATATGTTAAGTTGTAAGATAAATTCTTCCCCTTTGGCGATATTGTCTATATTTTACTTATAATTATCTTATATATATAAATATATATATATATATTACCTTATCCATATCACTTATGAGCATTGTTGGGGGAAATCTCCGCGAGACTAAGTCCAGGTAAGTTCACACTTGCCCGGGGATTGTGGCCTCCGGTGCCTGCCCCGGGCACCGCCATCTGGCCCCCGGGACCTTGCCTCCGGGGCATGTCCCGGGCGCCGTCATTTGGCCCCCAGGACCCTGCCTCCGGGTATGTCCCGGGCGCCGCCATTTGGCCCCCGGGACCCTGCCTCCGGGTACGTCCCGGGCGCCGCCATTTGGCCCTCGGGGCCTTACCTCCGGGTATGTCCCGGGCGCCGCCATTTGGCCCCCGGGACCTTGCCTCCGGGACAGGTCCTGGGCACCGCCACTTGCCCGGGGATTGTGGCCTCCGGTGCCTGCCCCGGGCGCCGCCATTTGGCCCCCGGGACCTTGCCTCTGGGACAGGTCCCAGGCGCCGCCACTTGCCCAGGGATTGTGGCCTCCGGTGTCTGCCCCGGGAGCCGCCATTTGGCCCCCGGGACCTTGCCTCCGGGACAGGTCCCGGGCGCCGCCACTTGCCCGGGGATTGTGGCCTCCGGTGTCTACCCCGGGCGCCGCCATTTGGCCCCCGGGACCCTTCCTCCGGGTACGTCCGGGGCGCCGCCATTTGGCCCCCGGGGCCTTGCCTCCGGGTATATCCCGGGCACCGCCACTTGGCCCCCGGGACCTTGCCTCCGGGATAGGTCCCGGGCGCCGCCACTTGCCCGGGGATTGTGGCCTCCGGTGCCTGCCCCGGGCGCCGCCATTTGGCCCCCGGGACCTTGCCTCCGGGCACGTCCCGGGCGCCGCCATTTGACCCCCGGGACCCTGCCTCCGGGTACGTCTCGGGCGCCGCCATTTGGCCCCCGGGGCCTTGCCTCCGGGTATGTCCCCGGCGCCGCCATTTGGCCCCCGGGACCCTGCCTCCGGGTACGTCCCGGGCGCCACCATTTGGCCCCCGGGGCCTTGCCTCTGGGTACGTCCCGGGGGCCGCCTTTTGGCTCCCGGGACCTTACCTCCGCGGCATGTCTCGGACATCATCGCCCTCCTAAAAGGTAAATTCCCTGTTTATTCATCACGTGCAGGTCACGCGAGGGGCGCCTCGGGAATCAGCAACCACCTGTCAAGCATCCAAGGCGCTTGACCGGGAGAAGGACGTTGCTACCCCTCGATCCGACGGTAGCGTCCGGGGTAGTTTAGACTTTTTGCTTCTTTTTGGGGCTATAAATAGCCCTTGTACCCCTCTGTTGTAAAGGATCGAACCACTTTTATTGGAATAGCTAAACTCACAGGCGTGCTCCGGAAGCCCCTCCCCCGAAGAGAGCCTCCCCAGCCGACCCCGGTCGGGAGCGCGTCGACTGGACTAGGGCCCCCACCGGGGCCCGAACCTGTATAAATCCTCGTGTCATTTCTTGTGTTTGTCCGGCGGGGGAGGACCGGTCACCTGGTCAGCCCGCGTCACGTAATCTTCGCTAGGATCATTCACAAAATCTGCCGGGGTATTTTTAGTACCACGACAGTTGGCTCCGTCCGTGGCGATTCGTGACAAGACGCCATGGCTCCCCCAAGAACAAGGGCTCGCACCCTTCCCGGTGACGCTGGTCTCAGAGACCCGGCGCCGCCCGTCCGGGACACTGCTGTCCAGGCGCTTTCGCAAGGAGGCAGCCTGGCCCAGGTACCGCCTCCCTCCTTTCCCCTTAACTTAGGTGCTTCCACCTCCAGGTCGTTCCCGGTGACCGCGGGGACCTCGGCCGGGACCAGTCTCCCCCCGACGGCTCGCCCGGCTCCCCGGGACACCCTGCTTGAGGCTCTAGTGGAAGGCCAGCTCCGCACCCAGCGCTCAATGGATGAGCTGCTCAGCGTGTTGGCGCGGCCTCCGGCCCCCACATTTGCGTCGCACCCGTATTCGGGGACTATGCCCCCATTTATGGGTTACCTGGCGGCCCCTCCGGCCTCCGGGAGTCTGTCCGCCCCGTATGATCCTGCCGGGGGGTTCCCTCCCCCTGCGGGATATACGTCCGGACCCTTCCCAGCACCTGGGCCCGTCCCGGTGCCGGGAGGCTACTTCTTGCCAGGGCCCTTGGTGGCACCAAGGGGGTACCCCGTCCCAGGCCTATTCCCGGGGCCGGGAGCCCATTTCATGCCAGGGGTTTTCCCTACGCCGGGAGCCAGTCCCGCTCCCCGCGTCGCGTTTACTACACCGGGGGCGGTCGACAGAGTAGCTCCCGGGCCTCAGCGGACTTCCCCCTCATGGGCTCCCCGGTTCCGGACGTCGCCGCGGGGGCTCCCCCCTTGCCGGTTCCAGATGATACAGGGGCTCCCCCCTTTCCTGTTCCGGTCGTTGCCACAAGGGCTCCCTCCACTTCAGTTCGAAGCGTCGCCATGGGCGCCCCCTCCCCGGTTCCGGATAATACAGGGGCTTCCCCCTTTCCGGTCTCGGGGGTCTTCGCGGGGGGCTCCCCCCAGCCGGCCCCGGAAGCCTCCGGGCCGGTAGCTATAGTGCATAAGCTCCCTCCCTCGGCGGGACAGGTCCGTTTCGCCCGGGGGGAGGTCGAGCGAATGCATTCACCAGAACGCGGGGAAGAACTTCCCCCTAGCCGCGGGAGCGGGGAGCCTCGCTCTCGCACCAGTCGGGGGACGAGACCCGCTGAAGAGCCAACCTCTCCGGAGGAGAACCCGGACGTCCGGGAACTCAGTCCCGGTCCGGAGGAAAAACGTCGCCACAGCCACTCTGGCGGACCTCTCGGACCGCTCCCAGACTCAGACAGCGAGGGTCCCATCAAAGAAGACAGCGACCGGGGCTCCCCCCGGGAAGTGCAGGGGGCTAACCAGCCTCTGTGTCGAAGACTCCGCAGCATCCGTTGGCCGCGGCCCTATCGCCCCCCGCACATCAAGCACTATAATGGTGAGGCAGACCCTTACGAATTCGTGCAGGTTTACTCTACAGCCATCTCCGCGGCGGGGGGGGACGAGACCGTTCAATGCAACGTCTTCCCCCTCTACCTCACCGGCATTGCCCACTCCTGGTTCTACAACCTGAAGGCGGGCTCCATCAAGTCTTTCTCGCAGCTCAAGCGGGAGTTTTGTGCCAACTTCCAGGGGAACTACGTGCGTCTCCTGGACTCCTCGCAGCTGTACACTGTCCGTCAGAGGACCGGGGAAACCATCAGAAGCTTCTTCAAGCGCTTCGCCCAAGTGAAAAGCAAAGTGGCCCACGTCCCGGACTCTACAGTCATCGAAGCCTGCAAAAGCGGGATCCTCCCGAGGGAACTCCACCGAAGACTCTCCCGTAGCTACCCTTCTTCCGCCGACGAGCTCTTCAACATACTCGAAAAGTACGCTCAGGCGGAAGAAGACGACATCTGGAAGAAGACCCAGGGGGCTCCCACCCCCGTCAACCGGGGGGCCAGGGATCCCCCCAAACGCCCCAGACAGGGGCGGCGTAGCGAGCCACGGCCTCAGGACACTTTTGTCCTCGAGGGCGGAGGCGGCTCGCGTGACCCCCCGAGGGCCAGCCACCCCTTTCCCAGGCCGAAAGGCCATGGGGGAGGACAGTCTTCGCGCGGCTGGGAAGGCCCGGCGGGGAGGAGCCGGGAAGGACTGTGGTGCAGCTTCCACGGGTCCAGTACCCACGCTACCCGAGATTGCCACCAGCTGCTGCAACACTTCGCGGTGTTCCTCGACCAGCGCGGGCAGGGGGGGACTCCGGCCTCCTTGCTCCCTCGGCCAGCTGTTCCGGCCCTTCCGGCTCCCGCGGGGGGTCAGCAGACGCAGGAGGGGGAGCCTTCATAAGCTCTCCCCTTTCAAACTTCTCAGCGCCGCATCAACGTCATCGTGGGAGGGTCCACCTCCGGGCGGGACTCTAAGTGCCAGCGTAAGGAGTACGCGCGCGAGGTCAAGGTTGTGGGGGTGCTACACGCGTCCCCGCCACCTAGATGGTCGGACGTCCCCCTCACCTTCACGGAGGAAGACAAGCGAGGGGTTCGCTTCCCCCATGACGACGCGATCATTGTATCCGCGACCATCTACAACTGCCACCTGGCCCGCATCCTTGTGGATGGCGGGAGCTCCGCTGACGTCCTATTCCTGAAGGCCTTCAAAGAGATGCAGGTGGATGAGAAGCTCCTGCAGCCCGCAGCCGGGCCCCTGCAAGGTTTTGTCCCGAGGAAGGCGATCCACCCCGTGGGCAAGGTAGATCTTCCTATGACATTCGGCACCCTGGAAAACTACCGGACCGAGCTGGTCCGCTTCGACGTAGTGGACCTCCCCTCCTCCTACAACGCGATTATGGGGAGGACCACAATCAACCGGCTGGGGGCTGCCACCCATCAAAACTACCTCTGCATGAAGATCCTCGGGCCGCATGGCGTGATCAACGTCCGGGGAGACCAAGACATGGCCCGTGCTCTATACGAGCGCGCTGCGGCCACAATTGGAAGCGTCAACCTCATAAAGACGCCCAGGGGGGAGGCTTCTCCCCCGGAACTAGACGCCGCTGCGCCACCGCCCGGGACGCCCCTCCTCAAGCCGCGTCCGGAAGGGGGCCTCCGGAAGATCCTACTGTCCCCGGGCGACGAAGACAAAACCGTCCGGATCGAGGCGGAGCTCCCCGAGGAGCATGCACCGCAACTTGCGGCTTTTCTGCGCAAAAACTCCGATGTTTTTACGTGGAAGCCTTCGGACATGCGGGGCGTCGCCCGAGAGGTCATTGAGCACAAGCTCGCAGTGGCCCCCGGTCACCCCCCGGTCAAACAGAAGCTGCGGAAACTCTCCCTCGAGCGCCAAGAGGCAATCAAGGTGGAGATCACCCGGCTCCGAGAGGCGGGGTTCATTCGGGAGGTCCTGCACCCCGAGTGGCTCGCAAACCCCGTCCTCGTCAAGAAATCAACCGGCAGGTGGCGGATTTGCGTGGACTTCACCGACCTTAACCGCGCCTGCCCCAAAGACAACTTCCCGCTCCCGCGGATTGATCAGCTCGTCGACTCCACTGCGGGGTACGAGCTCATGAGCTTCCTAGACGCCTACTCGGGCTACCATCTGGTCCGGATGGCGGAAGGGGACGAGGAAAAGACGAGTTTCATAACTCCCCTCGGAACCTTCTGCTACGTCCATATGCCCTTCGGGCTCAAGAACGCGGGGGCGACCTTCCAGCGCCTCATGACGCTGGTCTTCAAAGATCAAGTTGGCCGCAACGTCGAAGTCTACGTAGACGACGCGGTCGTCAAGAGTCCCCGCGCAGCCTCCCACATCGACGATCTGGCTGAAACCTTCCGCAACCTCCGCGTGTTCGGGCTCAAACTCAACCCGGAGAAGTGCGCCTTCGGGGTGCGCGGGGGGGAGCTCCTAGGTTTCCTCGTATCTCAGCGGGGCATCGAGGCAAACCCCGAGAAGATCTGGGCATTCTTAGATATGCCCCCGCCGCGCTCCGCCAAGGATGTCCAGCGGCTCTCCGGCAGCCTAGCTGCACTAAGCCACTTCATCTCCCGGTCGGGGGAGCGGGGCCTCCAGTTCTTCAAGATCCTCCAAGGGCTCGAGGGGTTCCGCTGGACCCCCGAGGCCCAGGAGGTGTTCGACGACCTCAAGAAGTACCTCACGAGCTCTCCAATGCTCGTGAGTCTGTCTCCAGAAGAGCCCTTGCTCCTCTACCTCGCCGCGACCCCCATCACCGTCAGCGCAGTCTTCGTGAAGGAGCAAGGGGGGTAGCAGCGTCCCGTATACTACGTGAGTGAGGCCCTCCAAGGGGCCAAAACTCGGTACACAGAGATGGAGAAGATCTGCTACGCCCTCCTGATGGTGTACCGGAAGCTTCGCCATTACTTCCTGGGGCACCCCATCACCGTCCCGTCGTCCCTCCCCCTAGGGGAGGTACTACGGAACAAAGAAGCCACCGGCCGGATTGGGAAGTGGGGGGCCGAGCTCGCCCCCTTCTCCCTGTCCCTTACCGGCCGCTCCGCCATCAAGTCGCAGGTCCTCGCCGACTTCGTTGCAGAGTGGACTCCCGCCTCTGGGTCCGGGGACGAAGACCTCCCTATGCCGCCCCGACGCAGTGATCATTGGACTCTCATGTTCGATGGGTCGCTGTGTCTTGCCGAGGCTGGTGCGGGAGTAGTCCTCTGGAGCCCCGAGGGGAAGGAACTCGAGTACACCGCGCGGCTCGAGTTCCCCGCAACCAACAAAGTCGCCGAATACGAGGCTTTGCTCCTCGGGATGCGCCTTGGCGCTCCCTGGGGAACCGGCGCCTCCTAGTCAAGGGAGATTCTCAACTCGTAGTTTGCCAAATGGACAAGTCTTACCTATGCCATGACGCAAACTTAAGTCTTTATTTGCAGGAAGTGCGAAAGATGGAGAGGCATTTCGACGGCCTCGAGGCCCGGCATATCCCGCGGAGGGACAATGACTGGGCCGACGCCTTGGCCCGAGCGGCAAGCGCCCAGGAATCGCTCCCCAAGGGGGCTTTTCTGGAAATCATCATGAAGCCCTCGGTGGCCTCCCCGGACACGGGCGACGAGCCTCATGTCCCAGAGGTCACCGAGATCACCTGGACTCCGTCTTGGATGGACCCCCTCATCTCCTTCATCAAGGGGGAGGGGGACCCTCCTAGTGAGACCGAGGCTAAACGCCTCCGGGCTAAAGCCCAGGCATACCTCCTGCTGGAGGGGAGGCTTTACAAGCGGGGGGCTTCCGCCCTCCTGCGCTGCCTCCCCCGGCGGGAGGGACTTCAACTTCTCGAAGACATCCACGCGGGGAGCTGTGGTTCTCACCTAGCCCCGCGTGCCATCGCGGCCAAGGCCCTCCGGCAGGGCTTCTACTGGCCCATGGTCATGCGCGACGCGCGAGACCTTGTCTCTGCGTGCGAGGCATGCCAGAAGATGGCCAAGGGCTCAAACCTCCCCCCTATAGCACTGCAGACAATCCCCATCACTTGGCCCTTCGTGCGCTGGGGGATGGACCTCTTAGGGCCCTTTCCCCCAGCGCCCGGAGGATACAAGTATGCGGTAGTCGCGGTCGACTATTTTACAAAATGGGTTGAGGCGGAGCCTTTGGCCAGCATCACGTCCCGGGCCGTCCAGCGGTTTTTTTGGAAAAACGTCGTATGTCATTTTGGTGTCCCCCGGGAAATCACTGTGGACAACGGGACCCAATTCGACTCGGCTTATTTCTGGGAATTCTGCGAAGGCCTGGGGCTCGTCATCCACTTCGCCTCAGTGGCCCATCCCCGGAGCAATGGGGCTGTCGAGAGGGTCAACGGCGTGATCCTACAGGGGTTGCGCCGGAGACTCGAGCAAACCGCTTCTAAGCGGGGTGCATGGGCAGAGGAGCTCCCTAGCATCCTCTGCTCCATTCGCACGACCCCGTCCCGGGCGACGGGGCGTACTCCCTTCTCCCTGGTCTACGGGGCGGAGGCAGTCCTCCCCCCGGAGATCGGCTTCCGGTCACTGCGGGTCGAGCTCCTGGAGGGAGCCACGCCCGCAGCGTACCAGGCCAACGAGGCCAACCAGCGCCTGGAGATCGACCTCGTGGAGGAGGAACGTGACCGAGCGCTCCTCCGCCACGCCATCTACGAGCAAGAGATGGCGCGCGCGTACAACCAGCGCGTGCGCAAGAGAGTCTTCCGCCTTGGGGACCTTTCCCTCAAGCGCGTCACAGACCCCCAAGCCCAGGGGAAGCTCTCTCCCAAGTGGGAGGGCCCCTACAGGACCTCCGCGGTCCTGGGTTCGGGGGCTTATAAGCTCTCCAACCTTCAAGAGCAGGAGCTGAAGCACACGTGGAACTTGCGTTTACTTCGCAAGTTCTACGTTTAACCTTACGGGCCTATCCCCTCCCCCGGAGCGGTCACGCCGGGGGGGACGAGGGACGCTGTACTTACCTTTTCCTCCCCTTTCGCGGCTTCGCAGGGGGAGGCACTGTACTTCATTTTATTAGCAATACATAGGTCTTGCTCTTCAACTGTCTCATTGCAGGTTCTTCTCATTACCGCCCCTAGCGGCGATGCCCTCCCCGCGAGGATGCCCTCCCTGTGAGGACGCCCTCCCCGTGAGGATGCCCTCCCCGTGAGGAAGTGCGCCCAGACCCAGCAAGTCCCTCCTGTAGGGCGGCTTACGATCAACCCTCGTGGACTGAGGGTGTAAGCGGCAACCCGGTCCCCAGCGGCCACTGTAATGAGTCACTTTGGAAGATTAGTCCCCTGCCCAAACACTCAAGACCAGTCATCGGGCACTTCCTCCTCCGGGAGTAGACGCTCTCCCCAGTGGGATGTCTAATGGCTTTCACGGATATCTCTTCCTCCTCCGGGAGTAGACGCTCTCCCCAGTGGGACGTCTAATGGCATTCTTGGATATTTGGTCCCCGGTGACCTTATTCTCAACTCCCCGTTCTCACGGCGACCGGATGATTGCCTCCCGGAGACCCAATTCCCGGCTCCCCGTCCTCACGGCGACCGGACGATTGTCTCCCGGAGAAGCTACGGATTTCCCGAACATTTCTTCCCCAGAGACGCTATTCCCGGCTCCCCGTTCTCACGGCGACCAGATGATCATCTCCTAGGAAGCCCGTCTCCGGAAATCTCATCGGGTTTTCTTGGATGTTTCTTCCACACGAGGCCTTATTCCCGGCTCCCCGTTCTCACGGTGACCGGACGATTGTCTCCCAGAAGGTCTTCTCCTTGGAAACCTCGTTTTAAAATTTTCTAACTTAGAAAAATTTCTATGCTACAGGTCACTTCCACCCCGGGGGCCTTGCTACCCCCACAGCGCGCGGAGCTATCCTCCGGCCCGCTGTGGGCCGGGGGGGATAAGGAACCCCCGGGTGTCGACCGCACCGCCCACGAGCAAACTTAGCTCATTCTTGTGAAAAGGAGTCGTCCAGACCATCCAAGAAGAAAAAAGAAAAAGACAATGAAAGAAGGAAACAACAACACAGCTTTATTCATCGTGAAACCCGGAGGACATCTTCCCCCTCCGGTGGGCTTCGGAAACGGTACAACCCGGTTTCTAACCCGGGGGATCCTCTACATCCTAAGGCTCCTACGCCTAATACTCCCGGAGGCGCTCCGCTAGCTCCCGGGCCAACTCCCGGTAAATGCGCGCACGCGGCGCTGAGCATCCCGGAGCACATCTTCGGGCCAATATTCGTACCCCACGGGTGGAAGTATCCGGAGAAGAGGTACCATCTGGATCCCCGGACGCGGGGGGTTAATTCGGGGCGATTATTGTCAAAATTGTCCAAGTGCCACTCCGGATGCCACCTTAACCGGACGGGCTCCCGGACAGCGCCCCCGCTACGCTCCCCGGAGATGAGGTTTAGCAAAATCAAGGCCGCTTGGGAGTCCCCCAGGGAGCCCCTCCCAGACCTTCACCCGGGAGTAACCTCCCGGGAACCCTGGTAACATTGCATTCAATTCAAGGACTTAGAAAATTTTCTAATTCTATTGCATTCAAAATGTCTTTTTTACAAGTGTCCGGGGCTTCTTCTATGAAGCTACCGGGATCAAAAGTCCTAAGAAAGTAAAGGGTCCTATCTAAAGACCCGGGGGGAGGCTCATACTCTTTCACTGGTGTCCTCCCCCCGGGGGACTTCCTCCGAGGCCGGGACTGGGGCATCCCCCGCCGGAGGCGCCGGAGCCGGGAATCTCGCAGGGATGATCCGGTCGTAGAATCCTCCGGCAAGCTGCTTGACCTCCCGGCGCGAGGGCTCGAAGGAGTCCAGGAAGCTTCGGGGGATGCGGCCCCCAATCGCCCGGGCACCGACCCCCCGAAACTCGACGAGCCCCGCAGCGGCCGCGACGATGGGGATCGCCCGGCCCCGCGCCCGAGCATCGGTAGCCTCCGCGAGGGTCGCCGGCGGCACCTCCGAGCTGCTCCTGGAGCCTAAGCTTACGCCAAGGCTCTCGAGGGCCGAACGGACGGAGCGGCCCGCGTCCGCCACCGCCCGGACGCTCGAGCCCTTGAGCTCTCGGAGCACCTCCTCCCTCGCCTAGGCCTCCTCTCGGAGGCGGCCGTTGACGGCCTCAGAAATATGAACCTGGGCCCGAACCCGGGACAGTTCCGCGAGGGCTTCATCGCGTTCCCGGAGGGCCTCCTCACGCTGCCCTACGGAGGTTGCGGCCCGGTCCTCCGCTTCCTTAAGCAGCCGGGCGACCCGCTGCTCAAGGCCCCAGGTAACAGTTGCCACCTACAAAATATAGAGTTAGAAAAAACTCAAATGCAGGGAACGAATGAAGACATCACCAACTCGGGTTACCTGGGCCCTGAGGGATTGAAGCCCCTGGAAACGCTCAGGGAGCGTTCCCTCCGCGACGAAGGCCTGCACCTTCCGGGTGTGCAGGCCCTCCGCATAGCGGGCGACTTCCCCCGCGGGAAGCAGAGGGGCCTCTCGCCCGGCGCCGGCGTCGCGGCCGGTGGGGGGTCCCCGGACCTGAAAGTCCGGTAACGCGGCCGGCGTCGCCGGCGTCACCGGTGTCTTCGTTGCCGAGGAGGTGTCCTCCGAAGACGTGGCTGAGGATCTTTGGGCGGGGGTCCCTGCCCAGGGGGGATCATCGGACCTTTCCCCGCCCCGGGCCGGAAGGTCCTTGGGACCTCCTCTTCCGGGGGGACCTCGTAGACCAAGGGGCTCCCCCCCTCGTCCACCGGCCAAACCCGCGGAGGCGAGGCCTCCGCGAATCTCACCTCCAGCCTCTCCGGCTCCAAAGATGCCGGGAGGGCCGGGAGGACCGCCACCGAGAGTGGCGACGGGGCGTAGTCCGCCGAATCGGACGCCGCCCCGCCAATGGCCACCTCCTTCCCCCGGGCCTCGACGGGGCTCTTCGGGGGAGGAGGTGTCGCATCTTCCCGGGCCGGCGCCCGGGGGCGCCCCGTCCCGGGGGTCGTCTCCCGAACCTTCACCGGCGTCGACAGGCCGGGGGTCTTCTGGACCCTGGCCATCTTGGGCTCCGAGCCCCCGGCCGCATCCTTCCCCCGTTTGTGCGACCCGGGGGTGGGGAGAGGCTTCCTCTCCGGCAGCTTTAGCCCGTAGGCCGCAGCGACCAAGTTCAGGGGAGGGCCCTCCCCCACGAGGCGCACGACGCACTCGTGCTCGTCGGCGAAATACCTCCCCAGGAGGTTCTCCGCCTTCTCCCGCGACGCTGGGTATGGCCGGACTACAAGAGGTAAAGAGTTAGTCAAATTTTCTAAAAACTATAAATATGAAGAAGCAGGTAACGGGCTTACGCCGGGTCACCAGCTTGACCGGGGGCCGCTGCTCTGGGCCCATGCCGATCCCCCTTCTCCCGCGTGAGAAGGCGGAGATCCTCAGGAGCATCATCTCCTCAGTGGCGTCCCGCATCGAGCGGGTCTTCTTGGAGATGACCACCTTGCCGAGGAGTTCGAACTCCTCGTCCGTCCACACCGGGGGCTTCGGCGCGGACGACTTGTTGTAGGAGGGGGGCTCTGGGGCGTACACCACCGCCTCGTCCCGGACCCGGAGGTAGAACCACCTCCGGACCCAGTCGCCCCAGTGGTCCCGGGAGGCAGCCGGGTAGTCGGCCACCCGGGACAGCAGCATTTGCACCATCACCGAACCGAAGGGGGACTTGGGTCCCCCCTTCACCAGGTGGGAGCTCCGTGCCGCCGGTTCGTAGAAGTACCGGAAGGCGCGAAGGGTGGGCTCCCGCCCAGTCGCCGTCTCGTAGAGCCAGATGAAGAGGCCCATCCGGACGAGCGCGTTCGGGGTAAGGTGGTGGAGCGCCACCCCATACTCCTTTAGAAACTCCCGGAACATGGGATGCACCGGGAGCCGGAGCCCCGCCTCCAGGAAGGCCTCGAAGGCCACGACCTCTCCGGGCCTGGGGCGGGGGGCTCCGTCTTTCTTCACGGGGACTCGAATATCCCCGTCCTCGACGGCCCCTCGTTCGACCAGGGACTCCGCGTCTGCGGCCGAGAACTCCGACGCCCAGAGGAAATCAGGAGGGATTTCCTCCGGGGGCACCTCCGTGGTCTTCGCTCGACCCTTGGGTGCCATCAGGTTTGGCTTTCTTTTTTCCGGTGGCTAACGTTTCAGGAGGCTAACTGCCGGAAAGAGCTACCGGGAGATTACTACTGGGAGAGGGCTACCGGGAGAGCTGAATTCGCTAGGGCTGAGGTTTGGAATAAGCTTCCGGGGCCCCCTAAGGCCCTATTTATAAGGGCGAGCCGTGATCTAGATCCGTGCCACGTGGTACCCCGCGGAGCAATCTGGGCCATTGAAGTTCAAACCGTGGGCGGGAAACAAAGGGACTGGCGCGTAAACCGAGGCACCGGTTCGAATCGCGCGCGTATTTATGGCGAAGCGGCGTGGCCTTAAGCGCGGGGCACAGAAGCCGAAGCGTCACGGCTCCGGTAACTTGGTCCGGAGATTTTCCCGGTAACCTGAACCATACCCACCGGGGACTCGAGCATCGTCCCCAGGGGGCATGGGGGCCTGCTGTTGGGGGAAATCTCCGCGAGACTAAGTCCAGGTAAGTTCACACTTGCCGAGGGATTGTGGCCTCTTCTCATGTGGGCATGGGCATCGAGAGCGAGGACGATGAAATAAACGTCAAACGACTATACAAAGGCTAGGACCACCTACGCCTACAATCATGAGAATGATGCCACTACTCCTCACTTCCACACGATGACACAGCAGGATGCCTTCTACGGACATTTGATCCACAAGAATATCTTCGAACACAAATGGATCGAATGGGCTTATGTTGTGAATCAGCCCATCATGGCTCCTTTGGTCCAGATCTTCAAGGATATAGGGCTGTATGACTTTGTGGAGAACAAATGCCCATGGAACGCCACGGCTATCAGACAGTTTTATGCTACGATCGAGATCAGATGGGCGGATCAGAAGATCATGTGGATGACAGGTTCTAGGCAATATGAGGCCACCTTTGAGGAGTTTGCTGCGGCAAACAAAATAAATTATGAAGAAATGAAGGAGGGGATCAATATGGAGGATGAGGATTACCTCCATGAGGATGACTGGCTCCAGTTTTATGAGCAGCGGGGAGGTGGACAGTGGATTGTACCTGGCACCGTTACAGGTCTCAAAGTCCTCCCTGCTGTAGTCAACAAAATCATACGAGCCACGATCCATCCAAAGAGTGGAAATCGAGACGCAGTCCGAGATTACTATTGGAACTTCATTGACCAAATCCTCAAGAGTCACCGAATCAACATTGTCTCTTTTATCTTGAAGACAATTGAGGATGTCTCGGTAACCACTCTGCCGAACCTATACTTTGCTCCATATATCATGTCTTTGCTGCTCCGGAAGACGAAGTTCCCTCGCGGATTTTGTGGCATTAAACATCTCGGCTATAAGCCGTTTAGTGTCAACCCGCGCGTCTTGGCTCGAGGCCATGGAGCACGGCATCAGCAGCATCAGCCGGCTCAGCCTATGCCTCCTCCTCCACAGCCTCAGGCACAGCAGGCAGCACAGTCTAGCCAAGCCCCCACCTGGTTTGCACAGTTCCAGCAGCAGTTCCATCAGCCGATGATGGATCAGTTTGCTACTCTTCTACAGGGGCTTGAGCTCGCTCGCTCGGACTTGGCGGCATTGAATGATCAGTTCCAGACTTTCTCGTCACGCCAGGATCAGTTCGAGCAACGCTTCGACGCCTTCTCCACTCATTTCTACACCAGATTCCCACAGACTCCTCCTTTCCATCCCCCAGATGATGATGCTCCCGCCGATTCTTAGCTTTTATGGCAATTGATGCCAAAGGGGGAGAGAGAAGAGTGTAGGGAAAGAACTAACTTTTGCTGTAAAGTTTTTTAACTTCTATGTGGTTGATATTTATGTTGGATGACACTTTTGTGAGATTGTTAATTCATGATATATGAGTTGTGTTTATGTTATTTTCGTATGACTTTTGTGATGTTGATATCATGTGTTGAATTGAATGTCTTATTTATGATCTATGTGATGTTTTTGAATACTCTTGTTATACTCCATGACTAGTTTTGAGAATGAATTGAGATATCCTCTTACATACATGCTTGAACTCCACCAAAATACCAAAATTCTCATATTCATACATTTAGGGAGAGTGTGTCTTTCTCTACTATGCTTATTATAAAATTCCTTTTATGCTCAAAATTCAATCATCTACTCTTCATGTTGTCATCAATTACCAAAAAAGGGGAGATTGTAGCTTCTAGGCCCCTAAAGAGTGTTTTGGTAATTAATGATAATTACAAATGTTGAACTAACGTTACCTGTTAAGTTGTGTCAAGATCAAACTCAAAAGACAGGATAATGAAAGACAAAGAAAGAGCTACATGATGAAGAAAAGACAATGAGGAAAGAGGCAAAGGTACGAAATAGGGTCTTTTCCTCTTTTACCGGTCTAAGGTGATTAGAGAAGAATTTTGACCGAATTTTAGGATAGTCGCCGTACTATTAAGAGGAGCATGTGGTGCATCACGAAATACTTCATCTATGTGCCACAAATCATAAAATCAACTTGCATTGCATACTAGAAGGTCATATACTTTGAAAATGCTTGTTTCAACTCATTTCTGCCAAACTCTGTCTCAGTCGGTCTGACCGATTGATTGTCCGGTCTGACCGAATAGACGGACTGACCGAAGTGGGTTTCGGACTGACCGACGTTTGGTCAAAGTGTAGTTTATTCTTTAAAAAGGTCAGTCCGTCCGTAGGTAAAAACCTAGGTCAGTCTCCTGGTACTTCATGACCTATCTTTCTGAATTATTGTGTTATTGTGGTCTGACCGTTTGTTAGACCGGTCTGACCGACAAATCAGTGCGGAGCTGAGGCTATGTTACCCATGGAAATTAGTATTGGTTCTGTCCGAACAGATCAATTCAAACAAGTTGATCAGAACGGACAACGATTACAAGATCTAATCCTCCTAGAAGAAAAACGTGATCGAGCTCTGGTCAAGTCCGAGGTGTATTTGCAAGCTTTGCGCAAATACCATAACAAAAGGGTGCGGCCACGTAGTCTTCATGTGAGTGATCTGGTTTTACGTAAAATACAAAACCAATCTAATCGCAATAAATTCTCCCCTCAATAGGAAGGCCCCTACACTGTTGTCTCGAACCCGCGACCAGGGTCGGCTCGGCTAGCAATGGAGGATGGTAGAATCTTATCCAATACATGGAACATTGATCAACTGCGCAAGTTTTACGTGTAAGTTTTCCAATCTTTTTTCCTGTTCAATTAGCATAGTTTAACAAAAACTTCGTGAGTACTCTTCTTCGCTTCATGTTATGTCCGTTTTCTTTATTTGCCATACCTATACCGAGCCTGGCTCAGGGGCTGATCGCCGATGATCACTTGGTACAAATATCTTAACCGAATTCATTGGCCGATCTCGTGGTTGCATCCGGCTAAGGCATCCCTCAATAAGCCATTCCTCAACGCACACGGGACTTACTGGCTTGTTCCTGATCATTCGAGTGGCTGTCAGTTCGTAATAAGGTCGGATGTTGTATTGGGGTCAGTATCGGTTCGATCGGATGATTATATCTAACACTAGTACAGAAATGCAGTCTACTAACACCTATCTTCTATCGGTTATTAGCGATTTAGTAGAAAACCGGTAGAAAAGGTGCCTCGCAGTCATAAAAGGCATAAGGGAGGTATTTTTCCTGTCGGTTTGTAAGAAACTTACCATTAGAAGAAGCAGAATAATTTACTCTAGCAGTGATGAACATATTTACCATTAGAAGAGATGCATAAGTGCTGATGGGAGGATGTTGTGTACTGTTAGAACTGGTCGACTTCTACAAATAGTTTTATTCTATCGGTACAGTATTTATATACCGTTGAATATATCACAAATTCCTATCGGTAGCCTGTTGTGAACTGATAGAATAGTTCATCTGCTACAAATAGTTTTATTCTATCGGTACTGTATATTTATACCGTTAGAATATATCACAAATTCCTTAGAACTGTTCGTCTTCAAATAGTTTTATACTATCGGTAATGTATGTTTATACCATTAGAAGATAGCACAAATATCTTAGAACTGTTCGCCTTCTACAACTAGTCTTATTCTATCGGTAATGTATGTCTATACCGACAGAATATGTACAAAAATTCCTATCGGTAGGATGTAGTGTGCCGATAGAACCGTTCGCCTTCTACAAATAGTTTTATTCTATCGGTAATTTATGTATATACCGACAGAATATCTCCAAAAATTCCTATCGGTAGGATGTAGTGTGCCGATAGAACCGTTCGCCTTCTACAAATAGTTTTATTCTATCGGTGATGTATGTTTATACCGTTAGAATATATCACAAATTCCTTAGAACTGTTCATCTTCAAATAGTTTTATTCTATCGGTAATGTATGTTTATACCATTAGAAGATAGCACAAATATTTTAGAACTGTTCGCCTTCTACAACTAGTTTTGTTCTATCGGTAATGTATGTCTATACCGATAGAATATGTACCAAAATTCCTATCTGTAGGATGTAGTGTGCCGATAGATGTGGGGAACCCCGCCCCGTACCGAACACCACGGTACGGAACAGAACTCCCCTGTCGCAACTTCCCAGGAGTCAGTTGCGAACCAGAAATGAATATCATAACAACCAGCACAATACATAAATAATCCACAAAATATTACAGGGTTCACAGATGACGGCACTAGGGCCTTACAATAGTAACACAACGAGGTACAAAATAACGGTTCAGTTTTTCAACAAAACGCGGAAGGAGCGGAACACTAATCTTCGCCCACAGTCGCTCGACCGGGGTACGCGACGCCTAGAAGCTCGGATCATACTCGAAGAAGTCTTCACAAGGCTCAGGCTCACACTCATGTGAACCCAAATCGCTTGGCTCTTCAACTTCTGATGGAGAAAGTCAGTCACGGGTGAGTACAGAGTACTCAGCAAATCACCACTTAACAAATGCAATATATATAACATGATAAGGAATTCAAGGAAATGATTGAGGTTCTTTTCCAAACCTTTTTCGTCACCTAACAGTTGATAGTCATGAAAAGCATTCAAAACATTCTTTGAAAATTTACCTTATATATATATAACAGTTCAAGAGTGCAGAATTTAAAGCAGTTGATAAAACAGTTCATAAAAACTACTTGTGCCTCACAACATAGATAAAACCCATTGACCATAACACACTCCAAAAATCCGGGAGCACGGAGTATTTAAATACATTTTAAACTCTGCAGAGGGGTACCGCTTTACCCACAAGACTTCTCAACTACCACTGTTGACCACGAGCATAGGCCTTTTGCCCAATCACGCTACTTTAAGCATATGAGTCTCCTATGCCAGGTTCGATCACGCTGCTTTAAGCGCGCCACTGAGTTGAGAATAACACGCTTTTCACCCTGCCTTGCCATTATACTAGCTCTGCCCCGTAAAAGGTTCACCACCGGTCAGTGGCCCAGGAATTCCACCTCCGGGTGGGGTTCCTAATACAGTTGTGAAGCATTGTAGGGATCTTCCCTCTCATACCTTCACCCTACCCCTCACTCAGTATTGGGCCGCAGTGGAAGACCCTCTCCACCAATAGTGAGCGGACACACGAGGGGTTTGTGCTGGGAAACCACATCCAGCACTCGTGCCCTGGAACCACATCAGTTGCACGATCTTTCACTCAGACGAATCAGTTGGGCTCGTCCCAACCGTCAGTGTAAGTGGGCCAAGAGGGATCTTCCCTCCCTGACCAGTGAACAGTATTAGTGCACATTATTATTTAGGTTATAGACTCTATGCAGAGCTAGGGCAATAGTTCGGCAAGGATACTTGGTCGCGCCCGTCCCATACCAGGCTTGTGGAGGTACGTTAACATGTTATTGGATGTTTAGCACAAATCGGTGGGTCCTTAAGCTATTCTAGAGAGGAGTTTCCCTATTCACATTTTTCACAATTCACAACATTTCATATTTACAACATTACCATGTTATCACATCATCATCATAAGCATCACAGTATTTTCCATGTTTCGACTGACACACCTCTCCTCTCTAGGATAGACATTTTAAAAGGCATTTTTAGTTTTGAAAACCATTTTTGCTCATTTATGTGAATAACCCATATTACCAATGTTATGCTTTAGCATTAACCTAGGGCATCAAGAATATTATACACATGGCTTGAGAATCAAGAATGGCTATTCAATGTAGGACAATAGCTAAACAGGTATATTTGAACATACACAGTTTACTTAATTAGCATGCATAATACTCAAATAACAAAATACTTAGCTAACTAGAAAACATAGGGTCAACATGATCAAGGTGGTGGTGACTTGCCTTGAAGTCCCGCGATAAGATCTTCAGCGACGTCCTCGATCGGCTGCTCCTCGGCTTCCGGACGGGCGATTTCTAAACACGAAAAGAGCACCGATCAAACAAAATGCACAAGTATGAGACTAACAAATGCAAAAATCTAAAACCTAATAAGTCTAGGCAAAACAGCCTCGGAGTTGGATCTGAAAAAGACTGAAAAACGGGAGTTTCTGAAAACGGCAGATCAAGATTTTAGGATTAAAATCTGAGGTGGTTCCTGAAGGAGAATATGTGGCAGGAGCAATTTGTGGTAGGATGGTTCAGACGGATCTGGAAAAAGGTGAAAACAAGATCCGAGACTCGGATCTGAAGAAAAATTTCAGATCTGGAAGATTTGAGTTGAGGCGAATCTGATGGCGAAGACGGATCTTCGATCGGAGACCTCTAGAGCTTAAAAGAATCACTAATAAGAAAGGCTGAAATTACTGTAGCATACGAGTACTGTAGCAATCCGAGTACTGTAGCAGCGGGATTTCAGCATGGGTGGTTTGAGCTCCGGTGGGTCTCGCCGGAGAGGAGAGAAGGCCGGCGAGTTTGGGAGGTGATGGAGGCTACAAGGGGGAATGCTGGGGGCCAACAATGGCAGCAAGAGGCGGCCGGAAATGGAGAAGGTGGCGCACGGCCGGCCGCGAGGAAGACGAGCTCGCCGGCGGCGGTTCTCGGGCGGCGGTACACGATTTGAGCTAGGATTTGGTGGGTGAGCTGCTGGAAACGGGGGGAGGATGATGGTATGGCCTGATTGGAGAGAAAATGGCCCGAACGACGAGAAACCCAAGATGGCCGGCGGCAGGAAAAACAAGAAGCGCCGGTGGAGGGAGCTCCGGCGACCATTTCGCCGAGATCCAGAAGAGAAAAAGGAAGAGAGTGAGGAGGCACACCTGATGGACAAGCTCGGACAAGCAAAAGACGTCTGCAGCGAGGGAACGATGACGAGGTGATGGCGGCCGGCGCTGGAGCGCGGCCAAACCAGCGGCTGAAGAGCAGAAATCACCCCCTTTGATATTTTATGCGAAATGTTTCAACCAAATGCAAATATCTTGAATGCTCTGCGTGTCTAAGTGTTTCCTCTACCACTCTACAGAAGAACTTGTGAAAATATTCTGGTTTGAGCTGTTTTACAGCCATGCCAAAGCTTACAAAGAATGACATTCAGGTGGAAACGAGGTGTAACAGTGGCATGCTGACATGTAATGCATCTAACAGGGTCATGCAGGTCTTTACACTGTGTTAGCTGTGGAATGGGTGAGGGTAGAAGGGTAATTGTGCATAAAATAATGTTTTTGTCAATTCTAGGGGCTTGTTTGGAAATTTCTGAAAATAGGAGGGCTGAAATGCAAAATGTCAGTGCATGGGAAGTTGTGGAACCTGGTTACTTGTGCAAATAAAATATATTAAATATTTTCACAGAATTTTTAATGCATTACTTTAAATTAAATATATTCCTTTATGCAATTTCCAAATAGGAAAATCATTATTTCATGTGGAAAAATGATTTGTTTGATGCGTAAAATCATGATGCCATGAACTTAAAAATATGCATGCATGAGAAAAATGTTGGGGGGATGATTTAGGATTGAACAGGTGAAAGAATTTCGCTGATCGGAATAAAAAGATAATTAAACGGAATTTCGGAAGATTTAGACCGGAAGGAAAATCTGAGAAGTAGAGAGTTTAAGGATGGAATTTTGCGGCTGTTACAATAGAATTGTTCTCCTTCTACAAATAGTTTTATTCTATCGGTAATGTATGTTTATACCGTTAGAAGAGATATCAAATTACTAACGGTAGGAGGTTGTGTACCGATAGAACTTATCTAGTACTATAAATACTCGGGTGTGTCTCTTTCATTCGAATAGTTCATCGGACGCTCGTAGCCCTAACCCGTAAGCTCCATGGACGGCCAGCGCACCTCTACCGGCGACCGCTGCACCTCCGCACCTCCATCGACGCCCACTAGATTTCGGCATGGCAAGCAAGGTACATAAAATTTCGGCAATATTGTTAGATTATTCTAATCCGATTATGACAAATATTCTGCAATTTTTGTATCCTTCATTTTGATGTGTCTTCTTTTCAATATGATTATGTACAGTGTCTTGTTCCTATTTTATTAAAACAACTAAATAATATCACTGTGGCACAGATAATATTCAATTGCTTGCTGATCCTATCAAATGAAGAAAATTATCAGGATATATTTGCAATAAAAATGCTATCTAACATAGTGAAATGCCAATAAGAGTATAAATGTAATATCTTCATCTCTCAGTAGGTTTCTCAATGCCAACTTGGACTTAGTAATAATTGAATTGAAAGATCATGAAATTGAAAATGAAATTGAAAGATCATGAAATTGAAAGATCATTAATGTCAAGATATTTACAAATATCATGAGATACACAAATATCTTGATCTTCTCTGTAGGTTGTTCAATTCCAATAACATAGTCAAATGCCAACTAGCTTGCTCAATGTTCAAGTGCATGTAAAAAGTTCATTAAATAATTAATATATGTATATTGGCAAGGTAATTTCTTCTGATGAAATAGAGTAGAAATGTAATATCTTAATCTCCAGTTACAAGTTGATGTTACTATGACGAAGCACAACCTAACCTTCAGTTGGTAGTCTTTCTCAGATAGGGAGTCATGTAGGAAACAGTAAACAATCTTAATTTGCTCTAGAATACCTATTTATGATCTGTGCAGGTCCTTGGATGATGCTCATGAGGGGCAACGTATTTCACGGTTCTTCATCGCAGTACGCTGCCTACGTTGGCTTGTTGGCGAAAGAAACGGTGAAGATCACCGTTGAGAGCTGGAAAGAAACGGTGAAGATCACCGTCGAGAGCTGGAAGGACGTGAAGGGCGAGATCTTGGTTGGCTCGGTTGAGAAGATCCTTAAGCCCGGCATGTTTCTCAAATCAGGACCTACAGAAAGCTTCTTACATTAGTATCGGTATTTCAGCCATTTTTTTGCATGCACCAACTTATGGCCAGATGCTTACCTGCTTGGAGAAGAAGAATTGTTGTCATTTGCACAGCCATTCTACACCATCATTACACATAACATCATCTTGCAAGGTAGGTTCTTTTTGTTAATGGAGTTGAGTTGAGTTGAGTTGAGTTGAGTTGAGTTGAGTTGAGTTAATCGAGTCTGAGTCCGAGGAATCACCAATACAAATGTAACTCGACGGCAGTTCCAGCTCCTCGGGCGTCTTCGAACTGAACTCCTATGGTTAAGTCCAATGTGGTTCAGACATTTGTTGTTTTGGATGAATGGATTTGTGATGTATCAGGTCTAACTTGTAGTCGGTAGTTGCATTGTCGCAACTTCCAAAGGTTTTCTTTTATGTAAAATGTATAGGCCACTAGGTCCTCGTGACGATATGTTGTTAATTTCATACGTGACTTTTCTAATATACATTGAATGTGTGAATTGCTGTATTTGTATATTGTTGTATATTTGTGTATCATGTATTGCTATTTGGGACATGAACTTGAATGTGTACATGGGAGTATTTGTGTATTTAATTGTATTGGTAGGTAGGTGTATTTGTACTGCTGTTTCAGACATGCACTTGAATTTGTGAACTGGTATGTGTATGTTTGTACCTAAATTGTTGTGTCATACATGAATCAGCTTGCTTTTGTTTTCAGCCATTAACTAGAATGAGTTTAAATAGCACTCATTTTTTATGTTTCCTCTTGCATTTTCTTAAAGGAATGGAGGCAATCCAATATATCTCATGTAAGTAGAGATTTTTAATTTCTTTGGCAAGATGAAGTACTAAGTACCAAAGAAAAGTATTTTTGTGTCTCCTAGCTAATCTACAAATTAGCATCTCTTGAAATATTTCTTTATCTTCTAGTTAAGATCTGTTTGATGTTACATTGTGTTTAGATATGATTCTTTGAATGTGAGAACTGGTGTCATGTGTGTCATGCATTACCCAGTTTGGTTTTGTTTTAGCCATGTACCAGTACCTCTTCTAACGGTAAATACACATATTTACCGACAGAACAACACTTGAATGTGAGAACTGGTGCCTCAGGCATGCACTTAAATGTGAGGACTGGTGTCCATCTGTGCACTTAGATTGCTGTGTCATGCACTACCCAGTTTGGTTTTGCTTTAGCCATGTATCAGTACCTCTTCTAACGGTAAATACACATATTTACCGATAGAACAACACATGTATTTGCTTATGTGCCTCAGGCATGTACTTGAATGTGAGGACTGGTGTGCATCTGTGCAGTTAGATTGCTGTGTCATGCATTACCCAGTTTGGTTTTGTTTCAGCCATGTACCAGTACCTCTTCTAATGGTAAATACACATATTTACCGATAGAACAACACATGTATTTGCTTATGCGCCTCAGGCAAGCATTTCAATGTGAGGACTGGTGTGCATATGTGCACTTAGATTGCTGTGTCATGCATTACCCAGTTTGGTTTTGCTTCAGCCATGTACCAGTACCTCTTCTAACGGTAAATACACATATTTACCGATAGAACAACACATGTATTTGCTTATGTGCCTCAGGCATGCACTTCAATGTGAGGACTGGTGTGCATCTGTGCACTTAGATTGCTGTGTCATGCATTACCCAGTTTGGTTTTGTTTCAGCCTTGTACCAGTACCTCTTCTAACGGTAAATACACATATTTACCGATAGAACAACACATGTATTTTCTTATGTGCCTCAGGCATGCACTTCAATGTGAGGATTGGTGTGCATCTATGCACTTAGATTACTGTGTCATACATTACCCAGTTTGGTTTTGCTTCAGCCATGTACTAGTACATGTTCTAACAGTAAATACACATATTTACCGATAGAACAACACATGTATTTTCTTATGTGCCTCAGGTATGCACTTGAATGTGAGGACTGGTGTGCATCTGTGCGCTTAGATTGCTGTGTCATGCATTACCCAGTTTGGTTTTGTTTTAGCCATGTACAGTACCTCTTCTAACGGTAAGTACACATATTTACCGATAGAACAACACCTGTACCTATCCAGCAATGCACCAGTACCTCTTCTATCAGTATATGTGTGTTTGTACCGATAGAAGATGTGAGTACAAAATTATCCGCACTTAGTCTAACGGGCATTTCATGTATTTACCGTTAGAAATAGGTCCAGTAAAAGTTAAACCCCACTCGACCATTGCTGAGCTGCTGTTTTGTTCTGTTGCACCCTGTGTCCCTCTGTTTGTGATGAAAGTTCCTCGCTCGCAACTACACTGCTAGGATCAGGGCAAGCTGGAAGGAAATTGATTGCACCCCTCTCTTTAAGGTAAGCTTAATTGTCATCACTTATCTCGCTCTCCCTCTAGATCTCCCTCCCTCTGTACTTGCAAGCTAGTTGTATTGTGTAGTTCCAAGCTTGTAGCTCCAAGCTTGGGAGCTAGCTCGCTGGAAATGTCTCATGTTTTAGGAGCTCACTAGCTTGTATTGTGTAGTTAGCTAGGTTCATTAGTGTTAATTTCGTCAGGCTAGGGTTTAACACATTAGTTGTACGAGGCTGTACATGTACATATACATATACATAACTTAATCGGGCAGGTTTCATGCATGGATGACTCGTTAAATTCTATTAATTGCAGATGGATAGGAAATATTGGATGTATGGAATAAAACGTACTACTCTTGAATATTTGGATGGTGTGAATGGGTTTATTAAATTTGCTGAGCAACAAAAGGCGAGGAAGGGAGAGAAAGATATGCTTTGTCCTTGTACAGATTGTATGAACTTGAAGAGGTTTAGCAACTCTGATCAAATTAAGAGCCATTTGATTCGTCGTGGTTTTAACGCGTGATACACCCGCTGGATATGGCATGGCGAAGATCTTGAGGAAACAAGCACCACTACTACCAATCAGCAAGACTCGGATGTGGATTGCAATAATATCAATGATCATCCGAATTTTGATAATGTTCATTCCGATGTGCACGTAGATGATGATGACAATCTAGATGAGATGTTACGTGATGTAGAGGAAGAGTACAACGAAAACGACTTCTGTGAATTTGAGAAACTGATTACTGACTCTGGGAAGCCTCTGTTCCCTGGATGTGCAAAATTTACAAAATTGTCTTCTGTGCTGAGATTATATAACTTGAAGGCAGGTAATGGTTGGAGCGATAAGAGTTTCACGGCACTATTAGATCTTCTAGCAGACATGCTTCCAGAGGGAAATGAGTTGCCAAGATCTACTTACCAAGCCAAAAAACTGTTGTGTCCGTTGGTAATGGAAATCGAAAGAATACACGCATGCCCAAATGATTGTGTGTTGTACCATAACGAGTACTCCAGTTTGCATGTTTGTCCAAGATGCGGCGCATCGAGGTATACGCATAGGGACCGGATTGACAGTGAACGTCACGAGGTAAAGAAAGGACCTCCGACGAAAACTGTGTGGTACTTGCCTGTGATACCAAGATTGAAGCGGCTGTTTGCAAATTTGAAAGTCGTGAAGCACTTGCGTTGGCATGCTGAAGGCCGGAAACAAGACAAAAAACTGAGACACCGAGCTGATTCTATTCAATGGAGAAACATCAACAGAACATTTGTTGAGTTCAGCGGCGAAGTTAGGAATATAAGGTTCGGGCTGAGTACAGATGGTATGAACCCACATGGTAATATGAGCAGTCGGCATAGCACTTGGCTAGTTCTTTTATGCATCTACAATCTTCCTCCTTGGTTATGCATGAAGCGCAAGTACATCATGATGGCGTTACTAATCTCAGGACCCAAACAACTCGGAAATGATATTGACGTGTTTCTAGTGCCTTTAATCGAGGACTTACAGAAATTGTGGAGCGAGGGGGTGCAGATGTGGGATGCATACAAGATAGAGAATTTCATCTTGCGGACCTTGATATTTTGCAACATAAATGATTTTCCGACCTACGGCAATTTATCGGGCTATAGTACGAAAGGAGCCAAGGCTTGCCCTATTTGCCTAGATGAAACTGAGAGCATGTGGTTGTGAAACTGCCAGAAAACAGTGTACATGGGTCACCGTAGGTTTCTTCCTGTGCATCACACTTACCGTAAGAAGTGGAAATCATTTAACGGGAAGCCTGAGAAGGGATCAGCTCCAGTGTTTCTGACCAGTAAGGACATTTACTCGGGCGTGAAGGGCATCAAAGCTGAGTTTGGTAAGTCTTCTAAACCTCGAGAAAAAAATGTTTGGAAGAAGAGATTGATTCTTTGGGATCTACCGTACTGGGAGCACTTACAAGTTTGACATTGCATTGACGTCATGCATGTAGAGAAAAATATCTGTGACAGTTTGATTGGTTTGTTGTTGAACATTCCGGGAAAGACAAAGGATGGTGTGAAAGCTTGTCGTGACATGGTGGAAATGGCGATAAGGACTGAGCTTGCACCTTTGGAGAAGGGAAAGCGTACATACCTCTCCCCCAGCCTGCTATACGTTGTTCAAAAGCGAAAAAATAGAACTCTGTCGGTGCTTGCACGGCGTTAAAGTTCCATGTGGGTATTCCGCGAACTTGAAAAAACTAGTGTCCATGAAGGACCTAAAACTGGTTGGCACGAAGTCCCACGACTATCATGTGCTGATGTCACAAATGCTTCCCATTGCTATCAGAGGTATTCTCCCAGTTAAAGTCAGAGATACAATCACAAACCTATGTTATTTCTTCAACGCAATATCTTGCAAGGTAAGTACATGCACTCGTACTATAAGTTCATTACCTCCATTTGTGGAGCTTAATTAGAAGATTTTTCTGATATGAATATTTGGCGCAACTGTGTCCTCGTAGGTAATTGATCCGGATGGACTGGACACTTTGCAACGCGACGTGGTTACAACTCTTTGCCAGCTCGAGATGTATTTCCCTCCATCCTTTTTTGATGTTATGGTCCATCTGATTGTTCACCTTATCAGAGAAATTAAGTTTTGTGGGCCTGTGTGCCTGCGCTACATGTATCCATTTGAGAGATTTATGGGTGTATTGAAGGGATACATAAGGACTCATCGTCGACCCGAGGGGAGTATCATGGAAGGTTATGCCGCCGAGGAGGCGATTGAATTTTGCATAGATTATATGGCCGGGATTGACCCAATTGGCGTTCCTAGGTCCCGACACGAGGGTAGGCTTCAGGGCATCGGAACGATTGGATTCAAAGCTATCGTCCCCGCCCGTGATGTGTACGCAAAATCACATTTTTAGGTCTTATAACACATGACGGAGGTCGAGCCATACATACACGAGCACAAGGTAATGTTACGGTCACAGAATCCTTTGGAGTCAGAGATTTGGGTCACCAGAGAACATAATAGGAAATTTGCTGGGTGAATCCAAGAAAGAGTCACGCGAGCTGCCGAGGGCTCCATAAGTGAAACTGTGACATGGTTGCACTAGTACAGAAAAGCTTTCTTCTATCGGTAAAAAAAACCCTTCTACTATCGGTTTTCGTACCGATAGAGATAGACACGGTAGAACAAGACAGAACATTTTCTATCGGTAAATAACCGACAGAAGAAATTAACAATTCTATCGGCATCTTAGGAGTGTACTGATAGCAAAACCGTCGTAGCCTGACGATTAACGGTGGGAAAAAAACACTATTCTAACGGTTAATTACATGATTACCGATAGGAAAATATTACTATTCTATCGGCACCTTATGATTGTACCGATAGAAAACCCGTCCTCGTCTGACGTTTAGCGTTGGGAAAAATACCCATATTCTAACGGTTAATTATAAGTTTACCGACAGAAAAAAGTGTAGCACTCTCTCGGTTGGAAATGACATTATCGATAGAAAAAATCACAGTAGTCTCTCGGTTGTGGATGAGTTCACCGGCAGGAAAAGTCACTATATTCTGACGGTTAATTTCAAGTTTACCGATAGAAAAATGGGTAGTGGTCTCTCGGTTGTGGATGAGTTTACCGATAGACAAAACCACAGTAGTCTCTCGGTTGTGGATGAGTTCACCGGCAGGAAAAGTCACACTATTCTGACGGTTAATTTCAAGTTTACCGATAGAAAAAACTACAGTAGTCTCTCGGTTGTGGATGAGTTTACCGATAGAAAAAACCACAGTAGTCTCTCGGTTGTGGATGAGTTCACTGGCAGGAAAAGTAACTCTATTCTGACGGTTAATTTCAAGTTTACCGATAGAAAAATGGGTAGTAGTCTCTCGGTTGTGGATGAGTTTACCGATAGACAAAACTACAGTAGTCTCTCGGTTGTGGATGAGTTCACCGGCAGGAAAAGTCACACTATTCTGACGGTTAATTTCAAGTTTACCGATAGAAAAAACTACAGTAGTCTCTCGGTTGTGGATGAGTTTACCGATAGAAAATTTGTAGTGGTCTATCGGCTGTGAATGAATTTGCCGATAGAACATTCACATATACAGTACATTATTTGCATTCACAATACAGTACAGATGCAATACATTATAGATTGGATACACAATACCGTACAGATTGACACATTAGACAGTTATTCACATTTATTCACATATATATCGACAAATACAAATTGCAATCCAATGTGGACATTTATTGACATATATATTTATTCACATGTATATAAACAATCTATGCACAGAGTACATGAAAAAGAGAAAATTATCATGGCGGATGGTTGGGCGCAACTTCCTCCATGACATATTGAGCTCAGATTTGTCGAAGATCTCTAATCTTTGCATTTTCGTTTGAGTCTTTTGACATGGCGATCTGCAAGCATGTGTGAATACTTAGTAACTAACTTCCTAATTTAGAACGTGACACCCAATTTTCAAATTTGAGTTAGCTATCGATGCTTACCTGGGGGAATTGGGTAAAGTTTGTCTGCACTAGGTCGTACATGTAGCGCAACACATAAAACCCACATTCCCACGATTGCGGCTGCTGATGGCACTGAGATAATTGCATATGTGAAGACATGTTAGCTATTGTTTCCATAAACTAATTAAGCATAAACAAAAAGTCTCGTGAATACCTCATATTCTTTCCAAGCTAGTAGGGAGCCCTGCGGTGCGGCATGCCTCCCTCCAGCGGACGCATATTTATCAAAAGCCCTGCATTTCAGTTAGTATTGCCCGTTAATGTATTATCATGAGCTAGTGAGGTGAAAATTTAAATCAAACATATAAGTTACTTACGCCTCCATATTCCCCTTGACCACATATTCCATCGATAATTTGTCACGCATTGAATCGAGGTAGTACACCTCGTTCCTCGGCGGACAGATCACGATGAGGATCCAGTGACCCCTGCATTGTACGTAAAAGAGGACCGAGTGCACAAAGTATATCTCAGGTGTAACATACAAGATCGAGTTAAATTAGTACGAAATGCACTAACCTTTGGTGGTACGGCACCAGAATGAACTCCCTGTCCTGCTGCGCCATCAGCGCCTTGGATATGTACTGCTCAGCGTGCGCGGCGTCGTGCTCTAGCATCGTGAGGCTTATTTTCTCTGGGTCGAGGAAACCCACCTTGTCACACGCAGCCTCCGATGCTAGCCTGTACATGCACCTGCATGCAAAGGACGACATTAGTATTGCACAGAAAGTTACTACATTTCAAATGAACTACAACAATGCAGAGTTAGCAAACAGAGTTAGAAAACAGCAATACATAGCATCAGCAAACTCACAGGACTCCAGTCCGTATGATGGACATATCGAGCTCCCGCCCGTTGTAGAGGTCGAACAGATCCTCGTGTGCCACGGATATACTCCCGGGCTCACGGTGGAACTGCCCAGGCCTGTAGGGAACTAAGAAGTTCAGATTGCGCCGAGCTTGGTGTAGGTACCACGTGTGGAGGTCTCTGGTTGATCGATCCAATTTGCGCAAAGCTGCCTCCGACATGAGTGGGAGCCCGTTCGTGAACCTCTCCGGCTGTCCCTGTCGCCCTTTTCCCTTGCCTTTGCCCTTGCCTTTTGCCGGGGACTGAGCGCATACCTTCGAAGGCAAGGGCGAGGTGATGGCAGCTTTCTTCCGAGGTGAAGGCGTGGATGCGCTGGGTGGGGTGGAGGCCGTCTTTGATGTGTCCAGGGTCGCACGAGATCGGGCCTCATGCCCCGAGCTGGGGGCGCAGTCCCCTGGTAGCCCAGCGGCAGGCCACTTCAATTAATGAGCACGTATGTTAGATTATGCAAGTTGAGTGTATTGAGTAGGATGTAATCTAAAATGTGTAGGATTTACCGGTTGTATTACAAGACACTTCTTGGGCCACTGTACGTAGGAGCCCACTGCCTCAGTAAGTGTCTGCAGTTCCTCTGTTGGGACTGGCAACGGAGAATCGTTGTAGCCCGGCATGGCCATGTCCACCTGTACCTTTGCGAAACCCAACCGCAGAGGTACACAGTGGACCCGGACATCCGGCCCAAACGGATATACGAAGCCATGTCCAACCACTTCCTGCCCGGCGCCTACGTGATTCTGTAGGATGCAGCCCTCCGGCCCCTGCAAATTTGTAACAATTAAGTGCACAGATGAAGGCTTGCATCAACTTAAGTGCATAGATGAAGGCTTGCAGTACCTCAAGTAGATCCACTGGATCCGCGAGTACCTTCGAAGCGCAACTGCTTATCCGACCCCGCGGGGTACCGTCGTCCTGGGGATCCGCATCTGCACTCTTGGCCAGCAATGCTTCTCTCAACCATGCAAACTCTTCCCTCATTTGTGCGACCTCGGTTTGCACCTCAGACTGTACCTCAGCCCGTATCTCAGCCCGCATCTCCGCCCGTATCTCCTCCCGTAGCTCAGCCCGTATCTTATTGGAGAGGTCAGCTTCCTTTTCCTTCCAAGTGCGGGCCTTCTTCCTCGGTGGAGCCGGATCTATGAAACCGGCCTTCCACGACACAATGGCTCCCACGGCCCGTGTCCGCCCGGGATGCTCCTTATTTCCTAGAGCCCGGGTGAGGATGTCGTTCTCCCTCTGCGGGGTAAACAATCCCTCCGCTGCCTCCTTCTCAAAAGAGATCTGTTACATTTGAAGGTACCTTGTAAGACAATTGCCTTATATACACTTGTGCGCACACAGTTTACGAGGTTAGCCAACTTACCATTCGCCTCACAACGTCGGTGTGGGACCCTCATTTGAGGATTCCAGTGGCAATCGCCCAGGTAGATTGCACTCAGAAAAGGCACATTGCAGCTCACAATAACAAGATGCATTATATAAAAATGCGAGTAATTAAAAGCAAGTGCTGATCACAAGGACCAACATTACAATAACTTAGCGTCAAAATGACGCATTTAAATGTTGATACAAATTAAGGAGTTTTCAACACGAAGGTCGGCACAAAATAAAACAGTAATAATAAACAAAAGGACTTCTTCGGTCTTCTTTTTCAGCAGCAGCGGTGTTGCACGGGCCTTCTCCACATCGAACTCCACCTTGGTGCATAACCCTTTAACTAGAGGGGTCTTCGGTTTCTTCTTCTTGTTCCACATTGGGTTCAAGACCATAAGATTCGGGGTCGACGAATCCTTCTTCTAAATTCGTTTGTAAAAGTAAGAGTGAGCACATTGTCCACATGGTGCTCAACAAGTCCCAAATAAGAATGCAAGTGTATATATAGATGAGGGGGGGAATCTCTCACAGAATGGCTCTTTGGCTTTGTATATGTATATAGGATAGATTTTCACACTTAGTCTTTGGAGAAAAGACTTTTATTTTCACAAGCAGTGCTTTTAAAATCCTAGGCTAAATTCTTAGAAAATGTTGTGTGTGGCGGTCTTTCATGAGTCACCACTTTATCCCGATTTTGTGAAAACTTTCCAAAAGCTACTTGTGCTGCATCGACGTGAATAGAATCCACAGCGCGCAGACTCCATAACCTGGGAGCTCAGAGTATCCGATACTTTTTAAACTTTGCAAAGGTGTACCACCTTAATCCACCGATCATTCGGCTTTCAAGTCGGTACCTCTCCATGCGACTCTTACGCATGTGACAAGGCCGAGATGACACAACAATTTACAGTCCTAGTATTAACTATTTCCCTGCCCGGTAAATAGACAGTCAAGTCTCAAGCACCGTTGTGGGTCCTCCCCACTGCCTTACTTCCTAGCCTGGGTCTATGTTCTCGCAAGACACATAGCCTCTCTTGATTACAGTCGCGCACGACTTAATCTGGCATAGGGCGTCTTCCTTCTTTCCACCTTTTCCTCTCATGATTTTTCTGAACTTACATCACTCATGGCCTTCTGCGGCCCACCAGTTCTCGCAAGAAACTGGACCGACAACCATTGCAGGGAAAAGCTAACACTAAAGAAAGCTACTAAGTTGCGCCCGTCCCATAAACAGGCAAGTGGTTGGTACGTTTTCATGCCGCATAGAAGCACAGCACAAGATTCTAGTCCTTATGAATCTCTAGTGAGGAGTCTTTCACATTCCCAGTGCGCACACAGCACCATCCTATCAAACCATCCTCACTATCGATTCCAATCATATTTTCTTTCACAAAAGGGTTTTGAACATGCTTTTCTCATATGTGACCATTCAACATTTATCATGTAATCTTTAAGCATAGCATAACCTAAGCATGATATTCTAGGGTAACAAGGGCGCAGGGTATTCAATGTCAAAAGGGGCTTTTCAATCATTTAGGTCATATCTAATCATTTTATTGAAACATAGTTCTTATTTGAATCTAAGGCATGCATATACTTGAAAACAGATAACATACTTCATTTCAAAATAATAGGCTAGACATGATCAAGGGTTTGAGACTTGCCTTGCAGTGACGGGTCTAGCTGCTCAAATGAATCTTCGGGGATCTCCTCTGCTCCTTCACCGTCTGGTTCCACGACGGGTACAACAACACACATACACTATATAAGCACACAAGTACTAGAAAATAATACGTAAATACATCATGCATGCAGGGGTAAGGGTTTGGACAAGGTCACTTGACATAGGTTGAAGAGATGGGCTCAAAGGGCTTGAATGTCGAAGGGCTGACATTCGACTCATGGCTTGACATTGCTCTAAATCGGTTTTAGGTCTGTTTTCTGGAGATATGGTAGTAGGGAATGTTGTAGATCATGGCTCAAAGGATTTACTGGACAAAGTGGCATTTCAATTGCTCAAATGGAACAAGTCTAAATCATCCAATGCCACTGGTGGTCATGCACTGACATAGTGCTAGACATGGCCAGAAACTAGGGCATTGCATAACTTTTGACTCAGAACTCCAATTGATGCAAAACTTTGTCTGGGGTTTAGGCATTGATAACAGCTACAAAATTCTCAACAGGCTCAAAGGCTGAAAGTGGCCGGAGGGTGGCCAAATCCGGTGAGCAAACAAGGTGGCCTGGACATGAACTGAACCACTGGACAGCAACCTTGGCATGCCCATAACTTTTGATCCAAGTCGATTCATGGTTCGGGCTAGTAGAGTAAGTTGCTCAGGGGGTTAAGATCTATCTAAAGGGCAAGGTTTCACCGGCTAGATCAGCCGGGGAAAAATTCCGGCGACCGACGCTGGAGAAGATGACCTCCAAATTGGGCATTTCTGATTCAAAAGGTTTGAGCTCGATTCCTTGCTCAGGGAGTGAGAGGGTGAGGTGAGGGGTCTATTTGCAAGGTCAATTCGGCCGGAGAATGGCCGGAGAAGCTTGGCGACGAGGACCAGCTCACTGGTGGCGCGCAAACTTCGGAAAGGCCATGATCGCTGCACTATTTTGAAATCTAAGCTTGCAGGCTTGCTCAATTGGGTGCACTGGTCAATTCTTATTACTGGCACGAGGGTTAATTCGGACTAAATCACTTGGCATTGCGGGAACAGGGGATTTCGGTTTTCCGGTGATTGCCGGCGTTGAGGTGCGCCGGGGACCAATTGAATGCTACGGTACGAAGAGAGAGATGTAGGGAGCTTATTGGTGGCGTTGGTTTGGAGGGGAAAGCTTCGGGCAGGGCTGGCGCCGTAAGCTTCAACGGTTGCTCGCCGGGGAAGAAGATCTTCGCGGCGGCGCTGGAAAACTCGACTACTCTCTGGTGAAGGAAGCTACGGTTTGAAGTTGTGGAATGGTGTGTGAAGAAACGCTGGGCAAGGGGGGCTTATATAGCCGCGGGTGAAGCTCTCGGGAGCAGCAGCAATCGCCGGAGGGATTTTCTTCTGGCGCTCGGGCGGTCATCGAGGTTTTTGGGACACGGCGGGGCTCTGCCAGAGGCGATGAATCGCGGGAAATCAGGATTCCGTCAGGGTGGTGGCGATGATCTTCGAGATGGTGGCCATGTGGCGTGAAGCTTCTGGCAGCAGCAGCAGGCACGCGCGCGCGGGGAAGAACATGGCATGGTGCGGTTGAGGCGTTCCACGGTGGCGGTACAGCAGTGCTCGGTTGGTGGCTACGTGGCCGTGGAGGTGGCAGCGCGAGGGACTTCGCCGGCGGCGAGTTCAACGGCGCGGCAAAAAGGCGAGGCTCTGGTCGTACAAACCTGGTCGAGGTCGAAAATGGCACAAGGGCCTGGTTGTAAAGCTTGGACTGAATTGCGATGATTTGGACTGATCTGTGAAGATTTTAACTCGGGTACTTGGGCCTATTTGCAAATATGGAGATCCAAAGGGCTGATCTGGGTTCTGGTTTTGCAGATGAGTGCTACTAAATGTCTTGGACTCATCTAGCAGGAAAAATGGTAAAATCCGATAAGATTTGGTGGTTTTGACAAAAATCGAAAACAGGGTATTTAGGGTAAACAGGGTAATTAGGGTCTGAACTTTTGTCGAAGCTGAAACTAGGGTTTCGGTTGAGATTCTGGAATTCTTCCAGAAGGGAAAAATGATCAGAAAAATGAAAGAAAGGTTATCACTTGATCAGATTTGGATTTTGAGGTGATCTGGGACTTTTAGCCTTTCTGGGTTTTCTGAAACTTCTGAAAAGGACTAAATTGAAACACTTTTGGACTGAAATGTGAAAATGATCTGGGATGAAGTTTAGCAGCCAACTTTTTAGGTTAAGGTAGTGGCATACCTAAGATCAAGATAGGGTTGAGACAACAGGGATTCCAAAGAATATATGCTGACACGTAAGCAGAAAAGATAGTCAAAAATAGGGATGTTACAGTCGGCGTCCCCAGGGGTTGCGAACTGCACAGACCCCGTGGACGACACGGACCCCCTCCCCCTCCACCATCGCTTGCACCTCTCATCCCGGATCTCGGAGAGCGGCAACTCAGGGGTGTCGATGACAGGATTTTGTTCGTCTTCCTTCTTCCACTGTTCCTCCTTCCCCGCATAGCCCCGGGATCCGAGCCGATGCGGGTGGTCGTTCCTCTTCTGGATCGCCCTATTCTTCTCGCTAAGGGCCTTGAACTCCTCAGTCCCCTTCTGCTTGGTGAATTCCTCCCATACCTCCTCCGATATGAAGGGGTACTTCTCGCAAGGAGATTTCCCCGCAGCGAGGAAGTTACTGACGAGCCAGCTCTTAAAGGTTTTCCATGTTCCGTTCATGTCCTTCAAGCAGGCAGTCCTAGGTGTATCGTCGGGGATGTTCCACTTAGCCTGTTTCCGAAAAATGCATACAATTAATCACGAGTTAGTTAAACTTTAGTATAAGCCAAGAGAACGTGATTACGAAAGAGTTCAGCGATTTCAGTTCATTTAACCTTCACTTCCGCCCACAACCTATCCCTCTCGTCCGCCGTCACGTCGTTCCAGCTCTGGACGGTGATCTTCACCCTTTCTTTCGCCAACAGCCCAACGTAGGCCGCGTACCTCCCAGCATTCTTTCCAATCGGCCTCCCAAATTGGTTGAACTCACAAGAAAGATCCGTGCGTTTGGCCAAACGCCCCAACGTCGTCGCGCCTCGCCCCACCCTCTTGCGCTGGGATGTAACAGCTGCATCTTCAGTAGTTACGATGGGGTTGGCCCTAGTCGAACCACTAGTACCATCCGATGAAGACGACGACACGTCTTCCCCTACAAAACCTTCAACAAACCATATATATGGCAATTAATTCGCCTTGGAGTTCCATAACTCAGCCCATGACTGGAGACTAACTAGGGCGGCAAAAGGGAAAATAATACAAAAAGAAAGACATGCATAAATTACTTCCTGAACTCTTCAGAAATATTTTCTATCGGTAAACACATGAGCTGCCGATAGACCATAACAATTACCTCCACAGAGACAATTTTTCTATCGGCAAACACGTGAGATACCGATAGAACATAACAATGTTCTCTACATATGGAATTTTGTTGACAAGCCACCATTCACTGTCATCACATAACATTCTCGATGATTTGCTACACTAATATTCATGGGCCAGCATTATTATTTCACACGTAAATATGCACACAAGCATCTAAGTGCCACTGTGCATAATCTTTAGCCTAGCCTGTATGTGAGTCATCAGGACTTCACATCTATTAGGTTCGGAAAAGTCATGTATATAGGCATTTGAAACATATACATCAAAGACCCATCCACATTGCCATATATTCATACGAAGTGAGTAAAAATTCCCAACCAAACTAGTACATTGCATGGCTCATGTCCTTCCAGATCCAAATTAAGTTTTACTACTTGTGCAGAAAAATTTTCTATCGGTAAACACATGAGCTGCCGATAGAATATGTGTAAAACACCTCCAACATATAATCTGCATTACATGGCAGTTGGATACAATTGATCACACATACAGCAGTATAGATAAGTTAAAATCTCAAAACAGGTTCATTACAGCACTGGAACATATTATGTAAACCCTAATTAAAATCAACATTGCCTGCGGAATGTACATAAGCCAACACAATAGGGAACCCTAGTGTAATTGCAAAACTCGAAGAATTAGTACGTGCAAAACACTAGGATCAAATAAAGAAGATGCTGGAAATAGAACGACGAATTAGGGTATTTACGGCGGCGATCAGTTCTGGTGATGGAGAGGCGGTGTAGAACGCAGCGGTGGCCGGCGAAGGACGAAAATAAGAACCGGTGGCAGTGGCGAACCAGTGTCCAGCCGGCGATCGTCGTGTGGGAGAGAGGAAGTGAGTGGTCACGGCGGAGGTTGGGGTTTTCTTCGCTCTCGAAGAGACACAGTGCTCTAAGGTGGAACTGTTCGAGTGGAGGGAAACTAAAGGGCCGTGTACGAGTAATAAAGTAGCAGAGGAACTTTTCTATCGGTATAACAAAATGATACCGATAGACTTATGTACTTTTCTATCGAAAAAACAAAATAATACCGATAGAACAAGTAAATTTGCCGGAAAAATATTTGAAGTAGTGGATGCCTTTTTCTATCGTTATAAACAATAAAATCCCGTGAAACCAATTTTCCACAGAAAAATTTTTTAAAGTGCTTGAGATTATAGTATTGGGTGCCATTTTTCTATCGGTAAAAACAACAAAATACCGTGAGAGTAATGAAAAGGTGCCTTTTTCTATCGGTATAAACAAAAAAATCCCGTGAGCCCAATTTTCCCCAGAAATTTTTTTTAAAATGCTTGAGATTATAGTTTCTATCGGTAAAAACAACAAAATACCGTGAGAGTAATGAAAAGGTGCCTTTTTCTATCGGTATAAACAAAAAAATCCCGTGAGACCAATTTTCCCCAGAAATTTTTTTTGAAGTGCTTGAGATTATAGTTTCTATCGGTAAAAACAACAAAATACCGTGAGAGTAATGAAAAGTGCCTTTTTTCTATCGGTATAAACAATAAAATCCCGTGAGACCAATTTTCCCCAGAAAAATTTTTTGATTAAGTGCTTGAGATATAGTATTGTGTGCCCTTTTTCTATCGGTAAAAATAACAAAATACCGTCAGAGTAATGAAAAGGTACACAATTTAACATCAAACAGACCGTGGTTGAAAGCTGCAGAATGTTAAAGAAAGAGGGAAGATAGCCGAAAAATTGGAAAATTGACATAAAAAGAAATTGTTCATTCATTGTTGTTTTATCACTTACAAAAAAAAATAAAACCCAAAATGCTAGGTCAAGGGGTGGTCTTAGCCCTGGCTGCATGTAGAATAGAGTCAGTTAGACTTGCAGCCAGGACGCAGGACTCCTCTAGCGACAAGTTGTCCCTAGGATCAACTAGTACCGCGTCGAGAAGGCCTGCGACCTCCCTCAGCTTCGCTATGGTATCCTTCATAGTCAAACCGCAGCCAGCGATGGTCATCTCCGCGGCTTTCTTCTCCTCGTGAAGACGCCTCGTCCTCGCCCTAGCATTGTCACCATCCGTCTTCATGCGCTTAATGCGCTGGAAGAGATCGTCAAGGTCAAGCCGTAGCTGAGTGTGCTTGTCTGTAAGGAGCTTGTGCTCCTCCTGGAGGGCCCTCAGGTCAGCCTTCACTTTGGCAGTGTCTTCCACGGCTACCATTCCCTGTGCAAATCAACAGGTCAAGAATGAACTGAACATGGATTAACAATACAGGGGTAAACCGAGGAGATTTAGAGTTCTTACCGGGGAGGGCGTGGATGACGATCCCATGGAGGTTGCCATTGTGAAAGAGAAGATGAGGAGTCGAACCGTTCGAGAATTAGAAAACAACAAAATACCGCGACGCATGGCGAGGTACTTATAGAGTTTCCAAGGCGACGCATGGCGACACGGTTGAGAATTCAAAGTGGCAGAGTATTCTTCTATCGGTAAAAACAGGAAAAAACCGTCAGACAACAAATACCGTGAGACTAACGAATTTATTCTAACGGTAAAATAGAACAATACCGATAGAAAACGTTTTGAAGTGCCTGAGAGAAGATGTCCTTCTCTATCGGTATAAACAACAAAATACCGTCAGAAAAAAGGGATTTTTGCAGAACTTAATTTGAAGAGGCTGCGATGAGATTTTTGTAAGTGCTATTTGAAGGGAAGAATTAAATATTTACAAGATAAAGGTACTGTACATGTTAGAACTCATGCTGTGGAGTAAAATTGAGATGTATTAATGCTGTGAATTAGCTTATCATTAAATTCTAAAGAAAAATGTACTGCCTGATGTATTAATGATAAGTTCCTCACCTTGCTGCAGAACTTGTGGGCTGTTTGCTTGGCATTTATCCCTGAAATAGAAATTAATCATCAATGGTTCTCAACCCATAATCCTTCTTCGTGGTCATCTCGTAGATATGTTGTTTCGTCGATATCTTCAGTACGGATAGATTGAATGTCCTCTAAAAATGGAGGTATTTCATCGAATTGGTTATACTCCTCTTCGTTGACAACATCTTCGACCCCAACAATACGTCTCTTGCTGTGGAGGACAACATGCAAGTTTGGATTGGCCGGGTCAACGATGTAGAATACCTGTGTGGCTTGGTTTGCAAGTATGAATGGATCGTCTTGGTGTCCGACTCTACCACGATCGACGAGAGTAAACCCGTAACTGTCAACTTGAACACCTCGAGGGATTTCGACCCATTGGCATCGAAACAGGGGAATCTTCAGTAATCCGTAATCGAGCTCCCATATTTCGTCAATAACACCATAATATGAGTTTAGCGCCCTTACGACCTGGCATCCTCGGAAATAGCAAACAGTGTCACTCCGCTACATTGCGTGCTACTCTTGGCGTCTTGAGCTCTTGTGTAAAATGAATACCCATTGATGTCGTACCCCTGCCAAGTCCCTACAGTGAATCTTGGGCCTCTAGCCAACCATGTCACAGTTTCACTTACGGAGCCCTCGGCAGCTCGCGTGACTCTTTCTTGGATCCACTCAGCAAATTTCCTGTTATATTCTCTGCTTACCCAAACGTCTGACTTCGAAGGATTCTGTGACTGTAACATTACCTTGTGCTCGTGTATGTATGGCTCGACCTCCGTCATGTGTTGTAAGACCCAAAAATGTGATTTTGCGTACACATCACGAGCGGGGATGATAGCTTTGAATCCAATCGTTCCGATTCCCTCAAGCCTACCCTCGTGTCGGGACCTAGCAACACCAATTGGGTCAACCCCGGTCATATAATCTGTGCAAAATTCAATCACCTCCTCGGCGGCATAACCTTCCATGATACTCCCCTCGGGTCGACGACGAGTCCTTACGTATCCCTTCAATACACCCATAAATCTCTCAAATGGATACATGTAGCGCAGGCACACGGGTCCACAAAACTTAATTTCTCTGATAAGGTGAACAATCAGATGGACCATAACATCAAAAAAGGATGGAGGGAAATACATCTCGAGCTGACAAAGAGTTGTAACCACGTCGCGTTGCAAAGCGTCCAGTCCATCGGGATCAATTACCTACGAGGACACAGTTGCGCCAAATATTCATATCAGAAAAATCTTCTAATTAAGCTCCACAAATGGAGGTAGTGAACTTATAGTACGAGTGCACGTACTTACCTTGCAAGATATTGCGTTGAAGAAATAACATAGGTTTGTGATTGTCTCTCTGACTTTAACTGGGAGAATGCCTCTGATAGCAATGGGAAGCATCTGTGACATCAAGACATGACAGTCGTGGGACTTCATGCCAACCAGTCTTAGGTCCTGCATAGACACTAGTTTTTTCAAGTTCGCGGAGTACCCACATGGAACTTTAACACCGTGCAGGGACCGACAGAGTTCTGTTTTTTCGCTCTTGGACAACGTATAGCAGGCCGGGGGGAGGTATGTACGCTTTCCATTCTCTAAAGGTGCAAGCTCAGTCCTTATCCCCATTTCCACCATGTCACGACGAGCTTTCACACCATCCTTTGTCTTTCCCGGAATGTTCAACAACAAACCAATCAAACTGTCACAGACATTTTTCTCTACATGCATGATGTCAATGCAATGTCGAACTTGTAAGTGCTCCCAGTACGGTAGATCCCAGAGAATCGATCTCTTCTTCCAAACATTTTTTTCTCGAGGTTTAGAATGCTTACCGAACTCAACTTTGATGTCGTTCACGCGCGAGTAAATCTCCTTACCGGTCAGAAACACTGGAGCTGATCCCTTCTCAGGCTTCCCGTTAAATGATTTCCTCTTCTTACGGTACGTGTGATGCACCGGAAGAAACCTGCGGTGACCCATGTACACTGTTTTCCGACAGTTTCGCAGCCACATGCTCTCAGTTTTATATAGGCAAATAGGGCAAGCCTTGGCTCCTTTCGTACTATACCCCGACAAATTGCCGTAGGCAGGAAAATCATTTATGGTGCAAAATATCAGGGCCCGCAAGATGAAATTCTCTTTCTTGTATGCATCCCACATCTGCACACCCTCGCTCCACAATTTCTGTAAGTCCTCGATTAAAGGCGCTAGAAACACGTCAATATCATTTCCGGGTTGTCTGGGTCCTAAGATTAGTAACGCCATCATGATGTACTTGCGCTTCATGCATAACCAAGGAGGAAGATTGTAGATGCATAGAAGAACCGGCCAAGTGCTGTGCCAGCTGCTCATATTACCATGTGGGTTCATACCATCTGTACTCAGCCCGAACCTTACATTCCTAAGTTGGCCGCCGAACTCAGCAAATGTTCTGTTGATGTTTCTCCATTGAATAGAATCAGCTGGGTGTCTCAGTTTTCCGTCTTGTTTCCGGGCTTCAGCATGCCAACGCAAGTGCTTCGCGACTTTCGGATTTGCAAACAGCCGCTTCAATCTAGGTATCACAGGCAAGTACCACACAGTTTTTGCCGGGGGCCCTTTCCTTACCTCGTGACGTTCACTGTCAATCCGGTCCCTACGCGTATACCTCGATGCGCCGCATCTTGGACAAACATGCAAACTGGAGTACTCGTTACGATACAACACACAATCATTTGGGCATGTGTGTATTCTTTCGATTTCCATTCCCAACGGACACAACAGTTTTTTGGCTTGGTAAGTAGATCTTGGCAACTCATTTCCCTCTGGAAGCATGTCCGCTAGAAGATCTAATAGTGCCGTGAAACTCTTATCACTCCAACCGTTTCCTGCCTTCAAGTTATATAATCTCAGCACAGAAGACAGTTTTGTAAATGTTGCACATCCAGGGAACAGAGGCTTCTCAGAGTCAGCAATCAGTTTCTCAAATTCACAGAAGTCATTTTCGTTGTAATCTTCCTCTACATCACGTAACATCTCATCTAGATTGTCATCATCATCATCTACATGCACATCGGAATGAACATTACCAAAATTGGGATGATCATCGATATTATTGCAATCCACATCCGAGTCGTGCTGATTGGTAGTAGTGGTGCTTGTTTCCTCAAGATCTTCGCCATGCCATATCCAACGGGTGTATCGCGCGTTAAAACCACGACGAATCAAATGACTCTTAATTTGATCAGAGTTACTAAACCTCTTCAAGTTCATACAATCTGTACAAGGACAGAGCATATTTTTCTCTCCCTTCCTCTCCTTTTGTTGCTCAGCAAATTTAATAAACTCATTCACACCATCCAAATATTCAAGAGTAGTATGTTTTATTCCATACATCCAATATTTCCTGTCCATCTACAATTAACAAAATTTAACGAGTAAGCCATGCATGAAACCTGCCCGATTAAGTTATGTATATGTACATATACAGCCTCTTACAACAGATACATGTGTTGAACCCTAGCCTGACGAAATTAACACTAATTAACCTAGCTAACTACACAATACAAGCTAGTTAGCTCCTAAAACATGACGCATTTCCAGCTACCAAGCTCCCAAGCTTAGAGCTACAAACTTGGAACTACACAATACAGCTAGCTTGCAAGTAGAGAGGAAGGGAGATCTAGAGGGAGAGAGAGATAAGTGTCGACGATTAAGCGTACCTTAAAGAGAGGGGCGCAATCAACTTCCCTCCAGCCTGCGCTGATCACCCTAGCAGTGTAGCTGGAACTTTCGTCACGAACAGAGGGACACAGAGTGCAACAGAACAAATTAAAGAGCAGCACAGCAATGCACGAGTGGGGTTTTCCTTATAATGGACATTTTTCTAACGGTAAATACATGAAATAACCGTTAGACAATGTGCATTACCCAGCAGGTACAGGACTTCTTCTTTCGGTAAATATGTGTACGAACCGTTAGATGATGCATGACACTCGAGCATGAGTTTTTCTATCGGTAAATATGTGTATTTACCGTTAGAATATACATTACTGAGCAAATATATGTGTTTTCCTATCGGTAAATATGTATACTTACCGTTAGATCATGCATGACACAGCACGCACATGAGTTTTTCTATAGGTAGGTATGTGTACTTACCGTTAGATGATGCATGACACTCGAGCATTAGTTTTTCTATCGGTAAATATGTGTATTTACCGTTAGACTATGTATTACTGAGCAAATATATGTCTTTTTCTATCGGTAAATACACATATTTACCGTTAGAATATGCATGACTGAGCAAATATATGTGTTTCCTATCGGCAAATATGTGTATTTACCGTTAGAATATGCATGACTGAACAAATATATGTGTTTTCCTATCGGTAAATATGTGTACTTACCGTTAGAGGAGGTACTGGTACCAAACTGGTACAAACATGCACATGCCATTTCTCACATTCAAGGAATCATATCAATGTAACATCAAACAGATCTTACATCAAACGGATCTTAACTAGAAGATAAAGCAATATATTTCAAGAAATGCTAATTTGTGGATTAACTAGGAGACACAAAAATACTTTTCGTAGGTAGTTGGGACTTCATCTTGCCAAAGAAATTACAGATGCCAGTTCACAAATTCAGGTACAAACATACACATGCCAGTTCACCAATACAAATTCAGGTACAAACATACACATGCCAGTTCACAAATTGAAGTGCATGTCTGAAACAGCAGTACAAATACACACCTACCTACCAATACAATTAAATACACAAATACTCCCTGCACATTCAAGTTCATGTCCCAATTAGCAATACATGATACACAAATATACAACAATATACAAATACAACAATTCACACATTCGATGTATATTACAAAAGCCACGTCTGAAATTAACAACAGATCACGATGAGGACCCAGTGGCCCATACATGCATTTTACATAAAAGGGAATCTTTGCAGGTTGCCACAATGCAACTACCGACTACAAGTTAGACCTGATACATCACAAATCCATTCATCCAAAACAGCAAATGTCTGAACCACATTGGACTTAACCATAGGAGTTCAGTTCGAAGACGCCCGAGGAGCTGGAACTGCCGTCGACATACATTTGTACGTATTGGTGATTTCCTCGGACTCAAACTCGATCAACTCAACTCAACTCAACTCAACTCAACTCCATTAACAAAAAGAACCTACCTTCCAAGATGTTGTTCTGTGTAGTGATGGTGTAGAATGGCTGTGCAAATAACAACAATTCTTCTTCTCCAAGCAGGTAAGCATCTGACCACAAGCTGGTGCATGCAAAAAAATGTAAGATGCTTTCTATAGGTCCTGATTTGAGAAACACGCCGGGCTTAAGCATCTTCTCGACCGAGCCAACCAAGATCTCGCCCTTCACGTCCTTCCAGCTCTCGACGGTGATCTTCACCATTTCTTTAGCCAACAAGCCAACGTAGGCAGCGTACTGCGATGAAGAACCGTGAAATACGTTGCCCCTCACGAGCATCATCCAAGGACCTGAACAGATTATAATCATATTGAAAAGAAGACACATCAAAATGAAGGATACAAAAAAAGCAGAATTATTGCCATAATCGGATTAGAATAATCTAACAATATTGCAGAAATTTTTACGTACCTTCCTTGGGATGCCGACGTCTAGAGGGCGTCGATGGAGGTGCGGAGGTGCAGTGGTCCCCTGTAGAGGTGCGCCGGCCATCCATGGAGCTTACGGGTTAGGACTACGAGCCCCAGATGAACTGTGAGAATGAAAGAGACATACCCGTGTATTTATACAAATATATATTTTCTATCGGTATGAAAACAGAACACCGTTAGTAATAAAAACATCTGTAGAAGGCGAATGGTTCTATCGGCACAATAAATATTACCGATAGGAATTTTTGTACATACTCTATCGGTTTGTACGTACATTGCCGATAGAATATTACTAGTTGTAGAAGGCCAACAGTTCTAAGATATTTTTGCAATATTCTACCGGTATAAACATTCATTACCGATAGAATAAAACTATTTGAAGACGAACAGTTCTAAGCAATTTTCTATATATTCTAACGGTAAAAGAATCCATTACCGATAGAATAAAAATATTTGTAGAAGGCCAACTATTCTATCGGCGCACTACATATTGCCGATAGGAATTTTTAATATACTCTGTCGGTATATTCATACAGTAGTGATAGAATAAGTCTAGTTGTTGAAGTCGACCAGTCCTATCGGCGCACAACATTCTTCCGTCAGTACTTATGCATCTCTTCTAACGGCAAATATGTTCATCACCGCTAGAGTAAATCATACTATTTATTCTATCGGTAAGTTTCTTAGAAACCGATAGGGAAAATACATCCGTCGGGCTTTTATGACCGCGAGGCACATTTTCTATCAGTTTTCTGCTGTTTCGCTAATAACCAATAGAAGATAGGGGTTAGTAGACTGCATTTCTGTACTAGTGTTGGCTAGAGGCCCAAGATTCACTGTAGGGACTTGGCAGGGGTACGGCATCAATAGGTATTCATTTTACATAAGAGCTCAAGATGCCAAGAGTAGCACACAATAAAGCGGAGTCACACTATTTGCTATTTCCGAGGATGCCAGGTTAGTAAGGGCGCTGAACTCATATTACGGTGCTATTGATGAAATATGGGAGCTCGATTACGGATTATTTAAGATTCCCTTGTTTCGATGCCAATGGATCAAAATCCCTCGAGGTGTTAAAGTTGACAGTTACGGGTTTACTCTCGTCGATCTTGATAGAGTCAGACACCAAGACAATCCATTCATACTTGCAAAGCAAGCCACACAGGTATTCTACATCATCGACCCGGCCAATCCAAACTTGCACGTTGTCCCACAACAAGAGACATATTGTTGGGGTCGAAGATGTTGTCAATGAAGAGGAGTATAACCAAGTCGACGAAATACCTCCGTTTTTAGAGGACATTCAATCTATCCCTACTGAAGATATCGACGAAACAACGTATCTGCGAGATGATCACGAAGAAGGATTATGGGTTGAGAACCATTGATGATTAATTATTTTCTATTTTAGGGAAAAATGCCAAGCAAACAGCCTACAAGTTGTGCATCAAGGTGAGAAACTTATCATTAATACATCAGGAAATACATTTTTCTTTAGAACTTAATGATAAGTTAGTTCACAGCATTAATATATATCTCAATTTTACTCCACAGCATGAGTTCTAACATGTACAGTACCTTTATCTTGTAAGAACTTAATTCTTCCCTTCAAATTTTCCTGCCAAAATCTCATTGCAGCCTCTTGCTTCTTCAAAAATTAAGCTCTTCAAAAATCCCATTCCCTGAAACATCATTTTCCAATGCCCTGCCCACTTCAAATATTACTCTGGGAAAAATTTACTTGTTCTATCAGTATTATTTTGTTATACCATTAGAATAAAACCATTAGTCTACGGTATTTTGTTGTTTGTACCGATAGAAAAGGGTATCCACTACTTCAAATATTACTCTGGGAAAAATTTACTTGTTCTATCGGTATTATTTTGTTATATCGTTAGAATAAAGCCATTAGTCTGACGGTATTTTGTTGTTTGTACCGATAGAAAAGGGCATCCACTACTTTATTACACATGGCCCTTGAGTTTCCCTCCTGTCGAACCGTTCCAACTTATAGCACTGCGTCTCTTCGAGCGCGAAAACCACAACCTCCGCAGTGACCACTTACTTCCTCACTCCCACACGACGATCGCTGCCTAGATACTAGTTCGCCACTGCCACCGATCCATATTTTCGTCCTTCACCGGCTGCCGCTGCGTTCTACACTGCCTCTCCATCACCACAACTGATCGCCGTAAAATACCCTAATTGGTCGTTCTTTTTCCATCATCTTCCTTATTTGATCTTAGTGTTTTGTACGTACTAATTCTTCATGTTTTGGAATTAAACTAGGGTTCCCTATTGTGTTGGATTATGTAAATTCCGCAGGCAATGTTGATTTAAATTAGGGTTGACATAATATGTTCAGTGCTGTAATGAACCTATTTTGAGATTTTAACTTATCTATACTGCTGTATGTGTGATCAATTGTATCCAACTGCCATGTAATGCACTTTATATGTTGGAGGTGTTCTTACACATCTTCTATCGATATCTCCTGTATTTGCTGATAGAAAAAATTGTTATGTTCTATCGGCAGCTCATGTGTTTATCGATAGAAAAGATTTCTGAACAAGTATTAAAACTTTAGATCTGGAAGGACATGAGCTATGCAATAGATGTAAAGTCCTGATGATTTGCATACAGGTAATGCTAAAGATAACCAAGAGAGGGTTCTATAAACCATGTTATTCCTTTTTTGGTTGTGACCTACTTTCTGTGCTACCTCAATATCTTTATATTCCATTAGCATTAGGTTTGTCAGATTATGCACAGTGGCACTTAGATGCTTGTGTACATATTTATGTGTGAAATAATAATACTAGCCCATGAATATTAGTATAGCAAATCATGGAGAATGTTGACTTAAACCAAGATTATGTGATGCCAGTGAATGGCGGCTTATCAACAATATTCCATATACACATAGAGAACATTGTTATGTTCTATCGGTACCTCATATCTTTGCCGATAGAAAACATTGTTCTATCGGCAGCTCTTGTGTTTACCGATAGAAAAGATTGTTATGTGTGAAATAATAATGCTGGCCCATGAATATTAGTATAGCAAATCATGGAGAATGTTGACTTAAACCAAGATTATGTGATGTCAGTGAATGGCAGCTTATCAACAATATTCCATAACATAAAGAACATTGTTATGTTCTATCAGTATCTCATATCTTTGCCGATAGAGAACATTGTTATGGTCTATCGGTATCTCATGGGTTTACTGATAAAAAACATTGCTGAACACTTCAGCAATTAATTTGTACATGTCTTTTAGTACTATTTTCTTCGGACATCCCTTTAGCAGCCCTAATTAGTCTCTAATCCTGAACTGAGTTATGGAACTCCAAGAAGAATTAATTGCTATATGTTGCCTGCTTCCTATATGAAAATGTGTAGATGAAAGTGCTCAGAAATAGAATCTTATCTTCTATTGGTAGTTTCTGTGTTTACCGATAGAAAATATTTAAAATAGGTCCTTTTGCTTTGTAAAATGATTTGGTTTGTGTTTCCATTAAATTTTTGATGGTTTGTTGATGGTTTTGTAGGGAAAGACATGTCGTCGTCTTCATCGGATGGTACTAGTGGTTCGACTAGGGCCAATCCCAATGTAACTGAAGATGCAACTGGTTCATCCCAGCGCAAGAGGGTGGGGCGACGCGCGACGACGTTGGGCCGTTTGGCCAAACGCACGGATCTTTCTTGTGAGTTCAACCAATTTGGAAGGCTGATCTGAAAGAATGCTGGGAAGTACGCAGCCTACATTGGGCTATTGGCAAAAGAAAGGGTGAAGATCACCGTCCAGAGCTGGACGGACGTGACGGCAGACGAGAGGGATAGGTTGTGGGCGGAAGTGAAGTTTAAATTAACTGAATCGCTGAACTCTTTCGTAATCATGTTCTCTTGGCTTATACTAAACTTTAACTAACTCGTGATTAATTGTATGCATTGTTTGAAAACAGGCTAAGTGGAACATCCCCGACGATAAACCTAGGACGGCCTGCATGCTTGAAGGACATGAACGGAACATGGAAAACCATTAAGAGCTAGCTCATCAGTAACTTCCTCGCTGCGGGGAAATCTCCTTGCGAGAAGTACCCCTTCATATCGGAGGAGGTATGGGAGGAATTCACCAAGCAGAAGGGGACCGAGGAGTTCAAGGCCCTTAGCGAGAAGAATAAGGTGATCTAGAAGAGGAACGGCCACCCGCATCGGCTTGGATCCCGGGGCTATGAGGGGAAGGAGGAGCAGTGGAAGAAGGAAGATGAGCAAAATTCTGTCATCGACTCCCCAGAGTTGCCGCTCTCTGAGATCCGGGATGCGAGGTGCAAGCGATGGTGGAGGGGGAGAGGGTCCGTGTCATCCACGGGGTCTGTGCAGTTCGCAAATCCTGGGGACGCCGACGTTGTGAGGCGAATGGTAAGTTGGCTAACCTCGTAAACTGTGTGCGCACAAGTGTATATATGTATTTGTCTCACAAGGTACCTTTAAATGTAACAGATCTCTTTTGAGAAGGAGCCAATGGAGGGATTGTTTACCCCACAGAGGGAGAACGACATCTTGACCCAGGCTCTAGGAAATAAGGAGCATTCCGGGCAGACACGGACTGTGGGAGCCATTGTGTCGTGGAAGGCCAGTTTCGCAGATCCGGCTCCACCGAGGAAGAAGGCCTGCTCCTGGAAGGAAAAGGAAGCGGAGCTCTCCGATAAGATACGGGCTGAGGTACGGGCAGAGATACGGGCTGAGGTGCAGTCTAAGGTCGCACAAATGAGGGAAGAGTTTGCATAGTTGAGAGAAGCATTGCTGGCCAAGAGTGCAGATGCGGATCCCCATGATGACGGTACCCCGCGGGGTCGGGTAAGCAGTTGCTCTTCGAAGGTCCTCACGGATCCAGTGGATCTACTTGAGGTATTGCAAGGCTTCATCTGTGCACTTAAGTTGATGCCACTCCCATTCTGTTAGAGTCGTTTCGCTAACCTGTTTTTATTGTTACAAATTTACAGAAGCCGGAGAGCTGCATCCTACTGACTCACCTAGGCGACGGGCAGGAAATGGTTGCACACGGCTTCGTATATCCGTCTGGGGAGGATGTCCGAATCCACTGCGTACCTCTACGGTTGGGGTTCGCAAAGGTACAGATGGACATGGCCATGCCGAGCTACAATGATTCTCCATTGCCAGTCCCAACAGAGGAAATGCAGACACTTGCTGAGGCAGTGGGCTCCTACGTACAGTGGCCCAAGAAGTGTGTTCTAATACAACAGGTATATCCTACACATTTTAGATTACATCCTACTCAGTACACTCAGCTTGCAAAATCTAACATACGTGCTCATTAATTGAAGTGGCCTGCCGGCGTGCTACCAGGGGATTGCGCCCCCAGCTCGGGGCATGAGGCCGGATCTCGTGCGAACCAGAACACAGCAAAGACGGCCTCGACCCCAGCCAGCGCATCCACGCCTTCACCTCGGAAGAAAGCCGTCATCACCTCGCCCTTGCCTTCGAAGGTACGCACTCAGTCCCCGGCAAAAGGCAAGGGCAAAGGGCGAAAGGGACAGCCGGAGAAGTTCAGGAATGGGTTCCCACTTGTGTCGGAGGCAGCTTTGCGCAAATTGGATCGATCAACCAGAGACCTCCACGAGTGGTACCTACACCGAGCTCGGCGCAATCTGAACTTCTTAGTTCCCTACAGGCCTGGGCAGTTCCACCATGAGCCCGGGAGTATATCGGTGGCACACGAGGATCTGTTCGACCTCTACAACTGGCGGGAGCTTGATATGTCCATCATACGGACTGGAGTCCTATGAGTTTGCTGATCCTATGTATTGCTGTTTTCTAACTCTGTTTGCTAACTCTGCATTGTTGTAGTTCATTTGAAATGTAGTAACTTTCTGTGCAATACTAATGTCATCCTTTGCATCCAGGTGCATGTACAGGCTAGCATCGGAGGCTGCGTGTGATAAGGTGGGTTTCCTCGACCCAAAGAAAATAAGCCTCATTATGCTAGAGCACGACGCCACGCACGCTGAGCACTACATATCCAAGGCGCTGATGGCGCAGTTGGACAGGGAGTTCATTCTGGTGCCGTACCACCAAAGGTTAGTGCATCTCGTACTAATTTAACTCAATCTTGTATGCTATACCTCAGATATACTTTGAGCTAGCGGTCCTCTTTTATGTACAATGTAGGGGCCACTAGATCCTCATCGTGATCTTTCCGTCGAGGAACGAGGTGTACTACCTCGATTCGATGCATGACAGATTATCAAACGAATATGTGGTCAAGGGTAATATGGAGGCGTAAGTAACATATATGTTTGATTAAAATTTTGACCTCACTAGCTAATGATAATACATTAACCGGCAATGCTAACTAAAATGCAGGGCTTTTGAGAAATATGTGTCCGTTGGAGGGAGGCATGCCGCACCGCAGGGCTCCCTACTAGCTTGGAAAGAATATGAGGTACTCACGAGACTTTTTGTTTATGATTAATTAGTTTATGGAAACAATAGCTAACATGTCTTCGCATATGCAATTATCTCAGTGCCATCAGCAGCCGCAATCGTGGGAATGCGGGTTTTATGTGCTGCGCTCAATGTACGACCTAGTGCAAACAAACTTTGCCCAATTCCCCCAGGTAAGCATCGATAGCTAACTCAAATTTGAAAATTGGGTGTCACATTCAAAATTAGGAAGTTAGTTACTCAGTATTCACACATGCTTGCAGATCGCCATGTCCAAAGACCAATACGAAAATGCAAAGATTAGAGATCTCCGATAACTCTGGGCTTAATATGTTATGAAGGAAGTTGCGCCCAACCAACCGCCATGACAAGCTTTTCGCTCACTTGTTGTCAATTTTCTCTTTTTCGTGTACTCTGTGCATAGACTGTTTATATATATGTGAATAAATATATATGTGAATAAATGTTCATATTGGATTGCAATTTGTATTTGTCCATATATATGTGAATAACTATCTAATGTGTCAATCTGGTCAACGTATATGTGAATTTACCCTTCTTTGCATCTGTACTGTATTGTGTATCCAATCTATACTGTATTGCATCTGTACTGTATATGTGAATGTACTGTATTGTGAATGTAAAGAATGTACTGTATATGTGAATGTACTGTATTGTGAATGTAAAGAATGTACTGTATATGTGAATATACTGTATTGCATCTATATTGTATTTCTATCGGTAAATTCATTCACAACCGAGAGAGTACTATCATTTTTTATATCGGTAAACTCATCCACAACCGAGAGAGTACTATCCTTTCTTCTATCGGTACACTCGTAATTTACCATTAGAAGAGTGTAACTTTTCCTGCCGGTAAACTCATACACAACCGAGAGAGTACTATCGTTTTTTCTATCGGTAAACTCATTCACAACTGAGAGAGTACTAAGATTTTTTCTATTGGTACACTCGTAATTAACCATTAGAAGAGTGTAACTTTTCCTGCTGGTAAACTTATACACAACTGAGAGAGTACTATCCTTTTTTCTATCGGTGAGCTCTTTCACAACTGAGAGAGTACTAAGGTTTTTTCTATCGGTACACTAGTAATTAACCGTTAGAAGAGTGTGACTTTTCCTGCTGGTAAACTCATTCACAACCGAGAGAGTACTATCATTTTTCTATCGGTAAACTCTTTCACAACCGTCAGACTAGAACAGTTTTTCTATCGGTTGTCGCCTAAAATACCGTTAGAATAGTGCAGTTCTTCTATCGGTTATTTATCGATAGAAAAGGACCAGTCTTGTTCTATCGTGTCTATCTCTAACGGTACAAAAACCGATAGTACAGGGTGCTTTTTACCGATAGAAGAAAGCTTTTCTGTACTAGTGGTTAAAGCATTTTCCTGGATATTCATCATGCCCATATTTTTCTAGAAATTATAATACTAAATCTGGAGTATTGGTGATTTCTGAAAAGGGGGCTAAGAGGATATGATCATGCTATGAATTGTTCATACCTCTATGTAATCACTAATTAAGTCACTCTCAACATCAGCATGAGGTCTAACCTCAGGACCTGTTGTGTCTGCGGTAGGGGCAGCAGATGACTTTTCCTGTTGTTCCCCCTCTATGACCGGGACTTCGGTTTTCGTCCCTTGGGAACGGATTTCCTCTGCCATTCCATCCACGATGGCCCGAAGAACCTCTTCGGCCACAGGAATCAGGCTTGGATCTCCCGCAACCTCCTTAGTGGGTGTGCCATGGCTTGTTGAGGTCGCCGGGGTACTGGGTGCAGCATCTTTGTGCTAACAAACAAACATATTGAAAGGTGAAGAAACCTCTGGTCGGTCATATTTAGATGACGATTGGAAAAGTTCTCACTTTATCCGAAACCCCACCCACAGTTTGGGTTTCAATGATGTGCTCCCGAGGGAGAAGAGCTTGATGGCTGCTCTCGGGGAAGAGTCTTCATCCGTCCTCATTTTCCTCCTCTCCCTGTATGAACACAACTCAATAGATGTGCACAGAGGAATGTGTTGATCGAAGGATGCCGACTAGAGGGGGTGAATAGGCGGTTTTTCAAATTTTACTTTTAATTGAGTGGTTAACAACCTAAATTGCAATATCAATACACAAATGATATAGATGATGGCAAAAAGTAAGTTTTGCAATTATTAAAGAGAAAAGAGCAATAATCGATTTCTAGAAGTATAAAGCAAGTAATAGAAGTAACCGAAAGAGATCAAATTTTTTCTGAGGTCTCGGAAATTTGCTGATTTCCACTAATCCTTGTTGAAGCACACTTCACTAGAGCTTTTCCTTCGATTCCACTAGGGGTAGCCCTTCTCCTCTCCAGATAGGCGAGCTCCGAGCCTTTACAACCAATCGCCGGGCCTGTCCGACACACACCATCGATGGAGAGATCGCCGGACCTCCCGGGTCGTCTAGGTGACGGCAATCACCAAGAGTAATGAGCCTAGCACCTTGCTTGATCAACCTCAAAGCTTGAAGAACAAGTATGCAAATGCAAATGGCTCAATCTCAAACTTTCTCAACTAGCTCTCAACACTTTGCTAAAGAATTGGCTTCAAATGCAACATAATGAGTATGAGAGGCTTTGCAAGCTGTTTCACTAAGCTTAGGAGATGAAATTCGTGTGTATATAGCTTCTCCAAACAGTAGGGTATTTATAGTTTCAAAAAAATGGTCATTTTCAAGAAAATTGGGTGAAAGTTATACTGGCCAGACATTGTCCGGCCATTTCGGACAATGTCCGGTCAGTACAAATAAAGTGACCGTTGCTCACGAGATTTTCGAGTGTCAGTAGCCGTTTGAAATTGTTTGTGAAGGCCGGACGGATGGGATTTGTCCGGACAAATAGTCCAGACAAATGTGTATGTCTCTGTTAACATTCATGTTTAACAGTTCATATACAGGCCGGATGAATGTGATTTGTTCGGACAAAAATTCCGGACAAATGCATATGTCTCTGTTAACACTCTCATTAGCACTTCACAAAAAATATATAGGCCGGACGAATGTGATTTGTCCGGACAAAATGTCCAGACAAATGCATATGTCTCTGTTAACACTCATGTTTTCATCTTCTCAGAAATTGTATAGGCCGGACATTGTTCGGCCACTTCGGACAATGTCCGGTGCGTCCCGAACAAAAGCCCCCGGACGGATTCATTTGTCTCTGTTGTTTACAATAAACTTGCCATAAAAAATGTACTGGCCGGACTTTGTCCGGCCATTTCGGACGATGTTAGGCCTAAATCGGACAGATGCTCCGGACAAGTTTATTTGTCTCTGGTTTTCATTTTGCAATATTCAAAAGAAGTTTGTATTGGCCGGACATTGTTCGGCCATTTCAGACATTGTCCAGTCAGTTCAAAACGAAAACAGAAGTTCTGAATTTTTACCCAATTTCAATTAGGAACTAGATGCATAAGCAAATATGTTTCCAAAGACTTCAGGGTTGATCAAATTACTTGTGCTAAAACCCCTCTTAATAGTATGACCATCTAAACTAGAAATTTTCAAAAATAAAAACGCTAGGTTTAGATACTTGTACTTTTGTCAAAGTTTTTCGTCATTCTTGCTTCATGAAGTCTTGATAATCTTGATTTGCACTTTTGTGATGCTTTCTCCTCTTTTTAACCTGAGTTTCAAGTACATAGGTTAGTCACATAAATCACGGATGTCATTAATCACCGAAACCCTAATCAGGGCTCAAGATTCAACAATCTCCCCCTTTTTGGTGATTGATGACAACCGTTATACATAAAACACAGGGATATCAAAAATAGACATAAGCATATAGTGCTCCCCCTGAATCGTACATGTACATGCAGTAAACAAGATATATGAGACCATATCAACATAGTGACAACCAAACACATAAACATATCCATAATAAGATATACAAGATCATATCTATCCATAACAAGATATATAAGATCATATCAACATATCAACACATCCAAACATATCAACACATCCAAACACATATCCATAACATAACTTTCCCCTTTTGTCATCAAACAACCATAAAAGGGAGAAAACACATACATAAGTAGCATAGATACATAAGTAGCAAAGAGATCTAGGACTGCGGAGGATGATCGGAGGAAGAATCGCCGCGACGACGACGCTGATACTGGCTTGCATCAAAACGCCCCCACAGCTTGGATATGTCTTGACTCATAGAATCTATACGAGGCTCGATGACATTGAGGCGATGATCGATGGAGCTCAGTCTGGAGTCAACCTCATCAAAGCGGGTCTCGAAACGCATAGACATCTGATCGAGACGCTCCATGATCATCATGTATGGAGCCGAAACATCAGGGCTAGGAGATATGGAATAAGACTAGAGAGGAGAAGGAGCTCCCGCTACCGGAGACATGTGCTCATCTTCATTAGCTGGTGATCCCACTTGATTTTCATATCGGATAAGAATCCCCAAGCTCTTCATTCGGTAGAACTCCATCGAAGAGGGACGAGATGCTAGATGCAGACCAAAGTATGTCAAGGTGTGAGCTATGAAGGGTGCGAAGGGCAAAAGCCTCTTCGAGTCCATCTGAACTTCCTGCATCTCGTGGAATAAGAACTCAACAATGTCAAATGGGGTCTCGTCAACTTGAGCCTTCAGCAGACGCAGCATGGTAGAAGTGACGGCCCCGGGATCTCTGGTTTTGGGCAAAATAGTCATACGGTTGAGCTTTTCAAGGTTTACAACCGGAGGGATCAGTTGAGATACTTTACCGATGTTGGGATCTGGATTGTCAAAGAGATGGACGACGTCTTCGACTCGAACTTCATCGAAGGCAAAAAGACTGTTATCAACATGCTCAATCTGTAGAGCTTCTTCAAACTGTGCCTTCGTGAGTGTTTTCTTTGAGTTGTTGTTCATGAAGACTATAGATCGATCCGAGGCAACATGAAGGGATGCAAAGAAGGATCGGATGATGTCCACATTCCATTTCCATTCTTCCTGCATCTCGGTGAATGAATACAAATTGATAGCCAGGAATTTGCCCCTCAGTGGATAATTCATTTTGCTCTCAATCAAATTCCAGTCGATTGCTTGATGCTCAAAGACTTTGGCGGAGGAGAAACGGGTGTAGTATTGGGACATCCGAAATGCATTCCAGAAGTTCCGTTCAGTGCAAGTCCTCGGATGCTCATAGGGATTCTTTCGACGAAGCCGCCGAATCACACTAGCAGTGAATGTCTAATGGCCCCTGGGTTGCTGATCACCGCTACTGCTGCTACTGTCATCTGAGTCTGAGTGCGCAATGGGAGAACCTATGGGAGATGCTGAAGCGGCATCATCCTCATCTACTGCCAAAGAATCCCTATCAATGGGTTGCACCTGTTGGGAAGATCCAGGGCCGTGGCGATGGCTAGTCTGTTTTACTCGTCCTGACATGCTGACTCTGGTAGAGAGAGAGATAGATATAGGATTCGATGAGATATTGAGAGAATGCCATGAGATGCATGAACTATTCCTCATGTGTATATGAAAGCTCATTTGACTCGATTTGAACTATACCACATGCATGCATTCACTATTAGAGGCTTGTTTAGATTGCATATTATCACTTTCTGCAATTTGGTTGTGATTTGATTCAATTTTAGCCCTAGTCATTTAGCTTGGTTCATGTTGAACATCTAGTGCAAGCCAATATAATCAACTTCTATATACTCATATTATGCATGTCATAGAACTAGAATGAATTTGCAGAAATTTTATGAGAATCTATGTTTCAACAGTTAATATACAAGTTTATTACATTAGCATAAGAGCTATACTAGATTGTGTCACATATTCTAACCCTAGAAAGCATCTTGATACTCATGTCATGCATGTCTATGAAATGATCCAATTTTGCAAAAGCCAATTGAGATTAGACTAATCCTAGAAGCCAATTTCATGAAATTCTTATCAATTTAGACATGCAAAATCAGTAACATAATTTCAAAACCCTAGAATGAAATGAGATGCAATGCATGAATCAGAGGGGAGGAGAAGAAAACTAACCAAAGCAAGGAAGGAGGAGAGGAACAGGAGCCCAAACTGAAGCCGGACCAGAGGAGGCCGAATAGATCCTTGTGTCCGGTGAGGAGGTGAGAAATGGGGTGAGAGAGAGGAACAGGAGACCAAAAGACTCAGTCGATTTGGGGAAGAAGATGATTTTGTGAGTTTTAATAACCGAACAGATGTGCACACACCGGACAATGTCCGCTCGGGCCGGACAATGTCCGATATGGGCGGACAGAGTCCGAAATGAGCGGACAAAGTCCGGTCAGTTCAGAGAAGTTCCTGAAAGTTCTGAAATTTTGAGATTTTCACAATTTTGTTTCAAAAAGGAGTTTAATTCCAGAATGGACTCAAATGCCATGTTGGGAATAGAGATAGATAGCATTGAGTTGGATATGAGACAAGAAAATCTTGATATGAGCCTCTAAAAGATATTTTCGAGTAAAACGGGTAAAACAAACGAATTTTCACCAAATCTTCAAATCTTAATGAAACTTGGATTTTTCTGAAATGTTTGGACTTGTATGAATTTAAAATACTATTTCAAGCCAAAACATGGAAGAGATTTTGGCTCAAACAGCGAAATTCACAAAATGCATGTTTTGGGTATTTTCGTGTCAAAGGTCATTTTCGGGAGACTTGGAAAATGTGATAACTTGAAAACCATAGGTCTTTTGAGAAAAAGTTTAACATGAACTATCTTCGAATGATTGAGCTCTAAGTGTTTCATGTAGAAAGTTTTTGTCAAAACTCAACCGATCTTAGTTTATGGAAATAAGTCATTTTAGGCCAAAACAAGATCCCGAGATCTTCAATTTTGTCAACATTCTACATTTTAGCTTGAAATCCTTTCTTTTCACTTTCAAAACCTTTGAGAACATATTTGAAAGGTATTTTTGAAGGTTTTGTGTTAATTTTACACATTTTGAAAATTTTGAGCACTTTTTCACCCTTTTGATTTGAAAATGACCCTTTTAATAAAAGACATGCATAATTTTCATTTTTGTACACAATTTTAGGGGTATACAAGTATTCAATGACCTTGAAGTTGCTCCCCCTTAATGTGTCATCCAAGTTTTGTTGAGAAGAGATAAAGAGGTGAACTTTTGGTCTTCAAAATAGGAAGTTATTGGCATAGATGCCTACATTGCTTGAATATATATATATATATATATATATATATACATATGTATCAGTATTAATATACGTGCTAGGTAAGATCATACTAAGGACCATTTCAAAACAAGCAAGAGATCAAATAACATTTCAAATGTCAATAACATTCAATTCATTTCTTAACTTGCTAAATCTTGACTCATCCAAGAGTTTAGTGAATAAGTCCGCTAATTGATTGTCGGTTGAAATATGACTAATCACTATATCCCTTTTTGATACATGATCCCTTAGGAAGTGATGTCTAATGTCAATGTGCTTAGTTCGAGAGTGTTGAACGGGATTGTTAGCAATTTTGACGGCACTCTCATTATCACATAAAAGTGGAGCACAATTAACTTTTATGCCATAATCTAGCAAAGTTTGCTTCATCCATAATAGTTGTGCACAATAACTACAAGCCGAAACATATTCCGCCTCGGCGGTTGAGAGTGCAACCGAATTTTGTTTCTTAGAAGTCCATGAGACTAATGATCTTCCTAGAAGTTGACATCCACCGGGAGTACTTTTTCTATCGATTTTACAACCGGCATAATCAGAATCCGAATATCCAAGAAGATCAAAGCTAGCATTCTTAGGGTACCAAAGGCCTATGTTTGGTGTATGTATTAAGTATCTAAAAATTCTTTTTACTGCAGTCAAGTGACATTCTCTAGGAGCAGCTTGAAATCTAGCACACATGCATACACTAAACATAATGTCCGGTCTAGAGGCAGTAAGGTACAATAAGCTACCAATCATAGAACGATATAATTTAAGTTCCACCGGTTTACCTCCCTCGTCCAAGTCCAAATGACCATTTGTAGCCATGGGAGTCTTGATTGGCTTTGTGTCATCCATGCCAAATCTCTTGAGTAAATCCTTCACGTATTTGCTTTGACTCACAAATATTCCTTCTTTGATTTGCTTAATTTGAAGTCCGAGGAAAAAGCTTAATTCACCTATCATAGACATCTCAAATTCCTTTGACATGGTTTCAACAAAGGCTTGACAAAGGGATTCATTAGTAGAACCAAAAATTATATCATCGACATAGATTTGGCAAACAAAGAAGTCATCATTTATGATTTTGGTAAAGAGAGTTGTATCAATTTTTCCAACCTTAAAACCTTGTGAAATTAGAAAATTTCGCAATCGTTCATACCAAGCCCTAGGGGCTTGCTTAAGACCATAAAGGGCTTTTGAGACTTTATAGACATGATTAGGATATTTTGGATCTTCAAAGCCCGGTGGTTGTTTACAAATACAAGTTCCGAAATTTCACCATTTAAAAAGGCACTTTTAACATCCATTTGAAATAGTTTGATTTCAAAACTTGATGCAAATGCAAGTAAGATACGAATGGCTTCTAGTCTAGCCACGAGAGCAAAAGTTTCATCAAAATCTAATCCTTCAATTTGAGAATAACCTTGTGCTACCAATCTAGCTTTATTCCTTAGAACTATGCCATTTTCATCTTGCTTATTTCGAAAAACCCATTTTGTACCAATTATATTGTGATCAAGAGGTTTTTCTACAAGTTTCCAAACATTGTTTCTAGTAAAGTTGTTCAATTCCTCATGCATGGCATTTACCCAATCCGGGTCTGCTAGTGCTTCATCAATGCATTTGGGCTCAAGACTAGAAATGAAAGATGCATGCTCACAAAAAGATGCGATTCTAGAGTGAGTTTGAACACCTTTACCAACATCACCTATTATTTGGTTGATGGGGTGATCCTTAGTGATGGTTTGATGAAGTCTTGGATTTTGCAATGCTTGATCTTCATTTTCCTTCATCTCCGGATTAAAATCAACTTGAGTAGTAGCCTCCGGAACCATAGAAGCTACTTCATTTTCTTGACCGGGTGACTTTGAATCTTCATCTTTAGGCTTGATGTCCCCAATCGTCATGTTCTTCATAGCTTCTCGTAGTTCCTCATTTCCTACATTCTCAAGATCTTCATACTCTTCTTGAGAACCATTAGTTTCATCAAACTCAACATTGCAAGTTTCCTCAATGCATTCGGTTATAGTGTTAAAAACACGATAAGCTTTGCTAATTGATGAATATCCAACAAGAAAACCCTCATCAACACGTCTTTGAAATTTTTCAAGATGCATGCGTTTTTTAAGAATGTAACATTTGCAACCAAAAACTCGAAAATATGAAATATTTGGTTTTCTTCCAACAATTAGCTGGTAGGGAGTTTTGTTTAACAATGGATGAGTGTAAAGCCGGTTTATAGCATAACAAGCAGTATTGACTGCCTCGGCCCAAAACCTAGTGGGGGTTTTATATTCATCCAACGAGGTTCGAGCCATTTCGATTAATGTTCGATTTTTTCCTTTCCACAACACTGTTTTGTTGAGGAGTATATGGCATGGAAAATTCGTGTTTAATTCCAGATTCATCACAAAGCTCAATAAATTCCAAATTTTGAAACTCTCCACCATGATCACTTCGAAGTTTCTTGATGGAGAATTCAAATTCATTTTCAACATGTTTTACAAATCTTTTAAATACACTTGGAGCATTGGACTTATGATTTAAGAAGAAAATCCAAGTAAATCGGGAGAAATCATCAACAATGACAAAGCAATAATTGCTACCACCGATACTTTGAGTTTCTGATGGACCAAACAAATCCATATGCAAAAGCTCAAGTGGTCTAGATGTTGATAAAACGTTTTTAGCGGGATGAGTACTAGCAACTTGTTTTCCCACTTGACAAGCACTACAAAGTTTATTGTTTTCGAACTTTACATTTGTCATACCCAAGACCAAATCTCTTTTTAAAAGCTTGTTCAATTGATGCATCCCAACATGAGCCAAACGACGACGCCAAAGCCATCCCAAAGAATTTTTGGCAACCAAGCAAGTTGAAATGCAAGAATCTTTTGAACCAAAATCCACCAAATACAAATCTCCATATCGAAAACCTTTGAATATTAGAGATTTGTCTTCTAAGCTTTCAATGATAACTCCATTTGGTTCAAAAATGCATCGAAGACCCAAATCACAAATTTTTGCAACTGAAAGCAAATTGAAGTTCAAGGATTCAACGAGTAATACATTTGAGATGGAAAGGTTGTTTGTGATCGCAACTTTACATAACCCAATTACCTTTCCTTTGCTATTATCACCAAACGTGATTTTTTCTATGTCATTGCAACCATTCTCAAATGAGGAGAAATGATTTCCATCACCGGTCATGTGTTGAGTGCACCCGCTATCAAGCACCCAATGTCTCCCACCGGTTTTGTAGTTCACCTAAAAGAAAGGTTAGATGCTTTTAGGTACCCAAACTTGTTTGGGTCCTTGGAAGTTAGCAACAAGGGTTTTTGGAACCCAAATCCACTTTTTATGTTTATTTAGGTAAGGTAAACCAATAAATTTAGCAATTACTTTTCCATACTTATTTTTCTTAAGCATGTAATGGGAGTGAGACTCATTTTCTTTAGCTCTAGAGGTTGAGGGACAATTATTTGATAAATGATCACATCATGGCATTTGTGACAAAACATATTAGTAGCCTTAACAAAAGTCACTTTAGTACTCAACTTCTTTCTTTTGTTTGGTTCATATCCTAAACCTTCCTTCCTAAGTGAACATCGTTGCTCACTAAGAAGTTTGTCTAAGATTTCTTTTCCTTTAAAACATTTTGCTAATCCTAGATTTAGCTTTTCCACTTGTGTTTTGATTATAAATTTTCTAAAATTAAATTTGAGTCGTTACCAACAATTTCATCACAAGCATTTTCATGATTAATTTCTAAATCATTACAAGTGGCTGATTTTGAATGAGAGACAATATGAGGTGATTCATCTAGAATATCACAAGTAATTCCTATATCACTAGTTTGTTTAGAATCAATAATTTCCTTAACTAGAAGTGCCTCATGCGAGTCATTTAGTTCGGCATATAAATCACTAAGTGTTGAATACTCCTTTTTGAGCATTTTATTTTCCTTAGTTAACCTACCTAGTGCCTCATTTAATTCCATAACCATATCAACAAGTTCCTCATAAGAAGGTCCGGGATCCGATACCTTTGCATCATCACTTGCCATAAGACACAATGATGACTCATTTTTGAGTGAAGAGGCCTTTCCAATAGAAATTCCCGCCATCTTCTTGGGAGTTGATGGGACTTCATCATCCGAGTCGGATTCCTCCGATCCGGAGTACCATTCACCAATATAAGCTTGGCCCTTGCTTCTATTGTTGTAGAACTTCTTCAAAAGCTTCTTTTTACCTTTTGAGCCTTCACCGTCATCTTTCCTCTCATGTGATCTTTGATGATCACTCTTCTTGTTTGGACATCTTGAGGCAAAATGTCCCTTCTCATTACACTCATAGCATGTAATGTTCTTGAATCTGGTTTTCTTGTGCGGTCCTCGCTTTTTGTCAAACTCAAACCCTTTCTTGTTGATTTTATTTAGGAGCTTTCGGGTCTTTCTCACAAGGAGAGCTAGATCACCATTGGAGCCCTCATCCGAGCTATCCTCCTTGGCCTCCTCGACATTTGCTTTAAAGGCCAGATTTTTCTTCTTTGATCCAGAGGCTTCCACAATTCCTTTCTTCTCCTCTTTGTGCATTTCATGGGTAATAAGAGTACCCTAGAGCTCGGTTGGAGTTGTGGATGTGAGATCACCATTGATAAGCACTGTCACAATTGTGTCAAAGCTCGATGGTAAAATCATAAGCATTTTACGTACAATGTCAATATCTTCAAACTTTGTACCTAAACCTTTAAGATCATTGATTAAAAGATTGAGTCGAGTGTACATATCACTCACATTTTCAGATTCAAGCATGAAGAAAGAGTTGTATTCTCTAGTTAATTTAATTAGCTTAGCTTCTTTGACCTTAGAGGTACCTTCATGAATTACTTCTAAGGTTTTCCACATTTCATAAGATGTGCCAATATTGCTAATGCAGTTGAACTCACTTAAGTCTAGTCCATTAAATATGGCATTTTTTGCTTAAGTATTTGCTTGGAGGTTTTTTGCTTCTAGAGGTGTAAGATTCTCTAAATCAATGGGAGCTCTAAAACCATCTCTAGTGACCCTCCAAACATCAAGACTAATGGATTCAAGGTAAACCGCCATCCTAATTTTCCAATAGCAATAATTATCACCCTTGAAGAAATGGACCTTTCCATTATAGTTTTCTTTGATCGACGACATCCTCTCTCTAGACGGTTAAGCCTAAAGGAGAGACCTAGTGCTCTGATACCACGTGTTGATCAAAGGATGCTGATTAGAGGGGGGTGAATAGGCGATTTTTCAAATTTTACTTTTAATTGAGTGGTTAACAACCTAAATTGCAATATCAATACACAAATGATATAAATGATGGCACAAAGTAAGTTTTGCAATTACTAAAGAGATAGGAGCAATAATCAATTTCTAGAAGTATAAAGCAAGTAATAGAAGTAACCGAAAGAGATCGAATTTTTTCCGAGGTCTCAGAAATTTACCGATTTCCACTAATCCTCGTTGAAGCACTCTTCACTAGAGCTTTTGCTTTGATTCCACTAGGGGTAGCCCTTCTCCTCTCCGAATAGGCGAGCTCCGAGCCTTTACAACCAACTATCGGGCCTCTCTGACACATACCGTCGATGGAGAGATCTCCGGAGCTCCCGGGTCGTCTAGGTGACGGCAATCACCAAGACTAATGAGCCTAGCACCTTGCTTGACCAACCTCAAAGCTTGAAGAACAAGTATGCAAATACAAATGGCTCAATCTCAAACTTTCTCAACTAGCTCTCAACACTTTGCTAAAGAATTGGCTTCAAATGCAAGAGAATGAGTATGAGAGGCTTTGCAAACTGTTTCACTAAGCTTAGGAAATGAAATTCGTGTGTATATAGCTTCTCCAAACAATAGGGTATTTGTAGTTTCAAAAAAACGGTCGTTTTCAAGAAACTTGGGCAAAAGTTGTACTGGCCGGACATTGTCCAGCCATTTCGGACAATGTCCGGTCAGTACAAATAAAGTGGCCGTTGCTCACAAGATTTTCGAGTGTCAGTAGCCGTTTGAAATTGTTTGTGAAGGCCGGACGGATGGGATTTGTCCGGACAAATAGTCTGGACAAATGTATATGTCTCTGTTAACATTCATGTTTAATAGCTCATATACAGGTCGGACGAATGTGATTTGTCCGGACAAAAAGTCTGGACAAATGCATATGTCTCTGTTAACACTCTCATTAGCACTTCACAAAAAAATATAGGCCGGACGAATGTGATTTGTCCGGACAAATGCATACGTCTCTGTTAACACTCATGTTTTCATCTTCTCAGAAATTGTATAGGCCAGACATTGTCCGGCCACTTCGGACAATGTCCGGTGCGTCCCGGACAAATGCTCCCGAACGGATTCATTTGTCTCTGTTGTTTACAAATAAACTTGCCATAAAAAATGTACTGGCCGAACATTGTCTGGTCATTCCGGACAATGTCCGGCCTAAATCGGACAGATGCTCCAGACAAGTTTATTTGTCTCTGGTTTTCATTTTGCAATATTCAAAAGAAGTTTGTATTGGTCGGACATTGTTCGGCCATTTCAGACATTGTCCGGCTAGTTCAAAACGAAAACAGAAGTTCTGAATTTTTACCCAATTTCAATTAGGAACTAGATGCATATGCAAATATATTTCCAAAGACTTCAAGGTTGATTCAAATTACTTGTGCTAAAACCCCTCTTAATAGTACGACCATCTAAACTAGAAATTTTCAAAAATAAAAACGCTAGGTTTAGATACTTGTACTTTTGTCGGAGTTTTTCGTCATTCTTGCTTCATGTAGTCTTGATAATCTTGATTTGCACTTTTGTAATGCTTTCTCCTCTTTTTAACCTGAGTCTCAAGTACATAGGTTAGTCGCATAAATCATGGATGTCATTAATCACGGAAACCCTAATCAGGGCTCAAGATTCAACAGAATGAAAACATGTAGGATTGTGAGAAATGTTACCACAGTCACTCCTTCTATCGGAAGGGGAGGTGTTGCAAGTCCTGAGGCTTCATGAGCTTCAGGCACCAGGGTTCCACCCGAAACCGTTGGATTATCAATGGACACGGGGTCCAGTATCGCCATTTCTGTCCCTGCGGCCAGGGACAAGACTTCGTCGACCACAAGGGAAGTCGTTTTCCTCTTGCAATGAACTAGAGGAATGTTGTCTTCCTCATCCTCGTTCCCTTCACCTTGTACGACGAAGAAGTAATTTCCGCTCGTACTTGGGGGTACAGGAGGAACCGAGAATCTTACCGCAATCTTTTTCGCAGTAATGGTTTTCTTCTGCGATGAAGCCTCCTCTCCCAGAATCTTCTTAGATTTTTTGGGAGCGGACTCCTTCCTACGTGCTTCGAAGGGGTCCTCCTCACCCTCTTCGCAGTCAGTCTTCCCGAAGGACCAACATCCTCAGTTGGACGCATTGCATCAGCAAATTTTCCCAGAAGCTCTATTATTCAACATGCTTTTGGTAATACAAGACAAATGGATGATTTACAATAGAGCTTGTTTGGAAAAAGTCACACCTTTCGGTACACCTGCTTAAGATCGTTGCCGAAGTTAATTAAGCTTTGGGGGCGAGGTGATCCTTTAACTCCCTCCACAGTGGCGTTATACGCCAGAAGGAGGTAGTTTGTCCGTTTCTCGATCTCAGACAAAGATAGAGCTGTGTCACAAACAAGCATGTTAACAAATACAACATTTTTTAGTCAGTAAAAATGTATGTTTTGTTGATTAAAGGACATACCATTATTATAGTCCAGGGTGCTGTCCGCCATGGACTTAACTTCCCAAGCTGGATGTGCCCTTTCACGCAGGGGGCTTATCCGATTCTTCACGAAGTCGCGTATGATATCACGTGCGGTCAAGCCTTGCTGGACTAGGTGAAGAATAGCTTGACCTTGTTTCTTCTGTTCTGTGCTCAGAACGGGAAGGGAGTCTAACTCACTGGCTTTCTCTGGTCGGGTGTTCGCGAACCATAGTCCGCTCTCCGACGGAGGGGTGCAGTAGAACCATTTATGGTACCACCCATGAACAGAGTCTTGTAGGGCGGGAATGGGTACTCTTTCTTCTCCCTTATAAGGAAGTAGATGCACCCAGCGGCATTGGCACTTTTCGACCATGCCGAAAAGTAGAAGCGTCTGAAAAGCTCCACACTTGGAAGCACTCCGACGAAGGCTTCACAGAGGTGTTGGAAAATCTCCAAAATAAGGACTGCATTTGAGTGGAGATTCACTAACTCCAGCCCATAGTGGTCCAAGATTCCCTGTAGAAACTCGCTTTCTGGGAATCGGAACCCGCAGTGCAGGTATTCCCCGAAGATCACCAATTCGCCCTCTTGGACGATTGGGGTTTCTTGATCTTTCTCCGCTGGCCACCAGTTGATCAGCAGTTGTGGGGGGAGAATCTCTTCTTTTTCTAGAGCCACCAGAATCTCTTCTGTATAGTGGACGGATCGGCTCTAGGACGCCATTACTATGAAGGATTGAGGAAAAAAGTGGTGACTTTGCAGACAACGAAGATGAGGAATACAGAAGAGGGTTTTGTGCGGTAGGAGGGTCTAAGACAATGAAGGGTTTTTGGCTTCTCCAGTAAGCTACCTCCTCCTTTTATATGTCCGAGACAGCCCTTCGCCGAATATTTTATTAATTTCCCATAACGGGTCTCTTTCCTCTTGAAACCCGTTATCCCTACCTAGTAATGAATCCGAAATGAAATGTGTTCTTATCATTTTATTTCGCATTCGGGGGCTATGGTACGGATAAAAATATTTGAGATTTCCCAAATCTTTTGACTGTGGAATAAGTTTATAGTCTTTACACTGATCACAACATATTCCTATGATATGTGTGATCACGATAGCTATGGTCGCTGTATGGTCAAAACGCTTCTGATCGTTACTCTAGTTCTGATCACAGTTTACGGTCTTAATGCTATTCTGAGACCGAAAAACTGAACAAGTTTTTGGTCGCAGAAGCGTTCTCGTGTAACTATTGTTCATAGAATGTAACGAACCATAAATTGGATTATAAGTTCTACATAATCCTTTTAAAAAGATCAAGTATGTGAGGAAAAGAAATTCTTTATTTCTAACATTTTTTACATACGAAAGGGACACAGGCGACCAAAGCGTCAACCTGGTCTGATAGCATTTTACAAAGCTCTCCTAGGGACATATTAGCATCAGTGGGATCAACATTGGCTACCCCTAGAGAACTGGCTATGGCTCTAAGCCTATCTACATCATCCCAAATGAAAGAAGCGCCATTATTCCTTATTGTATCGGAGAGTTCTCGCTACTGCCGAGCATAGTCCCTCTCCAAGCGGAATTGGCGCGCCTCTTCGCGGGAGTTGTCATAACATTCTGCCAGGTGCAGAATGGCCAAAGACATTTCTTCGGTCTTCTTCTCCAGAGCCTCTTTTTCCTTTTGAAGAGTTTGTTCGAGGGAAAGAGGTTGGACCTCAGCAGGCTGGTCGCTGGGGGCTCCAGAAATTTTCATCTCCTACACATGTATGTATTAGTTTTACAAGATAAAACGACCAGCAGAGGAAATGAAAATCATTACCAATCCTCGCGGTAAGATTGGACGAGAGGATGAAGTGTTTCCCCCAGAAAGTAGATCACTCGACAAAAGTCAAGGACCATCAGGTCGTGGGAGTGCAGCTTTCCCATGAGAAAATTGAACACCCAACAAAAGCTAAGGATCATCTGGTCACGGGAATGCAACCTTCCCACCAAAAAATTGATAACCCATCAAAAGATGGGGATCACTTGATCGCAATAGAGAAAGCTGATCAGAAGAAGGAGAAAGCCTTGAAGTAGTATTTTGGATCTCCAAGGGTGGAGATGAGGGTTCGACCTGCTGAGTTGCATGGACAGGAAGAACTACATGGGACAAGGAAGGAGAGTGCAATAATGCATCCCCAACCTTTGTACCCGTGAATGAAGCTCCGCTAGAGGATCCCTCGTCAACCTTGGGTTTCTTCCCTGGGGGAACCAGCTTTTCAATCACCTGTGAATTCCCAAAAAGCATTTTGGAAATGATCAGAATATAAAATGACAACTTGAACCAAAAGTTCCAGAAAAGACTTATCTTCTGGAAGTCCTGGTCAAGTTCAGGTATCACTTCCTCTTCATCACTCTCAATCTCAATGATGTTCTTGGAGTCCTGATCTGCCATTGAGGTGAAAACAGAAGAGAAGAAAATATAGCTCTGGAAAAGACTTAGTAGAGAAAAAACTTGTGAAGTTTTAGGACTAAGAGGCTTCAGTATTTATAGCACCCAAGGGTGACAGTTCGTTTTTGCGAATGCCTCGAGTTCTTAAAACATATTTACAGTTTTATCTCTGGTTAAAAAACAAGTCAGCAGCGCTATCATTACCTGTCGAAAACAACCCGGAACCCGTCTCAGGGAATAAACCGCCGCACATAGTGCGCCACTAAGTGTAGAAGTTGAAGCGTCGAGTCACTTATCCGATGCAGGATTAAAATTTGAAGTAAATATGTCTCTTCATTTTCTTCAAATTTGGGGGCTAGCTGACCAGGATTGTTACCCAAGCTAGTTCAAAATAATGCACATCTGGTTTAAGACGGATTCGAACTAGACAAGTATTTGATGGTCCGCTGTTATGGTCTCAGACGACTTGAGAAGCGCGGACACAAGAATGACTTATGATCGCAGGCTTTGCACGATCATGAGATCGCAGACGTTACACGGTCAGGAGGCCACAGACAATGCGCAGTCAGAAGGTCGTTGACTATCCTCGACCAGAGTAACTTGGGATTGCTTAGCTCTGCAACAAGCATATCCCTAGGATCGTGATGATTCCTCCACATGTAAAGACAACTGCCAGGAGGTTAACATGTGCAGTTATCCCTTAATGCACGTGTTAGGCCTGTGTGGGAGTTAAGTGCGGTTATCAAAACTGCACTTCTACAACCGTTCAAAACCATTGTGCATTGGCGCCCTTTTGACCAGTATAAAAGGGTGAGCAAATGTACAAGACGAGGAGAGATGAGAGACGACGACAGATCAAGCAGAAGCTTTCATAAGTTAGTTTAGTCATTTTTAGACAACAACACAGAAAAGATCTTCGCCTGTGATGATCTTTTCTTCAACCTTGTAAATATTTTCCATACATAGTGAAATCACAACAAGACGTAGGGCTATTACTCCAACCATCGAGGGCCCGAACCTGTATAAATCTCTTTGTGCCCCAGCAGACATTGCTCAGCATCCCTTTCCGGAGGGACACTTTGGAAGGCCTCACAACTCACAAATTCTGCATAAGATAGACTAAGGACTCCGAGTCCGAATCATCGATAGAGCCCATCTCCAATAGTCCAATGATTCTTATCTTTAGACCATTATGAGCCATTTACGGACATTATGGCAAATATGATCAAGAAATTTATGGCTCCCACATAAATAAGGAGTTGTGCGATAGCTACAAAGTAGGAATTCAATAAAATATAGAATAAGGATATACAAACAAGAACTAATCCCAGCGAAAAGGCAGAATAAATAGGGTTGGTAAGTAATACTACCCCTAGACTCCCTAATAAAAGAACAAATCCCCCAAATAGCACAAGAATCACATGTATTGGTCAAGGTAAATCCGTTATGGATAAAAATAAATTAATAGTATGCAATTTTTCATGAATTGACTAAAACTAAGGGTCCGTTTGGTTGCTTAGACGAATCATCCATCATGGGATGAAAAAGGATGGGATGAGTGGTGTGTCACGAATTGGTCCAAGATAGATGTTTGGTTGGTGTAGAATGGAATGGTCCAGGTTTTTGTTTGGTTGGAGGAATGAGTTGGTTCAGGATGAGATGAAATGGTGTTTGGTTGTGTAGCTAGAGTGTTGTGATAACCTCCTCCTATTTGAATGGTAAGGTTACCTCTCATTTGAATGCTTAGACAAATCATTATGTATGTACGAAAAATTTGTTTATTAAAATTGTAATTTAATTTTTAAAAAATGTTCTTTATATAATGACAAATGAGAATTTACTTAAACATAATGACAAATTATAAATGACAAATATTTTTTATATAATGACAAATGACAAATGACAAAATTCATAATATCAAAACTAGAGTAATTTACTTAAACATAATCATGTCCACAAAAGAGAGTTCTATACCCTACGTCTACTATTTTAATAAAATTTCTATCGAGATATATCATACGGATTACATAATTGCTTTTGCAAATCCTAATGCCACTAGGGCAACAAAAAACAACAACACATCGCATATGAAAGATTGCTCCTTTCGACACTGTACACGCAAAGTATTTTGGTGGTGTTGCTTCGACCATTCATGAACTACGATTTCAGCTTCTTCTTTATTGGAGTATTTTTTGTAACATGCTCCTGAGAATCCATGCACTTGAGCATAGCAATCAGCCCAAGATGTATAGATCCCACATTCCCTCCCAGCAAAAACCACGTACCAAGCCATTACTAATGAAAAATTACAAAAAATGTCAACAAAATTTAATGTCATAATAGCAAACAACAATACAGTTTAATGTAATAACAATTACGAAAATTGGTCTCAGTTTATGAGTGGAAAAGAAATTTGCCCCTAGTGGTCTCAGAAATAACAATACAGTAGTTCAAATAGCAATAATTCAAACAGCACCAGCAGTTCAAACAACATCAGCAACAATAGCTAGGAGCAGTAGTTCAAACAACACCAGTAGGTCAAACAACACCAGCAACAACCACCAAAACATCAGCAGCTCCTCGAAGCAGCTGGGAGCAGCAACTGCAGCAGCTGGTACATGGGTGAGCTGCAGCAGCTGAGAGCAGCAACAGCAACAAGTCCAACAGCTGCAGCAGCTGGGAGCAGCAGCAGTAGCTCGAAGTAGCAGCGGCAACAACCACCAAAAAGAAAAATTGTGAAAATAGTTGATACCAGTAGCAACAACAACAATCATAATGAAAAGACTTTAAAACAGTTGATAGCAGCAGCTAGGAGCAGCAACAACAACAAGTCCAACAAAACAAATCAAGAATAAACAGTTGACTGAAGGGAGTAGCAGATGGGAGCAGCTGCAGCAGCTGGGACTAGCAGCAACAACAACCAGCAAAACAAAGAGAGTTCAAAACAGTTGATACCGGCAGCTGGGAGCAGCAGCAACAATGAGAACCACAATGAAAAGAGTTTAAAACAGTTGATAGCAGCAGCTAGGAGCAGCAACAACAAGTCCAGCAAAACAAATCAAGAATAAACAGTTACATCATTGACCACTTGGGGCATTCCTTTCGAAACAACATATTAGTACAAACATCATCAACCACACTAGGGGCATTCTTTCCGAAACAAAATATTAGTACAAACATCATTGACCACAACAGAGGCAGCACCAGTAACAAGCATAACAAGAGGAGCAGCAACATCAGCAAATCCAACAGAATTAAACAGAAACACCATCAAGTCCAACAAAATTAAACATAAACATATGGTTCATAAAATGCATAGGGTTGCATCAAAGTTTAAACCAAAATAGTCATCCTCACATACTTTAGGGATTGTCTTTGAGGAACCTAGCAATCATAATCATTTTATTGGACAAGGGGACTTTGAGAAAAGCCTTGGCTTTGCTTGGATTATCACACAGATAAGTGAAGTAGTGGGTTAAGTCTCCATCATCAAAACCGGGCATGGCAGAAACATGATCCCACAAATCCTCGGGCACCTCTTCTGCCCTGCCAGATTTCTCAATGGCTGCAGCAAGCCTCTCAAGGGTGTGGGTGATGGTATCAATCAAGGGGTTGTTCTCACTATGTGCCCTCTTCTTGGACTTTGTGGGATTATTTGCTGAGAAATTGCTGTTTGTGGCAGTTGGTTCAGTCATGGTAGGCTCTTCTTCACTCTTCTCAATTTCAGGTGTAGGATCGGGTAATTCAGTTTCCAATGCATCATTGGATCCTTTTGCAAAGACACATGTGGCCATCCCATTGCTAAAAATAGTAGCCATTTCATCATAGAACTCTATTGGGGTGTTCAGGAAATTTGCATCTTTGGCATTGTCTTGGGAAAAATACTTATTAGTGCATTTAGACACAAGATTTCACAGCCAACACTTCCATTTACCTAACCAAATTACCTTCGCATGTCTCATGAAATGGCCAATATCAACAGAAATGAGTTTGTTCTCCTCATCCCATATGGCACCACTCAATTTTTTGAGTTTGCATATCTTTGCCCATCTAGCTCTCCATTTTTTTATGTGGTTTGCAACTTGGATGCCATTAATCATGATGTGAAAGTGATCAACCAAAACCCTCGCAGCAGCATTGAGTTGTGCACTCTTGAACCCCTTGTCATTTCTAGCCCCACTTGCAATAAGTTCTGACATGAACTTTAGCACAAATGCAGACATTGCATTTGTCCACACAAGAGGGGTAGTTAGGTTAGCACCCCCTTGTCCTTCACCCTCCATTTGCTAGATCACGATAGTAAATTAAAATAACATACTTAACAAAATAGCCCAAAAAAGATATATAAATATAAAAGCAAAATGAGGCAAAGTAAAATCAATTACAAATAGAAGGTCAAACGAGAAAATGTATTAAATAAGGGACATCATTGTCTCTCCAGTGTCATGAGATGACAAATGCAATAGTACAATGAGAAAACAAAAAATAGTACTAGCATTATAAGACAAAGTGCATCATTGCCTCTCCACAAGGATCTCATTTATTGGTAAGTATTAACATCACAGCACATACCAACCACTTTGACTACCAGATGCATTGAACATCAGTTATCATTTTGTTGTGCTAAGTAGTTCTGGTGAGCCACCCACATCCTGTTGGCTATATCTTGTCTCATTCCCACCACCTCACTAGAGTCATGGGCTTGATGGGCTTGTGAATTTGTATGGTTTGGATTCCAGGACAACTCACTTGGAATAAACTGGTCCACCCCATGGGCAATTATCCAATTATGAAGAATGCAACAAGCTAGAACAATATCCACTTGTGTCTTAAAAGGAAAAAACGGTGTTGCATCATCAAGAACTTTGAATCTCCTCTTGAGAGACCCAAATGCACGTTCTACAGTCACTCGTAGAGAAGAGTGTCTAAGATTGAACAACTCTTTCTCATCTTGAACTGGATTGGACCCCCATTCTTTCAAATGGTATCTGGTGGCACGATAAGGTGGCAAAAATCCTGGCTTAGCCGCATAGGCAGCATCAACTAAGTAGAATTTACCTAACAAAATGACAATTAATGCTTGAAAGTTAAGTTATACAATAGTAATTTGGACTAAGATTTGTGTGACATAGGTATTACCTTCAGGCACATTAAATCCATTCTCTCGCTCTAGTGCATCAGCTAGGATCACAGCATCATGAGCAGACCCCTCCCAACCAGCTAAAACATATGTGAACCGTAGATCAAAATCTACGGCTGCCATTATGTTTTGAGTAGCATGGCATTTTCTACCTCTAAAGGCTGCCCCCCATCTCTTAGGCACACTGGCTCGCACATGGGTACCGTCAATTGCTCCAATACAGTTCTAAGGTGTCAATAATTGTTGACATTAGTAACAAAATAATTGAGGTGGCAAGCTATACATGGGTAGGTAGACATGTGCATATATTACCTGAAACCATGGAAACCATCTGCGGCTGCCTCTAATTTTGGCTGGGGTATCCAAAGATGGTGGCTTGATAAGATCGCTGCGTAGCTCACCTATTGCGTGCAACACTAATTTGAAATAACGACTGACAGTTTCACCCGAGCGTTTGAAGTTTTGGCCAACAACTCGGTTCCTTTCATTGTGCCCTACAGTGTGAAGGAACATGGCAACTTGCTCTTCAACACAGCAATGCAAGGTGTCATGAAGCAAACTTCTTTCCCTCAGAAGATCACACAAGAGAAAGAAAGGTGCTTTCTTGAGCCTAATCATGTTCTGACAACTAACATCATCTTTATGATAAATATCATCTAAATATACATTTCTCTGCATATTTCTAACAGATATTGGGGCATAAGTCACTCGTGGCCTTCTTCTCTTAAACCTAGAGGAAACAAAAAGAGCAACCAATACTCCAGCTAAGTAGGCAGCAGCCCTAGTAAGCAACATCCTTCTCCTATTCCTTGTTGGATACATCTACAATGCATGGTTGACAATGTAGGGCACATGCTCAGATCAGATATACAATTATAATCACAGAACCTAGTGGAGAGGCTCAGGTTAAACATGTCAAGCAATGTGTACAAATTACATACAGGAATAGGAGAAAACATGCAAAAGAATGTCAAAAACAAAATGTATTGAAAACACAAGGAAAACATAGTTAAAACAAATTAAATTGAGACTGTTCTGTTCACAGTTGAAAAAAATTGAGACTGTCACTAGTACAGAAATGCAGTCTACTAACCCCTATCTTCTATCGGTTATTAGCGAAACAGCACAAAACTGATAGAAAATGTGCCTCGCGGTCATAAAAGCCCGACGGATGTATTTTCCCTATCGGTTTCTAAGAAACTTACCGATAGAATAAATAGTATGATTTACTCTAGCGGTGATGAACATATTTGCCGTTAGAAGAGATGCATAAGTACTGACGGAATAATGTTGTGCGCCGATAGGACTGGTCGACTTCAACAACTAGACTTATTCTATCGCTACTGTATGAATATACCGACAAAGTATATTAAAAATTCCTATTGGCAATATGTAGTTCGCCGATAGAATAGTTGACCTTCTACAAATATTTTTATTCTATCGGTAATGGATTCTTTTACCGTTAGAATATATAGAAAATTGCTTAGAACTGTTCGTCTTCAAATAGTTTTATTCTATCGGTAATGAATGTTTATACCGGTAGAATATTACAAAAAATATCTTAGAACTGTTGGCCTTCTACAACTAGTAATATTCTATCGGTAATGTACGTACACACCGATAGAGTATGTACAAAAATTCCTATTGGTAATATTTACTGTGCCGATAGAACCATTCGGCTTCTACAGATGTTTTTATTACTAACGGTATTTTGTTTTCGTACCGATAGAAAATATATAATTGTATAAATACACAGGTATGTCTCTTTCATTCTCACAGTTCATCTGGGGCTCGTAGTCCTAACCCGTAAGCTCCATGGACGGCCGGCGCACCTCTACAGGGGACCGCTGCACCTCCGCACCTCCATCGACACCCTCTAGACGTCGGCATCCCAAGGAAGGTACGTAAAATTTCTGCAATATTGTTAGATTTTCTAATCCGATTATGGCAATAATTCTGCTTTTTTTGTATCCTTCATTTTGATGTGTCTTCTTTTCAATATGATTATGATCTGTTCAGGTCCTTGGATGATGCTCGTGAGGGGCAACGTATTTCACGGTTCTTCATCGCAGTACGCTGCCTACGTTGGCTTGTTGGTGAAAGAAATGGTGAAGATCACAGTCGAGAGCTGGAAGGACGTGAAGGGCGAGATCTTGGTTGGCTCGGTCGAGAAGATGCTTAAGCCCGGCGTGTTTCTCAAATCAGGACCTATAGAAAGCATCTTACATTTTTTTGCATGCACCAGCTTGTGGCCAGATGCTTACCTGCTTGGAGAAGAAGAATTGTTGTTATTTGCACAGCCATTCTACACCATCACTACACAGAACAACATCTTGGAAGGTAGGTTCTTTTTGTTAATGGAGTTGAGTTGAGTTGAGTTGATCGAGTTTGAGTCCGAGGAAATCACCAATACGTACAAATGTATGTCGACGGCAGTTCCAGCTCCTTGGGCGTCTTCGAACTGAACTCATATGGTTAAGTCCAATGTGGTTCAGACATTTGCTGTTTTGGATGAATGGATTTGTGATGTATCAGGTCTAACTTGTAGTCGGTAGTTGCATTGTGGCAACCTGCAAAGGTTCCCTTTTATGTAAAATGCATGTATGGGCCATTGGGTCCTCGTCGTGATCTGTTGTTAATTTCAGACGTGGCTTTTGTAATATACATCGAATGTGTGAATTGTTGTATTTGTATATTGTTGTATATTTGTGTATCATGTATTGCTAATTGGGACATGAACTTGAATGTGCAGGGAGCATTTGTGTATTTAATTGTATTGGTAGGTAGGTGTGTATTTGTACTGCTGTTTACCGATAGAACAACTAATGCTCGAGTGTCATGCATCATCTAACGGTAAGTACACATATATACCGATAGAAAAACTCATGTGCGTGCTGTGTCATGCATGATCTAATGGTAAGTACACATATTTACCGATAGGAAAACACATATATTTGCTCAGTAATGTATATTCTCTAACGGTATGTGTGTGTTTTTACCGATAGAATATGTGAGAGGCAAATTATCTAAGTTAGTCTGACGGTTATTTCATGTATTTACCGATAGAATATGTTCTGTTCACAAGGAAAACACAGTTAAAAACATCTGTTCACAGATACTTTGACTATTTTGTGCGAACAAAATCAGTGAATTGACAAGATTAAATCACTTAAAACATATACGAAGGAGGTAAAAGCAACATTCTTCCCCTATTCCTTGTTGGACACATCTACAATGCATGGTTGACAATGTAGGGCACATGCTCATATCAGATATACAATTATAATCACAGAACCTAGTGGAGAGGCTCAGGTTAAACATGTGAAGCAATGTGTACAGATTACATACATAAATAGAAGAAAACATGCAAAAGAATATTGAAAACAAAATGTATTGAAAACACAAGGAAAACATAGTTAAAACAAATTAAATTGAGATTGTTCTGTTCACAGTTGAAAACAAAATTGAGACTGTTCTGTTCACAAGGAAAACACATTTAAAAACATCTGTTCACAGATACTTTGACTGTTTTGTGCGAACAAAATCAGTGAATTGACAAGATTAAATCACTTAAAACATATACGAAGGAGGTAAAAGCACTGTAAACAAAATCATGGATCATACAAGAATAAAAAATCACTATGAATAAATCACTGTAAATGAAAACAAGAATCATACAACTATAAAATCAAGAAAGGAGGTAAAATCACTGTGAACAGAAAGGTAGATCTATGAATTTGGGGATAAGTAAAGGAGAAGGATTAGATCTGTACCGGTTGCTTGAACAGAAGGGACGAAAAAGGGGGATATGAGCAGATCTACAAGCCAGTTAGTTCGGCCGTCTAGATCTGAGCCGGAGAAGATGACCACGTACACTGTGCCGAAGACGGAGACCGAGAGATGAGCAGATCTACAAGCCTTCGTCGAGCTTCGCCAGAGAAGATGGCCACGTACACTGTGCCGGAGACGAAGGCCAAGAGATGAGCAGATCCACAAGCCTTCGTTGATTTTCACCGGAGAAGATGGCGACGGACAAGGTGGGTGAGGCAGAGACGGAGGCCGAGAGCAAGGAGAAGGAGAGAGAGGGGAGGCGGAGAGAGAGGGAGGTGAGGCCGAGACGGAGGCCGAGATAAATGGGGAAGGTGAGGCGGAGAGAACGAGGTGAGGTGGAGATCGAGAAGGAGGTGAGCGGACGTACAAGCGCGCGTTTTTTTTCCCTCCAGCGCGCCCTAATTTTTGGTGATGGACCAAATGATATCTCCAAAATTGAGGAATGGAATGGTACAGCATATTGAGGGAATATTCCTTGTTTTGGAATGAGTTGTGATGCATGGAATGATGGAGGATGGAGTCAACCAAACACCAAACCTCCTCTTATGATGCATGAGATGGTCCATCACCTGCAACCAAACACACCCTAAAAGATTCAAGGAAGGAAAAAGGGATTAGGATATTTTTTTTGTATATAATCAAGTTGTGTAGTTAGGAATCACATCACGAAAATCTACTCTTAGTTTAAATCAGGAGCAATTCGCAATAAGCAATAGTTATTCATTTTTCTTTATAGTTATTAAATCACTATTGCTTTTTTCTAGCAAAAAAGACAAAATCTTATTAATCAGTGATCGTTCTTGAATTCCAAGATTTTTCTTCTTCTATTTTACTTTGAGTCGAATTCCTAATTGTTTGAATTGTGTAATCTCCAATTATGGAGATTGGTAATCGACTCAAAGCAATTTGATTGTAATTCAATTCATGACGATCATAAGTAGAAAGTTCATATTCTTCAGTCATTGATAAATAGTTTGTTGGACAGTACTCAACACAGTTACCACAAAATATACAAACTCCAAAATCAATAATATAATTAAGCAATTGTTTTCTTTTAATATCCTTTTCAAATCTCCAATCCACAAGGGGTAGATCTATTGGGCATACACGAACACATACTTCACAAGCAATACATTTATCAAATTCAAAGTGGATTCACCCCCGGAAACACTCTGATGTAATTGATTTTTCATAAGGGTAGTGAATCGTTATAGGTAAATGATTTGTGTGGGATAAGATAATTATGAAACTTTGACCAATATACCTTGCAGTTCATATTGTTTGTTGACCATAACTCATGAACCCAGTTACCATAGGGAACATATTCTAAATATCTATGAAAAATGGGATGTTTCTTTCTCTTGTTTGAAAGAACTTTTGTTTGAGTTGAAAATATTCTTACTATTATTGTATTATATTATTTATAGTGAAACAAGTTGGGAAGAAGTTGTTAATAAGAGATTGCCTAGGAAAATAGGTAAAATAAATTTCCATCCAAGATTTAATAACTGATCCATTCTCATCCTAGGTAAAGTCCATCTTTTTGTGATAGAAATGAAGAGAAATAAATAAGCTTTAGTTAATGTAATAAGGATACTCTTTGCCATTTACAAAATTCCAACCATTTTATTCATTTGGAAAAAGCCAAAAATGGATATGTAGGAAATAGAGAAATTCTACCCGCCTAAGTAAAGAACTGTTACAAATAACGAGGAAACTAATAAATTTAGGTAAGAAACAAGATAAAATAAACCATATTTGATACCAAAATATTCGGTTTGATACCCTACTACTAATTCCTCCTCTGCTTCTAGTAAATCAAAGGGTAATCTTTCACATTCGGCCAAAGAAGTTAAAAAAACTAGAAAGCCTATAGGCTGACACCAAACATTCCATCCAAAAAACCCATATTTTGACTGTGCTTCAACTATATCAATTGTACTTGAACTGTTAGATAATCATAGTCGATAATAACACCACAGTTCCCACCGCTATTTCAAAACCGTACATGAAACCTTAGCTTCATACAGCTCCTCTATGATAAAAAAAAAAAGGGAAGGACTGTTTTGATATTATCCCCGTGTGCGTAGATACAATTAGGTAAGATAAAAATTGATTTGATTGGAAAGTCCTAAATTTGACCAAAGGAATTCCGTCTGCTAGAATAAGAAAAAGTGCTTCTGAATTGATCTCATCCTTTATAATGAGAGTTTTTCTTTGTTCAGTAACAACTTAATCTTGTAATAAAAACACTCGTTATATCAATCCATAAATAGAAAGAGTTGGGTATTAGTTCATGAGGAATTTTGTATGAATATGGATAGAGGAAGGAAAGAATAAATAAGGATCCTTTTTTTTATTGCATTCAATATCTTTTGTCCTCTTCTTCTTTACCAGGGAAGGAGTACTTAAAAATAAAAAAGGAATAAAGGGTTAATTTGTTCTTGATAGCCATTTCCTTAACAAGTGAATGGGAGTATACTTTGGATCAGAATCCGAAGAAAGTACTACTTGATCACTTCCACCAATTTCAAATCCTTATTATGATTCCTTTTATGAGGAAAAATCTCTAATATCTTAGATTCCTCTTAATACTAATCCTATGTACTTTAGTGTTCCTAACCACTCACTAACTTTTGATGGATTCCACTTATGGTTATAAGTTATAGTAATAACTAGGGATATTGTACTAATTGAATTCCATATTGGGAATCTTTTATTCTTGCCTGCTTCACGATATGATGACTAATCAAAAAAAAATCTCAACCTTGGGGTAAAGAGTTTACACTGCTTATGTTTACTTCAACTTTATTCTTGTACATAGGAAATGAGATTTTTTTCTTTTTACTACAAATTAATAAGTTGTTTTGTTTCACTCATATAGCTATCTAGTTTAACTTATCAATCCGAATACAGAATAAGAGATATTGCTATTTTAGAGGAAAGAGATCCTATTTTAATGAATCACACGTAGAGATATTGCTAGCACACAAAAAGTTAATGGTATTTCATAACTAATAGATTGAGCAGCAGCTCGTAGACCGCCCGAAAAAGAATATTTATTATTTGAACTATATCCTGCCATAAGAAGACCAATTGGGGCAATACTTGAAATGGCAATCCATAAAAAGACACCAATACTAAGATCGGATTAAACAAGACGATACCCAAAAGGAATGACTAGAAAACTTAATAGAATTGATATGACTGCTATAAAGGGTTCGATGCTAAACAAAGGAATATCTCCTCGGGATGGTAGGATATCCTCTTTAAAAAGCAACTTAGTCCCATCTACTATAGCTTGAAGCAGCCCCAGGGGCCCAGCATATTCGGTGCCAATACGTTGTTGTATCGATGCGGATATTTCTCTTTCTAACCACACAATCACTAGTACTTCTATTGTGATTCCTAATAAGAGGGTCAAAATGGGTAGAATCCATATCAGTCCATAGACTTCTTTAAAAAATTCTGATTTCGAAAAAGAATTGATAGTTTCTACCTCTACCCTATCTATTATCATTTCTATGACCAACTTCTCCCATAATGATATCTATACTACCTAATATCGTCATGATATCAGCCAATTTCATTTTTTTAACTAGTTGAGGAAGAATTTCCAAATTAATAAAACTTGGTGGACGAATTTTCCATCTCCAGGGGAAAAGACTATTATCTCCTACCAAATAAATTCCTAATTCCCCTTTTGGGGCTTCCACTCTTACATAAAGTTCTTGCTTTGATAATTCAAAATTGGGCAAAGGTTTTTTTACGAAGAAATCGATATTCAAAATCATTCCATTCGGAATTCTTTGCTCTCTTAGAGTGTTAGACTTCTAAATTCTCATAAGGCCCGCCAGGAATTTTCTCTATAGCCTGTTGAATAATTTTGATGGATTCTCTCATTTCACCGATTCGCACTAAATAACGAGCTAACGAATCTCCTTCTTTTTTCCATTGAATTTCCCAATCGAATTGATTGTGAGACTCATAACGATCAACTTTACGAAGATCCCATTGTATTCCAGAAGCTCGTAACATAGGTCCTGATAACCCCCAATTTGTTGCTTCTTCTCCACTAATAAAACTGACTCCTTCAACTCGTTCTATAAAAAATGGGATTATGCGTAATAAGTTTTTGATATTAAACAACTCCTTGTAAAAAATAATCACAAAAATCTAAAAATTTATCTCTGCATCCATAGGGTAGATCAGCAGCTACTCCTCCGATGCGAAAATAATTATGCATCATTCGCATACCTGTAACAGCTTCAAATAGATCATATATCAATTCTCTTTCCTTAAAAATATAGAAAAAAGGAGTATGTGCACCGAGATCCGCCATAAAGGGTCCAAGCCATAACAAATGAGAAGCTATACGGCTCAATCTAGCATAATTACCCTAATATAGCTGGCTCTTTGGGATACTTGAATATTCTCCAAGAATTCTGGTGCATTTACGGTTATTGCTGAACATAGCAGTTAAATAATCCCATCGTGTTACATAAGGTAAGTATTGTATAATAGTTCAATTTTCCGCGATTTTTCCATTCCTCTGTGTAAATAGCCCAATATGGGTTCACAATCAATAACATCTTCACCATCGAGAGTAAAGATCAGTCGGAGAACACCATGCATTGATGGATGGTGAAGGCCCATATTGACTATCATGAGATCTTTTCTTGTAAGCAGTAGACTCATATCCTTTCTTCCTTAATTCATTATTCCATGAAAATGGATTATTCCATGAATTCCTCAAAAGAGGCTCATCAAAATGCAAAATCTAAGACTACTAATAAAATACAAAAAAAATTTGAACGATTAAATTATTGCTCCCGAATATCCAACTGACTGATTAATTTCTTATAACGTACTCTATTTTTCTTTCTTAAATAAGCCAGCAAACATTGACATTTTCCCAAAAGTCTTCGTAGACCTCTTTCCGATAAAAAAAATCTTTTTTGTGTAATTCCAAATGCGAAGCAAGTCTCTGTATCTTATTGGTGAAACTGAATACTTGAAATTCAACATAACCCTGTTTTCTTCTTTTTCTTCTTTAAGCATAAATCCTAAAATTTTTCTACCTCCTTTCTTTTTCATGTATTTTTCTAATCAAGAAAAATAAAAAAATTATGTCAGTTATTTTGGAGTTATTCTAATCTCGTACACAAAAATTTTCAATTATTCATGTACTACTGGAATTTGGATTTATTTTATCAATGCAACTTGGATTTGAATAGAAGGGTACATTCTTTTATTTTAGATAGAAAAATCATTTTTTTCTATCTAAAATAAAAGAATTTTGCTTATTTATTTATTGCTATATTCAATTTATTGAATTGATACACCATTTAATTGATATCATTTAGCAAAATGAAACATAGCATATGCATCCATTTTTCGGATCGAGAATTTCATGGGATAGAGATATGGTATAAGAAATAGGCTATTAAGTAACTTTAAATGAATTGTGGATACATCCGTATCCTTAACATACTGAAACGACTGCCATTATTCGTATCAAACCAAAAGTGATTCATACAAGCTGAATCTTCTAATCAATGGTGGGCCAATAATGAATTTTTTTGCATATGTATTAAGACGCTTGGCTTGATTTAGAAATTGTCCAGAATTTTTTATGTTGTTTTCATTGGAAGATGATGGATCTCCTTCCATAACTTTCCAATTATGAGTACGAGAATTGAAAGACTGAAAATTCTCAATTCTCTACGGCGTCTAGGAGATAGATAGAATATTTTCAGGAACAATAAAATCAGAAGAATCTTTCTCTCTATTCACTACCATTCTGCATCTTCGACTTCTATTAGTTTCTTTTCTTCTTTAATGCAATAGCTATAGTTTGATATAGAATCAATTTCTCAAAGTAATGGAAACCATTCTCTTATAGGAAATGGTTCGAAAATCACTATTCCACCATTTAGGTATCGTGAAAAGTGATACCTGTGAAGATCGTGCATTTCAGTCACATTCAGATCCGTTTTTTGAGTTCATGATATAACCAATTGGATGGATCTTCCACCCGTTTAGCTAAGAAAGAATAGATGCAGAGGTGGATCATAGATCGATATGAAGATCATGAGCTTCCCCATAATGAAACCACCAGTAGTCGCGGATATCTCCTTCTTCCATAATCCAAGATTGGAGAAAGAAGATATAAGAGGGAACTATGGAGAATGTGGTCAAAAATCCATAATAGAGTTCAACTACAACGACCGAATTAATTATCCTCATTGAGAAACTTAGATTACTAAGTAGAAAAGATTTGAAAACCATGGCATGGGTCTCCTTTTTTTCTTTCTCTAGAGTTTTCTATATGCACAATTTCTCGATGTTTTGATGAGAATTTCATGACTTTCGATATATAGAAAGAGATAGACTATAAATGACATCTCTTATGTCAATAAGACCAAAGGGATGGATATTAAATGATAGGAAGTGATAGGAAGTCAAATAGAATGGAATAGAGCCACTTTGGGCTTCCCCATGAAATGGGGCATGGAACAGAGCAACTATGAATAAATTCTGGGAGTTACAAAGGAAGCTTCGGACTCATATTGTTCATGGGTTGAGAGCGGGAGTTGAACTCTAGGAGGTCAAATCTCCCCTTATTCCTCAGTAGCTCAGTGGTAGAGCGGTCGGCTGTTAACTGACTGGTCGTAGGTTAATACTACTTGGGGAGATTTGATTCATTCTTTAATGTGACAATAAAGAATGGAAGTCACATTAAAGAATGGAATTAAAGGGCTTGCTTTGACCCTTAGGAGTGGGTAACCCATTCGCTATCCTTGTTTCTATTGCATTCTATCTCATCGTATCACATTCTATTCTAGGATTCCATTTCGACAAAAGGAAAGAGAATACCCAAGTTCAATAGCTTTACGTCTGCTATCCCGATCATGATTTTCCTACCCTCAGAGGGAAAGTAAAGGTCCTTCCCCCCTTGGAATGCTGTGGGCGAGGAGGGATTTTAACCCCCAACACCATGGTTCATAGCCACATGCTCTAATCCTCTGAGCTACAAGCCCACTGATGCGCCAATGGATGCCGATCTTCTGGTGAGAGGGTACGTTTGGTTGGGTGGAACGTGACCTAGGCGAAGCGGCTACCAATCCAGACAGGCGTGGACGCCGGAAATCATCAAACCACGATCACAATTTGTTATCAACCGTGCCAAACATGACTGACCTGACCACGAAGGTTGATTCCTGCGATGCAACCAAAGAAACACAGCAAGAACAAGATAAAAGCAACTAAATTTGCTGGAATTAGATTAAGCTCACACAATTTGGGGTTCCGAGCTCGTTCCTGATGATCTAGCCGATACAAAAGGAATCGAGGAAGTTTCACACGCGCAGTGGATAACTAAACAAAACAAAACCCGAGCAAGAAGAAGGGTAGCGGCTGCCATAAATAGAGTGGTGGCCAGAGGAGGGGCGCCAGCCACGATGGTACCCACACACAACACCTGGTAGTTTCTGTCCTGTAGTATATTTTGGAGATTCCCGTCGTTCCTGGAAAAGTCTGGAAGTGGGACTAGAACCATTGGAAAGCTTAGGAGATAAGCTTTCCGTGGAGTGGTGGATTGTCTAAAATGGACTTCGGACGCGAAAGTTAAGGCCATTTGAAGTTGTACTGCTCCTAGACTGCCGAAACGGGCTTTTCTGCGACTTGGGCTTCGAAGGTGACTTGGGCTTGGAGTTGGGCCTTCCTTGGGGCATTGAGGCTTCTGGCATGAAGCTCTGGACTACTGATGAAGGCTTGAAAAGCACGGTTTGTGGATTGAGGCCTCCATGCGTCGAAGAAGTAGTAGGGGAAGGAGCGGCGGTCGCAACTGTGTCAGCGATGTCCTCATCATCCTCCCCTTGTTGAATTGGAGTCGTCCTCGACTCCATTTCATGCTCCTGCAAAAGGTTAGTGGCAGCAATAGGAGGCAAAGAAATTGATGCTTGCAATGAATCGTTGTTAGTCAATGGATCATGCGAAGGAATTTTTGTAGCTAACAAAACAGCACCCTTCAATTTAATCTCAGATTGTTTAACTCCAAGTTTGTTTGGTGGGTTGTGTTCTTGAGCTACACATTGATTTTTAGTTTTATCACACTCCTGTTTCTCTCTTTGGGCTCTCTCTTTATCAATGTTCAGTAGCTCTGCAGGGATCATAGGATCCAAAACAATGTTCTTACCCTTGAACATAAAACTATATTGATTGGTCCAACCATGATGAATGGAATCTCTATCATATAACTAGGGCCTACCTAATAGCAGTGAACATGCATCCATAGGTACAACATCGCAGTCAACGTGATCATGGTAAGAACCAATGGAGAAGTGTACGCGCGCAGTTTTAGTTACCTTGAGCTTACCACATGAATTTAACCATTCAATCGAGTACGGGTGTGGATGTGAACTCGTGGTCAAGCCAAGCTTCTCGACCATGTCCACACTAGCGAGATTGTTACAACTACCTCCATCAACAATGACATGCACAGCACGCTCTTTGACAACAAACCTTGTCTGAAAGATGTTGTGGCGTTGATTCTGTTCAGCACGCACTGGTTGTGCACTAAGGACAAGCATGACAACAAGGGCCGGGTATTTCTCCACCAATGCAGAACTCAAGATTTCTTCTTGTGGTTCAGTGTTACCTGCATTGTTAGTTGCAACAAGGGAATATTCTTCTTCATCAATGTCACTAGCACTAGTATACTCACCATCCTCTCTCACAAGAAGGGCACGCTGACTTGGACAATGGCGCGACACATGCCCAAATCCCTTGCAACGATAACATTGTGTGTCGCAAGTACGTCCTGTGGAAGCAACAGAAGAAGTGCCCTTGGCGGGTGCGGCTGCCTCAATAGCACGCGAAGGAGTGGATGTAGTGGCAGCAGGCGGAGGCACGACCGGAAGCAGTGGATGGTGCCTTGGAATGCACCACCGGGGTCTGGCCTGAAGAAGAAGAGCCTCCAAAGTGTCCTCTTGTCTTGGGATGGCGTCCATGTACTTCCCTTTCAACTTTACAGGCAAGATGAAACAAACGAGTGATAGTAGTGTAATCCTTATAATCAAGAATATCCTGTATCTCACGATTGAGCCCTCCCAAGAACCTAGCCATTTTAACATCATTATTTTCTTCTAAGCCACAATGCAACATGCCAGTTTGAAATTCTTGATAATATTCCTCTACAGATTTTTCACTTTGGTTCAAACGTTGCAGCTTATTAAGCAAATATCGAGCATAATAAGAAGGGACAAATCTAGATCTCATAGCTCGTTTTAGTGCTTCCCAAGTTCTAGGTATATTTGGTTTTTTACAAGTTTCATGCCACCAAATGGATGCAAAATTAGTGAATTCACTAGTAGCAGCACTAACTTTCCTATCCTTAGAGAAATTAAAGCATGCAAATTTTTGATCTACAGATAATTCCCAACTCAGGTAAACATCAGGATCATATTGACCAGCAAAAGGAGGTATGGAAAACTTGACTTTAGCTAGTGGATCATCATTTACCTCTCTTGGATTTCGATTGGGATTTCTAGCCATACCTTGGCGGTTGTGTCGAAGACGACGATGGGCACGGTCATTGTGCACATTGAAACCATCATCTGCCTCAGTATCAGCAATGTAGGTGTTCTCAGACTCTTCGACCTGGTCTACCCAGGAATGGCGGTTATGCTGAATGGGAACCGCATTGGATGCGGCGTTGGCCGCAAGTCCAGCAGCATCAACAGGAGGCGCATGTCTTGGGGTAGCAGCGTGCAGTGCCCCCTCAAACTGATCCATTCTGTTGATGAGGTTGGAGATGCTCCGCTCAATGCGCTCCATCCTTTGCTCGCTGTCTTGGCAAGCTTGGTGAGGTTTGCGCCGATGCTGTTCAGCGCATTATGATTGTCCTCCACGTACTTGTTAAATTCTGATCTTAAGATGCACTCGTCATCCCCTTCGATATTAGATCTTGCCATTGCTAGTAGGAGACAAAGGAAAACACATAATATATGTGCGTCCTACCAACTACTATGGTGTGGAGTGCTCACACGCTAATGCTTGTACCAAGTTCTTACTCGTTCTTACCAACCGCAATGAGGAAGGATTCAACCGGTGGCTAGTTCATGACAAGCCAATTGAGATGTGAGTTCAACGATTGCAAGGCCCTGTTCCTGGCTGGTTAGTAGAAGGTGGAGCTTGGATAGGCTATTATATGTGTAGCAACAATTTAAAATCAATAATGCAAGATTGAAAATTAGACCAAAGTAATAGTCAATGTGCTGGAACTAGTCTAGACTCACACCTAGCTCAAGCAAGCAACTAGCAACACAACGGACTAGAACCAAAAGATGCACCACAGAAAATTCTCCTCTTTTGCTACACACATTTTTCTTTTCTAATTTTTTTTTGTGCGGCTCTTTTTTTTTGTGCACTTGTCTTTTTCTTACTTCTTTTCTTTTTATGAACAGTTTGGCTTTTGTTGCACTTTGCCTTTTTCTTTTGGGCTGCACAACTAGGATAGAAATGTTGTTTAGCTATTTCAGACTCCAAAAACTCTGAATCTGAAGATCTACCCAACAGAAAAGTTGTAGAGGATCCTTTTATCTTTCCAAAAAGTACAAGAACGTCAAAAACGGAGTTGGGAATCAAAAGATATGGTAATTTTACCAAAACTGTCTCAGATTGAGCAATTTGAATCCGAATTGGACTAGAGTTTGAAGATTACACAACTAACTTTGCCCAAATTTTAGTGTGATAAAAACAGCCGAATTTAAAGATTACCCCAACTAACTTTTTGTGTGATTTCTCGCAACGCTTCCAGAAAGTATAAGTTTATCCCAATCCGAGTTCGGATGAAAGAATTATGATGAAAATACCGAAACAGATTCAAACTCTACACCGTCGACATTAATGGCCCAATATCTCATAGATGAAAGCCGAATCTAACTTTTTCCTCAACAGAAAAGTTGTAGAACACGATCTAATGTTTCCATAAAGTACAAGAATGTGAAAATCCGAGTTTGTATGAAGAAGATATGATGAAAACAACAAACTGGACAGTGGCAGATTCGAATTGGACGCGACGACGGGGAGATCGACGTGCAATTCGACTCCGCGACTAGATGCAAGACTAAAACTAAAAACCAGCACCCGACAACGATGGACTAAAATTCAAAGATGCAAACTGACAAGAATGATGCAAGGCTAATGACGATGGTTTGGACAGTGGAAAATAAATCTTTTTGGAGGGCAATTTTCTGGACTCTAGGTATGAAATCAATCTACTAAACTAAGATAAATTCTCACCAATCAACCAGAAGCTCTGATACCAACTGATGCACCAACGGATGCCAATCTTCTGGTGAGAGGGTACATTTGGTTGGGTGGAACGTGACCTAGGCGAAGTGGGTACCAATCCAGACAGGCGTGGAAGTCGGCAATCGTCAAACCACGATCACAATTTGTTATCAACCGTGCCAAACACGGCTGACCTAACCACGAAGGTCGATTCCTGCGATGCAACCAAAGAAACACAGCAAGAACAAGATAAAAGCAACTAAATTTGCTGGAATTAGATTAAGCTCACACAATTTGGGGTTTTGAGCTCGTTCCTGATGATCTAGCCGATACAAAAGGAATCGAGGAAGTTTCACACGCGCAATGGATAATTAAACAAAACAAAACCCGAGTAAGAAGAAGGGTAGCGGCGGCCATAAATAGAGCGGTGGCCAGAGGAGGGGCGCCGGCCATGATGGTACCCACACACACACAACCTAGGAATACATGGGCTTTTGGCCCAAAGAAGAGGTGACGTAGCACCTGGTAGTTTCTGTCCCGTGGTGTATTTTGGAGATTTCTGTCGTTCCTGGATATATCTGGAAGTGCGACCAGAACCATTCGAAAGCTTAGGAGATAAGCTTTCCGTGGAGTGGTGGATCATCAAAAACGGACTTCGGACGCGAAAGTTACGGCCGTTTGACGTTGGACTTCTCCTGGACTGCCGAAACGGGATTTTCTGCCACTTGGGCTTTGACGGCGACTTAGGCTTGGAGTTGGACCTTCCTTGGGGCGTTGAGGCTTCTGGAATGAAGCTCTGGACTACTGATGGAGGCTTGAAAGGCACGACTTGTGGATTGAGGCCTCCATGCGTCGAAGAAGTAGTAGGGGATGGAGCGGCGGTCGCAACCGTGTGAGCGATGTCCTCATCACCCACCCCGTCTCCACTAGATCTCTTCCTAGGGGTAGCCAAAAAAAGGAACCTTTCTCTCCTCAACCATTTCATTTTGGGTTAAGAAGATGGGAAAGTGCCTTTCTGTCTATAAGAACATTGCGTTCCGAGGTGTGAAGTGGGAGAGAGGGATGCGATGATTGAGGTTTTGAATAAGATGACCTTTGCATTTTGGATTTGAATCTTTTTCGTATTTCAAAATAGTGAAAACGTCAAATAAGTGGTGTTAAGCTTTTTATCATTCTGGCATCGAGCTATTTTGCCGCAAGACCTCCCCTATAGTATCGTCACCGCAGTAGAGTTTAATCACCAAATTCTGGATGGATTGGTGTGGTTCCTCTACGCCTAGGACACCAAAATATCGAACCATGAACAAGGAAAGGCATGAGAGAAATATTGGCTAGTAATTGTGAAGTCCCAATTCTTGCCTGGACGGTACACCAAAGGCCTCTGCCCCCCCTCTCTATCTATCCAAGAGAAGGAAGGGCAGATCTTTTTTTTTTGTTTTTTCATCTTTTCATCAAACAGTTGAACAATGAAGATAGATGGCTAGTGCCTGATCAATTTGATCAGGTCGTGTAGGAACAAGGTTCAAATCGTTCATTCGTTAGGATGCCTCAGCTACATACATCGCTGCACTTCCACTTGACACCTATTTAAACGGCTCGTCTCGCCGCTACCATATCCTATTTCCATACTTCTGTCACTCCATCTGTAGCTTCTAGGCCCCTAAAGAGTGTTTTAGTAATTAATGACAACTACAAATGCTATACTAACGATACCTACTAAGTTGTGTCAAGAAGAAACTTAAAAGACAGGTTAATGAAAGGCAAAGAAAGAGCCTCATGATGAAGAAAGGGCATTGATCAAAAAGGCAAAGGTACGAAATACGGTCTTTTCCATTTTTACCGGTCTAAGATGATTAGAGAAGAATTTTGACCGGATTTTAGGAATTAAGAGGAGCATGTGGTGTATCACGAAATACTTCATCTATGTGCCACAAATCATAAAATCAACTTGCATTGCATACTAGAAGGTCATATACTTTGAAAATGCTTGTTTCAGCTCATTTCTGCTCAGCACTGTCTCAGTCGGTCTGACTGTGTGTTAACCGGTCTGACCGAATACACGGACTGACCGAATAGGATCTCGGACTGACCGACATTATGTCTAAGTGTAGTTTATTCCTTAATAAGGTCGGTCTGTCCGTAGTTAAGTCCTAGGTCAGTCTCCTGGAACTTCTTGATTTATCCTTCTGTTGTTTTTGAGCTATGACGATCTGACCGTTTGATTAGACCAGTCTGATCGAGAAATCGGTCTGACCATGTTTTTGAACTACGGTCTGACCATATGGCCGGTCTGTCCGTATTTATCGGTCTGACCGTATAACGTGTCCAAAAACTGTGTCGTCTCTGGACAGTTTCACGGTCTGACCGAAATTGGCTCCGGTCTGACCGTGTGTGTGCCTGACACGGGCAGTTGAGCATTTATTACGCCTGTTTAATGCCGTTGCAATTGCGGCGGTCTGACCGGGCATATAACTGCGGTCTGACCGCCAAGTGATCTTTTTTCTCCCAACGGCCTGTACCGGCTATATTTATTGTGGGGGGTATATATACTCCCATGCACGGCCCTGTTCACAACTTTTGGCATAATTTTGAGCATTGTCATCATCCTTGAGAACTTAAGCAAGTTTCATACACTCTAGGGTTCAAATTCTCGAATTTGTGAGAGTGTGCATTTGAGATCTTCTAATGCATTGCATTTAGATCATTAAATCAATCTTGTGGCACTAGAAGAAGGCTAAGTGATCATCACCGGTTTGTTACTCTTGGAGTTTGTCGGCTCCTAGACGGCTAGGAGAAAGGTTTTGGTGAGCTCTTCAAGGAAGATTGTGAAGAAGCCTCAAAACGTCTTGTGAAAGGGTTGAGCACGCCTTGCCGGAGCGGTAAAGTGCATCCTTAGTGAAATCGAGGTTTGGATAACTCATCACACTAATCCGGCTCAAGATCTAGGTCACTTCTCGAGAGAAGGTTGACTAGATAGAGGAGCAGTTAGAGATTTGGGTTTGCCTCAACGTGGATTAGGGGTGATCGGCAAATCACCGAGACCACGTGATATATCCTTGTGTTGAAATTATTCATTGTTCATCTTGTGTTATTTATTTGCTCTCTTTTACTATTAATTGTTTGTTTTATTGATAATTTGTTAAAATCACCTATTCACCCCCCTCTAGTCGATATCCTAGATCCCTTTCAATTGGTATCAGAGCAAGGACTCCATTTTTAGAGGATTTAACCATCCCGGAGTAGGATAAAGATGGCTAGTGAGGGTCGGATCAATATTGGCAAACCACCACTCTTTGATGGATCTAACTATACTTATTGGAAAACTAGAATGATGGTTTATCTTAAAGCCATGGGTGGAAAGATTTGGAAAGTGGTGGATGAGGGCTTTGCAATTCTTGATGATGATGACATGTCTAACCTAGATAGAGATAATGCCTTAGCAAATGCTCAAGCCATGAATGTTCTTTATAGTGCTCTAAATCTAGGTGAATTTAATAGAATTTGTAAACTTGAAACGGCCCATGATATTTGGAGAAATCTTATGGATATTCATGAAGGAACCTCGATGGTTAAGGATGCTATTATTTATCCATAAGGGACAATTTGAAAAGTTTGCTATGTTTCCCAGTGAAGATGTATCGGAGATGTTTAACCGATTAAATAACATAGTAAATGAGTTAAAAGGGCTTGGTATGGATGTCACAAATGTGGAATTTTGTCATAAGTTTCTTAGAGTTTTACCTTCAAAATATGATACTATTGTAACCTTACTTGTGCGCTCGAACTTGAAGAGTGTGACTCCGTTGGAAGTCTTGAGTGAGATTCTCACTCATGACATATTCAAGAAATCTCAAGAAGAAGTGAAAGATGAGGCTTCCGACTCCAAGAAGAAGAACATAGCACTAAAAGTTCAAGCCTCCAAAAGGGAAGATAATGAAGAAGAAAGTGATGAGAGAGACACCGATGAGGAAATGGCTCTCTTTGTGAGAAGGTTCAAGCGGTTTATGAAGAAGAGATATCAAGGAAAGTCCTTCAAGAAAGGACAATCATCCAAGAGGAACCCATCTGAAGAAAGAAGATGCTTTGATTGCGGTGAAAAGGGTCACATCTCCACACAATGCAAAAACAAGGAAGAAGAAAAATCGATGAAGAAGAAGAAGTACGAAAAGGAAGGAGAAAGCAAGAAGAAGGTTTTCAAGAAATATTATAAGAAGAAGAAGGATGGACAAGCTTGCTTCATTGAATGGGATTCGGATGCTTCAAGTTCCGATTCCGAAGATGAAGATGAAGCATCACCCAAAGGACTCGCCTGGGTGGCTATCAAGGAAGCTCCATCTCTATTCTCCACTCCTCATTGCCTCATGGCTAAAGGAGAATCGAAGGTATCATGTGACGAAGATGAATATACTTATGATGACCTAGTTGAGATGATCACCAGTTTTGATGACTATATGAGTAAAGAAAAAGAAAAATTCAAGGAATTGAAGAAGAGATACAAAACTCTTCAAAATTCCTATGAGGAGCTAAACACATCTCATGAGAGTCTCAAAGAAACTCATGAGATGCTTAAGGAAGCTCATGACTCACTAATTACTCATAAAACCAACAAAACGGGTAATGAAATAGGCATCACTTGCAATATTTTGAATGACTTGCCCATGATGTCTACTTCTATCATATCTACATCTTGTGAAGATTTAATTGAATTCCCATCTAGACCTAAAATTGATGATAATGTGCTTAGTCTTGAAAACAATGAACTTAAGGACAAAATTGAAAAACTAACCAATGATCTAGCTAAATGCTATGTAGGAGAATCAAAATTAAGACATCTTCTAGATAGTCAAAGGTTCTCCTTAAGAAAAGAAGGACTAGGCTACATTCCTAAAAAGGGAAAACATGCATTTATTCCATCTAAAACCATATTTGTAAAAGAAAAGGGATATTGCAATAAATGTAAAAGTTTAGGTCACATTGAGAAAAATTGCCATGCTAGAAAAAGTGATTCATCTATTATATTCAACTCTTGCTATGTTTTAAAGAAAATGAACAATGGCGATATTAAAGCCAAATTTGTTGGAACCCCGATCATTGGTGCCAAAAAGAAAGCCATTTGGGTCCCAAAATCCTTGGTAACTAACCTCCAAGGACCCAAAAAGATTTGGGTACCTAAAAGGACCTAACTTTGTTTTGTAGGTAAATTACAAGGCCGGAGGACAACATTGGGTGCTCGATAGTGGATGCACTCAACATATGACCAGTAATCACAACATGTTCTCCTCTCTAAATAACGAAGGTGCGGAATATGACAAGATCACGTTTGGAGACAATAGCAAAGGAAAGGTAAAAGGTTTATGTAAAATTGCCATCTCAAACGATCTCTCCATATCTAATGTATTGCTTGTTGAATCTCTAAATTTCAATCTCTTATCTGTAGCTCAACTTTGTGATCTTGAATTTATATGTGCTTTTTATCCAAAAGAAGTGATTATCACTAGTATTGATGATAATAGGTTGATTTTCAAATGTTTTAGACATGGCAACCTCTATTTAGTTGATTTCAATTCAAATGATGCTAATCTTGGTACATGCTTGTTCACTAAATCATCTAAAGGTTGGCTATGGCATAGAAGGCTTGGGCATGTTGGAATGAAACAACTAAATAGACTAGTTAAACATGATTTACTTGTTGGATTAAAGGATGTAAAGTTTGAAAAAGATAAATTATGTAGTGCTTGCCAAGCCGGAAAACAAGTTGCAAACTCACATCCAACAAAAAGCACAATGTCAACTTCTAGTCCACTTGAATTATTGCATATGGATTTATTTGGACCAACTACTTTTGTGAGCATTGGTGGCAATAGTTATTGTCTTGTCGTTGTAGATGATTTTTCTAGATATACATGGATATTCTTTTTACATGATAAGTCAATTGTGTTTAACACTTTCAAAAGCTTTGCTCAAAGGGCCGAAAATGAATTTAGTTTCGAGATCAAGAAAGTGAGAAGTGGCAATGGCTCCGAATTCAAGAATACCAAGGTTGAAAATTGGTGTGATGATAAAGGTATCAAACATGAGTTTTCGGCCAAGTATACACTGGAGCAAAATGGAGTAGTCGAACGAAAGAACCGGACATTGATAGACATGGCAAGGTCTATGCTTTCGGAGTACAATGTTTCGGACACCTTTTGGGCCGAAGCAATCAACACCGCGTGCCATGCATCAAATCGTCTTTATTGTCATCGACTACTAAAGAAAACTCCTTATGAGCTTCTCATTGGAAGGAAGCCAAACATTTCCTACTTCCGAGTGTTTGGATGTAAGTGCTATATCTTGCGGAAAGGTACACGCTTATCTAAATTTCACTACTACAGAAGTGCATTCCACTAACCCTTATTTTCTAACGGTTGTAAGCAATCTAGGAAAAATCCGATAGAATAGGACGACAGCGGCAGAAAACCATCATTTTACTATCGGTTACACACTAATCCAACGTTAGTGAAATGCAAATACTTTTTACTATCGGTCATTACTGTACAAACCGATATAATATATTAAATAGTACTATCGGTTTTCCTTTTATAACTGATAGTAAAATTGCGCACTTTATACTATCGGTTATTACTGTACAAACCGATATAATATATTAAATAGTACTATCGGTTTTCCATTTTTAACTGATAGTGAAATTACTAACTTTTTACTATCAGTTATTACTGTACCAACCGATATAATATATTAAAATAGTACTATCGGTTTTTTGTTCGTAACAGATAGTAAAATTACTCACTTTATACTATCAGTTCGTACTGTATTAACCGATATAATATATTGAATAGTACTATCGATTTTTCTCGGGTAACTGATAGTGAAATTACTGACTTTTTACTATCGGTTATTACTATACTAACCGATACAATATATGAAATAGTACTATCGGTTATATAAAACAAACCGATAGTAAAATGACTTCATATACACTAATGGTTATGATAGTGGGGACCTTATTTTACTATCGGTTTGTCTTTTTGAACAGATAGTAAAATTGGACAACTTAATTAGGTCGACCCCTACTCTGCGCTCTACATGTTGGAATCATTTCAGCCGCGCACAACTCCAAGCTAGAGTGATCTGGAGAAGCTAGCTGAGAGGTTGATCATATTTCCATCCCCCTCGGTATTGTCATCTTCTCATCACCTCTCTCTCTCTCTCGATCACTCTTTCACACTCTCCCTCTCTCTCTCTACTTGCAATTCATTAAACTAGATACATGTATCTCCAAACTAGCTAGAAGGCTGGGTTGGCTAGCTAGCTATAGCTTGCTGAATTTAAGCAGCTAGCTAGCTGGCTCTTCCAATTAATGCATGCATCAAGTTAATTAGGGTTTCATATATACAAATCCATTTAATGTAATTAAACAGCTCATGTACACACATATGGCCTAGCTAATTATGTTTCATTCATATATGCATGCCCTGAGTCATTAATTATTTATTTGAATTTGTCAATTTTGTGAAATAATTGTAGATGGACCGAGAATATTGGATGTATGGAATAAAACGTACTACTGTTGAGTATTTGGAGGGTGTGAATGGATTTATTAAATTTGCTGAGCAAGAAAAGGCGAAGAAGGGAGAGAAAGATATGCATTGTCCTTGTATAGATTGTATGAACTTAAAAAGGTTCGGCAACTCTGATCAGATTAGGAGTCATTTGATTCGTCGTGGTTTTAACGCACGCTATACCCGTTGGATATGGCATGGTGAAGATCTTGAGGAAACGAGCACTACCGCTACCACTCAGCAGCACCCGGAAGTGGATTGCGGTAATGATGATCATGATCAAAACATTGATAATGTTCATTCGGAAGTCCATGTAGATGACGACAATTTAGATGAAATGTTACGTGATGTAGAAGAGGACTACAGCGAAAACGATTTAGCTAAATTTCAGAAATTAATTGTTGATTCTGAGAAGCCTTTGTTCCCCGGATGTGAAACATTTACAAAGTTGTCTTCTGTGTTGAGATTATATAACTTGAAGGCAAGCAACGGTTGGAGCGATAAGAGTTTCACGGCGCTATTGGATCTGTTAGCGGACATGCTTCCAGAGGGAAATGAGTTGCCAAGATCAGTTTACCAGGTCAAAAAACTATTGTGTCCGTTGGGAATGGAAATCGAAAGAATACATGCATGCCCAAATGATTGTGTTCTGTACCGTAACGAGCATGAGGATTTGCATGTTTGTCCAAGATGCAGTGCATCGCGGTATAAGCATGGGGACAGAATTTATCACAATGGATGTGATGAGGTAAAGAAAGGGCCTCCGACCAAAACTGTGTGGTATTTGCCTGTGATTCCCAGATTGAAACGGCTGTTTGCAAATCCGAAAGATGCGAAGTACTTGCGTTGGCATGTTGAAGGTCGGAAACAAGACGGAAAACTAAGACATCCAGCTGATTCCATTCAATGGAGAAACATTAACAGAACATTCGGTGAGTTTGGCGGCGAAGTGAGGAATATAAGGTTTGGGCTGAGTACGGATGGTATGAATCCACACGGAAATATGAGCAGTCGACATAGCACTTGGCCGGTTCTTTTATGCATCTACAATCTTCCTCCTTGGTTATGTATAAAGCGTAAGTACATCATGATGTCGTTACTAATTTCAGGACCCAGACAACCCAGGAATGATATTGACGTGTTTCTATCACCGTTAGTCGAGGACTTACATAAATTGTGGAGCGAAGGGGTGCGGGTGTGGGATGCACATAAGCGAGAGAATTTCATGTTGCGGGCCATGATATTTTGTACCATAAATGATTTCCCGGCCTATGAAAATTTGTCGGGGTATAGTACGAAAGGAGTCAAGACTTGTCCTATTTGCCTGGATGAAACTGAAAGCATGTGGTTATCGAACTGCAGAAAAACAGTGTACATGGGTCACCGCAGATTCCTTCCGATGCATCACGCCTACTGTAAGAAGAGGAAGTCATTCAATGGGAAGCCTGAGAAAGGATCAGCCCCAGTGTTTGTGACTGGTAAGGAGCTTTACTTGCGCGTGAAGGACATCAAAGTTGAGTTCGGTAAATGTTCTAAACCTCCAGGAAAAAATGTTTGGAAGAAGAGATCGATTCTTTGGGATCTGCCATATTGGGAGCACTTACAAGTTCGACATTGCATTGATGTCATGCACGTAGAGAAAAATGTTTGTGACAGTTTGATTGGTTTGTTGTTGAACATTCCAGGAAAGACGAAAGATGGCATCAACGTTCGCCGTGACATGCTCGACATGGGCATAAGGACTGAGCTTGCACCGTTGGAGAAGGGAAAGCGGACATACCTCCCCCCGGCCTGCTATACTTTGTCAAAAAGAGAAAAAACAGAACTCTGTCAGTGCCTACATGGTGTCAAAGTTCCATGCGGGTATTCTGCGAACTTGAAAAAAGTTGTGTCCATGAAAGACTTGAAACTGGTTGGTATGAAGTCCCATGATTGTCATGTACTGATGTCACAAATGCTTCCCATTGCTATCAGAGGCATTCTCCCAGTCAAAGTCAGAGAGACAATTACAAAGCTATGTTATTTCTTCAACACAATATCTGTCAAGGTACGTAAGCGTGTACTCCTAGCAAGTTAATTAGCTCCATTCGTGGAACTTGTCAGATTTTTTGGATCTGAATATTTGCTGCAACTGTGTCCTTGCAGGTAATTGATATGGATGGACTGGACGATTTGCAACGCGATGTGACAACCACTCTTTGTCAGCTGGAGATGTATTTCCCTCCATCCTTTTTTGATGTTATGGTCCATCTAATTGTTCACCTTGTCAGAGAAATTAAGTTTTGTGGACCCGTGTTCCTGCGCTACATGTATCCATTTGAGAGATTCATGGGTATCTTGAAGGGATATGTAAGGAATCGACATCGGCCTGAAGGTAGTATCATTGAAGGTTATGCCGCTAAGGAGGTGATCAAATTTTGCACCAACTATATGGCCGGGGTTGACCCAATTGGCGTTCCTACGTCTCGGCATGAGGGCAGGCTTCAGGGCATTGGAACGATTGGATTTAAAGCAGTCGTCCCCTCTAGTGATCTGTATGCAAAAGCCCATTTTTGGGTCTTACAGCACATGGCGGGGGTGGAGCCATACATACACGAGCACAAGGAAATGTTACGGAAACAAAATCCCTCGAAGCCAGAGATTTGGGTCACCAGAGAACATAATAGGAAGTTTGCTGGGTGGATCGAAAATAGAGTCCTGCAAGCTTCTGAGGGCGACGTAGATGAAGATGTTACATGGTTGGCCAAAGGGCCTAGATTTACTGTAGGGACTTGGCAGGGGTATGACATCAACGGCTATTCATTTTACACAAGAACTCAGGACGAGAAGAGTGCTATGCAATGTAGTGGAGTGACACTACTTGTTATTTCGGAGGATGCCAGGGCAGTAAGGGCACTCGACTCATATTACGGTGTTATTGAGGAAATATGGGAGCTCGATTATGTATTACTTAAGATTCCTCTGTTTCGATGCCAATGGGTCGAAATCCCTCGAGGTGTTAAAGTCGACAATTATGGGTTTACTCTAGTCGATCTCAGTAGAGTCACACACAAAGATGATCCATTTATACTTGCTGAGCAAGCCACACAGGTGTTCTACATCGTTGACCCGGCCAACCCAAAGTTGCACGTTGTCCTTCACAGTAAGAGACGTATTGTTGGGGTCGAAGACGTTGTGGATGAAGAAGAGTACGATCAGTTCGACGAACTACCTCCATTTTTAGATGAAATCCTTCAATCTGTCCCTACCGAAGATATTGACGAAACAAGTTACCTGCGAGACGACCACGAAGAAGGATTATGGGTGGACAACCATTCTTGACTAATTTGCAATATGTAAGTGACGTATATTACTTGGATCGAAGAATTCTTCAAATCATTTTTCAAAAATTCTTTGGGAAAACATACGTGATGCATTGAGAATCATTTCTGCAAATTTTCATTTCAATTGGAGTATATACTTGATTTGAGCAATAATTGATTCTTTTCACAAATATATATGAAAACTGCAAATTTTCATTCCATGATTGGTCTTTACTGTTAATTTATTTCAAAATTATTGCAAGCCATTTGCATGGGGTTTCAGGTGTCTTTACAAGTGCAAAATGATGTACTGAGACCCATCTGTAATTGTTCTCAGGAAATACCTTTAGATCAATTTAACAGTATTATACTATCGGTTTCAACCTCCAAACCGATATGAAATTAACATATACTATCGGTTTATTGTCATAACCGATAGTAAATACAATACAAAATGATGTACTGAGATCCTCTGTAATTCTTCTAAGGGAAATCCTTTAGGGTCAATAGCATTGTATTTTACTATCGGTTATAACTGTGAAACCGATATGAAATTAAACTATACTATCGGTTTATCGTTCACAACCGATAGTGATTTACACTGTGTTATGATCCCCTGTTCTTAGTTTACTATCGGTTTACTGTTCACAACCGATAGTGATTTACACTGTGTTACGAAAACCCTAACTTACATGTTTTTACTATCGGTTTTGTGGTGATGAACCGATAGTAAATATTCATTTATTAGGTTATAACCTGCACGATTTTCCCTCCAGTACAACTGATCACATTCCAAATCGAAAAATACTAGCGCGGAAAACCCTAGATTCGCCGACGTTCGCTTCTTCGCTCCTCTGCGCCACTGGTTCTCCACCGCCTCCGGCATTGCATTGCGCCACCGCCTCCGGCCACTCCACGATCGACTGTAAGTGTTCTTGACCAAATCGCTCGCGTGTATTGCTTAATTTTGTATGCAATGGTTCATATCCCGTTCCATGGATTACAAATATAAACCTAGAGTAAAATTCATGAACTACAAACTTGATAGCTATGAGAATCACAGAATTGATGAAAATCACTAGCAATTTGTCATACAGTGTAGTTCACTATCGGTTTCTTATTCCGAACCGATAGTAAATACCTTAAACTGAATTTTCTGTTAATTATTTCCCATTTTCTAATTTTCATCTGAAATTTTGGTTCATTTATATTTTAACATACCTTATGTTCCTGCTGAGCAATTACTTTATGTTCCTGCTGAGCAATTTCGGAAATTTTTCCTAATTCAGACTTGATTACTATCGGTTTGACTTGGAAAACCGATAGGAAATAGTAGTACCATCATAGTTTGCACTGCTAATTTGAATTTTCTGTGAATTACTTCCCATTTTCTAATTTTCATCTCAAATTTAGGTTCATTTAAATTTTAACAGACTTTATTTTCCAGCAGAGAGATTAGCATAGTTTGCACTGCTAATCTTTTAAATTTTCCTGAATATAGACCTTAGTACCATCGGTTTTCCTTTCAAAACCGATAGGAAATAGAGTATGTGTTAGTTTGCACTGCTCATCTGAATATTCTGTGAATTACTTCCCATTTTCTAATGTTCATCTCAAATTTAGGTTCATTTAAATTTTAACAGACTTTATTTTCATGCAGAGAGATTAGCACAACAATTTTAGTTATGAACTTTGTCATGTACCTTTCTTCATATCAATTGGATGGTTTGTTCATGGTATTTTAGGTAAAGCCATGTCGGCATCTTCCTCAGCTGATACTAGTGATTCGGCGAGGGCGAACGTAGATGGCGCTGCCTCGTCCCAGCGCAAGAGGAAGGCGCGAGGCGCGACGATGTTGGGTCGTTTGGCCAAACGCGCGGATCGTTCCTGTGAGTTCAACCAGTTCGGGAGACCGATCGGGAAGAACGCTGGGCACTATGCTACCTATGTTGGCTTGTTGGCGAAGGAAAGGGTGAAGATCACCGTCCAGAGCTGGAAGGACGTCAAGGCCGACGAGAGGGATAGGTTGTGGGCGGAAGTGAAGGTAAAATTAATCAAAATCAGTGAACTCTTGAGTAATCACATTCCCTTGGTTTATCCTAGAGATTAGGTAAGTCCTACTTATATGCACCATTTGAAACAGGCCAAGTGGAACATCCCGGACGATGGTCCCAAGATAGCTTGCTTGAAGGACATGAACAACACGTGGAAAACCTTCAAGAGCGTCCTCGTCAGTACCTTCCTCGCTAAAGGCGAATCTCCATGCGAGAAGTACCCCTTCATAACGGAGGAGGTATGGGAGCAATTCGCCCAACAGAAGGGGACTCCTGAGTTCAAGGTATGAATGGTTCCTTTGCTTGGTTACACCATTGTATGCAGTAAGCAGTGGTGCATTAATTTTCTTGTTTCTGGTACGAAGGCCCTCAGCAAGAAGAACAGGGCAATCCAGAGGAGGAACGACCACCCACACCGGCTCGGCTCTCGCGGCTATGCGGGGAAGGAGGAGCAGTGGAAGAAGGCTGAAGACGAGGCGTCGCATTTCGTCGACTCCCCTGACCTACCACTCTCCGAGATCCGCGATCAGCGATGCAAGCGCTGGTGGCTGGCCAGAGGGACCGTGTCGGCCACGGGGACTGTGGCATTCCCAAACCCCAGGGACCTTGAGGTCGTGCAGCGACTCGTAAGTTGGCTAACTATGATCACTAGTGTGCGCACAAGTTTGTATATATTTCTTCCTCAAAATGGAGCGCTTTCAATGTAACAGATCTCTTGCTCGAAGGAGGCGACCGAAGGATTGTTCAGTCCCCATAGGGAGAACAACATCCTTACCCGGGCTCTAGGGAACAAGGAGCATCCAGGGCGGACGCGAACCGTGGGGGCTATGGTGCCATGGAAGGAAGGCTTCTCGGAGCCCGGGCAAAAGGCGAAGAAGGCTGGCAGCTGGAAGGAAAGGGAAGTGGAGCTATCTCAGAAGATACGAGCAGATGTGACTGCACAATTCGCGGACATGTTCGCTCAAATGAACGAGAAATATGAACGCCTCAGCCGAATTGTGCAGTCCAAGGGTTTAGATCCAACTGCCGAGGTCGACGCTGCTAGGCCGAGTAGTGTTGGCTCGAAGGTTCACGTGGATCCAGTGGACCTGATCGAGGTATTGCAACTCTTGAGCTATATATGCAGTTCGGCTGATGCCACTCCCGTTACGTTAGAATTGTTTCGCTAACCTGTTATAATTGTTGCAAATTGCAGAAGCCGGAGAGCTGTACCCTATTGATCAACATAGGCGACAAACCTGTTGCGGTTGCAAACGGGGTCGTATACCAGTCTTGGGAGGATGTCCGGATCCACTGCGTACCTCTGGAGCCTGATTCGTAAAGGTACAGGTGGACATGGCCCTCCCGGGCTACAGCTCTTTTCCGTTGCCCGTCCCAACGGACGAAATGCGGACAATTGGCGAGGCATTGGGCTCGTACATGCAGTGGCCCAAGAAGGGTGTTAGACTACAGGAGGTAAACCCTAGCCATTCTAGCTTACAACTCAGTTAATATACTTAATTTGCAAAATCTAATTTAAGCGTTTGTACTTAAAGTGGACGATGGATACCAGCACACTTCCTCAGGACACCACCCCCGCCACAACGCATGAGCGAACTCCTTCGGCCCCCATGCCTCCTCCAACGGCCTCAAACCCTTCGCCATCAAATGAGGCCGACGGCACCACACCCCAACCTTCCAAGGTATACACTCGCTCCCCGCCCAAAGGCAAGGGCAAGGCCAAAGGCAAGGCCAAACAAAGTCAGCCGGGTACGTTCAAGAACGGGTCCCCACTCGTGTCGGAGTACCTTCTGCACAATATGGATCAAATAACCAGAAGTCTCCACGAGTGGTACCTGACCCGGTCTAGGCGCCACATCAACTTCTTGGTTCACTTCAGGCCAGCCCATTTTCACCGTGAGCCCGGGAGCATATCGGTGGCCCACGAGGATTTGTTCGACCTCCTCAACTGGCGGTAGCTTGATATGTCCATCATACGGACTGGAGTCCTGTGAGTGTGCTGTTGTCTGAAGTTATCATAGTTCGTTTCATAAATCTAATCACTTTTTGTATGCACTACTTACTAATGTCTACTTTGCATCCAGGTGCATGTATAGGCTGGCGTCGATGAGGGCATGTGATAAGGTGGGTTTCCTCGACCCAGAGAAAATAAGCCTCACGATGCTAGAGCACGACCAAGCACATGCGGAGGAATACATATCAAGGGCACTACTAGCGCAGCAGGACCGAGAGTTCATCCTTGCGCCGTACCACCAAAGGTTAGTGCATTTCCTACTAATTTAACTCATTCTTGTATGTTACGCCTAACATATGTATGAAACGGTTCGCTTATATATGCAATGTAGGGGCCACTGGGTCCTCGCCGTCATTTGCCCATGGATGAATGAGGTCTATTACCTCGATTCGATGAGCGACAAGGTGGCGCATGTTTTCACCCTCACATGGCACATAGACGCGTAAGTAACATAGTTGTCTTAAATTTTTCTCTGACTAGCTAATTAATGATAAGATATTAATCGGCAATGCTAAATTAAATACAGGGCTTTCAAAAATTATGCTAGTGCTGGAGGGAGGCATGACGCGTCGAAGGGCACAACAATTTCTTGGAAAGAATATGAGGTAATTAATACAGATGGAAGTACTCATGATGAGTCTTTTAATTTAAGCTTAACTAGTTCTTTCGAGTTAATGTGGGTTTATGTCTTTGCATATGCAATTTTTCCAATGCCATCAGCAGCCACAATCGTGGGAATGTGGCTTCTATGTCATGAGATTCATGTATGACCTAATCAGGAGAAACTTTGCCCAATTCCCTAAGGTAACTATTTTTCTTGACTCAAAGTCGAACTTTAATTGGATGTGACGTACGATCCTAACTTCATACACGCATATATGCAGAGCACCATGTTGAAAGAGCAATATGAGTTGCCTCAATTGAAGGAGATGCGAACAATTTGGGCTCAATATGTCATGGAAGAAATGGCTATCAACGATCGATAGTAACTGACTTGTGTTGATTGCTGTATTTGTGAATATATATTGAATGTGTTGATTGCTGTATTTGTGAATAAACTCAATATGTGAATAGATTCATTGATGTATTTGTGAATAAACTTGATCAATATGTGCATAAATTCAATCTGTCCAATTTGTGAACAATATGTGTGTATGTGAATATTGCTGAATTAGTGTATTTGTGAACAAATTGATCAATATGTGAATATTGCTGAATATTTGTAAATATTGATGTATTTGTGAATGATCCAATGTATCTCTGTATAGCTGTATGTATATGTGCATGATTCCAATACTAACCGTGCCAGTACATAACCGATAGGAAAAACTAATATTACTATCGGTTATATACCACAACCGATAGAATAAATATTACATTACTATCGATTCAGATGCAACAACCGATAGAATAAAGTTTTCATTACTAACCATGTCTACAAATTACTATCAGTTATATACTACAACCGATAGAATAAATATATCAGTGGTATCGGTTCATATACAACAACCGATAGAATAAAGTTTTCAGTTCTAAACGTGTCTACAGAATACTATCGATTATATAATATAACCGATAGAATAAAGTTTCCCGTACTAACTGTGTCCAGACAATACTATCGGTTTAGATAATACCCGATAGAAAAAAACATTAACATTACTATCGGTTTAGATCCTAGCCGATAGAAAAATCCTAAACAATACTATCGGTTTATATACGAGCCGATAGGAAAAATGTATATAATACTATCGGTTTAAATTTGAGCCGATAGAAGAAATAGTCGATAGCGATTAGTGAACGTTGGGAATGTAGGTGTTTTACTAACGATTTTGAACCGATAGAAGTGTTCTGCTCCTCTACTATCGTGCCGACCACTATCGGTAAGAGAACCGATAGTAGAGTGGATTTTTAACCGATAGTGAAAAGCATTTCTGTAGTAGTGTTTCAAAGTAAATGTGATGTAGGATTTTTATTAGGATACTCATCAAATAGCAAAGCATATCGTGTCTACAACCAAAACTCCGGTTTGGTTGAGGAGACACATGATGTTGAATTTGATGAGACTAACGGCTCTCAAGAGGAGCAAGACAATTTGGATGATGTAGGTAATGAAGGGTTGAGAGTGGCAATGAAGAACATGACCATTGGGGATATCAAGCCAAAAGAAGATAGTGATCAAGATGAAGATCCATCCACTCAAGATATCCCCTCTTCATCAACTCCTTAAAATAAAGATCAAATAATTGAAGTGGTCAATGTGGAAGACTCCTCTCAACAACAACTGAAATTACCTTCTACCTCTACTTCACAAATCCCGGTTGATCATCCAAGAATTCATCACTCAATTTCCAAAGATCACCCCGTCGATCAAATTGTTGGTGACTTGCGTAAGGGTGTCCAAACTCGTTCTCGTCTTGCTTCATTTTGTGAAAATTACTCTTTTGTTTCCTCTTTTGAGCCCACACTTGTAGATGAAGCATTAAAAGATCCAGATTGTGTGAATGCTATGCACGAAGAATTAAACAACTTCACCCGCAACAATGTTTGGGAATTAATAGAAGAACCAAATCCAGATGAACACAATGTCATTGGAACCAAATGGATTTTCAAGAATAAACAAGATGCAAACGGAATGGTAGTAAGAAACAAGGCAAGATTGGTGGCTCAAGGATACACTCAAGTTGAAGGTTTGGACTTCGGTGAAACCTTTGCTCCCGTAGCTAGACTTGAGCCTATTAGAATCTTGCTTGCTTTTGCTTCATCTCATAATATTAGACTTTATCAAATGGATGTCAAAAGTGCATTTTTAAATGGAAAAATTAATGAATTAGTATTTGTTAAACAACCTCCCGGATTTGAAGATCCTACAAAGCCAAATCATGTGTATAAACTCTCCAAGGCTCTTTATGGTCTTAAACAAGCACCTCGTGCTTGGTATGAAAGACTTAGAGACTTCTTAATTTCAAAAGGCTTTAAAATTGGGAAAGTTGATACTACCTTATTTACTAAGAAAATTGGAAATGATTTCTTTGTATGTCAAATTTATGTTGATGACATCATATCTGGATCTACTAACCAAGATTTTTGCGAGGAATTTGGTAATGTGATGTCCAGGGAATTTGAGATGTCTTTGATAGGTGAACTAAGTTTCTTCCTCGGACTACAAGTTAAACAACTCAAGGAAGGAACTTTCATCAGTCAAAGCAAATATGTGAAGGACTTACTCAAGAAGTTCGGACTTGAAGAAGCAAAGCCAATCAAGACACCAATGGCCACAAACGGTCACCTTGTCTCTGACGAAGGAGGTAAACCGGTAGACTCAAAGATTTATAGATCTATGATTGGTAGTTTATTATATTTTACTGCTTCTAGGCCCGATATTATGTTTAGTGTTTGTATGTGTGCAAGATTTCAAGCCTCTCCTAAAGAAAGTCATTTAATGGCCGTTAAGCGCATTTTGAGGTATCTAAAATATTCATCTAGCATAGGGTTGTGGTATCCTAAAGGTGCTAAATTCGAATTAATTGGATATTCTGATTCCGATTGATATTTACTTGATTCACCTTATTTTTCTATACATTTTCCCCATGCTTTTGCACATATCAGTCATTTACATCGGTATATGCCTAGATTATTCCAGATTTGTCGCCAAATCGAGCGGATTACTCGTTTTGCAATTTTTATCGCAGGTCGGCGAGGATTGGATGGATTTTTGGCTAGCGGACGTGCGTCCTCGACTTAATCTGGCCATCGGACAATTCCTGATGGAAGTGCGCGTTCTCGCGAACGCGTAGCACCCGACCGCACCGAAATCAGAGTCTCTGGGGGCCCGGAATCCCAAACCCTAGCCACAAGATCACATTTCTAAATCTCCAAAACCTCGAGGGCTTTTCTGCAAAAATGCCAAATTGTCCTTTTTACCTTACTGCCGGCCATCTGAGGCAAATGAGCCCGGTTTTTGTTTTTCTTACCTTCTTTTCTTTCTCCCCCAAATCCTCCTCCACACCTCCGTCCACCTCGCCGCCGGTGGCCGGGCCATACGCCGGCGGCGCACCACCTTCTTTACCTCCCTCATCTTCCCTTCTATATAGGAAAGCCTCTTTTATCTCCTCCTTACTGTCCTAGATCTGCTCCTCATCCAAGCACCTCCACCACCACATCTTCCAAAAGTCCCCAAATCCTTCTTCCTGAGCCGCCACCCTCCACAGCATCTCCACGGCGCCGCCGCCCTCACCACCCGGCGCGGCGCCTCCTTCCTCGCCGCTCCACTCCAAGCCGCCAACGCCGCCCCAAAACAGCGCCGCCTCCTTCTACAGGGCCGCCGCCGAGCTCGCCGGTCCCCTTCGTGCGTCGGCACCACCGCCTCCTTCCTCACACCACACCCAAGCCGCACTCTCCTGCGCTGGTCTCGCCGCCGATCTGCTCCACCACGCCGCCCATCCAGACCCACGCTCCTCTCGACGTCGCCGCCACGCCGCCATCTCCTCTCTACACCGCCGGATCCGAGTTGCTGCGCCACTGAGCTCGCCGTCCCCCGATCTGCACCTCCGGCGCCACCTGCTCTCTTCCTCCGTTTCTGTCTTCATCAGCCGGGGCCTCACACGGCGACGCCGCCACGCCAGATCTGCTGAGCGGCCTCCGGTCATCCTCCACGATGCCGCCATCTTCACCAACTCCGGCGTTTTCTTCATTCTCGGTCTCCTCTGCTTAAGACAGCTTCATCGCCTCTGCCTCAGCCATCAGCAACTTCTTCGACGATCTCCTCCAATCGGCCGCATTCGTCAGCACCATGGTGTTTACTGGTTCAATCCTTCTCACCTTCTTTGTCCTTAAATTTTGATGAACTGAATTGGATTCAATGTATGAGATGAATGCTTGTATGCAGTTGTTGAATTGAATTCTCAATTTCCAACTCCTGAGTTGAATCAGAATGAATATGTGCTGTGATTGCCTGGATAGTTTGCTCTGAGATGTATTATACAGAGTTGTACTGAAATGATAATCTCTTAAGTTGTGAAGCCAATTTGACCATTTAATCTTTGTTGAACTAAAATTAAAAGTAGTCAATTGACAATTGATTTCTGTTGTTGACTGAACTTTCTTGTGTATCCTGTGAATTGTGATTGAGATTCTGGAGTTTAAATTTCAGTAGCTGTGCAATTCTTGAGCCCTATTTCTCTGATGGGTCTCTGACTTGTTAGTGGAATTGTGTTTTGCAATTTTGAGACTCTGGTCTAATTGAAGTCTTGAAGACCAATCCCTGTCAAATGATGTACTCTCCTTATTGCTCAATCTCAGTATTTGAATCCTGTCAAATCAAGTTCTTTGTTGAACTTGTTGTCATTTCCTCTTTGGTTTAATCTTTGACTCGAATTTTCCTGCATGCTTGATTTCTATTTTACTGGGATTGGGATTGGTTGTTCATCAAGCTGTTCATTGAATTGTTATCATCTTTCCTTGAAATGAACTTTTGCTTTATTGGCTCATCTTGCTTTGTGTTTAATTAAGCTCTGTGCATGTTGCTATATTCTGAGTATTTTGAATTGCTTGCTCCGCATCAAGACCCTGGAGAATCCCACTCAGTATTATCACTTTAAGCCTGAATTGTCTTGTTTGTTTATTTTCCTGCGGAGTGTGGATGATCCAGGTAATGCAGATGAGACTCCAGGATTCAATTGTGTGAGTGAATTGGACCCAGTTCTGTTGCTGTGTGAATTGGTGTCCTGGGAGATCTGTTTTCTTATTTCAGTGTCCACTCTCTTTGTTGTGCTCTGTGCTGTTTTGTGGCCGTATGGTCTTTGGTTGTGGCTGAGAGGTCTGTGGTTGATAAATGCTCGCTCGACACATGATTCGTCGATACTTGCTGTAGATTGCGATCGATGATGGTTGTTAGCGCTGCCTCGCGCGCTACTACTACACGATTTCTTTCTATCGCTTGTATTACGAAACACTAGTCTAGAATAAACATTGGTCGATTGTCGAGGAGACCATCTCTTTTCTTCTGGCATCTTCCCTCTCTTTTCTTTCGTCCGATTTATTTTCTTTTGCCATTGATTTAATTTAGTTATTCACGCTTTGTTTCTCTAGTCCCTGAGGAAAGAACGACTAGAATACTCGCCTACTGCATCGTCCTCGTTCTATTGCGAGACGGTCTAGGCCGGTATCACCGATTATGCGGGATGTAAAGTGGATAGAAAAAGCACCTCTGGCAGTTGTCAACTGTTAGGAAGATCTTTAGTATCTTGGTCCTCCAAGAAACAAAACTCTGTAGCTTTATCAACCGCCGAAGCGAAATCTGTTTCCGCAAGTAGTTGTTGTGCACAATTGCTTTGGATGAGGCAAACATTGTTGGATTATGGAATAAAATTTGAAAAAGTGCCTCTTTTGTGTGATAATGAGAGTGCGATGAAAATAGCCACAAATCCAGTTCAACACTCTCGGACCAAGCATATAGATATCCGACACCACTTCCTTAGAGATCATGTTAGCAAAGGTGATGTGGTGGTGGATAATGTGAGAACCGAAGATCAATTAGCGGATATATTCACTAAGCCCTTAGATGAAAATCGTTTTTGCAAACTTCGAAATGAGCTTAACGTCATTGATATGTCAAATGTGGCTTGAAATGTTGAACTCATATTGCTTGTGCTTAAAGTATCACTTGTTTGTTTGAACTTCCTCTCTTAGAGCTTTTTAGACTCTTTTATCGGCAATTGAGTAAAGTGATCCAAAATTGCATTGAGTTATAAGATAAATACTCCCCCTTTGGTGATATTGTCTATATCTCTCTTATAATTATCTTATATTTATATATCACCCTATCCAAATCTCTTGAGCATCAAATCAATCAAATTTCCTCCAAAATTTTTACTCTTCCAGCGGTCGGACCAATCCAATTGCGGTCTGACCGAATGCATCTCCAGAGAGCATCTTAATTTTCCTGCTTCCAGCAGTCTGACCGGTATCTTGTCTACGGTCTGACCGAAATTTCATGACCAGAGACCATTTTATCCCGAATCTCTGTCCTTTTCACCCTCTTCCCACTTGTCTCTTTCATGTGCGCCTCATATTTTTTTTGGATTCTTCCTCTCCGGTCAAACCCTCGTCAAGCTCGGACATACCGTGGTTCAAGATCATCTCCAAATCATGTCTTCTAGGTATATTGCTCAGATCTCCCTTATTTATCTTTGTGTTTCCTGTTCTTCATGGGGTCTAGGGCAATTTTGGTGAATCTAGTTTAAATCCTTTCAATATCCTGAAATTGATTCATCCCCTTGATGCAATGAGTATTCTCACACATATATCTGTCCACATTGCATCTTAATTTCTCCTAAATCCCAGAAATCATGCCAAACCCTAACTCTATGATTGCGCCGGTCTGACCGCCCCTTTTTCGGTCTGACCGACTGCAACAGCAGAGCCAGAGTTTGCTAATCTGTTATCTTATCAATTCACTTTCTCTTCCTCTGAGTATCTAATCTGCTTTATCTCTTGCAAATCTTCTAGTGGCCGTGGTCCTCAAGGAAATATCTCCGTCTGGACAAATAAGAAGATATTGGCAAAGTGGCCAAAAAGGGCTCAACCCTCGAGCAGTAGCGACTCTCGGGATGATGATTGGGTGCCCTCGACTGGAGATTCAGAGACAGAACAGTCGTCACATCGTGGTGGATCGTCTCACAGGAGCATGGACATCGAGAGTGAGGACGATGAAATAAACGTCCACGCTTATCAAGGCCCGAAGAGGAATTGGACTTCAAGCGACTATACAAAGGCTAGAACCATCTACGCCTACAATCATGAGAATGACGCCTCTACTCCTCACTTCCACATGATGACACAGCAGGATGCCTTCTACGGTCACTTGATCCACAAGAATATCTTCGAACACAAATGGATCGAATGGGCTTATGTTGTGAATCAGCCCATCATGGCTCCTTTGGTGCAAATTTTCAAGGATATAGGGATGTATGACTTTGTGGAGCACAAATGCCCGTGGAACGCCACTGCCATCAGACAGTTTTATGCTACGGTCGAGATCAGATGGGCGGACCAGCAGATCATATGGATGACAGGTTCTAGGCGTTATGAGGCCACATTTGAGGAGTTTGCTGCGGCAAACAAGTTAAACTATGAGGAAATGAAGGAGGGGATCGATATGGAGGATGAGGATTACCTCCATGAGGATGACTGGCTCCAGTTTTATGAGCAGCCGGGAGGTGGACAGCGGATTGTACCTAGCACCGTTACAGGTCTCAAAGTCCTCCCTACTGTAGTCAACAAAATCGTACGAGCCACGATCCATCCAAAGAGTGGAAATCGAGAAGCGGTCCGAGATTTCTATTGGAACTTCATCGACCACATCCTCAAGAGTCATCGGATCAACATTGTCTCATTTATCTTGAAGACAATTGAGGATGTCTCGGCAACCACTCTGCCGAATCTCTACTATGCTCCATTTATCATGTCTTTGCTGCTCCAGAAGACGAAGTTCCCTCGCGGTTCATGTGATATCAGACATCTCGGCTATAAGCCGTTTAGTGTCAACCCGCGCGTCTTGGCTCGAGGCCATGGAGCACAGCAGCAGCAGCAGCAGGCTCAGCCTATGCCTCCTCCTCCTCCACCTCAGGCACAGCAGACAGCTCAGTCTAGCCAAGCCCCCGCTTGGTTTACACAATTCCAGCAGCAGTTCCATCAGCCGATGATGGACCAGTTCGCTACTCTTCTCCAGGGGCTTGAGCTCACTCGCTCGGACTTGGCGGCATTGAATGATCAGTTCCAGACCTTCTCGTCACGCCAGGATCAGTTCGAGCAGCGCTTTGAGGCCTTCTCCGCTCACTTCTACACCCGTTTCCCTCAGACTCCTCCACACCATCCTTCCAATGATGATGCTCCCGCCAATTCTTAGCTTTTTTTTTTTGGCAATTGATGCCAAAGGGGGAGAGAAGAGAGTAGAAGTAGAAGAGTAGGGGAGAGATGAACCTTAAATGAAAACTTTTGGTGTAAAGTTTTAATTAACTTGTTTAGTTGAATATCTCTTTTATGATCTATGTGGATGACATTTATGTTGGATGACTCTTATATGAGATTGTTACTTCATGATATATGAGATATGCTTATGTTATTTTCATATGACCATGTGATGATGATATCATGTGTAGAATTGAATGTCTTACTTGTGATACCTCATGCCTATATAATGAATGGATTGAGATAGCATCTTCTACACATGCTTGAACTCCACCAAAATGTCAAAATTCTCTTATTCATACATTTAGGGGGAGTGTCTTTCTCTTTGATGCTTATTGTAAAATTCCTTTTATGCTTAAAACTCATTCATCTACTCTTTATGTTGTCATCAATTACCAAAAAGGGGGAGATTGTAGCTTCTAGGCCCCTAAAGAGTGTTTTAGTAATTAATGACAACTACAAATGCTATACTAACGATACCTACTAAGTTGTGTCAAGAAGAAACTTAAAAGACAGGTTAATGAAAGGCAAAGAAAGAGCCTCATGATGAAGAAAGGGCATTGATCAAAAGGCAAAGGTACGAAATAGGGTCTTTTCCATTTTTACCGGTCTAAGGTGATTAGAGAAGAATTTTGACTGGATTTTAGGATAGTAGCCGTACTATTAAGAGGAGCATGTGGTGTATCACGAAATACTTCATCTATGTGCCACAAATCATAAAATCAACTTGCATTGCATACTAGAAGGTCATATACTTTGAAAATGCTTGTTTTAGCTCATTTCTGCTCAGCACTATCTCAGTCGGTCTGACCGTGTGTTAAACCGGTCTGACCGAATACACGGACTGACCGAATAGGATCTCAGACTGACCGACATTATGTCTAAGTGTAGTTTATTCCTTAATAAGGTCGGTCTGTCCGTAGTTAAGTCATAGGTCAGTCTCCTGGAACTTCTTGATTTATCCTTCTGTTGTTTTTGATCTATGACGGTCTGACCGTTTGATTAGACCGGTCTGACCGAGAAATCGGTCTGACCGTGTTTTTGAACTACGGTCTGACCGTATGGCCGGTCTGTCCGTATTTATCGGCCTGACCGTATAACATGTCCAGAAACTGTGTCATCTCTGGACAGTTTCACGGTCTGACCGAAATTGGCTCCGGTCTGACCGTGTGTGTACCTGACAGGGGCAGTTGAGCATTTATTGCGCCTGTTTAATGCCGTTGCAATTGCGGCGGTTTGACCGGGCATATAACTGCGGTCTGACCGCCAAGTGATCTTTTTTCTCCCAACGGCCTGTAACGGCTATATTTATTGTGGGGGGTATATATACTCCCATGCACGGCCCTGTTCACAACTTTTGATCCGGGAGGATCTCCAAGTCCTGATCGCATACGGATTCGCGACCAAGTCCTGATCGCATACGGATTCACGACCAAGTCCTGATCGCATACGGCTTTACGACCTTAACCGTGTTCGGAAAGGTTTCGCGACCAGGAAAAGGAATTCGTTCCCTGTTCGGAATTGTAATCCTATATATATAACTAAGCTTATCTGTTTAGGATTACTAAGTCTGATACGTACTCATACGATTGGACTATAAATACCTTGTATTAGGTCTAGTTTAGATCATCGAAGAGTCATAGAACTTATTTGAGTTTTAGACACTTATAGTTCCTTCGACGTAGGTAAGTGTGCCTAACATTCGATGTGTAAAGCCCTCTTTGAAATAAAGAGTTGTGCAATTACTTTGGGTTTCGGTATTTCCGAGTAAGATCCCGTTATTCCGCATATTAGAATCTGGGCGAGCCTAGTGCGAAAATCAAGACTAGGTCTCAAACGGATCAAGTTGGTATCAGAGCAACTTTCCTATCCTGTGGATGGTGAAGACTCGCCAGGGTTACAAAACTTCCGGCGAAATTCCAGGTGATCAATTGACGGTTCCTACAGCCGCGTCTTCGACAATGTCTGACGATATCCCCGTTCAAGCTAACCTAGCCGAAAAAGTGGCTAAGCTCTCCACCGACATGAAAACCGTGCTTGCTTGGATTAAGCAGCAGGCCATGATTGTACCTCCTGAAGTAGGGAAGGTTATGGGTGAGAAGACTGGTGAAGACTTGCGCAGGGCAGACGAAGATGAAGACAAAGGCGACCACAAGACCGACGACCTCGCCAACACCTCCTTAGCTGTCGGATCTTTTAAAGTCGACGCTAAGATTGATATACCCATATATGATGGGGTGATCAATGCCGAGAAGCTGGATTCTTGGATCGGCCAACTTGAGACTTACTTTGACCTGAAAGGGTTTAGTAGCGCTCAAAAGGTCAAATTTGCACCTTTGAAGATGAAGGACCACGCCAAGACATGGTGGAAGGCCCTTGTCACCAGTGGTGAAGCTGACGACCTTGCGTGGGGTCAATTCAAACGACTTCTGCGACAAGAATTCTATCCGATGGGTTACCTTGAGGAGAGATGGGAGCGTTGGCACAGATTGTACCAACGGCACGACCAGACCGTCCAAGACCATACGACAGAGTTTCGGCGACAAGCAATGGTCATTGGCATCTCACTATCCGACCCTCAGGTATTTCGGAAGTACACATCTGGACTTCAGAAATCGATCAGTACTGAGCTAAGTCTGTTCGGTGTCCAAGACATTGCGACCGCGAGCACAACTGCTATGGCGATCGAGAAGAAGAATAAATCCCGCAGCGACAAAAGCATGAAGGAAAATGCGACCTCGACAAAGAAAAAGCCGAGTCCGAAGAAGAACGCTTCAAAATCGGGCACGGGTGCCTTTTGCGAAAATTGTCAAGTCGCGGGGCATACCAAGGACAAATGTTACAAGCTTCATCCTGAACTTCGACCAAAGAAAAACGGACCAGGGAAAAGAACAGCCACGGCTACTGCGACTTCACCCGACGAAGAAGTTGTCCGAGTGAATTCGGTTAATGAGGCGGATACGACCTTGTCTCTGATGGCAATGCCGAAGGAGAAGGGTTCCGATCCACCGAACGACCATCACCCAACGGAGGACTTGTTCACCATCAACATCCAGGTGAAGCACGAAGTGGTCGCAGCGATATTCGATCCAGGAAGTCAGAAGAATCTGGTCTCCGCTGGACTGGTTCGGCGACTTGGTTTGAAGACAACCACACACCCGCGACCATATCCGCTGGGTTGGTTTACATCCGACGTGAACCAACAGATTACGAGTCAGTGTGTGTTGAAGTTTGCGATCTCTGCACGATATATCGATGAGGTGCAATGCGATGTTGTCCCTATCGATATCTGTCAGGTGATCTTTGGGAATCCGTATCTGTATGATCGAGACGCTCACTTCCATCGGCGAGCGCAAGAGTACGACCTCACCAAAGACGGAGTTAAGTTCGTGATCAGTAGAGACATCCACGTCAATACTTCGAACTTGATTACCGCAAATCAAGCCAAACGAATTGTTAATGCATGTCACAAGTATGTGCTTGTCATGATTTGACCCATTGATCAAGGTGAGGGTACTCGACCAGCATTGTCGCTGGCGTGCCGAGAAGATTGTGGTCGTTTGTCGGGACTGTTGGAGAAATACAGTGATCTGTTCGAGACTACCCAGGGTCGTCCGCCGAAACGTCCAGTCGAACACAAAATTCAGCTTGTGTCCGATGCGACACTGCCCAATCTGAGTATGTATCGCAACTCAGTATTGGAGAATGAAGAGATCAAGAGACAACTTGGTGAGTTGCTGAACAATGGTGTCATTGAACCGAGTAGTTCACCTTGTGGATCTCCTGTGGTGTTAGTACCAAAGAAAGATGGGACTTGGCGTATGTGCATCGACTATCGAGCACTGAACAAGATCACCATCAAGAACCGGTACCCCCTTCCTCGTATTGATGACCTGCTAGACCAATTGAAGCATGTTGTTGTCTTCTCCAAATTGGATCTTAAGTTAGGATATCATCAAGTCAGCATCCCAGAGGAGGATACATGGAAGACCGCGTTCAAAACACGGCAAGGTCTGTTCGAATGGCTGGTCATGCCGTTTGGTCTCTGCAACGCCCCGGCAACTTTCATGCGTCTTATGAATGACGTATTGAGACCGTTCATCGACGACTTTGTGATCGTGTATCTCGACGACATATTGGTTTATAGTCGTTCGTGGGATGAGCACCTCATTCATGTCGAAAAGGTGTTCGAACAGCTTTGGCAACATCGACTTCGCCTCAACCGTAAGAAGTGCGAGTTCGGTCAGCAAACTCTACTTTACCTCGGATTCATAATCGACAACGGTACGTTGCAAATCGACCCGGACAAGGTCAAAGTGATTCGCGAATGGCCGCGACCGCGAACAGTTACGGATGTGCGTAGTTTTGTGGGAGCATGCCAATACCTTCGGAAGTTCATCCGACACTTCTCGATTATGGCTTCTCTGTTGCATGCATTAACCAGGATCGATCAGAAGTTCGAGTGGACAGGGAAACATGAGGACACGTTTCTCTTGCTGAAAGGGAAGATCAGCGAGGCGCCTGTGTTAGCTTTGCCGAATCTCCAGAAACCGTTCGAGCTAGAAACCGATGCCTCAGGTTATGCGATGGGCGCAGTGCTCATGCAAGAAGGTCGACCAGTGGCATATCACTCCGAGTTATTCCAGGGAGCTCAGAAGAACTACCCGACTTATGATAAGGAGTTATGCGCACTGCATCAGGCTGTGAAACATTGGCGGTGTTATCTCTTGGGGAAAGAGAAGGTTGTCCACACCGACCATCAACCATTGCAATATTTGCAAACTCAGTCCAAGCTACAGCAAGCTCGGCACATGAAGTGGATGTCGTATCTGCAGCAGTTTAATCTGGTGATTAAGTACAAGAAGGGCGTACACAACAAATTGGCGGATATGTTGTCGCGACCACCAGTTACAACCCTCTGTTTATCAGCGTTCATGCAGATCGAGCCATCATGTCATGATGACTATGTTACTATGTACAGTGAAGACCCTGATTTTCAAACTGACTGAGGTCGAAACAGGGAACCCTACAAAGTTCGTTTGTCGAGAAGGACTCTTGTACAAGGGCAATTTACTTTGCATACCTCGTGGAGCACCTCAAACTTAATGGATGCGAGAAGCGCACACATCGAAGGTAGATGGTCACTTTAGGGTTACAAAGACGTTGCAAAATCTTCACCGACATGTGTTCTGGCCGCGTATGCAGCAAGATGTGGCTAGGTTTGTTCGAGGCTGCGGTCTCTGCAGCATCTCGAAACCGGCAAACCAAAAATTAGGTTTGTACACTCCTTTGCCAGTTCCATCACGACCATGGGAGAGCATATCCATGGATTTCTTGGGAGGATTGCCTAAGACCCGACGTGGCAACGACTATCTATTCATGGTCGTTGATCGGTTCTCCAAAATGATTGTTCTTATACCTTGTTGAAAGACTATCACGGGAGAAGAAGCAGCTCGGGTATTCTTTCAACACGTTTGGACACACTTCGGACTACCGACTTCTATTGTGTCTGATCGCGATACCCGGTTCCTTAGTCACTTTTGGCGATCGCTCTGGACGATGATGGACACCAAGCTAAAGAGGAGTATTGCTTTTCATCCGCAAACTGATGGTCAAACCGAAGTGGTTAATCGCACAGTCGTTCATCTCTTGAGAGGATATAACTCGAAGCACCCGAAGACCTGGGATGAAAGCATACCGTACCTACAGTTTGCTTTTAATCGAGCAGTGCATGGTTCAACTGGAAAGTCGCCGTTTGAGGTCTGTTTAGGATTTCTACCACAGAGTCTATTTGACCTGGAGTTTGTGATCCCTACCTCAGCACAAAACAGCAAGGAAGCATCTGATCAGGATCGAGCACAAAAGTTCCTGGAAGGTATTCAACGACTCCATCGTGAGGTTGAACAAAACTTGCTGAAAGCTCAACTCAAGTACAAGGCGCGACATGATCGGCACCGAGTTGATGCGCAATTTCAATAAGGTGATATGGTATGGTTACATTTGAGTAAGGAGAGACTTAAAGGTGAAGGTAAGAAGCTCAAACCCATTCGTTATGGTCCTTTTCGGGTTTTGCGGAAAGTGGGTAATAATGCTTGTCAGCTTGAGTTACCTCCATACATGGATATTTACTCGGTTGTCAATGTTGAGCACCTCAAACTCTTCGAGCCTTCAATGTTGGATGATGAGCCAGATACCATAGTACCATATGTTGAAGACTTGGTCTATCAACGAGGCGAACCTTTACGTGAAGATGTGATTCTGGAGAGGAAGGTGACTACCACCCGCAGTGGCACAAAGGAGACTTTTCGAATCGGTCGGAAAGATCAACGAGCACGTACGGCAAAGTGGTACACAAAAGAAGATGGACAAGCCCAATTTCCACATCTCCAGTTTGATCGAGAGGTCGCAACGGGGGTTGGCTCCTTCTCAACAAGGGAGTCATGATCCGGGAGGATCTCCAAGTCCTGATCGCATACGGATTCGCGACCAAGTCCTGATCGCATATGGATTTACGACCAAGTCCTGATCGCATACGGCTTTGCGACCTTAACCGTGTTCGGAAAGGTTTCGCGACCATGGATTGGTTCGCGACCAGGAAAAGGAATTCGTTCCCTGTTCGGAATTGTAATCCTATATATATAACTAAGCTTATCTATTTAGGATTACTAAGTCTGATACGTACTCATACGATTGGACTATAAATACCTTGTAATAGGTCTAGTTTAGATCATCGAAGAGTCATAGAACTTATTTGAGTTTTAGACACTTATAGTTCCTTCGACGTAGGCAAGTGTGCCTAACGTTCGACGTGTAAAGCCCTCTTTGAAATAAAGAGTTGTGCAATTACTTTGGGTTTCGGTATTTCCGAGTAAGATCCCGTTATTCCGCATATTAGAATCTGGGCGAGCCTAGTGTGAAAACCAAGACTAGGTCTCAAACGGATCAACTTTTGGCATAATTTTAAGCATTGTCATCATCCTTGAGAACTTAAGCAAGTTTCATACACTCTAGGGTTCAAATTCTCGAATTTGTGAGAGTGTGCATTTGAGATCTTCTAGTGCATTGCATTTAGATCATTAAATCAATCTTGTGGCACTAGAAGAAGGCTAAGTGATCATCACCGGCTTGTTACTCTTGGAGTTTGCCGGCTCCTAGACGGCTAGGAGAAAGGTTTTGGTGAGCTCTTCAAGGAAGATTGTGAAGAAGCCTCAAAACGTCTTGTGAAAGGGTTGAGCACGCCTTGCCGGAGCGGTAAAGTGCATCCTTAGTGAAATCGAGGTTTGGATAACTCATCACACTAATCCGGCTCAAGATCTAGGTCACTTCTCGAGAGAAGGTTGACTAGATAGAGGAGCAGTTAGAGATTTGGGTTTGCCTCAACGTGGATTAGGGGTGATCGGCAAATCACCGAGACCACGGGATATATCCTTGTGTTGAAATTGTTCATTGTTCATCTTGTGTTATTTATTTGCTCTCTTTTACTATTAATTGTTTGTTTTATTGATAATTTGTTAAAATCGCCTATTCACCCCCCTCTAGTCGATATCCTAGATCCCTTTCACCATCCCCGTATGGTAGAGAACCCGTCGCTGTCTTGGCTGTGCTACCAAAGGCTCTAGGGAAGTCAGAGGAGAGAGCACTCATCTTGGGGTGGGCTTACTACTTATTTGCTTTTAGCAGTTATCCTCTCCGCACTTGGCTACCCAGCGTTTACTGTAGGCACAATAACTGGTACACCAGAGGTGCGTCCTTCCCGGTCCTCTCGTTCTAGGAAAAGGTCCTCTCAATGCTCTAATGCCCGCACCGGATATGGACCGAACTGTCTCACGATGTTCTAAACCCAGCTCACGTACCGCAATAATGGGTGAACAGCCCAACCCTTGGAACCACATACAGCTCCAGGTGGCGAAGAGCCAACATCGAGGTGCCAAACCTTCCTGTCGATTTGGACTCTTGGGGAAGATCAACCTGTTATCCCTAGAGTAACTTCTATCCGTTGAGCGATAGCCCTTCCACTTGGCACCGTCGGATCACTAAGGCTGACTTTCATCTCTGCTCGATGGGTGAGTCTTGCAGTCAAGCTCCCTTCTACCTTTGCACTCGAGGACCAATGTCTGTCTGGCCCGAGGAAACCTTTGCACGCCTCCGTTACCTTTTGGGAGGCCTAGGCCCCATATAAACTGTCTACCTGAGACTGTCCCTTGGCCCGCGGGTCTTGTCGACGATTCGGACTCGGAGTCCTCAGCCGAACTTATGCAGAATTTATAATTGTGAGACCTTTCAAGATGACCCTTCGGGAAGGTATGCTGAACAATAGTGAACAGGAGCACAGAGAGTTTAGACAGGTTCGGGCCCTCGATGGTGGGAGTAAAAGCCCTACGTCCTGTTGAGATTTCACTAAGTGTGGTAAAAGGTTTACAAATGGAGGAAAAAGTCCTCACAGGCGAGGATTTTTCCTGTAAGAGTGTACAAAAATAAGCCAAAGAAGGCTTATTAAAATGCTATATGAGGTGTGCCGTAGACTTGGCTAACTTGGATGATTTTCTCCCCTTTTTCATTGATGCTCCATGCTATCCTTTTATATTGTTTGAAAGGGTGCCATGTAGAGGAAACTGCATCAAACGGTTGCATGGACGGTTGGATCCGGTTTTTTGGAACTGCTCTTAACCTCCACGCAGGTTAAACACGTGTTATTCATGGATAACTGTATGTGTTAACCTTCTGACGGTTGATTCTCCACGTGTAGGAATCTTCGGGATACTTAGAATATCCTGTTGTACGGGCAACCGAAATAGATAGATCCCAAGTATCCTGATCGACAGATGTTCTGACCGCGGGATATTGGCTGACCGCGCAATATCCCGAATGTGTAGTTCGCGTATAGCTTACGAACTTCTGACCGCGCAAGGCTTACGGTCTGACCGCGTAAAGCTGCGACCTGATCGCGTAAAGCTTGCGACCTCATGGTGATGCCCCTCAGAATAGCTTGAGTTCGCATCACCAGGTATATGTCTGGTTCGCACTTGTCTTGAACCAAAAAGTTTATTAGAAATGACCCGGGTGTCAATCCTCGTCAGCTAGCCCCCAAATTCGAAGAAAACGAAGAGACGTGTTTATTTCGAATTTAAAAACCGTGCATTGGATTTTTAACCCGGCCCTTTAACTTCTCCACTTAGTGGCGCACTAAGTGAAAACGGTTGGTTTTTCAAGACGAGTTCTGACATTACGTGACGGGCAATGATAGCGCCGTAGAATTGTTTTTATCTCGAGGTAAAATTGTAAATGTTTTAGCAAAACCCGAGGCGTCTGAAATGCAAACCATCACCCAGGCGGCTATAAATACCAGACCCCTGGACATGTAAAAATCTACAATTTCCCTCTCACGTCTAAGTCTTTTTCTTGTTATCCTGCCTCCTTCCTTTTCACATACCCCTCCCAATGGCAGATCATGAAATCATCGAGATTGAGAGCGATGAAGGGGAAATTGTCGAACAAGGGTCTCAAACGAATGAAGTCCTGTCTCCCTTAAGGAAAAAACCCAAGGTTGACGAAGGATCTTCCAGTGGAACAAAGGTAAAGAACGTAGCGAGTTTCTTTCTTCCTTCAGTTCCTTTGACCCTCCCCGTTCATGCCTCTCGGCAAGTTAGGCCTTTATCCTTAGAAAAAGATCCCTTCACATCCAATTCCCCCATCCTTTTGGGTGATCAACATCCTGGTCAGCAAGCGGTGACTATCCCTCGATCAGATGATTGCCATATTGGGTTGGCGAAGCAATCTTCTTCTGGGGAGGTTGCTCTTCCACCATATGATGATCTTCCTCCAAAGATGGGTGTATCAACGGGTTATGCCCCGGGACAGGTAACAATTCTTCTCCCTTTTTTGCTGATAATTTTAGTTACTATGACTAACTTTTGCAAAAATGTAGGAGGTAGGAGGCCCCAGCGATCAGCCTTCTGCTGCTCCATCTCTTCCTTCCGGACAGACCCTTCTGGAAGAGAAGAATGCCCTGGAGAAGAAAACCGAGGAGATGGCCTCGAAGATTCTGCGTTTAGCAGAATGTTTTGATCGATCCCGAGAAGAGGCGCACCATTTCCGTCGAGAGAGGGACTTCGCTCAGCAACAGCGAGAACTCTCTGACTTGATTAGGGACAATAGTGCGTCTGTTGTTAGGGACGATATTGATAGACTTAGGGTAGTTGCTAGTTCCCTGGGGGTTGTCAGTGTAGATCCTACTGACAACAACATGTCCCTTGGGGAACTTTGTAAACTTCTTTCGGAGCAAGTCGGTATTTTGATCGACTGCATCCCTTTTGTATGTAAAGAATGTAAGAAATAAAAAGTTCTTTATTTCTCATGAAATGTTCTCCACATCTTCTGTGCGAAAATATAGCCATGAACTTTACGTTCGCGACCATTCATACACAGGAAATTTTAGTTCTGCGATCAAAATCACTTTTAAGAAAAAAGCACCGCGACCTGCCCTGATTCTGCGATCAGTTTCAAAGCCGCGGTCAGAACTAAAGTTCGACCAGAGTTGGGACTCGGTCAGGATGTCACTTCGATTAGAATCGAAGTTTCAGCCTAAAACACGATTTCGATAAAACCATAACCCAATTAGAAACACTTCAGTACGTTAAAAATTGGGTTACATGATTTTTTCGAATAAAATGTTCAAAGTATAAAAAGGAAAAAACGTCCTCTGAAAAGTACTGAAAATTTTTCAGTCCTTCTACGCTTTCAGTTTCCAAAACAAAGAAGCCTTTTTGTTTCAGATCCGATGCCTGAGTACTTTATCGGGTCCATCAGAGACAGTATCCATTATGGGAAATGAATAAAGCATTCAATGGAACGTTTGAAATGAGCCGTTTACTCATTAATGCGTCGCCTTGGGTCTATAAAAAGAGCAGATGTCTTCTCAAAGAAGCCACACAGCTAAAAACCCTTATTATTCCCGCCGCTCAAAACCCTCATTTTCTTCAGCCTTCATCTTCCCCAAATCGCCAGCTTCCCCTTTGATTCTACACCAAAGATGGCGTCCTGGAGTAGATCCATTCACCATTCTGAGGAGAGCCTGATGGCATTAGAGAAGGAGGAGATCCTTTCTCCGCGGCTGCTCATTAACTGGCGACCTGCGGAGAAGGACCAAGAAACCCCAACTGTCCAAGAAGGCGAGTTGGTGGTTTTTGAGGAGTATTTGCGTTGCGGGTTCCGATTCCCTGAGAGTCGGTTCCTTAAGGATGTCCTTGAACATTACGGGTGGGAACTGATCAACCTCCACCCCAACGCGATGCTGATTCTTGCAGTATTCCAGCATCTTTGTGAAGCCTTCGTCGGAATATATCCCAGCGTGGATCTTTTCCGACGATTTTACTTTTCGGCGTGGTCGAAGAGTACCAACGCCGCCGGATGCATCTACTTCCGGCTGAGGGATAAAAAGGAGTATCCCTCCCCACCCCTACGAGATTCTGTGCATGGGTGGCACCAAAGGTGGTTCTACTGCTCTCCACCATCCGAAAGCAGTTTATGGTTTGAAAACTCGCGACCGGAGAAGTCGAGCGAGTTAGACATTCCTCCGGCGATGAACTCGGAGCTTTCGAAGCATGCCGAGGTGATTCTTCACTTGGTCAATGAAGGATTGACGGCTCGAGATATCATTCGAGACTTCGTGAAGAACCGGGTGAGTCCTCTGCGTGAAAGGGCTCATCCGGCGTGGGAGATTAAGTCCATGGGTGATAGCACCCTGGACTACAGTCAAGGTATTTATTTCTTTGATGCTGAACTTTCTCCTTTTTGAATTGTACAAATTCTGACTTGAGTTTGGGAACAGTCCTGCCTTCATCCGAGATTGAAAGGCGGACCAACTCCCTCCTTAGGACCTACAATTCCGATGTAGAGGGCCCTAAGGAATCACCTCGCCCGCAGAGCTTGATTCACGCGGGTGATGACCTCAGACAGGAGCGCCGAAAGGTAATTTCCTTGTTCAGCTTTGGCTTTGCAGGTCTTGTGTGTGTCCAGTGCTAATCCCTTGTAATGGACTGCGAACCAGCTCCTAGGGAGCTTTGCGGATGCGACGTTCCCAAGTGAAAATGTCGGCTCTCCGAAGAAGCCGACGGCGAGGAATGTGAAGAAGGTCTCTCAGAGACCCAGGACAAAAAGTCCTGCCCCTAAGAAGACCAAGCTAAACCCTGGGGAGGGGTCTTCACGAAGCATTCCTCGTCCCGCAAGAAAGACTGCGGTAAGATATCGCATTCCTGCTACTTTTTCAGGCGCGACATGGAATCACTTCTTCGTCGTACAGGGAGAGGGGAGCGAGGAGGAAGAGGATGACGTTCCTCTGATCCTTCGAAGGAGGAAGATCGCGGATCTTCCATCCAGCGATGCCCCAAGCTGCCCCGCAGAGACCACTACTACCGAGGAGGTGGTCGTGGAAGATCCTGCGACCACCGAAAATCTTGTGGTCGCGGGTAACCCTCCAATTCCTGAAGCCCCCGAGGTTTCAGGGTCAATTATCTCTGCTTCCCTGGTCGAAGGGACAACCAAGGTAAGGAATCTTTTTCGGCCGTTCCTTCTATGACTCTTTCTGCACATTTGTCAAGTTAATGTATATACAGGGAGGAGAGCTTCCCCCTGGGACCACTGGGGGTTCCAGGGAGGAAAATCCTCCTCCTCTGCGGACAGAGGAGGAGGTGGATGAACAAAGGCCAGCTATGATGGTTCCAGCAACTCTGGAATCGCCAAGGCCTTCAGATGCAGCCCCATCAGTTAGCCCGGTGGCCCAGGTAAAGATCTTTTCATGTGTTTTTACCTGTTCCCTAAGAATATGCCTATAACATGACATTTCCAGGGGGGTGCTGCCTTGTTTACCATAAGGAAGGCGAGAACCGGAGACGGCTCTCCTTCGCAAGGGGAATTTTCCCAGGAGTCCCAGGAACGAATGGGATTTCAAATAAGGTAAGAGCTCTTACTTGACAGTAATCTTAAATAAAAGTTGCCTGACCCATTCTTCCTGTTAGGCAAAAGAAGACAGCGCCTAACCCTTCAACCGCCACTGGGGAGGTTGAAATTAGGGCTGATGAGGGAGCCTCTAATGAAGAGCGCTCTGCTCCCGCGGTTCAGGAAGTCGTCCGGACCGCGGGAGGTGAAACAAGTACAGGGATCGGGTCACAACCAGTAGTCTCTGGGGGTGGCGTCCGGCCGGCACTCCCGCCAACTATCCCTGTAGTGAGCACGTCGGAGGCTCTAGCGAGGATTCCCGCTGAACTGAATGATGCCGTTTTACAAAAGTTTATGAAGGTATAATAAGACTTTGCTTCCGTGCCTGAATTATACTTAGGACACCTTTGACCTTCTTCTTTGGCACCACAGGGATTGTCCTGGCTAACAAGCCATTCGCGTGTTGTGATGGCTAGTACAGAAGCCATTCAAAAAGAACGCGATAGCTTGCACAGGTGAGTACCATTACCCTCTGGTTAACATGGGTATATCTTGGTTATGACTGCCTTGATTTTGTTGCAGAGAGGTTGCATTCTTGAAGAAGGAGGTGGCCGGTTCAGTCTCAATGCTTAAGAAACAAGAAACTGAACTCAACAGACTTCGATCAGAGAATGCTGGTAAGCCGATTCCTGACTAGGAAGACTTAAATCCATAATATGCGAATAATCTTCTCTCTCTGTACAGCGCAAGCAGGTCGAATTACGCAGCTCAGTCGAGACAAGGAGATTCTTGAATCCTCGATTCGCCACAGCGATCGGGCAATCAAAGAACTGAGCCTCCGGATCTTTGAAAAACTAAAGGCCATGGCTGATCTTTTGAAGACCGATGTGGTAGAACTGAGGCAAGACAACCTCAGTATAAATGACTGGACATCGCTGCTTACTGCTCAGGCGGATTCACTGCTTGAGTATCTCCCTGGAGATACACGGCGACGCGAAGAGGCGATCAAAACCAGGGTTCGATCAGCCGCAGCAGCCGTACTCAGCCGGGTTCGACTTCACCATGGCCCAGATGCAGATCTGAACGCATTGGTGGGTCCGGTTGAGGTCGAGAGTGAAGAGCTGCTCGATGCAGTCATAGAGGAAGTCCAGCCCCTAGTAGATAAACTCCTGACTGAGCTGGGGATCGAATGATCCTTGTTTTTGTAACCAAACAATTGTAATTACAATGCAATATATGTAAAACTATATTTTCAAAAGAAAGTGCATATTCACATCATAAGTTTCATACTATAAGTATATTCCTCTAGCCCCCGCCTCTGTTTTGTGAATACTGGAGCCTTAGTATTTTAAGCAGAGGGGAAAACATAAGTATGATGACCAGGGATATGCACTTCAAGCCGATGGTCAAGATTAAAGTAACATTTTTAACCTTATTGCAAACTGGTAGCCACCCAGATGACCGAAGACTAGCCAGATAGTCCCGTGTGCGTTGAGAAACGGCTTATTTAGGAGCGACTTATCTGGAAGTGATCATGAGATCGACCAGCGAATCCGGTTAAAAAATGCTGTAGTAATCTAACCGCCGGCGATCAGCCCCAGGTCGAATTTGTATAATTTGGGCTTAAAGGAAACACTCATTGTATGAAAACAAGACATGCTTTTTATGAAAAGATGCTAATTGAACAGGGAAAAAGTGATTGGAATACTTACACGTAAAACTTGCGAAGTTGATTGATGTTCCAAGTATTGGACAAAATCCGACCATCCTCCATGGCTAACCGCGCAGATCCTGGCCGCGGCACTGAGACTACAGTGTATGGTCCTTCCCACTTTGGGGAGAATTTATTGCGGTTAGACTGGTCTTGAATTTTTCGTAAAACCAAGTCGCCCACGTTGAGATCACGTGGTCGCACCTTTTTACTGTGATACTTGCGTAGAGCCTGCAAGTATACCGCGGACTTGATCAGGGCGCGATCACGCCGTTCTTCCAGGAGGATGAGATCTTGCGATCGCTGTTCGGATTGGTTGACCTGTTCGAATTGATTCGTGCGAACAGATCCAATACTGACTTCCATAGGCAACACAGCCTCGGCCCCATAGACCAAATGGAAGGGTGTCTCACCGGTGGCTCGACTAGAGGTAGTCCGTAGTGCCCATAGAACAGTATAGAGCTCGTTTGCCCAAGCCCCCGAGCGGGCCTTGAGGCGATCAAAAACACGTTTTTTGATGCCTTGCAATACTTGCCCATTGGCCCGTTCTACGGCACCATTGCTTTGTGGATGTGCCACGGAAGCAAAGCACACCTTGGTCCCAATCTGATCGCAGTAGTCTAGGAAGAGACCGCTAGCGAACTGAGAACCGTTGTCTGTGATGAGACGGTTTGGAACACCAAATCATGCCACAATGTTCTTGTGAAAGAACTTTTGTGCAGCTGATGCAGTAATATTTCGTACTGGTTCGGCCTCAATCCACTTTGTGAACGTGTCAATGGCTACGAACAGAAACTTGTACCCATTGACCGCTTGTGGCATAGGACCGACGATGTCCATTCCCCAGATCGCGAAGGGCCATGCGAGAGGAATAGTTTGCAATGCATAAGCAGGTTGATGAACCTGTCTTGCATGAAACTGACACTGTGGACACATCTTGACCATAAACTTGGCATCATCGAGTGCCGAAGGCCAGTAAAATCCCTGTCGAAAAATTTTTCCGACCAGTGTTCGGTATGACGCGTGTGCACCGCATACACTGTCATGTATTTCTTTCAAGAGGGATTTTCCTTCCTCCTGAGATATGCAGCGCATGAATACTCCTTGAGTACCCTTTCTGTACATAACCCCATCTATGAGTTTGTACAGACGCGCCTTTCGAATTAATCGATCGCTTTTGGTTTCGTCCTCGGGAAGGGTCCCATGTTCAAGATAGACCCTCAATGGATGAGTCCAATCTTGTTCCTGACCGAGGTTGGCAACGAAGGCTATTGCCGGATCATCCTCGACCGAAGTCATGATCGAAGGATGGTCCAAGTGTTCAATGAACACTCCTGCCGGAGCGGATGAGCGTGAGGATCCAATTTTGGATAATTGGTCTGCGAGAATATTGTCCTTTCGCGGGACGTATTGGACTTCGAAGTGACTGAAGTGTTTTTCCAATCTCCTCACTTCCCCCAGGTAATGAGCCATTGTCTCATCGGAGGTGCTGTACTCCTTGTTTACCTGGTTTACGACTAGCTGTGAGTCCCCCCTCACCACTAATCGACGGACTCCGAGGAATTTTGCTGCCCGGAGCCCTGCAAGAAGACCTTCATACTCTGCTGCATTGTTGGTGGCAACAAAGTGTAGTTGAATAACATACTTAAGCTGTTCGCCCTGAGGCGTAACTAAGACCACTCCAGCCCCCGAGTGTTGAAAACTACGGGAGCCGTCAAAGTACATTGTCCAATAATCGGGGTACTCCAGTTCCTTTGCCAACTGCACGGGTGGCTCAGGGTTGGTCCATTCGACCACAAAGTCGGCCAAAACCTGAGACTTAACCGCCGTGCGAGGGGTGAAATGGATCTCGAAGGCACCGAATTCGACCGCCCATTTGGCGATTCGACCAGATTTTTCTGGATTTCAGACAATATCCCCTAAAGGAAAAGAGGAGGGTACTGTGATCTTGTGTGCTTGAAAGTAATGTCGTAGCTTACGGGAAGCCATCAGTAGCGCGTAAAGTATCTTCTGGACCTCAGGGTAGCGCTCCTTAGGACCATGAAGTACTTCGCTCACATAGTAGACGGGTCTGTGTACTCCTTCCCTTTCCGCGATCAGAACTGCGCTGACCGCGTGTGGGGTGGCCGCCAAATACAGAAGTAATGGTTCTTCCTTTTCAGGAGACACCAATACCGGCGGACTGGAAAGATATGTTTTTACCTCCTGAAACGCTTTTTTGGCCTCGTCAGACCACGTGAAGTTATGATGTTTCCGCAAGGCTTTAAAGAAAGGTAGTCCCCTTTCGCCTAATCGCGATATGAAACGACTTAAAGCCGCCATGCGACCAGCCAGGCGTTGAACATCCTTCATGGTCGAGGGCGACCTCATTTGTTCAATAGCTCTGATTTTCTCAGGATTAACCTCAATGCCCCTGGAACACACAAGAAAACCAAGAAGCTTTCCTGAAGAAACCCCGAAAGAACATTTCTCCGGGTTCAATTTTATTCCAAAGTGATTCAAGTTACAGAAGGTTTCAACAAGATCGTCCAAATGAGACAATCTTTTGGTGCTCTTTACAACCAAGTCGTCTACATATGCTTCGAGATTATGCCCTATCTGGAAAAGAAAGGTCTTTTGCATCAAGCGCTGGTACGTGGAACCAGCGTTCTTGAGACCGAACGGCATTCTGACGTAGCAGTATGTGCCGAACGGGGTGATGAAGGCAGTTTTCTCTTCATCGTCTTCTGCCATGCTAATTTGATGATATCCTGAATAGGCAACCAAAAAACTCATCAGTTCGCAACCCGCAATGGAGTCAACCAGCTGGTCGATGCGGGGAAGGGGAAAGTCATCCTTCGGACAGGCACTGTTGAGGCTAGTATAGTCGACGCACATGCGCCACTTGCCATTTGACTTGCGGACCATGACCGGATTGGCGAGCCAGTCCGGGTGATTCACTTCGCGGATAAACCCGGCTTGTAAGAGTTTGTCTAACTCTTCTCGGATGGCTTCCTGTCGGTCGGTGGCAAAACGCCTGAGCTTTTGCTTTATTGGTCGTTGTCCAGGTCGAATTGCTAACCTGTGCTCAATTACTTCCCTTGGGACACCGGGCATGTCGGACGGTTTCCACGCAAACACGTCTGCGTTAGCCCAGAGGAAAGCAACGAGGTCGAGTTCCTATTTGTCATCCAGGGCTGACCCAACCCGAATTGTCTTGGATGGGTCATCCGGGTACAAGGGAACTTGTTTGAGTTTCTCATCTGGTCGAGGAGCAGCCCTGATCGCATCGGTGGTGACAGTGGCGACCTGAGCGTCCCGGAGGGGAAGTTGATCGACCATCTCCAAAGATAGCCGGTCTCACGTGAGCGCCACGTTGCGACTTTCTCGGACCGAAATGACACCTTTGGGGCCAGGCAATTTCCCGCACTGATAAGCATAGTGCGTTGCCATCATGAATTTAGCAAGAGTCGGCCTGCCAAAGATTGCATTATAAGCTGAATCACAATCGATTACATCGAAAGTAACCAATTCTGTTCGGAAGTTATCTGGTTCTCCCAGAGTGACCGGGAGGACCACTTGTCCCAATGGCATCATGGAGGGGCCTGGGATTATCCCATAAAACGGATGGATTATGGGCTTGATCTTCGAACGAGGAATTTGCATCTCGTCGAGTGTCTTGACCAATAAAAGATCAAGGGAACTTCCCCCGTCAATCAGGACCCTTTCGACTCTCGCGTTACTGATGATTGGGGTAATAACCAGAGGTAGCCTCAATGGTCGAGTTAGCCCCACAGGACAGTCAGCGCGATCGAACGTCAAAGGTATATCCGACCAACGGGGATATTAAGGTTCACCAAGGGATGTCTCCATTTGGTTAACCTCTCGGCAAAAGGTTTTAAACTGCCTTTTGGAAACGAAAGAGGAGGAACCTCCGAAAATGACATTAACATGATTTTGAGGTACCTGGTAAGCCATTTCTTCGTCTCCATCGACGTCTCTAACCCCGCACGCCTGCTCTTTAGGTGGTAAGGTTGGCATTGGCCGAGCTCCTTGGTAGAAATCATCCAGCTGTTTCAACCAACTCCTGCAGTTTTTGAGATCGTGGCCTGCGGAATTGTGGAGTGGACACCACCTTTTGCCTTCCTGCAGATTAGTTGATTTTTCTGGCTGGTCGGAATCCCGGCCACCAGAAGCAGTTTTACTTTTAAAAGAAGACTTATTACCTTTGGTCGAAGGTGGTTTCTCCGCACCGCGACCTCACGGTACTGTCCAGAGCGGTTCCTCTTTGACTTTTTTGACTTCCCACCCGGTGAAGACTCCGGCTTTTTGCTTGAATCTTCTTTCCTGGCATCCTTGAAGCCTGGTTGGGGCGGTAGGTCCCCCTTGTCAACCATTCGGTTCCATTCGACTGCCTCGGCTGCATCGGAGTATCGATCAGCCATATCGAACAGATCGGCCACTGATCGAGGAGGGTGGATGAGCAAGTCTTCAGTGAATCTCCGGTATCGAACGGCATGCTTAAATGCCCTGATTACGGAGCCATCAGATATGTTCGGGATGGTATTTCTTACCCCGACAAACCTCTTGACAAACTGCTGAAGTGTTTCGGTCGAAGTTTGCTGCAGTCTATGCAAGTCATCCTCCTTACCCGGCTTTTGGTAACAGTTTTGGAAATTGCTGAGGATGGCATCGCATAGCATTTCCCAATTATAGATAGAACCCTCAGGCTGATTGAACAACCAGGTTCTAGCCGGTCCTGCGAGGACTGTTGGCAGGTAGTTGGCCATGACCTTGTCATCGCCTCCTGCTGCTTGGATGGCAGTAATATAGATCTGAAGGAACTCAGATGGGTTTTGAGTTCCATCAAACCTCTCAATGGCCCCTGGTCGAAACTTATCGGGCCAAATGACTGCTCGTAGGCCAGGCGAGAAAGCTTTGCAACCAACGTAAGGACCGTGAACCGTCCTGCGACTTTCGGTCGGGTTTCGAGCAAACTCACTTAATGGCGAGGTTACTCGGGGTCCCAAACGAGAGTGAACGGGAACTCGATCCCTACTACGAGAGTCCTGCATTCGCCGATATTTGTCCTGTCGGGACGGTAAAGGTGGCGGGTAACTTCGTCGGCCAGAGCCAAAATGAGGACCATCTCGTTCACGGGGGTGTGTCACTGAGCGGGAAGAAGCTGTTGGGGTCGCCTCGGATGCGACCTCGTCCAGTCTTTCCGCCAGGATCCTGAAAAAGGCCGGTCTCTGCGCATCCGTGACCGTAGGAGGAAAATTACGCATGACCTCCGCGATAGATTGCAGTCGACCATGGGTACTTCTCCTAGGGGCACCAGGTGTTACTGTTTCTTCGTCCACTGGGAAATGCTCCGGTGGTAAGGAAGGAGTCTGGTCACGTCTACGACCACGCGACCGTCGAGAAGAAGTCGGGGCAGCATCGTAACGAGCCTGCGCATCTTGAAGAGCCTCTAGGGCAGTTCTGCGCAGTTCGTTGTTCTGTTGCTCGAGATCTTGCTCCTCCTTCTGTTTGCGATCTTGTTCTTCCCTAGCAACCTGTTGATCGGGAGTTTCCTCCGACAACGCAGCAAACTGCCTAGGGAGAGAGGTCGTCGATGGGGAGAACATCTCGGTTTGTTCCGAGTCAGACTCGAAATCAAAGAGACGGTGGAGGTTATCAGGGTCGAACCTTCCTGGGCTAACTTCAGGGTCACCATCATATTTTCCCTCAGCGGGATCGTATGACGGGCCGGATTCATCCCCTAGCACATTAAGAACCTCTGCGGGTTCTGACCTTGTGCCAGTTACCTCCTAGTCGATTAACATGACTTGGGGAGATGATTCAACCTGTGGAAGATTCTGGCCTTCGACCTCTTCCATCGGAACAGGATCGCTTGGAGAAGGCATGGGTATATGGGCATAATCCTCGAGATCGAAATCGTTCTCGGAATCATATGCTCCAGCCATGTTTCGGCGAACCTCCGAATTTTAATTAGGACGCCTTGAGAAAGGCCCCACGGTGGGTGCCAGCTGTCGACGATTCAGACTCGGAGTCCTCAGCCGAACTTATGCAGAATTTATAATTGTGAGACCTTTCAAGATGACCCTTCGGGAAGGTATGCTGAACAATAGTGAACAGGAGCACAGAGAGTTTAGACAGGTTCGGGCCCTCGATGGTGGGAGTAAAAGCCCTACGTCCTGTTGAGATTTCACTAAGTGTGGTAAAAGGTTTACAAATGGAGGAAAAAGTCCTCACAGGCGAGGATTTTTCCTGTAAGAGTGTACAAAGATAAGCCAAAGAAGGCTTATTAAAATGCTATATGAGGTGTGCCGTAGACTTGGCTAACTTGGATGATTTTCTCCCCTTTTTCATTGATGCTCCATGCTATCCTTTTATATTGTTTGAAAGGGTGCCATGTAGAGGAAACTGCATCAAACGGTTGCATGGACGGTTGGATGCGGTTTTTTGGAACTGCTCTTAACCTCCACGCAGGTTAAACACGTGTTATTCATGGATAACTGTATGTGTTAACCTTCTGACGGTTGATTCTCCACGTGTAGGAATCTTCGGGATACTTAGAATATCCTGTTGTACGGGCAACCGAAATAGATAGATCCCAAGTATCCTGATCGACAGATGTTCTGACCGCGGGATATTGGCTGACCGCGCAATATCCCGAATGTGTAGTTCGCGTATAGCTTACGAACTTCTGACCGCGCAAGGCTTACGGTCTGACCGCGTAAAGCTGCGACCTGATCGCGTAAAGCTTGCGACCTCATGGTGATGCCCCTCAGAATAGCTTGAGTTCGCATCACCAGGTATATGTCTGGTTCAAACTTGTCTTGAACCAAAAAGTTTATTAGAAATGACCCGGGTGTCAATCCTCGTCAGGTCTAACAAAAGGTTAGAATCTGAGCTCTTCCAGAGTGGTATCTCACTGATGGCTTGCCCCCCCCAGAAGGGGGCCTTCTTCGCCTTCCACCTAAGCTGCACAGGAAAGGCCCAAAGCCAATCCCAGGGAACAGTAAGGCTTCATAGGGTCTTTCTGTCCTGGTGCAGGTAGTCCGCATCTTCATAGACATGTCTATTTCACTGAGCCTCTCTCGAGACAATTCCCAGATCGTTACGCCTTTCGTGCAGGTCAGAACTTACCCGACAAGGAATTTCTCTACCTTAGGACCATTATACTTACGGCTGCCGTTCACAGGGGCTTCGGTCGTCGGCTTCCTGTCATCAGTTCACCAACTTCCTTGACCTTCCGACACTGGGCAGGCGTTAGCCCCCATACATGGTCTTGCAACTTTGCGGAGACCTGTGTTTTTGGTAAACAGTCACCCGGGCCTGGTCACTGCGACCCCCTTTGCAAGGAGGCACCCCTTCACCCGAAGTTACGGGGCTATTTTGCTGAGTTCCTTAGAGAGAGTTGTCTCGCACCCCTAGGTATTCTCTACCTACCCACCTGTGTCGATTTCGGGTACAGGTACCCTTTTGTTGAAGGTCGTTCGAGCATTTCCTGGGAGTATGGCATGGGTTACATACTTTAGCGCCGTAGCGCCTGGTATGAGCCTCGTGCAGAAGCAATGGCTAGTCCATGAGGCTCATACTTCAGCGTTGCAGTGCTTGGTACTCGGACCTCGGCTCGAGGCATTTTCTCTACCCCTTCTTACCCCAAAAAAACAGGGTCACCTTGTGCCCTTAAACCTATAACCATCTTTTGGCTAACCTAGCCTCCTTCGTCCCTCCGTACCAACAAGGGGTAGTACAGGAATAACGACCTGTTGTCCATCGACTACGCCTTTCGGCCTGATCTTAGTCCCTGACTCACCCTCCATGGACAAACCTTGCGGAGGAAACCTTGGGTTTTTGGGGCATTGGATTCTCACCAATGTTTTCGTTACTCAAGCTGACATTCTCGCTTCCGCTTCGTCGACCGCCACTTGCGGGTTTGCTTCCCTCTCAGGCGAAATGCTACCCTACCGATGCATTTTGACATCCACACCTTCGGCAGATCGCTTAGTCCCATTCATCTTCAGCGCAAGGGTGCTCGATTAGTGAGCTATTACACACTCTTTAAAGGGTGGCTACTTCTAGGTAAACCTCCTGGTTGTCTTTGCATCCCCACCTCCTTTATCATTAAGTGGTCATTTAGGGGCCTTAGCTGATGATCCGGGCTATTTCCCTCTCGATGATGAAGCTTATCCCCCATTGTCAAACTGGTCGACCTTTTGGGGTCATATCTAGTATTCAGAGTTTGCCTCAATTTGGTACCGTTCGCGCGGCCTGCATCGAAACAGAGCTTTACACCTAGATGTTCAATCAACTGTTGTGCCTCAACGCATTTCTGGGAGAACCAGCTAGCTCTGGGTTCAAGTGGCATTTCACCCCTAACCACAACTCATCTGCTGATTCTTCAAAATCAGTCAGTTCAGACCTCTGCTTAGTTTCATCCAAGCTTCATCCTGGTCATGGATAGATCACCCAGGTTTGGGTCCATAAGCAGTGAGAATTGCCTTACGAAGACTCGCTTTCGCTACAGCTCTGGTGGGTTCTGTTCCCTAAACCAAGCCACTGCCTATGAGTCGCCAGCTCATTCTTCAACAGGCATGTGGTCAGAGATCACTTCCCCCTCCAACTGCCTAGGAGCTTAGCACGGTTTCACATTCTATTTCACTATCCACTGGGGGTTCTTTTCACTCACAGTACTACTTCGCTATCAGTCACCCAGGAGTATTTAGCCTTGCAAGGTGGTCCTTGTTGATTCACACGGGATTCCACGTGCCCCATGCTACTCGGGTCAGAGCGTAAGCTATTGATGCTTTCGGCTACTGGACTTTAGCCATCTAGGGTGGGGCACTCAACCACTTCTCCTAGCAGCACAACACTTGTATTGCTCTCCCACAACCTCATTTTCACGATTTAGGCTACTCCCATTTTGCTCGTCGCTACTACAGGAATCGCTTTTGCTTTGTTTTCCCCTGGCTACTAAGATGTTTCAGTTCACCAGGTTGTCTCTTGTCTGCTCATGGATTCAGCAGGCAGTTCAAAAGGTTGACCTATTTGGGAACCTCTAGATCTATGCTTATTTTCAACTCCCCGAAGCATTTTGTCGCTTACTATGCCCTTCCTCGTCTCTGGGTGCCTAGGTATCCACCACAAGCGTTTCCTTTTTTGAACCTCACCATTAACGTTAAGGCTATGCCATCCTAAGGTGCAACTAAAAGGAAAGATATTATCAACGTCCATGAATGAGAAATCATAGATCGAACTACCGAATTGGAAAAATTTGGTGTTATCATAGTATTCGCTAAGTTCACAGGCTGGTGATAAGCGGACTCGAACTGCTGACATCCGCCACAAGGTAAACCACCGCCTCTCAGGCCTCCCGGACGAGTTCTATCATTAGGCCAATGATAGACAATAACTCCCCCCCGAACACAACTTACAACTTTCATCGTACTGTGCTCTCCAAAAAGCAACTCTTCTCAAAATCTCAAAACAAAAGGTGCTGAGTTGGAATCCCATTCTAAGGATTCTTGTGGTTCCGGGAAATCAAGCTACAGGAGAACCAGGAACAGGGAGCTCTCCCCTTTTTTCGCCCGACTCTTTGATCTTAACTTAAGAATGATGGTTTTAAGAACGAGTGATTGCCCTTCTCCGACCCTTACTGCCGAACCAAAGAGCGAACGGCTAATGTGTTCCACTTATTGAATAGGGTCTATGGTCGGTCCGTGACCCCTGGATGCCGAAGGTGTCCTTGGGGCAATCTCGTAGTTCCTACACGGTGGAGACAATGGGGTCGGTCCATGGATTTTCCTTCCTTTTGCCACATTTCGCTCAAAGGGTTTGTAACATCCTGAGTTTAGGGGTGAAAATTTCTTTCTTAAAAAGTCATGCATGCATATGTCTCTTCTAGATCAGCCAAATCAACCCCAGCTTTATTCTGTTCTAAGCCCAAAATCTTAAAATCTATCCTGTAGACCCAAATCAAGATCTGACTTTCCAGATTTGATCTACTATCTATCTTGAGTTTAAAAGCCTTCAGAACCCAGATTCAATTCTATTTCTAACTTCCAGATTTATCAACTCCTTTCTGTTTTCGAAAATAGAAATATCTTATATTACTTAAATACACTAAGTTTCAGAAATTCAGATTTAATCAAAATCTTGGCCAAGTTCAGACCAGATTATTCTTGGATTATGATCAAGGGTATGCCAATACCTTAATCCAAAAAGTTGGCAGTCAGATTTTATCATCTAAACCTTTTTCGCAAATCAGTCTAAGACTATCGCAGATCAGTCCTTTTCCAGATTTTCTAGAAGCCTGAAAAGGCAAAATGTTACAAATCATCTCCAAATCCAAATCTGATTCAGGGAACACCTCCCAAATGCTTTTCAACACAAAATCTTCTTTTATGAGTATCTCAAAATAAAATCCTAAATCCCAGAATTCGAGATCAACAAAATTCAAATCTATTTTACCCTAATCTACTCTATTTTCAGTTTATATCAAAAATCATTCAATTGTTCCAAATTTTATCTTCTATCTGTGCCAAATTATCTGTTGAATCAAGTCTACCAGATCAGTGCAATCAATTTCAGATTAAGCCATCTAAATCTCCAGATTTACAATTCAGCCCAAAGTTAAGAATCAGATATTGCAAATCAGTCCAGCCTGCTGTTTCGACCAGGAGCAACTTCGTTCAATTTCGACCGCGACCAGCTGCGCCGCGCCACTACGTTTGCTTGCCAACGGCCAAGCTTCACCTGCGCTTGTGCCCGTGCATGTTGGTGTGTACGCGTCCGCATCAGCATCTCAGCCATCGCCGTGGCAGCATCGACGACCAGCATTTGCTCTTGCGCGCGACCAGCAGCAGCCATTGTCAGCAACTCCATGCCACGTTGCTTCGCCGTGCCAGCTCTTGTTGCCACTGTTTGCACCACCCGAAATTGTTGAATTCCAATGAGCCGACAATTGGATTAGTGCAGAGCCGCCTGCTCATCCTTTGTCGCTGCCGCTGTTTGTTCACCACTGTCGCACCTGTGCCTGGTCAGTCAAGTCACCGGTGCCAATTTCCTTGTAGTTTCTTCTTCGCAAGCTCCGTCCTCTGGTCTATATAAGCAGCCCCATACCTTGTATTATCTTCTCTTCACCAGAGTTTGGCCAATTCCAAAAATCTCCTCGCTGCAATCGTCTTCTCTGGCGAGTCCATCACGAGGCCTCACGGTGCCAACACATTCCACTGCACCTCCTGCCAAATTGAAGCCACCAGTGAGTTTCTCTCATCACACTCATCGTGCTGTATCATTTAATTGGACTTCCATGCATCTCATCGCCGGTGATCGCCGGAATCCTCGAAATGCCCTGTTCCGGCAATGCAGCCCGATTTACCCCAAATTAGCTTTTGATTCTGTAGAACAAAATGATCAGTGAGCTATTTTAAGCAATCATGTGCATCTAGATTTCCAAATTTAACTTGAATCAAAGCTTTCCCCAGATTTGAATTTCTCCAGCCGCTGGCTCACGTCGCCAGGCCACACCGGCCATCCTCCGGCCAAATTGATCATGCAAATAGCTTACTCATACCCCTCTATCACTCCCTGAGCTTGGAATTGAGTTCAAACCTCCTGTATCGAAAAGCCCCAATTTTAGTGCCATCTTCTCCGGTGTCGGCCACCAGAAATCCATTCCCGGCCGATCTAGCTTCAGCCACTTTGTCCTCCAGATATGCTTCAATCTCCTGAGCATTTTTGTCTTCTAGCCCGATCTCTGAAACTGTCCAGATTGCAAGATATAGCCATGCCAAGATTTTGTCCAGTGGCTTCACTGTGCCATGTCGCCACCACACTTCTTCACTGATTTTCATCACCTTCCAGCCATCTTCAACCTTCGAAACTATTGAATCATTTGTTACTGTTATCAATGCCTACCTCCCAGATAAAGTGGTGCATCATTTGGAGTTCTAGATCAAAAGTTATGGCAAACCCTAGTTTCTGGCCATGTCAGATTCAATGCCAGACTATGTCAGTCAGTGGCATTAGCCCTTTTCACTTCCTTCCAGATGTGCATTTTGAGCATAACTTTGTCCCTTCGATTTCTGAGGTTGTGATCTACAATTTCTTCTTCTATCACAACTTGATTTGAGCCCTTGAATTGTATTTGCTGCTAAGCCCTATTTTTTGACACTGTCAGCACTATGTCAGTGCATGCCAGCCAATGGCATTGGCCTTGTTTACCCACTTCTGGTTGTGCAATTTGAAAGCCACTTTGTCCATTGAATTTGTAGAGTTATGATCTACACTTTCTTCTACTGTCACAACTTGAGATAAGCTCGCTAGCTTTCCTTGAAGCTATCTCAAAGCCTTGATCCGAATGTCAATCTACTGACATTCGCTGTTTTTGATCAACCAGCCACAAAATTGATGTTCTTATTGCAACATTGAGATCCTAAGAACATCTAACACCCATCCTTATCCAATTCCTTGAAACTCTAGAATCTCGACTCAGTTCAGGTTGCAATCCCAATTATCTCCAATATCGTTCAGTTATTCTTGTAAAGCATATCTGCATATAGATCATAAATCATTTTAACATAGTTAGTAATTATTGTATGCTTGCTTGTCGTCGAACAGATTCAGAAGCTGGCTTTGAGGATTTTGCTGTTCACCCGTCATCAACTGCTGTATCTTACGACGCGGAAGGCAAGTCATATCCTTGGTCAGCTTGAACCTATATTTTAAATGTTACTATAACATAACCTTGAATATAGATAATATTGCATGTGAAAGATTGAGAATGGTTGATTTATAAATTGGCAGTACTAGACTGGTTATCTGTGAAATGTGAAATAAACAAGTTTTGAGCCATGAACTATTATATATGTATATACTTATATTCATAAAATAAAACCCCTAGCTGTGACCAGAAATTTGGTATGGATGGCGGTAGCACTGGAGGTGCTAAACTGCGAATGATAGTAGGCACTGAAGGTGCAGGGTTGTGGATGGTCTGGTCACTGGTATATAAGGACTAGAACCTTGAGTTGTGCGTCTAGTGGCATGAACAACTTGCTAACCGCAAGCCTGGTATGGGACAGGCCTGAACAAGTACTTATGCGGATCGCACATGAAACTTCTGCATGAGTTGTGTAGTGATGCATGATTGACATAGAGAATGGCTCCCACATATATCACTGAAGGTGATCTTGTACCTGACCCAACAATGGGAATATGAGTAGGGGTGGAGGTTTGGATACAACCTGCCACAACTGTGGTTCGCAGAGAGCCACAGGGTCAGGGGTGAATTGTGAGTCATACATAACAAAAGTTCTTGTTATCTCTACCTTGCCGCTCACAGCATGAAGTAAGTCAGGGGTCCAATCATTATGTTATGATAGGAAAGGCTTGAAAGTGGAATATCTTGCGGGTAAATTGGTACCTCTCTGCAGAGTTAAAAACGTATTCGAATACTTCGAGCTCTAGGTTTATAGGAGTCTACTGCGGTGGATTAAATCCACGGGGTGTGGCACAAGTATATTTTATAAATAAAATTTGTTAAATCAAGATTACCCAAATGACATGTGTTGTCATGATAAGGAGTGCTGCCGTGGGCTGTCATGTGTCGACGTGTCGCGGTAGTGCTATAATCTAGTGAACATGAATAATGATGCTATATTATGAAAGGTGCTGCCATAAGATGAGATGAGTTGAGATATGAAAGAAAAAGGTTATTTTACAAACATCCATAAATCTTGACTAGTCTAGGTTCATATCATCACTACTATATGTATCTACTCTTACCTATGACTTGCTGCGTACATAAGTGTTCACCCTTGCAACCTACAAATCAATAGATGGAGCGTTCAATAATCAAGATGAAGGCATAGAGAACTTTGTGGATCCAGAAGGAGGAGAGTCAGTTCCGCCAGTGCCCTGATGTGTGTTGTTCTGCCGTCCACTTCTCATTGTGGGTGGGTCACCTATCTTCTGCTGTGTAGTTGTTATTTTGCTAAACCATGTATGCCGTGAAGGCATTGTAATCTTCTTATGTAATATCAAGGCCAGCAGGCCACACTGCTTAAATATTTTGTAAGTTATTCTGTTGCAATGTAATATACTCCTGTGCTTGACTTATCCTGGGAAGTCAAGGGTATGCATATATGGGACTAGCTACAGCGTGCTAGGTCTCTACAGGAGTAGTCGTAGTCCCAGTTTTGGGGAGCGACAGGGTTGAAGGGAGATAGTGCATCAAGCTATTCGCAAGGGCCAACTTGATCCTCTTCCCCAGGGATCCAAGATGAGGGAAGCCTAGAGAGCCGCTGACTCCAACTATCATCCATGTACAATCCATACTAGATCTGACCAACTGCCTATCCTACCTTCTCTATGTTTTTGACAACCCATCTTTTTGTCTCAGTTGAGTCTTTCAGTGGCATGTTTCAGTCCTCTTCCCCATTACTTAGAAAAAGTGAGCCACCTATTCAGGTACAAGATACTATCATTACCGCCTGGACAATTAGACAACTAACCCGTAATCGCAACGACCCAATTGCAAGAGCGGAGCTCTACCAACTGAGCTATATCCCCTCGAGCCAAGTGGAGTATGCATGAAAGAGTCAAATGCTTCTTCTATTCTTTTCTCTGGTGCAGCTGGGCCATCCTGGACTTGAACCAAAGACCTTGCCCATGAAGTAAATCATCGCCCCTACGATCCAACCAATTGGGAGAGAATCAATAGATTCCTTTTCGGGAGCGATTCATCCTTCCCGAACACAGCATACAACTCCCCGTTGTACTGCGCTCTTCAAGTGTGCTTGTTCCCCCTTCTCTCCCTTACCATGGCAAGCCCTTGGGAAATAACTCTGATGGGCAGAAAAAGGAAGGCGTTAACAGACCCTCCCAGCCCTACCCTAGACACTCTAAGATCCTTTTTCAAACCTGATCTGCTCCTCCCATTTCGAGTCAAGAGATAGATAAATAGCCACATCCCATTGCACTGATCGGGGGTGCTCGTTGTGACTTAGAGGGGTCAAAGACCAAAAAGTGGCTTATTTATACCAAGCATTCCTCTTATGGCTAGATCCAATCTCCTGGTCCCTGCGGAAAGGAAAAAGAATTTCACATTCTTCCTTTCCAAAAGGGAGGATTAGGGAAATCCTATTGATTGTCGCTTTCTCCAGACCTCTGAGAAAAGCATGAAAAAAAAGGCTCGAATGGTACAATCCCTCCGTCACCCTAGAATGAAAGGGGTGATCTCGTAGTTCTTGGTCTGTGAAGATGTATTGTTAGGTGCTCAATTTTCCCATTGAGGACGAACCTCAACCTGTGCTCGAGAGATAGCTGTCCATGCACTGATAAGGGATGCATGGATTCTCTAGAAGAGAGGAGCCGCGGTGCCCCCCCCCCCCCCCCCCCCCCCGGACCTCCCGGATCCCACGAGTGAATAGAAAGTTAGATCTACATGGGATCTCACCTAAATCGCCCCATCTATCCTCCTGAGGAAAAGTTTGTTTCTCTGATTCAAACAGGAGGAGTACTCCATGCTAATGTTCCTTGGATGATCCACATCTTCCGGTCAGGCGCTAATGAGCACATTGAACTATCCATGTGGCTGAGAGCCCTCACAGCCTAGGCACAACGACGCAATTATTAGGGGCGCACTCTACCACTGAGCTAATAGCCCATCGCGCGGGCCTCCCAAAGGGAGGCCTGCTATGCCAAAAGTGCGAAAAACTTCATCCCTTTCCTTTTGACATCCCCATGCCCCCACACCACATGGGTGGACATGGGAATGTCAAAAAGGGGATCCTATCACTATAAACTAATTTGTTCCAACCTAGGATAATAAGCTCATGAGTTTGGTCTTACTTCACCCTAAACGAAAGAAGACTTCCATATCCAAGTTTAGCTCAGACGTAGCTGCCTTCTTTTTGGGCGTGAAGCAGTGTCGAACCAAAATACCCAACAAGCATAAGCATTAGCTCTCCTTGAAAAGGAGGTGATCTAGCCGCACCTTCTAGTACGGCTACCTTGTTACGACTTCACTCCAGTCACAACCCTAGCCTTAGGCACCCCCTCTTTACGGTTAAGGGTAATGACTTCAAACATGGCTAGCTCCTATAGTGTGGTGGGAGTTGTGTACAAGGCTTGGGAACGGATTCACCGCCGTATGGCTGACCGGCGATTACTAGCAATTCCTGCTTCATGCAGGCGAGTTGCAGCCTACAATACGAACTGAGGACGGGTTTTTGGAGTTAGCTCACCCTCGCAAGATCGCGACCCTTTGTCCCACCCATTGCAGCACGTGTGTTGCCCAGGGCATAAGGGGCATGATGACTTGGCCTCATCCTCTCCTTCCTTAGGCTTAACACCAGCGGTCTATTCTGGGTTCCAAACTCATAGTGGCAACTAAACACGAGGGTTGCGCTCATTGCGAGACTTAACCCAACACCTTACGGCATGAGCTAACGACAGCCATGCACCACCTGTGTCCACATTCCCGAGGGCACGCCTCTCTTTCAAGAGGATTCGCGGCATGTCAAGCCCTGGTAAGGTTCTTCTCTTTGCATCGAATTAAACCACATTCTACATCACTTATGTGGCCCCCCCTCAATTCCTTTGAGTTTCCTTCTTGTGAACATACTCCCCAGGTGGGATACTTAACGCGTTAGCTATAGCACTGCATGAGTCGAGTTACACAGCACCTAGTATTCATCGTTTATGGCTAGGACTACTGGGTCTCTAATCCCATTCGCTCCCCTAGCTTTCGTCTCTCAATGCAGTGTCGGCCCAACAGAGTGCTTTCACTGTTGGTGTTCTTTTCGATCTCAATGCATTTCACCGCTCCATCGGAAATTCCCTATGCCCCTACCGTACTCCAGCTTGGAAGTTTCCACCGCCTGTCCAGGGTTGAGCCCTGGGATTTGACGGCGGACTTGAAAAGCCACCTACAGACGCTTTACACCCAATCATTCCGGATAACGCTTGCATCCTCTGTCTTATTGCAGCTGCTGGCACAGAGTTAGCTGATGCTTATTCCTCAGATACCGTCATTGTTTCTTCTCCGAGAAAAGAAGTTGACGACCCGTAGGCCCTCCACCACCACCCCCCATTGCTCTGTCAAGCTTTCGCCCATTGCAGAAAATTTCCCACTGCTACCTCCTGTAGGAGTCTGGGCAGTGTCTCAGTCCCAGTGTGGCTGATCATCCTCTCGGACCATCTACTGATCATCGCCTTGGTAAGCTATTGCCTCATCAACTAGCTAATCAGATGCGAGCCCCTCCTTGGGCGGATTTCTCCTTTTGCTCCTCAGCCTATGGGGTATTAGCAACTATTTCCAGTTGTTGTTCCCCTCCCAAGGGCAGGTTCTTACGTGTTACTCACCTGTCCGCCACTGGAAACACCCTTCCCGTCCAACTTGCATGTGTTATGCATGCCGCCAGCACTCATCTTGAGCCAGGATCAAACTCTCCATGAGATTCATTGTTGCATTAATTATAGCTTCCTTATTCGTAGACAAGGAGGATTCGGAATTGTCTTTCATTCCAAGGATAACTTGTATCCATGCACTTCAGATTATTAGCCTGGAGTTCGCCACCAACAGTATAGCCAACCCTACCCTATCATGTCAATCCCACAAGCCTCTTATCCATTCCCGTTCGATCGTGGCAGGGGAGTAAGTCAAAATAAAAAAACTCACATTGGGTTTAGGGATAATCAGGCTCGAACTGATTACTTCCACCACGTCAAGGTGACACTATATCACTAAGTTATATCCCTTCCCCGTCACATCGAGAAAGAGAATTAACTAATCCTAAGGAAAAGGGTTGAGAAACTCATGGCCACTCTTCCTCTGGGCCTTCTTTCCACACTATTATGTATAATAAAATAATGGGAAACATTGGATTCAATTGTCAATCGGTCCTATCAAAAATAGGATTGACTATGGATTCGAGCCATAGCACATGGTTTCATAAAATATGTATGATTTTTAAATCTAAATCGAGCAGGTTTTCCATGAAGAAGATCTTGTTCAACATGTTCTATTCGATACTGGTAGGAGAAGAACCCTACTCGGTATTCTTAAAAAAAGAGGGGAAGCAGAACCAAGTCAAGATGATATGGATCGCCCCTTCTTCTTGCGCCAAAAATCTTACCATTTCCGAAGGAACTGGGCTATTTCTTTTCAATTTCCATTCAAGAGTTCCTATCTGTTTCCACACCCTTTTTTTGAGACCTCAAAACATGAAATGGACAAATTCCTTCTCTTAGGAACACATACAAGAAAAAGGATAATGGTAGCCCTCCCATTAACTACTTCATTTTCATTTATGAATTTCATAGTAATAGAAATACATGTCCTACCAAGACAGAATTTCTAACTTGCTATATCCTCTTGCCTAATAGGCAAAGATTGACCTCTGTAGAAAGACTGATTCATTCGGATCGATATGAGGACCCAACTCTGTTGCATTGCCAGAATCCATGTTCCATATTTGAAGCGGGTTGACCTCTGTGCTTCTCTCATGGTACAACCCTCTTCTTGCTGAGCCCCCTTTCTCCTCGTTCCACAGAGAAAAAATGTAGGACTGGTGCTGATAGTTCATCACCGAAGAAAGAACTCACAGAGCCGAGATCACTAACTAATAGAGATCACTAACTAATAGAATAGTACTACTAACTAATACTAATATATAGAAATAGATATCTAGAAATAGAAACAAACTAATATATAGGTAGATAATCAAAACTGAAAAGAACTATCTTTTCTGTATACTTTCCCCGTTCTATTGCTACCACGGGTCTTATGCAATCAATCGGATCATATAGATATCCCTTCAACACCACATAGGTCATCGAAAGGATCTCAGACGACTCACCAAAGCACGAAAGCCAGGTTAGAAAATTCATTCCTATTTGAAGAGTGCCTAACCGCATGGATAAGCTCACATTAACCCATCAATTTTGGATCCAATTCAGGATTTTCGTTGGGAGGTTTCGGGAAGAACTTGGAATGGAATAATATCGATTCATATAGAGGAAAAGGTTCTCCATTGATGCAAACGCTGTACCTAGAGGATAGGGATAGAGGAAGAGAGAAAAATTGAAATGAAATAAATAAAGAATAAAGCCAAAAAAAATAAGTCGAAGATTGAAGAGCCCAAATTCCAAATGAAGAAATTGAAACTCGAAAAGGATCCTTCTGATTCTCAAAGAATGAGGGGCAAGCTAGGGATTGATACCAAGAAATATTTCTTCTTATTATAAGAGATTTCTTCTTCTTATTATAAGACATGATTTGATCCGCATATGTTTGGTAAAAGAACAGTCTTCTCCTTTAATCATAAATGGAAAGTGTTCAATTAGAACATGAAAACGTGACTCAATTGGTCTTAGTTAGTCTTCGGGATGGAGTGGAAGAAGGGCAGAGATTCTCAAACGAGGAAAAGGATCCCTTCGAAAGAATTGAATGAGGAGCCATATGAGGTGAAAATCTCATGTACAGTTTTTTAGCGGGACAGTAAGGGTGACTTATCTGTCGACTTTTCCACTATCAACCCCAAAAAAACCGAACTCTGCCTTACGTAAAGTTGCCAGAGTACGATTAACCTCCGGATTTGAAATCACTCCTTATATACCTGGTATTGGCCATAATTTACAAGAACATTCTGTAGTATTAGTAAGAGGAGGAAGGGTTAAGGATTTACCCAGTGTGAGATGTCGCATTATTCAAGGAACCCTAGATGCTGTCGCAGTAAAGAATCATCAACAAGGGCGTTCTAGTGCGTTGTAGATTCTTATCCAAGACTTGTATCATTTGATGATGCCATGTGAATCGCTAGAAACGTGTGAAGTGTATGGCTAACACAATAACAAAAGTTTCATAAGGGGACTGGAGCAGGCTACCATGAGACAAAAGATCTTCTTTCTTAAGAGATTCCATTCGGAACTCTTATATGTCCAAGGTCAATATGGAAATTATTTCAAAGGTTTTCCCTTACTTTGTCCGTGTCAACAAACAATTCGAAATACCTCGACTTTTTCAGAACAGGTCCGAGTCAAATAGCAATGATTCGAAGCACTTCTTTTTCCATTACACTATTTCGGAAACCTAAGGACTCGATCATTTGGATATGTAAAATACAGGATTTTCGATCCTAGCGGGAAAAGGAGGGAAACAGATACTCAATTTAAAGTGAGTAAACAAAACCCCATACTCGATCTCATAGATCCCTATAGAATTCTGTGGAAAGCCGTATTCAACGAAAGTCATATGTACGGCTTGGAGGGAGATCTTTCCTATCTTTCGAGATCCACCCTACAATATGGGGTCAAAAAGTCAAAAAAATAAGTGATTCGTTTTTAGCCCTTATAAAAAGAAAACTGATTCTTGAACCTCTTTCACACTCATGTCACGTCGAGGTACTGCAAAAAAAAGAACTGCAAAATCCGATACAATTTTTAGTAATCGATTAGTTAATATGGTGGTTAACCGTTTTATGAAAGACGGAAAAAAATCATTGGCTTATCAAATTCTCTATCGAGCCGTGAAAAAGATTCAACAAAAGACATAAACAAATCAACTATTGGTTTTACGTCAAGCAATAAGTAGAGTAACTCCCAATATAGGAGTAAAAATAAGACGTAATAAAAAAGGATCGACGCGGAAAGTTCCTATTGAAATAGGATCTAAACAAGGAAGAGAACTTGCCATTCGTTGGTTATTAGAAGCATCCCAAAAGCGTCCGGGTCAAAATATGGCTTTCAAATTAAGTTCCAAATTAGTAGATGTTGCCAAAGGGAGTGGGGGTGCCATACGCAAAAAAGAAGCGACTCATAGAATGGCAGAGGCAAATAGAGCTCGTGCACATTTTCCTTAATCCATGAACAGAATCTAGGTATGTAGACACATGGATCCATACATCTCGATCAGAAAAGAATCAATAGAAGGAGAATCGGACGATATCTTTCTCAAAACAAACAAAAAGGAAAAGAAAGAGAAAAAGAGAGTTAAACAATAATCAAAACAAAATAAAGGTCATGAACTCCCTTCTTTGTGGCCTAAAACAAAGAATATTTGAAATGAAATCAATTCAAGGCCATATCATGCTAGGAACAAGAGAATACTATTTGGCATAGATTTTATTTAAGTTCATTTTTGAAGTTCTCACAAAATAGATTTGGATCAATCGATTGAATATCAAAGATAATCAAGAAGGATTGATAAACCATCCAAAGAAGTATCAAAAAATCATGGAAAGTTGCATAGAGATAAATAACATCAAAAAAAAATCAAGCCATTTTTGGTACCCAATCCACAGGAGGCCCTCTAGCCTTGTCGCATAAGTCTTTTGGTACCCAAATGGCTCTATCTATAAGTTTTTGAAAAGAGAAATCAGGAAGTTTTGCAATTAAACCCCTTTTAGAGCGAGAAATCAAATAAGAGTCAAAAGAACCAACTCTAAAAGGGTTAGATACACATTCATGCAAATGATACCCTATTAAGTGAGATGCGGAACATGAGGTCCGAGAGGGCTTTACAAATGAAATGGTATGAGTGCGGTGAAATATGTGATGCCTCTTAATAGATGAGTGAGCATGATTTAATTTTTCCTTGTTAAATGAATATCTATGATCTAAAGGGGGTTTAACACGCATAGCATTACCCATATGATATCTAGTAGGGTCATTTCTCAATCTATTTATTTTAGCCATAAGTTCATCATTTTCAATTTTAGGTACATGAGATGATACTGTGTTAACATGTGAAACATGATGCGAATAAAAACATGACAGCATACATCACAAATAGATGAACTAGAAGTCATAACAATAGAATCACTAGATGAGCTAGACATATCAAATGAGGAGCAACTAGTACTAACACTATGGCATAAGGATGAGTCTCTAGATAAATCATGGCATGAGTTACTAGTATCAACCGTACAAGCATGTGAATCAATAGACAAGTTATCACATGAAGTACTAGTGTCCACAAAACGAGCATTTGAATCTAAGCATGAATTGAAAATTAAGTCATTACAAGAGGTGCTAGCATGTGAAGTGGAAGTATGTAACTCTAAGGATGAATCAATAAGCAAGTCACAAGCAACTCCTACATCTAAGGTAATTTTAGAGCAAATAGCATCCTTGGCAAGCAAAGAATCATAAGAGTTTGTCAACTCTTGATATTGCACTTTCAAGGATGAGAAGTTATTCTTTAAAGTGCAAAAACTTTTAGTCATCTTTCCAAGCAAGTCATTTAACTCTACAATCATATCCATAAGCTCATCACTAAAGAAGTTAGTATTTGATACCGTCGAGCCACATGCCATAAGGCATATAGATTTTTCGTGAGATGAAGACTTTGAACTTGAAGCTTTCTTTCTAGCTTTCTTTGAGCTCTTCTTGCAAGATTTCGCCTTTGTCTTGCTTAGGCGAACCAAGTTGATGACGTCTTTGAGCTTGCTAGAAAGCTCCCAATCCTAAATGTTGGATGATGACAAGCAAATACAGGGGTGAGCAGCGGCACTTGCTTAGGCTGAGAGGTGGCTGCAAGGAACCCCTGACAGATACTGCACAGTTTGACAGTAATCTTTCCAAAAACTAAAATACTTTCAGCGCTTAGACTTAGGTCTTAGCCCTGTCAGCATCGTGACTCCTCTGCTGGCCAGCCACTTGGCCTCCGATTAGTCAACCAGTTTCGTGGTCATTACAGTCGTACTCTTGCGCTCACCGATGGTAATGAGTGTCTCGATCATTCAAGAATGGACTCCCAAAGATCACCTCACAGATATCGATAGGAACAACATTGCATTACACCTCATCGATATTTCGTGCAGAGATCGCAAACTTCAGCACACACTGACTCGTAATCTATTAGCTCGCATCGGTTGTAAACCATTCCAGCAGATACAGTGGCGGATGTGTGGTTGTCTTCAAACTAAGTCGTCGAATTAGTCCAGCAGAGACCAGATTCTTCTGACTTCCGGGATCGAATATCACTGCGACCATTTCGTGCTTCACCTGGATGTTGATGGTTAACAAGTCCTCCGTTGGGTGATAGTGGTGTGGTGGATCCGAATCCTTCTCCTTCGGCATTGCCATCAGAGACAAGGTCATATCCACCTCATCAACCGAATTCACTCGGACAACTTCTTCGTTGGGTGAAGTCGCAGTAGCTGTAGCTATTCTTTTCCCTGATCCGTTTTTCTTTAGTCAAAGCTCAGGTTGAAGCTTGTAGAATTTATCTTTGGTGTGTCCTGTGACTTGACAATGCTCGCAGAAGGTACCCGTGCCCGATTTCGAAGCATACTTCTTCGGACTCGGTTTTCTTTTTGTCGAAGTCGCACTGTCCTTCGTGCCTTTGTCGCTGCAGGAACAGTACTTTTTCTCAATTGCCATAGCAATTGTGCTCGCGGTTGCAATATCTTGGACGCCGAACAGGCTTAAGTCAGCACTGATCGATTTCTGAACTCTAGACATGTATTTCTGAAATACCTAAGGATCGGAGAATGATATGCCGATGACCATTGCTTGTCTCCGGAACTCCGTAGTATAGTCCTGGACAGTCTGGTCGTGCCGTTGGTACAATCTGTGCCAAGCTCCCATCTCTCCTCAAGGTAACCATCGGATAGAATTCTTGTCGCAGGAGTCGTTTAAATTGACCCCACGCAAGGTCGTCAGCTTCACCAATGGCGATAAGGGCCTTCCACTAAGTCTTGGCGTGGTCCTTCATCTTCAAAGGTGCGAACTTCACCTTTTGAGTGCTACGAACCCTTTCAGGTCAAAGTAGGTTTCAAGCTGATCGATCTAAGAATCCAATTTCTCGGCATCGATCACCCCATCATATATGGGTATGTCAACTTAGCATCGAACTTGAAAGATCCAACAGCTAAGGAGGTGTTGGCGAGGTCGTCGGTATTATGGTTGTCTTCTTCTTTCTTGTCGTCTGGCCTGCGCAAGTCTTCACCAGTCTTCACACCTATAACCTTCCCTGCTTCAGGAGGTATGATCATGGCCTGCTGCTTAATCCAAACAAGCACGGTTTTCATGTCGGTGGAGAATTTAGCTACTTGTTTGGTTAGGTTAGCTTGTACGGAGGTTCCTTCGGACATTATCGGAGATGCGATTGTAGGTACTGTCGATTGTTCACCTGAAGTTTCGCCGGAAGTTTTGTAACCTTTGCGAGTCTTCACCATCCACAGGACATAAAAGTTGCTCTGATACCAACTTGATCTGTTTGAGTCCTAGTCTTGGTTTTCGCACTAGACTCGCCCAGATGCTAATATGCAGAATAACGGGATGTTACTCAGAATTACCGACACCCAAGATGATCGAAACACAGTTCAAAGTAATCACACAACTCTTTATTTCAAAGAGGGCTTTACATGTCGAACGTTAGGACACACTTGCCTACGTCGATGAACTAGACTCGATCTGATCTATATCAAGGTAGATAACCAGGTAGATGCTAGATGATCTACTCTAACCTATTACAAAGTATTTATAGTCTAATCGTATGAGTACGTATCAGACTCAATAACCTAAACATGTTAAACTCGGACATTTAACTAAACCTAACACATAAAACTTAATTATATATTCGGATCGGATTATAATTCTGACCAGAGTTCAAATCCTTCAAGGTCGCGAACCAATCCATGGTCGCGAAAGCTTTCCGAACTCGGTAAGGTCGCGGAACCTTTTCCGACCATGACCTGAAGATCCTCCCAGATCAATAAGAATTTTTTTCCATCCAAATCTGTATTTGAACCCGAAATAATAATTTTATTGTTCCTATCTAAATTCAATAAAATTCAAAAAAACAATATACGTTGCATACCTAAATTTTAATTTGAATTTTATTTGTATAGAAAAAACTTGTCAAAATTTATGGTATATTAACTTTATAATCAAATTCTTACATGAATAATACATATTAAACAAATACATTCAAAATATTCTATTTTTTTGATTTAAAATGAGTTATTTTTAAATTTTGTATGAAGAAAATAACAAAATTAACAAATATCAGTAATATCCAATATCATCCAAAATTTGATCCGAATTAAAGAAATCCTATACAAATCCAAAACCAAGCAAACTTGAATTGAAATCTGAATCCAAAATATAGTGTAGATACAATTTGCCCAAGATTCGATTGAATACAACTTAAAAATATAATATAGATACAATTTGACTAATATTTGATCTATTTGCAGTCCTACTTATGACCCTTATCATCAGATCTAATAACTATGCCCCAAATACATACATATTAGATGGGTTGGCTTAACACAATTTTTTAACCCAACAAAAAGGTAAATAAGCTAATCCATCTAAATAATTCTATCTCCACATAAAAAATAGAATAACAGATTAAACAAAAATATTCTGTAGAAGAAAAGTATAAAATGCTGTTATAATAGATAGGAAATAGCTGTTACATCTTACATAAAATATATTGAACTCAGTTAATCAAATCAAAAATTTATTTCAATTAGTTAATCAAATTAAATAATATTTTAGACTAGATTTTCTGTCAAAATAAAAATCTGAATTAAGCTGACCTATATGAGTTAGGTTAAACTACCCTAATTATTTTAAGCCCAAATCGAGAGAGGCCATCAGGAATCTGGTTGATAGATATCAGCCGTTCAAACAGGTGCCTTGCAAAATAAATAGGGAAAAAAATAGCCGTTAAGTACACCAAATCTGTGAAACCATCGAAAGCCACATCAACCGTCGCGCCCATCTCCCCAACCCTTCTTGCGAAGTCCGAAAGCGCTCAAAAGCTCTCACCTTTCACCAATTTTTGCTGTTAATTTTTCAATCTGTTTTGATCTTTTTGCCTGCTATTACTACCGCTGTTGTTCATTTTGTCTCTATTTTCTAATTTCTCTCGAATTTATCTCTCTTTTTTCCCTGTTTCTTGTTGGGTTTGTCGCTAGGAGCCATGGAGGCGGGCTCTGATTCGGTCCGTACGGTGAAGAAGCGCCGGCTCGTGCCAGGGCCGCCGCTGGAGGAGGCCGGATCGAGGAGTCCGTACATGCCGTCGTTGTGCACCACGTCCAAGAACACGTCTGTGAAATGCTATGTAAGTTGTTACGAAGATCCTTCCTTGGAGGTTTCCTGGTTCTTGATTTCTTCGTTTCTTGAAATGTGTGAAAGAAACCGCCCTTGAATTCTTGGATGGTCTTGTGTGCTGATGACGTGGGTGGGAGAAGCTGTCCACGCGCCCCGATTCTTCAAATTTTAGCGGTTCTTTATGTCGCAAGAACAACTGCTTTTGGTTATTTGACCAGTTCTTTGTTTTTTGGTTTGATGAGATGCCACCAAGATATTGTTCTTATTAGTTCAATTTGTTATCTTAGGAATGATATATGACTTGAAAGTATGATTCGCCCATAAGTTCCAAATTCTTAGTGTTTATGCTGTTCATGTTGAGCTTATTTGGTTAAAAAACTTGTACTTTCACATGATCTCAAGGTCAGCTTGATTTCTTGGTTGGCTATCTACTATCTTGGTTATTTGCATATTTGGTAATATCTTGAAGAAATCCTTATTAATGTCTAATTGCATGGTTTGGGAGATTTCCTCTTGTTTAATGAGTGGCCGTTTTCTCTATAATTTGCTAATTAATTTATGAATCTTCACTGTTCTGCGGATACAAATTGTACATTTAGGGATGTTTGGTCGGTGTCCTCATCCAAATTTTTGCCTGGCCTGCTCCGTGTTTGGAATTCCAACCAAAAGCTTTCATGGGTTGCTTGCCTAATCCCCTTTTCCAGGTTTGCCTGGCATGGCATCCCCAGCTATCAAAAAAGGAAGCATGAGTTAGGGCGTGATCATCGGTTGGTTCTCTGTCACTGTGCATTCCAGTAAAATCTGCATGCTTTTCACATTCCGATTGAATCATTTGAGGAAGTGTATGAGATGGGAATGTAGGCATCAACAATTGCTACTTTTGCCTTGCTTTTTTGGTTTTTATTTGCAATTTTCTGTGGAGCTTTTCAATTTGTGCTACGACCGATCCATCGCCCAATTTTTCATCACCGCCCATCCACCATGAGTTAGGGCGTGCTCATCGGTTGGTTCTCTGTCACTGTGCGTTCCAGTAAAATCTGCATGCTTTTCACATTCTGATTGAATCATTTGAGGAAGTGTATGAGATCGGAATGTAGGCATCAACAATTGCACACTTTTGCCTTGCTTTGTTAGTTTTTATTTGCAATTTTCTGTGGAGCTTTTCAATTTGTGCTACGACCGATCCGTCGCCCAATTTGTCATCACCGCCCATCCACCATGCCCAATTGTTGTCCAATTGCCACCAAATCGCCATCCAGTTGTGTCCGCTTGTCCATTGCCGCCGTTGTCGCCCAATCAATGACGTCACCACCAATCACCACTGCACAGCTACCCGATTTCCCAGCTGCACACTATGGGCTACCACTGCTTTGCGCCCCTGCCGTCACTATGCCGGACCGCCGCCTTCCGCTGCCTACCACCAATCGCCGGTGTCCTCTGCCGAAGAGAGAGGGAGAGAAGAATAAATATGATTATAACCATGAGAACACCAACCAAACAGCCCCTTACTACAAAAGTTTGCTGACATTGGAATTAAAATCCCTTTTTAACCCAGTGTTTTAGGTATTATCCAAGAAGAACCTACTAAATTCATGGTAGCTTTGATGAGCACATTTTTGTGGACAAGTCTGTTTATATATTGACTCCATGGATTTGTTCTTTTGATAGATCAAGTTCCTCTTTTCTTTAATAGATCAAGTTCTTCCCTGGAATTGGTGATTTGCTTTTTCTGTTCATTTTCAGTTGTGTTGAAAACATGAAGTAGCCCATTTTATACTGCAATTTGGTGGGTATTGGTGATTGAATACACACACGAAAAGTTGTTATCTGAGTGCAACATTTTTTTCCTGATATGCCTTTTGAATTGCCAGGTTCCAACCATGTTTCCAAGAAAATTTCTTGCCACCAAATTTTTGCATTTCTGCAGTTCTGGATGTCTCTGTCCACATTCTCTTTAGACATAGATCAGATTTTTGTTAGTTTGTTCACTGGTGGGTATTTGATGAAAATGTGCCCAAGCAATCGTTCATATTGGATAGATAAGCAATTTTCTTAAGTTGTTGTTTTTCATTCTGCACCTTCAGTGTGTTTACTTGTTATGGAATTATATATTAGAGATAATATTATTATTTTCCTTTTTTTTTTGAGAGAATACTATTATTATTTTCTAAACATAACATCTGTGAATGGCTTATAGTTCCCTGTTTATGCCCTTTTTTTTTCCAGCAGTTCTTAATATAAAATGGCAATTTCACATCAGAATTAGTATTAATCTGTGGGTTTGCTGTACTTTGCCTTTTTCTTCATGCACGCCTCATTGTGTGTAATGAAATGTCTGAAAGAACGTGTTCTTGGCCTTTCATAAACTGCCATAGCAACTTTCTTGTAATGCAAAAGGTCCCTGTTTCCTATGTTTCGCTGGTTAATTCAAGCCCATTTGACTTTTCAAATATCCTTTGATGCGATGAACTTTCAGCTTCTGTCCCAGCCTTTACATTACCAATGCATCTACATGTCGTATGAATTTCCATAATTACAGGGTGACAGGTTCATACCTGATAGATCAGCAATGGATATGGACATGGCATACTACCTCCTCACAGAACCTAAGAAGGAGAAGGAGAAGGAGAACACAATGATGGCATCACCATCTAAAGAGGCATACCGGAGGCTCCTTGCAGAGAAGCTCCTAAACAACAGAACAAGGATTCTTGCCTTCAGGAGCAAGCCACCGGAATCTGAAATGATGCTTCAGTTGCTTTCAGCTGAGACAACAACTTCCCATCAGACCAAGTCTGCTAAGCAGCGCAGGCACATTCCCCAGGTATACATATGGTTTTAATGCTTCTCTTGTTATCTGGGATTATTTAGTTACTCATGTCTTGTTTCATTTGATTGAATTTTTCAGTCAGCTGAGAGGACACTAGATGCCCCTGAACTGGTTGATGATTACTATCTTAATCTACTGGACTGGGGAAGCAACAATGTGGTGTCCATTGCCCTTGGGAACACCTTATACTTGTGGAATGCCTCTAACGGGTCCACCTCTGACCTTGTCAGTGTTGACGATGATAATGGCCCCATCACTAGTGTCAGCTGGTCTCCAGATGGGCAGCACCTTGCCATTGGCCTCAATTCCTCGGGCATCCAGCTCTGGGACACAAGCTCTAATCGCCTGGTTAGTTATCTGGACTCCTTGTTCTATGATAACCAAGGTTTTCTATTTTCTATGTTCCGTATGTTCGTATAAATGAGTCCCTGTAATACAAGCAAAGTAATTCTTACTGATACAATATATATCACACAAATTTCACAGCTGAGAACATTGCGAGGTGTCCATAAATCAAGAGTTGGTTCTCTGGCTTGGAATACTCACATCCTGACAACCGGTGGATTGGACAGCAATATCATAAACAATGATGTCAGGATCAGATCTCATATTGTGCAGACATGGCGGGGGCATGAACAGGAGGTCTGTGGTTTGAGATGGTCAGGATCTGGTCAACAATTGGCAAGTGGTGGCAATGACAACCTGGTGCACGTATGGGATGTATCAATGGCATCTTCTAATCTGTCTTTCAGCCATAATCGTTGGCTTCATAGGTTTAGGGATCACTTGGCTGCAATTAAGGCACTTGCCTGGTGTCCATTCCAGAGCAATTTACTTGCATCCGGTGGTGGTGGAAATGATCGTTGCATCAAATTCTGGAACACACAAACTGGTTTATGTTTGAATTCTGTTGATACTGGATCCCAGGTGTGTGCGCTGCTCTGGAACAAGAATGAAAACGAGCTGCTGAGTGCTCATGGGTTTGTACAGAATCCACTTACATTGTGGAATTATCCATCCATGGTTAAATTGGCGGAACTTAATGGTCATACTTCCCGTGTCCTTTGCATGGCTCAGGTATTTTTCTTGCTGGTAACACTCTATACTGATGATGAAAACTTGTTTACGCTATTGATAATTGATTCCTTGTTGTCCTGTATGGTTATTACAGAGCCCTGATGGTTGTACAGTAGCATCTGCTGCAGCAGATGAGACCTTAAGATTCTGGAATGTATTTGGATCTCCTGAAGCACTAAAACCTGCAGTCAAGTCAGTACACACTGGAATGTTTAACAGATTCAGCCATATCAGATGAAGGGCGTGTCAAGAATATGTGGTAACCAAGCAAAGATCTTTTGGATTATTGACCGAAAATCCTGTGGTGAAGCTTACAGAGGTATAGCTCTGATAATTAATTGTTCTCTCTTTCCAGAGTGCCAGTTCTTCAAATTTAGGTTTTAGTTGGCTGCTGTATTTTCTATGCCTCCGTTTTTCTACAGATGCAGGTTAATGGCTACAACTAAAATTTAGGTTTTCTGATGCATCGTTGAGAAGAGTTTGAGAAAGAAATATGTTAATTATTCTATCTATTCGTTTCACTAATATTTCCTTCATCTGCTGGTAGGGCCTTGTTCAGTATCCTGTATATACTTGTGAACCCAATTAGCATTTGTTTCTGAGACTCCTTTGTTGTTCCGATCTTACTATAGAACTTATGTGTTCCCTTGCCCTTTCAAATAAGACACGTTGAATACAATTTTAACATAATCACCATATCCGTCTCTTTGGTCCACCAATATTTTTCCTTTATCTATTGATTTTAAACTACATTACATTTTATTGTGATGATCCTTCATTGCTACGATCTTTTTCCTCTTTTCAAGAAGGATACTTCTTCAAATTTCATTCCATACTAAAACATGTATATTTTGTGCTGCATAGATTACTATTAGGTATTGGCAATTGTTGGGGGAATCTGTCATGCTAGATATCTTCACTACTGTTCCATTCAACTGCCAACAGAGCCTGGTCCCAAATCTGAACTACATACCATGTAGACTTTTAATGCTCTGGATCTTTATCTTGCCATGGTTGATGCTGATAATGATACCATGAATTAACTACCTATTTTGGTTAGGAATTTGATTATGATAAAGACTAGTATTTTCAAGGCATAGTGTAGAAAATTTGTGTTCTTTTGCAAATGTTACTCTTCTTTGCTGCTGCAACAAGTGCAACATTTGAATTGAGAAAATTTGTAGTATTGAATGGTGTGCACCTGTGACCTTTAACGAATGTGGTTATAGTACCCTGGAAATTGTGTTTTTTGTTTTTTATCACAAGGTTTTAATTTTAGTATTAGAATAAACCATGAAAATATATCAAAAAAAATTATATGAAAACATTTTTTCATACTTAATGTAGTTTTCGTGTGCTTATTCTTTTTTTAGTTGATGTTTGAGCCTTGTTGATGAGCTTTTAAATGATACATTACACGAGCAACTCTCTTAATGTACTTACTGTTGTTTGTCATCATATTTTTTCTAGAATACTGCACCGTGGTTGTTTTGTCGTAACCAAGCTATGTGATATTTTACTATAGCTGATGAGGTACCCTGGTAATTGTGTTTTTTATTTTTTATCACAAGGTTTTAATTTTTGTATTAGAATAAACCATGACAATACATCAAAAAAAAATTATATGATAACATTTGTCGAACTTAAGGTAGTTTTGTTGTGCTTATTCTTTTTTTGAGTTGATGTTTGAGCCTTGTTGATGAGCTTTTAAATGATACATTACGAGAGCAATTCTCTCAATATACTAACTGTTTTCTGTCATCATATTTTTCCAGAATAATGCACCGTGGTTGTTTTGTCGTAACCAAGCTATGTCATATTTTACTAGAGCTGATGAGGTATGCAGGTATGCTTCACAATTTTTCTTGGTAAACATTGCCAATACCCAATACAACGAAGTTTTGACGAACAGTTTGTTTTCTGCTGTCTTCCAGGATGAGAGGAGGGTAATTTGGGTGGGTGGATGGGTGGGTGGGTGGGTGTGTGTGTGTGTGGGGGGGGGGGGGGGGGGGGGGGCGGTGGTGGGGGCTGAATATAGAGTTTGGCTTCTTTGTAAAGTTGTTATGACAAAAATAGCTCACTCGTGGTATCAGACCTCAAATGGAGGAAAATACTTAATCTTGGTGCCTCAAGTTGAGGTTGAGTAATGCAAGAGCTCAGAATTTGTATATTTTTGGTTTTCACCCAGTGGATGTTATTTGTTGTCATTTGTTCAACACCCCAGCCTCCCAGGTGTGGCTAGGTGTCACCATTCCATATCACAACCTAACCACTTGCCTCCTTTGGGCAAGATTCTCCAATCAACTCATGCACAATTTAGGAATGCAACAATATTTCACAACATATCATTATGGCTAGAGAAGACTTGCTATGGATCTTAGCAACTTAAACTATTAAACAATGAATGAACATGGTTTAAGATAGCAAAACTCATTCACAAGTCAAAATGCAAAGTTATGAAATTTGTCATAGTATTGTAAATACCTCGGCAGGTTTTACGAAGGTTCCTAGCAAGCAAACAACGATGCGAGTTGACCGCGTGACCGGTCCTCTCCCGTCGGGCAAACACGAAGAGTGACACGAGGGTTTATATAGGTTCAGGCCTCAGTGGAGGCTCTAGTCCTGTCAACATGCTCCTGACGTGAGTCGGTTAGGGGAGCTCCCTCGTGGGGAGAGTGCTCCTAGACACGCCTATTGGTTTCTTGTGTATTGATGATAATGAGTTGTCTTTAGTTACAAGAGAGGGATACAAGGGCATATATGTTGGATCAGGATGTCGACTAGAGGGGGAGGGGGAGGGGGAGGGGGTGAATAGGAGACTTTTAAAATTTGTTTTTGCAAATGAAAAATTCAGATAAAGCAAGTAATAGTAAAAGATAAGAGATTGAAACCGATATATCCCGAGGTATCGGAGACACGCCCAGTCTCCACTAGTCCTCGTTGAAGCACTCAGTCCTTGAGTATAGCTTCAGTATCCACACAGAACACTATCTACTAAGGTTGCTCCTTGTCCCCTCCGGAAAGGCGAGCACCAAGCCTTTTACAAGTAATCGCGTCTCTCCGACAATCTCCGATTTGGAGAGATCAGCGATTTCCGCCTCCGAACCGTCTAGGTGAGGGCGCTCACCAAGAGTAATAAGAAGCAAGGTCTACTCTAGACCTCCAATGCACACCGAGAAAAATATCTAGAAATGGGAATGCAAGAACAATATGCTCGATGTGGCTAAAACTCTCACGACTCGATCAAAAGATCAAGTTATAAGTAAAACGAAGAAGCTATGTTGCTGTGTTTGCTTGTGTTGAAACAGTAGCTCAACACCTCTATTTATAGCCTTCGTGGTCAAAAGAGCCGTTTGCGCTCGAGCTGAAAAATAGTAACTAAGACTGACAGTCAGTCTCACAAACTGACAGTCAGTGTAGTGTATCACCAGAAAGAGTAAAAACAGGATCACAACAGCTCGAACGTTGTGGACTAAAACGGTAAAAAGAAACAGTCCAAACTGACAGTCAGTTACAAAGACTGACAGTCAGTGTCCACAAAATCAACAGTGAAAAGCAACAACTACAAACTTTATAACCGTTGAAGCAGATAACAACAAAAATTTACTGCCCAAACTGACAGTCAGTGTGTCAAACTGACAGTCAGTCTCACAGAGAAAAACAGAATTAAAAACCAACTCAAAAACTCTCTGTGGTCGAAACCCACACTGACAGTCAGTATACTCATACTGACAGTCAGTTTAGTACAAAAAATCTGAGACAGAAAAACATGCTCTCTGGAGATTTGTCAGTTTGCACTAACTGACATTCATACTGACAGTCAGTTACCAACACTGACAGTCAGTCTAGTAAAGAAAAAATCAGCTCAACAAAAACATACTCTCTGGAGATTAGTCAGTTTATCAAACTAACAGTCAGTTACAAAGACTGACAGTCAGTCTGGATAAAAACAGAGAAAACTCAAAATCCAGAGATCTGATTCAAATGATTTCAGTTTTGTTTTGAAGATATTTTCGAGAAGAACATTTTTGACAACAGCAACAAAAATTAGATCTTTTCAGATCTTTCTCAAGAAGTAAAAACCTCAACTGTTGACAAAATTCAATACATCAAAACAAATTGTCGAAAAACCACAGATAATGATAGGCATGCATTGACCTAGATTTTTCTCGGTATAATTGGAGATGTAGAGAGAACTTGCGTCCCCTCTTTATAGTACGGTTTAAACTAAGAATAAAATCCTTAAACCGATCGATCTTCATGCACCCTGAGATCGGTAAACCTAGAACTACAACATACCTCGATGCATCAGTTTAGTCTAGCAAAAACAATTTCTTTTTGCGTCTTCTTATGCTTTTGAACAACTTAAATTGAACTTCAAAATCTTGATTACCAGCCCTCGCTTTTTGTGCGGTTGTCTGAAATCTGTAACACTAACTCAAACACATAGTTAGTCCAAAAATACTTATTATCATCAACCATCAAAACACATCAGGGTTAGGCATGAAAGGCCTAGATGCAACAATCTCCCCCTTTTTGATGATTGATGACAACAAGTTAATAAACTAATACTCACTAATACTCCCCCTGATTTTGTGCAAAAATCTCCCCCTGAAAGTGTGCACATCCCTCAAGATGTATCAGAGCATATCATAGCATAAGAGAGAGAACCACAAATTATGTCAGAGCACATTGATATCTCATACAAATGTAAGAACAAATCTCATCGCATCATCGCATCAAAAAATTTCATAGAAAAGAAACATATCATAATCATATCACAAAATAACATCATCAACATATCATATCATCCATCTAAACAAAATATGTCATCAAAATATCATAACATCATCCATCTAAACAAAATATCATAACATCATCCATCTAAACAAAATATCATAACATCATCCATCTCTCCTCCTTTGGCATCAAGCACAAAAAAGGGAGGCCTAACATGAGAAACTAAACCTAATCTACTCCTGGTCATCTGAGTCGCCTAGAATCTCAGTGCCTCCAGAAGCTGTAGGAGACGCGGAAGGTACGACGGCGGGAGATGCAGGTCCTGCTGGAACTGGAGCGGTGCCGGCAGATGATGCTGGTGAAGAAACTGCAGGCCGTGCCCTCTTGCGAGGAGCAAGGGAAGCAGATGCCATCGCAGCATCAGGAGCTGGAAGTCGCTGCAGTATCTGCTGAAGGATCTCCTGCTGAGCTGCCAAGGTACTCTGGATCACCTGCTGTGTCTGAATGACCTGGTCAAGAGACACCTGCAGAGATGCAAGAGAGGAAGCTGTGCGGGAGCTGCTAGAAGGGGCAGGAGCAGAGGCAGAAGCTGGAGCTGCAGTCGCGTCCTCAGAATCCTCATCATCATCAGAGGCTGAGGAGGGAGCACTGGGAGCTGCAGGACGAGTGCCCAAGCGACGATCAGCCTGGCCAGGGGGAAAGAAGGCCAAAAGCTGATGAGGGCGAGGAAGAGCGGTGTCTACTGCTCGAATGTGGAGCAGTAGTGCCATGATGTATGGGGCATACACCAGGCAACGACGAGGAGAGAGAAGAACGTGTTGAAGCTCACTAATGATGAGATCAGCGATGTCGAAGGGCTCCTCTCGAAAGATCGAGATGAGAGCATGGAGAGTGATGTAGGTGACCCTGGCGCGGTCACCTGTAATCGGAAGAAGAGTGAGGCGAAGAATCTTCAGCGCCAGGTCAACATCGCGGCGCATGCCGGCAATGTGACGAACCTGGAAGGCGCCGGAGTAGAGCATAGCGACCTCACGATGCTCAAGATCAGGTAAAGTATGAAGCTGGCGCCCTGAAGCAGGACGAACCAGTCCTAAAGCGGCCTCAAGCTGCTCCTTTGTGACCGTGTATACCTGGAGGCCGGTCATAAAGGTCAGTGAGTCACGCTGAGAAGAAATGTGGAGGGTGGCATAGAACTGCCTAATGGGCTCCTCTGCCCAGGTCAAAGAAGAATCAGAGACTAAGTCTCGGATCCCTACAGAGGCAAAAGCATCAGAAAGAGAAGCGATGCCAGTGCGAGAAACTATCGTCTGCCAAGAGACAGAACGATGAATGAAGAAGGGCATGTGAGAGTAGATGCTCTCAAACATGTCGAACTGAGTGATGGTGTAAAAGGTGGTACGTGGCGAGGCATCCATGCCAGAAGGACGAGGAGATAGATAGGGGTTCGGCTGACGAAGAGTCCGAAGCCGACTAGTGTTCCACCGCGAATAGTTCACGGGGACACGCTCTGGAGAGGGGGAACGCCGAGCCCCAGAGGACTGGCCCGAAGACCTGCTGCTGGACGCAACGGTCTTGCGTCGAGCAACGCGGCGATGAGGCTGATCAGACATAGTGGATAGCTAAAGGAATGCAAGGATGAACAAGGGTGGAGAAAACAAAAATTGCTGTTTTCAGGGTTCAGACTGACAGTCAGTCTTATGAACTGACAGTCAGTTTGAACCTAATGCTGACAGTCAGTATGAGTAACTGACTGTCAGTTCCAACCTAGAACAGTGAACAGAGAAATGGCGAGATTTTTGTGGGGATTTGAGAGGGAATTTGCAAAGATTGTGAAGTAAGAGTGCTAGAGCAGATCAAGGAAAGAAAAAAGAAAAGTAATTTCGGATTAGTAGAAGGAATTAAAAAGAGAAAGAAAGAAATAACGAAAAAGAAGAAGAAGAGGAAGAAGAAGAAGAAGAAGAAAAGAGAGAGGGCTCACGGCGGGAGAAGGATGACGACGGCGACGGCGACAGCGACGAGGAGGAGGAGCAACGGCGACGGCGACGGCGACGGCGAAGAAAAAAGAAAACGGCGGCCGAAGAAGATAAAAAGAAAAGCTCGGTTTAGGGTTTTAAGGACTCAAACTGACAGTCAGTTTCACAAATTGACTGTCAGTCAACTCACTTAATTTTAAAAACTGACAGTCAGTGTGGTACACTGAATGTCAGTTCAATAAAATCAAGTGCTGAGACTGACAGTCAGTGTTGAATACTGACAGTCAGTGTGAGACTTCAAAAAGACCAGAACCCTACTACCAAGAAACAACATTATACTGACTGTCAGTTATAAAAACTGACTGTCAGTTATGACTTCGACCAGGAGAGAGAGCTCTAAGGGAGAAAATATTTATATATATATATATATATATATATATATATATATATATATATATGTATATTATACTTCATCAGTCAAGATAAGCAATCAATAGTATGATGAAGTTTAAAAATATCACTTTATCAACTAGCATTTGAAACATCTATAATATTTAGTTCACCTCTAAGAAAGCAAAACCTGGATTCATCTAGTGGTTTGGTGAAGATATCTGCTAGTTGAAGATCTGTTCTTACATGACTAAGATCAATATCTCCTTTTGCCACATGATCTCTTATGAAATGGTGCCGTATTTCAATATGCTTAGTTCTAGAATGTTGAACCGGATTATTAGCAATTTTAATGGCACTTTCATTATCACACAGAAGTGGCACTTTATCAAATTTAATTCCATAATCCAAAAATGTCTGTTTCATCCATAATAATTGAGCACAACAACTACCTGCAGACACGTATTCAGCTTCAGCTGTTGAGAGAGCAACTGAGTTTTGCTTCCTAGATGACCATGATACTAATGATCTCCCCAACAGCTGACAGCTACCAGATGTGCTCTTTCGATCAATCTTACACCCAGCATAATCAGAATCAGAATACCCAATTAATTCAAAATTTGCATCTTTAGGGTACCAAAGGCCTAAACTGGGATAACATTTTAAATACCTAAGGATTCTTTTAAGAGCAGTTAAATGACATTCCTTAGGTTCTGACTGAAATCTAGCACATAAACACACACTAAACATGATATCAGGCCTAGATGCTGTAAGATATAAAAGACTACCAATCATAGACCTATAGAGTTTAGAATCTACTGATTTTGAATTTCTGTCCATGTCGAGGTGTCCATTTGTAGCCATGGGGGTCTTGATAGCCTTAGCTTCTTCCATCCCAAAGCGCTTGAGCAGGTCCTTCACGTACTTTGTTTGACTCAAGAACGTACCGTTCTTGAGTTGCTTGATTTGAAGTCCAAGGAAGAAGCTCAGCTCACCAATCATGGACATCTCGAACTCCCTAGACATCATATCTCCAAATTCTTGACAAAAATATTCATTAGTAGATCCAAAAATTATGTCATCCACATAAATTTGGCAAATAAATAAATCATCATCTATTTTCTTGGTGAACAGAGTTGTGTCAACCTTCCCAGTTTTAAAACCTTTAGAAAAAAGAAAATCTCTAAGGCGTTCATACCAAGCTCGAGGAGCTTGTTTGAGGCCATACAGAGCTTTCGTGAGTTTAAAAACATGGTTTGGAAATTTTAGATCTTCAAACCCGGGAGGTTGCTCTACAAATACAAGTTCTGAAATTTCACCATTTAGAAAAGCACTTTTAATATCCATTTGAAAAAGTTTAATGTTAAAATGAGAAGCATAAGCAAGAAGAATTCTAATTGCTTCAAGTCTCGCCACAGGAGCAAAAGTTTCACTAAAATCTAAACCTTCGACTTGAGTGAAACCTTGAGCAACAAGACGAGCCTTGTTTCTAATTACTAGTCCATTTTCATCTTGCTTATTTCTGAAAACCCATTTTGTTCCAATGACATTATGATCCTTAGGTCTTTCTACTAAGTTCCAGACTTTATTTCTAGTAAAATTATTTAATTCATCATGCATAGCATTTACCCAGTCAGGATCATCTAGAGCTTCACTAACACATGTAGGTTCTAAAGAAGAAACAAATGAATGATGTTCACAAAAAGAAGCAATACGAGATCGAGTTAGAACACCCTTACTAATATCACCCAGAACTTGGTTCAAAGGGTGATCCTTGATAATTGTTCTATGCTGGCTTGGCGCTTCTTCTTGTGCTGCTTCTTCTGCAGCAGACTTAGCTTGCACAGAAGGTCCAGGTTGTTCATTGTTGTCTTCACTTCCATCATTATCTAGATCAACTTCCTCAGCTTCTTCAATGGTAAGTTCTTTCAAAGGTTCTTGAATTTCACCTGAAGTGTCATGAACAGCTTGCTCTTCTTGCGAGTTATTAGATTCATCAAACTCAATATCGCAAGATTCCTCAATATAACTAGACGTTTTGTTGAAAACACGATAGGCTTTGCTAGTGGTAGAATAACCAACTAGAAAACCCTCATCAACTTTTCTTTGAAATTTTCCACCAAAGTTTCTTTTTCTTAAGATGTAACATTTACAACCAAAAACACGAAAATATGAAATATTTGGTTTTCTTCCAAAAGAAGTTCATAAGGTGTCAAGTTCAAAAGAGGATGCAAATAGAGTCGATTAATAGAATAGCAAGCTGTGTGAACTGCTTCTGCCCAGAAGCGAATAGGAGTATTATACTCACATAACATGGTTCTTGCCATCTCTATTAATGTTCGATTTTTCCTTTCAACAACTCCATTTTGCTGTGGAGTGTAGGATGTGGAAAATTCATGTTTGATTCCAAGAGAGTCGCAAAAATCAAATAAAGTTGAATTAACGAACTCTCCACCATGATCACTACGGATTTTCTTGATGGATAATTCGAATTCATTAGAAACACGTTTTGCAAAACTTTTGAAAACATCGGGGGTTTCAGATTTTTGAGAAATAAAGAAAACCCAAGTAAAACGAGTGAAATCATCAATAATAACAAAGCAATAACTATTTCCCCCAATACTTTGGAACTCTGAAGGTCCAAATAAATCCAAATGCAAAAGTTCCAAAGGTTTGCTTGTAGAAAGTATTCGCTTAGTTGGATGTGTGGTAGCTATTTGCTTGCCTGCTTGATAAGCGCTACAAGGTTTATCCTTTTCAAAGACCACATCCTTTAAGCCAATAACCAAATCACGTTTGAAAAGCTTTTTAAGTTGATGCATTCCAACATGAGCAAGTCTCCGATGCCATAACCATCCTTTAGATGTTTGTGAGACTAGACATGTTGCAAGAGATGCATCTTTTGAAGAGAAATCAACTAGATATAAATTTTCATGACGAAAACCTTTAAAAATCAAAGAATTGTCTTTTAAATTTTCAACCAAAACTTCATTTGGATAAAAGATACAGCGGAAACCAAGATCACAAATTTGTGCAACTGAAAGCAAATTAAAATTCAAAGATTCAACCAAAAGAACATTTGAAATTGTTAAATCATTTGAAATGGCAACTTTACCCAAACCTGTCACGCTTCCTTGACGATTATTTCCAAAGGTGATCTTTTGATGTTCGTCAGAATTGTCTTTTATTGTGGTGAACAGTTTGGCATTTCCGGTCATGTGCTCGGAGCATCCACTATCAAGCACCCAATGACGTCCACCATTTTTGTAGTTTACCTGCGAAAGAATTTAAGTTGATTTTGGTACCCAAACACTTCTGGGTCCTTTAATTTAGCGATCAAAGTTTTGGGCACCCAAATAGATTTTTTCCTTTTGTTCATCATTGGTGCACCAACATACTTTGCAATAGCATAACCTTTCTTTGACCGTTTTAGCATGTAACAAGCATCAAAATGTGCAGATGTCATAAGAGGGCATGAATCATGTGAATGACCTACTTCATGGCATTTATGACAAAACATGTTACATGCTTTTGTAAAAACAGTTCTAATTTTTATCTTTTTATCTTTATTAGGAAAATATCCTAGACCTTCTTTTCTAAAGGTGCATCTTTGACTACCTAAAATTAGGTCAAGAGATATTTTACCTTTATAGCTATTTTCTAATCCTTTTTCTAATTTTTTAACTTGAGATTTAAGTTTAATATTTTCACAGAGAGTGGATTCATTTGAAGCGCATGGTGTATCTAGTTGAAAATTATCAATATCATCACAAGAAGTACCAATGCTAGCTTTACAAGACAAATTTGAGACATCTTTCATAAGAGCATTTTCATAAGATTCCTTTAATTCAGAGTGTTGATCAGAAAGAGTTAAAAATTCTTCCTTAAGGGTCTTATATTTTCTTTTAGTTTTGCCATAGGCCTCATTAATTTCATTTAGCATTTCAACTAGATCATCATAGGAGGGATCAAAAGAAGTTACCTTTTCATTCCTTTTTGCCATAAGGCAAACTGGAGAGCTTGATGAATTTTTGAGGGCGATTCCGGCTAATTTCTTTGTACATCTCTCATCATCAGAGTCGGAGTCGGAATTCTCACCTCCAGACACCCATTCGCCAAAGCATGCCTTTTTAGGAGTGTTAAACTTCTTCTTGAAGTTCTTCTTCTTTTTATCCGTAGATTTGTTCTTGTTCGGACATCTTGATGCTATATGTCTTTTTTCATGACATTCATAGCATATCACATCTTTGAAGTTTGTTGGTCTTGAACCTTTTGGACGAGTGTCGATGCTTACTCCCTTCTTGTGTAACCTGCGAAGAAGACGTTGAGTATTTCTTACCAAGAGAGCCAAGTCTTCATCGGAGGAACCTTCACTTGTGCCGTCCTTGGAATTTGCTTTGAAAGCCTCCGTCTTTTTCTTTGTATCAGAGGTTTCGTTCAGTTCCTTCTTCTCCTTTTTGTGCATTTCATGGGTAATCAAATTTCCATAGAGATCAGTAGGTGAAGTTGTAGAAAGATCGGAGTTTGTCAAAACTGTTACAAGAGTGTCAAAGCTTTCTGGGAGAGCTCGAAGCATTTTTCTGACAATTTCCAAATCAGTAAAGATAACACCAAGACCTTTAAGTTCATTCACAATATTATTCAATCTAGTAAACATGGAATCAACAGATTCAGAAGAAGACATTTTGAAAGTTTCATACTTTTGTCTAACCATTAAAAGTTTAGCCTCTTTTACTTTAGTAGTTCCTTCATATATTTCTTCTAAAGTTTTCCAAACTTTGTGAGCAGTATTCAAATTGCTTACACGATTAAATTCATTTAGAGATAAACCAGTAAATAAAGCATTTAAAGCACGAGCATTCAGATGTTGTTTTCTCTTATCATCTTCAGTATAGCTTTCCGGATCATCCGGAGGAGAAAAACCAACTTTAACAATCAACCAGACATCCAATCCCATGGCTTCTAGAAATACAGACATACGCACTTTCCAGTAGGGATAGTTAGTCCCATCAAAGATAGGCGCACGGCTAGTATGACCCAGATTAAAGCCATCAGTAGACGACATCCTCTCTCTAAGCGGTGAAGCTTATAAATGAGAGACCGGGCTCTGATACCACGTGTTGGATCAGGATGTCGACTAGAGGGGGAGGGGGTGAATAGGAGACTTTTAAAATTTGTTTTTGCAAATGAAAAATTCAGATAAAGCAAGTAATAGTAAAAGATAAGAGATTGAAACCGATATATCCCGAGGTATCGGAGACACGCCCAGTCTCCACTAGTCCTCGTTGAAGCACTCAGTCCTTGAGTATAGCTTCAGTATCCACACAGAACACTATCTACTAAGGTTGCTCCTTGTCCCCTCCGGAAAGGCGAGCACCAAGCCTTTTACAAGTAATCGCGTCTCTCCGACAATCTCCGATTTGGAGAGATCAGCGATTTCCGCCTCCGAACCGTCTAGGTGAGGGCGCTCACCAAGAGTAATAAGAAGCAAGGTCTACTCTAGACCTCCAATGCACACCGAGAAAAATATCTAGAAATGGGAATGCAAGAACAATATGCTCGATGTGGCTAAAACTCTCACGACTCGATCAAAAGATCAAGTTATAAGTAAAACGAAGAAGCTATGTTGCTGTGTTTGCTTGTGTTGAAACAGTAGCTCAACACCTCTATTTATAGCCTTCGTGGTCAAAAGAGCCGTTTGCGCTCGAGCTGAAAAATAGTAACTAAGACTGACAGTCAGTCTCACAAACTGACAGTCAGTGTAGTGTATCACCAGAAAGAGTAAAAACAGGATCACAACAGCTCGAACGTTGTGGACTAAAACGGTAAAAAGAAACAGTCCAAACTGACAGTCAGTTACAAAGACTGACAGTCAGTGTCCACAAAATCAACAGTGAAAAGCAACAGCTACAAACTTTATAACCGTTGAAGCAGATAACAACAAAAATTTACTGCCCAAACTGACAGTCAGTGTGTCAAACTGACAGTTAGTCTCACAGAGAAAAACAGAATTAAAAACCAACTCAAAAACTCTCTGTGGTCGAAACCCACACTGACAGTCAGTATACTCATACTGACAGTCAGTTTAGTACAAAAAATCTGAGACAGAAAAACATGCTCTCTGGAGATTTGTCAGTTTGCACTAACTGACATTCATACTGACAGTCAGTTACCAACACTGACAGTCAGTCTAGTAAAGAAAAAATCAGCTCAACAAAAACATACTCTCTGGAGATTAGTCAGTTTATCAAACTAACAGTCAGTTACAAAGACTGACAGTCAGTCTGGATAAAAACAGAGAAAACTCAAAATCCAGAGATCTGATTCAAATGATTTCAGTTTTGTTTTGAAGATATTTTCGAGAAGAACATTTTTGACAACAGCAACAAAAATTAGATCTTTTCAGATCTTTCTCAAGAAGTAAAAACCTCAACTGTTGACAAAATTCAATACATCAAAACAAATTGTCGAAAAACCACAGATAATGATAGGCATGCATTGACCTAGATTTTTCTCGGTATAATTGGAGATGTAGAGAGAACTTGCGTCCCCTCTTTATAGTACGGTTTAAACTAAGAATAAAATCCTTAAACCGATCGATCTTCATGCACCCTGAGATCGGTAAACCTAGAACTACAACATACCTCGATGCATCAGTTTAGTCTAGCAAAAACAATTTCTTTTTGCGTCTTCTTATGCTTTTGAACAACTTAAATTGAACTTCAAAATCTTGATTACCAGCCCTCGCTTTTTGTGCGGTTGTCTGAAATCTGTAACACTAACTCAAACACATAGTTAGTCCAAAAATACTTATTATCATCAACCATCAAAACACATCAGGGTTAGGCATGAAAGGCCTAGATGCAACAATATATAGATTCAAAAGACGCAAATTACAAGACTACCCCGACTGCGGCCAGGGGGCTTGGATGCTTGACAAGTGTCATAGCCGATTCCCGAGGCGCTCCTCACGTAACCCCCACGTGACCCTGCGCAGGGGGCCCCGGTCACCGGGCAAATTTTCTCTGGGCAAAGGGCGACGCCTGGGACGGGGTCACTGAGGACTTGTGTCACTGGGCAAACGGCGGCGCCCGGGACGGGTCACCGGAGGCCCTTGTCGCCGGGAAAGTGGTGTCGCCCGAGGTGGGTCACCGGGGGCCCCTGTCCCCAGTCAAATGGCGGCGCCCGAGGCGGGTCACCGGGGTCCCCTGTCCCTGGAGGCCCGTGTCACCGGGCAAATGGCGGCGCCCGGGGTGGATCACTGGGGGCCTCTGTCCCCGGGCAAATGTCAGCGCTCGTGCCGGGGTCACCGGGTGCCCCTGTCCCCGGGCAAATGGTGGCACCTGGGACGGGGTCGCCGGGGCGCTTGTCACCGGGCTCGATCGGGTGGAGATTTCCCCCAATAGTAGCCGCCCATGCTCTCCAGAGACATGTCCTAAGTTCCTGGAGGGGATGGCTTACGTCATCGGGGACATCTCCCCCGGAAACATCCTCCGGATCTCAGCGACGCTTCGATTTTCGTGCCCCACCTTTATGGCGGCGCCGTCGATAATTACTACGTTGCCTCGATTAGTGTGCATTGCCAGCCATAATGGACTCGCGCGGTTTGAACTTCGGCGCGTCGTTTCCCGCACGCCCCTTCGATTGGCGCGAGGCGTTTGAAATGATCGGCTCGGATTGATCCTGAGGGGTCACGTGTCACCCATCAGGGCCACGACGCGGCTCTATAAATAGGGCCTCGGGGAGCCCGGAGAATTCACATCGAAACCTTAGCCTCTAACTTTCCACCGGCGCCCTGAGCCTCTCCCAGAGACCTAGCCTCTGGAAACTTAGTTCCCGGCAACCTAGCCCCCATGAACTTAGCTCCCGGGAACCTAGCCCCCGGAAGCATCGCTCCCGAACTACATGGCGCCAAAAGGCCGTGCCAAAATCGCCGACGTACCCCCAGAGGAAGTCACCACCGAGGCCGGTCTCTGGCTCCCGGTGCATCCACTGCTCCGAGAGTTCCTCCGGGAATACGGGGTAGCGCTCAACTACCTGACGGCCAACGCCCTCGTCCGGATGGGGCTCTTCATCTGGCTATGCAAGACAGCCACCGGAAGGGAGCCGACGCTCTGGCTACTCTGGTATTTCTACGAGCCCTCGGCGAGGGGCTCGTACATGTTGAAGGGAGGGCCTAAGTCTGCGTTTGGCTCCATCATGATGCAACTCCTTCCGGCCCGAGTGGAGTACCCGGTGGCGGCCTCCCGGGACCATTGGGGGGACTGGCTCCGGAGATGGTTCTATCTTCGGGTCTAGGACTCCGGAGTCACCTACTCCCTGGAGCCTCCCTCCTACTGCCGCTCGTCCGCCCCCAAGCTCCTGTTGTGGTCCCCCAAGGAGTTGAAGCTCCTCAGCAAAATGGTGGGCGTCCGGGGCCTGAGGTCCATGAGGGACATCGCAGAGGAGCTGGCGCTCCTCAAGCTCTCCCCCTTCTCATACGAGAGGAGGGGTATCGGGATGTGCTCGGCGCAGTGGCCCCGGCAGAGGCCGGTGACCCGACGTAAGTGTCCGGTGGCCCATTCCTTAGTCAGAGATTTTGGCTAACACTTTTGTTTTGGTAGTCCGGCTGTATCCGACCGCCCGGGAGAAGGCGGAAAACCTCCTTGGGAGGTACTACGCCGACGAGCACGAGCACGTCGTGCGCGTCAACGGGCAGGGTCTTCCCCATAACTTGGTGGCGGAAGCCTTCGGGCAGAAGTTACCGGTGAGGGAGCCTCTCCCCACCCCCGGCTCTCACAAGCGGGGGAAGGAGGCCGCCGAGGGTCCCAAGCCAAAGCGCGCCAAGGCGCGGAAGGCCCCCGGCCCGGCAACGGCGCCGGACGCTATGCTCGGCAAGACCCGTAAGGCAACCCCCGGGGTCGGGGCGGCGTTGCTCCTCCCGGAGGTGGAGCCCTCCCTCGGCCCGGGGATGACGGGGGAGTTCATGCGCCTCCTCGACGCGCCAACTGGGTCGGGCGAGAAGCGGAAGGCGACGAACGACAGGGCCGACTCCGACTCGGTGAACTACAACCCCTCGCCCTCTCCGGTGGCCACGCCTCCGGCGGTCCCGGAGCCGGCGAGCGTGGAGTGCCTAGAGGTGCGGTTCGCGGAGACATCTCCTCCGCGCTTCGACTGGCCGGTGGACAAGGGGGCGAGCCCTTTGGCCTGTCTGGTCTACAGGGCCTCGGGAGCTCTGCAGCCCGGGAGGGGCAAAGGGCTCCTTCTCCCCCCAAGGGCCATATTCCCTCCGGGAGCTCGTCCTCGGGCTCCTCGAAGACCGAGTCCTCGGTGCCCGGGGTTGCGGCCGAGACCGGCCTGGTCCACATCACGCCCGGGGACGGCAGGAGGGGCCCGCCGACGGAGACGGGTCCGGTACCATCGGGAGGGAGACCCCTATGCTGTCCCGGGGTGAGGCCAGGAGGTTCGTCCCGGAAGGTCCGGGCATACGTCCAGTAGGGGACCATTCGTGAGCGTAGCTCCGAGTTGGTCTCGCTCCATCTTCAGGTAAGGCTTGCGATGTGTCATTCTATGTGCAACCCACCTGGGCGGTTGCCACCGGATTCCTCAAAAGAGGGTCCCACATTTTACCCCGCATTAATACTGTAACACCCTGGGTTTGGGGTGAAAATTCTTTTCTTAAAACGTCATGCATGCATATGTCTCTTCTAGATTAGCCAAATCAGCCCAGCTTTATTCTATCCTAAGCCCCAAAAATCTCAAAATCTTTCCTGTGAACCCAAATCAAGATCTGACTTTCAGATTTGGCCTACTACTTATCCTGAGTAGAAAAGCCTTCAGAACCCAGATTCAATTCCATCTCTAACTCCCAGATTTATCAACTCCTTTCTGTTTTCGAAAACAGAAATATATTATATTACCCCAAATACCCTAAGTTTCAGAAATTCAGATTTAATCAAAATCTTGACCAAGTTCAGACCAAATTATATCAGGATTATGATCAAGGGTATGCCAATACCTTAATCCAAAAAATTGGCAGCCAGATTCTATCATCTAAACCCTTTTCACAAATCAGTCCAAGGAGTATCGCAGATCAGTCCTTTTTCTAGATTTTCCAGAAACCTGAAAAGACTAAATGTTGCAAATCAACTCCAAATCCAAATCTGATTCAGGGAACACCTCCCAAATGCTATTCAACACAAAATCTTCTTATATGAGTATCTCAAAATCAAATCCTAAATCCCAGAATTTCAGCATTTGACAAAATCCAGATTTCAGATACCATAATTTACCCTATTATCAATTTCACTCAAAAACCATTCAAATGTTTCAAATTTCATCTTCTATCTGTGCCAAAATAATCTGTTGAATTAAGTTTGCTAAATTAGCAAAATCAAATTCAACCCTAATCATCCAAATCTCCAGATTTACAAATCAGCCCAAAGCCAAGAATCAGAAATTGCAAATCAGTCCAGATTCGACCAAAGCAACAGCTGTGTTTTCGACCGCAGCCTCGCCGTGCTTGTGCGCCGTGTTTGCTCGCCGCCGGCCAAGCCTTGCCTGCGCCTGTGCCCGTGCGTGCCTTTGCATGTGCACACGTGTCCACCCCTACGCCGTCACCATGGCAGCATTGACGACCAACAACCGCTCCCGTGCGTGACCAACAGCAGCCCTTTTGTCAGAAGTTTCACGCCACGTTGCCTTGCCGTGCCAGCCTTGTCGCCTTCTCTGTGCACCAGCCAGCGCCAAGTTCCGATGAATCAATCTTTTGGGCGATGGCAGAGCCGTTGTCGCCGTCGCATCGCGCTGTCACCACTGTTCCTTCTGCGCCGGCCAGTCTCGACCCCGGCGCCAATTTCCTTGTTGCCCCCTCCTCGCAAGCTTCGTCCCTGCTCTATTTAAATACCCCACCGTCCTGTATCATCTCTACTTCACCAAAAATCGACTAAATCTCATCTCCTCCATCGTCGTCTTCTTCTCTAACGAGCTCAGCACGGAGGCTCACGGTGCCAGCTTCAACCACTGCACCATTTGCCAAATTAACACCACCAGTGAGTGTCTCTCATCTCCCTCATCGTGCTGTAGCATCCAATCAAGCTCCGGTGAACCTCATCGCCGGTGATCGCCGTTAATTGCTTTTGCCCTGTTCCCACAGTGCTGTTCGATTCAGCCAAAATTAGCCCTTGAATCAGTAGACTAAAATGATCAGTGAACTGAGTTTAGCAAGCCTGTAAGCTCAGAATCCCCAATTGAACTCAAATTGAAGTTTTTCCCGATTTTGAGCTTCACCAGTCGCCGGCTCTCGTCGCCAGGCTATGCCGGCAATACTCTGGTCAAATTAACTCCACCAGTAGCTTCCTCGTGTCCCTCTATCACTCTCCAAGCAATGAATTAAGTTCAAACCTCCTGTATCAAAAACCCCCAATTCTAGTGCCTTCTTCTCTGGCATCGGCCGTCAGAAAATAATTCCCAGCCATTGCAGCCCTATCCACCTTGTCCAATGTGTGTGCCTTGAACCCCTGAGCATTTTTGTCTTCTAGCTCGACACCTGGATCGGCCCAGATCGAGAGGTGTAGCCATGCCAAGACTTTGAGCAAAAGCTGTCTTGTACAGTTCGGCCACCGTGTTTCTTTGCCGGAGTTCGTCACCTTCCGGCCATCTTAGGTCTTGAAACCACTTGCATTGTGTTCCTGTTACTTGAGCCTATCTCCTAGACATAATTGGCACAGTAGATGAAGCCTTGAATTGCATTTGCTGCTAAACCCTAGTTTTTGACATTGTCAGCACTGTGTCAGTGCATGTCAGCCAGTGGCATTAGCCCTGTTCACCTTCTTCTGGCTGTGCATTTCGAAAATAAATTTGTCCATTAGATTTGTGAGGTTGTGAGCTACACTTTCTTCTATTGTCACAACTTGAGATAAGCTCTTTAGCTTTCCTTGAAGCTATGTCAGAGCCTTGAACCGAATGTCAATCGGCTGACATTCGCTGTTTTTGAACAAACCAGCCGCGAACTCAATGTCAATATTGATGCCTTGAGACTCTAGTATCCTCCAGTACTCAATCTTAGCCCAGATTCCTTGAAACCCTAGAATCTCGACTCAGTTCAGCTTGCAATCCCAATCATCTTCAGTATCGTTCAGTTATTCTTCTAAGCATATCTGCATATAGATCATAAAACATTTTAATATAGTTAGTAATTATGTATTGCATGCTTGTTTGTCGCCGAGCAGATCCAAAAGCTGAGTTTGAGGACTTCGCTGTTGACCTGACATCAACTGCTGATTTTTACGATGCGGAAGGCAAGTCATATTCTTGAGCATATTGAACCTATATTTTATAAGTTGCTATAATATAACTTTGAATATAAGTGGTATTTGCATGTGAAAGATTGATTGAGTTATGATATGAAATGGCAGTATTAGGCTGGATGCCTGTGAAATGTGAAATAATCAAGTAGTGAGTCATGAACTAATATGTATGTATATATATTTATATTCATGAAATAAAACCCCTAGCCGTGACCAGGCTTTTTGAATGGAATGGTGGTACTACCACTAGATGTGCATGGATTGTGGTATGATCTGGTCATTGGCATATAAGGACTAGAACCTTGTGTTGTGCGTCTAGTGGCATGAAAAATGTGCTAACCGCAAGCCTGGTATAGGATAGACCTGAACAAGTAATTATGCGGATCGCACATGAAACCCCTGCATGAGATGGGAAGTGATGCACGATTTAACACGGAGTGCGGCTCCTACACATATCAATGGATGTGATTGCACGCTACCCAGTAATGGGAAGAGGCATTCGGGGGGGGGGGGTTTGGGTACAACCCACCACAACTGTGGTTTGCGTGAAAACCATAGGGTCAGGGGTGAATTGTAAGTGAAACATAACAAAAGTTCTTGTTATCTCCACCTTGCCACTCACAGTATGCAGTGAGGAAGGGTCTAATCATTTTGATAGGATGAGCATAAAAGTGAAATATCTTGCGAGTAAATTGGTACCTCTCTGCAGAGTTAAAAATGTATTCGAATACTCCGAGCTCCCGGGTTTATAGGAGTTTACTGCGGTGGATTAAATCCACGGGGTGTGGCACAAGTATGATTTCTAAATAAAATTTGATAAGTCAAGATTACCCAAATAACATGTGTTGTCATGATAAGGGGTGCTGTCGTGGGCTGTCATCTGTCGACTTGTCGCAGTAGTACTATAAATAGTGGAACATGAATAGTGATGCTATGCTATGAAAAGTGCTACCATGAATTGTGACATAAAGGAAAAGACTATTTTACAAACATCCACACTTCTTGACTAGCATAGGTTCATATCATCCCTACTATATATATATCTACTCTTACCTATGACTTGTTGAGTACGTAAGTACTCACTCTTGCAACCTACAATCCAGTAGATGGAGCGTTCCATGATCAAGATGAAGATGTGGAAAATTTCTTGGATCCAGAAGGAGGAGAGCCAGTTCCGCCAGAGCTCTGATGTGTGTTGTTCTGCCGTCAACTTCTCACTGTGGGAGGGTCACCTATCTTCTACTGTGTAGTTGTTATTTTGCTAGACCTTGCCGCGAAGGCATTGTAATCTCCTTATGTTATATTAAAGCCAGCAGGCCACACTGCTTAAATATTTTGTAAGTTTTTCTGCTGCAATGTGAATATCTCCTGTGCTTGACTTATCCTGGGAAGTCAATGGTATGCATGTATGGGACCAACTGCAGCGAGCTGGGTCTCCACGGGAGTAGTCATAGTCCCCAGGTCGGGGAGCGACAAATATGCACTCTAGTAATAAAAAACAACATTTGCATAAATAATATATACATTGATTTTGAAATTGATTGACTTACTCAATTTTAATTTCTAATCGTAGGTCGACACAATTTGGGTGATCTTTGGCTAAATGGACAAGCTTCATCAATTGGATCTAGCCAACGGATGATTCCGTATAGAAGTACACGTCGCTACGGACACGTAGGAGCTGAACACATCAAAATCGGAGTCTCCGAGAGGCCAAAACCCTAGAAACCAAACAGCCAAGGGTCTCATTGTAATTTCCTGAAACCCACAACACCCTAAAGAAAAAATGTCCAAGACACATAAACCGTAGCCGCCGCCACATAGGGCTCTATTTGTAATTTCTACAAAGGCTGAGAGTTGTTGTCTAAAAATGCCAAAATCAACAAAAACCCCCATTCGGCCTGCCCTAGCTTCCTTGGCATGGCACATACCTGAAAGTCCTCTCCCCCACCCTTATCCCAGCCCTAACGAGCTTGCCGCCGGCAGCCAGATTCACGTCGACGGTGAGCCGCTAGTCTTCTCCCCCTTTTTTCTTCCTCTCCCCCATCTCCGATGAGCCGCCGATCTTCTCCCCCTTCATCCCCTCACCGCATTTCGTCTCCTCCTTCCCATTCATCCTCACCACCGGCGAGCTCACCTTTCTCTCCCTCTTTTTCCTCCTCTTTCTTCTCCTCCCTCTTCCTTCTCCTTCTTCCTTCTTCCTCCTTGATACCAGCCTAAGCCGTTTAGCATGAGCACGAGATCGATGCAGTAAAGGCAAGTATTCTATCGTTCTTTCCTCAGGGACTAGAGAAGCGAAATGTGTAAAACTAAACTAAATCAAGGGCAAATGAAGATAAAATGGACAAAAAAGAGAGAAAATGTCAGAAGAAAATGAAGAAAGAGAGAGGTGATTGCCTCGACAAGTAACTAGTGTACGATCTGAACTAGCATTTCATAAGTACGCATAGCAAAAATGAATTGCGTAATGATCACACACAAGGTAGCACAAACGACTTATTACGATTACATTCTACGACGAGTATCAATGATCAACTAGTACAGAACAAACACTACTCATCCACAATGGCTCTCAACCACAAGCATCAGAACTAAGGCAGCTAATGCAATGAACCAAAGCAAGCAAAAAATCTTTGAGTTACATTGAACTATGCAATATTCTGCACACAACTAGGTTCAAAAGAGAGAAACATTCACAGGTGAAAGAGAGTAAATTCTCAACCCATATATCCAATTCAATCAAAACATCATAGAATGGAATCCAATATCAATTCAATTCAGCCAAAAAGAGATTTTCAGTTTGCACTCTTGCAAAATCATCAAGCAAACAAACATAGAGAATTGCTGAATTACATAAAAAAGAACCTCCACAGCCTAAATCACTTTGAGTAGGACATGTTTACAAACATCAATTAAGCTTAGGACATGAAAAAGCACTAAATCAATTCTCAGAACCAGTTCAAATTAACCTCTCAACTTGCAATTTGTTTTAAGGTTGTGCTCATCATCCAACAAATTTACATGCACAAGGCGTTTTAGATGGAATTGAGGAACAGACCAAGGGAGAAGAGGCTACTGTTGTGATCTTTGGAGATGAAGACTAGGCATCGCAGGAGTTTGCAGGTCTAATCCAATCAATGAAGGGCATCCACTCAGCCAGAAATCACTTGGTTTGCATCGACCGGTAATTAAAAATCGCAAACAAGTAATCTGATCGATTTCACAATAAATGTATATGTAATTCATGCAAATGGTGAGTTTTAGGACTAAAATGTGCATGATTGAGAGGTTAAATATATAGAAAATATGCACATATATGATGAATGTCACTCCTGCTTCCTTTTCCTCTATTCCTTCAACTCCTTCGTCCATCAGATCCACCGGTGAGCTGTCATCGGGCGACCACCACGACCACATCCACGGTCTCAACCACTTTGACCAGGCCATGACGACTTCGACCATGGCACTTCGACCACAGATCCCCAACCACTACTTCACAACCACTCCCGCGACTACAACAGCTTCGACAAGCAAAAATGGTGACCAATCTCTCATCTCACTCCCTGTTCTTGATTTGATCAATTGATGCGTCACTGAGATGTATGAGATGAACCAATATTGTAACTGAGATCACTGAGATTTTTTGTTTGAATCAAATGCTTAATTCTTCTTGAACCATATCAAATTCTTCAGTTATAAGTAATGTTCGTATTGTTGGAGCCATCTTGCCTATCCAGTGATGAGATGAAATCAACCTTTTTGTTGTGTGTATTATGATGACTGAGATGCTGAAGGTTTAAATTTCAGTAATCTTTGAAGATTTCGAACAGTAGCTGATCAATTGCAAAATCCTTTGTTTTAAGTTCTCTTTGCTCTTTTACTCTTCGCTTTCATTACGAATTATTTACTGGAATGTGCTTGCTGTCTGGGATGCTCTCAGAGTCTGAATGGAAGTGATTTTTGTTTGGTGATTTGTGATGATCATGTAATATTCATTGTGTTGATACTTCTTGAGTTGCATATTCTGAAGTTGGTCACTACGATAGGCATTCTTTCCTATTTGTTGGTTCTTAGAGATGGCGAAATGTTGAAGTACAATCTCAGTGATCTGTTTGAGACCTAGCCGTGGTTTTCGCACTAGACTTGCCCAGATTCTAATGTGCGGAATAACGGGATCTTATTCGGAAATACCAAAACCCAAAGTAATTGTACAACTCTTTATTTCAAAGAGGGTTTTATACGTCGAACGTTAGACACACTTGCCTACGTCGAAGGAATTATAAGTGTCTAAAACTCAAATAAGTTCTATGACTCTTCGATGATCTAAACTAGACCTATTACAAGGTATTTATAGTCCAATCGTATGAATACGTATCAGACTCAGTAACCTAAACGTATTAGACTCGTATAACTAACTAATCCTAAATGGATAGACTTAGTAATCTATATTTGGATCAGATTACAATTCCAAACAGGGAACGATCGCGAAACCTTTCTGAACACGGTTAAGGTCCCGAAGCCGTATGCGACTCGACCTAAAGATCCTCCCGGATCATGACTCCCTTGTTGAGAAGGAGCCAACCCCTGTTGCGAACTCTCGATCAAACTGGAGATGTGGAAATTGGGCTTGTCCATCTTCTCTGGTGTACCACTTTGCCGCACGTACTCGTTGACCTTTCCGACCGATTCGAAAAGTCTCCTTTGTGTCATTGCGGGTGGTAGTCACCTTCTTCTCCAGAATCACAACTTCGCGTAGAGATTCGTCTCGTTGATAGACCAAGTCTTCAACAGATGGTACTATATTATCTGGCTCATCATCCAGCATTGAAGGCTCGAAGAGTTTGAGGTGCTCAACATTGACAACCAAGTAAATATCCATGTATGGAGGTAACTCGAGCTAACAAGCATTATTACCAACTTTCCGCAAAATCCGAAAAGGACCATAATGAATGGGTTTGAGCTTCTTACCTTCACCTTTAAGTCTCTTCTTACTCAGATGTAACCATACCATATCACCTTCTTGAAATTGCATCAACTCGGTGCCGATCATGTCGTGCCTTGTACTTCAGTTGAGCTTTCAGCAAGTTATGTTCAACTTCTCGATGGAGCCGTTGAATACCTTCCAGGAACTTTTGTGCTCGATCCTGATCAGATGCTTCCTTCCTGTTCTGTGTTGAGGTAGGAATCATAAACTCCATGTGGAATGGACTCTGTGGTAGAAATCCTAAACAGACCTCAAACAGTGACTTTCCAGTCGAACCATGCACTGCTCGATTAAAAGCAAACTACATGTACGGTATGCTTTCATCCCAGGTCTTCGGGTGCTTCGAGTTATATCCTCTCAGAAGATGAATGACTGTGCGATTTACCACCTCGGTTTGACCATCAGTTTGCGGATGAAAGGCAGTACTCCTCTTTAGCTTGGTGTCCATCATCGTCCAGAGCGATCGCCAAAAGTGACTAAGGAACCGGGTATCGCGATCAGACACAATAGAAGTCGGCAGTCCGAAGTGTGTCCAAACGTGTTGAAAGAATACCCAAGCTGCTTCTTTTCCTGTGATAGTCTTTCGACAAGGTATAAGAATAATAATTTTTGAGAACTGATCAACAACCACCAATAGATAGTCGTTGCCACGTCGGATCTTCGGCAATCCTCCCAGGAAATCAATGGATATGCTATCCCATGGTCACGATGGAACTGGCAAAGGAGTGTACAAACCTAATTTTCGGTTTGCCGATTTTGAGATGCTGCAGAGACCACAACCTCGAACAAAACTAACCACATCTTGTTGCATACGCAGCCAGAACACATGTCGGTGAAGATTTTGCAATGTCTTTGTAACCCCAAAGTGACCAGCTACCTTTGATGTGTACGCTTCTTGCAACCATTGAATTCGAGGTGCTCCACGAGGTATGCAATGTAAATTGCCCTTGAACAAGAGCCCTTCTCGCCGAACGAACTCTGTAGGTTTCCCTATTTCGAGCTCAGTCAGTGCTGTTTGAAAATTAGGGTCTTCACTGTACATAGTGGCATAGTCATCATGACATGAGGGCTCGATCTGCATGAATGCTGATAAACAGAGGGTCGTAACTTGTGGTCGCGACAACATGTCCGCCAATTTGTTGTGTACGTTCTTCTTGTACTTAATCACTAGATTAAACTATTGCAGATACGACATCCACTTTATGTGTCAAGCTTGTTATAGCTTGGACTAAGTTTGCAAATATTGCAACAGTTGATGGTCGGTGTGGACAACAGTCTCTTTACCCAAGAGGTAACACATCCAATGTTTCATGGCTTGATGCAGTGCGCATAACTCCTTATCATAAGTCGGATAGTTTTTTGAGCTTCCTGGAATAACTCGGAGTGATATGCCACTGGTCGACTTTCTTGCATGAGCACTGCACCCATCGCATAACCTAAGGCATCGGTTTCTAGCTTGAATGGTTTCTGGAGATTCGGCAAAGCTAACACAGGCGCCTCACTGATTTTCCTCTTCAGCAAGAGAAACGTGTCCTCATGTTTCCCTGTCCACTCGAACTTCTGATCAATCTTGGTTAATGCATGCAATGGAGAAGCCACAATCGAGAAGTGTCGGATGAACTTCCGAAGGTATTGGCATGCTCCCACAAAACTGCGGACGTCCTTAACTGTTCGCGGTCGCGGCCACTCGCGAATCACTTTTACCTTATCCGGGTCGATTTGCAACGTACCGTTGCCGACCATGAATCCTAGGTAAAGTAGGGTTTGTTGGCCGAACTCTCACTTCTTATAGTTGAGGCGAAGTCGATGTTGCCGCAGCTGTTCGAACACCTTTTCGACATGAATGAGGTGCTCATCCCACGAACGACTATAAACTAGTATGTCGTCTAGGTAAACGATCACAAAGTCGTCGATGAATTGCCTCAATACGTCATTCATAAGACGCATGAAAGTTGCCGGGGCGTTGCAGAGACCAAACGGCCTGACCAGCCATTCGAACAGACCTTGTCGTGTTTTAAACGTGGTCTTCCACGTATCCTCCTCTCGGATGCTAACTTGATGATATCCTGACTTAAAATCCAATTTGGAGAAGACAACAGCATGCTTCAATTGGTCTAGCAGGTCTTCAATACGAGGAAGGGGGTACCGGTTCTTGATGGTGATCTTGTTTAGTACTCGGTAGTCGATGCACATACGCCAAGTCCCATCTTTCTTTGGCACTAACAGCACAGGAGATCCACAAGGTGAACTACTCGGTTGAATGGCACCATCGTTTAGCAACTCACTAAGTTGTCTCTTGATCTCTTCATTCTCCAATACTGAGTTGCGATACATACTCAGATTGGGCAGTGTCGCATCGGACACAAGCTGAATTTCGTGTTCGATTGGATGTTTCGGCGGACGACCCTGGGTAGTCTCGAACAGATCATTATATTTCTCCAGCAGTCCCAACAAACGACTAGAATCCTCTCAGCACGCCAACGACAATGCTGGTCGAGTGCCCTCACCTTGACCAATGGGTCGAATCATGACAAGCACATACTTGTGACATGCATTAACAATTCGTTTGGCTTGATTTGCGGTAATCAAGTTCGAAGTGTTGACGTGGATGTCTCTACTGATTACGAACTTAACTCCGTCTTTAGTGAGGTCGTACTCTTGCGCTCGCCGATGGAAGTGAGCGTCTCGATCATACAGATACAGACTCCCAAAGATCACCTGACAGATATCGATAGGGACAACATCGCATTGCACCTCATCGATATATCGTGCAGAGATCGCAAACTTCAACACACACTGACTCGTAATCTGTTGGTTCATGTCGGATGTAAACCAACCCAGCGGATATGGTCACGGGTGTGGGGTTGTCTTCAAACCATGTCGTCGAACCAGTCCAGCGGAGACCAGATTCTTCTAACTTCCGGGATCGAATATCGCTGCGACCACTTCGTGCTTCACCTGGATGTTGATGGTGAACAAGTCCTCCATCGAGTGATGGTAATTCGGTGGATCCAAACCCTTCTCCTTCAGCATTGTCATCAGAGACAAGGTGGTATCCGCGTCATCAACCGAATTCACTCGGACAACTTCTTCGTCGGGTGAAGTCGCAGTAGCCGTGGCTGTTCTTTTCCCTGGTCCATTTTTCTTTGGTCGAAGTTCTTGATGAAGCTTGTAGCATTTGTCCTTGATATGTCCCGTGACTTGACAATGTTCACAAAAGGCACCCGTGCCCGATTTTGAAGTGTTCTTTTTCGGACTCGGCTTTTTCTTTGTCGAGGTCGCACTTTCCTTCGTGCTTTTGTCGCTGCGGGATTTGTTCTTCTTCTCGATCGCCATAGCAGTTGTGCTTGCGGTCGCAATGTCTTGGACGTCGAACAAACTTAGCTCAGTACTGATCAATTTCTGAAGTCTAGATGTGTATTTCTGAAATACCTAAGGATCGGATAGCGATATGCCGATGACCATTGCTTGTCTCCGGAACTTCGTAGTATAGTCTTGGACAGTCTGGTCGCGCCGTTGGTACAATCTGTGTCAACGCTCCCATCTCTCCTCAAGGTAACCCATTGGATAGAATTCTTGTCGCAGAAGTCATTTGAATTGACCCCACGCAAGGTCGTCAGCTTTACGACTGGCGACAAGGGCCTTCCACCAAGTCTTGGCATGGTCCTTCATCTTCAAAGGTGCGAACTTCACCTTTCGAGCGCTACTGAACACTTTCAGGTCAAAGTAGGTCTCAAGTTGATCGATCCAAGAATCCAGCTTCTCGGCATTGATCACCCCATCATATATGGGTATATCAATCTTAGCGTCGACCTTAAAAGATCCAACAGCTAAGGAGGTGTTGGCGAGGTCGTCGGTTTTGTGGTCGCCTTCGTCTTCGTCTTCGTCTGCCCTGCGCAAGTCTTCACCAGTCTTCACACTCATAACCTTCCCTACTTCAGGAGGTACAATCATGGCCTGCTGCTTAATCCAAGCAAGCACGATTTCCATGTCGGTGGAGAGCTTAGCCACTTGTTCGGCTAGGTTAGCTTGAACAGAGGTATCGTCAGACATTGTCGAAGACGCGGCTGTAGGAACCGTCAATTACTCGTCTGGAGTTTCGCTGGAAGTTTTGTAACCCTGGTGAGTCTTCATCATCCACAAGATAGGAAAGTTGCTCTGATACCAACTTGATCCGTTTCAGACCTAGCTTTGGTTTTCGCACTAGGATCGCCCAGATTCTAATATGCGGAATAATGGGATCTTATTCGGAAATACTGAAACCCAAAGTAATTGCACAGCTCTTTATTTTAAGAGGGCTTTATACGTTGAACGTTGGACACACTTGCCTATGTCGAAGGAATTATAAGTGTCTAAAACTCAAATAAGTTCTATGACTCTTCGATGATCTAAACTAGACCTATTACAAGGTATTTATAGTCCAATCGTATGAATATGTATTAGACTCAGTAACTTAAACGTATTAGACTCGTATAACTAACTAATCCTAAACGGATAGACCTAGTAATCTATATTTGGATCGGATTATAATTCCGAACAGGGAACGATCGCGAAACCTTTCCGAACACAGTTAAGGTCGCGAAGCCGTATGCGACTCGACCTAGAGATCCTCCCGGATCACTCAGTGATCTCTAATTCACTTCATCTCTGATGCAATCTCTGTGATCTAGGGTTTCGAAGTGTAGCTTTCTGATTGAAGTTTGAACTCTTAGTTTACTCTGTGAAAATTTCTGGTTAATCGAAATGACAAATCAATCGCTGGACTTGTTTATGGTAGACCTGGTTCCTTTCTCTATACTGATTCATTCATTCTAGTGTTGCACTATTGATTTTCAGACATTAAACTTCTGTTCAATTTAGACTGGTTTGCTTTTGATCCGTTTGAGACCTAGTCTTGGTTTTCGCACTAGGCTCGCCCAGATTCTAATATGCGGAATTACGGGATCATACTCAGAATTACTGAAACCCAAAGGATGATCGAGAACACAGCTCAAAGTAATTGCACAACTCTTTATTTCAAAGAGGTCTTTATATGTCGAACGTTAGACACACTTGCCTACGTCGAAGGAACTAGAGCTGGATATATGATCCAAAGCTGTAATAATATTCGATGATCTAAATTAGACCTATTACAAGATATTTATAGTCCAATCGTATGAGTACGTATCAGACTCAATAACCTAAACGTATTAGACTCATATAACTAACTAACCCTAAACAAATAAGCTTAGTTATACATATTCGGATCGAATTACAATTTCGACCAGAGTTTGAATCCTTCCCAAGGTCGCAAACCTTTCCAAAGTCGCAAACCTTTTCGTGGTCGTGAATCCATTGCGAACTCGAGCTGAGATCCTCTCGGATCATGACTCCCATGTTGAGAAGGAGCCAACTCTCGCTGGTGACCAACTGTGAAGATGTAGAGAACGACTGGGGGCCTTGGAATAAACCCACGTTGAGCAATGCTACAATTGTCAGATCGAATGTACGGATAGGCGCTCATGGAGCTTGGCACCTCCGTCATGGATTGTGGCCTTGGCCACTCGCGGATAGCCTTCCCCTTGTCAAGGTTGATACCATCACCGATCCCAAAGCTAGGATTGCGAAGTTTGAATAGTGGCGCCGTAGAGACAAGTTGCATGTCGTTTTTGACTAGTCGTTGTGGTGATCGACTATGTACCTTTGCAAATAGCGCGTTGTTTTCTTCTGGCAAGTTCGCTAAACAACCACCACTTTCCATACATGATGAGCACAATCCTCTTGGTTAACTAGACGCATCACGCTCAGCACACACTTTAAGCATGCATTGACAAGCCGTTTCGCCTGATTTGCTGTCAACAAGTTCTTGGTGTCAACGTGGTCATTTTTGCTGATGATGAATTTCGTCCCATCCTTTGTGAGGTTGTATTCTTGAGCTCTTCGGTGGGAATGGGCGTCACGATCGTACAAGAACGGACTTCTAAAAATCACTTGGCAAATATCGATAGGGATGACATCGCATTGAACCTCATCGATGTAATGAGCAGATATTGCAAACTTTAGAGTACACTGACTCTTGATTTGCCGATTCATATTGGAAGTGAACCATCCCAGAGGATATGGTCGAGGATGATGAGTCGTCTGCAAACCAAGTCATCGAACTAACCTGGAGGAGACCAAATTCTTTTGGCTTCCTGGGTCGAAGATGGCTGCGACCACCTCGTGCTTCACCTGTATGTTAACAGTGAACAATTCCTCTGTCAGGTTGTGGTCAATTGATGAACTCGAACCTTTCTCCTTCGGCATTGCCATTATAGACAAGGTTGTGTCCGCCTTTTCAACCGAATCCAACTGGATGATTTCCTCTACGAGCGGAATAGAAGTAACCATAGCTGTTTGTGTGCTTGGTTCATCCCTCCTTGTTCTTTCTGGTCGAAGTTCAGAATGAAGTTTATAACACTTCTCTTTTGTGTGCCCAGCAACATGACAATGCTCACAAGTGTTACCCATATCGTGGGTACCCTCTCCGGAGCTCGTCGTGGTTGAAATCTCCCTCACGTTCTTGTTGTTGCGGGTCTTGTTGTTCTTCTCAATCGCCAAAGCAGTCATGCTCGCCGTCGAAATGTCTTGAACTCTGAATAGGCTTAGCTTAGCACTGATTATCTTCTGAAGTCCAGGCGTGTATTTTCTGAATGTATGGGTGTCGGAAAGTGAGATACCAAGGATCATGCTTGTCTCCGAAACTCCGTCGTATAGTCCTGGACAGATTGGTCGCGCCAATGGTACAATCTGTGCCAATGTTCCCATCTCTCCTCAAGGTAACCCATTGGATAGAATTCTTGTCGCAGAAGTCATTTAAATTGACCCCACGCAAGGTCATCAGCTTCACCACTGGCGACAAGGGCCTTCCACCAAGTCTTGGCGTGGTCCTTCATCTTCAAAGGTGCAAACTTCACCTTTTGAGCGCTACTGAACCCTTTCAGGTCAAAGTAGGTCTCAAGCTGGTCGATCCAAGAATCCAGTTTCTCAGTATCGATCACCCCATCATATATGAGTATATCAATCTTAGCGTCGACCTTAAAAGATCCAACAGCTAACGAGGTGTTGGTGAGGTCGTCAGTCTTGTGGTCGCCTTCGTCTTCATCTTCGTCTGCCCTGCTAAAGTCTTCACCAGTCTTCACACCCATAACCTTCCCTACTTCAGGAGGTACAATCATGGCCTGCTGCTTAATCCAAGCAAGCACGGTTTCCATGTCGGTGGAGAGCTTAGCCACTTGTTCAGTTAGGTTAGCTTGAATAGAGGTATCGTCAAACATTGTCGGAGACGTGGCTGTAGGAACAGTCAATTGATCGCCTGGAGTTTCGCCAGAGGCTTTGTAACCCTGGCGAGTCTTCACCATCCACAGCATAGGAAAGTTCTACTTGATCCGTTTGAGACCTAGTCTTGGTTTTCACACTAGGCTCGCCCATATTCTAATATGCGAAATTACGGGATCTTACTCGGAATTACCGAAACCCAAAGGATGATCGAAAACACAGTTCAAAGTAATTGCACAACTCTTTATTTCAAAGAGGGCTTTACATGTTGAACGTTAGACACACTTGCCTACATCAAAGGAACTATGCGCTGGATATATCATCCAAGGCTGTAATAATATTCGATGATCTAAACTAGACCTATTACAAGGTATTTATAGTCCAATCGTATGAGTACGTATCAGACTCAATAACCTAAATGTATTAGACTCATATAACTAATTAACTCAAAACAGATAAGCTTAGTTATACATATTTGGAGCGAATTACAATTCTGACTAGAGTTTGAATCCTTCCCAAGGTCACAAACCTTTCCAAAGTCGCAAAGCTTTTTGTGGTCGCGAATCTGTTGTGAACTCGACCTGAGATCCTCCTGGATCAGCTTTCTTCGGATAGTTTGGGCATGTTGTGGTGGTTGTTGAGTGCGAGTCGAGATCCTTGTGTTTATTTTGTACTTTTATGGTTTTGTGGATATATGTAGTAATTAGTGTACGATAGTTGTCTTTGCTATCTCTCTCTCTACTGGACCTCTATTCGATTATATTATATATTGCACTTATTTGTGATCATCGCGCAGATTAAACACTAATGACAGGCTGTGATCCCACCTCTCTCTTTCTTTGCATTTCTTCCAACATCTCTCTTTCTCATTTCATTTTAGTTTTATTATTCATTGATTTAGTTTAGTTCGTATACGATTTTGCTTCTCTAGTCCGTGAGGAAAGAACAACAAAATACTCGCCTCACTGCTCTGATCTCGTCGTCTTGCGAGACAGTTTAGGACTGTATCAATGATATTCAAGACTTTTTCTCTAGTCTCACATGCATGGTCCTCTGTGACTAAAGAAAGATCCAAAGTTGGAAATTTCACCCGCAATCGACATTAGGTTTGACTTGTGATCATCTTCATTTCGTGGCGTATTCCTTCTTACTTTTTATTAAGGATGGTGGAGTGAGAAGACATGATAGAGGAGAGTTGCTGCACATGGTCAAGCACTTGATTAAAGTTGAATATATCTGATTGAGATATATTTTGACTGACCATCATATGGTCACAGGCTTGAAATAAACAGTGCCTTGATAACAGTCAAACTCTTTGTGGCTTCAAGATTTGCTTTCTTAAGTGTTTCATAGCGCACATTGTGTTTCCCTAGGTTGATGGTAAGCCTACTATTGCCAGTAGTCAATCCTGGATGAAATCAAAAGGCTAAGGGTTAAGGAGAAAAGCAGGAAGTTGATGACCTGATATATATATATATATATATATATATATCGATGTGTGTGTGTGTGTCTAAGTCCTTACTATCTACTTCTCTATAATTCTTAAGCCTTTCAATTTATGTATTCTTGAGGTCCAGTTCCTTAGACAGAAATTGCTGGTCAATCTTAAGTTTATTGATCTGAAGATCCTTGGATATATTTTCCAAGTTATCTTTCTCAAGAGCGGCTTTAAGCTCTTCTATCTCTCTACTTAAGGAGGTAGAATTAACCCTTTCGGCGACTAATTCTTCCTCTTTGGTCGCAAGGGCATTACTTAGTTCTTTTATCTTCTCCTTAGAGGTAGAACTAAAAGCACCAGACATTGAAATGATCAATCCTTGTGAAAGATGAAATGTTGAGTTCAAATAAAAGAATTCAACTTACTTGTTTCAAAACTCCTTCAGTTTCAAGAGAGCTATGTCTCTGGACTTTTGGTCCCATTAACACGATAAATGAAATCAGAGAAGGTTGCTGTGCAACGGGAGACATGCTACAAAAATGGACATAGTATGTAAGTATTGACCAATATGAGTATGTAAGTAAAATACTAAAATACTTACATCAGAGTGTTTTTTTCTGAAGAGTCACTGCCATAGAAACAGACATCTAGGACGACACATGTAACACCCCAGATTTTTCCCAAATCTTAGCCTGGTCTAAATCCTTATTTCAAGATAATGATCCAAGGTATGCCAATACCTTAATCCAAAAAGTTGGCAGCAGAACTCCATAGTTTAGATCTTTTTCACAAATCAGCCCAAAAAGTATCGCAGATTGGTCCTTTTCAGATTTTCCAGAAGCCCAAAAAGGCTATAAGCCACATATCAACTCCAAATCTTGATTTGATTTAGGGAATATCTCCCATTCACTATTCTGAGCAAAATCTCCTTCTACGAGAATTTCAAAATATCATCCTAAGTCCCAGTTTTCAGCCTTGCCAGATATCCAAATCCTAATTACCCTGTTTTCGTTTCGGCTCAAAACCTAATCAAAACTCCAAATTATGTTAATTGTCACTACTAAACTATCTGTTGAGTTTAGTATGCCAATTTGGTGAAATCAATCTCAGCTTAATCCAAGCCTTTTACCAGATTTGCAAATCAGTCCTAAAACCATGTTTCTGAAATTGCAATTCAGCCCTAATCTATTTTTCAGCCCTTTTTCGACCAGAGCTGCCTAGTTGTTTCGACCAGGACTCGGCCAGCGTTTCGACCAGAGCTTTGTCATGATTCCTCGCCGTGTTTCTTCGCCGCCGGCTAGCGTCTGCCACCGCCCGTGCATGTGTCTGTTTGATCATGCATGTGGGCTCGTGTTTGTGCCAGAACCAGCCGCCGTGGCAACCCTTCGACCAGTAGCTGCATTAGCGCGCGCGCCCGCGGGAAGATTTGAGTTTGCATGCGTGTACGTGTCGTTGCCGGGACAGCATCGTCACCTCCGCCTCTGCACCGGCCTGGACCAAGTTCCAGCGATGCCGACTGCACGCCGTCGCGTCGTCGCCACCGCTGTTCCTCCCGCGCCTAGCCAGTCACATCCCCAGCTCAAATTTTGTTGCTGGTTTTCCCTTGCAAACTTAGTTCCACGTCTATTTAAACCCCCTAGACCTGTTCCATTGCTGTGCAACCAAGTTAACTCGTTTTTGCTTGCCTTCTTCTCCTTTCTTATTCTTCCCCAGCGAGCCGCCGAAGAGGCAAACGGCGCCAAAGCTTTTTTCCTCACCAAACTCCAAATTGACTGGACTAGTATGTCTCTAGTACTCACCTCTTCGTCCCCTAGCAGCCAATTCCACTCCGGCAAACCTCATCGTCAGTGATCACCGAAAAAGCCCAGATACCCTGTTCCTGCAATTAAACTCTCTCCAGCCATTTTCTTAACCCCTTTTAGTGGAACAAATCAATCCTCTGGAAATCCTAAGCAAGCATGTTTAGCCACATTTTAAAATTAACCTGGTTCGAAGAGTTTCCCGATTCTTCGCGTGTCGCCGTGAACACCTCACGTCGCCAGCCTGCTCCATCTTATCTCCAACCAAATTGGCTACAAATTCTCGTTCCTTGTGTCCTGTAGATGGTGTAGCCGAGCCCAATTGTCCAGCATTGCCGTGTATCAATGGTGCCCCTTTCACCATCGTCCCTGAGCCCGGCTTCAACACCGGTGAGCTTCAAAACTCAATTGCAACCCAATTTCTCTCTCCAACATGATCAGTGTGACCCTAGTAACAAAACCCCTCGATCAATTTTAAGATTCATTAGCCCTAGTTCCCTGCCACCGTAGCCCATCTTTGATTCTAACGGCCGACGATTTAAACTTCGCCATTCACCACCGTCAAGCCGCCTCTGTCCAACTCACTTCACCAACAGTCTCATCTTGATCTCGCCTACATGTTTGACAAGGTTAGAGAAGTAGCGCATGCATGGATTGTCCAGACATGCAAGCCCTAGTGCGCTGTACTACACTGGCATTTGTTTTTCTCTGTGCCAGGGACTTAGCTACAAATTCTTTGATTTCCTAGACTTTTTTGTAGAAACCAGTTTGTTAATAAGTTACCTTACCCCATTGTGCACCCAATGCCTTAATCCAAACCTGTTTTGTCAACTGAAAATCTTTTAAACCATGTCTATGCCATTCTCTGACATTGTCAAGCCGTGAACCGAATGTCAGCCTGCAGACATTCATCGCGTCTGAACCAAATCTTGTGAGCCAAACCCTTGTATCTTCTCCCCCACTGTATAGTCTTCGTCCAGATCACCTCGCTTGCATACATGTTTATAATTTTCTTAAAACAAGCAATTTTTGTATGCTTATGTGCTGTATTGTTTCGTTGTTTGCGCGCGAGAGCAGAGCCAGAAGTAGAAGGATCGGAAGAAGTCTTTGAAGACGCAGCAGAGCAATCAAAACCCGCGTTGCAAGCCAAGTCTCTATTCCCTTGATCATGTTTCTCCCAGTATTTTAAAAGAAATATAAAAGTTAATTATTGTTGATACCGGTCTAGACCGTCTCACAAGAGAACGAGAATGATGCAATAAGGCGAGTATTCTATATCATTCTTTCCACAGGGATTAGAGAAGCAAAACGTGAAGAACTAAACTAAATCAATGGCAAATAAAAATAAATTGGACGAAAGAAAAGAGAGAAGATGTCAGAAGAATACAAAAGAAAGAAAGAGGTGGTCATCTCGACAAACAATCCGTGCTAAATCCATATGCGTATTCATGAGTACAAACGATAGAGTAGTAATCGTTTAGTAATCTTGCGAGAGAAGGGCGAAAGCGACTAAAACGACTGCGTCCATCGAAGGTATCAACGAACATGCACATAAAGATAACACGAATCATTCGTAGCGGCCCCATTCGAACCACAATCATAACATACTCAATCAATACTCCAATAATAGCTAAACAGAACACAACTCAACAGCAAGCACAACTAAAAAGATATCAATCCAATCTGCAGCCTCAAATACAACACAACAACTAAGATCACAGAACAGAGGAACACTCAAATGCATCACAGGACAGTTCAACCGAAGACAATTGCAATTAAAATCATTGAAGATAGGCCAACAAAGAGAGTAAAGAGAACTCAATCCAGAATCAAAAATGAAGTACTCAAGAAGACAATCAAAACATCAGTTCATCGGCATGTGATCACTGGAATTGAATGTCCAGTCCTCACGGCTCTCAAGCAATCCATCATTCTTTTGTATTGCTCAGAGAATATTTAAGTTCAATCCAAAAATGTAGGTCTGTTTGAATTTATCCCTGGAACACAACTCAACAAAACAATTCATCCAGCAGGAATTCCAACACTTGCATTCACCAGATAGAGCTATTGAATTCAGAGAATTTTGTTTGATTCAATCACATTTACAGAAGTGAACATCTCATACATACATCACAAGCAGTTCAATCAAAATTGAAGAACAAGGTATGGGAAAGAGATTTGATCACCAATTTCCTGCTGCTGTGGTTCCATGGTGGCCAGGGAGGCTTGCTGTGGTTGCTGTGGAAGAAGCAGTCGAAGATGCTGGTCGAAGCTGTCGAGGTTGGAGAAGATGGCCGCTGTCGAGGGAGATGAAGTCGCCGAGGTCGAAGCAGCACGATGGCGCTGTGAAGGCAGCAATCTGGCGCCGGCGCAAGCTGTGGAGGTGCGGCGGTGTCAGGTGGCGATGGAGGATCGTGGCGGTGTCTGGTGCGAGGGCGGCGTGGTCGGTGTAGACGGCGCTGTGGTGATGGCTCGGATCAGGCGGATTGGCGGATGGAGGCGCAACTCCGGTGTCGTCGCGACGGATCGGCAACAGGAAAGGCGCGGGAGGCGCGTCGCGAGATGGAGGCGGATCTGGCGAGGGCGGCGGCACACGCTGGAGATCCGGCGCTCGGGGCTCGCCTAGGAAGGCGGGCCTAGTGGCGGCACTGGAGAGGTGTGGACGGCCGAGGAAGATGGTGGCGCGGGAGCGGCCAAATCCAGCGGGATCTGGCGGCGATGGTGCGATGGATCTAGGCGGTGGAGGCTTTGGTGTTGTGGTGGTGTGGATCTGGGGGTTTAAAAGAAGAGGAGGGGTGGATTTGGGGAAGTGAAGGAGGCGATGTAGAGGATTTGATTGGGAGAGAAACAGAGGCAGAGAGATAGAGAAAGAGAGAGGAAAGGCAGCGACGCCTGAAGAGCGGTGGCGGCTGCTGGTGGCTTGGAATTCGTGGGCTCGGGCGGTGGAGCGATGGGAAGAGCCACGGCGGCTGTGACGCAGATCTGGAGTGGATCCGGCGGGAGGAGCTCTGGAGTAAGCAAAATGACAGAAGAGGAAGCAAAAGAGGAAGAAGAAGAGAGGAGGCAGAAGAGAAGCTCCACCGGCGGCGTAAGATTTGGTCGTCGCCGGCGTTGTAGGAGGTGTGGAATGCAAGGAGAGAGATAGAAGAAGAAGATAACAAACAAAAAAAATCAGGCTCCAAGAAGCACAATGGCGGGCGGTTGAGATTTAGAGAAGAAGGTCACTCTGCAAAAAGCCCCTCAGGGTTTTAAAAAATCACAAATAGACTCGGATTTGAGATTTTGAGTCTTGACTATTTTGCAGAAGGGTGTTTGAGGTTTTAGGAAATTGCAAGAAAGTCCTCGGCTGAAAGGAATTGAGATTCCAGACCCCCGGAGACTCCGATTTCGGCACAGTCAGTTCCTACGCGTCCGTAGGAATGCATGCTTCTATTCGGAATCGACCGAGGGTCAGGCAAAGTCAAAGAAACGCGCTCCATCAGCCGAAATCCACCCAAATTGCATCGGCCTGCAATAAAATCACACAACGAATAATACAATCGATTTGGCGATAAAAATGTATATGATTAATGCAAATGCCACCTTATATGACTAAATGTGCATGGTCAAGGGGTTAAGCATATGGAAAATATGCATAGATATGACAATTATTAGTTGTTCAAGTATATGCATGTTTTATATTAAAATTAAGTGATATGTTGGAAGAATATGAATAGATATGACCTAATTCCTTGTAAAGCCCATCATGATTGTATATCTCATGCACCTTTGTCACCCTAGGATATCATGCTTAGGTTATGCTTATGCTTAAATGTATGTGTTAAGTGCTAAATGGTCATGTGTATGAAAAATGTGCTTAAAATCTCTTTTGTGAAAGAAAATGTGATTAGAATCGATAGTGAGGATGGTTTGAATGGTTGGTGTTGTGAGCGCATTGGGAATGTGAAAGGCTCCTCACTAACGGTTTCGTAAGGACAATAATGGGAACGGGGATGCCTGAACTTCCGTCAGGTGAAGGATAAGTCGATTAGGCGGCGCGAGACACACACGATCCGGCTTCTTGATCGGCACGATCAAAACCCCTGCAATCGCAGCACCACGCGTCCTCTGGTTATCAACCGTGCGCTGCTCGGTTGACCTCGCCACGAAGGCTAATCCCTGCCAGTGAATCGAGAACACAAGCAAGAACAAGAAAGATGCAACTGAATTTGCAATTGAGGATGAAACTCACGAGTTGGGGTCTCACAAACCGATGAACGGCGACACTATTCAAAGATAGAATTGATCTAAGCAAAACCCAAGTCTAAACGGCAGCCATGGCGGCTATATATATACTGTATGGGGCGGCCATGGGGTGGAGGAGGAAACCCTAGGGGTACATGGGCCTTGGGCTCAAAGTGGAGCGTCGCAGCGCACGTCAGATTCTGATCGTAATCTTGTTTTGACGATTCCTGTTGATCCGTAAGGAATTTGGACATGGGACTGGATCCGTTGGAAAGCTCTCGTCGTTCTCTTGTCCGTAGAGTCCAAGAACGTCGAAAACGGACTTCGTATGTGGCCTGTACATCCGTTTGAAGTTGGACTACGCGCAGATGGCCGAACCGGACTCGCGGATGAATTGAGCTCACTTGTGGGCTGGCCTTGGAGCGATGTGGCTTGTGCGACCTTAGAGGTGTAGAGGCGCCTTTCTTGAGCACGTCTTGTGTTTGGGGAGGTGGCCAAGGTGGAGGCCGAACTTGTGGCGGCGACAGCACAAAATCCAGACGACGTACGTGCTGCCAGCTTTCGCGTCCTGGCCAAGGTGGCGGACGATGACATCTTGATGACCACCATGTTGATGTCGTCTTGGTCATAACCATGATGTACATGGTCTCATCATTCTCCCTTTCTTGATGTGGAGTCGTCCTCGACTCCATTGTGTTTTTCTGCAAAATGTTAGCACCAACAGAGAGCACAGCAATATGCATATCTTTGATAAGAAAATCATTAGACACAGAACCATTAACATTTATATACTCCCTTTCTTGAAAACTATCATATACCTTGAAAATTGAATTAGAGTGACATGGCAAGAAATGATTAGTGGCATGTTCATTTTCCAAATGAACGCCAGGTTTCATATCAAATGATGGTTTCAGATTAGTACAAATATAAATTCGTTGCACCATATGCTCTCCACTATCAGTATGTTTTCCCATAACATGAAAAGTATTTCGTGATAACCATGGTAAATCAGCATGCGTAAAAAGTATCTCCTCTGAACTAATTAGATCACAAAAAACATCAAATTCTATGTAACCCAAAGTATTTAAAGAAGACATTAATTTAAGCTCACCTTCTTCACTGTCAATGTGAATAACATGTTTATTAGCCTTCGATGTACGGCCCGTGGAAGCGACGGAGGAGGAGCTCTTGGCCGGTGTTGGCGGGGTCGACTTGCTGCTGTCCGCGGCACGGGCGGGCGGTGCTGTCCATGCCGGTCGTGTGCTCGTCGAAGGTGGCGGTGCAGCTGGTCGGAAGGTGGAAGAAGGCACTGTCTTCGCTTGTCCCGTAGTCATTCGGGGCGTGAAGGTGCTGCCGGTGTTGCTCCTGCTCTTAGAATGGCGTCCCTGCAACTCCTTCTCTGCTAACATAGCAAGTTGAAACAAGCGATTGACAGTTGTATATTCTTTATAATCAACAATATCCTGAATTTCTGGACGCAAACCACCATAAAAACGAGCAATTTTATCCTCAGGTTCCTCTACTACCCCACAACGTAACATACCCTTTTGAAGCTCTTGGTAATATTCCTGAACAGTCATACTACCTTGATCTAATCGTTGCAATCTCTTGCGCATATCACGTTGGTAGGAAGGAGGAACAAATCTATTACGCATAGCATCTTTTAATCTCGCCCAAGAATCAGGTTGTAAGCGGGCATTTACTAGTTCATTCCACCAGATTATAGCAAAATCTTTAAATTCACTAGTGGCTTGTCTAACTCTATGAATCTCGGGAACTAGATGGGAATTAAATTTCTGCTCGACCATCATCTCCCAATCTAAGTAAGCATCAGCATCATAAGCTCCAGAAAAGGAAGGGATGGTGAATTTTACCTTAGCGAAAGGATCATCATTGCGGTTCTGGTTATTACCTCCCATACCGTGCTGGTTGCGGCGAAGACGGTCATGTAGACGGCCGTCTCGTTGAGCAGCACGTTCCCTGGCGGCACGTTGCTGCTCATCTTCATCTTCCTCAAAATCACCATCCTCATCGTGGTCGTTGTTGCCGTGGTTGGCGCCACTGTTGACGGAGGCATCTCCCTCAATGGTCGCGGGAGGGCGTTTTTCGACGGCATCCATCCTCTCGGTGAGGGTGGAAACTCGTCGATCGATGCTCTCAAGGGTCTTGTTCGTCGTCGTGGCATGCTCCTTGAACATCGTTTTTATCTCATCCAGCATGGTCGACAACTCTGAATGAAGGACACAGTCTTCGATGGTAACATCATCCTCGTTCCTGCCCTTCTTGCCACCTGCCATGGTTAGCACAGAAAAAGGACAGAAGGAAAACAAGCACAAGTATTATGAGCCCTATGAACTACTAGGTGGGATCTCGCGCTCTCAAGCAATCTTACCAAGTTCTTACCCGGTTCTTACCAACACAGCGAGGGACGGTGCAACCGGTGGCTGGTTCGTGACACCGTGAGGGCGTGATGAAGCGATTGCAAGGGTCAATAACCTGTGCTGATCAGAAGGATGTATTTGTGGAGCTGTAGGAAGATTATATGTATGGAGTGGCACACAATTCAGTAACAGATAGTAATGCTGAATAAATGTCCAAAAGCACTTGCCCTAGTTGCTGGTCTAAACGTGTTCTTATTCTAGCTGCGGCAGAAAGCAAGGAATATATAGAGACAAGCAACAAGGCGTCAGAATATATGAACAAGTATCAGCACAGCAGCAAAACACTTCTATCAGGCACGGTAAAAGCACCTACCTTTGCTCCTGTCCTTTTTTTTTGTTTTTTTGTTTTTTTTTTGCTCTACGCTTGTTTCACAAATTTTTTTTTTATTTTTCTTTGATTTTTCTGATATTTTTCCTAGGATCAGGAGCACAAAGGTAGACAGTACACAAATTTTCAGCCTGAACAGATGTAAGATGAAACCGATATGAAATAAGAAGTGTTCTCTGAAAAGCGTGCTCAAACTTCGGCGGCCGGAAACTCAATCTTCCCGGGGGAATTTCGCAAAAATAAATTCGGCGAACCCAGCAAAGCTGGGGAGAATCGGATGTAAAATTTTCTGTAGATGCCCGCGGATATAAAATTTGCCTAATTTCGAGTCGGTATGCGAAATTTATGGCCGTTTTACGGAAGGACTCCGAATTAGGGTTTTTATGAAGGGAAAACCCTAACACAACCAGGACTCCGAAAATGATGAAAACCACAAAGCAAACCGATTCCAACAAGGACACAAACGGCGATTGGTGACTGGATCGGTGTAGGATATGGGATGCAGCGGAGATGAAACACAACTAAATTAAGACCACGATCTAAACCAGCAACACGACTCGACTATGGACACAAACTCAGTACTACGGACTCTGAAACCGAAATTGTGCAAAGGCTAGGCGCGGTTCTAGGTATGGTAGACTATGAACTGCAATTTTTTTTTTTTGGCTTTTTCGTGGACTATAGGGCGAACGCAAAACTAAATCAAACTAAGGGAAAAGGCGAACCTGACGGTAACCTTGCTCTGATACCACTTAATGGGAATGGGGATGCCCGAACTTCCGTCAGGTGAAGGATAAGTCGATTAGGCGGCGCGAGACACACACGATCCGGCTTCTTGATCGGCACGATCAAAACCCCTGCAATCGCAGCACCACGCGTCCTTTGGTTATCAACCGTGCGCTGCCCGGTTGACCTCGCCACGAAGGCTAATCCCTGCCAGTGAATCGAGAACACAAGCAAGAACAAGAAAGATGCAACTGAATTTGCAATTGAGGATGAAACTCACGAGTTGGGGTCTCACAAACCGATGAACGGCAACACTGTTCAAAGACAGAATTGATCTAAGCAAAACCCAAGTCTAAACAGCAGCCATGGCGGCCATATATATACTGTATGGGGCGGCCATGGGGTGGAGGAGGAAACCCTAGGGGTACATGGGCCTTGGGCCCAAAGTGGAGCGTCGCAGCGCACGTCAGATTCTGGTCATAATCTTGTTTTGACGATTACTGTTGATCCGTAAGGAATTTGGACATGGGACTGGATCCGTTGGAAAGCTCTCGTCGTTCTCTTGTCCGTAGAGTCCAAGAACGTCGAAAACGGACTTCGTATGTGGCTTGTACATCCGTTTGAAGTTGGACTACGCGCAGATGGCCGAACCGGACTCGCGGATGAATTGAGCTCACTTGTGGGCTGGCCTTGGAGCGACGTGGCTTGTGCGACCTTAGAGGTGTAGAGGCGCCTTTCTTGAGCACGTCTTGTGTTTGGGGAGGTGGCCAAGGTGGAGGCCGAACTTGTGGCGGCGACAGCACAAAATCCAGACGACGTACGTGCTGCCAGCTTTCGCGTCCTGGCCAAGGTGGCGGACGATGACATCTTGATGACCACCATGTTGATGTCGTCTTGGTCATAACCATGATGTACATGGTCTCATCAGACAAGAACCTTGTGTTGTGCTTCTATGCGGCATGAAAAACGTACTAACCACTTTCCTGGTATGGGACAGGCACAACTTAGTAGCTTTCTTGGTATTAGCCGTTCCTGGCATGGTTTGTTAGTCCGCTTTCTCGCGAGAAACTAGTGAGCCACAGAGGGCCATGAGCGGTGTGAGCTTATGAGAGGATCAGGTGTTAGAAGGAAGTCACCGTACGCCTGGATTCTGAGTCGTGCACGGCTGAATCCACAGGCTATGTGTCTCGCGGGACCATAGACCGAGGCTAGGTAGAATTAGCAGTGGGGATGACTCACAACAGTATCTTAGACTTAACTGTCTATTTACCGAGCAGGGATATTGCTAATAATAGACTGCAAAACCGTTAAGTGATCTCGGCCTTGTCACATGCGTAAAAGTCGCATAGAGAGGTACCGACTTGAAAGCTGAGTGAAGAAGTGGATTAAAAGTGGTACACCTTTGCAAAGTTTTAAAAAGTATCGGATACTCTGAGCTCCCAGGTTATGGAGTCTGCTCGCGGTGGATTCTATCCACGTCGTTTCAGCACAAGTAGTATTTGGAAGATTTTTATAATATTGGCAATAAAAGTGGTGACTCATGAAAGACCGCCACACATAATATTTTATAAAGTATAGTTTAAGATTTTCAAAGTCTCGCTTTTGAAAGTAAAACCCTTCTTCAAAACTTTAGAGTAAAACCTATTCTACTCTTATCTATAAAACAAAGGCCCCAATTCATTAAAAAGAGGCTTGTTGAGCACTGTGTGGAAAACGTTCTCACCCTTGCCTTTACACACAAACCCAAAAGAAGGATTCGTTGATCCTGATTCCTTTGGTTTTGAGTACCAAGAAGAGGAGGGAAGCGTTCCAGATGATTCAGCGTTCTAGGAGGGTCATGCGCCGAGTGAAGTCAGATGTGGTGGAAGGCCTTCCGGAACCACTGCCGACATAAGTGAAGATCTTTGTTGTTGCTTTCTGTGTTGTCCTGTGTGTTCGGTACCTTGATACGGACTCTTCAATTGAGAAACTTGTTATTTTTTATCACTCTAATTAGTGTCATCCTTGGCGTTATGATACTGTAATATTGGTCCTCGTGACCTTGTACCTGTTTAATTATCTGTACTGTAGTTTAATGCAATTTCTGTTGTTGTGAGCTTGTTATGTACCATTCTGAGTGCAACTCACCTGGGCGGTTGCCACCGGATTCCTCAAATAAGGGTCCCACAACACATTACAGACGGTTATGAACATTTCAATGGAAAACCATCTATGAAGGCCTGTCGGGAGAAAATGTTAAGTTATCACAGACAGTTCTGAGATCAGAACCGACTATGATAGTTTGACAGACGGTTTTGACCTCGGAATTGTCTGTGATATTCTAATTATCACAGATAGTTTTGAGCTCAAAACCCTCTGTGATAGTGCTGGACTATCACAGTTGGTTCTGACCTTAGAACCGTCTGTGCTAGTATGGTATTACAATCTAAAGCACACTCATTGGACACGGTTCTGTAGTCAGAACCGTTTTTGATAATATTAGAGACAGTTTTGAGCTCAGAACCATCTCTGATTATCAGAGACGGTTCTTAGCACAAAATTATCTTTGATAATGATTATCACTGACGGTTTTGAGCTCAGAACTGTCTCTGATAATAATTATCAGCGACGATTTTCAGCTCAAAACCATCTCTGATAATGATTATCAGACTTTGTGACTACAAAATTTAAGGCGGGCTTCGTCCCACTCATTTTGACACTTTGCGACACTTCACTTCAATTGCCTTTGGATCCTTCACTATCCACTGCCACCACCTTGTTGTCTCCTTGGTTGTGCCTACGCCATGCCGCACCAAACAGCCACCTTCAACACAACGCCGTAGATCCAGCACCGTCGCGCCGCCTCGCCTTCGGATCCTTCACCATCCACCACCGTAACCCTTGATCCACGTCGATCCGAGCTCGATTACGCCACCACCACCCGTGGGCCGATGACGACTGCAAGCAACTCCCTCAACGATGACCATCCAACGACCACTTCTTCTTCCTCGGCCACGAGACAGGCGACGGTTTCAGCACCTCTTTGGTCGTGGTCGAGCTACGGCAACCTCGTCTAGCAGCTTCCTCAAGTTCTTCTGCGGCCGCGTTTTTCAACACCACGGCATCATCTCTCCTTCAAGCCTCAATGACAATTCCCTCTCTTAAACACTCTCTCCCCCTGCTCCCTGTTTCCTGGATGTTGTAAAGTGACTAGTTTGTAGTTGTGGGATGAACAGCTGAATAGTGAAAATTAAATCTGGTTTGAACTGAATCTTAGTTGATAATTGTTTATGTTGAATCTGTTTGACCCATTCTCTATTTGAATGCTACCAATTCTTAGTTGATAATCGTTTATGTTTAATTGAAGCTCTTAGTGAATTTGATTGCAAATTTAAAACTCTGTGTTGTCTTTGGTATCTAAAATCTGTGTTTTGGCTATTAATTGTGAACAGACTTATGAATTCTAAATTCAGCGTTTATGTGATGATTCAGTGATTTACATTTCAGCTGAAAACTGTTTGTGATAAGGAGATTATCAGAGACGGTTTTGAGTTGAAAACCATCTATGATAATGATTATCACTGACGGTTTTGAGCTCAGAACCGTCTCTGATAATCATTATCAGAGACGGTTCAGAATCGTCAGTGATAGTACTCAGACTATCACTGACTCAAATATCACTGATGGTTTAGAACCGTCTATGATGACTGTTTTGAACCGACTGTGATGTTGTATTCTATAGTAGTGAGTGTCTCTGATTCAACTGCCTTATTGCACTGAATAGCAAGTTTCGTTTGGTCTTCACAAACAACTTGATGCCTTTTAGCAGAAAAAGGAGGGAATTGTTTCCAAACAACAACAAACTTTTATACAGACAGAGTAGAAGTTTGAGCCCTTTGTTCTTGGCCCTGTTGTTTTGCTCCCATAACAACAATAGGAGGGATAGAGGAAGAGGCCAACTGCTCAGCAGTGGTAGATGATATTGGGTTTTCCCCTACTCCCAAAGTAGAAGGTTGAACCCTTGGCTCCGCAACAAAGATCGAGGAACTTGGTACCAAGGCCAAATCTGCAAATGGTGCCTCCACACTAGCAAGTCCTTCTATCACCATTAGTGTTTGCTCAACCTCCTCCATGGTAGGTAGGAGGCATTTGACCAACAATGAGGGCACTAACTCCTTTGGATCCTAAGAAGGATTACTTACAGCGTCAGTGGTTTCCTCAGTAACAGAAGTCTTCTATGCATCTCTACGAGTAAGATATTTTGGTCGAATTATTCATGCCCAAGGCTACAACACTAAGTAAAGTTTTTCAAACTTACTTGATCTTGCAAGATAAGCACATTGGTATGATAAGGTGGCTGCACTACCATCGCTAGTTGCAAGCACATCTCACTCACTAGGAGTAGTACCCACAAAAATGATACATGGAGTATCACTTTGGGTTACTGCTTCCATAGTAGCTATCATGATTGCTCTTTCTTGAGTGAGATCTGCTGCTAGAACATTTGATCGAACAGGGCTAGAAGAAATGATATCTATTTGAGGCCGACTCATAGACAATTCCTTAAGTTGACTTCAAGAGGCTAGAGGTATCTATGCTTGCATCAAATTTGAAGAAGCAACCTCTGGGTTGATTGAGCCCTAAGAAAGTACTTCCATTTGTACTGGGCCTGACTGAGGAATATCTGACGAAGGTGCAACTTCATTAGATTTCTTCTTCTTCTTCAGGCCAATTTTCACCATACGCCTCTTTTTGGCACTTTGCACCAGAGTGATGTGGTTGTCATCAGAATCACTGTGCGACCTAATTAAGCCTATAGTTTTGATACTGTCAGTTGCTCGTACACTCTCCTTGGCTACAAGAATAAGCTATAGATAGAAAATGGTATGCAAGGAAACATCAACCTGATTCCTTAATCGACGATAATTCTTACGAAGCTTACCTCCATTCTTCTAATCATTTCATCTTCAGGAGATTCGACCAAGCTGGTCACACCTTCCTCGAGCAGACCCTCTTCATCCTTATAGGGTCCCATCATAAACTCGACCCTACGAGCTACGAGCTACGAGCAACTTCAAAAGGAGACAATTCTGAACACAAAGACTGAAGGTAAAATTTTCAGAAATTAAAGGTTGGTCAATTTGTTAATCTTTATTAAGTTTACCTTCATTCCTATCTCGGTTGGGGTTGGGGTTAACTGACATATGCCATGTCGGATGGACCCTAAGATGCAACAGGCTAACCCGATGATAGATGAAGTTCATGGCAGTATGTCTCCTTGTGAGACCTTCCTCATGGAGGGCTTGGATCTATTGGATCTGAAAATTGTGATCAACATCCAGATTAGGCAGAACTGTCCAATTCTTCTTGTTCTTGGGGACACTTCCAACAATATGAAGAGCATTGTTTGTACTTCAGCATAAAACTAGCACTCGTTCCACTTCAGTTGAGAGTCCTTAAGAGGAACTTTGACGAATTACAAGTTGTTCCTAAGATGAAGATAGACTCCTCTAGGAACAATTTTTGAAACAAGATACAACACATAGTAATGGGCGCAAAGAGGGATTGATGGCTCAATGCCAAGATAAGCCTCACATAAGTGTACGAATCACTTAGAATAACAAATTAATTGGGAGTTAGATTCACCAATTCAATGTCATGATACTTGAGAATTGAGGTCAAAAAATTACTGGCCGGAAAGTGCAGCCCACACTTTAGATGGTTTATGAAGAGAACTATCTCTCTGGACCATAGCCTCAAGATGATTTCATCTCCAGTAGGAATGTGCCTGCTGATGAAACCATCCAGATATCCTTCTGTCTCCAAATCTTTCAAACATATGTCATTGATTCGGGAACCTTTCCATTCGTCCATGGCGATTCGAGGAGAAGCAAAAGTTTTCTTGGGTGAGATAAAAGATTGAGATGTGAAAATTTCAAAATTCCTCTCTTTTAAGAAACCCTAAGAGATTCTTGAAGCCAAAGAGACACTATTGAAATGATTGAGGCACTGTCTCAGTGGCACTGTTTCAATCATTGGGCTGAATCGTGCTGTGTAAGATTTCCTCTATCTCAAGACATTCGAGGAAATTTACTCCTTTTTTCACCTCATATATTGTGGGATTCATTTTCTTAAACAATCCCAACCGAACAAAAGTTTCTTGAACTTCTTCACTTGAGTTTGGCGGCTAGCTGGCAAGGATACGTGTTGCATCCTTGGTCAAAAGCTTAGAGTGGTGGTACCCTCTCCCATTAACTCCCTCCATCCACCAACCTTTTTTTGGACTGGGCTACTTAAGACCAATCCTTTTGGTCATATGGTTTACCTCATCCTAAAGTAAGGACTCTTGGTCAAAGAAGCATGCTGCCACGACCTCCTAGTCGAAAGTGCACGTGCTTAGTAACTGCTCTGTGCAGTTACTCATCAAGGCGGTTCCTTGTTAATCACCTTGATACACGTCTCTTCGAAGAGGATTAACCGATGATAACTACTATTATCAGCTGTTATTAGACAACTGACGTCCTTATAAGATCTTTATACCACTTAGATCTAGGGACAGAAGAGGAGAGAAAAAAAAGGAGATCTGACTCGTACTCAATATACACATAATAAAGTAAGAACATGACGTAGGGCTATTACTCATCATTTGGGAGCCTGAACCTGTATATAAATTCTTTGCCTCTCTTTGTATAGTCATTTTGTGAATCCTCTCTATGATATTGCATGGTTCCTTGATAAGTGCTTAATTGGTAGTACTTTTACCCTAGGTTTGCTAGTGAAAACATGCATAAAACTCTTTCAATGTGACATTTTATGTAAATTTTTGTATCATTTTTATAATCGGCTTTCATGGTTGTGTTTGTTATGTTCTAGGGATCATGCCTACAAAATTTGGGAGTGTTTTGAGTTTGTTTGGACCAGTTTCAATGAAAAGCATGAAAATTGGGTGAAAAAGGGCCAAGGAGGTGCCATGGAGGGGCCTGGCCGAGCCGGGCACGAACCCTGGCATGGCCCATTCCCTGGGCCGAGCATGGCCTGTGCCAGGGCCTGTGCCATGCTCAGGTCCCTGGTGGTTTTCAGTGCTTTTTGGTCATTTTGGCTCTGATTTATCTACTTTGTGCGCTGTTTGAAGTAGTATTCCGTCGCCTACATGTCAAGAGTTATATTTGGACACGTTAACCTATTGTATTATAAATAGAAAAACTTTTGGCTCAGACGTAACAGTTGAGCATTAGCATAATTTAGGGAAGTTTTGGAGTCCTTTTGCGCATTGATCAACGCATAACATTGCGTCAGAAGGCATTTTGTTATTCTATTGATGATCTTCTCGATATTGAGCCCTAACGTTGATTAAACCTATCTTTGATGAAAATTAAAAAATTTAAACTGCTAGATAATAGGCTCACTTCTCCCACTGCACCAAACATTCAAAACCACTATTGGGAACCTCCACAATGAAGATGCTAGGCTCTACGTTGAGTGGGATGTTAAACCAGCGCTTGTGGAGAGGTAACCAGATGCTTTTTCTTTCTTTTCTTTTTATTCTATTTTTCTTCTCTTCTTTCTCTTTCTTTTTCTTTGTTTTCTTTTTCTTTCTCTTTTTCAGGACCAACCAACTTCAGACTACGACATCTAGCTCCACATCACATCATCTTCCTCGAAAGGAAAATTGAAATCGCGATGGACTAGAGCCTTACGCGATAGAAAAAGTCTTCCCATATGGTGCCCTAAAGTTTCGAGCACACGATGGTACCACTTTCAAGGTAAACATGCATTGCATCAAGTTATACAATGCAGGAGACAAGGTAAGTTCATTGAACTCAGTCAATTCTTTCAATTCCATCTATTTATGAATGACAGAGAATGTTCTGATGAGCGGGAGGTTAAACCAGCACTAGCCAGGAGGCAACCCAGCATACTAACATGTAGATTTCTCTCTTATGAACACAACGGTGAAAGAATCGCTCAATTCCGACGTCATTCAACCCTCCAAAACCCATTTTCTGGAAAACATACACATAAAATGACAAATTAGGGCTCAAATTATAAAAATATCTGAAAAAAGAAAAAGTTTGCAAAAGGGACAAAGCCCAGCATGACCCATGGCACAAGTTGTGCCCTGGGCCAAGCATGACCCGTGCCCGTGGGCGTGTTGGGCTCGAGTGGCTCTCCTGTTTGGCTGTTATGTGCTGAATTTTTTTTTCCTATTTCCTTCTCCCATACAATCCAAACTCCTACCTACCACCTCTATTTAAATAAACCCATCTTCTCCAACCCTCCCAACAGCCAAACTATATTATTTTTGCTTCAAACCTCCACAAAAACTCTCCAAAACCATCCCTAGATCTCTCCATCCAACCGTTAAAATCCGATCTGATCGCGGATTCCGACTCCTCGCGCCGCGACACCTCCGAATCCGGAACTTCTATGACAATGACGACACCCTGACACTACTACAGAAATGCTTTTCACTATCTGTTAAAAATCCACTCTACTATCGGTTCTCTTACCGATAGTGGTCGGCACGATAGTAGAGGAGCAGAACACTTCTATCGGTTCAAAAACCGTTAGTAAAACACCTACATTCCCAACGTTCACTAATCGCTATCGACTATTTCTTCTATCGGCTCAAATTTAAACCGATAGTATTATATACATTTTTTCTATCGGCTCGTATATAAACCGATAGTATTGTTCAGTATTTTTCTATCGGCTAGGATCTAAACCGATAGTAATGTTAATGTTTTTTTCTATCGGTATTATCTAAACCGATAGTATTGTCTGGACACAGTTAGTACGGGAAACTTTATTCTATCGGTTATATTATATAACCGATAGTATTCTGTAGACACGTTTAGAACTGAAAACTTTATTCTATCAGTTGTTGTATATGAACCGATAGCACTGATATATTTATTCTATCGGTTATAGTATATAACCGATAGTAATTTGTAGACACGTTTAGTACTGAAAACTTTATTCCATCGGTTGTTGCATCTGAACCGATAGTAATGTAATATTTATTCTATCGGTTGTGGTATATAACCGATAGTAATATTATTTTTTCCTATCGGTTATGTACTGGCACGGTTAGTACTGGAATCATGCACATATACATACAGCTATACAGAGATACATTGGATCATTCACAAATACAGCAATATTTACAAATATTCAGCAATATTCACATATTGATCAATTTGTTCACAAATACACTAATTCAGCAATATTCACATATTGTTCACAAATTGGACAGATTGAATTTATGCACATATTGATCGAGTTTATTCACAAATACATCAATGAATCTATTCACATATTGAGTTTATTCACAAATACAGCAATCAACACATTCAATATATATTCACAAATACAGCAATCAACAGAAGTCAGTTACTATCGATCGTTGATAGCCACTTCTTCCATGACATATTGAGCCCAAATTGTTCGCAGCTCCTTCAATTGAGGCAACTCATATTGCTCTTTCAACATGGTGCTCTGCATATATGCGTGTATGAAGTTAGGATCGTACGTCACATCCAATTAAAGTTCGACTTTGAGTCAGGAAAAATAGTTACCTTAGGGAATTGGGCAAAGTTTCTCCTGATCAGGTCATACATGAATCTCATGACATAGAAGCCATATTCCCACGATTGTGGCTGCTGATGGCACTGGAAAAATTGCATATGCAAAGACATAAACCCACATTAACTCGAAAGAACTAATTAAGCTTAAATTAAAAGACTCATCATGAGTACTTCCATCCGTATTAATTACCTCATATTCTTTCCAAGAAATTGTTGTGCCCTTCGACGCGTCATGCCTCCCTCCAGCACTAGCATAATTTTTGAAAGCCCTGTATTTAATTTAGCATTGCCGATTAATATCTTATCATTAATTAACTAGTCAGAGAAAAATTTAAGACAACTATGTTACTTACGCGTCTATGTGCCATGTGAGGGTGAAAACATGCGCCACCTTGTCGCTCATCGAATCGAGGTAATAGACCTCATTCATCCATGGGCAAATGACGGCGAGGATCCAGTGGCCCCTACATTGCATATATAAGCGAACCGTTTCATACATATGTTAGGCGTAACATACAAGAATGAGTTAAATTAGTAGGAAATGCACTAACCTTTGGTGGTACGGTGCAAGGATGAACTCTCGGTCCTGCTGCGCTAGTAGTGCCCTTGATATGTATTCCTCCGCATGTGCTTGGTCGTGCTCTAGCATCGTGAGGCTTATTTTCTCTGGGTCGAGGAAACCCACCTTGTCACATGCCCTCATCGACGCCAGCCTATACATGCACCTGGATGCAAAGTAGACATTAGTAAGTAGTGCATACAAAAAGTGATTAGATTTATGAAATGAACTGTGATAACTTCAGACAACAGCACACTCACAGGACTCCAGTCCGTATGATGGACATATCAAGCTCCCGCCAGTTGAGGAGGTCGAACAAATCCTCGTGGGCCACCGATATGCTCCCGGGCTCACGGTGAAAATGGGCTGGCCTGAAGTGAACCAAGAAGTTGATGTGGCGCCTAGACCGAGTCAGGTACCACTCGTGGAGACTTCTGGTTATTTGATCCATATTGCGCAGAAGGTACTCCGACACGAGTGGGGACCCGTTCTTGAACGTACCCGGCTGGCTTTGTTTGGCCTTGCCTTTGGCCTTGCCCTTGCCTTTGTGCGGGGAGCGAGTGTATACCTTCGAAGGTTGGGGTGTGGTGCCGTCGGCCTCATTTGATGGCGAAGGGTTTGAGGCCGTCGGAGGAGGCATGGGGGCCGAAGGAGTTCGCTCATGCGTTGTGGCGGGGGTGGTGTCCTCAGGAAGTGTGCTGGTATCCATCGTCCACTTTAAGTACAAACGCTTAAATTAGATTTGGCAAATTAAGTATATTAACTGAGTTGTAAGCTAGAATGGCTAGGGTTTACCTCCTGTAGTCTAACACCCTTCTTGGGCCACTGTATGTACGAGCCCAATGCCTCGCCAATTGTCCGCATTTCGTCCGTTGGGACGGGCAACGGAAAAGAGCTGTAGCCCGGGAGGGCCATGTCCACCTGTACCTTTGCGAATCCAGGCTCCAGAGGTACGCAGTGGATCCGGACATCCTCCCAAGACTGGTATACGACCCCGTTTGCAACCGCAACAGGTTTGTCGCCTATGTTGATCAATAGGCTACAGCTCTCCGGCTTCTGCAATTTGCAACAATTATAACAGGTTAGCGAAACAATTCTAATGTAACGGGAGTGGCATCAGCCGAACTGCATATATAGCTCAAGAGTTGCAATACCTCGATCAGGTCCACCGGATCCATGTGAACCTTCGAGCCAACACTACTCGGCCTGGCAACGTCGACCTCGGCAGCTGGATCTAAACCCTTGGACTGCACAACTTGGCTGAGGCGTTCATATTTCTCGTTCATTTGAGCGAACATGTCCGTGAATTGTGCAATCACATCTGCCCGTATCTTCTGAGATAGCTCCACTTCCCTTTCCTTCCAGCTGCCAGGCTTCTTCGCCTTTTCCCCGGGCTCCGAGAAGCCTTCCTTCCATGGCACCACAGCCCCCACGGTTCGCGTCCGCCCTGGATGCTCCTTGTTCCCTAGAGCCCGGGTAAGGATGTCGTTCTCCCTATGGGGACTGAACAATCCGTCGGTCGCCTCCTTCGAGCAAGAGATCCGTTACATTGAAAGCTCTCCATTGTGAGGAAGAAATATATACAAACTTGTGCGCACACTAGTGATCATAGTTAGCCAACTTACGAGTCGCTGCACGACCTCGACGTCCCTGGGGTTTGGGAATGCCACAGTCCCCGTGGCCGACACGGTCCCTCTAGCCAGCCACCAGGGCTTGCATCGCTGATCGCGGATCTCGGAGAGTGGTAGGTCAGGGGAGTCGACGAAATGCGACGCCTCGTCTTCAGCCTTCTTCCACTGCTCCTCCTTCCCTGCATAGCCGCGAGAGCCGAGCCGGTGTGGGTGGTCGTTCCTCCTCTGGATTGCCCTGTTCTTCTCGCTGAGGGCCTTCGTACCAGAAACAAGAAAATTAATGCACCACTGCTTACTGCATACAATGGTGTAACCAAGCAAAGGAACCATTCATACCTTGAACTCAGGAGTCCCCTTCTGTTGGGCGAATTGCTCCCATACCTCCTCCGTTATGAAGGGGTACTTCTCGCATGGAGATTTGCCTTTAGCGAGGAAGGTACTGACGAGGACGCTCTTGAAGGTTTTCCACGTGTTGTTCATGTCCTTCAAGCAAGCTATCTTGGGACCATCGTCCGGGATGTTCCACTTGGCCTGTTTCAAATGGTGCATATAAGTAGGACTTACCTAATCTCTAGGATAAACCAAGGGAATGTGATTACTCAAGAGTTCAGTGATTTTGATTAATTTTACCTTCACTTCCGCCCACAGCCTATCCCTCTCGTCGGCCTTGACGTCCTTTCAGCTCTGGACGGTGATCTTCACCCTTTCCTTTGCCAACAAGCCAACATAGGCAGCATAGTGCCCGGCGTTCTTCCCGATCGGTCTCCCGAACTGGTTGAACTCACAAGAAAGATCCGCGCGTTTGGCCAAACGACCCAACATCGTCGCGCCTCGCGCCTTCCACTTGCGCTGGGACGAGGCAGCGCCATCTACGTTCGCCCTCGCCGAATCACTAGTATCAGTCGAGGAAGATGCCGACATGGCTTTACCTAAAATACCATGAACAAACCATCCAATTGATATGAAGAAAGGTACATGACAAAGTTCATAACAAAAATTGTTGTGCTAATCTCTCTGCATGAAAATAAAGTCTGTTAAAATTTAAATGAACCTAAATTTGAGATGAACATTAGAAAATGAAAAGTAATTCACAGAATATTCAGATGAGCAGTGCAAACTAACACATACTATATTTCCTATCGGTTTTGAAAGGAAAACCGATAGTACTAAGGTCTATATTCAGGAAAATTTAAAAGATTAGCAGTGCAAACTATGCTAATCTCTCTGCTGGAAAATAAAGTTTGTTAAAATTTAAATGAACCTAAATTTGAGATGAAAATTAGAAAATGGGAAGTAATTCACAGAAAATTCAAATTAGCAGTGCAAACTATGATGGCACTACTATTTACTATCGGTTTTGCAAGTCAAACCAATAGTAATCAAGTCTGAATTAGGAAAAATTTCCAAAATTGCTCAGCAGGAACATAAAGTAATTGCTCAGCAGGAACATAAGGTATGTAAAATATAAATGAACCTAAATTTGAGATGAAAATTAGAAAATGGGAAGTAATTCACAGAAAATTCAAATTAGCAGTGCAAACTATGATGGCACTACTATTTACTATCGGTTTTGCAAGTAAAACCGATAGTAATCAAGTCTGAATTAGGAAAAATTTCCAAAATTGCTCAGCAGGAACATAAAGTAATTGCTCAGCAGGAACATAAGGTATGTTAAAATATAAATGAACCTAAATTTGAGATGAAAATTAGAAAATGGGAAGTAATTCACAGAAAAATTCAAATTAGCAGTGCAAACTATGATGGCACTACTATTTACTATCGGTTTTCCAAGTCAAACCGATAGTAATAAAGTTTGAATTAGGAAAAATTTCCAAAATTGCTCAGCAGAAACATAAAGTAATTGCTCAGCAGGAACATAAGGTATGTTAAAATATAAATGAACCTAAATTTGAGATGAAAATTAGAAAATGGGAAGTAATTCACAGAAAATTCAAATTAGCAGTGCAATGATGGCACTACTATTTACTATCGGTTTTCCAAGTCAAACCGATAGTAATAAAGTTTGAATTAGGAAAAATTTCCAAAATTGCTCAGCAGGAACATAAAGTAATTGCTTAGCAGGAACATAAGGTATGTTAAAATATAAATGAACCTAAATTTGAGATAAAAATTAGAAAATGGGAAGTAATTCACAGAAAATTCAAAATAGCAGTGCAAACTATGATGGCACTACTATTTACTATCGGTTTTCCAAGTCAAACCGATAGTAATCAAGTCTGAATTAGGAAAAATTTCCAAAATTGCTCAGCAGGAACATAAAGTAATTGCTCAGCAGGAACATAAGGTATGTTAAAATATAAATGAACCAAAATTTCAGATGAGAATTAGAAAATGAGAAATAATTGACAGAAAATTCAGTTTAGGGTTTTTACTATCGGTTCTGAATAAGAAACCGATAGTGAACTACACTGTATGACAAATTGCTAGTGATTTTCATCAATTCTGTCATTCTCATAGGTATCAAGTTTGTAGTTCATGAATTTTACTCTAGGTTTATATTTGTAATCCATGGAACGGGATATGAACCATTGCATACAAAATTAAGCAATACACGCGAGCGATTTGGTCAAGAACACTTACAGTCGATCGTGGAGTGGCCGGAGGAGGTGGCGCAATGCAATGACGGAGGCGGTGGAGAACCAGTGGCGCAGAGGAGCGAAGAAGCGAACGTCGGCGAATCTAGGGTTTTCCGCGCGAGTATTTTTCGATTTGGAATGTGATCAGTTGCACTGGAGGGAAAATCGTGCAGGTTATAACCTAATAAATGAATATTTACTATCGGGTCATCACCACAAAACCGATAGTAAAAATATGTAAGTTAGGGTTTTCGTAACATAGTGTAAATCACTATCGGTTGTGAACAGTAAACCGATAGTAAACTAAGAACAGGGGATCATAACACAGTGTAAATCACTATCGGTTGTGAACAGTAAACCGATAGTAAACTAAGAACAGGGGCTCATAACACAGTGTAAATCACTATCGGTTGTGAACGATAAACCGATAGTATAGTTTAATTTCATATCGGTTTCACAGTTATAACCGATAGTAAAATACAATGCTATTGACCCTAAAGGATTTCCCTTAGAAGAATTACAGAGGATCTCAGTACATCATTTTGTATTGTATTTACTATCGGTTATGAAAATAAACCGATAGTATATGTTAATTTCATATCGGTTTGGAGGTTGAAACCGATAGTATAATACTGTTAAATTGATCTAAAGGTATTTCCTGAGAACAAATACAGATGGGTCTCAGTACATCATTTTGCACTTGTAAAGACACCTGAAACCCCATGCAAATGGCTTGCAATAATTTTGAAATAAATTAACAGTAAAGACCAATCATGAAATGAAAATTTGCAGTTTTCATATATATTTGTGAAAAGAATCAATTATTGCTCAAATCAAGTATATACTCCAATTGAAATGAAAATTTGCAGAAATGATTCTCAATGCATCACGTATGTTTTCCCAAAGAATTTTTGAAAAATGATTTGAACATTCTTCGATCCAAGTAATATACGTCACTTACATATTGCAAATTAGTCAAGAATGGTTGTCCACCCATAATCCTTTTTCGTGGTCGTCTCGCAGGTAACTTGTTTCGTCAATATCTTCGGTAGGGACAGATTGAAGGATTCCATCTAAAAATGGAGGTAGTTCGTCGAACTGATCGTACTCTTCTTCATCCACAACGTCTTCGACCCCAACAATACGTCTCTTACTGTGAAGGACAACGTGCAACTTTGGGTTGGCCGGGTCAACGATGTAGAACACCTGTGTGGCTTGCTCAGCAAGTATAAATGGATCATCTTTGTGTGCGACTCTACTGAGATCGACTAGAGTAAACCCATAATTGTCGACTTTAACACCTCGAGGGATTTCGACCCATTGGCATCGAAACAGAGGAATCTTAAGTAATACATAATCGAGCTCCCATATTTCCTCAATAACACCGTAATATGAGTCGAGTGCCCTTACTGCCCTGGCATCCTCCGAAATAGCGAGTAGTGTCACTCCACTACATTGCATAGCACTCTTCTCGTCCTGAGTTCTTGTGTAAAATGAATAGCCGTTGATGTCATACCCCTGCCAAGTCCCTACAGTAAATCTAGGCCCTCTGGCCAACCATGTAACATCTTCATCTACATCGCCCTCAGAAGCTTGCAGGACTCTATTTTCGATCCACCCAGCAAACTTCCTATTATGTTCTCTGGTGACCCAAATCTCTGGCTCCGAGGGATTCTGTTTCCGTAACATTTCCTTGTGCTCGTGTATGTATGGCTCCACCTCCGTCATGTGCTGTAAGACCCAAAAATGGGCTTTTGCATACAGATCACTAGAGGGGACGATTGCTTTAAATCCAATCGTTCCAATGCCCTGAAGCCTGCCCTCATGCCGAGACGTAGGAACGCCAATTGGGTCAACCCCGGCCATATAGTTGGTGCAAAATTCGATCACCTCCTCGGCGGCATAACCTTCAATGATATTGCCCTCAGGCCGATGTCGATTCCTTACATATCCCTTCAAGATACCCATAAATCTCTCAAATGGATACATGTAGCGCAGGAACACGGGTCCACAAAACTTAATTTCTCTGACAAGGTGAACAATTAGATGGACCATAACATCAAAAAAGGATGGAGGGAAATACATCTCCAGCTGACAAAGAGTGGTAGTCACATCGCGTTGCAAATCGTCCAGTCCATCCATATCAATTACCTGCAAGGACACAGTTGCAGCAAATATTCAGATCCAAAAAATCTGACAAGTTCCACGAATGGAGCTAATTAACTTGCTAGGAGTACACGCTTACGTACCTTGCCAGATATTGTGTTGAAGAAATAACATAGCTTTGTAATTGTCTCTTTGACTTTGACTGGGAGAATGCCTCTGATAGCAATGGGAAGCATTTGTGACATCAGTACATGACAATCATGGGACTTCATACCAACCAGTTTCAAGTCTTTCATGGACACAAGTTTTTTCAAGTTCGCAGAATACCCGCATGGAACTTTGACACCATGTAGGCACTGACAGAGTTCTGTTTTTTCTCTTTTTGACAAAGTATAGCAGGCCGGGGGGGAGGTATGTCCACTTTCCCTTCTCCAACGGTGCAAGCTCAGTCCTTATGCCCATGTCGAGCATGTCACGGTGAACGTTGATGCCATCTTTCGTCTTTCCTGGAATGTTCAACAACAAACCAATCAAACTGTCACAAACATTTTTCTCTACGTGCATGACATCAATGCAATGTCGAACTTGTAAGTGCTCCAAATATGGCAGATCCCAAAGAATCGATCTCTTCTTCCAAATATTTTTTCCTGGAGGTTTAGAACATTTACCGAACTCAACTTTGATGTCCTTCACGCGCAAGTAAAGCTCCTTACCAGTCACAAACACTGGGGCTGATCCTTTCTCAGGCTTCCCATTGAATGACTTCCTCTTCTTACGGTAGGCGTGATGCATCGGAAGGAATCTGCGGTGACCCATGTACACTGTTTTTCTGCAGTTCGATAACCACATGCTTTCAGTTTCATCCAATCAAATAGGACAAGCCTTGACTTCTTTCGTACTATACCTCGACAAATTTCCATAGGCCGGGAAATCATTTATGGTACAAAATATCATGGCCCGCAACATGAAATTCTCTCGCTTATGTGCATCCCACACCCGCACCCCTTCGCTCCACAATTTATGTAAGTCCTCGACTAACGGTGATAGAAACATGTCAATATCATTCCCGGGTTGTCTGGGTCCTGAAATTAGTAACGACATCATGATGTACTTACGCTTCATACATAACCAAGGAGGAAGATTGTAGATGCATAAAAGAACCGGCCAAGTGCTATGTCGACTGCTCATATTTCCGTGTGGATTCATACCATCCGTACTAAGCCCAAACCTTATATTCCTCACTTCGCCGCCAAACTCACCGAATGTTCTGTTAATGTTTCTCCATTGAATGGAATCAGCTGGATGTCTTAGTTTTCCGTCTTGTTTCCGACCTTCAACATGCCAACGCAAGTACTTCGCATCTTTTTGATTTGCAAACAGCCGTTTCAATCTGGGAATCACAGGCAAATACCACAGAGTTTTGGCCGGAGGCCCTTTCTTTACCTCATCACATCCATTGTGATAAATTCTGTCCCCATGCTTATACCGCGATGCACCGCATCTTGGACAAACATGCAAATCCTCGTACTCGTTACGGTACAGAACAAAATCATTTGGGCATGCATGTATTCTTTCGATTTCCATTCCCAACGGACACAATAGTTTTTTGGCCTGGTAAACCGATCTTGGCAACTCATTTCCCTCTGGAAGCATGTCCGCTAACAGATCCAATAGCGCCGTGAAACTCTTATCGCTCCAACCGTTGCTTGCCTTCAAGTTATATAATCTCAACACAGAAGACAACTTTGTAAATGTTTCACATCCGGGGAACAAAGGCTTCTCAGAATCAACAATTAATTTCTGAAATTTAGCTAAATCGTTTTCGATGTAGTCCTCTTCTACATCACGTAACATTTCATCTAAATTGTCGTCATCTACATGGACTTCCGAATGAACATTATCAATGTTTTGATCATGATCATCATTACTGCAATCCACTTCCGGGTGCTGCTGAGTGGTAGCGGTAGTGCTCGTTTCCTCAAGATCTTCACCATGCCATATCCAACGGGTATAGCGTGCGTTAAAACCACGACGAATCAAATGACTCCTAATCTGATCAGAGTTGCCGAACCTTTTTAAGTTCATACAATCTATACAAGGACAATGCATATCTTTCTCTCCCTTCTTCGCCTTTTCTTGCTCAGCAAATTTAATAAATCCATTCACACCCTCCAAATACTCAACAGTAGTACGTTTTATTCCATACATCCAATATTCTCGGTCCATCTACAATTATTTCACAAAATTGACAAATTCAAATAAATAATTAATGACTCAGGGCATGCATATATGAATGAAACATAATTAGCTAGGCCATATGTGTGTACATGAGCTGTTTAATTACATTAAATGGATTTGTATATATGAAACCCTAATTAACTTGATGCATGCATTAATTGGAAGAGCCAGCTAGCTAGCTGCTTAAATTCAGTAAGCTATAGCTAGCTAGGCAACCCAGCCTTCTAGCTAGCTTGGAGATACATGTATCTAGTTTAATGAATTGCAAGTAGAGAGAGAGAGGGAGAGTGTGAAAGAGTGATCGAGAGAGAGAGAGGTGATGAGAAGATGACAATACCGAGGGGATGGAAATATGATCAACCTCTCAGCTAGCTTCTCCAGATCACTCTAGCTTGGAGTTGTGCGCGGCTGAAATGATTCCAACATGTAGAGCGCAGAGCAGGGGTCGACCTAATTAAGTTGTCTAATTTTACTATCGGTTCAATAACACAAACCGATAGTAAAATAAGGTCCCCACTGTCATAACCATTAGTTTATATGAAGTCATTTTACTATCGGTTTGTTTTATATAACCGATAGTACTATTTCATATATTGTATCGATTAGTACAGTAATAACCGATAGTAAAAAGTCAGTAATTTCACTATCAGTTACCCGAGAAAAACCGATAGTACTATTCAATATATTATATCGGTTAATACAGTACGAACCGATAGTATAAAGTGAGTAATTTTACTATCTGTTACGAATGAAAAACCGATAGTACTATTGTAATATATTATATCGGTTGGTACAGTAATAACCGATAGTAAAAAGTCAGTAATTTCACTATCAGTTAAAAATGGAAAACCGATAGTACTATTTAATATATTATATCGGTTTGTACAGTAATAACCGATAGTATAAAGTTCACAATTTTACTATCAGTTACAAAAGAGAAACCGATAGTACTATTTAATATATTATATTGGTTTGTACAGTAATGACCGATAGTAAAAATTATTTGCATTTCACTAACGTTGGATTAGTGTGTAACCGATAGTAAAATGATGGTTTTCCGCCGCTGTCGTCCTATTCTATCGGATTTTTCCTAGATTGCTTACAACCGTTAGAAAATAAGGGTTAGTGGAATACACTTCTGTAGTAGTGTGATGCAACATCAAGCAAATGGTGAAGCACCAATAAGGGTTAAAGATCGATGCTTCCATAGAGTCCTTAGGCACTAGTTTCTCCGACTTTAGGTCTGAATTTTCAGATTACAGGGCTATGATGGATTCCAGGATGGACCACCTCACCAACTGCGTGGATCGCCTCTACGACTATCATGTACACACAGGCCACATCCTCCCAGACGGCACATATCCAGGTGCATCTACCTACCACAGGGCTCATCACCCTTGGCGTTCCTCCACAACCCTACTCACTACCAACCTACCCGTACTACCCTCCACTGTATTTCCACCAACCACCTCCACCACACTCCGACGAGTGATCCCCAAGGTTCACAAGTTTTTATTTTTATTTTTCTTTTATTTTTCTTTTATTTTTTTGTTTCTTTTGTTTTTCTTTTGAGATTTTAACTTGCGATACCTTGGACCGAACTACCGGAGTTACGTGGACCGCAACACCCTCTTTCACCACATCAACATCAACAACATTGACCTCCAGACACCATGATCACAAATGGTAACCTGTATCTCTTGCCAAACTTTGAAGACAACATCTTATTTAGCTTGGAGGGGTAACCACTTTATCGTTTGTTTAGCCTTCAGAGAATCATCATTCCACCCTTTCGCCATCATAACCACCATCTTACCATCATAAACTAAAAAATAAAAAAATATATCAACTTAGAACACCCGGTTTTCAAGATGATCTCTAATCAAATAGATGGTTATTCTATCACATCTTTGCATATGATCAATTCAACATAGCTCTCTTTAAAAGTTTCTGTTGAGTCAACTCCTTTGGGAGTAATTATTTTGGTAATTAATGACAACCTAACTATGAGACTAATGTGTTTTAATATGTGTTGTAGTCTCAAAATGGATTGTGAGATGAAAGCAAGCAAGGGCGTATAAAGAATGATGTTGATAGGAGCCACCTTGAGCAAGGTCAAGCTTTACTGAAGGTAAAATCAAAGATTATGGATCATTTTATTAGGATTTTATCAGTCCCAGTGTTTGGAGATTGACCGGGTTGATAGGATTCTTTGTACTAGTTTGACCGTACTATTAAGAGGGGCTAGAAACTAGTAGCTTGAGTCAATTTAGTGCGGAAGCTCAAATGCATTCAAATCATATTGCACTAGTGCTCATTCACCTCTTACATTGGTAGAAAATATGTCTAGATTGTTTGAATTGGACCTAAGATCTAAAAATTAGACCTGGTTGTGATTGTATCTGTACACAAACTGGTTGTATCAAAATTGAAGCTAGTCGTGATCGTATCAGTTCAGAACTAGTTGTATTAATATTGAAACTGGTCACGGTCATATCAATTCAAAACTGATAGTATCAGCGCTAGACTTGGTCCTGGTTGTATCTAGTAGACAAACTGGTCATATCAGTATTAGACCTAGTCATGGTCGTATTGTACTATGATGACAGTTCGCATGAGTGTCCGCAAGAATGCAGACATTCGACCAGTACTCCACTCGAATGCAGACAATCGACCAGTAGCCATTCGACCAAATATTCAACCAGTGGCTCAAACTTTGTCAAGCTAAACTGATCTATACTATGCTAATTGTCCGCATGCATGTTTGCGTGGACGTGAACGTTTGTGTTGGACATTTTGGCAGCAGAAAAGTTTTTGAATTTTCTTGAAATATCTAGGCTGATTTTTTGTACTACGTGTTTCTAGAAACATCTAGTCTTCCTCCTACAACATTGTAGTCCCTAGAGTTATCTTTCAATCAAGCCAAAAAGCACCTCAATCGGATCTCTAGATCGAAAGTTATGCTTATTTTACTGTCAGCTGCACAGATCCATGCAGACTGTCTGCATGGGACACTAACTTGTCCGCATGGGTGTCAGCTTAAATGTGGACATTTGTCCAGTAGCCCTTGCAAATCTGGAGAACTTTTTTTGCTCTATGTTGACTGTCCGTCTGAACAAGCAGATTATAGCATACTGTTCTGACACAACTCCAACGGCTCTTGATTGTGTCACAACTAGTTGTTTGACACAGACGCTGACTGTCTGTCTTTGGAACTGAATGTCCGCGTGGCTGATTTTTTCTCCTGCATGTTTCTAACAGCTAGATTTGTGTTTGGGGGTTATACTTCTTGTTGGTTGAGAGAGGATTTTTTGTACCTAATTTCATATCCCTATCAAGATCATTGTGTCTTTGAGCATACAAGTGATATTCATAAAAGGATTAGCCAAATTGCTTGACTTAACACATTTGTGAGAGGCTAAGTGTGCTTAGTGCATGTCAGCCATCATTTTGTAAGCTAGTGCTAGAGTGTGAGAATTCATTTGCATCATTTGAGTTTCTAGCACTTGATTTATTCAAGTGAAGGTGTATGACTTATAACTCTTGGTGATTGCCACTGCCAAGATGGTTGTTGGAGGGGAGTCGCGATCTCTCTGTTGGAGTTTGTCGGAGAGGCCCATAAAGACTTATGAAAGACATTGGTGCTCGCCTATCCGGAGTGAAAAAGGAGCAACCCGAGTGGAGATATTCTTCGTGGATATAGAAGTGAGGCTTATGCATGAGCACTTTGACAAGGAGTAGGGGAGACCGGACGAGTCTCCAAGATCTTGGTAAAAAAATTGTTGTGTCACTTGATTTCTCTCTTGCACTCTTTATATTTCCTTGACATATTTGCTTCCTCTTACTCCTAATTGCATACTATATTTCATCTTCTCTCTTTTGAAAGCAACTTGATCCTAGATTGGTTTACATCCTTTTGTGTAAACTCAGTTTTCCTTCATATCTTACAAAAATTGTTTTGATCAAAAAGTTTTTGAAGCCTCCTATTCAGCTCTCCCTAGTTGGCATCTTTGATCCTACACGTGGTATCAGAGCAAGTTCTCTCATTTATTGGCTTTACCTCTTAGAGAGAAAGGATGGACTCGATAGAGGATTTTACTTTGATTGTGTCGTGGTGTAAAAAAGCACCACGGCAGGTTTTATGGATGTGAGTAACACGTGTGTAGCGTCGCGAGCCGACCGTGCGACCGGTCACCTCCCACCGGGCAAGCTCAAAAATTGACACGGTGATTTTTTATGGGTTTGGGTCCTAGTGGGGACCCTAGTCCTGTCGGCACCCCCGGGACGTGAGCCCACTGGGGAGGTTCTCTCTTGGGGAGAGAAGTCTCCAAGGGATGCCTGTTGCTTTGTGTAAAATGAGTTGAGAGTCCCCTACAAATGAGATACAAGGAGGTATATATAGGGCCCAAAAGATGCAAAAAGACTAAAAGCCCCTAGCTGCAACTGCTGGATCGAGGGGCACCGCCATATTTTTATCCAGTGAAGGGTACAGATGCTCGACATGTGTCCTCGTTAGTTCCTGAGGCATTCCTGACGTCACCCATCTGCAGTCTCCCCGAGAGGTGCCCGAGACTTTCCACGGGAGCTCTCTGGGACTTTTCCACCGGTGGCATCCGTAGCTTTCCACGGGAGCCCTCCGGGGCTTTCCACGGGAGGCGTCCGGGACTTTCCACAGCAGCCCTCTGAGACTTTCCACGGGAGGCATCCATGGCTTTCCATAGGAGCCCTCCCGTACTTTCCATGGGAGGCGTCCGGGACTTTCCACGGGAGACCTCCGGGACTTTCCACGGGAGGCGCCCATGGCTTTCCACGAGAGCCCTCCGAGACTTTCTACGGGAGGCATCCGGGACTTTCCACGGGTGCCCTCCGAGACTTTCCACGGGAGGCATCTGGGACTTTCCAAGGGAGCCCTCCGTGCCTTTCCACGGGAGCCCTTCGTTTCTTTCCACGGGAGGCGTCCGTGGCTTTCGACAGGAGCCCTCTGGGACTTTCCACGGGAGCCCTCCGTGGCTTTCCATGGGAGCCCTCCAGGACTTTCCATGGGAGTCCTCCGTGGATTTCCACGGGAGCCCTCCAGGACGTTCCACGGGAGCCCTCTGGGACTTTCCACGGGAGCACTCCAGGACTTCTACCGGGAGGTGTTTGGGACTTCCCCAACATCAGCCCCCCATACCTCCGTGGACTTGAAGCGACCCCGAGGGGTACGAGCAGTAGATCGGGTGATGTTTCGTTTCCCAGGACGTGCCCCAAGGTCCGCGACGCTTCAGCTCCCGAGCTCATTTCCCGCACAAACCATTGATTCGTGCACACGTCGTACGGTGTTTTGGTTTTTGTGTGGCTCTTCGATATCCCCGCGACGTTTTGAATCAATGGCCCAGATGGGCTCGAGGACATGTGGCGCCCATTCGAGGCCCCCTCTGTTGCTTATAAATAGGAGGGGGGTGCTCCAGACTGGGACATTGCACTCTCAGCCTAAGAACTTTGCTCTCCCGGTAGCCACCTGGCTCCTCCGGAGATTCGATTACCCGGTAGCCACTTTCCCTTTTTCTTCTCTCTGGACACTTTAACTTCCCGGTAATGGCGCCTAAAGGTCGCGGCAAGGCGCCCGAGTTGCCCCCAGAGGAGGTGACCTTGGATTTCCTCGGACCTACCGAGTTCTCTTCCCAAGAGCTCTAGGTTCTCCTGGATCGGAGGGCCTTTGCGGACGGGGACATCAGGATCCCCGGTCCGGGGGAGCTAGCACCCAGCCCCCAGGAGGGGGAAGTCGTCACTTTTGAAGCCTTCGTTGAAGCGGGCTTGCGACTCCCGGTGCACCCCCTGCTCCGGGGCTTCCTCTGGAAGTACCAGTTCTCGCTCAACCACCTCAACCCAAACACCCTTGTCCGGATGGGGCTGTTCATGTGGCTGTGTGAGATAGCCATTGGCGAGGAGCCCACCTCTGGCTCCTCTGCTACTTCTATGAGCCCTCAGCGAGGGGACAGCTAGTTATGAAGGGCGGGCTTAAGTCAACCTTTGGCTCAATTATGATCCAGCTTATGCCCGATCGCTCCGACGAGTACCCGGTGCAAGCCTCCCAGCACCACTGCGGGGATTGGCTCCGGTGGTGGTTCTACCTCCGGGTGGGTGACCCGGAGGTAATGTACTCCCCGGAGCTCTCGTCCTACTACCGGTCGACCGGGCCGCTAGCCTCTGAGTGGACCGAGAGGGAGATGGACCTCCTCACCCTGATGGCGGAGGCCCAGTTCCGGAGGTCCATGCGGGATCTCGCAGAAGAGATGGTGCTCCTTCGGGTAGCGCCCTTCAACATCCGCCGGGGAAGCGGGGTGTCAGCGACGCACCGGCCGCCCCGGATGGTGGCGGCGGAACGTAAGTCCTTGAACTTGTTCTTTTGAGGGGAAGCATTTTCTAAACATCTTTTTTGCAGTCCAGTCCTATGACTGATCCCAGGAGATTGCGGTCAATCTCCTCGGGACATACTACGGGGACAAGCACGAGCAACTCGTACGCGTCGTCGGGGAGGGCCCTCCCCGGAACATCATGGCGGAGGTGTTCGGGTTGAGGCTTCCCACTCGGGTGCCTCTCCCCACCTCCGCCTCACACAAGAGGGGGAAGGAAGTAGCCGAGGGGCCGTCGAAGCGCCCCCGGGCGCAAAAAAGCCCCGCGAAGCCTCGGGCACAGCCCCCAGCTTCGCCCACAGAGACTCCCGTCGTGATGCTGGTGAGTGCACCGGTTGTTGCTTCGGCGAGGTCGCCGGTCACTCCCCGTGAGTTGGATACGCCCTTGGGGGCGGGTCTCTTCGGGCCCTCCAGTGGAACAGTGGAGCCAGTGACCTAGCTCGCCACCCCAGACGGGCCAAGCCGCGTCAAGGGCGCGATGGCCAGGGAGTGCTAGGGCTCTGACTCGGAGATGTTCGCCGCGAGCCCTTCCCCAACCCCAGCTCTCGTAGAGACCCGGCTGCAACCATCGTCGGGCGTGGTCTTTGTCCAATTCAAGATGCTGAGGGCTCTTCCAATAACCTCGATCTTGGCCCCGGAGGTAGGCCTCGGGTGGGCCGGGCGATCGTGGCCGCTCCCCCTCCGCCCGGGAAGGGCAAGGGGCTCTTTTCCATCCTGGGGTCCCAGCCCCACCGATGGATATAACGTCCGGTTCCTCCGATGGCGAGATCCCAGAGGACGGCGCCGCGGCGGGTGAGGTCTCCCGGGGGAGCCACCCGGGGGATGACGTGGAGGGTTGGGAGGATGTGGTCTCCTCTGGGCTCCAGGTAGTTGTCCCTTGCCAAGGCTTGTTTGTCTAGCTTCACTTGTTCTCTTTTTTTATTGTTTTACCCTTCATACAATGGCGTTGGCTTGGGGCCTTCGGGCTCGATTCACCGTGCGCCTCCCGGCCGCCGAGGAGGTGATAGTCTCTGAGCACTCCGGGAAGGTGAAGGCACTCGGGGACCTAGCCGTCGCGGAGGGGGTGATAGCCTCCGAGCGCTCCGGCAAGGAGAAAGTGCTCGGGGACCTAGCTTCCCAGTGCTCCGAGAAGGAAGAGGCACTCGGGGAGCTTGCCGTGGTCTGAGCTCGGCTCACGGCGATTAAGGACATGGCCTGCCGACTCCGGAAGTAGCTGCAGGTAGAGCGGGAGGTTGCTCGGGAGGCTGAAGCCTTGGGCACCCTTGCCGTCGTCTCCGGGGGGAAGATGATCTTTTCTACCCTGGAGGAGCTCGGGTCGGAGGGTGATTCCGACCCGGCTCCATCATTGATCAAGGGGGCCACGTATTTTGACGATAAGGAGGTCTCCCTCATCCCGGTGGCGGCAGACGTCCGGGCGCGGGGCCTTGCCGTCCCGGTCATAGCCCTGGCGGCGTCTCTTGTTGAGCACCGAGGGGCGGGCTCCCTGGTGATAAGGGATCTGCTCCCCCCGGAGCTTTCCCAGCTACTTCGAGGCCCGGTGTTAGCGGCTCAAGGAGATTGCCGGGGCCCTCTTCGACCGGATTACTGGAGCGCTGGAGCCGGATGGCACGTGCCTGGTGCAAGAGGCAGCGACTACCGCGAAGGTCCCCCCAGGGGGGAACAAAGATGGGCAAGTATGAGCCCCCCCCCCCCCCGGTTAGATAGATTTTTGCTTTTGCTAGGGCTTTTTGTTCCCGATTTCTTCTTTAGAAGAAGCCCCAGAAAAATGTAAACTTTGATTGATGGAATGAAAACACTTTTTTGCTAAGCCTTGTCCAATTGCAAGTAGGTGTTTCTAGAACCTGCTCCCGGGGAGTTTCCAAACCACGGGAGGCATAGCCCGGGGAGTGCCCAAGTGGGCTCAACCGTGTTGAGCCTAGCCTCCCGGGGAACAGCCGGTGAGCCAGCACCTGGGCTTGTTTTGGGTACTTCCGCGGCGGGGGGTACCCTCCGGGAGCCGATCCGGCTACAGTGGCTCCCAGACTGGCATTTAGATAACTTCGATAATTGTCGTGCAGAGCTGTCCCCTCCGGAACAAAAAGCCCCCCTCCCCCCTCCCACAACGGGGGGGTAGTTTAGTACTACGCGCAGTAGGGAGGGATGAGAAAGTCCGTGATGGGGAAAAAGCCAGAGTGTCAAATTTCCGGGATGTCTCCGGTCGAATTTTTCGAGGATTTCCTCGGTCAGTATTTCTACATTTTAAAAATTTCTCCCGGCCGCCGTGGGGCGGGGGCAGGGTGAAAACTTTCCTGGGCAAAAACTTCTGGGCCTGGGCGAAAATTTTCCCCAGTCGCCGTGAGACGGGAACCAGACTGAAATTTTCTCTGTCGAGAACCTCCGAGACCGGGTTGAAACTTTCCGCCGGTCGCCGTGGGATGGGAGCCGGATGAAAATTTCCCCCGGTCAAAAAATTCTCGAGATCCAGACGAAAATTTCCCCCGGTCGCCGTGAGATGGGAGCTGGACGAAAATTTTCCCTGTTGAAAAATTTCGAGATCCAGACGAAAGTTTCCCCGATCGCCGAGAGACGGGGGCCGGATGAAAATTTCCCTGGTCGAAAAATTATGAGATCCGATATACGCTCTCGGAGGAGGGCGAGTGCTATGACAGGCTCTGAGTGTTTGAGGGGGGACTAGTCTCTCAAATTGACTCGTTACCACAGTTCGTGAGAACTAAGTTGCCACTTACCCCTTCAATCCACGAGCGATTACTGTAAGGCACCCTAAGGGAGAGAGGCTCCCATTGTAGGGACTTTTAGGTTACGAGAGCCTACGTCCTCACTGGGAGGGCATCCTCACGGGGAGGGTACTGCCTTTGGAGGTGGTTAGATGAAAGTACGCAAAGGAAATCTGAAAGTACATGAGAAAAACACTTGCATTGAAGAAAGTAGATACAAAGCCTCCCCCCGCGGAACTGCGATGGGGAGGGAATAGTAAGCACAACGCCTCCCCCTGTGATGCCGCGATGGGGGAGGGAGTGAGCCCAGAGGCTAGATGTAGAACTTGCAGAGCAAGTCTATGTTCCAAGTGTGCTTCAGCTCTTGGTCTTCAAGGTTGGAGAGCTTATAAGCCCCCGAGCCCAGGACCATAGAGACATGTATGGGCCTTCCCACTTTAGATTGAGTTTGCCCTGGGCTTGGGGGTCAATCACGGGCTTGAGGACAAGGTTCCCAAGGCTGAAAGCTCTCGTACAGACATGCCGATTGTAAGTGCGCGCCATTTTGCGCTTGTAGATGGCATGGCGAAGGAGCGCTCTGTCACACTCTTCTTTGATGAGGTCGATTTCCATCCATTGATTTTCTTCGTTGACTTCGTACGCCGCGGCCTTTGCTCCGTCTAGGAGCTTGACTCGCAGTGATCGAAAATCGATCTCCGGGGGGAGGACCACCTCACCCCATATACGAGCGAGAATGTTGTGCGCATGGAGCAGAGGATGCTGGGGAGCTCCTCTACCCATGCACCTCACCGGGAAGCGGCCTGCTCAAGTCACTGGTGTAATCCCTATGGGATCACACCGTTAACTCTTTCAACAGCCACGTTGCTCTGGGGGTGAGCTATGGAGGTGAAGTAGGGGGTGACGCCCAAGGTTTTATAGAACTCCTGGAAATGTGCCGAGTCAAATTGAGTTCCGTTGTCGATGGTGATTTCTCAGGCAACCACAAAATGACAGATGATGTTCTTCCAGAATAACTGCTGTACCGCTTGGGAGGTGATGCTGGCCAAGGGCTCAGCCTCCACCCACTTGGAGAAGTAATCCACCGCGACCACCGCATACTTGTAGCCCCTCGGTGCTTGGGGGAAGGGACCGAGGAGATCCATCCCCCAATGCGTGAAGGGCCAAGTAATCGGGATGGTCTGCAATGCCGCAGAGGGTAGTTTTGAACCCCTCACCATCTTCTAACAGGCCTCGCTTGGGAAGGCAAGGTCTCGTGCATCGCGGACCAAAGTAGGCCAGTAGAAGCCTTGGCGGATAACCTTTGCTGCGATGGCGCGAGGAGCCAGGTGAGAACCGCAGCTCCTTGAGTGTCTGTCCTCGAGAAGCTGGAGTCCCTCTATCCGCGGGAGGCAACGGAATAAGGCCGAAGCACCCTGCTTGTAGAGTCTCCCCTCCAGCACGAGGTACGCCCATGCCTTTGCGTAGAGCCGCTTGGCTGTGACACCGTCGAGGGGCTCCCCTTCCCCCTTATGAAGGAGACGAGATGATCCATCCACGACTCTTCTCGAGCGATTTTAGTGACCGTGTCGCAGGGCTCACTGTCCGAGTTGGGGGTGGTCACTAAGGCATCGGCACGATCAATGTCCCTCTGGGGGATATGTCGGGCCTCCAGGCCCTCGAAGTATTTCTCCATCATGCGTACTTCACCCAAGTAGAGACTCAGGTTTGTCATGGCACAAGTATGACTTGTCCCTTTGGCAAACCATGAGCTGGGAGTCCCCCTTGACTAGGAGGCGGTGAATCCCCAGGGAGTGCGTGAGGTGTAGCCCTAGGAGAAGGTCCTCGTACTCGGCGACATTGTTCGTGGCAGGGAACTCGAGCCTTTCCGCGTACCCCAGCGATCTCCCCTCAAGGCTCCAAAGGACTACCCCTGCCCCGGCCCCAATGAGACACAGGGAGCCATCGAACATGAGTCTCCAATGGTTGTCGCGCCGGGGCGGGTCATGGAGGAGCCCCCCCTGCCCCATGAGTAGGGGTCCATTCCGCCATGAAGTCAGCGAGGACTTGTGATTTGATGGTAGAACGGCCAGTGAGGGAGAGAGGGAAGGGGGCCAGCTCAGCTCCCCACTTCCCTATTCGACCGGTGGCCTCTTTGTTCCGCAGCACCCCCCAGGGGGAGGGAGGACGGAACCATGATCGGGTGTCCCAGGAAGTAGTGGTGAAGCTTTTGGGAGCCATCATGAGGGCGTAGCAAATCATCTCCATCTCTGTGTACCGTGCCTTAGCCCCTTGGAGGGCTTCTCTCACGTAGTACACAGGGCGCTACTGCTTGTCCTGCTTCTTTACCAGCAGTGCACTTACAGCGACCGGTGTGGCCGCGAGGTAAAGGAGTAAGGGTTCTTATGGAGAGGGGCTTACAAGCATTGGGGGGCTTGTGAGGTACTTCTTCAAGTCATCAAAAGTGGCCTGGGCCTTGGGGTTCCATTTGAATCCCTCGAGGCCCCGGAGCATCTTGAAGAACTGGAGGCCGCGTTCTCCCAACCGTGAGACGAAGCGGCTCAGCGCGGCTAGGTGGCCGGTAAGCCGTTGTACGTCTTTCACCAGCGCGGCGGGGGCATCACCAACAGGGCCCGAATTTTTTCAGGGTTGGCTTCTATGCCCTGTTAGGACACGAGGAAGCCAAGAAGCTTCCCCCCACACACGCCAAATGTGCACTTCTCTGGGTTGAGCTTCAACCTGTACTCGTGGAGGTTGCAGAAGGTCTCCGCTAAATCTTTAAGGTGAGCGGTTGTGCGGAGACTTTTGATAACCGCGTCGTCGATGTAGACTTCTTCGTTGCAGCCGATCTGATCCTTGAGGACCAGAGAGATGAGGCGCTGGAAGGTTGCCCCAGTGTTCTTGAGCCTGAAGGGCATGTGAATGTAGCAGAAGGTGACGAGGGGAGTTATAAAACTCGTCTTTTCCTCGTCCTCCTTGGCCATCCAGACTCAGTGATAGCCCGAATATGCATCCAGGAAGCTCAGGAGCTCGCACCCCATGGTCGAATGCACCAACTGGTCGATCCGCGGGAGTGGAAAGTTGTCCTTCGAGCAAGCCTTGTTGAGTTCGATGAAGTCCACGCACATCCTCCACTTGCTGCTGGACTTTTTCACGAGGACGGGGTTTGCCAGCCACTCGGGGTTCAAAACCTCCAAAATGAACCCCGCCTCTCAGAGCCTGGCGATCTCGGCCTTGATGGCTTCTTGGCGATCGAGGAAGAGCTTCCTCAATTTCTGCTTTACTGGGGGTGGCCGGACGTTACAACAGGCTTGTGCTCGATAACATCCCGGGAAATGGCCTGCATGTCTACAGGCTTCCATGCGAAGACGTCGGAATTTTTGTGGAGGAAGGTCGCGAGTTGCCCTGTGTGCTCCTCGGGGAGGTCCGCCCCGATCTTGATGACCCTTTCCTCGTCCTCCGGGGATAGTCGGATCTTCCACAGGTCCCCCTCTGGGCGTGGTTTCGGGAGAAACTTCCCAGAGGGAACAACTGAGGTATCCGGAGCCGGGGGGGAGCTCCCCCCCCAGGGCCTTGATCAGGTTGACGTCCCCGATCATCACGGTGGCCGCATCCTGGTCGCCTCGGGCGGTGATTACGCTACGAGGCCTAGGGATCTTCACACAGAGATAGGTCTGGTGGATTGCCGCCCCCAGACGGTTGATCATGGTTCTCCCCATGATCGCATTGTACAAAGAGGGGAGATCCACTACGTCGAACCGGATAGTTTTCCGGGGCGCCGAAGGTCATGGGAAGGTCGACCTTCCCCACCGGGTAGATGGTCTTCCCCGGGACGAAGCCCTGCAAAGGCCCGGCTGTGGGTTGCAGTTGTTTTTCGTCCACCTGCATTTCCCTGAACGCTTTCAGGTACAGGATGTCTGCGGCTCTCCCGCCGTCGATGAGAATGCACGCCAGTTGGCAGTTGAAAACAGTAGCGGAGACGATCAGCGCATCGTCATGGGGCAAGCGAACCTTGTAAGATCGAGGATGCCGACTAGAGGGGGGGTGATTAGGAGGCTTTTAAATTTTCTTCCCCGCTAAGCAATTTTAATCACGATAATTGTTTGAGCTAAATTATACAATGAGGCTTAAAGGCAATTTAAACAATTTGTTGCACTCAACTAAATGAACTATTCAATATGACAAGCAAGAATGGTGAATTTAGCAATTGTGTCAAGATGAATATAAAGCAAGTATGAAATATGCAATTGACACAATATTTTTACCGAGGTCTCGGAGACTCGCCCGGTCTCCCCTACTCCTCGTTGAAGCGCTCTCTCGGAGCCTCGCTTCTATATCCACGAAGGATATCTCACTAGGGTTGCTCCTTCTCCACACCGGATAGGCGAGCACCACACCTTTCACAATCTTTTGCCAGCCTCTCTGACAAACTTCAATTGGAGAGATCTCGGCTCTCCTCCGGCACCGTCTAGGCGAAGGCGATCACCAAGAGTAACAAGCCGGATGTGCTTTCACTTGAATCAACCACGTGCTAGAAGCTCAATAATGCAAATGATATGTTCAACACTCTAGCACTAGCAATCTAATGGAGATGAAGTGCACTAAACACTCACACAATCTCCCTCAAGCCCTCTCTCAAATCTACTCAAGATTTGGGCTCAATTCTAGCCTCTAAATGCAATAACTCAAATGCAAATCAATTGGCTAGGTTTTCAGCTGAAGAATGAACTCTTTGAGCACCCAAAAATGAAGCCAAACACGAAGTATTTATAGCCTCAACGAAAAACTAGCCGTTTGCAAGAAACCGGGCCAAAAGTTGTACAGGCCGGACATTGTCCGGTCACTTCAGACACTGTCCGGCCAGTACAAAAATTTCAGCCGTTGCAAACGTGTCAGTGACCGTTGGGCGAAATTTGTGAAGGCCGGACGGATACCATTTGTCCGGACAAAACGTCCGAACAAATGGATATGTCTCTGTTAACTCTCGGCTCAAAAAACTTGTACAGGCCGGACAATGTCCGGTCATTTCGGACAAAGTCCGGCCACTTCGGACAAATAGCTCCGGACGGATGCATTTGTCCGGCCACTGCACACTGACAGTAAAACAAGCATAACTTTTGATCCAGAGATCCGATTGAGGTGATTTTTGGCTTGTTAGAAAGATAACTCAGAGCTCTACAATTTGGTCAACAGGAGCAAACCTAGAAAGGTCTAGAAACGTCTAAAAAACTCAGAAACTTTCCTGCTGTCAAAATGTTCAATCCAAAAATCATCTCAAATGCAATTTTAGAGTATTTGCACATACGGATTTGCCGTTTTCTCGCGGATGTGATTTGTGTCACTTAGCAACGACCACGACCACACAGGTCTTGACATCCGATCGAAAACAGGTGGTTGATAGGGTTTGGTCGAGCGTACGCAAGTGAGTCGAAGACTGGTACGACCAGTCCGAACTCCTACGACCACGCCCAAACCCTAAACAGAAAGCCGGCAAACAAGCGACACGAACACGACCACATATCAACACTGATACGATCAGAATATGCAAATACGACCACGACCAGTTCTAGATAAATAAACCAATTTAAACAGCTGGTGATCACGACTAAGTGCAGTTTTCAAAACATTTAATCTAATGCACTTGAACTACACTTAGACTCACTAGCAATGCAAGACACTAGTGCAAGATGATATGAATGCATCTGAGCTTCCGCACTAGATAGATTCAAGCTACTAGTTTCCGACCCCTCTTAATAGTACGGTCAAACTAGTAAAAAGAAACCTATCAATCCGGTCTGTCTCCAAACACCGAGACTGGTAAAACCCTAAGAAAACAATCCTTAATCTTGGATTTTACCTTAGGTAAAGTTCGACCTCATGAAGTTCGACCGCTCGACGCTTGTCCCCGCAAGGCTCGACCTCGCTAAGCTTGACCTCGCGAAGCTCGGCCGCTTAACACTTGTCCTCGCAAAGCTCGACCTTGCTAAGCTTGACCTCGCTCGAGATGTCTCATATCGACTTCATGCTCTTCACACCCTTGCTCGCTTTTATCCTGCAACCATTCTGAGACTAGAACATATACACTCAATGCGCAAACGTTAGTCTCATTTGCAGTTCGTCATTAATCACTACCAGATAAATCACTCCACACAGGAGTTCACTCAACAATTTCTTTCTTCGGTGAAATGACAAAACCAATTTCAATGAACAACAAATGAGTAATGGATGAATCTCACAATCATATAGATCCATATATGATACAAGAAATGCACACACAATCCATACTACTCAAGTTATGATATCAATCAATATGGATGACTAATATCATGAGCTCTCTCTCAATCATACATAGAGATATCAAATCCAGAACACGGAGTCATCAACCTTTTGCACAAACATGGATAACTAATCATCCTGAGCTCTCCCGCAACATGTGCATCGATATCAAATCCACAACTGAAGTCATCAACCTCAATATTTAACATATAACATCTTGATCAATCAATTAGCACAAGCTTGATGCAACCAACGAGCTCATCCTCTACATATGCATCAATATCAAACCCGCAATCGAGAAAAACATCCAATTCAGGGTTTACCGATAATCAATTCAATTTACTTGTGCTAAATCAGGATTTATCTAACTTGTCATTTAATCATCAAATCTGATATCTTCAGATTAACTTTAATCATCATGGATTTATCCAAAACGTCATTAATCATCAAAACCTAGATACTAAGATCTACCTAGATCCAACAAACCCCACACGTCACCCATCTGCAGTCTCCTCGAGAGGTGCCCGAGACCTTCCAAGGGAGCCCTTTGGGACTTTTCCCGGGAGGCGTCTGTGGCTTTCCACGGGAGCCCTCCAGGACTTTCCACGGGAGGTGTCTGGAACTTTCCACGGGGGCCCTCTGGGATTTTCCATGGGAGGTTTCTGTGGCTTTCCACGGGAGCCCTCCGGGACTTTCCATGGGAGGCGTCTGGAACTTTCCACGGGGCCCTTCGGGACTTTCCATGGGAGGCGTCTGGAACTTTCCACGGGGGCCCTCTGGGACTTTCCACGGGAGGTTTCCGTGGCTTTCCACGGGAGGCGTCTGGAGCTTTCCACGGGGGCCCTCTGGGACTTTCCACAGGAGGCATCCGTGGCTTTCCACGGGAGCCCTCCAGGATTTTTCACGGGAGCCCTCTGGGACTTTTCACGGGAGGCATCTGTGGCTTTCCACAGGAGGCATCTGTGGCTTTCTACGGGAGCCCTCTGGGACTTTGCACAGGAGGCATCCGTGGCTTTCCACGGGAGCCCTCTGCAACTTTCCACGGGAGGTGTCAGGGACTTTCCACGGGAGCCCTCTGGGTCTTTCCTCGGGAGACATCCCTGGCTTTCAACGGGAGCCCTCCGGGACTTTCCACAGTAGGCATCCATAACTTTCCACAGGGCCCTCCAGGACTTTCCACGAGACGCGTCCGTGGCTTTCCACAGGAGCCCTTCGGGACTTTCCAAGGGAGGCGTCTAGGACTTTCCACGGGAGCCCTCCGTGGCTTTCCAAGGGAGCCCTCCAGGACTTTCCACGGGAGGCATCCGGGACTTTCCACGGGAGGCATCCGTGGCTTTCCACGGGAGGCGTCCGGTTGTATCCATGGGAACCCTTCGGGACTTTCCTTAAGAGGCATTCGTGGCTTTCCATGGGAGCCCTCTGGGACTTTCCACGGGAGGCGTCCGTGGCTTTCCACGAGAGCCCTCCGAGACTTTCCATGGGAGGCATCTAAGACTTTCCACAAGTGCTCTCCAGGACTTCTACCAGGAGGCGTCCGGGACTTCCCCAATAGATTGCCCGCCACTTTGATGGCTCGCATTATTTTCGTTGGAAGATTACTATGAGCACTTGTCTGGAGGGATTTAGTTTTGATTTATGGAGTGTCGACGATTTGGACACGGGTCCCCTGTCGATCTTACACAGATTTGTGAGTTGTATGTGAGACCTTTCAATGTGCCCTCAGGTAAGTTATGATAAGCAATGTAAATGGGGACGCAAAGATTTATACAGGTTTAGACCCATGATGGTGGGAGTAATAGCTCTACGTCTTGTTGTGATTTCACTATGTATGGGAAAAGTGTTTACAGGGAGGAGATTATCACAGATGATGATCTCTCCTTATACTTCTGTCTATCTAACTATGCCTAAGTTTTAAAATGTAGGTGACTTGTTCTCCCCTTGACTTCGTCCTCTTAGCCATCCTTTTATACTGAATGAGAGGATGCCTACGTGAAGCAGTTCTGGACTGTTGCTATAGTGCAGTTTGTGTAACCTCACTCCCTGTCTTCACCGGTTAACATGTGCAATCATGGATAACCACACATGTTAACCTCCGGACGGTTGTCTTCACACGTGGGAGAAGTTACTTTGTGCCTGGGACCGTGTCTAGTAAAGGCTTGAACACCCCTAGGCCATCTTGGTCGCGCATAGTCAGCGACCCTCTGACTGCGCATTGCCTGCAGCCTTATGATCGCGCAAAGGCTGCGATAACAAACTAACTCTGTGTCCCTCTACGACCATAGCGGCTACTAAGACACAAAAGCACATATCTCATTCGATCCTGACTTGAACCGACATGTGTTCATCAAACTTGCTCGGGTGATAATCCTCGTCAGGTAGCCACCAAATATGAAGAAATGAAAAGACTTATTTACTTCAAATTTAGTTTGCAACGAATTAGGTAACCTGACACTTCAACTTCCTCAATTGGCACTGTTCCGCCGTGTGGCGGTTTATCTCCCGAGAAAAACACTGAGTTTTCCTTGACAGATAATCATGAATCCTTGAAAATCGCTAGTGTGCTATTAAAAACTCAAGGCACCCATGCATACGAACCGTCACCTCCTGGTTCTATAAATAGCAAAGCCTCTCAGTTCTTAAGACTTACAAATTTTTGGCTAAGTCCTGTAGGAAATCTGCTTCTAACTCCCTGTCTCGTATTTCCTCCTTTACTCGCACCTTGATGGCGAACCAAGATCCCAAGAAGGTTATTGAGATTGAGAGTGATGAGGAAGAAATAGAAAAGACACAAGATATCCAGAAGGTAAAACTTCTTCCAAAACATCTTGTGATTTTCCATGTTAAGGATTTCCAAAGCAATTCATTTTGGATTTCACAGGTGATTTAGGAAATGGTTTCTCCAAAGGAAAGATCCAGAGATGACGAAAGATCTCCAATAGAGCAGCATCGAAGATTCTAAAGAGTGTTGGTACCTGTGCTGCCACATTGCCCCTTGCAACTCATCCAGTTGCATCTTCATCTCCACCTTTGGAGATCCACAACAATCCTTCCAATCATCCCACTTCTGGAGGAAGTCTCACACCCCTGCGACCAAGTGAACCTCAGCTTTTGTTGGGTGATCAACTTTGTGGGAAAGGTCCCATATTTCCACGTACAAATCCTCTCCAAAGCTTGGCTTTCTCCTTTACTTCTCAGGTAACTACTATCTTCACCCTCCCTATTGGTTACATGTTTTATGAACTACCAATGAATATACAGGAGGTGAAGGCCCCTGGAGCCCCCAGCGATCAGCTTGCTAAGATCCAAGCTCTTCTAGGTGAGAGAGCAGCCTTGTGCAGAACTCTCCAAAAAGAAAAAGAGGCGCTGGAGAAGTGTTCTGAGGAGATGTCTTCAGCCATTCTACACCTGGCAAAATTTTATGGTGGAACTTGCGAAGAGGCGTGCAGATTCCGTATAGAGAGAGATCATGCTCAACAGCAGTGAGAACTCTCCAATACAATAAGGAACAGCTGCACTCCCTTAATAAGGGATGACGTCAATAAGCTTAGAGATATTGCCAGTTCTCTTGGGGTGGCCAGTGTAGATCCACTGATGCCAACATGTCCCTGGGAGAACTTTGTAAATTACTTTCGGATCAGGTCGACGCTTTGGTCGCCTGTATTCCTTTTGTATGTAAAGATTGCAAGAAATAAAAAAATTATTTTCCTTACATATCTGGCTCTTTGAATGATTATGTCTAATTTATAACCACTAATTGGAGTTCTTTTTAAATCTTTTGTGTGGAAAAATGATTACTGAAAAATATTTCTGCGACCAGAACATACACAGGTAAAACATCTCTATCCGAAGTCAATTTCGGACAATTCTTAGGTCTCAGAACAGCATTGAGGCCAGACAGAGTACTGTGGTCACAGAATAGCATTGCGATTAGTGCAGAAAAATGAGACTATCTTAAAATCATAAAGTATTAATTCCTCAAAAAATCTTAAGAATTTCTCATATGATTATCTGTACCATAGCCCCCGAAAGTGAAATAAAATGATCTTTAGTAATTTGGAAAAGATACATTTTGCTTCATATTCATAATAGGGTAATAGACAACGGGTTCCAACAGGAAAGAAACCCGTTATGGGAAATCATTAAAATAATGCGCCTGACGAAGAGTCGTCTTGGGCATATAAAAGGAGGAGGTAGCTTACTATAGAAGCTATACAACAAAAAACTCCCTTGTGTCACAAAAAACCCTCCTTTGCGCACCTTGCTCTCATCGTCTCCAAAGCTGACTTCTTTCCACAAATCCCACTAGAAATGGTGTCCTGGAGCCGATTGATCCATCATAATGAGGAGAGCCTGATAGCGCTTGAAAAAGAGGACATCCTTCCTCCACGGCTGCTAATCAACTAGCAGCCCGCGGAGAAGAACAAAGAAACCCTTGTCGTTCATGAGAACGAATTGGTAATCTTCGAGGAGTTCTTGTGATGCAAGTTCTGACTACCGGAGAGCAGATTCCTCCAAGAGATCCTTGCACATTACGGACTGGAGTTGGTGAATCTCCATCCAAATGCCATTTTGATCCTGGCTATTTTCCAGCACTTGTGCGAAGCTTTCATTGGAGGGATGCCCAGTGTGGATATTTTCCAGCGCTTCTACTTCTCGACATGGTCAAAGAGTACCAACGCCGCGGGCTGCATCTACTTCCGCATAAGGGAGAAGAAAGAGTACCCTTTTCTTCCTCTGCGGGATTCGGTGCACGGGTGGCACCACAAATGGTTCTACTGCACCCCTCCATCGGAGAGTAGTCTCTAGTTCGAGAACAATCGACCAGAGAAGAGCAGCGAAATGGACACCGTTCTTGCTCTTGATCTAGAACTAAATAAGTAGGCCCAGGCAATTCTTCACTTAGTCCATCAAGGATTAACAGCCCGGGCTATCATCCGCGACTTTGTGAAGAATAGGGTGAGCCCCCTGCGTAAGAGGGCACACCCTGTTTGGGAAATAGAATCCATGGCAGATGGTACCCTAGATTATAATACAGGTATGTCCTCTAGTCTACAAAACGTGCATTTTTAGCAATGAAAAATATTATACATAGTAATTTGCACTTTTGTGATGTAGTTTTATCGTTACCCAAGATCGAGAAATGGACGAATAGCCTTCTGCAGTCTTATAATGCCGCAACAGAAGGAGCTCAAGGATCACCCCATCCTCAGAGCTTAATAAATGGCAGTGATGATCTGAGACAAGAACGTCAAAAGGTATGACCTTTTTTCTAGAACTTGTTTGAAATCGCTTATTGATTTGGATCACCAAGTCAAGTTTTTTTTTTAATGATACAACTATTGAAGGGGCGAATCGCCAGGACAAAGCGTCCTGGTGACAATGCTGGGCCTTCTGGGGGGTCAGCGGTGAAGAGGGCATAGAGAACCTCTTTGAAGAAGAAGATGAAGGAGACGGCCCCTGACAAATCAAAGATGACCTTGGGGGCAGCCTCTCCGGAAAAGAAGAAAACAACCGCAAAGAAAACTACGGTAAGGTTTTCGATTCCCCCTGTTGTACCAAGTACGGATAAGAGTTTTTTCTTAGTCATACAGGGTGAAGGGAGTGAGGATGAGGAAGACGACGTTCCTCTCATCCGTTGCAAGAGAAAGGCGGTCAACCCTCTGGAGGTGAGCATTCCAGAGAGGGCAACCTCTCTGACCATTGCCGAAGTCTTGTCCTCCTTGGCGGAGGCAAGAACGGTGGTATCGGATCTTGTGATCGTAGAAGATCTTGCGGTCACAAAGGAAACTCCCAATCCTGAGGCAGGCACCATTTTAGGGCTGGTAACTCCTCCTTCGATTATTGAAGGGATAACTGCGGTAAGAACTTCACAATTATTTCAAATTTTTGCTTCCTTGCATATACCAATCGCATTGTAAATACGCAGGGGAAAGAAGACACTGTCCTGTTTAAAAAGACGAAAACAAGGACAGCTGCTGATGACACTTCAACAGGGGCACCAAGTGGGCTTCTTCTCCCCGAGAGCGCATCACCAAAACCCAAGTACATGCTGGGGTTTCGTCTTAAGTAAGGATATCGCATCTTGCCATCTCATGTCTATTTGAAAAACATGGATGTTACAAGTCATGACATTTTTAGTACCTCTGTGCCTGGGACCCTACCAACCTCCTCAGGAGTTAACATTCCATCTACCACGGAGGTTGAGGGAGACACAGGAGCAAGTACAATGGATGAGGAATCCTCTCAGGCCATTGCAGAGGGGATGATTGCGGATCTCCAATCTGTGGAGACGGAGACTGCAACCCTGATCGCAGGAGTGAGCCAGCAAGAACAGACATTTACTACTCCTGTTGTTGAAAAAACAACCAACTTTGAGGTTCATCCTTCGGAAGAATTGGAGGATATATCTTTTGATAATTTCATAGAGGTAAATAAGGACTCTTTTACCTCTTCTGACATTGTCAATCTTAGGAAAGTTCAAGTTTAAAGAGTAATATCTTACTGTGTTTCAGGATCTAACCCGCGTGGCGACCAAGTCAAAAACTTTTGCGAAGCACATTGAGGTCTCACAACGGAGGATCAGACAACTGCAACAGTAAGTTCCTATTCTCTGTCTATATCAACTCAAATTTCATCTAAGTTTTACAACTATCTTTCTTGTCACAGGGAAAATGCCTCCTTGACAAAGAGCGAGGTTGACCGGGAAGCTCAGGAAGAAGTTGCGGCTGTGAGAATTTCTTATTTGGAGAAGGAACTTCACGAAACACAGTTAAAGCTTTCCTGTAAGTTCTCTTACAGCAAAAGTCATTTCTTTGCGTGAACTATCGCAACCATAATTACTTGGTTCATGCAGTACAAGAAGATCAAATAAGCTCCTTTTCTTGAGAGAGGAATGATCTTCATTCGACCATTGAGCTCCAAAGCTCAAAGATTGACACTGTTTGTGAAGAGAACGAGGCCTTAAAGGCCACCGTTTCATCTTGTAATGGTGTTCAAAAAGAAATCTTCGAGAAACTGAAAATGGTTGCAGGCTTGCTAAAAGCTGATATCGTCGAACCTCAAAAGGACAACTTAAGCCTCAGCGAGTCATGCACATTGATTACGGCACAAACTGAGTCACTCCTCGAGTATCTTCCTGGAGATACAAGACGGCAAGAAGAGGGAATGAAGACCAATGTTAGATCTGTAGCCTTTGCTATTCTCTGCAGATTAAGACTTCATCACGGTGCAAATCTGGATTTGAATCCAATGGTGGGGGATGCAGAGGTCGAGAGTGAAAGCCAGCTTGAAGCTATTTCCGAAGAAGTCATGCCTCTAATCGAAAGTCTCTTGAAGGAACTAGGCTTATTGTGATTCATTGTACTGAACAATGATCCTCTATATTGAATGTATCTGCAAACATACAATTGTGATAGAAAAATGTACAAATGCATCCTCAAGTTTTTTGAAAAGGTGTACTAGATTTTGTTTTATACTACGGCCATATTCTCATAGCCCCCTCCTGAGATCATAAGTACTGCAGATTTAGAGTCATAATCTCAGGAAAATATTGGTTTTTGACGATCGGGAATATCTAGTGAGTTTCTTACATGTTTGGAAATAGTTTATAAAGAAATGACTCGACTTAGATACGATCATCGAGTCACATCGACACTGATCTTAATACAATACTAAGTCTTATTACAAATAGGCAGCCACTCGAATGATCAGAAACATACTAGTAAGTCCCGTGTGCGTTTAGGAACGGCTTATTTTGGGATGTCTTATCTAGATGCGACCATGAGATCGGCCCGCGAATCCAACATAGTTATCATAATAAGATGGTCATCAGCGACCAGCCCCCGAGCGTAGCTCGGTATGGGTGTGGCAAGAGAAAAAGGAAACCATAACATAGTTCAAATAAAAGTACACATTGTTTTTTAACAAATCATGGTAATTGAAAAGGATAAAAGAAATGGAAAACTTACACGTAGAACTTGCGTAGTTGATCTATGTTCCAAGTATTGGACAAGATCTTTCCTTCCTCCATCGCTAATTCAGCCGATCCTGGTCGCGGTACTGAAACCACAGTATAAGGACCTTTCCACTGAGGGGAGAACTTATTGCTGCTAGACTGGTTTTGTATTTTTCATAAAACCAAATTGCCCACATGAAGACTACGAGGCCGCACCTGTTTACTGTGATACTTATGCAAAGCTTGTAAATATACCGCGGACTTAACCAGTGTTCGATCACGTTTCTCTTTGAGGAGGGTAATATCTTGGGTCTGCTGTTCGAGAAGATCAGTTTGATCGACGTGATCTACCCCAACAAACCCAATGCAGATTACCATAGGTAAGACACCTTCAGCACCATATACTAGTTGAAAAGGTGTCTCACCCGTAGCCCGACTACAAGTAGTACGTAAGGCCCATAGAACGGAGTAGAGTTCATCTACCCAAGCCCCTGAGCGCATCTTAAGGCGGTCAAAAACTCTTTTTTTATGTCTTGTAATATCTGCCCGTTAGCACGTTCAACGGCACCATTGCTCTGTGGATGAGCTACAAAAGCAAAGCATACTTTGGTCCCAATATCATCGCAATAGTCCAAAAAGAGACCACTGATGAATTGAGAACCATTGTCGGTAATAAGACGATTGGGAGAACCAAATCGTGTGACTATATTCTTATGAAAGAATTTCTTCACCACAGCAATGGTAATGTTGTGAACTGGTTCAGCCTCGATCCACTTCATAAATGTATCAATGACTATGAACAAGAACTTGTACCCATTAACTGCTTGGGGCATAGGACCCACAATATCTATCCCCCAGACCGCAAAAGGCCATGTTAGAAGAATAGTTTGTAAGGTGGATGCGGGCAGATGAACCTGTCTCGCATGAAATTGACACTGTGGGCACGTCTTGACCAAGTGCTTGGCATCATCAAGTGCTGAAGGCCAGTAAAAACCCTATCGGAAAGCTTTTCCAACCAGTGTGCGAAATGACGCGTGTGCACCACATACACTGTCATGAATTTCTTTCAAGAGAGATTTTCCTTCCTCCTAAGATATGCAACGCATGAATACTCCCTGAGTACACTTTCGGTATAAAACTCCATCTATCAGTATATACAGGCGCGCTTTCCGAATTAACTGATTACTTTTGGTTTCGTCCTTGGGGAAGGTCCCATGTTCGAGATAGACCCTCAATGGATGGGTCCAATCTCCTTCATGTCCAAGGCTAGTGACGCAAATTGTCACCAGGTCATCTTCGATCGAAGTCATGATCGAAGGTCGTTCCAAGTGTTCAATGAACACTCTTGCCGGAGCGGATGTGCGTGAGGACCCAATTTTAGATAATTGGTTTGCGAGAATATTGTCCTTTCGCAGGATATATTGGACTTCGAAATGACTGAAGTGTTTTTCCAATCTCCTCACTTCCCCCATGTAATGAGCCATTGTCTCATCGGAGGTGCTGTACTCCTTGTTTACCTGGTTTGCGACTAGTTGTGAGTCTCCCCTCACCACTTATCGACAGACTCTGAGGAATTTAGCTGTCTGGAGCCCTGCAATAAGACCTTCATACTCTGCTGCGTTGTTGGTCGCAACACAATGTAATTGAATGACATACTTGAGCTGGTCACCCTGAGGCGTAATTAAGACCACTCCAGCCCCCGAGTGTTGAAAACTACGAGAGCCATCAACGTACATCGTCCAGTGATCGGTGCGGGATAAATCTTCAGATTCCTGCACAGGAAGGTCAGGATTAGTCCATTCGACCACAAAGTCTGCTAGGATTTGAGATTTAACTGCTGTGTGAGGGGTGAAATGGATGTCAAATGCTCCAAGTTCCACTGTCCACTTCGCAATGCGACCAGACTTTCTCCAGGTTCCGGATAATATCTCCCAATGGGAACACGAAGGCACCGTAATCTCATGTGCTTGAAAGTAATGCCGTAGCTTATGGGAAGCCATCAGAAGTGCGTAAAGTATCTTTTGGACCTCAGGATAACGCTCCTTCGGACCGTGAAGTACCTCGCTTACATAATAGATTGGTTGTTGTACATTCTCCCTCTCTACAACTAGAAAGGCGCTGACCGCGTGAGGGTGGCCGCCAAATAAAGAAGTAGTGGTTCCCCAAATTCAGAGAGAGCAGTACTGGCGGACTAGACAAATACTTTTTAACCTCTTGAGAAGCTTTTTCGACTTCATCCGACCAGGTAAAACCATTGTGTTTGCGAAGAGCCTTGAAGAAAGGTAGGCCTCGTTCGCCTAACCTTGATATGGAACGGCTAAGGGCCGCCATGCGACCTGTTAGGCTCTGAATGTCCTTCATGGTCGAAGGAGATCTCATTTTCTCAATGGCCCTGATTTTCTCAGGATTAACCTCTATTCCTCTCGAACAAAAGCCCAAAAGTTTGTCAGAAGGAATATTTTTCTAGATTTAATTTTATTCCATGTTTGTTTAGATTACAAAAGGTTTCAGCAAGGTCATCCAAATTACTCAAGCTTTTCAAACTTTTTACAGCTAAATCGTCATCGTAAGCTTCAAGATTACGCCCCATCTGGGAAAGAAAGGTCTTTTGCATCAAGCGCTGGTATGTAGAACCGGCGTTCTTGAGACCAAATGGCATCCTGGCGTAGCAGTAAGTGCCAAATGGTGTGATGAAGGCAGTTTTCTCTTCATCTTCTTCTGCCATGCTAATTTGATGGTACCCTGAGTAAGCATCCAGGAAGCTCATCAATTTGCAACCCACAGTAGAATCGACCAATTGGTCGATGCGGGAAAGGGGAAAATCATCCTTCAGACAGGCACTATTTATGCTGGTGTAATCGATGCACGTGCCACTTACCATTTCACTTTAGGACCATGACCGGGTTCACAAGCCACTCAGGAAGATCGACTTCATGAATAAATACTGCTTGCTAGAGTTTATCTAGCTCCACTCGGATGGCTTCTTGCCGATCAACAGCAATGTGTCTGAGCTTCTACTTTATAGGTCGCTGTCCAGGTCGAATTGTTAAACTGTGCTCAATTATCTCACTTGGGACTCCAGGCATGTTGGATGGTTTCCATGCAAACACATCTGCATTAGCCTAGAGGAAAGTAACGAGCTCGAGTTCCTATTTGTCGTCCAGGCCTGATCCGATCCGAATGGTTCTAGATGGATCATCTGGGTACAATCGAACTAGTTTTAACTTTGCATCTGGTCGCGGAGCAACTTTGATCATATCAAGAGTTGTGGTCATAATCTTGACGTCCCGAAGGGCAAGCTGAACCACTAACTCTAGGGATAACCGATCACAAGTCAGTGCCGTATTGCGGCTGCCTCAGACCGAGATAACGCCTTTGGGGCACGGCAACTTGCCGCATTGATAAGCGTAATGCGTCGCCATCATGAATTTAGCGAGAGTTGGCCTGCCAAAGATAGTGTTATAAGTCGAATCACAATCAATTACGTTGAAAGTAACCAATTCTGTCCGGAAATTATCTGGTTCTCCTAGTGCTGGAAGCACCACCTGTCCCATCGGCATCATGGAGGGACCAGGAATTATCCCGTAAAATGGGTCAATTATGGGCTTAATTTTTGAACGAGGGATCTACATCTCGTCCAGCGCCTTGACCAACAAAATGTCCAAGGAACTGCCCCCATCGATTAGAACTCTTTCAACTCAAGCATTGCTGATAATTGGGGAAATGAAGGTAGTGTCAATGGTGGCGTAAGCCCAATAGGACAATCAGCCCGATCAAAAGTCAAAGGACTTTCCAACCAACAGGGGTATTGAGGCTCACCGAGGGGAGCCTCTGTTTGATTTAACTCACGGTAAAACGTCTTAAACTGAAGCTTAGAAGCAAAACAAGAGGAACCTCCAAAGATAACATTAACATGATTATGGGGTACCTGATAGGACATCTCTTCGTCTCCGTCGGCGTCTCTAAATCCGCAGGCCTGATCTTTTGGTGGCAAAGTTGGCATTGCTCCAATACCTTCGTAGAAGTCGTCTAGTTGATTCAACCAATTTCGGCAGTTTTTGAGATTGTCCCGAAGAATGGTGGAACTGACACCACTTCTTGTTTCCCTGCGGGTTAGTCTGTTTTTCCGGCTGGTCGCTATCGCGTCATTCTTGAATGGAAACTTGTTACCTTTTCCTGGTGGTGGTTTCTCTACAACGGCGACCTCCTGGTATTGTCCAGTTCGGTTTTTCTTGGACTTCTTTGATTTTCCGCTTGATGACGATTCTGGCTTCTCGCTTGAATCCTCCTTCTAAACATCTTTAAGACCTGGTTGAGGCGGTAATTTCCCTTATCTACCATCCTATTCCATTCCACGACCTCTGCCGTGTCGGAATATCGGTCAGCCATGTCGAGGAAATCGGCTACAGACCGAGGTGGGTGGATAAGTAGATCTTCGGTAAACCTTCGATATCGCACGACATGTTTAAATGTCCTAATAATGGAGTTGTCAGATATATTCGGAATGGTATTCCTCACTCTGACAAATCTTTCGACAAACTACAGAAGAGTCTCCGTAGAAGTCTGGCACAAACAATGAAGATCATCCTCTTTGCCAGGCTTCTGGTAACAATTCTGGAAATCGTTGAGCATAGCGTCACGCAACATTTCCCAGTTATAAATCAAACCCTCTAGTTGGTTGAATAACCAGGTTCTCATTGGTCCCTCAAGGACCATTGGCATATAATTTGCCATGACACGATTATCTCCACCCGCAGCTTGAATGGCGGTAATGTAGATCTGAAGAAACTCGGACAAATTCTGAGTTCCATCAAATCTCTTAATCATTCTAGGCTTAAACTTGTTTGGCCAAACCACTGCAAGGAGGCCTGGCGAGAAAGCTTTGCAGCCAACATAGGAACTATGGAGAGTTCTGCGACTTTCAACTTGATCGTGGGCGACCTCACGTTGTGGGGATACGCCTTGTGGTCCCAGGTGAGTATGGACAGGAAAGCGATCTCGATTGTGAGAATTCCCAACTCGCCTGGCTTTGTCGTGCCGAAGTGATCCTGGTGGTAGTCGATCACGCCTGCCATGACTGGAGTAAGAATACTCCCTCTCGTGGGAGCGAATTGTAGACCGGGATGAAGCAGTTGGAGTTGCGTTCGATGCAACTTCATCTAGCTTATCCGCTAGGATTCTGGCAAAAGCCAGTTTGTCCATGTCTTCGATATTAGGAGGAAAATTACACAGGACTTCTGCGATAGAATGAAGTCGCCCATGCGTACTCCTCTTGGGTGCACCAGGTGTCACCATTTCTTTGTCCACTGGTGGATAGTCTGGGGCCAAAGAAAGTGCCTGGTCTCGTCTACGACCATGAGGACGATGGGAAGAACTTGGAGTGGCATCATAATGAGACTGCGCGAGCTGCAAAGCTTCCAGTGCAGTTTTGCGAAGTTCGTTATCTCGCTGCTCTTGATCTTGATCCACCTTTTGCTTATGCTCCTGTTCCTCCTTTTGTCTGTGCTCTTGCTCCTCCCTAGCAATTCGCTGCTCGGAGTTTCCTCCGACAAAGTAGCAAATTCTCGAGGGAGTGAGCTTGCAGAAGGAGAAAACATCTCCGTTGGTTCCGAATCGGATTGGAAGTCAAAAAGAGACTGAAGGTTATCGGGATCAAACCTCCCAAGGCTAAGCTCCAGGTTATCATCATCCACATCCTTAACAACAATGCGCTGTGGTACATATTCAGCCTCCATGATGGTAGAACTCACAAGAGGCTCTTTAGTCTATCTTCTCTGTCTCTTGGTCAATGGACATGACCTGAGTTGGAGAAGATGCATCCTCTGGATGTTCCTCAGGATCATCTTCGCGATCCACCTCCTCCATTGGAACAGGATCGCTAGGTGAGGGCATCCAAATATGGGCATAATCCTCGAGATCGAAATCGTTCTCGGAATCGTATGCCCCAAACATGTCTTACCAAAACTCCTAATGAACAAAAGGCAACTTGAGAAAGGCCCCACGGTGGGCGCCAGCTGTCGATGATTTGGACTTGGGGTCCCCTATCGATCTTACGCAGATTTGTGAGTTGTATGTGAGACCTTTCAATGTGCCTTCAGGTAAGTTATGATAAGCAATGTAAATGGGGACGCAAAGATTTATACAGGTTCGATCTCTCGATGGTGGGAGTAATAGCCCTACGTTCTGTTGTGATTTCACTATGTATGGGAAAAGTGTTTACAGAGAGAAGAGATTATCACAGGCGATGATCTCTCCTTATACTTCTATCTATCTAACTATGTCTAAGTTTTAAAATGTAGGCGACTTGTACCCTCCTTGACTTCATCCTCTTAGCCATCCTTTTATAATGAAAGGATGCCTACGTGAAGCAGTTCTGGACGGTTTCTATAGTGCAGTTTGTCTAACCGCACTCCCTCTCTTCGCCGGTTAACACGTACAATCATGGATAACCGCACATGTTAACCTTCGGGCGATTGTCTTCACACGTGGGAGAAGTAACTTCGTGCCTGGGACCGTATCCAGTAAAGGCTTCAACACCCCTAGGCCTTATGATCGCGCAAAGGCTGTGATCACAAACTAACTCTGTGTCCATCTACGACCGTAGCGGCTACTAAGACACAAAAGCACATATCTCATTCGATCCTGAATTGAACCCGACATGTGTTAATCAAACTAGCTTGGGTGATAATCCTCGTCAAGGAGCTTAGTGGAGAAGGGAGTGACTTATCCGTTGATTTTGGATAAGGATATTCTCCTCTTAATACAAAGGCTAAAGATGTGCATCTTAGATCTCTTAGCCATGATGTGCTCGAACTTGTGAGCGATCATTCGACCGCTCATGATGTTTAGACCACCCTTGAGTCAATCTTTGAGGGCACATCTAGCTTTGAGGACATGCTAAGGTGCGCATCTTGATGCGACACTATGAGGCATTTGTGATGTTGGAGAATGATATAATCTCCACCATATATGATTGCTTGATCAACATCACAAATGAGCTCAAAGCCCATAGAGCTAATATTTTCAATCTAGACATTTGTAGCAAATTGCTTAAGGTGTTGCCGGAGGGTCGCTATGGAGACTTCATAACCACTCTTGCAAACGGTGACCTCTCCGACAATTCACTGAGCGAGTTCATTGACATGCTTATGTCAAATGAGGCTATGTCCAAGGAGGACATACATCCCACCTCCGAGCATATCAATAATGAGGATTTCATTGCAGAGGATCGGGAGCTTTCTAGCAAGCTCAAAGACGTCATGACTTGGTTTGCCTAAGCAAGACAAAGGCGAAGTCTTGCAAGAAGAGCTCAAAGAAAGCTAGAAAGAAAGCGTCAAGTTCAAAGTCTTCATCTCACAAAAAATCTATATGCCTTATGGCATGTGACTCGACGGTATCAAATACTTATTTCTCTAATGATGAGCTTATGGATATGATTGTAGAGTTACATGACTTGTTTGACAATATGACTAGAAGTTTTTGCACTTTAAAGAATAACCTCTCATCCTTGAAAGTGCAACATCAAGAGTTGAAAAGCTCTTATTATTCTTTGCTTGCCATGGATGCTATTAGCTCCACAATTATCTTAGACGTTGGAGTTGCTTGTGACTTGCTAATTGATCCATCAACTTGTGATGATATGACGTCATGTTCTCATTCGCATCATGTTTCATGTGTTAACACGATATCATCTCATGTACCTAAAATTGAAAATGATGAATTTAAGACTAAAATAAATAGATTGAGCTATGACCATACTAGATATCATATGAGTAGTGATATGCTTGTTAAACCCCCTTTTGATCATAAATATTCATTTAAAAGGAAAATTAAATCATGCTCACTCATCTATTAAGAGGCATCACATATTTCATTGCACTCATACCATTTCATTTGTAAAGCCCTCTCGAACTTCATATTCCGCATGTCACTTAATAGGGCAACATTCGCATGAGTGTGTATCTAACCCTTTTAGAGTTTGTTCTTTTGATTCTTATTAGATTTCTCATTCTAGAAGGGGTTTAATTGAAAATTTTATTGATTTTCCTTTTAAAAAACCTAAAGATAGAGTCATTTGGGTACCAAAAGACTTATGCAACAAGTCTAGAGGGCCTCGTATGGTTTGGGTACCTAAAAGAACTTGACACTTTTTGATGTTTTAAAAAAATTTGCATTGCATTTGCTCCCTTTATTCTTTATTTTTTTAATCTTCAAGGCCAACTATGCAAAAGAGTGAAAATTTAAAACTTATAATGTTACATTTTTAGGGGTAATAATTTATAAAGTATTTTCATTGTCTATTGCACCCCTATCTGTGAAATATTTCAAAATTGCAAGAATAAACTTTTAAAATGAACTCTTTTCTCAAAATATCAAATTTTCATTTAAAAGGACAAAAATCATCAATTCCTATCAAAATTGTCTTCAAAATTTATTTAAAAGGTTTTTAGAGGCTTTGGATGAAAGAAAATTGATTTTAAAATGTTTTTATTAAAACTAGCCCCAAATTTATCTTTGAGTATCTTGTTTTTTTTAGAGAATCATTTTTGAGTGCTAATTAAAATCTATTTGGATTTTTCCAAAACATACTTTACAAAACTCCTAGATATTATTACACCAAAGATGTTTGCAATTAAAAATTTTCTCAAAAAAGTTTTAATTTGAAAGTTATGGGTGTTTGAATCTCACCAGAAAACTTACTTTGACCTGAAATATCTTATACACGCAAAACATGAGTTTAGCTATTTCTATAGTCTTTACTCATGAGCTTTGGCTCAAAATGATACGAATAACTCATGTAAACACTTTCATTTCAAAAAATCCCATGAAAATCAAATTTGAACTCAATTTGCAAAAGTTTGCGAATTTCAATCTTCTTGCTTACCATAAAGTTCATCAGACCATAACTCTTTATTGGAAAATACTTTTTAGAAAATTCTTTTTGAAAAATATGTGTCATGCATTGAAAATTATTTTTGCAAATTTTTATTTCAATTGGATTTAATTTTAGAAATATTTGATTATTTTCACAAATCAAATATGAAATCTACAAATTCACACTTCTCATGGTTTTTGGCTGATTTGTCATTTTTATATCTCTAGACTGGTTGGTTGTTTGAAGAAAATTTCTACATCATATTTTATCTTCTATGATTGGTCTTTACTGTACATTTATTTCAAAATTTTTGGAAGTCATTTGCATGGTTTTTCAGGTGCCTTCACATGTGTGAAATAATTTACTCAAAACCTAAAATCTGAAACTTTCAATTTGGTCAACATTTGTCTTTTTCATATCTTATTATTGGCTTCACTGTAAAAGGAAAACTTGCTCCTCATTATCTGATTTATCTCCACAATTTATTTTGGAATTTTTGGAGCTTATGTGCGTATGTTTCTATGATTATAAAGAAGCTAGAGTGTTTAAGAAAATTTTCAGTCAAATTAGATGTCAATCTCTCATTCCTTTTGAATGACTAAAAATTTGAATCTTAGATCTTCATGGAAAATATTTGTATTGATGTTACTTATCTCTATGCAACTTTTCATGATTTTTTTATGCTTCTTTGGACGGTTTCTCAATTTCAAATTCATTTTGGATCCTTCTTGATTATCTTTGAAATTCAATCGATTGTTCCGAATACTATTTTATGAGAACTTCAAAATTGAACTTAAATGAAATCTATGCCAAATAGTATTCTCTTGCTCCTAGCATGAAATGGCCTTGAATTGATTTCATTTCAAATATTCTTTGTTTTAGGCCATAAAGAGGGGAGTTCATGACCTTTATTTTGTTTTGATTCTTGTTGAACTCTCTTTATTCACCAATTGGTCATTTCTGTCTCTTGCACATAATTTATGACCTAACTTGGATGATTATTCCTCTCATAGTCCTTGTTTCATCAAATCTCCATTTTGGCGGAATTGATGGATTTTGATTTATGCAAAATTTCATGAAATTGGAGCATGTTTGAATGGATTCTCAATTTGAGTACTCTTTGTGGAGATTTGAGCTCTTCATTATTAGGTCATATACTTTTCTCCTATTTTTTTGTGACCTAAAATTGTTTTGTCAAACCTCTTTTTGGCATACCTTTTGTTTGTATGTCTTTGGTGATTAATGCCAAAGGGGGGAGAATTTTTTGATGATTAAAACTATTATTTCCTATTGCTCATTGCAATTTGAGCTTGATATGAAATTTTCTTATATCAAAAGACTTTAAAATTGGGAAGGTTGACACAATCCTTTTCACAAAAGTAATCGAGAAAGATTTCTTTGTGTGTCAAATATATGTTGATGACATTATTTTTGGTTCTACTAATGAATCTTTTTTTCAAGAGTTTGGTAAGAAGATGTCTAGGGAAGTCGAGATGCCAACGATTGGAGAGCTAAGCTTCTCCCTTGGACTTTAAATCAAGCAACTCAAGAACGGAAGGTTCGTGAGTCAAATCAAGTATCTGAAGGACTTTCTCAAGAGGCTTGGGATGGAAGATGCTAAAGCTATTAAAACTCCCATAACTACAAATGGACATCTCGATATAGATGACAATGAAAAAGTAGTTGATTCTAAACTCTATCGATCTATGATTGGTAATTTGCTTTATCTTATTGCATCTAGACTTGACATCATGTTTAGTGTTTGCTTATGTGCTAGATTTCAATCATCTTCTAAGGAATGTCATTTGATTGCCATTAAGAGAATCCTTAGGTATTTGAAAAGCTCTCCTAGTATAGGTCTTTGTTATCCGAAAAATAAAAACTTTGAATTACTTGGTTATTCAGATTTGGATTATGCGGGTTGCAAGATCGATAGAAAAAGTACATCCAGTAGTTGTCAATTTTTGAGTAGATCTCTAATCTCTTGGTTATCCAAGAAACAAAACTCAGTAGCCCTCTTAACTGGTGAAGCGGAATATGTATCGGCGGGTAGTTGTTGTGATCAAATTTTATGGATGAAACAAATCTTGTTGGATTATGGAATTACCTTCAAAAGGGTGCCACTCTTATGTGATAATGAAAGTGTCGTAAAGATTGCAAACAATCTAGTTCAATATTCTAGGACAAAGCATATTGATATTCAGCATCACTTTATAAGAGATCATGTGGCAAAAGGAGATATAGAGATCAATCATGTAAAAACAGACATGCAACTAGTGGATATTTTCACCAAACCATCAGATGTGTCTATATTTTGCATGATTAGAAGTGAATTAAATGTCACTGATATATCCATTGTGTGTTGATTGTCTTGTTATTCTTCTCTATACCTTGGTTGTATTTTCTTAAAAAAATGCTTGCAAATTTTCTTGAGATCTTATTTTTGAATAAAAACAATTTCAAGCAAAAACAACATTTATTCGGAATTTATCACAACTCATTTTAGCAAACTTGTAAAAAAAAGACTCCGAAGATATTGCTCGTCGCAATTTGATTTCTCACCCCTTCCTTTTTGTCCTTGATGACAAAGGGGGAGAGCTATTTGAGATAGTTGATATTTGAATGTTGTTGGTAATTTAGTTTGTGGAAGGTTCCTAGAGCTTCATGTATGAATTGATTGAACTTGTGCTTCCGCTTCCTGCTTCGCATTCTCTTATTTGCATCGTCATACATGTCTCTTGACTTATGTGATTAAACGCTTTGCTCAGCTCTGAAATATTGCATATATTAAGGGGGAGCCGAAGAACCTATTTTGGGATATATGGAGGTTGTTGTCATCAATCATAAAAAAGGGGGAGATTGTTGCATCTCTGTTTTGATGATTAATGACAATTTGGTAAACTTTGATTCAGTAGAAGTACATGAATTCTTATTTGTTAAACCCTTTATTTTGGAGCTTTCTTATCTTGGATTTGAAGTTAATGCCTCCTTCATTGTGGTTTCATATTGATGCATATGTTGAGGGGTAACTCATCATATTAGTCATCCGTTGTTACATCATCATGTTATTGCATCAAGCTTGTGCTAATTATTATCATGACACGACTAGTATGAATTTTGTGCTTACTTCATATCATGTATGGATCTATGTGACTGTATATTTCATCTCTTATTCTTTTGTGGTTTTAACGAAAATGGTTTTTTCATCAAACACCATAAAGGGGGAGATTGTTGAGTCAACTCCTTTGGGAGTAATTATTTTGTTGATTAATGACAACCTAACTATGAGACTAACGTGGTTTAATGAGTATGTGTTGTAGTCTCAAAATAGATTGCGAGATGAAAGCAAACAAGGGCCTATGAAGAATGATGTTGATATAAACCACCTTCAGCAAGGTCAAGTTTCACTAAAGGTAAAATAAAAGATTAAGGATCATTTTCTTATGATTTTATCGATCTCGATGTTTGGAGATTGACCGGGTTGATAGAATTCTTTTTACTAGTTTGACCATACTATTAAAAGGGGTCGGAAACTAATAGCTTGAGTCAATATAGTGCGGAAGCTCAAATGTATTCATATCATATTGCACTAGTACTCATTCACCTCTTGCATTGCTAGAAAACAAGTCTAGATTGTTTGAATTGGAGCTAAGAAATGAAAACTAGACCAGGTCATGATCGTATATGTACACAAACTGGTCATATCAGTATTGAAGCTAGTCATGGTCATATCAATTCAGAACTGGTCGTATCAGTATTGAAACTGGTCGTATCAACTCATCAAAACTGGTCGTATCAATACTAGACTTGATCGTGGTCGTATCTAGTACGCAAACTAGTTGTATCAGCATTGAAACTGATCTTGGTCGTATCAATTCAAAACTAGTTGCATCAGTAACAGACTTGGTCGTGGTTGTATTTGGACTGTGCTGACTGTTCGCATGCGTGTCCGCTCGAATGCAAACATTCGACCAGTACTCCGCTCGAATGCAGACAATCGACCAATAGCCATTTGACCAAATATTCAACCAGTGGCTCAAACTTTGTCAAGCTAAACTGATATATACTGTGCTGATTATCTCCATGCATGTCCGTGTGGACGTGGACGTTTGTGTTGGACATTTTGGCAGCAATAAAGTTTTTGAATTTTCTAGAAACATCTAGGCTGATCTAGGTCTTTCTCCGAGCCTGTTGACAAAATTATAGCCCCTTGAGTTATCTTTCCAACAAGCCAAAACACACCTCAATCAATTCCCTAGATCAAAAGTTATTTTTATTTTACTATCAGCTGCATAGATTGATGTGGACTGTCCGCATGGGACACTGACTTGTCCGGATGGGTGTCAGCTTAAATGCAGACATTTGTTCAGTAGGCCTTGCAAATCTGGAGAACTTTCTTTTGCTTGATGCTGACTATCCGTCTGAGAAAGCGGATTGTCAACATACTGTTCTGAGACAACTCCAGTGGCTCTTGATTGCGTCACAACTAGCCGTTTGACACAGACGCTGACTATCCGTCTTTGGAACTAACTGTCCATCTGATATGCACCAACTTTGTGAGAAATCAGTACACGTGATTTCCGATCTTCGTAGTGTAGGATTCTTGGATAACTTGGTGGAATTGTGACCCGATGACGAGGAAGCCAACCGTAGCCTGCTATCTAAACAATCGCTAGTCCACAAACCAAAAAAGTAACTCACACAAATGACGCTCGAAGGCGCAGTAGCACAGATTAGGTGCAATTCACGGGGAATATCATGGCAGCAAGATTCTCTCTTTGTTCTTATAAAAATCATATGGTGTCTAATCAAAATACTCCAATATTCATGATCTGCATAAAACCATCACCATGCCTCTGTTTCATAGAGAATGGTGTTTACAAAAGATAGAAGGTTTAAACTAGAAATCAAATCCGAATCTAATTCAAATCTAAAATAAATTCTAACATACTATAAGAGATAAAAGAATCCCAAAATCTTTTTTCTCGAATTCAAACTGGACTTTTTCCTCTCATATAGTTGTTATTCTTTTTTGGTCTCTTGGTTGTATACGACGTCAGAATTTAATGATTCTTGATGCGTTGGAAAGCTCTTTTGAATAACTTTCCAACAAGTACTCACACGATCAAATTGGATATCTGTGCTGAGAATGATTATTGGTCAAAGTTGGACTATTGCTTGGTCAGCAGACTGCATGCCAAACAAAATTCTTTTGGTCGTATCAACCTTGGGCTCTGATGTCCTCATCACTGTCTTTGGAATTGACTGTCCGCGTGGCTGATTTTTTTCTCCTGCATGTTTCTAACAGCTAGATTTGTGTGTGGGGGTTATATATACTCCTCTTGCTGGTTGAGAGAGCATCTTTGGCACCTCATTTCATATCCCTAGCAAGATCATTGTGTCTTTGAGCATAGAAGTGATATTCATAAAAGGATTAGCCAAATTGCTTGACTTAGCGCATTTGTGAGAGGCTAAGTGTGCTTAGTGTACATCACCCATCATTGTGTAAGCTAGTGCCAGAGTGTGGGAATTCATTTGCATCATTTGAGTTTCTGGCACTTGATATATTTAAGTGAAGTTGTACGACTTATTACTCTTGGCGATCGCCACCATCTAGACGGTCGTTGGAGGAGAGTCGCAATCTCTCTATTGGATTTTGTCAGAGATGATAGAGATATTCCCTAGAGCCAATCATGGAGATGGTTGTATCATGTCATGTTTATGAATTCTTATTGTATTTCTTGAATAAAGTATCACTTTTATCGATCAACAAGTATGTAACTTGTTTGTGGAACTCTTTATAATGATATATGAATTGTCTCAATTTACTTACGGCTTTATCAGTAATACTTATTCTAAACATCCCTGACTTTCGGCATTACATAGAATAATAATGCAAGATAATTCAACACGATCATTGATTGATAGTCAAGTTTCACGGACCATGGATATGAGATATCAAGCTAATGCCGTGGACACATGTTGGAGAACATGTTGGTGGGATTGACCCAATTTGAAACACTTTTGAGATTTTATGTGTTAACAGTTTGTTTCTAATACTTATTTTTGGTTTATCATTAGACCTGTGATCATCCTGATTTCATACATGTGTAGTAGCATACCTTGGTATCATCAACCGCTGCTTTTAACTGAGTAGTCATAAAGGTGACATACATATATGTTGTGAACCATGTGGTTGGAAGTGAATGGTCGAGAGGGAATTTTCCGCTCTCATATCTTGAGAGTGATATCTCTGTACCCCTTGATGTAATTGGACTAAGAAAGTACATGGTCGTGCCGAATATAGTTGAGAGTCAACTATAGATAAAGGTTACTCCATTACAAGATTGAGAAAGGACCGAGCTATTCAAGGATGACACGTTTCTCACTTTGAGTTTGATCTGGTATCGTGAGGCAAAGAGATAATCCATAATTAGTTGTATAGGTTCGTCAAATATGATCTTCGTGTACATACAGGTAGTCACAATGTCTTGCTAGGGACCGCTTATGACTTGTGATTCAGGAAGTTGTTTCCGATCACGACCAAATATACACAAACCTGCAGGGTCACACACTTAACGGGTTGGAGTATTAATTCGGATGGGATCCGAAACGGATGCCCTATTGGTAATGGGTTTACCATTGGGATTAGGGTTCGCATTTGAGTAGGAATTATCTACAAGTCCTTATAAAAGGAGGCCAGGCGGGCAAGCAAAAGAGATCTAATATCCGATCTATTCTAGCTGCCATCACCATCCACGAGATAGATCTCATAAAACCCTAGCCACGTGTGTTGGTGCTAGCACACGAACACGCAGTGCTCCTTCCCCGGACATGTGGACTCCTGTAGAGGTGCAGCTGCTACTGCTGCATTACTGGTCACGATCCAATTGCAACATCAACTCTTCTTCTGCTGCTGTGTTGTCGCATTCGCGAGTCTAGTGGTAAACCTCTTGATCTATTGTTTTATGCTTGGATAGTTCCTGGATTTTTAGGTTAAAATTTTTGAAATTATCACTAGAGTAGCAACCCGTTTTCCTTCAGTGGTATCAAAGCCTCCTTGTATAGCATAGATATAGATTATTAACATATATGTGATATATGCATGTATTTAGTAGATTAGATCTATTAATAATTGTTGATAACATGTTAAATCTGTTTAGTAGATTAGATCTATCCATATTTAATGATAACATGTTAGATCTGAATTAGTAGAATTCGATCTATTGGTGTTTCATGTGATGAAACCCATCCTGATCTATGATAGATGTGATATATCACTCTCGGCAGAATGGTTATTGATGATAACTTGTGGCGTGGACTTGTTCAATTGATGTGATCAATTTTATATAAGTCCATATCTAATCCGATTGCTACTATGAATCCTTGCACAGGCCAGTGGGAGGTGGTGTAAAGACTAGCATGGTAGTGATAGGATCAGAGACCAGGATTTCTGTTAGATTGGATCTAGAAGATCTGGTACATCTTTAAAACTATCATCACAAGGATATATAGAAATCTTAACTGATTAGATTGGTTCGGAAGTTGGGCTGATAAGATCAATCCGACGAGATTTTCTATGGATATTTAAAAGATATCATCATGGGGATAAATAGAAATCTTAACTAATTAGATTGATTCAGAAGTTGGGCTGATATGATCAATCCGACGAGATTTTCTATTGACGGAAATGCCGATTCATACTATAAATCGTCAAAAATTTCCACAGGGGACCACCAAAGGTCACTGTCACCCCTTTTATTGCTTAAGGCGACTAAGGTGCATAACGGGATGGGGTTCTTTACCTAACTTGTTTTTGCAGGAATTTGTATGAGAAGTATGGCCTTTATGCATGTTTATGTGATGTGATGATGTAATTATCACGATCTGTGAATCGTTTATATCGACCATGGTTGATATGGTCGTCTCTTTTTGTATAACGGCCTGCATGCCGACATGCATGTATGATGATTGGCACTCATGTAAATTCATATCTAGCTATTAGTGTAGTAGCCTAGAACTCACTCCAAGATTTTTTCAAGTATGGTGGACTGGTCCTATGAAGATGGAGATGAAGATCACCATATTAAAGGGCCATACTATCTCATATATTGATTTGATTATCTGTGATGATTATTTAGATGTTTTTGATTGTTGCTTGAAAATTCTGAACATTGTAAATTCCCTAAAATTAAGTTGTTTTGATGCCCTTTTTCAATTGCTGCAACTGTCAAAACCTCGATCGTTATTTGGTAGGCTTGACAAATCAAGGTGCCATTAACTATCATGGTAAGGCAGGATAAGTGTTCGACACTTATACACATAGAATTGGTTTCACTTAACAAGGCTGTCAAAACGGTTTTGGGTCTTGGGGCATGGCATTGGGAGCTGGGGCATATTAATTGACGAGGATTGACACCCAAGTCAGTTCAAATAAATGCACTGTTGGTTCAAGACAGATTCGAGCCAGACATGTGCCCGGCGGTGCGGATTCAAGTCATTCTGGGAAGCATCTGCCCGAGATCGCAGGCTTTGCGCGATCAGACCGCAGTTAGTGCGCGGTCAGGAGTTCCTGTGCTCTATGCGAACAGAACGATGGAGATATTACGCAGTCAGCCAACACCCCGCGGTCAGAGCACTTTCGACCAGGGATATGGGATTCACCTGTCCCTATGGCAGGAATATCCCAAGTATCCCGAAGATTCTTCCACGTGGAGGAACAACCGTCAAGAGGTTAATGCGTGCAGTTATCCATGAATAACACGTGTTAAACGTGCGTGGGGGTTAAGAGTGGTTCTCTAAACCTCACCCAATCAACTGTATGATGCAGTTACGACTTGGCGCCCTTTTAACCAGTATAAAAGGGCGGCATGATGTATCAAACAGGGGGGATCGATCAATAGATTAAGATACAGCTCAAACAGCCAAGACTACGGCTTAGACTAGATAATTTCCATAAACCTTCTAGACTTCATTTTGTACATTCGTATAGGGAAAACCTTCGCCTGTGAAGGCCATTTCCCGCCACTTTGTAACTATTTACTACACATAGTGCAATCCCAACAGGACGTAGGGATTTTACTCCCACCATCGAGGGCCCGAACCTGTACAAATTTCTCTGTGCTCCAGTTCTCCATAAATCTACATACCTTCCCGGAGGGTCGCCCTGAAAGGTCTCACTATCGTAAATTTTGCATAAGTTCGATTGAGGACCCCGAGTCCGAATCGTCGACAACTGGCGTCCACCGTGGGGCCTTTCTCAAGGCATCCTAATTTTCATCCGGAGGTTCGTTGAAATATGGCTGGAGTATATGATTTCGAGAATGATTTTGATCTCGAGGATTATGCTCATATTACAATGCCTTCTCCAAGCGATCCTGTTCCGATGGAGGAGGTTGGAGGCCAAAATCTTTCAGAGGTTGAATCATCTCTCCAGGTCATGTCCATCGACTAGGGAGCGATTGGCGCAAGGTCAGAACCCATTGAGGCTCTTAATGCGCTAGAGGGTGAGTCCGGTCCATCATACGTTCCCGCCGAGGAGAAGGATGATATCGACCTGGAAATCAGCCCGGGAAGATTCGACCCTGATAACCTCCACCGTCTCTTTGATTTCGAGTCCGACTCAGAACAAACTGAGATGTTTTCCCCATCGGCTACCTCTCTCCCTAGACAGTTTGCTGCCCTATCGGAGGAAACTCCTGATCAACAGGCTGCTAGGGAAGAACGGGATCACAAACAGAAGGAGGATCAAGATCTCGAGCAACAAAACAACGAACTACGCAGAACTGCCCTAGAGGCTCTTCAAGATGCGCAGACTTGTTACGATACTGCTCTGAGTTCTTCTCGACGGTCACGTGGTTGCAGATGCGACCAGACCCCTTCTTTGCCTCCGGAGCGTTTCCCGGAGGATGAAGAAACGGTAACACCTGGTGCCCCTAGGAGAAGTACCCATGGTCAACTGCGGTCTATCGCGGAAGTCATGCGTAACTTCCCTCCTACGGTCACGGATGCGCAGAAACCAGCCTTCACCAGGATCCTAGCGGAAAGACTGGATGAGGTCGCATCTGAGGCGACCCCAACGGCCTCTTCTCGGTCGGTAACACGTTCCCGCGAACAAGAGTGTTCTCGCTCTGGTTCTGGTCGGCGAAGTTACCCGCCGCTTGTACCATCCCTCCAGGACAAGTACAGGCGGACACAGGATTCTCGTGGTAGGGATCGAGTCCCTGTCCACTCTCGTTTGGGACCATGGATAACTCCACCGTTGCGTGAAGTCGCCCGTGACCCGGTCGTTTGGGACCACGGATAACTTCACTGTCCCTACGTCGGTTGTAAAGCTTTCTCGCCCGGCCTTCGTGCGGTCGTTTGGCCTGATAAGTTTCGACCAGGGGCCATTGAAAGGTTTGACGGAACTCAGAACCCATCCGAGTTCCTTCAAATCTATATCACTGCCATCCAAGCGGCAGGAGGCGATGACCGGGTCATGGCCAACTACCTGCCTACAGTCCTCGAAGGCCTGGCTAGAACATGGCTGTTTAATCAGCCCGAGGGTTCTATCTACAACTGGGAAATGCTGTGCGATGCTATCCTCAGCAATTTCCAAAATTGTTATCAAAAGCCGGGTAAAGAAGACGATCTTCATCGGATACGACAAACTTCGACCGAAACTCTTCTGCAGTTTGTCAAGAGGTTTGTCGGGGTGAGGAATACCATCCCGAATATATCTGACGGCTCCGTTATCAGGGCATTTAAACATGCCGTTCGATACCGGAGATTCACCGAAGACTTGCTTATCCACCCTCCTCGATTAGTGGCCGATCTTTTCGACATGGCCGATCGATACTCCGATGTAGCCGAAGCAGTCGAATGGAACCGGATGGTCGATAAGGGTGACCTACCACCTCAACCAGGTTTCCAAGACGCCAGGAAAGAAGATTCAAACAAGAAGTCGGAATCTTCGTCGGGTGGGAAGTTGAAAAAGTCGAAGAGGAACCGCTCTGGACAGTACTGTGAGGTTGCAGTCGCAGAGAAGCCGCCCTCGACCAGAGGTAACAAGCCTTCATTTAAGAATAAAACTGCTCCTGGTGGTCGTAGTGCCGACCAGCCAGAAAAGTCGACTAATCCGCAGGAAGGCAAGAAGTGGTGTCCACTCCATAACTCCGCAGGCCACGACCTCAAGAACTGCAGGAGCTGGTTGAAGCAATTGGATGACTTCTACCAGGGAGTTGGGCCAATGCCGACCTTACCGGCTAAAGAACAGGCATGCGGACTTAGAGACGCCGACAGAGACGAGGAGATGTCCTACTAGGTACCTCAAAATCACATTAATGTTATTTTCGGTGGTTCTTCCTCTTTTGTTTCCAAAAGGCAGTTTAAAGCCTTTTACCGAGAGGTTAACCAAACGGAGACATCCCTTGGTGAACCTCAATACCCCCGTTGGTCGGATACACCTTTGACATTTGATCGCTCTGATTGTCTCGCGGGGCTTACTCGACCATTGAGGCTCCCTTTGGTCATTACCCCGATCATCAGTAACGCGAGAGTCGAAAGAGTCCTGATCGACGGAGGGAGCTCCCTTGACATTTTATTGGTCAAGGCACTCGACGAGATGCAAATTCCTCATTCGAAGATTAAGCCCATAATCCATCCGTTTTATGGGATAATCCCAGGCCCCTCCATGATGCCGTTGGGACAAGTGGTCCCCCCGGTCACATTGGGAGAACCGGATAACTTCCGAACAGAATTGGTTACTTTCGACGTAATTGATTGTGATTCGGCTTATAATGCAATCTTTGGCAGGCCATCTCTTGCTAAGTTCATGATGGCAACGCACTATGCTTATCAGTGCGGCAAATTGCCTGGCCCCAAAGATGTCATCTCGGTCCGAGGCAGTTGCAACGTGGCACTCACGTGCGACCGGATATCTTTGGAAATGGTCGATCAACTTCCCCTCCGTGACGCCCAGGTCGCTCGGGGGCTTGGGCAGACGAGCTCTACATCGTTCTATGGGCACTGCGAACTACCTCTAGTCGAGCCACCGGTGAGACGCCCTTCCATCTGGTCTATGGGGCCGAGGCTGTGTTGCCGATGGAAATTAGTATTGGGTCCGTTCGGACAGAACAATTCGAGCGAGTTGATCAGTCCGAACAGCGATCACATGATCTCATCCTCTTAGAAGAAAGCCGTGATCGCGCGTTAATCAAGTCCGCGGCATACTTACAAGCTTTGCGCAAGTACCATAACAAAAGGGTGCGGCCACGAAGTCTTCACGTGGGCGACCTGGTTTTACGAAAAATTCAAGACCAGTCTAATCGCAATAAATTCTCCCCAAAGTGGGAAGGCCCTTACACTGTTGTCTCAGTGCCGCGACCAGGATCCGCGCGGTTAGCCATGGAGGATGGCCGAATTCTGTCCAATACATGGAACATCGATCAACTTCGCAAGTTCTACGTGTAAGTACTCAACCCCTTTTCCTGTTCAATTAGCATTTTTTCATAAAACAAGAAAGTGTTTTGGTTTCATACGATGGACATTTCCCTTCATCCCCACTCGTGCGTTACGAATTTGACTCGGGGGCTGGTCGCCCTCGGTTAGATCACTGCAACGTTCTAATCGGATTCGCTGGCCGATCTCATGACCACTTCCAGATAAGTCACTCCTAAATAAGCCGTTTCTCAACGCATACGGGGCTTTCTGGTAAGTCCTTGGTCATCTGAGTGGCTGCCGGTTCGTAATAAGGTTAGGCGTTACATTGATCATAATCGCTGTCCTGATCTCACACCTCTGGTCATTACACTTATATTTCTCCTGTGTTTATAATACTAAGTCTTCAGTATCTATAATCACAGGCGGGAGCTAGGAGGATATGTTTATAATATGAAACAACAAAAAAATATGAATATATTTATTTTCTTTCAAAAAACAATTTGTACATGCATTTGCATCCTATAAGCTATTTCTGTACAGATATAGGGATTACTCAATCCCGAGCTCAGTCAGGAGCTTATCTACAAGGGGAGTGACCTCCTCCATGATTGCGTCCAATTGTTCCTCACTTTCGATCTCAACCGGTCCCACCAGTGGATTCAGATCCGCATCTGGGCCATGGTGGAGACGAAATCGGCTGAGAATGGCGGAAGCAGCTGATCGAACCCTCGTTCTGATCACCTCTTCACGTCGCCGTGTATCTTCAGGAAGATACTCGAGAAGTGACTCTGCTTGGGCGATGACTAGCGTAGACCAGTCGTCTTGGCTGAGGTTATCCTTTGTGGTTTCGACCACATAAGCCTTCAGAAAACGAGCCACCGTCTTCAGCTTTTCGAAGATGGACTAGCTTAGGTCTCTGTTCGCCTTCTCGGAGGTGCAAATGGAGTGCTGGAGGATCATCTTGTCCTGACTGAGTTGTTTTATTTGGCCTGCTTGCGCTGCAGTAAGAAGAAGGGTTACTCACGTGTTATGAATTTAAGTCTTCCTGGTCGGGAATCGACTTACCAGAGAGTTGTGACCGCAGCCTGTTAAGCTCGATCTCTTGACTTGAAGCCACAGAGATCGAATGAAGCTTGACCGTGGCCACTTCCTTCTTCAGAAACGCCACCTCTCTGTGACAGAACAAAAGAAGTGGTCATAACAAAAGAAGTTGAAGAGTAATGATCTTTACCTGCGCAAGCTGTCTCGTTCTTTTTGTATGGCCTCAACGCTCGCTACCATAGCGAGCGACCTGGCTGTAACATCCCAAATTTTGCCATCTCTTTAGCTTGCCAGTCAGCATATCTTCATTAGATTCTCAGATGTCTCAACCCCATTTTTGATCCTTATCTCAGAATTATGATCTCAGGTGTGCCACCACCTTAATTTAAAAAGTTGGCAGATAAACTCCGCCTTTCAGACCATTTTCACTTTTTAGTTCAAAAGTATCGCAGATCAGTTCTTTTCAGATTTGTCAGAAGCCCAAAAAGACCAAAAGTCTCAGATCACCTTCAAATTCCGATCTGATTCAGTGAATATCTCCCATTCACTATTCTAAACATTTTTCCCTTCTGGAAGAATTCCAAAAGATCAACCGAATCCCTAGTTTCAGCCTCACCAAAGTTTCAAACCCTAATTACCCTGTTTTCGATTTTTGTCAAAACCACCAGATCTTATCGGATTTCACCGTTTTTCCTGCTGGATGAGTACAAGAGATTTAGTAGCACTCATCTGCAAAACCAGAACTCAGATCAGCCCTTTAGATCTCCATATTTACAAATAGGCCCAAATACCCGAGTTAAAATCCATACAAATTGGTCCAGATCCCTTGCAGCTCAGTCCAAACCTTGCAACCAGGCCCTTGTGCCATTTTCGACCACGACCAGAGCTCCAGTACCGTTGCGACCAAAGCCTCGCCACTTTGCCTCGCCGCAGACCTCGCCGCCGACGAAGTCTCCCCCGCAGCCACCACCGCAGCCACGTAGAGCCACTTGTGCACAACCGTGCCGCCACCGTGGAGCCACCGTAGCCGTGCCTGTGCCGTGATTCTCCCGCGCGCACGCGTGCTCCAGCAGCAGCAAAGCAATGCCACGTTGCAGCCATGCCGAAGCCAGTGATCTCGTCGCCCTGCTCCAGCCCGATTTCGCGTGATTCTTCTTCTCTGGCTCCGTCCTTGCCGCGTCCTGACGTCGTCTCGAAGCTTTCTCCGGTGTCAGCCATGAATCCCGCCCGATTTGCATCAACTCCCGAGAGCTCAGCGCATCGCCTATATAAGCACCCCCCTTGCCCAGCATTACTTCGCACCACCCCGCAGCTGCATTGCTTCAGCCCTAGCACCAGAGAGCAGCAACTTCCCCAGCGCCGCCGTGAACAGCTTCTTCCCCGGCGAGCCACCTCAGGAGCTCACGATGCCAGCCTCAACCGCAGCTCCCTTCTTCAATCCAAGACCACCAGTAAGCTTCTCCCATCCCCCTCTCCGTTTCATAGCATCCAATTGGCCCCCGGCGAACCCTAACACCGGCGATCGTCGGAAAAGCTCAAATGCCCTGTTTCTTCAATGTTACTCGATTCGATCCGAATTAATCCTCGTGCCAGTGGTAAAAGATGTTCAGTGCAACCCTTTGAGCAAGCCTACTAACTTGGATTTCAAAATTGAGCTGAGATTGTAGCTTTTCCGCAGTTTGCGCGCCACCAGTAAACTGGTCCTCGCCGCCAAGCCACTCCGGCCATTCTCCGGCCAAATTAACCCCACCAGTAGTCTTCGCACCTCACCCTCTCACTCCCTGAGCAAAGAATCGAGCTCAAAGTCTTTAGATCGAAAAGCCCCAATCTCCAGTGTCGTCTTCTCCAGCGCCGGTCGCCGGAATTTCTCCCCGGCCGATCTAGCCCCGCACACTTTGTCCCTTAGATAGCCTCTAGTACCTTGAGCAATATTGTCTACTAGCTCGATCCCTGAATCGACCTGAATCAGAAGTTATTTCGATGCCAAGATCACTGTCCAGTAACTCAGGCCACCGTGTTTACTCGCTTGATTTGGCCACCCTCCGGCCACTTTCTGCCTTAAGCCTATTGAGAGTTTTGTTCCTGTTGCCAAGGCCTAACCCCCAGACAAAGTGGTTCATCAATTGGAGCCCTGAGTCAAAAGTTATGCAATGCCCTAGTTCCTAGCCATATCCAGCACTATGCCAGTGCATGTCCAGCAGTGGCATTAGATGGTTTAGACCTGTTACACTTGAGCAATTGAAATGCCACCTTGTCCATTAGATTCCTGGAGTTGTTCTCTACAACTTTCTCTACTGCCACTTCTCCAGAAAACCTACCTAAGACCAACTTATAGCTATGTCAATCCGTGGACCGAATGTCAGCCTTTCGACATTCAACCCCCTTTCGAGCCCATCTCTTCAATCAACATCCAAGTGACTTTGTCCAAATCTCTCCCCTGCATTCATGATATATTTTACGTATCATTTCCCATAAAGACTATGTTCTGTATGCTTATATAGTGTATGTGTGTATTATCTGTATCCGCTGTGGAACCAGACATTGAAGGAGCGGAAGAAATCTTCGAAGAATTACCCAAGTAACTAGACCCAACATTGCAAGGCAAGTCTCAAACCCTTGATCATCTCTAGCCTATTATTTTGAAATGAAGTATGTTATCTATTTTCAAGTATATGCATGCCTTAGGTTCAAATAAGAACTATGTTTCAATAAAATGATTAGGTATGACCTGAACGATTGTAAAGCCCCTTTTGACATTGAATACCCCTGCACCCTTGTTACCCTAGAATATCATGCTTAGGTTATGCTATGCCCAAGATTATATGATAAATGTTGAATGGTCACATATGAGAAAAGCATGTTCAAAACCCCTTTTGTGAAAGAAAGTATGATTGGAATCGATAGTGAGGATGGTTTGAGTGGATGGTGCTGTGTGCGCACTGGGAATGTGAAAGACTCCTCACTAGAGATTCATAAGGACTAGAACCTTGTGTTGTGCTTCTATGCGGCATGAAAAACGTACCAACCACTTGCCTGTTTATGGGACGGGCGCAACTTAGTAGCTTTCTTTAGTATTAGCTTTTCCCTGCAATGGTTGTCGATCCAGTGTCTTGCGAGAATTAGTGGGCCGCAGAAGGCCATGAGTGATGTGAGTTCAGAAAAATCATGAGAGGAAAAGGTGGAAAGAAGGAAGACGCCCTATGCCAGATTAAGTCGTGCGCGACTGTAATCAAGAGAGGCTATGTGTCTTGCGAGAACATAGACCTAGGCTAGGAAGTAAGGCAGTGGGGAGGACCCACAACGGTAATTGAGACTTGACTGTCTATTTACCAGGCAGGGAATAGTTAATGCTAGGACTGTAAACTGTTGTGTCACTTTGGCCTTGTCACATGCCTAAAAGTCGCGTGGAGTTGGCCTGACTTGAAAGCTGAGTGATTGGTGGATTAAGGTGGTACACCTTTGCAAAGTTTAAAAAGTATCGGATACTCTGAGCTCCCAGGTTATGGAGTCTGCGCGCTGTGGATTCTATTCACGTCGATGCAGCACAAGTAGCTTTTGGAAAGTTTTTCACAAAATTTGAGTAAAGTGGTGACTCATGGAAGACCGCCACACACAACATTTTCTGAAAATCTAGCTTAGGATTTTAAAAGCCTCTCTTTTGAAAACAAAAACCTTCTCTTCAAGATAAAAGTGAAAATCTACTCTATTGCTATATATATATAAAACCAAGACCCTTTTCCTTGAAAACCCCTCATTTATATATCTGCATTTTCGTAATGAGACTTGCTGTGCATTGTGTAAAAACATGCTCACCCTTGCCTTTACAAACAAATTCAGAAGAAAAGATTCAAGGATCCCGATTCCTTTAACCTTGAGCACCGAGAAGGAGGAAGGAACCTGTCCAGACGATTTGAGCTTCTAGGAGGGTCATGCGCCAAGTTGAGTTCGATGTGGTGAAGGCCCGAGCCGAACCGCTGCAGAAGGAAATGAAGACCTTCGTCATTGCTTTCGTGATATTGTTTTTGATTCTTGATTTATGCAAAACTCTCTACTTTGTATCAACTTTAATTAATGCCATTCTTGGCTTCATGATAATGTAATAGTGGTCCTCGTGACCTTGTACTTGTTTTAGCTACTTGACTTATTGTTTAAAGTGAATCCTGTTGTTGTGAGCTTGTGATGTACCTTTCTGTGTGCAATCCACCTGGGCGGTTGCCATTTGAATCCTCGAATGAGGGTCCCACAGAATCTGGTATCAGAGCAAAAGGCTCGACTGTAGGACGTGACCCTTCTATAGACATTGGCGTCCCTAGAACAGAAAATCGTTAGTATTTGACTAATATCTATTTGCGAAAACCTAATTTGTCTAAGAAAAATATATTATGTAGTTATTCTTTTTGGTTATTTGAAAAAGCTTTAAACATTATTTCCAACTTTTAGGTGTTTTGCGTTATGTCCCCTTAGATAGTTTTCGTGCCTCAGTAGTAGTCTACGAAATCCCAGAACGTGGAGTTGGACCTGATGGACGCAGATGAAGATCAAGAGGACTCAGAAGATGTAGAGCCTTACGATTCTTCCAATGCCGACGTGTGATCCCTGACTTTCCCTAGTTTAACCTTTTGTGCCTAACCACAACAGACGTTAGATCTTTTGTGTAAAAGTTGCTTGTCTTGATGTGTGTTGGTTGCTAAATATTCCTATAAGCCGTAGAGGCAAAACTATGTATTTTATAAAAATTTAGTTTATGAAAAACATCTTGCACTTGCCAATCCCTGTCTCACGGATTGATCTCAGTTTTCCACTTGTACCCTACCTGCGTTTCCCTCCGAGTCAGCAATCATTTCTTTGACCACCTATTAGAGCAGTTTGGTTAACAATAGAGGAAGATCTCATGATAGAAAACCCGAGGAAGATACCAGTAACATGAGGATTACATCTGGAAACAGAGACTGTACCAACCACAATCAACCCGGATTGTCATCTGTTATGCCACAAGGAGGAAACGTCAATGACGTGCAGATTTGAATAGAGCAAAATAGACAGCAGGCAATGTCAGTGCAGAACCAGATCTTAGAGCATTCTAATCCAATCCAATCCCCTAGAGCTAGAGTGCCAATCAAATCCATCTGTAGAAATATTGCCTTCTGTATCGGCAACTTAGAATTCCTGGCAAATTTGCTGGTTTTGAATCTTCAAGAGTTAGACATTATTCTTGGAATAGGTCGGATAGCAAAACATAAAGGCCAGATAGATTGCGAGAAGAAGACCGTCACTTTAACCAACGCCGAAGAAGAAAAGAAGAAAAGAAAAGAAAAGAGGAAAAAGGAAATAAAAGAAAAGGAGAGAAAAGAGAAAAGAAAGATCTCCACTAATCGACCATATGGACAGCTTGAACAGTGTCGAAGAGGTCAAAGTAGAGGATGTCTCAGTAGTCAACGAGTACCTGTAAGTTTTCCTGAAAGAATCCCCTGGAATGCCACCAGACTGAAGTATAGAGTTTGCCGTCAAGTTGGAACCTCAATCAGCCCCATACGCAAGGAAACTTGCATGTATAACGAATCAAGAATAGAAAGAGATGAGAAAGCAAGTGGAAGAATTGGAGAAAAAGGATTCATCAGAACAAGTTCTTTATCTTGGGGAACCTCAAATGCAAATGCAAATGCAAATGCAGATGCAAATGCAAATGCAATACAATGCAAATGAAATGCAATCAAATGCAATGCAATGCAACGCAATGAAATGCAATGCAATACTGTTTTTGGATAATGAACCCCAACGTAATGTTGTTCGCCAAGAAGAAAGTAGTCTGCGACTTTGTATCAACTACAGGAAGTTGAATGATATGACAATCAAAAACAAAGTACCCTCTACCAAGGATCGATAATCTCTTTGATTAACTCAAAGGAACGAAAATAATTTCAAGGATCAACTTGAGATCCGGTTATCAACAACTGAAAATTAGAGAAAAGGGATATCCTAAAGACTATATTCATGACAAGATACGGATTGTATGAGTTCACAGTGATGCCATTCGGACTAAGGAATGCACTAGTAAAATTCATGAACTTAATGAATAAAGTTCTCATGGAATACCTAGACAAGTTCATTATTGTGGTTGTGGATGATATTCTCAATTTCTCTGAGATGGAAAAAGAGCATGTTCAGCATCTCAGACTAGTGTTAAGGAGGTTAACAGATCATTAATTATACGCCGAGATTGATAAGTGTGCCTTCTGGTTGAAGGATATTCCTTCTTGGGCCACATCATTTCAGGTGAAGGAATATTAATGCATCTGTCAAAGACCCAAGCTGCATCGCAATATCAGCCAAATCTACAGTACCCAAGACCCACGACAGCCAAGCACCCGGCTTGTCACAGAAGCCACTATCAGCGTGATTGTCCCTACACTGCTAACATTGTGGACAATTCGATCATTGTCGAGAGAGATCCCCTTGAGGAATTTGCTAGATCCAATAGCCAAGAAAAGAATTGAAGGTCAACAACAGCCTGCAGTTCAGACACCAATCCCAATGCCTATCCCAATACAACAGTATGGACAAGAAGCTCCAGCTGCAAGAGAAAGATTTCCAACTAACCATAGAGGAGACCGAGGAAACCTAGTACCAACTTAAGACAGACTCAACTATGTCACATCAGAAGAAGGAGGCCCGTCAGACAAAGATTTTTGCTATTTAAAGTGGACTAATATAACGTATCATATCGCCATTCAGTTTCCCGACTCTAGGATGTCAGTAAAAGTCAGTACGCGAAGGAGTAAAATTTAATATAAGGAGTTCTCTGTTAAACTATTGGCACTAGAACCACAAGATTGAGATGATATACCTGGAATGGACTGATTGTCGGAACATAAAGGACAAATGGATTGTGAGCGCAGGGCCATTGCCCTTACTAGTCCTAATGGAAAAGAAGTTTTGTTCCAACCCTGAGAGAATGTTAGTAGAACACCCAACCCAAGATCTGCACAGTTCAAAGAAAGAGGTGAACCAAATCCCCGAAGTTGGAGGATACCCGAGCGTGTCACCAAAAGTACCCTGATCATGGTTTTGAACTCAATGATAAATTGAAACCTGGACGGCACCCATGTCATAAACGCCATATCAGACGTCAGTCAAGAACCAAGAGGAGCATACTGATCACCTAAACAAAGTTTTGGATAAACTAAGGTAGCAACAATTTCATGCTAAGCTGGATAAGTGTAAAATTTGGACACAGGAAATTCCATTTTCGAAGCCGAAGGAATACAAGTAGATCGAGTAAAAAGTCGAGACCATGAAAGGGTGAAAACAACCAGAATCAGTGACAAAAGTCAAAAGTTTTCTTGGATTAGCTGAGCACTGTCACCGACTCATTGAAGGATTTTTCCAAACTAGCCAAGCCACCCACTAGTTTGTTGAAAAAGGATGTCCAATTTGAGTGGACAGAAGATTGTCAGAAGAGCTTCGAAGAATTGAAATGAAGGCTAAACAACTACACCAATTCTAGTACTCCCTGATAATAGGAAGAATTTTGAAATGTAACGTGATGCATCTAAACATGAACTGAGTGCAAGGAGGAAGAACAGTCGCATTTGCATCCAAGCAACTGCAGTCACATGAGGAGAATTATCCGACCCATGACATAGAAGTTAGCAACAACGATTCATACGCTCAAGAATTGGAGATACTACCTACCAAGGAATCGATGTGAAATCTACTTAGACCACGAGAACTTGAAGTATGTTTGCCCAGTAGAATTTGAACATGAGGCAATGTTGATGACTAGAGTTGATAAAGAATTGTGTCCTAGACATGCATTACCATCCTGGTAAAGTTAATGTCATTGCAGACACTTCGAGCAGAAAGGTTTACTGCAGCAGCATTGTTGCACTAGAGTTAATGGAGGATTGCATCAGCAAATGATTGAATCAGTAAATCAAGGTTCTGTGGCCATATACGTTGTCAGTTACACCAACCTTGGAAGAAGAGATTCGAAAATCATGAGGAAGTGATAAAGGAATTCAGGAAATCAAAGAGAATATGAGGATCGGGAAAGCAGTAGAATCTCGAGAAAATGAGCAAGGTACAACTTGACATGATAAAAGGACGTATGTTCCAGAGGTTAAGGAGATCGAGACACTAATTTTGAAAGAAGCTCATAACATCACTCCGGAAGTATTCGGACTTGAGGGATCAATTTTGGTAAAGTTGCATGGATAGAGATTGCCGAGTATATGGAAAAGAGTGACACATGTTAGAGGATGAAGACCAAGCATCAAAGACTAGCAGGATTGTTGCAGCCACTAACCATACTAGAGTGGAAATGAGAAGAAGTTAGAATAAAACTTTATCATAGGACTTCCGAAGAATAAGAGTAAATATGACTCTGTGTGGATGGGCGTGAACAGACTAGCAGAAGTAGCATACCTCATACTAGAACAGATGACTTATGATGATGCCAAGTCAACAGAAATTTACATGACTAGGATTGTGACGCTACATGGTGTACCCAAGAGGATTGTATCAAATCGTGGAAGCATGACCCACTACAAGATTTTGGAAAAGTCTGCATGAAACCCCAGAAACAAGGTTGAACTTCAGCACAGCTTACCACCCTCAGACTGGAAGATGGATAGAACTAGTGAATTAAATACCGAAGGATAAGCTGCAAGCATGTGTGCTCAAATATGGAATTTCATGAGAGTTATGCTTGCCATACACAAAATTCACCACACCAATAGTTACCATACTAGTTTGCAGACGTTCCCGATTGAAACTCTATACAGTTGCAAGTGTAGAATGCCTTTACATTGGTCAAAAGTTGGAGAAAGGCAACAAATCAGCTCAGAAATAGCTCAAGACGTACGAACTCATGTACGAATCATTAAGAAGAAGCCAAAGACTGCACAGTCAAAACAAAAAGAGTTATGCTGATAACCAACAACAGAAGAAGGGAATTATCTTTCGAAAAAGCAGAATACGTATATCTCAAGCAACACCTTAAGAACGAGTACGACGATTTAGGATGAAAGGAAAACTAAGCCCAAAATACGTTGGACTCTACAAGATTCTAGAGAAACAAGGAGAAGTAGCATACAAACTTTACTACTCGAATTAGTAGGAGTTCATGACATATTCATGTGTCTCAATTGAGGAAGTGCCTAAAGAAGCCAACATAACAGATATTCCCTAAGGAAGAGACCAGACTTGACATATCAGGATTACCCAGTTAAAGTGTTAGAGGTCAGTAAAAGGAAATTGAAATCAAGGACCATTCGATTCTGCAGAGATTCAATGGAACAACCACCCAGAAGAAGAGTCAATATGGAAAAGGGAAGAGAGACTGCATCAAGATTTCCCTTACCTGTTTTCAGATCTACCGGAATCTCGAGGACGAGATTATTTTTAAGGAGGGTAGGTTGTAACATCCCAAATTTTGCCATCTCTTTAGCTTGCCAGTCAGCATATCTTCATTAGATTCTCAGATGTCTCAACCCCATTTTTGATCCTTATCTCAGAATTATGATCTCAGGTGTGCCACCACCTTAATTTAAAAAGTTGGCAGATAAACTCCGCCTTTCAGACCATTTTCACTTTTTAGTTCAAAAGTATCGCAGATCAGTTCTTTTCAGATTTGTCAGAAGCCCAAAAAGACCAAAAGTCTCAGATCACCTTCAAATTCCGATTTGATTTAGTGAATATCTCCCATTCACTATTCTAAACATTTTTCCTTCTGGAAGAATTCCAAAAGATCAACCGAATCCCTAGTTTCAGCCTCGCCAAAGTTTCAAACCCTAATTACCCTGTTTACCCTAATTACCCTGTTTTCGATTTTTGTCAAAACCACCAGATCTTATCGGATTTCACCGTTTTTCCTGCTGGATGAGTACAAGAGATTTAGTAGCACTCATCTGCAAAACCAGAACTCAGATCAGCCCTTTAGATCTCCATATTTGCAAATAGGCCCAAATACCCGAGTTAAAATCCTTACAAATTGGTCCAGATCCCTTGCAGCTCAGTCCAAACCTTGCAACCAGGCCCTTGTGCCATTTTCTACCACGACCAGAGCTCCAGCACCGTTGCGACCAGAGCCTCGCCACTTTGCCTCGCCGCAGACCTCGCCGCCGACGAAGTCTCCCCCGCAGCCACCACCGCAGCCACGTAGAGCCACTTGTGCGCAACCGTGCCACCACCGTGGAGCCACCGTAGCCGTGCCTGTGCCGTGATTCTCCCGCGCGCGCGCGTGCTCCAGCAGCAGCAAAGCAACGCCACGTTGCAGCCATGCCGAAGCTAGTGATCTCGTCGCCCTGCTCCAGCCCGATTTTGCGTGATTCTTCTTCTCTGGCTCAGTCCTTGCCGCGTCCCGACGTCGTCTCGAAGCTTTCTCCGGTGTCAGCCACGAATCCCGCCCGATTTGCATCAACTCCCGAGAGCTCAGCGCATCGCCTATATAAGCACCCCCCTTGCCCAGCATTACTTCGCACCACCCCGCAGCTGCATTGCTTCAGCCCTAGCACCAGAGAGCAGCAACTTCCCCAGCGCCGCCGTGAACAGCTTCTTCCCCGGCGAGCCACCTCAGGAGCTCACGATGCCAGCCTCAACCGCAGCTCCCTTCTTCAATCCAAGACCACCAGTAAGCTTCTCCCATCCCCCTCTCCGTTTCATAGCATCCAATTGGCCCCCGGCGAACCCTAACGCCGGCGATCGTCGGAAAAGCTCAAATGCCCTGTTTCTTCAATGTTACTCGATTCGATCCGAATTAATCCTCGTGCCAGTGGTAAAAGATGTTCAGTGCAACCCTTTGAGCAAGCCTACTAACTTGGATTTCAAAATTGAGCTGAGATTGTAGCTTTTTCGCAGTTTGCGCGCCACCAGTACACTGGTCCTCGCCGCCAAGCCACTCCGGCCATTCTCCGGCCAAATTAACCCCACTAGTAGTCTTCGCACCTCACCCTCTCACTCCCTGAGCAAAGAATCGAGCTCAAAGTCTTTAGATTGAAAAGCCCCAATCTCCAGTGTCGTCTTCTCCAGCGCCGGTCGCCGGAATTTCTCCCCGGCCGATCTAGCCCCGCACACTTTGTCCCTTAGATAGCCTCTAGTACCCTGAGCAATATTGTCTACTAGCTCGATCCCTGAATCGACCTGAATCAGAAGTTATTTCAATGCCAAGATCACTGTCCAGTAACTCAGGCCACCGTGTTTACTCGCTTGATTTGGCCACCCTCCGGCCACTTTCTGCCCTTAAGCCTATTGAGAGTTTTGTTCCTGTTGCCAAGGCCTAACCCCCAGACAAAGTGGTTCATCAATTGGAGCCCTGAGTCAAAAGTTATGCAATGCCCTAGTTCCTAGCCATATCCAGCACTATGCCAGTGCATGTCCAGCAGTGGCATTAGATGGTTTAGACCTGTTACACTTGAGCAATTGAAATGCCACCTTGTCCATTAGATTCCTGGAGTTGTTCTCTACAACTTTCTCTACTGCCACTTCTCCAGAAAACCTACCTAAGACCAACTTATAGCTATGTCAATCCGTGGACCGAATGTCAGCCTTTCGACATTCAACCCCCTTTCGAGCCCATCTCTTCAATCAACATCCAAGTGACTTTGTCCAAATCTCTCCCCTGCATTCATGATATATTTTACGTATCATTTCCCATAAAGACTATGTTCTGTATGCTTATATAGTGTATGTGTGTATTATCTGTATCCGCCGTGGAACCAGACATTGAAGGAGCGGAAGAAATCTTCGAAGAATTACCCAAGTAACTAGACCCAACATTGCAAGGCAAGTCTCAAACCCTTGATCATCTCTAGCCTATTATTTTGAAATGAAGTATGTTATCTGTTTTCAAGTATATGCATGCCTTAGGTTCAAATAAGAACTATGTTTCAATAAAATGATTAGGTATGACCTGAACGATTGTAAAGCCCCTTTTGACATTGAATACCCCTGCACCCTTGTTACCCTAGAATATCATGCTTAGGTTATGCTATGCCCAAGATTATATGATAAATGTTGAATGGTCACATATGAGAAAAGCATGTTCAAAACCCCTTTTGTGAAAGAAAGTATGATTGGAATCGATAGTGAGGATGGTTTGAGTGGATGGTGCTGTGTGCGCACTGGGAATGTGAAAGACTCCTCACTAGAGATTCATAAGGACTAGAACCTTGTGTTGTGCTTCTATGCGGCATGAAAAACGTACCAACCACTTGCCTGTTTATGGGACGGGCGCAACTTAGTAGCTTTCTTTAGTATTAGCTTTTCCCTGTAATGGTTGTCGATCCAGTGTCATGCGAGAACTAGTGGGCCGCAGAAGGCCATGAGTGATGTGAGTTCAGAAAAATCTTGAGAGGAAAAGGTGGAAAGAAGGAAGACGCCCTATGCCAGATTAAGTCGTGAGCGACTGTAATCAAGAGAGGCTATGTGTCTTGCGAGAACATAGACCCAGGCTAGGAAGTAAGGCAGTGGGGAGGACCCACAACGGTACTTGAGACTTGACTGTCTATTTACCGGGCAGGGAATAGTTAATGCTAGGACTGTAAACTGTTGTGTCACTTTGGCCTTGTCACATGCGTAAAAGTCGCGTGGAGTTGGCCTGACTTGAAAGCTGAGTGATTGGTGGATTAAGGTGGTACACCTTTGCAAAGTTTAAAAAGTATCGGATACTCTGAGCTCCCAGGTTATGGAGTCTGCGCGCTGTGGATTCTATTCATGTCGATGCAGCACAAGTAGCTTTTGGAAAGTTTTTCACAAAATTTGAGTAAAGTGGTGACTCATGGAAGACTGCCACACACAACATTTTCTGAAAATCTAGCTTAGGATTTTAAAAGCCTCGCTTTTGAAAACAAAAACCTTCTCTTCAAGATAAAAGTGAAAATCTACTCTATTGCTATATATATATAAAACCAAGACCCTTTTCCTTGAAAACCCCTCATTTATATATCTGCATTTTCGTAACGAGACTTGCTGAGCATTGTGTAAAAACATGCTCACCCTTGCCTTTACAAACAAATTCAGAAGAAAAGATTCAAGGATCCCGATTCCTTTAACCTTGAGCACCGAGAAGGAGGAAGGAACCTGTCCAGACGATTTGAGCTTCTAGGAGGGTCATGCGCCAAGTTGAGTTCGATGTGGTGAAGGCCCGAGCTGAACCGCTGCAGAAGGAAATGAAGACCTTCGTCATTGCTTTCGTGATATTGTTTTTGATTCTTGATTTATGCAAAACTCTCTACTTTGTATCAACTTTAATTAATGCCATTCTTGGCTTCATGATAATGTAATAGTGGTCCTCGTGACCTTGTACTTGTTTTAGCTACTTGACTTATTGTTTAAAGTGAATCCTGTTGTTGTGAGCTTGTGATGTACCTTTCTGTGTGCAATCCACCTGAGCGGTTGCCATTGGAATCCTCGAATGAGGGTCCCACACTGGCCGACAACCGAGTTAGCTCCTGCGATGCAAAGAAGAAGTTAAGGGTGCCATACATACAATTCAGGAACCCAGAGAGAAGTTTATCATACCTTTGTGAACTCCCAGAACAAAACGTCTTCCGGGATGATAGGAGGTCTCGTCGAGGGACCCATTGCGGCCACAACGAAGGCAGCCGGTGGATGTGTCTGCTGGACATTATCCCCAGTCGCTGTTGCTTGCGACTGGGTCCCCGCACCTGTTTCTCCCCTCACGGTCCGAACTACTTCCTGGACCAAGGGGGCGGAGCGCTCCTCACTGGAGGCCCCGGCACTAGCAGTCACTTCAACCCTCCCCGGAGCGGTTGAAGGGCTTGATGCTGCTTCTTTTCGCCTGCCAAGAAAGAATGAACCAACAATCACGATTGATAATCATTGCAAGTACAACCAAGATAGGGTTCTTACCTTATCTGAAATCCCATTAGCTTTTGGGATTTTAGGGAAGGCTCTCCCTGAGAAAGGGGACAGTCGTCATCTGTCCTGGTCTTCCTCTTGGTGAACAAGGCCTTTTTCCCCTATGAATGTTCTCCTGTAAGCACATTTCTAAGGGAAGGTAAAGACAAATGGTAAGAGCTCATACCTGAGCAACCTGTCCGGTTGACGGGGTTGCGCCTGAAGGTTTCGATGGCTCCTGAACTTCTGGAGCCAGTACCACGTCCACAACTCCCACGGGGCCTTGTTCGGCTACCTCCACTCCTGTCCGCAGGGGTGGAGGATTTTCCTCCCTGGAACTCACGGGAGTCACAGGGGGAAGCTCTTGTCCCTGAATAAGCGTTAACTCAATGAACGAGTATACAAAGGGAATTGAAGAAAACAAGACTATGAAAGAATCTTACCATGGTCACCCCTTCGATCGGGGAGGCAGAGGCAACTGACCCTGAAGCCTCGGGGGCTTCGGGAGCAGGGATGTCGCCCGCAACCACGGGACTTTCGATGGCCTCGGAGTCTGCTGCAGTCGCTTCTGCGAGAGCAGTTTTTTCTGTGGGACAAGCTGGAGCGTCGCCGGATGGAGAGCCCGCTATCTTCCTCCTCCGACGGACTAGGGGGACATCATCTTCCTCCTGCTCCTCGCTCCTCTCCCCCTGTACGACGAAGAAGTAATTCCAGTCTCCACCTGGAAAGACAGGAGGAACGTGATATCTTACCGCAGTCTTCCTTGTGGTAGGAGGGACGTTCCGTGAAGACCCCTCTCCAAGATTTGGCCTGGCTTTCTTGGGGGCGGGATTCCTCGTCTTGGGTTTCGAGGAAACCTTCTTCACATACTTCATCGTCGGCTTCCCCAGGGAACTGACATTCTCGCTCGGGAACGTCGCCTCGACAAACCTCCCTAAGAGCTGCTTTCGCCCCAATGAAATCGTTAGTGCTGGACACACATAAGACCTGCAAACAGAAGCTAAGAGAAAGATAGCATACCTTTCGGCGCTCCTGTTTAAGGTCGTCGCCGGCGTGAACCAAGCTCTACAGGTGAGGCGATCCCTTGGGACCCTCTACCTCGGCATTATAAGCCCTGAGGAGGTAGTTAGTCCGCCTCTCAATCTCGGATGAAGGCAGGATTGTTCCAGAATGCAAATTAACCAATGCATTTCAAAAATAATAGATTTCAGTACCAGAGACAGATACCTTCGTTGTAGTCCAAGGTGCTGTCTGCCATGGACTTGATCTCCCAAGCTGGATGAGCCCTTTCATGCAGGGGGCTCACCCGGTTCTTCACAAAGTCTCGGATGACATCGCGAGCTGTCAATCCCTGTTCAACCAAGTGAAGAATTACCTCGGCGTGTTTCATGAACTCCGAGTTCATCGCCGGGAGAGAGTCGAACTCGCTCGGCTTCTCCGGCCGCGAGTTCTCAAACCACAACCCGCTTTCGGTTGGCGGGGTGCAGTAGAACCACTTCTGGTGCCACCCGTGCACCGAGTCTCGCAGGGGTGGGAAGGGATACTCCTTCTTCTCCCTTAGCCAGAAGTAGATACATCTGGCGGCGTTGGCGCTCTTCGACCGCGCAGAGTAATAAAAGCGCAGGAAGAGATCCACGCTGGGATACACTCCGACGAACGCCTCGCAAAGATACTGGAACACCGCCAGGATCAGCACTGCATTTGGGTGGAGATTGATCAGTTCCAACCCGTAATCCTCGAGGACATCCTTCAGGAACCGACTCTCAGGGAATCGGAACCCGCAGTGCAGATATTCCTCAAAAACCACCAACTCGCCCTCTCCGACGATTGGGGTTTCTTGGTCCTTCTCCGCGGGCCGCCAGTTGATTAGCAGCCACAGAGGTAGGATCTCCTCCTTCTCCAACGCCAATAAGCTCTCTTCAGAGTGGTGGATTGATTGGCTCCAAGATGCCATTCTTTGTGAGGAATTGGGGGAAAAAATTGGTGACTTTGGGAAGATGGAGGCTGAGAAGAACGAGGGTTTTGTGCGGTGGGAATGGCAAGGGTTTTGGTTGTGTGGCTTCTTCAGGAAGCTACCTGCTCCTTTTATAGACCCAAGGAGGCGCACTTCTATGAGTAACGTTCCACTCAAACGTTCCACTGAATATTTTATTCATTTCCCATAATGGATACTATCTCTGGCGGACCCGTTAAAGTGTTCCTGGCATCGGATCTGAATCAAAAGGATTTCTTTGTTTCAGAGTTTGAAGGTACAAAAGCCTAAAAAGTTTTTTAGGGGTTTTCGGAGGGCGTTTTCCTTCATGTGCCTTGTAAATTTTCATGAATAAATCCTATGGCCCAATTTTTGGACGTACGGATATATTTTGATCGGGTTATGGTATGATCGGGACCATGTTTTCGACTAAGCTCCGATTCTAATCGAAGTGACGGTCTGACTGAATCTTGGTTCTGATCGCCGTGAGCTTCAGTTCTGGCCGCGGCTACAAGTCTGATCGCGATATTAGTGCTGGTCGCGGTACTTTTATGAAAGCATGATTTTGGTCGCAGAATTGAAGTTTTCCTGTGTATGAGTGGTCGCAAAGACATTACTTACGGCCATGTATTCGCACAGAAGATGTAAAGAATATGTATATAAAGAAAAAGATTTTATTTCTTGCATTCTTTACATACAAAAGTGATACCGGCGACTAAAGCGTCGACCTGATCCGAAAGAAGTTTGCAAAGTTCTCCAAGGGACATATTGTTGTCAGTAGGATCTACACTGACAACCCCCAGAGAATTAGTAACTAATCTAAGTCTATCTACATCATCCCTAACAAGAGACGCACTATCATTCCTAATCAAATCGGAGAGTTCTCGTTGCTGTCGAGCATAGTCCCTCTCCAGGCAGAATTGGTGCGCCTCTTCGCGGGATCTTTCAAAACAATCTGCCAAGTGCAGAATTACCGAAGACATCTCTTCGGTCTTCTTCTCCAAGACCTCTTTTTCCCCTTGGAGAGTCTGTTTGAGGGGAGGAGGTTGAACTTCAGCAGGCTGATCACTAGGGCCTCCAATCTCCTACATTTGCAAAAGTTAGTTGTGCTAAACTATAACTATCAGCAAAAGGAGGTGAGGATCATTACCTGTCCCTGCTCGTGACAAGTTGATATAGCCATCCTGGAAAGTAGATCATCCGATAAAAGCGGATGATCACCAGATGGTGGAAGTGCAACCTTCCCACCAGAAGATTGCTTCCCCAACATAAGTTGAGAATCTTCTGGTTGAATAGTCACCGCTTGCCGACCAGAAAATCGATCACCCGAACAAAAACGGGGATCATTGGGATGAAATGGAGAAAGCTGAGAAGAACGTCCCTCCAAAGGTGGAGATGAAGGTTCGACCTGCCGAGGTGCATGAACAGGAAGAACTATGGGAACTAAAGGAAGAGAGAGCAATGATGCATCTTTCACCTTTGTTCTGTTGGAGGATCTCTCGTCAACCTTGAGTTTCTTCCTTGAAGGAGACAGATCTTTGGACATCTGTGAATCCTGCTCGAATTCAAGTGAAACTTCTTCATCACTCTCAATCTCGATGATGTTTTGGTCTGCCATCGAGGGATGTAAGGAAGGGAAGATGGCTTTGGAAGAGACTTAGCTGGGAAGAAGAATTATGGAGCTTTAAAGTCTAGAGGCTTCTGTATTTATAGCCATCGGGGTGACGGTTCAGTTTCCGAACGCCTCGAGTTTTTAAAAGCACTTACAATTCTACCTCGGGTTAAAAAATGTTTCTACGGTGCCATCATTACCCGTCACGTATTACCTAGAGTCCGTCTCGGGGAACCAACCATCCCCCTTAGTGCGCCACTAAGTGGAGAATTTGAAGAGTCGGGTTAAAAATCCGATGCATGTCTTTAAATTCGAAATAAACACGTCCCTTCGTCTTCTTCGAATTTGGGGGCTAGCTGACGAGGATTGACACCCAAGTCAGTTCAAATAAATGCACTGTTGGTTCAGGACAGATTCGAGCCTGACATGTGCCCGGCGGTGCGGATTCAAGTCATTCTGGGAAGCATCAGCCCGAGGTCGCAGGCTTTGCGCGATCAGACCGCAGTTAGTGCACGGTCAGGAGTTCCTGTGCTATATGCGAACAGAACAATGGAGATATTGCGCGGTCAGCCAACACCCCGTGGTCAGAGCACTTTCGACCAGGGATATGGGATTCACCTGTCCCTATGGCAGGAATATCCCAAGTATCCCGAAGATTCTTCCACGTGGAGGAACAACCGTCAAGAGGTTAATACGTGCAGTTATCTATGAATAACACGTGTTAAACCTGTGTGGGGGTTAAGAGCGGTTCTCTAAACCGCACCGAAGCAACTGTATGATGCAGTTATGACTTGGCGCCCTTTTAACCAGTATAAAAGGGCGGCATGATGTATCAAACAGGGGGGATCGATCAATAGATCAAGATACAGCTCAAACAGCCAAGACTACGGCTTAGGCTAGATAATTTCCATAAGCCTTCTAGACTTCATTTTGTACATTCGTATAGGGAAAACCTTCGCCTGTGAAGGCTATTTCTTGCCACTTTGTAACTATTTACTACACATAGTGCAATCCCAACTGGACGTAGGGCTTTTACTCCCACCATCGAGGGCCCGAACTTGTATAAATTTCTCTGTGCTCCAGTTCTTCATAAATCTACATACCTTCCCGGAGGGTCGCCCTGAAAGGTCTCACTATCATAAATTTTGCATAAGTTTGACTGAGGACCCCGAGTCCGAATCGTCGACATTAATGTCACCCAACAAACAACTGTCATATATGATATGATTAGCAAAAGTTGCTTACCTAAATATATAACTAGGTTTCTAGTAGTGATGCCAAAGCTCACTAGGACTTAGTGAAATATGGATCTGGACCCACTATATGTCATTTTAGGGACTATGTTTTTAAAACATATAGTGGAAGTTTCTTTATTAATTGTTAATAGAAGAATGTTCATAAGCATGATATCTTTTTGCATTCTTCTTGTAGATAATGGTCGATAACACCTCATCCAGTTTTACCTTGCGATCTATTCTTAATAAAGAAAAACTGAATGAAAAAATTTTATTAATTGGTTCCATAACATGAGAATTGTTCTTAAGCAAGAAGAAAAGGACTATGTTCTAGAGTCCCCAGTTCTTGATGAACCTTTGACTAACGCTCCACAATCTCAACGAGATGCTTACAAGAAGCATGTTGATGATGATCTCGATGTCAATTGCCTCATGTTAGCAACAATGGGTTCTGAGTTGCAAAAGCAATTCGAGAACACCAATGCTTATGACATGAGTGTGGGTCTTCGAAACTTGTTCGAAAACCAAGCAAGGGTGGAAAGATATGAAACCACCAAGAAACTGCATGCCTGCAGACTGGCAGAAGGAAGCGCAGTTAGCCCTCATGTAATCAAGATAATTGGTTACATTGAGAGCTTGGGTAAACTTGGTGACCTCCTTAGCCAAGAGTTGGTTACTGATGTGATTCTCCAATCGCTCCTTTCGAGCTACGATCCTTTCATATTAAACTACAATATGAATAATCTGGAGAATTCTTTGCCTGAATTGAATGGGATGTTAAAGACGGTAGAGCAGAACATCAAAAAGAATTCTGATCATATGATGATGGTTCAAAAGGGAAAGAGTTTCAAGAAGAAGGGTAAGGGAAAGGATAAGGGCAAAGGCAAGGCTTGAGATGAGAGCTCAAGCAGTTAGCATAAGCCCAAAGGAAAGTCCAAGCCTAGCCCTATAGCTACTTCTGAGTGCTTCTATTGCAAGGAATCTGGCCATTGGAGGAGGAGTTGCAAGAAGTATCTGGAAGATCTGAAAAAAAAGAAGGGAAGTGAGATTTCTGCTTCAGATATTTATGTTATAGAAGTCAATATGGCTACTTCTCCTTCTGATTCTTGGGTATTTGATACCAGTTCAGGAGCTCATATTTGCACTTTATTGTAGGGGCTTAAAAGGAGTAGAAGTTTGGCAAAGGGTGAAGTTTAGCTTTGTGTTGGCAACAGAGCAAGAGTTGCTACTTTAGCTATTGGGACTTTTATATTAGCTTTACCTTCAGGATTGATTTTGGAGCTTAATAATTGTTATTATGTTCCTGCCATAAGCAAAAAAAATTATTTTTGTTTCACGTTTGGATAAGAAAGGTTTTGAATTCAGAATAAAGAACAATTGTTGTTCATTTTATTTGAATGATATGCTTTATGGATCAGCCCAATTGACGTATGGGCTTTATGTTTTAAATCTTGAAGTTCCTGTATACAACATAAATACCGAAAGGCTCAAAACAAATGATTTGAATCCAACCTTCGTATGGCATTGTCGTTTAGGTCATGTAAATGAGAAACGCATCATGAAGCTCTATAAAGATGGACTTCTAGACTTATTTGATTTCGAATCATATGACACATGCGAATCTTGTTTACTTGGAAAAATAACAAAGACACCTTTTACTGGTTCAAGTGAAAGAGCAAGTGATTTATTGGCCCTTGTACATCTGATGTATGTGGACCATTAAGCACAATGGCCAGAGGTGGATTCCAATACTTCATAAATTTCACTGATGATTTGAGGCATAAGTATGAATCTTTTGAAAAATTCAAAGAATATCATAATGAAGTACAAAATCATCTTGGCAATAAAATTAAATTCCTACGATCAGATCGTGGAGGAGAATACTTGTGCCATGAATTTAGCAATCATTTAAAGCAATGTGGAATTGTTCCACAGCTAACACCGCCAGGAACACCTCAATGGAATGGTGTGCCTGAACGACGGAATCGAACCTTGTTGGACATGGTTCGATCAATGATGAGCCAAGTTGATCTTCCATTGTCTTTTTGGGAATATGCTCTAGAAACTGCTGCGTTCAACTTAAATAGGGCTCCGTCAAAAGTGGTAGAGAAGACACCATATGAGATACCGACTGGGAAGCGACCTAGTTTTTCTTTTCTCAAGATTTGGGGTTGTGAGGTATACGTGAAACGTTTGATGTTTGACAAACTCACACCCAAATCAAAAAGTGCTTCTTCATGGGGTATCCCAAGGAAACGAAAGGATATTACTTCTATAAGAAGGACGAGAACAAAGTGTTTGTTGCTCGTAATGGTGTATTTCTTGAGAAAGAGTTTCTCACAAAAGAAATTAGTGGGAGTACAGTGCAACTTAAAGAAATTCAAGAACCATTGGAAAATGTTTCAGCTCCCACTAAGTTTCAAGAAGAACAACAAACTATTCAAGAAACGGTTGTGGGAACACCAGGCCCGCGTAGGTTTGAAAGGGTCCATAATGTACCTGAGAGGTACATGTTCCTTACTACGGAACGACAGGGCATATTATTGCTAGACAATGATGAACCCAAGACTTACGAGGAAGCAATGATGAGCCCAGACTCTGAGAAATGGCTTGACGCCATGAGATCCGAAATAGACTCCATGTATACTCATCAAGTTTGGAACTTGACTGATTTACCCGATGGTGTAAAACCCATTGAATGCAAATGGGTTTTTAAGAAAAAGATTGACATGAATGGAAATGTTCACATTCATAAAGCACGATTGGTTGCAAAAGGTTTCAAACAAATTCAAGGAATTGATTATGATGAAACTTTCTCACCTGTCACCATGGTAAAGTCAATTCGGATCATCCTAGCAATTTTTGCCTACCATGATTATGAGATATGGAAAATGGATGTTAAAACAACTTTTTGAAGTGGAAATCTGAGTGAGGATGTGTACATGACACAGCCCAAAGGTTTTACTCATCCACAAAATACTGGGAAAGTATGCAAGCTTCAGAAATCCATTTATGGATTGAAGCAAGCATCTCGGAGTTAGAATATTCGTTTTGATGAGACAATCAAACAATTTGGCTTCATAAAAAATGAAGATGAACCTTGTGTTTACAAGAAGGTTAGTGGGAGCACACATGCAATTCTGGTTTTGTATGTAGATGACATACTGTTGATCGGAAATGACATTCCTATGCTTGAATCTGTTAAGTCTTCTTTGAAAAATAGTTTCTCTATGAAAGACTTGGGAGAAGAAGCATACATATTGGGTATTAAGATCTATAAAGATAGATCTAAACAGCTAATTGGATTAAGCCAAAGTACATACATTGACAAGGTGTTGAATCGGTTCAACATGCAAGACTCCAAGAGAGGTTTCTTACCCATTTCACATGGCATTAGTCTTAGCAAGAGTCAATGTCCTTTGACATTTGATGAGCAAGATCGAATGAGCAAGATTCCATATGTTTTGGCTATTGGTTCTATCATGTATGTCATGCTTTGTACACACCCAAATTTTTCTTATGCTCTAAGTTCTACAAGCCAATACCAATCAAACCCGGGTGAGTCACTGGATAGCTATTAAAAACATTCTAAAGTACCTGAGAAGAACTAAGGATGTGTTCCTAGTTTATGGAGGTGAGGAAGATCTCATTGTAAATGGTTACACTGATGCTAGCTTCCACACCGACAAGGATGATTACTGATCATAAACTGGGATTGTGTTTTGTCTCAATGGAGGAGCTATGAACTGGAAGAGTTCTAAGAAAGAGACAGCTAGTCGCTGATTCTACAATAGAAGCCGAGTATATAGCTGCTTCTGAAGCGGCAAAGGAAGTAGTTTGATAAGAAATTTCATCTCCGAACTTGGTGTGGTTCCTAGCATTGTTAGTCCGGTGGATCTCTATTGTGATAATAGTGGAGTCATTGCTCAAGCTAAGGAACCAAGGTCACATCAAAAGTCCAAGCATATACTTCGGCGATATCACCTTATTCGAGAGTTTATCAGTAGAGGTGATGTGAAAATATGCAAAGTGAATACAAACTTTAATGTGGCAGATCCTTTGACAAAGCCTCTCCCGCAACCAAAGCATGAGGCGCACAATAGAGCAATGGATATTCGATACCTATATGATTGACTCTAGTGCAAGTGGAAGATATATGCCCTAGAGGCAATCATGGAGATGGTTGTAACATGTCATGCTTTTGAATTCTTATTATATTTCTTGAATAAAGTATCACTTTTATCGATCAAAAATTATGTGACTTGTTCATGGAACTCTTTATATTGATATATAAATTGTCTCAATTTACTTACGGCTTTATCAATGATACTTATTCTAAACATCCCTGACTTTCAGCATTGCATGGAATAATAATGCAAGATAACTCAACATGATCATTGATTGATAGTCAAGTTTTACGGACCATGAATATCAGATATCGAGTCAATGTCGTGGACACATGTTGGAGAACATGTTGGTCGGATTGACCCAACTTGAAACACTGTTGAGATTTTATGTGTCATTAGTTTGTTTCTAACAGTTATTTTTTGTTTATCTTTAGACCTGAGATCATCATGGTTCGCATACCTTGGTGTCATCAACCGCTGCTTTTAACTGAGCAATCATAAAAGTGACATACATATATGTTATGAACCATGTGGTTGGAAGTGAATGGTCGAGATGGAATTTGCCGCTCTCATATTCTGAGAGAAATATCTCTGGGCCCCTTGATGTAATTGGACTAAGAAAGTGCATGGCTGTGCTGAATATAGTTGATAGTCAACTATGGATAAAGGTTAGTCCATTACAAGATCGAGAAAGGACCGAGCTATTCAAGGATGACACGTTTCTCACCTTGAGTTCGATCTGGTATCATGAGGCAAAGAGATAATCCATAATTAGTTGTATAGGTTCATCGGATATGATCTTCGTGTATATGTGGGTAGTCATAATGTCTTACTAGGGATCTCTTATGACTTGTGATTCAAAAAGTTGTTTCCGGTCACAACCAAATATACACAAATCTATAGGGTCATACACTTAACGGGTTTACCATTGGGATTAGGGTTCGATTTGAGTAGAACTTATCTGCAAGGCCTTATAAAAAGAGGCCAGGTGGGCATGCAAAAGAGATCTGATATATGATCTATTCTGGCCGCCACCACCATCCATTAGATAGATCTTGTAAAACCCTAGCCACGTGTGTTGGTGCTAGCACATGAACACGCGGTGCTCCTTCCCCGAACGTGTGGACTTCCGTAGAGGTGCAGATGCTATTGCTGCACTGTTGGTCACAATTTGGTTGCAACATCAACTCTTCTTCCACTGCTGCGTTGTCGCATCCGCGTATCTAGTGGTAAACCTCTTGATCTATGGTTTTATGCTTGCATAGTTCTTGGGTTTTCGGGTTAAAATTTTTGAAATTATCACTAGAGTAGCAACCTGTTTTCCTTGAAGAGAGGGCGACAAAGACTTGTGAAAGACATTAGTGCTCGCCTATCTGGAGTGGAGAAGGAGCAACCCGAGTGGAGATATCCTTCATGAATATAGAAGCGAGGCTCATGCGTGAGCACTTCAATGAGGAGTAGGCGAGACCGGATGAGTCTCCGAGACCTTGATAAAAAAATTGTTTTGCCACTTGATTTCTCTCTTGCACTCTTTATATTTGCCTTCACATATTTGCTTCTGCTTACTCTTAATTGTATATTGTATTTCATCTTCTGTATTTTGAAAACAACTTAATCCTAGATTGTTTTAGTCCCTTTTGTGAAAACTCAGTTTTCCTTCATATCTTGCAAAAAATTGTTTTAGTCAAAAAGTTTTTGAAGCCTCCTATTCATCGCCCCCCTCTAGTCGACATCCTTGATCAAATAGTTTCAAATACCTGTGTTGAGTGTTTGCCTTAACTATACCATTAAAGATTGTGCTTGTCTTTTAGATCATTATTAACTTCTTCCAAATTTAGGATTTCTAATAAACTATTGTCTAAAATTAACACTTTGATGTCACTTTTTATGCTTAAATTGATAATTTCCCTTATCTTTAAAATAAAATGTGTAATAGTGAAGTATAATCAACCCACTAGGGGGAGGCGGTGATTAATCATCGACCAGCTGAGGAAGGGAAGATTTACTTAACTTATGCACACAAAAAAGTCTTTGTCATAATAAAACAATTGCTTAAGATGTGACTTTGTCTAGTCTTTTGTAACGTATATGCGACCCACTGAGGGGAGGCGGTGATCAATCGTCGACCAGCTAGTGAATGGAAGGTATACGGAACAACGAGATTTCTTACAGGGGCTCAGGAAACCGACAAAGCTGCCAATCTGTAAGTGCACTTAAGTAAGCGTCTTCAGCTGTGTCTCCTCTAGCCTCTACGGTATGATTTAGTTCAAAACATTTTGGCTAAGAGCACGAAAAAGTTGAAGAATAAAATAAAGAACAGTAATAAAAGTTTTTAAATTTTTCTCTCTTGTTAGGGCAATCTAGCAACTTTGTATAAAGTGTAGCATGCTGATTGTTTTATTTAGCTGTTGTTTATTCTAAACCCTCTATGATAGAAGTTGTCGAAATAATTTAGTTGATTAAGCTCTCTCTTTTCTAAGGATGAGGTTTGATAAGCTGGATACTTGTATTTGAAAATTTTAAAATTGCTTAGATTAATTGTTTCATATGCCTCGATGTGATGTGAATTGCTAGAAGTTGTTTATTGAAAATATGATTAACCTGGGCATTCCAAATTTTGGAAAATTCACTCACATCCTTTGCTTGAGGACAAGCAAGATGCTAGCTTGGGGGAATTTGATAAGTGCTTAATTGGTAGTGCTTTTACCCTAGAGTTGCTAGTGAAAATGTGTTGAAAACTCTTTCGATGTGACATTTTATGTAACTTTTTGTATCATTTTTACAATCCACTTTCACGGTTGTATTTTTTATGTTCCAGGGATCATGCTTAAGAAATTTGGGAGTGCTTCGAGTTCATTTGAACTAGTTTCAGTGAAAAACACGAAAAGTGGGCAAAAAAGGGCCTAGGAGGGCCCCTGGAGGGGCCTGGCCAAGCCTGTCATGACCCTTGGCACGGCCCATGCTAGAGTCCATGCCAGGCTCGGGTCCCAGGTGGTTTTGAGTGTTTTTTTGGTCGTTTTGGCTCCAATTTATTGTTTTGCGCGCCATTTGAAGCCGGATTCCGTCGCCTACACGTCAAGAGTAACATTTAGACATGGAACCTATTGTATTATAAATAGAGAACCTTTTGGCTCAATTAAACATGCTTTAGATGTCTTTTAGAATTATTTTAGTTTAGTTTTAGGTTAGAAGTGCCCTCTTCTCTATTCTTATTCTAGTTTCCACGTTTGTAAGTCGGGAAGAGCGGCAGACCTAATTCTTTGAGGCAATCAAGTAAGTTTTCATTTATTTCTTATTTTTTTATTTTTATGGCTTTGTGAGTAATTCACTTCTAGGGTTAGGGACCACCTAATCCAGAAGGCATAATTCCTCCTTGTTGGATCTAGGTCGATCTAAGTATCTCGGTTTTGATGATTAATGACGATTTGGATAAATCCATAATGATTAATATTGATCTGGATAATGACAGCTTTGAGGATTAAATGACAAGTTGGATAAATCCTGATTTAGCGTAAATAAAATGAATTAAGGATTGATGAACCCTGAAATGGATGTCTCCTTAGTTGTGAGTTTAATATCTTGGTGGTTGCATCAAACTTGTGTTAAGTGCAAAGTGAAATGTCATATGTTAAATCCTGGAGTTGATGACTTCTAGTTGTAGTTTTGATATCGATGCACATGTTGAGGGAGAGCTCAGGATGATTAGTTATCCATGTTTGTGCAAAAGGTTGATGACGCCGTGTTCTGGATTTGATATCTCTATGTATGATTGAGAGAGAGCTCATCATATTAGTCATCCATATTGATTGATATCATAACTTGAGTAGTGCCGTGTCTGTCATGACTGTGACATCACCTGTGAGGAGCCCAGCTCGGTGCAGCTGGTCCCATAAACCACTTGACTTCCCAGGATGAGTCAATCACAGGAACACATTGAAGCAGCAAAATATTACAGTAGTCATAATTGTATGGCCATCAGGCCTTAGTACAATACGGGGTACAGTGCCTTACAAGGCACAAAGGTACAACAAAATAAAACATCTAGTCGGCGGAAGCTAGGGCCAAAAGCGTCCACAGGAAACAGAGGTTGACAGCAAGACAGCACCACATCAGGGCTCAGGAGGAAACTACTCGTCTTCTTCTGGATCTGCAGCGTCTTCAGGATAATCACCAAGGTCGTAGAGCGCTCCATCTATTTATGAGTTGTTGCAAGGGTGAGTACTTACGTACTCCGCAAGTCATAGGGGAGGTAGAGATACATATAGTATAAATGACATGAACCTATGCTATTGGAGGAAACAGTGAAAGGTTTTTCAAAATACTTTTCTTTTTCGTTTCTTACTCAACTTCCGATCATACTCATGGCAGTGTATAAATCATACCAAAGGCAATATATCCCATAACTAAGGCAATATATCCTCATATCACATTACTTTTATTCAAGCTTTTCAATCTTATACTCATGACAGTATTTCATATACTTAGGGCAAAATCCACATGCCTATTAGCTATCATATGCTTAAGGCAAAACCCACATGCCTCTTAGCTATCATATGATCTCTATATTATGGTACTACCGCGACACGTCAACACATGACAGTCCACGGCAACACCCCTTATCATGACAACACATGCCACTTGGGTAATCTTGAACTAACAAATTTTAGTTTATAAAACAATACTTGTGTCACACCTCGTGGATTTAATCCACCGCGGCATACTCCTAAAACTCGGGAGCACGAAGTATTCGAATACATTTTTAACTCTGCAGAGGTGTACCTCTTTTTAAATCCACTTCTTCACTCGACTTTCAAGTCGGGCCAGCTCCATGCGACTCATACGCACGTGACAAGGCCGAGCTCACACAATGCTTTCGCAGTCTAGTATTAACAGTATCCCTGCCCGGTAAATGGACAATCTAGTCCCAAGTACCGTCGTGGGTCCTCCCCACTGCCTTACTTCCTAGCCTTGGCCTATGTTCCCGCAAGACACATAGCCTCGCGCACGACTTAATCTGGCGTAGGGCAACTTCCTTCTTTCCACCTTATCCTCTCATAATTTTTTTGATCTCACACCACTCATGGACGAACTGCGTCCCACCAGTTTCCACGCGAGAAACCGAACCGACAAGCCATACAGGGAACTGATAATACTAAGAAAGCTACTAGATTGTGCCTGTCCCATACCAGGTAAGTGGTTGGTACGTTTTTCACACCACTAGACGCACAACACAAGGTTCTAGTCCTTATATGCCAATGACCAGATCATACCACAACCCATGCACCTTCAGTGCCTGCACATCCAGTGCAGCCAAGCACCTCCAGTGCTACCACCATTCCATACCAAAATACTGGTCACGGCTAGGGGTTTTATTTCTTGAATATAGATGTGTGTATATATATATATATATATATATATATATATTTATTAGTTCATGGCTTGCTATCTTAACAAGTTCACATTTCTCAAGTATTCAATCTATCACTGCCATAATATCATTGATCTCAGCACATGCAATATTAATGAGATATCTACTCATGGAATAGCATACCAATTCATAAAATATAGGTTCAATATGATCAAAGTATGACTTGCCTTCCGCGTCGTAAGAAACAGCAGTTGATGTCGGGTCTGCGACGAAGTCTTCGAACTCGGACTCTTGCTCTGAACAAGGATCAAACACGCAAACAGGCATTACAATCAATCCTACTCTTACTAATCCACTATATGCGATAATGCAAGGTAAAAGCATCTCAGCGATACAAGATTTGGGGTTCTGGGAAGCGATTAGGGTTAAACTATGGAAACCAGGGTTAAGATTAGTTGTCAAAGGTCTACAAGGTTTCAAATGTCTCAAAATATCAGGATAATATCAAGGTTGTGACTGGTTCGCCCAAAAACAGCGAACGTCTTTAGGTCGACATTCGGTTCAAGGCATCGACATAGGGTTGATGGATCATAGAGGGCTCAACTCAAGTTGTGACAGTAGAATAAAATGTAGATCACAACATCAGGAGTCTAAGGGACAAAGTTATGTTCAGAATGCATGGCTGAAAGTAGGTGAAAAGGCTCAATGCCACTGGCTGACATAGGTTGACAAGGGCTGACAATGCCCCAGAATGGCATTGACATGGTTTGAATAGTTCCCAGTGGCCAAAATGGGTTTTGATTCAAGCATATGGTGCAAAAAGTAGTGAGGCAACTATTTGACAAAGTAGTTTTTGTTTTCTATGACTAGAGGTGGGTGAACAGGGCTAATGCCACTGGCTGGCATAGTTTGGCATAGAGTTGACATGGCCAAAAACTAGGGTTTGCCATAACTTTTGATATAGGGCTCCAAATGATGCACCACTTTGTCTAGTAGTTAAGCATTTGTAACATGAACAAATGACTCAACAGGATCTAGGGCAGGAGGTGGCTGGAAAATGATGAAAACCGGCGAAGAAGTTGACTGGTCTGGAGCACATGCAACATGAACAGTACATCAACTAGGGCATAGCTATAACTTTTGTTCTAGGCCGAATTAGAAGTCGTGATAGAAGACAAAGTTGCTCAAAATGGTCCAAAACATCTAAATGGCAAAGTGGTTTGAGCTGGAGTGGCTGGATTTGGAAGATACTGGCTGGAGAATAGATGAACTCAAATCTGATTTGGGTATTTCTGATTTAGAGTGATTAAGCTTAACTCCTTGCTTGTGGATGTTCCTCAGGGTACTAGAAACATACTGGTGAAGTTGGATTAACAGATTACTCAACAGAGAAGCTTAATCAGCAAGTACAAGTTCATGTTCATGGATGGAAATTGGGGGTTTTTGTTTTACAACAAATCTGTTCAATCCAATGGTTCAAGGGTCTTAAGTGAGGTATTCTAAGCATCTTTCACTACTGGCTCGAAGATCAATTTGTTCTGGATTGAAGTTAATTGCTCGTCGGAGTTCTAGATGAAACACAGTGATTGCCGGTGACAGAAAGCATTTAAACTTAATTCCAAGCTTGAGAAGTATGAGGGAGATGAGAGAAGCTCACTGGGGGTGCTGGATCAAAGAAGGAAGCAGTGGAGAAGCTTGGCACCGGAGCCCCCTTTGCTGCTCATCGGGGAAGAAGAAGAAGACGGCGGGGTTGAGAACTTAGGAGCTTCTGGTGGGTGTGTGGGGTTTCACTGAGACCAGGGACTATGTATGGAGGATTTGGAGGTGATGCAACGGCTAGAAGTGCTCGGGGAGTTGTAGCTGGCAAGGAAGTGACTGAATTAGACTTCACGGCAAGCTGGCGTCGAGGTGACTTGGTTCAGCGGCCGTGAGGGCTTTTGCAGCTGGAGCTGCTGCGATGTGAAGGCGAACTGATGGCTGGGCGCTGCGAGGTCTCCATGTGGCACAACACAAGGTTCCTGCGTTGACCGTTGCTGGTGGCGTGCAAACGGGAGGAAATCAACTGGTCGTGATTTACGCTGGAGAAGATCCACAGTGGCATATGGCGAGCACACACGCGGCGTCGAAGCACTGGCAAAGATGGCGACCACGGGCTAGCTTCAATGACGACGTGGATACTGCAGCAGTGCAGCAGGTCGTGGTCGTGAGTTCTGGTCGCGAGCTGAGGAGCTGCGATCGTGGTCGTGCACAGCTTTTGATCGAGAGCGACTGCGGTGGTCGATCTCAGCGGCTCTGGTCGGTTACACAGGTTCTGGTCGATTTGGCTGAGGTGGTCGAAGCAGGGACTAAATTGTCAGAGTCTTTTGATTAGCTTTGGACTGAATTGTAAATATGGTCTTAAAGAGGTTTAATTTGGGATTTGATTTCATGGCTGAGTATAATATTTCTATTAATACTCATTTAGCACAAATTTGGAGAAAGTTTGATAAGATCTGAGGGATTTCACCTATTTTTGAAAATAGGGTAAAATTAGGGTAAAATAGATCTGGATTTTGTCGATCTCGAATTCTGGTAATTGGAGTGAGATTTTGAAGTTTGATCAGAATGGAAATCTGTATCAATTAGCATTTGGGAGGTGTTCCCAGAAGAAATTCTGGAGTTGGAGTTGATTTGTGGATTTTAGCCTTTTCAGGCTTCTAGGTAAACAGAAAAGGACTTATTCGCACTAAAATTTGGACTAATCTGCGAAAAGTGCTTAGATGAAACAATCTGGTTCCCAACTTTTTGGAGTAAGTTGAGGATATATCTGGAAACATATTCAAAAGATACTCGAGTCTGGATAGGGTTAGATCATGATAACTCAATTATCTGGAAACTGGGGTACTTAGGGTAAATCTGAATTTCCTGTTTTCAAAAACAGAAAGAGACTTAGATACTGGGAGTTAGGATCAGAATTTGATCTGGCTCCTGAAGACTTTTATCTTCAGGGTAACTGGTAAGTCAAATTTGGATGGGCAGATCTTAATCTGGATCTAGAGGATATATTTGGAGATTTTTAGGGCTTGAGAGAAATTAGAGTTCAGCTGATCTGGCTACTACTACAGAGATACATGCATGCAGGATTTTTATGCAAAAGCTTTTCACCCCCAAAACTAGGGTGTTACAAGTAGTATGGATCGTGTGCACATTTCTTGTATCATATATGGATCTATATGATTGTGGGATTCATCTATTACTCATTTGTTGTTCATTGAAATTGGTTTTGTCATTTCACCGAAGAAAGAAATCGTTGAGTGAACTCCTGTGTGGAGTGATTTATCTGGTGGTGATTAATGACGAACTGCAAATGAGACTAACGTTTGTGCATTGAGTGTATATGTTCTAGTCTCATAATGGTTACAGGATGAAAGCAAGCAAGGGTGTGAAGAGGGTGATACCGACATGAGTCATCGCGAGCGAGGTCAAGCTTAGTGAGGACCAGCGTCAAGCGGTTAAGCTTCACGAGGTCAAGCTTCACCGAAGGTAAAATCCAAGATTAAGGATTGTTTTCTTAGGATTTTACCGGTCTCGGTGTTTGGAGATAGACCGGGTTGATAGGATTCCTTTTGCTAGTTTAACCGTACTATTAAGAGGGGTCGGAAACTAGTAGCTTGAATCTATCTAGTGCGGAAGCTCAAAATGCATTCATATCATCTTGCACTAGTGTTTTATCGCCTCTTGCATTGCTAGAAAGTCTAAGTGTAGTTTGTGGTGCATTAGAGTATATGCTTTGCCAACTGCATTTAGTTTTGATATCCAGCTGGTTGAATTAGTTTCTATTCTAAAGCTGGTTGTGATAGTATTTGCGCATTCTGATCGTATCATTGTTTGATACGTGGTCATGGTCGTGTCTCCAGTTTGGCGGTTTTCTGTTTAGGTTTTGGTCGTGGTCGTAGGAGTCTGAGTTGGTCGTACCAGTATTCGGCTCGCTTGCATACGCTCGAGAAAATCCACTCGACCACTTGCTTTCGACCGGATGTTCGACCTGTGTGGTCATGGTCGCTGCTGAGAGTCAGCGGGCACATCGGCAAAAAAACAGGAAATACGTATGTGCAAATACCCAGATCAAACTCAGAGTAAAATTGCTAAGTTCCTATTTTCGGTTTCCACAGGCCGGACAGTGTCTGTGGTGGCCAGACATTGACCGGCCAGTACATATCTCCTGTGACTTAGGCAAATCAAAAACAGAGACAAATTCTTTTGTCCGGAGCTTTTGTCCGGGGTAGGCCGGACATTGTCTGATGTGGCCGGACAATGTCCGGGCATGGCCGGACAATGTCCGGCATGTACAAACTTTGTTTGCCTCATTTAAAAACATGTAACCAGAGACAAATGCATCTGTCTGGGGTTTTTGTCCGGACATATGATCATTTGTCCGGCCTTCTCAAATGTTGCTCAACGGTCACTGACACGTTTGCAACGGTCATGTTTTTTGTACTGGCTGGACAATGTCCGAAGTGGCCGGACAATGTCCGGCCTGTACAAATCTGGCTCGGTTTGTTGCAAACGGCTAGTTCTCCTTTGGGGCTATAAATACCTTGTGTTGGCCAGCATTTGAGGGTGCTCAAGAAGTTGCATACACTGTTGAAAAGCTAGCCAAAGTCATTGCATTTGCTATATTGCATCTAGAGGCTAGATTTGAGCCCAAATCTTGAGTAGATTTGAGAGAGAGCAATTGAGTGAAGTTAATAGTGCTTAGTGCACTTCAATCACCATTTTCTTGCTTGGTGCTCGAGTATTTGAGCATCTTATTTGCATAATTCAGCTTCTAGCACGAGATTTGATCAAATGAGCGCATCCGGCTTGTTACTCTTGGCGATCGCCTTCGCCTAAACGGTGTCGGAGGAGTGTCGCGATCTCTCCATTGAAGTTTGTCGGAGAGGCCGGCAAAAGCTTGTGAAAGGTGTGGTGCTCGCCTATCCGGTGTGGAGAAGGAACAACCCTAGTGAGATATCCTTCGTGGATATAGAAGCGAGGCTCACGAGTGAGTGCTTCAACGAGGAGTAGGGGAGACCGGGCAAGTCTCCGAGACCTCGGTAAAAATAATGTGTCAATTGCGTATTTCCTATTTGCTTCATATTTAGCTTGACACAAATTGTTGATTCACTAGTTGCTTGTTATATTGTTGTTGCATGTTGAACTGCTTATTTCATTTGATTAAATGCAACTAGTTGATTAGATTTATTCAAGCCTCATTGCAACATCTAGGTTTAATAATTATCTTGTTGAAATTGCTTAGTGGGGATAGAAATTTAAAAGCCTCCTAATCACCCCCCTCTAGTTGGCATCTTTGATCCTACAATTGGTATCAGAGCGAGGTCTCTCATTTATCGGCTTAACCGCTAGAGAGAAAGGATGAATTCACTAGAGAAATTTGGATTGATTGCTCCTCAATTTGATGGCTCAAATTATACACGTTGGAAAATTATAATGAGTACTCATCTTGAGGCATTAAATTTGAAATTATGGAGATTAGTGCAAAAGGGTATGGATAACTCATTATTTTCGGATAAACATACTCTTCTATTATATACAAAAGCTAAAAATATGCTTCTTGATTCACTTAGTCATGATGTGCTCGAACTAGTGAGTGAGTGTTCGACCGCTCACAATGTTTGGATCACTCTTGAGTCCTTATTTGTGGGCACATCTAGCTTTGCACATGCTAAGATGCGCTTATTATTGTGGAATTATGAGGCATTTGTGATGTTGGAGCTTGATACACTCTCCACCACATATGATTGCTTGATCAACATCACAAATGAGCTCAAAGCCCTTGGTGCTAATATTTCCGATCTAGACATTTACAGGAAATTACTCCAGGTGTTGCCGGAGGATCACTATAATGACTTCACTACTACTCTTGCAAATGGTGATCTTTCCAACACTTCACTGAGAGAGCTCATTGACATGCTTATGTCAAATGAGGCAATGTCCAAAGAAAAGGACATGTGTTCCACCTCCGAGCATATTAAGGACGACAATTTCAATGCGGAGGATCGAGAGCTTTCTAGCGAGCTCAAGGACATCAACGACTTGGTTTGCCTAAGTGATGAGGACATCACCCCTAATGATGCGTCCATTCTTCCAACACCCGTTGTGCAAGGACCAATAACAAGGGCACGTGCACGTCAACTAAATCACCAGGTGAGCTCGTTTCTTAGTACACGAGAGAATATTGACAAGAGCGAGTTACTACCTAATAATATTGTGCTTGTGCTCAGGAATCATGGTGTTGATCAGCGAGGGTGTCACTTTGCGCCAAGACGGGTCAGGAATCAAGTCTACAGCGAGCTGGAGTCCGGGTCGGCCACGGCGGAGCAGCCTGTCTTCAAACGGGCATAGCAGATGCATACAAACTTCGTTTAGGGCGTTCAAGTACATTACGGAGAAGCTCTCGACGAGACCTTTCCAACGGATCTGGTCCCACGTCCAAAATCCTTCTGAGTCAATCACAATTATCGAAACAAGTGGAGACCAGATTCTGTTGGGCCGTGCGGTGCTGTGTCACCTGTCTATTGTGCCTCGGCCCGTGTATCCCGCGTGGGGGGGTGCGCCCCAAACCCTAGACGCCACCCCTCTCGCATATTAAAACCTTGTAGCCGTCATTGTTAGACTCGGGTTTTGCTTAGAATTTTCTGCTGTCGCAGTTCGCCGACTTTTGGTTTGTGGAACCCCAACACTTCGTGATCTTAATACATACTTGCAATTCGAGATTGCTTCTTATGTGTTCTTGCACGTGTTCTTCGATTCACTTGTAGGAACAGGCCTTCGTGGCTAGGTCAACCGCGCCTCGGTACTGTTGATAACGAACGGAGCAGTGGTGTAGCGATTGCAGGCCTAGATCGGTTCTGGTCGAAAGTCGGATCGTCAACGTCGAGTCTCCACCAATCGAACTATCCCCTACCTGTCGGAAGATCGGGACCCCGTTCCTCATCAAGTGGTATCAGAGCTCCGGTTGCCCGTCCGGTATCTCGTATCCCATCTGTTCATTGTTCATCGTTTTACCCATCGTCCAGAAAAAAAAAAGCCAAAAAAAAAATTAGGTCATAGTCTTCCGCTGTCCAAACCACTTCGAGCCTTCGCAATCTTTGCTTTCAGTTAGCGTTGTTGAGTTTGTGTCCTTAGTTCGTCGTCTGGTTGCTGGTTTAGATTGTGTTCGTAGTTCTGTCCATCACCTCCCTGTTGCATCGTCCATCCTACCACCGCCAGACATCCAGAGAACCAAATCGAGTCCTACTCGGTTTGCCCCCGCTAGCCGCCTTGTGTTACTGTCCCGCTTCGCAAACCCTAGATAGGTCACAAACTGCCTTGTGTCAAATGCCCTGCATCGCTAGCCTCTCCTTTGTTCATCCCGCCAACCCACCGTCACGTTCCCTACTTGCGAAACTGAAAGTTCGCATTGCCCAGAAACCCTGATCCGGAGCACCTTCACTAAAACAGCCATAACTTTTGCATCCGAACACCGTTTGAGCTCCGCGAGCACTCGTTTCAAAGCTAACGAAACGTTACACTTGAATTTCACCAACTCTGTTGGTTTTGGAAAAATTTCGGAGGCCAAAATCCCTCTGCAAGATCGAGTATCCGGCCCTGGAAGTTTTAGCACAGTTTTCGGAGCAAGCACCAGAATTTATATCGGCCACCCCTTACCTCCAAATTGAGGGGAACCTACTTTTTTTCCATATTTCTGTGTTGCTGAACTTGAAAAAAATATCAGAAAAATAAAATAAAAAAAAATTATCAAAAAGAGGCAGCGCACAGAAAAGAGCCGCGCAGTGAAAAAAAATCCGGGGGTTCGTACTTCCCATATTTGCTATGTTTGGGATCAGAATTGCTTCAATATTGATTGTCCTTGCTATCATCTTGCTGTTTGCATTTGTTACCTTGTTGTCTTTGCTTGCTTGAACAGTTCTAGGGGTGCATTTAGGCTAGCAACACTAGTGGGTTCTTTGGACACTTATTCAACTTAGCATTCTGATTTCAATTATTGTTAACCTTTGCTACCATAACTGCCTTCCAAGCTCCACATACTTTCTATCAGAATAGGATTCAACCTTGCAATCGTTACACTTAAGCTCGTCACGATATCACGAACCAGCCACCGGTTGTACCTTCTGCAGCGTTGGTAAGAACCTTGCAAGAGCGTGGTAAGACGCTTGAGAGGGTGTGAATCCACTTGTCTGAACCTGGTAGTTTGTAGGGATAATACTTCTTGTGTTTCTTCTACTTTCTACTAATCATGGCAGGATCTGATAAAGAGGACAACGAGTGTGTCCTTCATGCTGAGCTGAAAACCATGATGGAAGAGATAACCAAAGGTATTGAAAGATTGGAACGATGTGTTGCCCAACTTGATGGCAGGGTTCAGGTGATCGAGAACCGCCCACCTGCTGTCCAACAACAGCAAAATGATGCAGCCTAGGAGCACGATGATGATGTAGAGGGACATGTGGCACCTCGCAATGAACCCGCTATGCGACGTGCGGCACATGACTTAGAGCGCTTCAACCAAAATCGTCAAGGTATGAGAGGTAACAATGGTAATAATAACTATCGCATTGATGATCCATTTGCTAAAGTTAAGTTTACCGTACCTTCTTTTTCTGGTACATATGATGCTAAGGTGTATTTAGATTGGGAAATGGAGATTGAACAAAAATTTAACTCCCATCTTGTTCCTGAAATTCATAGAGTTAGACAAGCCACTAGTGAGTTCAAGGATTTTGCTATAATTTGGTGGAATGAACTAGTAAAGTCTAACGTACATCCTGGTACTTGGCATGATCTGAAGAGACAAATGCGCGCTAGATTTGTGCCTCCTTCCTTTAAACGTGATTTGCGTAAAAAATTGCAACGCTTAGATCAAGGTAACAAATCGGTAGAGGACTACTACCAAGAGCTTCAAATAGGCATGTTGCGTTGTGAGGTAGAGGAAACCGATGAGGATAAAATGGCTCGTTTCTATGGGGGGTTAAGGCATGATATACAAAATATTATTGATTACAAGGACTATCATGATGTCAATAGATTGTTCCAGCTTGCTGTTTTGGCAGAAAAAGAATTGCAGGGACGACAACAGCGGCCACGGAGCAACTTTGGTAGTACCTTCACCCCAAGACAGGCGTCAACCAAATCAGAGCCACCTCCTACTGTTCGGTCTACTGCCCCCTTGACCAGTAGGGCGCGTTCAGTAGCACCGTTACCACCGCCACGTACACCCGAGTTAAGCAAAACTTCTAATGTGCAGGCACCAGCGAAGTCGTCTTCATCTGTTGCCTCCACGGGACGTACAACAGGTATCATATGCCACCGTTGCAAGGGGATGGGCCATGTCATGAAGGACTGCCCAAGTCAGTGAGCTCACATTGCGACAGACGATGGTGGGTACGTTAGTGCTTCTGATGTTGAAGATGAATATGCTCTTGCAGCTAACCTTGCAGGTAATGTTGATGACGAATCCGAACATGATGATGATGGGGAAGCTTTGGGTACGGTAGCCACACAAGAATACTGGACCATCATTGTCCAGCGTGTCCTTAGTACTCAAATGAAGCAAGCCGAGCGAGCCCAACGCCACAACTTGTTTCAAATGTTCCTCGTCGTCAACGACCGGCGCGTCCGAACAATCATTGATGGTGGGAGCTACAACAACTTGGTGAGTTCTGATCTGGTCAAGAAGCTTGGCTTGACCACACAACCACATCCCCAACCATATCATGTTCAATGGTTCAACAACAGCGGTAAGGTTAAGGTAACGCAAACCGCAAGAGTACCATTTTTCATTGGTTCATACCATGATGTTGCTGATTTTGATGTAGTGCCTATGCAAGCATGTTCACTTTTATTAGGCCGACCTTGTGAATATGACACTAATGCAACTCATCATGGTAGAAATAATTGGTACACTTTCATGCACAAAGGAAAGAAAATAACCTTGCTTCCCATGACTCCATCTGAAATTGTGCATTTTGATAGGGAAAGACTTGAAAATGAGAAGAAAGAGAACACCACAGAATCTGAAAATCAGCAAGTAGCTAAAACTGTTTTTCCGCATAAGAAAGATAAGAATGTACCTGCTTCTAAGACTGAGGGAATTAAATTGACGGGTGGTGTTTTGCTTGCTACAAAATATGATCTTGCTGAACCGTCATGCTTTGCTTTGATATGTAAAGAGACCTAGAGGGAATTAAATTGACGGGTGGTGTTTTGCTTGCTACAAAATATGATCTTGCTAAACCGTCATGCTTTGCTTTGATATGTAAAGAGACCTTGTTTTCATTTGATGATATGCCTGTCTCTTTTCCACCTGCTGTTACTAACCTTTTGCAGGAGTATGACGATGTGTTCCCCGCTGAGGTGCCCCCGGGACTACCACCTATTCGAGGTATTGAGCATCAAATTGACTTGATCCCGGGAGCGACGTTGCCAAACCGTAATGCATATAGGACCAATCCAGAGGAGACTAAGGAAATTCAACGACAAGTCCAAGAGCTTTTGGACCGTGGGTACGTGCGACAAAGCCTTAGTCCTTGTGCTGTTCTTGTTCTTTTGGTTCCTAAAAAAGACGGTAGTTGGCGCATGTGTGTGGATTGTAGAGCCATTAACAATATCACAATAAGGTATCGTCATCCTATTCCTAGGTTAGATGACATGCTTGATGAGTTAAGTGGTTCTATTATCTTCTCAAAAGTTGACTTGCGTAGGGGGTACCACCAAATTCGAATGAAATTGGGAGACGAATGGAAAACTGCTTTTAAGACCAAGTTCGGTTTATATGAGTGGTTAGTTATGCCTTTTGGATTGACTAATGCACCTAGTACTTTTATGCGCTTGATGAACGAGGTCTTATGTCCTTTCATTGGTAAATTTGTGGTGGTCTATTTTGGTGATATCTTGATCTATAGCAAGTCACTTTCTGAACATCTCGAACATTTACGTGCTGTTTTTAATGCTTTGAGAGAGGCACGTTTGTTTGGTAACCTCGAGAAGTGCACTTTTTGCACTGATCGAGTCTCGTTTCTTGGCTATGTTGTGACTCCGCAGGGAATTGAGGTTGATGAAGCCAAGATTGAAGCTATCAAGAGTTGGCCGACTCCTAAAACTGTCACACAGGTGAGAAGCTTTCATGGACTTGCTGGTTTCTACCGCCGTTTTGTGAAGGACTTCAGCACCATTGCCGCACCATTGAATGAATTGACAAAGAAGGGCGTTGCATTCCATTGGGGACAACCACAAGAGGACGCCTTCAACCTTTTGAAAGAAAAGCTAACAAATGCACCATTACTCCAACTTCCAGATTTTGGTAAGACTTTCAAACTTGAATGTGATGCTAGTGGAGTTGGAATTGGTGGTGTGCTCATGCAAGAAGGTAAGACTGTTGCATATTTCAGTGAGAAATTAAGTGGGCCTGCTTTAAATTACTCCACGTATGATAAAGAGTTGTACGCTCTTGTGCAAACTTTAGAGACATGGCAACATTATTTATGGCCTAAGGAATTTGTTATTCACTCTGATCATGAGTCGCTAAAACATATTCGCAGTCAAAACAAATTGAACCGTAGACATGCCAAGTGGGTAGAATTTATTGAATTTTTCCTTACATCATTAAAAACAAGAAAGGGAAAGATAATGTAATTGCTGATGCTTTGTCTCGGAGATATGCTATGTTGTCTCAACTTGACTGTCGAATTTTTGGACTTGAAACTATTAAAGAACAATATGCTCAAGATGTTGATTTCAAAGATGCTTTGATTAATTGCAAGGATGGGAGGGCTTGGAATAAATTTGTACTCAATGATGGGTTCTTGTCTAGAGCTAACCGCCTATGAATTCCAGTTGGATCCGTTCGTCTTTTGTTGTTGCAGGAAGCTCATGGAGGAGGCCTGATGGGACATTTTGGTGTCAAAAAGACGGAGGATGTTTTGGCCACGCACTTCTATTGGCCAAAGATGAGGCGTGATGTTGAGCGCTTCGTAGCACGCTGCACCACGTGTCAAAGGGCAAAGTCACCGTTAAATCCACATGGTTTGTATATGCCTCTTCCTACTCCTAGTGTCCCGTGGGAGGATATCTCGATGGATTTTGTTCTAGGTTTGCCTAGGACAAAGAGGGGGAGGGATAGTATATTTGTTGTTGTGGATCGATTCTCCAAGATGGCACATTTTATTCCTTGCCACAAAAGTGATGATGCCACTCACATTGCCAACTTATTTTTCAAAGAAATTGTTCGTTTGCATGGTATGCCTTCCACTATTGTTTCAGATCGTGACACAAAATTTTTGGGTCATTTCTAGAGGACATTATGGCATAAATTGGGGACAAAGTTACTGTTTTCTACTACTTGTCATCCCCAAACTGATGGCCAAACGGAGGTGGTAAATTGCACCTTGTCCACAATGTTGCGAGCTGTTTTGAAGAAGAACTTAAAGATGTGGGAGGAGTGCCTTCCTCATGTGGAGTTTGTCTACAACCGTGCGCTACACTTGACTACCAAGGTAAGTCATTTCCAGGTAGTGTATGGTTTCAACCCTCGTGCTCCTATTGACCTATTGCCTCTTCCATCATCTGAAAAGGTCAATCTTGATGCTAAGAAACGTGCTGAGTTTATTTTAAAACTACATGAAACAACAAAAGAAAATATTGAGCGAATGAATGAAAAATATCGCATTGCTGGTAGTCATGGTAGAAAGGAATTGATATTTACTCCTGGAGATCTTGTATGGCTACACTTACGTAAAGAGCGTTTTCCTGAGTTAAGAAAGTCAAAATTAATGCCTCGTGCGGATGGTCCATTTAAGGTGTTAGAGCGAATAAACGATAATGCCTACAAACTTGAGTTGCCTGCAGATTTCGGGGTTAGCCCCACTTTTAACATTTCAGATTTGCGGCCATATTTGGCAGAAGAAGATGAGCTTGAGTCGAGGATGACTCCAATTCAAGAAGGGGAGGATGATGAGGACATCACCCCTAACGATGCGTCCATTCTTCCAACACCCGTTGTGCAAGGACCAATAACAAGGGCACGTGCACGTCAACTAAATCACCAGGTGATCTCGTTTCTAAGTACACGAGAGAATATTGACAAGAGCGAGTTACTACCTAATAATATTGTGCTTGTGCTCAGGAATCATGGTGTTGATCAGTGAGGGTGTCACTTTGCGCCAAGACGGGTCGGGAATCAAGTCTACCGCGAGCTGGAGTCCGGGTCGGCCACGCGGAGCAGCCTCTCTTCAAACGGGCGTAGCAGATGCATACAAACTCGGTTTGGGGCGTTCAAGTACATTAAGGAGAAGCCCTCGACGAGACCTTTCCAACGGATCTAGTCCCACATCCAAAATCTTTCTGAGTCAATCACAATTATCGAAACAAGTGGAGACCAGATTCTGTTGGCCCGTGCGGTGCTGCATCACCTGTCTATTGGGCCTCGGCCCGTGTATCCCACGTGGGGGGGTGCACCCCAAACCCTAGATGCCACCCCTCTCGCATATTAAAACGGCGTAGCCGTCATTGTTATACTCGGGTTTTGCTTAGAATTTTCTGCTGTCGCAGTTCGCCGTCTTTCGGTTTGTGGAACCCCAACACTTCGTGATCTTAATACATACTTGCAATTCGAGATTGCTTCTTCTGTGTTCTTGCACGTGTTCTTCGATTCGCTTGCAAGAACAGGCCTTCGTGGCTAGGTCAACCGCGCCTCGGTACGGTTGATAACGAACGGAGTAGTGGTGTAGCGATTGCAGGCCTAGATCGGTTCTAGTCGAAAGTCGGATCGTCAACGTCGAGTCTCCACCAATCGAACTATCCCCTACCTGTCGGAAGATCGGGAGCCCGTTCCTCATCACTAAGCAAATCAAAGGCAAAATCTTGCAAGAAGAGCTCAAGGAAAACTAGAAAGAAAGCGTCGAAGTCAAAGTCTTCATCTCAAGACAATTCAATATGCACTAGACATGCTACTCGACGGTATCAAACTCTAACCTCTCTAACAATGAGCTTATGGATATAATTGTAGAGCTAAAAGATTTTCTTGGCAATATGACTAAAAACTTTAGCACTTTAAAGAATAACTATTCATCCTTAAAAGTGCAACATCAAGAATTGAAAAATTCCTATGATTCTTTGCTTGCCAAAAATGCCATTAGCTCCACATGTGTATTAGATGTTAGAGTTGCTTGTGACTCCCCTATTGATCCATCTCTAGAGTCACACACTTCTATTTCACATGCTAGCAATAATTCATTGGTTAATTCATGGTTAAATTCAAATGCCAGTTTTGTGGACACTAGTACTTCATGTGATAATATGTCTAGTGATTCATTTAATAATTCACATGATTGTATGGTTGATACTAGTAACTCATACCATGTTTCATCTAGTGATTCATCTTTATGTCATGGTGTTAGTTCTAGTCGCTCCTCATCGGATATGCCTAGCTCATCTAGAGATTTTAATGCTATGCCTTCTAGTTCATCTACTTGTGATGATATGCCGTCTTGTTCTTATTTATGTATTAATACAGAATCATCTCAAACACCTAAAATTGAAAATGATGAACTTAGGAGTAAAATAAATAGATTGAGCAAAAATCTTACTAGAAATAATATGAGTTGTGCTATGCTTGCTAAACCCCTTTAGATTATAAAAAATCATTTAAAAAGGGAAAATTAAATCATGCACATTCATCTAGTAAGAGACATCATATACTCCACCACACTCATACCATTTCTTTTCAAAAGCCCTCACGTACCTCACCTCATTTAAAAGGGCAACATTTGGATGAGTGCGCATCTAATCTTTGTAGAGTTGTTTCTTTTGGCTCTTATTTGATTTCTTGCTCTAAAAAGGGTTTAATTGCAAAAACTATAAATTTCCATTCTCAAAAACCTAGAGACAGAGCTATTTGGGTACCAAAGGATTTATGCGACAAGGCTAGAGGGCCTCGTATGGTTTGGGTACCAAAAATGGTTTAAATCTTTTTGATGAGGTTCATAAAATCTTTTGCATTGCTTTTTCTCCTTTTATTATTTGATTGTTTTAAATCTTTATGGCCAACTATGTAAAAGAATGAAAATTTAAAACTTATGTTTCTACATCTTTAGGGGTAATAATTTATGAATGCTTCCATTACTCATCATACCCCTATATGTGAAATGTTTCAAAATTACAATTATAAGTTTTTAAATTGAGCTCATTTGGTCAAAAAGTCAATTTTCCATCCAAAAGGCCAAAAATCATCAATTCTTATCAAAATGGTCTTCAAAATGTATTTAAAAGGTTTTTAGAGACTTTAAATGAAAAACAATGTCAAAAAATTCTTCTTATCAAAAACTAGCCTCAAAATGATCTTCGGGTATCTTGTTTTTCAATAAAATCATTTTCAAACGCAAATCAAAATCTATTTGGAATTTGCAAAAACTTGCTTTACAAAACACTTAGATATTATTATCCCGAAGAAGTGTGAAATTGAAAACTTTCTCAAAAATGTTCTTATTTGAAAGTTATGAGTATTTGAATTTCACCAAAAACTTGCTTTAACCCAAAATACCCTAAATATGCAAAACATGAGTTTGACCATTTCTATGGTCTTTATTTGTGAGCTTGGCTCAAAATGACTTGAACAACTCATGTAAGCCCTTTCATGTCAAAAATATCATGAAAATCAAATTTGAACTCAATTTGCAAAAGTTTGTCAAAATCCAACCCTTTTGCTTAATATAAACATCATTTGGCCATAACTCTTAATTGAAAAATCTTTTTTAGAAAATTCTTTTTGTAAAACGTATTTGATGCATTGAAAATCGTATCAGCAAATTTTCATCTCATTTGGACTTGATTTGAGCAAAATTGACTCTTTTCACAAATCAAATATGAAACATGCAAAATTCAGTTTTCTCATGGTTTTGGGCTGAATTGTCATTTTCATATCTCTTTATTGATTGGCTATTTGGAGAAAGTTTCTATATAAAATTTTATCCTCTATGATTGGTCTTTCTTGATAATGTATTTCAAAATTATTGGAAGTCATTTGCATAGATTTCCAGGTGCGTTTAGAAGTCTAAAATGAATTTCTAAAACCTGAAATCTGAAACTTTAAACCTGACCAACATTTGTCTTTTTCATATCTCATTGTCGGATCATATTTTGGCTTCACTATATAAGTCAATATTGTTCCTCATTGCATTATCTATCTCCAAAATTTATTTTGAAATTTTTGGAACTTGTTTGCATATGTTTTGATGATTATAAAGAAGGCAACATGGTTAAGAAAACTTTAGTCTTCTTGGATGTTAATCTCTCAACTCTTTCAAATGACTAAAATATTTGAATCTTGGATCTTCATGGAAATTTCTTGTGTTGATGTGTTCTATATCTATGAAACTTTCCATGAGTTTGGTATTTATTTGGATGTTTTCTGAATTTGAGTTCATTCGGATTCTTATTGAGCTCTTGATTTTCAAATAGATCATTTTCATCTCTTGCTCATTTTTCATGACCAAACTTGGATGACACATTTAGGGGGAGCAACTTCAAAATCATTGAATCCTTGTATACCCTAATTGTGCACACATATCAATTTATGCATATGTTTTGTCAAAAGGGTCATTTTCGAGGAAAAAGATAAAAAGAGCTCAAAACTTTCAAAATGTTTAAAATTACCACAAAACCTTCATAAATATGTTTCAAATATGGTTTCAAAGGTTTTGAAAGTGAAACAAAAGAGTTTCGAGCTAAAATGCAAAATTTCGACAAAATTGAAGTCTTCGGGATCTTGTTTTGGCCCAAAATGATTTATTTCCATAAAACAAGATGGGTTGAGATTTGATAAAAACTTTCTACATGAAACATTTAGAACTCACTCACTCAAAGATAGTTCATATTGAACTTATTCTCAAAAGGCCTATGGTTTTCAAATTATCACATATCCTATGTCGCCCGAAAACGGCTATCGACCCGAAAATACCCAAAAGTGCATTTTTATGATTTTGGCTATTTGGACTAAACTTTCTTTCATGTCTTGGTTTGAAATGGTATTTCAAACTCATCTAATTCCAAAACTTCAGAAAAATCCGAGTTTCTTCAAGAATTGAAGTTTTTTGAGAAAATTACTTTTGTTTTACCTTTTTACCAAAAAATCACTTTTTGAGAACTGATTTCATGATCTCCTGCAAATAAAATTCAGTCAATTGGTATCTAACTAAGTTCCTGACTTGTTATTCAAATCAATTATGGAACTTGAATCAATTTTTGAAGAAAAATTCCAAAAATCACAAATTTCAGAAGTTTCAGCAGTTTTAACTGAATTGTCCGGACATTGTCCGCCCAGAGCCGGACTCTGTCCGCCCATTTCGGACTTTGTCCGGCCCTAGCTGACTTTGTCCGGCCTGTGTGCAAACTGGATGGTTGTTTAACTTTTCAGTTGTTTCTTGTTACTCCTTGTTTTGTGAGATCCTAGCTTTCATTTCTCCTCATATTTTGCAAATTCTTCATTCTTTTGCTAAGATTTGAAAATCTTTTGATTGTGTTTTTGAATATCAAGTAAAGATTATTTTCATGAATTTGGAGCATATTCAAATAAAATTGAGTTTTGAGTTTCTTTTGGAAATTTGGACATTTCAAGAGGTCATATGCTTTTCTCTCAACCTTGTAATCTAAAAATATTTCGACAAATCTCCTTTTGGCATATTCCACATTTGTATGTCTTTTTGTGTTAAATGCCAAAAGAAGTGAATTTTTGAGGGTTGAATCTATTGTTTCAAATTGAGTTGGTTTAAAAGCTCAAAATCTTTTCTCATATCAAATGCTTTCCAAAATTGAAAGGTTAACACAATCATCATCAAATATTCAATCGAGACATTATATTCTTGTGTGTCAAATACATATTGATGACATGACTTTTGATTATACTAATGAATCCCTCTATCAAGAATTTTTGTGAGATGATGTTTAGGGAATGCGAGATGATTCAAGAGCTACGTCACTTCCATGCACGACAAAACAAGCAACTCAAGAATGCGATGTTCAAGAGTAAATTCAAGCATGTGAAGCAATCGCTCAAAAGCCTCGAGATGCAAGATGATGAAGCTATTACAACTCCCAAACCTACAAATGAACATCTTGACATGGACGAACACGAAAAAGCGGTCAATTCTAAACTCTATCTGTCGGGGGAAATCTCCGCGGGACTAAGTCTAGGTAAGTTCCCGGGGACGTGGCCTCCGGCCCCTCCCCGGGCGCCGCCTTTTGGCTCCCGGGACGCGGCCACCGGTGCCGTCCCGGGTGCCGCCTTTTGGCCCCCGGGGAGCGGCCTCCGGTGCCGTCCCGGGCGCCACCATTTGCCCAGGGACGTGGCCTCCGGCCCCTCCCCGGGCGCCGCCATTTGGCTCCCGGGACGCGGCCTCCGGTGCCGCCCCGGGCGCCGCCTTTTTGGCCCCCGGGGCGCGGCCTCCGGTGCCGTCCCGGGCGCCGCCATTTGCCCGGGGACGTGGCCTCCGGCCCCTCCCCGGGCGCCGCCATTTGGCTCGCGGGACACGGCCTCTGGTGCCGCCCCGGGCGCCGCCTTTTTGGTCCCCGGGGCGCGGCCTCCGGTGCCGTCTCGAGCGCCGCCATTTGGTTCCCGGGATGCGGCCTCCGGTGCCACCCCGGGCGCCGCCTTTTGGCCCCAGGGCGCGGCCTCCGGTGCCGTCCCGGGCGCCGCCATTTGGCTCCCAGGATGCGGCCTCCGGAGCCGCCCCGGGCGCCGCCGCCTCTTGGCCCCCGGGACGTGGTCTCCGGGGCCTCCCCAGACGCTACCTTTTGGCCCCCGGGACCTGGCCTCCGGCGCCGTCCCGGGCCTCATCGCCCTTCTAAAGGTAAAGTCTCGAGCTGTTTATCACGTGCAGGTCACGCGAGGAGCGCCTCGGGAACTGGCGACCACCTGTCAAGCATCCAAGGCGTTTGACCGGGAGAAGGACGGTCCTACCCTTCAATCCGACGGTGGCTTCTGGGGTAGTTTAGGTTTTTTGCTTCTTTTTGGGGCTATAAATAGCCCTTGTACCCCTCTGTTGTAAGGGATCGGTTCTTTTATTGGAACAGCTAAACTCACAGACGTGCTCCGGAAGCCTCTCCCCCGGAGAGAGCCTCCCCAGCCGACTCCGGTCGGGAGGGCGTCGATAGGACTAGGGCCCCCACCGGGATCCGAACCTGTATAAACCTGTGTGTCATTTTTTGTGCTTGTCCGGCGGGGGAGGACCGGTCATCCGGTCAACCCGCGCCGCGTAATCTTCGCTAGGATCATTCTCAAAACCTGCCGGGGTATTCGCAATACCACAACAGTTGGCGCCGACCGTGGGGACTCGTGACAAGACGCCATGGCTCCCCCAAGAACAAGGGCTCGCACCCTTCCCGGTAATCCAGGTCTCGGAGACCCGGCGCCGTCCGCCCGGGACACTGCTGTCCCGGCGGTCCCTTCCGTAGGCGACCTGGCCCAGGTACCGCCTCCCTCCTTTCCTCTTAACTTAGGTGCTTCCACCTCCAGGTCGTTCCCGGTGACCGCGGGGACCTCGGCCGGGACCGGTCTCCCCCCGACGGCTCCCCCGGCTCCCCGGGATGCCCTGCTCGAAGCTCTCGTGGAAGGCCAGCTCCGCGCTCAGCGCTCTATGGACGAGCTCCTTAGCGTGTTGGCGCGGTCTCCGGCCCCCACATTTGCGTCACACCCGTATCCGGGGAACATGCCCCCGTTTATGGGCTACCCGGCGGCCCCCCCGGCCTCCGGGGGGTTGTCCGCCCCTTATGATCCTGCCGGGGGGTTCCCTCCCCCTGTGGGATATATGTCCGGATCCCTCCCGGCACCCGGGCCCGTCCCGGTGCCGGGGGGGTATTTCATGCCGGGACCCTTCGTGGCACCAGGGGGGTACCCCGTTCCTGGCCTATTCCCGGGGCCGGGAGCCCACTTCATTCGGGGGGTATACCCTACGCCGGGAGCCAGTCCCGCCCCTCGCGTCGCGTTTACCGCACCAGGGGCTGTTGACAGAGCAGCCCCCGTGCCACAGCGGACTTCCCCCCGCATGGGCTCCCCGGTTCCGGACGTCGCCGCGGGGGCTCCCCCCTCGCCGGTTCCGGGTGTTACAGGGCCTGCCCCCTTTCCGGTTCCGGTCGTGGCCGCGGGCGCCCCCTCCCCGGTTCCGGATAATACAGGGGCTTCCCCCTTTCTGGTCCCGGGGGTCGTCGCAGGGGGCTCCCCCCAACCGGCTCCGGAAGCCTCCGGGCCGGCAGCTACAGCGCACGAGCTCCCTCCCTCGGCGGGACAGGTCCGTTTCACCCCGGGGGAGGTCGAGCGAATGCGTTCACCAGAGCGCGGGGAAGAACTTCCCCCCGGCCGTGGGCGCGGGGAGCCTCGCTCTCGCACCAGCCGGGGGAAGAGACCCGCTGAAGAGCCAACCTCTCCGGCGGAGAGCCCGGACGTCCGGGAACTCAGTCCCGGTCCGGAGGAAAAGAGTCGCCACCGCCATTCTGGCGGACCTCTCGGACCGCTTCCAGACTCAGACAACGAAGGTCCCGTGAAAGAAGATAGCGACCGGGGCTCTCCCCGGGAAGTGCAGGGGGCTAACCAGCCCCTGTGCCGAAGACTTCGTAGCATCCGGTGGCCGCGGCCCTACCGCCCTCCGCACATCGAACATTATAACGGTGAGGCAGACCCTTACGAGTTTGTGCAGGTCTACTCCACTGCCATCTCCGCGGCCGGGGGGGATGAGACAGTACAGTGCAATGTCTTCCCCCTCTACCTCTCCGGCATTGCCCGCTCCTGGTTCTACAACCTGAAGGCCGGCTCCATCAAGTCTTTCTCGCAGCTCAAGCGGGAGTTCTGTGCCAACTTCCAAGGGAACTATGTGCGTCCCCTGGACTCCTCGCAGCTATACACTGTCCGGCAGAGGATTGGGGAAACTATCAGAAGCTTCTTCAAGCGCTTTGCTCAGGTGAAAAGCAAAGTGGCCCATGTCCCCGACTCTACGGTCATCGAAGCCTGCAAAAGCGGCATCCTCCCGGGGGAGCTTCACCGTCGGCTCTCCCGGAGCTGCCCCTCTTTCGCCGACGAGCTCTTCAACTTGCTCGAAAAGTACGCTCGGGCGGAGGAAGACGACATCTGGAAGAAGACCCAGGGGGCTCCCGCCCCCGTCGACCGGGGGGCCAGGGATCCCCCCAAACGCCCCAAGCAAGGGGGGCGTAGCGAGCCACGGCCTCGGGACACCTTTGTCCTCGAGGGCGGAGGCGGCTCGCGCGACCCCCCGAGGGCCAACCGCCCCTTCCCCAAACCGAAGGGCCATAGGGGAGGACAATCTTCGCGCAGCTGGGAAAGCCCTGCGGGGAGAAGGCGGGAAGGACCGTGGTGCAGCCTCCACAGGTCCAATACCCACGCTACCCGAGATTATAGCCAGCTGCTGCAGCACTTCGCGGACTTCCTCGACCAGTGCGGGCAGGGGGGGGACTCCGGCCTCCTTGCCCCCTCGGCCAGCTGTTCCGGCCCTTCCCGCTCCCGCGGGGGGTCAGCAGACGCAGGAGGGGGAGCCTCCAGAAGCTCTCCGCTTTCAAACTTCGCAGCGGCACATCAACGTCATCGTGGGAGGATCTACCTCCGGGCGGGACTCTAAGCGCCAGCGTAAGGTGTACGCGCGCGAGGTCAAAGTTGTGGGGGTGCTACACACGTCCCCGCCACCGAAGTGGTCGGACATCCCCCTCACCTTCACGGCAGAAGACGCGCGGGGGGTTCGCTTCCCCCACGACGACGCGCTCATTGTCTCCACGACCATCTACAACTGCCATCTGGCCCGTATCCTGGTGGACGGCGGGAGCTCCGCCGATATCCTATTCCTGAAGGCCTTCAAAGAAATGCAGGTGGATGAGAAGCTCCTGCAGCCCGCTGCCGGGCCCCTGCAAGGTTTTGTCCCGGGGAAGGCGATCCACCCCGTGGGCAAGGTAGATCTTCCATTGACCTTCGGCACCCCGGAGAACTACCGGACCGAGCTGGTCCGCTTCGACGTAGTGGACCTCCCCTCCTCCTACAACGCGATTATGGGGAGGACGACAATCAACCGGCTGGGGGCTGCCACCCATCAAAACTATCTCTGCATGAAGATCCCCGGGCCGCATGGTGTGATCAACGTCCAGGGAGACCAAGACATGGCCCGTGCACTATATGAGCGCGCTGCGGCCACAATCGGAAGCGTCAACCTCATAAAGACGCCTGGGGGGAGGCTTCTCCCCCAAAACTAGATGCTGCTGCGCCACCGCCCGGGAGGCCCCTCCTCAAGCCGCAACCGGAAGGGGGACTCCGGAAGGTTCTCCTGTCCCCGGGCAATGAAGACAAAACCGTCCGGATCGGGGCCGAGCTCCCCGAGGAGCACGCAGCGCAACTTGCGGCTTTTCTGCGCGAAAACTCTGATGTTTTTGCGTGGAAGCCTTCGGACATGCGGGGCGTCGCCCGGGAGGTCATTGAGCACAAGCTTGCAGTGGCCCCCGGTCACCCCCCGGTCAAAAAGAAGCTGCGGAAGCTTTCCCTCGAGCGCCAAGAGGCAATCAAGGCAGAGATCACCCGGCTCCGAGAGGCGGGGTTCATTCGGGAGGTCCTGCACCCCGAGTGGCTCGCGAACCCCGTCCTCATCAAGAAATCAACAGGCAGGTGGCGGATGTGCGTGGACTTCACCGACCTTAACCGCGCCTGCCCCAAAGACAACTTTCCGCTCCCGCGGATTGATCAGCTCGTCGACTCCACTGCGGGGTGCGAGCTCATGAGCTTCCTAGACGCCTACTCTGGCTACCATCAAGTCCGGATGGCGGAAGGGGATGAGGAAAAGACGAGTTTTATTACTCCCCTCGGAACCTTCTGCTACGTCCACATGCCCTTCGGGCTCAAGAACGCGGGGGCGACCTTCCAGCGCCTCATGACGTTGGTTTTCAAAGAGCAAGTCGGCCGCAACGTCGAAGTCTACGTAGACGACGCGGTTGTCAAGAGTCCCCGCGCAGCCTCCCACATCGACGACCTGGCTGAAACTTTCCGTAACCTCCGCGCGTTCGGGCTCAAGCTGAACCCGGAGAAATGCGCCTTCAGGGTGCGCGGGGGGAAGCTCCTAGGTTTCCTCGTGTCCCAGCGGGGTCTCCCGCCCGGCGCCGCCAGCGCGGCCGGCGGGGGGTCCCCGGACCTCAAGGTCCGGTAACGCGACCGGCGTCACCGGCGTCTTCGTCGATGAGGAAGTGCCCCCCGAAGACGTGGCCGAGGAGCTCTCGGCGGGAGCCCCCGCTCGGGGGGGGACCATCAGGCCTTTCCCTGGCCTGGGCCGGAAGGTCCTTGGGGCCTCCTCCGCCCGAGGAACCTCATAGACCGAGGGGCTCCCCCCCTCGTCCACCGGCCAAACCCGCGGTGGCGAGGCCCCCGCGAATCTCACCTCCAGCCTCTCCGGCTCCAAAGAAGCCGGAAGGGGCAGGAGGGGCTCCACCGAGAGCGGCAACGGGGCGTAGTTCGCCGAGTCGGACGCTGCCCCGCCCGTGGTCGCCTCCTTTCCCCGCGCCTCGACGGGGCTCTTTGGGGGAGGAGGTGTTGCTTCCTTCCGGGCCGGTGCCCGGGTGCGCTCGCTCCCGGGGGTCTCGTCCCGGGGCTTCGCCGGTGTCGCCGCCGGCGTCGTCGATGGGCCGGGGGTCTTTTGAACCCGAGCCTTCTTGGGCTCCGAGCCCCCGGCCGCCTCCTTCCCCCGTTTGTGCGACCCGGGGGTGGGGAGAGGCTTCCTCTCCGGTCGCTTCAGCCCGTAGGCCGCCGCCACCAAGTTCTTGGGAGGGCCCTCCCCCACGGCGCGCACGACGCGCTCGTGCTCATCGGCGAAGTACCTCCCCAAGAGGTTCTCCGCCTTCTCCCGTGCCGCCGGGTACGGCCGGACTGAAAGAGGTAAAGAGTTAGTGAATTTCTTAAAAATTCGTAAGTACAATGCAGCAGGTTCCCGGAGCTTACGTCGCGTCACCGGCTTCACCGGGGGCCGCTGCTCGGGGTCCATGCCGATCCCCCTCTTCCCGCCGGTGAAGGGGGAGATCCGGAGGAGAGCCATCTCCTCAGCTGCGTCCCGCATCGAGCGGGTCTTCTTGGAGAGGATCACCTTGCCGAAGAGCTGGTACTCCTCGTCCGTCCACACCGGCGGCTTTGGTGCGGACAACCGGCTGTAGGTGGGGGCCTCCGGGGCGTACACCACCGCGTCGTCCCGGACCCAGAGGTAAAACCACCTCCGGACCCAGTCCCCCCAGTGGTCCCTGGAGGCCGCCGCCGGGTAGTCGGTCACCCGGGACGGCAACATCTGGACCATCACCGAACCGAAAGGGGACTTGGGGCCCCCCTTCACCAGGTGGGAGGTCCGCGCCGCTGGTTCATAGAAGTACTGGAAGGCGCGAAGGGTGGGCTCCCGCTCGGTCGCTGTCTCGTAGAGCCAGATGAAGAGGCCCATCCGGACGAGCGCGTTCGGGGTGAGGTGGTTGAGAGCCACCCCGTGCTCCTTGAGGAACTCCCGGAGCATGGGATGCACCGGGAGCCGGAGCCCCACCTCCTGGAAGGCCTCAAAGGCCACGACCTCTCCGGGCCTGGGGCGGGGGGCTCTGTCCTTCTTCACGGGGACTCGGATGTCCCCATCCGCGACGACGCAGCGTTCGACCAAGGACTCGACGTCCAAGGCTGTGAACTCCGACGCCCAGAGGAAATCCGAAGGGATTTCCTCCGGGGGCACGTCCGTGGTCTTGGCTCGACCCTTGGGTGCCATGAGGTTAGTCTTCCTTTTTGTTCGGTGGCTAACCTTTCAGGAGGCTACTACTAAGAGTCTCGGACGTCTACTACCGGAAAAAGCTACCGGGAAGAGCTACCGGGAGAGCAAAACTTGCTGAGGATGAAAATTTGGAATGAGCTTCCGGGCCCCCCAAGGTCCTATTTATAGGGGCGGGACGTGGTCTAGATGCACGCCACGTGGCACCCGCGGATCAATCTAGACCGTAGAAGTTCAAATCGTGCGCGGGAAAAACGAAGGGACGGGCGCGTGAATCGAGGCGCCGGTTCGAACCGCGCGCGCATTTATGTCGAAACGGCGCGGCCTTAAGTGTGGGGCACGGAAACCGAAGCGCCGCGGCTCCGGTGACTTGGCCCGGAGATTTTCCCGGTGACCTGTACCATACCCACCGGGGACTCGAGCATCGTCCCCGGCGTGCATGGGGGGCTGCTGTCGGGGGAAATCTCCGCGGGACTAAGTCCAGGTAAGTTCCCGGGGACGTGGCCTCCGGCCCCTCCCCGGGCGCCGCCTTTTGGCTCCCAGGACGCGGCCTCCGGTGCCATCCCGGGCGCCGCCTTTTTGCCCGGGGACGTGGCCTCCGGCCCCTCCCGGGGCGCTGCCATTTATCTCCCGGGACGCGGCCTCCGGTGCCACCCCGGGCGCCGCCTTTTGGCCCCCGGGGCGCGGCCTCCGATGCCGTCTCGGGCGCCGCCATTTGCCCGGGGACGTGGCCTCCGGCCCCTCCCTGGGCGCCGCCATTTGGCTCCCGGGACGCGGCCTCTGGTGCCGCCCCGGGCGCCGCCTTTTTGGCCCCCGGGGCGCGGCCTCCGGTGCCGTCCCGGGCGCCGCCATTTGCCCGAGGACGTGGCCTCCGGCCCCTCCCCGGGCGCCGCAATTTGGCTCCCTGGACACGGCCTCCGGTGCCGCCCCGGGCGCCGCCTTTTGGCCCCCGGGGCGCGGCCTCCAGTGTCGTCCCGGGCGCCGCCATTTGGCTCCCGGGACGCGGCCTCCAGCGTCGCCTCGGGCGCCGCCTTTTTGGCCCCCGGGGCGCGGCCTCCGGTGCGGTCCCGGGTGCCGCCATTTGCCCGGCGACGTGGCCTCCGGCCCCTCCCCGGGTGCCGCCATTTGGTTCCCGGGACGCGGCCTCCGGTGCCGCCCCGGGCGCCGCCCCGGGCGCCGCCTTTTGGCCCCCAGGGCACGGCCTCCGGTGCCGTCCCGGGCGCCGCCATTTGCCCGGGGACGTGGCCTCCGGCCCCTCCCCGGGCGCTGCCATTTGGCTCCCGGGACGCGGCCTCCGGTGCCGCCCGGGGCGCCGCCTCTTGGCCCCCGGGACGTGGTCTCCGGGGCCTCCCCGGACGCTACCTTTTGGCCCCCGGGACCTGGCCTCCGGCGCCGTCCCGGGCCTCATCGCCCTTCTAAAGGTAAAGTCTCGAGCTGTTTATCACGTGCAGGTCACGCGAGGAGCGCCTCGGGAACTGGCGACCACCTGTCAAGCATCCAAGGCGTTTGACCGGGAGAAGGACGGTCCTACCCTTCAATCCGACGGTGGCTTCCGGGGTAGTTTAGGTTTTTTGCTTCTTTTTGGGGCTATAAATAGCCCTTGTTCCCCTCTGTTGTAAGGGATCGGTTCTTTTATTGGAATATCTAAACTCACAGACGTGCTCCAGAAGCCTCTCCCCCGGAGAGAGCCTCCCCAGCCGACTCCGGTCGGGAGCGCGTCGACAGGACTAGGGCCCCCACCGGGACCCGAACCTGTATAAACCTGTGTGTCATTTTTTGTGCTTGTCCGGCGGGGGAGGACCGGTCATCCGGTCAACCCGCGCCACGTAATCTTCGCTAGGATCATTCTCAAAACCTGCCGGGGTATTCGCAATACCACGACACTATCGATCCTTGATTGATAGTTTTGCTTTCTTTTACCGCATTTAGACTCATCATCATATTTAGTGATTGCAAATATGCTAGATTGCAATCATTTCCTAATGAATGTCACATGATTGCCATTAAATGCATTCTTAGGTAATTGACATGCAATCCTAGATAGATCCTTGATATCCAAAAAATACAAATCTTGAATTAGTTGATTATTTGGATTCAGATCACATGACTAGCAAGATAAATCGAAAGAATACATCCAGTGGTTGTCATCCTAAATCTTTATGGATGAAACAAATCTTGTTGGATTATAGAATTGTTTTCAAATAGATGCCACTCTTATGAAATATTGAAAGTGTCGTAAAGATGATGAACAATTTGAATTCAAAACTCTCGATTAGAGTATATTGATATATGACATCATTATATAAGAAACTTTGTGGCTTAAAGAGATTTAGAGATCAATCATGATATGGCAAATATGCATCTAGCGGATATGTTCACATCAAACTATTAGATGAATCTAGATTTTGAATGATTGAAAATGGATTAAATGTCATCGATATAAATGTCATCGATATACTCATTGTGTGTTGATTTTCTTGTTATCCTTCTCCACACTTTGAATGTGATTTTCAAAATCCCTTGAAACAAACCTTATTGAAATCATGATTTTGCATAAAAGCCAATTCATATAAATTCCATGCCCTAGAAAATATTGTTTCTCAAAATTTAAGTTCTCAACCCTTCCTTTTTGTGCTTGATGACAAAGGGGGAGAGATAATGTTTGAGATAAAAAGATAGTATTTGAGAAAGAGTGTTTTAGAGATAAGCTTTAGAGAAAGCTTTAGGGGAAGAGATCTTGAGAGAGATGGATAACTTTTGAGTTAATTGACAAAGGGGGAGAGATAGATATCATTTGGTATTTGATATATTTGATATTGATATTTGAGAGAGATGAGATGAGATATTTGAGAATTGATAAATGTTATTAGAGATAGATATTATTTGATATCATTGATATTGACATTTGGATGAGCTAAATGAGTTATTGGATGAGCTAAATGAGTTAGTGAAACTTAAGAGAAATTGATACTTTGAAAGATGATTTAATTGAACTTGTGCTCAAATTGTCATTCATATCTCTAAATTTAAATGATTAAATGCTTTGCTCAGTTCCAATATACTTTTGCATATATTGAGGGGGAGCTGAAGAATGTATTATGGATTTATTAAGATTATAAAGGTTGTTGTCATCAATCATCAAAAAGGGAGAGATTGTTGGATCTAGGTCGATCTAAGTATCTAGGTTTTGATGATTAATGATGATTTGGATAAATCCATAATGATTAATATTGATCTGGATAATGACAGCTTTGAGGATTAAATGACAAGTTGGATAAATCCTGATTTAGCATAAGTAAAATGAATTGAGGATTGATGAACCCTGAAATGGATGTCTCCTTAGTTGTGGGTTTAATATCTTGGTGGTTGCATCAAACTTGTGTTAAGTGCAAAGTGAAATGTCATATGTTAAATCCGGGAGTTGATGACTTCTAGTTGTAGTTTTGATATCGATGCACATGTTGAGGGAGAGCTCAGGATGATTAGTTATCCATGTTTGTGCAAAAGATTGATGACTCGGTGTTCTGAATTTGATATCTCTATGTATGATTGAGAGAGAGCTCATCATATTAGTCATCCATATTGATTGATATCATAACTTGAGTAGTATGGATCGTGTGCGCATTTCTTGTATCATATATGGATCTATATGATTGTGGGATTCATCTATTACTCATTTGTTGTTCATTGAAATTGGTTTTGTCATTTCACCGAAGAAAGAAATCATTGACTAAATTCCTGTGTGGAGTGATTTATTTGGTGGTGATTAATGATGAACTGCAAATGAGACTAACGTTTGTGCATTGAGTGTATATGTTCTAGTCTCAGAATGGTTACAGGATGAAAGCAAGCAAGGGTGTGAAGAGGGTGATGCCGACATGAGTCATCGCGAGCGAGGTCAAGCTTAGCGAGGACCAGTGTTGAGCGGTCGAGCTTCACAAGGTCGAGCTTCACCGAAGGTAAAATCCAAGATTAAGGATTGTTTTCTTAGGATTTTACCAGTCTCGGTGTTTGGAGATAGACCGGGTTGATAGGATTCCTTTTGCTAGTTTGACCATACTATTAAGAGGGGTCAGAAACTAGTAGCTTGAATCTATCTAGTGTGGAAGCTCAAAATGCATTCATATCATCTTGCACTAGTGTTTTATCACCTCTTGCATTGCTAGAAAGTCCAAGTGTAGTTTGTGGTGCATTAGAGTATATGCTTTGCCAACTGCATTTAGTTTTGATATCCAGCTGGTTGAATTAGTTTCTATTCTAAAGCTGGTTGTGATAGTTTTTGCGCATTCTGATCGTATCATTGTTTGATACGTGGTCGTGGTCGTGTCTCCAGTTTGGCGGTTTTCTGTTTAGGTTTTGGTCGTGGTCGTAGGAGTCTGAGCTGGTCGTACCAGTATTCGGCTCGCTTGCGTATGCTCGACCAAATCCACTCGATCACTTGCTTTCGACCAGATGTTCGACCTGTGTGGTCATGGTCGCTGCTGAGAGTCAGCGGGCGCATCCGCAAGAAAACAGGAAATACGTATGTGAAAATACCCAGATCAAACTCAGAGTAAAATTGCTAAGTTCCTATTTTCAGTTTGCACAGGCCGGACAGTGTCTGTGGTGGCCGGACATTGTCCGGCCAGTACATATCTCCTGTGGCTTAGGCAAATCGAAAACAGAGACAAGTTCTTTTGTCCGGAGCTTTTGTTCGGGGTAGGCCGGACATTGTCCGATGTGGCCGGTGTCTGATAAAAGTTGTGAGGTTAGGTATTTCAATGAAGCACAGACGTTTAAACCATCCGGGGGCTTTTGTCTGGGACGGGCCGGACGTTGTCCGGGCATGGCCGGACAATGTCCGGCATGTACAAACTTTGTTTGCCTCATTTAAAAACATGTAACCAGAGACAAATGCATCTGTCCGGGGTTTTTGTCCGGACATATGATCATTTTTCCGGTCTTCTCAAATGTTGCTCAACAGTCACTGACACGTTTGCAACAGTCATGTTTTTGTACTGGCCGGACAATGTCCGAAGTGGCCGGACAATGTCCGGCCTGTACAAATCTGGGTTGGTTTGTTGCAAACGGCTAGTTCTCCTTTGGGGCTATAAATACCTTGTGTTGGCCAGCATTTGAGGTTGCTCAAGAAGTTGCATACACTGTTGAAAAGCTACCCAAAGTCATTGCATTTGCTATATTTCATCTAGAGGCTAGATTTGAGCCCAAATTTTGAGTAGATTTTAGAAAGAGCAATTGAGTGAAGTTAATAGTGCTTAGTGCACTTGAATCACCATTTTCTTGCTAAGTGCTAGAGTGTTTGAGCATCTCATTTGCATAATTAAGCTTCTAGCACGAGATTTGATCAAGTGAGCGCATCCACCTTGTTACTCTTGGCGATCGCCTTCGCCTAGACGTTGTCGGAGGAGAGTCACGATCTCTCCATTGAAGTTTGTCGGAGAGGCTGGCAAAAGCTTGTGAAAGGTGTGGTGCTCGCCTATCCGGTGTGGAGAATGGGCAACCCTAGTGAGATATCCTTCGTGGATATAGAAGCGAGGCTCACGAGTGAGCGCTTCAACGAGGAGTAAGAGAGACTGGGCGAGTCTCCGAGACCTCGGTAAAAATAATGTGTCAATTGCGTATTTCCTATTTGCTTCATATTTAGCTTGACACAAATTGTTGACTCACTAGTTGCTTGTTATATTGTTGTTGCATGTTGAACTGCTTATTCATTTGATTGATTGCAATTAGTTGATTAGATTTATTCAAGCCTCATTGCAACATCTAGGTTTAATAATTATCTTGTTGAAATTGCTTAGTGGGGATAGAAATTTAAAAGACTCCTAATCACCCCCTAGTCGGCATCCTTGGTCCTACACTCCTCAGTCTCGATCTTAAGTTTTGCAGTTAGTTTCTTACATTTTCTTCCTGTAAAAAACGTAACAATTGAGCCTTAGTGAAAATTTAGGAGAGTTATGGAGTCCTTTTGGGCCTTGACACGGGACCCTAAATAGCAAAGAGGCTCTCACCAAACTTAACTGTGGAAGCGATCCTCTAACCGCTGTACCGGCGACCATACCGGCAACTTAATCTGTCTTGGAAAAAAATTGAAATTGATTTGCAATTTTCAAACCTTGGATATAATTACGCCTGATGGTTATGGAATTACCGAAACCCTAGGTTTTCCTTCCCATTTCTAAGACCCTAGTTTTTGTACTTGCTCTTTTACTACTTTCAACTCTAGATTGGTAAATTTAGTAATTGATTTAGTTGTAGCTCTCAAAAACCAACTCTCGCCCTATTTAGTGATCGCGGCCCAAAAGGGGCAAGCAATTGATGTAACAACTGCAAGTGAGTGGTTTAATGTTGAGCATATGAGGGTCGAATTCCATGAAAAACAAGCGTATTGGTCTTTTAGGTTAACGGATTACCGATTAAGTCTGAATGATTTGAGGGGGTTGTTTTTCTACTACTAAAGCTATCAGTCTAGGGCTTAAAGCAGTAAAGAGCAAGTATGAAAACTAGAGTTTTAGAAATGGAAAGAAAAACCTAGGGTTTCGAGAATTCCATAACCATCAGGAGTAATTCTATCTAAGGTCTGAGAATTGCAAACTAGTTTCAAGTGTTTCCTAAGACATATTAAGTTGCTAGTACGGTCACTGGTACAACGGTTAGAGAATCACTTCCACAGCTAAGTTTGGTGAGAGCCTCTCTCCTATTCAGGGTCCCGCATCAAGACGCAAAGGACTCCAGAACTCCCCTAAATTCTTGGTAAGGCTCAACTGTTACGTCCATTGTCAGAACGAGAATTTAGGGTTTAGAATACAATAGGTTAACGTGTCCAAATATAACTCTTGACGTGCAGTCGACAGAATATGGCTTCAAATGGCGCACAGAACAGATAAATCAGCACCAAAACGACCAAAAACCAGTTGGAAACCAAACCGGGCACGACCGGTAGCATGGGTCATGCCCTGGGCCAAGCACGGGTCGTGCTGAGTAAATCGACCGAGACCGAGCTTGGTCATTGTTATGGTCATATCAAGCAAAATGACCGAGACCGAGCCTGGTCGTGCTCGTGGTCATATCGAGCAAAACAACCGATACCTAGTCTGGTCGTGGTTGTGCCGAGTGAAACAAACCGAGACGAGCACAGGTTGTGCCCATGGTCGTGGTGGGTTCAGTCCAGGGTCCTTTTTCGTTCGGTTTTCATGTCTTTCGTTGAAACTGGTCTAAACGAACTCAAAACAGTCCCAAATTTTGTAGGCATGATCCCTGGAATACAACTGTAAAACCAGATAATAAAAATGATACAAAAAGTTACATAAAATGTCGCACCAAAAAAGTTTTCAGTACATTGTCACTAGCAAACATAGAGTAAAAGCAGTACCAATTTAGCACTTATCATTTAATTGGTAAATTCTTAATCTGAAAGATGAATACGCTTCTTCCTCATGGATTTGACCCTCAAGTGCTCAACGTTCTATTGTTCACTTGCGGTTATTACTAAACGCATCCCTCTCGGGCGTTTCAATTCTCGCAACCCAAATCAAATTTGTTATATGATAGGGGATTACACTTTTTGATTGTCGACAATTAGATTAGGTTTAAACTATGTATTTTAAATTGAAATTTAGGGAATTTATATCTGATGATTTGTAGATTTGATATGTAGATCTGCTAATTAAATTAGAGATAGAATAATTAAGAATTTGTAATATTAAAATTATTTATCTGTATGACATGTTGATTTGTAAACAATGTCTGAAGCAAGAACAATTTACGTATTCTATGGGCAATAAATTATTAAAAACAAGTCATATATATGGGGATGACCAGAGTGCATGTCACCATATATAAATTGAATTGGATAACTTCAGTATTGTAAATTGTGAGGAGCTTAAGAACTGAGTCCTAAAAACCTTCAATATCGATCAAAATTTATATAATGTTGATATAGATGTATTGATCCCTACTAGTGGAAGTAGTTGTTGTAAGCTGTATTGCTTATTTGAAATACAAAATTTTTTACAGTCTTTTATACACACACACACAAAGATATATATATATATATATATATATATAGGGTAAAAATGACACCTAACATGGATAAAAATATCATTTGATACATTGACTAGTTGTTAACCAAACGACAATAAATACAAAATACTAGTGCACTTTTTAATGATAAATACGGAATACCCAATTTTTCAATCACATATACAAATAACACACATTTTACAGTGATGTAGACAAAATTCCCCCAAAAATTAAGGGGAATTATCTGGCATTTTATTGGATTTCTACATATTTTGAATTTTGGATCTAATAAAAAGTGCCAACAATATAAGGAAAAATAGAAATTTTAGTGCATTGTCCCACGCCTTTTCTTAAATATTTCAGTTGAGTCCTACATTTCAAACTGTTTCAACTAGATCACACCTATCAATTACTTGTTATATGGGTTAATTAAATGCCAACGTTGTATCAAAATTGGTCAATAATTTGGCACAACTTGAAAAAAAAATCATATAATCATTAAGACCCATAAGAAGTTTGTTAAATTTTCCAAACCATAGGAAAATTCATTACTAATCAATGATAGGTAGACTCAATTGAAACAATTTTTTTAAAAGATGCATTTACATGGACTATTTTGTACGGATAACCCATATTTAAAAAAAAATAAAAAATAACGCTCATGCGAAGGAAATTGTAGTTTAGACGCCAGTCGCCAGCCCCCTTGGCGACTTAAGCTCTAGTCACCATGGCGGCTGGCGACTGTGGGTTTTAGCTCGAGTTGCCAAGGGGGCTGGTGACTGAATGATCATTATAATGCCCAGGGCTGGCGACTGGTGGGCAGCAAACCAAAACAAAAAAGAAAACAGCGAGAGGGGGAGAGGAAAAGAGAAGGAGAGAAGGAGAGAAGGAAGAGGAAGAGGAGACAAAAAGAGGAAGAGGAGGAGGAGGAAGACGAAAAGGTATTTTTTAAAACTTTTAGTATAATTAGTGTAACATTAAGTTTAAAATGTAGATCTGTTTTAGAAATATGTGCATAATGTGTTAATAATTTAGATTTGTTGTAGAATACGTTGATCACAGGTACATGCGCAGTATAAATGTGCTATACAAGTATAGAAAATGTGCATCTGCTATAGAAAATGTGCAGAAAATTTGTGGATAACAATCTAGATCTGATGCGTACGTAATTTAATTTAAATCTGTTGCGTGCATTTATTAATATGATGTATATATAATTTAGATCTGTTCTATGATATTATGTAAGTTTAAATTTTTTATGGATGAGTTGTGTATTAAATAAGATTAGTACATAATTAGATTATTTATATATAAGATGAGAATCTATGAATCATAGATTAGATGTTAAAAAACAAAGTCAGTGGCAACAAAATAAATCTGTCACACAGGTCTTAGGGCTCACCATAGAGTAATGTGTCAAATATATTGAGGATATGATAGCTAATGATTTGTAATACTGCACTTGTTATTGTAGACAATATCAGAAACAAGAATAGTGTATGTTTTTTACGGGGAACAAGTAATTAGAAATGGACCACATGGGGATGACCTAAGTAGCTGTCACCGTATAGACATGGAATTGAATAATCTTAGTGGTGTTAATTTTGAAGACCTTACGACCCGAGTCGTGGACATCTTAAATATTGATCCATCTTTACACGAAATTGTCATAGAAGCATTGGTGCATGTTGATGCAATAGGTTGTTGGAAATTATGTAAACTTAGAGGTGACAGGTCTTGGGGTTCTCTGGTTAGGAGAGTGATAAATCCCAATCATGGCTCAGATGACTGCATGCTGTATGTGATGATAGTAGACAATGTGCTGCACACCAATGTAAACATCGAACCAGCGGAACAGGTACCCGAGCCATTAATTGGAGGGCAACATATGAACATCGATCCAACCATGGCACAGGATTCTGCAGGTGTCCTGAACGAATTCATGGGTGGGCATTTCTGGCCTGGGGATGAGGCTTACATCGACGAAGGTGAATATGAGGGTATGCAACACTCAGGTAGCGAAGGTTCGAAGGTGGACGCAGACTATGCAGATTCCTCTAGCAAAAAAGAAGATTATCGTGGGATGAGACCTCCCCAATAATGGTTAGATCCAAGTGGTTTTGATCATGCACGAATCCACGATGATTGTAGTTTGGAGTGGGGATCGAATGAGCAAAGATTAACATTAGTGCAACATTTTAGAAGCAAGGAGGAGGCAAAGCAAGGTGTGGTAATGTGGTCCATGACACTACGTCGCTCTTTCAAGCTCAACAGAGCTAATCTACATCTGTACGCAATGAAGTGCATGGTGGAGGGATGCAGATTCTATGTTCGCATTGCCCGGTATAAGGACATTGACCACTTTGTTGTTTCCAGAATCACCGAATATGACTATTCGGTTAGAGAAGTCTCACAGAGCCACAGGAACATGTCATCCGCATTCGTGGCAAATGTGATTTTGGTGAACCTTCATGCAAATCTGGACATGGCACCAAAAGAAATTGTCGCTCAAATCGACGACACATTTGGGTATAGCATTCAGTACAAAAAGGCATGAAGAGCCAAAAACCTTGGTCTTGAGATGCTATTTGGATCTTTTTACAATTCATATAACTACGTGTCCAGACTGATACAATAAATCATTGACACCAACCCTGGCATTGTAATGGACATGGTTCATAGGCCAGTTGTGGGCAAAAACGGAGACATAGAGCCTGGAGCTGAGTACATGGATCGTATATTCTAGTCATTCGGATAGGTAATTTATGTATTCAAGTGCATGCGGCTAGTACTTTGTGTGGATGGCACATTTCTAACTGGAAAGTACAAGGGAACTTTGAGGACAGCTGTTGCTACCTTAGTAGAAGGCGAGAGCACGGAAAGCTGGGTATGATTCCTTGCAAATCTAAAACAAACTGTAGTGAAGGATAGACGGAATGTGTGCGTAATCCATGATAGACACAAGGGCCTGTTGAGTGCCATCGAGTTCATGTTGTGCACTGAGGACTTGCAGTATAGATGGAATGACTTGATCAGCCAGTGGTGGTAAACAACATCTTGCGGTGAACATTTTCACACATTACAAAAGCGCACGCCTGATGAAGAAGTGTAAGAAGTTGTGTGATCAAAACTAGGGTCGTAAGTTCCAACAAATTTGGGACAAGCTAGAAAAAGATACTTCAGATCTAGATAAAACTCAAAGGTCAGAGGCAACCAGTTCGCAACAGGTTGACGATAAAGAAAATGTCGTGGGAACTTCAGATTGGCCGAGATGACGCATCCAGAGATCAAGAACTAAGAAATTTGGTGAATGGATCGGTAACAAAGCTCCTGAGAAGTGGTAGCTACTGCACAATGACAGAGGTGCCAAATATGGCATAATGACAACTAATATGGTGGAGGTATACAACTTTGTGTTAAGGGGGGTGCAAGGTCTTCCGCTTACTGGAATTGTGAAATTTACATGGCATCGCACGGCTAAATACTTCCATAAGAGGGGTGCAGCCACAAGAACACTACTTGGGGTCACACCATCAAAATTTCCTCATGCCGTGCAGAGGTACTTAGAAATGAAAGCTGCAGCCACTCAGAAACACTCAACCCAATGCATTCCTAACAGCGAAAGGCAAAGCTGGGTCATCTATCTGAAGAGTAAGAATGTGGTGGTGGATACATGCATCAAGTGCACCTATAAGAAACCAACTCTATTGCATAAACTGTGCTCCCATGTGATGGCAGCATGTGCGCACGACAACAAGTCGAGCGAGACGTACCAATCACTTTACTATGGCTCACAACACCTTGCTAAAACATGGACTATGGACTTTGAGATCTGGGGGACTCAGCAGTACTACAGAGAGCTATTGTGCAGTGCGGGCGAGATCCGATGTGTTCCAGCACCACACTTGGAGCGGAAAGGCCCTGGACGATGGCGGAGACTTTGAATTGGCAACGACATGGATAATGCAGAACGCGATGACCTGCGAAAGTGTGCTGTTTGCCGACAGCCTGGCCACACGAGGAGGACATTCCCTGATGCATTCGGATCGCACCGGATGTGAATCAGTAATGTTGTGCAATATGTTTTCATTCCTCTAGCATATTTGATTTGCAATTCATTTCATATGATGTACAAACATAATGTTCCTGCTTGCAGATATGGCTCACGATCGTCGACATCTTCCTGAGTTGCTCGACCAGTACTACCATGATCAACATCGATCTCGAGCCCTGAGGGCCGGAGAGGAGCTTCAGCCCTTCCGCATGCGATCGCCCGGCACGGCTTGGCCTCTCGACGGTAGATACATCGCACGACTGAGGGCGGTGGGACTACTTCCTTTCGCCAGGACGATTACTAGAGTGGAGTCTTTCAGGAAAGATCGATCACTAGTCTCTGCTCTGATGGACAAATGGAGGCCTGAGACACACACATTTCACTTCCGGTGAGGGAGACCATTACCCTCGAGGATGTGGTGATGTTGTTCGATATGCCAATCCACCAGCAAGCCTGGGTACCATCACCCACCCCAGCTAGATGGGATGCCACATTCACACAGAGGTTTCACCCACTGCCTCTAGGGCAAGAGCCCTTCCACCACAACGTCGGAGTTCCTACGGCTTGGCTCACACACTTCAGAACGTGCCCAGCAGATGCTAATGAGTGGACAGTCAGCCGACACTTCGAGGCGTACCTACTACACTTGTTTGGTGGCTTCATGTTCACTGGTATGATTAGACATGGTATAGCTACAGATCCTTCACTTATTGCATTTAATTCTTATCTTTGTTCTTGTTTGCAGGTACTCATGGCAACACGGTGGATCGTTGGCTTGTTCCACTGGTGCAGATGCTTGCTGACACGCCGATCGAGTAGATCCCACGCACCAACTGGGGGTCGACAATTCTCTGTGCGACATGCCGAGGGTTATGCGATGCCTGCGTTTATCGTGCCCGGTAGGTGAATATGGCTGGGTGTCCTCTACTTGTTCTACTATGGTCATACGAGCACCTACCTGTTGGACAACTGCTCGGCACCGACGTGCCAGTGGCTTTGTCGAAGGGGTAGCCACCCAGGGATGTGGAGGACGAGATCGATCGCCCAACCATGGGGGATTGTTGGATGCAGCACGAGCTGCAATGGGCCACCGTCCAGGTGCACCCATGCTACAGTGCGTACAGCGATGAGCTGGAGCTACTCCATCCGTCACGTGTTGTATGGAGGGCATGGACGGCCACCTACATCGAGAGAACAGCTGCAGACAGGATCTCGTTGGTATGTATGGAGAACCAGGACATATGGCTCACCCGATGTATTCTTGTCTTCAGTCATATGTTGGAGGTGTACGCTCCTTGGAGGGTGATGCGCCAGTTTGGCCTATTCCAGCCGATCCCCCCTCTCGACGCTGTACATCAGTTGTCGCACGACTAGCACGAGTGAGCTCACGATCATCTCCACACATAGTGCTTGGCCTCCATGAGAATACTGAATACTTTTGTTTTTCCTGTAGGCAAACCTGTAAGGGAAAGAAGGTTGTCAGTTGGGAGGACCGACAGGCTCCTTGCACTCATCGTTGGCAGCAAGCAGTAGGGATAGATGTACTGCCTGAGGATAGGCCATACGATTTGACGACATACGGCGACTACCTCTGATGGTACATCCTTCGCACCAATGCTCGCATTGCCCCATCAGCTCCGACGCTTATAGAAGTGCCTGCTCCAAGCGTGCATCAAACATACGACTAACATCACGCATCCTGAGTACACTACAAGGTACACACCCACACTTCATTTCCTGCTTGTTATTGTTATTTCCACATACCATTGTGTTGTGGTCTTGCAGGCTGACAGCCTCCGTACAATGACCTCCATGACACGGCCGCTCATCCATCGGAGACAAGCACGTCTACCTATCATACCCGACGAGTATGAGAAGGCCATCGCCTTTATTCACCGAGTCACCTCCCAACTGTCCCTGGAGAGTGACATTGTTCCGTCGACATTTGTTACACCTCCACTGCCACGAGCCCTGCCCAGCCAGACACTGTTGTAATCGGCCGCTCATCGACCCGACGCAACTGGGCCTCAAGTACGGCCATCGATGCCCCGATTTATCTTGGTGTGCCTTCCCCCCGCTCTTACCGTACAGGTGTCCTGTAGCACCATGGGTTTGGGGTGAAAATTTCTTTCTTAAAAAGTCATGCATGCATATGACTCTTCTAGATCAGCCAAATCAGCCCCAGCTTTATTCTGTTCTAAGCCCAAAATCTTAAAATCTATTATGTAGACCCAAATCAAGATCTGACTTTTCAGATTTGATATACTATCTTATCCTGAGTATAAAAGCCTTCAGAACCCAGATTCAATTCCATCTCTAACTTCTAGATTTATCAACTCCTTTCTGTTTTCGAAAACAGAAATATCTTATATTACCCCAAATACCCTAAGTTTCAGAAATTCAGATTTAATCAAAATCTTGGCCAAGTTCAGATCAAATTATTCTTGGATTATGATCAAGGGTATGCCAATACCTTAATCCAAAAAGTTGGCAGTCAGATTTCATCATCTAAACCCTTTTTGCAAATCAGTCCAAGAGTATCGTAGATTAGTCCTTTTTCAGATTTTCCAGAAGCCTGAAAAGGCAAAATATTACAAATCATCTCCAAATCCAAATCTAATTCAGGGAACACCTCCCAAATGCCATTCAACACAAAATCTTCTTATAGGAGTATCTCAAAATCAAATGCTAAATCCCAGAATTTCAGCATTTGACAAAATCCAGATCTATTTTACCCTAATTCTACCCTATTTTCAAAAATAGGTGAAATCCCTCAGATTTTATCAAACTTTCTCCAAATTTGAGCTAAATGAGTATTAATAGAAATATTATACTCAACCATACAATTAAATCCCAAATTAATCATCTTTAAGATCAGATTTACAATCTAGTCCAAAGCCAATCAAAAATCATCACAATCAGGCCCCTGATCCGACCACGGGCTGCTGTTCACGACCAGAACCGGCGTTCGTTTGATCTCGCCGTTTTCGACCGCAAACAGCTGCTTGTGTTTGCTTTTGCGCACGCGTCCGCGCCTCAGCCATCGTCGTGGCAACGCCAACGACCAGCATCTGCTCTCGTGCGCGACCGGCAACAACCTTTGTCAGCAACTTCATGCCACATTGCCTCGCCGTGCCAGTTTTGTCGCCATGCTTTGCACCGCCCAACATCGTTGAGTTCCAATAAGCCGACAATTGGATCAGTACAGAGCCACCTGCTCATCGTCTTGTCGCTGCCACTGTTTCTTCACCGTTGTCGCACCTGCGCCCGGCCAGTCAAGTCACCGGCGCCAATTTCTTTACTGTCCTCTCTTCGCAAGTTTCGCCCTGGTCTATTTAAGCACCACATCGCCGTGTAATCTCTACTTCACCAGAAATCAGTTAAGTTCAAAATCTCCTCCACCTTCGTCTTCTTCTTCGGCGAGTCCTGCACGGAGGATCACGGTGACAGCCTCAACAGCAGCCTCTTCACCCAAATTGACAGCATCAGTGAGTTTCTCCCATCTCCCTCATCGTGCTATAGCTTTGAATTGAGTTATTATGCATCTTATCGCCGGTGATCGCCGGAATTGTTAAAATGCCCTGTTCCAGCTATGCAACTCGGTTCAATCCGAATTAGCCTTTGATCCAGTAGAGTAAAATGATCAGTGGACTAAACTTAGTAAGCCTGTGCATCAAGATTTCAAAATTAAGTTCAAATTGGAGTTTTCCCTTTTCTCGCGCGCCACCGGTGACCGACTCACATCGCCAGGCTGCATCACCATTCCTCCGGCCAAATTGACATTACCAGAAGCTTTACCTCACCTCCCTACTGCTCTCATAGTGAGCAATTGAACTTTAAGGCTGTGTATTGGTTTCGCCCAATTTAGCCCTTCTTCTTCTCCGGCCACGGTGTTGATTTCCTCGCCGATGTCGCTTTACGCCAATTCCCTTCGTTCATACTATCTGAAGCTATCCAGGAACTCAACTGTGCCTTCAAATTGGAGTTTGAATCACTGCATCGCTCTGTTGCCATTGAAGCTGTCTTCTTCTCCGGTGCAGCTCATCGCCGTTCACTACCGTGCCATCTCCAGTCGAGCCCAATGCATCAAACAGTACCACTTAGCCCTAGCTAGCTCCAGCAACGCCAAGTTTCAGCAGCATAGCACCAGATTGCAACTTAGGTGCTTTACCCTTCGTTGCCATGCCACCAGTGTGCTGCCCGGTCGTCGCCGGCCATTGCCATCGATGTCACCTTGTCCAGCATCTTTGCCTTGACCTCCTGAACACTTTCCTCTACTAGCTCGATCCCTGAATCTGCACAGAACTGCCAGTTGTTGTTATGCCAAGATCTTGTCCAGTGGCTTCACTGTGCCGTGTCGCCACCATACTTCTTTACTGATTTTTATTACCATCCAGCCATCTTCAACCTTAGAACCTATTGAATCATTTGTTACTGTTATCAAAGCCTACCTCCCAGACAAAGTGGTGTATCAATTGGAGCCCTAGATCAAAAGTTATGGCAAGCCCTAGTTTCTGGCCATGTCAGTCCAATGCCAGGCTATGCCAACCAGTGGCATTTTCCCTTTTCACTTCCTTCCAGATGTGCATTTTGAGCATGACTTTGTCCCTTAGACTCCTGAGGTTGTGATCTATAATTTCTTCTTCTATCACAACTTGAGTTGAGCCCGTGAACTGCATTTTATGCTTAGCCCCAGATTTTGATATTGTCAACCCTATGCCAGAGCTTGTCAGCCAGTGGCATTAGCTCTTTTCACCTCTTTCCAGTTGTGCAAATTGAAAATAACCTTGTCCCTTAGACTTGTGGAGCTGTAATCTACATTTTATTCTACTGCCACAAGTTGAGATAGTCCCTCTGTCATCCATCGACCCTATGTCGATGCCTTGAACCGAATGTCGACCTGAAGACATTCGTCGATTTTGGGCAAACCAGCTGCGAACTTAATGTCATTTCCTTACCCTAGAACCCTAGACGTTCCTAGCACTCGTCGTCAGCCCTAATTCTATGAGTTAGCCCTAATCAACTTCTAAACCCAATTATTTCAGAATCATCCAATCATTTCAGAATCATCGAGACATTCATCTTTGCATTATTGCATATAGTATAATAATGTATTGAAAATATTGTAATTCTTGGTTGCTTGTTTGATTGGAGAGAAGATCAAGAGCCCGAGTTCGAAGACTTCACTGCTGATCCGACATCAACTGTCGTTTCTTACGACGAGGAAGGCAAGTCATATTCTTGGACATCTTGAACCTATATTTTAAGAGTTGTTATAATATAACCTTGAATATAGATAATATTGCATGTGAAAGATTGAGAATGGTTGAATTATGAAATTGGCAGTACTAGACTGGTTATCTGTGAAATGTGAAATCGACAAGTTTTGAGCCATGAACTATTATATATGTATTTATATACTTATATTCATGAAATAAAACCCTTAGCCGTGACCAGAATTTTGGTATGGATGGCTGTAGCACTGGAGGTGCTTAACTGCAAAGGATGTGCAGGCACTGAAGGTGCAGGGTTGTGGATGGTCTAGTCACTGGCATATAAGGACTAGAACCTTGTGTTGTGCGTCTAGTGGCATGAAACACGTGCTAACCGCAAGCCTAGTATGGGACAGGCCTGAACAAGTACTTATGTGGATCGCACATGAAACCCCTGCATGAGATGGAAAACAATACACTAATTTCACGGGGTTCAGCTCCTCCACGTAATATAATCATGCACGTTGACTCAGTAATGGGAAGAGACTTGGGGGTGGGGTATATCCCGCCACAACTGTGGTTTGCGAGAGATCCACAGGGTCAGGGGTCAATTGTGAGTAAAACATAACAAAAGTTCTTGTTATCTCCACCTTGTCACTCACACATGGTTGTGAGGAAGAGTCTAATCATTTTGATAGGATGGGCTTGAAAGTGGAATATCTTGCGGGTAAATTAGTACCTCTCTGCAGAGTTAAAAACGTATTCGAATACTCCGAGCTCCCGGGTTTATAGGAGTCTGCTGCGGTGGATTAAATCCACGGGGTGTGACACAAGTATGTTTTCTAAATAAAATTTGTTGAATCAAGATTACCCAAATGACATGTGTTGTCATGATAAGGAGTGCTGCCGTGGGCTGTCGTGTGTCGACGTGTCGCGGTAGTACTATAATCTAGTAAACATGAATAGCAATGCTATTTTATGAAAAGTGCTGCCATAAGATGAGATGAGATATGAAAGAAAAAGGTTATTTTACAAACATCCATAATTTTTGACAGTCTAGGTTCATATCATCACTACTATATGTATCTACTCTTACCTATGACTTGCTGAGTACGTAAGTGCTCACCCTTGCAACCTACAAATCAGTAGATGGAGCGTTCAATAATCAAGATGAAGGCGTGGAGAATTTCTTGGATCTAGAAGGAGGAGTGTCAGTTCCGCCAGAGCCCTGATGTGTGTTGTTCTGCAGTCAACTTCTCATTGTGGGAGGGTCACCTATCTTCTGCTGTGTAGTTATTATTTTGCTAAACCTTGAATGTCGTGAAGGCATTGTAATCTCTTTATATAATATTAAGGCCAGCAGGCCACACTGCTTAAATATTTTGTAAGTTACTCTGTTGCAATGTAATATACTCCTGTGCTTGGCTTATCCTGGGAAGTCAAGGGTATGCATATATGGGACTAGCTGCAGCGAGCTAGGTCTCCATGGGAGTAGTCGTAGTCCCAGTTTCGGGGCGCGACATGTCCCACCCCATGTGGACTTGCCATCGCATGGTGGTGTGCAGATCTCTGAGGGTCCTCGTGCGCACCCTTCCACCTCCGATTCTAGCCTGGGGTTTGACATCACATTCAACTCAGACGACTAGTACGTCACCATGTCGCAGTGGACAATGGACGAGCATCTGGATACATCCTCCGCTAGTCCATCTACATCACCCAGTAAGCGCCCACCGTACATTCCTCTTCATTTGGTCCGTGCCGACCCGGAGGTGGTCCTCGACCCTGCGTACGCGGACTACGTCGACATGGTGCAGTAGACAAACGACACCCATCAGAGCCAGCATCAGTTGGTGTCCGCACAACTTGGTGATGCGCCGTCACTGTCGCAGGACGCTGTGGAGCATATCCCACATATAGATGCTCCTGATACAGGCCTCGACTGGGCAAGCACCCACCCCCCGCCGCGGCCATCCGTCACAGAGGACGGTGCTTCCGCGTAGCACCTTCTCACCGTCGCCACTTCAGCGGGACCGGTGTCATCTTTCCAATAGGGGGCGACATTAGATTTTTTTTAAGCAAATGCCTTACTCCATGTATCAAACAGGATTTTTGAACTTTTGAACTTTTAATCTTTTCAGCTTTTCAATTTTTCAGCTTTTTGACAGCTAAGTCCAATAAATGTTTGAACTATTCAGAACTTTCGTTTCTATAAATTAGGTTTTCTAGTTCCGAACACACAACACACACTTTCCTCACTAGCCCATCCGAACATGACGGGGAGAATAGCCGTGGCTAGAGAAGAAGACCCTAACATGTTATAAAACCAATCACGAAATGTACGAATCAATTAACACAACCAATCATGGCTCTTTTTCTCATTGACTGGATAGACCGGGGTGCTTCCATTGCCTTTCCAGGTTTCATCTAGAATTCTTCTATTTTTTAGTGTCCAATCCTGTTTCATACAAGGACTAAAGCCTCTCATCACCAGCCGTCTAGTGATTGTGCGCCTTTTCTGTTAATTCGGCATCGGTCCTGGCGACTGGCGTCATATCTGTGATTTCCTTGCATTGCGCATTTTTTTTACTTTGATTTTTAACTACACGTTATCCCCAATTGTTTTCTGGGTTACAGGTGGGAGGCCACCAGTCGCCAACTGGGATGGCGACTTGGAGTGGCGACTACTAACATGCCCTGAAATCGCCAACGAGGATGGCGACTAGTGGTATCTCTACAAAATCACCAACCGGTGTGGCGACTGAAGTCGGATTTGCAATTTCTTTCACATGTGCGTTATTTTCGATTTTATTTTTTACATATATGTTATCCGTACGAAATTCTCATTTACAAGTGATAAAATAATAACATATCTATATTGACAACACAAATCGCACCTCATACATACTTTACTTCTATATATATATCAACACAATATTCTAATTAAGTTGATATGTAAAAATAAAAATGATCAGAAATCAAATTTATGACACTTTTATATATATTGATATACACTTTAACTCTGCTAGTGCACATAAAATCGCTGTATTGTGCAGTTTTGAACTTGATGTGTTGCTCTTCTCGAAGGAGATTGCACGAAGGCTTATCCCATCTTCCACCATTTGTAGACCAAGTCCACACGCCAATCCACTCCCTGGTCCAGGATCTTAGCCCACAGAATTGATTCGCTGACTGGATAGCCACTCCACGCCATCACTGACGGCAAAAGGCCTTTCTGTCCTTTACTCATTTACCCCCAGTTCGATGTGCCGTAGGCTCTATCCCCAAGGCCCAACCCTCCTACAAAATTGTCTAATTTCAAGGTTGTTTAGTCCTCATATTTTAAGAAAACTTAATTTTATTATATATGATCTGGGTGTTAACTATTTAAAATTTTATTTGTTTATCGACAGCTAAAATAAATATAACAAAAACAAGTTTCTATAAAACACAAAAAAGAGTTTTATAAATAACTAGTTGGACATGTTTTCCAAACTAAAACTCAAACAAGAAAATTTTTAACCCGTTTTGTGTTAAATAACATATTTGATAAATTTGATTCTAGCAAACCAACAAATTGAGATCTATTTTGATAAAATATCAAACTTGTTTCAACAGACCCTCTCTCTAATAAAATAACAATCAATGATCCAACCAACCTCTAAAATCATGGCAGATAATATTTGATTGGTCTACAACATAACTAGCCATATTTCATCTAGTCTTTGCTAGGCATAGCTAGTTTAGTCAGTTCATAGACACTGCGGCGGATGCACTTGCCTGCCATGGGGTTCATTAACTTAAGAATTTTTTTTCTTTTGTAAAATGTCCAATATATTTAGAAATTTGTTATCTAATATGTAATAAAAAAAAACATGTGTACAAGAGATCTACATGTGAGAGCTAGAAATTATCGTGGTATTGCAAATAACATGGCAGATTTTGTGGAAGATCTTAGCTAATGAACAACAACGTGAGCTGACAGCGTTACCGATCACATCCCGCCGGGCAAGCACAGAGAGTGACCTAAGGATTTATACAGGTTCAGGTCTAAGTGGAGACCATAGTCCTGGCAACATGCTCCTGACTTGAGTCGGTTGGAGGAGTTCTCTTGCGGGGAGAGTGCTCCAAAGCACGCCTATTGATTTTTTGTGTATTGATGTAAAAATGAATTATTTTCTGTTACAAAAGAGGAGTACAAGGGCATATATAGGCCCAAAAGAAGCAAAAAGACTTAACTACCCCGGTCATAGTCGTTGGATCGGAGGGTACTGACGTCATTCCACCAGCTGAGGGACTTGGATGCTTGACAAGTGTCCTTGCTAGTTCCCGATGCGCTCCTCACGTGACCCTCATGTGACCCTACACAGGAGGCACTTGCGGCCTCCGCCCGAGGCAGGGCCACCGGGGGGCCCTTGTCCCCAGGCCAAAGGCGCCGCCCGGGACAGGACCACCGGGGGCCTTTGCCACTAGGCAGATGGCGACACCCGGGACCGAGCCACCAGGGGCCATGGTCACCGTTAATGCAAATGGTTCTTTGCCCACTTGTCCCCCGGTTGAATGTTGTATCAATAAAGCTATGAATTTTCTCGTTGACTTTCATGTGATTGTCTTCAAAGATTTGCCGAAAGCCAAAAATATTGAACTGTCCGGGCCCGGGTTATCCCCCCCACCCTCAGCGGGGGGTAGCTTGGGTCCGTGCGCTGGGGGTAAGGCACGAAGAGGCCTGGACACCGATAATTACCGAAACCATATAGCCCCGGCTGGGAGCTTCCGGAGGCCGGTAGGGAAGTCTCTGGTCGGAAAAAATTCTGAGGGCCGGAAGTAATTCCCCCGGTCTCCGTGAGAACGGGGAGCCGGTAAGGAGCCTTTCGGCCAAAAAATTCCGAAGGCCGGTAATAAGTTCCCCCAGTCTCCATGAGAACAGGGAGTCGGTAAGGAAATTGCCGGCCGAAAAATTCCGAAGGATTCCAACAATTGAGATTTCCAAGGCCCTTTAGAGGGGTTACCGTAAGCCGCCCTACGGGAGCGGGGCTCCCGTTGTAGGGACTTTTCGACTTCGATAGCCTACGTCCTCATGGGGAGAGCATCCTCGCAAGGAGGGCATCCTTGTATAGGGCATCGCCTTAGAGACGGTAATCTAGGAATCTGTAAAAACTCATGGGCAAAGAACCATTTGCATTAACGAAGATAAAATACAACGCCTCCCCCGCGGAGCCGCGACGGGGGAGGGAATAGTGAATACAATATCCCCCCACGTGATCGTGTTGGACAAGGGAGTGCGAACACTGCGCCGTGCCTCCCCCTGCGAGACTGCGACGGGGGAGGGGAAGCCAAGAGGCTAAGTGTAGAACTTGCGGAGCAAGCCTATGTTCCAAGTATGCTTCAGCTCCTGGTCTTCGAGGATGGAGAGCTTGTAAGCCCCCGAGCCCAAGACCGTAGAGATCCTATAAGGGCCTTCTCACTTGCGAGAGAGTTTAGCCTGGGCCTGGGGGTCAGTCACGCGCTTGAGGACAAGGTCCCCAAGGCAGAAAGCTCTCGCGCGGACGCGCTGATTGTACGCGAGCGCCATTTCGCGCATGTAGATGGCGTGGCGAAGTAGCGCTCGGTCACGTTCTTCCTCGACGAGGTTGACTTCCAATCGCTGGTTGGCCTCATTGGTTTGGTATGCTTCTGCCGTGGCTCTGTCTAGGAGCTCGACCCACAGCAACTGAAAACCAATCTCCGATGGGAGAACTGCTTCAGCCCCGTACACGAGCGAAAAGGGCGTGTGCCCCGTTGCCCGGCTCAGGGTCGTGCGCATGGAACAGAGGATGCTCGGAAGCTCCCCTGCCCATGCGCCCTGCCTAGAGGCGGCCTGCTCAAGTCGCTGGCGTAACCCTTGTAGGATCATGCCGTTGACCCTTTTGACGGCTCTGTTGCTCTGGGGGTGAGCTACAGAGGCGAAGTGGAGGGTAACTCCCAAACCCTCACAGAATTCCTAGAAGTGCGCGGAGTTCAATTGGGTCCCATTGTCAACAGTGATTTCCCGGGGGACCCCGAAGTGACACACGATGTTTTTCCAGAAAAACCGCTGCACTACTCGGGATGTGATGCTAGCCAAGGGCTCAGCTTCCACCTACTTGGAGAAGTAGTCAACTGCAACCACCGCATACTTGTAGCCCCCGGGCGCTGGGGGGAAGGGACCTAAGAGATCCATTCTCCAGGGCACGAAGGGCCAAGTGATGGGGATGGTTTGCAGCGCTGTGGAGGGCAAGTTGAAGCCCTTTGCCATTTTTTGGCAGGCCTCGCACGTGGAGACGAGGTCTCGCACGTCGCAGACTACAGTGGGACAATACAAGCCCTGTCAAATAAACTTTTTCTACAATGGTGCGCGGAGCCAGGTGAGACCCACAACACCCCGAGTGGATGTCCTCAAGGAGTTGAAGCCTTTCTGCCTGCGGGAGGTAGCGGAGCAGGGCTAAAGCCCCCCGCTTGTAGAGTTTCCCCTCTAGTAGGAGGTACGCCCGCGCCTTGGTGTGGAGGCATTTCGCCTCGGTCTCGTTGGGAAGGTCCCCTTCCCTCCTTATGAAGGAGACGAGAGGATCCATCCAGGACGCTGCTCAGGTGATTTCGAAGATCTCTGGGGCGCGGCACTCGTGGTCCGCATCCAGAGAGGCCACCGAGGGCTTCGTGATAATTTCCAGGAAAGCACTCCCAGGGAGAGGTTCCCGGGCGCTGGCAGCCCGGGCCAAGGCATTGGCTCAGTCATTATCCCTCCGGGGGATATGCCAGGCTTCCAGACGCTCAAAGTGCTTCTTCATCTTGCGCACCTCCCCCAAATATAGGCTTAGGTTCGCGTCATGGCAGGAGTAAGACTTGCCCATTTGACAAACCACGAGCTGGGAGTCTCCTTTGACAAGAAGGCGATGGATCCCCAGGGAGCGCGCGAGGCACAGCCCCAGGAGCAGGGCCTCGCATTCGGCGATGTTGTTCTAGCGGGGAACTCAAGCCTTGCCGCGTACTCCAGCGCCCTTCCCTCAGGGCTCTGGAGGACTACCCCCGCGCCGGCCCTAGCAAGACACAAGGAGCCATCGAATATGAGGGTCCAATGGTTGTCGCACCAAGGCGGCTCAGGAAGGTTCTCCCCCTCTGTCCCGGAGGCGGGGGTCCACTCCGCCACAAAATCAGCGAGGACTTGTGACTTGATGGCGGAGCGGCCCGTGAGCGAGAGGGAGAAAGGAGAGAGCTCGGCTCCCCACTTTCTGAACCGGCCGGTGGCTTCTTTATTCCACAGTACTTCACCCAAGGGGAGAGAAGACGGGATCGTGATCGGGTGCCCCAAAAAGTAGTGACGAAGCTTCTGTGATGCCATGAGAAGGGCCTAACAAATTTTCTCGATCTCCGTGTACTGAGTCTTAGCCCCCTGAAGGGCCTCTCTCACGTAGTACACGGGGCGCTGCTGCCGATCCCACTCCTTCACCAGTACCGCGCTTACAGCGACCGGGGTCGTGGAGAGGGAGAGGAGCAGAGGTTCCCCCGGAGACGGGCTCACGAGCATTGGGGTCTCATGAGATACTTCTTCAAGTCGTCGAAAGCTGCTTGGGCCTCGGGGGTCCAACGGAACCCCTCGAGGCCTCGCAGGATCTTGAAGAATTGGAGGCCGTGCTCCCCCGACGGCGAGACGAAGCAGCTTAGTGCGGCCATGCGGCCGGTAAGCTACTATACGTCTTTGATGGAGCGTGGTGGGGCATGTCCAGCAGGGCCCGAATCTTTTCGGGGTTAGCCTCTATGCCCTGCTGGGACACGAGGAAGCCCAGAAGCTTCCCCCCACGCACGCCGAAGGCGCACTTCTCTAGGTTGAGTTGTGGAAGGTCTCCGCCAAGTCGTCGACGTGGGCAGCCACGCGGAGGCTTTTGACAACCGCGTCGTCGACGTAGACTTCGACATTGCGGCCGATTTGGTTCTTGAGGACCATCGACATGAGGCGCTGGAATGTTTCCCCCGCGTTCTTCGGCCCAAAGGGCATATGGACGTAACAGAAGGTGCCGAGAGGAGTTATAAAACTCATCTTTTCCTCATCCTCCTTAGCCATCCGGACTTGATGGTAGCCTGAATATGCGTCGAGGAAGCTCATAAGCTCACACCCCATGGTCGAATCAACCAACTGGTCGATCCGCAGGAGTGAGAAGTTGTCTTTTGGGCAAGCCTTGTTAAGGTCAATGAAGTCTACACACATTCGCCACTTGCCATTCGACTTCTTCACGAGGACAGGGTTTGCTAGCCACTCGGGGTGCAAGACCTCCCGAATGAACCTTGCCTCTCGGAGCTTAGTGATCTCGACCTTGATAGCCTCTTGGCGTTCAAGGGAGAGCTTCCTCAACTTCTGTTTGACCAAGGGGTGATCAGGGGTCACGGCGAGCTTATGCTCGATCACCTCCCGGGCGACGCCCCGTATGTCGGCGGGCTTCCATGCAAAAACGTCAGAGTTTTTGCGGAGGAAGGCCGCGAGTTGCTCCGCGTGCTCTTCGGAGAGGTCTGCCCCGATCTTGATGGTCCTCTCTTCGTCCTCCGGGGATAGCTAGACTTTTTGAAGGTCACCTTCCAGGCGCGGTTTTGGGAGAGACTTCCCGGAGGGGACGACTGGAGTGTCTAACGCCTGGGAAGAGTCCTCTCCCCCCGGGGCCTTGATCAGGTTGACGCTCCTGATCATCGCAATGGTGCGCTCATACAGAGCGCGGGCCACATCTTGGTTGCCTTGGGTAGTGATCACGCCGTGAGGCCCAGGGATCTTCACGCTGAGATAGCTCTGGTGGATCGCCGCCTCCAAACGGTTGATTGTGGTCCTCCCCATGATTGCGTTGTATGAAGAGGGGAGGTCCACTATGTCAAACTGGACCATCTCCGTCCGGTAGTTGTCTGGGGTGCCGAAGCTCATGGAGAGGTCCACCTTGCCCACCGGGTGGATGCTCTTCCCCAGGACGAAGCCCTGCAAGGGCCCGGCTGCAGGCTGCAGCAACTTTTCGTCGACCTGCATCTCCTTGAATGCCTTCAAGTACAGGACGTTGGCGGAGCTTCCACCGTCAACGAGGATACGCGCCAGGTGGCAGTTGTAGACGGTGCCGGAGACGATGAGCGCATCGTCATGGGGGAAGCGGACCCCGCGCGCGTCTTCTGCCTGAAGGTGAGGGGGTCGTCCGACCATTTTGGTGGCCGGGACGTATGTAGCACCCCCACAACCTTTACCTCCCACGCGTACTCCTTGCGCTGGCGGTTGGAGTCCCGCCCAAAGGCAGATCCTCCCGTAATGACGTTTACGTGCCTTTGGGAGGTTTGGAAGGGGAGTTCTTCAGCCGAGCCCCTTTCCTGTGCTTGTCTTTGCTACTCCCCTGCAGGAGCAGGGAGAGCCGACAAAGCTGATGTGGGGGGCAAGGAGGCAGAGCTCCCTCCCCCTGCCCACGCTGGTCGAGAAACGCGGCGAAGTGCTGTAAGAGCTGGTGGCACTCTCGGGTAGCGTGGGTACTTGACTTGTGGAAGGCACACCACAAGTTGGCTGTGCCCTCCTTGCCTTCCCTGGGGGGACCCTCATGACCGCGGGACGACTGTCCCCCCCCCCCAATAACCTTTCGACTTAGGGAAAGGGCAGTTGCCCTTGTTGCCATCTCGTGAGCCGCCTCCGCCCTCTAGGACAAAAGTGTCCCGAGGCTGTGGCTCGCCGCGATCACTCCTCCTAGGGCGCTTGTTGAGGGGGTCCCTGGCCTCCCGGTTGGTGGGGGCAGGAGCCCCCTGGTTCCTCTTCCAAAGGTCATCTTCCTCCGCACGGGCATACTTCTCGAGCACAATGAAGAGCTCGTCGGCAGAGGTTGGGCAGCTCCAGGAGAGCCTCCAATGGAGCCCCCCGGGGAGGATCCCGCTCTTGCACGCCTCAATGATTGTAGAGTCAGGGACGTAAGCCACTTTGCTCTTGACCTGAACGAAGCGCTTGAAGAAGCTGCGGATGGTCTCCCCCGTCCTCTGTCAGACGGTGTAAAGCTACGACGAATCCAGGGGATGCACGTAGTTCCCCTGGAAGTTCGTGCAAATAACGCACTTGAGTTGCGCAAAGGACTTGATGGAACTAGCCCTCAGGTTGTAGAACCATGAGCGGGCGATCCCGGTGAGGTAGAGGGGAAAAACGTTGCACTGCACCATCTCGTCCCCCCCAGCCACCGATATAGTGGTGGAGTACACCTGCACAAATTCGTAAGGGTCGTCCTCACCGTTGTAATGCTCAATATGCAGTGGGCGGTAAGGCCACAGCGAGCGGATGCACCGGAGACGGCGGCACAGCGTCTGATTAGCCCCCTCAACCTCCTTGGGAGATTCTCGGTCACTGTCCCCTTTGACCGGAGACGCGCGTGTAGGATCAAGGATGCCGACTAGAGGGTGGGTGAATAGGAGGCTTTAAAAACTTCAAATAAAAACAAGTTTTTGCAAAACGAAAAGAACCAAAAGCAATTTAATATATTAAAGAGAGAAGATAGAGAGAACAGACACAACGATTTTTACCGAGGTCTCGGAGACTCGCCCAGTCTCCCTTAATCCTCGTTGAAGCACTCACGTAAATTGAGTCTTGCTCCAATATCCACGAAGGATATTATCCACTAGTGGTTGCTCCTTGTCCACTCCAGAAAGGCGAGCACCGATGCCTTGCAAAAATGCGCTGAGTCTCTCCGACAATCTCCGAACTGGAGAGATCTACAGTCACGCCACCAAACCGTCTAGGTGAGGGCGCTCACCAAGAGTAATAGGCAGCAAGGTCTTCTCTAGACCTCCAAACAATCACCGAGAAACTCTAAGTATGCAAAATGAAACGAACGAAAGCACTCGGTGGATCTGAAAACTCTCAACTTGATCAACAAATCAAGATTTTCAACTAGAAAACAAATGCTCAAGTGTATATATGAGTAGAGGGCTGCTTGTTCTATAAAATACGAGCTCAAGGCCTCTATTTATAGCCTCAAGGATCAAAAGAACCGTTGGAGCTTAGGCTGAAAATCAGCACCTCAAACTGACAGTCAGTTACATACACAACGGCTGACAAAATTTACGGATAAAAAATAGCTAGCCGTTTGTGGTCGTATATGGAAACTGAAACCCCAAACTGACAGTCAGTTTGACCAAAACATTGACCAGTTTAAAAGGAAACTCAGATAAAACCAGCTGAGGTTGAAATGCAAACTGACAGTCAGCATGGGCATACTGACAGTCAATTAAGTACAAAAAAATTTGGCCCAAAAAACACTCTCTAAACAATTGTCAGTTAACACAAACTGACAGTCAGCATAGCAAACTGACAGTCAGTATGAACAAAAATAGCCATAACTTTAAATCCAGAAGTCCAAATTGAGAGTTTAATATCTTGTTTGAAAGATAATTTTAAGGGCTACATTTTTTTCAACAAAAGAAAAAACTAGATCTACCTAGATCTTTCTGGAAATTGCAAAAACTCTTCTACTAAGAAAAACTCGACTGAAAATTCAAATCTTTCATAACCAAATTCAAATCAAATCCAACCGAAAATGATGCAATGCAATGACCTAGTAATTTCTCGGTTCATGTTGGAAATTTAAAGAGGGCTTGCAACCCCTCTTTATAGTACGGTTAAATCAAAAAAAAATAACGTCCTTAACCGATCATCCTCCAAACACCGAGATCGGTAATAAGTATAGATTACCTTAGGTCCTTGGCATCTTCATGATTTTGCGTCTCGTCCTTACTCTTTGCGACTTGTGCTTTTATTGATTTTACGTCGGGTTCGTCATGTTCATCTCGCATATCTTCCCAACAGAGCTCTGTATCAAACAATCTCAAAAACACAATCAGTTTGAAACACTTTGTTTTTCATTAATCATCAAAATTATGGTTAGGCATAAAGGCCTAGATGCAACAATCTCCCCCTTTTTGATGATTGATGACAACAAGTGTTTGATACAAAAAGAATATCGCTCCCCCTGAGTGTATGCATAGGTTCCGAGCATAAACAATACACACACACCCCTATCACACCATATCAATATGTATTAGAGCATAAACCAACACATATATGTCAGAGCATAGACAGATATCACATATACACATCATCATACCGAGCATGACAAAAACATCATATTAGAGACCCATCCATAAACCATCATATCCAAAATCACAGATATCTATAATAAACCAACATCCGGACATCAATAACCATCCAACATATAATAAAACAAAAGAATATCTCCATGACATAAGTATATCCAAAACCATCCATAACAGAAATATATATATATATATATCAAATACTTCTCCCCCTTTGGCATCAAGCACAAAAAGGGAGCTAAATACAAGACAGAGCCTAAGGCTCATCATCAGAAGAAAACCCTAAGACGGCTGTATCTCCGGAGCCTGTAGGAGATCCAGTTGCATCCACGACAGGTGACAACGGAGGAGTAGCAGCCGGAGCTGGAGCAGCTGATGCTACTGGAGCAGCTGGAGCTAGAGCTGGTGCGGCAGGAGCTGGAGCAGCTGGACCTGAAGCTGAGCTCGGTGAAGATGCAGCTGGGCGGGCCCTCTTGCGAGGGACCTTTGAAACTGAAGAGGGAAGCCGGCGCAGAATCTCCTCCTACTGAGCAAGCAAGCGAAGCAGCATCTGATGGTGCTCTGCCTGGGTGCTGAGGATCTGCTGCTGCACCTGAATCACCTGATCAAGCCGAGTGGCGGAGAAGGATCTGGTGCCTGTCTCTGCAGCAGGTGCTGGAAAAGACTCCTGAACTGGAGCCTCGTCCTCTGATTCCCCTGCAGCATCATCATCAGATGCGGGAGAGTCAAGGCCAGCAGCAGCCGAAGGCCAGCAGCAGCCGCAAGCCGGGCACCAAGACGGCGATCGGCCTGACCCGGAGGATAAAAGAGAAGGGGATGATGGGGCCGTAGAAGCACCGCCATGATATACGGAGCGTATATCAGCTGACGGCATGGAGAGAGAAGGACGTGTTGAATCTCACTGATGATGAGATCAGCAACGTCGAATGGCTCCTCCTAGAAGAGGGAGATCAGCACATGGAAGGCGAGATAAGTGACCTTGGCCCTATCTCCGCTCATGGGGACCAATGTGAGACAGAGGATCCGCAGAGCCAGGTCAACATCGCGGCGCAGGCCAGCGATGTGACGGAGCTGGAAGGGGCCAGAATAAAGCATGGCCACCTCCCGATGCTCTAAGTCAGGGAGGGTGTGGAGCTGGCGTCCGGAGGGAGGGCAAACCAATCCAAGGGCAGTCTCAATCTTCTCCTTCGTGACAGTGTAGACCTGGAGGCCTATCATGAAGGTGATGAAGTCACTCTAGGGAGAGATGAAGACGGTGGAGTAGAACTGGCGGATGGGCTCATCAGCCCAGTGAAAGGAGGAGTCGATGACAAGGTCGCGGATCCCGACAGAAGCAAAGGAGTCCTCCAGGGACACAATGCCTATGCGAGACGCGATCGTCTGCCAGGAGAGGGAGCGATGGGCGAATATGGGGACGCGGCTATAAACACTAGTGAAAAGATCTAGCTGCAGGTTTGTGTAGAAGGTGAGCACACTGTAGCTATTGCGACCAGTGGGATGAGGTGAAAGGTACGGGTTTGTGGAGCGGAGCGAACGGAGGCAACTCGCGTGCCATCGGGAATAATCCACGGGCTCTGTCGGCTGACCCGATGAACGACTGTTGTTTGCAGCGTTCTTCCGTCGGGCAATGCGATGAGAGGATCCCGGCTGATCAGACATAATCAAACAGAGAATTGAAAAGTAGAGGAGAGGAGAGAAAAGCAGGGGACCTGATCAGATGAAGCCGAAATAGATTAAGCCAACAACGAACAGAATTGGTCGACTTTTATCAGAATAGCCGAAACACAGTCGGAGATGAAGTGCACAGAGAGGCACGACACTTGAGAGCTAGGGCACGGCATGGCAAAGAAAACAGCGAGGAGAGGCTCAACAATGGCGAGAAGAGGCACGGTGGAGAGAAAAGAAGAACATGGTGGCGCGGCGAGGCAGTGGTGTGGGAGGTGGTGGCTTGGCGGCGGCGCACGACGGTGGCGCAAGGAGGCGGCTGTGCGGCACGGTGAGGAGGCACTTGGAGACAGCGGCGGCAAGGGAGGCAACGGCGGCGAAGAAAAAAAGGAGGTGAGGAGACGCAAAACAGAACAGGGGTTTTAGGGTTCGGGGGCCCACAACTGACAGTCAGTTCTAGACTCAGAAACATGGAACTGACAATCAGTGTAACATACTGACAGTCAGTTCACAGAACTGAGTTTTGAAACTGACAGTCAGTGTGGGTCACCGATTTTGACTGGGAGCTACGACCAGAAGTGATGCACATAGCTGACAGTCAGTTTGTGAAACTGACTGTCAGCATGGTCAACGACTGCGACCAGAGGCTAAGAACAGACTCCTAAACAAAGGAACTGACAGTCAGTTTGTCATGCTGACTGTCAGTTTGGACAATTTCGACCAGAAGTAAGATAAGATCAGAGAGAGAATAAGAATATTTTTTAATACAATTATCACATCAATTAGCATTAGATATATCAATAATGTTCAATTCACCTCTTAGAAAATAAAACCTTGATTCATCTAAGGGTTTGGTGAAAATATCTGCTAGTTGCATATCAATTCTAATATAGCTCACATCAATATCTCCTTTTGCCACATGATCTCTAATGAAGTGGTGCCGTATTTCAATATGCTTGGTTCTAGAATGTTGAACAGGATTATTAGCAATTTTAATGGCATTTTCATTGTCACACAATAGTGGCACTTTATCAAATTTAATTCCATAATCCAAAAATGTCTGCTTCATCCATAATAATTGAGCACAACAACTTCCAGAAGACACATATTCAGCTTCAGCGGTAGAGAGAGCTACAAAATTTTGTTTCCTAGATGACCATGATACTAATGATCTCCCCAACAGCTGACAGCTACCAGATGTGCTTTTTCTATCAATCTTACACCCAGCATAATCAGAATCCGAATATCCAATTAATTCAAAATTTGCATCTTTCGGATACCAAAGACCTAGGTTGGGATAGCATTTCAAATACCTAAGAATTCTTTTAATAGCAATTAAATGACATTCCTTAGAATCTGACTGAAATCTAGCACATAAGCACACACTAAACATGATATCAGGCCTAGATGCAGTAAGATATAACAAGCTACCAATCATAGACCTATAAATTTTAGAATCAACCGATTTGCCATTGTTGTCCATATCAGATGTCCATTTGTCTCCATGGGGGTTTTGATTGCCTTAGCGTCTTCCATCCCAAAGCATTTGAGCAAGTCCTTCACGTACTTTGTTTGACTCACGAACGTACTATTCTTGAATTGCTTGATTTGAAGGCCAAGGAAGAAGCTTAGCTCACCGATCATTGACATCTCGAATTCCCTAGACATCATCTCTCCAAACTCATGACAGAAATGTTCATTAGTAGATCAAAAAATGATGTCATCAACATATATTTGACAAATAAACAGATCTTTTTCATTCTTTTTAGTAAAAAGAGTTGTGTCAACCTTCCCAATTTTAAAACCTTTTGATAAAAGAAAGTCTCTAAGTCGCTCGTACCAAACTCGAGGAGCTTGCTTGAGACCATAGTGAGCTTTAGACAATTTAAACACATGGTTTGGAAATTTAGGATCTTCAAAACCAGGAGGTTGTTCAACAAAAACAGGTTCAGATATCTCACCATTCAAAAATGCACTTTTTACATCCATTTGAAATAATTTAATATTGAAACATGATGCATAGGCAAGAAGTATACGAATAGCTTCAAGTCTTACCACAGGTTCACCAAAGTCTAAACCTTCGACTTGAGTAAAACCTTGTGCAACAAGACGAGCTTTGTTTCTAACAACTACACCATTTTCATCCTGCTTATTTCTAAAAACCCATTTTGTTTCAATTACATTATGATCCTTGGGTCTTTCAACTAAAGTCCAGACTTTATTTCTAGAAAAATTGTTAAGTTCATCATGCATGGCATTTACCCAATCAGGATCATTTAGAGCTTCATCTACATGTTTGGGTTCTAAAGATGACACAAAAGAATGATGTTCACAAAATGCAGCAATACGAGAGTGAGTTTGAACACCCTTACTGACGTCACCCAATATTTGATCTAAAGGGTGATCCTTGGTGATTGTTTGATGTTGCCTTGGTGCTTCATCTTGTGTTGCTTCTTCTTGACTTGATTCTGGAGGATTAATTTGAGGTGATGAAACATTTTGATCATCATTTTCAATGTTCTCATCATCTTCTTGATCATCTTCTGTTGGCTTGATGTCTCCAATTGTGATGTTCTTCTCGGCTTCTTAAAGATCTTCACCTGAAACTTCACAAAAGACTTGCTCCTTTTGAGAGTCATTAGTTTCATCGAATTCTATATCGCAAGATTCTTCAATACAACCAGTATTTTTATTAAAAACGCAATAGGCTTTGCTAGTGGTGGAGTATCCGACTAAAAAACCTTCATCTACTCTTCTTTGAAATTTTCCACCAAAATTTTCTTAAGAATATAGCATTTGCATCCAAAAACTTGAAAATAAGAAATATTTGGCTTACGCCCAATAAGAAGTTCATAAGGAGTTAAATTCAGAAGAAGATGCAAATAAAGCCGATTGATAGAATATCAAGTAGTTGGCATGGCTTCAGCCCAAAAGCGAGTAGGAGTGTCACACTCACTAAACATTGTCTTGCCATTTCCAGTAATGTTCGATTTTTCCTTTCTACAACTCCATTTTGCTGTGGAGTGTAAGAAGTAGAAAATTCATGTTTTATTCCGAGTGAGTCACAAAAATCAAATAAGATTGAATTAACGAATTCTCCACCATGATCACTACGAATTTTCTTGATGGAAAGCTCGAATTCAGTGGAAACACGTTTTGCAAAACTTTTGAAAACATCGAGAGTTTCAGATTTTTGAGAAATAAAGAAAACCCAAGTGTAGCGAGTAAAATCATCAACAATGACTAAACCATAGTTGCTACCCCCGATACTTTGGAACTCAGAAGGTCCAAATAAATCCATATGCAATAGTTCCAAATGTTTGCAAGTCGAAAGAACACGCTTAATCGGATGTGAAGTAGCTACTTGCTTGCCAGCTTGACAGGCGCTACAAGGTTTATCCTTTTTAAAATTCACATCTTTTAAGCCAATAACCAAATCACGTTTCAAAAGCTTTTCAGTTGATGCATCCCAACATGTGCAAGTCTTCTATGCCGTAGCCAACCTTTTGAGGTTTGAGAAACAAGACATGTTGAAAGAGATGCATCTTTGGAGTGAAAATCAACAAGATAAAGATTTCCAAAACGAAAGCCTTTGAAAATCAAATAATTATCTTTTAAACTTTCAACTAAAACTTCTTTGGGATAAAATGTGCAACGAAATCCAAGATCGCAAATTTGTGCAACGGAAAGCAAATTAAAATTCAGAGATTCAACTAATAAAACATTTGAAATAGAGAGATCATTGGATATAGCAATTTTACCCAAGCCTACCACATTTCCTTGACGATTGTCGCCAAAGGTGATCTTTTGATTTTTGCTTGAGTTGTCTTCTAATGAGGTGAACAATTTCTTGTTACCGGTCATGTGTTTGGAGCATCCACTGTCTAGCACCCAATGCTTTCCACCAGTCTTGTAGTTCACCTGCATAAAAAGAATCAAGTCCTTTTAGGTACCCAAACCTTTTTGGGTCCTTTGATGTTAGCAATCAAAGCTTTGGGAGCCCAAATTGACTTCTTCTTTTTGTTTAGCATGGGTGCACCAACAAACTTTGCTATAGCATATCCTTTCTTCGAATTTTGAAGCATGTAGCAAGTATCAAAATAATTTAGAGTCATTAAAGGACATGCTTCATGCGAATGACCAGTTTCATGGCATTTAAAGCAAAATGTGTTGCATGCTTTTACAAAAATAATTTTTGTATTTGGTTTCTTTCCTTTCTTCGGAAAGTATCCAATTCCTTCTTTTCTAAATAAACATTTTTGTTTGCTAAGGATTAGATCAAGAGACACTTTTCCTTTGTAGCAGTTTTTTAAATCCTTTTCCAAGTTTTTCAACTTGTGCCTTAAAGTCATTATTTTCATTCAAAATTATTTCATTTGAAACACATGGCATATCAAGAGGAATAGCATGAGAAGAATTGTCATTTAAATCACATGAAATGCCTACATCTACCTTAGATGGAGCATTAGTAATATCTTTCATTAGCATGCTTTCATAAGAATCTTTTAGTTCTGAGTATTGAGTGCGTAAAGAAGAATACTCTTCCTTAAGCGCTTTATACTTCTTTTTAGTCATTCCAAAACCTTTATTTAGTTCGGTGATCATTTCAACTAGTTCGTCATATGAAGGATCGGAAGAATGTACCTTTTCATGGCCTTTAGCCATAAGACAAAGGGATGAACTAGTCAAAGTGTTGATGTTGCCGAGAGCTAATCTGGCTATCTTCTTGGAGCAACCTCTTTCATCGTCGGAGTCGGAGTCGGAGCTCTCACCTCCGGACATCCATTCTCCAAAGCATGCTTCCTTGGTTGCATCATTGTTCTTCTTGAAGAACTTCTTCTTCTTGTTCCAAGTTTTGTTCTTGTTCGGACATCTTGATGCTATGTGACCCTTTTCGTGACATCCGTAGCATATGATTTCCTTGAAGTTTGTTTACTTTGGCCCCTTTGATCGAGTGTCGATGTTGACACCCTTCTTGTGTAACCTGTGAAGAAGTTTTTGAGTATTCTTTACCATGAGAGCTAGATCTTCGTCGAAGGAGCCTTTGTTTGAGTCATTCTTGGAGCTGGCTTTAAAAGCCAACGCCTTCTTCTTCATCTCTAAGGGTTCGGTTGCTTCCTTCTTCTCCTTTCGATGCATCTCATGGGTAATAAGGTTCCCATAGAGATCCGTTGGTGTGGTGGTCGAGAAATCGGAGTTGGTGAGTACTGTGACCAGAGTGTCGAAGCTTTCTAGAAGTGCCCTAAGCATCTTTCTTACAATATCAAGGTCAGTAAAAATAACTCTGAGCCTCTTGAGTTCATTTACAATATTGTTCAACCAAGTGAACATGGAATCCACGGACTCAGTTGACGACATTGTGAATGTCTCATATCTTTGCCTTACCATGAGCAACTTTGCTTCTTTGACTTTAGTTGTGCCCTCGTAGATTTCTTCGAGGGTGGTCCAAACTTTGTGAGCGGTCGTAAGATTACTCACACGGTTGAACTCATTCAAAGACAAACAGGCAAAGAGAGCATTTTTTGCACGGGCATTTAAATGTAGTTTTCTCCTGTCATCATCAGAGTGACTTGCCGGATTATCCAGAGGAGTAAAACCAAATTTAATGATATCCCATACATCAAGCCCCATGGCCTCTGGGAATACTGACATGCACACTTTCCAGTAGGGATAGTTAGTCCCATGAAAGATAGGCGCACGTCCGGTATGACCGAGAGAAAAGCCCTCATTAGACGTCATCCTCTCTCTAAGCGGTAAAGCCTAATTAATCGAGAGACCTTGCTCTGATACCACGTGTAGGATCAAGGATGCCGACTAAAGGGGGGCGAATAGGAGGCTTTAAAAACTTCAAATAAAAACAAGTTTTTGCAAACGAAAAGAGCCAAAAGCAATCACTACTACAGAATTCATTATCACAGTTGGGTCAAAACAGTCATCACAGACGGTTCTAACTCGTCAGTGATATTCGAGTCAGTGATAATCAAGAACTATCACTGACGGTTTTGAACCGTCTGTGATTTGTCCCTTCACAGATTGTTATAAGATCAAAACCGTCTGTGATAATCATAATACACAGACTGTTACAACATCAGAACCGTCTGTGATACTCTTAATACACAAACTGTTATAACATCAAAGCCGTCTGAGATACTCATACTACCATAGACGATTATGACCTCAGAACCGTCAGTAATAATATGAGTATCGTAGACGGTTCTGACCTCAAAACCATCTGGGATACTCACATTATCAGAGACGGTTATGATCTCAGAACCGTCTGTGATACTCAATTATCACAGACGGTTATGACCTCAGAACCGTCTGTGATACTCACATTATCAGCAACGGCTTTGAGGTCAAAACCATCTGCGATATTGTCATTATCGGCGACGGTTATAATCTTGGAGCCGTCTGTGATAGTGTCCTTATCATAGACGGTTGTAATGTCAGAATCGTCTGCGTAGTAAGAGTATCACAGACGGCTTTGAGGTCAAAACCATTTGGGATACTCACATTATCACAGACGGTTATGACCTCAGAACCGTCTGTGATCAAAACCATCTGCGAGGACGGTTATAATCTCGGAGCCGTCAGTTATAGTGTTCCTATGACAGACGGTTGTAATATCAGAACCATTTGTGTAGTAAGAGTATCACAGACGGCTTTGAAGTCAAAACCATCTGTGATAGTGTCATTGTCGGTGACGGTTATAATCTCAGACGGTTTGTAAGATCAAAACCGTCTGTGCATATTAATATTATTTTTAATAAATTTCTTTTTTTTGTGGCTAGCCTCAGGAATCATGCTAGACATGTCCTCTGTACAAATAGCATTTCATATATACAGTACGTTTCATACATGCACATTACTCAAATATATACAGCCTCATACATGCACACAACTTAGAAACATGTACAATAGCATTTCATATATACAGCACAGAACTCAGAAATATGTGCAATTGAGATTGAACAAATAAATGTAATCGACAATTAAAGTCAGTACGTTAGATGTACAAATAAATGTAAGACCGCACTAATACGATCCTTGTAGGTCCCTAAACTTCCCCTTGGTTGATATGACCTCCGTAAGGAAAAATTTAGCGAGCATCCCTCGGACCATACCAATCTGCTGAGGGTCAAAGCTTTTCGAAGGGAAGTCGACCCCCTGCAGCAAGAGTTGGTACAGAAAAAATTAGCTCAATGCAGTTTAAATTCTGCCAAATTGATACAAAGGGGAGCAGTTGTATACCTCGGGGAAATCTGGGCGGTTAGGGGTGATGATCAGGTCATACATGTGGGGCATCACGTAGAACCTACATGTATTGTCGTCCGGCTGCTGATGGCACTACCAATTTACAGACCGAGAGTTAGCTAGGGACATGTTATAAAGTAAAACAAATGCCAGTTGAAATTTGTACCAAAAATTGTAACCACTGAAACTTATCGACTCGCCGCTCGTGTTGTCGCCCTCCGTCGGCAAAGTAGTTCGTGAAAGCCCTGTAGATAGTCAAAATTGACAGTTTAAGGATATTCAAAATTGACAATTTGAGGACAGTAAATCTAGTTGCAAGACAGGTCCACATGAATATCATAACCTTTCGAATACATGTCATGCGCCGCAATACTCGTACCCTTTCCTCTGCAATGAATCAAGGTAGAACACCTTGTTCCTTTTCGGAATAAGTATTAGCAGGATCCAGTGGTAGCTACATGTTACACGTAAAGAATTAATAATTTAATCTAAGTTTGGGGGTGTGCATATGGAGACACTAATCTACGGGTGAAGTACAGATGAAAATGAAAGCACTCACCTCTGGTTGTAGGGTACAAGTATGTACTCCTTGTCGACCTGAGCAAGCAACCCTCTTTTGATGTAGTCGACAACAAAGTCTACGTCGGTCCTAAACATCACCTCGGCGACCATCTGGGGGTCCAATAAACCAACAGGTTTGTGCTTAGATTTGGCACAGCTGGTCATGCAGCTGCACGGAAGTAACCAATTAATAAATGACATATATCCGTATATGCACGAACAGGCGTAGGATAGTAGGATACTTACAGCACCCAAGACCGTATGATTGACACGTCGAGCGCATCTTTGTTGAGTAAATTGTGCAGGTCTTCGAAGGTCACCGGGTAGGTCCCAATGTCGTTATGGAACTCTGCCACGGTGTACTTGACCATGATGTGCGTCGGACGCTCCGTCTTGGTCTGGTTTGTCCTCTTCATGTACCATGCATGTCGGCTCTGGCATGCTATCCCCATGGTAGAAATTGTGGCATCGAAGGCCATGGGCATCCCTAGAGCGAACGGCATGAGAGCTGGCGCACTCTTCTCACTCTCCTTCGCCGGGCTCTTCTTTGCTTTGCCCCTACTAGCCAGCTTCTTGAATGGCTGCCTCCTAGTGGAAGTCAGCTTCATCATCGCACCCGTTGGTTGGCTTCTTGGAGGGGTCGGCTGGCTAGTAGGCCGAATGTCGGTCTGTGATGTAATAACCTACGTATTAGGACACTAACTCCGAGGGCTATTATTATAGTACGAATTATGAAACTGGTGGGGGAATTACCTCATCCAGGATGATGTCTTTATTGGGCCATTGTACGAACGTGTGCACCGCATCCCCGAGAGTGGTAATCTCGTCGTTTGGCGGCTTCTCCAACGGAAAACCCTTGCAATGGTCGGAGACACTGTCCACCTGGACCCGTGCAAAACCCTCAGATAGAGGGACACTGTGGATTGTGGCCCCCGCCGTGCATGGTTGCGCCATCCCACTGGCAGCCTCGATCCGGAAGAGACCGACCAGCACCAAAAGCTTGCAGGAGGCGGGTTCCTACAAACAGTGCGCATTAACATATTGAATTTCACTGCTTTTCACTTTCGAGTGAATTAACATAGAAAAAGGTCATTACCTGCAGAAAGTCCACCGAATACTTTGGAGAGGGCTCCGTCTGCGAAGACCCCGGCGCAGACGCGCAGCTACCACGGTGGACAAGAATGGGGCTCAGTAATTCCGCTGCTACAAGGGGGGTGCCCTGGGTCGCCTTTCTTAGCTCATCATACATGGACCGCATCTCCGCCAACTGCTGCAGGAGTGCTTTGTCCCGAGCAGTGAACTCCGATCGAATCTCCTCCTTGAGACGTTCATCGCGGGCTTTGTAGGATCTCTTTCTCCTCTTAGCCGCCCCCTCATCATCAGGGAAACCATCCCTCCAAGGCACAGTGGCACCGAGGCCGCGCACACGGCCTGGATGCTCCTTGTTTCCGAGCGCCACTGTGAGGATATCCCTGTCCGTCCTTGGGTTGAACTCTCTGGATGCCGCTTGGGCACTCAACGTCACCTGCAAGAGGAGAACTTAGCAATACAACCAAATGCATGCGTGTTACGAGGATAGTAAGTGATCGTACAATCTTACCAGCCGGTCGATCACTTCCCTATCTGCAGGATTATTCACAGAGACGCTTCCGGAGGAGGTCATTGTTGATCTTGCTCAGCACCAATTGCGGGCGCGCACGTCCATGATGCCCGCATAAGGACCGTCGGCCGAAGCCTACGAAGCCTCCTCGTCCTGCTTCCTCCACAACGCCTTCTTCCCCACATACCCACCAGTGCCTAGTCTGTGTGGGTGGGTATTCTTGGCCTGGTTAGCCTAGCCCTTCACACTAATCTCCTGGAACTCAGGCTTGCCCTTCATCTCCACGAACTACTGCCAGGCCTCGGGAGTCACGAAAGGGTAGTCATTGAAGGGGGTCTTCGACTCCTTCACATAGTTCCTGACAAGTTCGCTCTTGAAGTTCCTCCACGCCTTGTTTATTGACATAAGTGTCCTCTGGCGGATGGTGAATTGGCGATCCTCGGGAATGTGAAACGCCGCCTGCACTTCTTCCCACAGCGCATCCTTGCACTCTGGGGGCACTTGACCCCAGTCGGAGGTGGTGATGGGCACCCGCTCCCTTGCCACTTTGCCGCATAGTGAGCGATACTGACCGACAAGTTTGTCCGGAGCTTCCGGCACTCCATTGTCGTCGAACTGTACATGCTGCTTTTCCCTCTTGTCGAGACGCGCGCATGTCGTCTGGCCTCGCCCCTTTCTCTTATGTGACTGGGTCACGTTGGACGTGGCGACCTCTGGTCCAAGTGTCTCATCGCCAGCGAGGTCACTCTAACTCCCCGAGTGGTGCATTTCGTCACCAGACATATCAGTTCCTAACATAAGTGAAAGAGAACAATTTAAGTAAATATGAAACTAATAATTCTATAACAAAACCCATATACTTATAATTAACCAAGAATGACAGAAACGGTGGGGAGGCGACGGAGGTGATCACGTCGGAAGTTGGGAGGGTGATGGAGGTGATCGCGCTTGACGGTGGAAAGGCGACGGAGGTGATCGCGACAGACGGTGGGGAGGAGATGGAGGTGATCGCGCCGGACTGTGGGGAAGCGATGGAGGTGATTGCGACGGACGGTGCGAGGGCAGCGAGAGCTAGGGCAAACAGTGGCTGGAAATGAGCGGGACAAAGCCCGCCTTGAACTATGTACCGAGTAGAGATTATCACAGTCGGTCCTATATTCACAACCATCTGTGATAATCTCCATAGTGATAATCTCTAGAGAGGTTATCATAGACGGTTTTGAGTTTCGAACCGTCTGTGATACTCATTTATCACAGACGGTTTTGACTTGAGAATCGACTGTGACTGCACAAATGCACGTTAAGAACTCGAAGCGTCGGACACTGTTGGGAATATCACAATCGGTCCTACATTCACAACCGTCTGTGATTATATTATCACAGTCGGTTCTCAACTCAAAACCGTCTGTGATAATCTCCATAGTAATAATCTCTAGAGAGGTTATCCCAGACGGTTTTGAGTTTCGAACCGTCTGTGATACTCATTTATCACAGATGGTTTTGACTTGAGAACCGACTGTGACTGCACAAATTCACGTTAAGAACTCAAAGCGTCGGACACTGTTGGGAATATCACAGTCGGTTCTAGGTTCATACCTGTCTGTGATAATTCATAACCGTCTGTGATAATCTCTCTAGTAACTCTGTAGCCCTACAACTCTTAATGGTCAAAAACTTGTTTTAAATGAACACTCAGATATTTCAAATGGAGTCCAAATGCTCCATAAATTGGTTACAATGTAGATCCGAAAATTGGTTACAATGTGGTGCATGCTTAAATAAATTTAACATACAACGTGGAGCATGCTCAAATAAATGTTACATACAAATGGGGACTTTGACAATTTCCACATACACAGCCATGTTATCCTCAACTATCCACTTGCCGCGGCCCTGCAAAGACGAGAATTAGAGGAGATATATAAGCTATACCGATGGAAACAGAGAGATAAGGACGTACGGTTGATTACCTTTAAAGTATAACCCTTCCTAGTGATCCATACGCACGTAACTGGTTTCATCAGTGTCTTCAGTATCAACCTGTACGCCATCTCCAAATGGAGGCATCTCATCAAATTGATTGTATTCCTCCTCGTTTACGACATTTTCAACTCCAACAATCCTTCTCTTACCATGAAGGACGACGTGCCACTTCTTATTGGCCGGTTAGTGACATAAATGACCTGAATGTCTTGCTTCACAAGTATGAATGGCTCATCTTTATAAGCAACTCGATCGAGATCCACAGAAGTGAAACCGTAACTGTCAACCTTCACACCCTGTGGGATTTAGACCCATCGGCATTAAAACAGGGGAATCTTGAATAGTATGTAATCGAGCTCCCAAATTTCTTCAATGAACCCGTAGTACGAGTTCAATCCACGCACTACCCTTGTTGGGCCTATCTCGGTGAACTCCTCATGGAAAGCTTCTACGCTCACTCCACTATTTTGCACAGTGCTCTTTTGATCTTGAGCTTTTGTGTAAAATGTGTACCCATTGATGTCGTATATCCCTGCCATGTCTGTACAGTAAACGTGGGCCCTTTAACCAACCATTTAAGGTTCTCACTTGCGGACTCTCCAGTGATTCGCACTTTCATCCACGCGTAGAATTGACTGTTATGTTGTCCCGTGATCCAAACATCGGATCGGCGAGGATTGTCTTGTCGTAGCATCTCCTTGTGCTCATCGATGTACGGAGATACCTCCGTCATGTGTTGCAAGGCCCAAAAATGAGCTTTCGAGTACATATCAAAATCAGGACTGATAGCTCTCCATCTAATAGTGCCAACACCATCAAGCCTCCCCTCGTGACGAGACACAGGAACTCCTATTGCTTCTACCTCGGCCATGTAATTGACACAGAACTCAACAACCTCTTCCGCTGCATAACCTTCGACAATGTTACCCTCGGGCCGAGACCGATTCCTCACGTAGGCCTTAAGTACACCCATGTACCTCTCGAATGGATACATATAACGTAGGAACACAGGTCCACATATCTTGATTTCTCTGACAAGGTGGACGGTGAGATGGACCATGATATCAAAAAACAACGGAGCAAAATACATCTCAAGCTGACAGAGAGTTCGAACCACCTCCCTCTGCAGAGAATCTAGTCCATTGGGATCAATGACCTTGCAGGAAATTGCATTGAAGAAATAACACAGCCTCGTGATCGTCTCTCTGACCTTATGCGGCAGAATACTCCGGATGGCAACAGGAAGCATTTGTGTCATCAACACGTGACAATCATGAGACTTCATACCCAGCAATTTCAAATCGCCCATGGACACAAGCTTTTTCATATATGAGGAGTAACCCGATGGAACTTTAACACCATAGAGACACTTACAGAGTTTTGTCCTCTCAGCCTTGCACAAAGTGTAGCATGCAGGGGGAGGTATATACGGCCTTTATCGTCCTCTCTCGGTGCTAGCTCGGGCCTGATTTTCATTTCGATCATGTCACGCCGCACATTGAAGCCATCCTTTGTCTTCCCCGGAATGTCCAGCAATAGGCCGATTACACTGTCGCAAACATTCTTCTCCACATGCATGACATCAATGCAATGACGAACCTCTAAATGCTCCCAATACGGTAATTCCCAAAATATCGATCTTTTCTTCCAAGTGTTCTTCGTGCGGGGTTTCAATTTACGACCCTTTCCAAACACAACGTCTATGTCCTTCACCCGTGAGTAAATTTCTTTCCCGCACATAGGCTTCAGGGCTGAACCATCTTCCTTGTGGCCGTCAAATTCCCTCTTCCTCTTACGATACACATCATTCTTCGGAAGAAACCTACGGTGACGCATGTACACTGTTTTCCTGCAATTCTTCAGCCACATGCTCTCAGTCTCATCTTCGCAGTGGGTACAGGCTTTGGCTCCTTTCGTAGTACGGCCCGACAAATTTCCAAGGGCAGGGAAATCGTTGATGGTGCAGAATATCATAGCACATAGGATGAAGGTCTCTCGTTTGTATGAGTCCCATACCTGCACCCCTCGATTCCACATTGTTAGGAGATCCTCTATCAATGGTGCTAGGTACACATCAATATCGTTTCCAGGTTGTTTTGGTCCTGAGATAAGTAGAGACATCAATATCGTTTCCAAGGAGGAAGGTTGTAGATACACAAAAGAACCGGCCAAGTGCTATGCCGACTGCTCATGTTACCAAAAGGATTAATTCCATCGGTACTCAACCCGAACCTTATATTCCTCAATTCCACTCTGAAGTTAACAAATTCCCTGTCGATGTTTCTCCACTGCGAAGAATCAGCTGGGTGTCTCAGCTTTCCATCCTTCTTCCGGTCTTTCGAGTGCCAACGCAATAATTTTGCCTCTTTACGATTTGCAAACAAACGCTGCAAGCGGGGAATGACAGGCAAATACCACAACACCTTAGCAGGAGGTCCTTGCTTTATCTCAGCGTAGCCGCCGTCGTCGGTTCGGTCCTTATGCTTATAGCGGGATGCGCCGCACACCGGACAAACATGCATATCCTTGTAGTCGTTTCGGTAAAGGATGCAATCATTAGGGCATGCGTGTATCCTTTCTACTTCCATTCCCAAAGGACATAACAGCTTTTTCGCTTGGTAGGTGTTTTTTGGCAACTCGTTTCCTTCCGAGAGCATGTCCGCCAAAAGATCTAACAGTGCCATGAAACTCTTGTCGATCCAGCTGTTGCTTGCCTTCAATTTTAACAGTTCAAGCACAGAGGCCAACTTTGTGTACTTTGACTTGCAACCAAGGAACAACGGCTTTTCTGAGTCCTCAATCAAGCGCTTGAATTTGCCAAACTCCCTTTCACTGTAATTTCCTTCCACATCACGCAACATGTCATCTAAATTGTCATCCTCTAGCATATCCTCATCGAAGTCGTTGTCGGGATCCGACATGTCCTGTTCGTCAACCTGAGTGGCACTTGTTTCTGCAGTTGGCTCTTCTCCATGGTGGACCCAACACGTGTACCCTTTTTGAAACCACGTCGGATCAAGTGGGCGACAATTTGAGATGAGTTGGTAAACATCTTAAGATTCTGGCAGTCTACGCAAGGATAGTACATATATGGTAAACCCTTCTTTGCCATGTCTTGCTCAGCAACCTTTTGGAAATATAAAACACCTTTCATTTATTCCTCACTCACTCGGTTGTCATTATACATCCAGTCTTGATGGACCATCTGCAATTAATTAAATTCATACACATGCTAATTAGTAATACTCTATGTACGATCGACACACAATAAATTATAAATCTAGCTATCTTGATTTAGTATAACTAGTTAACTACTCTTGAACTGCAAGCAATTAGTTGGGGGCGTGGATAACACACATCATAGAGCAATTAAATAGCTACAGGTCGAAAATGAGTTACAAACAGGGTTTGCTACTGTAGCTTCCCCTCCCTCTCGCTCTCGCTCTAATTTGGTCAATCAATGGAGATCAAATGAAGTAATGTGTATGCCTTAGGACCAAGTACCAACCTTGGATCTTCAAATTTGTTGCCCCCAAATGCTGCCCTTTCGAGATATTGCTCTTCCTTGCCCCAAATCTCTTCCAACTGGATAGTATGTCGAGCAAGATTGTGGGAGTAGCTCAAAACATCTGCCAAAAGACCTTTTATACCATACCAGGTTCAATACAGACGGTTCTATATAATACCATCGGTAATATCGATGCATTTTGTAAGAACAAAATAGCACTGACGGGTTTCACTCTACTAAACCGTCTGTAATATTGGTGCATTTGTGTAGAACTATGACAGAAATATCACAGACGGTTTTGACATCTAAACCGTCGGTGATAATGAGAATATCACAGACGGTTCCGAGATCAAAACCGTCTGCTTTACTATCACAGTCGGTTTTTACTTCAGAACCGTCTATGATTATCACAGTCGGTTTTTACTCAGAACTGTCTGTGATAATTATAAAATCAACACTCTGCTCTACTATCACAGACGGTGATGAGGTCCGAACCATCTATAATATCCTGGATTGCTTGCAGTCGAAACGTTCGACTAGTTGAATTGTTCCACTTTTTTTTCATATTTAGTTCTATCTTATTTTCAATGTTAATATTTAAAAAAATCAACGTTGAGACTTTTTGGTTGTATCTTGTTTTTCATATTTGTTGTATATATATGTCGACCTGTGGATGTTCAAAGAATGTTGAGAGTATTACAGTCGGTCCTGAAATTAAAACCGTCTGTAATGTTACTATCAGAGACGGTTTTGAGTTAGAAACCGTCTTGATTGCAGCAGTATTTTCTTGTTAACATTTTCACACAGAACATCATTTGGTTATTATCAGTTACATAATCAATCGAAAAGCCAGATATATATGGAAAAGAAATTTCTTATTTCTTACAATCTTTGCATACATAAGGGATAAAAGCGACCAAAGCGTCGACCTGATCCGAAAGTAATTTACAAAGTTCTCCTAGGGACGTATTGGCATCAGTAGGATCTACACTGGCCAACCCAAGAGAACTAGCAATGGCTCTAAGCCTATCTACATCATCTCTCAACAAAGGAGTGCAGCTGTTCCTTATTGTATCGGAGAGTTCTCGCTGCTGCCGAGCGTAATCTCTCTCCGACCGGAACCTGCGCGCTTCTTCGCGAGAACCCTCATAGCACTCTACCAAGTGTAGAATGGCAGAAGACATCCCCTCAGAAAGCTTCTCCAGTGCCTCTATTTCCTCTTGGAGAGTTCTGCACAAGGCAGCTTTCTCCTCCTGCACATGCATGGGTTAGTTTTGAAAGACATAACAACCAGCAAGAGAGGGTGAAGATGATTACCAAGCTTCGGAGTGGATTTGGACGTAGAAGTGTGCGCCTTACCCCAGAAAGTTGATCATCCAAGAAAAGCTGATGATACAAAGGTGTTGAAGAGGGGATATTGGAAGGATTGTTGTGGATCTCCAAAGGTGGAGTCGATGCAACTGGAGGGGTTGCAAGGGGCAATGTGGCAACACAGGCCTCAGCACTCTCTAGAGTCTTCGCTGCAGCTGCATTGGAGGATCTTTCATCATTTCTGCGTCTCTTCTTTGGAGGGAGCATTTCCTCAGGCACCTGTGGATTTCGAAATGCATTTGTTTCGAGGTAATCAAGTCAGAAAAGAAAGATCTGCATTAGAGTTTCAGAGAGGACTTACTTTCTGAAGATCCTGATCGAGTTCATTCCTTATCTCTTCCTCATCACTCTCAATTTCAATAACCTCATTGGAATCTCGGCTCGCCATCAAGGTCGGAGTAAAAGAGGGAATAAAGACAGGGATTTATGAGCAGAATTCCTAAAAGACTTAGCCAAGAATTTGTAAGTCTTAAGGATTGAAGAGCCTCGCTATTTATAGAACCAGAAGGTGACGGTTCATATGCGCGGGTGCCTCGAGTTTTAAAAAGAGCACTACTGGTTTTCAAGGTCAATAAATTCATGATAATTTCTCGGGAGATAAACTGCAACACGGCGGAACAGTGCCCACTTAAGAAGTTGAAGCGTCAGATTACATAATTCATTGCAAATTAAATTTGAAGTAAATAATTAAGTCTCTTCATCTGCGCAGTTATTAGGTGTGGTTATCCACGATTACATGTTGAGAACTCGAAGCGTTGGACACTGTTGGCACTATCACAGACGGTTAGGAGATCAAAACTATCTGCTTTACTATTACAGACGGTTCTGATGTCCAAACCGTCCGTAATATGACTATCACAGACGGTTGGGAGATCAAAACAGTCTGCTTTACTATTACAGACGGTTCTGATGTCCGAACCGTCTGTAATATGCCTGGAATTTTACTTCTACAAATACTTGTTTCCTCCCTGGAGGTCGAACCGTTCCACTTCTTTTTCTCCAAGAGCGTGTGGGAAAATTGGAAAATTGATATAAGAACAAATTAATTTTTTAATTTTTCCTCCCTGGAGGTCGAACCGTTCCACTTCTTTAATTAATTTTTTCATCATTAATGAAAAACAAGCTATTTATATAATTTCCAAGGCGACGCTTCATGTTCCCAGGCTAGTGCGCCGCGCAAACATCAGAACCCAAAATGACACAACACACCGTTGAGAATTTGGAAGGTCGATCACTGTTAGGACTATCACAGTCGATCCTTACATAAAAACCGTCTGTAATGTTACTATCACAGATGGTTTTGAGTTAAAAATCGTCTGTGATATTGAAAGAAGTTGAGAATTCGAAGCGTCGGTCACTGTTGGGGATATCACAGTCAGTCCTTATATAAAAACCGTCTGTAATGTGACTATCACAGACGTTTTTTTACCTCAGAACCGTCTGTGATATTCAAAGCACATTTGGAAAGTTGACATAAGAACAAAGTATAAAGAAAGAGGGAAGATAGCATGCAGTCCAAGAATGTGCTGGAAAATTGGAAAGTTGACATAAGAACAAAGTTTTCATTAATTTTTTTTCATCACTTACAAAAAAAAAGTAAAAATACAGAATGCTAGGTCAAGGAGTGGTCTTAGCCCTGGCTGCATCTAGAATAAAGTCAGTTTGACTTGCAGCTAGGACGCAGGACTCCTCCAGCGACAAGTTGTCCTTCTTAGGATCAACTACTACCGCGTCGAGAAGGCCTACGACCTCCCTCAACTTCACGATGGTATCCTTCATAGTCAAACCATAGCCAGCGATGGTCATATCCGCGGCTTTCTTCTCCTCGCGAAGACGCCTCGTCCTCGCCCTAGCATTGTCACCATCCATTTTCATGCACTGAATGCGCTGGAAGAAATCGTCCAGGTCAAGCTGTAGCCGAGTGTGCTTCTCCGTAAGGAGCTTGTGCTCCTCCTGGAGGGCCTCAGCTTGTCTTTCACCTTGCCCGATTCTTCCACGGCTCCCCTTCCCTGTGCAAATCAACAGGTCAAGAATGTACTGAACAGGGATTAACAATAGAGGGGTAAGTCCAAAAGATTGAGAGTTCTTACCGGGGAGGGCGAGGCTGACGATGCCATCGAGGATGCCATTGGCGCAGAGAAGCTAAGGAGTAAAACAGTTTGAGAATTATAAAAACTTGTAAAGTAAATGACAATTATTCCACGGTCAAGCTATTTATAGAACTTCCAAAGTGACGCTTCGTGTTCGCCAAGGCACCGCGCGCGAAGATCGGAGACAGAAAGTATATATCACAGTCATAGTCAGTTCTTTTTCAGTCAGTTCTGACAAAGAATTCGAAGCGCCGCCAGCCGCGCGCGAAGTTTGAGATTTCACTTTTTCAGTCGGTTCTAACCTCAGAACCGTCTCTAATACTACACTATCACAGTCGGTTCTGAGTTCACAACCAACTGTATATATCACAGTCAGTTCTGAGTTCCGAACCGTCTGTGATATTCTAGTTATCACAGACGGTTCTCAGTTGAGATCCGATTGTATCTATCACAGTCGGGTTTTAGGTCAAAACCGTCTGTGATAAGTAGACTATTACAGACGGTTTTGTGTTCATAACTGTCTGGTTTACTATCACAGTTGTTTTTGACATCAGAACCGACTGTGATAACTGAACATATTCTCCCGACAGACCTTCGCAGACGGTTTTCCATTGAAAAGTTGATAACCGTCTGTGATGTGCCATCCTGGATGTCTATTTCTGTGGTAGTGAATTTAATATATTAAAGAGAGAAGATAGAGAGAATAGACACAATGATTTTTACCGAGGTCTCGGAGACTTGCCCAGTCTCCCCTAATTCTTGTTGAAGTACTCAAGTAAATTGAGTCTTGCTCCAATATCCATGAAGGATATTATCCACTAGTGGTTGCTCCTTGTCCACTCCGGAAAGGCGACACCGATGCCTTGTACAAATGCGCTGAGTCTCTCTGACAATCTCTGAACTGGAGAGATCTACGGCCCCGCCACCAAACCGTCTAGGTGAGGGCGCTCACCAAGAGTAATAGGCAGCAAGGTCTTCTCTAGACCTCCAAACAATCACCGAGAAACTCTAAGTATGCAAAATGAAATGAACGAAAGCACTCGGTGGATCTGAAAACTCTCGACTTGATCAACAGATCAAGATTTTCAACTAGAAAACAAATGCTCAAGTGTATGTATGAGTAGAGCGCTGCTTGTTCTATAAAATACAAGCTCAAGGCCTCTATTTATAGCCTCAAGGATCAAAAGAACCATTGGAGCTCAGGCTGAAAATCAGCACCTCAAACTGACAGTCAGTTCACCAAACTGACAGTCAGTTACATACACAACGGCCGACAAAATTTACGGATAAAAAATAGCTAGCCGTTTGTGGTCATATATGAAAACTGAAACCCCAAACTGACAGTCAATTCGACCAAAACATCGACCAGTTTAAAAGGAAACTCAGATAAAACCAGCTGAGGTCGAAATGCAAACTGACAGTCAGCATGGGCATACTTACAGTCAGTTAAGTACAAAAAAATTTGGCCCAAAAAACACTCTCTGGACAATTGTCAGTTAACACAAACTGACATTCAAACTGACAGTCAACATGAACAAAAATAGTCATAACTTTAAATCCAGAAGTCCAAATTGAGAGTTTAATATCTCATTTGAAAGATAATTTTAAGAGCTACATTTGTTTCAACAGAATCAAAAACTAGATCTGCCTAGATCTTTTTGGAAATTTTAAAAACTCTTCTACTGTCAAAAACTCAACTGAAAATTCAAATCTTTCAAAACCAAATTCAAATCAAATCCAACCGAAAATGATGCAATGCAATGACCTAGTAATTTCTCGGTTCATATTGGAAATTTAGAGAGAACTTGCAACTCCTCTTTATAGTACGGTTAAATCAAAAAAAATAACGCCCTTAACCGATTATCCTCCAAACACCGAGATCGGTAATAAGTATAGCTTACCTTAGGTCCTTAGCATCTTTATGATTTTGCGTCTCGTCCTTACTCTTTGCGACTTGTGCTTTTATTGATTTTACGTCGGGTTCGTCTTGTTCATCTCGCATATCTTCCCAACAGAGCTCTGTATCAAACAATCTCAAAAACACAGTCAGTTTAAAATACTTTGTTTTTCATTAATCATCAAAATTAGGGTTAGGCATAAAGGCCTAGATGCAATAGTTTGCTCGTTATCGGAGTCGTGGAGGGGTCCCAGCTGTCCGCTGGCGCGACAGTAGCGCCTCTTCTCCTCGGGGTTAGTCGAGCTAACCTCCTGGATATCCGGGTGTCCCTCGGAGGTGGCAGTCGCTTCCTTGGCCGGTCTTTTCCCTCTATCGGGACGAGAGCGCGGCTCATCGCGACCGCGGGCCGGGGTTAGTTCCGATCGGTAGTAGGAAGGGGCCTCCCCAGACTTCGCGGTGCGCATTTGCTCGACCTCCTCTCGGGTGAAGCCGGGGGAGCCCTCGCAGGCGGCCCCAGGGGAGGAGGGAGCTCATGCGCAACGGTCAGCGGCTCAGGGGAGGCCACCAGTGCATGGGACCGGCCCGGCGCGGGGTGAGCGCTCGAAATGGAGACAGGGGCAGGTGCGAGGGCGGCGTAAGCCCCCGGAGCTGCCACCAGAGTGGGTGCCAGGGCACTCCCGGGTGTTAACCCGGGGAGGCCTCTGGACACGTGGGCGACCACGGATGCGGGGAAGGTTTCCGGTGCGGGGGGACCCCCGGTGCGCGGAAAGCCTCCGCCTTCGGCACTTGCGCAGCCACCCAGGGCTCGGTGCCGGGTAACGGGGGTTCTGGACCGGACACCAGATAGCCTCCGCGAAGGGGAGGGTCCTGGGCACAGGCCGAGCTCCGAACGTGGGGAACATCCCCGGCAAGGGGAAGGCCCCGGATGCGGGGAAGCCTCCCGGGACTGGAAACGCTCCCGGCACGGGAAACCTCCAGATGTTCCTGGCGTGGGGGAGGTGGCCGGAAGCCCCATGAAGAACGGTGTCGGTCTCCCCATAAGTGGATATGGGGGCTAGTAAACAAGAGCCGGGGGCCGCACTAAGACGCGTAACGACTCCTCCAGTGTGTGCTAAGTACAGAGTTGGCCCTCGACCAAAGCCCCAAGCAAGGGGTCTCTGGGGGTCCGGACCACCGGTTGGGGGGCACTAGGCCCCGCAAGCGCAGTCGCGTCCGGCGGCCCAGAAGTGGGAATACCTGCACCGGGGATTTCAGGAGTTGGGGGAAGTACCTCTCTCCGGACGTCCCCGGCCGGTAGTGTTGTCACAGCGGCATCTTCTCGCATGGGCGGCGCTGGGTCACTGGGACCAGCACCACCGGAAAGGGAGAGGGCCTTGGCCCTCGTTCTTGGGGCAGCCATGGTGATTCGTCACAAGTCCCCACGGACGACGCCAATTGTTGTGGTATTGCAAATACCCCAACAGGTTTTGTGGAAGATCCTAGCTAATGAACAACGACGTGAGCTGACCGCGTTACCGGTCACCTCTCGTCGGGCAAGCACAGAGAGTGACCTAAGGATTTATACAGGTTCAGGTCTTAGTGGAGACCCTAGTCTTGTCGACGTACTCCCGACTTGAGTCGGCTGGGGGAGTTCTCTAGTGGGGAGAGTGCTCCAAAGCACGCCTATTGGTTTTTTGTGTATTGATGTAAAAATGAATTGTTCTCTGTTACAAAAGAGGGGTACAAGGGTATATATAGGCCCAAAATAAGCAAAAAGACCTAACTACCACGGTCACAGTCGTTGGATCGGAGGGTACCGACGCCATTCCACCAGCTGAGGGGCTTGGATGCTTGATAAGTGTCCTTGCTAGTTCCTGAGGCGCTCCTCACGTGACCCCCACATGACCCTGTGTAGGAGGCACCTGTGGCCTCCGCCCGGGGCGGGGCCATCAGGGGCCCTTGTCCCCGGGCCGAAGGCGGCGCCCAGGACCAGGCCGCCGGGGGCCTTTGCCACCGGGCAGATGGCAGCGCCTGGGACCGAGCCACAGGGGCCATGGTCACCGGTCAAAATGGCGGTGCCCGGGGCGGGGCCACCGGGGGCCCTTGTCCCAGGGCCAAAGGCTGTGCCCGGGGCAAGACCAACGGGGACTTTTGCCACCGGACAGATGGCGGCGCCTGGGACCGTGCCACCTGGGGCCATGGTCACCGGGCAAAACGGCATTGCCCGGGGCGGGGGCCACCGGGGGCCCTTATCCCCGGGCCAAAGGCGGCGCCCGAGGCAGGACCAACGTGAGCTTTTGCCACCGAGCAGATGGCGGTGCCCGGGACTGGGCCACGGGGCACATGGCGGCGCAAGGGACCGGACCACCGGGGGCCTTTGCCACCGGGCAAAAGGCGGCGCCCGGGACTGGGCCACCGGGGGCCTTGGTCACCGGGCACATGGCGGCGTCCGGGACGTGGTCACCGGGACCAATCGGGCGGAGATTTCCCCCAACAGAAATTATCTAATTAGTTAGGAAACAAAATTACACAATATATTTTCTCACCGCTAACCTTAAACTTACAACCTCCCATTGTGTGGGCATATACTCTAATTTGTGAGTAGTTTATATAAGAACCCAGTAAACAAATAAGAAGCGTACAAATTGACCCAAAAGGCTAGTAATTCTATATCCATCATGGAGACATTTTAGAAGAACTAGGTTTCATGATAAGAAATGAAACCATCGATCGTTATACCTTAGAATATTTGAATGAGTGTTTAGAAAGTTGTTGTAACCTATATCAAATTGTTGTGTTCATATTTTATCAATCGTTCATATAATTTAATGGACAAAAAATAAATATCATACAATTTTATATGAATTCAAGTCTCATAAATTTTTGTCATCACGGCTGTCGATACTTACCAGACAACTTACATGCTTATTGCTATTCAAACAGAAATTTCTCAATGCAAGCAATTGTGGAGTACTTAAACCTATGGAATACCTTCAAGCAGGTTCACCTGAACACAAAGTAGAAAGATAAGCTCATATGGCAGTGGACCAAGGATGGAACATACACAAGAAAGTCCGCTTACCTTAGCTTCTTCAGACAGCATAACATTTCAGCTCACCAATGCATCTGGAAGGCCCAGACACCTATGAAATGCAGGTTCTGTGCATGGCTTGTCGTTGTAAATGGGAATGCAAACCTCGAGAAACGAGGCTGGCCTCACAACCAAAGCTATTGACTATGCATATGCATGATCGACAACGAAAACAACAACTCACCTATCCAAAGATTGCAGCTACTATAGGTTTAGATCTATATGCCAGTATGGGCCATGTCCATGTCGGCTTGGGACGGCCCATCGGGCCGGTGTGTTAAAACGTGCCGTGCCAACACAACCCATCAGGTCAAGTGTGTGATGCCGAGTCAGCCCTTTAGCGATGGCACGATACGGTCCATCGGCCCATAGGTCAGTTAATGGGTCAAGTCGATCCAGATACAACACGGAAAAATAAAAAAATTGGAAAAAAATTATATTTTTGAAAATAAATCAGAAAATTTTTTATAAAATTTGAAAAAAAAATCTGAAAATATGTTTGAAAAAAATATGAAAATAATAGTGATGGAAAAATATATATTATTTGAAATAAATAGGAAAAAACTATTTAAAATCTGAAATCAATAGTGATGAATATATATATACATTAAATTTGAAAAAAATATATATAATTTGAAAAATAATGTTGAGGATAAAAAATTAAAAAGCACAACAATTTAATACTTAGAAAATTTTTAATTAGATGGAAATGATTTGTAATGAGATGGAACAATTCTTTAAGAAAAGAGAAAAATTTTAATAAGACGTAACAATTTTATTAAATAGTTTATATCAAATTGACAAGTACGCGTGTATGAAATTGAAAAATTGGACCCTTTTTATTAATGGGATGGGAGTACTACTGTCTCATTAAAAACTTTACTAAGTAAAATCCATTGAGATAAATCTAAGAAAAAGAGTACATTAACCAATAACAAAATTTTAAACAAAAATTATAAGTTATTTTGAATTAAGATTTAGTCATTCTAATTCACTGGAGAGCATATGGTCCAACATGTTTAGGTCCATCATGTTGTGTTGTTCTCTGACGACACATCCCTTGCCAAATGGGATAACACGGGATACCATCGTTGGCTATTTTTCCACCACAAGAGAATGTTGCTATTGTTGTCCTCATCATTCGCGAACTTGAGATCCACGTGTCAAGGTAGCATTTCAGCTCCGCTTGTATACTTCTCACCGGTGCAGATCTTTGTGAAGAGGATGAAGAAGCTCCCCATGTTAACTTTCCATAATGCAACACCACCAACCTTCGTTCATTGCTCCGGCTGTGATGGAGGTGCTACTGGTGGTCTTCGGTGTGAGCTGCCAAACTTAGCTTCATATAAACGGAACACTCAGAAAATTTCGTTAGCAATATGAGCATAAGCCCAGAATAATCAATATTTAAAACTATAGCCATCTCTTCTAGAGAAGATTGCAAACCAACTAATTTTACTCTAAGATCTAAAAAAAAGAAAACAATAAAGATTTGAAATACTTGAAAAATATTTAAAAAAAATATCTTCCATTACCTTCACAATAAAAAAAATCAGTATCCATTATATAAGACAAATGATTTTGCAATATCAAAAAGATGATGCAAAACTAAACAAGATGTTCGATAATAAACACCAGATAGTATTGTAGTAGATTCATAAAATATTTTTAAAAATTTGCACTAGTATAGAAAAGCTTTCTTCTATCGGTAAAAAAAACCCTTCTACTATCGGTTTTCGTACCGATAGAGATAGACACGATAGAACAAGACAGAACATTTTCTATTGGTAAATAACCGACAGAAGAAATTAACAATTCTATCGGCATCTTAGGAGTGTACCGATAGCAAACCCGTCGTAGTCTGACGATTAACGGTGGGAAAAGTACCACTATTCTAACGGTTAATTACATGATTACCGACAGGAAAATATTACTATTCTATCGGCACCTTATGATTGTACCGATAGAAAACCCGTCGTCGTCTAACGTTTAGCGTTGGGAAAAATACCCATATTCTAACGGTTAATTATAAGTTTACCGACAGAAAAAAGTGTAGCACTCTCTCGGTTGGAAATGACATTATCGATAGAAAAATCACAGTAGTCTCTCGGTTGTGGATGAGTTCACCGGCAGGAAAAGTCACTCTATTCTGACGGTTAATTTCAAGTTTACCGATAGAAAAATGGGTAGTAGTCTCTCGATTGTGGATGAGTTTACCGATAGAAAAAACCACAGTAGTCTCTCGGTTGTGCATGAGTTCACCGGCAGGAAAATTCACAGTAGTCTGACGGTGAATTTCAAGTTTACCGATAGAAAAAACTACAGTAGTCTCTCGGTTGTGGATGAGTTTACCGATAGAAAATTTGTAGTGGTCTGTCGGCTGTGAATGAATTTGCCGATAGAACATTTACACATACAGTACATTTTTTGCATTCACAATACAGTACATTCACATATACAGTACAGATGCAATACATTATATATTGGATACACAATACAGTACAGATTGACACATTAGACAGTTATTCACATTTATTCACATATATATCGACAAATACAAATTGCAATCCAATGTGGACATTTATTGACATATATATTTATTCACATGTATATAAACAGTCTATGCACAGAGTACACGAAAAAGAGAAAATTATCATGGTGGATGGTTGGGCGCAACTTCCTCCATGACATATTGAGCCCAGATTTGTCGAAAATCTCTAATCTTTGCATTTTCGTATGAGTCTTTCGACATGGCGATCTGCAAGCATGTGTGAATACTTAGTAACTAACTTCCTAATTTAGAACGTGACACCCAATTTTCAAATTTGAGTTAGCTATCGATGCTTACCTGGGGGAATTGGGCAAAGTTTGTCTGCACTAGGTCGTACATGTAGCGCAACACATAAAACCCGCATTCCCACGATTGCGGCTGCTGATGGCACTGAGATAATTGCATATGCGAAGACATGTTAGCTATTGTTTCCATAAACTAATTAAGCATAAACAAAAAGTCTCGTGAGTACCTCATATTCTTTCCAAGCTAGTAGGGAGCCCTGCGGTGCGGCATGCCTCCCTCCAGCGGACGCATATTTATTAAAAGCCCTGCATTTCAGTTAGTATTGCCTGTTAATGTATTATCATGAGCTAGTGAGGTGAAAATTTAAATCAAACATATAAGTTACTTACGCCTCCATATTCCCCTTGACCACATATTCCATCGATAATTTGTCACGCATCGAATCGAGGTAGTACACCTCGTTCCTCGGCGGACAGATCACGATGAGGATCCAGTGGCCCCTGCATTGTACGTAAAAGAGGACCGCGTGCTCAAAGTATATCTCAGGTGTAACATACAAGATCGAGTTAAATTAGTACGAAATGCACTAACCTTTGGTGGTACGGCACCAGAATGAACTCCCTGTCCTGCTGCGCCATCAGCGCCTTGGATATGTACTGCTCAGCGTGCGCGGCGTCGTGCTCTAGCATCGTGAGGCTTATTTTCTCTGGGTCGAGGAAACCCACCTTGTCACACGCAGCCTCCGATGCTAGCCTGTACATGCACCTGCATGCAAAGGACGACATTAGTATTGCACAGAAAGTTACTACATTTCAAATGAACTACAACAATGCAGAGTTAGCAAACAGAGTTAGAAAACAGCAATACATAGCATCAGCAAACTCACAGGACTCCAGTCCGTATGATGGACATATCGAGCTCCTGCCCGTTGTAGAGGTCGAACAGATCCTCGTGTGCCACGGATATACTCCCGGGCTCACGGTGGAACTGCCCAGGCCTGTAGGGAACTAAGAAGTTCAGATTGCGCGGAGCTCGGTGTAGGTACCACGCGTGGAGGTCTCTGGTTGATTGATCCAATTTGCACAAAGCTGCCTCCGGCATGAGTGGGAGCCCGTTCGTGAACCTCTCCGGCTGTCCCTGTCGCCCTTTTCCCTTGCCTTTGCCCTTGCCTTTTGCCGGGGACTGAGCGCGTACCTTCGAAGGCAAGGGCGAGGTGATGGCAGCTTTCTTCCGAGGTGAAGGTGTGGATGCGCTGGGTGGGGTGGAGGCCGTCTTTGATGTGTCCAGGGTCGCACGAGATCGGGCCTCATGCCCCGAGCTGGGGGCGCAGTCCCCTGGTAGCCCAGCGGCAGGCCACTTCAATTAATGAGCACGTATGTTAGATTATGCAAGTTGAGTGTACTGAGTAGGATGTAATCTAAAATGTGTAGGATTTACCGGTTGTATTACAAGACACTTCTTGGGCCACTGTACGTAGGAGCCCACTGCCTCAGCAAGTGTCTGCAGTTCCTCTGTTGGGACTGGCAACGGAGAATAGTTGTAGCCCGGCATGGCCATGTCCACCTGTACCTTTGCGAAACCCAACCGCAGAGGTACACAGTGGACCCGGACATCCGGCCCAGACGGATATACGAAGCCGTGTCCAACCACTTCTTGCCCGGCGCCTACGTGATTCTGTAGGATGCAGCCCTCCGGCCCTTGCAAATTTGTAACAATTAAAATAGGTTAGCGAAACAACTCTAACAGAATGGGAGTGGCATCAACTTAAGTGCACAGATGAAGGCTTGCAGTACCTCAAGTAGATCCACTGGATCCGCGAGTACCTTCGAAGCGCAACTGCTTATCCGACCCCACGGGGTACCGTCGTCCTGGGGATCCGCATCTGCACTCTTGGCCAGCAATGCTTCTCTCAATCATGCAAACTCTTCCCTCATTTGTGCGACCTCGGTCTGCACCTCAGACTGTACCTCAGCCCGTATCTCAGCCCGCATCTCCGCCCGTATCTCCTCCCGTACCTCAGCCCGTATCTTATCGGAGAGGTCAGCTTCCTTTTCCTTCCAGGAGCGGGCCTTCTTCCTCGGTGGAGCTAGATATACGAAACCGGCCTTCCACGACACAATGGATCCCACGGCCCGTGTCCGCCCGGGATGCTCCTTATTTCCTAGAGCCCGGGTGAGGATGTCGTTCTCCCTCTGCGGGGTAAACAATCCCTCCGCTGCCTCCTTCTCAAAAGAGATCTGTTACATTTAAAGGTACCTTGTGAGACAAATTGCCTTATATACACTTGTGCGCACACAGTTTACGAGGTTAGCCAACTTACCATTCGCCTCACAACGTCGGCGTCCCCAGGGGTTGCGAACTGCACAGACCCCGTGGATGACACGGACCCCCTCCCCCTCCACCATCGCTTGCACCTCTCATCCCGGATCTCGGAGAGCGGCAACTCAGGGGTGTCGATGACAGGATTTTGCTCGTCTTCCTTCTTCCACTGCTCCTCCTTCCCCACATAGCCCCGGGATCCGAGCCGATGCGGGTGGTCGTTCCTCTTCTGGATCGTCCTATTCTTCTCGCTAAGGGTCTTGAACTCCTCAGTCCCCTTCTGCTTGGTGAATTCCTCCCATACCTCCTCCGATATGAAGGGGTACTTCTTGCAAGGAGATTTCCCCGCAGCGAGGAAGTTACTGACGAGCCAGCTCTTAAAGGTTTTTCATGTTCCGTTCATGTCCTTCAAGCAGGCAGTCCTAGGTGTATCGTCGGGGATGTTCCACTTAGCCTGCTTCCGAAAAATGCATACAATTAATCACGAGTTAGTTAAACTTTAGTATAAGCCAAGAGAACGTGATTACGAAAGAGTTCAGCGATTTCAGTTCATTTAACCTTCACTTCCTCCCAACATTCTTTCCAAACGGCCTCCCAAATTGGTTGAACTCACAAGAAAGATCCGTGCGTTTGGCCAAATGCCCCAACGTCGTCGCGCCTCGCCCCACCCTCTTGCGCTGGGATGTAACAGCTGCATCTTCAGTAGTTACGATGGGGTTGGCCCTAGTCGAACCACTAGTACCATCCGATGAAGACGACGACATGTCTTCCCCTACAAAACCTTCAACAAACCATATATATGGCAATTAATTCACCTTGGAGTTCCATAACTCAGCCCAGGACTGGAGACTAACTAGGGCGGCAAAAGGGAAAATAATACAAAAAGAAAGACATGCAAAAATTACTTCCTGAACTGTTCAGAAATATTTTCTATCGGTAAACACATGAGCTGCCGATAGACCATAACAATTACCTCCACAGAAGACAATTTTTCTATCGGCAAACCCGTGAGATACCGATAGAACATAACAATGTTCTCTACATATGGAATTTTGTTGACAAGCCACCATTCACTGTCATCACATAACATTCTCGATGATTTGCTATACTAATATTCATGGGCCAGCATTATTATTTCACACGTAAATATGCACACAAGCATCTAAGTGCCACTGTGCATAATCTTTAGCCTAGCCTGTATGTGAGTCATCAGGACTTCACATCTATTAGGTTAGGAAAAGTCATGTATAGGCATTTGAAACATATACATCGAAGACCCATCCACATTGCCATATATTCATACGAAGTGAGTAAAAATTCCCAACCAAACTAGTACATTGCATGGCTCATGTCCTTCCAGATCCAAATTAAGTTTTACTACTCGTGCAAAAATATTTTCTATCGGTAAACACATGAGCTGCCGATAGAATATGTGTAAGAACACCTCCAGCATATAATCTGCATTACATGGCAGTTGGATACAATTGATCACACATACAGCAGTATAGATAAGTTAAAATCTCAAAACAGGTTCATTACAGCACTGGAACATATTATGTAAACCCTAGTTTAAATCAACATTGCCTGCGGAATGTACATAAGCCAACACAATAGGGACCCTAGTGTAATTGCAAAACTCGAAGAATTAGTACGTGCAAAACACTAGGATCAAATAAAGAAGATGCTGGAAATAGAACGACGAATTAGGGTATTTACAGCGGCGATCAGTTCTGGTGATGGAGAGGCGGTGTAGAACGCAGCGGCGGCCGGCGAAGGACGAAAATAAGAACCGGTGGCAGTGGTGAACCAGTGTCCAGCCGGCGATCGTCGTGTGGGAGAGAGGAAGTGAGTGGTCACGGCGGAGGTTGTGGTTTTCTTCGCTCTCGAAGAGACGCAGTGCACTAAAGTGGAACTGTTCGAGTGGAAGGAAACTAAAGGGCCGTGTACGAGTAATAAAGTATGGAGGAACTTTTCTATCGGTACAACAAAATGATACCGATAGAATTATGTCAGTTTCTATCGGTACAACAAAATAGTACCGATAGAAAAAGTAAATTTCCCGGAAAAATATTTGAAGTAGTGGATGCCTTTTTCTATCGGTATAAACAATAAAATCCCGTGAGACCAATTTTCCATAAAAAAATTTTTTAAAGTGCTTGAGATTATAGTATTGGGTGCCATTTTTCTATCGGTAAAACAACAAAATACCGTGAGAGTAATGAAAAGGCGCCCTTTTCTATCGGTATAAAAAATAAAATCCCGTTAGACCAATTTTCCCCAGAAAATTTTTTTAAAGTGCTTGAGATAATAGTTTCTATCGGTAAAAACAACAAAATACTGTCAGAGTATCGGTATAAACAATAAAATCTCGTGAGACCAATTTTCCCCAGAAAAATTTGTTAAAGTGCTTGAGATTATAGTATTGGGTGCCATTTTTCTATCGGTAAAACAACAAAATACCATAAGAGTAATGAAAAGGCGCCCTTTTTTATCGGTATAAAAAATAAAATCCCGTTAGACCAATTTTCCCCAGAAATTTTTTTTAAAGTGCTTGAGATAATAGTTTCTATCGGTAAAAACAACAAAATACCGTCAGAGTAATGAAAAGGTGCCTTTTTCTATCGGTATAAACAATAAAATCCCGTGAGACCAATTTTCCCCAGAAAAATTTTTTAAAGTGCTTGAGATTATAGTATTGTGTGCCATTTTTCTATCGGTAAAACAACAAAATACCGTGAGAGTAATGAAAAGGTGCCCTTTTCTATCGGTATAAAAAATAAAATCCCGTTAGACCAATTTTCCCCAGAAATTTTTTTTCAAGTGCTTGAGATAATAGTATTGTGTGCCCTTTTTCTATCGGTAAAAACAACAAAATACCGTCAGAGTAATGAAAAGGCACTCACAATTTAACATCAAACAGACCGTGGTTGAAAGCTGCAGAATGATAAATAAAGAGGGAAGATAGCCGGAAAATTGGAAAATTGACATAAAAAGAAATTGTTCATTCATTGTTGTTTTATCACTTACAAAAAAAAATAAAACCCAAAATGCTAGGTCAAGGGGTGGTCTTAGCCCTGGCTGCATGTAGAATAGAGTCAGTTAGACTTGCAGCCAGGACGCAGGACTCCTCTAGCGACAAGTTGTCCCTAGGATCAACTACTACCGCGTCGAGAAGGCCTGCGACCTCCCTCAGCTTCGCTATGGTATCCTTCATAGTCAAACCGCAGCCAGCGATGGTCATATCCGCGGTTTTCTTCTCCTCGCGAAGACGCCTCGTCCTCGCCCTATCATTGTCACCATCCGTCTTCATGCGCTTAATGCGCTGGAAGAGATCGTCAAGGTCAAGCCGTAGCTGAGTGTGCTTGTCTATAAGGAGCTTGTGCTCCTCCTGGAGGGCCCTCAGGTCGGCCTTCACTTTGGCAGTGTCTTCCACGGCTACCATTCCCTGTGCAAATCAACAGGTCAAGAATGAACTGAACATGGATTAACAATACAGGGGTAAACCGAGGAGATTTAGAGTTCTTACCGGGGAGGGCGTGGTTGACGATCCCATGGAGGTTGCCATTGTGAAAGAGAAGATGAGGAGTCGAACCGTTCAAGAATTAGAAAAACAACAAAATACCGCGACGCATGGCGAGGTACTTATAGAGTTTCCAAGGCGACGCATGGCGACACGCTTGAGAATTCAAAGCGGCAGAGTATTCTTCTATCGGTAAAAACAGGAAAAAACCGTCAGACAACAAATACCGTGAGACTAACGAATTTATTCTAACGGTAAAATAGAACAATACCGATAGAAAACGTTTTGAAGTGCCTGAGAGAAGATGTCCTTTTCTATCGGTATAAATAACAAAATACCGTCAGAAAAAAGGGATTTTTGCAGAAATTAATTTGAAGAAGCAAGAGGCTGCGATGAGATTTTTGCAAGTGCTATTTGAAGGGAAGAATTAAGTATTTACAGGATAAAGGTACTGTACATGTTAGAACTCATGCTGTGGAGTAAAATTGAGATGTATTAATGCTGTGAACTAGCTTATCATTAAATTCTAAAGAAAAATGTACTGCCTGATGTATTAATGATAAGTTCCTCACCTTGCTGCAGAACTTGTGGGCTGTTTGCTTGGCATTTATCCCTGAAATAGAAATTAATCATCAATGGTTCTCAACCCATAATCCTTCTTCGTGGTCATCTCGCAGATACGTTGTTTCGTCGATATCTTCAGTACGGATAGATTGAATGTCCTCTAAAAATGGAGGTATTTCATCAAATTGGTTATACTCCTCTTCGTCGACAACATCTTCGACCCCAACAATACGTCTCTTGCTGTGGAGGACAACATGCAAGTTTGGATTGGCCGGGTCACCGATGTAGAATACCTATGTGGCTTGCTTTGCAAGTATAAATGGATCGTCTTGGTGTCCGACTCTACCAAGATCGACGAGAGTAAACCCGTAACTGTCAACTTGAACACCTCGAGGGATTTCGACCCATTGGCATCGAAACAGGGGAATCTTAAGTAATCCGTAATCGAGCTCCCATATTTCGTCAATAACACCGTAATATGAGTTCAGCGCCCTTACTGACCTGGCATCCTCGGAAATAGCAAACAGTGTCACTCCGCTACATTACGTGCTACTCTTGGCGTCTTGAGCTCTTGTGTAAAATGAATACCCATTGATGTCGTACCCCTGCCAAGTCCCTACAGTGAATCTTGGGCCTCTAGCCAACCATGTCACAGTTTCACTTACGGAGCCCTCGGCAGCTCGCGTGACTCTTTCTTGGATCCACTCAGCAAATTTCCTGTTATGTTCTCTGCTGACCCAAACATCTGACTTCGAAGGATTCTGTGACCGTAACATTACCTTGTGCTCGTGTATGTATGGCTCGACCTCCGTCATGTGTTGTAAGACCCAAAAATGTGATTTTGCGTACACATCACGAGCGGGGACGATAGCTTTGAATCCAATCGTTCCGATTCCCTCAAGCCTACCCTCGTGTCGGGACCTAGGAACACCAATTGGGTCAACCCCGGCCATATAATCTGTGCAAAATTCAATCACCTCCTCGGCGGCATAACCTTCCATGATACTCCCCTCGGGTCGACGACGAGTCCTTACGTATCCCTTCAATACACCCATAAATCTCTCAAATGGATACATGTAGCGCAGGCACACGGGTCCACAAAACTTAATTTCTCTGATAAGGTGAACAATCAGATGGACCATAACATCAAAAAAGGATGGAGGGAAATACATCTCGAGCTGACAAAGAGTTGTAACCACGTCGCGTTGCAAAGCGTCCAGTCTATCAGGATCAATTACCTACGAGGACACAGTTGCGCCAAATAATCATATCACAAAAATCTTCTAATTAAGCTCCACAAATGGAGGTAGTGAACTTATAGTACGAGTGCACGTACTTACCTTGCAAGATATTGCGTTGAAGAAATAACATAGGTTTGTGATTGTCTCTCTGACTTTAACTGGGAGAATGCCTCTGATAGCAATGGGAAGCATCTGTGACATCAAGACATGACAGTCATGGGACTTCATGCCAACCAGTCTTAGGTCCTTCATAGACACAAGTTTTTTCAAGTTCGCGGAGTACCCACATGGAACTTTAACACCGTGCAGGCACCGACAGAGTTCTGTTTTTTCGCTCTTGGACAACGTATAGCAGGCCGGGGGGAGGTATGTACGCTTTCCATTCTCTAAAGGTGCAAGCTCAGTCCTTATCCCTATTTCCACCATGTCACGACGAGCTTTCACACCATCCTTTGTCTTTCCCGGAATGTTCAACAACAAACCAATCAAACTGTCACAGACATTTTTCTCTACATGCATAACGTCAATGCAATGTCGAACTTGTAAGTGCTCCCAGTACGGTAGATCCCAGAGAATCGATCTCTTCTTCCAAACATTTTTTTCTCGAGGTTTAAAATGCTTACCGAACTCAATTTTGATGTCGTTCACGCGCGAGTAAATCTCCTTACCGGTCAGAAACACTGGAGCTGATCCCTTCTCAGGCTTCCCGTTAAATGATTTCCTCTTCTTACGGTACGTGTGATGCACCGGAAGAAACCTGCGGTGACCCATGTACACTGTTTTCCGGCAGTTTCGCAGCCACATGCTCTCAGTTTCATCTAGGCAAATAGGGCAAACCTTGGCTACTTTCGTACTATACCCCGACAAATTGCCGTAGGCCGAAAAATCATTTATGGTGCAAAATATCAGGGCCCGCAAGATGAAATTCTCTTTCTTGTATGCATCCGACACCTGCACACCCTCGCTCCACAATTTCTGTAAGTCCTCGATTAAAGGCGCTAGAAACACGTCAATATCATTTCCGGGTTGTCTGGGTCCTGAGATTAGTAACGCCATCATGATGTACTAGCGCTTCATGCATAACCAAGGAGGAAGTTTGTAGATGCATAAAAGAACCGGCCAAGTGCTGTGCCGGCTGCTCATATTACCATGTGGGTTCATACCATCTGTACTCAGCCCGAACCTTACATTCCTAAGTTCGCCGCCGAACTTAGCAAATGTTCTGTTGATGTTTCTCCATTGAATAGAATCAGCTGGGTGTCTCAGTTTTCCGTCTTGTTTCCGGGCTTCAGCATGCTAACGCAAGTGCTTCGCGACTTTCGGATTTGCAAACAGCCGCTTCAATTTAGGTATCACAGGCAAGTACCACACAGTTTTTGCCGGGGGCCCTTTCCTTACCTCGTGACGTTCACTGTCAATCCGGTCCCTACGCGTATACCTCGATGCGCCGCATCTTGGACAAACATGCAAACTGGAGTACTCGTTACGGTACAACACACAATCATTTGGGCATGCGTGTATTCTTTCGATTTCCATTCCCAACGGACACAACAGTTTTTTGGCTTGGTAAGTAGATCTTGGCAACTCATTTCCCTCTGGAAGCATGTCTGCTAGAAGATCTAATAGTGCCGTGAAACTCTTATCACTCCAACCGTTTCCTGCCTTCAAGTTATATAATCTCAGCACAGAAGACAGTTTTGTAAATGTTGCACATCCAGGGAACAGAGGCTTCTCAGAGTCAGCAATCAGTTTCTCAAATTCACGGAAGTCATTTTCGTTGTAATCTTCCTCTACATCACGTAACATCTCATCTAGATTGTCATCATCATCATCTACGTACACATCGGAATGAACATTACCAAAATTGGGATGATCATCGATATTATTGCAATCCACATCCGAGTCGTGCTGATTGGTAGTAGTGGTGCTTGTTTCCTCAAGATCTTCGCCATGCCATATCCAACGGGTGTATCGCACGTTAAAACCACGACGAATCAAATGACTCTTAATTTGATCAGAGTTGCTACACCTCTTCAAGTTCATACAATCTGTACAAGGACAGAGTATATTTTTCTCTCCCTTCCTCTCCTTTTGTTGCTCAGCAAATTTAATAAACTCATTCACACCATCCAAATATTCAAGAGTAGTACGTTTTATTCCATACATCCAATATTTCCTATCCATCTACAATTAACAAAATTTAACGAGTAAGCCATGCATGAAACCTGCCCGATTAAGTTATGCATATGTACATGTACAGCCTCTTACAACAGATACATGTGTTGAACCCTAGCCTGACGAAATTAACACTAATTAACCTAGCTAACTACACAATACAAGCTAGTTGGCTCCTAAAACATGACGCATTTCCAGCTACCAAGCTCCCAAGCTTAGAGCTACAAACTTGGAACTACACAATACAGCTAGCTTGCAAGTAGAGAGGAAGGGAGATCTAGAGGGAGAGAGAGATAAGTGTCGACGATTAAGCGTACCTTAAAGAGAGGGGCGCAATCAACTTCCCTCCAGCCTGCGCTGATCACCCTAGCAGTGTAGCTGGAACTTTCGTCACAAACAGAGGGACACAAAGTGCAACAGAACAAATTAAAGAGCAGCTCAGCAATGGTCGAGTGGGGTTTTCCTTATAATGGACATTTTTCTAACGGTAAATACATGAAATAACCGTCAAGCTAACTTAGGTAATTTGCCGCTCACATATTCTATCGGTAAACACACACATAACGTTAGAGAATGTGCATTACCGAGCAAGTACAGGACTTCTTCTTTCGGTAAATATGTGTATTGACCGTTAGATCATGCATGACACAACACGCACATGAGTTTTTCTATCGGTAGATATGTGTACGAACCGTTAGATGATGCATGACACTCGAGCAAGAGTTTTTCTATCAGTAAATATGTGTATTTACCGTTAGAATATGCATGACTGAGCAAATATATGTGTTTTCCTATCGGTAAATATGTGTACTTACCGTTAGAATATGCATGACTGAGCAAATATATGTGTTTTCCTATCGGTAAATATGTGTACTTACCGTTAGAGGAAGTACTGGTACCAAACTGGGACAAACATGCACATGCCATTTCTCACATTCAAGGAATCATATCAATGTAACATCAAACAGATCTTACATCAAACGGATCTTAACTAGAAGATAAAGCAATATATTTCAAGAAATGCTAATTTGTGGATTAACTAGGAGACACAAAAATACTTTTCGTAGGTACTTGGGACTTCATCTTGCCAAAGAAATTACAGATGCCAGTTCACAAATTCAGGTACAAACATACACATGCCAGTTCACCAATACAAATTCAGGTACAAACATACACATGCCAGTTCACAAATTGAAGTGCATGTCTGAAACAGCAGTACAAATACACACCTACCTACCAATACAATTAAATACACAAATACTCCCTGCACATTAAAGTTCATGTCCCAATTAGCAATACATGATACACAAATATACAACAATATACAAATACAACAATTCACACATTCGATGTATATTACAAAAGCCACGTCTGAAATTAACAACAGATCACGACGAGGACCCAGTGGCCCATACATGCATTTTACATAAAAGGGAACCTTTGCAGGTTGCCACAATGTAACTACCGACTACAAGTTAGACCTAATACATCACAAATCCATTCATCCAAAACAGCAAATGTCTGAACCACATTGGACTTAACCATAGGAGTTCAGTTCGAAGACGCCCGAGGAGCTGGAACTGCCGTCGACATACATTTGTACGTATTGGTGATTTCCTCGGACTCAAACTCGATCAACTCAACTCAACTCCATTAACAAAAAGAACCTACCTTCCAAGATGTTGTTCTGTGTAGTGATGGTGTAGAATGGCTGTACAAATAACAACAATTCTTCTTCTCCAAGCAGATAAGCATCTGGCCACAAGCTGGTGCATGCAAAAAAATGTAAGATGCTTTCTATAGGTCCTGATTTGAGAAACACGCCGGGCTTAAGCATCTTCTCGACCGAGCCAACCAAGATCTCGCCCTTCACGTCCTTCCAGCTCTCGACGGTGATCTTCACCATTTCTTTCGCCAACAAGCCAACGTAGGCAGCATACTGCGTTGAAGAACCGTGAAATACGTTGCCCCTCACGAGCATCATCCAAGGACCTGAACAGATCATAATCATATTGAAAAGAAGACACATCAAAATGAAGGATACAAAAAAAGCAGAATTATTGCCATAATCGGATTAGAATAATCTAACAATATTGCAGAAATTTTACGTACCTTCCTTGGGATGCCGACGTCTAGAGGGCGTCGATGGAGGTGCGGAGGTGCAGCGGTCCCCTGTAGAGGTGCGCCGGCCGTCCATAGAGCTTACGGGTTAGGACTACGAGCCCCAGATGAACTGTGAGAATGAAAGAGACATACCCGTGTATTTATACAAATATATATTTTCTATCGGTACGAAAACAGAATACCGTTAGTAATAAAAACATCTGTAGAAGGCGAATGGTTCTATCGGCACAATAAATATTACCGATAGGAATTTTTGTACATATTCTATCGGTGTGTACGTACATTGTCGATAGAATATTACTAGTTGTAGAAGGCCAACAGTTCTAAGATATTTTTTGCAATATTCTACCGGTGTAAACATTCATTACCGATAGAATAAAACTATTTGAAGACGAACAGTTCTAAGCAATTTTCTATTTATTCTAACGGTGAAAGAATCTATTATCGATAGAATAAAAATATTTGTAGAAGGCCAACTATTCTATCGGCGCACTACATATTGCCGATAGAAATTTTAATATACTCTGTCGGTATATTCATACAGTAGCGATAGAATAAGTCTAGTTGTTGAAGTCGACCAGTCCTATCGGCCCACAACATTCTTCCGTCAGTACTTATGCATCTCTTCTAACGGCAAATATGTTCATCACCGCTAGAGTAAATCATACTATTTATTCTATCGGTAAGTTTCTTATAAGCCGATAGGGAAAATACATCCGTCGGGCTTTTATGACCGCGAGGCACATTTTCTATCGATTTTCTGCTGTTTCGCTAATAACCGATAGAAAATAGGGATTAGTAGACTGCATTTCTGTACTAGTGTTGTAAAATCTTTGAGCAATATTCTAAATATAATCGGTAAGAAACTTAGTTTGCATGCTAACATTGACAAATAAAATTTAAAGATTTTGGTATGGAAGTACCTCCTTTAGTATAATGTATGTGAAATTCCACCTTCATGTCAGAAGAGAATTTCTTAGGCCTCATGTTATTGACCTTACAATAGTTCTTAAACTCAACAACACGTGTATTTAAACTAGTAATGTAAAAGATGGTTGACCAAATACTATCTAATGCCCCAGTCATTTCCTTTATACCTATTTGGACAATGAGATTGATGTGATAGATGTACCTCTAGTAGAGAACATATTTTACGACATATGACTCTAGTGTCAGAGTCAGTATATCCATCACCTTCATGTCTGCTAAAATATTGTTAAGAGTGATAGATATAATGTAATTTTCTAATTTAAATTCATTAACTACTTGCAATATGCATCTGGCAATAGTCTCTACAATATGTGCAATATCTATTAATTTAAACCCTATCACTCTCTTATTTAAATTGTAATTATTATCTAAATAGGGTGTAACTACGCTAAGATAATCTATTTTTTAATGTGATGCAGACCAAATATCAAATGTGAGTGCAAAAGAAAAACTAATTTTTGTAAAATCTTGTTTTAATGAAGCTAATTGTTTTTAATAATATGCTAAAATATCATTTCTAGTAGTATTTCTATTTACTTTTTTATATCGAGGACAAAATCCAGTTCGTATCATATATTCAAAAGCCTTAGTTTCACCTATTTTAATTGACAAATCTGCAGAAACAATAATTTTAGTAAGTGCTTCTCTAATTACCATAGAGTCATAGGTCCAATTACTTATCGTGCCATCAAGGTTGAGATTTTGTTGTGTTTACAGACCTTGTGAACATTTTTATTTTTTGGCACAACTTTTTACATGATGGAGTAAGTGTTTGGTACTACCTCCAGATTTAGTAGTTAATACTATTTTGCCAAGTTACAACTAGTAGTTGTTATCGTTTTTTCAGTTGCGTCGACAGAATAGCCCAACACCATAAACTTCCAGCATTCAGAAGTCCTCACTCTTTTGGTGCCGAGAGAGCTTGATCCGGCCACCGAATCCGGAGTTGACAACATTGTCGGTTCAATTGTGTCATGGCCCTCCTCATTGGAGTCGATGCCGGTTGACTCCCAATTTGCAACATTGTCGACACCATAGTTATCAAAATCGATGGTGTTGAGATCCATTTCAACTTTTTTGAACTCAAAGGATGTTTTAAAAGAAATATGAGAAAATTCTTATTAGAGAAAAGAGAGTATGAGAGTGAGAATGGGGAAATAAGATAGATATTTGAAGATGTGTATGAAATTTTGGAAGAAGAGGTATTTATAATGTTTTTGAAGGGGAGTGGGTTTTATAAAAATAAAGGATGTGAAAGGTTTTTTTATAAAAATTTGTACTTCTCGGGAGGTTTTTTTTTGAAAAATATAAAGGCTATATAGTAGTAGGTTATAGGTAGGATGTTTTTTCTTTTAATAAAAGGTGAAATACTTTTTTACTGGAAAAAATGGAGGGGGCCGGCTAAATTTGAAAAAGGGTCATGGGAACCAATTATTGTGAAAAAAGGGAATGGGTTCGGGCCAAATTTGAAAAGAAAAGAGGCCTGTATTGTGAAAAAAATGAAAATTGGGGGACTAGGCCAATTTTTGAAATTTGGGGGGTGGCGGTTGTGTTGCCGAGTCTGCCTGTGAGCCGCCATGCCGTCCCGTCGACCCATGAGCTCTTATCGTGCCGAGCAGACTCGAGCATGGCCCACTCATCCGCAGGCTCCTATGTCATATCCTGCCACCCATTGAGCTCAAATTGGCAGCCGGGCACGGCTTGACTAATAGATCAAGGCCAACCTGACCCATCAACTATCGTGTCAGGCCATGTCAGATCGAATGTCGTGTCGTCGTGCTTTGGGCCGACCTGATTACTACTCAACTCTGTTGAAAACTCTATTTATAAGTGTTCCAATGACAATAAATGAATATTCAATGGTCGCCACAATGCAACCAAGGTAGAAGAGTGTTGGCATAACACTATAACAACTGGAAGCAATTCGACAAATTACAGCAAAGAACATTAGATAGCATGTTGATCTTGATTATCTAGAGCAAATGGGGTGCAAAAAATAGCAGAATCTTCCAAGAAGTTTATCATGGGCTGTCACATACTCAAGAGCAATGGTAAGTATGAAAGGAGGTGGAAGTAAAACAAAGAATACAATGTGACACATAAGACATATCAATCACTGTATTTTGCGTTTACGAGTCTTTAAGGCTATATTCAATGTAGGCACCCCGCCTGTCCCTCTAAAATAAATTATTTTTTTAAAAAAAAAAAGAGGGGAGAAGGTGCTTGAGGAGGTTAGGGTGCCAGATGATTTTTTATTTGTTTTTTTCTCGATTTTCATGTTATGTGGTACACAATTTTTATTTCATAATTTATGCATTAATCAAGTGAAATTAGATCTTCATTATATTTAGAAAGTTGTAACTCTTTTAATTATCTTTATATAGAGTTCAAAAATCACTTAAATTCAATTCCAGAATTAAAAGTTATCTATATTTTACTAAAATCAACTAAATTTTAGTAAACATCGAGCTTACTCGTGAGCCCACTCAAAAAATTTAATGAAACACTAATATATTGAATAGTTGATGTCTTATATAATACTTTACACATATAACACAAAATATATTCTTCTAAAACACCACCTATATTTATATTTTCACTGGACTTAAGAACCTCCTAATGTAAAGCTCTTGTACATGCTTCCTTTTTCTCGATCTAATAAAAAAAATGCAGACTCCTGCATTTAAAAAAAATGAAAGAAATTTCCATGTGCTGCAAGCTCTGTCCGACCTAAATTGCCCCACCTTATCTCCAACCCTCTGTCTTAATCACACTAGAGTCACCAAGATAAACCAAAACAATCTCTACTTCTTTAAACTTAAACCCTTGACGCCTATTTAACTCCACCCCAGATCTCTCTCCTCTCTCTCTATCTTCAAAGAAAGTTATTGGATATGGACGGCGACGGCGGCTGGATCACGGCGCGGTACCTTCTATCGGCGGCGCTGGGGCGGCACCCCCTCGTCGTCGACCACGTCGACGAGGAGTCTTTCCCCGTCGACCGGTTCGGCGGGCGCCCGGCGGCGGCGGCGGCGGTGGCGATGCCACCGGCGGCGCCGGCGGGGGAGGACGTGGCGGGCATGGTGTGCGCGGTATGTACGGAGGAGATGGCGCGCGGGGAGGCAGTGGCGCGGCTGTCCTGCGCGCACTGGTACCACTCCTGGTGCATCGCGCCGTGGCTCGGGATCCGGGGGACCTGTCCTATGTGCCGCGCCGAGCTGCCACGGGACGGGGCCGGCGAGGGCGCCGCCGGCGCGCACTGCGAGAAGCCGCACGCCCGAGCCTCCACTGCCACCGCCGCGGGGAGCAGCCGTCGCGGCGGCGCGGTGTACGAGTACGTGGCCGGCGGCGTCCAGGGTACATAGACGCGTGTATAAAATAACAAGGTGTTGTGTTCGATTACAGTCTTGTAAAGAGGAAACGGTTAATAAACAGAAAATTTTGATAAGTCTGGCTTAGTTCGGCATTTCGAGGTGCATTGGGCCAATGGGTCTGGAAAGATTCATGTGCATGTATTTTTCTTTCAAACTTTCATACGGGTACTTTCTTACAAATTTTCTTACAAATCTAACTTTTTGTCAAATAATTTTTTAAATTTATCAAATAAATCACTTTATACGGTTTAACTCCGCTAAACACAGCCTTAAAATTGTATATGTTCTTTTTGTAATTTTTTCTATATCTGTTATTTGTGTCGGCGTTTCTTTTTTTCTTTGATACGATCAGCACATGATATAACTTAAAAGTTTAATATGCATGGTGAAGTCAGATTGCACTTGTTGGTAACGCCTCTCAAATCTCAATCAGTAGTTGTTAATAAGGATTTTGCAAAATAAAAAAAATCATTCTTATCATCTTATGTATAGCCTTTCAATTATTTAAAAATGAAAAGTGCTACAAGGCCCTATCTTGATTTCAATTAGTTTTGGTTTGTTCAGTTCCCTGCTTGTGGTATCACCATGTTAAGCTGAAGTAATAGCTTTTTACTGCGCTGGCTGGGAGAGTAGCAAAACAAAAAAAGCCTGCTTTAAAAAAAAAGTATGAAACATGGTTCAAAAAGCAGATATCGCGTTTATATTGGGTGACTCCGTGTAGATCAGATCTTTGATATTAGACAATGTCCTGATGATACATTTTTGTTGCATGTTTTCAAAACTTCAAACCATTTTCAATTCTAGAGTTCAATCACAATTTTTTTCATTTATTTTTTTACTTACATGTCTTATAACTCTAAAAATCCATAGTAGTACAAACTATTGGAAATTTTGGAAACGTAGACATATGTTCGGTATATAACTCTCATCAGTTATTTCATTTTCAATATTGAAAATTTGAACAAAATTTAATTTAATTCAAACATATCAAATGCATATTTAATTCTACAGCCAATGTATCATGTCATAGATGATGTATATCAATTGGTTTGTATTAGCAGAAGTAGTACTCGTATCAAATCTATACACCAAATTTGTACTTATTTTTTAAATCCATCCATAATAACCCTATGTCAGAACCAAATCCTCTATCGTTTGGGCAAGTCCCCTCTTGAGCCACAGTGCAATGCACCCAACGCATGTTTTAACTTGGGGCTTGGCTACCCGAGAATTTTTTCCGGATAGCCTAACACCTTTTTTATTTTTTTTTTTCAATTTATCATAGTGAGATACACCAATTAGTTCATACAATTTTTGTATTTGAATTCACTACTACAACAACATCCATGTATCAGTCCATACAATTTCATCCATAGTTGCTGATGTGAGAGAGCTTTCCCTGCACTTTGAGGGTTTTCAGTTTCAATTTTTATGGAGGGAAGCAAATATTAAGGCTCCACACACATGTACAAAGTAGTCCGTTGACAATGGCGTACCTAGTAGATTCTTGTTCCGGATTTTCCGAGTGCTGTGCTCCATGTGGATTGTAACCCTCATGCCTCTCAAAACAAAAGTTGATCCTATACTAGCAGTATAATAGATAAGATTTCGGCTTTTGGTCTAGAGGTTAGTTGATCAGTTGTATTCATATATGAAAGTGTCTAAGGGTGTGTTTGGTACACAATCTTATATTCTCTGTAATCTTAAGATCACCTTCAATTTTGATTATCGGTAGTTAGATTACTAGTAATATAACTTAGTATGTCCTATAAAGATTATAATGTAGTTCTGTAATATTTCAAAAAATATTATTCTTTGAGCATAGAAAGATTCAAAAAGTTATATGTAAGAGGATTCTAAACTTTTATATCAAAATGAAGAAACTACAAAATTCCAAAATTCTAATTTAAAATTACTATAATTCATGTGAGGTCCACTATTGGGTGAACACTATGTGCTTTCCTTCTGCCTAGGATGCAGATGCACACACGGAATTGAATATCAAATACCTACTCAAGAATACATAAATACCAACAAATACTTAAGAGAGATACAACTTAAAGGCTCCTACCCAAAATCCACAACACCATACTTAGAGGACCGACATGACCAAATATCAAGAGTTCATAAAAATAGTTTTTAGCAAAAGAGATCACACAAAAACCTAGGACTATCCATAGTCATGACTCAACTACGGTATACGACGTCCCTTCATGGGTCCTGATCGACCTTCTCCTTCATCTACCTCGGGTCCAAATTCGTAGAATTCATGGTCAGCAGGTTCCTATTCAACTAAATTTGTTTAAGTAAGGGTGAATACAATGTATTTAGCAAGTCACATGATAACTAATGTATGTGTATATATAACAGGGTGATTGATGGAATAGGTAGTAAGTTTGGTGTTGAATTTAGGTATAATGTACATACATAGTTAAATGAAAGCAACAGTTGAAAGCATTTGCATAAAAATTTAAGTTATTAATATTTTAGAAGGGTTTCATGATGGTCATCCAATAACCAATCCAAATTTTATTCGTTAGTCAAAACTATAGCAACATTTCTTGTGCCGCATCGATATGGGTAGAACCTACTGCGCGCAGACCCCAAAGTTCTCGGGGGCTTGACAAAGATTGATACCCGAGCCAGTTCAAATAAACACACGGCTGGTTCAGGACAGACTCGAACCAAACAAGCGCCTGGTGGTGCGAACTCAAGTCATTCCGAGAAGCGCAGGCATGAGGTCGCAGGCTTTACGTGATCAGGCCGTAGCTAGTGCGCGGTCAGGGGTTCGTGTGCCATATGCAAACAGAAGACTGCAGATGGTGCGCGATCAGCCAACATCGCGCGGTCAGAACATCTTCGACTAGAGGAAGTGGGATCATTCTGTCCCTGTGACAGGGATATCCCGAGTACCCCGAAGATTCTTCCACGTAGGAGAATAACCGTCAGGAGGTTAATACGTGCGGTTATCCATGAATAACACGTGTTAAACCTGTGTGGGAGTTAAGAGCGGTTGATGAAACCGCATCTAAGCAACTGTTTGATGCCGTTACGACTTGGCGCCCTTTCGACCAGTATAAATGGGTGGCCCAATGCATCAAACAGGGGATGGAGAGATCGATTGATCGAACCAGATCAAACAAAAGCAACTCGAAGACAGTAGTCTAAATTAGATAGCCTTCACAAAGCCTTCCAGGCTTTGTCTTGTACAAACATATAGGAAAAATCTTCGCCTGTGAAGATCTTTTCCGTAACTCTGTAACCCTTTTTACTACATATAGTGAAATCCTAACAGGACGTAGGGGTATTACTCCTACCATCGAGGGCCCGAACCTGTATAAATCTCTCTATGCTCTAGTTCTCTTTAATTCATCATACCTTCCCGGAGGGACACCCTGAAAGGTCTCACAACCTACAAATTCTGCATAAGTTCGACTAAAGACCCCGAGTCCGAATCGTCGACAGCTGGCGCCCACCGTGGGGCCTTTCTCAAGGCGTCCTAATTTTCATCCGGAGGTTCGCTGAATTATGGCTGGAGCATATGATTCCAAGAACGATTTCGATCTCGAGAATTATGCTCACATTCCGATGCCTTCTCTGAGCGATCCTGTTCTGATGGAGGAAATCGGAGGCGAAAATCTCCCAGAGGTCGAATCAACTCTCCAGGTCATGTCCATCGACCAGGAGGCGACTAACGCAAGGTCGGAACCCACCGAGGTTCTTAATGCGTTAGAGGGTGAATCCGGTCCGTCATACGACCTTGCTGAGGGGAAGGATGATATCGACTAGGAAATCAGCCCGGGAAGGTTCGACCCTGATGACCTCCATCTTCTCTTTGATTTCGAGTCTGACTCGGAACAAACCGAGTTGTTTTCTCCCTCGGCGACCTCTCTCCTTAGACAGTTTGCTGCCTTATCGGAGGAAACTCCTGATCAACGGGATGCTAGGGAAGAACAGGAATGCAAACAGAAGGAGGATCAAGATCTCGAGCAACAAGACAACGAACTACGCAGAACTGCCCTAGAGGCTCTTCAAGATGCGCAGGCTCGTTACGATGCTGCTCCAAGTTCTTCCTGACGATCACGTGGTCGCAAACGCGACCAGACCCCTTCTTTGCTTCTGGACCGTTTCTGGGTGGATGAAGAAACAGTAACACCTGGTGCCCCTAGGAGAAGTACACATGGCCGGCTCCGATCTATCACTGAGGTCATGCGTAATTTTTCTCCTATGGTTACGGATGCGCAAAAACCGGCTTTCACCAGAATCCTGGCAGAGAGGTTGGATGAGGTCGCATCTAAAGCAACCCCTACGGCTTCTTCCTGTTGGATCAAGGATGCCGACTAGAGGGGGGGGTGAATAGGAGGATTTTAAAACTTAAAGCAACTTAAATGCAAATCAAGAACAAATAATGTAAGCAAGGGAAAGAGAGAACGAACACAATAATTTTCACCGAGGTATCAGAGACTCGCCCAGTCTCCACTAATCCTCGTTGAAGCACTCAAATCACTTGAGTCTTGCCTCAATATCCACAAAGGATATTATCTCTAATGGTTGCTCCTTGTCCACTCCGGAAAGGCGAGCACCGATGCCTTGTACACACTTGCCGAGCCTCTCCGACAATCTCCGAACGGAGAGATCAACGGCCACGCCTCCGAACCGTCTAGGTGAGGGCGCTCACCAAGAGTAACAGGCAGCGAGGTCTTCTCTAGACCTCCAAACACGCACCGAGAAGCTAAGTGAATGCAAATGCAAAAGAACTGAAACTCTCGGTGGATAACCACTCGACTTGATCAAAAGATCAAGATTTTATATAAGAAACTAAAGCTTAAGAGTGTATATGAAATGCTGCTGCTTGTTGTGAGAAACACATGCCCAAAGCCCCTATTTATAGCCTCAAGAAGCAAATGAACCGTTGGAGCTAGGGCTGAAAATCAGCAACCCAAACTGACAGTCAGTTTGCATAACTGACAGTCAGTTTAGTGCACAACGGCCGACAAAATTTACGGACGAAAACTTTGCTAGCCATTCGTGGTCGAAAAAGGAAAGCTGAAACCCACAACTGACAGTCAGTTACACAAACTGACAGTCAGTTCGACCACAAACTCGACCAAAATCAAATAGAAACTCAGTTAAAAGCACTGTGGTCGAAACCCCAACTGACAGTCAGTATGGACAAACTGACAGTCAGTTTAGTACAAAAATTTTGAGCACAAAATACACCCTCTCTGGACAATTGTCAGTTTAAACTAACTGACATTCAAACTGACAGTCAGTTTAGCGAACTAACAGTCAGCATGAACAAAAACAGAGATAACTTTAAAACAAGAAATCCAAAAGAGGTGTTTAATAGCTCGTTGGAAAGATAATTTTAAGGGCTACAATTTTGTCACCAGAAGCAAAAGCCAGATCTGCCTAGATCTTTCTGAAAATTGCAAATACTCTTCTACTGTCAAAAACTGAACTGAAAATCCAGATTTTTCAAATAAGTTCAAAACCAAATCCAACCAAAAAAAAAGGATGCAATGCAATGACCTAGATTTCTCGGTTTGTGTTGGAGATAAAAAGAGGACTTTCGCCACCCCTCTTTATAGTACGGTTAAAACTAGAAAATAATTTCCCTAACCGATCATCTCCAAACGCCTAGATCGGTAAAAATAAAATCTCATAATACCTGAGGTCTTTCGCATCTTCATGATTTGCGTTTTGTATTTTGCTCTTTGCAACTTGTGCTTTTATTTTACGTCGGATTCGTCTTGTATTCCGTGCATATCTTCCCAACGCAACTCTTGTATCAAATAAACTCAATAGCACAATTAGTCCGGAACACTTTGTTTTCATTAATCATCAAAATTAGGGTTAGACATGAAGGCCTAGATGCAACAATCTCCCCCTTTTTGATGATTGATGACAACAAGTGTTCAATAACAAAATAAATAAAATAGCTCCCCCTGAGTATATGCATCTCATCATATCAGAGCATAAACCAATACATATACATCAGGGTACCCAAGTCATATCAAAGCATACACATCAAGACATCATATATATCAATGTATCAGAGCTCAAAAAAAAACATCATCTCAAGAAACTAAGTCATCATATATGTATCAGAGCTAAACAGATAAACACATCACACACAGACATATATGATGAACAAAAACATCTCCATATACACATCAAGACATCATATATATCAATGTATCAGAGCTCAAAAAAAACATCATCTCAAGAAACCAAGTCATCATATATGTATCAGAGCTAAACAGATAAACACATCACACACAGACATATATGATGAACAAAAACATCTCCATACATATAAAAAGAAATATCTGAGTTCAATACATCAAAAGACATCAAAAGACTCTAATATCCAATATCCAAAATACTTCTCCCCCTTTGGCATCAAGCACAAAAAGGGAGGCAAAAACAAAATACACATCAGAGCCTAATGCTCATCATCTGAGGAAAATCCTAGGACGGCTGTATCTCCGGAGCCATCTGGAGATGCAGTCGGGTCGACGGCTGGAGATGCCGTAGGAGTAGCTGCTGAAGCAGGAGCAGCTGAAGCCGGAACAGGTACCGCAGGAGCTGGATCAGCAGGTCCTGAAGGTGTGCTCGGGGAAGACGAAGCCAGACGGGCCCTCTTGCGAGGAGCAGGAGAACTTGAACGAGGCAGGCGACGCAGAATCTCCTCCTGCTGAGCAAGCAAGCGAAGCAACATCTGATGATGCTCCGCTTAGGTGCTGAGGATCTGCTGCTGCACCTGGAGAATCTCCTGAAGCTGATGATGAACCAATGCCGGGCCCTGCAGCTGGTGCTGGAACAGTCTCCTCAGCAGGAGCCTCGTCCTCTGACTCCCCCGCAGCATCATCATCTGATGCGGGAGAACCAGGGTCCACAGCAGCCGCAGGCCGAGCACCAAGACGGCGATCAGCCTGACCTGGAGGATAGAAGAGAAGAGGATGATGGGGCCGTGGCAGCTCAGTGTCGACGGCCCGGATATGAAGAAGCACCGCCATGATATACGGAGCGTATATCAGCTGACGGCGCGGGGAAAGAAGGACGTGCTGAATCTCACTGATGATGAGATCAGCGACGTCGAATGGCTCCTCCTGAAAGATTGAAATCAGGACGTGGAGGGCCAGATAGGTGATCCTAGGCCTATCTCCGCTCATGGGGACCAGAGTGAGACGGAGTATCCGTAGGGCTAAGTCTACATCGCGGCGCAGGCCAGCAATGTGACGAAGCTGGAAGGGGCCGGAGTAAAGCATGGCCACCTCCCGACGCTCGAGATCAGGAAGAGTATGGAGCTGGCGGCCAGAAGGAGGGCGCACCAGTCCAAGCGCCGACTCCAGCTGATCCTTCGTGACAGTGTAGACTTGGAGGCCTGTCATGAAGGTCATGAAGTCGCGCTGAGGGGAGATGAAGACGGTGGAATAGAACTGGCGAATGGGCCCCTCAGCCCAATGCAAAGAGGAATCGGCGACAAGGTCGCGGATCCCTACAGTGCCAAACAGATCTGCGAGGGTGGCGATGCCTGTGCGAGAGGCGATCGTCCCCCACGACAGAGAGTGGTAAGCGAAAATGGGTGTGCGGCTGTAGACGCTGGTAAACAGGTCTAGGTGGAGGTTTGTGTAGCAGGTGAGAACCTCGCATGCGTCGCGACCAGTGGGACGCGGCGACACATACGGGTTTGTGGAGCGGAGCGTGCGAAGGCGGCTAGCGTGCCACCGGGAATAATCCACGGGGACACGCTCAGGCGGGGGCGAAGGCCGGGTCTCGGACGTTTGACCCGATGAACACTGGCTGTTTGCCGCGTTCTTCCGTCGGGCCACGCGTCGCGAAGGACCGGGCTGATCAGACATGACTGAGAAACGAAAACAGAGAAAGAAAACAGGGGGAAGAGGAAGAGACGACCTGAACAGACGAACGAAGAAGCCGAGACGTCGAACAAATCTGGGCGACGCAGTTCGGTCGGCACGACAAGGCACACCACGTCGAGGAGGAACACAAAGATGGAACACGACGAGGTGAAGAGACACTGAAGAGACACCGGTGAGCCAAAAACCAGTGAACAGAGAACTCCGGCCAACTAGGTCGAGACGAACGAGGACGGTGGCGCCGGCGGTGAGGAGCTCACCGGCGACGAGTGGTGGCGCAAGGAGGCGGCGGCGCGGCACGGCGAGGAGGTGGAGCAAATGGCGACGGCGAGGGAGCACAAAAACAGAAACGGCGGCGAGGAAAGATGAAGAGGCAAGAAAAAGATCGAGGGTTTTAAGGGTTCTGGAGACCCAAACTGACAGTCAGTTTGATAAACTGACAGTCAGTTCCAAACTCAGAAACATAGAACTGACATTCAGTGTGCCACACTGACAGTCAATTCACTGAACTGAGTTTTGAAACTGACAGTCAGTGTATGAGACTGACAGTCAGTTTGGGACTCGAACACAACCAGGAGCTACGACCAAACTCAAATGCATGTAACTGACTGTCAGTTATGACATTGACTTCGACCATAGACTAAGACCAGGCTCCTAACTATTGAACTGACTGTCAGTTTGGTCAATTTCGACCAGAAGCAATCTAAGACCAGAGAGGGAATAAGATAATAATATTTTTATACAAACAACACATTTAGCACATCAACTAGCATTTGATATATCAATAATGTTCAGTTCACCCCTTAAAAAACAAAATCTTGATTCATCTAGGGGTTTAGTGAAGATATCAGCTAATTGCATATCAGTTCTTACATAATTCACATCAATATCTCCTTTTGCCACATGATCTCTAATAAAATGGTGCCTTATTTCAATATGCTTAGTTCTAGAATGTTGAACAGGATTATTTGCAATTTTAATGGCACTTTCATTATCACACAATAGTGGCACTTTATCAAATATAATCCCATAATCCAAAAATGTCTGCTTCATCCATAATAATTGAGCACAGCAACTGCCTGCAGACACATATTCAGCTTCAGCTGTGGAGAGAGCTACAGAATTTTGTTTCCTAGATGACCATGATACTAATGATCTCCCCAACAGCTGACAGCTACCAGATGTGCTCTTACGATCAATCTTGCACCCAGCATAATCAGAATCAGAGTACCCAATTAATTCGAAATTTGCATTTTTAGGATACCAAAGTCCTAAACTGGGATAGCATTTTAAATACCTAAGGATTCTTTTAAGAGCAGTTAAATGACATTCCTTAGGGTTAGATTGGAATCTAGCACACAAGCACACACTAAACATGATATCAGGCCTAGATGCAGTAAGATATAAAAGACTACCAATCATAGACCTATACAGTTTAGAATCGACCGATTTGCCGCTTTTGTCCATGTCCAGATGTCCATTGGTCGCCATGGGAGTTTTGATTGCCTTAGCGTCTTCCATCCCAAAGCGCTTGAGCAGGTCCTTCACGTACTTTGTTTGACTCACGAACGTACCGTTCCTGAGTTGCTTGATTTGAAGTCCAAGGAAGAAGCTCAGCTCACCAATCATGGACATCTCGAACTCCCTAGACATCATCTCTCCAAACTCATGGTAGAAATGTTCATTAGTAGATCCAAAGATAATCATCAACATAAATCTGACAAATGAACAAATCTTTTTCAATTTTCTTTGTAAAGAGAGTTGTATCAACCTTCCCAATTTTAAAACCTTTTGATAAAAGAAAGTCTCTAAGTCGCTCATACCAACCACGAGGAGCTTGTTTGAGACCATAGAGAGCTTTTGACAACTTAAATATATGGTTTGGAAATTTAGAATCTTCAAAACCGGGAGGTTGTTCAACAAACACAAGTTCAGAAATTTCACCATTTAAGAATGCACTTTTTACATCCATTTGAAAAAGTTTGATATTAAAGCATGATGCATAAGCAAGAAGAATGCGAACAGCTTCAAGTCTTGCTACCAGTGCAAAAGTTTCACCAAAGTCTAAACCTTCGACTTGAGTGAAGCCTTGAGCAACAAGACGAGCTTTGTTCCTAATTACAACACCATTTTCATCTTGCTTATTTCTGAAAACCCATTTTGTTCCAATAACATTATGATCTTTGGGTCTTTCAACTAGAGTCCAAACTTCATTTCTAGCAAAGTTGTTAAGTTCTTCATGCATGGCATTAACCCAATCAGGATCATTTAAAGCTTCATTAACATGTTTGGGTTCTAAAGAAGATACAAAAGAATGATGTTCACAAAAAGCAGCAATACGAGATCGAGTTTGAACACCCTTACTGACGTCACCCAATATTTGGTCTAGAGGGTGATCCTTGGTGATCATTTGATGTTGCCTTGGTGCTTTATCTTGTGCAGCTTCATCTTGATCTTGTTCTGGAGGATCAACATGAGATGATGATGCATTTTGATCAACATTCTCAATGTTGACATCTTCTTCTTGATCTTCTTCTGTTGGCTTGATGTCTCCAATGGTTATGTTCTTCATTGCTTCTTGAAGATCTTCACCTGAAACTTCATGAGAGACTTGCTCCTTTTGTGAGCCGTTAGTTTCATCAAATTCGACATCACCATATTCTTCAATACAACTTGTATTTTTATTGAAAACATGATAAGCTTTGCTAGTGGTGGAGTATCCGACTAGAAAGCCTTCATCTACTCTTCTTTGAAATTTACCACCAAAATTCCTTTTCTTAAGAATATAACATTTGCATCCAAAAACTCGGAAATAAGAAATATTTAGCTTTCGCCCAACAAGAAGTTCATAAGGAGTCAAATTCAGAAGAGGATGCAAATAAAGCCGATTTATAGAATAGCAAGCTGTATGCACGGCTTTAGCCCAGAAGTGAGTAGGAGTATCATACTCACTTAGCATAGTCCTTGCCATTTCTATAAGTGTTCGATTTTTCCTTTCAACGACTCCATTTTGCTGTGGAGTGTAGGATGTGGAAATTCGTGTTTGATTCCAAGAGAGTCACAAAAATCAAAAAGAGTTGAATTAACGAACTCTCCACCATGATCACTACGGATTTTCTTGATGGATAATTCGAATTCAGTAGAGACACGTTTTGCAAAACTTTTGAAAACATCGGGAGTTTCAGATTTTTGAGAAATAAAGAAAACCCAAGTGTAGCGAGTGAAATCATCAACAATCACAAAACCATAGTTGCTACCCCCGATACTTTGGAACTCGGAAGGTCCAAATAAATCCATATGAAGGAGTTCCAAAGGTTTGCAAGTCGAAAGAATGCGCTTAGTCGGATGTGAAGTAGCTACTTGCTTGCCAGCTTGACAAGCGCTACAAGGTTTGTCTTTTTCAAAATTCACATCCTTTAAGCCAACAACCAAATCACATTTTAAAAGTTTTCTCAATTGGTGCATTCTAACATGTGCAAGTCGTCTATGCCATAGCCAACCTTTTGAGGTTTGAGAGACAAGACATGTTGAAAGAGATGCATCTTTTGATTGAAAATCAACCAAATAAAGATTTCCAAAACGAAAGCCTTTGAAGATCAAAGATTTATCTTTTAAACTTTCAACCAAAACTTCTTTTGGATAAAACGTACAACTAAAACCAAAATCGCAAATTTGTGCAACGGAAAGCAAATTGAAATTCAGAGATTCGACCAATAAAACATTTGAAATAGACAGATCATTTGAGATTGCGATTTTACCCAAGCCTACCACATTTCCTTGACGGTTGTCGCCAAAGGTAATCTTTTGGTTCTCGCTCGAGTTGTCTTTGAGTGAGGTGAACAACTTGTTACCGGTCATGTGTTCGGAGCATCCGCTATCTAGCACCCAATGCCTCTCACCGGTCTTGTAGTTCACCTGCATAAAAAGAATTAAGTTCTTTTAGGTACCCAAACCTTTTTGGGTCCTTCAATGTTAGCAATCAAAGCTTTGGGCACCCAAATAGATTTCTTCTTTTTGTTTAACAAGGGTGCACCAACATACTTTGCAATAGCATAACCTTTTCTCGACTTTTGAAGCATGTAGCAAGTATCAAAATAATTAGGAGTCATCAAGGGGCATGCTTCATGCGAATGACCGGTTTCATGGCATTTATGACAGAATGTGTTGCATGCTTTAACAAATATAGTTCTAGAATTTTGTTTCCTTCCTTTCTTTTGAAAATATCCTAATCCTTCTTTTCTAAAAGAACATCTTTGTTTATTAAGGATTAGATCAAGAGATATTTTACCTTTGAAACAATTTTCTAGGCCTTTTCCAAGTTTTTCAACTTGTGCCTTAAGTTCATTATTTTCATTTAAGATGTTATCATTTGACACACATGGAATGTGATGACTACTAGAGGGAGATTCATTCAAGTTACATGAAGTTGAAGCATCTACCTTAGATGAGGTATTTGTAACATCTTTTATGAGCATGTACTCATAAGATTCTTTAAGCTCAGAGTATTGAGCGCGTAGGGAAGAATGTTCTTCCTTAAGCGCCTTATACTTCTTTTTAGTTTTTCCAAAAACTTCATTTAATTCGGTTATCATTTCAACTAAATCATCATATGAAGGATCGTTGATGTGTACCTTTTCATCGCCTTTAGCCATAAGGCAAATGGATGAGCTAGTTGAAGTGTTGATGTTGCTGAGAGCTAGTCCGGCCATCTTCTTGGAGCAACTTCTTTCGTTGTCGGAGTCGGAGTCGAAGCTCTCTCCGCCGGACATCCACTCCCCAAAGCAAGCTTCTTTGATTTCTTCATTCTTCTTCTTGAAGAACTTCTTCTTCTTGTTCCACGCCTTGTTCTTGTTTGGACACCTTGATACTATGTGTCCCTTCTCATGACATCCATAGCAAATGATGTCCTTGAAGTTGTTTTGCTTTTGCCCCTTTGGTCGTGTATCAATGTTGACACCTTTCTTATGCAACCTGCGAAGGAGTTTTTGAGTGTTCTTTACCATGAGTGCGAGGTCTTCATCGGAGGAGCCATCGCTTGAATCGTTTCTTGCATTAGCTTTGAAGGCCAAAGCTTTCTTCTTCGTCTCCGCGGGTTCGGCTGCTTCCTTCTTCTCCTTCTTATGCATCTCATGGGTGATGAGGTTCCCATAAAGATCGGTTGGTGTTGTGGTCGATAGATCGGAGTTTGTGAGAACCGTGACCAAAGTGTCGAAGCTTTCCGGCAAGGCCCTAAGCATCTTTCTCACAAGCTCAAGGTCAGTAAAAACAACACCAAGACCCTTGAGTTCATTCACAATGTTATTTAACCGAGTAAACATGGAATCCACGGACTCGGTTGATGACATGGTGAATGTCTCATATTTTTGCCTTACCATTAGCAATTTTGCCTCTTTAACCTTTGTTGTTCCCTCGTAAATTTTTTCGAGGGTAGTCCACACCTTATGAGCAGTCGTGAGATTGCTCACACGGTTGAACTCATTTAAGGATAAACCGGCAAAGAGTGCATTTTTTGCACAGGCATTTAAATGCAACTTTCTCCTATCGTCCTCAGACTGACTTGCCGGATCAACCGGAGGAGTAAAGTCGAGTTTAACAATATCCCATACATCAAGCCCCATGGCTTCTAGGAATACCGACATGCGCACTTTCCAATAAGGATAATTTGTCCCATCAAAGATAGGCGCACGACCGGTATGACCAAGAAGAAAATCTCCACTTGACGACATCCTCTCTCTAGGCGGTAAAGCCTAATGAATCGAGAGACCGTGCTCTGATACCACGTGTTGGATCAAGGATGCCGACTAGAGGGGGGGTGAATAGGAGGCTTTTAAAACTTAAAGCAACTTAAATGCAAATCAAGAACAAATAATGTAAGCAAGGGAAAGAGAGAACGAACACAATAATTTTTACCGAGGTATCGGAGACTCGCCCAGTCTCCACTAATCCTCGTTGAAGCACTCAAATCACTTGAGTCTTGCCTCAATATCCACAAAGGATATTATCACTAATGGTTGCTCCTTGTCCACTCCGGAAAGGCGAGCACCGATGCCTTGTACACACTTGCCGAGCCTCTCCGACAATCTCTGAACGGAGAGATCAACGGCCACGCCTCCGAACCGTCTAGGTGAGGGCGCTCACCAAGAGTAACAGGCAGCGAGGTCTTCTCTAGACCTCCAAACACGCACCGAGAAGCTAAGTGAATGCAAATGTAAAAGAACTGAAACTCTCGGTGGATGGGAAAGCACTCGACTTGATCAAAAGATCAAGATTTTATATAAGAAACTAAAGCTTAAGAGTGTATATGAAATGCTACTGCTTGTTGTGAGAAACACATGCCCAAAGCCCCTATTTATAGCCTCAAGAAGCAAATGAACCGTTGGAGCTAGGGCTGAAAATCAGCAACCCAAACTGACAGTCAGTTTGCATAACTGACAATTAGTTTAGTGCACAACGGCCGACAAAATTTACGGACGAAAACTTTGCTAGCCGTTCGTGGTCGAAAAAGGAAAGCTGAAACCCACAACTGACAGTCAGTTACACAAACTGACAGTCAGTTCGACCACAAACTCGACCAAAATCAAATAGAAACTCAGTTAAAAGCACTGTGGTCGAAACCCCAACTGACAGTCAGTATGGACAAACTGACAGTCAGTTTAGTACAAAAATTTTGAGCACAAAATACACCCTCTCTGGACAATTGTCAATTTAAACTAACTGACATTCAAACTGACAGTCAGTTTAGCGAACTGACAGTCAGCATGAACAAAAATAGAGATAACTTTAAAACCAGAAATCCAAAAGAGGTGTTTAATAGCTCGTTGGAAAGATAATTTTAAGGGTTACAATTTTGTCAACAGAAGAAAAAGCCAGATCTGCCTAGATATTTCTGAAAATTGCAAATACTCTTCTGTTGTCAAAAACTGAACTGAAAATCCAGATTTTTCAAATAAGTTCAAAACCAAATCCAACCAAAAAAAAAGGATGCAATGCAATGACCTAGGTTTCTCGGTTTGTGTTGGAGATAAAAAGAGGACTTTCACCACCCCTCTTTATAGTACGGTTAAAACTAGAAAATAATTTCCCTAACCGATCATCTCCAAACGCCTAGATCGGTAAAAATAAAATCTCATAATACCTGAGGTCTTTCGCATCTTCATGATTTGCGTTTTGTATTTTGCTCTTTGCAACTTGTGCTTTTATTTTACGTCGGATTCGTCTTGTATTCCGTGCATATCTTCCCAACGCAACTCTTGTATCAAATAAACTCAATAGCACAATTAGTCCGGAACACTTTGTTTTCATTAATCATCAAAATTAGGGTTAGACATGAAGGCCTAGATGCAACACTTCCCGGTCGGTGATGCGTTCCCACAACCGAGAACATTCTCACTCTGGTTCTGGTCGACGGAGTTACCCGCCGCCTGTACCATCCCGCCAGGACAAGTCTAGGCAGGCACAGGATTCTCGTGATAGGGATCGAGTCCCTGTCCACTCTCGCTTAGGACCACGAGTGGCTTCTCCATTGCGTGAGGTCGCTCGCGATCCGGTCGAAAGTCACAGGACAGTTCACGGTCCCTACATTGGTTGTAAAGCTTTCTCGCCCGGCCTTCGTGCAGTCGTTTGGCTGGACAAGTTTAGACCAGGGGCCATAGAAAGGTTTGACGGAACTCAGAACCCATCCGAGTTCTTTCAAATCTACATTACTGCCATCCAAGCGGCAGGAGGCGATGACCGGGTCATGGCCAACTACCTGCCAACAGTCCTTGAAGGACCGACAAGAACCTGGTTGTTTAATCAGCCCGAAGGTTCTATCTATAACTGGGAAATGCTGTGCGACGCTATCCTTAGCAATTTCCAAAATTGTTATCAGAAGCTGGGTAAAGAGGACTGTCGACGATTCGGACTCGGAGTCCTCAGCCGAACTTATGCAGAATTTGTAATTGTGAGACCTTTCAAGATGACCCTTCGGGAAGGTATGCTGAACAATAGTGAACAGGAGCACAAAGAGTTTAGACAGGTTCGGGCCCTCGATGGTGGGAGTAAAAGCCCTACGTCCTGTTGAGATTTCACTAAGTGTGGTAAAAGGTTTACAAATGGAGGGAAAAGTCCTCAGAGGCGAGGATTTTCCCTGTAAGAGTGTACAAGGATAAGCCAAAGAAGGCTTACTAAAATGCTATATGAGGTGTGCCGTAGACTTGGCTAACTTGGATGATTTTGGGTTTTTTGATCTTCCGATCTCTCGGTTGATGTTTCGGATGATCCCCCCCCTCATTGATGCTCCATGCCATCCTTTTGTACTGTTTGAAAGGGTGCCATGTAGAGGAAACTGCATCAAACGGTTGCACGGACGGTTGGATGCGGTTTTTTGGAACTGCTCTTAACCTCCACGCAGGTTAAACACGTGTTATTCACGGATAACTGTATGTGTTAACCTTCTCACGGTTGATTCTCCACGTGTAGGAATCTTCGGGATACTTAGAATATCCTGTTGTATGGGCAACCGAAATAGATAGATCCCAAGTATCCTGATCGGCAGATGTTCTGACCGCGGGATATTGGCTGACCGCGCAATATCCCGAATGTGTAGTTCGCGTATAGCCTACGAACTTCTGACTGCGCAAGGCTTACGGTCTGACCGCGTAAAGCTGCGACCTGATCGCGTAAAGCTTGCGACCTCATGGTGATGCCCCTCAGAATAGCTTGAGTTCGCATCACCAGATACATGTCTGGTTCGAACTTGTCTTGAACCAAAAGTTTATTAGAAATGACCCGAGTGTCAATCCTCGTCAGCTAGCCCCCAAATTCGAAGAAAACGAAGAGACGTGTTTATTTCGAATTTAAAAACCGTGCATTGGATTTTTAACCCGGCCCTTTAACTTCTCCACTTAGTGGCGCACTAAGTGAAAACGGTTGGTTTTTCAAGACGAGTTCTGACATTACGTGACGGGCAATGATAGCGCCGTAGAATTGTTTTTATCTCGAGGTAAAATTGTAAATGCTTTAGCAAAACCCGAGGCGTCCGGAATGCAAACCGTCACCCAGGCGGCTATAAATACCAGACCCCTGGACATGTAAAGATCTACAATTTCCCTCTCACGTCTAAGTCTTTTTCTTGTTATCCTGCCTCCTTCTTTTTCACATACCCCTCCCAATGGCAGATCATGAAATCATCGAGATTGAGAGCGATGAAGGGGAAATTGTCGAACAAGGGTCTCAAACGAATGAAGTCCTGTCTCCCTTAAAGAAGAAACCCAAGGTTGACGAAGGATCTTCCAGTGGAACAAAGGTGAAGAACGTAGCGAGTTTCTTTCTTCCTTCAGTTCCTTTGACCCTCCCCGTTCATGCCTCTCGGCAAGTTAGGCCTTTATCCTTAGGAAAAGATCCCTTCACATCCAATTCTCCCATCCTTTTGGGTGATCAACATCCTGGTCGGCAAGCGGTGACTATCCCTCGATCAGATGATTGCCGTATTGGGTTGGCGAAGAAATCTTCTTCTGGGAAGGTTGCTCTTCCACCATATGATGATCTTCCTCCCAAGATGGGTGTATCAACGGGTTATGCACCGGGATAGGTAACAATTCTTCTCCCTTTTTGCTGATAATTTTAGTTAGTATGACTAACTTTTGCAAAAATGTAGGAGGTAGGAGGCCCCAGCGATCAGCCTTCTGCTGCTCCATCTCTTCCTTCCGGACAGACCCTTCTGGAAGAGAAGAATGCCCTGGAGAAGAAGACCGAGGAGATGGCCTCGAAGATTCTGCGTTTAGCAGAATGTTTTGATCGATCCCGAGAAGAGGCGCACCATTTCCGTCGAGAGAGGGACTTCGCTCAGCAACAGCGAGAACTCTCTGACTTGATTAGGGACAATAGTGCGTCTGTTGTTAGGGACGATATAGATAGACTTAGGGTAGTTGCTAGTTCCCTGGGGGTTGTCAGTGTAGACCCTACTGACAACAACATGTCCCTTGGGGAACTTTGTAAACTTCTTTCGGAGCAAGTCGATGTTTTGATCGACTGCATCCCTTTTGTATGTAAAGAATGTAAGAAATAAAAGTTCTTTATTTCTCATGAAATGTTCTCCACATCTTCTGTGCGAAAATATAGCCATGAACTTTACGTTCGCGACCATTCATACACAGGAAATTTTAGTTCTGCGATCAAAATCACTTTTAAGAAAAAAGCACCGCGACCTGCCCTGATTCCGCGATCAGTTTCAAAGCCGCGGTCAGAACTAAGGTTCGACCAGCGTTGGGACTCGGTCAGGATGTCACTTCGATTAGAATCGAAGTTTTACCCTAAAACACGATTTCGATAAAACCATAACCCAATTAGAAACACTCCAGTACGTTAAAAATTGGGTTACATGATTTTTTCGAATAAAATGTTCAAAGTATAAAAAGGAAAAACGTCCTCTGAAAAGTACTGAAAATTTTTCAGTCCTTTTACGCTTTTAGTTTCCAAAACAAAGAAGTCTTTTTGTTTCAGATCCGACGCCTGAGTACTTTATCGGGTCCATCAGAGACAGTATCCATTATGGGAAATGAATAAAGCATTCAATGGAACGTTTGAAATGAGCCGTTTACTCATTAATGCGTCGCCTTGGGTCTATAAAAAGAGCAGATGTCTTCTCAAAGAAGCCACACAGCTAAAAACCCTTATTATTCCCGCCGCTCAAAACCCTCATTTTCTTCAGCCTTCATCTTCCCCAAATCGCCAGCTTCCCCTTTGATTCTACACCAAAGATGGCGTCCTGGAGCAGATCCATTCACCATTCTGAGGAGAGCCTGATGGCATTAGAGAAGGAGGAGATCCTTTCTCCGCGGCTGCTCATTAACTGGCGACCTGCGGAGAAGGACCAAGAAACCCCAACTGTCCAAGAAGGCGAGTTGGTGGTTTTTGAGGAGTATTTGCGTTGCGGGTTCCGATTCCCTGAGAGTCGGTTCCTTAAGGATGTCCTTGAACATTACGGGTGGGAACTGATCAACCTCCACCCCAACGCAATGCTGATCCTTGCAGTATTCCAGCACCTTTGTGAAGCCTTCGTCGGAATATATCCCAGCGTGGATCTTTTCCGACGATTTTACTTTTCGGCGTGGTCGAAGAGTACCAACGCCGCCGGATGCATCTACTTCCGGCTGAGGGATAAAAAGGAGTATCCCTCCCCACCCCTACGAGATTCTGTGCATGGGTGGCACCAAAGGTGGTTTTACTGCTCTCCACCATCCGAAAGCAGTTTATGGTTTGAAAACTCGCGACCGGAGAAGTCGAGCGAGTTAGACATTCCTCCGGCGATGAACTCGGAGCTTTCGAAGCATGCCGAGGTGATTCTTCACTTGGTCAATGAAGGATTGACGGCTCGAGATATCATTCGAGACTTCGTGAAGAACCGGGTGAGTCCTCTGCGTGAAAGGGCTCATCCGGCGTAGGAGATTAGGTCCATGGGTGATAGCACCCTGGACTACAGTCAAGGTATTTATTTCTTTGGTGCTGAACTTTCTCTTTTTTGAATTGTACAAATTCTGACTTGAGTTTGGGAACAGTCCTGCCTTCATCCGAGATTGAAAGGCGGACCAACTCCCTCCTTAGGACCTACAATTCCGATGTAGAGGGCCCTAAGGGATCACCTCGCCCGCAGAGCTTGATTCACGCTGGTGATGACCTCAGACAGGAGCGCCGAAAGGTAATTTCCTTGTCCAGCTTTGGCTCTGCAGGTCTTGTGTGTGTCCAGTGCTAATCCCTTGTAATGGACTGCGAACCAGCTCCTAGGGAAGTTTGCAGATGCGACGTTCCCAAGTGAAAATGTCGGCTCTCCGAAGAAGCCGACGGCGAAGAATGTGAAGAAGGTCTCTCAGAGACCCAGGACAAAGAGTCCTGCCACTAAGAAGACCAAGCTAAACCCTGGGGAGGGGTCTTCACGAAGCATTCCTCGTCCCGCAAGAAAGACTGCGGTAAGATATCGCATTCCTGCTACTTTTTCAGGCGCGACATGGAATCACTTCTTTGTCGTACAGGGAGAGGGGAGCGAGGAGGAAGAGGATGACGTTCCTCTGATCCTTCGAAGGAGGAAGATCGCGGATCTTCCATCCAGCGATGCCCCAAGCTGCCCCGCAGAGACCACTACTACCGAGGAGGTGGTCGTGGAAGATCCTGCGACCACCGAAAATCTTGTGGTCGCGGGTAACCCTCCAATTCCTGAAGCCCCCGAGGTTTCGGGTCAATTATCTCTGCTTCCCTGGTCGAAGGGACGACCAAGGTAAGGAATCTTTTTCGGCCGTTCCTTCTATGACTCTTTCTGCACATTTGTCAAGTTAATGAATATACAGGGAGGAGAGCTTCCCCCTGGGACCACTGGGGGTTCCAGGGAGGAAAATCCTCCTCCTCTGCGGACAGAGGAGGAGGTGAATGAACAAAGGCCAGCTATGATGGTTCCAGCAACTCTGGAATCGCCAAGGCCTTCAGATGCAGCCCCACCAGTTAGCCCGGTGGCCCAGGTAAAGATCTTTTTATGTGTTTTTACCTGTTCCCTAAGAATATGCCTATAACATGACATTTCCAGGAGGGTGCTGCCTTGTTTACCATAAGGAAGGCGAGAACCGGAGACGGCTCTCCTTCGCAAGGGGAATTTTCCCAGAAGTCCCAGGAACGAATGGGATTTCAAATAAGGTAAGAGCTCTTACTTGACAGTAATCTTAAATAAAAGTTGCCTGACCCATTCTTCCTGTTAGGCAAAAGAAGACAGCGCCTAACCCTTCAACCGCCTCTGGGGAGGTTGAAACTAGGGCTGATGAGGGAGCCTCTAATGAAGAGCGCTCTACTCCCGTGGTTCAGGAAGTCGTCCGGACCGCGGGAGGTGAAACAAGTATAGGGATCGGGTCACAACCAGTAGCCTCTGGGGGTGGCGTCCAGCCGGCACTCCCGCCAACTATCCCTGTAGTGAGCACGTCGGAGGCTCTAGCGAGGATTCCCGCTGAACTGAATGATGCCGTTTTACAAAAGTTTATGAAGGTATAATAAGACTCTGCTTCCGTGCCTGAATTATACTTAGGACACCTTTGACCTTCTTCTTTGGCACCACAGGGATTGTCCTGGCTAACAAGCCATTCGCGTGTTGTGATGGCTAGTACAAAAGCCATTCAAAAAGAACGCGATAGCTTGCGCAGGTGAGTACCATTACCCTCTGGTTAACATGGGTATATCTTGGTTGTGACTGCCTTGATTTTGTTGCAGAGAGGTTGCATTCTTGAAGAAGGAGGTGGCCGGTTCAGTCTCAATGCTTAAGAAACAAGAAACTGAACTCAACAGACTTTGATCAGAGAATGCTGGTAAGACGATTCCTGACTAGGAAGACTTGAATCCATAATATGCGAATAATCTTCTCTCTCTGTACAGCGCAAGCAGGTCGAATTACGCAGCTCAGTCGAGACAAGGAGATTCTTGAATCCTCGATTCGCCACACCGATCGGGCAATCAAAGAACTGAGCCTCCGGATCTTCGAAAAACTAAAGGCCGTGGCTGATCTTTTGAAGACCGATGTGGTAGAACTGAGGCAAGACAACCTCAGTATAAATGACTGGACATCGCTGCTTACTGCCCAGGAGGATTCACTGCTTGAGTATCTCCCTGGAGATACACGGCGACGCGAAGAGGCGATCAGAACCAGGGTTCGATCAGCCGCAGCAGCCGTACTCAGCCGGGTTCGACTTCACCATGGCCCAGATGCAGATCTGAACGCATTGGTGGGTCCGGTTGAGGTCGAGAGTGAAGAGCTGCTCGATGCAGTCATAGAGGAAGTCCAGCCCCTAGTAGATAAACTCCTGACTGAGCTGGGGATCGAATGATCCTTATTTTTGTAACCAAACAATTGTAATTACAATGCAATGTATGTAAAACTATATATTTTTTTTTTCAAAAGAAAGTGCATATTCACATCATAAGTTTCATACTATAAGTATATTCCTCTAGCCCCCGCCTCTGTTTTGTGAATACTGAAGCCTTAGTATTTTAAGCAGAGGGGAAAACATAAGTATGATGACCAGGGATATGCGCTTCAAGCCGATGGTCAAGATTAAAGTAACATTTTAACCTTATTGCAAATTGGTAGCCACCCAGATGACCGAAGACTAGCCAGATAGTCCCGTGTGCGTTGAGAAACAGCTTATTTAGGAGCGACTTATCTGGAAGTGATCATGAGATCGACCAGCGAATCCGGTTAAAAAATACTGTAATAACCTAACCGCCGGCGATCAGCCCCAGGTCGAATTTGTATAATTTGGGCTTAAAGAAAACACTCATTGTATGAAAACAAGACATGCTTTTTATGAAAAGATGCTAATTGAACAGGGAAAAAGTGATTGGAATACTTACACGTAAAACTTGCGAAGTTGATCGATGTTCCAAGTATTGGACAAAATCCGACCATCCTCCATGGCTAACCGCGCAGATCCTGGCCGCGGCATTGAGACGACAGTGTATGGCCCTTCCCACTTTGGGGAGAATTTATTGCGGTTAGACTGGTCTTGAATTTTTCGTAAAACCAAGTCGCCAACGATGAGATCACGTAGTCGCACCTTTTTACTGTGATACTTGCGTAGAGCCTGCAAGTATACCGCGGACTTGATCAGGGCGCGATCACGCCGTTCTTCCAGGAGGATGAGATCTTGCGATCGCTGTTCGGATTGATTGACCTGTTCGAATTGATTCGTGCGAACAGATCCAATACTAACTTCCATAGGCAACACAGCCTCAGCCCCATAGACCAAATGGAAGGGTGTCTCACCGGTGGCTCGACTAGAGGTAGTCCGTAGTGCCCATAGAATAGTATAGAGCTCGTCTGCCCAAGCCCCCGAGCGGGTCTTGAGGCGATCAAAAACACGTTTTTTGATGCCTTGCAATACTTGCCCATTGGCCCGTTCTACGGCACCATTGCTTTGTGGATGTGCCACGGAAGCAAAGCACACCTTGGTCCCAATCTGATCGCAGTAGTCTAGGAAGAGACCGCTAGCGAACTGAGAACCGTTGTCTGTGATGAGACGGTTTGGAACACCAAATCGTGCCACAATGTTCTTGTGAAAGAACTTTTGTGCAGCTGATGCAGTAATATTTCGTACTGGTTCGGCCTCAATCCACTTTGTGAACGTGTCAATGGCTATGAACAGAAACTTGTACCCATTGACCGCTTGTGGCATAGGATCGACGATGTCCATTCCCCAGATCGCGAAGGGCCATGCGAGAGGAATAGTTTGCAATGCATAAGCAGGTTGATGAACCTGTCTTGCATGAAACTGACACTGCGGACACATCTTGACCATAAACTTGGCATCATCGAGTGCCGAAGGCCAGTAGAATCCCTGTCGAAAAATTTTTCCGACCAGTGTTCGGTATGACGCGTGTGCACCGCATACACCGTCATGTATTTCTTTCAAGAGGGATTTTCCTTCCTGCTGAGATATGCAGCGCATGAATACTCCTTGAGTACCCTTTCTGTACATAACCCCATCTATGAGTTTGTACAGACGCGCCTTTCGAATTAATCGATCGCTTTTGGTTTCGTCCTCGGGTAGGGTCCCATGTTCAAGATAGACCCTCAATGGATGAGTCCAATCTTGTTCTTGACCGAGGTTGGCAACGAAGGCTATTGCCGGATCATCCTCGACCGAAGTCATGATCGAAGGATGGTCCAAGTGTTCAATGAACACTCCTGCCGGAGCGGATGAGCGTGAGGATCCAATTTTGGATAATTGGTCTGCGAGAATATTGTCCTTTCGCGGGACGTATTGGACTTCGAAGTGACTGAAGTGTTTTTCCAATCTCCTCACTTCCCCCAGGTAATGAGCCATTGTCTCATCGGAGGTGTTGTACTCCTTGTTTACCTGGTTTACGACTAGCTGTGAGTCCCCCCTCACCACTAATCGACGGACTCCGAGGAATTTTGCTGCCCGGAGCCCTGCAAGAAGACCTTCATACTCTGCTGCATTGTTGGTGGCAACAAAGTGTAGTTGAATAACATACTTAAGCTGTTCGCCCTGAGGCGTAACTAAGACCACTCCAGCCCCCGAGTGTTGAAAACTACGGGAGCCGTCAAAGTACATTGTCCAATAATCGGGGTACTCCAGTTCCTTTGCCAACTGCACGGGTGGCTCAGGGTTGGTCCATTCAACCACAAAGTCGGCCAAAACCTGAGACTTAACCGCCGTGCGACGGGTGAAATGGATCTCGAAGGCACCGAATTCGACCGCCCATTTGGCGATTCGACCAGATTTTTCTGGATTTCGGACAATATCCCCTAAAGGAAAAGAGGAGGGTACTGTGATCTTGTGTGCTTGAAAGTAATGTCGTAGCTTACGGGAAGCCATCAGTAGCGCGTAAAGTATCTTCTGGACCTCAGGGTAGCGCTCCTTAGGACCATGAAGTACTTCGCTCACATAGTAGACAGGTCTGTGTACTCCTTCCCTTTCAGCGATCAGAACTGCGCTGACCGCGTGTGGGGTGGCCGCCAAATACAAAAGTAATGGTTCTTCCTTTTCAGGAGACACCAATACTGGCGGACTGGAAAGATACGTTTTTACCTCCTGAAACGCTTTTTCGGCCTCATCGGACCACGTGAAGTTATGATGTTTCCGCAAGGCTTTAAAGAAAGGTAGTCCCCTTTCGCCTAATCGCGATATAAAGCGACATAAAGCCGCCATGCGACCAGCCAGGCGTTGAACATCCTTCATGGTCGAGGGCGACCTCATTTGTTCAATAGCTCTGATTTTCTCAGGATTAACCTCAATGCCCCTGGAACACACAAGGAAACCAAGAAGCTTCCCTGAAGAAACCCCGAAAGAACATTTCTCCGGGTTCAATTTTATTCCAAAGCGATTCAAGTTACAGAAGGTTTCAGCAAGATCGTCCAAAGGAGATAATCTTTTGGTGCTCTTTACAACCAAGTCGTCTACATATGCTTCGAGATTACGCCCTATCTGGGAAAGAAAGGTCTTTTGCATCAAGCGCTGGTACGTGGAACCAGCGTTCTTGAGACCGAACGGCATTCTGACGTAGCAGTATGTGCCGAACGGGGTGATGAAGGCAGTTTTCTCTTCATCGTCTTCTGCCATGCTAATTTGATGATATCCTGAGTAGGCATCCAAAAAACTCATCAGTTCGCAACCCGCAGTGGAGTCAACCAGCTGGTCGATGCGGGGAAGGGGAAAGTCATCCTTCGTACAGGCACTGTTGAGGCTAGTATAGTCGACGCACATGCGCCACTTGCCATTTGACTTGCGGACCATGACCGGATTGGCGAGCCAGTCCGGGTGATTCACTTCGCGTATAAACCCGGCTTGTAAGAGTTTGTCTAACTCTTCTCGGATGGCTTCCTGTCGGTCGGTGGCAAAACGCCTGAGCTTTTGCTTTATTGGTCATTGTCCAGGTCGAATTGCTAACCTGTGCTCAATTACTTCCCTTGGGACACCGGGCATGTCGGACGGTTTCCACGCAAACACGTCTGCGTTAGCCCGGAGGAAAGCAACGAGGTCGAGTTCCTATTTGTCATCCAGGGCTGACCCAACCCGAATTGTCTTGGATGGGTCATCTGGGTACAAGGGAACTTGTTTGAGTTTCTCATCTGGTGGAGGGGCAGCCCTGATCGCATCGGTGGCGACAGTGGCGACCTGAGCGTCCCGGAGGGGAAGTTGATCGACCATCTCCAAAGATAGCCGGTCGCACGTGAGCGCCACGTTGCGACTTCCTCGGACCGAAATGACACCTTTGGGGCCAGGCAATTTCCCGCACTGATAAGCATAGTGCGTTGCCATCATGAACTTAGCAAGAGTCGGCCTGCCAAAGATTGCATTATAAGCTGAATCACAATCGATTACATCGAAAGTAACCAATTCTGTTCGGAAGTTATCTGGTTCTCCCAGAGTGACCGGGAGGACCACTTGTCCCAATGGCATCATGGAGGGGCCTGGGATTATCCCATAAAACGGATGGATTATGGGCTTGATCTTCGAACGAGGAATTTGCATCTCGTCGAGTGTCTTGACCAATAAAAGATCAAGGGAACTTCCCCCATCAATCAGGACCCTTTCAACTCTCGCGTTACTGATGATTGGGGTAATAACCAGAGGTAGCCTCAATGGTCGAGTTAGCCCCACAGGACAGTCAGTGCGATCGAACGTCAAAGGCATATCCCACCAACGGGGATATTGAGGTTCGCCAAGGGATGTCTCCGTTTGGTTAACCTCTCGGCAAAAGGTTTTAAACTGCCTTTTGGAAACGAAAGAGGAGGAACCTCCGAAAATGACATTAACATGATTTTGAGGTACCTGGTAAGCCATTTCTTCGTCTCCATCGACGTCTCTAACCCCGCACGCCTGCTCTTTAGGCGGTAAGGTTGGCATTGGCCCAGCTCCTTGGTAGAAATCATCCAGCTGTTTCAACCAACTCCTGCAGTTTTTGAGGTCGTAGCCTGCGGAGTTGTGGAGTGGACACCACCTCTTGCCCTCCTGCGGATTAGTTGATTTTTCTGGCTGGTCGGAATCCCGGCCACCAGAAGCAGTTTTACTTTTAAAAGAAGACTTATTACCTTTGGTCGAAGGTGGTTTCTCTGCGACTGCGACCTCACGGTACTGTCCAGAGCGGTTCCTCTTCGACTTTTTTGACTTCCCACCCAGGGAAGACTCCGGCTTTTTGCTTGAATCTTCTTTCTTGGCGTCCTTGAAGCCTGGTTGGGGCGGTAGGTCCCCCTTATCAACCATTCGGTTCCATTCGACTGCCTCGGCTGCATCGGAGTATCGATCAGCCATATCGAACAGATCGGCCACTGATCGAGGAGGGTGGATAAGCAAGTCTTCAGTGAATCTCCGGTATCGAACGGCATGCTTAAATGCCCTGATTACGGAGCCATCAGATATGTTCGGGATGGTATTTCTTACCCCGACAAACCTCTTGACAAACTACCGAAGCGTTTCGGTCGAAGTTTGCCGCAGTCTATGCAAGTCGTCCTCCTTACCCGGCTTTTGATAACAGTTTTGGAAATTGCTGAGGATGGCATCGCATAGCATTTCCCAATTATAGATAGAACCCTCAGGCTGATTGAACAACCAGGTTCTAGCCGGTCCTGCGAGGACTGTTGGCAGGTAGTTGGCCATGACCTTGTCATCGCCTCCTGCTGCTTGGATGGCAGTAATATAGATCTGAAGGAACTCAGATGGGTTTTGAGTTCCATCAAACCTCTCAATGGCCCCTGGTCGAAACTTATCAGGCCAAACGACTGCTCGTAGGCCAGGCGAGAAAGCTTTGCAACCAACGTAAGGACCGTGAACCGTCCTGCGACTTTCGGTCGGGTTTCGAGCAAACTCACTTAATGGCGAGGTTACTCGGGGTCCCAAACGAGAGTGAACGGGAACTCGATCCCTACTACGAGAGTCCTGCATTCGCCGATATTTGTCCTGTCGGGACGGTAGAGGTGGCGGGTAACTCCGTCGGCCAGAGCCAAAATGAGGACCATCTCGTTCACGGGGATGTGTCACTGAGCGGGAAGAGGCTGTTGGGGTCGCCTCGGATGCGACCTCGTTCAGTCTTTCCGCCAGGATCCTGAAAAAGGCCGGTCTCTGCGCATCCGTGACCGTAGGAGGAAAATTACGCATGACCTCCGCGATGGATCGCAGTCGACCATGGGTACTTCTCCTAGGGGCACCAGGTGTTACTGTTTCTTCGTCCACTGGGAAATGCTCCGGTGGTAAGGAAGGAGTCTGGTCACGTCTACGACCACGCGACCGTCGAGAAGAACTCGGGGCAGCATCGTAACGAGCCTGCGCATCTTGAAGAGCCTCTAGGGCAGTTCTGCGTAGTTCGTTGTTCTGTTGCTCAAGATCTTGCTCCTCCTTCTGTTTGCGATCTTGTTCTTCCCTGGCAGCCTATTGATCGGGAGTTTCCTCCGACAACGCAGCAAACTGCCTAGGGAGAGAGGTCACCGATGGGGAGAACATCTCGGTTTGTTCCGAGTCAGACTCGAAATCAAAGAGACGGTGGAGGTTATCAGGGTCGAACCTTCCTGGGCTAACTTCAGGGTCACCATCATATTTTCCCTCAGCGGGATCGTATGACGGGCCGGATTCATCACCTAGCACATTAAGAACCTCTGCGGGTTCTGACCTTGTGCCAGTTACCTCCTGGTCGATTAACATGACTTGGGGAGATGATTCAACATGTGGAAGATTCTGGCCTTCGACCTCTTCCATCGGAACAGGATCGCTTGGAGAAGGCATGGGTATATGGGCATAATCCTCGAGATCAAAATCGTTCTCGGAATCATATGCTCCAGCCATGTTTCGGCGAACCTCCGAATTTCAATTAGGACGCCTTGAGAAAGGCCCCACGGTGGGCGCCAGCTGTCGACGATTCGGACTCGGAGTCCTCAGCAGAACTTATGCATAATTTGTAATTGTGAGACCTTTCAAGATGACCCTTCGGGAAGGTATGCTGAACAATAGTGAACAGGAGCACAAAGAGTTTAGACAGGTTCGGGCCCTCGATGGTGGGAGTAAAAGCCCTACGTCCTGTTGAGATTTCACTAAGTGTGGTAAAAGGTTTACAAATGAAGGGAAAAGTCCTCAGAGGCGAGGATTTTCCCTGTAAGAGTGTACAAGGATAAGCCAAAGAAGGCTTACTAAAATGCTATATGAGGTGTGCCGTAGACTTGGCTAACTTGGATGATTTTGGGTTTTTTGATCTTCCGATCTCTCGGTTGATGTTTCGGATGATCCCCCCCCCCTCATTGATGCTCCATGCCATCCTTTTGTACTGTTTGAAAGGGTGCCATGTAGAGGAAACTGCATCAAACGGTTGCACGGACGGTTGGATGCGGTTTTTTGGAACTGCTCTTAACCTCCACGCAGGTTAAACACGTGTTATTCACGGATAACTGTATGTGTTAACCTTCTCACGGTTGATTCTCCACGTGTAGGAATCTTCGGGATACTTAGAATATCCTGTTGTACGGGCAACCGAAATAGATAGATCCCAAGTATCCTGATCGGTAGATGTTCTGACCGCGGGATATTGGCTGACCGCGCAATATCCCGAATGTGTAGTTCGCGTATAGCCTACGAACTTCTGACCGCGCAAGGCTTACGGTCTGACCGCGTAAAGCTGCGACCTGATCGCGTAAAGCTTGCGACCTGATCGCGTAAAGCTTGCGACCTCATGGTGATGCCCCTCAGAATAGCTTGAGTTCGCATCACCAGATACATGTCTGGTTCGAACTTGTCTTGAACCAAAAGTTTATTAGAAATGACCCGGGTGTCAATCCTCGTCAAGGACGACCTCCATCGACTACGGCAAACTTTGATCGAAACCCTTCGTCAGTTTGTTAAGAGATTTGTTGGGGTGAGGAATACCATCCCGAACATATCTGACAGCTCTGTTATTAGGGCATTTAAACATGCCGTTCGATATCGGAGATTCACCGAAGATTTGCTCATCCATGCTCCTCGATCAGTAGCCGATCTCTTTGATATGGCTGATCGGTATTCCGACACAGCCGAGGCTGTCGAATGGAATCGGATGGTCGATAAAGGTAACCTACCACCTCAACCAGGTCTCAAGGACGCTAGGAAAGAAGATTCAAGCAAGAAGCCGAAATCTTCGTCGGGCAGAAAGTCAAAGAAGTCGAAAAGGAGTCGCTCTGGGCAGTACCGCGAGGTCGCAGTTGCAGAGAAGCCTCCTTCGACCAAAGGTAACAAGTCCTCATTCAAAAATAAAACTGCCTCTAGTGGTCATAGTACAGACCAGCTAGAGAAGTCAACTAACCTGCAGGAGGGCAAGAAATGGTGTCCGCTCCACAACTCCGCAGGCCACGACCTCAAAAACTGCAGGAGTTGGTTGAAGCAGTTAGATGACTTCTACCAGGGGGTTGGACCGATGCCGACCTTACCGACTAAGGAACAAGCATGCGGGCTTAGAGACGCCGTCGGGGACGAAGAGATGTCTTACCAGGTACCTCGTAATCATGTTAATGTTATTTTCGGAGGTTCCTTTTCTTTTGTTTCCAAAAGGCAATTTAAAGCCTTTTATCGAGAGGTTAACCAAACGGAGACATCCCTTGGTGAACCTCAGTATCCCGTTGGTCGGATGCACCGTTGACGTTTGATCGCACTGATTGTCCTGCGGGGCTTACTCGACCATTGAGGCTCCCTCTGGTCATTACCCCGATTATCAGTAATGCGAGAGTCGAAAGGGTCCTGATCGACGGAGGAAGCTCCTTAGACATTCTATTGGTCAAGGCGCTCGACGAGATGCAAATTCCTCGTTCCAAGATTAAGCCCATAATCCATCCATTTTATGGGATAATCCCTGGTCCCTCCATGATGCCGTTGGGACAGGTGGTCCTCCCGGTCACACTGGGGGAACCGGGTAACTTCCGAACAGAATTGGTTACTTTTGATGTAATTGATTATGATTCGGCTTACAATGCAATCTTTGGCAGGCCGACTCTTGCTAAGTTCATGATGGCAACGCACTATGCTTATCAGTGCGGCAAATTGCCTGGCCCCAAAGGTGTCATCTCGATCCGAGGCAGTCGCAACGTGGTACTCATGTTTGACCGGCTATCTTTGGAGATGGTGGACCAACTTCCCCTTCGGGACGCTCAGGTCGCCACAGTCGCCGCTGACACGATCAAGGCTGCTCCTCGACCAGATGAGAAACTCAAACTAGTTCCGTTGTACCCGGACGATCCATCCAAGACAATTCGGGTCGGATCAGGCCTGGATGACAAATAGGAACTCGAGCTCATTACTTTCCTCCGGGCTAACGCATATGTGTTTGCGTGGAAACCGTCCGACATGCCTGGTGTCCCGAGGGAAGTAATCGAGCACAGGTTAGCAATTCGACCTGGACAGCGACCAATAAAGCAAAAGCTCTGGCGTTTTGCTGTTGACCGGCAGGAGGCCATTCGAGAGGAGTTGGACAAGCTCCTAAAGGCCGGGTTTATTTGTCGCGCCCCGAAACTGGGACTACGACTACTCCCGTGGAGACCTAGCTTGCTATAGCTAGTCCCATACAAGCATACCTTTGACTTCCCAGGATAAGTCAAGCACAGGAGTATATTCACATTGCAGCAGAAAAACTTATAAAGTATTAAGTAGTGTGGCCTGCTGGCCTTAATATTACATAAAAAGATTACAATACCTTCGTGGCATTCAAGGTTTAGTTAAAGCAAAATAAAACCTCTACACAGCGGATGATGGGTGTCCCTTCCACAGTAAGAAGTTGACGGCAGAACAACACATCAGGGATTTGACGGATCTGGCTCTCCTTCTTCTGGATCCAAGAAGTTCTCCACGCCTTCCCCTTGATCTTGGTACGCTCCATCTTCTGGGTTGTAAGTTGCAAGGGTGAGTACTTACGTACTCAGCAAGTCATAGGGAAGAGTAGGTACTTATAGTAATGTTGTTATGAACCTAGACTAGTAAAGAATTATGGATGTTTATAAAGTAATCTTTTCTTTCATATCTCATCTCATGGCAGCACTTTTCATAACATATCATCACGATTTATGTTCACTAGATTATAGCACTACCGCGACACGTCGACACACGACAGCCCACGGTAGCACCCCTTATCATGACAACACATGTCATTTGGGTAATCTTGACTTATCAAATTTTATTTAGAAAATATACTTGTGCCACACCCCGTGGATTTAATCCACCGCAGCAGACTCCTATAAACCCGGGAGCTCGGAGTATTCCAATACGTTTTTAAACTCTGCAGAGAGGTACCAATTTACCCGCAAGATATTCCACTTTCAAGCCCATCCTATCAATATGATTAGACCCTTCCTCACAACCATGTGTGAGTGGCAAGGTGGAGATAACAAGAACTTTTGTTATGTTTTACTCACATTTCACCCCCGACCCTGTGGATCTCTCGCGAACCACAGTTGTGGTAGGTTGTACCCAAACCTCCACCCCTACTCATATCCCCATTGCTGGGTCAATTTACAAGATCACCTTCAGTGATAGTGGGAGTTAGCCTCCATGTCAATCATTCATCACTACACATCTCATGCAGGGGTTTCATGTGCGATCCGCATAAGTACTTGTTCAGGCCTGTCCCATACCAGGCTTGCGGTTAGCACGTTGTTCATGCCACTAGACGCACAACACAAGGTTCTAGTCCTTATATGCCAGTGACCAGACCATCCACAAACCATGCACCTTCTGTGCCTGCTATCCTTCGCAGTTTAGCACCTCCAGTGCTACAACCATCCATACCAAATTTCTGGTCACGGCTAGGGGTTTTATTTCATGAATATATATAAATACATATATAATAGTTCATGGCTCACTATTTGATCAATTCACATTTCACAAGCATCCAACTTAGTACTGCCAACTCACAATTCATCCATTCTCATGCAATACTACTTATATTCAAGGTCATATCATAGCAATTTATAAAATATAGGTTCAAGATGATCAAGACTATGACTTGCCTTCCGTGTCGTAAGAGACAGTAGTTGACGTCGGGTCAGCAGTGAAGTCCTCGAACTCTGGCTCTTGATCTACTCTCCAATCAAACAAACAACCAAGAATTATAATCTTTTCAATACATTACTATACTATATGCAATAATGCAAAGATGAATGTCTCGATGATTCTGAAATAATTGGATTTAGGTACCATAGAAGCTGATTAGGGTTAAATCATATAATTAGGGCTGAAAATGAGTGCTAGGAACTTCTAGGGTTCCAGGATATGGGAATTGACATTAAGTCCGCGGCTGGTTTGCCCAAAATCGATGAATGTCTTTAGGTCGACATTCGGTTCACGGCATCGACATAGGGACGATGGATGATAGAAGGACTATCTCAACTTGTGGCAGTAGAATAAAATGTAGAGCACAACTCCACAAGTCTAAGGGACAAGGTTATTTTCAGTTTGCACTTCTGGAAAGAGGTGAAATGAGCTAATGCCATTGACTGACATGCTCTGACATTGGGCTGACAATGTCAAAATCTAGGGCTAAGCATAAAATGCAGTTCAAGGGCTCAAATTAAGTTGTGATAGAAGAAGAAATTGTAGATCACAACCTCAGGAGTCTAAGGGACAAAGTCATGCTCAAAATGCACATCTGGAAGGAAGTGAAAAGGGCTAATGCCACTGGCTGGCATAGCCTGGCATTGCACTGACATAGCCAGAAACTAGGGTTTGCCATAACTTTTGATCTAGGGCTCCAATTGATGCACCACTTTGTCTGGGAGGTAGGCCTGAGTAACAGGAACAATTCACTCAACTGGACCTAGGGCAGGAGATGGCCGGAAAGTGATGAAAACTGGCAATGAACTTGGTGGCTGGAGTTTCTGATCATAACACTGGACAAGAATTAGGGAATAGCTATATCTTCTGATTTAGACCGAATTGGAAGTCGAGCTAGTAGGAAAAGTTGTTCAGGAGATCAAGGTGCATCTGGTGGACAAGGTTTCTGGAGCTGGATCGGCCGGGAATGGTTTTCCGGTGGCCGGCGCCGGAGAAGAAGGCACTGAGATTGGGGTTTTCCACTACAGGTCGATTGAACTAAATTCCTTGCTTGGAGAGCATCTAGAAGGTATAAGAAAGCTTCTGGCATGATTGAATTGGCTGGAGGATCACCGGAGAAGGCTGGCGACGTTCGCCGGCGGCTGGTGAAGTTCGGGCTAGCGAAAAACTTCAGTTCTTGGTCAATTTCACAATTCGACTTTACAAGCTTTCTTAAAACAGCTCACTGATCATTTTTGTCTATTGAGTCGAAGGCTAATTCGGACTGATTTGAATTGTAAAGCCGGAACAGGGCATTTCACTGAATTCAGCGATTTCCGGCGATGAAGTGCATAAGAGTTCAATTAATTGCTACAGAATGATGAGATGGATGAGGGTTACTCACAGATGCTATCAATTTGAGGGTTGAGGCTGTGGTTGAGGCTGTCACCGTGAGCCTCCGTGCTGAGCTCGCCGGAGAAGAAAGCAACGGCGAGAAGGAATACGGTTTAACTGCTTGAGGGTGTTGGAGAGCTCTGCTAAAGGTGGATAAGCTTCTCTGGGATTGCTATTTATAGGCAAAGCAAAATGAAACGAAGCTCATGCTCACAGCTTGAAGCTAAGATGCTTGCGCCGGTAAAGGAGAAGCTTCAGGTTGAAGCACGGTGAGCAGCAAGCTCCTCTCTGGCGTGTAGCAGCTGGTGAGCTGGATGGAAATGGCTACAGCAACAACTGAGATGCAAACACGTGTGCATGCAAAGGCGGTTGCAAAATCGTGGCTAAAGCGGCGCTGTTCAACGGCGAGACTTGAAACACAGCGACGGGGTCGATGGCGAGTTCTGGTCGCGATCGAGGTCGAAGCTACGCTGTGCTGTGGTCGCGGTCGAAGGGAGGCACCGTGCATCGCTGGCCGAGGTTGATGGCATGCACTGGTCGAGCTGCATCTTCCCTGGTCGCGAGCAGCTGGTGGCTGCTGGTCGAAACAGCCATTTGGACTAAATTGTAAAATCCAGAAATTTGCTTTGGACTGAATTGTAATTTCTGACTTAGAAGTAGTTGATTTGCAATCTGATTTCACAACTGAGTATAAACTTATACCTTATACTCATCTAGCAAGAGATTTGATGAAATCTGGTACGATTTGATGATTTTCGACATAAATCGAAAATAGGGTACTTTAGGGTACAATAGAATCTGAGTTTTATCAATTTCGAATTCTAACATCTAGGATGAGATTTTGTAATCTGGACAGAAGGGTAAATTGTATCAAATAGCATTTAGAAATGATTTACTGAAGAAATCTTGAATTTGGAGTTGATCTGAAGATTTTAGCCTTTCTGGGTCTCCAAATATCAGATAAAGGACTAAATTGCGATATAATTTGGACTGATATGTGAAAAAGACTTAGATGATATGATTTGGTTGCCAACTTTCTGGATTAAGGTATTGGCATACCCATGATCATAGTCCAATAGTAGTCTGGTCTGACATAGGTCAAGATTTAGCTAAATCTGAGTTCAGAGTAATTAGGGTAATTAGAATAGTGATTATAATTTCTGCTTTCGAAAACAGAAAAGAATTGATAGATCTGGAAGTTAGAGATGGAATTGAATCTGGCTTCTGAAGACTTTTATGTTCAAGGTAGCTGATAAATCATATCTGAGTAATCTGATCTTGATTTGAGTTCACAGGATAGATTTTGAGATTTTAGGGTTTGAGATAGATTGGGGTAAAAGGGTTGAACTGATCTTGTTACTACTACAGATACATGGTATTATGCATGCATGATGTTCATGAAAAAGAGAGTTTTTACCCCTAAACTCAGGGTGTTACATTATTCGCGAGGTCGATCACTCGGAATGGCTTGCAAATCCGGTCATGGTCCGCAAGTCAAATGGTAAGTGGCACATGTGCGTCGACTACACCAGCCTCAATAGTGCCTGTCCGAAGGACGACTTTCCCCTTCCCCGCATCGACCAGCTGGTCGACTCAACTGCGGGCTGCGAACTAATGAGCTTCCTGGACGCTTACTCAGGATACCATCAAATTAGCATGGCAGAAGAAGATGAAGAGAAGACTGCCTTCATCACCCTGTTTGGCACCTACTGCTACGTCAGAATGCCGTTCGGTCTCAAGAATGCAGGTTCCACGTACCAGCGCTTGATGCAAAAGACCTTTCTTTCCCAGATAGGGCGTAATCTCGAAGCATATGTAGACGACTTAGTTGTAAAAAGCACTAAGAGATTGTCTCATTTGGACGATCTCGCTGAAATCTTCTATAATTTGAATCGCTTTGGAATAAAATTGAACCCAGAGAAATGTTCTTTCGGGGTTTCATCAGGAAAGCTTCTGGGTTTTCTTGTCTGTTCCAGAGGCATTGAAGTCAGTCCTGAAAAAAATCAGAGCTATCGAACAGATGAGGTCTCCCTTGACCATGAAAGATGTTCAACGCCTGGCAGGTCGAATGGCGGCCTTAAGTTGGTTCATATCGTGACTAGGCGAGAGGGGACTACCTTTCTTCAAAGCCCTGCGGAAACATCACAATTTCGAATGGTCCGATGAGGCCGAAAAAACGTTTCAGGAGGTGAAGGCATATTTATCCAGTCCGCCAGTCTTAGTGTCTCCCGACAAAGGAGAACCATTACTTCTTTATTTGGCGGCCACACCGCACGCGGTCAGTGCTGTCCTGATGGGGATAGAGAAGAAATACACAGACCCGTCTACTATGTGAGCGAGGTACTTCATGGCCCTAAGGAGCGATACCCTGAGGTCCAGAAGATACTTTACGCACTACTGATGGCTTCCCGTAAGCTGCGACATTACTTTCAAGCACGTAAGATCACAGTACCCTCCTCTTGTCGTGGTATTAAGAATACCCCGGCAGGTTTTGAAGACGATCCTAGCGGAGATCACGCAGCGCGGGTTGACCGAGTAACCGGTCCTCCCCCACCGGACAAACACAAGAATTGACACGTGGATTTATACAGGTTCGGGTCCCGGTGGGGGCCCTAGTCCTGTCGACGCGCTCCCGACCGGAGTCGGCTGGGGAGGCTCTCTCCGGGGGAGAGGCTTCCGGAGCACGTCTGTGAGATTAGCTATTCCAAATAATAATGAACTGATCCTTTACAACAGAGGGGTACAAGGGCTATTTATAGCCCCAAAAAGAAGCAAAAAACCTAAACTACCCCGGGAGCCACCGTCGGATTGAAGGGTACGACCGTCCTTCTCCCGGTCAAACGCCTCGGATGCTTGACAGGTGGTCGCTGATTCCCGAGGCGTCCCTCGCGTGACCTGCACGTGATAATCAAACAAGGATTTTACCTTTTAGAAGGGCGGTGACGTCCGGGACCTCTTCCGGAGAGTAGGGTCCCGGGAGCCCAAAAGGCGGCGCCCGGGACATGCCCGGGGGGCACGGTCCCGGGAGCCTAAAAGGCGGCGCCCGGGGCAGGCACCGGAGGCCACTGTCCCCGGGCACATGGCGGCGCCCGGGCCACGCCCGGGGGGCACGGTCCCGGGGGCCAAAAGGCGGCGCCCGGGACATGCCCGGGGGGCACGGTCCCGGAGGCCAAATGGCGGCGCCCGGGACATGCCCGGGGGGCACGGTCCCGGGAGCCTAATGGTGGCGCCCGGGACATGCCCGGGGGGCACAGTCTCGGGAGCCTAAAAGGCGGCGCCCGGGGCAGGCACCGGCGGCCACTGTCTCCGGGCACATGGCGGCGCCCGGAACATGCCCGGGGGGCACGGTCCCGGGGGCCGAAAGGCGGCGCCCGGGACATGCCCGGGGGGCACGGTCCCGGAGGCCAAATGGCGGCGCCCGGGACATGCCCGGGGGGCACGGTCCCGGGAGCCTAATGGCGGCGCCCGGGACATGCCCGGGGGGCACGGTCTCGGTAGCCTAAAAGGCGGCGCCCGGGGCAGGCACCGGAGGCCACTGTCCCCGGGCACATGGCGGCGCCCGGAACATGCCCGGGGGGCACGGTCCCGGGGGCCAAATGGCGGCGCCCGGGACATGCCTGGGGGGCACGGTCCCGGGGGCCGAATGGCGGCACCCGGGACATGCCCGGGGGGCACGGTCCCGGGAGCCTAAAAGGCGGCGCCCGGGGCAGGCGCCGGAGGCCGCTGTCCCCGGGCAGTCATGAACTTACCTGGACTTGACCGCGTGGAGATTTCCCCCAACACCTCTTTTCCATTGGGGGATATTGTCCGCAATCCGGAGAAATCTGGTCGAATTGCACAATGGACGGTCGAACTCGGTGCTTTCGATATCCATTTCACACCCCGCACTGCGGTTAAGTCTCAGGTCTTGGCTGACTTTGTGGTCGAATGGACCAATCCTGAGCCCCCTGTGCGGGTGCCAGAGGAATTGGAATGCCCCGATCACTAGACAATGTACTTCGACGGCTCCCGTGGTTTTCAACACTCGGGGGCTGGAGTGGTCTTAGTTACGCCTCAAGGCGAACAGCTTAAGTTTGTCTTTCAACTACACTTTGTTGCGACCAATAACGCAGTAGAGTATGAAGGTCTTCTTGCAGGGCTCTGGGCAGCAAAATTCCTCAGAGTCTATCGATTAGTGGTGAGGGGAGACTCACAGCTGGTCGTAAACCAGGTAAACAAGGAGTACAGCACCTCCGATGAGACAATGGCTCATTACCTGGGGGAAGTGACACTACTACAGAAATGCTTTTCACTATCGGTTAAAAATCCACTCTACTATCTGTTCTCTTACCGATAGTGATCGGCACGATAGTAGAAACGTTTCACACTTCTATCGGTTGAAAGCCGTTAGTAAAACATCTACATTCCCAACATTCACTAATCGCTATCGACTATTTCTTCTATCAGCTCGGATTTAAACCGATAGTATTGTGTACGTTTTTTCTATCGGCTCTTATATAAACCGCTAGTATTATGTAGGTTTTTTCTATCGGCTAGAATATAAACCGATAGTAATGTAAATGTTTTTTTCTATCGGCTCTTATATAAACCGATAGTATTGTGTAGACACAGTTAGTACTGGAAACTTTATTCTATCGGTTGTTATATATAAACCGATAGTACTGAAATATTTATTCTATCGGTTATAGTATATAACCGATAGTATTGTGTAGACACGTTTAGTACTGGAAACTTTATTCTATCGGTTTCTGTATATGAACCAATAGTATTGTAATATTTATTCTATCGGTTGTAGTATATAGCCGATAGTACTATGTAGTTTTCCCTATCGGTTATGTACTTGACACGGTTAGTACTGGAATCATGCACATATACATACAGCAATACAGAGATACATTGGATCATTCACAAATACACCAATATTTACAAATATTCACCAATATTCACATATTGAATTTATTCACAAATACACTAATACAATAATATACACATGCATTGGACAAATTAAATTTATGCACATATTGATCGAGTTTATTCACAAATACAGCAATCAACACATTCAATATATATTACACAAGTCAGTTACTATGGATCGTTGATAGCCACTTCTTCCATGACATATTGAGCCCAAATTGTTCGCAGCTCCTTCAATTGACCCAACTCATATTGCTCTTTCAACATGGCGCTCTGCATATATGCGTGTATGAAGTTAGGATCGTACGTCACATCCAATTAAAGTTCGACTTTGAGTCAGGAAAAATGGTTACCTTAGGGAATTGGGCAAAGTTTCTCCTGATCAGGTCATACATGAATCTCCTTACGAGGATTGACACCCGGGTCAATTCTAATAAACTTTTGGTTCAAGACAAGTTCGAACCAGACATGTATCTGGTGATGCAAACTCAAGCTATTCTGAGGGGCATCACCATGAGGTCGCAAGCTTTACGCGATCAGGTCGCAAGCTTTACGCGATCAGATCGCAGCTTTACGCGGTCAGACCAAAAGCCTTGCGCGGTCAGAAGTTCGTAAGCTATACGCGAACTACACATTCGGGATATTGCGCGGTCAGCCAATATCCCGCGGTCAGAACATCTGCCGATCAGGATACTTGGGATCTATCTATTTCGGTTGCCCGTACAACAGGATATTCTAAGTATCCCGAAGATTCCTACACGTGGAGAATCAACCGTCAGAAGGTTAACACATACAGTTATCCATGAATAACACGTGTTTAACCTGCGTGGAGGTTAAGAGCAGTTCCAAAAAACCGCATCCAACCGTCCGTGCAACCGTTTGATGCAGTTTCCTCTACATGGCACCCTTTCAAACAGTACAAAAGGATGGCATGGAGCATCAACGAAAAAGAGAAAAAACGGAGAGATCGGAAGATCAAGAAACCCAAAAATCATCCAAGTTAGCCAAGTCTACGGCACACCTCATATAGCATTTTTAATAAGCCTTCTTTGGCTTATCTTTGTACACTCTTACAGGAAAAATCCTCGCCTGTGAGGACTTTTTCCTCCATTTGTAAACCTTTTACCACACTTAGTGAAATCTCAACAGGACGTAGGGCTTTTACTCCCACCATCGAGGGCCCGAACCTGTCTAAACTCTCTGTGCTCTTGTTCACTATTGTTCAGCATACCTTCCCGAAGGGTCATCTTGAAAGGTCTCACAATTATAAATTCTGCATAAGTTCGGCTGAGGACTCCGAGTCCGAATCGTCGACAGCTGGCGCCCACCGTGGGGCCTTTCTCAAGGCGTCCTAATTAAAATTCGAAGGTTCGCCGAAACATGGCTGGAGCATATGATTCCGAGAACGATTTCGATCTCGAGGATTATGCCCATATACCCATGCCTTCTCCAAGCGATCCTGTTCCGATGGAAGAGGTTGAAGGCCAGAATCTTCCACAGGTTGAATCATCTCCCCAAGTCATGTTAATCGACCAGGAGGTAACTGGCACAAGGTTAGAACCCGCAGAGGTTCTTAATGTGCTAGGGGATGAATCCGGCCCGTCATACGATCCCGCTGAGGGAAAATATGATGCTGACCCTGAAGTTAGCCCAGGAAGGTTCGACCCTGATAACCTCCACCGTCTCTTTGATTTCGAGTCTGACTCGGAACAAACCGAGTGTTCTCCCCATCGACGACCTCTCTCCCTAGGCAGTTTGCTGCGTTGTCGGAGGAAACTCCCGATCAACAGGTTGCCAGGGAAGAACAAGATCGCAAACAGAAGGAGGAGCAAGATCTCGAGCAACAGAACAACGAACTACGCAGAACTGCCCTAGAGGCTCTTCAAGATGCGCAGGCTCGTTACGATGCTGCCCCGAGTTCTTCTCGACGGTCGCGTGGTCGTAGACGTGACCAGACTCCTTCCTTACCACCGGAGCATTTCCCAGTGGACGAAGAAACAGTAACACCTGGTGCCCCTAGGAGAAGTACCCATGGTCGACTGCGATCTATCGCGGAAGTCATGCGCAATTTTCCTCCTACGGTCACGGATGCGCAGAGACCGGCCTTTTTCAGGATCCTGGCGGAAAGACTGGACGAGGTCGCATCCGAGGCGACCCCAACAGCCTCTTCCCGCTCAGTGACACATTCCCGTGAACGAGATGGTCCTCATTTTGGCTCTGGCCGGCGGAGTTACCCGCCGCCTGTACCGTCCCGACAGGACAAATACTGGCGAATGCAGGACTCTCGTAGTAGGGATTGAGTCCCTGTTCACTCTCGTTTGGGACCACGAGTAACCTCGCCATTACGTGAGTTTGCTCGAAACCCAACCGAAAGTCACAGGAAGGTTCACGGTCCTTATGTTGGTTGCAAAGCTTTCTCGCCTGGCCTACGAGCAGTCGTTTGGCCCGATAAGTTTCGACCAGGGGCCATTGAAAGGTTTGATGGAACTCAGAACCCATCCGAGTTCCTTCAGATCTATATTACTGCCATCCAAGCAGCAGGAGGCGATGACAAGGTCATGGCCAACTACCTGCCAACAGTCCTCGCAGGACCGGCTAGAACCTGGTTGTTTAATCAGCCTGAGGGTTCCATCTACAATTGGGAAATGCTATGCGATGCCATCCTCAGCAATTTCCAAAACTGTTACCAAAAGCCGGGTAAGGAGGACGACCTGCATAGACTGCGGCAAACTTCGACCGAAACACTTCGGCAGTTTGTCAAGAGGTTTGTCGGGGTAAGAAATACCATCCCGAACATATCTGATGGCTCCGTAATCAGGGCATTTAAGCATGCCGTTCGATACCGGAGATTCACTGAAGACTTGCTTATCCACCCTCCTCGATCAGTGGCCGATCTGTTCGATATGGCTGATCGATACTCCGATGCAGCCGAGGCAGTCGAATGGAACCGAATGGTTGACAAGGGGGACCTACCGCCCCAACCAGGCTTCAAGGATGCCAGGAAAGAAGATTCAAGCAAAAAGCCGGAGTCTTCACCGGGTGGGAAGTCAAAAAAGTCGAAGAGGAACCGCTCTGGACAGTACCGTGAGGTAGCGGTCGCGGAGAAACCACCTTCGACCAAAGGTAATAAGTCTTCTTTTAAAAGTAAAACTGCTTCTGGTGGCCGGGATTCCGACCAGCCAGAAAAATCAACTAATCCGCAGGAGGGCAAGAGGTGGTGTCCACTCCACAACTCCGCAGGCCACGACCTCAAAAACTGCAGGAGTTGGTTGAAACAGCTGGATGATTTCTACCAAGGAGCTGGGCCAATGCCAACCTTACCGCCTAAAGAGCAGGCGTGCGGGGTTAGAGACGTCGATGGAGACGAAGAAATGGCTTACCAGGTACCTCAAAATCATGTTAATGTCATTTTCGGAGGTTCCTCCTCTTTCGTTTCCAAAAGGCAGTTTAAAACCTTTTGCCGAGAGGTTAACCAAATGGAGACATCCCTTAGTGAACCTCAATATCCCCGTTGGTCGGATATACCTTTGACGTTCGATCGCGCTGACTGTCCTGTGGGGCTAACTCGACCATTGAGGCTACCTCTGGTTATTACCCCAATCATCAGTAACGCGAGAGTCGAAAGGGTCCTGATTGACGGGGGAAGTTCCCTTGATCTTTTATTGGTCAAGACACTCGACGAGATGCAAATTCCTTGTTCGAAGATCAAGCCCATAATCCATCCGTTTTATGGGATAATCCCAGGCCCCTCCATGATGCCATTGGGACAAGTGGTCCTCCCGGTCACTCTGGGAGAACCAGATAACTTCCGAACAGAATTGGTTACTTTCGATGTAATCGATTGTGATTCAGCTTATAATGCAATCTTTGGCAGGCCGACTCTTGCTAAATTCATGATGGCAACGCACTATGCTTATCAGTGCGGGAAATTGCCTGGCCCCAAAGGTGTCATTTCGGTCCGAGGAAGTCGCAACGTGGCGCTCACGTGCGACCGGCTATCTTTGGAGATGGTCGATCAACTTCCCCTCCGGGACGCTCAGGTCGCCACTGTCGCCACCGATGCGATCAGGGCTGCTCCTCGACCAGATGAGAAACTCAAACAAGTTCCCTTGTACCCGGATGACCCATCCAAGACAATTCGGGTTGGGTCAGCCCTGGATGACAAATAGGAACTCGACCTCGTTGCTTTCCTCCGGGCTAACGCAGACGTGTTTGCGTGGAAACCGTCCGACATGCCCGGTGTCCCAAGGGAAGTAATTGAGCACAGGTTAGCAATTCGACCTGGACAACGACCAATAAAGCAAAAGCTCAGGCGTTTTGCCACCGACCGACAGGAAGCCATCCGAGAAGAGTTAGACAAACTCTTACAAGCCGGGTTTATCCGCGAAGTGAATCACCCGGACTGGCTCGCCAATCCGGTCATGGTCCGCAAGTCAAATGGCAAGTGGCGCATGTGCGTCGACTATACTAGCCTCAACAGTGCCTGTCGGAAGGATGACTTTCCCCTTCGCCGCATCGACCAGCTGGTTGACTCCACTGCGGGTTGCGAACTGATGAGTTTTTTGGATGCCTATTCAGGATATCATCAAATTAGCATGGCAGAAGACGATGAAGAGAAAACTGCCTTCATCACCCCGTTCGGCACATACTGCTACGTCAGAATGCCGTTCGGTCTCAAGAACGCTGGTTCCACGTACCAGCGCTTGATGCAAAAGACCTTTCTTTCCCAGATAGGGCGTAATCTCGAAGCATATGTAGACGACTTGGTTGTAAAGAGCACCAAAAGATTGTCTCATTTGGACGATCTTGCTGAAACCTTCTGTAACTTGAATCGCTTTGGAATAAAATTGAACCCGGAGAAATGTTCTTTCGGGGTTTCTTCAGGAAAGCTTCTTGGTTTTCTTGTGTGTTCCAGGGGCATTGAGGTTAATCCTGAGAAAATCAGAGCTATTGAACAAATAAGGTCGCCCTCGACCATGAAGGATGTTCAACGCCTGGCTGGTCGCATGGCGGCTTTAAGTCGTTTCATATCGCGATTAGGCGAAAGGGGACTACCTTTCTTTAAAGCCTTGCGGAAACATCATAACTTCACGTGGTCTGACGAGGCCGAAAAAGCGTTTCAGGAGGTAAAAACATATCTTTCCAGTCCGCCGGTATTGGTGTCTCCTGAAAAGGAAGAACCATTACTTCTGTATTTGGCGGCCACCCCACACGCGGTCAGCGCAGTTCTGATCGCGGAAAGGGAAGGAGTACACAGACCCGTCTACTATGTGAGCGAAGTACTTCATGGTCCTAAGGAGCGCTACCCTGAGGTCCAGAAGATACTTTACGCGCTACTGATGGCTTCCCGTAAGCTACGACATTACTTTCAAGCACACAAGATCACAATACCCTCCTCTTTTCCTTTAGGGGATATTGTCTGAAATCCAGAAAAATCTGGTCGAATCGCCAAATGGGCGGTCGAATTCGGTGCCTTCGAGATCCATTTCACCCCTCGCACGGTGGTTAAGTCTCAGGTTTTGGCCGACTTTGTGGTCGAATGGACCAACCCTGAGCCACCCGTGCAGTTTGCAAAGGAACTGGAGTACCCCGATTATTGGACAATGTACTTTGACGGCTCCCGTAGTTTTCAACACTCGGGGGCTGGAGTGGTCTTAGTTACGCCTCAGGGCGAACAGCTTAAGTATGTTATTCAAGTACACTTTGTTGCCACCAACAATGCAGCAGAGTATGAAGGTCTTCTTGCAGGGCTCCGGGCAGCAAAATTCCTCGGAGTCCGTCGATTAGTGGTGAGGGGGGACTCACAGCTAGTCGTAAACCAGATAAACAAGGAGTACAGCACCTCCGATGAGACAATGGCTCATTACCTGGGGGAAGTGAGGAGATTGGAAAAACACTTCAGTCACTTCGAAGTCCAATACGTCCCGCGAAAGGACAATATTCTCGCAGACCAATTATCCAAAATTGGATCCTCACGCTCATCCGCTCCGGCAGGAGTGTTCATTGAACACTTGGACCATCCTTCGATCATGACTTCGGTCGAGGATGATCCGGCAATAGCCTTCGTTGCCAACCTCGGTCAGGAACAAGATTGGACTCATCCATTGAGGGTCTATCTTGAACATAGGACCCTTCCCGAGGACGAAACCAAAAGCGATCGATTAATTCGAAAGGCGCGTCTGTACAAACTCATAGATGGGGTTATGTACAGAAAGGGTACTCAAGGAGTATTCATGCGCTGCATATCTCAGGAGGAAGGAAAATCCCTCTTGAAAGAAATACATGACGGTGTATGCGGTGCACACGCGTCATACCGAACACTGGTCGGAAAAATTTTTCGACAGGGATTTTACTGGCCTTCGGCACTCGATGATGCCAAGTTTATGGTCAAGATGTGTCCACAGTGTCAGTTTCATGAAAGACAGGTTCATCAACCTGCTTATGCATTGCAAACTATTCCTCTCGCATGGCCCTTCGCGATCTGGGGAATGGACATCGTCGGTCCTATGCCACAAGCGGTCAATGGGTACAAGTTTCTGTTCGTAGCCATTGACACGTTCACAAAGTGGATTGAGGCCGAACCAGTACAAAATATTACTGCATCAGCTGCACAAAAGTTCTTTCACAAGAACATTGTGGCACGATTTGGTGTTCCAAACCGTCTCATCACAGACAACGGTTCTCAGTTCGCTAGCGGTCTCTTCCTAGACTACTGTGATCAGATTGGGACCAAGGTGTGCTTTGCTTCCGTGGCACATCCACAAAGCAATGGTGCCGTAGAACGGGCCAATGGGCAAGTATTGCAAGGCATCAAAAAACGTGTTTTTGATCACCTCAAGACCCGCTCGGGGGCTTGGGCAGACGAGCTCTATACTGTTCTATGGGCACTACGGACTACCTCTAGTCGAGCCACCGGTGAGACACCCTTCCATTTGGTCTATGGGGCCGAGGCTGTGTTGCCTATGGAAGTCAGTATTGGATCTGTTCGCACGAATCAATTCGAACAGGTCAACCAATCCGAACAGCGATCGCAAGATCTCATCCTCCTGGAAGAACGGCGTGATCGCGCCCTGATCAAGTCCGCGGTATACTTGCAGGCTCTACGCAAGTATCACAGTAAAAAGGTGCGACCACGTGATCTCAACGTGGGCGACTTGGTTTTACGAAAAATTCAAGACCAGTCTAACCGCAATAAATTCTCCCCAAAGTGGGAAGGACCATACACTGTAGTCTCAGTGCCGCGGCCAGGATCTGCGCGGTTAGCCATGGAGGATGGTCGGATTTTGTCCAATACTTGGAACATCGATCAACTTCGCAAGTTTTACGTGTAAGTATTCCAATCACTTTTTCCTGTTCAATTAGCATCTTTTCATAAAAAGCATGTCTTGTTTTCATACAATGAGTGTTTTCTTTAAGCCCAAATTATACAAATTCGACCTGGGGCTGATCGCCGGCGGTTAGGTTACTACAGCATTTTTTAACCGGATTCGCTGGTCGATCTCATGATCACTTCCAGATAAGTCGCTCCTAAATAAGCCGTTTCTCAACGCACACGGGACTATCTGGCTAGTCTTCGGTCATCTGGGTGGCTACCAGTTTGCAATAAGGTTAAAAATGTTACTTTAATCTTGACCATCGGCTTGAGGCGCATATCCCTGGTCATCATACTTATGTTTTCCCCTCTGCTTAAAATACTAAGGCTCCAGTATTCACAAAACAGATGCGGGGGCTAGAGGAATATACTTATAGTATGAAACTTATGATGTGAATATGCACTTTCTTTTGAAAATATAGTTTTACATATATTGCATTGTAATTACAATTGTTTGGTTACAAAAATAAGGATCATTCGATCCCCAGCTCAGTCAGGAGTTTATCTACTAGGGGCTGGACTTCCTCTATGACTGCATCGAGCAGCTCTTCACTCTCGACCTCAACCGGACCCACCAATGCGTTCAGATCTGCATCTGGGCCATGGTGAAGTCGAACCCGGCTGAGTACGGCTGCTGTGGCTGATCGAACCCTGGTTCTGATCGCCTCTTCGCGTCGCCGTGTATCTCCAGGGAGATACTCAAGCAGTGAATCCGCCTGAGCAGTAAGCAGCGATGTCCAGTCATTTATACTGAGGTTGTCTTGCCTCAGTTCTACCACATCGGTCTTCAAAAGATCAGCCACGGCCTTTAGTTTTTCAAAGATCCGGAGGCTCAGTTCTTTGATTGCCCGATCGCTGTGGCGAATCGAGGATTCAAGAATCTCCTTGTCTCGACTGAGCTGCGTAATTCGACCTGCTTGCGCTGTACAGAGAGAGAAGATTATTCGCATATTATGGATTTAAGTCTTCCTAGTCAGGAATCGGCTTACCAGCATTCTCTGATCGAAGTCTGTTGAGTTCAGTTTCTTGTTTCTTAAGCATTGAGACTGAACCGGCCACCTCCTTCTTCAAGAACGCAACCTCTCTGCAACAAAATCAAGGCAGTCATAACCAAGATATACCCATGTTAACCAGAGGGTAATGGTACTCACCTGCGCAAGCTATCGCGTTCTTTTTGAATGGCTTCTGTACTAGCCATCACAACACGCGAATGGCTTGTTAGCCAGGACAATCCCTGTGGTGCCAAAGAAGAAGGTCAAAGGTGTCCTAAGTATAATTCAGGCACGGAAGCAAAGTCTTATTATACCTTCACAAACTTTTGTAAAACGGCATCATTCAGTTCAGCGGGAATCCTCGCTAGAGCCTCCGACGTGCTCACTACAGGGATAGTTGGCGGGAGTGCCGGCCGGACGCCACCCCCAGAGACTACTGGTTGTGACCCGATCCCTGTACTTGTTTCACCTCCCGCGGTCCGGACGACTTCCTGAACCGCGGGAGCAGAGCGCTCTTCATTAGAGGCTCCCTCATCAGCCCTAATTTCAACCTCCCCAGTGGCGGTTGAAGGGTTAGGCGCTGTCTTCTTTTGCCTAACAGGAAGAATGGGTCAGGCAACTTTTATTTAAGATTACTGTCAAGTAAGAGCTCTTACCTTATTTGAAATCCCATTCGTTCCTGGGACTTCTGGGAAAATTCCCCTTGCGAAGGAGAGCCGTCTCCGGTTCTCGCCTTCCTTATGGTAAACAAGGCAGCACCCCCCTGGAAATGTCATGTTATAGGCATATTCTTAGGGAACAGGTAAAAACACATGAAAAGATCTTTTACCTGGGCCACCGGGCTAACTGATGGGGCTGCATCTGAAGGCCTTGGCGATTCCAGAGTTGCTGGAACCATCATAGCTGGCCTTTGTTCATCCACCTCCTCCTCTGTCCGCAGAGGAGGAGGATTTTCCTCCCTGGAACCCCCAGTGGTCCCAGGGGGAAGCTCTCCTCTCTGTATATACATTAACTTGACAAATGTGCAGAAAGAGTCATAGAAGGAACGGCCGAAAAAGATTCCTTACCTTGGTTGTCCCTTCGACCAGGGAAGCAGAGATAATTGACCCTGAAACCTCGGGGGCTTCAGGAATTGGAGGGTTACCCGCGACCACAAGATTTTCGGTGGTCGCAGGATCTTCCACGACCACCGACTCGGTAGTAGTGGTCTCTGCGGGGCAGCTTGGGGCATCGCTGGATGGAAGATCCGCGATCTTCCTCCTTCGAAGGATCAGAGGAACGTCATCCTCTTCCTCCTCGCTCCCCTCTCCCTGTACGACGAAGAAGTGATTCCATGTCGCGCCTGAAAAAGTAGCAGGAATGCGATATCTTACCGCAGTCTTTCTTGCGGGACGAGGAATGCTTTGTCTTCTTAGGGGTAGGACTTTTTGTCCTGGGTCTCTGAGAGACCTTCTTCACATTCCTCGCCGTCGGCTTCTTCGGAGAGCCGACATTTTCACTTGGGAACGTCGCATCCGCAAACCTCCCTAGGAGCTGGTTCGCAGTCCATTACAAGGGATTAGCACTGGACACACGCAAGACCTGCAAAGCCAAAGCTGAACAAGGAAATTACCTTTCGGCGCTCCTGTCTGAGGTCATCACCCGCGTGAATCAAGCTCTGCGGGCAAGGTGATTCCTTAGGGCCCTCTACATCGGAATTGTAGGTCCTAAGGAGGGAGTTGGTCCGCCTTTCAATCTCGGATGAAGGCAGGACTGTTCCCAAACTCAAGTCAGAATTTGCACAATTCAAAAAGGAGAAAGTTCAGCATCAGAGAAATAAATACCTTGACTGTAGTCCAGGGTGCTATCACCCATGGACTTAATCTCCCACGCCGGATGAGCCCTTTCACGCAGAGGACTCACCCGGTTCTTCACGAAGTCTCGAATGATATCTCGAGCCGTCAATCCTTCATTGACCAAGTGAAGAATCACCTCGGCATGCTTCGAAAGCTCCGAGTTCATCGCCGGAGGAATGTCTAACTCGCTCGACTTCTCCGGTCGCGAGTTTTCGAACCATAAACTGCTTTCGGATGGTGGAGAGCAGTAAAACCACCTTTGGTGCCACCCATGCACAGAATCTCGTAGGGGTGGGGAGGGATACTCCTTTTTATCCCTCAGCCGGAAGTAGATGCATCCGGCAGCGTTGGTACTCTTCGACCACGCCGAAAGTAAAATCGTCGGAAAAGATCCACGCTGGGATATATTCCGACGAAGGCTTCACAAAGATGCTGGAATACTGCAAGAATCAGCATCGCGTTGGGGTGGAGGTTGATCAGTTCCCACCCGTAATGTTCAAGGACATCCTTAAGGAACCGACTCTCAGGGAATCGGAACCCGCAACGCAAATACTCCTCAAAAACCACCAACTCGCCTTCTTGGACAGTTGGGGTTTCTTGGTCCTTCTCCGCAGGTCGCCAGTTAATAAGCAGCCGCGGAGAAAGGATCTCCTCCTTCTCTAATGCCATCAGGCTCTCCTCAGAATGGTGAATGGATCTGCTCCAGGACGCCATCTTTGGTGTAGAATCAAAGGGGAAGCTGGCGATTTGGGGAAGATGAAGGCTGAAGAAAATGAGGGTTTTGAGCGGCGGGAATAATAAGGGTTTTTAGCTGTGTGGCTTCTTTGAGAAGACATCTGCTCTTTTTATAGACCCAAGGCGACGCATTAATGAGTAAACGGCTCATTTCAAACGTTCCATTGAATGCTTTATTCATTTCCCATAATGGATACTGTCTCTGATGGACCCGATAAAGTACTCAGGCGTCGGATCTGAAACAAAAAGGCTTCTTTGTTTTGGAAACTGAAAGCGTAGAAGGACTGAAAAATTTTCAGTACTTTTCAGAGGACGTTTTTTCCTTTTTATACTTTGAACATTTTATTCGAAAAAATCATGTAACCCAATTTTTAACGTACTGAAGTGTTTCTAATTGGGTTATGGTTTTATCGAAATCGTGTTTTAGGCTGAAACTTCGATTCTAATCGAAGTGACATCCTGACCGAGTCCCAACTCTGGTCGAACTTTAGTTCTGACCGCGGCAATGAAACTGATCGCAGAATCAGGGCAGGTCGCGGTGCTTTTTTCTTAAAAGTGATTTTGATCGCAGAACTAAAATTTCCTGTGTATGAATGGTCGCGAACGTAAAGTTCATGGCTATATTTTCGCACAGAAGATGTGGAGAACATTTCATGAGAAATAAAGAACTTTTATTTCTTACATTCTTTACATACAAAAGGGATGCAGTCGATCAAAACATCGACTTGCTCCGAAAGAAGTTTACAAAGTTCCCCAAGGGACATGTTGTTGTCAGTAGGGTCTACACTGACAACCCCCAGGGAACTAGCAACTACCCTAAGTCTATCTATATCGTCCCTAACAACAGACGCACTATTGTCCCTAATCAAGTCAGAGAGTTCTCGCTGTTGCTGAGCGAAGTCCCTCTCTCGACGTGAGAGGGAAATTGTAGATTTTTACATGTCTAGGGGTCTGGTATTTATAGCCGCCCGGGTGACGGTTTGCATTTCAGACGCCTCGGGTTTTGCTAAAACATTTACAATTTTACCTCGAGATAAAAACAATTCTACGGCGCTATCATTGCCCGTCACGTAATGTCATAACTCGTCTTGAAAAACCAACCGTTTTCACTTAGTGCGCCACTAAGTGGAGAAGTTGAAGGGCCGGGTTAAAAATCCAATGCACGGTTTTTAAATTCGAAATAAACACGTCCCTTCGTTTTCTTCGAATTTGGGGGCTAGCTGACGAGGATTGACACCCGGGTCAATTCTAATAAACTTTTGGTTCAAGACAAGTTCGAACCAGACATGTATCTAGTGATGCAAACTCAAGCTATTCTGAGGGGCATCACCATGAGGTCGCAAGCTTTACGCGATCAGGTCGCAAGCTTTACGCGATCAGATCGCAGCTTTACGCGGTCAGACCAAAAGCCTTGCGCGGTCAGAAGTTCGTAAGCTATACGCGAACTACACATTCGGGATATTGCGCGGTCAGCCAATATCCCGCGGTCAGAACATCTGCCGATCAGGATACTTGGGATCTATCTATTTCGGTTGCCCGTACAACAGGATATTCTAAGTATCCCGAAGATTCCTACACGTGGAGAATCAACCGTCAGAAGGTTAACACATACAGTTATCCATGAAGAACACGTGTTTAACCTGCGTGGAGGTTAAGAGCAGTTCCAAAAAACCGCATCCAACCGTCCGTGCAACCGTTTGATGCAGTTTCCTCTACATGGCACCCTTTCAAACAGTACAAAAGGATGGCATGGAGCATCAATGAAAAAGAGAAAAAACGGAGAGATCGGAAGATCAAGAAACCCAAAAATCATCCAAGTTAGCCAAGTCTACGGCACACCTCATATAGCATTTTTAATAAGCCTTCTTTGGCTTATCTTTGTACACTCTTACAGGAAAAATCCTCGCCTGTGAGGACTTTTTCCTCCATTTGTAAACCTTTTACCACACTTAGTGAAATCTCAACAGGACGTAGGGCTTTTACTCCCACCATCGAGGGCCCGAACCTGTCTAAACTCTCTGTGCTCCTGTTCACTATTGTTCAGCATACCTTCCCGAAGGGTCATCTTGAAAGGTCTCGCAATTATAAATTCTGCATAAGTTCGGCTGAGGACTCCGAGTCCGAATCGTCGACAGTCACATCCAATTAAAGTTCGACTTTGAGTCAGGAAAAATGGTTACCTTAGGGAATTGGGCAAAGTTTCTCCTGATCAGGTCATACATGAATCTCATGACATAGAAGCCACATTCCCACGATCGTGGCTGCTGATGGCACTGGAAAAATTACATATGCAAAGACATAAACCCACATTAACTCGAAAGAACTAGTTAAGCTTAAATTAAAAGACTCATCATGAGTACTTCCATCCGTATTAATTACCTCATATTCTTTCCAAGAAATTGTTGTGCCCTTCGACGCGTCATGCCTCCCTCCAGCACTAGCATAATTTTTGAAAGCCCTATATTTAATTTAGCATTGCCGGTTTCAGCACAAAGAGAAATGCATTCCCCCCAAGCTTAAATGGTTGCATAGTCCACAATGCAACAACATGAGATGAATTACACATGGAGATGGGAACACAAAATAAGTTTCATGCACAAGGGCCAAATGAGAGGTCCGCAATAGCTCACCAAGTGAAGGATGGAGACGATAATGTTGTGATGAGCCATCCAAAGTACTCCAAAAGTGCCAAGCCGCCATATGAGGATGATGCCCTGAAAGAACAACCAAAGAAGAAACTAAGAACAAGTCTATAAAACAGGAAAAACAAAGTAAAGGAGAAGGAAGAAAAGAGAAGGTGCTCGGGTTGCCTCCCTAGAAGCGCTCGGTTTAGGTCATGAGCTCGACCCTCTACAAATATGTCATGTATGCTCGTCAGATGGAGGAGGGGCAAGATTGGGACCAGGATCAACTCCGGGTCCACCCTCCTCATCATCAAGTGGTGGAATGGGCTCTCTAGCGATATAGTGCTTGAGGCGTTGCCCATTCACCGTGAATACACCTCCTTTCAGACTCTTTACTGTAATGGCCCCAAAAGGTAAGGCATGCCTGATAATACAAGGGCCAAACCAACGAGATCTGAACTTTCCTGAAAAGAGGTGAAAGCAAGAATTTAACCAGAACAAGCTCACTGGGAGTGAAGTCGCGCCAATGGATGCGATGGTCATCATCGAGCTCACACAACTGAAGCTTGCGGTAAGCACCAGTGGCTCCAAGATCCATATTGAGCTTTCGGATGGCCCAATGCGCTCTGAGCTCAAGCTCAATGGGAAGGTGACATGATTTTGTTGCATCCATCAAGTGGCACTGCAAGAGAAAGAAAATGAACAGAGAAGAAAAGGAAAACAAAACAAATGAAATTGGAAAAAACAAATAAAAAGAAAGACCAAATGAGAAGAAAAAAACAAAGAAAATGGAAAATTGATTCAAACTCAGTTAAACAATTTTGCTCGAACTATTCCCCGGCAACGGTGCCAAAAATTGATACCACCTAAACCGGGGCCTTGCAAGCGGACGAGGTCGCAGTAGTAGGCGAGTATGTCGTTCTCTCCCAAGGGACTAGATGAGAACAAAATATGCCTAACTAAATCCGAATCAGAAAATCAAACAGAACCGCAAGAGGGATGAGTGTTGGTTCGCCTCGACTCGTCTCACCGACTAGAATGCGACTATCAGAAATCGAATTCTGTACTCGTACCCTAGGCCAGCGGTGAACAAAATTTGTATGCTGAGTGAACACTATCGTGTGAAAGCAATTCAGCCAGAAAAGATTAACTGAAACAATTCTCAAGGGTCTGCACATAGCAATCTAAACCTAACCCAGCAAAATATCAATAATCATTGAAGGAGTCATCATGCAGCAAATTGGGTTCAATGTAAATCAAACACAGAGATCAAATATCACAGGGTGTAGCAAAAGAACTCGAGAAAGATGATCAAGGTGATTCAACAGCTGATCATAATGAAGTACTTCAGTTTTTAGCACAGGCAATTCAAGAAGGGAAGCAACAAATTAGGCAGTAAGTCAAAATTAAGCTCAAGTTGCGACCCAAGTGCATTCAGCTTTTATCACCATGAACGGTCACAGTTCAACATCAGTAGAAGCAGAAACAAAGTTCTAAATTGAGGTCAAACAAACACAAATAGAGAGATCACCAAGGACTACAACTCAGAGCAATCAACACACAACTAAACTAGAATTTACTCAAGCACTAAACTGATCATCCAAAATTGAACCCTGTTTATATACAAGCATCACATGAAACAGATGGGGGGAGAAGAGAAGGGGATTGAGATAAAGGAATTTTTGCCAAGTTTGTTGTTGAGGAAGAAGAGTTGCCAAAGCTCTGGAGAAGTTTTGGTTACTAGAGAAGTCGTCGAAGAAGAAGAAGGTCGCTGGAGCGGTTGCTGGAGAAGTGGAAGAAGATGAAGCTAGAGTCGATGAAGATGGCCAAGCCTGGAGCAGGGTTGTCGAAGAGGGCCGGAGACGGTGTTGGTGAAGCTGTGGCCGAAGTAGAGAGGGCGGCGCGACGTCGGGAGCACTAAATGCTGCTGACCTGGCTCGGGGATGGCGAGGAGATGGAGCACGGGCAACATGGTGGAGATCCGGCGAGACGAGCTTGGATCGGGATCACTCGGTGGCTGTGGTTGAGGTCATGCACCGGTGTCGGGAGATGGCGGCACAGCGTGGAGACGGCTTCGGGAGAGCACGAGCTCGCCGAGAGAGGCGGCGGCGCGCGCAGTGGCTATGGTGCTGGAGCGAGAGCACCAGGCGACCGCGAGATCGCTGATCCGGCGGTGGGATCTAGGCGATGAAGGAGCGGACCGGTGACGGCACTGTGGAAGTGGCTCCAGCGGCGTGAGGCGAGCGGATCTAGGCCGCGGAGAGGCGGCAAGGTGGCGGGAAGCACAGATTTGGCCACGATGCGGCATGGGAGGCGCGGCTCGAGATGGAGAAATGAGAAAAGGAAGAAGAAGGGGAGGAATGTGGTGTGGTGGAGAAATGGGGGAAGATGAAGATAGGAAAAAGGAAGAAGGGGGGAAGAAAAAGAGGAAAAAGAAAGGCAGTGAAGGAGCTCCGCCGGCGGCGTACGGCCTGGTCGTCGCCGGTGTGGTGGACGGAGGTGTGGATCACGAGGAGGGAGGCAGAAGAAGAAGATAACAAAAAGAAAAACCGAGCTCGAGACAAAATGGTGGCTGGCGGCTGGTTTTTGGTGATGAAATGCAGATTTTCATTCAGGCCCTTGGAGTTTTGGAGAATTACAAATTGGACCTATTGGCTAGGGTTTTGGGATTCCGGGCCCCCAGAAACTCCGATTTCAGCGCGGTTGTGTCCTACGCATCCATGGGAATGTGTGATTCCATCTGGAATCGACTGAAGGTTAGGTTAAGTCGATGAAGCGCGTCCATTGCCAAAAATCCATCCGATTCGCGCCAACCTACGATAAAAATTGCAAAACAAGTAATCCGATCGATTTGGCGACAAATTTGGAATAATCTAGAGGTATGATGAGGCATATGACTAATATGTGCACAAGCATGGGAGAAAATAAATAGAAAATCAAGAAAATCTGATAAATATCAATAAGTTTTAAGAGAGATTGATTAGCCTCTGTAACAATCTCTCCTCCCTGTAAATTCTCTTATACATATTGAAAGCACAATAGGACGTAGGGCTGTTACTCAATCTTTTTGAGGGCCTGAACTTGTATAATTCTTCGTGTCTCTTTTTCATACTTGTCTTAACTTACCTGATAGACACCCTAAAAGGTCTCACACTTAACTCACAAATCTGTGTAAGATCGATATTTTGTGGAAGATCCTAGCGAAGAAAAGACGACGCGAGCTGACCAAGTGACCGGTCCTCTGCCGTCGGACAAACACAGCAAGTGACACGAAGATTTATACAGGTTCGGGCCTCAGGGGAGGCCCTAGTCCTGTCGGCGTGCTCCCAACAGGAGTTGGCTAGGGGATCTCTCTCGGGGGAGAGATGGCTTCAGAGCACACCTGTTAGATTGTCTATTCCAAATAGAAGTGAAATTGTCCCGTTTACATGAGGTGTTACAAGGGCTTATATAGCCCCAAAAGACGCAAAAGACTAAACTACCCCGCCTGCCATCGTTGGATCGGGGGGCAGCGACGTCCTTCTACCGGTCAAGAACCTTGGATGCTTGACAGGTGTCCGCCGGTTCCCGAGGCACTCCTCGTGTGACCCTCACGTGACCCGGGACCGGAGACCCCTGTCTTCGGAAGGCGGCGCCCGGGACAAGCCACCGGGGGCCTTGTCCCCGGGCAAAAGGCAGCTCCGGGACAAGCCACCGGGGGCCTTGTCCCCGGGCAAAAGGGGGCGCCCGGGACAAACCACTGGGGGCCTTGTCCCCGGGGAAAAGGGGGCGCCCGGGACAAACCACCGGGGGCCTTGTCCCCGGGGAAAAGGCGGCGCCCGGGACAAGCCACCGGGGGACTTGTCCCCGGGCAAATTGAACAACCTCTTACCTGGACTTGATCTCGTGGAGATTTCCCCCAACAACAGCCCCCCATGCCCTCTGGGGGCGATGCTCGAGTCCCTGGAGGGAATGGTTCACGTTACCAGGAAAATCTCTGGGACAAGCCACCAGAGCCGTGGCACTTCGATCCTCGTGCCATCATTCATTAGGACATCGCCTCGAAGGGAGTGCGCTGTTTGGCCATAATGGTCGCCAGTGGTTCGAGCCGGCGACGCCTCGTTTCACGAGCCCGTCCCTTCATTTCCCGTGCACTGTTTGAATTGAGAGACGCGGATGCACCACGAAGGGCCACGTGGCACCCATCGGGGCTGCGTTTGGCCCCTATAAATAGGGCCTTGAGGGGCCCAAAGAAACCATTCTAAACTTCAAACTTCAACCTCCAGCGCCCTTAGCTCTCCCGGTAGCCCTCTTCTGGAAGCTCACTCCCGGAAGCTCAGCCACCGGAACCCCTAAACCCCTTTCTTTAGAGCCTAAGCTACCGAAAGAACCAAATGGGACCCAAGGGCAGTGCCAAGGTCGTGGAGGTGCCACCGGAGGAAGTCACCGCGGACTTCCTCTGGGCCTCCGAGTTCACATCCGGGAACCTGGAGTCCCTGGTGAACCGGGGGGTGGTCGCGGACGGGGACGTCTGGATCCCCTCGAGGAAGGACGGAGCCCCCCGCCCTAGACGTGGGGAAGTGGTGGCCTTCTAGGCTTTCCTTGAGACCGGCCTCCGGCTCCCGGTGCACCCATTGCTCCGGGAGTTTTTGAAGGAGTACGGGGTGGCACTGAACCACCTGACGCCGAACGCTTTTGTCCAGATGGGCCTCTTCATATGGCTCTACGAGACAGCTACCGAACGGGAGCCAACGCTCCGGCTATTCCGGTACTCTACGAGCCGGCAGCAAGGAGCTCCCACCTGGTGGAGGGAGGGCCAAAGTCTCCGCTCAGCTAGGTGATGATCCAGCTGCTGCCGTCCCGGGTAGCGGAGTACCGGGTAGCGGCCTCCCGGGACCACTGGCGGGACTGGATCCGGAGGTGTTTCTACCTCTGGGTCCGGGACGACAAGGTGGTGTACTCCCCGGAGCCCCCCTCCTACAGCCGGTCGTTCGCTCCCAAGCCCCCGGTGTGGCCCGAGGAGGAGCTGAAGCTCCTTAGCAAGGTGGTGGGCTCCCGGGGCGTCCACTCTATGAGGGACACCGCCGACGAGCTGACGCTGCTGAACATCTCCTACTTCTCACACGGGAGGAGGGGGATCGGGATGTGTCTGGCCCAGCAGCCCCCGCAAAAGCCGGTGACCCGACGTAAGCTCCCGGCTACTTTGCTCGTTTTTTTTGCATATTTTTCTAACTCTTACCCTTTGCAGTCCGGCCATACCCGGCCACCCATGAGAAGGCAGAGAACCTCCTTGGGAGGTACTACGCCGATGAGCACGAACGGATTGTGCGCGTCATCGGGGTGTGTCCTGCCCGGAACCTGGTGGCCGAGGCCTTCGGGCTGAGGCTACCAGCGAGAACGCCTCTCCCCACCCCCGGTTCCCACAAGAGGGGGAAGGAGGCCACCGGGGGCTCTGAGCCAAAGCGGGCCAAGGCTCAGAAAGCCCCCAGTCCATCAACGACACCGGGCTCCATGCCCGTGAAGGCTCTGGATGCGGCCCCCGAGTCAGGGCGTGCGCGGGCACCTCCCCGGCATGAAGTGACATCGCCTCCCCCAGAGAATTCCGGGGGGGGGGGGGGTGGAGGCGTATGAGCCCGCGCGCCTCCCCGGGGCCTCCGGAGAGGCCTGGGGAAAGGAACCAGCTGGTGACGGGGAGGCGTTCGACTTGGCGGATTACACCCCCTCTCCACCTTCGGCGGTAGCCCTCCCGGCGGCCCTGGTGCTACCAGAGCCGGAGAGACTGGAGGTTCGATTTGCGGAGGCCTCCCCTCCGAGTGTCGAGTGGCCGGTGGATGAGGGGGGGAGCCCCTCGGTCTACGAGGTCCCCCCGGAGATGGAGGTCCCGGGGGCCCCGCGGCCTGGAAAGGGAAAGGGGCTTCTGATCCCTCCCGGGGGGGAACCCCCTCCAAAAGTTCGTCGGCCTCCTCCTCTTCGGCCACCTCCTCGGCGGCAAGGACGACGGCCACCGCCACTCCTGTTCTCATCACCCCCGCATCTTTTGCAAGGGGGCCCGCCGCCGGTCCCGATGGGTCCGGCGTTGTCGGGAGGGAGACCCCCTGCTGTCCGCGAGGGAGGTCGACCGGTATGCGGAGAGTCTGCAGACCCGGAAGGTCCAGGACTATGTCTCGCAAGGGACAATCCGCGAGCGCTTGGGGGAGCTTCAATACCTCCAGATCCAGGTTCTTTCTCGAGCCGGTGGATGGTTTCCTTCAGTGCACCTGACTCGGATTTTTCCTAACTCTTGCGCTTGTAGGGAGCGGCCATCACCTGGGGGATTGAAGCGTGCTTCAGCCGGGCGCTAAAGGAGGCGGAGGAGAAGGCCGCTGCCTATTTGGAGCAGCGGGACGACGCCCTCCCGGAGCTTGCCCGGGTCCGAGCCCAGATCCACGCCTCCGAGACCGCCAATGACAGGCTCCGAAGGGAGGCGAAGGCGAAGGAGGATGCCCTCCGGGAGCTCGAGGGCTCCAACGTCCGGGCTATAACGGACGCGGGACGCTCCGTCCGCTCAGCCCTCGAGGGGCTTGGAGTGAGCCTGGGCTCGGGAGGTAGCTCCAAGGTGGCGCTGGCGACGCTCACGGAGGCTGTGCGTTTTCTCAACGCGCAAGTCTCCGTGATCCCGGAGGCCGCTGATGCCCGGGCGCGAGGCCGGGCGATCCCGGTGGCGGCCGCCGCGGCCGGGCTTGTGGAGCACCGGGGGGTAGGCGCACGGGCGATCGGGAGCCGAATCCCCCGGAGCTTCCCAGAGTTCTTCGAGCCATCACGGCGAGAAGTAGAGCAGCTCGCCGGCGGCTTCTACGACCGGATCGTTCGGGTGTGATTCCCGGCGCCGGCGCCTCCGGGGGCAGATGTCACGGCTCCGGCGGGAGCCTCCCGGGGGGAGGACGCCAATGAACAAGTATGAGCCTCCCCCCGGGTCTCTAGATAGGACCCTTTTTGTTTTTAGGTCTTTTGCTCCCTGTAGCTTCTTAGAGGAAGCTCCGGACACTTTTACAGATATTTTGATGCAATAGAAATTGGATTTTTTGCTAAGTCTTCGAATCAAATTCACCAGGCTTCCCGGGAGGTTACTCCCGGGCGAAGGTCCCCGAGGTTGCGGGGAAACTCTCCGAAGGTGGGGCCTTCGAGCTCCGACGAGTGTCATCGGGGGGATGCCCAAGCCGCCTTTATTCATATGTCGTTTCGGCGTCCCCCGAGAAATCACGGTTGATAACGGGAAGCAATTCGACTCGGTATATTTCCGGGAATTCTACGAAGGCTTGGGGCTCACCATCCACTTCACCTCAGTAGTTCATCCCCAGAGCTGTTGAAAGGGTCAACGACGTGATCCTACAAGGGTTACGCCGACGGCTCGAGCAAGTCACCTCCAAGTGGGGTGCATGGGCAGAGGAGCTCCCCAGCATCCTCTATTCCATGTGCATGACTCCGAGCCGGGCGATGGGACGTACTCCTTTCTCCCTGGTATACGGGGCGGAGGCAGTCCTCCCCCCGGAGATTGGCTTCCAGTCACTACGGGTCGAGCTCCTAGACGGAGCCATGACCGCGACATACCAAGCCAACGAGGCAAATCAACGATTGGAAGTCGATCTCATGGAGGAGGAACACGACCGAGCGCTCCTCCACCACGCAATCTATGAGCGTGAAATGGCGCGCGCATACAACCAGCGCGTTCGCGAGAGGGCTTTCCGACTCGGGGACCTTGTCCTCAAGCGTGTCACAGACCCCCAAGCCCAGGGCAAGCTCTCCCCCAAGTGGGAGGGCCCCTACAGGATCTCGGCAGTCCTGGGCTCGGGGGCTTACAAGCTCTCCAACCTTCAAGAGCAGGAGCTGAAGCACACATGGAATGTACGCTTGCTTCGCAAGTTCTACGTCTAGCCTACGGGCTCGTTCCCTCCCCCGGAGCGATTACATTGGAGGGGAGGGGGACATTGTACTCACCATTCCCTCCCCTGTCGCGATTTCGCGGGGGGAGGCGTTGTACTTTAATTCATTATCAATACAACTGGTTTTTTCCTCAACTCCGGCTCATTGCAGGTTTTTACATTACCGTCTCTCACGGCGATGCCCTCCCCGTGAGGATGCCCTCCCTGCGAGGAAGTGGGCTATCACAACCCAACAGGTCCCTACCACGGGAGTCCCACTCCTGTAGGGCGGCTTACGATCACCCCTCGTGGACTGAGGGTGTAAGCGGCAACCCAGTCCTCAAGGACCGCGGTAACGAGTCAATTTGAGAGACTAGTCCCCTACTCAAACACTCAGACCCGTCATCGGGCGCATCCTCCTCCGGGAGTTAGTCATCTCCTTAGACGGAATTCTCGGATATTCTTTCTTGGAGATCTCATTTCCGGCTCCCCGTTTTCACGGTGACTGAAGGGTTGTCTTCCGGAAAAATTATCCCCAGAGATTTCGCCTTCTCGGATTTCCTTGGACGTTCTTTCCCGGAGATCTCGTTCTCGGCTCCCCATTTTTACAGTGACCGGAGGGTTTTCTCCCGGGAAAATTCCTGAAAATATTTGGCCTCCCAGAAGATTCACTCGGTTTCCCTTTTCACGGTGATAGGAGGGTTTTCATCCCGGAGGAAATTTCTTGGAATTTCACTTTCTCGGACATTTTTGCCCAGAGACCTCATCCCTGGCTCCCCGTTCTCACGGCGTCCGGAAGATCCCACTAGGGCTTTCGAAAAATCGTTCCCGGAAATTTTCATAACCTTGGGAAAATTTGATGAAGTTTGTTAAGTCTCCTCTCAGGGGGACGCGGCAGGGGCGTCTCCCGGGAACCAATCCGGTTGCGGTGGCATTCGGAGTGGCACCTGGACAATTTCGACAATCACCGCGCCGAACTGTCCCCTCCGCGACCGGGGTCTCGGAGGGTTCCCCCGCTTCGAATACTTCCTCCGGCGGGCTACGAATATTGGCCTGAAGATTTGCTCCGAGAGGCCCAGCGTCGTATACGAAGCTTGTACCGGGACCTGGCCCGGGAGATATCAGAGGGTCTCCAGGATTATTAGGCGTAGGATCTTTCCGGGTTGTATCGCGTTTGATGTAATGATGCCCACCGGAGGGGGAAGATGTCCTCCGATTAAATGGTCTTCAATAAAGCTAAGTTTGCTCGTGTACTTTCAATTCTTAGATGGTCCGGAACGGGGTGATTCCCGGGTGCTCCTTATCCCCCCCCCTCCACAGCGGGCCGGAGGGTAGCTCCGCGCGATGTGGGGGTGACAAAGCCCCCGGGGTAAGGACCCTTAAGAATCGACACTTTTGAAGACATCAAAGAACAACCAACAATGGAGGACCAAAAAAGACTCAAGGATTATGCAATCCCACTCAGCATGGGATTGCAATCAGGTATTCTTAGACCACCGATTGAATCAAATAATTTTGAAATAAAACCTACGCTCTTAAATTTGGTTCCACAAAATCAGTTCCGTGGTCTTCCCGCTGAAGATCCATCTTTACATTTGCGCATGTTTCTTGAGCATTGTGATACTTTCAAGATTCATGGAGTAACACAGGACGCACTTCGTTCGAGACTCTTTCCTTTCTCGCTTCGCGAGAAGGCGAGGGTATGGCTATATGGTGTGACACTGGGTGCCCGATCTTCCGAAAGGTACGTGATAGATCGATTGGTGGAGCTTCGACGTAGAACGATCCGGCTTCAAATCAGGCACGATCTGAACCCCGCAATCGCAACACCACTACTCCGTTGGTTATCAATCTCGCATGAGCGTGATTGACCTCGCCAAGAAGGCTTATCCCTGCTGCGAATCGAGAACACAAGCAAGAACACGGAAGAAAGCAAACTGAATTACAAATACGAATGATTAATCTCACAAGTTGGGGTCTCACAAACCGATCAAGCGGCGAAACTGTTCGAAGATAGAATAATCTAAGCAAAACCCAATCCTAACTCGGATGACGGCTACTGAATATAAGGTGTTAGGGTCGGCCAAGGAACCCTGGACGCGCCCTAATGGGCTCCAACGAGGTACATGGGCCAACGGCCCAAAGACGGTGGCGCAGCACCCTGACAGATTCTGGACGCTGACTTGTTTCGACGATTACCATTGGCTCCGGTGGAATTTTGACGTGGGACTAGTTCCATTGGAAAGCTTATATCCTTAGCTTTCCAACGGTATATAAACCGTCAAAAACGGAGTCCGTATGCGTCCTGGGCGACGATTTTAGTGCAGACTGCTCCTGGATTCCGAGGTGGACTCGAACTTCGAATTGGTGACGGGATGGGCTTCAACTCCAACTCAAATTCGACGTGGTTGTTGGCCTCCTTTGCTTCCTTGCAGATGGGCTTCACCTCCAACTCGAATTCGACGTGGTTGTTGGCCTCCTTTGCTTCCTTGCTGGTCTCCATGCCTGCGGTGATCCTCTCCATGATTCCTAAGTATAATAGCATCATTAAATAGCAATCCATCCTCGAAAATACAATGCGATTCACTTAGGAGCGAGTTCACCTGTTGAGGAAGTAGTCGTGCTCGAGCTCTTGTTATGGGACCTTCAAGGGCCGGTTCAATGCGCGTATCTGAAGGTATGATGTCCTCATCACTATATACTCTTCCTCCTATGTTGATCACTACTTGGGATGAACTCTCACGAGCTTTTCTTGGTAAGTTTTTCCTTCCTCCTAAAACTGTTCATATTCGCAACTAGATTGCATCTTTTTCTCAGCAGGTAGGTGAATCACTTTACGACACTTGAGAACTGTACAAGGACTTGTTGATCAAATGTCCGCATCACGGACTAGAGAAGTGGCTTGTGGTTCAATGTTTTATAGCGGATTGAACTACAATGCACGGATGGTGGTAGACGCCGCAGTCGGCGGCGCTCTAATGAACAAAAGTATAGACGAAGCATATGACCTCATCAAAGGTATCACTTAAAACTACACTCAATGGGGAACCGAACGAGCTGCTCAACAAACTCTGACCAACAACATGGATGTAAGTGTAATGTCGCAATTGGCCGAACAGGTAGCACTTCTAACTGATAAACTTGCTATTCTTTGATCAACTGCTACTTCATCTATTAATACGATTACACCTATATGTGAACTGTGCAGCATTCACAGCAAATGCTTTTCAGGGTATGCAACAACGGAAAGGTAATACTTTTCCTAACTCGTATAACTCTGTATGGCACAACAATCAAAATTTTGCATGCTCAGGACAAAATCAGGAACCTTAATGCTAACAACCAACTTTTAGACACTAGAAACTACATCAACAAAATCCCCAATATCAAGCTCAAACGCCGCAATTCCAACCACAAACTTGGCAACCTTATCGACCGCCAAACCAATGACAACCCGAGCAATTGAACATGAAGCGCATGCTAGAGAACTTTCTAGCAAATCAAGAGAAAGAGAAGACATCCATGAGCCAAAAGATAGAATCCATATCAACTTGACGAGGATTGACACCCGGGTCACTTCTAATAAACTTCTGGTTCAAGACAGGTTCGAACCAGAGCATGTGTCTGGAGATGCGAACTCAAGTTATTTTGAGAGGCATCACCACGAGGTCGCAAGCTTTACGCGATCAAGTCGCAGCTTTACGCGGTCAGACCGTAGGCCTTGCGCGGTCAGAAGTTCGTGGCCTATACGCGAACTACACATTCGGGATATTACGCGGTCAGCCAAATCCCGCGGTCAGAACATCTACCGATCAGGATACCTGGGATCTATCTATTCGGTTGTCTATACGACAGGATATTTTAAGTATCCCGAAGATTCCTACACGTGGAAAATCAACCGTCAGGGGGTTAACACGTACAGTTATTCATGAATAACACGTGTTTAACCTGCGTGGAGGTTAAGAGCAGTTTCAAAAACCGTATCCAACCGTCCGTGCAACCGATTGATGCAGTTTCCTTCACATGGCACCCTTTCAAGCAGTATAAAAGGATGGCATGAAGTATCAATCGAGAGGAGAGATCCAAGTTAGCCAAGTCTACGGCACACCTCATATAGCATTTTTAAGTCTTCTTTAGCTTATCTTTGTACACTTTTTACAGGAAAAATCCTCGCCTGTGAGGACTTTTTCCTCCACTTGTAAACCTTTTACCATACTTAGTGAAATCTCAACAGGACGTAGGGCTTTTACTCCCACCATCGAGGGCCCGAACCTGTCTAAATTCTCTGTGCTCCTGTTCACCATTGTTCAGCATACCTTCCCGAAGGGTCATCTTGAAAGGTCTCACTATTACAAATTCTGCATAAGTTCGGCTAAGGACTCCGAGTCCGAATCGTCGACAGCTGGCGCCCACCGTGGGGCCTTTCTCAAGGCGTCTTAATTGAAATTCGGAGGTTTGCCGAAACATGGCTGGAGCATATGATTCCGAGAATGATTTTGATCTCGAGGATTATGCTCATATCCCAATGCCTTCTCCAAGTGATCCTGTTCCGATGGAAGAGGTCGAAGGCCAGAATCTTCCACAGGATGAATCATCTTCCCAAGTCATGATGATCGACCAGGAGGTAACTGGCACAGGGTCAGAACCCACAGAGGTTCTTAATGTGCTAGGTGATGAGTGCGGCCCATCGTACGATCCCGCTGAGGGAAAGTATGATGGTGACCCCGAGGTTAGCCCAGGAAGATTCGACCCTGATAACCTTCACCGTCTCTTTGATTTCGAGTCCGACTCGGAACAAACCGAAATGTTCTCCCCATCGGCGACTTCTCTCCCTAGGCAGTTTGCTGCGTTGTCGGAGGAAACTCCCGATCAACAGGCTGCCAGGGAAGAACAAGATCGCAAACAAAAGGAGGAGCAAGATCTCGAGCAACAAAACAACGAACTACGCAGAACTGCCCTAGAGGCTCTTCAAGATGCGCAGGCTCGTTACGATGCTGCCCCGAGTTCTTCTCGACGGTCGCGTGGTCATAGACGTGACCAGACTCCTTCCTTACCACCGGAGCACTTCCCAGTGGACGAGGAAACAATAACACCTGGTGCCCCTAGGAGAAGTACCCATGGTCGACTGCGATCTATCGCGGAAGTCATGCGTAACTTTCCTCCTACGGTCACGGATGCGCAGAGACCAGCCTTTTACAGGATCCTGGCGGAAAGATTGGACGAGGTCGCATCTGAGGCGACCCCAACAGCCTCTTCCCGCTCAGTGACACATTCCCGTGATCGAGATGGTCCTCATTTTGGCTCTGGTCGACGGAGTTACCCGCCGCCTATACCGTCCCGACAGGACAAATATCGGCGAATGCAGGACTCTCGCAGTAGGGATCGAGTTCCCGTTCATTCTCGTTTGGGACCTCGAGTAACCCCGCCATTAAGTGAGTTTGCTCGAACCCCGACCGAAAGTCGCAGGACGGTTCACGGTCCTTACGTTGGTTGCAAAGCTTTCTCGCCTGGCCTACGAGCAGTCGTTTGGCCCGATAAGTTTCGACCAGGGGCCATTGAGAGGTTTGATGGAACTCAGAACCCATCCGAGTTTCTTCAGATCTATATTACTGCCATCCAAGCAGCAGGAGGCGATGACAAGGTCATGGCCAATTACCTGCCAACGGTCCTCATAGGACCGGCTAGAACCTGGTTGTTCAATCAGCGTGAGGGTTCTATCTATAATTGGGAAATGCTATGCGATGCCATCCTCAGCAACTTCCAAAACTGTTACCAAAAGCCGGGTAAGGAGGACGACTTGCATAGATTGCGGCAAACTTCGACCGAAACGCTTCGGCAGTTTGTCAAGAGGTTTGTCGGGGTAAGAAATACCATCCCGAACATATCTGATGGTTCCGTAATCAGGGCATTTAAGCATGCCGTTCGATACCGGAGATTCACTGAAGACTTGCTCATCCACCCTCCTCGATCGGTGGCCGATCTGTTCGATATGGCTGATCGATACTCCGATGCAGCCGAGGCAGTCGAATGGAACCGAATGGTTGACAAGGGGGACCTACCGCCCCAACCAGGCTTCAAGGACGCCAAGAAAGAAGATTCGAGCAAAAAGCCGGAGTCTTCACCGGGTGGGAAGTCAAAAAAGTCGAAGAGGAACCGCTCTGGACAGTACCGTGAGGTCGCGGTCGCGGAGAAACCATCTTCGACCAAAGGTAATAAGTTTTCTTGTAAAAGTAAAATTGCTCCTGGTGGCCGGGATTCCGACCAGCCAGAAAAATCAACTAATCCGCAGGAGGGCAAAAGGTGGTGTCCACTCCACAATTCCGCAGGCCACGATCTCAAAAACTGCAGGAGTTGGTTGAAACAGCTGGATGATTTCTACCAAGGAGCTGGGCCAATGCCGACCTTATCGCCCAAAGAGCAGGCGTGCGGGGTTAGAGACGTCGATGGAGACGAAGAAATGGCTTACCAGGTACCTCAAAATCATGTTAATGTCATTTTCGGAGGCTCCTCCTCTTTCGTTTCCAAAAGGCAGTTTAAAACTTTTTGCCGAGAGGTTAACCAAACGGAGACATCCCTTGGTGAACCTCAATATCCCCGTTGGTCGAATATGCCTTTGACGTTCGACCGCGCTGACTGTCCTGTGGGGCTAACTCGACCATTGAGATTATCTCTGGTTATTACCCCAATCATCAGTAACGCGAGAGTCGAAAGGGTCCTGATCGACGGGGGAAGTTCCCTTGATCTTTTATTTGTCAAGACACTCGACGAGATGCAAATTCCTCGTTCGAAGATCAAGCCCATAATTCATCCGTTTTATGGGATAATCCCAGGCCCCACCATGATGCCATTGGGACAAGTGGTCCTCCCGGTCACTCTGGGAGAACCAGATAACTTCCGAACAGAATTGGTTACTTTTGATGTAATCGATTGTGATTCAGCTTATAATGCAATCTTTGGCAGGCCTACTCTCGCTAAGTTCATGATGGCAACGCACTATGCTTATCAGTGCGGGAAATTGCCTGGCCCCAAAGGTGTCATTTCGGTCCGAGGTAGTCGCAACGTGGCACTCACGTGCGACCGGCTATCTTTGGAGATGGTCGATCAACTTCCCCTCCGGGACGCTCAGGTCGCCACTGTCGCCACCGATGCGATCAAGGCTGCTCCTCGACCAGATGAGAAACTCAAACAAGTTCCTTTGTACCCAGATGACCCATCCAGGACAATTCGGGTTGGGTCAGCCCTGGATGACAAATAGGAACTCGACCTCGTTGCTTTCCTCCGAGCTAACGCAGACGTGTTTGCGTGGAAACCGTCCGACATGCCCGGTGTCCCAAGGGAAGTAATTGAGCACAGGTTAGCAATTCGACCTGGACAACGACCAATAAAGCAAAAGCTCAGGCGTTTTGCCACCGACCGACAGGAAGCCATCCGAGAAGAGTTAGACAAACTCTTACAAGCCGGGTTCATCCGCGAGGTGAATCACCCGGACTGGCTCGCCAATCCGGTCATGGTCCGCAAGTCAAATAGCAAGTGGCGCATGTGCGTCGACTATACTAGCCTCAACAGTGCCTGTCCGAAGGACGACTTTCCCCTTCCCCGCATCGACCAGCTGGTTGACTCCACTGCGGGTTGCGAACTGATGAGTTTTCTGGATGCCTACTCGGGATATCATCAAATTAGCATGGCAGAAGACGATGAAGAGAAAACTGCCTTCATCACCCCGTTCGGCACATACTGCTACGTCAGAATGCCGTTCGGTCTCAAGAACGCTGGTTCCACGTACCAGCGCTTGATGCAAAAGACCTTTCTTTCCCAGATAGGGCGTAATCTCGAAGCATATGTAGACGACTTGGTTGTAAAGAGCACCAAAAGTTTGTCTCATTTGGACGATCTTGCTGAAACCTTCTGTAACTTGAATCGCTTTGGAATAAAATTGAACCCGGAGAAATGTTCTTTCGGGGTTTCCTCAGGAAAGCTTCTTGGTTTCCTTGTATGTTCCAGGGGCATTGAGATTAATCCTGAGAAAATCAGAGCTATTGAACAAATGAGGTCACCCTCGACCATGAAGGATGTTCAACGCCTGGCTGGTCGCATGGCGGCTTTAAGTCGTTTTATATCGCGATTAGGCGAAAGGGGACTACCTTTCTTTAAAGCCTTGCGGAAACATCATAACTTCACGTGGTCAGATGAGGCCGAAAAAGCGTTTCAGGAGGTAAAAACATATCTATCCAGTCCGCCAGTATTGGTGTCTCCTGAAAAGGAAGAACCATTACTTCTATATTTGGCGGCCACCCCGCACGCGGTCAGCGCAGTTCTGATCGCGGAAAGGGAAGGAGTACACAGACCCGTCTACTATGTGAGCGAAGTACTTCATGGTCCTAAGGAGCGCTACCCTGAGGTCCAGAAGATACTTTACGCACTACTGATGGCTTCCCGTAAGCTACGACATTACTTTCAAGCACACAAGATCACAGTACCCTCCTCTTTTCCTTTAGGGGATATTGTCCGAAATCCAGACAAATCTGGTCGAATCGCCAAATGGGCGGTCGAATTCGGTGCCTTTGAAATCCACTTCACCCCTCGCACGGCGGTTAAGTCTCAGGTTTTGGCCGACTTTGTGGTCGAATGGACCAACCCTGAGCCACCCGTGCAGTCGGCAAAGGAATTGGAGTGCCCCGATTATTGGACAATGTACTTTGACGGTTCCCGTAGTTTTCAACACTCGGGGGCTGGAGTGGTCTTAATTACGCCTCAGGGCGAACAGCTTAAGTATGTCATTCAACTACACTTTGTTGCAACCAACAATGCAGCAGAGTATGAAGGTCTTCTTGCAGGGCTCCGGGCAGCAAAATTCCTCGGAGTCCGTCGATTAGTGGTGAGGGGGGACTCACAGCTGGTCGTAAACCAGGTAAACAAGGAGTACAGCACCTCCGATGAGACAATGGCTCATTACCTGGGGGAAGTGAGGAAATTGGAAAAACACTTCAGTCACTTCGAAGTCCAATACATCCCGCGAAAGGATAACATTCTCGCAGACCAATTATCCAAAATTGGATCCTCACGCTCATCCGCTCCGGCAGGAGTGTTCGTTGAACACTTGGACCATCCTTCGATCATGACTTCGGTCGAGGATGATCCGGCAATAGCCTTCGTTGCCAACCTTGGTCAGGAACAAGATTGGACTCATCCATTGAGGGTCTATCTTGAACATGGGACCCTACCCGAGGATGAAACCAAAAGCGATCGGTTAATTCGAAAGGCGCGTCTGTACAAACTCATAGATGGGGTTATGTACGGAAAGGGTACTCAAGGAGTATTCATGCGCTGCATATCTCAGGAGGAAGAAAAATCCCTCTTGAAAGAAATACATGACGGTGTATGCGGTGCACACGCGTCATACCGAACACTGGTCGGAAAAGTTTTTCGACAGGGATTCTACTGGCCTTCGGCACTCGATGATGCCAAGCTTATGGTCAAGATGTGTCCACAGTGTCAGTTTCATGCAAGACAGGTTCATCAACCTGCTTATGCATTGCAAACTATTCCTCTCGCATGGCCTTTCGCGATCTGGGGAATGGACATCGTCGGTCCTATGCCACAAGCGGTCAATGGATACAAGTTTTTGTTCGTAGCCATTGACACATTCACAAAGTGGATTGAGGCCGAACCAGTACAAAATATTACTGCATCAGCCGCACAAAAGTTCTTTCACAAGAACATTGTGGCACGATTTGGTGTTCCAAACCGTCTCATCACAGACAACGGTTCTCAGTTCGCTAGCGGTCTTTTCCTAGACTACTGCGATCAGATTGGGACCAAGGTGTGCTTTGCTTCCGTGGCACATCCACAAAGCAATGGTGCCGTAGAACGGGCCAATGGGCAAGTATTGCAAGGTATCAAAAAACGTGTTTTTGATCGCCTCAAGACCCGCTCGGGGGCTTGGGCAGACGAGCTCTATACTGTTCTATGGGCACTACGAACTACCTCTAGTCGAGCCACCGGTGAGACACCCTTCCATTTGGTCTATGGAGCCGAGGCTGTGTTGCCTATGGAAGTAAGTATTGGATCTGTTCGCACGAATCAATTCGAACAGGTCAACCAATCCGAACAGCGATCACGAGATCTCATCCTCCTGGAAGAACGGCGTGATCGCGCCCTGATTAAGTGCGCGGTATACTTGCAGGCTCTACGCAAGTATCACAGTAAAAAGGTGCGACCACGTGATCTCAATGTAGGCGACTTGGTTTTACGAAAAATTCAAGACCAGTCTAACCGCAATAAATTCTCCCCAAAGTGGGAGGGACCATACACTGTCGCCTCAGTACCGCGGCCAGGATCTGCGCGGTTAGCCATGGAGGATGGTCGGATTTTGTCCAATACTTGGAACATCGATCAACTTCGCAAGTTTTACGTGTAAGTATTCCAATCACCTTTTTCCTGTTCAATTAGCATCTTTCCATAAAAAGCATGTCTTGTTTTCATACAATGAGTGTTTTTCTTTAAGCCCAAATTATACAACTTCGACCTGGGGGCTGATCGCTGGCGGTTAGGTTATTACAGCATTTTTCAACCGGATTCGCTGGTCAATCTCATGATCACTTCCAGATAAGTCACTCCTAAATAAGCCGTTTCTCAACACACACGGGACTATCTGGCTAGTCTTCGGTCATTTGGGTGGCTACCAGTTTGCAATAAGGTTAAAATGTTGCTTTAATCTTGACCATCGGCTTGAAGCACATATCCCTAGTCATCATACTTATGTTTTCCTCTGTTTAAAATACTAAGGCTTCAGTATTCACAAAACAGAGGCGGGGGCTAGAGGAATATACTTATAGTATGAAACTTATGATGTGAATATGCACTTTCTCTTGAAAAAATAATTTTTACAATTGTTTGGTTACAAAATACAAGGATCATTCGATCCTTAGCTCAGCCAAGAGCTTGTCAACGAAGGGCTTAACTTCTTCAATAACGGCGTCAAGCAGTTCGTCACTCTCGACCTCAACCGGTCCCACCAGCGCGCTCAGATTCGCATCTGGGCCATGGTGAAGTCGAACCCGGCTGAGTACGGCAGATGCGGCTGATCGGACTCTCGTCCTGATCATCTCTTCACGTCGCCGTAAATCTCCAGGGAGATATTCGAGCAGTGATTCTGCTTGAGTTGTAAGCAGTGATGCCCAATCGCTGACATCTGGGTTGTCCTTCCTCAACTCTACCACGTTGGTATTCAAAAGGCTGGCTATGGCCTTCAGTTTTTCGAAGACCAGTAGGCTCAACTCTTTGACCACTTGATTGGTGTGGTCGAGCGAGGACTCGAGAAGCATTTTGTCCTGGCTGAGCTGTTTAATACGACCTGCTTGCGCTGCACAAAGAAAAGAGGTTATGAACAAGAAATGTCTTTAAGTCTTCTCAAGTTGGGAATCGACTTACCAACATTCTCAGACTGAAGTCTATTGATTTCAGTCCGTAGTTTCTGAAACTCTGTAACTGAGTTCAGCTTTATCTTGGTTAACTCCTTCTTCAAGAACGTAACCTCTCTGCAGCAAAATCAGGTTAGTCACAATTAAAGCCTACTTATATTAACAGAAGGATGACGATACTCACTTGCGCAAGCCGTCACGATCTTTTTGAACAGCCGCCATGCTAGCCATTGCAGCATGCGACTGGCTCGTCACCCATGACAAGCCCTGTGACACAAAGCAAGAGAGTCAAGTATGCTCTAAAGGCGATTCAAACGCCGAAACAGGAGTCATCATACCTTCATAAACTTATTTAAAGCAGCATCATCCATGCTAGCAGGAATCCTTGCTAGCGCGCCTGAAGTGCCTGCAACGGGGACAGTTGATGGGAGTGCCGGCCGGACGCCACCCCCAGAGGCCACTGGTGGTGACCTAGTCCCTGTGCTTGATTCACCTCCCGCGGTCCGGACGATTTCCTGAACCACGGGAGTAGAGCGCTCTTCATTAGAGGCTCCCTCATCAGCCCTAGCTTCAACCTCCCCAGTGGCGGTTGAAGGTATAGGCGCTGTCTTCTTTTGCCTAACAGGAAGAGTGGGTCAGACAGTTTTTATATAAGATTACTGTCGAATAAGAGTTCTTACCTTATTCGAAATCCCATTCGTTCCTGGGACTTCTGGGACAATTCCCCTTGCGAAGGAGAGCCGTCTCCGGTTCTTGCCTTCCTTATGGTAAATAAGACAGCACCCCCCTGGAAATATCATGTTACAGGCATATTCTTAGGGAACAGGTAGAAACACATAGGTCTTTACCTGGGCCACCGGACTAACTGGTGGGGCTGCATCCGAAGGCCTTGGCGATTCCTGGGTTGCTGGAACCGTCACAGCCGGCCTTCGTTCGTCTACTTCCTCCTCTGTCCGCGGAGGAGGAGGATTTTCCTCCCTGGAATCCCCAGTGGACCCAGGGGGAAGCTCTCCTTCCTGTATGTACATTAACTTGTCAAATACGCAGAAAGAGTCATGGAGGGAATGATCGAAAAGATCCTTTACCTTAGTCGTCCCTTCGACCAGGGAAGCAGAGATGACTGACCCTGAAACCCCGGGGGCTTCAGGAATTGGAAGTCACCCGCGACCACCAGATCTTCGGTGGTCGCAGGGTCAGCCACGGCCACCTCTTCGGCAGCTGTGGTCTCTGCGGGGCAGCCTGGGACATCGCTGGATGGAAGATCCGCGATCTTCCTCCTTCGAAGGATCAGAGGAACGTCATCCTCTTCCTCCTCGCTCCCCTCTCCCTGTACGACGAAGAAGTGATTCCATGTCGCGCCTGAAAAAGTAGCAGGAATGCGATATCTTACCGCAGTCTTTCTTGCGGGACGAGGGACGCTTCGTGAAGACCCCTCCCCAGGGTTCAGCTTGGTCTTCTTAGGGGCAGGACTCTTTGTCCTGGGTCTCTGGGAGACCATCTTCACGTTCTTCGCCGCCGGCTTCTTCAGAGAGCCGACATTCTCACTTGGGAATGTCGCATCCGCGAACATCCCTAGGAGCTATTTTCATTCCAATGAAATTGATTAGTGCTGGACATACATGAAACCTGCAAAACAGAGGCCAAGTGAGAAGTTTACCTTTCGGCGCTCCTGTTTAAGGTCGTCGCCAGCATGAATCAAGCTTTGGGGGCGAGGCGATCCCTTGGGGCCCTCTACCTCGGCGTTGTACGCCCTGAGGAGGTAGTTAGTCCGCCTCTCAATCTCAGCTGAGGGCAGGACTGTTCCCGGATACAAGTTAAATTGGTACATTTCAAAAATGACAAAAGGATTTCTATGTCAGAAATAAGTACCTTCATTATAGTCCAGGGTAGTGTCCGCCATGGACGTGATCTCCCAAGCCGGATGAGCCCTTTCACGTAGGGGGCTCACCCGATTCTTCACAAAGTCTCGGATGACGTCACGTGCCGTCAGCCCTTGTTCAACTAAGTGAAGGATCACCTCGGCATGCTTCATGAACTCCGCGTTCATCGCCGGGAGAGTATCCAACTCACTTGTTTTCTCCGGCCGCGAGTTCTCAAACCACAGCCCGCTCTCGGTCGGCGGGGTGCAGTAAAACCATTTCTGGTGCCACCCGTGCACTGAATCTCGCAGGGGTGGGGAGGGATACTCCTTTTTATCCCTCAGCCGGAAGTAGATGCATCCGGCGGCGTTGGTGCTCTTCGACCACGCCGAAAAGTAAAATCGTCGGAAAAGATCAACGCTGGGATATACTCCGACGAAGGCTTCACAGAGATGCTGAAATACTGCAAGAATCAGCATCGCGTTGGGGTGGAGGTTGATCAGTTCCCACCCGTAATGCTCAAAGATATCCTTAAGGAACCGACTCTCAGGGAATCGGAACCCGCAACGAAAATACTCCTCAAAAACCACCAACTCGCCTTCTTGGACGGTTGGGGTTTCTTGGTCCTTCTCCGCAGGTCGCCAGTTAATGAGCAGCCGCGGAGAAAGGATCTCCTCCTTCTCAAGCGCCATCAGGCTCTCCTCAGAATGATGAATGGATCTGCTCCAGGACGCCATCTATGGTGTAGAATCAAAGGGGAAGCTGGCGATTTGGGGAAGACGAAGGCTGAAGAAAATGAGGGTTTTGAGCGGCGGGAATTCTAAGGGTTTTTCGCGGCTAAGTGGCTTCCTCAAGAAGCTACCTACTGCCTTTTATAGACCCAAGGCGACGCATTAATGGGTAAACGGCTCGTTTCAAACGTTCCATTGAATGCTTTATTCATTTCCCATAATGGATACTGTCTCTGATAGACCCGATAAAGTACCCAGACGTCGGATCTGAAACAAAACGGCTTCTTTGTTTTGGAAACTGAAAGTGCAAAAGGACTGAAAAATTTTCAGTACTTTTCAGAAGGCGTTTTTCCTTTTTATACTTTGAACATTTTCTTCGAAAAAATCATATAACTCAATTTTTGACGTACTGGAATGTTTCTAATTGGGTTATGGTTTTATCGAAATCATGTTTTAGGCTGAAACTTCGATTCTAATCGGAATGACGGCCTGACCGAGTCCTAACTCTGGTCGCACTTTAGTTCTGACCGCGGCTCTGAAACCGCTCGCGGAATCAGGGCAGGTCGCGGTGCCTTTTTCTTAAAAACGATTCTGATCGCAGAACTAAAGTTTCCTGTGTATGAATGGTCGCAAACGTAAAGTTTATGGCTATATTTTCGCACAGAAGATGTGAAGAATATTCGTGAGAAATAAGAAACTTTTTATTTCTTACATTCTTTACATACAAAAGGGATGCAGTCGATCAAAACATCGACTTGCTCCGAAAGAAGTTTACAAAGTTCCCCAAGGGACATATTGTTGTCAGTAGGATCTACACTGACAACCCCCAGGGAACTAGCAACTACCCTAAGTCTATCTATATCGTCCCTAACAACGGACGCACTATTGTCCCTAATCAAGTCAGAGAGTTCTCGCTGTTGCTGAGCGAAGTCTCTCTCTCGACGGAAATGGTGCGCCTCCTCTCGGGATCGATCAAGACATTCTGCTAAACGCAGAATCTTCGAGGCCATCTCCTCGGTCTTCTTCTCCAGGGCATTCTTCTCTTCCAGAAGAGTCTGTCCGGAAGGAAGAGATGGAGCAGCAGAAGGCTGATCGCTGGGGCCTCCTACCTCCTGCATTTTGCAAAAGTTAGTCATATTAACTAAAATTATCAGCAAAAAGGGGGAAGAATTGTTACCTGTCCCGGTGCAACGTTCCCAGAAGAAAATTGCTTCGCCAACCCAATATGGCAATCATCTGATCGAGGGATAGTCACCGCTTGCCGACCAGAAAATTGGTCACCCAAACAAAAATGGGGAGTATTGGGATGAAATGGAGAAAACTGAGAAGAACATCCCTCCAAAGGTGGAGATGAAAATTCAACTTGCCGAGAGGCATGAATGGGGAGGGTCAAAGGAACTGAAGGAAGAAGGAAACTCGCTACATTCTTCACCGTTGTTCCACTGGAAGATCCTTCGTCAACCTTGGGTTTCTTCCTTAAGGGAGATAGGACTTCATTCGACCCTTGTTCGACAATTTCCCCTTCATCGCTCTCAATCTCGATGATTTTGTGATCTGCCATTGGGAAGAGTAAGTGAAAAGGAAGGAGGCCAGGTAACAAGAAAAAGACTTAGGCGTGAGAGGGAAATTGTGAATCTTTACATGTCCAGGGGTCTGGTATTTATAGCCGCCAGGTCGACGGTTCGCCTCCCAGACACCTCGAGTTTCGTTAAAGACATTTACAATTTTACCTCGAGATAAAAATCTCTACGGCGCCATCATTGCCCGTCACGTAATGTCAGAACCCGTCTTGAAAAACCAACCGTTTTCACTTAGTGCGCCACTAAGTGGAGAAGTTAAAGGGCCGGGTTAAAAATCCAATGCACGGTTTTTAAATTCGAAATAAACACGTCTCTCCGTTTTCTTCGAATTTGGGGGCTAGCTGACGAGGATTGACACCCGGGTCACTTCTAATAAACTTCTGGTTCAAGACAGGTTCGAACCAGAGCATGTGTCTGGAGATGCGAACTCAAGTTATTTTGAGAGGCATCACCACGAGGTCGCAAGCTTTACGCGATCAAGTCGCAGCTTTACGCGGTCAGACCGTAGGCCTTGCGCGGTCAGAAGTTCGTGGCCTATACGCGAACTACACATTCGGGATATTACGCGGTCAGCCAAATCCCGCGGTCAGAACATCTACCGATCAGGATACCTGGGATCTATCTATTCGGTTGTCTATACGACAGGATATTTTAAGTATCCCGAAGATTCCTACACGTGGAAAATCAACCGTCAGGGGGTTAACACGTACAGTTATTCATGAATAACACGTGTTTAACCTGCGTGGAGGTTAAGAGCAGTTTCAAAAACCGTATCCAACCGTCCGTGCAACCGATTGATGCAGTTTCCTTCACATGGCACCCTTTCAAGCAGTATAAAAGGATGGCATGAAGTATCAATCGAGAGGAGAGATCCAAGTTAGCCAAGTCTACGGCACACCTCATATAGCATTTTTAAGTCTTCTTTAGCTTATCTTTGTACACTTTTTACAGGAAAAATCCTCGCCTGTGAGGACTTTTTCCTCCACTTGTAAACCTTTTACCATACTTAGTGAAATCTCAACAGGACGTAGGGCTTTTACTCCCACCATCGAGGGCCCGAACCTGTCTAAATTCTCTGTGCTCCTGTTCACCATTGTTCAGCATACCTTCCCGAAGGGTCATCTTGAAAGGTCTCACTATTACAAATTCTGCATAAGTTCGGCTAAGGACTCCGAGTCCGAATCGTCGACACAACTCACGTCCGCATACTCGAGACTCAAATCGCACAATTGGCAAATCCTGCACCGAAAAATGATAACCCTCTTCCTTCTCAACCTATCAATCCTCGCAATTCTGAATAAATTAATTCCATAGCTTCTTCTAACCCTCTTCTTTCTAATGTAGTGATCTTAAGGAGTGGAACAAAGCTACCAGAACGAACACCACCAATTGAACCTACACCGGCAAGCAAAATCGAGGAAATACCATTACCACCGGCAAAGGATGTCGACACGGATGCTTGTCGCGCCCCAAAACTGGGACTACGACTACTCCTGTAGAGACCTAGCTCGCTGTAGCTAGTCCCATATATGCATAGCATACACATACCCTTGACTTCCCAGGATGAGTCAAGCACAGGAGTATATCACATTGCAACAGAGTAACTTACAAAATAGTTAAGCAGTGTGGCCTGCTGGCCTTAATATTACATAAAGAGATTACAATGCCTTCACGGCATACATGGCTTAGAAAAATAACATCTACACAGCAGAAGATAGGTGACCCACCCACAAAGAGAAGTGGACGGCAGAACAACACACTTCAGGGAAATGACGGGACTGACGCTCCTCCTTCTGGATCCAAGAAGTTCTCCACGCCTTCATCTTGGTCATTGAATGCTCCATCTACTGATTTGTAGGTTGCAAGGGTGAGCACTTACGTACTCAGCAAGTCATAGGTAAGAGTAGATACATATAGTAGTGATGATTTGAACCTAGACTAGTCAAGAATTATAGATATTTGTAAAATAACCTTTTTCTTTCATACTTCATCTCATGGCAGCACCTTTCATAATATAACATCATCAATCATGTTCACTAGATTATAGCACTACCGCGACACGTCGACACACGACAGCCCACGGCAGCACTCCTTATCATGACAACACATGTCATTTGGGTAATCTTGATTTAACACATTTTATTTAGAAAATAGTACTTGTGTCACACCCCGTGGATTTAATCCACCGCAGCAGACTCCTATAACCCGGGAGCTCGGAGTATTCGAATACGTTTTTAACTCTGCAGAGAGGTACCAATTTACCCGCAAGATATTCCACTTTCAAGCCTTTCCTATCATAACAAAATGATTGGACCCCTGACTCACTTCATATTGTGAGCGGCAAGGTGGAAATAACAAGAACTTTTGTTATGTTTACTCACAATTCACCCCTGACCCTGTGGATCTCTCGCGAAACACAGTTGTGGCGGGCTATACCCCCACCCTTACTCATTTCCCCATTGCTGGGTCTAATGTCAGATCACCTTCAGTGATAGTGGGAGTCAGCCTCCATATCAATCATCACAACACATCTCATGTAGGGGTTTCATGTGCGATCCACATAAGTACTTGTTCAGGCCTGTCCCATACCAGGCTTGCGGTTAGCACGTTGTTCATGCCACTAGACGCACAACACAAGGTTCTAGTCCTTATATGCCAGTGACCAGACCATCCACAACCTTGCACCTTCAGTGCCTGCATTCCTTTGCAGTCTAGCACCTCCAGTGCTACCGCCATTCCATACCATTTTCTGGTCATGGCTAGGGGTTTTATTTCATGAATATAAATATATAAATACATATAATAGTTCATGGCTCAAAACTTGTTTATTTCACATTTCACAGATAACCAGTCTAGTACTGCCAATTCATAAATCAACCATTCTCAATCTTTCTCATGCAATATTATCTATATTCAAGGTTATGTTTTAGCAACATTTAAAACATAGGTTCAAGATGACCAATGATATGACTTGCCTTCCGCGTCGTAAGAAACAGCAGTTGATGACGGGTCAACAGCGAAGTCCTCAAATTCAGCTTCTGAATCTGCTCGACGACAAACCAAACAATACACACAAATATTACTTATATATATTAAAATGATTTATGATCTATATGCAGATATGCTTTACAAGAGTGACTGAACAATACTGGAGATAATTGAGATTACAAGCTGAACTGAGTTGAGATCTAGGGTTTCAAGGAATTGGCTAAGGATAGGTGTTAGATGCTCTTAGGATCTCAAGGTTACAATAAGAACATCAGTTTTGTGGCTGGTTTGATCAAGACAGCGAATGTCAGCAGATTGACATTCGGATCAAAGCTCTGACATAACTTCAAGGAAAGCTAGAGAGCTTATCTCAAGTTATGACAGTAGAAGAAAGTGTAGATCATAACTCTACAAATTCAGTGGACAAAGTGGTTTTCAAATTGCACAATCAGAAGTGGGTAAACAAGGCCAATGCCATTGGCTGGCATGCACTGAGACAGTGTCAAAAATTAGGGTTTAGCAGCAAATATAATTCAAGGGCTCAAATCAAGTTGTGATAGAAGAAGAAAATGCTGATCACAACCTCAGGAATCTAAGGGACAAAGTTATGCCCAACATGCACATCTGGAAGGAAGTGAAAAGGGCTAATGCCACTGACTCACATAGTCAGGCATTGATCTTGACATGGCCAGAAACTAGGGCTTGGCATAACTTTTGATCTAGAGCTCCAAATGATGCACCATTTTGTCTGGGAGGTAGGAAAGGATAACAGGAACAATTAAGTCAACAGAATCTAGGGCAAGAAATGGCTGGAAAGTGATGAAATTCAGTGATGAACTGAGGTGAACTGGTTGCACTGGAGCAGTTCTGGACACGATCTTGGCATGGCTATATCTTTTGATCTAGGCTGATTTAGGTGTCGGGCTAGAAGACAAAAATACTCAGGGGGTTAAGGCACACACTATGGACAAAGTGATTTGAGCTGAAACGGCCAGGAAAACTTTTCCGGTGAACTGTGCCGGAGAAGAACACTGCTATTTGGGGGTTTTCGATTTAGGCCGAATGAAGTCGATTCCAAGCTTGGGAAGTGATATATGGGTAAGAGGAAGCTACCTGCACGATCAATTTGGCCGGAGGATGGCCGTAGAAGCCTGGCGACGATTGCCGGTTTCTAGAGAAGCTCAAAATTGGGGAAAGCTTCGATTGAAGCTCAATCTGGAGATCTTGATGCACTGGCTTGCTGGAAATGGCTCACTAATCATTTTCTTCCATAGAATCGAAAGCTGATTCGAAGTAATTTGGCCTGCATTGCCGGAACAGGGCATTCTTCAAATTTCAGCCATTTCCGGCGATCATCGGCGATAAGGTGTAAAAGAGTTAAATTAGTTGGTACAGCACGATGAGGGAGATGAGGGGAACTCACTGATGCTGTTAATTTGGTGAGAGATGCAGCGGGTGAAGCTGGCACCGTGAGGCCTCGAGCTGGTCTCGCCGGAGAAGACGACGACAGTGAAGAAGTTTGAGAATTTGGTTAAGTCCTGGTGAAGAGGAGATGATACAAGGCACTGGTGGTTTAAATAGAGCAGTGGGCGTAGCTTGCAAGGAGGTAATAGCATTGAATTTGGTGTTAGTTGATATGAGTTGCCGGGCGCAGATGTAACAACGGCGAACGGTGACGCGATGGCGTACTGGCGAGGCAAAGCTGTTGCTACATTGGGACTCAATCATGTCGGGCGGTGCAAAGCGGTGGCGACAACGGCTGGCAAGGCAAGCAACGTGGCAAGAAGATGCTGACAACAGTCACTGCTGGTCGCGCGCGGGAGCAGGCGCTGGTCGTCGACGTTGCAGTGGCGCTGCCACGGTGACGGCTGAGGCGAGGACACGTGCGCAACAGCATGCACGATCAAGTTGCAGGCGAAGCTTGGCCGGCGGCGAATGTGCACGGCGCAAGGAAGCAAAACACGGCGAGTACTGGTCGTGTGTACAGTTGCTGCTGCTCTGGTCGAAATAGGGCTGATTTGCAGTTTTTGATTTCTTGATTTGGACTGAATTGTAAATCTGAAGATTTGGATGATTTGATCTGGAATTGATTTTGCTGTTTTGGTATACTTAATTCAATAGATGATTTGGCACAGCTAGAAGATAAAGTTTGAGACATTTGGATGACTTTTGATATGAACTGAAAACAGAGTAGATTAGGGTAAAATAAGTCTGAATCTTATTGATCTCGAATTCTGGGATTTAGGGTTTGATTTTGAGATACTCATATAAGAAGAATTTGTGTTGAAAAGCATTTGGGAGGTGTTCCCTGAATCAGATTTGAATTTGAAGATGATTTGCAATATTTTGCCTTTTCTGGCTTTTAGAAAATCTGGAAAAAGGACTGATCTGCGAATCTGGAGTTTTGGAAGGTTTAAACTGAATTTGATTGCACTGATCTGGCAGATTATATTCAACAGAATATTTGGCAAGAACAGTTGATAAAATTTGGCACATTTGAGTAGTCTTTGATACAGACTGAAAATAGGGTATTTTTAGGGTAATTGAATCTGAGTTTCAATTGATTTTGAATTATGGTAATTAGGATGAGATCTTGAAATCTGCACAGAAGAAGAACTTGTTTCAAATAGCATCTAGAAAAGATTTGCCGAAGAAATTCTAAATTTGGAGTTAATCTGGAGATTTTAGCCTTTTTGGGTTTTCAGATATCAGATAAGGACTAATTTGTAATAACTCTTGGACTGATTTGCGAAAAGGGTTTAGATGGTGAAATCTGGCTGCCAACTTTTTGGATTAAGGTATTGACATACCCTTGATCATAATCCAAGAATAATCTGGCCTGAACTTGGCTAAGATTTTGATTAAATTTGAATTTCTGAAACTTAGGGTATTTGGGTAATATAAGATATTTCTGTTTTCGAAAACAGAAAAGAGTTGATAAATTTGGAAGTTAGAGATAGAATTGGATCTGGGTTCTGAAGGCTTTTAGATTTAGGATAACTGATAGATCAAATCTGGAAAGTCAGATCTTGACTTGGGGTCACAGGATAGATTTTGGAGATTTTAGTGCTAGAACAGAATAAAGCTGAGGCTGATTTGGTTGATCTAGAAGAGACATATGCATGCATGACTTTTAAGAAAGAAACTTTTCACCCCAAAACTCAGGATGTTACAATGCTGAACCAAAAGAAAAGGAAAGTGGAGAAAATCAGGTAACACATATTTATAATCCAACTCCACCTTTCCCGGGAAGGTACGTAAAAGCGAAACTCGATAAGTAATTTGAAAATTTTGTGGAAATCTTGAAAAAGCTTAATGTGACTGTGCCTTTTACTGATTTAGTAACTCAAATGCCTTCTTATGGAAAATTTTTGAAAGACATTCTTACTAAAGGAGGGATTTGAGTGAATTTCAAACTATTGCTTTGACCGAGAATTGTAGTGCTTTGATTCAGAACAGGATGCCGGAAAAGCTATAGGATCAAGGGAGCTTCTCCATCCCTTGCAACATAGGTACGATACACATAAATCAAGCTCTTTGTGATCTAGACGCAAGTGTTAGTGTGATGCCTCTCACCATTGCACAACGTTTGAGCATGAGTGTGATCAAACCTACCATCATGGTTCTACAACTTACCGATCGATCGGTGAAGCATCCGGAAGGAATCGTGGAAGATGTGCCTTTTCAAGTCGGTAAATTTTATTTTTCAGTTGATTTTATTGTTCTCGATATGGATGAAGATGTTACTATACCTATTATATTGGGATGACCAATGCTCTGGACAGCAAGTGCCCTCATTGATGTTCATGAGGGACGAATTACTTTGCACATAGGGGAGGAGAAAATTTTATTTAAAATGTCTAAACTTGTTGACTGCCCTATGTATGAGAAGAAAATTTGCAGCGTTGATTTTACTTTGTGTGCATCGCAATGCTCTTAGTTATTCAATTGATGATATCAAAGGGATTAGCACTGAAATTTGCATGCGTAGGATCTCTCTAGTTGAAGAAACTAAAACCTCCGTTGAGCGTCAACGTAGACTAAACCCAAACTTGAAGAAAACTGTTAAAGCTGAAATTTCTAAACTATTAGATGCGGGTATCATTTATCCTATTTCTGATAGTAATTGGGTTAGTCCTATTCATGTGGTTCCAAAGAAAGGAGTTATGGCTATGGTTAGAATGCTAACAATGAATTGATCCCTACTAGACTTGTTACTGGATGGCGCATGTGCATTGATTATCTTAAATTAAATAGCACCACTAGGAAGGATCACTTTCCATTGCCTTTCATTGATCAAATGTTGGAAAGATTGGCCAAATATGCATATTTTTGTTTTCTTGACAGGTATTCGGGGTTCTTTCAAATCCCAATTCATCCCGTTGATCAAGATAAGACGACGTTTACATGTACTTTCGGTACTTTTGCCTACCGGCGAATGCCGTTTGGGTTATGTAATGCACCTGCAACCTTTCAAAGATGTATGATGGCTATCTTTTCAGATTTAATTGAAGAAATAATGGAAGTCTTCATGGATGATTTTAGTGTTTATGGTTCCTCTTTCGATGCATGTCTACAAAATCTTTCTTGAGTTCTATGCTGGTGTGAAGAAGTTAACCTTGTGCTAAATTGGGAAAAGTCCCAATTCATGGTTCAATAAAGCGTGGTACTTGTCCACGTGATTTCTGAACGAGGGATTGAAGTCGACAAGGCAAAAATCGACGTCATAGCAAGTCTTCCATCACCAACGAACATGAAGGGCATACGCAGTTTCTTGGGACATACAGGTTTTTACTGTCGTTTCATTAAGGATTTTTCCAAAACTACTAAACCTCTCACTCATTTGCTTGGTAAAGATGTGCCTTTTGATTTTGATGAAAAATGTCTTGATGCCTTTAATCAATTGAAACTTGCATTAACTACTGCTCCCATCATACAACCTCTAAATTGGCATGAACCCTTTGAATTGATGTGTGACGCTAGTGATTATGCAATTGGCGTTGTTCTAGGGCAAAGAAAAGATAATGTTTTACATGCTATATACTATGTAAGAAAAACTTTGGATGATGCACAATGTAATTACACTACGACTGAAAAAGAATTTCTTGCTGTAGTGTATGCCCTAAATAAATTTCGTCCATATTTAGTTGGTTCAAACCTTATTGTGCATATTGATCATGCTGCTCTTAAGTATCTTTTGACCAAGACAGAAACCAAGCCATGACTTGCACGATGGATCCTACTACTGCAGAAATTTGATTTGGAGATCAAAGATAAGAAAGGTGCTGAGAACGTCATCGCCGATCATCTTTCGTGACTCTTTACCAACACCGCTGACGTTCACATCAATGACGCTTTATCCGACGAGCACCTTGACTTGATTCAACAAGAACCATGGTATGCTGATTATGCAAATTATTTCTTTAACCATGAACTTCCTCCAGGGTTGATGAGTAGACAATGAAAGTGCTTCCTCCACGACATCTAAACCTTTTCAAAAAGGGAGTTGACAACATCTTTCGATGATGCGTGCCCGACCACGAGATTCATAGCATTCTTGAACATTGTCATTCATCTCCATGTGGTGGACACACCGGAGCTTCAAACACAGCAGCTAATGTATTGCAATCAGGTTTGTTTTGGCCTTCTTTATTTAAACATGCTTATGACTTTGTGCAAAAATGCGATCCTTTCCGACGTTCTAGAAATTTGAGTAAAATACATGAAATACCCTTAACAAAATTCTTGAAATTGAGCTTTTTGATGTATAGGGAGTAGATTATATGGGACCTTTTCCATCTTCTATGGGCAACTCCTACATCTTAGTTGCGGTTGATTATGTTTCAAAGTGGGTAGAGGATGTTGTTACACCAACAAATGAATCAAAACATGTGATCAAGCTTTTCCAACCAATCATCTTTCCCCGATTTGGTATACCGCGAGCAGTAATTAGTGATGGCGGTGCGCATTTCACTAATTACCAATTTCAGAAATTGCTAATGAAAAATGGGGTTATTCATAAAGTTGCTCTTGCATATCACCCTCAAACAAGTGGACAGGTTGAAGTCTCAAACAGAGAAATCAAGACAATCTTGCAGAAGGTGGTAGCACCGTCTCATACGGATTGGGCGCTCAAACTTCCTGATGTTCTTTGGGTGTATCGCACTGCATTCAAGACTCCACTAGGTATGATGCCTTACAAAATTATATTTGGTAAGAACTATCATTTGCCTATTGAATTGTCACACAGGGCATTGTGGGTGTTAAAAGAACTCAATTGGGACTTCGACAAAGTGGGGCGATGGCGAATCCTTGAATTGCATGAACTAGAAGAGCTTCAGAACAACTCTTATGAAAGTGCCTTGATCTATAAAGACAACACAAAGAAGTGGCACAACAAACGGATCCTCAACCATGAGTTTAAACCAGGTGATTTGATTTTATTATTCAATACTCGGTTGAAATTGTTCCTAAGGAAATTGAAATCGCAATGGACTGGGCCATACGTGATAGAAAAAGTCTTCCCATATGGTGTCGTAGAGCTTCGAGCACAAGAAGGCACCACTTTCAAGGTAAACATGCACCGTATCAAGCTTTACAATGAGGGATACCAAGTAAGTATGCTGAACTCAGTCGATTCTTTCAATTCTATATATTTTTGAATGGCCGAGGACATTCTGTCAAGCGGGCCGTTAAACCAACGCTAGCCAAAAGGCAGCCCAATATACTAACATGTAGTTCTCTCTTTTATGAATGCAGCGGCGTGAAAATCACTCAATTTCGACGCTGTTTGAGCACCCAAAACTTGTTTTCGTAGACTAGGGCCGACTCCTTTTGAAAAAAAAACAAAAAAATAAAAATTTTCAAACTGGCCGAACCAACCACAACCACAAGCACGGCCAGTGCTGTGCTCGGTTTGGTTAATTTTTCAAAAACTCATGTTTTTCTTCTTAGTTGAATTGACCACGACCACATGCACGACCAGTGGTGGCTTTAGTTTGGTAATTTTTAATAAAATCTTGTTTTTCTTTTTACCCGAGTCAGGCATGACCAAAACCACGACCAGTGCCAGCTTCGACTTAAAATTTTCCAAAAATTAAGTTTTTCAAAAACTTCCCGAGAAAAGCACGACGTCGAGCACGACCATTTGTGAGCAGGGATGGAATTTTTCAAAAGAAATAAAGTTTTTTAAAAAAAATTCCCGAGACGAGCACAACCAGTGCCGATCTCGGGTTGATTTTCAAAGAAATTTTAAAGTATTTTGAAAACCTCCCAAGATGACCACGACCAATGGCAAGACCCGTGGTGCGCTTGGATTGAAATTTTCAAAACAATAAACCTTTTTCTTTTTCAATCAAAACGACCACGACTAGTGGCACATCCCATACCCTGGTCTAGCACGACACGTGCTCGTGCTCGTGCTGCTGTCGGTGCGACCACCTGGTTGAATAGGGTGATCAGATGAAAAATGCAAAGTACTTAGTTTTTTAACTCAACATTATAGTTATATTCTCCTAGCCCCTCCTGCGACCAGTGATACTGAAGACATAGTACAGTGGTCACATGATAATTCTCTTGGACTAAGGAGACCACAGCTTGAATGATCAGAGCACACTAGTAAGTCCCTTAGGCGGTAAGTGATGAGGATTGTTAGCTATTTTTTAGACCTCCATGGTTGCACGAGCACCCCACGATCGCACATGGCTATGGCCGCGATCCCCCCATGGTCGCAAAAGGCCAAAAGGAAGAACATTGGGTAATCCAAGGGCATTCTGGATATAACTCAAAAAACGTACTTATTTCACGCAAATTCAAGACAGAATCCATGCCTTATGCTGTATCTAAGAACAGTATGGGTGAAGAGATAGTCCCTACGACCATCCTATCTCGCAGATACAAGGATTGATCTCATTACTGTGGTCGCATTACTACTCGAACATCCCTCAAACATTACCTCACCGTGAGCCTTATGATTATTTTTGAGATAATCATAAGTCTCTAAAAAGGTAACCATCGAAGGAGGTTAAGACGGTAAGGCAATTCCATAGTGACCGAGTCAAGGCTGCCAAACCGCCACGTACCCATGATCTACGGCAACTACCACACCCACGACCTCGCAGCTACTACCTCGGGGCGATTAGGGGCGATCGTAGGGCGTGCCTTCAAGAGAACAACCGACAACCTCTTCGGCAAGTACAATAAGACCTTCAAGGGAAGGATCGGGGGAGAGACGGATTGACGACAGAGAGAAGACTAGACTTAGCAAAGATAGGATTAGCTAGCTACACATTGTAACCTCCTCTCTGTAACTCTTTTTTCCACATAACCAAATACACAGGACGTAGGGTCATTACCCTTCTTAGGGGGCCCGAACCTGGATAAATTGTTCCCGTGTCTTAGATTCATAGATACTTTGAACATCTTGAGGATCTGTCTGATTGGCCCTATTTTCTCTCATACTCTTTGCATAAGGTCGGCAGAGGGACTCCAGGGTCCAAATCGTCGACAGCTGGCTCCCACAGTGGGGCCCTGAAGACATTTTCATCAAGATTTATTGTATTCATGGATCCTTTCCCTTGCCTACATGACTCTGAGAACGAATTCGATCTCGAGGATCACGTAGATGCAATGGATGAAGATGCCGTCCCCATCAATGGTGATGACACTACCCTCACAGCTTGTGTTGGGGAAGCATCATCCTCAATTCCAACCATGCTTGCAGAGCAAGGATCGGATCAAGCAGTTCACTTACCCTCAATAGAGGATGAGTATGTGCCACAACCCATTGCCCCAGACAACGTGGAGGAGGATGATCTTGACATTCATCTGGAAAAATTCTCCCCAAACAATCTGAAATCTCTCATTGATTTCGAGTCAGACTCAGACAAGGAAGAGATGCTTTCTCTGTCTGCGAACTCAATCCCTAGGGAAATCGCTGCCCTTTTAGAGGAAACTCTAGAACAGCGTGACGCTAGGAAAGAATGAGAACACAAACAGAAAGGGGACCAGGAGCACGGACAGCGAGAAGCCAAGGTTTGCAAGGTCGCAGAAGCTATTCTACGACCAGCAACAACTCACCAAGGTACCTTTTTCGCACCCTAGTCCAGGAACATATCAATAACCCTCTCCTGGAGGTTGCAGGCGTGACTTCACGCCTATTCCCACTCCAAAGTACTCCCCCCCGGTAAAGGCGACCTCACCAGGAACTCCACTAGCACCTAGGAGGAATATAAAGGATCGTATCCGAAGGATTGCATATGTACTCCGTAATCCGCCCTCCAGTCTCGTGAACGACAACATGATTATATTCGCAAGAGTTCTTGCAAATAATCTTGACGAAGTTGCCCTTGGATTACTCCAGAGGCATCATCGCGTTCGACGACCAGAGGACGGGCCGGTTCACTTCAAGGTCACAAGAGACGTCATCCCACACAGTCCCGACACGACAAGACCAGACGAACTGGTGCTTCTCGCGACCATAATCGCATACCAGTACACTCCCATCTGGGACCATGTCGTGAGCCTCCTCAGGATTACCACTATCATGACCACGGCATTAGTCGCGATGATCTACAACCATGCAGTACGTATGTGGGTTGTAAAGCTTTTTCACTTGGACTACGAAATGTAGTTTGGCCTCATAAGTTCAAACTCAGTACGATCGAGAGATTCAATGGGACTCAAAATCCAACCGAATTTCTTCAGATCTACGTAACTGCCATCCAACCAGCCAGAGGAGACGAACGGGTCATGGCAAATTATTTGCCAACGGTCCTGGAGGGTCCGGCACGGACCTGGTTGTTCAACCAACTGGAAAGATCAATCTACAACTGGGAGATGTTGTGTGATGCCATCCTCCACAACTTCCAAAACTGCTATGAGAAGCCTAGCAAAGAAGATGATCTTCATCGCTTATGCCAGACTTCAATGGAGACTCTTCGACAGTTCGTCAAAAGATTTGTAGGAGTGAGGAACACCATTCCTAACATCTTTGATTCTTCGGTTGTCAAGGCATTCAAACATGGTGTTAGATATCAAAGGTTCACTGAGGATCTAAGTATCCACCCACCACGATCTGTGTCATATCTCTTCGACATGGCAGAATGATATTCTGACGCAGCGAAAGTTGTGGAATGAAATAGAATGGTGGATAAGGGTAATCTGCCTCCTCAATCGGGCTTGAAAACCGAAAAGAAGGAAGATTTGGGCAAGAAATCTGAGTTTTTTGTAGGTGGAAGATCTAAGAAGCCCAATAGAAATGGAGCAAGCCAATTCCGCGAGGTCGCAGTCTTGGACAAGCAACAACAAGAGAAAGGTAAAAAAAGTTCCATTCAAATCTAATAAGCTTCCCTCCGATGGTCGAACCCACGACCGCCCAAAAAAACAAACTAACCCGCAGGGAAACAAAAAGTGGTGTCCATTACTCAACGCTTCTGGACACGACCTCAAGAATTTCCATGCCTGGTTGAAGCGCCTGGACAATTTCTATCAAGGAACCGCGCCTATGCCAACCATACCAGAGAACGGACAATCTTGAGCAACCAAAGAAGCCGATGGAGACAAGGTAATGCCATACCAGGTACCTAGCAATCACGTTAATGTTATTTTCAGTGGTTTTTCATGTTATTATTCTAAGCGTCAATTTAAACTGTTCACCACGAAGTGAATAATGTTGAAACTCCATCAAGGGAGCCTCAATTCCCTCGATGGTCGGAAACCTCCCTAACTTTCAATAGGGAATGTATTTCCATAGTCGCGCATATCTTTCCATGGTCGCGCACAACGCTCCATGGTTCTAACATACCTTTCTATGGTCATAGAAGGCCAAGGAAAGAGATAATGGGGATAGTCCAAGGGTATTCTAGACATGGCCCATCAATGATATTTAATTCCCATAATTTTAGCTACAGAACTCTATAAGTCTCTGTCGACGATTTGGACTCGGTCCTTAGTCAATCTTATGCAAATTTGTGAGTCGCGAGGCCTTTGAGGGCGCTCCTCCAGAAAGGTAGGATGAGTAATATCTGTATGGGCACAAGAAAATTTATACAGGTTCGGGCCCTCGATGGTGGGAGTAATAGCTCTACGTCCTGTTATGATTTCACTATATGAGAAAAATTGTTTACAAGAGGGAGGAAGAGATGATCATAGGAGAAGATCTCTCCTATGTTAGTATCTATCTAACTATGTCCAAGTCTTCAGGCTATTCTGACTCCAGTAATGCTTGTATGCTTAATCGCCCCTTTAGATCATGCATTGACCACCTTTTTATACTGGACAAAAGGGCGCCAAATGCCAAACGGCCTTGGACGGTTGCTAGGATGCAGTTTTGTTAACCGCACTTAACTTCTACATAGGCTTAACACGTGCAATCAAGGGATAACCGCACATGTTAACCTCCTGTCAGTTGTCTTCATACGTGCAGAAATCACCATGATCCTCGGGATATGCCTGTTCAAAGGGTTAGACATTCTTGAGTTATTCTGGTCGTAGATAGTCAACGACCCTCTGACCGCGTACTGTCTGCAGTCTTCTGACCGCGCACTGTCTGCGGCCTCATGATCGAGCAAGGGCTGCGATCATAAATCATCTTTGTGTCCGCGCCCTTCAGGTCATCTGAGACCATAGCGACAGACTTATACACATGTCTAATTTGATTCTGTCTTGAACCAGATGTGTATTACTTTGAACTAGCTCGAGTGATAATCCTTGTCAGCTAGCCCCAAATTTGAAGAAGATGAATAGACATATTTGCTTCAAATTTTTATTTTGCAACGAATTATGAACCTGACGCTCCAACTTCAATTGAAATTGCTCTGCCGTGCGACGGTTTGTATCTGTTGGGGAAATCTCCGCGGGATCAAGTCCAGGTGAGAGGCAAGATTCCCGGGCGTCGCCATTTGCCTGGGGACAAGGCTCCCCGGTGACCTGTCCCGGGCGCCGCCATTTGCCCAGCGACAAGGCCCCCCGGTGGCCTGTCCCGAACGCCGCCTTTTGCCCGGGGACAAGGCCCCCCGGTGGCCTGTCCCGGGCGCTGCCATTTGCCCGGGGACAAGGGCCCCCGGTTCCAGGTCACGTAAGGATCACACGAGAAGCGCCTTGGGAATTGGCAGACACCTGTCAAGCGTCCAAGGCTCCTGACCGGAAGAAGGACGCTAGTGCCCCTCGATCCAACGGTTGCGAGCGGGGCAGTTTAGTCTTTTTGCATCTTTTGGGCTTATATAAGCCCTTGTAACCCCTCATGTAATGGGGAGAATTCATTTTTTACTCTAATACACAACAAAATAGGCGTGCTTTGGAGCCACCTCTCCCCGAGAGAGCTCCCCTAGCCAACTCCAGTTGGGAGCACGTCGACAGGACTAGGGCCTCCACTGAGGCCCGAACCTGTATAAGCCTTCTTGTCATTTGCTGTGTTTGCCCGACGGGAGAGGACCGGTCACGCAGTCAACTCATGTCTTCTTTTCTTCTCTAGGGACTTCATCGAAACCTGCCGGGGTATTCGCAATACCACGACAGTTTTCTAAAGAAACTCTAGGTTTTTCTTGCTAGGTAATAATGACTTAATTGACCCATCTTGATGGCAACCGTAAGTGCGTTTTAAGAACCTGAGACGTGTGTGGAAATGAACCGACGCCTCCTGGATCTATAAATAGAGGCACCTTTTGGTTCTCTGAACTCACAAGTTTTTCATCTCAACTAAGTCTTTTAAAGCCACTTCTCTCTGGTTACACCCTCTAATCCTCTATTCTTGTCTCGATGGTAGATCAAGACCCCAAGAACATTATCGAGATTGAGAGTGATGAGGAAAAAGAAGTGATACCCGAACTTGACCACGACTTCCAGAAGGTAAGACTTTTCTTGAACTCTGGTTCAAGTCATCGTTTTACATCCTGATCGTTTCCAAATGCATATTGGGAACTTATAGATGATTGAGGAACTAATTCCTCCAAAGAAGAAGTTGAAGGTTGACGAAGGATCCTCCAGTGGAGCTTCATTCACGGGTGCAAAGGTTGGAGACAAATCATTGTGCTCTCTTTCCTTGTCCCATATAGTTCTCCCTGTCCATGCAACTCGGTAGGCTGAACCCTCATTTCCACCTTTGGGGATCCATAACAATCCTTCAAAGCTTCCATCTGCTTCTGGGGAAGTCTTACCCCATCAACACCTTCTCACCAGCTTTTGTCGGGTGATCAACTTTCTGGTGGGAAGATTGCACTTCCATGACCAGATGGTCCTCGACTTTTGTCGGGTGATCTACTTCCCAGGGGAAGTACCACATCCTCCCATCCAACTTTACTGCAAGGATTGGTAACCATCTTCATTCTCTCTGCTGGTCATTTTATCTTTAAAACTAACACATGCATGTCCAGGAGATGAAAATCTCTGGAGCCCCCAGCGACCAGCCTGCTAAAGTCCATGCTCTTTTTGGTGAGAGTGTAGCCTTCGAGCGAACTCTCCAAAAAGAAAAAGTGGCTCTGGAGAAGAAGACTGATGAAATGTCTTCAGCCATTCTGCGTCTGGAAGAATGTTATGACAATTCCCACGAAGAGGCACGCCAATTCCGCTTGGAGAGGGACTATGCTCTGCAGCGGCGAGAACTCTCCTATACGATAAGGAACAATAGCGCTTCTTTGCTTCGGGATGATGTAGATAGGCTTAGAGCCATAGCCAGTTCTCTTGGGGCGGTCAGTGTTGATCCCACTGATGTTAACATATCCCTGGGAGAAATTTGTAAACGGCTATCGGACCAGGTCAACGCTTTGGTCGCCTGTGTCCCTTTTGTATGTAAAGATTGCCAAAAATAAAGAATTTCTTTTCCTTATATACTTGATCCCTTAAAAGGATTATGTAAAACTTATAATCCGAATTAAAGTTCTTTATATTCTGTGCGAAGAATGGTTACACAAGAATGCCTCTGCGACCAAAAATACACAGGTAGGTTTCTGTCCGAAACCGGCTTAGGACAATTCTTCGGTCTCAGAATAGCATTGAGATCGTAGACTGCGATCAGAATCAGTGCTATGATCATAGCACAATATCTTGACCGTGCGGCGACCACAGCTATTGCGATCACATATATTGCAACGATCACAGAATTGCATTGCAATCAGTATACAGGACATAAGTTTATTCTAAAATCATAAGGGATTATTTCCTTAATAAACTCTTAAGAGTTTTTCATATTTTTATCTATACCATAGCCCCCAAATGTGAAATAAAATGATAAAGACACATTTTATTTTGGATTCATTACTGGGTATGGATAACGGGTTCCAAGGGGAAAGGCACCCATATGGGAAATTAATAAAATATCTGGCGAAGGGTTGTCTCGGGCATATAAAAGGAAAAGGTAGCTTACTGGAGAAGCTTCACAACCAAAACCCTTCGTTGCCTTGGACATTTTCGCCGCACAAAACCCTCTTTTGCACACCTCGTCTTCGTCGTCTCCAAAGCCATCACCTTTTTCCACAATCCTCTGTAGAAATGGCGTCCTGGAGCCGATCTGTCCACACACAGAGGAGAGCCTGGTGGCACTAGAGAAAGAAGAAATTCTCCCCCCACAGCTGCTGATCAACTGGCAGCCAGCAGAGAAAGATCAAGAAACCCTAGTTGTCCAAGAGGGCGAATTGGTGATCTTCGAGGAGTAGTTGCGCTGCGGGTTCCGATTCCCAGAAAGCGAGTTCCTGCGGGGAATCTTGGACCACTACGGGTTGGAGTTGGTGAATCTCCACCCAAATGCGGTTCTCATCTTGGCAATTTTTCAGCATCTGTGTGAAGCTTTCGTCAGAGTGCTTCAAAGCGTGGAGCTTTTCTGACGCTTCTAATTCTCATCATGGTCAAAGAGTGCCAATGCCGCTGGGTGCATCTACTTTTGCATAAGGGAGAAGAAAGAGTACCCATTCCCGCCTCTGCGGGATTCTGTGCATGGGTGGAATCATAAATGGTTCTACTACACCCCTCCATCGGAGAGCGGACTGTGGTTCGCGAACACCCGACCGGAGAAGGACAGTGATTTAGACTCCATTCCTTCTCTAAGTGCAGAACTGAAGAAGCAAGCTCAAGCCATTCTTCACTTAGTCCAGCAGGGCTTGACTGCGCGTGACATCATCTGCGACTTTGTGAAGAATAGGATGAGCCCCCTGCGTGAGAGGGCACATTCGGCTTGGGAGGTGGAGTCCATGGCAGACAACACCTTAGATTATAACACTGGTATGTCCTCTGGTCAACGAAATATACATTTTTACTGATGAAAGATGTCGTATCAAGTAATATGCTTGTTTGTGACGCAGTGCTATCTTTGTCCAAAATCGAAAAAAGGACAAATTACCTCCTACGGGTGTATAATGCCACAGCGGAGGGAGCTAAAGGGTTGCCTCACCCCCAGAGCTTAATTAATGTCGGCGATGATCTTAAACAAGAGCGCCGAAAGGTATGATCTTTCCCAACAAGCTCTGTTGTAAATCATCCATTTGACTTGTGACCAAAACCATTTTAAATAATATAGCTTCTGAGAAAATTTGCTGGGGTGAAGCGTCCAAGCGAGGACGCTGGTCCTTCGAGGGGATTAGCCGCGAAGAAGGCAAAGAGGACCCCCTGGAAGCGCAAAATGAAGGAGCCTGCTCTCGAAAAACCTAAGAAGATCCTGGGAGGGGCATCTTCACGAAAGAAAACTATAAACGCAAAAAAGACTGCGGTAAGATTTTCTGTACCCCCTGTATTCCCAGGTACGAGTGGAAATTACTTCTTCGTTATACAGGGTGAAGGGAGTGAGGACGAGGAAGACGATATTCCTCTAATTCGTTGCAAGAGGAAGGCAACTGACCTTCTGGAAACAAGCATCCCAGAGAAGCCACCCTCCCCTCAAACCGACGAAGTCTTGTCCCTAACTGCAGAGACGGGGATGGCTACAATGGGCCCTGCGACCACTGACAATCCTGTGGTTACGGGCGAAACCCCTGCGCCTGAGGCTTGTGAAGCCCCAGGACTGATAACTCCTCCCTTACTAATCGAGGGAGCGAACGTGGTAAGAATCCTCACAGTCTTGTATTTTGTCATTCCTCTGCATATACCCATAGGATTGTGTACGTACAAGGAGAAGAGGACACTGTCCTATTTAAGAAAAGGAAAACAAGGACAGAGGACGATACTTTCCCAGGAATACCCAGTGGGCTTCTTTCTCTCGGGAGCTCATCATCAAAACCCAAACCATGGGTAGGGTTTCGAATAAAGTAAGAATTTTCCCTATTGCCATCTCGAGATGATCGACAGGAGGCATTCAACCTCACAATTTGTTTGTTTGTTTTTAGGCACAGGGATGCTGTGCCCAGCACTCCGGTGACCTCGACAAGCCTTGGCACAACACCTATAATAGAGGTCGCGGGAGAGCCAAGTTCTACTCATATGGTCGAAGAAGTTCTTCAGGCCATCGTGGAGGGAATGGCAGCGGAGATCCAATCCCAAAGGATGGAAACCGCAGTCCCGGCCATAGAGTGGGATCAGCAGGAAAAATCTACTACTGCCCCTGCCGTGGACACATAAGGTCTTGAGGCTCGACCTCACGCTGACGTTGAGAGCAGCTCTTTCAGCGATTACATAGAGGTACGCAAAAAACTCTTTTTATTATTTTTGAGCTCGCAGAAATTTTGGAATATCCAAGTTTTAAGAGAAATTTCTTATCGTGTTCCAGGACTTGACCCGAGTGGCGACCAGGTCGATAGCTATAGAAAAGCACATCGAGGTCGTGCAACGGGAAAGCAGCCGGCTGCAACAGTAAGTGTGGTGCTTCTTATTCGTGCTAACTTGAATCCATATTTAAGCGTAGTTGATTGTCTTTCTTGTTACAGAGAAAATGCCTTCCTGAACAAGAGCATAGCTGATCAGGAAAATCAAGAAGAAGCTACAGCGCGATATGTTCTTCTCTAGAGAGGGAACTTCACGAAGCGCAGTCAAAGCTTTCTTGTAAGTCTACTTCCGACCAGAAAACATTATTTAGCTACATGAACTGCTGTAAAAATTGACTGTTGTGTTCATGCAGCACAAGAGGATCAAATAAGCTTTCTTTCAAGAGAAAAGAATGACCTTCAGGCGACCATCGAGCTCCAAAGCTCGAAGATTGATATTGTCTGCACAGGGAATGAGAATTTGAGAGCAACGATTGCATCCGGCAGCAATGCTCAATCTTCCGTCTTTGAAAAACTGAAGATGGTGGCAACTCTGCTCAAAGCTGATGTGGTTGAATCTCAAAAGATCAATCCTAGCTTCGGCGAGTTAGCCACATTGGTCGCGACTCAGGTTGAATCACTTCTCGAGTATCTTCCTGAAGATACAAGGCGACAGGAAGAGACGATGAGGAAAAAAGTGCAATCTATAGCCTCCGCCATCCTCTGCAAACTCTGTTTTCACCACGGCCCTGATCTTGATTTGAAACCAGAGGTCGGAGATGCAGAAATCGAGAGTGAAGATCAGCTTGAGGCCATAATGGAGGAGGTCAGGCCCTTGATCGAAAATCTCTTGAAAGAACTTGGTTTATCTTAATTGTTGATGTAACAATTTTTGTACCTACAAACATGTGATTATACAATGCAAATGCATGCCTTAAATTTTGAAAAATAAAGTACTTTTATTTATTTAATGTTATGACCATATTCCCTTAGCCTCCTCCTAAGATCATAAGTACTGAAGACTTGGTATTATAATCTCAGGAAGAAATATGGCTGTTCTAAGAAATATCTCAACTTAGATACGATTGTTCGATCATACCGATACTGACCTTAATACGACACCTGGCCCTATTACGAACTGGCTGCCACTCGAATGATCAGGAACATGCCAGTAAGTGCCGTGTGCATTGACAAATGGCTTATTGAGGGATGTCTTATCTGGATGCGACCATGAGATCGGCCAGTGAATCCAGTTAGGATATTGTAGTAAGATGATTATCGGCGATCAGCCTCCGAGCAAGGCTCATTATAGGTATGGCAAATAAAGAAACGAACGTAACATGAGCCGAAGAAAAGTACTCACGAATTTTTTGTTAAACCATACTAATTGAACAGGAAAAAGATTGGAGAACTTACATGTAAAACTTACGTAGTTGATCGATGTTTCAAGTATTGGACAAGATTCTACCATCTTCCATTACTAACCGAGCTGATCCTGGTCGCGGTACTGAAACAACAGTGTAAGGGCTTCCCACTGAGGAGAGAACTTATTGCGGTCAGACTGGTTTTGTATTTTTCGTAAAACCAGATCACCCATGTGAGGACTACGCGGCCGCACCCTCTTGCTATGATATTTTTGCAAAGCTTGCAAATATACTACTGACTTTATCAGCGCTCGATCACGTTTTTCTTTGAGGAGGGTTAAATCCTGAGTACATTGTCCGACTTGATCAATCTGATCGAATTGATCTGTTCGGACAGAACCAATACGAATTTCCATAGGTAATACAGCCTCGGCACCATATACCAATTGGAAAGGTGTCTCACTAGTGGCTCAACTACAAGTAGTACGTAGTGCCCACAGAACGGAGTAGAGTTCATCTACCCAAGCCCCCAAGTGCATCTTAAGGCGATCGAAAACACGTTTCATAATGCCTTGTAATATCTGCCCGTTGGCACGTTCGACGACACCATTGCTCTGTGGATGATTTATAGAAGCAAAGCACACCTTGGTTCCAATATTATCGCAATAGTCCAAGAAGAGACCGCTAGCGAATTGGGAACCGTTATCGGTGATGAGACGACTCGGAACCCCAAATCGAGTGACGATGTTCTTATGAAAGAACTTTTGTGCCACAGCAGCGGTGATATTGCGGACTGGTTCAACCTCGATCCACTTTGTAAACGTGTCAATAGCTACGAATAAGAACTTGTAACCATTAACCGCCTGTAGCATAGGTCCCACAATATCTATCCCCCATACCGCAAAGGGCCATGTTAAAGGGATAGTTTGCAAGGCATATGCGGGCTAATGAACCTGTCTTGCATGAAATTGACACTGAGGGCATGTCTTGACAAAGTATTTATCATCATCGAGTGCCGAAGGCCAGTAAAAACCTATTGAAAAGTTTTCCCGACCAGTGTGCGGAATGACGCGTGCTCACCATATACACCGTCATGGATTTCTTTCAAGAGGGACTTACCTTCCTCTTGAGAAATGCAACGCATGAATACTCCTTGAGTACCCTTTCTATACACAACCCCTTCTATAAGTTTGTATAGGCGCACTTTTCAAATCAACCGATCACTTTCGGTTTCATCCTTGGGCAAGGTCCCATGTTTGAGATAGACCCTCAATGGATGGGTCCAATCTTCTTCATGTCCAAGGTTGGTAACGCAGACTGTTACCTGGTCATCTTCGACTGTAGTCATGATCGAAGGATATTCTAAGTGTTCGACGAACACTCCTGTCGGAGCAGATGTACGTAAGGATCCAATTTTAGATAATTGGTCTGCAAGAATATTGTCCTTTCACGGAATGTATTAGATTTCGAAATGACTGAAGTGTTTTTCCAATCTCCTCAGTTCCCCCAGGTAATGAGCCATTGTCTCATCAGAGGTGCTGTACTCCTTGTTTACCTAGTTTACGACCAATTGTGAGTCTCCCCTCACCACTAATCGACGGACTCCGAGGAATTTTGCTACCCGGAGCCCTACAATAAGACCCTCATATTATGCTGCGTTGTTAGTCGCAACAAAATGTAATTGAATGACATACTTGAGTTGGTCGCCCTGAGGCATGACTAAGACCACTCCAGGCCCCGAGTGTTGAAAACTGCGAGAGCTGTCAAAATACATCGTCTAGTGGTCGGTACATGCTAAGTCTTTAGATTCTTGCATAGGTGGGTCAGGGTTAGTCCATTCGACCACAAAGTCTGCAAGGATCTGAGACTTGACCGCCGTGCGAGGGGTGAAATGGATGTCTAATGCTCCAAGTTCCACAGTCCACTTCGCAATTCGACCAGATTTCTCTGGGTTTCGAATAATATCTCCCGAAGGAAAGGACGAGGGCACTGTAATTTTATGTGCCTGAAAGTAATGTTGTAGCTTGCGGGAAGCCATCAGTAGCGCGTAAAGTATCTTCTGGACCTCAGGGTTCCTTAGGACCATGAATTACCTACCTTATGTAATAGACGGGTTGTTTCACACCTTCTCTTTATGCGATCAGAACCGCACTGACCGCATGAGGTGTGGCCGCCAAGTAAAGAAGTAGTGATTCGCCTGTGATCGAAGAAACCAACACTGGCGGACTGGATAAGTACACTTTAACCTCCTGGAACGCTTTCTCGGCTTCGTTCGACCAGGTAAAACCATGGTGTTTTCGAAGAGCCTTGAAAAAAGGTAATCCTCTTTCACCTAGTCGCGATATAAATCGACTTAGAGCCGCCATGCGACCTGCTAGGCACTGGACGTCCTTCATGGTCGAAGGATACCTCATTTGCTCGATGGCCCTGATTTGTTCGGGATTAACCTCGATTCCTCTAGAACAAACGAGAAAGCCTAGAAGTTTACCAGATGAAACCCCGAAAGAACATATGCAGTTTTATGTGCTTCATGGAGAATTAATTCCTTAAGGTTTGCGCTTTGAGGTACACAGATCCTTCCTCGATACCACACAATTCCTTGGTTCTCTTCAGTAAAACCCTGAGCCTTTCCCAACTTGATTCGGCTCTTGATCTTGCAAATCTCCTCATCTTCCTTCTGGGCATTCCCTATCTGTTCTTCGAGTTGGGGTTTTACTATTAGCGTAGCTACCGTCCCTTGTGGTACTACTTCCACTTGATGATTCTGCAACTCTCGTTGTAGGTAAGGGTTCCTTATTATGAATGCTGCTTGCAGGTTATAGACCTTCCTACTTAGGGCATCTGTTACTACATTAGCCTTTCTTGGGTGGTAATGGATACTGAGATCATAATCTTTGATCAATTCTAGCCATCGTCGTTGACGCATGTTGAGTTCTGTCTGTGGCCGCACTTGTTGGAGCATCCTTCGCTTCCAGCTCTCTTCCCCCATATTCCTCTTCTCCTCTACCTTCAAAGCTCTGCTCACTAACGTTTGGAATTCTGTAAACTCATGGGAGGCAATTTGGTACTGCAAGTAGTGTTGAAGTCCTTCTGCAAAGCGTTCTATCTTCTTCTCTTCGGTATCAATGTCTCCAGGTTCATATCGTGCTAGATGTGTGAATTGGTGCAGATACTCGGTGACTGTCTTGTTTCCTTGAATCAGATTGCGAAATTCCCGGCGCTTAGCTGCCATGACACCGGTAGGTATATGAAACTTCCGAAATTGTTCCTTGAATTCCCTCCAAGAGATGTTGTCTCTGTCCAGGTAGGCTTCTTGGTAATTCATCCACCATGATGCTGCAGCTCCCACTAACTGATGAGATCCAAACAAGACCTTTTCTCTGTCGCCACATCAAACTGTGTCTAGTTTGCTCTCTATGTCCCTTAACCAATCGTCGGCAACTATGGGATCGGCCGCACTAGAGAAAGTTGGTGGGCGGGTTTTCTGGAAATATGTTAATCTTGCTCTTACAGTAGTTCCTTCTGCGGTTCCAGTAGGTAGTTTCTGAACTATCTGAGCTAGCAACTAGGTATGAGCTGTCTGGGCTTCCTGTCAATTCTTCTCCATTGACAGAAGAATTTTCTACAAACTGGCTTGCTCATTCTGGAGAGGATTGGAACTCTGGGATCCTTGCTGAAATAAAGGTCCTCTTGCTATAGGATCTTCCTCTTGCGGAGTCTGATCTCTGTCCTCTCCGCTGCTTCAGAATCTTAGGAAGCCCCAAGTGGGTGAAAGGAAAAGAGCCAATAGGGCATCCAAGAATACTAGCAAGATTCAAAGCCAAATCATCTGAACAATTAATCGGTATCAAGAAAGATTTCAGAAAGTTAACTCTTAAACCCATAGAACTAGTAAAAGGGTTCAGAAGAGCCTTCAGAAGGAAAATTTCTTTTGCATCAGCTTTAACAATGATCAAAGTATCATCAGCATATTGGATAATAGGAAAATCATCATTGCCCTCCACAGAAATAGGAAGACTAATGAGACCCATGTTCTTAGCATGATTCAAGATAGATTGTAAGAGATCAGCTACAAGAACACATAACAAAGGAGATAGAGGATCTCCTTGTTGAACTCCCCTTTCGCAAATAATTTGTTTCCCTGGAGGTCTATTCAGCAGAATTTTAGAAGACCCAAACTTAAGGATCAATTGAATCCATTTCATCCAATTACCACCAAAGCCCTTAGCCTTTAGAACCTCCAAAATAGCTTCATGTTCAATAAGATCAAAAGCTTTTTCAAAATCCAGTTTCAATAAAACTGAATTACTTTGGGAGGACTTACAAATATGAAGATATTCATAGACCCAAGCAACACAATCTTGGATAGATCTAGATTTAATGAAACAATATTGATTACGATGAACAACCAACGAGATCACCGTTTGACGATGGTTAGCAAGGAGCTTAGTGATGATCTTCAACGAACTATTAAGCAAAGAGATAGGCCTAAAATCAAAAACTTTCTCAACACCCTGCTTTTTAGGGATAAGGGTAACAAAAGAAGCATTAAGTCTATCAAGTTCCACATGACCTTCAAAGAAGCTTTGAAGAAGATCATAGAAGTCATATCTAATGATAGACCAGCAAGAACGGTAAAAATTTCCATGAAAACCATCTGGACCAGGACTTTTATTAGTTGGTAAGCTGAGAACAACAGAATCAATCTCAAGCGAACCAAAAGCCAAATCTAGACAAGAGAGCTCATCTTCAAAAGATGAAAGAACTTCATTGAGATTAAACATCATTCCTGAATATTCCGAAGAACCAAATCTATCTTTATAAGAAATCCACAAATGATTTGCAATGTTAGAATGAGTAGAAAGATCCATGTTGCAATCATCATTCAAAGAGAAAATATGATTCCTCCTAAAGTTATTGGAAGCAACAAAGTGAAAAAATTTAGTGTTTTCATCACCCAGTTTCGCCCATCTAAGACGACCTCTTTGTTTCCAATAATCATTCCTACTTTTAAGTAAATTATTAAGATGCTTCTTTAAAATGCTTCTAAAATGAAATTCCGGCCGAAATAAATCTCTCTATTCTTCAAGTCCATCAAGAAAAGTAAGAGTGCTTTGACAATAATCCACCTGAAATTGAGAGATCTTGAATTTCTTGTTCCATTGCTTTAAGACCCTTCGAAGTAACTTAAACTTATTATTGATTCTTCTTGCCACATTGTTATCAAATAATACAGAGTTCTAGGAACTTTCCACCAGATTCAAAAGGCCAGGTCTAGAGGTCCAGAAGTTTTCAAATCTGAAAACCTTCGAAGCAGGGAGAGAAGAAGAAATAACAATGATACCCGGAGAATGATCAGAAATAGTCCAATGATTTGACAACAGTATTAGGAAAAGCATTAAGCCATCCTTCATTCGCAAAAAACCAATCTAACCTCTCAAGGATCGGATGAGATTGCATATTGGACCAAGAATACTTATAACCAGTTAAAGGCAATTCCTCAAGAAGAAGATGATTAATTCCTTCATTAAAACGATCAGCTTCCCCAGAATTGAACACCCCTTTATTCTTGTTAGAAGAATATCTCAAAAGATTGAAATCTCCCATGATTAACCAAAGCATATGAGAAGGAACAAAAATATTATGAAACCAGTTCAAAACTTCAATCTTTTTCTGGGAACAACAGGGGGCATAAACATTGGAGATCATCCAAGAAGTTCCAGAGAGCTTATTCTTGAGTAAAACAGTGAGACAAAATTCATTATGCACATCATCTATCCGTTGGAACAATTTACAATTCCAAATAGTCAAAATACCCCCTGAATTACTCCTGGAGGGAATAAATTCAAATTCATTCCAATCCTTCGGACAAATGGCTTTAATCAAGAAAGAATTAACCTCTTCCATTTTAGTCTCTTGAAGACATAAGATATATAAATTTTCTTCGACAATTTTGGAACGAACATCAATCTTTTTGTTAGAAGCATTAAGACCTCTAATATTCCAAACAAGAATACCAAATTTCTTAATAGCATTCATTAATAAACCACAATAGTATCATCCAAATAACATAACCACATGGCGAAGCCATGCTTAAACAAACACCAAAAGACCAAAATCCAAAGTTTAGATAGAAATCATTACAGGCCATCCATACCATCCAGGTAAACAACCAACAAAATAACTTGAAACTACCCATAAGAAAAATAAAAGCCATCTTAATCATCTAAACCCTGAATCAAAGGAGCTTGTAACTTCTCCTTGGAGATCAACTCCAAAGGAATCCCGTAGAACAAACCAACATCTTGAAGCATATCAATAGGAAGCTCAGAAGCAGTGAAAGCAGAGGACCCTAGTTTGAAGCCTTTAAATTTTACCACCAATCTTGGGCTTCTGCACAGACCAAAGACAGCCAAAGGTGTCTTACCCGTTGCTTTATCCAAACGAGAGAAAGGAGCAGATTTCTTAAACATCAAACTAAAGCCCAAAGGAGATGTGATCCTTGTTGCAAAAGGATTAAGCAAATTCCAGGAGGTCCTCAGGCATAAAGAAAAGTTAAGCGATCGGATAGTAGACCCCAAACAAGGAACCTTCCAACTCAACAACAGGGCACAATTTCCAGCTAATAACACTGAAGCTTGATCCAAATCAAATGAAGATGAAGAATCCTCCTTCTCATCCCAAGGATCCCAAACTTCAAGACGCTGAGGAACCAAAGCATCCCAAATTGGATCACCCCCTGCCCCCATATCTCCTGGAACATCACCTTGATCAGCAGGATCCTCCATATCCAGGTCTTCAATGTTACCATTGTCATCATCTTGAGGGGGCTGAGGATCCTCAGGATCATCTTCATTACCTTCCAGAGCAATAGTATGTTGAGAAAGACAAATAATGACTTGCACAGTCCAGCTACGTCCTAGAGCTTCATTAGGTTCAGTGATCACTAAGTAAAGAGGAATGTCAGAGAGAGCAGTAACTAAACATTTCACTAGAGCATGAGATCTGTCCCCAGTCCTTTGGTAATCATTATCCCATTCTCGAAGGAGGCCAAAAGAAGAAACAACTTTACTCAGGGTAGAAATCGACCAGAAGTACAGCAGAATGTCTCTTTGTAAAGAAGAAGGAAGACGAATTAAAGCATCACCAAGACCAAAAGGAAACCTGAGCTTGAATCCCTCTAGAGTTCTGAAGATAGTTTCTAACCACCTGGATCGGCTCCACTACCTCCGGCGCCACATCAGCAATAGCCATATTTTCATTTGTTTCACTTTTGATAGAAACGCACCTAGTGCACAAAGGTCTACCTTGAACAACAATCTCCTCTAAGCCCTCATGAAGAAATGGAGCAGGATTAACCCAGTAATTAGCCATTTTTCTAATGGAGCTAGTAATAAGGGCCGAAGAAAGAAATGAGGCCAGAACAAAGAGAGAAGAAGGAGAGTTATAATCTAAGGCAGATGGAGCGACACTTCGACTGACAGAGGAGTTTGCACGAAAACCAAAAAACTCAGAGAAGCTATCAAAGTGTTGAGTGACCTCCTTTCGTTTGTTCAAGACCATCCTGACCGCAGGAGATGGCTTAGTTCCAAATGAGAAGTCAAAAACAGCCATCTGATCCAAAACACCTCCAGCAGCAAAGGGCGCGAAAGGCGAAACAATGACAGAAGCACTACCATTCTTAACCAAAATATCTTTGGGAATAAAAACTCTTTTACTCTTCAGATCCAATATCCGCTAAAAACAAGAACGTTTAATATGACCATAATTAAAATAGCTAGAGCACCAGACCGAAGAGATACAATCTCTTTTAAAGTGTCCCAAAGCAAGACAATTAAAGCAAACTTTAATCTCCATAGAATTCAAATTTGAAGAATTAAGCCTCATATTACGCATACTAGGAACATGAAGACGATCAAACACAGAAATCTTTGGAGTAACCAATTTGTGAAAAGAACCCCTTGAAGGATATTGCAAACGATCAACTACTGATTTTCGAAGGAAATGATTACTTCTCCAGGAAGAAGAAAACATATTGTTCTTCTTAGGAAGAACCAAGTTCCAATCATTTTCCTGTTCAATAAACTACTTACTAAGTTCTCTTTGCTAGTGAGGGCCACCATTGCTCCAAAGAGAAAAATAGATAGCAAAATCCTAATGAATAATCTTATTAATTTTGTAAATGACCAATCCCACATGTTTACCACAAACAGAGAATTTGAAGCTGAACTCTGTTAAACCCAAAACTCTGAATTCTTTAGCTTGACCCCCAAAGTAAGCAACAAGAATTAAACCCAAAGAATCCACAAATGGTCAAAATTTACAACGGCCAAAAGAAGCTACTAAAAATAAATCATCAGAAGAAAAATGACGAAGAGTAGTAACAGGAGATTGAAAGGAATCCCACATATCTTTCGAGAACTTATGACCCTTCAGCCAATCCAAAGAAGAAGGAAGAAACACCATGAAATCAATCAGAATCAAACTCCAAGAATCATCAAACAGGGAGAAAAGGAAACCAAGCACCGAAGGAGAAAGAAACAAGATTAGCAACAAGATTAAGAACTAGCAAACCACACTAGTATCAGAAGAAAATCCAAGATCGCTGACCCATCGCTGCCTTCCTCTGATGAAAGAAGCTCATTGCTATCCAATGCCTCTCTTCAGATCCATGGAGACATCAAGCCCCTGGAGAAACTTCCTCTCCTCTCCTTGTTCTCCTGAATAGGAGGGAGGCACAGTTTCTTCGACCAGAGGGGTAGTAGGAGCTCTTGCCTGTTCACTGGTCCCCATGGTCGAGGTCGGTGTCTCCATCATTGACAGGTTCAATAGACTGGATGCCTTGAACAACCTCATCAATGATGGTCTGATCCGGGAGGATCTCAGGTCGAATTCGCAATGGATTCGCGACCACAAAAATGTTTGCCACTTTGGCAAGGTTTGCGACCTTGGGAAGGATTCAAACTCTGGTCAAAATTGTAATTCGATCCAAATATGTATAACTAAGCTTATCTGTTTAGGGTTAGTTAGTTATATGAGTCTAATACGTTTAGGTTATTGAGTCTGATACGTACTCATACGATTGGACTATAAATACCTTGTAATAGGTCTAGTTTAGATCATCGAATATTATTACAGCCTTAGATCATATATCCATCTTATAGTTCCTTCGACGTAGGTAAGTGTGTCTAACGTTCGATGGGTAAAACCCTCTTTTAAATAAAGAGTTGTGCAATTACTTTGAACTGTGTTTTCGATCATCCTTTGGGTTTCGGTAATTCCGAGTAAGAACCCATAATTCCGCATATTAGAATCTGGGCGAGCCTAGTGTGAAAATCAAGACTAGGTATCAAACGGATCATGGTCGTAGGGTCCTCTTCGACATCCTGCGAAGGCGCAATCTCAGTAGTTGCAGCAACCTCTTCTGCATCCTCTGGTTTCGCTACTACCTTGCTTATGGTAGGCAACTCTGCCATAATAGTCTCCACCACCTCGGCCACAGATGGTGCAGTTTCAACCATTGGAGCAGGCGTGGTCAAGGGAGCTCTATACATCCGGTTCCAAGTTCAATAAGTTATTCCTAACTAAGTACTATAATTTAGTTAGAGAGAAAACAAATATTTACCTGATGCTGAGTCCCAAGAGATTTCGGGAACTCGAAGCCTCGCCCTTGGGAGACAACAACGAGGATAGCGCCATAAGGGAGGATTGATCGGAGCTAGTTGATGGCCTCCTCCTCAAAATGAACAGAGAAGCTTCCTATTCCTCCTCCACATCACTCCCCTCTCCTTGTATGACCATGAGGTAATTCCTAGTTGTATTTAATAAAGTTTGGGGAGCTGAAACCCTTAACGTAACAACCCTCGTGGTTGCAACCAGAGGGTCAGTTGTGGTCATGACCGCAGCGAGGCCTGGTTGGCTCATTGCAGCTGTCACCCCAGTGGTTGCGGGAATTCCCATGGCCGCGATAGTCGTCGTGGCTGTGGGGACACTCGTAGTTGCAGCCGAGGCCACGGCTACAACAATCGATGTAGTCGTAGGGACCCTTGTGGTCACGGTCGTCGTTGTGGTCGCTGTGACTGGCAGAATTTGTAAGGCCCTAGGCTTGGCCAAACTTTTGTTCGCAAAATGGGCCTTCTTCATCTTCTTCGATGTAGAACCACTCAAGGGTCCTACATCATCGTCGGTTCGCCTCTTCTGGGCCACCTAGATGATCCGTTTGAGACCTAGTCTTGGTTTTCGCACTAGGGTCGCCCAGATTCTAATATGCGGAATAACGGGATCTTACTCGGAAATACCGAAACCGAAAGTAATTGCACAACTCTTTATTTCAAAGAGGGCTTTACACATCGAACGTTAGGCACACTTGCCTACGTCGAAGGAACTATAAGTGTCTAAAACTCAAATAAGTTCTATGACTCTTCGATTGAATTCGATGATCTAAACTAGACCTATTACAAGGTATTTATAGTCCAATCGTATGAGTACATATCAGACTTAGAGACCTAAACGTATTAGACTCATATAACTAATCCTAAACAGATAAGCTTAGTTATACACATTCGGATCTGATTACAATTCCGAACAGGGAACAAATTCTTTTTCCTGGTCGTGGACCAATCCATGGTCGCGAATCCTTTCCGAACACGGTTAAAGTCGTGAAGCCGTATGCGATCAGGATTTGGTCGCGAAGCCGCATGCGATCAGGACTTGGTCGCGAAGCCACATGCGATCAGGACTTGGAGATCCTCCCGGATCATGACTCCCTTGTTGAGAAGGAGCCAACCCCTGTTGCGACCTCTCGACCAAACTGGAGATGTGGAAATTGGGCTTGTCCATCTTCTTTTGTATACCACTTTGCCGCACGTGCTCGTTGATCTTTCCGACCGATTCGAAAAGTCTCCTTAGTGCCACTGCGGGTGGCAGTCACCTTCTTTTCCAGAATCACATCTTCACGTAGAGGTTTGTCTCGTTGATAGACCAAGTCTTCAACAGATGGTACTATAGTATCTGGCTCATCATCCAGCATTGAAGGATCACAGAGTTTGAATCCTTCCCAAGGTCGCAAACCTGTCCAAAGTCGCAAACCTTTTTGTGGTCGCAAATCCGTTGCGAACTCGACCTGAGATCCTCCCGGATCATGACTCCTCTGTTGAGAAGGAGCCAACTCCCGTTGGTGACCAACTGTGAAGTTGTAGAGAACGACTGGGAGTTTTTGAACCAACACACGATGAGCAATGCTACAATCGTCGGATCGAATGTATGGATAGGCGCTCATAGAGCTTGGCAGCTCCGTCATGGATTGTGGCCTTGGCCACTCGCGGATAGCCTTCCCCTTGTCGAGGTTAATACCATCACCGATCCCAAAGCTAGGATTGCGAAGTTTGAATAGTGGCACCGTAGAGACAAGTTGTATGTCATTTTCAACTAGTCGTTGTGGTGATCGACGATATACCTCTGCGAACAGCACGTTGTTTTCCGCAGGCAAGCTCGCCAAACAACCATCATTTTCCATACTCGATGTATCACAATCCCCTTGGCTAACTGGACGCATCACGCTCAGCACACACTTTGAGCATGCATTGACAATCCGTTTTGCCTGATTTGCTGTCAACAAGTCCTTGGTGTCGACGTGGTCATTTTTGCTGATGATAAATTTCGTCCCATCCTTTGTGAGGTCGTAGTCTTGAGCTCTTCGGTGGTAATGGGCGTCACGATCGTACAAGAACGGACTTCCAAAAATCACTTGGCAAATATCGATGGGGATGACATCGCATTGAACCTCGTCGATGTAACGAGCAGATATTGCAAACTTTAGAGTACATTGACTCTTGATCTGCTGATTCACGTCAGAAGTGAACCATCCCAGAGGATACGGTCGAGGATGTTGAGTCGTCTGCAAACCAAGTCGTCGAACCAGCCCGGAGGAGACCAAATTCTTTTGGCTTCCGGGGTCGAAGATGGCTGCGACCACCTCGTGCTTCACCTGTATGTTAACAGTGAACAATTCCTCTATCGGGTTGTGGTCAATTGATGAACCCGAACCTTTCTCCTTCGGCATTGCCATTAGAGACAAGGTCGTGTCCGCCTTTTCAACTGAATCCAACTGGATAATTTCCTCTGCGAGCGGAATAGAAGTAACCATAGCTGTTCGTGTGCTTGGTTCATCCCTCCTTTTTCTTTCTGGTCGCCGTTCAGGATGAAGTTTATAACACTTCTCTTTTATGTGCCCAGCAACATGACAATGCTCACAAGTGTTACCCGTATCGTGGGTACCCTCTCCGGAGCTCGCCGTGGTTGAAATCTCCCTCAAGTTCTTGTCGTTGCGGGTCTTATTTTTCTTCTCAATCGCCAAAGTAGTCGTACTCGCGGTCGAGATGTCTTGGACGCCGAACAGACTTAGCTCAGTACTGATCGATTTCTGAAGTCCAGATGTGTACTTCCGAAATACTTGAGAGTCGGATAGTGAGATGCCAATGACCATTGCTTGTCGCCGAAACTCTGTTGTATAGTTTTGGACGGTCTGGTCGCGCCGTTGGTACAATCTGTGCCAACGCTCCCATCTCTCCTCAAGGTAGCCTATCGGATAGAATTCTTGTCGCATAAGTCGTTTGAATTGACCCCATGCAAGATCGTCAGCTTCACCACTGGTGACAAGGGCCTTCCACCATATCTTGGCGTTGTCCTTCATCTTCAAAGGTGCAAATTTGACCTTTTGAGCGCTACTAAACCCTTTCAAGTCAAAGTAGGTCTCAAGCTGGTCGATCCAAGAATCCAGCTTCTCGGCATCGATCACCCCATCATATATGGGTATATCAATCTTAGCGTCGACTTTAAAAGATCCGACAGCTAAGGAGGTGTTGACGAGGTCGTCGGTCTTGTGGTCACCTTCGTCTTCATCTTCGTCTGCCCTGCGCAAGTCTTCACCAGTCTTCTCACCCATAACCTTCCCTACTTCAGGAGGTACAATCATGGCCTGCTGCTTAATCCAAGCAAGCACGGTTTCCATGTCGGTGGAGAGCTTAGCCACTTTTTCGGCTAGGTTAGCTTGAACGGAGGTATCGTCAGACATTGTCGGAGACGCGGCTGTAGGAACCGTCAATTCATCGCCTGGAATTTCGCCGGAAGTTTTGTAACCCTGGCGAGTCTTCACCATCCACAGGATAGGAAAGTCGCTCTGATACCAACTTGATCCGTTTGAGACCTAGTCTTGGTTTTCGCACTAGGCTCGCCCAGATTCTAATATGCGGAATAACGGGATCTTACTCGGAAATACCGAAACCCAAAGTAATTGCACAACTCTTTATTTCAAAGAGGGCTTTACACGTCGAACGTTAGGCACACTTGCCTACGTCGAAGGAACTATAAGTGTCTAAAACTCAAATAAGTTCTATGACTCTTCGATTGAATTCGATGATCTAAACTAGACCTATTACAAGGTATTTATAGTCCAATCGTATGAGTACATATCAGACTTAGAGACCTAAACGTATTAGACTCATATAACTAATCCTAAACAGATAAGCTTAGTTATACACATTCGGATCTGATTACGATTCCGAACAGGGAACAAATTCTTTTTCCTGGTCGCGGACCAATCCATGGTCGCAAATCCTTTCCGAACACGGTTAAGGTCGCGAAGCCGTATGCGAACAGGATTTGGTCGCGAAGCCGCATGCGATCAGGACTTGGTCGCGAAGCCACATGCGATCAGGACTTGGAGATCCTCCCGGATCACTAGATCTCGAACAGCTAATATGAAGCAAAAAGAACTTGGAGAAGAAAAACTTGGAGGCTAAGAGTTCTAAGTCTCAGAGGGTTTTGGAGTTCTCAGTCGTGGGTTGTGTCCTGTAAAAGACAGCCTTTTATCACGACAGAGATCCTTTTCATTTAATAGTAGCTTCCAATTATGGGTTGACAAACGCACCCAAAGGTTTTCTTGGGCTTTGTTAGAATCTGAAATGAAAAGGTGCCTTTTTGAGAAGCCGAAACACACTTCAATTAAAATAACCTTTTTGTTTCACATTCGGGGTCTAGCTGACGTTGATTATTGCCTGAGTTATTTGCTTATGCATTTCCGTGGTCACAGGAGACCACAGAGAGAGAGAGAGAGAGCTAAGTTTTCTGTTTATGCCTATCCATGGTCACAGGAGACCACAGAAAGAGATTAGGGGATAGTCCCAGATATTCTGGACATAACCCGACCCATCTTATCAATTAGACACAAAAGGCCCATCACGAGTGACTATTACGCTACCATATGTACCCGTGGTTTTAATGTTTGTGGCCGCAGACCTCTGTAGTCACAATATCTGTTGTCGCAGAGTCTATGGTCTCACATATTACACTACCCGCGATTACTCTGATCATGGAGACATTTACCCGTGGCTACCCTGGACGCAGATACATGGTCATAGGACGTACGCGACTAAACAATAAGAGAGTTATTATCCTTGGAAGTACCTTCGAATCAAGAAAGGAACATTTGGTCGAGACTTATTTTACCGACCACAGACTAAGGGTTATGCGGTTATACTGACATCAAGTATAACAGCTCTGTGACCATTATTCTATTACTCTTGGGATAATATGAGTTTCTCTTTACTGGCAAGATAATCGTCGATAAGATGAGGATGGATGTGCAGTTATCAATAACCGCACATCATAACTGGTGAACAACAACCACTGGCAACCGCTAAGTGTCCCTTTATTGAAACAACCGACGCCCTTTGGTAAACTATAAAAAGGGTTGAGAATTAGACAAAAGGAGAGGAGGATCGATTGAGACATAAATTATATGCCTTGTAATCCATCATTCTGATAGTGAGAATCCAACAGGAGTAGAGCTATTACTCAGATTACAAGGGCCTGAACCTATATAAAACACAGCATGTCTTGTTCTATATTTACGTTGATTCCTTTTGGAGATTGATAGTAACTGTCCTCCTACTAAATAAATTAAATTCATGTAAGTTCGGCTTGGGATATTGTCCCAATCGTCAACAATGCCCACTCCCCGAAATTCTCCGCATAAGTAAAATGCTGGATGGCCACCTATAAACAATAAACAACTAAATAAGAATCTTTTCTTTTCCTAAATCAAACTTACTGCATAATTAGAAGAATCATGAGGACAAACTAGAAATTTTTATATACTTATAATTTTGTATCAATATAGTTTTTATACATACTTTTAAAAGAAGTGGTTTTAATAAATCCCAACCTAAAACGACCATTTCTATCTAAGGCCATGTCCTACAGACAAGCTGTGCTCTGATATCACTCACTGTCGAGCCCCTCAAACCCGTAGCAACCGCCCAGGATAGGTTGCCTTCAACAAATGCATCACAAACACAACTCAAGTAAAACATAGCTTATCTTGCAAACATTATTGGGTTTAGAGTAGAGAAGGCTTTATGCCATAATTTACAACAATGGCTGACCAGGCCAACATAAAGTTTTTAGGGCTATATATTTTTTTTAACAACACTAGTGGAAACCATAGTCAAGCTCATCTCGTAGTGTAGGCTCAAACCCAATGGTCAAAATTGAAATCTTTAGGAGGCTCCGGCTCATCTTCTTGTTCTGAAGTAATTTCTTCAATAAGAGTGTCTGCTGAGCGAAACAGCAAGAGTGAGTAACTCTGTCTCAGTCGTACCATAATGCGCGTGCATTAGGTACAAATACGATACACACACCTTTTCCTTGAAAATAGCAAAGGAATGCTCCTAAGGCTATCTCCAACGCCGCATCCTCGACGCCCTGACATGTGGGTCCCACCGGAAAAAAATAATAAAATAATCGCGACGGGAGAGAGACGACGCCATGCGAGGATGCAACCGTGAAGCTCTGACAAGTGGGGCCCTCGACGCGTGATTGGGCGAAGTGGCACCGTTGGAGCGCGCGTGGACGCATCGTCACGCGGTTTGCGGGGCCCACAACGCGAGAAACGGTGGCTTCGTACCCTCCCGTGAAATGTTACTGACAGGTGGGCCCAGATGAATCTCGGGGCCACGTGACAGTGAGTGTGTGTGCGGTGTGCAGGTGCGGGACGAGGTGCGGTGGGCCCCACAAAACGCGTGGCTGGTGTGAACACGTTTCACGCGCGTGCGCGTGCTGTGTCACTGTCAGGTGGGCCAGCGTGTGTAGAGGGCCTGCATGTCAGTGGCCGTTTCGAGTTGGGGTTGGGAAAATTAGCCGTTTGAATATTTTAGCCCTCGGTCCCACCTGTCAGTGACTTAAAAATTAGCCGTTTAAATTAAACCGTTTGAAAATAGCCGTTGGAGTTAATTTATTTATTTCTGAGGTTAAAAATTCATAAAAAATCCAAAAAATTCCAAAAAAATTGTAAAAAATTCCTGAAAATTTGTGTGACCCCCTGCCTATAAATATGCCCAATTTTCAGCTCATTTACCCTTAAGCAACCCAAAACTCACACACTTTGCACTCTCCTGTTCATCCAGTATTTTCCGTAAAAATTTCCAATGGCCGATAATCCCCCCGGCGGTTATGTTAATTGGTTTGGCGAACCAAATTTAGATGAGGAGAACTCCCAAGCGCCAAACAGTCAAAATCCGCCCAGTTTTCAGCCTCCTCCTCCACCATACCCGATGTGCTATCCACCGTACGCTGCACCCCCTCCATACGGCCAACCACATCCATATGCACACCATACGCACAATCCCCCTATGGCCCTTACGGCCAAAATCCTCATTACGTTGGAGTTCCGACCATGTCTGCAGGAATCTCGCCCCCTCAACCACCGAGCAAAAATTCACAGTCCACGTCCGTATCAGATACCGGGACTCCGCATAGCTCGGCCCCCAGAGTGATCGAGGCCGATGACAACGCTGGCAAAGGCGAACGAAGGGCTGGGGCACAGCGTAAACGAATGCTCTGGTCCCAACAGGACGACATGCGACTTGTGAGTGCTCGATCATCTAACTACTAAATTCCGCTATCGCAGACTTTGTTATTAAATTTGGATTTTTCGTGCTCCAGATCAGTGCATGGTTGAATAACTCCCTCGACCCGGTCGATGGGAACAATCAAAAATGCGACGAGTATTGGCAAAGGTGGTTGCCGAGTACAACGAGAGCAGTCCGCCTGATCGCAGACGAGATCTCAGGCACTGCAAAGACCATTGGCAAAAGAGCAATAAAAAAATTGTTCAGTTCAATGGTATCTACTGCAGGTTGCGCGATGCCTATGCTAGTGGTCGTTCAGACGACCAATTGATTTCGCAAGCACGCGACATGTACAGGCAGGAGGTGGGTCAGGCCTTCATCATGGAGCACTGGTGGAGAGCCGTATGTGGCCAACCGAAATGGTGCCGAAGCTACTTGGATTCTTCGAAAAGAGCTCGCCTGAATGAAGAAGGTGCCCACACGTCGTCGTCGAACAACGACGATGAGCCCGTCGAGCTTCCACGACCTATAGGGCGAGACGCGGCAAAGCGGAAGGGTAAGAGCAAACTAGGCGGAACATCATCGGCGCGCGAGGAGACCCTAGGGCGCATCGACAAAGCCAACGCCGAGCTTAGTAGTATGGCCGACAAAGCCCTTGCTGTAGCCAAAAAATTGCAGGGGATGGCCAGAAGCAAAGAGAAGGCTTCATTGATGAAGTCGTTGACGAAGCTACTTGGGATGGATACATCCCATTTATCGGAGAACCGTAAGGCGACGCATGAGGCTGCAATAGAATACATCAACGAGCAGCTTAACGATCTGAAAAACAAATAGTAGACCGAACATTGTACTTTTCATTTAAACATTTGTACTCGCACTATTAATTTAAGTGGTTTTCGATTCACTTGTTTGTACTGTGGCATGTGATCGATGTCTTTGGATTTTAGCCGTTGGAGCTGACACATCTGTTTGATGCCTTTGGATTTTAGCCGTTGGAGCTGACGCATGTGATCGGTACTTTTAGATTTTAGCCGTTTGAGCTGATAAATCTACTCGATGTCTTTGGATTTTAGCCGTTGGAGCTGACACATCTGTTCGATGCCTTTGGATTTTAGCCGTTGGAGCTGACGCATGTGAGAGCTACTTTTGGATTTTAGCCGTTGGAGCTGACACATCTACTCGATGTCTTTGGATTTTAGCCGTTGGAGCCGACGCATTTGATCGATGCCTTCGGATTTTAGACCCCTATATATTTGGACCCCTCCATGCCCTCATCTTCACAACTCAGTCATCTCAACTTCACAACTCAGTTATCTCAACTTCACAACCGAGGCCTCCGCTCTTGGTGATATCAACTTCACAACCAACCCCAAAAAAATGTCGTCCAGCTCAATCACAAGTAGTGGTGACGACGAAGGCATTAACCAAATGGAAGAGTTCGTGGCAGGGTTAGCACAGACCTGTCTAACGGTCGAACCCCTTATGCGTCACGCTCTTCATGATGTTGAAGCCAGCATTGGTGCTAGTACCTCGCACCGCCGCCGACGAAGTAGCAGAAGGTACATCGAAAGAGATCGCGAAGACGGTCATAACCGTCTAGTCGCGGACTACTTCGCCGATGTTCCGGTCTACCCCGGGTACTTGTTTCGCAGAAGATTCCGCATGGGGAGACCCCTCTTTCTACGAATCGTCGAAGCTCTCGGGGAGTGGTCCTCGTACTTCACCGAGAGGAGAGATGCCCTCAACCGAAAGGGGCTATCTCCATTGCAGAAGTGCACTGCTGCTTTGCACATGTTGTCGTACGGCTCGCCCGCCGATGCTGTCGACGAGTACGTACGCATCGGAGAGTCGACGGCCATTCGGTGCCTGGAGAATTTCGTCGAATGAATCGTTGATCGGTTCGCGGAGGAATATCTCCGTAAACCTACTATCGAAGACCTCCAGCATCTGCTCCAGGAAGGACAGGACCGAGGTTTCCCAGGGATGCTGGGAAGCATCGATTGCATGCACTGGGAATGGCGCAATTGCCCAGTTGCATGGAGGGGCCAATTCACCCGTGGTGATCAAGGATTCTCTACAATAATGCTTGAAGCGGTCGCATCCAGAGACTTGTGGATATGGCATGCCTTCTTTGGTGTCGCCGGATCCAACAACGACATCAACGTGCTTAATCAATCCCCCCTTTTCACTGATGGGTTGCGCGGTCAAGCTCCTACGGTTCAGTACTCTGTTAATGGGACAGAGTACAATATGGGGTACTACCTGGCCGACGGTATTTACCCCGAGTGGGCTGTCTTCGTGAAGACCGCACCCTTGTCCCAAACGGACAAACTCAAGTTATTTGCACAACATCAAGAAGGGGCAAGAAAAGATGTGGAGCGAGCATTTGGGGTGTTGCAAGCTCGATTTTGGCAACGATCAACTCTTGCCAATATCATGAAAGCGTGTGTCATCCTCCATAACATGATAATCGAGGATGAGCGGAACTCTCATGACCCGATCACTCAATTCTACGATACTCAAGGCACATCAACCGTAACACCACCTACTATCCACAGCACTGCTCCGCCAATTTTTGAACATATGCTAGATCGAAATAATGCGATCCGTGCTCGCCCAACACATCGGCAACTGAAACGGGATCTTATCGAGCACATCTGGCAGCGTTTCGGGGCCGGCGGTACCGATGAGTAGTTGTTTGTGCGGTTGTTAAGGGCCGACTGTTGCCGAATTTTAATTTAGTATATGTCATATTTTTTCCCGTGTGCCATTTAAATAAAAATAATTTTAAATTTTTTTTGTTATTTACAACAATTTTATTTTAATTTGTTGTCTTCGAATTATCTGAATTTTATTTTATCAATTTGTTAATGTGTAATAAATAATGTATGTGCGGGCCCCACGCGAAGCGCCAAGCGAAGCGCCGGTGGGTTGTAGAAGGGTGGTGTTTGAGAAGGTGCCTCGCGAAGCGCCAAGCGAAGCGCCGGTGGGTTGGAGAAGGGTGGTGCTTCAGATGGTGCTTCGCATACGTGGCACAGAATATACTGGCGAATATTCTGTTGAAGCGCCAAGCGAAGCGCCGGTGCGTTGGAGATAGCCTAATGGAACATGTGGGAATAGTCAGACTTATTGTTTGTTCCAACGGAGGCGTGAATGCAAGATGCCAGCGGAATGATCAACCGGACAGAGGCTAGGGCTGCTTTCTTCCCACCGCGTCCTCGTTTTATGTTGCTGAGACATGCGCCTAAGGAGAAATTGCCACCGAAGTGAGTCTACAAATTTTCGAATTAGGATTGTGCAAAAAAAGAAAGAGCAGGTCAATCTTTCAAACTTGCGCTTAGTTTCATTTCAAAAAAGAATTCGAAGGTTCTTTTTTGTTTCTTCGACTCCCATACAATTCTTGCGAGAGCTCGAGAAGCGCGAAGAGCAGCACCTTACAATGTTCATGACCAATTGGATCTTGACGTACCAGTAGGTACCAGAGGAGATCGCGAAGATCTCTTTCTTTTCTTCGAGATCGAACATCAATTGCAACGATTCGATTGACAACTTATTGGGATAGATGTAGATGACTTCCCACAGGACGAGAGGTGCTAAAATCTTATTTAAGAAACCCTCCCTCAGTCCTAATGGTACCTCAACCTTGAAATCTTGATTGAAGCAGCAGCCCGTAATCCTCCCAGGTTAGAAAATTCTGCTCGAGCCTTAAGTATTACTTGATCAGCATGTCCTTTAGCATTTGTATGACCAATTCCTGATCTTCTCCGGCGAGTTTCCCGGCCAGAACGACCACAAGAACCCCGGCGACAACAGAAGGATTCAGTTTACTAGTTTTACTCTACTGTAGCGTCCGGATTGATTTTAGTTGGTCGAATCTTCAGCAAATATTTCGTAGGACTCCAGGGCTAGGTATTATAAGTTCAAACCAACCTGTTGCGCAGGCACTGGCGAGCTGCAGTGGCGAAAATGACACCGGCGGCAAGTTCTGGAGCTCGGAGCACCGCCGCGGTCGGGAGAAATTCAAATCGACCAAATTACCTAGCTACTGTCCAAATTGGTTGCGTAATCAACTTTCTTACCACTCCAGCAACTTCCCTGCCAAGTTTGGTGAAGCCCGGTGGCCGTTCGCCGGCGAATTTCGAAGTCCTGTCTCCGGCAATGGCGAGACGTCGCACTGGTGAAATCAGCGTCGTTATCAAATTACCGGCGGGTACACCAAATTGGAGTCGTCCTCAACATCGTGGAAGTCCCCGTTGGTGATTTCATTGCTTCATCTTCCCCAGCACCAGCGAAGCCGATGTTGTCCTATTCTGCGCCGCCGCACTCTCGTCGCCGGCGCCGTTGTGAGTCAATTTCTCTCGGTCTCACCATCTAGATCACGCCAGAACCCTATTTGTGCCATCAATTTCGGGATTAATCCACCCAATTGCCCCAGCACCGTCGTAGCCGCCATTTTGTTCTTCTGTTGCGGCGCGAATCGCCGCCGCTCACCGTTGCTTGGCTGCCAACCAATTGTACTACACCAGAACATAATCGATGGCCCTAGTTAACTCTTAGACCACGCAAATACCACAGAAAAAGCTCAAAGCCGAATTGGGTAATTTTTACTCTTCTTAGGCGTGCCACCACCGTGCCGCCTCGTCGCCCCGGGCCTTCCCCGTCGTCACCACTATGTCCATCGCACGAGCCTTAGTCCGCTGAGTATTTCACCCCACTACACCGCGTCCTGATTCTGTACAAAATCGTGAATTAGCTCTATGTCAAAAATTTGTCCAGAAGCCCTTCTTTGCCATGTCGCCACCGTTCTTCTTCGCCGCCGATCATCGCCGTCCTTGAACCCCAGTGGTCGAAACCACCTCCGTTGAGTTCCTGTCATCCTCGCCTACCTCCTAGACAGAGTTGGCGAAGCAATCGAAACCCAAAACCCATAAAAAGCCATGCCCTAGTTTCTGCCTCATGCCATCCCTTGTCAGTCCATGCCAAACTAATGTCAGCCAGTGGCATTAGCCCATTTTAGCCACTTTCGTGCATGAAAATTGAAAATCACTTTGTCTAACAAGTTCTTGATCCTATTTCCTAAGTTTCCTTCAATTGTTGCATCGCAAGGAAACCTTGTCTTTACCTATTTTCAGCTATGTTGTCCCAGGCGAACGTCACCCGTCGACATTCAAACGTCGCCGCGTCAACGTTCAATTTGGAAATCGACTTCGCCCTAACCTCCCAACTGTCCAACCAAAACCCTAACAATATTTTAATTACTTGTTGACCCAAGACTCAAAGAAAACCCTAGAAGGCCAACCTAAGCTTTGTCAGTTTATGTCCAATGTCTCTGCCGTCGACATGCCTATGTCGTTCGTGGCCTTAGGAACTTCAGATCGAAAATCCGTCCATCTTACTATCAACCTTCCAAATATATGATCTGATTTTGCATCCGAGCCCCGGATCAAAATCCTCTTTCTATCAAAATTCATCCTTCAGTTGATTACTTCGAGCTTATTTCTCCTATTCGATCTCAACCCTCGATTATCCTTCACACACAAATATATATAGCTATGTATAACTATTTTCTTGATTGATAACCATGTATGTGATTAAGTTGAATATAACTTTAGGTTTCGAAGGAGAATCATCAAGAAGCAAGGAGACGACAAGAACTGATGACGCTACAGCCGAGTGAGGCAAGTCACTACCTCTTGACCATATTGAACCTATATATTATAAAAATTTACATATGTTGTTTTAATAAAGCATGAGTATATGCATAAGACTGAACAGCCACATGTAGCTGATAATAGAGTGTTTTGTTTACTCAGTTAGCCAAAGTGGTTGAGGCGGTAAGGATCTAAGCCACCTTGAGTAGAAATCCTTACTGATGGATTGAGACGGTAAAGATCTAAGCCACCTCGAGTGGAAATTTTTACCAAATAAACTGATCTCGCTGTAGCTTTGGATCTAAGTCACATTGAGTGGAAATCCTCGCTAAGTAAGCTAGACTCACTGTAATGGATTGGATCTAAGCCACCTTGAGTGGAAATCCATATACACTGGGTAAGGAAAACCTTAAAATATTCCAACATTCAGTGTTTATTTGAAAAGCCATGAATGTTAGTGGTGAAGATGGTAAGAATGGTGGGCAATGATTGCATTAGTGGGATAGTGGCTGAATACTTCACCCCAACGAATAAGGACTAAACAGTTGTGATATGCATCTAGTGGCATAAGAACGTACTACCACAAGCTTAGTATGCGACGGGCATGACCTAGTATCCTTGCTGAATAATTAACCCGACTTTACATGGAGGAGAGAAATTGTTGATGATATGAGTGTTTGTGTTGACCCTTCCACTTGACCCACTACTAGCGAAAGGGGAGTACCCTTGCCACGGACCAGTACTGGGAAGGTGTCGGGGTGGGGGTATAACCTGCCACAACGGTATCAAGGCTATCAATCCGGTGGTAGACCTTATACTGGGTAGAGCCAAGGTTAATATAAAGTAGGGTGAACAGCGTGTTATCCTCAGCTCAGTCGCATGCAGAACTGTTGCGTGTAAATGATCTGACAGTAGTAGTTGAGGAATCTTGTGGGTAAACAAGTACACCTCTGCAGAGTTTTAAAGAAGTATTCGAGTACTCTATGCCCCCGGGTTCTTGGGGCATGCCACGGTCAATGATGTACTCAGCAAGTCTCTATATAAGAATTTATCTTTTGCAAGAAGGGAAATGTCATTGAGCAGTTTATGGTGCATAGAATACTAAGTTTCACAAATGCATTTCCATGGCAAGTTAAAAACCAATAATTAGTAGAATAATTCTAGAAAGTATTACTGTAACTTAAAAGTTGGTTCTGGGTGAAACATCCCTGTTTTTCCCTTTCAGTTTAATTTCTCAACACTATTGTGCTATCCAGTTAGTACCCATGGCATACCCCGTCCGGGGGGCACGGAATACTCTAATACTTTATAAACTCTGCAGAGGGGCACCGTTTTACCCACATGAGTCAATCAACGTTCCCTGTCAGGCCAATTTCATGCACAGTGTTGCATGCGATTGGATTGAGGAGACAAGGCTTTTGAAAACTTTGTATTAATTTATATCCCTACCCAACAACTAGACTGTATTGGTCAATCTTGTCGTTTTGAGGTACACCGCAATGAGAGGTGCACTTCACACCTTCATCACGGAACTCAGGGTCAAAGTCCCGAACGACCTCTCCTCTCATATCTCTCCCATCACCCATTCAGGCCATAAGTTTAAATGACTAAACTTATTAAGGTCCAAGTCCCAAAATTTGGAGTCCTGAATGAGAACAACCACCATACAGGGATAAAATCAATACCCAGTAATTTACTGGCTGAGTTCAATTACTTCATCATGTGATTCACACATTAATATGCCCATGGTTGTCTAGCACAATTGCTTATATCCTTATTCACATGCAAGCTATTATCAATTTTTCCATATTTGAGTCAAATCTCAGTTGACCCTGACTAGGATTATCACCCGAACTAGTTTGATTAACACACATTAGGTTCAGGTCAAGATCGAAGCTGATATGGGTCTATGAGTTTTAAATGGCCGCTATGATCTCAGACGACCAGTCTTCTATATACTAGGAGAGTGCGGGCACAAAGGAAGATTTGTGATCGCAGCCCTTGCGTGATCACAAGGCTGCAGACAGTGCGCGGTCAGGAAGTTGCAGACAGTGCGCGGTCAGGAGGCTGCAGACGATGCGCGGTCAGGAGGTCGATGACTACATGCGACCAAGATGATTCGAGGGTGTTTAAGTCTTTTACAAACACATCTCCAGGATCAAGATAACTTCTCCCATGTATGAAGACAACTGCCAAGAGATTAATATGTAACTACACATGTTAAACCTGCGTAGGAGAGAGGAGCGGTTACACAAACTGCACAGTAGTAACCATCCAGAACCGCTTCCCGTTGGCGCCCTTTTGTTCAGTATAAAAAGGTGGTCAATGCACAATCTAAGGGACGGTTAAGCATACAAGCATTTCCAGGAGTCAAAGTAGCCTAAAAACTTAAACATAATTAGATAGACATTAATATAGGAGAGATTTTCACATGTGATCATCTCTTCCTGCCTCTTGTAAACACTTTTTCTCATATAGTGAAATCATAACAGGATGTAGGGTTATTACTCCCACCATCGAGGGCCCGAACCTGTATAAATTCTCTTGTGCCCATACAGATATTACTCATCCTACCGTCCCGGAGGAGCGCCCTGAAAGGCCTCGTGACTCACAAATTTGCATAAGATTGACTAAGGACCCCGAGTCCAAATTGTCGACAGCTGGCGTCCACCGTGGGGCCTTTTCTCAAGGTGCTTTCCCTTCATCCGGAGGTTTGGTGAGCCATGTCTGGGGCATATAACTCCGAGAATGACTTTGATCTCGACGATTATGCCCACATACAAATGCTTTCGCCTAGCAATCCCGTTCCAATGGAAGAGATCGATTGCGAAGACATTCCAAAGGAACGTCAGGAGGACACGTCTTCCCCTACCTAGGTCATGTCCATCGATTAGGGGATGGAAGAGACAGGTCCGAAACTTGATGTCAGTTCCACCGTATGGAAAATCAAGTCTCGGTCACCATGTGTCCTCGTCGGGGAACAGGATGGCAGTGACCGAGAACTCAGTCGGGGACCAGACGCCTTCTTTGCCCCGGAATGTTCACCGGCGGACGAAGAAACAATGACACTAGGTGCACCAAAGAGAAGTACGCATGGCCGACTTCGATCTATCGTGGAAGTCTGGGACCATGTGGCGCATTCCCATCGCGTGAAATCACTCGTGGTCAGGCTGGGAACTGCGGAACTCTCCACAGTCTCTATGTTGGCTGTAAAGTTTTTTCGCCAGGCCTCCGTGCGGTCGTCTGGCCGAATAAGTCCAAGCTAGGGGCCATTGAGAGGTTTGATGGGACCCAGAATCCGTCGGAGTTCCTTCAAATTTACATTACCGCTATCCAAGCGGCGGGTAGGGATGATCGCGTCATGGCCAATTACTTGCCGATGGTCCTTGAGGGACTGGCAAGGACCTGGCTATTCAATCAACCCGAGGGTTCGATATATAACTGGGAAATGTTGTACGACGCCATCCTCAATAATTTCCAGAATTGTTATCAGAAACCCGGGAAAGAAGACGACCTTCATCGTCTACGACAAACCTCTACAGAGACTCTTCACCAGTTTGTTAAAAGGTTCGTCGGGGTGAGAAATACCATCCCAAACATGTCCGATAACTCCATTATCAGGGATTTTAAGCACGTCGTTCTGTATCAGAGGTTCACGGAAGATCTACTTATCCACCCTCCTCAGTCAATTGCCAATCTCTTTGACATGGCTGACCGCTACTCTGACACGGCCGAGGACATTGAGTGGAATAGGATGGTGGATAAAGGGAATTTGCCACCCCAACCAGGTCTCAAGGACGTGAAAAAAGAAGATACGGGCAAGAAGCCGGAGTCTTCATCAGGTTGAAAATCAAAGAAGTCTAAAAATAATCAGACTGGACAGTACCGGGAGGTCGCAGTCGCGGAAAAGCCTCCACCAGCGAAAGGTAATAAGTTTTCATTTAAAAATAAAACTATTTCTGGCGGCCGCAATGCCGACCAGCCAGAAAAACCGACTAACTCCCTGGAAGGTAAGAAGTGGTGTCCGATCTACAACTCTCCGGGACACGACCTCAAGAACTGCTGGGGCTGGTTGAAGCAACTAGATGACTTCTACCAGGGAATTGGGCCGATGCCAACTTTGCCACCAAAAGAGCAGACTTGCGGGCTTAGAGACACCGACAGGGATGAAGAAATGTCCTACCAGGTACCTCGTAATTATGTTAATGTCATTTTCGGAGGTTCCTCCTCTTTTGTTTCTAAACATCAGTTTAAAGCATTTTATCGAGAGGTGAACCAAGCGGAAGCTCCCCTTGGCGAACCTCAATACTCTCGTTGGTCAGATACTCCTTTGATATTTGATCGCTCTGATTGTCCCGTTCGGCTTACTCAATCATTTAGACTACCTCTGTTCATTACCCCAATTATCAGTAACACGAGAGTTGAAAGGATCCTGATCGACGGAGGTAGTTCCTTGGACATTTTGTAGGTCAAGGCATTGAACGAGATGCAAATCCCTCGTTCAAAAATCCATAATTCATCCATTTTATGGGATAATTCCTGGTCCCTCAATGATGCCGATGGGACAGGTGGTGATGCGCACGGTGGCCCGATCTTCCGACAGGTAGAGGTAAGTCGATTGGTGGAGACTCGACGTTGACGATCCGGCTTCCGATCAGAACCGATCCGAACCCAGCAATCGCTACACCACGGCTCCGTTGGTTATCAACCATGCACAAACACGATTGACCTCGCCAAGAAGGCTTATCCCTGCATGCGAATCGAGAACACAAGCAAGAACGAGAAAGAAGCAATCTGAAATATTGCAAATATAAATTGAATCTCACGAGTTGGGGTTCCACAAACCGATACACGGCGAAGCTGTTCTTTGACAGATTAATCTAAACAAAACCCAAACCAAACCCCAGCGGCGGCTACTGAATATAAGGGCTAAGGGACGTCCTAGAAACCCTAGACGTGTCCGTGATGGACTCCAACACGATACATGGGCCAACGGCCCAAATTGGTGATGCAGCACCCTGGGACAGATTCTGTCCGCCAACTTGCAACGCTAATTCCCGTCGACTCAGCAGTCCAATTGACCTGAAACCGGTGCCATTGGAAAGGTTATCTCCTTAGCTTTCGATACATATGTGGATCATTGAAATCGGAGTCCGTTTGTGGCCTGGGCGACGATTTTAGTGAACACTGCTCCTGGTGGCCGAGGTAGTCGACTCCGAGATGAATTGGGACTCCGACTCCGAGATGAATTGGGACTCCAACTTGACTTGGACGCCCTCCTGGCCTCCCTCCTGGCCCTTGCTGGTTCCCAAGGCCTTCATGATCCTCTCCAAAGTTCCTAAGTACAATATAATCAATAATATCATTAGGTAGCATACTATCCTCACAAGTATATACACGGGCACTTAGGAACGAGCTCACCTGTTGATTCAATTGCCGTGCTCGTGCTCTTGTGATGGGTCCTTGCATCACAACTGGAGGAGTCTCGGGCATATGCATAGGAGTGATGTCCTCATCATCCTCCCCCTCTTGAAGTGGAGTCGTCCTCGACTCAAGCTCATCTTCTTCTCCCATGAACGGTTTCAAATCTGCAATGTTAAATGTGGGACTAACCCCAAATTCGGGCGGCAACTCAAGTTTATATGCATTATCATTTATTTTCTCAAGTATCTTGAAAGGACCATCAGCTCTAGGCATTAATTTAGACTTTCGCAATTCTGGAAAACGATCCTTTCTCAAGTGTAACCATACTAAATCACCCGGTTCAAGTTTTACTTCCTTTCTACCTTTACTTCCCGCAGTCCTATACCTTTCATTCATCATTTCAATATTTTCTTTAGTCTTTTCATGCAATTTCAGAATAAATTCAGCACGTTCCTTAGCATCATGATTAACTCGTTCACTAGTAGGTAAAGGTAATAGATCAATAGGAGCACGGGGATTGAAGCCATACACTACCTGAAAAGGACTTACCTTGGTGGTGGAGTGTACCGCCCTATTATAAGCGAACTCAACATGCGGCAAACACTCTTCCCACATCTTCAAATTCTTCTTCAAAACAGCCCTCAACATAGTAGATAATGTACGATTTACTACCTCGGTTTGGCCGTCGGTTTGGGGATGACATGTTGTTGAAAACAGCAGCTTGGTCCCCAATTTATTCCATAGAGTTCTCCAAAAGTGGCTCAAAAACTTGGCATCACGATCTGACACAATAGTAGAAGGCATACCATGCAAGCGAACGATTTCTTGAAAGAAAAGGTTAGCAATATTAACAGCATCGTCGCTCTTATGACAAGGAATAAAGTGAGCCATCTTAGAAAATCTATCAACCACCACAAAAATACTATCCCTCCCCCTCTTGGTCCTAGGCAGTCCTAAAACAAAGTCCATAGATATATCCTCCCATGGAGTGCTAGGAACAGGAAGAGGCATATATAAACCATGTGGATTCAATCGTGACTTAGCCTTTTGACATGTAGTGCAGCGGGATACAAACCTCTCAATGTCTCGCCTCATCTTCGGCCAAAAGAAGTGAGCGGACAGAACGGCCTCCGTCTTCTTGGCACCAAAATGACCCATCAAACCTCCTCCATGAGCTTCCTGTATCAAAAGAAAACGAACGGATCCAACTGGAACGCATAGGCGGTTAGCTCTAAACACAAATCCATCATTTATCACATATTTGTCCCATGTTCTTCCCTCTTTGCAATGCAGCAAGACATCCTTAAAATCATCATCATTAGCATATTATTCTTTAATTGATTCCAATCCAAATATACGACAATCAAGTTGGGACAACATGGTATATCTCCTAGACAAGGCATCAGCAATCACATTATCCTTCCCTTTCTTGTGTTTGATAACATAAGGAAAAGATTCAACAAATTCAACCCATTTAGCATGTCTACGATGCAGTTTCACTTGACTGCGAATATGTTTTAGCGACTCATGATCGGAATGAATAACAAATTCTTTGGGCCAAAGATAATGTTGCCACGTTTCTAAAGATCGCACAAGAGCATACAATTCTTTATCATACGTGGAATAATTCAAAACAGGACCACTCAATTTTTCGCTAAAGTAAGCAACAGGTTTACTATCTTGCATCAAAACACCGCCAAGTCCAACCCCACTAGCATCACATTCAAACTCAAAGGTCTTATTAAAATCAGGAAGTTGGAGTAAAGGTGCATTAGTAAGCTTATCTTTCAAAAGGTTGAAGGCATTCTCCTGTGCTTGCCCCCAATGGAACACAACTCCCTTCTTCGTCAACTCGTTCAATGGGGCTGCAATGGTGCTGAAATCCTTCACAAAGCGGCGGTAAAATCCGGCAAGTCCATGGAAGCTCCGCACTTGTGAAATCGTCGTGGGCGTTGGCCAGCTCTTAATCGCGTGCACCTTGGCTTCATCCACCTCAATTCCCTGTGTAGTCACAACATAGCCAAGAAACGATACTCGTTCGGTGCAAAAAGTGCACTTCTCGAGGTTACCAAATAAACGTGCAGCACGCAAAGCATCAAAAACAGCACGTAGATGATCAAGATGTTCATGTAACGACTTGCTGTAAATCAATATATCATCAAAATAAACCACCACAAATTTCCCAATGAAAGCTCGTAAAACCTCGTTCATTAAGCGCATGAAAGTGCTAGATGCATTAGTTAAACCAAAAGGCATGACTAACCACTCATACAATCCAAACTTGGTTTTAAAGGCTGTTTTCCATTCATCTCCCAATTTCATTCTTATTTGGTGGTATCCACTACGCAAGTCAACCTTAGAAAAAATTATAGAACCACTTAACTCATCAAGCATGTCGTCTAACCTAGGAATAGGATGACGGTACCTTATTGTGATATTGTTAATGGCTCTACAATCTACACACATGCGCCAACTGCCATCTTTCTTAGGAACCAAAATAACAGGAACAGCACAAGGACTAAGGCTCTCACGTACATACCCGCGGTCCAAAAGATCTTGGACTTGGCGCTAAATCTCCTTAGTCTCCTCGGGGTTGGTCCTATAAGCAGCTCGGTTTGGCAAACTCGCTCCAGGTATCAAATCAATTTGGTGCTCAATCCCTCGTATGGGTGGGAGTCCTGGAGGTATCTCGGCAGGAAAAACATTTGCATACTCCTGCAAAAGGTTAGTGACAGCAGGAGGCAAAGTACTGGGCATATCATCCAATGAAAACAAAGCATCTTTGCATATCAAAGCATAGCACGGTGCATCATTCTCATTAATTTCAGCAAGGTCACATTTTGTAGCAAGCATAACACCACCCTTCAATTTAATTCCCTCGGACCTAGAACTAGGTTCTTTCTTGTCTTTCTTAGGTGGGAAAATATTTTTAGCCACTTGCTGATTTTCAGATTCAAGCGCACTCTCTTTTCTCTCATTTTCAGCTCTCTCTTTGTCACATTGCACAATTTCAGTAGGAGTCATAGGGAGCAAAGTGATTTTCTTCCCCTTGTGCATAAGAGTGTATTTGTTACTTCTACCATGATGAATTGCATCAGTATCAAATTCCCATGGACGGCCTAACAAAAGGGAATATGCTTGCATAGGCACTACGTCAAAATCAGCAAAATCATGGTATGTTCCAATGGAAAATTGCACTCTTGCAGTTTGTGTTACCTTCACCTTACCGCTGTTATTGAACCATTGAATATGGTAGGGATGAGGGTGTGCACGTGTGGGCAAGCAAAGCTTCGCCATCAGATCTGAACTCACCAAGTTATTGCAGCTCCCACCATCAATTATGACACGAACACGACGGTCCTTGACGATGAGGTACATCTGAAACAAATTATGGCGTTGTAGCTTGTCCGCTTGCTCCATTTGAGCGCTCAACACTCGTTGCACAATGATTGTCCTATAATTCTTGGTGGCAGCGGTCCCTAAAATCTCCTCATCATCGTCGTCCGTCTCATGGTCATCCTCATTATCTGCAAGGTTAGCTACAAGAGCATATTCATCCTCAACATCACTAGCACTAATGTACCCACTTTCTTCTGTTGCAATGTACGCTCGACGACTTGGGCAATCCTTCATGACATGGCCCATCCCCTTGCATCGGTGGCACACAATTTCCGTTGTTCGACCCGTGGAAGCCACCGATGAAGAACTCTTTGTTGGTGCCTGCACATGGTTAGATTTACTCACCTCGGGAACTCGTGATGGCGGTGATGGTGCTGCTGAACGCGCCCTACTCATGGAGGGGGCAGCAGACCGAACAGAAAGGGGTGGAGCTGATTTGGTTGTCCCCGGCGTCGTCTTTGGTGTGGGTATGTTGCCGAAATTACTCCTTGGCCTTTGCTGTTTTCCCTGCAATTCTTTTTCTGCCAACATAGCAAGCTGGAACAATCTATTGATAGAATTATATTCTTTGTAATCAATTATGTCCTGAATCTCGCGCCGTAATCCCCCATAAAAATGAGCCATCTTATCCTCCTCATCCTCAACTACCTCACAACACAACATGCCTATTTGTAGCTCTTGGTAGTACTCCTCAACAGATTTATTATTTTGATTTAAGCGTTGCAAATTCTTGCGCATATCACGTTTATAAGAAGGAGGAACAAATCTTCTACGCATAGCTTGTTTTAATCTATCCCATGTATCAGGTGCTAATCCAGCATTTACTATCTCATTCCACCAAATGATAGCAAAATCTTTAAACTCACTAGTAGCTTGTCTAACTCTATGTATCTCAGGAACAAGATGGGAGTTAAATTTTTGTTCAACTGTCATTTCCCAATCTAAGTAAACTTCAGCATCATAAGTACCAGAAAAAGATGGTATGGTAAATTTAACCCTAGCAAAAGAATCATCATGTCCACGACCATTACGAGGATTAAAATTGTTACCTCCCATACCTTGACGGTTGTTATTCAGGCGTTGTTGTTGTCGCACATCCTGTGCAGCGGCGCGAGCGGCAAAGGCATCATGGCCCTCTCCATCCACTTCATCTCCCGCGACAGACTCTTCTTGATCTTCCACTCTGCGAGCTCCATTGGGAGGCGGCTGTCTCTCAAAATTTTCCAACCTGGTAAGAAGATTGGCGATGCTTCGCTCTATCCTCTCCAATCTTTGGTCGTTATCTTGGCCGATCCTTGCGATGTTTGCGTTGATGTCATTGAGCGCGTTGTTAAGCTCGTTCCGTGTAACACACTCATCTTCCTCATTACCTGCCATTGTTAGTTGAAAGAAAGACAAAAGAAACAAAAACAACCGGTGGTATAATCCCTATCAACTACTTTGGCGGCAGAAGGTGGTTTCACTCACTCTCAAGCGTCTTACCACGCTCTTACAAGTGTTCTTACCAATGCAACAGGTGGTACAACCGGCGGCTGGTTCGTGATACCGTGACAAGCTTGAGTGTAGCGATTGCCGAATTGAACCTGAACTGATCAGAAGAAAGGTGGAGCTTGGAAGGCAAAGTATAGTAGCAAGGATTAGCAAATTTCGAAAACAGTTAGCAAAGCTGAATAAAGATTCAAAGTTCTTGTCACAGTTGCTGGCCTAAGCGTGCTCCTATAACTAGTTCAACCTAGCAAGGGATATATCACAGCACAAAGGACTCAAAGGATGCAAGCAATTCTGATTTTCTACTTCTCTTTCTCTTCTCTCTGTTTTTTTTTTTGCCGGTTTGGCTCTTTCTCTCCTCTTATTTTTTTTTTCACTTCTTTTTTTTTTTCTAACACAAATATATACCTCTTAACTCAGAGGAGAAATAAAAATCTCACAATTTGAAGCAACAAACGACAGGAAACCGATGCCCGAAAGAATTGACAAAACAGGACAGCAAACTTCCGGGCGTCGAAACTCGGTCTTAGAAGCTTTTTTTGAGGGTAAAAAAAAATGCACAGGTCTAAAGACTTGTGGAATTTTCAGATGCGCGTCGTCGTCCCCTTTGAAACAAAAAAAAGTAGACCCAAATCGGAGTTCGTATGCAAAAGTTATGCCAGTTTTAGTGAACACTGCACAATCTGGAATTGCTCGCGAATTCAGATCTTTCTCCCGGTTAGGCTAGAATAGGATTAGGTTTGCGGGTGAAAAAGGATGGCCAGTAGTGCAGGGCAATTGACACAAGGCGGCTCGCGACCTCAAACCAGCAACAAGACGATGACTATGGATCAATACTCAACAATACGATACTGAAAACGAAATTGCAAAGCTCAAAGGGTTGTAGGACAGCGGAATTGATGATGAACTTTTTTGTGGGGCAAATTTTCTGGACTCTAGGATGATGGCAAAACAAAACTAAAGGGGATACAATGATACCTGACGGGAAACCGAGGCTCTGATACCACTTGATGCGCACGGTGGCCCGATCTTCCGACAGGTAGAGGTAAGTCGATTGGTGGAGACTCGATGTTGACGATCCGGCTTCCGATCAGAACCGATCCGAACCCAGCAATCGCTACACCACGGCTCCGTTGGTTATCAACCATGCACAAACACGATTGACCTCGCCAAGAAGGCTTATCCCTGCATGCGAATCGAGAACACAAGCAAGAACGAGAAAGAAGCAATCTGAAATATTGCAAATATAAATTGAATCTCACGAGTTGGGGTTCCACAAACCGATACACGGCGAAACTGTTCTTTGACAGATTAATCTAAGCAAAGCCCAAACCAAACCCTAGCGGCGGCTACTGAATATAAGGGCTAAGGGACGTCCTAGAAACCCTAGACGTGTCCGTGATGGACTCCAACACGATACATGGGCCAACGGCCCAAATTGGTGACGCAGCACCCTGGGACAGATTCTGTCCGCCAACTTGCAACGCTAATTCCTGTCTACTCAGCAGTCCAATTGACCTGAAACCGGTGCCATTGGAAAGGTTATCTCCTTAGATTTCGATACATATGTGGATCATTGAAATCGGAGTCCGTTTGTGGCCTGGGCGACGATTTTAGTGAACACTGCTCCTGGTGGCCGAAGTAGTCGACTCCGAGATGAATTGGGACTCCGACTCCGAGATGAATTGGGACTCCAACTTGACTTGGACGCCCTCCTGGCCTCCCTCCTGGCCCTTGCTGGTTCCCAAGGCCTTCATGATCCTCTCCAAAGTTCCTAAGTACAATATAATTAATAATATCATTAGGTAGCATACTATCCTCACAAGTATATACACGGGCACTTAGGAACGAGCTCACCTGTTGATTCAATTGCCGTGCTCGTGCTCTTGTGATGGGTCCTTGCATCACAACTGGAGGAGTCTCGGGCGTATCGGGCGTATGCATAGGAGTGATGTCCTCATCAGGTGGTGCTCCCAGTGACACTGGGTGAACCAGATAATTTTCGAACAGAATTAGTTACTTTTGACGTAATTGATTGTGATTCGGCTTATAACGCGATTTTTGGCAAGCCAACTCTCGCTAAATTTATGATGGCGACGCACTATGCTTATCAATGCGGCAAGTTACTTGGCCCCAAAGGCATTATCTCGGTCCGAGGCAGCCACAATGTGGCATTGACTTGCGATCGGTTATCCCTGGAGCTAGTAGATCAACTTCCCCTTGGGATGTCAAGATCACCACCACAGCTGCGGATACGATCAAGGTCGCCCCTCGACCAGAGGAAAAGTTGAAACTAGTTCCGTTATGCCCAGATGATCCATCTAGAACAATTCGGATTGGATCAGGCCTGGATGACAAATAGGAACTCGAACTCATTACTTTCCTCAGAGCTAATGCAAATGTGTTTGTGTGGAAACCATCCGACATGCCCGGTGTCCCAAGGGAGGTAATTGAGCACATGTTAGCAATTCGACCTGGACAGCGACCAATAAAGCAGAAGCTTAGATGCTTTGCTGTTGATCGGCAAGAAGCTATCCGCGTGGTGTTAGATAAACTCCAAACGGCCGGATTTATTCGCGATGTCGATCATGGTCTGTAAGTCAAATGGTAAGTGGCGCATGTGCGTCGATAACACCAGCCTAAACAGTGCCTGCCCGAAGGATGACTTTCCCCTTCCCAGCATCGATCAATTGGTCGACTCTACTGCTTGTTGCAAACTGATGAGCTTCCTGGATGCTTACTCAGGATATCATCAAATTAGCATGGTAGAAGAAGATGAAGAGAAGACTGCCTTCATCACACCATTTGGCACCTACTGCTACGTCAGAATGCCATTTGGTCTCAAGAACACCGATTCCACGTACCAGCGCTTGATGCAAAAGACCTTTCTTTCCCAGATGGGGCATAATCTTGAAGCTTACGTGGACGATTTGGTTGTAAAAAGCTTAAAAAGCTTGACTCATTTGGATGATCTTGCTGAAACCTTCTGTATTTTAAACCGATTTGGAATAAAATTAAACCTAGAAAAATGTTTTTTCAGGTCAAGATCCAAGCTAATATGGGTCTATGAGTTTTAAATGGCCGCTATGATCTCAGACGACCAGTCTTCTATATACTAGGAGAGTGCGGGCACAAAGGAAGATTTGTGATCGCAGCCCTTGCGTGATCACAAGGCCGCAGACAGTGCGCGGTCAGGAAGCTGCAGATAGTGCACGGTTAGGAGGCTGCAGACGATGCGCGGTCAGGAGGTCGATGACTACATGCGACCAAGATGATTCGAGGGTGTTTAAATCTTTTACAAACACATCTCCAGGATCAAGATAACTTCTCCCATGTATGAAGACAACTGCCAAGAGGTTAATATGTAACTACACGTGTTAAACCTGCGTAGGAGAGAGGAGCGGTTACACAAACTGCACAGTAATTACCGTCCAGAACCACTTCGCGTTGGCGCCCTTTTATTCAGTATAAAAAGGTGGTCAATGCACGATCTAAGGGACGGTTAAGCATACAAGCATTTCCAGGAGTCAGAGTAGCCTGAAGACTTAGACATAGTTAGATAGACATTAATATAGGAGAGATTTTCACCTGTGATCATCTCTTCCTGCCTCTTATAAAAACTTTTTCTCATATTGTGAAATCATAACATGACGTAGGGCTATTACTCCCACCATCGAGGACCCGAACCTGTATAAATTCTCTCGTGCCCATATAGATATTACTCATCCTACCTTCCCGGAGGAGCGCCCTGAAAGGCCTCGCGAATCACAAATTTGCATAAGATCGACTAAGGACCCTGAGTCCAAATCGTCGACAAACCCCTTTCCACCAACCCATTCATAGCCTCTCACATGCGATGTTAATATTCAAAAGTATTACTCTTTTTACTCCATCAAGTTATTTATCACTATGCTACTACGTTTGTATATTAATTATCCCATCAGTTGTACACTTATAATCTTAGGGCATCAAGGATTTCATTTCTTGGTTTAATCAATCAAGGATGGCTAATCAAGTTGGGTCAATATCTACACTGGATTGTCAAAAATTAGTTTCTTAAAAAATAGATATTCCCTAAATTATTTATCATTCAATTAAGTAACACAGAAATATGGGTCAACGAAATGATCAAGGTTTTGAGACTTGCCTGACTCTGGGAGAACTGGATCCGCAACGATCGGGTCAAAATCCTATTCCTGAAGCTCAAAGATTCTGTCTTCTGGGCACGCCCAAGCAGCAATAAATCGACAAATTGCACAAAATTGCAGTATTAATATACTAAAACACAAAAATATATAAATGTAAATACATAATGCAGAAATGCATGTTTAAGTACAATTGCACTTGGTTTTGCACTATTTAGGGTTTAGATTGACTTAAAATACATCGACTTTCTATAGCGATAGTGCCTAAATGGCTTCGGATTTGGACCAAACTTCACTAGAAAGCTAAAAACACTAAAGCATACAAAGTGACGTGAGTGGTTTTGTAATTTGGCCCCTGGAAAGTTGATTTTGAGAAAAGAATGCCCTCTGTTGGCATTCAGAGTGCGTGCGGTGTAGCGTTGACACTACGCTAGCCGCGCCCGCGTTGGCACACGAGCGCATGCTCAGACACAGTCGTGTGCTCATGCGCTGGAGCCGATTCACCACACGCCCAAGTACTGAAAAACATTACTGGAGTCCTCATGCACACTTCAGATGTGTTGGTGTCACCGAAGCACGGCTGGCGGCAAGGATTTAGTGGCGGCGCAGCACTGTAAGCAATGATCGTGAGCAATGCAATGCCTCGGCCTTATTCTTGCATGCAAGCGATGTCTAGGAGCATGCCGACGGTGAGTATCGACGATTCAGACTCGGGGTCCTTAGTCGATCTTACGCAGATTTGTGAGTTGTATTGAGACCTTTCAAGGCACCCTCAGGTAAGTTAAGATAAGCAATGAAATAGAGACATGAGGATTTATACAAGTTCGGGCCCTCAATGCAAGGGGTGCAAGCCCTACGTCCTGTTGTGATTTCACTATATATAAAAGAGTTTATAAGAGAGAGATTGTCACAGGAGATAATCTCTCTTTATACTTATGTCTAATATATCTTATGCTACAAGATCCTTAATCTTCGCCGTAGTTGGCCATTGTTGGATGTTAGCCGTCCTTTCGTATCGTACATCAGCCATCCTTTTATACTGAATGAAAGGATGCCAATGCGAAGCGGTTTTGGACGGTTGTCATAGTGCAGTTTGTATAACTACACTTATCTCTTCGCCGGTTAAGCACGTGCACTTATAAATAACCGCATGTTAACCTCCTGGTGGTTGTCTTCATACGTGGGAGAAGTTACCTTGACCCTGCGTCCAATAAAAGGCTTGAACACTCTCAGGTTATCTTGGTCGCGCACAGTCAGTGACCTTCTGATCACGCATAGCCTGCGACCCCATGACCGCGCAAGTACTGCGATCATAGAGTGACTCTGTGCCCGTGACCTTCTGGTGCACAGGAAGTTGTCCGTCTGCGACCATGGTGGCTGCTAGGGAATAGGCTTATATATCATATCCGAAAATGTCTTGAACATGATATATCAAATAAATGACTAGCTCGGGTGATAATCCTCGTCAGCTAGCCCCCAAATTTGAAGAGATAAGAGGATTATTACTTCAAATTTAATCTTCATCGGATAAAGAACCCGACGCTTCCACTTCTTCAGGTGCATTGTACACCGTGTGTCGGTTTATTTCCTGAGAAAACCTTTGGGTTTTTCTTGATGGGTAATCATGAAGTTATTGACTACTTAACCAAGGCAAAAAGCAGTAAGTGCGTTTTAAGAACTAGAGGCATCTGCGAATGTGAACTGTCGCCTCCAAGCTTTATAAATAGAAAAGCCTTTCAGTTCTGAAACTCACAAGCTTCCTTGACTAAGTCTTTTAGAAACTTTTCTCAATTCCTTATTTCACGTTTCCTCTTCTACTCTCACCATAATGGTGAATTGAGATTCCAAAAAGATCATTGAGAGAAATGAGGAAGAAACAGAGATAGGAATTGAGATTGAACAGGATCTTCAGAAAGTAGTTCTCTTTTGAACCGTCTGTGCAAGTCTTTCTTTTGCAGCTTGATCATGTCCAAAGTAATGCGTTTTGGAACTTATAGCTGTTCGAGGAAATGATGCCTCCAAAGAAGAGAGCCAGAAATGACGAAGGATTCTCTAGTGGAGCTTCACCAAAAATGCTAACTGGGGCAGAGATCTGGGTGGCCACATTACCCCTTTCTTCAGCCCTTGCAACCCATCCAGTTGGATCTTCATCACCTCCTTTAGATCATCATTCTTCTGGGGAAAGTCTCACTACACCCATAGGGCCTTTGGGACCAAGTCCCCTTCCATGCTTGGCTTTCTCCTCTGCTTCTCAGGTAATTATCCTTATCCTCTCTGTTGGTCACATGTTTTAGAAACTAATCCATGTATGTATAGGAGGAGAAGGCTCCTGGAGCCCCTAGCAATCAGCTTGCTGAGATCTAGGCTCTTCTAAGGGAGAAATCTGACTTGGTCAGAACCCTCAGAGAAGAAAAAGAGGTGCTGGAGAAGCTTTCTAACGAAATCCCCCCGATCACTCTGCACCAGGCAGGGTGTTATGACGGAGCTCGCGAAGAGGCGCGAAAGTTCTGGCTGGAGAGGGATCATGCTCGAGAGTAGCGAGACCTCTCCGACACAATAAGGAATAGTTGCTCCCTCTTAATAAGGGATGACGTCGATAGGTTGAGAGACGTCGCCAGTTCTCTTGGGGCGGCCAGTGTTGATCCCACTGATGCCAATATGTCATTGGGAGAACTTTGTAAATTTCTTTCAGATCAGGTCGACGCTTTGGTCGCCTGTATCCCTTTTTATCTAAAGACTGCAAGAAATAAAGTTCCTTTTATTTACATTTTGACTCTTTTTGATGATTATGTATAATCTATAATCATCAATTGGAGTTCTTTATTTTCTCTATGTGAAAAAATGGTTATAGGTAAATATCTCTGCGGCCAAAACATACACAGGTAATAATTCTTCTGTCTGAGATCAACTTCGGCCAATACTTTAGGTCTCAGTACAGCATTGAGGCCATAAAGAATAGTGCGGTCATAGAACAGCATTGAGACCACGCGTAGCACTGAGGTCACAAAATAGCATTGAGACCACATATAGTACCAAGATCACAGAATAGCATTGTGATCACACATGGTACTGCGATCACCAAATTTTTGCTTTTGAAATTGTAACAGTGCTGAAAATGTGAGGTTACCATAGAATCATAAGGTATTAATTCCTCAAAAAATTCTCATATAATTATCTGTACCGTAGCCCCCGAATGTGAAATAAAATGATCTATTAAATTCAAACATATGTGTTTTGTTTCAGATTCAAACAGGATTAATGATATGATAACGGGTTCCAACTGAGAAAACACCCGTTATGAGAAATTATTAAAATAATGAACCTGGCGAGTAGTGGCCTTGGGCGTATAAAAGGAAGAAGCAGCTTGCTTGAGAAGCTTCAGAAGAACCCTCTTTTGCCTTAGCCATTTTCGCCACAAAAACCCCTCTTTTTGTACCTTGCTCTCATCGCCTCCAAAGCCGTTGCTTTTCCACGGATCTCATCAGCAATGGCGTCCTGGAGCCGATCAATCCACCATAGTGAGGAGAGCTTGATGGTGCTTGAGAAAGAAGAGATTCTTCCCCCACGGCTACTAATCAACTGGTGGCTGGCGAAAAAGAATGAGGAAACCCCAATCGTTTGTGAGAATAAACTGGTAATCTTTGAAGAGTTCTTGCGATGTGGGTTTCGATTCCCAGAAAGCAAGTTCCTTCAGGATGTCCTGGCGCATTATGGGTTGGAACTGGTGAACCTTCATCCCAACGCCATTTTGATCCTGGCTATCTTCCATCACCTGTGCGAAGCCTTCGTCGGAGTGCTACCAAGTGTAGATCTCTTTGGACAATTCTACTTCTCGACATGGTAGAAAAGTGCCAGTGCCGCAGGATGTATATACTTCCGCGTAAGGGAGAAGAAAGTTTATCCCTTTCTCCCTCTGTGGGATTTGGTGCACGGATGGCACCAGAAATGGTTCTATTGCACCCCCCATCAGAAAGTGGTCTCTGGTTCAAGAATCATCGACCGGAGAAGAGCAATGAAATGGACATCATTCTTGCTTTGATTCAAGAATTGAAGCAGGCCCAAGCCATTCTTCACTTAGTCCAACAGGGATTAATTGCACGAGATATCATCTGTGACTTCATGAAAAACAGGATAAGCCCCCTGTGGAAAAGGGAACATCTGGCTTGGGAGGTGAAATCTATGGCGGACAGCACCTTGGATTACAACACTGATATGTCCTTTGGTCCACAAAATACGCAATTTTACTGATGAAAAATGCCATACTAAGTAAATTGCCTTTTGCGATGTAGTTCTATCCTTGTCTGAGATTGAGAAACGGACAAATAACCTTCTGCGGCCATATAATGCCGCAACAGAATGAGCTCAAGGATCACCCCAGCCTCAGAGCTTAATCAATAGCGGTGATGATCTCAAACAAGAATGTCAGAAGGTAAGGCTTCTTTCGGGGAACATGTCCAAGAATGCCTATTGATTTTAATCATCAAATCGAAATTTCTCAAATGATGCAGCTGCTGAAGGAGCGAACCACCGGGACAAAGCGTCTTGGTGGTGATGCTGGACCTTCTAGGAGGTCAGCGTCGAAGAGGGTAAAGAGAACATCTTCTAAGTCAAAGAAAGTGAAGGAGCTAACCCCTGAAACATCCAAGAAGAAGATCGTAGGAGGGGCTTCTTCAAAGAAAAATAAAAAAACCGCGAAAAATACAGCTGTAAGGTTTTCTCTTCCCCCTGTTATACCAAGTACGAATAGGAGTCACTTCTTAGTCGAACAGGGTGAGGGGAGCGAGGATGAGGAAGACGAAGTTCCTCTCATCCGTCGTAAGAGGAAAGCGACGAGCCCTCTGGAGATTGACATTCTAGAGAGGCCATCCTCCCCCACTATCGCCAACATATTGTCATCTATGGCGGAGGCAACCCCGACGGCGGTGGATCTTGTGATCGTAGAAGAACTTGCAGTCAGGGAAGACGACCCCAATCCTAAGGTTGCAGTTTCAACTACCTCAGGATTGGTAACACCCCCTTCAAATACTGAAGGGATCGCTGTGGTAAGGACTTTCATACCTTTCAAGTTTTCACTCCCTTGCATATGCCAATTGTATCATGAACATGCAGGAGGAAGAAGACACTGTCCTGTTCAAGAAGAGGAAAACAAGGACAGATGTTGATGACACTTCAACAGGGGCACCCAGTGGGCTTCTTTCTCCCCAGAGCACATCACCGAAGCCCACAATTGTGATGGAGTTTCGACTCAAGTAAGGATATCGCATCTTGCTACCTCGTGTTTGTTTGAAAATAAGGGTCTCACAAGTCATAATTTTTTAGGCCCCCTGTGTCTAGTGCCTTGCCGATCTCCTCAAGAACCGGCACAACACCTACCATGGAGGTTGAGGGAAACACAGGTGCACGCACAATGGCTGAGGTAGCCTCTCAGGCCATTGCGGAAGAAATAATTGCGGACCTCCACTCTCAAGGGATGGCAACCGCAACCTTGACCGCAGAAGTGAGCCAGCAAGAACAATCATTTGCTGCTCCTGTTGTCAAGGAAAGAACTAGTCTTGAGGTTCAACCTTCGAGTGAACCCATGGATACCTCTTTTAGCAATTTCATAGAGGTAAGCAAGAACTCTTTTACCTTTTCTGGAATTGCAAATCTTAGGAATATTCAAGTCTAAACAGCAATGCACTACAACACGGTAGGCCAGCGCAAGCTGTAAAACTGCTGGGAAAAACTTTTTTTCCCAGCAGTCATGCAGATGAAAATATAATTTTGATTTTTCACCAATTTGTCAGCTGGGAAAAGTTACTATTTTTAGCAAATCTACCGCTAGGAATAAATAATATATAGCAAGCTGTAGATCAGTTTGGAAAAAGATATATAGGATCTGTGGAACAGTTGGCAATATTTTTTATGCTGGGAAATTTTTTTTTTACCAGCAGTCATACAGGTGAAAATACAATTTGTTTACTAATGTGTCAGTTGGGAAAAGTTATCATTTTTAGCAGATCTACTGCTAGGAATAAATAATATATTTTTTTAGCACAAAACTGAACATTTTCAGCAGAAAAATAACAGATATATTATTTGAGAGGGAAAATTTTCAGAGAAAAAAGTAACAGAAAATATTTCCGGAGATTTTTTTGTTCAGCCAAATATAAAACCCTCCTCGCTAATTTCGCTTCTCCCCACAGCCGGCCGACATCCTTACCGAAATATCCTCCTAACCTCACTCCGCCTCTCCCCCATAGCTGGTCGACACCCCCACCTCTCCACCACCGATCCCCCACAAATTCCACACCCCACCTTTGCCCTCCCACCGATCCCCCACCAATTCCCCACCGCACCTCCACCTCAAAGCCCTAGCAGCAGCGGCCTGCGGCGCAGGGAGGAGGCGGAGCGGCCAGTCACGAGGTTGGCACGGTGTGCTAGATCTGCAAGCCCGGCGCGGCACGACAGATTGTCTAGCTTGGTGAGGGGTCGAGGCCGACGGAGACATGAATCCTTTCACGAAGAAACCAATGACATGAGGTAAAATTCTAGTCGATTTCGAGCTCAATTGGCGATAGAATTCTATTCGCTTCATTTCGTTTGCTTCGGGGTGAATTCTAGGTGCTAGTGCTCCTATCTCACATGATTAAGCTCTTTTGACACGCAATTTTAGTTCTGGTGGTTGCAGAGGTGATCCGGAGCAGCAAGCGCGAGCTGACGAATGCTACAAGAGGTGATCTGATCAATCCTTGCACAGTTAGAATAGAGCCCCTCCAAGTTCGACATACCGATTACGTGTTTGCATAGTGTTAATTGTGAACAAAAGTTGGTTAATTCCATTCATTTGTTTGTGATAAATAGTGCAGGATGCTCATCACCTTCATTTTAGGCTATCTAATGGCTTTTATGATGTCATTACCTTTCTATTTGGAACTGTTTCTGATTATATAGAGTTTTTCAATATATTCATGTAATCATGTACCATTAGAAATACCATGTGTTAAGTTTGTAAACAAGAAGTAATGGTTCATGGCTAGCTGAGGTATTGCACTTGGGGTTACAACCCATGTACTTGGCAAGAACATGTAGATAAATTGGTTTATTTCACCTGTTCCAATTGATGTAATAAGTTCAACTATGTGGGTTCCAGAATTTACTAATGCCTTAAGTAATGCCGTGTTGTAGGTATTGAGAGGGACATTGGAGCACTATAGCTAGAGGTGCGAATAACTAATTTGTTTCTTGATTTGGCTGATTACTCTGCAAAGCTGTTATTTGGCACATCTGCAAATTTGGACATCCCTTTGCATGTTTATAATCAACTGGCCATTTGTTTAGAAATGATAAGAATGCTTAGTCAGCTCCATGTAGCTTCCCCCCTTTCTTCTTCCTTGTATCCACAATTCCACATCCCTCCCCCCCCCTCTCTCTCTCTCTCTCTCTCTCTCTCTCGTGCGCACACACATGTGCATGCACACACAATTTGTCGTGCTATTACGAATACCCCGGTAGGTTTTGTGGATGATCCTAGCGAAGAAAATACGACGCGGGTTGACTGGGTGACCGGTCCTCCCCCGCCAGGCAAGCACAACAAATGACACGATGGTTTATACAGGTTCGGGTCCCGGTGGGGGCCCTAGTCCTGTCGGCGTGCTCCCGACCGGAGTCGGCTGGGGGAGCTCTCTCGGGGAGAGATGGCTCTGGAGCACACCTGTGAGATTGTCTATTCTAAATAATAATGGGTAAGTCCCCCTTTACACGAGGTGTTACAAGGGCTTTTATAGCCCCAAAAGAAGCAAAAAGACTAAGCTACCCCGCCTGCTACCGCTGGATCGAAGGGTAGCAACGTCCTTCTCCCGGTCAGGCACCTCGGATGCTTGACAGGTGTCCACCGGTTCCCGAGGCGCTCCTCGCGTGACCCGCACGTGACCCGGGACCAGAGACTCCCATCTCCGGAAGGACGACAATGCCTGGGACAACGCGCTGGGGGCCATGTCCCCCGGCTAAAGGCGGTGCCCGGAACAGGCACCGGGGGCCTTGTCCCCGGGCTAATGGTGGCGCCCAGGACAGGCACTGCGGGCCTTGTCCCCGGGCAAATGGCGGCGCCCGGGACAGGCACAGGGGGCCTTGTCCCCGGGAAAAAGGCGGCGCCCGGGACAGGCACCGGGGGCCTTGTCCCCGGGCAAAAGGCACAACTTCTTACCTGGATTTAGTCCCACGGAGATCTCCCCCAACACAATTGTAGATGGTCATGTTGGTATATAGTCTAGACATAGTGATTCCACTACCAGGTAATCGCTCTGTGTTGACTTGAGGAAAAAATGAGCTAAAATTAGTATTGATATTTCTGAAGGATAGTCTTTTCAGCTAGGTAGTTTGGGTTACCTCAGCAAGTCCCATAACTTTCCTGCTCATGAGGGAGATCAAACCTGTGACATTCCCTATAACAACCACATGCAGTTTCTTGTTTTGTCTGTTCCACTATTCAATTTCTTATATGCAGTTGACAGGCCAGCAAGACAGGCTTACAAGCCTTTTTAATTAACAGGAAAAGAAGCTAGTTTCTGAGATCAAAAGAACTGCAAGAACTGGCAATGAGGTTTCTATTCTTAAATTTCAGTTTCAAAAGGACTGCAAGAAAATACGACGCGGGTTGACCGGGTGACCGGTCCTCCCCCGCCGGGCAAGCACAATAAATGACATGAAGGTTTATACAGGTTCGGGTCCCGGTGGGGGCCCTAGTCCTGTGGGCGTGCTCCCGACCAGAGTCGGCTGGGGGAGCTCTCTCGGGGAGAGATGGCTCCGGACCACACCTGTGCGATTGTCTATTCTAAATAATAATGGGTAAGTCCCCCTTTACACGAGGTGTTACAAGGGCTTTTATAGCCCCAAAAGAAGCAAAAAGACTAAGCTACCCCACCTGCTACCGCTGGATCGAAGGGTGGCAACGTCCTTCTCCCGGTCAGGCACCTTGGATGCTTGACAGGTGTCCACCGGTTCCCGAGGCGCTCCTCGCGTGACCCGCACGTGATCCGGGACTGGAGATTCCCATCTCCGGAAGGACGACAATGCCTGGGACAGGCACCGGGGGCCTTGTCCCCGGGCAAATGGCGGCACCCGGGACAGGCATTGGGGGCTTTGTCCCCGGGAAAAAGGCGGCGCCCGGGACAGGCACCGGGGCCCTTGTCCCCGGGCAAAAGGCGGCGCCCGAGACAGGCACCGGGGCCCTTGGCCGGGGGCCTTGTCCCCGGGCAAAAGGCACAACTTCTTACCTGGACTTAGTCCCGCGGAGATTTCCCCCAACAGCAGCCCCCCATGCCCCCTGGGGACGATGCTCAAGTTCCCGGAGGGTATGGTTCATGTTACCGGGAAAATCTCCGGGATAAGCTACCGAAGTTGTGACACTTCGATTTCCGTGCCACGCGCTTATGACCACGCCATTCGGCCATAATGGCCGCTCGCGGTTCGAACTGATGTCTCGTTTCACGCGCCCATCCCTTCGTTTCGCGCGCACTGTTTGAATTCCAACGGCGCGGATGTACCACGAAAGGCCACGTGGCGCCCATCGGGGCCATGCTCGGCCCCTATAAATAGGGCCTCGGGGGGCCCAGAGAGCTCATTCCAAACTTTGAGCCTTCAAAACTCCAACGCCCTTAGCTCTCCCGGTAGCCCTCTCCCGGAAGTTAGTTCCCGGAAGCTTAGCCTCCGGAACCCTTAGGTCCCCCCAGCTTTTGAAGCCTAAGCCACCGGTAAAATCTAATGGGACCCAAGGGCCATGCCAAGGCCGCGGAGGTGCCCCTGGAGGAAGTCACCGCGGACTTCCTCTGGGCCTTCGAGTTCACGACAGGGGACTTGGAGTCCCTGGTTGACAGGGGGATCGTCGCGGACAGGGACGTCTGGATCCCCGCAAAGAAAGACGGAGCCCCCCACCCCAGGCCCGGAGAGGTCGTGGCCTTCAAGGCCTTCCTCGAGGCGGGGCTCCGGCTCCCGGTGCATCCCTTGCTCCGGGAGTTTCTGAAGGAGTATGGGGTGGCGCTGAACCACCTCACACCGAATGCCATCATCCGGATGGGCCTCTTCATATGGCTCTTCGAGACGGCTACCAGATGGGAGCCCACACTCTAGGTGTTCCGCTACTTCTACGAGCCGGCGGCGAGGAGCTCCCACCTGGTCAAGGGAGGGCCAAAGTCCCCCTTTGGCTCGGTGATGATCCAGCTGCTACCGTCCCGGGTAGCTGAGTACCCGGTGGCAGCCTCCCGGGACCACTGGGGGGACTGGATCCGGAAGTGGTTCTACCTCCGAGTCTGGGACGATGAGGTGGTGTACTCTCCGGAGGCCCCCACCTACAGCCTGTCGTCCGCCCCGAAGCCCCCGGTGTGGACGGAGGAGGAGCTAAAGCTCCTCGGCAAGGTCATCGCTTCCAGGGGCGTCCGCTCTATGCGATTACCTTGTAGGGGGCGGCCATTACCTGGGGGCTCGAAAGGCGCTTCGGCTGGGCGCTCAAGGAAGCAGAGGAGAGGGCCGCTGCCTACCAGGAGCAACGGGACGATGCCCTCCGGGAGCTGGCTCGGGTTCGGGCCAATATCCACGCCTCCGAGACCGCCAACGACCGGCTCCGAAGGGAGGCCAAGGTGAAGGAGGACGCCCTCCGGGAGCTCGAGGGCTCGAGCGTCCGGGCGGTGACGGACGCGGGCCGCTCCGTCCGCTCAGCCCTCTAGGGGCTTGGCGTGAGCCTAGGCTCCGGGAGCTGCTCCGAGGCGGCCCCGACGACTCTCACGGAGGCTGTGCGTTTTCTCAACGCACAAGTCTCCGTGATCCCGGAGGCCGCTTATGCCCGGGCGCGAGGCTGGGCAATCCCCGTGGTGGCGGCCACGGCCGGGCTCGTAGAGCACCGGGGGGTGGGCGCCTGGGCAATCGGGGGTCGCATCCCCTGGAGCTTTATTGAGTTTTTCGAGCCCTCACGCCGGGAGGTGGAGCAGCTTGCCGAGGGCTTCTACGACCGGATCATCTGGGCGAGGTTCCCAGCACCGGCGCCTCCGGGAGCGGATACACCAGCTCCGGCGGGAGCCCCTTGGGGGGAGGACGCCGATGACCAAGTATGAGCCTCCCCCCGGGTCTAGATAGGACCCCTTTTTGTTTTTTAGGTTTTTTGTTCCCGGTAGCTTCTTAGAGGAAGCCCCGGACACTTGTACGAAAATATTTGGAATGCAATAGAAATTGAAATTTTTCTAAGTCTATGAGTGCATTGTACCAGGTTTTTCAAGAGGTTGCTCCCGGGCGAAGGTCTCGGAGAGATTCCCTGGTGGCGAGGCCTTTGAGCCCCGGCGGGTGCTGCCTGGGGGACGCCCAGGCCGCTTTAATCTTGTTGAGTCTCTTCTCCGGGGAACGCTGCGGGGGCGTCGTCCGGAGCCAATCCGGTTGCGATGGCATCCGGTGTGGCACCTGGATAACTTTGATAATCATCGCGCTGAACTATCCCCTCCGCGTCCGGGGTCCCGGATGATTCCCCCTCTTCAGATACTTCCACTGGCGGGCTACGAGTATTGGCCCGAGGACTTGCTCCGGGAAGCTCAGCGCCGCATACGCGGCTTGTACTGGGACCTGACACGGGAGCTATCGGAAGGTCTCCGGGATTATTAGGCGTAGGTGCTTTAGGACGTAGACTTTCCCAGTTATAATCCGGGTTGTATCGTATCAGATGTAGCGATGCCCACCGGAGGGGGAAGATGTCCTCCGATTGAATGATCAATAAAGTGGAGTGTTTGCTTTGAGATTTCTTTGATAGAGCTAAGTTTGCCCGTTTATTTTTGAAGGTCCGGAACGGTGTGATTCCCGGGTGCTCCTTATCCCCCCTCCACAGCGGGCCGGAGGGTAGCTCCACGCGCTGTGGGGGCGACAAAGCTCTCGGGATGAAGACCCGTTGCTTAAAAATTTTTCCAAGTTTTTCCAAGGTAAAAATTTCAATTTTTCCGCGAGATTTTTCTGGGAGAACTCTCCAATCGCCGTGAAAAAGGGAAGCTGGGAATGAGGTCTCCGAGAAGAAACGTCCAGGAAAATCCAAGACGTCCGAGAAAATCCAAAATCCAAGATTTTTCCGGGAGCTCTCCGGTCGCCTTGAAAACGGGGAGCCGGGAATGAGGTGTCCGGGAAAAAACGTCCGCGAAATTTTTGGAGGTAGTTTTTCCGGGAGACACCCGTCCGGTCGCCGTGAAGACGGGGAACCGGGTTTCCGGGAAATTTTCCGGGAGAGAACCGTCCGGTCGCCGTGAAAATGGGGAGCCGGGAATAATATCTCCGAGAAAAAATATCCCGGAGGAGGATGTGCCCATGACGGGTCCGAGTGTTTGGGTAGGGGACTAGTCTGCCAAATTGACTCGTTACCGCGGTCCTTGAGGACCGGGTTGCCGCTTACACCCTCAGTCCACGAGGGGTGATCGTAAGCCACCCTACGGGAGTGGGACTCCCGTTGTAGGGACTTGTTGGGTCGTGATAGCCCACTTCCTCACGGGGAGGGCATCGCCGTGAGACGGTAGTGTAAAAAACTGCATTGAGACAGCTGAAGAAAAATTCAGTTGTATTAACAATGAACCAAAAATACAGCGCCTCCCCCCGCGAAATCGCGATGGGGAAGGGAACAGTGATTACAATGTCCCCCCTCCCCCTCCGGCGTAATCACTCCGGGGGAGGGGACGAGCCCGTGCAGGCTAAACGTAAAACTTGTGAAGTAAACGCAAATTCCACGTGTGCTTCAGCTCCTGCTCTTGAAGGTTGGAGAGCTTGTAAGCCTCCGAGCCTAGGACCGCAGATATACTGTAGGGGCCCTCCCATTTGGGGGAGAGCTTGCCCTGGGCTTGGGGGTCCCTGACAAGCTTGAGGACGAGGTCCCCAAGGCGAAAAGCCCTCTCACACACGCGCTGGTTGTATGCACGTGCCATTTCGCACTCATAGATGGCGTGGCGGAGGAGCGCTCGGTCGCGTTCCTCCTACACGAGATCGACCTCCAGTCGTTGATTCACCTCATTGGCTTGGTACGCCACGGTCGTAGCTCCGTCTAGGAGCTCGACTCTCAGCGACTGAAAGCCAATCTCCGGGGGGAGGACTGCCTCAGCCCCGTATACCAGGGAAAAGGGAGTACGTCCCGTATCCCGGCTTGGAGTCGTGCGAATGGAGCAGAGGATGCTAGGGAGCTCCTCTGCCCATGCACCTCGCTTGGAAGCGACTTGCTCGAGTCGTCGGCATAACCCTTGTAGGATTACGCCATTGACCCTTTCAACGGCCCCGTTGCTCTAGGGATGGGCCACTGAAGCGAAGTGGATGGTGAGCCCCAGGCCTTCACAGAATTCCCGGAAGTACGCCGAGTCGAATTGGGTCCCGTTATTGACAGTGATTTCCCGGGGGACGCCAAAACGACAAATGACATTTTTCCAGAAAAACCGGTGTACTACCCGGGACGTGATGCTGGCCAAGGGTTCAGCCTCTACCCACTTAGTAAAGTAGTCGACCGCGACCACCGCATGCTTGTAGCCCCCGGGCGCTGGGGGAAAGGGGCCTAGGAGGTCCATCCCCCAGCGCGCGAAGGGCCAGGTGATAGGGATAGTCTGCAGCGCTACGGGGGGGAGGTTCGAACCCTTGGCCATATTCTGGCAAGCCTCGCATGTGAAGACAAGGTCTCGTGCGTCGCGCATCACCGTGGGCCAGTAAAATCCCTGACGAAGAGCCTTGGCCGTGATGGCGCGCGGGGCTAGATGAGAGCCGCAGCTCCCCGCGTGGATGTCTTCGAGAAGCCGGAGTCCCTCCGGCCGTGGGAGGCAACGGAGCAGGGCAGAAGCCCCCTGCTTGTAGAGCTTCCCCTCCAACAGGAGGTATGCCCGGGCTTTAGCCCGGAGACACTTAGCCTTGGTCTCGTTGGGAGGGTCCCCCTTCCCCTTGATGAAGGAGATAAGGGGGTCCATCCAGGATGAAGTCTGGGTGATTTTGGCGATTTCAGGGACGCGGGGCTCGTCGCCCGCGTCCGGGAAGGTCACCGAGGGCTTCGCGATACTCTCCAGGAAGGCCCCTTTGGGGAGCGGTTCCCAGGCGCTGGCCACCCGGGCTAGGGCGTCGGCCCGGTAACTGTCCCTTCGTGGGATATGCCGGGCTTCGAGGCCGTCGAAGTGCCTCTCCATCTTGCGCACCTCCTGCAAGTAAAGGCTCAAGTTTGCGTCATGGCACAAGTAAGACTTGTCCATTTGGCAAACTACGAGCTGGGAGTCTCCCTTCACTAGGAGGCGTCGAATCCCCAGGGAGCGCGCAAGGCGCAACCCAAGGAGCAAAGCCTCGTATTCGGCGACGTTGTTTGTGGCGGGGAACTCGAGCCACGCCGCGTACTCGAGTTCCCTCCCCTCGAGGCTCTGGAGCACTACTCCCGCACCAGCCCCAGTGAGACAGAGGGAGCCATCGAACATGAGTGTCCAATGGTCGCTGCGTCGGGGCGACATGGGGAGGTCTTCGTCCCCGGGCCCGGAGGCAGGAGTCCACTCCGCCACGAAGTCGGCGAGGACCTATGACTTGATGGCGGAGCGCCCCGTGAGGGAAAGGGAAAAGGGGGCGAGCTCGGCCCCCCACTTCCCGATCCGGTCGGTGGCCTCTTTGTTTCGGAGCACCTCCCCCAAGGGGAGGGACGACATGACGGTGATGGGGTGCCCCAGGAAATAATGACGAAGTTTCTGGGACGCCATCAGGAGGGCGTAGCAGATCTTCTCCATCTCCGTGTACCGAGTTTTGGCCCCTTGGAGGGCTTCACTTACGTAGTACACGGGACGTTGCTGCCTGTCTTGCTCTTTCACTAATGCCGCGCTTACGGCGACCGGGGTCGCGGCAAGGTAAAGGAGCAAGGGCTCCTCTGGAGATGGGCTCACGAGCATTGGGGGGCTCGTGAGGTACTTCTTTAGGTCGTCGAAGGCTTCCTGGGCCTCGGGGGTCCAGCGGAATCCCTCAAGCCCCCGGAGGATCTTGAAGAATCGAAGGCCGCGTTCCTGGACCGCGAGACGAAGCAGCTCAGCGTGGCTAAGCGGCCGGCGAGTCGCTGAACGTCCTTGACCGAGTGCGGCGGGGGCATGTCCAGGAACTCCTGGATCTTCTCAGGGTTTGCCTCTATGCCATGCTGAGAGACACAAGGAAGCCCAGGAGCTTCCCCCCGTGCACGCCGAAGGCGCACTTCTCCGGGTTGAGCTTCAGCCCATACTTGCAGAGGTTGCGGAAGGTCTCTGCTAGGTCGTCGACGTGGGCGGTTGTGCGGGGACTTTTGACGACCGCGTCGTCGACATAGACCTTGACGTTGCGACCGATTTGGTCCTTGAAGACCACCGTCATGAGCCGCTGGAAGGTCGCTCCCGCGTTCTTCAACACGAAGGGCATGTGGACGTAGCAGAAGGTTCCGAGGGGAGTTATGAAACTTGTCTTTTCCTCATCCCCTTCCGCCATCCGGACCTGGTGGTAGCCCGAGTAGCCGTCCAGGAAGCTCATCAACTCGTACTCCGCGGTAGAGTCGACCAACTGGTCAATTCGCGGGAGTGGGAAGTTGTCCTTGGGGCAGGCGTAGTTGAGGTCGGTGAAGTCCACGCACATCTGCCACTTGCCGTTCGACTTTTTCACGAGGACGGGGTTTGCGAGCCACTCGGGGTGCAAGACCTCCCGAATGAACCCCGCCTCTCTGAGTCGGGCAATCTCTACCTTAATCGCTGCGGGATTTGTTCTTCTTCTCGATCGCCATAGTAGTTGTGCTTGCGGTTGTGATGTCTTGGACGCCGAACAGACTTAGCTCAGTACTGATCGATTTCTGAAGTCCAAATGTGTATTTCCGAAATACCTGAGGATCAGACAGTGAGATGCTGATGACCATTGCTTGTCGCCGAAACTCTGTCGTATAGTCTTGGACGGTCTGGTCCGCCGTTGGTACTATCTGTGCCAACATTCCCATCTCTCCTCAAGGTAACCCATCGGATAGAATTCTTGTTGCAGAAGTTGTTTGAATTGACCCCATGCAAGGTCGTCAGCTTCACCACTGGAGACAAGGGCCTTCCACCAAGTCTTGGCGTGGTCCTTCATCTTTAAAGGTGCGAACTTCACCTTTTGAGCGCTACTAAACCCTTTTAGGTCAAAGTAGGTCTCAACTTGGTCGATCAAAGAATCCAGTTTCTCAGCATCGATCACCCCATCATATGGGTATATCAATCTTAGCGTCGACTTTAAAAGATCCGACAGCTAAGGAGGTGTTGGCGAGGTCGTCGGTCTTGTGGTCGCCTTTGTTTGCATTTTCGTCTGCCCTGCACAAGTCTTCATCAATCTTCACCCCCATAACCTTCCCTACTTCAGGAGGTACAATCATGGCCCGCTGCTTAATCCAAGCAAGCACGGTTTCCATGTCGGTGGAGAGCTTAGCCACTTGTTCGGCTAGGTTAGCTTGAACGGAGGTATCGTCAGACATTGTCGGCGACGTGACTGTCGGAACCATCAATTGATCGCCTGGAGTTTCGCCGGAGGTTTTGTAACCCTGACGAGTCTTCACCATCCACAGGATAGGAAAGTTGCTCTGATACCAACTTGATCGGTTTGAGACCTAGTCTTAATTTTCGCACTAGGCTCGCCCAGATACTAATATGCGGAATAACAGGATCTTACTCGGAATTACCGAAACCCAAAGGTTGATCGAAAACACAGTTCAAGTTAATTGCACAACTCTTTATTTCAAAGAGGGCTTTACACGTCGAACGTTAGGTCGCACTCGCCTACGTCGAGGGAACTATGTGTCTAAGACTTCAATCTAGACTCGATTGTATTCGATGATTTAAACTAGACCTATTACAAGGTATTTGTAGTCCAATCATATGAGTACGTATCAGACTCAAAACCTAAATGTATTAGACTCATATAACTAACTAACTAACTAACTAATCCTAAACGGATAAACTTAGTTATATATATTCGGATTGGATTACAATTCCGACCAGAGGACCAATCCATGGTCACGGACCAATTCATGGTCGCGAAACCTTTTCGATCACGGTTAAGGTCGTGAAACCTTTCCGAACACGGTTAAGGTCGCGAAACCTTATGCAATCAGGACTTGAAGATCCTCTCGGATCAAGGAACTTGTATCCATTGACCGCTTGGGGCATAGGGCCCATGATGTCTATTCCCCAAACCACAAAAGGCCATGTTAAAGGAATAGTTTGTAAGGCATATGTAGGCTGATGAACTTGCCTTGCATAAAATTGACACTATGGGCATGTCTTGACCAAATGCTTGGCATCATCAAGTGCTAAAGGCTAGTAAAAACCTTGTCAGAATGCTTTTCCGAGCAGTGTGCGATATGACGCATGTGCACCACATACACCGTCATGAATCTCTTTCAAGAGGGATTTGCCTTCCTCTTGAGATATGCAGCGCATGAATACTCCTTGAGTACCTTTTCTATACAAAATTCCATCAATGATCTTGTATAGACGTGCTTTGCGAATTAACCGATCACTTTCGGTTTCATCTTTGGGCAAGGTCCCATGTTCGAGATAGATCCGCAATGGATGGGTCCAATCTCCTTCATGTCGAAGGTTGGTGACGCATACTGCCACTGGGTCATCCTCGATCGAAGCCATGATCGAGGGATGTTTCAAGTGTTCAACGAACACTCCTACCAGAGCAGATGTGCGTGAGGACCCAATTTTAGATAATTGGTCTGCGAGTATGTTGTCCTTTCGCGGGATATATTGGACTTCGAAATGACTGAATTGTTTTTCCAATTTCCTCACTTCCCCAGGTAATCAGCCATTCTCTCATCGGAGGTGTTGTACTCCTTATTTACTTGGTTTACGACTAGATGTAAGTCTCCCCTCACCACTAACCGATGGACTCCGAGGAATCTAGCTGCTCGGAGCCCTGCAATAAGACCTTCATACTCTGCTGCGTTGTTGGTCACAACAAAGTGTAATTGAATGATATACTTGCGTTGGTCGCCCTGAGGCGTGATTAAGACCACTCCAGCCCTTGAGTGTTGGAAACTGTGAGAATCATCAAAATACATCGTTCAATGGTCGGTGCATTGTAAAGCTTTGGATTCTTGCACAAGAGGGTCGAGATTAGTCCATTCAACCACAAAGTCTGCAAGAATTTGAGATTTAACTGCTACGCGAGGGGTGAAATGGATGTCAAATGCTCCAAGTTCCACTGTCCACTTCGCGATCCGACCAGATTTCTCTGGGTTTCAGATAATATCTCCCAATGGAAAGGACAAAGGCACCGTAATCTTGTGTCCTTGAAAGTAATGTCGTAGCTTACAGGAAGCCATCAGAAGTGTGTAAAGTATCTTCTGGACCTTAGGGTAATGCTCCTTTGGACCATGAAGTACTTCACTTACGTAATAGATTGGTCATTGTACACCCTCTCTCTCTCTCTGCGACTAGAACTGCGTTGACCTCATGAGGGGTGGCTGCCAAGTAAAGGAGTAGTGGCTCCCCTAAATTTGGAGAGACCAGTACTGGCGGACTAGACAGGTATGCTTTAACCTCTTGAAAAGCTTTCTCGGCTTCATCTGACCAGGAAAAACCATTGTGTTTGAGAAGAGCCTTAAAGAAAGGCAGTCCTCGTTCTCCCAGTCGCGATATGAAATGGCTCAGAGCCGTCATTCGACCTGTTAGGCTCTAGATGTCCTTCATGGTTGAAGGAGATCTCATTTGCTCAATGGCCCTGATTTTTTCAGGATTAACCTCAATTCCGCTCGAACAAACAAGGAAACCCAAAATTTTGCCAGAAGAAATCCTGAAGGATCACTTTTCTGGGTTCAATTTTATTCCATGCTTGTTGAGATTACACAAGGTTTCAACAAGATCATCTAAATGATTCGAGCTTTTCAAGATTTTTACAATCAAATCATCAATGTAAACTTCTAGATTACACCCCAACTGGGAAAGAAAGGTCTTTTGCATCAAGTGCTGGTACGTGGAACCGGCGTTCTTGAGAGCAAATGGCATTCTGACATAGCAATTGGTGCCAAATGGTGTGATGAAGGCAGTTTTCTCTTCATCTTCTTCTACCATGCTAATTCGATGGTACCCAAAGTAAGTATCCAGGAAGCTCAGTAGTTCGCAACCCGCTATAGAATCAACCAACTGATCAATGCGGGGAAGGGAAAAATCATCCTTCTGACAGGCACTGTTTAAACTGGTGTAATTGACGCACATGCACCACTAACCATTTGACTTTAGGACCATGACCGGATTTGCAAGCCACTCAGGATGATCGACTTCGCGAATAAATCCTGCTTTCTGGAGTTTGTCTAACTCCGAACGGATGGCTTCTTACCGATCAACAGCAAAGCATCTGAGCTTTTGCTTTATTGGTCGTTGTCCAGGTCGAATCACTAACTTGTGCTCGATTACCTCCATTGGGACTCCAGGCATGTCGGATAGTTTCCACGCAAACACATCTGCGTTAGCTTGGAGGAAAGTAACGAGCTCGAGTTCCTATTTGTCGTCCAGGCCTGATCCAATCCGAATGGTTCTAGATGGACCATCTGGTTACAATGGAATTTGCTTTAGTTTCTCATCTGGTCACGGGACAACTTTGATCGTATCTGAGGCCGTGGTCACACTCTTAACATCCTGAAGGGGAAGCTGGTCCACCAACTCCAAAGATAGCCGATCACAAGTAAGTGTCTGTTCCAACTGCCTCGGACCGAAATAACACCTTTGGGGTCTCGGTAACTTGGCGCATTGATAAGCATAATGCGTTGCCACCATGAACTTAGCAAGAGTTGGCCTGCCAAAAATAGTGTTATATGCCGAATCGCAATCAATTACATCAAAGGTAATCAATTCCGTTCGGAAGTTGTCTGGTTCTCCCAATGTTACCAGTAACACAACCTATCCCATTGGCATCATTGAGGGACTAGGGATTATCCCATAAAATGGATGAATTATGGGTTTAATCTTTGAACGAGGAATTTGCATCTCGTCCAGTGCCTTGACCAATAGAATGTCTAAGGAACTACCACCGTCGATCAGAACTCTTTCAACCTTAGCATTGCTCATTATTGGGGTTATGACCAGACGAAGCCTCAATGGTCGTGTGAGCCCAGTGGGACAATTAGCACGATTAGTTTCTGACCAACGAGGATATTGAAGCTCACCAATGGGAGCCTCAGCTTGATTTGCCTCGCGGTAAAAAGCTTTGAATTGACGCTTAGAAGCAAAAGAAAAGGAACCACCAAAAATAATATTGACATGGTTTTGGGGTACCTGGTAAGACATTTCTTCATCTCCATCAGCGTCTCTAATCCTGTAGGCTAGATCTTTTTTTTTATGGTCGGCATAGGTCCGATTCCTTTGTAGAAGTCATCCAATTGCTTCAACCAATTGCGGCAATTCTGGAGATTATGCCATGCCGAATTGTGGAACGGACACCACTTTTTGTTTCCCTGCGGCTTAGTTTGTTTTTCAGACTGGTCGCTATCGCGACCACCAGAAAGAGGTTTTTAAACGAAAACTTGTTACCTTTCCCTGGTGGAGGTTTTTCAGTGACGGCGATCTCTCAGTACTGTCCAGTCTGATTCTTCTTGGACTTCTTAGATTTTTCGCCTGATGATGATGATTCTAGTTTCTTGCTAGAATCCTCCTTTTTGTCATCCTTGAGACCTGGTTGGGGCGGCAAATTTCCTTTATCCACCATCCTATTCCATTCCATAGCCTCAACTGCATCGGAATAATGTTCAACCATGTCGAAAAGATCAGCTTCTGACTGGGTGGATGGATAAGTAGATCTTCGGTGAACCTCTGATATTGCACGGCATGCATGAATGCCCTAATAACGGAGTTGTCAGATATGTTCGGAATGGTATTTCTCACTCTAACAAATCTCTTGACAAATTGCCGAAGAGTTTCTGTAGAGGCCTGGCGTTGTTGGGGGAAATCTCCGCGAGACTAAGTCCAGGTAAGTTGCGTGCCACCTTTTGGCTCCCGGGACCCGGCCTCCGGCGCCGGTCCCGGGCGCCGCCATTTGCCCGAGGACGTGGCCTCTGGTGCCCGCCCCGGGCGCGGCAATTTGCCCGGGGACGTGGCCTCCGGGGCCTGCCCCGGGCGCCGCCTTTTGGCTCCCTGGACCTGGCCTCCGGCGCCGGTCCCGGGAGCCACCTTTGGCCCGGGGACCTAGCCTCCGGCGCATGTCCCAGGCCTCATCACCCTTCTAAAGGTAAAGTCTCGAGTTGTTGATCACGTGCAGGTCACGCGAGGAGCGCCTCGGGAATCAGCGACCACCTGTCAAGCATCCAAGGCGTTTGACCGGGAGAAGGACGTTGCTACCCCTCAATCCGACGGTGGCTTCTGGGGTAGATAGGTCTTTTTGCTTCTTTTTGGGGCTATAAATAGCCCTTGTACCCCTCAGTTGTAAGCAAGTGATTTTCATTATTGGAATAGCCAAAACTCTCAGGTGTGCTCCGGAAGCCTCTCCCCCGAGAAAGCCTCCCCAGCCGGCTCCGGTCTGGAGCACGCCGACAGGACTAGGGCCCCCACCGGGACCCGAACCTGTATAAATCCTCGTGTCAATTCTTGTGTCTGTCCGGCGGGGGAGGACCGGTCACCCGGTCAGCCCGTGTCGCGTTTTCTTCGCTAGGATCGTTCACAAAACCTGCCGGGGTATTTGCAATACCACGACAGTTGGCGCCGTCCGTGGGGACTCGTGACAAGACGCCATGGCTCCCCCAAGAACAAGGGCTCGCACCCTTCCCGGTGACGCCAGTCTCGGAGACCCGGCGCCGCCCGTCCGGGACACGGCTATCCCGGCGCTTCCGCCGGGAGGCGGTCAGGCCCAGGTACCGCCTCCCGCCTTTCCTCTTAACTTAGGTGCTTCTACCTCCAGGTCGCTCCCGGTGACCGCGGGGACCTCGGCTGGGACCAGTCTCCCCCCGACGGCTCCCCCGGCTCCCCGGGACGCCCTGCTTGAGGCTTTAGTGGAGGGCCAGCTGCGCGCCCAGCGCTCTATGGATGAGCTGCTCAGCGTGTTGGCGCGGCCTTCGGCCCCCACATTTGCGTCGCACCCATACCCGGGGACTGTGCCCCCGTTTATGGGTTACCCGGCGGCCCCTCCGGTCTCCGGAGGTCTGGCCGCCCCGTATGATCCCGCTAGGGGGTTCCCTCCACTTGCGGGATATACGTCTGGACCCTTCCCAGCACCCAGGCCCGTCCCGGTGCCGGGGGGCTACTTCATGCCCGGGCCCTTTGTGGCACCAGGGGGTACCCTGTTCCGGGCCCATTCCCGGGGCCGGGGGCCCATTTCATGCCGGGGGTTTTCCCTACGCCGGGAGCCAGTCCCGCCCCTCGCGTCGCGTTTACCGCACAGGGGGGCGGTCGACAGAGCAGCTCCCGTGCCTCAGCGGACTTCCCCCCGCGTCGGCTCCCCGGTCCCGGACGTCGCCGCGGGGGCTCCCCCCTCGCCGGTCCCGGATGTTACAGGGGCTTCCCCCTTTCCAGTTCCGATCGTTGCCACGACCAGTGCACGAGCCACCGTTGCCGCGCCGTGTTCTCGCCGTGTTTGTTCGCCGCCGGCCACCGCCTCTTGTCGCCTGTGTTGTGAACAACCGAGCCACCTCCCGCGCACGTGCCAGCACAGTTGCATCGCCTCGCCCAGCGGATAAACGGCCGCGCTCCAGTAGCGTTTCGCGCGCGCGCTCCCGTTGCCGTGGCATTTGCATGCGTGTACGTGTCATCGCCGGAGCCTTGCTGTTGCCTCCGCATCTGCGCCGTTCCAGGTGAAGTCCCAATGCAACTGGCAAAGCTGCAGCACCGCCTGAAGCAAATCACGTCGCCGTCGCCGTCGTTGCGCCTGCGCCCGACAAGTTTCTCCCCGGCGCAAGCAACCGTTGTCGCGTTCTCCCTCGCAAGCTCCGTCCCCGTGCCTATTTAAACCCCCCTCAGTGCTGTGAAGAAGCACAACTTCAAGACTTAGCCAAATTCCCAGTTAATTTCTCACCGCCGTCGAGTTTGCTTTCTTCTCCGGCGAGCAACCTCTGGAGCTCACGGTGCCAGCCTAATCCACTGCACCATTCTTCAAACCAAAGCCACCAGTGAGTTCCCCTCTTCCCCCTGTTCGTGTCATAGCACCCAATTGCACCCCGGCGAACCTTAACGCCGGTGATCACCGGAAAAGCTCAAAACCCCTGTTCCTGCAATGCTACCTGATTTAGTCCAAATTAGCCTTAGTACCAGTAGAAGAAATTGATCAGCATACTCTTTTTAGCAAGCCTACCAATCTGGTTTTCAAAATCGAGCTAAGATCATAGCTCTCCCCAAATCGCGCGCCACCAGTAAACTGGCTCTCGTCGCCAGGCCACGCCGGCGATCATCCGGTCAAATTGACCCCTCCAGTAGCTTTGTTGTGCCCTAGAGATCATTCCCAAGCTTGGAATTGAGCTCATTCGCCCTGAATCGAAAACCCCCTTTGTCCAGTGTCGTCTTCTCCAGCGCCGATCGCCGGAATTATTTCCCGGCCGATCTAGCGCCTGAAACCTTGTCCCTTAGATAGATTCCAGTACCCTGAGCAATATTGTCCACTAGCTCGACACCTGGATCTGCCTAGATTGTGAGTTATGCCTATGCCAAGATCACTGTCGAGTAGCTCAATTCATGTCCAGGCCACCGTAGTTCATCGCCGGATTTGGCCGCCCTCCGGCCACTATCAGCTCTTGTCCCTGTTGAGTGATTTATTCCTGTTAGTAATGCCTACCTCCCAGACAAAGTGTTGCATCAATTGGAGCCCTGGATCAAAAGTTAAGCCATGCCCTAGTTTCTGGCCATGTCCAGCACTATGTCAGTGCATGTCAGCCACTGGCATTAGCCTTGTTTGACCCCTTCTGGTTGAGCAATTGAAATGCCACCTTGTCCTTTAGATTCCTGGAGTCGTGTTCTACAACTTTCTCTACTATCACTTCTCCAGAAAACCATCCTAAGATCAGTTTGAAGTTATGCCAAAGCCATGAACTGAATGTCGACCCTTCGACGTTCAATCCCTTTTAGCCGTTTCTTCGACCAGAGCCCTTGTGACCTTGCCCTAACCTTTTCCCCTGCATACATGACTTATTTACTTAATACTTTCTATAGAAACTATTTTCAGTATGCTTATGTGGTGTGTGTTTGTGTGTTATTTGATTGCCGCAGAGTCAGAAGCTGAAGGAGCGGAAGAAGTCTTTGAAGATCCGTCTGAGTATTTAGACCCAACATCGCAAGGCAAGCCTCATTCCTTTGATCATGTCTCACCCAATATTTTCATATGAAGTATATTCACTGTTTCTTACTATGCATGCTTATTTGAAGTACAAGTATGTTTGAATGACATGAATAGATATTAGCTAATGGATTATGAAACCCCTTTTGTTATTGAACCTGTATATATATGCTTTTGTCACCCTAGGACTCATATACTGAATATTCACATTAAACTTGAAATGGTCAAATACATGAGAAGTTATGATTAAAACCGTCTTGTCAAGAAAACTGATAAAAGGAATCAGTAGTGATGATTGGTTTGTATGGAGAGGGTGCGGTGCGCACCAGGGAATGTGAATGTTCCTCACTATTGGTTCATAAGGACAAGAACCTTGTGCTGTGTCTCTATACGAATTGTAAACGTACCAACCACTTGCCTGGTATGGGACAGGCACAACTTAGTAGCTTTTTGGTATTAACAGTTCCCTGCATGGTTTGACGATCTGGTTTCTCGCGTGGAAACTGGAAGGCCAAGGTTCGGCCATGAGTGATGTGAGTCAGAAAAATGATGAGAGGAAAAGGCGTAAAAGAAGGAAGGCGCCCTAGACCTGATTAAGCCGTGAGTGGCTGTAATCTTAAATGGTCGTATGTCTCGCGTGGACATAGACCAAGGCTATGTGTCCTGAGGGAACATAGACCAGAGAGGCTAGGAAGTAAGGCAGTGGGGAAGACCCACAACGGTACTTGAGACTTAACTGTCTATTTACCGGGCAGGGATACTGTTAATACTGAACTGTAAAAGCGTTGTGTGATCTCGGCCTTGTCACATGTGTATAAGTCACATGGAGCTGATCCGACTTGAAAGCCGAGTGAACCAGTGGATTTAAAAAGAGGTACACCTTTGCAAAGTGTAAAAGAAGTATCAGATACTCTGTACTCCCAGGTTCAGGAGTCTTTTCGTAGTGGATGTTATCCATGGGTTATAGCACAAGTAATGTTTTGGAATGTTTTCATAATGCGGTTAACAAAGTAGTGACTCATGGGAGACCACTACATCTAATGTTTTTATTGAAAACCTGTTTAATGTTTAAAGTATTATTTTCATGACAAAGTACAGTTTTACTGAACAAATGACTTGGAAATCTGTATATCTCTATCCATATGAAACTAAAACCCCTGAATCATATGTTTCACCCTCATATAAGTACAATTACAATAATCCCTGGAATGAGTGTTGCTGAGCACCAAGTGCTCACCCTTGCATTTACATCCAACTGTAGAAGAGGGATTCGAGGATCCCGATTCCTTCAGTTATGAGTTCCCGGCAGAAGATGGAAGTGCCCCGGACGAGCCCACGTTCTAGAAGGATTGCGCACCAAGTCAAGTCAGATGTGGGAGAAGCCCCTTCAACCCCGCTGCGGATGGAAATCAAGCTTTTTGTCGTTGCTTTGTGCTTTATGCTGGGTGTTCGGTACTTGGATACCGATTCTGGTTCTGATAAACTAGTTATTTTCTTAGCAACTCTACTCAGCGCCATTTTTGGTGCTTTGGCTATGTAATATTGGCCATGTTGGCCTGATACTTGTTTAATGTTATTACTATGCTTGTGTGATTTGGAGCTCATGTGACATCCTGCTGTGTGTAACCTACCTGGGCGGTTACCAAGGTGATCCTCAAATGGGGGTCTCACATCCGGCGCCTCCTAGTGAAGGGAGATTCTCAGCTCGTTGTTTGCCAAATGGACTAGTCTTACCTGTGCCATGACGCAAACTTGAGTCTTTATTTGTAGGAGGTGCGAAAGATGAAGAGGCACTTCGACAGCTTCGAGGCCTGGCATATCCCACGAAGGGACAATGACCGGGCCGACGCCTTGGCCCGGGCCGCAAGCGCCTGAGAATTGCTCCCAAAGGGGGCTTTCTTGGAAACCATCACGAAGCCCTCGATGGCCTCCCCGGACACGGGCGACAAGCCTCACGTTCCGGAGGTCGCCGAGATCACTCGGACTCCATCATGGATAGACCCCCTCATCTCCTTCATCAAGGGGGAGGGGGACCCTCCCAATGAGACCGAGGCTAAACGCCTCCGGGCCAAAGCTCGGGCATATCTCCTGCTGGAGGGGAGGCTCTGCAAGCGGGGGGCTTCCGCCCTCCTGCTCTGCCTCCCCCGGCCGGAGGGACTTCAACTTCTCGAAGACATCCACGCGGGGAGTTGTGGTTCTCACCTAGCCCCGCGTGCCCTCGCGGCCAAGGCTCTCCGACAGGGCTTCTACTGGCCCACGGTCATGCGCGACACGCGAGACCTTGTCTCCGCGTGCGAGGCATGCCAGAAGATGGCCAAGGGCTCGAACCTCCGCCCTGTAGCTATAGCTTCTAGGCCCCTAAAGAGTGTTTTAGTATTTAATGTATAACACCCTGGTTTTGGGGGTGAAAAGTTTTTGCATAAAATCCTGCATGCATGTATCTCTATAGTTGTAGCCAGATCAGCTGAACCCTAATCTCTCCCAAACCCTAAAAATCTCCAAATCTATTCTCTAGATCCAGATCAAGATCTGACCATCCAGATTTAACCTACCAGTTACTCTGAAGATAAAAGTCTTCAGAAGCCAAGTTGAATTCTAACCCTAACTCCCAGTTTCTAAACCTCTTTCTATTTTCGAAAACAGGAAATTCAGATTTACCCTAAGTACCCCAGATTCCAGATAACTGAGTTATCATGATCTAACCCTATCCAGACTCAAGTATCTTTTGGAATATGTTCCTAGGTATATCCTCAACTTACTTCAAAAGTTGGGAACCAGATTGTTTCATCTAAGTACTTTTCGCAGTTTAGTCCAAATTTTACTGCGAATAAGTCATTTCTCTGTTTACCTGGAAGCCTGAAAAGGCTAAAATTTACAAATCAACTCCAACCTCAGAATTTCTTTAGGGAACACCTCCCAAATGCTATTTTATACAGATTTCCCTTCTGATCAGACTTCCAAATCTCACCCTGATTACCAGAATTCGAGATCGACAAAATCCAGATCTATTTTACCCTAATTTTACCCTATTTTCGAAAATAGGTGAAATACCTCAAACCTTATCAAATTTTCTCCAGATTTGAGCTAAATGAGTATTAATAGAAATATTATACTCATCCATGAAATCAAATTCCAAATTAAACCTCTTTAAAACCAGATTTACAAATCAGTCCAGACTTCAACCAAAATCATCACAATTATGCCCCTGATCGACCAGAACTTGCTGTTCACGACCGGATCAGCTGATTTCGACTTCGACCAGGCTTCAGTTCTCGACCAACTACTGTTTTCGACCGCAGCTCCTCAGCCAAATCCACCACGACCTGGAACAAGCGCACGAGCACAGGAGCCTTCGACCTCGAGCGTGCCACTGCTGTTTGCTTCGCCTGCTGCCACGTGTGTGCTCAGCGTTGGCCACTGTGGATCTTCTCCAGCGAGGATCGCGACCAGCTGGTTTCTCCCGTTTGCACGCCACCGGCAACGGCTCCAGCAGGAAAGCTTAGCCATGTGGAGTCCTTGCCGCGGCCAGCCATCAACTCGCCTTCACTTCGTAGCAGCTCCAGCTGCAAAAGCCCTCACGGCCGCTGAACCAAGTCACCTCCATCGCCAGCTCGCCGTGAAGTCGCAATCCAGTCTTTTCCTTGCCGGCTTCAAATCCCCGTGCACTTCTAGCCGTTGCATCTCCTCCAAATCCTCTATAAATAGTCCCTGGTCTCAGTGAAGCATCACACACCCACCAGAAACACCTAAGTCCTCAACCTCGTCGTCTTCTTCTTCTTCCCCGGTGAGCAGCAAAGGGAGCTTCCGTGCTAGCTTCATCCACTGCTTCCTACTTCGATCCAACACCCCCAGTGAGCTTCTCTCATCTCCCTCATGCTTCTCAAGCTTGGAATTTAGTTTAAATACCCTCTGTCACCGGCAATCGCCGTGTTTCATCTAGAACTCCGGTGAGCAATTAACCCTCACCTAAATTGAATTGATCTTCGAGCCAGTAGTGAAAGATGCTTAGAATAGCTCACTTAAGAACCCTGAGCTATTGGTTTGAACAAATTCGTTGTAAAACAAAAACCCCCAATTTCCAGCCATGAACATGAACTTGTACTTACTGATTTAGCTTCTCTGTTGAGCAATCTGTTAATCTAACTTCACCAATGCATTTCTAGTACCCTGAGGACCATACACAAGCAAGGAATTGAGTTCAATCACTTTAAATCAGAAATGCCCAAATCAGATTTGAGTTCATCTTTTCTCCAGCTAGTATCTTCCAAATCCAGCCGATCCAGCCCTAGCCACTTTGCCATTTAGATGTTTTGGACCATTCTGAGCAACTTTGTCTTCTATCACGACTTCTAATTCGGCCTAGATTGTGAGATATAGCTATGCCCTAGTTGGCTGTACTGTTCATGTTGCATATGGTTCAGGCCAGTCAGCTTCTTTGCCGGTTTTCATCACTTTTCAGCCATCTCCTGCCCTAGATCCTGTTGAGACATTTGTTTATGTTACAAATGTCTAACTACCAGACAAAGTGGTGCATCATTTGGAGCCCTAGATCAAAAGTTATGGCAAACCCTAGTTTCTGGCCATGTCAACTCTATGTCAAACTATGCCAGTCAGTGGCATTAGCCCTGTTCACCCACCTCTGGTCATGCAAACCAAAAACTACCTTGTCAAACAGTTGCCTCACTACTTTGTGCACCATATGCTTGAATCAAAACTCAATTTGGCCACTGGGAACTATTCAAACCATGTCAATGCCATTCTTGGGCATTGTCAGCCCTTGTCAGCCTATGTCAGCCAATGGCATTGGGCCAGTTTGACCCCTTCTGGGTATGCAAACTGAACATAACTTTGTCCCTTAGACTCCTGATGTTGTGATTTACATTTTATTCTACTGTCACAACTTGAGTTGAGCCCTCTATCATCCATCGACCCTATGTCGATGCCTTGAACCGAATGTCGACCTAAAGACGTTCGCTGTTTTTGAGCGAACCAATCGCAACCTTGATATCATTCTGATATTTTGGAACCTTTGGAACCTTCTAAACCTTTGACAACTAATCCTAACCCTAGTTTCCATAGTTTAACTCTAATCACTTCCAAATCTTGTGTCGTCGAGACACTTTCACCTTGCATTATCGCATATAGTGGATTAGTAAGAGTAGGATTGATTGTAATGCCTGTTTAATTGCTTGTTTGAACCTTGTTCAGAGCAAGAGTCCCAGTTCAAAGACTTCGTCGCAGACCTGACATCAACTGCTGTTTCTTACGACGCGGAAGGCAAGTCATATTCTTGAACATTTTGAACCTATATTTTATGAATTGCTAGAATATACTTTGATTATAAAATAATAATATTGCATGAGAAAGATTGAGAATAGTTGAATTATGAAATGGCAGCATCAGGCTGATGCCTGTGAATTGTGAATTGATCAAATAATGAGCCATGAACTAATATATTATATATATTTATATTGATGAAATAAAACCCCTAGCCGTGACCAGTATTTTGGTATGGAATGGTGAAAGCACTGGAGGTGCTTGGTCGCACAGGATGTGCCAGCACTGGAAGTGCATGGATTATGGTATGAGCTGGTCACTGGCATATAAGGACTAGAACCTTGTGTTGTGCGTCTAGTGGCATGATTAACGTGCCGACCGCAAGCCTGGTATGGGACTGGCCTGAACAAGTAGTATGTGGATCACACATGAAACCCCTATATGACAAACTCACGATTTACACGGGGTGCGCTCCTACACAAATCACAGGATGTGATCATGCATGCTGACCTTGAGGGGAAGATGCCAATTTAGTGGGGGTTGTGAAACCCTGCCACAACTGTGGTTTGCGTGAAGAAAACCACGGGGTCTGGGGTGAATTGTGTGTGAAACATGGCAAAAGTTCTTGTTATCTCCACCTTGCCGCTCACAGTATGAAGTGAGTCAGGGGTCCAATCCTTGTGATAGGAAGGGCATGAAAGTGGATATATCTTGCGGATAAATTGGTACCCCTCTGCAGAGTTAAAAATGTATTCGAATACTTCGTGCTCCCGAGTTTTAGGAGTATGCCGCGGTGGATTAAATCCACAGGGTGTGACACAAGTATTGTTTTATAAATTAAAATTTGTTAGTTCAAGATTACCCAAATGACATGTGTTGTCATGATAAGGGGTACTGCCGAGGGCTGTCATGTGTTGACGTGTCGCGGTAGTACCATAATTTAGTGATCATGTGATAACTAAGAGGCACGTGGATTGTGCCCTAAGTATATGAAATGTTGCCATGAGCATGAGCTTTCAAAAGCTTGGAAGAAAAGTATTTTTGGAAAAACCCTCTCACCTCTTTTCCCTCAATAGCATAGGATCATGTCATCTCTACTATACGTATCTCTACTCTTACCTATGACTTGCTGAGTACGTAAGTGCTCACCCTTGCAACTTATCAACAATAGATGGAGTGCTACAATACCAAGACAAAGGCTTGGAAGATTTCGTGGATCCAGAAGGAAGAGAGCCAGTTCTGCCAGAACCCTGAAGTGTGCTGTCCTGCTGTCAACTTCTTACGATTGTGGGGGTTTCGCCTAGCTTCCGCCGAGTAGTTGTCTTTTTGTTTTAATTAGACCATTTGTGCCGTGAAGGCATTGTATTACTCTTTTATTGTACCAGGCCAGCAGGCCATACTGTTTATGAATGATATTTTGTAAGTTACTCTGCTGCAATGAACTCTTGTTCTTGACTTATCCTGGGAAGTCAGTGGTATGTATGTATGAGGCCAGCTGCAGTGAGCTAGGTCTCCACGGGAGTAGTCGTGGTACCCTGTGCGGGGCGCGACATAATGACAACTACAAATTCTATACTAACGTTACCTGCCTAGTTGTGTTAAGAAGAAACTTAAAAGACAGGTTAATGAAAGGCGAAGAAAGAGCCTCATGATGAAGAAAGGGCATTGATCAAAAGGGCAAAGGTACGAAATAAGGCATTTTCCATTTTTTACCGGTCTAAGGTGTTTAGAGAAGAATTTTGACCGAATTTTAGGATAATTGCCGTTCTATTAAGAGGAGCATGTGGTGTATCACAAAATACTTCATCTATGTGCCACAAATCATAAAATCAACTTGCATTGCATACTAGAAGATCACATACCTTGAAAAATGCTTGTTTCAGCTCAATACTGCTCAGTACTGTCTCAGTCGGTCTGACCGTATGTTGACCCGGTCTGACCGAATTCACGGACTGACCGAATAGGATCTCGGACTGACCGACATTATGTATTAGCATAGTATGTACCTTTATAAGGTCTGTCTGTCCGTAGTTAAAACCTAGGTCAGTCTCCTGGAACTTCATGACCTATCCTTCTGTTGTTTTTGAGCTTTGATGGTCTGACCGTTTTATTAGACCGGTCTGACCGCGAAATCGGTCTAACCGTGTTTTTGTACTACGGTCTGACCGTATGGCCGGTCTGTCCGTAATTTTCGGCCTGACCGTATAAGGTGTCCAAAAACTATGTCATCTCTGGACAATTTCATGGTATGACCGAAATAGGCTCCGGTCTGACCATGTATGTGCCTGACAAGGGCAGTTGAGCATTTATTGCGCCTGTTTAATGCCGTTACAATTGCGGCGGTCTGACCGAGCTTATACCTGCGGTCTGACCGCCCGGTGATCTTTTTCTCCCAACGGCCTGTAACGGCTATATTTATTGTGGGGGGTATATATACTCCCATGTACGGCCCTGTTCACAGATACTTGGCATAATTTGAGCATTTTCATCATCCTTGAGAGCTTTAGCACATTTCATACACTCTAGGGTTCAAATTCTCGAATTTGTGAGAGTGTGCATTTGAGATCTTCTAGTGCATTGCATCTAGATAATTAAATCAACCTCGTGGCACTAGAAGAAGGCTAAGTGATCATCACCGGCTTGTTACTCTTGGAGTTTGCCGGCTCCTAGATGGCTAGGAGAAAGGTTTTGGAGAGCTCTTCAAAGAAGATTGTGAAGAAGCCTCAAAACGTCTTGTGAAAGGGTTGAGCACGCCTTGCCGGAGCGGTAAAGTGCATCCTTAGTGAAATCGAGGTTTGGACAACTCATCACACTAATCCGACTCAAGATCTAGGTCACTTCTCGAGAGAAGGTTGACTAGATAGAGGAGCGGTTAGAGATTTGAGTTTGCCTCAACGTGGATTAGGGGTGATCGGCAAATCACCGAGTCCACGGGATATATCCTTGTGTTGAAATTGTGCTTTGTTCATATTGTGTTATTTATTTGCTCTCATTATCTCTAACCTGTTTGTTTAATTGCTAATTTTTTAAAATCGCCTATTCACCCCCCCAGTCGATATCCTAGATCCCTTTCAATTGGTATCAGAGCGAGGACTCCCTTTTAGTGGATTTAACCATCCCGGAGTAGGATAAAGATGGCTAGTGAGGGTCGGATCAATATTGACAAACCACCACTCTTTGATGGATCTAACTATACTTATTGGAAAACTAGAATGATGGTTTATCTTAAAGCCATGGGTGGAAAGATTTGGAAAGTGGTGGATGAGGGTTTTGCAATTCTTGATGATGATGATATGACCAACCTAGATAGAGATAATGCCTTAGCTAATGCTCAAGCCATGAATGTTCTTTATAGTGCTCTAAATCTAGGTGAATTTAATAAAATTTGTAAACTTGAAACGGCCCATGATATTTGGAGAAATCTTATGGATATTCATGAAGGAACCTCGATGGTCAAGGATGCTAAATTATTTATCCATAAGAGCCAATTTGAAAAGTTTGCTATGTTGCCAAATGAAGATGTATCGGAGATGTTTAACCGTTTAAATAACATTGTAAATGAGTTAAAAGGGCTTGGTATGGATGTCACAAATGTGGAATTTTGTCATAAGTTTCTTAGAGCTTTACCTTCAAAATATGACACAATTGTAACCTTACTTGTGCGTTCAAACTTGAAGAGTGTGACTCCGTTGGAAGTCTTGAGTGAGATTCTCACTCATGACATATTCAAGAAATCTCAAGAAGAAGTGAAAGATGAGGTTTCCGACTCCAAGAAGAAGAACATAGCACTAAAAGCTCAAGCTTTCAAAAGGGAAGACAATGAAGAAGAAAGTGATGAGAGAGACACCGATGAGGAGATGGCTCTCTTTGTGAGAAGGTTCAAGCGGTTCATGAAGAAGAGATATAAAGGAAAATCCTTCAAGAAAGGACAATCATCCAAGAGGAACCCATTTGAAGAAAGAAGATGCTTTGAATGCGGTGAAAAGGGTCACATCTCCACACAATACAAAAACAAAGAAGAAGAAAAATCAATGAAGAAGAAGAAGTACGAAAAGGAAGGAGAAAGCAAGAAGAAGGTTTTCAAGAAATATTATAAGAAGAAGGATGGACAAGCTTGCTTCATTGAATGGGATTCGGATGCTTCAAGTTCCGATTCCGATGATGAAGATGAAGCATCACCCAAAGGACTCGCCGGGGTAGCTATCAAGGAAGCTCCATCTCTATTCTCCACTCCTCATTGCCTCATGGCTAAAGGAGAATCGAAGGTATCATGTGACGGAGATGAATATACTTATGATGACCTAGTTGAGATGATTACCGGTTTTGATGACTATATGAGTAAAGAGAAAGAAAAATTCAAGGAATTGAAGAAGAGATACAAAACTCTTCAAAATCCTATGAGGAGCTAAACACATCTCATGAGAGTCTCAAGGAAACTCATGAGATGCTTAAGGAAGCTCATGACTCACTACTTACTCATAAAGCCAACAAAACGGGTAATGAAATAGGTATCACTTGCAATATTTTGAATGACTTGCCCATGATGTCTACTTCTAGCATGTCTACATCTTGTGAAGATTTAATTGAATTCCCTTCTAGACCTAAAATTGATGATAATGTGCTTAGTCTTGAAAACAATGAACTCAAGGACAAAATTGAAAAATTAACCAATGATCTAGCTAAATGCTATGTAGGAGAATCAAAATTAAGACATCTTCTAGATAGTCAAAGGTTTTCCTTAAGAAAAGAAGGACTAGGGTACATTCCTAAAAAGGGAAAACATGCTTTTGTCCCATCTAAAACCGTATTTGTAAAAGACAAGGGATATTGCAACAAATGTAAAAGTTTAGGTCACATTGAAAAGAATTGCCATGCTAGCAAAAGTAATTCATCTCTTGTATTCAATTCTTGCTATGTTTTAAAGAAAATGAACAATGGCAATGTTAAAGCCAAATTTGTTGGAACCCCGATCATTGGTGCCAAAAAGAAAGCCATTTGGGTTCCAAAGTCCTTGGTAACTAATCTCCAAGGACCTAAAAAGATTTGGGTACCTAAAAGGACCTAACTTTGTTTTGTAGGTAAATTACAAGGCCGGAGGACAACATTGGGTGCTCGATAGTGGATGCACTCAACATATGACCGGTAATCACAACATGTTCTCCTCTCTAAATAACGAATGTGCGGAATATGACAAGATCACGTTTGGAGACAATACCAAAGGAAAGGTAAAAGGTTTAGGTAAAATTGCCATCTCAAACGACCTCTCCATATCTAATGTATTGCTTGTTGAATCTCTAAATTTCAACCTCTTATCTGTGGCTCAACTTTGTGATCTTGGATTCATATGTGCATTTTATCCAAAAGTAGTGATTATCACTAGTATTGATGATAATAGGTTGATTTTCAAAGGTTTTAGACATGGCAACCTCTATTTAGTTGATTTCAATTCAAATGATGCTAATCTTGGTACATGCTTGTTTACTAAATCTTCTAAAGGTTGGCTATGGCATAGAAGGCTTGGGCATGTTGGAATGAAACAACTAAATAGACTAGTTAAACATGACTTAGTTGTTGGATTAAAAGGTGTAAAATTTGAAAAAGATAAAGTATGTAGTGCTTGCCAAGCCGGAAAACAAGTTGCAAACTCACATCCAACTAAAAGCACCATGTCAACTTCTAGTCCACTTGAATTATTGCATATGGATTTATTTGGACCAACTACTTTTGTGAGCATTGGTGGAAATAGTTATTGTCTTGTAGTTGTAGATGATTTTTCTAGATATACATGGATATTCTTTTTACATGATAAGTCAATTGTGTTTAAGACTTTCAAAAGCTTTGCTCAAAGGGCCGAAAATGAATTTAGCTTAAAGATCAAGAAAGTGAGAAGTGACAATGGCTCCGAATTCAAGAATACCAAGGTTGAAAATTGGTGTGATGATAAGGGCATCAAACATGAGTTTTCGGCCAAGTATACACCGGAGCAAAATGGAGTAGTCGAACAAAAGAACCGGACATTGATAGACATGGCAAGGTCTATGCTTTCGGAGTACAATGTTTCGGACACTTTTTGAGCCGAAGCAATCAACACCGCGTGCCATGCATCAAATCGTCTTTATTGTCATCGACTACTAAAGAAAACTCCTTATGAGCTTCTCATTGGAAGGAAGCCAAACATTTCCTACTTCCGAGTGTTTGGATGTAAGTGCTATATCTTGCGGAAAGGTACACGCTTATCCAAATTTCAAAGTAAATGTGATGTAGGATTTTTATTAAGATACTCATCAAATAGCAAAGCATATCGTGTCTACAACCAAAACTCCGGTTTGGTTGAGGAGACACATGATGTTGAATTTGATGAGACTAACGGCTCTCAAGAGGAGCAAGACAATTTGGATGATGTAGGTAATGAAGAGTTGAGAGTGGCAATGAAGAACATGACCATTGGGAATATCAAGCCAAAAGAAGATAGTGATCAAGATGAAGATCCATCCACTCAAGCTATCCCCTCTTCATCAACTCCTCAACACGAAGATCAAATAGTTGAAGTGGTCAATGTGGAAGACTCCTCTCAACAACAACCAGAAGTACCTTCTACCTCTACTTCACAAATCCCGGTTGACCATCCAAGAATTCATCACTCAATTTCCAAGGATCACCCCGTCGATCAAATTGTTGGTGACTTGCGTGAGGGTGTCCAAACTCGTTCTCGTCTTGCTTCATTTTGTGAAAATTACTCTTTTGTCTCCTCTTTTGAGCCCACACTTGTAGATGAAGCATTAAAAGATCCGGATTGGGTGAATGCTATGCACGAAGAATTAAACAACTTCACCCGCAACAATGTTTGGGAATTAGTAGAAGAACCAAATCCGGATGAGCATAATGTCATTGGAACCAAATGGATTTTGAAGAATAAACAAGATGCAAACGGAGTGGTAGTAAGAAACAAGGCAAGATTGGTGGCTCAAGGATACACTCAAGTTGAAGGTTTGGACTTCGGTGAAACCTTTGCTCCCGTAGCTAGACTTGAGGCTATTAGAATCTTGCTTGCTCTTGCTTCATCTCATAATATTAGACTATATCAAATGGATGTCAAAAGTGCATTTTTAAATGGAAAAATTAATGAGTTAGTATTTGTTAAACAACCTCCCGGATTTGAAGATCCTACAAAGCCAAATCATGTGTATAAACTCTCCAAGGCTCTTTACGGTCTTAAACAAGCACCTCGTGCTTGGTATGAAAGACTTAGAGACTTCTTAATTTCAAAAGGCTTTAAAATTGGGAAAGTTGATACTACATTGTTTACTAAGAAAATTGGAAATGATTTCTTTGTATGTCAAATTTATATTGATGACATCATATTTGGATCTACTAACCAAGATTTTTGCGAGGAATTTGTTAATATGATGTCCAGGGAATTTGAGATGTCTTCGATAGGTGAACTAAGTTTCTTCCTCGGACTACAAGTTAAACAACTCAAGGAAGGAACTTTCATCAGTCAAAGCAAATATGTGAAGGACTTACTCAAGAAGTTCGGACTTGAAGAAGCAAAGCCAATCAAGACACCAATGGCCACAAACGGTCACCTTGTCTCTGACGAAGGAGGTAAACCGGTAGACTCAAAACTTTATAGATCTATGATTGGTAGTTTATTATATCTTACTGCTTCTAGGTCCGATATTATGTTTAGTGTTTGCATGTGTGCAAGATTTCAAACCTCTCCTAAAGAAAGTCATTTAATGGCCGTTAAGCGCATTTTGAGGTATCTAAAATATTCATCTAGCATAGGGTTGTGGTATCCTAAAGGTGCAAAATTCGAATTAATTGGATATTCTGATTCCGATTATGCGGGATGTAAAGTGGATAGAAAAAGCACCTCTGGTAGTTGTCAACTGTTAGGAAGATCTTTAGTATCTTGGTTCTCTAAGAAACAAAACTCTGTACCTTTATCAACCGCCGAAGCGGAATACGTTTCCGCGGGTAGTTGTTGTGCACAATTGCTTTGGATGAGGCAAACATTATTGGATTATAGAATAAAATTTGAAAAAGTGCCTCTTTTGTGTGATAATGAGAGTGCGGTGAAAATAGCCACAAATCCAGTTCAACACTCTCGGACCAAGCATATAGATATCCAACACCACTTCCTTAGAGATCATGTTAGCAAAGGTGATGTGGTGGTGGATAATGTGAGAACCGAAGATCAATTAGCGGATATATTCACTAAGCCCTTAGATGAAAGTCGTTTTTGCAAACTTCGAAATGAGCTTAACGTCATTGATATATCAAATGTGGCTTGAAATGTTGAACTCATATTGATTGTGCTTAAAGTTTCACTTGATTGCTTGAACTTCCTCTTTTAGAGCTTTTTAGGCTCCTTTATCGGCAATTGAGTGAAATGAACCAAAAATATGTTAAGTTGTAAGATAAATACTTCCCCTTTGGTGATATTGCCTATATCTTACTTATAATTATCTTATATTTATATATCTCCCTATCCAAATCTCTTGAGCTTCAAATCAATCAAAATCCTCCAAGAATTTTAGTCCTTCCAGCGGTCTGACCGAACCAATTGCGGTATGACCGAATGCATCTCCAGAGAGCATCTTAAATTTCTGCTTCCAGCGGTCTGACCGGTATCTTTTCTACGGTCTGACCGAAATTTCATGACCAGAGACCTTTTATCCCGAATCTCTTGTCCTTTTTCACTTTCTTCCCCACTCCTGTCTCTTTCACGTGCACCTCAAATCTTTGGATTCTTTTTCTATGGTCAAACCCTAGCAATGCCTGGACAAACCGTGGTTCAAGATCATCACCAAATCATGTCTTCTAGGTATTTTGCTCAGATTCTTCATCATTTTTCAATCTCTTTTACTGTTCACCTTGAGGATTAGGGCAAATGTGATGAATCTAGTCCAACTTTGGTCATTTCTTGAAATTGATTCACCATGTTGATACTATAAGTTCTTTCACACGTTTTTGAGACCAAATTGTGCCCTAAATTCTAGTAAATCTCAGATTTCTAGTCAAACCCTATCTCTTCGGTTGCGCCGGTCTGACCGCCCCTGTATCGGTCTGACCGGATGCAACAGCAGAGACAGGATGTGCTGTTTTGTTGTTGTATCTATTCTCGTCATGCTTTCCTATTTTCCTGTATCTTACCTGCTGCTTATCTTCCAAATCGTATAGTGGTCGAGGTACTCAAGGCATTGCCTCCATCCGGACAAACAAGAAGAAATTGGCGAAACGGCCAAAAAGGGCTCTACCCTCAAGCAGTAGCGACAGTCATGATGACGATTGGGTGCCCTCGGCCGGAGATTCAGAAATAGAACAGTCATCTCATCATGGTGGATCATCTCACAGGGGCATGGACATCGAGAGCGAGGACGATGAAATAAACGTCCACGCTTATCAAGGCCCGAAGAGGAATTGGACTTCAAGCGACTATACAAAGGCTAGGACCATCTACGCCTACAATCATGAGAATGATGCCTCTACTCCTCATTTCCACATGATGACACAGCAGGATGCCTTCTACGGTCATTTGATCCACAAAAATATCTTCGAGCACAAATGGATCGAATGGGCTTATGTTGTGAATCAGCCCATCATGGCTCCCTTGGTGCAGATTTTCAAGGATATAGGGCTGTATGACTTTGTGGAGCACAAGTGCCCATGGAACGCCACTGCCATCAGACAGTTCTACGCTACAGTTGAGATCAAATGGGCGGACCAGCAGATCTTGTGGATGACAGGTTCCAGGCGTTACGAGGCCACCTTTGAGGACTTTGCTGCGGCAAACAAGTTAAACTATGAGGAGATGAAGGAGGGGATCGATATGGAGGATGAGGATTACCTCCATGAGGACGACTGGCTCCAGTTTTATGAGCAGCCGGGAGGTGGACAGCGGATTGTACCTGGCACAGTTACAGGTCTCAAAGTCCTCCCTGCTGTAGTCAACAAGATCGTACGAGCCACGATCCATCCAAAGAGTGGAAACTGAGAAGCGGTCCGGGATTACTACTGGAACTTCATCGACCACATCCTCAAGAGTCATCGGATCAACATTGTCTCTTTTATATTGAAGACAATTGAGGATGTCTCGGCGACCACTCTGCCGAATCTCTACTATGCTCCGTTTATCATGTCCTTGCTGCTCCAGAAGACAAAGTTTCCTCGCGGTTCCTGCGACATTAGACATCTCGGCTATAAGCCGTTCAGTGTCAACCCGCGCGTCTTGGCTCGAGGCCATGGAGCACAGCATCAGCAGCAGCAGCCGGCTCAGCCTATGCCTCCTCCTCCTCCTCCTCAGGCACAGCAGGCAGCTCAGTCTAGCCAAGCCCCCGCCTGGTTCACACAGTTCCAGTAGCAGTTCCATCAGCTGATGATGGATCAGTTTGCTACTCTTCTCCAGGGGCTTGAACTTGCTCGCTCGGACTTGGCGGCTTTGAATGATCAGTTCCAGACCTTCTCGTCACACCAGGATCAGTTCGAGCAGCGCTTCGACTCCTTCTCCGCTCACTTCTACACTCGTTTCCCTCAGACTCCTCCTCACCATCCTCCCGATGATGATGCTCCAGCCGATCCTTAGCTTTTATGGCAATTGATGCCAAAGGGGGAGAGAGAAGAGAGTAGAAGAGTAGGAGAGATGTTGATGAGAGATGAAACTTAAATGAAAATTTTTGATGAAAACTTTTGGTGTAAAGTGTTATTTAACTTGTTTAGTTGATTATCTCTTTTATGATCTATGTGGATGTCATTCTGACTCTTGTATGAGATTGTTACTTCATGATATATGAGATATGCTTATGTTATTTTCATATGACCTTGTGATGATGATATCATGTTGTAGAATTGAATATTGAATGTCTTATTTGTGATACTTCATGCTCATATAATGAATAAATTGAAATAGCATCTTATACACATGCTTGAACTCCTCTAAAATGCCATAATTCACTTATTCATACACTTAGGGGGAGTGTCTTATTCTTCGATGCTTTTTGTAAAATTCCTTTATGCTTAAAACTCTTTCATCTACTCTTTATATTGTCATCAATTACCAAAAAGGGGGAGATTGTAGCTTCTAGGCCCCTAAAGAGTGTTTTAGTATTTAATAACAACTACAAATGTTATACTAACGTTACCTGCCTAGTTGTGTTAAGAAGAAACTTAAAAGACAGGTTAATGAAAGGCGAAGAAAGAGCCTCATGATGAAGAAAGGGCATTGATCAAAAGGGCAAAGGTACGAAATAAGGCATTTTCCATTTTTTACCGGTCTAAGGTGTTTAGAGAAGAATTTTGACCGGATTTTAGGATAATTGCCGTTCTATTAAGAGGAGCATGTGGTGTATCACAAAATACTTCATCTATGTGCCACAAATCATAAAATCAACTTGCATTGCATACTAGAAGATCACATACCTTGAAAAATGCTTGTTTCAGCTCAATACTGCTCAGTACTGTCTCAGTCGGTCTGACCGTATGTTGACCCGGTCTGACCGAATTCACGGACTGACCGAATAGGATCTCGGACTGACCGACATTATGTATTAGCATAGTATGTACCTTTATAAGGTCGGTCTGTCCGTAGTTAAAACCTAGGTCAGTCTCCTGGAACTTCATGACCTATCCTTCTGTTGTTTTTGAGCTTTGACGGTCTGACCGTTTTATTAGACCGGTCTGACCGCGAAATCGGTCTGACTGTGTTTTTGTACTACGGTCTGACCGTATGGCCGGTCTGTCCGTAATTTTCGGCCTGACCGTATAAGGTGTCCAGAAACTATGTCGTCTCTGGACAATTTCATGGTATGACCGAAATAGGCTCTGGTCTGACCGTGTATGTGCCTGACAAGGGCAGTTGAGCATTTATTGTGCCTGTTTAATGCCGTTGCAATTGCGGCGGTCTGACCGAGCTTATACCTGCGGTCTGACCGCCCGGTGATCTTTTTCTCCCAACGGCCTGTAACGGCTATATTTATTGTGGGGGGGTATATATACTCCCATGCATGGCCCTGTTCACAGATACTTGGCATAATTTGAGCATTGTCATCATCCTTGAGAGCTTTAGCACATTTCATACACTCTAGGGTTCAAATTCTCGAATTTGTGAGAGTGTGCATTTGAGATCTTCTAGTGCATTGCATCTAGATAATTAAATCAACCTCGTGGCACTAGAAGAAGGCTAAGTGATCATCACCGGCTTGTTACTCTTGGAGTTTGCCGGCTCCTAGACGGCTAGGAGAAAGGTTTTGGAGAGCTCTTCAAAGAAGATTGTGAAGAAGCCTCAAAACGTCTTGTGAAAGGGTTGAGCACGCCTTGCCGGAGCGGTAAAGTGCATCCTTAGTGAAATCGAGGTTTGGACAACTCATCACACTAATCTGGCTCAAGATCTAGGTCACTTCTCGAGAGAAGGTTGACTAGATAGAGGAGCGGTTAGAGATTTGAGTTTGCCTCAACGTGGATTAGGGGTGATCGGCAAATCACCGAGACCACGGGATATATCCTTGTGTTGAAATTGTGCTTTGTTCATATTGTGTTATTTATTTGCTCTCATGATCTCTAAACTGTTTGTTTAATTGCTAATTTGTTAAAATCGCCTATTCACCCCCTCTAGTCGATATCCTAGATCCCTTTCAGTAGCGCTGCGGACAATCCCCATCACTTGGCCCTTCGTACGCTGGGGGATGGACCTCTTAGGGCCCTTCCCCCCAGCGCCCGGAGGATACAAGTATGCGGTGGTTGCGGTCGACTACTTTACAAAGTGGGTAGAGGCGGAACCCTTGGCCAGCATCACGTCCTGGGCCGTTCAGCGGTTTTTCTGGAAAAACGTCGTTTGTCGTTTTGGTGTCCCCCGGGAAATCACCGTGGATAACGGGACCCAATTCAACTCGGCTTATTTCCGGGAATTCTGCGAAGGCCTAGGGCTCGTCATCCACTTCGCCTCAGTGGCCCACCCCCGGAGCAATGGGGCTGTCGAGAGGGTCAACGGCGTAATCCTGCAAGGGTTACGCCGGCGACTCGAGCAGGCCGCTTCTAAGCGGGGTGCATGGGCAGAGGAGCTCCCTAGCATCCTCTGCTCCATACGCACGACCCCGTCCCGGGCGACGGGATGTTCTCCCTTCTCCCTAGTCTACGGGGCGGAGGCAGTCCTCCCCCCGGAGATTGGCTTCCGGTCGCTGCAAGTCGAGCTCCTAGACGGAGCCACGACCGCAGCGTACCAGGCCAACGAGGCCAACCAGTGACTGGAGGTCGACCTCGTGGAGGAGGAACGCGACCGAGCGCTCCTCCTCCAAGCCATCTACGAGCACGAGATGGCGCGCGCATACAACCGGCGCGTGCGTGAAAGATCCTTCCGCCTTGGGGACCTTGTCCTCAAGCGCGTCACAGACCCCCAAGCCCAGGGTAAGCTCTCCCCCAAGTGGGAGGGCCCCTACAGGATCTCCGCGGTCCTGGGCTCGGGGGCTTACAAGCTCTCCAACCTTCAAGAGCAGGAGCTGAAGCACACGTGGAACTTGCGTTTACTTCGCAAGTTCTATGTTTAGCCTAACGGGCCTGTCCCCTCCCCCGAAGCGATCACGCCGGAGGGGGAGGAGGGACACTGTATTTGCTTTTCCCTCCCCCTTTGCGGCTTCACAGGGGGAGGTGCTGTATTTCATTTTGTTATCATTACATAGATCTTGATCTTCAACTGTCTCATTGCAGGTCCTTCTCATTACCGCCCCTAACGGCGATTCCCTCCCCGCGAGGACACCCTCCCCGCGAGGAAGCCCTCCCCGTGAGGATGCCCTCTTCGTGAGGAAGTGGGCCCAGACCCAGCAAGTCCCTCCTGTAGGGCGGCTTACGATCAGCCCTCGTGGACTGAGGGTGTAAGCGGCAACCCAGTCCCCAGCGGCCGAGGTAACGAGTCACTTTGGGAGACTAGTCCCCTACCCAAACACTCAGACCCGTCATCGGGCACTTCCTCCTCCGGGAGTAGACACTCTCCCCAGCGGGACGTCTAATGGCTTTCTTGGATATCTTTTCCCCGGAGACTTTATTCCCGGCTCCCCGTCCTCACGGCGACCGGACGATTGTCTCTCGGAAGGATTTTCTCCGGAATCTTCCTCAGGATTTCTGGCCTTATTCCCGGCTCCCCGTTCTCACGGCGGCCGGATGATTGTCTCCCAGAGAAATTACGGATTTCTTGGACATTTCTTCCCCGGAGACCCTATTCCCGGCACCCCGTTCTCACGGCGACCGGACGATCGCCTCCCAGGAAGCTCGCCTCCGGAAATCTCATCGGGTTTTCTTGGGTTTCTTCCACACGAGGCCTTATTCCCGGCTCCCCGTTCTCACGGCAACCGGATGATTCTCTCCTGGAAGGTCTTTCCCTTGGAAACCTCGTTTTAGAATTTTTTAACGGAAAAATTCTTATGCTACAGGTTATCTTCACCCCGGGGGCCTTGTTACCCCCACAGCGCGCGGAGCCACCCTCCGGCCCGCTGTGGGCGGGGGGGATAAGGAACCCCCGGGTGTCGATCACACCGACCACGAGCAAACTTAGCACATTCTTGTCAAAAGGAGTCGTCCAGACCATCCAAGAAGAAAAAACAAAAGGACTCAAAGAAGAAGCAAACACAGCTTTATTGATTGTCAAACCCGGAAGTTCTCTACATCCTAAGGCTCCTACGCCTAATACTCCCAGAGGCCCTCTGCTAGCTCCCGGGCCAAGTCCCGGTACAATGCGCGCACGCGACGCCGAGCTTCCCGGAGCACATCCTCGGGCCAGTACTCGTAGCCCGCCGGTGGAAGAATGCGAAGTGGGGGGACCATCCGGAACCCCGGACGCTGAGGGGACAATTCGGCGTGATGATTGTCAAAATTGTCTAAGTGCCACTCTGGATGCCACCTTAACCGGACGGGCTCCCGGATGGCGTCCCCGCTGTGCTCCCCGGAGATGAGGCTTAGCAAGATTAAAGCCGCTTGGGCGTCTCCCGGGGAGCCCCTCCCGGACCTTCGCCCGGGAGTAACCTCCCGGGAACCCTGGTAACATTTCATTCAATTCAAGACTTAGAAAAATTTCTAACTCCATTGCATTTCAAAATATCTTTTTACAAGTGTCCGGGGCTTCTTCTAAGAAGCTACCGGGATCAAAATCCTAAAAAAGCAAAAGGGTCCTAACTAAGACCCGGGGGGAGACTCATACTTTTTCATTGGCGTCCTCCCCCCGGGGGGCTTCCACCGGTGCCGGGGCCGGAGCATCCGCTGCCAGAGGCGCCAGTGCCAGGAATCTCACCCGGATGATCCGGTCGTAGAAGCCCCCGGCGAGCTGCTCCACCTCCCGGCGCGAGAGCTCGAAGAACTCGGGGAAGCTCCGGGGGATGCGGCCCCCGATCGCTCGGGCACCGACCCCCAGGTGCTCAACAAGCCCCGCCGCGGCCGCAACGACGGGGATCGCCCGGCCTCGCGCCCGGGCGTCGGCATCCTCCGGGATGACGGAGACCTGCGCGTTGAGAAAACGCACGGCCTCCGCGAGGGTCGTCGGGGGCACCTCCGAGCTGCTCCCGGAGCCTAGGCTCACGCCAAGGCTCTCAAGGGCCGTGCGGACAGAGCAGCCCGCGTCCGTCACCGCCCGGACGCTCGAGCCCTCGAGCTCCCGGAACGCCTCCTCCCTCGCCTTGGCCTCCTGCCGAAGGCTGCCGTTGACGGCCTCAGAGACGTGAAGATGGGCCCAGACCCGGGCCAGCTCCTGGAGGGCTTCGTCGCGCTGCCCCAGGTAGGTCGCGGCCCTGTCCTCTGCGTCCTTAAGCAGCCGGCCGAACCGCTGCTCAAGGCCCCAGGTAATGGCCGCCGCCTACAAACTATAGAGTTAGAAAAAATTCAAGTGCAGGGCACGAAGGAAGACGTCACCGACTCGGGTTACCTGGGCCTGGAGAGATTGAAGCCCCCGGAAACGCTCATGGAGCGTCCCCTCCGCAACGAAGGCCTGCACCTTCCGGGTCTTCAGGCCCCCCGTATAGCGGGCGACCTCCCCCGCGGAAAGCAAGGGGGTCTCCCGCCCGGCGCCGATCCCGTCGCGGCCGGTGAGGGGTCCCCGGACCTGGGCGTCCGGCAGCATGGTCGGCGTCTTCGTCGCCAAGGAGGTGGCCTCCGTGGAAGTGGCCAGGGAGCTCTCGGAAGAGGTCCCCACCCGGGGAGGGACCATCAGCCCTTTCCCCTTCCCGGGCGGGAAGGCCCCCGGCGCCTCCACTTCCGAAGGAACCTCGAAGACCAAGGGGCTCCCCCCCTCGTCCACTGGCCACTCCATGCGCGGAGGTGAAACCTCCGCAAACCTCACCTCCAAGTTCTCCGGCTCCAAGGGGGCCTGGGGTGCTAGGAGGGCCGCTACCGAAGGCAGCGACGAGGCGTAGTTCGCCGAGTCAGACGCCGCCCCGCCCGCGGCCGGTTCCTTCCCCCGGGCCTCAGCAGGGCTCTTCGGGGGAGGGGGAGTTACTTCCTTCCAGGCCGGCGCCCGTTCCCGCCCGGTCCCGGGGGTCTCGTCCCGATGCTTCGCCGGTGTCGCCGCCGGCGTCGTCGACGGGCCGGGGGCTTTTTGGACTCTGGCCTTCTTAGGCTCAGAGCCCCCGGCCGCGTCCTTCCCCCGTTTGTGCGACCCGGGGGTGGGGAGGGGCTTCCTCTCCGGCAGCTTCAGCCCGTAGGCCTCAGCCACCAAGTTCCGGTGAGGGCCCTCCCCCACGAGGCGCACGACGCGCTCTTGCTCGTCGGCGAAGTACCTCCCCAGGAGGTTCTCCGCCTTCTCCCGCGCCGCCGGGTACGGCTGGACTAGAAAAGGTAAAGAGTTAGTCAAAATTCCAAAAATTTGTAACTGCAATGCATCAGGTAGCCGGGACTTACGTCGGGTCACCGGCTTGACCGGGGGCCGCTGCTCCGGTCCCATGCCGATCCCCCTTCTCCCGCGTGAGAAGGGGGAGATCCTGAGGAGCATCATCTCCTCGGCGGCGTCCCGCATAGAGCGGGTGCTCCGGGAGATGATTACCTTGCCGAGGAGCTCGAGCTCCTCGTCCGTCCACACCAGAGGCTTCGGCGCGGACGACCTGCTGTAAGAGAGGGGCTCCGAGGCGTACGCCACCTCGTCGTCCCAGACCCGGAGGTAGAACCACCTCCGGATCCAGTCGCCCCAGTGGTCCCGGGAGGCCGCCGCCGGGTAATCGGCCACCCGGGACGGCAGCATCTGCACCATCACCGAGCCAAAGGGGGACTTGGGTCCCCCCTTCACCAGGTGGGAGCTCCTCACCGCCGGTTCGTAGAAGTACCGGAAGGCGTGTAGGGTGGGCTCCCGCCCGGTCGCCGTCTCGTAGAGCCAGATGAAGAGGCCCATCCGGAAGATCGCGTTCGGGGTGAGGTGGTTTAGGTCCACCTCATACTCCTTCAAAAACTCCCGAAGCAAGGGATACACCGGGAGCCGGAGCCCCGCCTCCAGGAAGGCCTCGAAGGCCACGATCTCTCCGGGCCTGGGGCGGGGGGCTTCGTCCTTCTTCACGGGGACCCGGATGTCCCGGTCCTCAATGACGCAGCGTTCGACCATGGACTCCGCGTCCTCGGCCGTGAACTCGGACGCCCAGAGGAAGTCCGGAGCGACCTCCTCCGGGGGCACCTCGGTCATCTTCGCTCGACCCTTCGGTGCCATCAGGTTTGTTTTTTTCGGTGGCTAACGTTTCAGGAGGCTACGCCTAAAGGTTCCGGACGCCTGCTACCGGGAGCTAGCTACCGGGAGAGGGCTACTGGGAGAGCTAAATGCGCTAAGGTTGAGAAGTTTGGAATGAACTTCCCGGGCCCCCCAAGGCCCTATTTATAGGGGCAAGCCGTGATCCAGATGAGCGCCACGTAGTACTCCGCGGAGCAATCTGGGCCGTTGAAGTTCAAACCATGCGCGGGAAACGAAGGGACTGGCGCGCAAACCGAGGCGCCGGTTCGAATCACGAGCGCATTTATGGCGAAGCGGCGGTCATAAGCGCGCGGCACGGGAATCGAAGCGTCACGGCTCCGATGGCTTGGTCCGGAGATTTTCCCGGTGACATGTACCATTCCCACCGGGGACTCGAGCATCGTCCCCGGGGGGCATGGGGGGCTGCTGTTGGGGGAAATCTCCGCGAGACTAAGTCCAGGTAAGTTGCGTCACATTTTCCCGGGGAAGTGGCCTCCGGTGCCTGCCCCGGGTGCCGCCTTTTGGCTCCCGGGACCCGGCCTCCGGTGCCGGTCCCGGGCGCCGCCATTTGCCCGGGGACGTGGCCTCCGGTGCTGGCCCCGGGCGCCGCCTTTTGGCTCCCGGGACCCGGCCTCCGGCGCCGGTCCCGGGCGCCGCCATTTGCCCGGGGACGTGGCCTCCAGTGCCCGCCCCGGGCGCCGCAATTTACCCGGGGACGTGGCCTCCGGGGCCTGCCCCGGGCGCTGCCTTTTGGCTCCCGGGACCTGGCCTCCGGCGCCGGTCCTGGGAGCCACCTTTGGCCTAGGGACGTGGCCTCCGGCGCATGTCCCGGGCCTCATCGCCCTTCTAAAGGTAAAGTTTCGAGTTGTTGATCACGTGCAGGTCACGCGAGGAGCGCCTCGGGAATCAATGACCACCTGTCAAGCATCCAAGGCGTTTGACAGGGAGAAGGACGTTGCTACCCCTCAATCCGACGGTGGCTTCCAAGGTAGATAGGTCTTTTTGCTTCTTTTTGGGGCTATAAATAGCCCTTGTACCCCTCAGTTGTAAGCAAGTGATTTTCATTATTGGAATAGCCAAAACTCTCAGGTGTGCTCCGGAAGCCTCTCCCCCTAGAAAGCCTCCCCAGCCGGCTCCAGTCGGGAGCACGCCAACAGGACTAGGGCCCCCACCGGGACCCGAACCTGTATAAATCCTCGTGTCAATTCTTGTGTTTTTCCCGCGGGGGAAGACCGGTCACCCAGTCAGCCGGCGTCGCGTTTTCTTCGCTAGGATCGTTCACAAACCCTACCGGGGTATTCGCAATACCAAGACAGGCGTAGACGATGAAGGTCATCCTCCTTGCCAGGCTTGTGATAACAATTCTGGAAATTGTTGAGTATTGCGTCACACAATATTTCCCAATTGTAAATCGATCCCTCTGGCTGATTAAACAACCAGGTTCTCGCTGGTCCTTCGAGGACCGTTGGCAAATAATTTGCCATGACGCAGTCATCTCCGCCTGCCGCTTGAATGGCAGTGATGTAGATTTGGAGGAACTCGGATGGGTTCTGAGTTCCATCATATCTCTCAATCGTTCCTGGTTTAAACTTGTCCAGCCAGACCACAGCTTGGAGGCCTGGCGAGAAAGCTTTACAACCGACATAGGAACTACGGAGGAATCTGCGACTTTCGACCTGGTCGTGGGCGACCTTGCCCAAAGGAGATACACCTCACGGTCCCAGGCGAGAATGGACGGGTATGCGATCTCAATCACGGGAACTTCCAACTCGCCTAGCCTTGTCCTGCCGAACTGATCCTGGTGATAATCGATTACGTCTGTCATGACTAGAGTGAGAATAATCTCTCTTATGGGAGAGAATTGTAGACCGGGATGACGCCATAGGAGTTACATCGGATGCAACTTCATCAAGCGTATCCACCAGGATTCTGGCAAAAGCAGGTCCGTCCGCGTCTTCAACATTAGGAGGAGGATTACGCAGAGCATCTGCGATAATACGAAGTCGATCTTATGTACTCCTCCTAGGTGCACCAAGTGTCACCATTTCTTCAACCGCCGGTGGATAATCTGGGGCTAAAGAACGCGTCTGGTCGCACCTGCGACCATGAGGACAACAGGAGGAACTAGGAGCGGCATCATAACGAGATTGTGCAAGTTGCAAAACCTCCTTCGCAGCCCTACGAATCTCGTTTTCTCGTTGCTCATGATCTTGATCCTCCTTTTGCTTTCATTCCTGTTCCTCCTTTTGCCTAAGTTCCTGTTCCTCCCTAGCAATTTGTTGCTCAGGAGTTTCCTCCGATAAAGCAACAAACTCTCGGGGGAGCGAGGTCGTAGAAAGAGAAAACATCTCTGTCTGTTCTGAATCGGATTCAAAATCAAAGAGAGACTGGAGGTTATCAGGGTCAAACCTCCCAAGACTAAGCTCTATGTTACCATCATCCACATCCTCAAAAGCGATGTGTTGTGGTACATATTCAACCTCCAATGTGGCAGAACTCACATGAGGTGTCGGGTCTATCTCCTTTGTCTCTTAGTCGATAGACATGACCAGAGTCGAATAAGATGCATTGTCAGAATGTTCCTTGAGAACATACTCACGATTACCCTCTTCCATAGGAACGGGATCGCTAGGTGAGGGCATCCGAACATGGGCATAGTCGTCGAGATCAAAATCGTTCTCGGAATCATACACATGACTTACCAAAACTCCTGATGAAAAAAGAACACCTTGAGAAAGGCCCCACGGTGGGCGCCAACTGTCGACGATTCAGACTCGGGGTCCTTAGTCGATCTGACGCAGATTTGTGAGTTGTATGTGAGACCTTTCAAGGCACCCTCAGGTAAGTTAAGATAAGCAATGAAATAGAGATGTGAGGATTTATACAGGTTCGGGCCCTCGAGGGAAGGACTAAAAGCTCTACGTCCTGTTGTGATTTCACTATGTATAAAAGAGTTTACATGAGAGAGATTGTCACAGGAGATAATCTCTCTTTATACTTTTGTCTAATCTATCTTATCCTATAAGATCCTTGATCTTCACTATAGTTGGCCGTTGTTGGATGTTAGTCGTCCTTTCGTATCGTACATTAGTCATCTTTTTATACTGAATGAAAGGATGCCAATGCAAAGCGGTTTTGGACTGTTTTCATAGTGTAGTTTGTATAACTACACTTATCTCTTCGCTGGTTAAGCACGTACACTTATAGATAACCGCACATGTTAACCTCCTGGCGGTTGTCTTCACACATGGGAGAAGTTACCTTGACCCTGAAAATGTGTCCAGTAAAAGGCTTGAACACTCCCGGGTTATCTTGGTCGTGCACAGTCAGCGACCTTTTGATCGCGCATAGCCTGCGACCCCACGACTGCGCAAGTACTGCGATCATAGACTGACTCTGTGCCCGCAACCTTCTGGTGCACATGAAGCTGTCCGTCTGCGACCATGGTGGCTGCTAGGGCATAGGCTTATATATCATATCCGAAAATGTCTTGAACATAATATATCAAATAAATGACTAGCTCGGGTCACAATCCTTGTCAGCGAGCTCGCCAGAAAAGTTGCCTAGCACAGTGGCTCAAAACAACAAAGCGGCGATGAACTTGCCGTGGACAACTCAGATGCGGCTTCGCCTCGACAATCCAATGGCCTAACCAAGTCAATCCATCACTGGAGATGGTTGAATTAAGAGGAATCGACTCGTAGCGACCGGAGGATGATGATTTTGAGCTCGACATCGCCGATGATACAAACGAACACTTGAATAGAGAACTTTGTCGACACGACACAACAACTCCTGAAACTTAGTAGTTTTACAATTAAGGCCAAGGCAAAGCGTCTGACGCGGTTGGTTCCTCCGGTGCACCGCCACGGCGGCCGGACGGCCACGACCTAATTTCTTTTTAAATAATAGAAAATGGTGGGAACGGTGGCTAGCGGTGATCCAGCCATGACGATTGATCGTGGAGCATCAGGGAGACATGCGGAGGCAAATGGACAAGGAGGGACTCACCGACGACGACCAAAGCACAGTGTTGGTGGTGGCGTGTCACTGGGCACAATTAGGGCTTGCTCTGGCTGTGTTTGGCTATGTTAGTAGCTGGCAAGAGGTGTCTATAGGCTACAGGAGGCAGAATTTTAATGTCCTGCTCGCGTCAAAGTGTTTAAAACACCTCTTTTATTTTGTCTGGGGGTTTGAAGAAGATTTACCACAGTTTTCTTGCATTTTTCTTAATTTTTTTATGTTTATCTCTCAGCATGAGGTGCCTATTGAGGTGGAAAGTTGGTGTAACTTGGCCAGTAGGTGTATGAGGGTATTATGGTCATTTCACTATAGCCCTACTAATTTTCTTAGGTATAAAATGGTAATTTACATTAATAAAGTCCAAAATTCATGCAAAGGACCTCTTTTTAATTTGTAAAAGCTTGTGGATTGCAGAGAAAAGTAGAGTAGAGTTTTCTGCAAAGGGTATTTTAGTCAATTTACCATTCATTTAGTAAAATTTGAGGTATTTTGGTAATTTTTTTAAACATGCAATCATGACTTTATTATTTAACTCTAAAATTTTATTTACTTTTGAGGACTTCTTTGTAAAGGGCCTCTTTGTAAATATTTTCTTCAGTTTGAGGACCATTTTTTGACAATAATTATAAGGTTTTTTACTACATGGAGCTTCTTGCAATTTAGTTCTTTTATTTTGATTCTGTTGGGGGAATCCCCAGCGGTCCCACGAAGTCCCAAGGAGTCCCCGGTGAAACCCGGTGAGACCCGGAGAGTCACCGGGCCCCCGGTGAGATCCGGAGGGTCACCGGGCGCCCGGTGAGATCCGGAGGGTCTCTGGGACCCCGGTGAGATCCGGAGGGTCTCCGGAACCCCGGTGAAACCCGGTGAGACCCGGTGAGACCCGGAGAGTCACCGGGCCCCTGGTGAGATCCGGAGGGTCACCGGGCGCCCGGTGAGTTTTGGAGGGTCTCCGGGACCCCGGTGAGATCCGGAGGGTCTCCGGGACCCCGGTGAGACCCGGTGAGATCCGGAGGGTCTCTGGAGACACGGTGAGACTCGATGAGACCCAGAGAGTCACCGGGCCCCCGATGAGATCCGGAGGGTCACCGGGCGCCCGGTGAGATCTGGAGGGTCTCCGGGACCCCGGTGACACCCGGTGGGATCTGGAGGGATCCGGAGGGTCTTTGGGACCCCGGTGAGACCCGGTGAGGCCCGGAGAGCCTCCGGGCTCATGGAGAGCTGTTGCTGACCGTGGGGCCTCTAGGAAGCCTGTGGCGCCACGTGTCGAACATCCAGGCCGTCCATCAGGCCAAAGGACGTCTTCGCCCTTCTATCCAACGGTCGCAGCGAGGGCATTTTTTTGTCTTTTGTGTTTCTTGGGGGCTATATATGCCCCTCTTGTACCCTTTTTCAGGGCTTCCAATTCATTTATATTAACTCAACATTCGGTTCTCTCGGAGACCTCTCCCCGAGAGCTCACCTCCCCAGCGGACTTGCGTCCGGAGAGAGCCAACAGGACAAGGGCCCCCACTGGGACCCGAACCTGTGTAAACCCCTGTGTCACTTTCTGTGTTGCCCGGCGGGAGGAGACCAGTAACTCGGTCTGCTCGCGCTGTTGTACTCGTGCTGCGCACATCCGAACCTGCCGGGGTATCCGTAATACCACGACAGTTGGCACCGACCGTGGGGACATCGCGACGAATTGCCATGGCTCCGGCAACAACCAAAGCTCAAGCCCTCTCATCTCCCGAGGGCGCTGGTACCAGCAACCCGGCTCCGCCTCCGCGAGATGAGGCCTCCGCGGCCCTGCCCCCCGGGGGCACGCGGGGGGAGGACCCGTTTCCTCCGCCCGCGGCCTCCGGCCAAAGGGTCCCTGTTTCTGACCCGGTGACCGCAACCGAGCTTGCGGGACCTAGTGCGCCCCAACTCTCCGTTCCGGTCTCCGGAGATTCTGTGCTGGGGGCTTTGATCCAGGGCCAGCTTCGCACCCAGCACACCCTGGAGGAGCTGCTGCGTGTCCTGGCGCGACCCCCTGCTCCCGTCTACCCGCCTCCGTATCCGTTTATGGGGGCACCACCCCAATTCTTCGTGGGGCACCCCGCCTTTCCCGGGCCGGGGATGTTCCTAGTTCCCGGAGGCGCGCCCGGGCCTTATCCGATCCCGGGGACACTTCCTGCGCCAGGGAGTCTTGTCTCCGAGCCCTCCCCTGCCTTGGGGAGTCGTCCGGCCCCGGGTGCAGAACCCCCGCGAGCGGCTACCGCCGCGCCGGGGACAACCTCGGCGCCCGAGCCCGGCAGCCTCCGCGGGCCGATGGCCGGGGCCGGTGTAACGCCCGCCCCTGCGGACGCCCCGGGGACTCGAACTGCGACCACTCCCGCCGCCGCACCGAGCGCGAACCCGGCGCATGGCCCGGTCTGCGCGCTGGCAGCGTCCACTGGGACGGTGGCAAATGCGCATCAGCTCCCTCCCCCTCCGGGGCCGCCCCCGCGGGCGCCCCCAGCGGATCAGACCCGCTTCACAAGGGAGGAGGTCGAGCGAATGTGTACCGCCAAGTCCGGAGAAACCACCTCCCGTCATCGGTCAGGACTCCCCCGAACCCGCGGGCGTGCGGAGATGCGCTCCCAAATCGCCCGGGGGAAAGGACCGTTCAAAGAAGTTGCCACCACTCCTGAGGAATACCTTGACGCCCAAGAGGTCAGCTCAACCAACCCGGAAGAAAAGAGACGACACCACCAAACCGGCGGACCATTGCCACCCCTTCCAGACTCCGACAATGAGCACGCGTCCCCGGCAAGAGATGACGGCGACCATGGATCCCCCAAGGAAGTTGAGGGGACCAACCAACCGTTGTGCAGTCGTCTCCGCTGCATACACTGGCCGCGGCCTTACCGACCGCCTCACATCGAGCATTACAATGGTGAGGCCGATCCTTACGAGTTTGTGCAGGTGTACTCGACGGCCATCTCGGCGGCCGGGGGGGACGAGACAGTGCAATGCAATGTCTTCCCCCTCTACCTCACAGGCATCGCACGCTCATGGTTCTACAACCTGAAAGCTGGATCCATCAAGTCCTTCGCGCAGCTGAAGCGCGAATTTTGCGCGAACTTCCAGGGCAATTATGTGCGCCCCTTAGACTCGTCCCAGCTCTACACCGTCCGGCAAAAGACTGGGGAGACTATCCGCAGCTTCTTTAAACGCTTCGCTCAGGTGAAGAGCAAAGTGGCGCATGTCCCTGACTCCACAGTCATAGAAGCATGCAAGAGCGGGATACTCCCCGGGGAGCTCCACCGAAGGCTCTCCCGGAGCTGCCCCACCTTTGCTGACGAACTCTTCACCGTACTTGAGAAGTACGCCCGCGCGGAGGAGGACGACCTTTGGAAGAAGAACCAGGGGGCTCCTGCCCCCGCCGAGCGAGAGGCCAGAGATCCTCCTAGCAAACGCCCCCGAAGAAGCGATCGCCGCGAGCCACGGCCTCGGGATGCTTTCGTCCTCGAGGGCGGAGGCGGCTCGCGCGACAGCAGCAAAGGCAGTCGTGCCCTTCCTAAGTCAAAGGGTTACGTGGGAGGACAATCCTCCCGCGGGCGCGAAAGCCGCGCCAAGGAAAGCAAGGAGGGCACAGCCAACGTGTGGTGCACCTTCCACAAGTCGAGTACCCACGCTACTCGAGAATGCCATCAGCTTCTACAACACTTCGCGGCCTTCCTCGACCAGCGCGGCCAGGGGGGAGGGGGCCCTGCCTCCTTGCCTCCCCCGACAGCTTTGCCCGAGCTCCCCCGCTCCCGCGGGTGAGCAGCAAAGACAAACGCAAGAAGGGAGCCCAGCTCAAGAGCTCCGCTTCCAAACCTCCCAAAGACGCATAAACGTCATTACGGGGGGATCTGCCGCGAGACGGGACTCCAAGCGCCAGCGCAAGGAGTATGCGCGAGTGGTGAAGGTAGTGGGGGTGCTGCATGCGTCTCCGCCACCGAAGTGGTCGGACGTCCCCCTCACCTTCACGGCGGAAGATGCGCGCGGGGTTCGCTTCCCGCACGACGACGCACTCATCATCTCTGCTACAGTCTACAACTGCCAACTGGCACGCATCCTCGTCGACGGTGGGAGCTCCGCCGACGTCTTATACCTGAAGGCGTTCAGGGAAATGCATGTCGATGAGAAGCTACTGCAGCCCGCACTCGGGCCGTTACAAGGCTTCGTTCCCGGGAAGACCATCCACCCGGTGGGGAAGGTCGATCTACCAATGACTTTTGGCACCCCGGAAAACTACCGGACCGAGATGGTCCGATTCGATGTGGTGAACCTCCCCTCTTCATACAACGCTATTATGGGGAGGACCACGATCAACCACCTGGGGGCGGCGATTCACCAGAACTATCTCTGCGTGAAAATCCCTGGGCCTCACGGTGCAATCACCGTTCGAGGCGACCAGAACGTGGCCCGCGCTCTTTACGAACATGCCACCGCCGCCACCGGAAACATCAACGTGATCAAGACCCCAGGGGGAGCGCCCCCCCTGAACCTCATGCTGCCCCGGCCGTTCCCCTCGGGAGGCCATTTCTGAGGCCACGCCCCGAGGGAGACCTTCGGAAAGTCCAACTGTCCGCGGGAGATGAAGAGAGAACCGTCAGGATCGGAGCAGACCTCACCGAGGAACACGCCGAGCAGCTCGCGGTTTTCCTTTGCGAAAACTCAGACGTTTTCGCGTGGGAACCCTCGGACATGCAGGGCGTCGCCCGGGACATCATTGAGCATAAGCTCGCTGTGATCCCCGGCCGCTCCCCAGTCAAGCAGAAGTTGAGGAAGTTATCCCTCGAGCGCCAAGACGCCATCAAGGTAGAGGTCTCCAAGCTTCTAGAGGCGGGGTTCGTGCAAGAAGTCCTCCATCCCGAATGGTTGGCAAACCCCGTCCTCGTGAAGAAGTCAAGTGGCAAGTGGAGGATGTGCGTGGACTTCACCGATCTCAACCGCGCTTGCCCAAAAGATAACTACCCACTCCCGCGGATCGACCAACTGGTCGATTCGACCGCAGGGTGCGAACTGATGAGTTTCCTCGATGCATATTCGGGGTACCATCAGGATCAGATGGCTGCAGAGGACGAGGAAAAGACGAGTTTTATAACTCCCCTCGGCACCTTCTGCTATCTTCACATGCCCTTCGGGTTGAAAAACGCCGGGGCAACCTTCCAGCGTCTTATGACGCTGGTCCTGAAGGACCAAATCGGCCGCAATGTCGAGGTCTACGTTGACAATGCGGTCGTCAAAAGCCCTCGCACCGCCACACACATCGACGACTTGGCGGAGACCTTCTGCAGCCTCCGCAAGTACGGGTTGAAGCTCAACCCGGAAAAATGCGCCTTCGGCGTACGCGGCGGGAGGTTGCTTGGCTTCTTGGTGTCCCAGCGGGGCATTGAGGCGAATCCCGAAAAAATTCGGGCCCTGGTGGACATGCCTCCCCCGCGTTCCATCAAAGACGTGCAGAGTCTTGCAGGCCGCCTGGCCGCATTGGGTCGTTTCGTCTCGCGGTCAGGAGAACGCGGACTCTAGTTCTTCAAAATCCTCCGGGATCTCGAGGGGTTCAAGTGGACTCCCGAGGCCCAGACGGCGTTTGACGCGCTAAAGAAGTACCTCGCGAGCCCTCCGATGCTCGTGAGCCCGTCCCCGGGGGAACCTTTGCTACTATACCTTGCTGCGACCCCCATCGCAGTGAGCGTGGTGCTCGTGAGAGAACAGGATGGGCAACAACGCCCTGTGTACTACGTCAGCGAGGCCCTTCAAGGGGCTAAGATGCGGTACACTAAGGTGGAGAAGCTGTGCTATGCCATCCTTATGGCGTCGCGAAAGCTCCGCCACTACTTCCTAGGGCACCCGGTCACGGTCCTATCGTCTCTCCCGCTGGGAGAAGTAGTAAGAAACAAGGAGGCCACCGGCCGGATTGGCAAGTGGGAGGCCGAGCTCGCTCCCTTCTCCCTCACCTTCACGGGCCGCTCTGCCATCAAGTCGCAAGTCCTCACTGACTTCGTGGCGGAATGGACTCCGACCGCCGAGGCGGACGGAGGGACTCCTCTCGCCCCCTCCCGGTGCCAGGACCATTGGACACTCATGTTCGATGGCTCCTTGTGCCTTGCCGGGGCCGGTGCGGGGGTGGTTCTTCGGAGTCCCGAGGGGAAGATGCTGGAGCATGCTGCCAGACTCGAGTTCCCGGCTACCAACAATGTCGCCGAGTACGAGGCCTTGCTCCTGGGATTGCGCCTCGCGCGCTCCCTGGGAATTCGCCACCTCCTAGTGAAAGGAGATTCCCAACTGGTGGTCAACCAAATGGACAAGTCCTACTTGTGCCACGACACGAACCTGAGTCTATACTTGGGGAAAGACACTTTGAAGGCTTGGAGGCCCGATACATCCCCCGACGGGATAACACCCGGGCTGACGCATTGGCCCGGGCAGCCAGCGCCCGAGAACCTCTTCCCAAGGGCGCTTTTCTGGAAATCATCACAACGCCCTCTATAACCCTTCCGGACGCGAACCCGGGGGTTTGCGTCCCGGAGGTGTCCGAGATCACTCGGACTGCATCATGGATGGATCCCCTCATCTCCTGCATAAGGGACGAGGGGGAACCTTCCGGTGACGCTGACACCAAGCGTCTCCGTGCCAAGGCCAGGGCATATGTTCTGCTAGACGGAAAGCTCTACAAGCAGGGGGCTTCCGCCCTTCTTCGCTGCCTCCCGCAGGCCGACGGACTCCAGCTCCTCGAGGACATACACTCAGGGAACTACAGATCCCACTTGGCTCCGCGGGCGGTCGCGGCAAAGGCCCTTCGCCAAGGGTTTTACTGGTGTCATGGTATTGCGAATACCCCGGCAGCTTTTGAGAATGATCCTAGCGAAGATTACGCGGCACAGGTTGACCGGATGACCGGTCCTCCCCCGCCGGACAAGCACAAGAAATGACACAGGGATTTATACAGGTTCGGGTCCCGGTGGGGGCCCTAGTCCTGTCGACGCGCTCCCGACCGGAGTCGGCTGGGGAGGCTCTCTCCGGGGGAGAGGCTTCCGGAGCACGTCTGTGAGTCTAGCTATTCCAATAAAAGAGAACCGATCCTTTACAACAGAGGGGTACAAGGGCTATTTATAGCCCCAAAAAGAAGTAAAAAACCTAAACTACCCCGGAAGCCACTGTCGGATTGAAGGGTAGGACCCTCCTTCTCCCAGTCAAACGCCTTGGATGCTTGACAGGTGGTCGCTAGTTCCCGAGGCGCTCCTCGCGTGACCTGCACGTGACAAACAATTCGAGACTTTACCTTTAGGAGGGCGATGAGGCCCGGGACGGTGCCGGAGGCCACATCCCGGGGGCCAAAAGGCGGTGCCCCGGGAGGCCCCGGAGGCCACGTCCCCGGGCCAATGGCGGCGCCCGAGGGGGCCCCGGAGGCCACGTCCCCGGGCCAATGGCGGCGCCCAGGACGGCGCCGGAGGCCATGTCCCGGGGCCCAAATGGCGGCGCCCGGGACGGCGCCGGAGGCCAGGTCCTGGGGGCCAAAAGGCGGCGCCCGGGGAGGGGCCGGAGGCCACGTCCCCGGGCAAATGGCGGCGCCCGGGACGGCGCCGGAGGCCAGGTCCCGGGGGCCAAAAGGCGGCGCCCGGGGAGGGGCCGGAGGCCACGTCCCCGGGCAAATGGCGGCGCCCGGGACGGCGCCGGAGGCCATGTCCCGGGGGCCAAATGGCGGCGCCCGGGGAGGGGCCGGAGGCCACGTCCCCGGCCAAATGGCGGAGCCCGGGACGGCGCCGGGGGCTGCGTCCCGGGAGCCAAATGGCGGCGCCCGGGAGGGCACCGGGGGCCACGTCCCGAGGGCCAAAAGGCGGCGCCCGGGGAGGCGCTGGAGGCCACGTCCCCGGGCAAATGGCGGCGCCCGGGACGGCGCCGGGGGCCACGTCCCGGGAGCCAAATGGCGGCGCCCGGGAGGGCACCGGGGGCCACGTCCCGGGGGCCAAAAGGCGGCGCCCGGGGAGGGGCCGGAGGCCACGTCCCCGGGCAAATGGCGGCGCCCGGGACGGCGCCGGGCCAGGTCCCAGGGGCCAAAAGGCGGCGCCCGGGGAGAGGCCGGAGGCCATGTCCCCGGGCAAATGGCGGCGCCCGGGACGGCGCCGGAAGCCACGTCCTGGGAGCCAAATGGTGGCGCCTGGGAGGGCACCGGCGGCCACGTCCCCGGGCAATCGTGACGCAACTTACCTGGACTTAGTCCCGCGGAGATTTCCCCCGACAGTAGACCCCCATGCACGCCGGGGACGACGCTCGAGTCCCCGGTGGGTATGGCACACGTCACCGGGAAGATCTTCGGGCCAAGTCACCGGAGCCGCGGTGCTTCGGTTTCCGTGCCCCACACTTAAGGCCGCGTCGTTTTGCCATAAATGCGCACGCGGTTCGAACCGGTGCCTCGATTCACGCGCCCGTCCCTTCGTTTCCCGCGCACGGTTTGAACTTCTGCGGTCCAGATTGCTCCGTGGGTGCCATGTGGCGCGCATCTAGACCACGTCCCGCCCCTATAAATAGGGCCTTGGGGGGCCCGGGAGCTCATTCCAAACTTCCAGCCCTAGCAATCTTTGCTCTCCCGGTAGCCCTCTCCCGGTAGCTCTTTCCGGTAGCTCTTGCCCGGTAGCGGACGTCCGGAAATTTTAGCAGTAGCCTCCTGCAAGGTTAGCCACCGAAAAAAGAAGACTAACCTCATGGCACCCAAGGGTCGGGCGAAGACCACGGAAGTGTCCCCGGAGGAAATCCCTTCGGATTTCCTCTGGGCATCGGAATTCACGGCCGAGGACGCCGAGTCCTTGGTCGAAAGATGCGTCGTCGCGGATGGGGACATCCGAGTCCCCGTGAAGGAGGACGGAGCCCCCCGCCCCAGGCCCGGAGAGGTTGTGGCCTTCAAGGCCTTCCTGGAGGCGGGGCTCCGGCTCCCGGTGCATCCCATGCTCCGGGAGTTTTTGAAGGAGTACGGGGTGGCACTCAACCACCTCCCCCCGAACGCGCTCGTCCGGATGGGCCTCTTCATCTGGCTCTACGAGACAGCGACCGGGCGGGAGCCCACCCTTCGCGCCTTCCGGTACTTCTACGAACCGGCGGCGCGGACCTCCCACCTGGTGAAGGGGGGCCCCAAGTCCCCCTTCGGTTCAGTGATGGTCCAAATGCTACCGGCCCGGGTGATCGACTACCCGACGGCGGCCTCCCGGGACCACTGGGGCGACTGGGTCCGGAGGTGGTTTTAACTCCGGGTCCGGGACGAGGCGGTGGTGTACACCCCGGAGCCCCCCACTTACAGCCGGTCGTCCGCACCGAAGCCGCCGGTGTGGACGGACGAGGAGTTCGAGCTCCTCGACAAGGTGATCCTCTCCAAGAAGACCCGCTCGATGCGGGACGCAGCCGAGGAGATGGCTCTCCTCCGGATCTCCCCCTTCACCGCCGGGAAGAGGGGGATCGGCATGGGCCCCGAGCAGCGGCCCCCGGTGAAGCCGGTGACGCGACGTAAGCTCCGGGAACCTGCTGCATTGTACTTACGAATTTTTAAGAATTTGACTAACTCTTTACCTCTTTCAGTTCGGCCGTACCCGGCGGCGCGGGAGAAGGCGGAGAACCTCCTGGGGAGGTACTTCGCCGATGAGCACGAGCGCGTCGTGCGGGCCGTGGGGGAGGGCCCTCCCAAGAACTTGGTAGCGGCGGCCTATGGGCTAAAGCTGCCGGAGAGGAAGCCTCTCCCCACCCCTGGGTCACACAAACGGGGGAAGGAGGCGGCCGGGGGCTCGGAGCCCAAGAAGGCCTGGGTTCAAAAGACCCCCGGCCCATTGACGACGCCGGTGGCGACACCGGCGAAGCCCCGGGACGAGACCCCCGGGAGCGAGCGTGCCCGGGCACCGGCCCAGAAGGAAGCAACACCCCCTCCCCCGAAGGTCCCCGTCGAGGCCCGAGGGAAGGAGGTGACCGCGGGCGGGGCGGCGTCCGACTCGGCGAACTACGCCCCGTCGCCACTCTTGGTGGAGCCCCTCCTGCCCCTTCCGGCTTCTCTGGAGCCGGAGAGGCTGGAGGTGAGATTCGCGGAGGCCTCACCTCCGTGGGTTTGGCCAGTGGACGAGGGGGGGAGCCCCTCGGTCTACGAGGTTCCTCCGGAGGAGGAGGCCCCGAGTACCTTCCGGCCGGGGCAGGGAAAGGCCTGATGGTTCCCCCCCGGGTGGGGGCTCCCGCCGAGAGCTCCTCGGCCACGTCTTCGGGGGGCACTTCCTCATCGACGAAGACGCCGGTGACGCCGGCCGCGTTACCGAACCTTGAGGTCCGGGGACCCCCCACCGGCCGCGCTGGCGGCGTCGGGCGGGAGACCCCTCTGCTTCCCGCGAGGGAGGTCGCCCGCTACTCGGAGGGCCTGCATACCCGGAAGGTGCAGGCCTTCGTCTCGGAAGGGACGCTCCATGAGCGTTTCGAGGGGCTTCAGTCCCTCGGGGCCCAGGTAACCCGAGTCGATAACGTCTTCATTCATCCCCTGCATTTTGAAATTTTTCTAACTCTATATATTTTGTAGGTGGCGGCTGTTACCTGGGGCCTTGAGCAGCGGGTCGCCCGGCTGCTTAAGGAGGCGGAGGGCCGGGCCGCGGCCTCCGTAGGGCAGCGCGAGGAGGCCCTCCGGGAACGCGACGAAGCCCTCGCGGAATTGACCCGGGTCCGGGCCCAGGTCCATATTTCCGAGGCCGTCAACGGCCGCCTCCGGGAGGAGGCCAAGTCGAGGGAGGAGACGCTCCGGGAGCTCGAGAGCTCGAGCGTCCGGGCGGTGGCGGACGCGGGCCGCTCCGTCCGGTCGGCCGTCGAGAGCCTTGGCGTAAGCCTAGGCTCCGGGAGCAGGGAGGTGCCGCCGGCGACCCTCGCGGAGGCTGTGCGTTTTCTCAACGCCCAGGTCTCCGCCATCCCGGAGGCTGCCGACGTTCGGGCGCGGGGACGGGCGGTCCCCGTTGTCGCGGCTGCCGCGGGGCTCGTCGAGTTCCGGGGGGTCGGCGCCCGGGCGATCGGGGGCCGCATCCCCCGAAGCTTCCCGGACTCCTTCGGGCCATCGCGCCGGGAGATCGAGCAGCTCGCCGGAGGATTCTACGACCGGCTCATCCGGGCGAGATTCCCGGCTCCGGCGCCTCCGACGGGGGACGTCCCAGCCCCGGCCTTGGAAGAAGCCCCCCGAGGGGAGGACGCCGACAAACATGTATGAGCCTCCCCCTGGGCCTTAGCTAGGGCCCTTTTTTGTTTTGTTAGGACTTTTGATTCCGGTAGCTTCTTAGAAGAAGCCCCGGACACTTGTACAGAAACATTTTGAATGCAATGAAGTTAGAATTTTTTCTAAGTTTGAATTGAATTTACTGTTACCAGGGTTCCCGGGAGGTTGCTCCCGGGCGAAGGTCCGGGAGGGGCTCCCCGGGGGACGCCCAAGCGGCTTTAATCTTGCTAAGCCTTGTCTCCGGGAATCACGGCGGGGATAGCGTCCAGGAGCCGATCCGGTTGAGGTGGCATCCAGAGTGGCACTTGGACAATTTTGATAATCATCGGCCGAGTTGTCCCCTCCGCGACCGGGGTTCCGGATGATACCTCCCCTTCGGATACTCCCACCAGCGGGATACGAGTTTTGGCCCGAAGATGTGCTCCGGGACGCTCGGCGCCGCGTGCGAGCATTGTACCGGGACTTGACCCGGGAGCTAGCGGAGAGCCTTCGAGAGTATTAGGCGTAGGAGCCTTAGGGCGTAGAGAATCCCCCGGGTTAGAACCCGGGTTGTACCGGAGGGGGAAGATGTCCTCCGGGTTTGTCAATCAATAAAGCTGTGTTGTTGTTTCTTCTTTCGTTGTCTCTTTATTTTTTTCTTCTTGGATGGTCCGGACGACTCATCTTAACAAGGATGAGCTAAATTTCCTCGTGGGCGGTGCGGTCGACACCCGGGGGTTCCTTATCCCCCCCGCCCACAGCGGGCCAGAGAATAGCTCCGCGCGCTGTGGGGGTAACAAGGCCCTCGAGATGGAAGTCACCTGTAGCATAGGAAATTTCCTTAGAAAATTTTAAAACGAGGTTTTCAAGAAGAAGACCTTCCGGGAGACAATCGTCCGGTCGCCGTGAGAACGGGGAGCCGGGAATAAGGCCTCGCGTGGAAGAAACGTCCAAGAAAAACCCGATGAGATTTCCGGAGGCGAACTTCCTAGGAGACATTCATCCGGTCGCCGTGAGAACGGGGAGCCGGGGATAGGGTGTTCGGGGAAGAAAATGCCCAAGAAATCCGACTTCTCCGAGAGACAATCGTCCGGTCACCGTGGGAACGGGGAGCCGGGAATAGGGTCTCCGAGAGGCATTCATCCGGTCGCCGTGAGAACGGGGAGCCGGGAATAAGGTCACCGGGGACCAATCATCCGGTCGCCGTGAAAACGGGGAGCCGGGAATAACGTCGACTCCCGGAGGAGGAAGATAGATCCAATCAAGCCGCAAGGGGCCGATCATCCGGTCGCCGTGAAAACGGGGAGCCGGGAATAACGTCGACTCCCAGAGGAGGAAGATAGATCCAAGAAAGGCCATTAGACGTCCCACTGGGGAGAGCATCTACTCCCGGAGGAGGAAGTGCCCGAAGACGGGTCTTGAGTGTTTGGGCAGGGGACTAGTCTCCCAAAGTGACTTGTTACCGCGGCCACTGTGACCGGGTTGCCGCTTACACCCTCAGTCCACGAGGGCTGATCGTAAGCCGCCCTAAGGGAGTGGGACTCCCGTTGTAGGGACTTGTTGGGCCTGGCCCACTTCCTCGCAGGAAGGGCATCCTCACGGGGAGGGCTTCCTCGCTGAGAGGGCATCCTCGCGGGGAGGGCATCGCCGCTAGGGGCGGTAATGAGAAAGACCTGCAATGAGACAGTTTGAAAAGCAAGACCTATGTATTGCTAATAAAATGAAGTACAGGGCCTCCCCCTGCGAAGTCGTGAAAGGGGAGGAAAATACAGTGTCCCTTCTCCCCCTCCGGCGTGAACGCTCCGGGGGAGGGGACAGGCCCGTAAGGCTAAACATAGAACTTGCGAAGTAAACGCAAGTTCCACGTGTGCTTCAGCTCCTGCTCTTGAAGGTTGGAGAGCTTGTAGGCCCCCGAGCCTAGGACAGTGGAGATCCTGTAGGGGCCCTCCCACTTGGGGGAGAGCTTACCCTGGGCCTGGGGGTCCGTCACACGCTTGAGGACAAGGTCCCCAAGGCGGAAAGCCCTCTCGCACATGCTCTGATTGTACGCGCGCGCCATTTCTTGCTCGTAGATGGCGTGGCAGAGGAGTGCTCGGTTGCGTTCCTCCTCCACGAGGTCGATTTCCAGACGCTGGTTGGCCTCATTGGCCTGGTACGCTACGGGCGTAGCTCCCTCCAGGAGCTCGACCCGCAGTGACCGGAAGCCGATCTCCGGGGGGAGGACTGCCTCCGCCCCGTAGACCAGGGAGAAGGGAGTACGCCCCGTCGCCCGGGACGGGGTCGTGCGCATGGAGCAGAGGATGCTGGGGAGCTCCTCCGCCCATGCACCCCGCTTTGAAGCGGTTTGCTCGAGTCTCCGGCGCAACCCCTGTAGGATCACGCCGTTGACCCTCTCGACTGCCCCATTGCTCTGGGGATGGGCCACCGAGGCGAAGTGGATGACGAGCCCCAGGCCTTCGCAGAATTCCCGAAAATAAGACAAGTCGAATTGGGTCCTGTTGTCCACGGTGATTTCCCGGGGGACACCAAAACGACATACGACGTTTTTCCAGAAAAACCGCTAAACGGCCCGGGACGTGATGCTGGCCAAAGGCTCCGCCTCAACCCACTTTTTAAAATAGTCGACTGCGACTACCGCATACTTGTATCCCCCGGGCGCTGGGGGGAAGGGCCCTAAGAGGTCCATCCCCCAGCGCACGAAGGGCCAAGTGATGGGGATTGTCTGCAGCGCTATGGGGGGGAGGTTCGAGTCCTTGGCCATTTTCTAGCATGCCTCGCACGCGGAGACAAGGTCTCGCGCGTCGCGCATGACAGTGGGCCAGTAGAAACCCTGCCGAAGGGCCTTGGCTGCAATTGCACGCGGGGCTAGGTGAGAACCACAGCTCCCCGCATGGATGTCTTCGAGGAGTTGAAGTCCCTCCGGCCGGGGGAGGCAGCGCAGGAGGGCAGAAGCTCCCCGCTTGTAGAGCCTCCCCTCCAGCAGAAGATATGCCCGGGCTTTAGCCCGGAGGCGTTTAGCCTCGGTCTCACTAGGAGGGTCCCCCTCCCCCTTGATGAAGGAGATGAGGGGGTCCATCCAAGACGGAGTCCGGATGATCTCGGCGACCTCCGGGACATGAGGCTCGTCGCCCGTGTCCGGGGAGGCCACCGAGGGCTTCGTGATGACCTCCAGGAAAGCCCCCTTGGGGAGCGATTCCCGGGCGCTGGCTGCCCGAGCCAGGGCGTCGCCCTGGTCATTGTCCCTCCGCGGGATATGCCGGGCCTCGAGGCCGTCGAAGTGCCTCTCCATCTTTCGCACTTCCTGCAAATAAAGACTTAAGTTTGCGTCATGGCACAGGTAAGACTTGTCCATTTGGCAAACTACGAGCTGAGAATCTCCCTTGACTAGGAGGCGCCGGATCCCCAGGGAGCGCGCGAGGCGCATCCCGAGGAGCAAAGCCACGTATTCGGCGACGTTGTTGGTTGCGGGGAACTCGAGCCGCGCGGCGTACTCGAGTTCCTTCCCCTCGGGGCTCAAGAGGACTACTCCCGCACCAGCCCCGACGAGACACAGCGACCCATCGAACATAAGGGTCCAATGATCACTGCGTCGGGGCGGCACAGGGAGATCTTCGTCCCCGGACCCAGAGGCGGGAGTCCACTCTGCGACGAAGTCAGCGAGGACCTGCGACTTGATGGCGGAGCGGCCGGTAAGGGACAGGGAGAAGGGGGTGAGCTCGGCCCCCCACTTCCCGATCCGGCCGGTGGCTTCCTTGTTCCGCAATACCTCCCCAAGGGGGAGGGACGACGGAACGGTGATGGGGTGCCCCAGGAAGTAATGCCGAAGCTTCCGGGACGCCATGAGGAGGGCGTAGCAAATTTTCTCCATCTCCGTGTACTGAGTTTTGGCCCCTTGGAGGGCCTCACTTACGTAGTACACGGGACACTGCTGCCCCCCTTGCTCCTTCACCAAGACCGCGTTGACGGCGACAGGGGTCGCGGCGAGGTAGAGGAGCAAGGGCTCTTCCTGGGACGGACTCACGAGCATTGGAGGGCTCGTGAGGTACTTCTTGAGGTTGTCGAACGCCTCCTGGGCCTCGGGGGTCCAGCGGAACCCCTCGAGCCCTCGGAGGATCTTGAAGAACTGGAGGCCCCGCTCCCCCGACCGGGAGACAAAGCGGCTGAGTGCGGCTAGGCGGCCGGAGAGCCACTGGACATCCTTGACGGAGCGCGGCGGGGGCATATCTAGGAACGCCCGGATCTTGACGGAGCCGATCCTTGACGGAGCGCTGGGACACGAGGAAACCTAGGAGCTTCCCCCCGCGCACCCCGAAGGCGCACTTCTCTGGGTTGAGTTTGAGCCCGAACGCACGGAGGTTGCGGAAGGTTTCAGCCAGGTCATCGATGTGGGAGGCTGCGCGGGGACTCTTGACAACCGCGTCGTCTACGTAGACTTCAACGTTGCGGCCGACTTGCTCTTTGAAAGCCAATGTCATGAGGCGCTGGAAGGTCGCCCCCGCGTTCTTGAGCCCAAAGGGCATATGGACGTAGCAGAAGGTTCCGAGGGGAGTAATAAAACTCGTCTTTTCCTCGTCCCCTTCCGCCATCCGGACTTGATGGTAGCCCGAGTAGGCGTCGAGGAAGCTCATGAGCTCGCACCCCGCAGTGGAGTCGACGAGCTGATCATTCCGCGGGAGCTGGAAGTTGTCTTTGGAGCAGGCGCGGTTAAGATCGGTGAAGTCCACGCACATCCGCCACCTGCCAGTTGATTTCTTGACGAGGACGGGGTTCGCGAGCCACTCGGGGTACAAGACCTCCCGAATGAACCCCGCCTCCCGGAGCCGAGTGATCTCCGCCTTGATTGCCTCTTGGCGCTCGAGGGAGAGTTTCCGCAGCTTCTGTTTGACCGGGGGGTGACCGGGGGCCACTGCAAGCTTGTGCTCAATGACCTCCCGGGCGACGCCCCGCATGTCTGAAGGCTTCCACGCAAAAACATCGGAGTTTTCGTGCAGAAAAGCCGCAAGTTGCGCTGCGTGTTCCTCGGGGAGCTCTGCCCCGATCCGGACGGTTTTGTCTTCGTTGCCCGGGGACAGCAGGACCTTCCGGAGGCCCCCTTCCGGACGCGGCTTGAGGAGGGGCCTCCCGGGCGGCGGCGCAGCAGCATCTAGTTCCGGGGGAGAAGCCTCCCCCCCAGGCGTCTTTATGAGGTTGATGCTTCCGATTGTGGCCGCAGCGCGCTCGTATAGAGCACGGGCCATGTCTTGGTCTCCCCGGACGTTGATCACACCATGCGGCCCGGGGATCTTCATGCAGAGATAGTTTTGATGGGTGGTAGCCCCCAGCCGGTTGATTGTCGTCCTCCCCATAATCGCGTTGTAGCAGCAGGGGAGGTCCACTACATCGAAGCGGACCAGCTCGGTCCGGTAGTTCTCCGGGGTGCCGAAGGTCATTGGAAGATCTACCTTGCCCACGGGGTGGATCGCCTTCCCCGGGACAAAACCTTGCAAGGGCCCGGCAGCGGGCTGCAGGAGCTTCTCATCCACCTGCATTTCTTTGAAGGCCTTCAGGAATAGGACATCGGCGGAGCTCCCGCCGTCCACCAGGATACGGGCCAGATGGCAGTTGTAGATGGTTGCGGAGACAATGAGCGCGTCGTCGTGGGGGAAGCGAACCCCCCGCGCGTCTTCTGCTGTGAAGGTGAGGGGGACGTCCGACCACTTCGGTGGCGGGGACGTGTGTAGCACCCCCAAAACCTTGACCTCGCGCGCGTACTCCTTACGCTGGCGCTTAGAGTCCCACCCGGAGGCAGATCCTCCCATGATGACGTTGATGTGCCGCTGCGAAGTTTCAAAGGGGCGAGCTTCTGAAGGCTCCCCCTCCTGCGTCTGCTGACCCCCCCGTGGGAGCGGGAAGGTCCGGAACAGCGGGCCGAAGGGGCAAGGAGGCCGGAGTCCCCCCCTGCCCGCGCTGGTCGAGGAAGTCCGCGAAGTGCTGCAGCAGCTGGCTACAATCTCGGGTAGCGTGGGTACTGGACCTATGGAAGCTGCACCATGGTCCTTCCCGCCTTCTCCCCGCAGGGCCTTCCCGGCCGCGCGAAGACTGTCCTCCCCCATGGCCCTTCGGTTTGGGGAAGGGGCGGTTGGCCCTCGGGGGATCGCGCGAGCCGCCTCCGCCCTCGAGGACAAAGGTGTCCCGAGGCCGTGGCTCGCTACGTCCCCCTTGCCTGGGGCGTTTGGGGGGATCCCTGGCCCCTCGGTCGACAGGGCGGGAGCCCCCTGGGTCTTCTTCCAGATGTCGTCTTCCTCCGCCCGAGCGTACTTTTCGAGCACATTGAAGAGCTCGTCGGCGGAAGAGGGGCAGCTCCGGGAGAGCCTTCGGTAGAGCTCCCCAGGGAGGATGCCGCTTTTGTAGGCTTCGATGACCGTAGAGTCGGGGACATGGGCCACTTTGCTTTTCACCTGAGCAAAGCGCTTGAAGAAGCTTCTGATGGTTTCCCCAGTCCTCTGCCGGACAGTGTACAGCTGTGAGGAGTCCAGGGGACGCACGTAGTTCCCTTGGAAGTTGGCACAGAACTCTCGCTTGAGCTGCGAGAAGGACTTGATGGAGCCCGCCTTCAGGTTGTAGAACCAGGAGCGGGCAATGCCGGTGAGGTAGAGGGGGAAGACGTTGCACTGTACCGTCTCGTCCCCCCCGGCCGCGGAGATGGCTGTGGAGTAGACCTGCACGAACTCGTAAGGGTCTGCCTCACCGTTATAGTGCTCGATGTGCGGAGGGCGGTAGGGCCGCGGCCACCTGATGCTGTGAAGTCTTCGGCACAGGGGCTGGTTGGCCCCCTGCACTTCCCGGGGAGAGCCCCGGTCGCTGTCTTCTTTCACGGGACCTTCGTTGTCTGAGTCTGGAAGCGGTCCAAGAGGTCCGCCAGAATGGCGGTGGCGACGCCTTTCCTCTGGGCCAGGACTAAGTTCCCGGACGTCCGGGCTCTCCGCCGGAGAGGTTGGCTCTTCAGCGGGTCTCTTCCCCCGGCCGGTGCGAGAGCGAGGCTCCCCGCGCCCGCGGCCGGGGGGAAGTTCTTCCCCGTGCTCTGCTGAACGCTTTCGCTCGACCTCCCCCCGGGCGAAACGGACTTGTCCCGCCGAGGGAGGGAGCTCATGCGCTGTAGCTGCCGGCCCGGAGGCTTCCGGAGCCGGTTGGGGGGAGCCCCCTGCGACGACCCCCAGGACCAGAAAGGGGGAAGCCCCTGTATTATCCAGAACCGGGGAGGGGGCGCCCACGGCGACGCCTGGAATCGAAGTGGAGGGGGCCCCAGTGGCCACGACCGGAACCGGGAAGGGGGGAGCCCCTGTAACACCCGGAACCGGCGAGGGGGGAGCCCCTGCGGCGACGTTCGGAACCGGGGAGCCCCCGGTGCGGTAAACGCGACGCGGGGGGCGGGACTGGCTCCCAGCGTAGGGAAAACCCCCGGCATGAAGTGGGCTCCCGGTCCCGGGAATAGGCCAGGGACAGGGTACCCCCCGGTGCCACGAAGGGCCCCGGCATGAAGTAACCTCCAGACACCGGGATGGGCCCGGGTGCCGGGAAGGGTCCGGACGTATATCCCGCAGGGGGAGGGAACCCCCCGGCAGGATCATACGGGGCGGACATCCCCCCGGAGGCCGGAGGGGCCGCCGGGTAACCCATAAACGGGGGCATGTTCCCCGGATACGGGTGTGACGCAAATGTGGGGGCCGGAGGCCGCGCCAACACGCTAAGGAGCTCGTCCATAGAGCGCTGAGCGCAGAGCTGGCCTTCCACGAGAGCTTCGAGCAGGGCGTCCCGGGGAGCCGGGGGAGCCGTCGGGGGGAGACTGGTCCCGGCCGAGGTCCCCGCGGTCACCGGGAATGACCTGGAGGTGGAAGCACCTAAGTTAAGAGGAAAGGAGGGAGGCGGTACCTGCGCCAGGTCGCCTCCGGAAGGGACCGCCGGGACCGCAGTTTCCCAGGCGGACGGTGCCGGGTCTCCGAGACCCGGATCACCGGGTAGGGTGCGAGCCCTTGTTCTTGGGGGAGCCATGGCGTCTTGTCACGAGTCCCTACGGACGGCGCCAACTGTCGTGGTATTGCGAATACCCCGGCAGGTTTTGAGAATGATCCTAGCAAAGATTACGCGGCGCGGGTTGACCGGATGACCGGTCCTCCCCCACCGGACAAGCACAAGAAATGACACAGGGATTTATACAGGTTCGGGTCCCGGTGGGGGCCCTGTCCTGTCGACGCGCTCCCGACCGGAGTCGGCTGGGGAGGCTCTCTCCGGGGGAGAGGCTTCCGGAGCACGTCTGTGAGTTTAGCTATTCCAATAAAAGAGAACCGATCATTTACAACAGAGGGGTACAAGGGCTATTTATAGCCCCAAAAAGAAGCAAAAAACCTAAACTACCCCGGAAGCCACCGTCGGATTGAAGGGTAGGACCGTCCTTCTCCCGGTCAAACGCCTTGGATGCTTGACAGGTGGTCGCTAGTTCCCGAGGCGCTCCTCGCGTGACCTGCACGTGACAAACAATTCGAGACTTTACCTTTAGGAGGGCGATGAGGCCCGGGACGGTGCCGGAGGCCACGTCCCGGGGGCCAAAAGGCGGCGCCCGGGGAGGCCTCGGAGGCCACGTCCCCGGGCCAATGGTGGCGCCCGAGGGGGCCCCGGAGGCCACGTCCCCGGGCCAATGGCGGCGCCCGGGACGGCGCCGGAGGCCATGTCCCGGGGGCCAAATGGCGGCATCCGGGGAGGGGCCGGAGGCCACGTCCCCGGGCAAATGGCGGCGCCCGGGAGGGCACTAGGGGCCACGTCCCAGGGGCCAAAAGGCGGCGCCCGGGGAGGGGCTGGAGGCCACGTCCCCGGGCAAATGGCGGCGCCCGGGATGGCGCCAGGGGCCACGTCCCGGGAGCCAAACGGCGGCGCCCAGGAGGGCACCGGGGGCCACGTCCCGGGGGCCAAAAGGCGGCGCCCGGGGAGGGGCCGGAGGCCACGTCCCCGGGCAAATGGCGGCGCCCGGGACGGCGCCGGGCCAGGTCCCGGGGGCCAAAAGGCGGCGCCCGGGGAGAGGCCGGAGGCCACGTCCCCGGGCAAATGGCGGCGCCCGGGACGGCGCCGGAAGCCACGTCCTGGGAGCCAAATGGCGGCGCCCGGGAGGGCACCGGCGGCCACGTCCCCGGGCAATCGTGACGCAACTTACCTTGACTTAGTCCCGCGGAGATTTCCCCCGACAACTGGCCCACGTTGGTCCGCGACGCACGGGATCTAATCTCCGCGTGCGTGGCCTGCCAGAAGATGGCGAAGGGCACCAGGCTCCCCTCCACAATATTGCAAACCATCCCTGTTACTTGGCCATTCGCGCGCTGGGGGATGGATCTCCTTGGTCCCTTCCCCCCAGCACCCGGGGGCTACAAGTACGCGGTGGTCGCCGTGGATTACTTTTCCAAGTGGGTGGAGGCTGAGCCCTTGGCCAACATCACTTCCCGGGCAGTGCAACGTTTTTTCTGGAAAAATGTTGTATGTCACTTCGGGGTCCCCCAAGAAATCACCGTCGACAATGGGACCCAATTCGACTCGGCATATTTCCGGGAATTCTGCGAAGGCTTGGGCACTACCCTCCATTTTGCCTCCGTGGCTCATCCCCAAAGCAACGGAGCCGTTGAAAGAGTCAACGGCATGATCCTGCAAGGCCTGCGCCGATGGCTTGAACAGACCGCCTCCAGGCGAGGCGCGTGGGCAGAAGAGCTTCCAAGCATCCTCTGCTCCATGCGCACGACCCCTAGCCGAGCGACAGGGCGCACGCCTTTTTTGCTCATCTACGGGGCCGAAGCAGTTCTCCCCTCGGAGATTGGTTTTCGATCGCTGCGGGTCGAGCTCCTCGACAGAGCTCCGACCACGGCGCATCGAACCAACGAGGATAATCAACGGTTGGAGGTTGACCTCGTCGAAGAAGAACGCGACCGAGCGCTTCTCCACCACACCATCTACGAGCGCGAGATGGCACGCGCGTACAACCAGTGCGTGCACGAAAGGGCCTTCCGCCTTGGGGATCTGGTCCTCAAGCGCGTGACAGACCCCCAAGCCCAGAGCAAACTATCCCCCAAGTGGGAGGGCCCGTACAGGATCTCTGCGGTCCTGGGCTCGGGAGCCTACAAGCTCTCCACACTTGAAGACCAAGAGCTGACGCACACCTGGAACATAACCTTGCTCCGCAAGTTTTATGTTTAGCCTCCGGGCTCGTCACCTCCTCCGCCGCGCTTCCGCTGGGGGAGGTTTATGTACTCAGTTCCCTCCCCGGCCGCGCTTTCGCGCGGTGAGGCGTTGTATCTCATCGCATGTTAATACAAGTGGATTTTGTGCTCAACTCTGGAATTTTTACGTCTTCATTAAATTGAATGGCTTTTTTCTACTTCACCGCTGGAATTCTTTCACAGGAGTTTTTCTTCCGCCTAAAAGGCGACGTCTCCTCTATAAAAATCCCCTCTCCGTGAGGATGCCCTCTCCGTGAGGAAGTAGGCTACCACAGCCTAAAGTCCCTACAACGGGAGCACAGCTCCCATTGGGCGGCTTACAGTAACCCCTCGTGGACTGAGGGGGTAAGCGGCAACCCAGTTTTCACAAACTGCGGTAACGAGTCACTTCGAGAGATTAGTCCCCCCTCGAACACTCTACACCCGCTACCGCGTTACGAAACCCTCCTAAGGGAATACCCATTGCCCCCCGCGGCAGACGGAGAGCTCGGCCTTCGGAGTTTGCTCTCTCAAAACATAGACCGACCAGCTTCTCGGTCGCGCACCATCCATAAGCCCCCGGGACTCCCGCCGGGGAACCGCGAACGTTTTCGGTGGACACCCCCGCCAACCCCTAGGACTCCCGACGAGGGACTACGCAGACTAAGCACCCGGTGCAATCCAGGCCCCTTCACTCCTTACCCACAGCGCGCGGAGCTGAGCTGCACCCCGCTGTGGGGGGGGAGGAGGAAAACCCTGGACCCGAACAGAAAAACAACGGCTTTACGTGGAAGGTTTCGAAGTTTCTAAAGCAAAGGCACGATGAATTAACAAGTCTACGTCTTAATTGATACAACATCACACTAGGGAACAACCCCCCCTAGTAGGGCGAAAGCGCCCCCCGGGTGAAACCCGGGCGTGCGAGTATGGCCCGAGGAGTTAGGCTCCCGCAGGAAAATGCCTCGAAGAACGATTCCCAACAAGCAACTACAGCTAATAATCCCGGAGACCTTCTGAGATCTCCCGAGAGATATCCTTGTACAAACTCCTCATACGCCGAAGAGCCCACCGAAGGAGATCCTCCGGCCAACATTCGTAGCCGGCTGGGGGGAGTATCCCGAGCGGGGGGACTTTTAGAGCCCCCGACCTCGGTGGAGACAACTCGGTGCGACAATCGTCGAAGTTTTCCAAGTGCCACTCCGGGAGCCAACGCAGCAGGGCCGGCTCCCCGGAGGAACCTTCCTTCGCGAAGTCGGCATGAACGGACTCAGAAACTGACCCAAAGGATGCTCCCCCAGCTGCCAGACTAAGTAAAATCGAGGCCGCCCGGGCACCACCTGGGCTAGACCCCCCGGGCGACCCTCGATCGCTCTCCAAAAGATGGTCTTCAGGGCAAGAAAGCCCTGGAAAGGCGACGTCTAAAGATACCTGCCGACAAGTTGAACACATTTAACGAAAGAACTACTTTATTCCAGTTGAAAGATATTTACAAGTTTCCGGGGCTCTTTCTAAGGAAGCCACCCGGAGCAAAAAAGACCCAAAAATAGAAGCCTAATCTAACCGGGGGGGGAGGAGATCATACTTGCCCATCCTTGTTCCCCCCCAGGGGGACGTCCGTTCTGGCCGACGCACCCTGACCCGAGCGCCGCCCGCCCGTCTCCATGGCGCCGGTGATCCGGTCGAAGAGGACCTCGGCAGACCGCTCCAGCTCAGCCCGCCCAGGGTCGAAGAAGGCGGGGAAGCTCCGGGGGGACAAGCTCCCCGATGACTCGGGCACCCTCCCCGCGATGCTCGACGAGGGCCGCCGCCAAGGCGATCACCGGGACGATGAGGCCTCGCGCCCGCGCCTCCGCAGCGACCGGGATCAAGGCAACCTGCGCACCATGAAAGTGCGTGGCCTCCCCGACCAACGTCGGAGCCGGGTCAGGGCCTGCCCCCCGACCGAGCTCGATCCCGAGCTCCTCGAGGGTAGTGCGGATCGCCCTACCCCCCGCGACCATGGCCTGGACGCCCGAGGCTGCGGCCTCTCGCTCCACCTGCAGCTCCCTCCGTAGCCGAGAGGCCGTGTCCTCAGCGGCGGCGAGTCGAGCCTGCACCGCGGCGAGCTCCCCGAGCGCCCGCTCCTTCTCGGAGCGCTCCGAGGCCCCATCCCTGAGCGCCTTCTCCTTCCCGGCGCGCTCGAAGGCCACTATGTCCTCGGCGGCCCGGAGGCGCGTGGTGAGCCGGGCCCTGAAGCCCCGAGCTAAGGCGACCGTCTGCATAGAAACCGTGATTAGAGCACAACTAACGAAGGAGTATGAGACTCAAGTAACTTACCCGAAGTCCGGAGGCGATAACCGCGTCGACGTCGCCCTCGTCGCCCCCCGGGTCGCTCCCTCAAGAGGCCTCCCCACCGGGCAGAGCACCCTCCGAAGTCCCACCGTCGGAGGAGCCGGAAGCCTGATCCGGCGGCGCCGGAACCCCAGGGCGGACGAACAGGCCCTTACCCCTCCCGGGTACAGGGAGTGCCGCCGTCGCAGGCTGAACCGCCGACGAACCTGTCTTCGGGGCCAGAATCGAGGCCATCGGCAGGCCGCCCGGCATCCAAAACCGAACGGAGACCTCGCTAGACGAGGGCTGCGGTCGGGTCCCCGCGGGAGCCGGAGGCGGCGAAGGACTCGGGGCGTACATCTCCGAGTCTGAGCCCTGACCCTCTCTGGCCGAGACGCCGCCCAAGGGATCCGGCCCACCCGGGGTGTCGGGAGCGGCGTCAGATGGCCCGGCAACCGCCGCCGCAGTCTCCTTCGCGGGAGAAGGTGGAGGAGAAGACCGGGGCCTCGCGGGACTCCAGGCTCGGGACCCCGCGGGGCTGCCAGACGGACGAGACCGCTTCGAGGGTCCGCCGGTGACCTCCTTCCCCCACTTGCGTGAAGCAGGGGTAGGCAGAGGGGCCCAGGCTGGGAGCCTCAACCCGAACGCCTCCGCGACGACGTTTCGGGGAGGGCCCTCCCCGATGACGCGCAGCACCCTCTCATGCTCGTCCTCGTAGTACCGGCCAACGAGGGTTGCCGCGACCTCCTTGGCCCGACCATAGGACCTAACTGAAAGAGCAAAAAATGAAGCAAATGTTAGGAAGAATCCCCCGGTGGGGAGAAAGAGTCCGAATACTTACGGTCCGCCACCGCCATCCGGGGTGGTCTATGCGCCGGCGACATTCCCCTCCCTCGACGGGTGTGGAACGGTGCCACTCGGAGGAGGGCCATCTCCTCCGCGAGATCCCGCATGGACCGCCGGGATCGAGCCTCTGCCATCGCGGAGAGGAGACTCATCTCCGCCACAGTCCACTCGGGAGCCACCGGGCCACTAGATCGCGAGTACGTCGATGGCTCCCGAGAGTAGGTCACCCCCGAGTCTCCTACCCGGAGGTAGAACCAATGCCGGAGCCAGTCCCCCCAGTGGTCCCAGGAGGCCAGCACCAGGTACTCGTCGACGCGGCCCGGAGTCAGCTGGATCATGATGGAGCCGAAGGCCGACCTAGGGCCGCCCCTCCTCACCACCGGGCCCCTCGCCGCCGGCTCGTAGAAGTACCATAGGAGCCGCATGGTGGGCGTCACGGCGGTCGTCTCGCACAACCATATGAACAAACCCATCCGAACAAGGGTGTTCGGGGTGAGGTGGTTGAGCGCGAGGCCATATACCTGTAGGAAGTCGCGTAGCAGCGGGTGCACTGGAAGCCGAAGGCCGGCCTCCACGAAGGCCTCGAAAGCCACCACCTCCCCGTCCCGGGGGCTCGGCACTTGCTCCGTCGGGCCAGGGATCCTGATGTCTCCCGCCTGGAAGTAGCCGCGCTCCAAGAAGGCCTCAAGGGCCCCCGAGGAGAACTCGGTGGCCCCGAGGAAATCAGAGGTCACCTCCTCCGCAGGCAGCTCGGAGACCTTGGCGCCACTCTTCGGGGCCATCAGGGACGAACTTTGAAGAAACCGCCGAAAATTACCGGAAACCACCGGGCGCTTCTGGACAAAAGTCACCAGAAACCACCGGGCGCTTCCGGACAAAAGTCACTGGAAACTACCGGCCGTTTCCGGACAAAGTTACCGGAAACTACCGGAAACTACCGGGCGCTTCCGGACGAGGTCACCGGAAACCACCGGAAATCATCGGGAGACAACTGGAATTTGTGGGATTTCAAGGGCTTGTGGGCATGCTCAAATTGAGGGCCCCTCCCCCCTATTTATAGGTGATGGAGGGGGGCCCGGATGCCCGACACGTGTCAACGAAGCCATCAAAGCCGCGGAACTGAACCGTCATGCGCAAAACGAGGCGACGCGGGCTTGGGCGCATCGAAACGATGCGTCGGTTCACGGATAGATGCGTCCCGCGGAGGAACGGTTAGGAAGCCGAAGCGCCGCTGGGAGCGTAAAGGACTTCATGGAATACGAAGCGTCACAGTTTGGAGATTCACATACCCATCGGAGGCACCAAGAGCCCCCGAGGGCCTGGGGGGCTGCTGTTGGGGGAATCCCTAGCGGTCCCACGAAGTCCCAAGGAGTCCCCGGTGAAATCCGGTGACACCCGGTGAGACCCAGAGAGTCACCGGGCCCCCGGTGAGACCCGGAGGGTCACCGGGCGTCCGGTGAGATCCGGAGGGTCTCTGGGACCCCGGTGAGATCCGGAGGGTCTCCGGAACCCCGGTGAAACCCGGTGAGACCCGGAGAGTCACTGCGCCCCCGGTGAGATCCGGAGGGTCACCGGGCGCCCGGTGAGATCCGGAGGGTCTCTGGGACCCCGGTGAGACCCGGTGAGATCCGGAGGGTCTCCGGAGACACGGTGAGACCCGGTGAGACCCGGAGAGTCACCGGGCCCCCGGTGAGATCCGGAGGGTCACCGGGCGCCCGGTGAGATCCGTAGGGTCTTTGGGACCCCGGTGACACCCGGTGGGATCCGGAGGGTCTCCGGGACCCCGGTGAGACCCGGTGAGGTCCGGAGAGCCTCCAGGCTCATGGAGAGCTGTTGCTGACCGTGGGGCCTCTAGGAAGCCCGTCGCGCCACGTGTCGAACATCCAGGCCGTCCATCAGGCCAAAGGACGTCTTCGCCCTTCCATCCAACGGTCGCAGCGAGGGCATTTTTTGTCTTTTGTGTTTCTTGGGGGCTATATATGCCCCTCTTGTACCCTTTTTCAGGGATTCCAATTCATTTATATTAACTCAACATTCGGTTCTCTTGGAGACCTCTCCCCGAGAGCTCACCTCCCCAGCGGACTCGCATCCGGAGAGAGCCAACAGGACTAGGGCCCCCACTGGGACCCGAACCTGTATAAACCCCTGTGTCACTTTCTGTGTTGCCCGGCGGGAGGAGACCAGTAACTCAGTCTGCTCGCACCACTGTACTCGTGCTGCGCACGTCCGAACCTGCCGGAGTATCCGTAATACCACGACAGATTCCATCAAGGCTTTTCTTTTATGTTTTTAACAATTGGGCAAAGAACTTAATTGTGATTATTCTTTTTACAAATAGGTCCTCAAGTTGCAAAACATTAAGAATTGGATTTATCTCAAATTTCCATGATCTTTACAAATTTTTAGAAATTTTTCTTGCACACCGTTTAATTTAGCTTTAAAGCTTTATTCTATCATTTCGTGTGACCCAAATTTTTGACCTAATTCGAAATAAATAAAAGGACTTATTTGAAATTTGTTTAGGGTTTTGTTCATGATTTCCACCTTACATAAAACTAATATTAGTGATTTCTTCATAACCATGCAATGAAATGCAAATGAAATTGGAATTTAAAAGCTTTTGTAAAGTTGAAATTGAGGATGTGACAATTACTATCTGCCTCTTCTATATAATCCTTAAGTTTATCAATTTCTGTATTTTTGAGGTTCAGTTTCTCAGACAAAAATTGATGGTCAATCTTGATATTTTTGATCTGAAGATCCTTGGCTGCACTTGCTAGCCTCTCTTTCTCAAGGGTGGCTTTAAGCTCTTCTATCTCTTTACCCAAGGAGGTAGAAGTGACCCTTTCAATGATCAATTCTTCCTCTTTAGTCGCAAGGGTATTACTCAGTTCTTTCACCTTCTCCTTAGAAGTAGAACTGAAAGCACAAGGCGATGAAATGATCAATCCTTGTGAGAGATAAAATGTTGAGTTCGACTAGAAGAATTCAACTTACTCGCTAGATAACTCTTTGAGTTTCAAGAGGGCTACATCGAATGGTCTTTTCGGCCCCATTAACGCGACGAATGAGATCAGAAAAGGTTGCTATGCAACGGGACACATGCTACAAAAATGGAAATGCTACATAAGTATTGATCAATATGAGCACGTAAGCCAAAGACTAAAATATTTACATAAGAGAGTTCTTGTCTAAAGAGCATCTCTGACTCCACTGCCTTAATACACTGACGAGTAAGTTTCATTTGGTCTTCCCAAACAACTTGATGTTTGTCAGGGGATAAAAGAGGGAGTTGTTTCCAATCAACAACGGGCTTCTGTACAAATGGAGTAGAAGTCTGAGCCCTTTGTCCTTGTCCCTATTGTTCTGCTCCCGTAACAACAATAGAAGGGAAGAAGAAGTCGATTGCTCAGCAGCAGCAGATGATCTTGGATCCACCCCTACTCCCATAGTAGAGGGTTGAATCAATGGTACACTCGGTTCCACAACAGAGACCAAGGAATTTGGTACTAATACCACATTTGCAGATGGTGTCATGCAATTATTAAATAGGTATAAGAAAAAGAAAACATGCTTAATGTGAACAATCATGTGAATGCACCTTTTTAAAAGAGTATCAAGCACTATAAATAGTATGGCACTATTCTTAATTTCACATATATAAATATATTCTTTAGTTCTATCACTATCAAAAAGAACTTTAAGGAAAATATTGAGAGAATAAGAAATAACTTGATGAAGGTCGAAACTATCAAAAATAGAGTATCATGGATCAAGATATGCAAACTTTAACTATTGAGGTTGAATCATATAGTACTAAATGTTTTAGAATTAAAGTTTCCGCTTTCATGTTTATCTATTAATATGTAGTAATGTACTTAAATTTCACCTGATATATATAAATATATTCTAATCTGTACACATTGATTGTTTTTACTTTTTCTCTAAAGTTTATTGACTTCGTTATTATATTAATGTAAATTTACTTGAATGACGGAACATGAATTGATTCTAATCATCTATGTTTGTATTATTTCCCTTTTCATTATGAGTTTTTAGTTTTGATTTTCTATTTTTAGATATTGGCTTTACATAGATGTATATTTATATTAACCATAGTATAATTTAAAAAATATTAAAATCACTAACCTGTGCAAAAATACTTTGAGTTCTCAACTAGTTTTCCTAATTACAATGGACTAATCACTGACCAGCTCCAACACAGCAATTGACACCACCATCCTTCCTTCAGCGGCAAGATCTTGGTACTCTATTGAAGGCCTTCAACTCCACCTCTCTTTTCTCCTTGCTGGCAATCAATGACGTCACACATGGATAGATGCAAAATCCTATACTGTCGAGATGTAAAAGAGAATTTTTTTATGAATAACCTAATAAAAAATAATTTTAAAACTAACCCAACACTTTTTAAAATTACAAAAAGGACATTCAGTCGCGAGCTGAACTTCACGACTAATCTTCAGCCGCGAGCCCAGCCCATGACTCAAGATGTGGCATGGCCCATATGCACCGCTAGGAAAGGATCGTGCCACGTCCGCTTTCAGTCGTGATCCGGGCTCGCGACTGAAAGCCGTATAAAAATGTGTGGCCGTAGTAAAATACATCAATTTCACTCATTTGTCCGATTTAAAAAAAACAGTTGGCAGAGAGAGAAGAGAAGAAAGACAAGACAAGAAGAGGAAGGAAAAGAGGGGAAAAAAGAGGAGGGAGTTTTCGGTGATTCACCAACTTCCAGTTTTTGACGATTTGTTCATTGAGGTTAACTCGTAGATAATATTTAGATTTAATTATTTATATTATTCTAGGGATTCAGATAATTAGAAATTTAAGTTTTGTATCACCCTAGGATTTAAGATAGGTAAAAACTTAATTTTCCGCTTCACCCTAGGTTTAGGACAGGTAAACACTAAAATTTTCGCTTCACCCTAGGATGTAGGTCAGATAGTTTTGTGCAGTGACAGTATCCGCTATGGATTTAGGTTATTTTATATTACCCTCAATTTTTGCACATCATCATATTAAAATACTGTTTTGTTTAAAATAGAAGAAACGTATTGACCTGTTTTGACCTAACACGGAATGGCAAATTGATTAGGCTATGGAGCAACCCAGTATGGTTTACATTTATTACAGAGTTGGTGTAATCCATAATGGAGCAAACGGTGATGATCTGAGTGCATGTATGCATGTTTATGGTCAAATGGCACAACCACAGTCAATGTCTTTCAATGATTTGGAGATGTGGTTAGTCGATTTGTTACAACTCAATCCTGCAATGGATAGTGTCAGGGTTGAAGGCATGATGCCAGAGGGAAATAAATGGGTGCTGAAGAGACTTAAAGGTGATAAATTGTGAGGTTCGTTTCTATGATTTGTGACAAATCCAGTCTATGGTGGCGGAGTCTTCATACTTTACGCTTAAATCTTCAGCGTACACCGTTCGGAAGGCAGTCATTCCGTAGCAGGAGCACGGAGCACCGCTAATGTCACTACTGACGGTGCCGGTGCCAGTACCAATGCCAGTACCAGTGCCAGTGTACCTATGCAAACAACAAGAGTTTCACAGACAAGTCGATTTGGCGACCATCAAGTAGATGTAGTTGATGTGATCCGATTTGGATATGGGAAAGTATAAAGGCTAAAACACTCAACACTTAGAAGGAAATACTTCTCTTATTATGAGGAAATACTTAGCTAGAAAACTATCCAGGAATCAGATATTCATCTAATTACAATAACAGATATTTAAAGACTAAAAAAACTAAGTTTTGACTAGTCTAACTGCCTGGTCGTGGGCTTGCACATCCTCTGGCAATTCCCTGGTCGTGGGCTCGCATATCCTCAACTACAGCACATTCCCTAAAAAGTGCGGTCGTCCACTATTCGACAACTGTCTTTCAACTGTCGACCACCTCTAGTCGATTTTGACCAGCTCTGGTCGATTTTCGACCAACGACCATCGACCAGGGTCCTTCAACCATGCCTAGCATCCATCAACCAACCAGTCTTTATTAGCCCAAGATCATCCCAGATCATGACCCCCCCTGTTTAGGAAGAGAGCCAACTCCTGTTGGTGCTCCAAACTGAAGATGCTGGAACTGCACTTGGCCGTTCTCACGTGTGTATCATTTGGCTGCACTATCACGTTGATCTTTTCAGCCAACCCGAAAAATCTCACGTGTGTCGCAACGAGTTGTGGTCACCTTCTTGATCCGAGAGGATCTCAGCAGGTCGAATGCATAATAGATTTGAACTCTGTCTGGTCGATAGTAGTCTGATATGGTCGGTAGTAGTCCGATATAGAATATATAACTGAGTCCTATATGATTAGGTTTAGTCAGTTGTCGAGTCTGATACGATCTCAATCGATCGGACTATAAATACCTTGTAATAGGATAGATAAATCATCTACCATATAGATCATTCAACTGAGATAGATCATCCGATAGAGATCTAGCTCATAGAGATACAACACATATAGTTCTTAGGGGTCATCGACGTAAGATCGAGTGTGGTCAACGTTCGACGTGTATAAACTCCTCTTTGAAACAAAGAGTTGTGCTATTCCTTTGAATTTTGTTTTCGATCATCTGGGTTTCGGTAATTCTGAGTAAGATCCCGTATTCCACATCTAGTCAAGTATAGTTGAAGCCCGTCTATATCTCAATTGGCTCAAGTTGGTATCAGAGCAACTGTCTTGTGGATGGTGAAGACTCGCCAGAGTTACAAAACCTCTAGTGAAATTCCGTAAGAAACCGAAGGCAGACATTCGACTGTACCGACAATGTCACAGAAACCTCTGTTCAAGCTAACCTAGCTGAACAAGTGGCTAAACCTTTCGTCAACATGGATACCGTGCTTGCTTGGATTAAGCAGCAGGCCATGGCTATGCCTCTTGAAGTTGATGCTTCAAAAGGAAAGGCAACTGGTGTGAAGATTGGGGAAGGCTCTCGCAGGCCAGACGAAGATGAAGACGAAGGCGACTACCGAGCTGACGACCTCGCCAACAAATCCTTAGTTGTCGGATCTTTTAAGGTCGAGGCTAAAGTTGACATATCCATATATGATAGGGTGATCGATGCCGAGAAGCTGGATTCTTGGATTGATCAGCTTGAGACCTACTTTGACCTACGAGGTTTCAGTAGCACTCAAAAGGTGAATTTTGCACCTTTGAAGATGAAGGACCACGCAAAGACATGATGGAAAGCCCTTATCACCAGTGGGGAAACAGACAACCTCACATGGGAATAGTTCAAGCGACTCTTGCGATAAGAGTTCTACCCGATATCTCCAAAAGGGATGGGATCGTTGGCATAGATTGTACCAACGACGTGATCAATTCATCCAGGATTATATATATGACGGAGTTTCGGAGACAAGCAATGGTCATTGGCATCTCACTCTTTGATCCTCAAGTGTTCCAAAAATATACCTCTGGGCTTCAAAAATCGATCAGTGCTGAGCTAAGCCTGTTCGGTATCCAGGACATCACGACTGCAAGCACGACTACTATGGTGAACGAGAAGAAGAAAAAATCGTGAAATGACAAGAACACAAAGGAGAATTCGACCTCGTCCAAAAGGAAGTTGAGTCCGAAGAAAAGTACTCCAAAATCAGGAACAAATATCTCATGTGAACATTGTCACGTTGCTAGGCACACAAAGGATAAATGCTATAAGCTCCATCCTGAGCTTCGACCAAAGAGAAACAGACCAAGGAAAAGAACAATTACAGCTACTACGGCTCCACCGGAATGAGTTGTTCAAGTGAATTCAGTCGATGAGGTGGATATGACCTTGTCTCTGATGGCAATGCCGAAGGAGAAAGGTTTGGATTCATCTCACGACCATCACTCAACAGAGGACTTGTTCACTATCAACATCCAGGTGAAGCACGAAGTGGTCGCAACAATATTCGATTCCCGAAGTCAGAAGAATTTGGTTTTCTGTGGACTAGTTCATCGACTTGGGTTGAAGACGACCACACACCCACGGCTGTATCCCCTGGGTTGGTTTACATCTGACGTGAACCAACAGATTACGAGTCAGTGTGTGTTGAAATTTGTGATCTCTGCTCATTATATCGATGACGTCCAATGTGATGTTGTTCCTATCGATATCTATCAGGTGATCTTTGGCAGTCCATTCTTGTACGATCGGGATGCTCATTTCCATCGAAGGGCGCAAGAGTACGAGCTCACTAAAAATGGAGTTAAGTTTGTAATCAGTAGAGACATTCACGTCAATACTTTGAACATGATTAATGCAAATTAGGCCAAACAAATCGACAATGCATGTCATAAATATGTGCTTGTTATGATTCAGCCAATTGGTCAAAGTGATAGTACTCGAGCAGCACTGTTGTTGGCTTGTCGAGAGGATTTTGGTCATTTATCAGGACTATTGGAGAAATATAGCAATCTATTCGAAAGTATTTAGGGTCGTCCACCAAAGCAACCAGTCGAGCATCATATTCAGCTTGTGTCAAATGTGACACTTCCCAATCTGAGTACGTATCACAACTCAACATTGGAGTACGAAGAGATCAAAAGACAACTTGGAGAATTGCTAGATGATGGTGTCATTCAACCCAATAGTTCGCCTTGTGGATCTCCTGTGGTACTAGTACCAAGGAAGGATAGAACTTGGCGGATGTGCATCGACTACCGAGCACTGAACAAGATCACCATCAAGAACCGGTACCCTCTTCCTCGTATCAACGACCTGTTAGACCAACTAAAGCATGTTGTTGTCTTCTCAAAATTGGATCTAAAATTAGAGTATCATCAAGTCAACATCCGAGAGTAGGATACTTGGAAAACTGCGTTCAGATCACGACAAGGTCTGTTCGAAAGGCTGGTCATGCTATTTGGGCTTTGCAACGCCCCAGCCACTTTCATGCATCTTATGAATGACGTGTTGCGACAGTTCATCGACGACTTTGTGATTGTTTACCTCAATGACATACTGGTCTATAGTCGTTCGTGAGATGAGCACCTAGTTCATATGGAAAAGGTGTTCGAGTAGTTGCGACAACATCAACTTCATCTCAACCGTAAAAAGTTTGAGTTTGGCCAACAAACTCTAGTTTACCTGAGATTCATGGTCAGCAAGGGTACATTGCAAATCGACCCCGACAAGGTAAAAGTAATCCATGAGTGCATCAACCGCGAACAGTAACAGAAGTGCATAGTTTTGTGGGAGCATGCCAGTACCTTCGGAAGTTCATACGACACTTCTCGATAGTGGCTTCTCCGTTGCATGCATTAACCAGGATTGACCAGAAGTTCGAGTGGAGTGGAAAGCACGAGGATACCTTCCTCTTGCTAAAGAAGAAGATCAGTGAAGCTCATGTCCTAGCTTTATCGAATCTACAAAAGCCATTCGAGCTAGAAACTGATGTCTTAGGTTATGCAATGGGCGCAGTGCTCATGAAAGAAGGTCGACCAGTAGCATATCACTCTGAGTTATTCCAGGGAGCTCAGAAGAACTATTCTACCTACTACAATAAGTTATGTGCACTGCATCGGCCATAAAACATTGGCGGTGTTATCTTTCGGGTAAAGAAACTGTTGTCCACATTAACCACCAGCCTTTGCAATATTTTCAAACTCAATCCAAGCTACAGCAAGCACAACACATGAAGTGGATGTCGTATCTGCAGCAATTCAACCTAGTGATTAAGTATAAGAAGGGACTACACAACAAATTGGCTGACATGTTGGCCCGACCACCAGTTACTCCCTCTGCTTATTGGTGTTCATGCAGATCGAGCCTTCATGCCGCGAGGACTATACAACGATGTACACAAAGGATCCTGATTTTTGATCAGCACTGGCTGAGCTCGAAACAAGGAAACCCACAGAGTTTGTTCATTGAGAAGGACTCTTATACAAAGGTAATTTGCTTTGTATACCTCATGGAGCACCTCGAGTACAGTGGTTACTAGAGGCGCATACATTGAAAGTTGTTGGTCACTTCGGGGTAATGAAGACCTTTCAAAATCTTCATCGACATGTATTATGGCCACGAATGCAGCAAGATGTGGCTAGTTTTGTTCGAGGCTATGGTCTCTGCAGCATCTCGAAACCGGCAAACCAAAAATTAGGTTTGTACACTCCTTTGCCAGTTCCGTCATGACCACGAGAAAATATATCCATGGATTTCTTGGGAGGATTACCTAAGACCTGACATGACAACAACTATCTCTTTGTGGTCGTTGATCGATTCTCCAAGATGATAGTCCTCATAACTTGTAAGAAGACTATTACGGGAGAAGAAGAAGCTCGGGTATTCTTTCAGCACGTTTGGACACATTTCGGACTGCCAAATTCTATTATGTTTGATTGTGATACCCGATTCCTCAGTCACTTTTGGCGATCGCTTTGGTCAATGGATACCAAGCTGAAGAGGAGTACTGCATTTCATCCTCAAACTTACGGTCAAACTGAGGTGGTAAATCAAACAGTCGTTCATCTCTTGAGGGGTTATAACTCTAAGCATCTGAAGACTTGGGATGAGGGTATACCGTACCTGCAGTTTGCTTTTAATCGAGTAGTGCATGGTTCGATTGGGAAGTCTTCTTTTGTGGTCTGCTTGAGATTTCTACCACAGAGTCCATTCGACATGGAGTTTGTAATCCCTATCTCAGCATAGAACAGCTGGGAGGAATCTGATCAGAATCGAGCACAAAAGTTCCTGGAAGGTATTCAACGACTCCATGGTGAGGTTGAACAGAACTTTCTTAAAGCTCAGCTCAATTATAAGGCGCGACATGATCGACCCCGAGTTGAAGCTCAATTCCAAGAAGGTGATCTGGTATGGCTACATCTCAGCAAGAAAAGGCTAAACGTTGAAGGTAAAAAGCTTAAACCAATTCGTTGTGGTCCTTTTCGGATTTTGCAAAAAAATTGCACTAATGCTTGTCAACTCGAGTTACCTCCATACATGGATACTTACTCGGTTATCAATGTTGAGCACCTTAAACTCTTCGGGCCTTCAATGCTGGATGATGAACCCGGTATCATAGTACCATTTGTTGAAGACTTGGTCTATCAACGAGAAGCACCTCTTCCTGAAGATGTGATCTTAGAGAAGAAGGTGATGACCACCCGAAGTGGCACACGAGTCTTTTCGAGTGGGACGAAAAGGTCAACGTGCATGAGCAGGCAAGTGGTACACCCGTCAAGATGGTCAATCTCAATTTCCACATCTCCAGTTTTGATCGAGTTGGTCACCAATGGGAGTTGGTTCCTTTTCAACAGGGGAGTCATGATCCGGGAGGATCTCAGCAGGTCGAATGCGTAATAGATTCAAACTCTGTCTAGTCTGTAGTAGTCCGATATGGTCAGTAGTAGTCTGATGTAGAATATATAACTAAGTCCTATACAATTAGGTTTATTCAGTTGTCGAGTCTGATACGATCTCAATCGATCAGACTATAAATACCTTGTAATAGGATAGATAAATAATCTACCATATAGATCATTCAATTGAGATAGACATCCAATAGAGATCTACCTCATAGAGATCCAACACATATAGTTCTTAGGGGTCATCGACGTAAGATCGAGTGCGATCAATGTTCGACGTGTATAAGCTCCTCTTTGAAATAAAGAGTTGTTCTAATTCCTTTTAATTGTGTTTTCGATCATCTGGGATTCAGTAATTTCGAGTAAGAACCTGCATACCGCATCTGGTCAAGTATAATCGAAGCCCGTCTATATCTCAATCAGATCACTTCTTCTCTAAGACCACGTCTTCGGTAAGAGGTGCCTCCCTTTGGTACACCAGACCTTCGATGGATGGCACTGTTGTGTCAGGCTTGTCGTCAAGCATGGAAGGCTCAAAAAGTTTGAGGTGCTGGACATTAACCATCGAGTAGATGTCCATATACGGCGGTAGTTCGAGTTGACAAGCATTCTCACCAATTTTTCATAGAATATTGAATGGACCATAACAAATTGGTTTGAGCTTTTTACCTTCACTCTTGAGTTGTTCCTTGTGTAGATGAAGCCAGACCAGATCACCTTCGTGAAAGTTCGCTTCAGCTTGATGTCAGTCAAGTCGCGCCTTGTACTTGAGCTGGGCCTTTTGAAGGTTTTGCTCGACCTCACCATGAAGTAATCGGATGCCTTCCAGGAATCGTTGTGCTCATTCCTGATCACCCTCCTCCTTGGCAGATTGTGGTGAGGTGGAGATTGAGAACTCTAGGTCAAATGGGCTTTGAGGAAGAAAACCCAAACATACCTTGAAAGGGGACTTCTCGGTGGAACCATGTACAGCTCGATTGAATGCGAACTATAGGTACGGTATACTTTCATCCCTCGTCTTGGGATGCCGTGAGTTGTAGCCCTTGAGCAGGTGGACAACTATATAGTTTACCACTTCGGTTTGGCAATCAGTTTGTGGATGGAAAGATGTGCTCCTCTTCAACTTGGTGTCCATCATTGTCCAGATTGATCACCAACAATGGCTGAGAAACCGTGTATCACGGTCAAACACAATAGAGCTTGGCAGCCCAAAATGTGTCCAAACGTGTTGGAAGAACAACCATCCTGCTTCTTCGACCGTAACATTCTTCTTGCACAGTATGAGTATCACCATCTTGGAGAAGCGGTCGACGACCACGAAGAGGTAGTCATTTCCCCGTCTGGTCTTCGGCAATCCACCCAGGAAATCCATAGAAATGTTTTCCCATGGTTGGACAGGAACTAGCAAGGGGGTATACAAACCCAACTTCCAATTCGCAGGCTTGGAGATGCTACAGAGGCCGCAACCCCTGATGGAACGGGCAACGTCCTACTGCATGCATAGCCAAAAGACATGTCGATGAAGATTCTATAGTGTCTTTGTCACTCTGAAATGTCCAGCGACCTTCGAGATGTTGCCTCCCTTAGCCAATATACTCAATGTGCTCCAAATGGCACACAAGGAAGTGTCCCCTTGTACAGGAGCCCTTCTCGTAAGGAAAACTCAGACGGCTTGCCTTTTTCGAGCTCGGCTAACACTAGTCGAAAATTGGGATCCTGCCCGTACCAAGTGGTGTAGTTCTCATGGCATCAAGGTTCGAACTGCATAAACACCGACAAGAAAATGGCAGCAACTTGGGGCCACGATAATGTGTCAGCTAGCTTATTATGGATGCCCTTCTTGTACCTGATCAGCAAGTTGAATTGCTGCAAGTAGGACATCCATTTCATATGATGGGCTTGTTGGAGTTTAGACTAAGTCTACAGATACTAGAGCGGCTGATGATCGGTGTGAACCACAATCTCTTTGCCCAAGAGATATCAGCACCAGTGCTTCACTACTCGATGAAGCGCACACAACTCCTTGTCGTACATTGGATAGTTCTTCTGGGCACCTTGGAACAACTCCGAGTGATAAGCCACTGGTCGTCCATCATGCATGAGGACAGCACCCATGGCACAGCCCGACGTATCACGTTCAAAGGGCCTTTGCAAACTTGGTAACATGAGGACGGGTGCCTCACTGATTTTCCTTTTCAACGAGAGGAACGTGTCCTCATGTTTTGTAGTCCATTCGAATTTCTAGTTGGCTTTCGTTAGTGAATGTAAAGGAGAAGCCAAAACAGAGAAATGATGAATGAACTTATGGAAGTATTGGCATGCACCCATGAAGCTGCGCACCTCCATCACTGAACGTGGTCGTGGCCACTCGTGAATGGCCTTCACCTTGTTGGGGTCGAGCTGAAGTATACCATCACCGACCACAAAGCCAAGGTACAAAAGAGTTTGCTTCCCAAACTCACACTTCTTGTTGTTGAGGCGGAGTTGATGGTGCCTCAACTTGTCGAACACCTTTTGCATGTGCTTGAGGTACTCGGCCCACGAACGACTGTAGATGAGTATGTCATCGAGATAGACGATCACAAAGTCGTCAATGAATGGACGTAGAATGTCATTCATTAGCTGCATGAATGTGGTCGGGGCATTGCAAAGCCCGAATGGCATGACAAGCCATTTGAACAGGCCTTGAAGAGTCTTGAAGGCGGTCTTCTAAGTGTCATTCTCACGTATATGCACTTGGTGATACCCAGACTTCAAGTCCAACTTGGTGAAGAATAAAGCATTCTTTAACTGGTCCAACAAGTCGTCGATGCGAGGAAGAGGGTACCGGTTCTTAATGGTGATCTTGTTCAGTGCCCGGTAGTCGATGCACAAGTGCCAAGAACCATCCTTCTTAGGCACGAGCACCACCGGGGACCCGCAAGGAGAATTACTCGGTTGGATAACGACTTTATCCAGTAATTCACTGATCTGCCTTTTGATCTCCTCATTTTCCAACACTAAGTTCCGGTACATGCTTAGGTTGGGAAGTGGCACATCAGACATGAGTTGGATATCGTGTTTGACCAGTCATCTTGGTGGTGGATGATAAGTCTTAATTTGGTAGAATTTTACCCTAGGTTTAGCATTGAAAACATGCAAAAATGATGCTTAAAATTCATTTGATACATCATTTTATGTGACTTTTTATAACATTTCTACAATCCGCTTTTATGTGTGTGTTCATAATGTTTCAAGGAACAAATGTACCAAATTTGGAGATATTTTGACATCGTTTGGATAGAAAACAAAGTGGAGAAAGAAAGTGCTGAAAATCTGAAAAACAGGGGATCCAAATCTGAAATCCGAAACCTGAAACCCAAATCCGAAATAGACCTGTTAGTCCATTTGACGCGTGCCCAAACCCGTTAGTCGGTTTAGGGAATTCCACAGACCCGTTAGTCCATTTGACGCGCGCCCAGACCCGTTAGTCAGTTTAAGGCATTCTAAAATCCGAATCTGAGTCAGTTTCCTTCATAAACAAGTCTTGAGTTTTAATTGGTTAATTCTATGACTTATGTACTATAAATAGAGAAACTTTTGGCTCGATTAGACATACTTTTCTTAGGCTTAGTAGTAGTTTCTATCTACTTTTAGTTTAGTTTTAATTTAGAAGAGCCCATTTCTCTATTTTTATTGCTTTTGTAAGCCAGCTAGGATGGCAACTTCAATTTCCAAGCAATCAAGTGAGTTTTTATTTATTGTTATTCTTAATTCTACATTATTATAGTTTTTACTGAGTAGATCCCCTCTAGGGTTAGGGATGACCCAATCCTGAAGACGTGATTCTTCCTCAGTCTTTATTTCAAGTTTTGGAGTAATTTCATGATGTTTTATTCCTCCAAACCCTAAATTCTCATTTCGGCAACAGACATAATAGTTGAACCTTAGCAAGAATTTAGGGGAGTTCTTGAGTCCTTAGCGCTTTGACAAGGGATCCTGAACAGGAGAGAGGCTCTTGCCAAACGTGACAGTGGAAGCGATCCTCTGATTGTTGACACAGCGCCCCAAACTGAAAACTTAATTTGTCTTGAAAAATAATTGAAATTAACTTACAATTTTCGGATCTTGGATAGAATTATGCCAGATGGTTATGGAATTCCCAAACCCCTAGATTTTCATACCAGCTTGCAAACCCTAGATTGATAGTTTAGTTATAGAAAAATACATCCACAACTCGTTTAGACTTACTTAGTGATCCATTAAACTAGAAAGACGAATACGCTTGTTCCTCGTGGAATTCGACCCTCAAGTGATCAACGTTCAACCATTCACTTGCGGTTATTACACAATCATGACCCTTTCAGTTGCGATCAGTGGACCCTCAACCTCTTTGAACAGCTTGTTGTAGTCCTCGAGCAGGCTCGTAAATGCACCATTACTTTCCCTGCAAGACAGTGTTAGTGTAGAACAACCACCTTCACCTTGGCTCACCAGGTGAATCATGATCAACACACATTTTTGACATGTGTTGACAATCAGCTTCACCTGATTTGCCGTCATCAAGTTTGCGATGTCGATGTGGTTGTCCTTGGTGATGACGAACCTTGAACCGTCTTTGGTGAGCTCGTACTCCTGAGCTCATCGGTGGAAATGGGTGTCATAATCATGTAGGAAAGGACTCCTGAAGATCACCTGACAGATATCAATGGGAACAACATCGCATTGAACCTCATCAATATAACGAGAGGAGATTGCAAACCATACAGTACATTGTCTCTTGATTTGCTAGCTCACGTCGGACGTGAACCATCCCAAGGGATATGATCGAGGATGTGTGGTCGTCTTCAGCCCCCAATCTTTGCACCAGCCCGATGGAGACCAAATTCTTCTGGCTCCTAGGGTTGAAAATAGCCGCAACAACCTCGTGCTTCACCTGTATGTTAATGGTAAATAAATCCTCCGTTGGGTCGTGTTCTAGAGGTGAACCCGAGCCTGTCTCCTTCGGCATTGCCATCAAAGACAGGGTCGTGTCCGCCTTTTTGACCGAGTTCAACCAAACGGTTTCTTCCATCGGTGGGGCCCAGGTCGTCGTGGTTGCTCGTTTGCTTGGTACATTCTTTCTAGTTCTCTCTGGTCGAAGCTCAGGATGAAGTTTGTAACACTTCTCCTTCGTGTGACCTGCAACCTGACAATGCTCACAAGTAACACCCGTACTGGATTTGGATGTACCTTTTTGGAAGCTTGTCTTCTCCTTCGACGTGGTTGAAATCCCCTTTATAGTCTTGTCGCTGTGTGACTTGTTCCTTTCCTTGATCGTCATGGCTGTTGTACTCGCGGTCGTGATGTCGTGGACGCCAAACAGACTCAACTTTATGTTGATCGTCCTGTGTAGCCCGAACATATATTTCATGAACGTCTGGGGATCAGACAGTGATATGCCCATGACAATTGCTTGCTTCCATAACTATGTGGTGTAGTCTTGAACAGACTGGTCACGCTGTTGACACAACCGGTGCCAACGGTCCCACCTCTCGTCGAGGTAGCCCATCAGGTAGAACTCTTGCCAGAGGAGCCGCTTGAATTGGCCCCAAGTGAGGTCGTCGGCTTCCTCGTCAGCAACTCATGCCTTCCACCACATTTTGGCATTGTCCTTCATCTTCAAGGGTGCGAACTTCACCTTCTTGACACTGCTGAAACCCTGAAGGTCAAAGTAGGTCTCAACCTGGTTGATCCACGAATCCAGTGTGTCAGCATATATCGCCCCATCGTACATGGATATGTCGACCTTAGCTTCGACCTTGAAAGATCCGTCAGCTAGGGAAGATGACTTGGCGTGGTCGTCGGCGTCGAGGTCGTCCGCGTTGTCATCGTCTGCCATCTATGAGAGCTACCATCATATCCCATGTCAGGCATCGCCTTCACCTTAGAGGCATCAACTACAGGATGCGAGATCGTGGGCTGCTACTTAATCCAAGCAAGCACAATGTCCATGTTGGAGGAGAGTTTGGCCACTTGGTTGGCCAAACTAGCTTGAGCGGAGACTTCTTCAGACATCATCAGAGACACGGTTGCCGGAGCCGTCCAAAATTCGCCTCAGAACGTGGTAAGTTCTTGGGGAACTTCACCAGATTCTACGTAGTCAATGCAAGTCTTCACCATCCACAGGTTAGGACAGTGCTATGATACCAACTTGATCTGATTTGGATATGGGAAAGTGTAAAGGCTAAACACTCAACACTTAGCAGGAAATACTTCTCTTATTATGAGGAAATACTTAGCTAGAAAACTATCCAGGAATCAAATATTCATCTAATTACAATAACGAATATTTAAAGACTAAAACAACTAAGTTTTGACTGGTCTAACTGCCTGGTCGTGGGCTTGCATGTCCTATGGCAGTTCCCTGGTCATGGGCTTGCACGTCCTCAACTACAACATGTTTCCTGAAATGTGCGGTCATCCACTGGCAGGCTGGAGACTGTTCGACAACTGTCTTTCAACCGTCGACCACCTTTGGTCGATTTCAACCAGCTCTGGTCAATTTTTGACCAACGACCATCAACCAGGGTCCTTCGACCAAGCCCAGCAGGTTTCGACCAGACAAGTCTTTATTAGCCCAAGATCGTCCCGAATCATGATGAATTGCCCAAATTGGAGGAGAATTTTTATGAAGAGTACACTGATTCATCAGATATGTACGAATTTCCAAAGGAACCCACAGAACAGCATAATCCTATAAATGAATGGACTGATCCATCATCTTTGATGTCCGCTGTTGTTCCTGAAGAGCTAAATTTGCGATGGTCTTATAATGAAGCAACCGTCCAGCTTGGGCAATTGTTTTGGACTAAGAAAGATGCGAGAAAAAGCCATCACTGCGTGGGCTGTTTCACTGAATAGGCCATTCCGGGTGGGAAAATCAACTCTGAGCTTGTGGACTGTGAGGTGCTTACTCGATAACTGTCCGTGGTACGTACGTGTCACACGGCCATAAGATGAGCCTTTCTTTTAGATGATCAGCGTCATAGACCATAGATGTCTAGCGAAGGGCATGTTGCAACAGCATAGAAATATCACCTCCGGTTTTATTGCCAGTATGATACTATCAGCAGTAAAGGAAAATACGACAATGGCACCAAAAGTGATTATTGCACATGTCGCAGAGAAGTACGGGTATAAGATCAATGACAAGAAGGCATGGAGGGCTAAACAGATGGTGCTGGAGGAGCTTTTTGGGACATATGTTGAGGCATACAACTTCATACCGAGGCTTTTTCGGTGCATATGCGAAGCAAATTCAGGCACATTATGTGAAATTGTTGATACGCCGGCAATCGGCTCGAAGGGTGTTGTGATTCCTGGATGCATGGTACTGCGGAGATTTTTCTGGGCATTCCAATAGTGCATTGCATAGTTTAGGTACATGAGACCCGTGCTTTGCATTGACAGAACATTCTTGACCAAAAAATATGAGGATACTCTACTGACTATTGTGGCAACTGATGCCAACAACCAACTTCTCCCCATAGCATATGTAGTGGTCGAGGGGGAGAACTATAGCAACTGGCTGTGGTTCTTGGGAAAACTAAAGAATGAGGTTGTCAAAGATCCAGAGCGCGTGTGCTTAATTCATGATCGAAACAGAGAAATGCTGAGTGCGATCGAGTACATGCAATATGGAGTGGATCCATCACTGACCTGGGATGACCTGCAGAGCCATTGGTACTCTTGGCATCTTGGCGTGAATTTTCATACTCATTTCAAGAGTAGGTGCCTGATGCACGTGTTCAAACGGCTTGCTAAGCAGAACCAAGAGTCGAAGTTTTTAGCTAAATGGAAGTCTTTGGACGAGAGTATGTTGAAGGAAAGACACGAGCCAATTGAACCAGAAGCTGGGGGCGTTACCAGTGAGGGAAACTGCCAGAGGCGTCTAAGTTTCAGTCAAAGGATTCAGCCCAAACCAAAGGAGAAGTGGTCGTTGCTACATGACACAGATGGGGCACGATATGGTGTCGACGATTGGAAAAAGATCCCAAGTCGAACTTACACATAATTTATTTGTTTAGTAGGGAGATAGTTTCTGTCAATCACCAAAGTGAGATTATTGTAAATATCGACATACGAACACACTGTGTTTATACAGGTTTGGGCCCTCGTAGTCTAAGTAATAGCCCTACTCCTATTGTTGTCTCACTATATGAATAATGGAATTACAAAGTCTGTTGTTGTCTCTGATCCCTCCTCTTTGTTCAATAAGTGGTGTATTACACTGGAAGTATTGACTAAGGTGCGGTTATAAGACAACCATGCAACTCTTAGCTTATGGTCGGCAACTCTCGACCAAACCTCCTTTGACTTAAGTGTGTTTCCAGTGTTAAGCCTTCTTTCGTTCTAAGGTCGCGGATAGACTGCAACTACGGATTGAGAATTTTAATATCTCCGTGACCATATAAACTGCGGACAGGAATCTCCACAGTCATAGTGGTCGCGGGTAGTATAATCGTGTGAGATTGCGACCACGGAAGTGCAGCCATCATAAGCAAAAATCTCCCATGAAGGGCTTGTGTATCTATTTTAGTTAAATAGATTGGGTTATGTCTAGAATATCTTCAACTTATTCCTTGATCTCTCTCCATGATCTCCCATGACCATGGAAAGGCATAAACAAGTTGGTTCTCTTCCCATGGTCTCCTGCGACCTCAGGAAAGCATAAACTTAAATCTCTTTCTGTGGTCTCCTGCGTCCACGAAATATATATATATATATATATATATATATATATATATATAGGACTCGAATCTCCCTCCGTGACCTCCCGCGATCACGGAGAGGTATTGATGTGGACATCACAAGCTCCAACGACCAAGATGTTCGCCCCGATGACCAAGATGGTTGCATACAAGACTCTTCGACCAAATTTCAAGGACCGATCACTCGATCTCGTGCCAAGCAAATTCATGACCAGGTGAATGCTAACTTGAGTCTCATTTCAGATTTAAACAACTTAATGGTGCTTCCAATGTCCACTTCTTTGGTTGAACTTAGGTGCATTGGAAGGGACGACGAAGATTGGTCGCACGAACAAGGGTGGTGCAAGGCACACACTGTCTGTCCTTTTGCGAGCAACTCTGGAGACAATTTGAGCCTGCAACATGGTCATGGGCCACATCATTAGAAAGATAATGAAGTCTAGTTTCCAACACATCAAACCATGCATCATTTCGACTTCTGAGTCAAAAGTTATGGTCATTTTAGTGGAAGCTGCACAACCAGTCCAACCTGCGTGAAAATTGAAGCAACTCATTTCCAAACGAATTGGTCTCTTGGATATCCAAGGAAACTCTTCATCTAATGGGTGCCTTCACACCTTAATTAGGAGGGTTGGTTGTTCAAGAAAATTTTTCATCTAATGGTTGCTTTCACACCTAAACTAGGAAGGTTGTTCCTAGTATAAATACCCCATGTATTCCAACTATTGGAAACCCTTTTGATCAAACCATTTCAGCTATATGCTAGTGCAGCAAGATTGCTTGAGTGTTCCTCTACCTTTGCTCTTGTGAGTTCTCTTGGATTCGCGAGAAGGATCTTTACTTGTCCCCCTAGTTCGTGCTCTACGGTTTCGGCCGTTTTGTGTGGATTAGTCCCGGATTGTGGTTCTGCGATTGTTCGGACAGCGAATCGGAGTTCTTGTAGCTTCGGATTGACTTCCCCATCATACAGGTTGCAACCAACCTTGGCAGGTATAAAGCCAGTTACCTCGGCTGTTCGTAGCTAGTTATCTTTGTTCTATCCTACGCTGTGAAGATCGGGCCACCCTTGTGGAGAAACTGATATGCGTTGGCGCAGCAGTGATCCATCCCCACACCATGTATAAACGAAGGACTTGGTAAAAATCCTCGTCAGCTAGCCCCCGAATTTGAAATGGCAAGGTCCTTTAAAAACATTGTTTCCAATTCCAAAGAGACGCTTTGTCATTTTGAATTCCAATGAGAATCCGAAAAGACTTTTCTATACATGTGTCAGATGGGCATTAAATGAAAAAACTTTAAGCTGGCTCATTGTGATCCACTACCAAGAATACGAAGCATTGCTTCTAAGGCTTTATATACTTAAGCTTCATAGAACTTTTTTCTTCAAAATTGCCTAAGTCCCAAACCTCTAGAACTCAAGCTTCCTTATTGTTCTTCACTTTCTTCATCCAAATGGCATCTTGGACCCGCTTTCTTCTCAACTCGGTTGAGGACTTTCTGGCTTTGGAGAGGGAAGGATTTCTCCCCTCCAGGTATCTAATCCCATGGCGCCCGCCGGAGAAGAAGAAACTCCAACTGTCCAACCAAGCGAGCTGGTGATTTTTGAGGATTTTTGCACTGCGGGTTTCATCTCCCAAAGTGCGAATTCCTCTTGGGCATTCTTACCCATTATGATTTAGAATTGGTGAACCTTCACCCCAATTCTATCTTGATTATCGCTGTCTTTTAGTACTTGTGCGAGGCGTATATTGGGGTTTTGTCCAACATTCCTCTTTTCTACCAGTTTTACTTTCTGGCGTGGTCAAAAAGCTCCAATGCTTATGGGTGTGTCTACTTCTGGCTGCGGGAGAAGAAAGACTACCCATACCTCCCCCTCCACAATTTTGTCCATGGATGGAGCCAGCGGTGGTTTTACTGCTCGGCTCCTGAAGAGAGTCATCTCTGGTTCAAGAACCGTTGACCAGAGAAAAGCGGATAGCGTGATTCTACTCCTCCACTCAACAACGAGCAAAAGAGGTAGGCCCAAGTGATCCATCACCTGGTGAATAAGGGCTTGACCACCCGTGATGTGATCTGGGACTTTGTAAAGAACTGGATCAGCCCTCTGAGGAAGAGGGTACATCTTGCCTGGGAGGTCAGGATTGCAGATGACAGTTCCAGGGATCATCACCTTGGTAATGACTCAACTGCTCAAATTGGTATATTCTTTTCAGTTCATTTTTGATTTACCTGAAGTGAAGCATTTGGAAAATTATTGACTATCCTTTTCTTGACAATTCTATCCACTTCTAAGGTCAACAGGAGAACAAACTCTCTCCTGAAGACCTTCAATGTGGCTGCAGAAGGTGATATCTGTGTGCCAAGGCCTGAAAGCATGGTTGGCAACACTAACGACTTCGTGTAGGCGCGTCGAAAGGTATTTCTCTTTCAAAAAGTTTGCACATGTCTTATTTAGAAAAGGAGTTTACCAAAGTAATTCATTTTGGACAGTTGTTCGAGCGCCAGATGAGCAAGAAAAGGCGAGTTGAGCAAGATGTTGGATCCCCTAGTGGTCCTTCATTGAAAAAACTAAAGAAGGCCCGCTATGCGACCAAAGGCTCAACCACATCCAGGGCCAGACAAACTACTCATCTCTTTTCCGATAAGACTGCGAGTTCTCAGCCTTTGTGGTCACAAGCTTCTTTACCAACCTTTGCAGCCACAAGCGCTCATGCGACCACAAGGGTGAAGGTGACCACAGTGGCCATCCCCTGCTGTGGGGAAGTCAACAACTGGTTTATCAACCAAAAAGGTTGTTTCAGTAAGAGTCTCCACCTCTAAAATTTTACCACATACGACTAGGAACTATCTCATGGTCGTACAAGGAGAAGGGAGCGACGTGGAGGAGGATACGAAACCTTCCTTATTTGTTCTGAGGAAGAGATCCATAGTACTTGATGATTCCTCGCTAATGGCGCTATCTTCGCTTTTATCTCCCAAAGGCGGATTATCGAGCTCACGCAATCCTTTGGGCCTTACCATCAGGTAAATTTCATCTCTAACTAAGTCTTTTTAGTTAGGCATAGTTTTATCCAATTATGAGTTGGATATGCAGGACTTCTACCTCTACTACACCTGTTCCAATGCAAGAAATTGAACCAACTGTAGTAGAGGAGGAGACTACCATGGTAGAGTTGCCTGCCATTGGCGAAACTACTGCAGATCCAGCGTCTATGGAAGAAGCTATTTAGACGCAGGTGGTTGAGGAAGATCCTGCGTCCATCATCGACGAGGTGGTTCAAGATCTTGAATCTAATGAACCCGTCGATGTTGGTGAAGCTAAGGTCGCTGCTGCGACCACGACCATGGGGATAGACGAATAGGCTGACACATTTGCTCCCCCTTTGGTCGAAGATACTATGTCCCCCTCTCATCTAGAAGAACAAGGAGCGGAGATGGCACAAGACATGACGGCGCAACCCGTCGATATCCTTGCCCTACCCCTGATTTGAGCTTTATGTCTCAATTTATAGATAGAATGGGGCAGGCACAGGGTCACTTGGCATCTTCCAGCCAAGTGGCTGAACTCGGGGACCTCCCTGAGAGGTACCTTGAGGAGTTCATGGAGGTAAGTAAAGAATCTTTACCCCTTAATTTCAATACATTATCTGAGAATTTTCTTCAGATATGTTCTCTTTGTTTTATTCAGAGTTCTGCATCGTGAACTGCTCATACTCAGATGTCAAAAGCTCATACTTCACGCTCTTAACTTGAGTGGTACCCTCATGGAAAGCTTCGAGGGCCACCCAAATATCATGAGCGATGGAAAGCCGCGAGATGCGGTTGTACTCAATCCGTCCTAGGGCTCCATACAGATAGTTCATCGCCCTTTGGTTGGGTAAGGCCTGTGCTCTGTTAGACTCAATAATTTCAGTAGGCTCCACATATGCATCTTCAATGATCTTCCATAGGTCGAAACCTTGAGACTTGATGTATGTGTCCAAGCAATCTTCCAATATGGAAAGTCATCTCCATCAAAGATGGGTGGCTTGCTTGTGTACTTTTCGGTTGCCATGGCTCAAGAGATGGTGAAGTCTACAAACGAGAGTAACACCAGGCTCTGATACCAACTGAAAGACCTAGATAGCAAACCGAGAGGGGGGTGAATTGATTTTGCAAAATAAATTCTCAAGAAATAAGCAAAAGAAACAAGAGAAAGTATAAAGGCGCTAGGGGTGCTCGAATATCTCAAATATAACTATCCCCAATCATAGTATCACCTGTCTTAATATGCAAAAATCTCCATAAAAAATAAATAAAAAGAAAGAAAAGACAATCAACTACAAGTATTTAAACAACCAATTGCAAGTATTTAAACAATCAATTGCGAGTATTTAAACAACCAATTGCGAGTATTTAAACAATCAATTGTGAGTATTTAAATTGCGAATATTTAAACAAGCATATATAAAAATTTAAACAATCAAGAAAGAGAGAGAAGATATAACAACTTATAAAATATTCAAGAACCAAGAAAAAGATCAAGAATACAAAAGTTTCAAAAACTAAACATAATAGCCAAAAACTCTCTCTCAAAGGGATGAGTGCTCTCCTTAACACTCTCCCTTATTATATAGAGCTAACTTCCACTTAGAGTAGTCTCCACAACTAATGTGAGAGTAAACTAACAGCTAGTGGAGGTTGGGCCTAAAGCCCAATTCGGCCCAATTCTCAATCAATTATTTTTACAATTTTCAGATTTACAATTTTTGGAATTACAGCATTTTCTGAATAGTAGACACTAAAATTGTCATAATTTCATCATTTGAACTCCGATTTTGACGTTCTTGACTCCGTTGGAAAGCTAACGTCTAGCTCTACACCTTTTATGTTAACACTATTCTAAGAACAAGTCTATATCAATGCAAAATTAGCTCACAAATAGAACCTTTTGCATAACCATCCACACGGAGTGCATAAACCATCTTAGTGATTTCTCGGGTATCATGAGCACCACTTGTGCTCGCCATAATGCCATCACGTATCCACCTCGATGTTGAATAACTCACCACATGCCGGAAAGTCTCTACCGTTTCAGACCCCGATTGGTAACCTCCACACTTCGACCAGCTCGAGCTACTTCAACAATCTTGGTGCAACACCATATCTGGGTATTGGAATAGTCATATTTAGCGTTCCCGCAAATCTTTAGTATCTCCAGCATCTCCAGAACCAATCGAGACTCCGGCTCCTCCCTGAGCTCTACTCCGATGGCCCATCCTTGCCGTAAGTATACTATAATTCCAGTATACCTACAACATGTACAAAAACCAAACAAACCCATCACATAGCACTGTTCACACATAATGACAACATAAACAAATACAAATAGATGTATCATAAACAATTCAAAACATTGTCAAAACATACATCACTTAAGATTAGACAATCACATGGGGTTTACAAGTTTTGACCCTAGCTTCTAACTGTCCGTCCAAGTTCGCCTAAGAAATCCATGCTTGTGTTGCGCTTCATATCGCAGGTTGACTAGGGGCCTCGAGGGATACGATGCCATGCCAGAAAACCAACTGAGCCTTAGAGAATATGAGCTATTTTGACTCTAGGATATTAAACTATTTTATACTTTCTTTTATCTTCTACTTTTATATTCTACTTTTATAGTAACTATCTTATACTTTCTACTATAGGGCCTTAAGATTTTCTTATAACTATAACTATATGGTATTGACGAGAGAAGTACACATAAACCCTAACTTAACAATAAAATTAACCAAAAAAATACAGCTTTCAATTACAAGCCCAGATCACGACTGAAAGCGGACGTGGCACGGTCTTGAGCCAGCGGTGTATATGGGCTGTGCCACGTCTTTAATCGCAAGCCGGGCTCACAACTGAAGATCAGTCGCGAAGACTAGCTCGCGACTGAATGTCATTTTTACAATTTTAAAAGTTTTTGGTTAGTTTGAAATTATTTTTTTATTGGGTTATTCGTAAAAAAAATTCATAAAATCTTGATGCTATAATTAGGGCTGTCAATACAGTCGATCCAAACGAGTTTGTCCTGACTCAGTTCGGATCCCAAGCAAGATGAGGCTCGACTCAAGTTTGGTTGTAATGAGGTTTCGAGCTCCAACTTAACATGAGGAAAGCTCAAAAAAGCTTGAACTTGCTCAATCAAATTCGTAATAGGTAAACAAGGAACAAGATAAGAGTTCAAATAAACTCAAAAGCATTATACACCCAACACAAAATAAACTTGCATATTTAGTCACATGTTTGTGACCAATTAAGGCTAATTAAAGATCAAATCCAACCAAATCAAACATCTAAAAGTCACATGTTTTGCCTAAGTATTATACTCCTTAGTTACATATATTTGAGTATAATTAAGTTGTGCCCAAGTCGAGCTCGACTCGAATTAAGTCTCGAGATCCACTTGATTTAGGCCCAATCCGAGCTCTAGTCAAGCCTATTTTCAAGTTGATTTTGAATAACTCATGAGTTTGGATCTATTTTGTCAGTCCTAACTATATTATCTTATCATTGTTCCATATCGATCGGATCTCACTTTCAAGATACTTTAATAGAAATTGGTATGAACCATTGAAATATTGATCCAACGGTTCTAACAATCATCAAACACTACCGATTACCGTAGAAACTATCAAGCACTGTATCCTTTATTGTAGTGCCGAGTTTTGCTTCCACAGCAGTAAGATCAGATATCGACGTTCGAGATTCTTTTCTGCCACTGATTACTGTAGCAATGAATTTGAAACGTCGAATATCCATCAAACGATTGGGAAAGAAGGAAAGGCAGGGCACTGTTCTCACCCTTCACTATTGTAAGGCAGAGGATCACACGGGGCGGAGAGAGAGAGAGAGAGAGAGAGAGAGAGAGAGAGAGAGAGACTTGGAGATGGGTCGGGAGGTGGCGGAGAGCTGCGTGGACGGGGTGGTCATGGAGATGGTGGCCGCGTACTGCGGTCGCTTCTACTCGGCCAAGCCCGACCTCGCCGCCCGCCGCATCGAGGCCATCGGCTTCCAGGTCGGACACCAGCTCTCCGAGAGGTATCCTACCCTTTCTTGGATCCCAGTTTCTTGCTCCGTGCCTGTGATTCTTGATTTGGATTTGGGATTTCTTTATTCACATCCAGTGTTTAGTTCGGATGCGCGTCCTGTGATTTCTTGATCAGGCGGATAGTTTAAGAGTTTTTAGTCAGATTTGGTGTCAAGATCCGACCTTGGCCTCACCGTGGCTTCCTTGCTGAATCTACAGTTCTGCATACCCCACCACCCCCCCTCCCCCCCAATTTTTTCTGGAATCGGTGCAGATAGTTGTGATTACATTTCAATGTGATTGCATATGCATGAGTTAGGAAGGATGCATATTGTACATATATTGTGGGGGTGTGAACATGTTGAGTGTACTTTGGCTAGAGATAATTAGAGTCTCTTCTTGACTTTGGGAAGACTTATTAGAAAAAAACTTGATTTCATTCTGCGTTTGATTGAACTGGCTCGCGCTTTGGTCCATTTAGTGAAGTTAGGATCGTTATCTTCTTAAACAGTATAATGATCATTGCACCTTGTGCTATTTTTACCAATTAGCTTCTTTCTTGATGAGATTGATAGTTGAAGCTTTTCATCTCTATATTTCCAACTCCTAAGAACAACAGTAGAGACTAGGAGTAGGGGTTATTCAACAGGACTTCTTAATAGGTGTAAGAGATGAAGCATAAACTTGGTTTATTTACTTTTTTCAAGCTCAAAATGTTAGCTTGAGCAAGCTTATTTAATGTGGAACCAAATTATAAATTCGGCTAAGCTCAAGTTGGCTCATGAAACACATGATGTCATTTCTGCATCGCTAACTATTATGATGTGCTTGTTCTTTACAAATAGAGATGTTCTTTTTTGGTTTTGTAGACTATGGATACTAGTATATGATTATTATATGAAACATACTAAGTAGGGTGTAATAAAATTTTGAGATAATCAACAGTGTAATAATTAACTTTATGGTGAAAAATCTGAGAATGATATGATGTCTGCCTGGTGATTGAGTATTTTTTGGTTGTGGAAAAGCTAAGGGGCATGTTTTTAAATCTCATGAATATTGCAAATTCAAACCTGTTTGTTCAATAAGAAAAAAGCCTGCTCCAAAATCAATTGTGCATATGCTTGGCCATGAGATAGCTTTTCAAAGTATATTTCACTATGGTTCTCCAATTGACAGGATGCAAGAGGTTATGGAAAGCTAATGATGGAACTAAAATTTGTGAATAATGCAAATTCCAACATTGTGTATTGAGGAGTAAAATTTAGTCATAATTTACATGGCAAAAATGTGAGCTAACGAAGATTGAGGTAGACTTCTTGCTTTGAGTTATGTGTGACTCATAAAAGGTGGCTATTGTAAAAAGATAACATAAGTTACATAATTAATAGAGGAGAAACATGAGAAGATCTATGTGAACTTATTTCACATAGAAGTTAAGAGTTGTGATTAATCCGTAAGGGCACAAGTTTGAAACAATTGGCAAGTTTAGGTGCTTAGGTAGTTGCCAGATGCCACTTCAAAAGTTCACATCATTTAGAAATTTCCACTGTCATCAGAACTGTCGCATACTCATTTCAGTTAAAAAAAATTGAAAATTGAAAAGACTAAAAAAATCAAGGGAATTGAGATAAAAATAGGATCGAAACCAAAACATGTCCAAGAATATGTGGTAATAGACAGAGAGTATTAAGGGATTACATCAAGCCGTAGAACATAGACTATATAGTCTAAGTCACAATTGTGGGAGGAAAGCAGTTACACAATTAATTTATCACAATATACAAAGAAATAGTTGAATTAAGAAGCAAAGTTCTTAAACAAATATGTATTACCCATACTGTGTCTTTCTTGCAGATAATTGATCGGACTTGGGGTTGTTCTCATTGTCTTCTGCATGAAGTTTTCTTCAGGCTCTTGTCTTTCTCCTCCCATAGTGTGTTTATATTGTTGCAATGCCACCTTCTTTTGAAGTTTTTAAGAAAAATCAGCAAGAACTTTATTTAATAGTGGGCTAATTATAACCAAATGCTGACTTTTTCTTACTCTATTTGAATTTGGAATTTGAACAAGATATATCACCCTATCTGTTTAGCTTTCCATCATGCCAATCAATTATTTGTAGCAAAAGATATATCAAAATAGTAATTTGTAGTCAATCTGATTTTCTACTGGTTTTGGGCATGCACTTTTTATTTTTCCAACGCAATTTGAATATATGATGTTTTGGGAGCCATAGATATGCCTTTTTCGTTTTTTATGGAATCATCAATCGCTTTAAATTGATCCAAAATTTTTTTAACCAACAATTCTTTTTAATTCGTTAAATTGGTGTAAATTTGGCAAGGAAAGCTGAGTTTCTTCTTTTTGAAGATCTCTTTACCTACTGAAGAAAGAAAAATACTCATTATTTGGTAAAATAATACTGATATAATTATAAATATATAGCAGAATCAGACATTTGTAGCAAAAGATATATCAGAGTAGTAATTTGTAGTCAGTCAGATTTTGGACTGGTTTGGGCATGCACTTTTTATTTTTTCCAATGCAATTTGAATTTGTGACCTTTTGAGAGCCATAGTAATTCCCCTTTAATTTGGTCCAAGATTTTTTTAACCAACAGTTCTTTTTAATTCCTTAAATTGGTGTGAATTTGACAAAGAAAAGCTCATTTCCCCCATTTTTGAAGATTTCTTTACCTACTGAAGAAAGAAAATTCCCTGTTATTTGATAAAATATTATTGATATAATTATAAAGTATCTAAAAGAAAAGTAGGATAAACCTTATCCAACCTTACCACTTGGAGTTTGACTTTGGAAAAGAACGAAAGTTTAAACTATGTTGGAGTATACCCTCTAGCCTCCAACCAGCTGATTAGCAACATTATCACTTAAGAGGAGATTGCTCATGTCAGACCAATGGAATGGAATAATTAACTCTTCAGTAAAAATTACTTATGTTTGTTTCACAAGTAAACATCCTCAGAACTTCTGCAGTATCTTATTCACATGCTTGCAAACCACTCTAGAATTGCACACTTAGGAACTGATAAGAGAAGAAATATTTATTTTCTACCACTTTCAAGAAATAAAACACACTATCTTCATAGTTTTGAACAAATGCTGCTAGGCTGGATTAATTAAAAATCTTAGTAGATGACAGCATCATTGATTCCATTCAACCATGTGGTTTGTTTTTGCATATGGTCCTGCTTCAGATGGTGCAGATTTATCATATGTGTTAATCTGCTAGCCACGATTTCAACTTTTCTTATCAAGTTTGCTAGTTAATAGTTGTGTGCTTGTTGGATCATCTTGTGTGCCTAAATTAGAGAAAGAAAGAGGGAGAGGGAGAGAGGTAGATGTCCATAGCTTTAAATAGATGGGGTTAGGTCATCACCAGAGCAGTTTGCAATATGAGCCGTCCAGCTCGGGGGTGAGATGTTTCTCTTGGCAGGAGAAATGTCATGGATAGATCTAGCCAAATCAAACTAGGATCGATATTTTCCTAAATTAGGATTTATCTTTCTATTTAGATAAGATTAGTTTAGATTCAGTTGATTTGATCTATTCTAAGATCAGAATTTATGTCTTTCTATTCAAATAGGATTTGTTTAGATTTAATTTGTTTAGATTATAATTGTTAGAGTTGTTAAAACCCTAAAACTTGCCATTTCCATTAATCCATAAACTATACATATGTGTGTACATTTTGCAATTAGCCCCCTGTACTATATGATTATAGCACTATCACAAAACATACCCCTATACCACAAAAGGATAACTCTCAACACTCCCCATTAAGATGGATGAAAGATATCAATTAATCCCATTTTGTTACATAGCCTTGACAACCCTAACGAACTAAGACCCTTGGTCAGACAGTCAGCAATTTGTTCCTCAGATCGAACATGACTCAGCTCCAGAAGACCACTTTCCAACTTTTCTTTGATAAAGAATCGGTCGATCTTAATATGCTTAGTCCTGTCATGCTGTACAGGGTTGTTTGCAATACTGAGAGCCGATTGATTGTCATACATTAGCTTCAGAGGGTTGACTTGGTTCATTCTCAGCTCAACTAAAAAGGTTCTCAACCATAGCAATTCTGACACCCCCAAGGCCATGGCTCTATATTCCGCTTCAGCCGTAGACCTTGCCACTACCGACTGCTTCTTGCTCCTCCAAGATACCATGTTCCCTCCAACAAAGGTGCAGTAGTAGCCAGATGTAGACCTTCTGTCATTTGCACAGTTCGCCCAATCATCATCACTGTATGTCTCAATATCGAGGTGACCATTGTTCTTGAACAACAGTCTCTTACCCGGAGCCTTCTTCAGGTATCTCAGAATATGGTACACTGCATCCATATGACCCTTTTTTGGATCATGCATATAGCGACTCACCACACTCACTGCAAAAGTGATATCAGGACGAGTGTGACACAGATATAACAAACGGCTCACTAGCCTTTGGTATCTCTCACGATCAACAGGCTCCCTAGCATCTGCACACAGCTTACACCTCTGGTCTATGGGTGTTACAGCAGGTCTACATCCCAACATTCCTGTCTCCTTGAGTAAGTCTAGAACATACTTCCTTTGGGAAAGAACGACACCCATTGAGCCCGAAGCCACTTCTATTCCTAGAAAATACTTCAACCGTCCAAGATCCTTCACTTCAAACTCCTTTGCTAACTTCTTCAGTTGCACAATTTCAACTTCATCGTCTCCAGTAATGATTATATCATCCACATACATTGCAAGTATCGTAATGTGATTTCCACTACATTGGAAGAACACTGTGTGATCAGCATTGGTTTGTTGGTATCCCATACCAATTACAGCTCTCTTGAATCGATCAAACCAAGCCCGTTGGGATTGTTTCAATCGATACAATGACTTCTTTAACCTGCACACCTTGCCTGCAGTTTGCTTTGTGCCAAAACCTGGAGGGATATCGATGTATACCTTTTCTTGTAGATCACCATGGAGAAATGCATTCTTTATATCCATTTGATGCATCTTCCATCTACCATTCACAGCGAGTGAAACAGGTGTCCTTACTGTATTCATCTTTGTTACTGGAGCAAATGTCTCGTCATAATCAATCCCATATGTTTGACTGTAACCCATTGCTACCAGTCTTGCTTTATAGCGTTCAACATTTCCTTCTGGTGTTTGCTTCACTGTGAATAACCATCTACATCCGACAGCCTTCTTACCCAATGGAAGGGACATCAGCTCCCATGTCCCATTTTTGGCTAGAGCTTCAAGCTCTTCCACCATGGCTGCCTTCCATCTTGGGTCCTCCTTGGCATCCTGCCAAAACCTGGGTATAGACACAGTATCCAACAATGCAACAAATGCTCTATGTGCAGGTGAGAGATTAGAATAGGAAATGAAATGGGCAAGATCATGATCAAAACCATATCGGTTAGGAGGATTCCCCGCATTATTGCGAGACGACCTCCTCAAAGGTATAGGTGATGGAGGAGGAATTATACCAGGAGTTGGAGCAAGTAGGGACAAGGGATCTTGACATGGTACGTCAACTGGCTGAGTGGTACTAGATCTCTCATTTCTCTCCTCTCCTCCTATACACCCGATACTCCCCCTGTATGTGTTCACCACCTCTCAGTTCCTCTCTCTCTCCCAGATCATGATCTCTTCTTCCATCTTCCTCTACACTAGCCTCATCACCACCTTCTTCAGATATCACCTCCACTGGACGGGGTATTGAACCCACGGGACAGGGTACTGAACCCATGACTATGCTGGATTTCTTCCCCTCTCGACTAACACCCCCTGTGTTAGGAGAGTCATCAAAGCAAGATAACTCACCACCTGATTCTGTATAATATGACTCCTGCTCGCGAAAGGTGACATTTATGCTCACAAACATCTTCCGCTCCACTGGACTCCAACATACATAGCCCTTTTGTGTTGCAGAATACCCGACAAAGATGCACTTCACTGCTCTAGGGTCCAGCTTGTTGGTTGTTGGTCTGTTGTCTTGCACAAAACAGACACACCCAAATACCTTCAAAGGGACAAGATACTTGTTTTCTCCCAGCAGTATCTCACAAGGTGACTGCCATCCCAGTACTCGTGGACATTCTATTGATAAGATAGGCAGCGGTCAGAACAACATGTCCCCATAGGTACTTTGGAACATTCATCGAGAACATCAAACATCTCGCCACTTCCAATAGATGCCTATTCTTTCTTTCAGCCACCCCATTCTGAGCAGGTGTATAAGGACATGTAGTCTGATGAGTAATGCCCGAGGTAGTCAGATAGTCCTCCAACGCCTTGTTGCAATACTCCCAAGCCATTGTTAGATCGCAACACTTTGATGTTTGCCCTATGTTGATTCCGAATCATCCTATGAAATTCCTTAGAAACATGCACATACATTACTCTTGCTCTTCATCAAATACAACCAAGTGACACGAGAATGACAATCGATGAAAGTAATAAACTACTTGTATCCATTAGCAAAAGTTGTGGAGCAAGGCCCCCATACATCAAAGTGTATCACATCAAAACAATTGCTACTCCTGTGACCAGAGCTCACATATGAACTTTTGGTATGCTTGCCAAGTTCACATGCATCACATACTGGTTTCCCTTTGTCAGCCTTTTCAGACATCAAGGGATACAAGCGATTCAATAAGCTAAAAGAAGAATGACCCATCCTCTGATGATGTAACAAGAGTTCTACCTCCACACTTTCTCCTCCAGACTGCATCTTCATCGCCATAGAAGCTAGTGTTGTATCAAGTCCATTTCTGGCCAAGTACCACAGCCCTCTATGCCATGTGCTAGTTCCAAGTCTCCTTCCCGTCTCCTCCTGAAAAATCACCTTGGGAATGTCAAAGAGAACAATGCATTTGAGTTGGATAATAATAGCACTAATGGACAAAAGATTGACGGGAAAAGAAGGAACATGCAAGACATTTGGAAGAGTCATCGAAGTAGTGCACTTGACTGTTCCAGAACCCACAACTGGTTGTGCAGTACCATCAGCAGTTTGAATGCTTTCAGGTACTTCAAACCGTGTGTTGGTTTGGAACTGATGATGAGCTCTAGCAACATGCCTAGATGCTCCTGAGTCAACTACCCAATCACTCTGTCCTGGAGGATATGTGGCTGCAAAGGCATGTGTTGAGGTACCTTCACCCATATGAGCATAGTTTGCAATGTTACCCAAAGGTGTAGATGGTGAGCCACTCGTAGAGGTGGCTCCATCTCCCATCAGCTTCATTCTCTTCATCATCTCCAAAAACTCTCTCTTGTGGAGTCACATCACTGGAGTGGGTAGAGTGGGTCTCCTCATCTGCCACTGTGAGGTTGGCTTTGTGGCTCCCTCTACCTCCACGACCTCCTGATCGACCTCCACGGCCTCGACCACGCCCGCGAACCTGTCCCCTATCCTTCTTGCAGAACCTACTAATGTGGCCTCTCTCACTACAAGCGTAGCATTCCACATCCTGCATAGAGGTTCTACTAGGCGGCTTTACCTCAGTAGCCGCTAAGACTGATCGAGCTGCTGGTGAAGTGCTAGGAGATCCTGACATGAGCTTCATCCGACCCTCCTCCTGAGTCATGGCAGCAATAGCCTGCTCAAATATGGGAAACTCAGACTGGGACAATAGTATGGTGCGACGGTGATCAAAGGTATGATCCAGGTTTCTAAGAAACCACATAGTTCTCCTCCTGTTATCAAATTCTTTGTAGCTCGCGAGGTCCTCCTCCCTAGGATCATAGTGGTCAAGATCTGAGTACATCCATTTCAGCTCTGAAGCATACTCTGAGACTGATCTCCCCGCTTGTGAGACTGCACCTATCTCATCATCAATTTGAAAGGCCTTCATCAGATTCCCCCCAGCATATATCTTCCCAATCTCGGACCAAATATCATAGGCTCTCTCCACAGCATCCACCATCGAAGCGATGTGAGGTACCATCGAACTTAAAAGCCATGTGGACACTACCGAGTTAGTGGAGTCCCACACTTTCCACTCCATAGATGTTTTATCTTCCGGTAGCTTTACCTCTCCTGTCACATACTCCACTAAATACTTTCCCTTCAAGATCCTAATGACATGGCGTGACTAGTTCAGATATGTGCCAATCCCATCCAACTTATTGACTAAAGACATCAATTCCAACTTCTTAGGCTTTGGAGGAGCCGAGGACGAGGTCCCTCCTTGCCTGAGGAGGGTCATAAACAGCTTCATATCATCCGGGTCTAGCTAGGAGACGAGTTTTTTCATTCCATCATCCATCTCAGCAAATTCTCTCCCAAAAACAGCAGCAGCTAGCAACACTTCCTCTACAACACCAAAAAGTAACCTTCATAGATTATTTCATTCACAAACCCCAAGCAGCCGGTATCAACCCCTTTTCACATGCATGAAGGAGTTTGTGACATTGCCTGAAGCTCATGATGCTTCTGTATGTATAACAATGTGTACCGCTTCTCCCTTGCATGCTTCACGCAACAGACGACAACCAAAGCCTAGGTCTCAAACTCAGTGGCAGCCGCATCTCCACGCAAACCTCCAGTGGCGTGCACGAAGCAGACGGCGAGGAAGTCAACGGGAGGCAAGGCCTCGCGGAAGCAGCTGGCGACGAAGGCGGCGCGGAAGTCGGCGCCGGTGACGGGTGGCGTCAAGAAGCCCGCGGAGGAGCTGTGCAGAGGAGGTAGCTCGTCGCGGAGGGCTGGTGGGAGCGGCGGCCATTGCACAGGACGACGCAGATCTAGCGGTGCGACGGTGACACAGCGGTACGAGACGGTGAGGGAGGAGGCGGATCGGCGATATCGGTGGCGACGATGGCTTTGGAAAAGCAGCGGCACAGCGGCGGCGGCGACCGTGCACGGTCGGGCGGTGAAAGATGGCGCCCAAAGAAGGAGATCTGGGGGCTAGGCCGCCGACAAGGAAGAGCCCTCGAGCGGCGACTACGCGGCGACGACGATCGCTGGCCGGCAGGCGAGTTGGGAAGCGCGGTGGCAGGGATTGGGTGCTCTGATACCAAGTTCTTAGAACTCTAAAACTTGCCATTTCCATTAATCCATAAACTATACATATGTGTGTACATTTTGCAATTAGCTCCCTGTACTATATGATTATAGCACTATCACAAAACATACCCCTATATCACAAAAGGATAACTCTCAACAGTTAGGCTGTGTATTATTTGCTCCTTTATGTTTAAGGGCAAGCAAGAAATAAAGTTTGAAGTCTACCCGCCCTCCTCCCCCCTCCTCGTTCTCTCTAAGTTAGGCATGTAACAACATCCTTCTCGGCATACGACATAAGTGGGGGATGGGATGCTAGGAGGTGTCAATGGTGGCATGAAGAGGGCCACCAAGCTTCAGAGTTGCTGCCTGCCCCTTCTCTACCTTGTCTATGTAGGCATCAATGGCGTCAGCTTTCTCATTGCACAACTCTATTTTCTGGAGGATTTGGTCCAACTTCCCCATAATCTTGCCTACTTCAGCATTGAAAGCTATGGTGGGTGGCTTTGATACCAAAATTGTTGTGTGCCTAAATTTAAGAAAGAAAGAGGAGGGAGAGATAGATGGGATAGACTTGAAACTTTCTTTCTTTGCTTGCCGCTAACAATAGCAACATCTGCTAATATATAGCCTAACAATTGTAATTAATAGACTTCAAGAGGTGATATCTAAGTTGATACGTACGAATCAATATGGCTTTATTAAAACAAGAACCATCCAGGATTGCTGAGCTTGCGCTTTTGAATATATTCATGCTTGCAAGCAGGCCAGAATAAAAACAGTTCTCAAATTAGATGGTGAAAAAGCTTTTGATAAGGTGGAACATCAAGCTATCAGAGCTGTTTTAAAGGCTAGAGGATTTGGCAACAAATGGATAACTTAGATTGATCAGATCTTAGGCTCTGGAACATCTCATATTCTTTGAAACGGTATTGCTGGAAAAGTAATTAATTGTAAAAGAGGCATTCAACAGGGTGACCTTTATTTCCTCTTTTATTTCTATTTGTGGCTGATTTACTTCAAAGTGTATTGAACTATGCAAAAGATAGGGCTCATTTCTCTTCCTTTGTCTGATAACTCCAGTAATGAGTTCCCTATTGTCCAATATACTGATGATACTCTGATAATTTTAAAGGCTAATACCAAGGAATTATTTCTTCTTAAAGCTTTGCTCCAATCTTTTGCCACCTCTATTGGACTTCATTCAGGTCAACTTTTCCAAGTCTTTCATAGTTCCGATTAATTGTGCATATGAGGATTTAATGAATTTGCATGGCATCTTAGGATGTCAAATTGGCACTATTCCTTTTACTTATTTGGGGCTACCTCTAGGGGTTTCTAAACCTTAAGTATCTGATTTTGAGGGATTAATTAGGAAGATTGAAAGAAGACTAACTGGCTGGCAGCACTTCTTTTTATCGATGGGTGGCTGATTAACATCGGTTAACTTTGTCCTTTCCTCTCTTCTATTGTTTTATATGTCTACTCTAAAACTTCCGGAATCTGAGGTGGACAGAATTGATCAAATTCGTCAAGCTTTCCTTTGGAGAGATAAAAGCTTTTGTCATTGAGGACATTGTTTGGTTGCCTGGCAAAAGGTGTGCCGACCAAAAAAAGAGGGTGGCTTAGGTGTGCTAAACGTTCGTGCACAAAATATAGCTTTACTCATGAAGTTCATGTTCAAATTTTTCAATCAACTGAACATCCCCTGGGTTAAATTTCTTTGCTCTTACTTTTATCAACATTAGCTACCTCAGGAGACGGTATTAAAAGGTTCTTTTTGGTGGAAAGATATTTTAAACTTACTACCATACTTTAAAAGATTAGCTCACTGTCAACTTGGTAGTGGCTCATCATGTTTCCTCTGGACTGACCGTTGGAGCCCTGAGTTGCTCTCTCAAAAAAGGCCTGAACTCCTCATATCTCAATTTAGATATTACGGTTCAAGCTTTTTGGAATATTGATTCTATTGAGACTCTTTTTAACATACCTTTATCAAAGATTGCTTTTAGACAAGTTCAACAACTGCAATGCTTCCATCATACTCGTAGATGGAGAGAACAAACTAAAGATAGCTGGTTCATCCTGGGAGAACAGAAGAATAGTTACTCATTACAGAAAATTTATAAAAGCCTACTTAGTCGTTCCTAGTTACATTGCATTTTCCAGGCTTGTTGGGGATTGTTGTATGATAAAACATAAAACATTCTTCTCGACTTTGAGAAAGACTGAACACAAGAGACTAGCTAAAAAGGAAAAAATTTTCTCTTCCTTGTTATGATTGTGTAACTTGTCATCAGAATACTGCTGAAACACAAATCCACCTTTTCTTTGAGTGTGCCTTTGCCAGAGCTTGTTGGTTAGAAGTGTGTATTTCTTGGAATATTAAGCTTTCCTTACATGATAAATTACATTTTGGCAAAAACCTCAATTCCAGCATTGCTATCTTCTACTTTGAAATAATCATTCTTGCTTTATGAAATATCTGGAAAAGTAGAAATCGCTTGCTGTTTCAAGCACTTATGGTGGATATTTTTGTCTGGAAAAAAGCATTGGCCAATGACCTGTGGCTGGTGGCTGAAAGGGCTAAAGAAGATAAGAAGATTGCTATCTTGCACTAGATTGATCTTCTGTAATTTTTTTTCTTTTGTCTCTTTTTCCTCTTCTTCTCCCTTAAATACCTTTGTAAATTACCGTTTATATAAAAATTTGGCACATAGGTCCTTCCTACTGTTTTCCTCAAAACAATTGTAATTAATAAATTAAATCTAAACTAATACTATTTGAATTGAAAGAGATAAGTCTTGATCTAGTATGAGATCAAATCAACTAAATTTAAGTTAATCTTATCTGAATAGAAAGAGATAAATCCTGATCTAGGAAGATACCGATGCTAATTTGATTTGCTTAGGTCTATCCATAACAACTTCATAGGAATTTGAACCATTCTAAGTAGTTGTAACTATTGAATATTCAATCAAAAAAATTAATAAGTGCACACACACTAAAATTTAATTCAAAACCGAAATCTGAAATTCAGAAATTTCTTTTTAACTTTAATAAGCTAGAAAGAAGCTTTTCCTCTCATAGATGGCGTTAAAACATGAATTTTTTGTTTGTCACATGTTCTATAGTGTGTATATGAGCGAAATTGTGCGAGGGTGAGAGATCTGACAGCGCGCTGTAGACATCAAGCTCACAATGTTGGTGTCACCACTATCAAACTGGTCATTTCTACTGAGCAATATGGAGAATTTTAGTTAATAAACATACAACTCATTTTCCTGGAAATGAGCATTTAGTCACTTGAGGAAGCAGGGAAGCTTAGCATTTGGGATTGCACCATATCCTTCAAAGCAAGATGAAGAGGCTTTGGGAATACTAATGAAGTAGTCAGCATAGCTTAATGACTTGGAGTAAATTGCTTCCCAGTAGGCTTCTAGAACTTGACATTTTCTCGACTCGTTGGGTTCCTGATGTTGTTTAACTAAATATGCGCTTGGTAAGTTGATATAATTGGTACAGAATATCACTATATTCTTTTTTTTTTTAGAATAAATATCACTATATTCTTAACGATGCAGTTGAGGGTTGAAGAGCCCCATCATATACATGTTTGCTTGTGGATCATCATACAATGTTCCTCGTTGATAAATTCATATGTTTCTTTGTACAATTCTAGACAGCCTTATTGAAACAGTTTTATGCATACTGAACTTATCTTTTTGGATTTATGTTAGATTGATAAACTGAGAATTTATTTACCATTACATCCTTAACCTTTGGAATAAGGGTTTTGAAAGCAAAGCAAATAAATAGAGCAGTTTTTGGAGTCCATTGTCACTTTGATGTGGCTATTTTAATTTGAACTAAGGTCATGTTTCTTACTTTCTTTTAGCATATAGATGTTTGTTTCAGTACCCCATGCTGTAAAATCTTTATTGTTTTCTGATTTTATTGGGTTTTGTGAGTATTTTTCACAGTTTGTATTTTTTATGGATGTCTTGTTTATATTTTTTGTTTATTATCATACTTCTCAACTTTTTCATGGGGGCATAATTTTTGGAATCTGCAAATTTTGTAGATATTTTCTTTGCTATTATGATTGCTGTTTTTGAATCTTTTCTTTAATTTCTTTAAATTTCCCAATATTATTGTTTTTAGTTCATTTCTAATAGATGATATGATTTTCTTGTTACTTTGTCAAAATAATTTCTGTTTGACTTTACTGGAGCATTAACTTTTAATACTTCCACTTTGAGCAACTCAGAGCATATCTGCAAAGATATTTCCATCTTTATTGTAATGACTTTCTCATAATATGAGCAAGTGCAGCTCTCCTAGGTGCACAGTACATGAAAGATAAAACTTGTCCAATTTTTCCTGTTCTGCATTCAGGTATACAATGGAGCGCCCCCGATTTAGTGATCACCTTGAAGCAATCAAGTTTATCTGCAAAGATTTTTGGTCGGAGCTTTTCAAGAAGCAAATTGACAATCTGAAAACAAATCACAGGGTAATGAAAAGAAAATAATGCCTGATTTTGTCTTTCTTCATGTTAGAACTCACATTACTTAACTTCTTATATATGCAGGGTACCTTTGTTCTTCAAGATAACCGTTTCCGCTGGCTTACTCGTGTTTCTCTAGATCCATCTGTGGAGAGCACGGATGCAGCGAATGACTCTGCATCAACAGCTGATGCTACAGCCCAAACAACAAGCATGCTTTTGTATTTCCCATGTGGGATCATAAGAGGTGCCTTAACTAACTTGGGAATTCCATGTGCTGTCTCTGCAGACATGTCGAACCTTCCATCATGTGAGTTCCACCATTCTTTATCATGACCTTAAGTCAGCATGTGATTCAATGGGATTGGGTAATCAATTCAATGATATTTCAAATTGCAACGTATTTATTAGTTATTAGATGTAATTAAAAAAATATGTTGTATGCTTAGGGGAGAATTTGATCCGTTAGACACCTTGCGTCCACTTCTAAGTGGCAAGCTGGATTTGATCTACAAGACATCATTTAATATAGAGTATAGACAACTAAGTCATGTAGATTAAAATATTAAACTAGATTGGCAGTGCATTGCGACCTAGAGTGTGCTTTTACCAGATGCTTATCATCATTGTGCAAGGCAGCAGCTATGGATGAATACTCTGCCAACATCTCAAGTTCCTTGAACAAGTATTTTTGATACTGGATACAATCTGGAGATTTTCCTGTGTTTCAACAATATTTGGTCCAAGTGCCTGCCTGTCTTTTTTTTTTTAAGTGATTTGAAGTGTCTGCATTTGAGGACCTTTTTTTGTATCAGTCTTGTAGTCTTTCGTTCTCCTAAAGTGTAAAAAAGGGAAAAAAAAATTGAATAAAGAAAAAATGTTCAGGCCTTCATTGCAAATCTGAGAGTAAGAGTCCGTGATGGACAGTTCAAAGCCTCCTCGCAAGAGAGTCATTAGAATAGCTTAGTTCTAAGTAAAGCTTGTTATGACATTCATTAATTAGCCAACGTCCATGTTATACAATTGGCAGGTGCCTACCACATAATTCCTCAGTTTACATTGGAAGCTGGAACATGATGATCCATTTCAAGTTTTCAGTAACTATATTTCATGAAGTCTGGCTTTTTGTGAACCCTGACAATTACTTGAATGTATCATGGTCGACAGGTTCTTTCGTTGTGCGCATAAAGGCCTGAACTATTGGAAATATATGAGAAGTACAGTATGGAATACCTGCATGTGGCTCATATGGTTGAGAGAAAAATTGAGGGCAATTATAATGTATTGTAGTTCTGCATTAGTATCATAGGGAAATACTTCATGTAGCTGCTGCTTATGTTACATTTTTTTACCATGGCTCCTTGTATTACATGATCTTTCGTGAATATGCCTCTTTATTTTCCTTTTATTGTCAGCTGGAAAAATTGGCATAATTCTGTGTTGCGCAACGATGAATTAGAGAAACATCTGCTCTGGAAGAATTGGTGTAATTTTATGTGCTTGTTTGATTTTTGCAATTGGCATATATAGTAGTATGGTGTTATACCATAATTGCAACCTTTGTTTTGAACATATTAAACTGCCCATTTGTTCCCTTAATCCCGTATTACCTCTTCGATATGTATTATTTCAAACCCAAAACACTATCTGGCTGTCGTGTGAAGGTAGCTTGGTTTGTCAATTACATGTAATGCTCGTGTTAATTACATGTAATTACTTGCAAATCTTGCATGACAAATTTGCATGAAGCACATGCTTGTTGAACAGAAGTTAAAGCTTTTATTCTAGATATTTCACTGTTTAATTCGGGTGTGAAGCATTGGGATTTTTACATGATTCTGAGGGGAAAGAAAAAATTGTGATGCTTTGCATATGAAGTGGTGTTTTAAATAGTGACTATTGTTGTTGCAGTGTTGTCAAAAAAAAAAAAAAAAAAAAATGTTGTCGCACATTGAGGAGGTTATTGTAGAAATTATACCGAATCATGGTTTTTTTAAAAAAATTCATTAATATTATTTTAATATTATTCAAAACACTATAAAATAAATACTAAATGAAAAATAAAACAATGTTCACGTCAGAATTGCAAGTATTTAATACTAGCTTCACATAAGGGGTTTCAAATTAGATTAAAAAAATATAGATCAAACATATTTTTTAACAAAAATAATATTTAATATATTAAATAGTCACATCCTCAATTTCCATTTCTGGCCTTCCAAATTATCCTTCCAGTCCTTGCCTTTTGCCAACCTTGCACCTGTTTTGCTGAACCCTGATGTTAGATGCTGATTAACTCTGAAGCCCAAAGAAACCCTTTTTACCACACAAACCCTCACATAAAATAATGATAACATGTAATTGCATTTTGGTTCTTTTTGTGTTAAATAAATTACATATGCACCCTTCATAGCTAGCAAACCCTAAGTGTCATTTCGCATTTAAGACCCAGGTTCTTAGTATAGTAGCGACCCACACCTATGCAAAAATTGCAATTAGCCTCCTAAGGCTTTCGAATTTCACAAACTTCATAAGGTACTAATTGCAATTTACCTCTATATCATTGAGTGGATTGCAAATTGACCCAGATTTATCTTGAACCTTGACAATACATTAAATTACACTTTACTCCTTAGATGGTGATGAGATTTAGTACCTGGAATTACCATTTTACCCCTCCATTTTAAGGCGAATAGTATACTACCCTAAATAACCCCCTTTCCTCTCTTGCCACATCATAGTTGTATGTATACCTGATCCCTCAAGTTGATCAAGAAGGACAAACATACATGTACATTGCCTTGTACATACTACTCTCACTTTGCATTTTGTTCATCAGACACACACTTCAAACTTGCACACGCATACACCAGAAAACACACATATCTGTTTAGTTCCTCACCCTGACAGTTGTAACAGGTGAGTTCTTGTGCTCACACGCGCACACGTGCCAGCATGCATTCAATCATCCACCAAACCCTAACAACAGCAATTGCAGTAGCAAGCCAGTGATCCTCCGACCACTTAGCCGCGACAACGACTTCTCTTGGCTGCAGCAAATCAAATTCCTCAGCCCTAACTCAGATCAGCACGTGCCGGCCCATTGTCGGTCGCAGCGGTTCAACCGGCTATTCCGTCGTTGTCGATGCATCGAAGTCCAAGCCCTTGCACCATCAACTTCCTTGGAGTACCAGCATCACCCTTGACAACCAACACCGGCGAGATTGCCGCCGGTAAGATTGTTTCAATTCTATTCAAATTTGCTGCCAAAGGGTCTCAACAACGTCCTGGCGCTACCGCCGTTCGCCGGAAGTTTGCCCGCATCACTTTTATCGCTTCCAATTCTATTACAATCCTGCCAAGTCCCATCAACTCCGACAGCTGCTCGCTGGAGATCAGTTGTGTCCTGTTGCGCACGGTGGACGTAAATCGTTTCCAAATTCGGCCACCTCCGGCCAATTCCACTCGGTTTCACCCAATTAGGGGTACAAGAAGTGTCATGAAGGTCGCTGCCGGCCGCCTCAGTCGCCCCAGCTACTCCAGCACCGGTGAAGTGGTACTATTCCTCTGTTTCTCACAGCTGTACTGTGGAGTGCCGCTCCGACGAGGTCGCTGTGGAACCCAACACTACTACCACGCTCACCAGTAGCACATATGCTATAGATCTAATTTCTTGACCTTGCCTCCGTCGCCGTCATCGTTTTCATCGTCATCAGTGTCATGCCAAAACCGTCGCTGTGGAACCCAACACTACTACCACGCGCTCACCAGAGGTATGCCTCGTGCTGGGCAAAGCAAATGTTAATTTGAAGCGGGGTAAACGATATGTGAGTTTTGACTAAGTTGCATGCAAAATTGTTCATGTGCATGTCTATATATTTATAGTTGAAAGAAATTGTGGATAAAGTAGTAAGGCTCTATAAAATTTTAAAAAGATATTTAAATATTCTGTACTCTTGGTTCGTAAGATACTACTATACCTTGACATCGTTGAAAATCGATTTCTACGAATTACTTCATTGACTTACGATAATTTATTATTTTAAATATTTTCATGAATCTTCTATCATATTTTTCTTAAACATCTATTAAAACTATATTATAGTATAATTGACCTAGCTTCTTTTGAAGGAGCAGACTTTGACCAAGGCTTTTGAGGCCACGTATCGCAGTCGCGTTTGGTTGTGGGCAGATAGTATGATATGTGCACATTTTGTTGAAAACTCCCTAAACACTATTTGTACCTTGTCGATCAGTACTGTAATATAAAGCTATAATATTGTCACTATGTTTTGAAAATCTTACTATTGTGAATTAAATATGTAAATTCATGGTTGTGATATGTACTTTTGAGAACAACTGTATTATGGAAAGTTGCATGTTCCAGGAGGGCCTGTTCATCGGGCGGGTCCGCTGACAAATATGGTACAATATAAAAAATTTGGGATCACACTTATTAGGCCAATGACATTTTTCATATTTACACCTATTTTCTGTACATTTATATCTATATTCATGCAAATTTTGAACATAAAACTCAGTATTTACATAAATTATATGATCCGGGAGGATCTTCAAGTCCTGATCGCATGCGGCTTCGCGACCAAGTCCTGAACGCATGTGGCTTCGCGACCAAGTCCGGATCACATAAGGATTCGCGATCTGGATGAGTCCGCGATCATGGATTGGTCCGCGACCAGGAAAAAGAATTCGTTCCCTGTTCGGAATTGTAATCCGATCCGAATGTGTATAACTAAGTTTATCTGTTTAGGATTAGTTATATGAGTCTAATACGTTTAGGTCTCTAAGTCTGATACGTACTCATACGATTGGACTATAAATACCTTGTAATAGGTCTAGTTTAGATCATCGAATTCAATCGAAGAGTCATAGAATTTATTTGAGTTTTAGACACTTATAGTTCCTTCGACGTAGACAAGTGTGTCTAACGTTCGACGTGTAAAGTCCTCTTTGAAATAAAGAGTTGTGCAATTACTTTGGGTTTCGGTATTTCCGAGTAAGATCCCGTTATTCCGCATGTTAGAATCTGGGCGAGCCTAGTGCGAAAACCAAGACTAGGTCTCAAACAGATCAAGTTGGTATCAGAGCAACTTTCCTATCCTGTGGATGGTGAAGACTCGCCAGGGTTACAAAACCTCCGGCGAAACTCCAGGCGATCAATTGACGGTTCCTACAGCCGCGTCTTCGACAATGTCTGGCGATACCTCCGTTCAAGCTAACCTAACCGAACAAGTGGCTAAACTCTCCACCGACATGGAAACCGTGCTTGCTTGGATTAAGCAGCAGGCCATGATTGTACCTCCTGAAGTAGGGAAGGGTATGGGTGCGAAGACTGGTGAAGACTTGCGCAGGGCAGACGAAGATGAGGACGAAGGCAACCACAAGACCGACGACCTTGCCAACACCTCCTTAGCTGTCGGATCTTTTAAGGTCGACGCTAAGATTGATATACCCATATATGATGGGGTGATCGATGCCGAGAAGCTGGATTCTTGGATAGATCAACTTGAGACCTACTTTGACCTGAAAGGGTTCAGTAGCGCTCAAAAGGTCAAATTTGCACCTTTGAATATGAAGGACCACGCCAAGACATGGTGGAAGGCACTTGTCGCCAGTGGTGAAGCTGACGACCTTGCGTGGGGTCAATTCAAACGACTTCTGCGACAAGAATTCTATCCGATGGGTTACCTTGAGGAGAGATGGGAGCGTTGGCACAGATTGTACCAACGGCGCGACCAGACCGTCCAAGACTATACGACAGAGTTTCGGCGACAAGCAATGGTCATTGGCATCTCACTATCCGACCCTCAGGTATTTCGGAAGTACACATCTGGACTTCAGAAATCGATCAGTACTGAGCTAAGTCTGTTCGGCGTCCAAGACATCTCGACCGCGAGTACGACTGCTTTGGCGATTGAGAAGAAAAATAAGACCCGCAACGACAAGAACTTGAGGGAGATTTCAACCACGACGAGCTCCGGAGAGGGTACCCACGATACGGGTAACACTTGTGAGCATTGTCATGTTATTGGGCACACAAAAGAGAAGTGTTATAAACTTCATCCTGAACTGCGACCAGAAAGAAAAAGGAGGGATGAACCAAGCACACGAACAGCTATGGTTACTTCTATTCCGCTCGCAGAGGAAATTGTCCAGTTGGATTCGGTTGAAAAGGCGGATACGACCTTGTCTCTAATGGCAATGCCGACAGAGAAAGGTTCGGGTTCATCAACTGACCACAACCCGACAGAGGAATTATTCACTATTAACATACAGGTGAAGCACGAGGTGGTCGCAGCCATCTTCGACCCCGGAAGCCAAAAGAATTTGGTCTCCTCTGGGCTGGTTCGACGACTTGGTTTGCAGACGACTCAACATCCTCGACCGTATCCTCTGGGATGGTTCACTTCTGACGTGAATCAGCAGATCAAGAGTCAATGTACTCTAAAGTTTGCAATATCTGCTCGTTACATCGACGAGGTTCAATGCGATGTCATCCCCATCGATATTTACCAAGTGATTTTTGGAAGTCCGTTCTTGTACGATCGTGACGCCCATTACCACCGAAGAGCTCAAGACTACGACCTCACAAAGGATGGGACGAAATTTATCATCAGCAAAAACGACCACGTCGACACCAAGGACTTGTTGACAGCAAATAAGGCAAAACGGATTGTCAATGCATGCTCAAAGTGTGTGCTGAGCGTGATGCGTCCAGTTAGCCAAGGGGATTGTGACACATCGAGTATGGAAAATGATGGTTGTTTGGCGAGCTTGCCTGCGGAAAACAACGTGCTGTTCGCAGAGGTATATCGTCGATCACCACAACGACTAGTTGAAAACGACATACAACTTGTCTCTACGGCGCCACTATTCAAACTTCGCAATCCTAGCTTTGGGATCGGTGATGGTATTAACCTCGACAAGGGGAAGGCTATCCGCGAGTGGCCAAAGCCACAATCCATGACGGAGGTGCCAAGCTCTATGAGCGCCTATCCATACATTCGATCCGACGATTGTAGCATTGCTCATCGTGTGTTGGTTCAAAAACTCCCAGTCGTTCTCTACAACTTTACAGTTGGTCACCAACGGGAGTTGGCTCCTTCTCAACAGAGGAGTCATGATCCGGGAGGATCTCAGGTCGAGTTCGCAACGGATTTGCGACCACGAAAAGGTTTGCGACTTTGGAAAGGTTTGCGACCTTGGGAAGGATTCAAGCTCTTCGAGCCTTCAATGCTGGATGATGAGCCAGATACCATAGTACCATTTGTTGAAGACTTGGTCTATCAACGAGATAAACCTCTACGTGAAGATGTGATTTTGGAAAATAAGGTGACTACCACCCGCAGTGGTACCAAGGAGACTTTTCGAATCGGTCGGAAAGATCAACGAGCACGTGCGGCAAAGTGGTACACCAAAGAAGATGGACAAGCCCAATTTCCACATCTCCAGTTTGATTGAGAGGTCGCAACAGGGGTTGGCTCCTTCTCAACAAGGGAGTCATGATCCGGGAGGATCTCCAAGTCCTGATCGCATGCGGCTTCGCGACCAAGTCCTGAACGCATGTGGCTTCGCGACCAAGTCCTGATCGCATAAGGATTCGCGACCTGGATGAGTCCGCGACCATGGATTGGTCCACGACCAGGAAAAGGAATTTGTTCCCTGTTCGGAATTGTAATCCGATCCGAATGTGTATAACTAAGCTTATCTGTTTAGGATTAGTTATATGAGTCTAATACGTTTAGATCTCTAAGTCTGATACGTACTCATACGATTGGACTATAAATACCTTGTAATAGGTCTAGTTTAGATCATCGAATTCAATCGAAGAGTCATAGAACTTATTTGAGTTTTAGACACTTATAGTTCCTTCGACGTAGACAAGTGTGTCTAACGTTCGACGTGTAAAGCCCTCTTTGAAATAAAGAGTTGTGCAATTACTTAGGGTTTCGGTATTTCCGAGTAAGATCCCGTTATTTCGCATATTAGAATCTGGACGAGTCTAGTGCGAAAACCAAGACTAGGCTTCAAACGGATCATTATATATCCATTTATTACAAAATCGATTGGATGACTCATTTTTTATTTCTAATCATAAGTCGACGTAAATTGGGTGACTTTTGGCTAATTGGACACTTTTGATTGACTGGATTTAACATACGGACGATTCCGGACAAAAATACTCGTCCATATGAACAATTGCACTCAAATCAGAGTTTTCGGAGGATCAGAACTTCAAAAACCCTAAGCCGAGAATCTCTTTGTAATTTCCTCTAATCCGAACTCCCTTATACAAATTGGCCAAGACTCAAAGAACCCTTAACCCTAACAGGTAGGATCTATCTACAATTTCTAAAAAATGAGAGCCAAAATGCAAAAACTCCAAAACCTAAATTTAGACAGCCGCCAAAAGCAAACTGAGCCTGTTGTTTTGTATATTTTCTTCTCTCTCGTCTCCGGCTTCCACACCTCCTTCTACCCCACTGCCGGTGGCCAGGCCATACGCCGGCGACGTCCTCCACCAAAGCCGCCGACCACCTCAGACCCGCCGCTCCCGCACCCATACTGCGCTGCCACGGCTGCTCTTGCGTCTCCCTCGCTTTGTGCAAACCAGCCGTCACGGTCGCGCCGCCGTCATTTGCGCCCGCGCACCGCCACCATTAGTGCTTCCGTGCGCCAGATTTGGACACCAGCCGGCGCCGCTCTCTCTCTCAGCCTCTGCTCTCTACTCCAAAGCCGGCCGCCGCCGTGTTCTTTTGTGCGCCAATCGCCGGCGTCATCGACCCAAAACTGCCGCCGTCGCTTAGTGCCGACTCCGCCCGTGCCATTCTCCGCGCGGGCGAACTCCCCTGAGCAGATCCGCCGCCGTTGTTTCCTTGCTGCTGCGTGCGCCGACTCTCTCGTTTGGCCGTGCCCCGCTCCACAACGCCGCCGCCTCGCCCACACCGTGCGCCGCCGCCCTTGCTCACCTCCTCATCGGATATGAGCTGCCCTCTGCATCGCGCAAGCGCCTGCTCCACTTGCGCCGCCGTGCGCCCCAGATCTAGCCTTGCCGCTCGCAAGCAGATCTCCCGGCGTCTCTTGCCCCAATTTCGCCGCGCGCCTTCATCCCTCGCTGGCATAGCTGCACCCTGGCCGCCGGTTCATCTGCATTCTCCACCCTCGTGCTTCTGCCCCGGCCGTCCTCGTCGAGCTCGGGTTTCTTCTTCCCTCGACCCACTTCACCGACAAGCCGCCGGCAACAAGCTCCAGTTCTACTCCAGGACTTGAGCTACCTGTGCACCTCCCTCCACCACCAGTTCTGCTTCCTCTTCATCAACCTCGACGTCCACCGAGGTTCAGCAGCTTCTCCGGTGCCCCTTCTTCATCTCCGACAATACCATGGTGACCTTAACAGAGATATATCTTAGAGATATTCACGAAGATGGTTGTATGATGTCATGTTTATGAATTTTTATTATATTTTTTGAATAAAATATCATTTTTATTGATTAATAAATATATAATTTGTTTGTGTAACTCTTTATAATGATATATATGAATTATCTTAATTTATTTACGATTTTATCAGTGATATTTATTTTAAACATTCCTGATTTTTGGCATTACATGAAATAATAATGTAAGATAAGTTAGTACGATCATTGATTGATAGTTAAGTTTCACGGATCATATATATGAGATATCAAGTCAATATCGTGGACACATGTTGTTGGATTGACCCAACTTGAAACATTATTGAGATTTTATGTGTCATCAGTTTGTTTCTACAGTTTGGTTTAGCTTTAAACCTGAGATCATCATGATTTCATACATGCATAGTAGTATACATTGGTGTTATTAACCGATGTTTTTAACCGAGTAGTCATAAAGGTGACATATAGATATGTTATGAATTATGTGGTTGGAGTAAATGGTCGAGATGGAATTTGCCCCTCTCATATCTTGAGAGAAATATGTCTGAGCTCCTTGATGTAATTGTACTAAGAAAGTAAATGGCTGTGCTGAATATAGTTAAGAGTCAATTATAGATAAAAGTTAGTCCACTACAAGATCAAGAAAGGACATTGCTATTCAAGGATGACACATTTCTCACCTTGAGTTCGATCTGGTATCGTGAGACAAAGAGATAATTCATGATAAGTTATATAGGTTTGTCGGATATGATCTTCGTGTACATGCGGGTAGTCATAATGTCTTGCTAGGGACCACTTATGACTTGTGATTCGGGAAGTTGTTTCCGGTCGCGACCAAATATACCCGAACCTACAGGGACACACACTTAATGGGCTGGATTATTAATTCGAATGGGATTCGAAACAGGTTTTCTATTGGTAATGAGTTTACCATTGGGATTATGATTCGCATTTGAGTAGAACTTATCTACAAGGTCTTATAAAAAGAGACGAGGTGGGCATGCAAAAGACATCTGATATCTGATCTATTCTGACCACCACCACCATCCACGAGATAGATCTCGTAAAATCCTAGCCGCGTGTGCTGGTGCTAGCACACGAACACGCGGTGCTCCTTCCCCGAACGTGTGGACTTCCGTAGAGGTGCAACTGCTACTGCTGCATTGCTGGTCACGATCCGGTTGCGACTTCGACTCCTCTTCCACTGCTATGTTGTCGCATCCGCGTTCTAGTGGTAAACCTTTTGATTTATGGTTTTATGCTTGCATGATTCTTGGGTTTTCAGGTTAAAATTTTTGTAATTATCGCTAGAGCAGTAGCCCTTTTTTTCAGTGGTATCAGAGCCTCCTTGTATAGCATAGATCTAGATTGTTAACATATATGTGATATATGCATGTGTTTAGCAGATTAGATCTATTAATAATTGTTGATGACATGTTAGATCTGAATTAGTAGAATTAGATCTATTAGTATTTCATGTGATGAAACCCATCCTGACTTATGATAGATATGATCTATCACTCTCGACAGAATGATAGAAGATGATATCTCATGACATGGACTTGTTCAATTGAGGTGATCAATTTTACATAAGTTCATATCTAATTTGATTGCTGCTATGTATCCTTGCACGGGCTAGTGGGAGGTGGTGTAAAGGCTAGCATGGTAGTGACAGGATTGGAGACCAGAATTTCTGTTTGATTGAATTTAAAAGATTTGGTACATCTTTAAAAATATCATCATGGGGATAAATAGAAATCTTAACTAATTAGATTGGTTCGCAAGTTGGGCTGATATGATCAATCCGACAAGATTTTCTATGGACGGAAACCAATGAAGGTCGCCATCACCCCTTTTACTATTTAAGGCCACTAAAGTGCATGACGCACTACCACAGAAACAAACATCCAGGACGGCACATCACAGACGGTTATGAACTGTTCAATGGAAAACCGTCTGCGAAGGCCTGTCGGGAGAATATGTTCAGTTATCATAGTCGGTTCTGATGTCAAAAACAACTGTGATAGTAAACCAGACGGTTCTGAACACAAAACCATCTGTAATAGTCTACTTATCACAGACGGTTCTAACCTAAAACCCGACTGTGATAGAGACAATCGGTTCTCAGCTGAGAACCGTCTGTGATAACTAGAATATCACAGACGGTTCGGAACTCAGAACTGACTGTGATAGTGTAGTTATCACAGACGGTTCTGAGGTCTGAACCGACTGAAAAAGTGAAATCTCAAACTTTGCGCACGGCTGGCGGCGCTTCGAATTCTTTGTCAGAACCGACTGAAAAAGAACCGACTGTGACTGTGATATATACTTTCTGTCTCCGATCTTCGCGTGCGGCGCCTTGGCGAACACGAAGCGTCGCTTTGGAAGTTCTATAAATAACTTGACAATGGAATAATTGTCATTTACTTTACAAGTTTTTATAATTCTTAAACTGTTTTACTCCTTAGCTTCTTTGCGCCAATGGCATCCTCGATGGTATCGTCAGCCTCGCCCTCCCCGGTAAGAACTCTCAATCTTTTGGACTTACCCCTGTATTGTTAATTCCTGTTCAGTACATTCTTGACCTGTTGATTTGCACAGGGAAGGGGAGCCGTGGAAGACTCGGGGAAGGTGAAAGCCAAACTGAGGGCCCTCCAGGAAGAGCACAAGCTCCTTACGGACAAGCACACTCGGCTACGACTTGACCTGGACGATCTCTTCCAGCGCATTCAGCGCATGAAGACGGATGGTGACAATGCTAGGGCGAGGACGAGGCGTCTTCGCGAGGAGAAGAAAGCCGCGAATATGACCATCGCTGGCTGTGGTTTGACTATGAAGGATACTATCGCGAAGCTGAGGGAGGTCGCAGGCCTTCTCGATGCGGTAGTAGTTGATCCTAAGAAGGACAACTTGTCGCTGGAGGAGTCCTGCGTCCTGGCTGCAAGTCAAACTGACTTTATTCTAGATGCAGCCAGGGCTATGACCACTCCTTGACCTAGCATTCTGTATTTTTATCTTTTTTTGTAAGTGATGAAAAAAATTAATGAAAACTTTGTTCTCATGTCAACTTTCCAATTTTCCAGCACGTTCTTGGACTGCATGCTATCTTCCCTCTTTCTTTATCTTTCTTTAGCTTTTGACGAACATTCGACCATACAAAAGTATGTGCACTGTATGCGATCAAGGAACGACTATCGCGATCTTTGACTTGTGAGGGCAGTCCATCGGAGCCCTTCAAATAATATAGAAACAATATAGAAGTCGCAGGTCCCATGCAAATAATATAAAAAGAATATAGAAGTTGGGCTTATTTGGCTGGATGGCATTGTGGCATGCCAAACGCCTCGAGTTATCAACGTGCTTTGAATATCACAAATGATTCTGAGGTAAAAAACGTCTGTGATAGTCACATTACAGACAATTTTTATGTAAGGCCTGACTGTGATAGTCCCAACAGTGTCCGACGCTTCAAATTCTCAACTTCTTTCAATATCACAGACGGTTTTTAACTTCAAACCATCTGTGATAGTAACATTACAGACAGATTTTATGTAAGGACCGACTGTGATAGTCCCAACAGTGATCGACACTTCAAATTCTCAACGGTGTGTTGTGTCTTTTCAGTTTCTGATGTTTACGAGGCGCACTAGCCTGGGAACACGAAGCATCGACTTGGAAATTCTATAAATAGCTTGTTTTTCATTAATGATGAAAAAATTAACTAAAAATTTGTTCTTATGTTAATTTTGCAATTTTCCCGCACGTTCTTGGAGAAAAAGAAGTGGAGCGGTTCGACTAGAAGAAAAACTCCAGGGAGGGAAACAAGTATTTGTAGAAGTCGAACAGTTTAATATTCCAGGCATATTAAAGACGGTTCGAACATCAGAACCGTCTGTAATAGTCATATTACAGACGGTTTGGACATGAGAACCGTCTGTAATATTAAAGCAGACGGTTTTGATATCCCAACCGTCTGTGATAGTCCCAACAGTGCCCACGCATCGAATTCTCTACATGCAACTGTTGATAACCACACATAATAACTGCGCAGATGAAGAGACTTAATTATTTACTTCAAATTTAATTTGCATCGAATTATGTAATCTGACTCTTCAACTTCCTTTGCCGTGTTGCAATTTATCTCCCGAGAAGTTATCATGAATTTATTGACCTTGAAAACTAGTAGTGCACCTTTTAAAACTCGAGGCACCCGCGCATATGAACCGTCACCTTCTGGTTCTATAAATAGCGAGGCTCTTCAATCCTTAAGACTTACAAATTCTTGGCTAAGTCTTTTAGAAATTCTGCTCCTAAATCCCTGTCTTTATTCCCTCCTCAACTCCCACCTTGATGGCGAGCCGAGATTCCAATGAGGTTATTGAAATTGAGAGTGGTGAGGAAGAGATAAGTAATGAACTCGATCTGGAACTTCAGAAAGTAAGTCGATTCTCTCTGAAACTCTAATGCAGATCTTTCTTTTATGACTTGATACCTCCAAACAAATGCATTTCGAAATCTACAGGTGCCTGAGGAAATGCTCCCTCCAAAGAAGAGACTCAGAAATGATGAAAGATCCTCTAGTGGAGCTGCAGCGAAGACTCTAGAGGGTGCTGAGGCCTGTGTTGCCACATTGCCCCTTGCAACCCCTCCAGTTGCAGTTTCATCTCCACCTTTGGAGATTCACAACAATCCTTCCAATATCCCCTCTTCAACACTTTTGTATCATCAGTTTTAATTTCTTTGATGATCCTACTGATGCCAAATCCACTCATTTGCTGAGAGATGATGTAGATAGGCTTAGAGCCATTGGTAGTTCTCCTGGGGCGGCCAGTGTAGATCCTACTGATGCCAATACATCCCTAGGAGAACTTTGTAAATTACTTTCGGAACAGGTCGACGCTAATTTGGTCGCTTGTATCCCTTATGTATGCAAAGATTGTAAGAAATAAGAAATTTCTTTTCCTTATATATCTGGCTTTTCGATTGATTATGTAACTGATAATCACCAAATGATGTTCTGTGTGAAAATGTTAACAAGAAAATACTGCTGCAATCAAGACGGTTTTTAACTCAAAACCGTCTTTGATAGTAACATTACAGATGGTTTTAATTTCAGGACCGACTGTAATAGTCTCAAAATTCTTTGAACATCCACAGACATATATATACAACAAATATGAAAAACAAGATAAAACCAAATAGTCTCAACATTCATTTTTTTAAATACTAACATTGAAAATAAGATAGAACCAAATATGAAAAACAAGTGGAACAACTGAACTAGTCGAACGGTTCGACTGCAAACAATCCAGGATATTATAGACGGTTCGGACCTTATCACCGTCTGTGATAGTAGAGCAGAGTGTTGATTTTATAATTATCACAGACGATTCTGAGGTAAAAACCGACTGTGATAGTAAAGCGGACGGTTTTGAGCTCGGAACCGTTTGTGATATTGTAATTATCACAGACGGTTCTTAATTAAAAACTGACGGTGATATTAAAGCGGACGGTTTTGAGCTCATAACCGTCTGTGATATTTCTATCATAGTTCTACACAAAATGCACCGATATTACCAACGGTTTAATAAAGTGAAACCCGTTAGTGATATTCTGTTCTTCAAAAATGCACCGATATTACCGACGGTATTATATAGAACCGTCTGTATTGAACCTGGTATAAAAGGTCTTTTGGAAGATGTTTTGAGCTAGTCGTACACTCTTGCTCGACATACATTGTCCATTTCGAAGATATTTGGGGCAAGGAAGAGCGAAATCTCGAAAGGCCGGGGGAGCATTTGGGGGCAAAAATTTGAGGATCCAAGGTTGGTACTTGCTCCCAAGGCATACACATTACTTGATTTCATCATCAATATCGATCTCCATTGATTGATCAAATTAGAGTGAGAGGGAGGGGAAGCTATAGTAGCAAATCCTGGTTGTAACTCATTTTTGACCTGTACTGTAGCTATTTAATTTCTTTATGATGTGCGTTATCCACGCCCCCAACTAATTGCTTGAAGTTCAAGTAGTAATTAACTATTTATACCACAAACTCCACATCAAACCCTAGCTAGCTAGATTATATAATTTATTGCGTGTCGACCGTACATAGAGTATTACTAATTAGCATGTGTATGAATTTGATTAATTGCAGATGGTCCGAGACTGGATGTATAATGACAACCGAGTGGGTGAGGAATACATGAAAGGTGTTTTTGATTTCCAAAAGGTTGCTGAGCAAGACATGGCGAAGAAGGGTTTACCATATATGTACTGTCCTTGTGTAGACTGCCAGAATCTTAAGATGTTCACCAACTCATCTCAAATTGTCGCCCACTTGATCCGACGTGGTTTCAAAAAGGGGTACACGTGTTGGGTCCACCATGGAGAAGAGCCAACTGCAGAAACAAGTGCCACTCAGGCTGAGGAACAAGACATGTCGGATCCGAACAACGACTTCGACGAGGATATGACAGAGGATGACAATTTAGATGACATGTTGCGTGATGTGGAAGGAAATTACAGTAAAAGGGAGTTTGGCAAATTCAAGCGCTTGATTGAGGACTTAGAAAAGTTGTTGTTCCCTGGTTGTAAGTCGAAGTACACAAAGTTGGCCTTTGTGCTTGAATTGTTAAAATTGAAGGCAAGTAACAGCTGGACCGACAAGAGTTTCACGGAACTGTTAGATCTTTTGGCGGACATGCTCCCGGAAGGAAACGAGTTGCCAAAAAACACCTACCAAGCGAAAAAGCTGTTGTGTCCTTTGGGAATGGAAGTAGAAAGGATACACGCATGCCCTAATGATTGCATGCTTTACCGTAATGATTACAAGGATATGCATGTTTGTTCGGTGTGCGGCGCATCCCGCTATAAGCGTAAGGACCAAACCGACGACGGCGACTGCGCTGAGATAAAGCAAGGACCTCCTGCTAAGGTATTGTGGTATTTGCCCGTCATTCCCCGCCTGCAGCGTTTGTTTGCAAACTGTAAAGAGGCAAAATTACTGCGTTGGCACTCGGAAGACCGGAAGAAGGATGGAAAGCTGAGACACCCTGCTGATTCTTCGCAGTGGAGAAACATCGACAGGGAATTTGTTAACTACAGAGCGGAATTGAGGAATATAAGGTTCGGGTTGAGTACCGATGGAATTAATCCTTTTGGTAACATGAGCAGTCGGCATAGCACTTGGCTGGTTCTTTTGTGTATCTACAACCTTCCTCCTTGGTTGTGTATGAAGCGCAAGTACATCATGATGTCTCTACTTATCTCAGGACCAAAACAACTCAGAAACGATATTGATGTGTACCTAGCACCATTGATAGAGGATCTCCTAACAATGTGGAACGAAGGGGTGCAGGTATGGGACGCATACAAACGAGAGACCTTCATCCTACGTGCTATGATATTCTGCACCATCAACGATTTCTCTGCCCTTGGAAATTTGTCGGGCCATAGTACGAAAGGAGCCAAAGCCTGCCCCCACTGCGAAGATGAGACTGAGAGCGTGTGGTTGAAGAATTGCAGGAAAACAGTGTACATGCGTCACTGTAGGTTTCTTCCGAAGAGTGACGCGTATTGTAAGAGGAAGAGGGAATTTGACGGCCACAAGGAAGATGGTTCAGCCCCGAAGCCTACGTGCGGGAAAGATGTTTACTCACGGGTGAAGGACATAGACGTTGTGTTTGGAAAGGGTCGTAAATTGAAACCCCGCACGAAGAACTCTTGGAAGAAGAGATCGATATTTTGGGACTTACCGTATTGGGAGCATTTAGAGGTTCGTCATTGCATTTGATGTCATGCATGTAGAGAAGAATGTTTGCGACAGTTTAATTGGCCTATTGCTGAACATTCCGGGGAAGACAAAGGATGGCGTCAATGTGCGGCGTGACATGATCGAAATGAGAATCAGGCCCGAGCTAGCACCGAGAGAGGACGATAAAGGCCGTATATACCTCCCCCCTGCATGCTACACTTTGTGCAAGGCTAAGAGGACAGAACTCTGTAAGTGTCTCTATGGTGTTAAAGTTCCATCGGGTTACTCCGCAAATATGAAAAAGCTTGTGTCCATGGGAGATTTGAAATTGCTGGGTATGAAGTCTCATGATTGTCATGTGTTGATGACACAAATGCTTCCTGTTTCCATCTGGAGTATTCTGCCGCATAAGGTCAGAGAGACGATCCCGAGGTTGTGTTTTTTCTTCAATGCAATTGCTTGCAAGGTCATTGATCCCGATGGACTGGATTCTCTGCAGAGCGAGGTGGTTCAAACTTTCTGTCTGCTTGAGATGTATTTTCCTCCGTCGTTTTTTTATATCATGGTCCATCTCACCGTCCACCTTGTCAGAGAAATCAAGATATGTGGACCCGTGTTCCTACGTTATATGTATCCATTCGAGAGGTACATGGGTGTACTTAAGGCCTAAGTGAGGAATCAGTCCGGGCCCGAGGGTAGCATTGTCGAAGGTTATGCAGCAGAAGAGGTTGTTGAGTTCTGCGTCGATTACATGGCCGAGGTAGAAGCAATAGGAGTTCCTGTGTCTCGTCACGAGGGGAGGCTTGATGGTGTTGGCACTATTGGACGGAGAGCCATCACTCCTGATTTCGATATGTACTCGAAAGCTCATTTTTGGGTCTTGCAACACATGACGGAGGTGTCTCCGTACATCGACGAGCAGAAGGAGATGCTACGACAAGACAATCCTCGCCGATCCGAGGTTTGGATCACGGGAGAACATAACAGTAAATTCAACGCGTGGATGAAATTGCGAATTACTGGAGAGTCCGCAAGTGACAACCTTAAATGGTTGGCAAAAGGGCCCACGTTTCCTGTACAGACATGGCAGGGATACGACATCAATGGGTACACATTTTACACGAAAGCTCAAGATCGAAAGAGCACTGTGCAAAATAGTGGAGTGAGCGTAGAAGCTTTCCATGAGGAGTTCAGCGAGACAGGCCTAACAACGGTAGTACGTGGATTGAACTCGTACTACGGGTTCATTGAAGAAATTTGGGAGCTCGATTACGTACTGTTCAAGATTCCACTGTTTCGATGCCGATGGGTCCAAATCCCACAGGGTGTGAAGGTTGACAGTTACGGTTTCACTTCTGTAGATCTTGATCGAGTTGCTTATAAAGATGAGCCATTCATACTTGCAAAGCAAGCCATTCAGGTCATTTATGTCACTGATCCGGCCAATAAGAAGTGGCACGTCGTCTTTCATGGCAAGAGAAGGATTGTTGGAGTTGAAAATGTCGTAGACGAGGAGGAATACAATCAATTTGATGAGATGCCTCCATTTGGAGATGGCGTACAGGTCGATACTGAAGACACCGACGAAACCAATTACGTGCGTATGGATCACCAGGAAGGGTTATACTTTAAAGGTAATCAACCGTACGTCCTTATCTCTGTTTCCATCGGTGTAGCTTATATCTCCTGTAATTCTCATCTTTGCAGGGTTGCGGCAAGTGGAAAGTTGAGGATAACATGGCTGTGTATGTGGAAATTATCGGTCAAAGTCCCCATTTGTATATAACATTAACTTGAGCATGCTCCACATTGTATGTTAAATTTATTTGAGCATGGTCCACATTGTAACCAATTTTCGGATCTACGTACATTGTAACCAATTTACAGAGCATTTGGACTATATTTGAAATATCTGAGTGTTCATTTAAAACAAGTTTTCAAGCATTCAGAGTTGAAGAGCTACAGAGTTTCAAGTTGTAAAACTTACGTTCAATAGAGAGATTATCATAGACGGTTATGAATTATATCACAGACGGGTATGAATATAGAACCGACTATGATATTCCCAACAGCGTCTCCGACGCTTCAAGTCTTAACGTGCACGGTCGGTTCTCAAGTCCAAACTGTCTGTGATAATCTTACCCATGTCACATGTCACATGGCATTAGTCTTAGCAAGAGTCAATGTCCTATGACATCTGATGAACAAGACCGAATGAGCAATATTCCATATGCATCGACTATTGGTTCTATCATGTATGCCATGCTTTATACACACCCAGATGTTTCTTATGCTCTAAGTTCTATGAGCCGATACCAAGCAAATCTGGGTGAGAGTCACTGGATAGCTATTAAAAACATCATAAAGTATTTGAGAAGAACTAAGGATGTGTTCCTGTTTTAATGGAGGTGAGGAAGAGCTCATTGTAAATGGTTACACTGATACTAGCTTCCAAACCGACAAGGATGATTATCGATCGCAATCTGGGTTTGTGTTTTGTCTCAATGGAGGAGTTGTGAGCTGGAAGAGTTCTAAGAAAGAGATAGTCGTTGATTCTACAACAGAAGCCGAGTATATAGCTACTTGTGAAGCAGCAAAGGAAGTAGTTTGGATAAGAAAGTTCATCTCTGAACTTGGTGCGGTTCCTAGCATTGTTAGTCCAGTGGATCTCTATTGTGATAATAGTGGAGCCATCGCTCAAGCTAAGGAACCAAGGTCACATCAAAAGTCTAAGCATATACTCTGGCGATATCACCTTATTTGAGAGTTTATCAGTAGAGGTGATGTGAAAATATGCAAAGTGAATGCAGACTTTAATGTGGCAGATCCTTTGACAAAGCCTCTCCCGCAACCAAAGCATGAGGCGCACACTAGAGCAATGAGTATTCGATACCTATATGATTGACTCTAGTGCAAGTGGAAGATTGATAGAGATATGCTCTAGAGGCAATCATGGAGATGGTTGTATCATGTCATGTTTATGAATTCTTATTGTATTCCACGAATAAAGTATCACTTTTATCGATCAACAGGTATGCGACTTGTTCGTGAAACTCTTTATAATGATATATGAATTGTCTCAATTTACTTATGTCTTTATTAGTGATATTTATTCTAAACATCTCTGACTTTTGGCATTACATGGAATAATAGTCAGCACGATCATTGATTGATAGTCAAGTTTCATGGACCATGGATGTGAGATATTAAGTCAATGTCATGGACACATGTTGGAGAACATGTTGGTTGGATTGACCCAACTTGAAACACTGTTGAGATTTTATGTGTCATCATTTTGTTTCTAACAGTTATATTTGGTTTATCTTTAGACCTGAGATCATCATGGTTTCATACATATATAGTAGTATACCTTGGTGTCATCAACCACTGCTTTTAACCGAGTAGTCATAAAGGTGACATATATATATATGTTATGAACCATGTGGTTGAAAATGAATGGTCGAGATGGAATTTGCCCTTCTCATATCTTGAGAGAGATATCTCTGGGCTCCTTGATGTAATTGGACTAAGAAAGTGCATGGCCGTGCTGAATATAGTTTTGAGTCAACTATGGATAAAGGTTAGTGTATTACAAGATCAAGAAATGACCTTTCTATTCAAGGATGACACATTTCTCACCTTGAGTTCGATCTGGTATCGTGAGGCAAAGAGATAATCCATGATAAGTTGTATATGTTTGTCGGATATGATCTTCGTGTACATGCGGGTAGTCATAATATCTTGTTAGGGACCACTTATGACTTGTGATTTGGAAAGTTTTTTCTAGTCACGATCAAATATACGCGAACCTACAGGGTCACATACTTAACGGGTTGGAGTATTAATTTGGATGGGATCCGAAACAAGCCTCCTATTGGTAATGGGTTTACCATTGGGATTATAGTTCGCATTTGAGTAGAACTTATTTGCAAAGCCTTATAAAAAGCCGCGAGGTGGGCATGCAAAAGACATATGATATTTGATCTATTCTGACCGCCACCACCATCCACGAGATAGATCTCGTAAAACCCTAGCCGCGTGTGCTGGTGCTAACACACAAACACGTGGTGCTCCTTCCCTGGACTTGTGGACTTCTGTAGAGGTGCAGCTGCTACTGCTGCACTGATGGTCACGATTCGGTTGGGGCATCGACTCTTTTTCCGCTGCTGTGTTGTCACATCTGCGCTTCTAGTAGTAAACCTCTTGATCTATGGTTTTACGCTTATATGGTTCTTGGGTTTTCGGGTTAAAATTTTTGAAATTATTGCTAGAGTAGCAGCCCGTTTTCCTTCAACAACTCCTACCTTACTTCCTCTTTGCTCTGCATTATTATGTGATTAACTGTCAGCTTCATATGCTATGAAGAAGATGCAATTTCATTGATGAACTGTTGAAATGAACCTCTATTAAATCCAATTGCTTTGTCCTATCTAATACTTATTGGAGTTATTTGTGATGGAGTTCTTCAGTTTTACTTTCTGAGTGATGAAATCTCTCAATTTAGGCTGCAACTGTGATGAGTTACAACATTTCTGGAATAAATTTTGAAATGTCTGATGAATTGATGTGCCCTGTGCTTGATTAGCCTCCAGTAGAAATGTCGATCAAGCAGCAGAGTACTTCTAATACAATAAATGTGTGTTTTGTCCGAAGTACTACAGACTGATGCTTAAGTTCATTACATCTTAGTGCTAGAAACCTGTGTGCATTACATGTGATTTGGTAGATGCAATTCTGTGATCTCCCAGTGGTTTCTTTTCCTATTCATTGTCAATGAATTGAGATTATACATCGATTGTGATTTAGAGCAAGTGATCCCAAAAATGATGACTTGCAAAAGGAAAATAACTGAACTGCTGTTTTATGAAAATTATTCTTGCGCTGCACCATTTGAATGTATTTGTGTATGTCCTTTTGCACTGAGGAAGGGAGTTAATTCCGAAGCTTAATTTCAGCGATCATAGATTTTACTATCCAATTGCAAATTTGAAGTTTGTTTTCAGCAATTGAAATCTTGAATTCCTTCTGGAACTAACTCCAGCAACTTGCGTGTACTGTTGTATTAATACTAGGGAGCAAGCTCTCTCTCTATCTGCTGTATTTTGATGAGTTGTTTTATGTGTGGTCCGTTTCTGAGATTCAGATTTCAATTGTCTGTATGCTCACACGCCCAAGATGGGCGTGTTTAGTAATACCACAAGCGAATAGTTGAACGTTGAGCACTGGAGGATCAAATTCAACGAGAAACAAGCATATTCGTCTCTTAGATTAAGAAATTGTCAATTAAATCAGAGCGAGAGTTTGTTTTTAGAGCTACTACTAAGATCTACATTTAAAACCTATCAAACTAGGATTTTGAAAGCAGGAAAATTGTAAGTATTGAAAATCTAGGGTTTTAGAAATAAGAATCAGCAAACTAGGGTTTCAGAAATTGAGTGAGAACCTAGATTTTTGAGAATGTCATATCTATCAGGCGTAATTCTAACCAACATCAGTGAATTGTGAATAAATTTTAAGTGTTTTTTAAGTCATATTAAGCTATCGGTACGGTGGTCGATACAATGGTGAGAGGATCGCTTCCACGGTTAAGTTTGGCGAGAGTCTCTCATTCAGGAGTTCCGCGTTAGAGCACAATTGCTCAGTCGAAAGAACTCTAGAACTCTCCTAAATTCTCGTCTAGAAACAACAGTTACATTTGTTGCTAGGGCGAGCTATTAGGGTTTAGAGGAAGAAAACTCAAGAAACTAAGTTACAAAACTTCATAATAGAGTCAAAGAAGAATTACGCTCTCTGGATTAGGTCATCTCTAACCCTAGAAGGAGATTACTTAAAAAAAACCATAAGAACAGACTGATTGAAAATAATTAAAGAAAACTTACTGGATTGCACTCAAAATAACAAGGTTGTCATCCACGATCAGCTTACATAAGAAAACTTGAAGACAAATAGAGAAGGGGAGTTTGAAATTAATTTAAAACTAATGTAAACTAAACTAATTCTAATTAGTTTGTCGATTTGAACGTGGATCAAAACTAAGCTAAAAGCCTCCTTATTTATAGTCAAAAAAATCCTAAAAATCTATAAAAATGTTAATTTGTAGATTTGAATGTGCTCTTTTCTGGCATGGGTGTGCCAATGCCCGTGCCATGCTCTGTTTCCAACTACTGTTTGCTCATTTTATTTATTTTGCAGTTGGTTTCCATCGTGCGTGCGTGTGTCATGAGTTGTAATTGGATTATAAAAATGTTCCATAAAGTTACATAGAATATCACGTCGAATAAATTTTCAGTATGAAGATCATCGCTAATTTAGGGTAAAATTAATATTGCTTAAGCACTTATCATATGCTGAATTGATTTTTTTGTTTTTGCAACACAATTCTCTTCTGTGTTGAACTGAGTTGTGAACTTATTGTTGTTGCTATGTTTAGCACTCAGGGACAATGACTCATGTAAAGTTAAATTGAGTTGTTCGCACAGTTGCATTCCTTCTGTAAACTCAAAACTAGAAGAGTGCAATTGTGAAGTTCTTTGTTGTGCTATTTGAGCTCTCTCAGGTGTATTAGGAGTATGAGTGGGTCGCGATTTGTCATGCCCCGACCTGGGGACTACGACTACTCCCGTGGAGACCCAGTTCGCTGCAGCTGGTCCCATATATGCATACCATTAACTTCCCAGGATAAGTCAATCACAGGAGTATATTCACATTGCAGCAGAAAAACTTACAAAATATTTAAGCAGTGTGGCCTGTTGGTCTTAATACAACATAAGAAGATTACAATGCTTTCGTGGCATACATGGTCTAGCATAATAACAACTACACAGCAGAAGACAGGTGACCCTCTCACAGTGAGAAGTTGACGGCAGAACAACACACATCAGGGCTCTGGCGGAACTGGCTCTCCTTCATATGGGTCTAAGAAGTTCTCTACGCCTTCTTCTTGATCATGGAACGCTCCATCTACTGGGTTGTAAGTTGCAAGGGTGAGTACTTACATACTCAGCAAGTCATAGGTAAGAGTAGATACATATAGTATGTGGGACCCTCATTTGAGGAATCCGGTGGCAACCGCCCAGGTGGGTTGCACTCAGAAATGGCACATTGCAGCTCACAACAACAGGATGCATTATATAAAAATGCGAGTAATTAAAAACAAGTGTTGGTCACAGGGACCAACATTACAATAACTTAGCGCCAAAATCATGCACTTAAATGTTGATACAAAATTAAGGAGTTTTCAACACAAGGGTCGGCACAAAATGAAACAGCAATAATAAGCAAAAGGACTTCATCAGTCTTCTTCTTCAGCAGTAGCGGTGATGTACGGGCCTTCTCCACATCGGACTCCACTTTGGTACGTAACCCTCTAACAAGCTGGGTCTTCAGTTTCTTCTTCTTGTTCCACATTGGGTTCAAGACCGTAAGATTCAGGGTCGATGAATCCTTCTTCTAAATTTGTTTGTAAAAGCAAGGGTGAGCACATTGTCCACATGGTGCCCAAAAAGTCCCAAATAAGAATGCAAGTATATATAGATGAGAGGGAATTTCTCAAAGAATAGCTCTTTGGCTTTATATATGTATATATAATAGATTTTCACACACAGTTTTGAAGAAAAGGTCTTTATTTTCAAAAGCGAGGCTTTTAAAATCCTAAGCTAGATTTTCAGAAAATGTTGTGTGTGGCGGTCTTTCATGAGTCACCACTTTACTCAGATTTTGTGAAAAACTTTCCAAAAACTACTTGTGCTGCATCGACGTGAATAGAATCCACAGCGCGCAGACTCCATAACCTGGGAGCTCAGAGTATCCGATACTTTTTAAACTTTGTAAATTTGTACCACCTTAATCCACCGATCATTCGGCTTTCAAGTCGGATCAGCACCATGCGACTTTTACACATGTGACAAGGCTGAGATGACACAACAGTTTACAGTCCTAGCATTAACTATTTCCTGCCCGGTAAATAGACAGTTAAGTCTCAAGTACCGTTGTGGGTCCTCCCCACTGCCTTACTTCCTAGCCTGGGTCTATGTTCTCACAAGACACATAGCCTCTCTTAATTACAGCCGCGCATGACTTAATCTGGCATAGGGCGTCTTCCTTCTTTCCACCCTTTTCCTCTTATGATTTTTCTGAACTCACATCACTCATGGCCCTCAGCGGCCCACCAGTTCTCGCAAGAAACCGGATCGACAACCATTGCAGGGAAAAGCTAATACTAAAGAAAGCTACTAAATTGCGCCCGTCCCATTCCGGGCAAGTGGTTGGTATGTTTTCATGCCGTATAGAAGCACAACACAAGGTTCTAGTCCTTATGAATCTCTAGTGAGGAGTCTTTCACATTCCCAGTGCGCACACAGCACCATCCAATCAAACCATCCTCACTATCGATTCCAATCACATTTTCTTTCATAAAAAGGGGTTTTGAACATGCTTTTCTCATATGTGACCATTCAACATTTAACATATAATCTTGAGCATAGCATAGCCTAAGCATGATATTCTAGGGTGACAAGGGTGTAGGGATATTCAATGTCAAAAGGGGCTTTACAGTTATTTAGGTCATATCTAATCATTTCATTGAAACATAACTCTTATTTGAATCTAAGGCATGCATATACCTGAAAATAGTTAACATACTTCCTTTCAAAATATTAGGCTAGACATGATCAAGGGATTGAGACTTGCCTTGCAGTGATGGGTCTAGCTGCTCAGATGAATCCTCGAAGTTCTCTTCTGCACCTTCAACTTCTGGTTCCATGGCGGACACAAACAACACATACACACTATATAAGCTTACAAGTACTAGAAGATAATACGTAAATACATCATGCATGCAGGGGAAAGGGTTTGGACAAGGTCGCTTGGTATTGATCGAAGAGATGGGCTCAAAAGGACTTGAATGTCGAAGGACTGACATTCGGCTCATGGCTTGACATAGCCCTAAATTGGTTCTAGGTACGTTTTCTGGAGATGTGACAGTAGGGAATATCGTAGAACATGGCTCAGAAGGCTTAGTGGACAAAGTGGCATTTCAATAGCTCAAATGTAACAGGTCTAAATCATCCAATGCCACTGGTGGACATGCACTGACATAGTGCTGGACATGGCCAGAAACTAGGGCATGGCATAACTTTTGATTCAGGACTCCAATTGGTGCACAACTTTGTCTGGGGTTTAGGTCTTGATAACAGAAACAAATCACTCAATAGGCTCAATTGCAGAAAGTGGCCGGGCGGCGATGAACGGCGTCGATGAACCACGGTGGCGACATGGCACAGACATGGTTCTGGACAAAACTTGGCATGATCATAACTTTTGATCTAGGCCGATTCAGGGTTTGAGCCAGTGGAGTAAAATACTCAGGGGGTTGAGGCCTAGCTAGATGACAAGGTTTCATTAGCTGGTTCGGCCGGAAAACAAACTCCGGTGATTGGAGCCGAAGACGAAGGCACCGATTTGGGCATTTTTGTTCTAGGGCGTTTAAACTCAATTCCACGCTTGGGAAGCATCTAGGGGATAACACGAAGCTACTGGTGTGCTCAATTTTGCCAGGGAATGGCTGGAGAAGCACGGCGGCGTTCTCCGGCGAACTGCCGAAGCTCGAATTTGGGGATTCGACTCTCGGGGCAAAATTGGGGAGTCTAATCTTGCAGGCGTACTTCTCCTAGCTCACTGATCATTTTTCTCTACTAGCACGAGGATCAATTTGACTTGAATCACTCGGCATTAGGGGAAGAGGGCAAAAGACGATTTCGGCGATCGCCGGCGCTAGGTCTCGCCGGGGTTTGATTAAAGGCTATGGCACGTACAGGGGAATGAGGGGAGATTATTGGTGGCCTTGGTTTGGAGTGGGAAGCAACGGTCGAGGCTGGCACCGTGAGCTCCAGAAGCGGCTCGTCGGGGAAGAAGACGAAGGCGAGCTTTGGTGCTAATGCTACGGGGTTTCTGGTGAGCTTTGGTGTGAAGTGAAGTACTGGCGAGAGGGGGCTTTATATAGCCATGGGGTTGAGTCCTCGGGAGCGGCAGCAAATCGACGGGGATGCTTTCTAGCGCCGGAGTGGTCAGCGAGGCGCATTGGGACACGGCGGGAGCTCTTCCAGAGACGGAGTATCGCGCGAAACCTGGATTCGTCAGGACGACGGGATAGCGAGTCTCGGCATGGCAGCCATGTGGCAGTAAAGCTCTGACAATGGCAGGCACGCGCGCACGAACGGTGAAGCTATGGTCTCCGGTTATCGCCACAGTGGAGCTTCTTGGCGCGACGCGAGCACGTGCGGTCACGTGGAATTTGGCCATTGGCGGAGGCACAACTGGCCGGCGGTGAAGGCTACGGTAGTTCACGGCGAACGGTGGCAGCAACCGCGGTCGAACGTCGTCAGGTCGTGGTCGTGCACGCGGGCTCTGGTCGTGGTCGAAGAAAAGAAGCCAGGGACTAAACCGTGAGGCAAAAGGGCTGATTTGTGAGGGTTTGGACTGAATTGTGAAGGTTCTTCTCGGGATTTTGGACCTGATTGCAAATTTGGAAATCTAAGGGGCTGATTCGCAATCTGACTTTGTAGATGAGTATTACCAAAATACTTGGACTCATCCAGCAGGGAAAATGGCAAAATCTGATAAGATCTGAGGGTTTCGACAAAAATCGAAAACAGGGTAAAATAGGGTAATTAGGGTTTGACATTTTTGCCAGGGCTGAAACTAGGGTTTCGGTTGAGATTCTTGAGTTCTTCCAGAAGGGAAAAACGTTCAGAAAAATGAAAGAAGGATAATCACTTGATCAGATTTGAATTTGGAGATGATCTGGAACTTTTAGCCTTTTTGGGCTTTTTGAAAATTCTGAAAAGGACTCAACTGAAATACTTTTGGACTGAAAGGTGAAAATGATCTGGGAGATGAAGTTTAGCTGCCAACTTTTTAGGTTAAGGTAGTGGCACACCTAAGATCAAAATAGGGTTGAGACATCAGGGATTCGAAAGAAGATATGCTGACTCGCAAGCAGAAAAGATAGCAAAAAACTGGGATGTTACATAGTAGTGATGATACGAACCTATGCTAGTCAAGAAGTGTGGATGCTTGTAAAATAATCTTTTCTTTCATATCTCATCTCATGGCAGCACTTTTCATAACATAGCATCGCTATTTATGTTCACTAAATTATAGCACTACCGTGACACGTCGACACATGACAGCCCACGGCAGCACCCCTTATCATGACAACACATGTCATTTGGGTAATCTTGACTTATCAAATTTTATTTAGAAAATATACTTGTGCCACACCTTGTGGATTTAATCCACCGCAGCAGACTCCTAAAAACCCGGGAGCTCGGAGTATTCGAATTCGTTTTTAACTCTGCAGAGAGGTACTAATTTACCCACAAGATATTCCACTTTCATGCCCTTCCTATCAAAATGATTGGACCCCTGGCTCACTTCATACTGTGAGTGGAAAGGTGGAGATAACAAGAACTTTTGTTATGTTTCACACACAAGTCAGCCCTGACCCTGTGGATCTCTCATGAACCACAGTTGTGGCAGGTTGTACCCAAACCTCCACCCCTATGCATATTCCCATTACTAGGTCAGCGTGCAAGATCACCTTCAGTGATATGTGTGGGAGCTGTACTCCGTGTAAATCGTGCATCACAGCGCATCTCATGCAGGGGTTTCATGTGCGATCCGCATAAGTACTTGTTCAGGCCTGTCCCATACCAGGCTTGCGGTTAGCACGTGTTTCATGCCACTAGACACACAACACAATGTTCTAGTCCTTATATGCCAGTGACCAGATCATACCACAAACCATGCACCTTCAATGCCTGCTCATCCTTTGCAGTTAAGCACCTCCAGTGCTACCACTATTCCACACCAAAATTCTGGTCACGGCTAAAGGTTTTATTTCATGAATATAAGTATATACATAAATATATATTAGTTCATGGCTCAAAACTTGTTCATTTCACAATTCACAGACATCCAGTTTAGTACTGCCAATTCATAATTTAACCATTCTCAATCTTTCACATGAAATATTATTTATATTCAAGGTTATATTATAGCAACTCTTAAAATATAGGTTCCAGATGTCCAAGAATATGACTTGCCTTCCGCGTCGTAAGAAACAACAGTTGATGTCGGGTCAACAACGAAGTCCTCGAACTTAGTTTCTGGATCTGCTCGGCGACAAACAAGCATACAATAATTACTAACTATGTTAAAATAATTTATGATCTATATGCAGATATGCTTAACAGAATAACTGAACGATACTGAAGATAATTGTGATTGCAAGCTGAACTGAGTTGAGATTCTAGGGTTTCAAGGATTTTGGCTAAGGATGGGTGTTAGGTGCTCTTAGGGTTTCAAGGTTGCAATAAGGACATCAAGTCCGCGGCTGGTTTGTTCAAAAAAGCGAATGTCAGCCGATTGACATTCGGATCAAGGTTCTGACATAGCTTCAAGGAAAGCTAGAGAGCTTATCTTAAGGTGTGGCAGTAGAAGAAAGTGTAGATCACAACTCTACAAATTCAGTGGACAAAGTGGTTCTCAAATTGTACAACCAGAAGTGGGTAAACAAGGTCACTGCCACTGGCTGGCATGCACTGACATAGTGTTGACAGTGTCAAAAACTAGGGCTTAGCAGCAAATGCAATTCAAGGCTTCATCTGCTGCGCCAATTATGTCTAGGAGACAGGCTCAAGTAACAGGAACACAATGCAAGTGGTTTCGAGACCTAAGATGGCCGGACGGTGATGAATGGCGGTGATCTCACTGCACTGAAATAGTTCTGGACACAGATCTTGGCAAAGCTATAACTTACAATCTAGACCAATCTAGGTGTCGAGCTAGAAGACAAAAATGCTCAGGAGTTCAAGGCACACACACTGGACAAAGTGGATAGGGGTGAAACGGCTGGGAATAACTTTCCGGTGGCCGGCGCCAGAGAAGAAGGCACTGGAATTGGGGGTTTTTTGATACAGGAGGGTTGAACTTAATTCCTTGCTTGGGGAGTATCTAAGAGGTATAAGGAAGCTGTTGGTGAAGTCAATTTGACTGGAGGATCACCGGAGAAGCCTGGCGACGAGAGCCGGCGACTAGTGAAGCTCAAAATCGGGAAAAGCTTCAATTGGAGTTCAATTGAGGGTTCTGAGCTTACAGGCTTGCTACACTCAGTTCACTGATCATTTTAGTCTATTGATTCGAGGGCTAATTTGGAGTAAATCAAGCTGCATTGCCGGAACAGGGCAATTTGAGAATTCCGGTGATCCCCGGTGTTAGAGGTCACCGGTGAGCAATTAAATGCTATCACACAGAGAGAAGGATAAGAGAAACTCACTGGTGGCTTTAATTTGGCAAGTGGTGCAGTGGGGCGTGTTGGCACCGTGAGCCTCCTCGACGGTTCGCCGGAAAAGAAAACGAAGGTGTGAAAATCTGGGATTAGATGATTTCTGGTGAAGTGAGAACTACACAGGGTGTTGGGCTACTTAAATAGACTAGGGCGAAGCTTGCGAAGAGGGGACAACAAAGGAATTGGCGCCAGGGACTTGACTGGTCGGGCGCAGGCGCGACAACGGTGCGATGCGACGGCAACAACGGTTCTGCAGTTGATCAAATTGTCGCTTCATTGGGACTCGACGACATTGGCTGGTGCAAGCGGTGGCGACAAAACTGGCATGGCGAGGCAACGTGGCGTGGAGTGGCTGACAAAAGGCTATTGTTGCTGCTGCTGGTCGCGCACGGGAGCGGTTGCTGGTCGTTGGCGCTGCCACGGCGATGGCTAAGGCACGGACACGTACACAAAAGCATGCACAGGCACAAGCGCAGGCGAAGCTTGGCCGGCGGCGAGCAAACACGGCGCACAAGCACGGCGAGGCTCTGGTCAAAAATCAGCTGGGAGCTCTGGTCGAATCTGGACTAATTTGCAATTTCAGATTTTGAGTTTTGGACTGATTTTCTAATCTGGAGATTTAGAAGATTTAAACTGAAATTGATTGCACTAATCTGGCAAACTATATTCTACAAAATATTTGGTAAATATATTTGATAAAATCTGGCACATTTGAATAGTTTTTGATATAAACTGAAAATAGGGTATTTTAGGGTAATTGAAATCTGAGTTTTGGTCGATTTCGAATTCTGGCATTTAGGATGAGATTTTGAAATCTGGACAGAAGGGGAAATTCTAAATTTGGTGATGATTTGCAACATTTAGCCTTTTTAGGCTTATGGAAAATCTGGAAAAGGACTGATCTGCGATACTCTTGGACTGATTTGCGAAAAGGGTTTAGATGATGAAATCTGACTGTCAAATTTTTGGATTAAAGTATTGAAATACCCTTGGTCATAATCCAAGAGTAATCTGGTCTGAACTTGGTCAAGATTTTGATTAAATCTGAATTTCTGAAACTTAGGGTATTTGGGGTAAGTTGATTTTAGGGCTTTATTGCTTGCTTGTAAAAATTGATACAATTGTTCTTCTTTTATAACCCTTAACAAAGGATTAATAAGAATCCTAATAGAAAAACTAATACGAATCCTAATAGGCTACGAATACTAATATACTACTATATTCAACACTCCCCCTCAAGTTGGGCGATAGATATCAATCATCCCCAACTTGTTACAGGCTAACACACACTCTTTGAGACTAATTCCTTTTGTCAAACAATTAGCAAGTTGTTCTCCAGAAGATACATACTCTAGTTTCAAGCTTTCTTCGTCTTAGCGCTCTTTAATGAAGAAGCGATCAATTTCCACATGCTTGGTACGATCATGTTGCACTGGATTATTAGCAATATTGATTGCTGACTTATTGTCGCACCATAGTGTCAAAGCTCCACCTCGAAACAATCGTAACTCTGACAACAATCCTCTCAACCAGAGCATTTCACATAAGCTAGAAGACATAGCTCTGTACTCTGCTTCTGCTGTAGATCGAGAAACAACATTCTGTTTCTTACTTCGCCATGACACCAAGTTGCCTCCCACAAAAACACAATACCCTGATGTTGATCTCCTGTCATCTAAACAACTTGCCCAGTCAGTATCACAATAGCCAACCACATCAAGATTCATATTCTTCCTGAACTAGAGACCTTTTCCTGGACTACCCTTCAGATATCTTAGAATCCTATATGCTGCTTCCATGTGCTCCACTCTTGGGTCATGCATATATCTACTTACCACACTCACTGCATAAGCAATATCGGATCTTGTGTGACAAAGGTAAATAAGACGCCCAACAAGTCTTTGATAACTCTTCTTGTTAGTTGGGTTTCCACCTTGATCACTTAACTTGTGATTCTGCTCAATGGGAGTAGAGACAACACGACATCCTAACATTCCAGTTTCATTCCGCAAATCTAGAGTATATTTCCTTTGTGAGAGAACTATACCCTTTTTAGACCGTGCAATCTCTATGCCTAGAAAATATTTGAGATGACCCAAATCCTTCACTTCAAATTCTTTACCTAACTTGTTCTTCAGACGGACAATCTCCTCAACATCATCACCTATGATGCCAATATCATCGACATAAACAGCAAGTATTGTAATGAATGCTCCAGAGTGCCTGAAAAAGACAGTATGATCCCCATTACACTGCTTGTAACCCATATTACATATTGTACGTCTGAATCTATCAAACCAGGCCCTGGGAGATTGTTTTAAGACATACAAGGATTTTTCAGCTTGCACACCTTTCCACTATCACCAAAACCTGGTGGGACCACCATATATACCTCTTCCTGTAAATCACCGTGCAAAAAGGCATTCTTCACATCAAGCTGATGTAGCGGCCAGTTGAAGTTTACTGCACACGAGATTAAAGTTCTCACTGTACTCATTTTTTCTACTGGTGCAAAAGTTTCATCATAGTCAATCCCGTACGTTTGACTATATCCCTTTGCCACTAATCTCACCTTATATCTCTCAATCTTGCCTTCTGCATTTTGCTTTATGGTATACACCCATTTGCATCCAAAAACTTTCGTCCCGACTGGAAGAGAGACTAGTTCCCAAGTCTCATTTTTCCTTAATGCATGAAGTTCCTCCTGCATAGCACGAAGCCACAAAGGATCTTGCATTGCCACTTTCCAATCTTTTGGTATAGGCACAAATTGTAATAATGCAATGAAAGACTTATATGCAGGAGACAAAGAAGAATATGAGACAACATGAGAAAGATCACCCTCAAAACCATACCTAACCGGAGGCTTACCAGCATTGACTCGGGGTTCTTTATGATGAGCAATAGGAAGATCAAGAGATCCATTACCACCTGTTTCAGAGGGAGACGAGGTCAAAGGTGAGACAACTGAGGAGGAGTCAGGGACAATGACTTGCGTGGATGACTGGTCGTCAATCTCAATTACAGGAGACTGGGGCTGCTGCTGCTCCCCCTGAACTCAGTGCCACGAAAACGCTTCATCTTCAGAACTCTAGTATCCACCCCCTCATCTGCAACATGACATGGAATTATACCCACAACAACATCACCACCTCCACCATGGTCACCACTACTCACTCCATGGTCACTACTACTCACTTCGTCATTCTCCCCCTCTCTATCAGTACTAGGCAAGCGAGAAGAGATATCATCAAATAAAGACGTCAATTCAGTTTTCTCACCATAGAAGGGCTCAAACTCCCGAAAAGTGACATCCATACTCACAAACATCTGTTTGGCCTGAGGACTCCAACACATGTAGCCCTTCTGTCGAGAAGAATATCCCATGAATATACACTTCAAAGCCTGAGGGTCCAGCTTTCCTGTAGAGGGTCGATAATCCCGAACAAAGCACACACATCCGAACACCTTCGGAGGCACAACAAATGTATTCGTTCCCATAAGCAGCTCACAGGGAGTTTTCATGCCTAAAACTCTTGAGGGCATGCGGTTAATTAAGTAAGCAGCTATCATAACGGCTTCACTCCATAGGATTTTTGGCACATTCATCCCATACATGAGTGAGCGGGCAGTCTCCAAAAGATGTCTATTTTTTCGCTCGGCCACACCATTCTGTGCCGATGTATCCGGACAGGTTGTCTGATGCAAGATCCCTTGAGATGAAAGAAAAGTGGCAAACTCCTTGTTGACATATTCAGTTCCATTGTCAGTTCTAACAATACGAACATTAGTATTGAATTGTCTTTGCACAAGAGCACATAAATCTTGAAAGCAACGTAAAACTTCATTCTTATTCTTCATCATATAGAACCAAGTCATACGGGAATAACAGTCAATGAAAATAACAAAGTACTTAAAACCATGAATAGAGATAACCGGAGAGGTCCAAACATCTGAGTGAATAAGTACAAATGGTTCAATACTACGAAGCCCAATACTATCATAAGATGATCGTGTGTGCTTACCAAACTCACAAGCATCACACATGAGTTTCTTCATGGGCACTCGACTCATAACATCCGGATACATACTCCTCAGTCGGTCAAATGATAGATGACCCAAACGATAGTGATAAAGCATCACTTCAGCCTCTTCTCCACCTACAGCAGTAGTCAAAGCAGCACTCACAGCATCCATAGTCCCTCGATCCAAATACCACAATCCATCACGCCTAGTCCCAGTCCCCAAGACCCTCCTTGTCTGCCTCTCCTGAATATGACAGACATCTCGGTCAATATAAACACCACAATCAATTTGATTCACCAAAGCACTCACAGAAAGGAGATTGACCGGGAAGGATGGAACATGCAAAACAGAGGAAAGTGTAATGGTAGGTGTACACTGAACTATGCCAATTCCCTTGATGGGTTGTGTAGTCCTATCAGCAGTTTGAACAGTTTCACGATGCATGGAAGAATATGGAGAATATGATGCAAACTCACTAGAAGCACCAGTGACATGTCTAGATGCACCTGAATCGACTATCCAATCTAAAGGAGAAGTATGCGAGGATGCAAAAGCCTGTGCCTCAATACCTGTGCCCGCATGGGCATAATTGGCAAAAGTACCAAATGTAGTGGTCATAGGGATCTCCTGGGTGGCCATGGACTTACTAGTGGAACTCTCAACCTTTGCTTTGAACTGTCGTAGCTCCTCCAATTCAGAAAGCTCCTCTTTGTCATCCGCAATTGATCTCTCATCAGACACGACAAGATTGACTTTAGGACCTTGGCGCCTACCACCACGTTCTCTACCTCGGCCTCTACCACGTCCTCCACCACCCCTGCCACGCCCAAAATCGCTTGATTGTGGGCAATTCCAGCTAATGTGGCCAATCTTTTCGCAAGTAAAGCACTCGCGGTGATCTGCAACAGTCAACGCAGATCTAGTAGGAGGTGGTAGGGTACCCGATGTCATGACTCGTAACCGGGTCTCCTCCATCACTATAGCAGCAAAGGCCTCCTCCATGGTGGGCAGATGTGGCTGGTGGCAAATGGCAGCTCTTCTAGGGTCAAACTCAATATTCAAGCCTTGCAGAAAGTCAAGTACTCTCCTGCAATCCACCCACTTTTTGAACATAGTCAGATGTTCAGCATGAGGAATGTCTAACAGATCATAGTGGTCCAAATCTGTCCATAATCGCTGGAGTTCATTGTAGTACTCGGATACAGTCCGCTCCCCCTGAGTCATCCCTCGAAGCTTCCCATGCACCTCAGCCATCATCATGGCATTACCAGCTCCAGAATATAGTCTAGCTAGTACAGCCCACATCCCGGCTGCGGTTGGAGTGACTTCCACCATCCCAGCAATAGAAGGGTTCATTGAGTTAAGCAACCACGCTTTCACTAGAGAATTAGTGGTTTTTCAGTTCTGCCATTCCGAACTATCTTTAAGGGGCTCGACAGATGTCTCCTGCACACAGTTAGCAAGCCCCTTGGCCTCTAAAATCATAATCACCCTCCTAGACCAACTCAAATAGTTTTTGGTTCCCTCCAGCTTCACATCATTTGGCATGAGCTCTATCTTTTTCACCATCTGTGAATATGGCACTGCCATCACAGCTTTGTCCGACGATGAGATGTCATTCGTCCTCATTGTCATCATCTCCATCATCTTCGCCATAAACTCCTCCATGGTTGGAACCGTGGTTGTCATCTCAACAGGTCCCAAAAAGAAATTGAGCTCATGCACTCACAAATCCCTTCTCTCTCTCTCTCTCTCTTTTTATGCCACAGAGGATTTGGTATACATAAGATCTAGATTTACCACAGAAGATCTTGACTTGGAGTCCTCTAAATCACTGAGGAAAAAAAAAATTTTGGCGGGAGGGCTCGGTGGGGCGTTGGCTCGGCAGGTGACGTGCGGACACAGACTCAGCGGTGGTCGCGGCGCACGGGTGCAGAGCGTTAGCCGCCGTCGCCGGGCACAGGCGGCCGGGCGTCGACGGCGCGGGGGTGCAGAGGCCCGGCGGCGGACGGCCGATGAAGTCAGGTAAGTAAACACGGCGGTGGCACTTGAGCGGCAATGGCTCTGATACCAAGTTGATTTTAGGGCTTTATTGCTTGCTTGTAAAAATTGATATAATTGTTCTTCTTTTATAACCCTTAACAAAGGATTAATAAGAATCCTAATAGAAAAACTAATACGAATCCTAATAGGCTACAAATACTAATATACTACTATATTCAACAGGGTAATATAAGATATTTCTGTTTTCGAAAACAGAAAGGAGTTGATAAATGTGGAAGTTAGAGATAGAATTGAATCTGGGTTCTGAAGGCTTTTATGCTCAGGATAGATAGTAGATCAAATCTGAATAGTCAGATCTTGATTTGGGTCTACACGATAGATTTTAAGATTTTGGGCTTAGAATAGAATAAAGTTGGGGCTGATTTGGCTGATCTAGAAGAAACATATGCATGCATGACTTTTTAAGAAAGAAATTTTCACCCCAAACCCAGGGTGTTACACGATTAAACACCGCTAGCCTGCAGCAAGATTGTAGATTCCTGTTTTCTGCAGATTATGTTACAGTTGGTGAATATTTTGCGAAATTAGTTGTTTGCTAGGAGGTTGTCTTGAGCTGAGGCGAGTCTAGGCATTGATTTTTATTCTATGTTGTTGTTTCGTTGATATGTCTAGTGATAAATGTTTGATAGCCATCTATATTGTACCTTAGCTAGACTTCTATTTGACTACGCTTGTCATTGCATATATTTACAATCTACGTATAGATTAAACACTAATGTAGAGTTGCGAGACTTCTCTCTTTGAATTTCTTCTAACATTTTCTCTCTCTATCTCTCATCTATTTTTTTTCATTTGTCATTGATTTAGTCTAGTTTTATACAATCTATTTTTCTCTAGTTCCTGTGGAAAGAACGATAACACTCGCCCATTACTATGATCTCGTCCTCTTATGAGACGGTTTAAGCCGCTATCAGCCAATAACCCAACTATAGTCTAATCTAAAACAACATATGAAGCATAGCGACCACTATTTCCTCTACGCACTGTACTTGAATCATTATTGCCAATATAGCGGTTGTAGCTATAATAGCTGCAACTTTGTTTATAGCATAGCGTTAGTGCTCCAAAACCGCTATAGCGGTGCTGAAGCGCCGTGATAACCAACTATTTAGAACACTGATATGAACATTGCGGTAGCCAAAGATTGCTTAAATAAATTGACTATGCTTGAGATTTTGGTGTGGTGTGGTATTAGTAATTATATAAAATATTTGTCACATCTAAAAAGGTACTACTACTACTATTACTACTACAAAAACAATTAATAAATGGATGCAGATTTGGCACTACATGTAGTGTGCACTACACATAAAAAGTTTATATATCTCTAATTTTCAAAAATTCTAAAAAATTAGAAGACATAGATGCAGATATATTATAGAAATCTATAAAATTTCATGAGCAAGCACGATCACATGTAGAAGGAAAAACAAGCTCAACTGACATATACATTCACTGATTGCTTTTTTGTTTCTCCTATATATGCTTATGTTTGTTCATAAAATTGTATGTGCTGTCATAATACACTTTCTTCTATATTGTTTAATTTTTCAGAATTTTTGAGACTTGGAGATATCACACCATTGTGTAGTAGGGGTGGAAACAGATTTAATACAAATCAAAATTGGTCAAATCATATTCGCATCCATATTTTTAAAATGAATTCGAATATGCTCATATTAGAATATAAATACAAATTTGAATTCAAATTGAATACTTACTCAATTAGGTTGGATTCGAAGATCCTATATATTTAGCAATAAACTAAAAGAATTATTATCTTGATCGCAGCAGTATTTTCTTGTTAACATTTTCACATAGAGAACAGCATTCGGTGATTATCAGTTATACATAATCAATCAAAAAGCCAGATATATAAGGAAAAGAAATTTCTTATTTCTTACAATCTTTGCATACATAAGGGATACAAGCGACCAAAGCGTTGACCTGATCCGAAAGTAATTTACAAAATTCTCCTAGGGACGTATTGGCATTAGTAGGTTCTACACTGGCCGCCCCAAGAATACTAGCAATGGCTCTAAGCCTATCTACATCATCTCTCAACAAAGGAGTGCAGCTGTTCCTTATTGTATCGGAGAGTTCTCACTGCTGCCGAGCGTAATCTCTCTCCGACCGAAACCTGCGCGCTTCTTTGCGAGAACCCTCATAGCACTCTGCCAAGTGCAGAATGGCAGAAGACATCTCCTCAGAACGCTTCTCCAGTGCCTCTTTTTCTTCTTGGAGAGTTCTGCACAAGGCATCTTTCTCCTCCTGCACATGCATGGGTTAGTTTTGAAAGACATAACGAGCAGCAGAGAGGGTGAAGATGATTGCCAAGCTTTGGAGTGGATTTGGACGTGGAAGTGTGCGAGACTTACCCCAGAAAGTTGATCATCCAAGAAAAGCTGATGATCCAAAGGTATTGAAGAGGGGATATTGGAAGGATTGTTGTGGATCTCCAAAGGTGGAGTCGACTCAACTGGAGGGGTTGCAAGGGGCAATGTGGCAACACAGGCCTCAGCACCCTCTAGAGTCTTCGCTGCAGCTCCATTGGAGGATCTTTCATCATTTATGAGTCTCTTCTTTGGAGGGAGCATTTTCTCAGGCACCTGTGGATTTCAAAATGCATTTGTTTGCAGGTAATCAAGTCATAAAAGAAAGATCTGCATTAGAGTTTTAGAGAGGACTTACTTTCTGAAGATCCTGATCGAGTTCATTCCTTATCTCTTCCTCATCACTCTCAATTTCAATAACCTCATTGGAATCTCGGCTCACCATCAAGGTGGGAGTTGAGGAGGGAACAAAGACAGGGATTTAGGAGCAGAATTCCTAAAGGATAGCCAAGAATTTGTAAGTCTTAAGGATTGAAGAGCCTCAGTATTTATAGAACTAGAAGGTGACGTTTCATATGCGTGGGTGCCTCGAGTTTTAAAAAGCGCACTACTAGTTTTCAAGGTCAATAAATTCATGATTATTTCTCGGGAGATAAATTGCAACATGGCGGAACAGTGCCCACTTAAGAAGTTGAAGCGTCAGATTACATAATTCGATGCAAATTAAATTTGAAGTAAATAATTAAGTCTCTTCATCTGCGCAGTTATTATGTGTGGTTATCCACGATTGCATGTTGAGAATTTAAAGCGTCGGACACTGTTGGGACTATCACAGATGGTTGGGAGATCAAAACCTTCTACTTTACTATTACAGACGGTTCTGCTGTCTGAACCGTCTGAAATATGCCTGGAATTTTGAACTGTTCGACTTCTACAAATACTTGTTCCCTCCCTGGAGTTTTGCTTCCAGTCGAACCGTTCCACTTCTTTTTCTCCTTGGGCACGACAAGCCTTAACCCGTAACCTCCATTGATGGCCACCGGACCTCCATCGATGGCCACTAGTTTCTCTGGTGAATCATGTCCAAAATCGATAGTAGCTTCAACTCCGTCGGCCAGATTTCGGCATTGCAAGTAAGGCAAGTAAAATTTTGGCATTGTTAGATTATCCTAATCCTATGATGGCAATTATCCTGCGATTCTTGTATCTTCCATTTTTATATGTCTTCTTTCAACAAGATTCTGTGCAGGTCCTTGGACGATGTTCACGAGGGGCAACGTAGTTCACGGTTCTTCGTCACAGTACGCTGTGTACGTTGGCTTGTTGGTGAAAGAAAGAGTGAAGATCACTGTCGAGAGCTGGAAGTTAGTGAAGGGCGAGATCTTAGTTGGCTCGGTCGAGAAGATCCTCAAGCCCAGCGTGTTTCTCAAATCAGGACCTATAGAAAGGATCTTACATTTGTGTTAGTGATTTCCTCAGGCTCCAACTCAACTCAACTCAACTGAGTTGGGTTGATTTGCATTGATGTGTTGAGTTTGAACCATAAGAGATCACCAAGACAAATGTAACTCAACACCAGTTCCAGCTCCTCGGGCGTCTCTGAACTGAACTCCTATGGTTATGTCAAACGTGGTTCATACATTTGCTGTTTCAGATGAATGGATTTGTGATGTATCAGGTGTAACTTGTAGTCGGTAGTTACATTTGTTGTTTGATTGCAGAGGTTCTCTTTCAGAGGTGACTTTTGTAATATACATCGAATGTGTGAATTGGTGTATTTGTATTGGTGTATATTTGTATTTGTATTGCTATTTGGAACATGTACTTGAATGTGTGAATTGGTGTATTTGTATATTTGTAGTGCTGTATATTTGTGCATTTGTATTACTGTTTCAGACATATACTTCAATGTGTGAACTGGCGTATGAAGATCACAGAGTGTTATCATATCAGAACCGTGTGTAATACAACACTATTACAAACAGTTTTGTATTGAAAACCATCTATGTTAGAACTATCACAGACGGTTTTTAAATCGAAACCGTCTGTGATATTCCTAGAACGTGCTGGAAAATTGGAAAATTGACATAAGAACAGATTTTTAATTAATTTTTTTCATCATTAATGAAAAACAAGCTATTTATAGAATTTCCAAGGTGACGCTTCATGTTCCCAGGCTAGTGCGCTGCGCAAACATCAGAACCCGAAATGACACCACACACCATTGAGAATTTGAAGCGTCGATCACTGTTGGGACTATCACAGTCAGTCCTTACATAAAAACCGTCTATAATGTGACTATCACAGACGGTTTTTAGTTAAAAAACGTCTGTGATATTGAAAGAATGTTGAGAATTCGAAGCATCGATCACTGTTGGGACTATCACAGTCGGTCCTTACATAAAAACCGTCTGTAATGTGACTATCATAGATGTTTTTTACCTCAGAACTGTCTGTGATATTCAAAGCACGTTGAGAACTCGAAGCGTTTGGCATGCCAGAATGCCATCCAGCCAAATAAGCCCAACTTCTATATTCTTTCTATATTATTTGCATGGGACCTGCGACTTCTATATTGTTTGTATATTATTTGCAGGGTTCCGATGGACTGCCCTCATGCGCCAAAGATTGCCGCTTCTATGTATATGATCGCCACAGTGCACATACCTTTGTATGATCGAATGTTCGCCAAAAGCGAAAGAAAGATAAAGAAAGAGGGAAGATAACATGCAGTCCAAGAACATGCTGAAAAATTGGAAAATTGACATAAGAACAAAGTTTTCATTAATTTTTTTCATCACTTACAAAAAAAGTAAAAATACAGAATACTAGGTCAAGGAGTGGTCTTAGCCCTGGCTGCATCTAGAATAAAGTCAGTTTGACTTGCAGCCAGGACGCAGGACTCCTCCAGCGACAAGTTGTCCTTCTTAGGATCAACTACTACACCATTGAGAAGGCCTGCGACCTCCCTCAGCTTCGCGATGGTATCCTTCATAGTCAAACCGCAGCCAGCGATGGTCATATCCGCGGCTTACTTCTCCTCGCGAAGACGCCTCGTCCTCGCCATAGCATTGTCACCATCCGTCTTCGTGCATTGAATGCGCTGGAAGAGTTCGTCCAGGTCAAGCTGTAGCTGTGTGTGCTTCTCCGTAAGGAGTTTGTGCTCCTCCTGGAGGTCCCTCAGCTTGGCTTTCACCTTGCCCGAGCCTTCCACGACTCCCCTTCCCTGTGCAAATCAACAGGTCAAGAATGTACTGAATAGGGATTAACAATACAGGGGTAAGTCCAAAAGATTGAGAGTTCTTACCTGGGAGGGTGAGGCTGATGATGCCATTGAGGATGCCATTGGCATAGAGGAGCTAAGGAGTCAAATAGTTTGAGAATTATAAATGATGAGGATTGACACCTGAGTCAGTTCAAATAAATGCACTGTTGGTTCAGGACAGATTCGAGCTAGACATGTGCCCGGCGGTGCGAACTCAAGTCGTTTCTGGGAAGCATCAGCCCGAGGTCACAGGCTTTGCGCAATCAGATCACAGCTAGTGCGCGGTCAGAAGTTCGTGTGCTGTGCGCGGACAGAAGGTCAAAGATGTTGCGCGATCAACCAACATCGCGCGGTCAGAGCATCTTCGACCAGGGAATGTGAGAGTATTCTTTTCCTATAACAGGAATATCTCAAGTATCCTGAAGATTCTTCCACGTGGGGATCAACCGTCAGGAGGTTAATACGTGCAGTTATCCACAAATAACACGTGTTAAACCTACGTGGGAGTTAAGAGCGGTTCTCCAAACCGCATCCAAGCAACTGCTTGATGTAGTTACGACTTGGCGCCCTTTCAAACAGTATAAAAGGGCGGCATGATGTATCAAACAAAGGAGATCGATAAAGAGATCAAGACATGACTCAAACAGCCAAGTCTACGGCCTAGATTAGATAGTTTTTATAAGCCTCCTTGGCTTCTTTCTGTACACTTACATAGGAAAAACCTTTGCCTGTGAAGGTCTTTTCCTGCCATCTTGTAAATCTTTACTACGTATAGTGAAATCCCAATAGGACGTAGGACTATTACTCCCACCATCGAGGGCCCGAACCTGTATAAATTTTTCTGTGCTCCAGTTCTCCATAGTTCTACATACCTTCCCGGAGGGTCACCCTGAAAGGTCTCACTATTATAAATTTTGCATAAGTTCGGCTGAGGACCCCGAGTCCAAATCGTCGACAATAAAAACTTGTAAAGTAAATGGCAATTATTCAACTGTCAAGCTATTTATAGAATTTCCAAAGTGACGCTTCGTGTTCACCTAGGCGTCACACGAAGATCGGAGACCAAAATGAACACAGTTGAGAATTTGAAGCGCCGGCACTGTGTAGAACAGTCGGTTCTGATATTAGTACCGTCTCTAATACTACACTATCACAGTCGGTTCTGAGTTCAGAACCGATTGAATATATCACAGTTGGTTTTGATAACTGAACCGTTTGTGATATTCTAGTTATCACAGACGGTTGTCAGTTGAGAATCGATTGTATCTATCACAGTCGGGTTCTAGTTTAAAACCGTCTATGATAAGTAGACTATTACAGACGGTTTGTGTTCAGAACTGTCTGGTTGACTATCACAGTTGGTTTTGACATCAGAGCCGACATATTCTCCTGACAGGCCTTCGTAGACGGTGTTCCATTGAAAAGTTCATAACCGTCTGTGATGTGCCGTCCTGGATGTCTGTTTCTGTGGTAGTGTGCCACGAATAACGTCGCCCAATACGAGGCCCTTCTCCTGGAACTGCTCCTCGTGTGCTCCCTGGGGATCCATTGCCTCCTTGTCAAAGGAGATTCCCAGCTAGTGGTTTTCCAAATGGACAAGTCTTACTTGTGCCATGACGCGAACCTGAGCCTGTACTTGGAGGAGGTTTGCAAAATGGAAAAGCACTTCGAGGGCCTGGAGGCCTGGCACATCCCCCAGAGTGATAACTACCAGGCCGATGCCCTGGCCCAGGCAGCCAATGCTCGGGTATCTCTCCCCGGATGTGCCTTCCTGGAGATCATCGCGAAGCCCTCGGTGACCTTCCCGAACACGGACCCTGAGTCCCGTATCCTGGAGGTCTCCGAGATCACTCGGGTGGGGTCCTGGATGGATCCCCTCATCACCTTCATAAGGGGGAAGGGGACCCTCCCAGCGAGACCGAGGCGAAACGGCTCCTTGCCAAAGCACAGACATACCTTCTGCTAGAGGGGAAGCGCTACAAGCGGGGGGCCTCCGCCCTGCTCCTCAGCCTCCCACGAGCGGAAGGACTTCAACAACTCGAGGATATCCACTCGGGGAGCTGTGGGTCTCAACTGGCCCCACATGCCGTTGCGGCGAAGGTTCTTTGCCAGGGCTTCTATTGGCCCACAGTGGTCTGCAATGCGCGAGACCTTGTCTCCGCGTGCGAGGCCTGCCAGAAGATGGCCAAGGGTTTCAATTTGCTCTCCACAGCGCAGCAGACCATCCCCATCACTTGGCCTTTCGCACGTTGGGGAATGGACCTCCTAGGTCCCTTCCCCCAGCACCCGGGGACTACAAGTATGCGGTGGCCGCAGTCGATTATTTCTCTAAGTGGGTGGAGGCTGAACCCTTGGCCAGCATCACCTGCCGAGCAGTACAGCAGTTTTTCTGGAAGAATATCGTGTGTCGTTTTGGGGTCCCTCGGGAAATCACTGTCGATAACGGACCACAATTTGACTCAGCATATTTCTGAGAATTCTGCGAAGTCTTGGGGACTACCCTCCACTTCGCATCTGTGGCTTACCCCAGAGCAACGAAGCCGTTGAAAGGGTCAACGACATGATCCTGCAGGGGTTACACCAATGACTCGACCAAGACGCCTCCAGACGGGGCACGTGGGCAGAGGAGCTTCTGAGCATCCTCTGTTCCATGTGCACGACATCGAGACGGGCGACAGGGTGCACGCCTTTCTCGCTCGTGTACGGGGCTGAAGCAGTTCTCCCCTTGGAGATTGTCTTCAGGTCACTGTGGGTCGAGCTCCTAGATGGAGCTACGACCACAGCGTACCAAGCCAACGAAGCAAACCAGCGATTAGAAGTCGACCGCATCGAAGAAGAACACAAGGAAGCGCTCCTCCGCCATGCCATCTACAAGCGCGAAATGGCGCGCGCATACAACCAGCGCGTCCGTGCGAGAGCTTTCCACCTCGGGGACCTTGTCCTCAAGCGCGTGACCTGATGCGACGCGGGGGGTCTGATCTTTCGATGAGAACAAGAACTATCGATTTATGAAGATGACTCTCACGATCCGGCTACCAACCGTACACGATTGATACGCCCTGGCAATCACTGAACCAACTTTGGATTGTTATCGACCGAACTAGAAGGACGATCGACCTGATCACGAAGATCTATTCCTGCAAGCAATCGAAGAACAAGCAAGAACAAGATAAACAAGCAATCTGAAATTACACATATAGATTGAATCACGAAAAAGAGTTGGGGTTCCGAATACAGATATGATGTTGATCTAGCCGACCAAGAAGAATATCTCAATAGCTTCACGAAGGAAAGACTATGACTAAACAAAACCCGTGGAACCCTAATAGTTCAGTATGATTATATAGAGGAGGTAAAAGAGATCGGTGGCCAGGTAAGGAAACCTAAAACTGACATGGACTCTTTCCCTACTCGGACTCGAACTCAATACACGGGACTTGACGCAACCAAAAAGGTGACGCAGCACCGACTCGGTCCAATCAGAATCTAGTTGAAACTTGTTTTATCAATTGCCAGCGATCTAGAAGGAACTTGGACATGGGTCTAGATCCATTGGAAAGATCTCGTCGTGGGCTTCTCTGTGGACTATAAGAATGTCCCAATCAGACTTCGTATGAGGGAGTTATAGTCGTTTGAAGGCATGCTACTCCTGGATGGCCGAACCGGACTCCAACCCGAATCCATCCCGGACTCCAACTCGACTTGGGCTCCTTGCTGGTCCTCTCCATGGTTCCTAAGCACAATATTATCACTATTAGATAGTAAACCATTCTCAAAACCATATATATATAAACTTAGGAACGACTCACCTCGCAATGCAACAATCGGGCTTTGCTGCGCGTTATGGGTCCTTGTGTAACAAGAGGAGGATTATGGTTAGTGTGTGTATCCGAAGAAGTGATGTCCTCCGGGCGCAGCTGTCGGCGTCGGAGGGAGCCAACTCCCGCCTCCGGGAGGAGTTGAGTGCGGCATTGGGCGCCGCTGATTCTACCGTGGCTCGATCCTTGGTTTCGGCCGGGAATCGCGTCTGGGCCGCGCTCATCACACTGGGACTCGACTTCCTCCCGGAGGCCAACCCTCGGAACCCGTTGGCCTCGGTCGAGGAAGCGACGAACTTCCTCGTTCGGCAGGTGTCCGCCATCTCCGCCGCTGCGGACCTTCGAGCCAGGGGTCTTGCCGTCCCCATGATAGCCGCTGCCGTGGCTCTCGCGGAGTACCGAGGCGCTGGAGCTCGGGCTCTTGGGGACTTCGCCGCCCCGGGCTTCCCCGACTTCTACGAGCCTCGGCAGACGGAGCTAGAGGACCGCGTTGAGCTCTTCTTCTACCGAGTCCTGGGGACGTTGCCCGCGGCTGCTCCGGACAAAGCCTCCTTCGGGGGGGTCATCATGGGAAAGTTTGAGCCTTCCCCCCGGACCTTAGTTTAGTTTTTTGCTAGGATTTCCTTTTTTGTTTATAGCGCTCCTTCAGCGGAGGCCCAAAAACTTGTAGAAAATTTCGACGATTGAATAGAACACATTTTTTGCTGAACTCGCTTGATTGGACTTGAATGGAACATATTTTTTGCTAAACTTGCTTGATTGGACGACAGGTTGGTGTGAATGTCCTGGATAGGGATTCCGGGGAATCCCCGTTACCGGGGTTCCCGGAGAGGTTGCCACTTTGCTAAGGTGGCTTCCAGAATGGCACATGGCCAACTTCGATGATTGTCGTGCCGTGTTGCCTTCACCAGAGGCTGGGGCCTAGAGGATTTTTCCACTCCGGATCCTACCCCCAGATGGTTATGAGGAGTGGCCCGAGGACGCGCTAAGAGCAGCGTTCCGAAGGGTCCAAGGCTTGTACAAGGACATCTCCCGGGAGTTTGCCAAGGGACGTGGAGAGTAGTTTCGCTGTCCCCACCGTAGGGGGTTGTCTCCTGGGTTGTCCCCACGGGGATTTAGGTCCCCAACTTGTATGTTTCTTGCCCACCGGGGAGGGTTGTTCCCCGGCCTGTTTCATCAATAAAACATTTTAATCCACCCTTTTGAGGGAAATAGTCGTCCGGGTGAGGGAACGGTCCAAGGTCTGCACACCCCTTACCATGAACCACGTCCGGGGAAGAGGGGGACCCCTTACCTGGAGCCACGTCCGGGGAGGAGGGAGCCCCTTACCCGAAGTCACATCCTGGGACGAAGGGGCCCCTTACTCGGAGCCACGAGGGGACCCCTTACCCGGGGCCATGCCCGGGGAGGAGAGAGCCCCCTTACCCGGGACCAGGTCCGGGGAAGAGAGGACTCCTTTCCCAGAGCTGGGTCCGGGAACTGAGAAGGGCCCTTGGTCCCGTTACATCCATGGTCAAGTGAACTCGATTACGGGCGATTCACATATAGGGCCTGATTTGTCCCCTCCCCCCGCAGCGGGGGGCGACTCGAGTTAGACGACCCGCACTGACTTTCTAAGAGAAATTCGGGCCGCCATTCTCATGCAAGCATGGGGATTCAATTAGACTTGTCGGTCGAGAGCGACCTAAATTGCTCCCGGAGGAGGAAGAGCGTAAATGATCTCTGGAGTGTATGGGGGGGGACTAGTCCCCCAAAGTGACTCGTTACCTCGGTTTCCTTTGAGAACCGGGTTGCCACTTACGCCCTCAGTCCACGAGGGGATATTGTAAGCCGCCCTAGGGGGACCGAGGTTCCCGCCATCAGGACTTGTAAAGGCTGAGCTGGAGCCCGTAATCTCCTCATAACGAGGGCATCCTCGAAAGGGCATCCTCACAGGGAGGGACTCCCCGTGACGGGGGCATCGCCTCAAGGGCAGTTAGGAAACACCTGCAAGAGATTGACATGGTAGGGATAAAAGCCATTTTCATTGATCTGAATGTCGATACAATGCCTCCCCCTCGCGTAGCCGCAAAAAGGAGAGGGAATGGCCTTGGGCCAGTGTTACAACTCGCCGCGCCTTCCCCATGATAAGTCGCAAAAAGGGGGGAAGGGGGAGGTTTGGAGACTTAAGTGTAGAATTTGCGGAGCAAGTCCGCATTTCACGTATGCTTTAGCTCTTGAGCTTCGAGGGTGGAGAGTTTGTAAGCTCCCGAGCCAAGGATCGTGGAGATCCTGTATGGCCCTTCCCACTTTGGGCTGAGCTTTCCTTGACCTTGAGGGTCGGTGACGCGTTTGAGGACAAGGTCTCCCAGGTGGAAGGCCCTCCCCCGAACACGCTTGTTGTAAGCGCGCGCCATTTCACGTTCATAAATGGCGTTGCGGAGGAGGGCTCTATCCCGCTCTTCTTCGATGAGGTCCACCTCCAGCCTCTGGTTGTCTTCGTTGGCCTGGAACGCGGCGGCTGAGACTCCCTCGAGGAGTTCGACTCGCAGCTATCAGAAACTGATTTCGGAGGGGAGTACTGCCTCGGCCCCGTACACGAGCGAGAAGGGGGTACATCCCGTTGCTCGACTCGTGGTCGTCCGCATGGAGCAGAGGATGCTCAGAAGCTCGTCCGCCCATGCCCCTCGCCTGGAGGCGCTTTGCTCCAGGCGGCGACAGAGTCCTTGGAGGATGACCCCATTGACGCGCTCGATCGCCCCATTGCTCTTGGGGTGAGCCATCGAGGCAAAGTGGGGGGTCGTGCCCAAGTTCTGACAGAACTCGCGAAAGATCGCGGAGTCGAATTGGGTTCCATTGTCAACGGTGATCTCCCGGGGGACCCTGAAGCGACACACAATGTTCTTCCAGAAGAACCTCTGCACTACGCGGGATGTGATGGTGGCCAAGGGCTCGGCCTCCACCCACTTGGAGAAGTAGTCCACGGCCACAACCGCGTACTTGTATCCCTCCCACGCTGGGGGGAACGGGCCTAGGAGGTCCATTCCCCACCGCGAGAAGGGCCAAGTGATCGGGATGGCCTGTAGAGCGGCGGAGGGTAGGTTGGAGCCCTTTGCCATTTTTTGGCAAGCCCCGCAGGCAGAGACGAGGTCTCTCGCATCGCGGGCAACCGTTGGCCAATAGAACCCCTAGCGAATGGCTTTTGTTGCGAAGGCCCTTGGGCCGAGGTGAGAGCCACAACACCCGAGGTGGATGTCCTCAAGGAGTTGAACTCCTTCCTCCCGCGGGAGGCAGCGAAGTAATGTGGAGGCTCCTCGCTTGTACAGCGTCCCTTCCACCAACACATATGCCCGCGCTTTGGCGCGGAGGCGTTTGGCTTCGGTGTCGTCGGAGGGCTCCCCCTCTCCCTTGATGCAAGAGATAAGGGGGCCCATCCAGGATGTGGCCCAGATGATTTCCGTGACGGCGGGGTCACAGGACTCGGAGTCCAGGTCGGGGGCCACCGCGGAGGGTTTCACGATAACTTCCAGGAAAGCCCCCTCGGGGAGGGGCCCTCGGGCGCTTGCTGCTCGCGCGAGGGCATCTGTGCGGTCATTGTCCCTACGTGGGATACGACGCGCCTCGAGGCCTTCAAAATAACTTTCCATTTTTCTGACCTCGTCAAGGTAGAGGCTCAGATTCGGGTCATGGCACAAGTAGGGCTTGTCCATCTGACAAACCATGAGCTGAGAGTCCCCCTTAACGAGGAGGCGCCGAATGCCCAAAGAGCGGGTGAGGCGCAGTCCTAGGAGAAGGGCCTCATATTCCGCGACATTGTTCATCGCGGGAAACTCGAGCCTAGCGGCGTATTCGAGGGTTCTCCCCTCGGGGCTTCGGAGGACTACTCCCGCGCCGGCCCCTGCCAAGCACAGGGAACCATCGAAGAAGAGGGTCCAATGGTCATCGCGTGGTGGTGGTATGACATGCATTTCCTCCTCGGGTCCAGGGACCGGAGCCCACTAAGCCATGAAGTCGGCCAGGGCCTGTGACTTGATTGCGGATCGTCCAGTTTGGGAGAGGGAGAAGGGGGCTAGCTCGGCCCCCCACTTCCCGATCCAGCCGGTGGCTTCCTTGTTTCGAAGCACTTCCCCCAAGGGGAGAGAGGAGGGCACCGTGATGGCGTGGCCCAAGAAGTAGTGGCGAAGCTTTCTGGATGCCATCAGGAGGGCATAACAAACCTTCTCCATCTTCGTGTATCTTGTTTTGGCACCTGGAGAGCCTCACTCATGTAGTAGACGGGGCGTTGGTGCCCATCTTCTTCCTTGACAAGGACCGCTCTAACGGCAACCGGAGTGGCCGCGAGGTAGAGGAGCAGGGGCTCCCCCTGACGTGGGCTCACGAGCATTGGAGGGCTCGCGAGATATTTCTTCAGGTCCTCGAACGCAGCTTGTGCCTCGGGGGTCCAATGGAACCCCTCAAGGCTGCGGAGGATCTTGAAGAATTGGAGACCGCGCTGCCCCGAGCGCGAGACAAAGCGACTTAATGCGGCCAAGCGGCCGGTGAGCCGTTGCACATCCTTGACAGAACGCGGTGGAGGCATGTCGAGGAGGGCCCCAATTTTTTCGGGATTGGCTTCGATGCCCCTTTGGGACACAAGGAAGCCGAGGAGTTTTCCCCCGCGAACACCGAACGCGCATTTTTCCGGGTTAAGCCTTAACCCGTACTTACGGAGATTGCGGAAGGTTTCTCCCAAGTCTTCGAGATGGGTGGCCGAGCACGAACTCTTGACGACTGCATCGTCAATGTACACTTCCACGTTGCGCCCTATTTGATCCCTCAGGACTAAGCTCATAAGGTGCTGAAAAGTTGCCCCCGCATTTTTCAACCCGAAAGGCATGTGGACATAACAGAAGGTGTCCTAGGGAGTTATGAAATTTGTCTTTTCCTCGTCCTCCTCCGCCATTCAGACTTGGTGATAGCCCTAGTAGGCGTCCAAGAAACTCATCAGCTCGCATCCCGCGGTGGAATCCACCAGTTGGTCGATCCGCGGGAGCGGGAAATCGTCTTTTGGGCAAGCTTTATTGAGGTCGGTGAAGTCGACGCACATTCTCCACTTGCCGCTTGCCTTCTTTACGAGGACGGGGTTCGCTAGCCACTCGGGGTGTAGGACCTCCCGAATGAACCCCGCCTCCCGGAGTTTAGTGATCTCCACCTTGATGGCCTCCTGCCGCTCGAGGGAGAGCTTTCTCATCTTCTGTTTTACCGGGGGGCGACCGGGTATTACTGCGAGCTTGTGCTCGATAACATCCCTGGGCAGACCCATGTTCGTGGGCTTCCATGCGAAGACATCTGCATTTTCACAAAGGAAGTCGATGAGTCGTGTCGCGTGTTCCTTGGGGAGATCAGCCCCGATCTTGATAGTCTTCCCTTCGTCCTGGAAGAGAGAGACTTCCCGGAGGTCCCCCTCGGGGCGAGGCTTGGGAAGGAACTTCCCGGGGAGCATGACTGGCGCGTATAGGGCCCGGGAGGAGCTCCCTCCCCCCGGGACCTTAACCAGGTTAACGTCCCCGATCACTGCGGAGGCGCGCTCGTAGAGGGAGTGAGCCACATCCTGGTCACCATGCACGGAGATCACCCCGCTCAGCCCGGGGATCTTCATGCAAAGATAGTTGTGGTGGACCGCTGCTCCTAAGCGGTTGATGATGGTTCTCCCCATTATGGCGTTGTAGGAGGAGGGGAGATCCACCACGTCAAACCGAACCATTTCGGTCTAGTAATTATCTGGGGCGCCGAATGTCATCGGGAGGTCGACCTTTCCCACGGGATGTATAGTTTTCCCCGAGACGAATCCTTGTAGAGGCCCCGCCGCGGGTTGTAGGAGCTTCTCGTCCACCTGCATATCTTTGAACGCCTTTAGATAGAGGACGTCCGCGGCACTCCCGCCGTCGACCAAGATTCGGGCGAGACGGCAATTGAACACGGTGGTGGAGACGATTAGTGCGTCGTTGTGGGGGAAGCGCACCCCTCGCGCATCTTCCGCTGTGAACGTCAGCGGGATGTCCGACCATTTTGGTGGCCAGGACGTGTTGACGACCCCTATTGCCTTTACTTCTCGCGCATATTCTTTGCGCTGGAGTTTGGAGTCTCGCCCGGAGGCAGATCCTCCCACGATGACATTAATATGTGTCTGGGAAGTTTGGAAGGGGAGCTCACCGTTGGAGCCCCTTTCCTGGTCTTGCTTCTGACCTCCCCTCGACGGAGCAGGGTGTGCCGCCAAGGCTGGCGACGGAAGGGGTAAGGAGGTAGGGCCTCCTCCCCCCGGCCCATGTTGCTCAAGAAATGCCGCGAAATGTTGGAGGAGCGCGTGGCATTCTCGGGTTGCATGGGAGTTGGACTTGTGGAAAGCACACCATAGGGTGGCCCCAGCCCCCTTGTCCCCTGGCCTGAGAGCCCCTCGTGTACGGGAGGATTGGCTTCCCCCGCCGCCTTTGGGCTTGGAGAAGGGTCGTTGTCCCCGGTTAGGATCCCTGGAGCCGCCTCCGCCTTCGAGGACGAAAGCGTCCCGAGGCCTTAGCTCATTGCGGGGTCCTTTCCGGGGACGTTTGTGGGAGGGGTCCCTCGAGTCCCTCTCACCAGGGCCGGAGGTTCCCTGATTTTTCTTCCCAAGGTCGTCCTCTTTGGCTCTCGCGTACTTCTCAAGTACGTTGAAGAGCTCGTCGGCAGAGGACGGGCAACTCCGGGAGAGCCTCCGGTGGAGTTCTCCCGAGAGGATGCCATTCTTGCATGCTTCAATCACCGTCGAGTCGGGGACGTGAGCCACCTTGCTCTTGATTTGGGCGAAGCATCTGAAGAAGCTTCGTATCGTCTCCCCCGACCTCTGGCGGATGGTGTATAATTGCGACGAGTCCAGGGGACGAATGTAGTTCCCCTGGAAGTTTGCGCAAAACTCGCGCTTCAGTTGCGCGAAGGACTTGATGGACCCGGTTTTAAGGTTGTAAAACCAAGACCGGGCTATCCCGGAGAGGTATAGGGGGAAGACGTTGCATTGGACGCTCTCGTCCCCTCCAACCGCCAAGATGGCCGTGGAGTACACCTGCACGAACTCGTAGGGGTCGGCCTCCCCGTTGTAATGCTCGATATGGGGCGGCCGATACGGCTTCGGCCACCGAACACACCAGAGGCGGCGGCAAAGGGGTTGATTAGCCCCTTCCACTTCCTTTGGGGAGGCTGCGTCTCTATCCCCCTTCCCGGGGGAGGCGCGTTCGTTATCTGAATTGGGAAGGGGTCCTAATGGACCGCCTACCTTTCGGTATCGTCTTCGTTCCTCGGGGTCGGTGGAGCTCACCTCCTGCACCTCGGAGGGGTCCCCAGAGGTGACGGAGGCCTCCTGCATGGGTCTCTTACCCTTGTCCGTTGGGACGCGAGAACCACGCCTGCGCGCGAGAAGCGATTCCTGGCCATATTGGGGTGGGGCGCCTTCAGACCTTGCCGCGCGCATGCGCTCTACCTCCTCCCGGGTGAACCGCGTTTGGTTCACCGGGGGAGCCCGGGGAGGGGGCCCCGGGGGAGGGAGCTGGTGCACACCCGCTACTGGCGCGGGAGAGGAGTCGCGAACTGGAAGGGTTCCGGTGACGGAGACGGCCCGCGGCGTGGGAAAACTTCCTAGCAGGGGAACGGCTTGCATCGCGCGGGCGGCACCGGAGACACCTCCTGGGACAGGCGCTGTCCCTGGGAGGGGAATCCCTTCTGGGGCGAGGGACAACCCAGAGACAGGAGGACGTTCGGGGAACGGGAGCCCCCCGGGGAGAGGAGCATCCCCCGGGGGAGGCGGTCCAGGGATCGGGGGAGGAGGTCCACTGGGCGCGATAGCACCTCCTGCACTCGGGGGAGGAGCTCCGCCAGAGACGGACGCTCCTCCTGGGAAAGGATAATTCCCAGGGGCGGACGTACTCCCTGGGAGTGCAAGTCCCCCGGGGGCTGGCACTCCTGCCGGGAAGGGATAGCCCCTGGAGACGGGCGTACCTCCCAGGAGCGGAAGTCCTCCGGAGGTGGGAGCGCCTCCCAGGAAGGGATAGCCCCCGGAGACGGGCTGACCCCCCGGGAGCGAAGGTCCTCCGGAGGTGGGAACACTTCCCGGGAAGGGGAAGCCCCCGGAGCGAAGAAGGCTCCTGGGTGTCCCATCATGAACGGAGGTGCCATTCCTCCGAACTGGAACGGGTCCGGGGAGCCCCTTACCCGGGACCCAGTTCAGGGAAGAGATGGCCCCTTACCCGGAGCCACGTCCGGGGAGCCCCTTACCCGGGACCAAGTCCGGGGAAGGAAGGGCCCCTTACCCGGGACCACTTTACTCGACGGGACCTCATTTTTCCCTCAACAACCCGGCTCCCCGTTCTCACGGTGACTAGAGGACTTCTTACCGGGAGCTCCAGAAAAGTTCTCCCGACGACTATGTACCCAGCCCCCAGTTGTTGGGGGAAATCTCCGCGAGACTAAGTCCAGGTAAGTTGCGCCACCCGCGCCCGGGGACGTGGCCTCCGGTGTCGGTCCCGGGCGCCGCATTTGTAACACCCCTGTTTTTCCCAACCCTAGCCTGCCTTGACTATCTGCATATCAGGATGAGATCTTGGTAATGCCAGAGTGTTACTCTAAAAAGTTGGCAGCCAAACTCCTTCATTCAAGTCATTTTCGCAGATCAGTCCAAAAGATTCACAAATTAGTCCTTTTCAGATATCTGAGGAACCCCAAAAAGGCTAAAAGTCACAGATCATTTCCAAATCCCGATTTGATTCAGTGAACATCTTCCCTTCACGATTCTGGACATTTTTCCCTTCTGGAAGAATTTCCAAATCTCTCCCGAAACCCTAGTTTCAGCCTTGTCAAATTTCTAAAATCCAGATTACCCTAATTACCCTGTCTTCAGTTCATCTCAAAACTTGCCTAAATCTCCAAAATTTTGTCATCCCCAGCTGCTGATCAATATCTTAGACTTTGTGGATTAATTTAGGAAAGTCAAAACTCTTTCTACCTTAGCCAAATGCCAGATTTACAGATTGGTCCTTGGAATCAAGAATCAGTAATTGCAAATCAGCCCTCCTATTCTTTTTCTGCTGTTTTCGACCAGCGCCTAGTCGTGCCCTCGACCAGTGCATTTCGCCGGAGCTGCGCTGCGTTTTCTCGCCGCCAGCCACCGCCTCTTGTCGCCAGTGCTTGTGAACAATTGTGCCACCCCGCGCGCAGGTGCCAGCAACCATTGCCTCATTGAAACTAGCGGTTAAACGCCCGCGCTCCAGAGCAATGTCTTCGCGCGCGCAACCGTTGCCGTGGCATTGCATGCTGTTACGTGTCGTTGCCGGAGCTGCGCTGTTGCCTCCGCATCTGCGCCATCACTGGTGAAGTTCCAATGCAACCTACAGAGCCTGCAGCGCTGCTACATCGCCATCGCTCCTTCACATCGCCGGTCACCGCTGTCGCAGCTGCACCCGGCCGGTCTCGTCCCCGGCACAAGTTCTCGCGCCGTTTCCCCTCACGAGCTCCGCCTCAACGCCTATTTAAACCCCCCTTCAGCGCTGTGAAGAAGCACAACTCCAGGACTTAGCCATTTTCCAGCTTGCCCACTGTTTCCCTTTCTTCCCCGACGAGCCGATTTTGAGGCCATCGTCGCCAGAGCAAACCACAGCCCCTCTCTTCGATCCAAGCTCACCAGTAAGATCCCCACACCCATCTTCCCGTGTCCAAGCAAGCAATTGCATCCTAGTGCTCTTCATCACCGGTGATCGCCGAAAAACCAGAAACTCCCTGTTCCAGAAATCAAACTCGCTCCAGTGCTTTCCACCGATCACTCCAGTAGAATCAAATGATCCTTAGCCCTTTCTTAGCAAGCCTATTCAGCCAATTTCCAAATTGATGTAGTGCTGTGTGTTTTCCCAAATTTCGCGTGCCACCGTGGACGTCTCACGTCGCCGGCGTGCCTCGCTACAGCTCTCCCCAAACTAAAGCCACCTACACCTTCCCTATAACCCCTAGATGGTGTATCCCAAAGCTTATAGCCTGCATTGCTGTGTGGAGCCAGTTCGTCGTTCACCGTCTTCTCCAACTCCGGTGACAACGTCGACGAGCTCGCACGCTTAACCATTGCCCAATTCCTCTCTCCAGAACAATCCACACCACCCCAGGAGTGTTTCCCCTCAACCAATTTCAGGTTCAATCCACTCCAGTTCTCTGTCACAGTGGCTCGTTCTTGTCTCAGGCGGCCGAAGATTTCAACCTCGCCGTTCGTCGCCGATAAGCCACCCCAGCCAAATTCCTTCCACCAGCAACCTTATCTTGATCCCGCCTACCTCCTTGACATGTTTGGCGAAGCAATGCATGCGTGATTCGTCCAGACGCATGTGCCCTAGTTCACTGCTGTACAGTGGCATTCGATTTCCTGTGTCCTAAGCTTTGCTGTGAATTTCTGTTAATTCAAGGGCTTTTCTGAAAAGTTCACTTTGTCATTTAGGTCCCTCACAGTATTTGGCACACGATGCCACCTCTTGCACCAGTTTTGATCATCTAGAAGCCCTAAATCATCCTGGTGTCCTTCTCGGACATTGTCTGTTCGCGAACCGAATGCCAACCCTTGGCTTTCGTCGCAATCGAGTCTTGTCTGGTGAACCTAACCCTAGAATTCTTTTCTCCGCTGTTCTGTTTCTGCCCAATCTCCCTCATTTGCATTCATGTGTATATGTTACTTATGTTTTGTATAAAGCCTATTTTCTGGATGCTTATGTATTGTATGTGTTGTGTGTGCTCTCATGCGAATGCAGAGCAAGGAGCGGAAGATTTGGAAGGAACGTTTGAAGATCCAGCAGATTTCTTAGACCCAACTTGGCAAGGCAAGTCGTCACCCTTGATCATGTCTCACCCAGTATTTTGAAATAAAGTAGATTCACTGTTTTAAAGATATATGCATGCTGAATATTTGATAGAACTATGTTTAGAAATATGTGAATAGATATGACCCAACTTTCATGTGGAAACCCTTTTTGATATCGAATCATCATGCAACCTTGTCACCCTAGGATACCATGCTTAGGCTTTAATCTTATTTAAGTATACATGTTGGATGTGAAATGGCTAATATGTGAGAAATGGATTTGAAATCCCTTTTGTGAAATGAAATGTGAAATAAGAATTGGTAGTGAGGATTGGTTTGGATGGTGAGGGTGCGGTGCGCACCAGGGAATGTGGATGGCTCCTCACTATTAATTCATAAGGACTAGAACCTTGTGTTGTGCCTCTATGCGGCATGAAAAACGTACCAACCACTTGCCTGGAATGGGACAGGCACGACTTAGTAGCTTTTTGGTATTAGCAGTTCCCTGCATGGTTTGTCGGTCTGGTTTCTCGCGTGGAGAAACTGGTTGGACGCAATTCGTTCGTGAGTGATGTGAGTTCAGAAAAAGTATGAGAGGAAAAGGTGGAAAGAAGGAAGACACCCTATGCCTCTGATTAAGCCGTGCGCGGTTGTAATCATGACGGTCAGATGTCTCGCGTGGACAGACCAAGGCTATGTGTCCTGCGGGAGCATAGGCCAAAGGCTAGGAAGTAAGGCAGTGGGGAGGACCCACAACGGTACTTGAGACCGAATTGTCTATTTACCGGGCGGGGATACTGTTAATACTAGACTGCAAAAGCGTTGTGTGATCTCGGCCTTGTCACAAGCGTATAAGTCGCATGGAGTTGGCCCGACTTGAAAGTCGAGTGAAGAAGTGGATTTAAAAAGAGGTACACCTTTGCAAAGCGTAAGAAAAGTATCGGATACTCTGTACTCCCAGGTCATGGAGTATGTTCGCGGTGGATTTATCCATGTGGTTCAACACAAGTAACTATTTGGAATGTTTTCATAATATGGTTAATTCAAATGGTGGATCACGGAGGATCGCCATTCACAATGTTTTCTTAAAGTCTATTATAAGGTTTTCAAAAACCCCGCTGTTGAAAACAAAACCCTTATTTGAAAGATCAAAGGATTGAAATCTATACTATTTATGATTATAAGACTTAACCCCTTTTCTTGATCACTCCTCATCTATATAATTGCATTTGTAAATAAACGACTTGCTGAGCATTGTGTCAAAGCATGCTCACCCATGCCTTTTCAAACAAATCAGAAGAGGGATTCGCCGATCCCGATTCGTTTGGTTATGAAGATGAAGTAGAGGATGGGAACGCCCCAGATGATTCGAAGTTCTAGGAGGGTCTCGCGCTGAGTTGAGTCCGATGTGGAGGAAGCCCTACCAGAACCGTTGCTGCCAGAAGTGAAGATCTTTGTTGTTGCTGTCTGCTTTGTTTTGTGTGTTCGGTATCTTGATGCTGACTCTTGTATGGATAAACCTGTTATTTTTGTAGCAACTCTAAGTAGCGTCATTCTGGGCGCTATGTTAATGTAATATTGGTCCTTGTGACCTCGTACCTGTTTAATTATGTTTTATGCAATAACTGCTTTCCGCTTGTTGTGAGTTTTGTAATGGTCCAACCTGTGTGCAATCCACCTGGGCGGTTGCCACGGGATTCCTCAAATGAGGGTCCCACAGCATTCCGCCCGGGGACGTGGTCTCCAGTGCGTGCCCCAGGCGCCGCCTTTCGGCTCCGGGGACCTGGCCTCCGGTGCCTGCCCCAGGCGCCGCCTTTTGGCTCCGGGAACCTGGCCTCCGGTGCCTGCCCCAGGCGCCGCCTTTTGGCTCCCGGGACCTGGCCTCTGGTGCCGGTCCCGGGCGCCGCCTTCCGCCCGGGGACGAGGCCTCCGGTGCCTGCCCCGGCGCCGCGTTCCGCCCGGGGACGTGGCCTCCGGTGCCGGTCCCGGACGCCGCCTTCTGCCCGGGGACGTGGCCTCCGGTGCCCGCCCCGGGCGCCGCCTATCGCCCGGGGACATTGCCTCCGGGACCAAGGGAACCTCGTATCCCGAAGGTCGCCGAGATCACCCGGACTCCGTCATGGATGGACCCCCTCATCTCCTTCATCAAGGGGGAGGGGGACCCTCCTAACGAGACCGAGGCTAAGCGCCTCCGTGCCAAAGACCAGGCATACCTCCTGCTAGAGGGGAAGCTCTACAAGCAGGGGGCTTCCGCCCTCCTGCGTTGCCTCCCCCGGCCGGAGGGACTCCAACTTCTCGAGGACATCCACGCGGGGAGCTGTGGATCTCACCTAGCCCCGCGTGCCATCGCGGCCAAGGCTCTCCGGCAGGGCTTCTATTGGCCCACGGTCATGCGCGACGCGCGAGACCTTGTCTCCGCGTGCCAGGCTTGCCAGAAAATGGCCAAGGGTTTGAACCTCCCCCCCGTAGCGCTACAGACTATCCCCATCACTTGGCCCTTCGTGCGCTGGGGGATGGACCTCCTAGGGCCCTTCCCCCCAGCGCCCGGAGGATACAAGTATGTGGTGGTCGCGGTTGATTACTTTACAAAGTGGGTAGAGGCGGAACCCTTGGCCAGCATCACGTCCCGGGCAGTCCAGCGGTATTTCTGGAAAAACGTCGTTTGTCGTTTTGGTGTCCCCCGGGAAATCACTGTTGATAATGGGACCCAATTCGACTCGGATTATTTCTGGGAATTCTGCGAAGGCCTGGGGCTCGTCATCCACTTCGCCTCAGTGGCCCATCCCCGGAGCAATGGGGCTGTCGAGAGGGTCAACGGCGTGATCCTACAGGGGTTGCGCCGGCGACTCGAGCAAGCCGCTTCTAAGCGGGGTGCATGGGCAGAGGAGCTCCCTAGCATCCTCTGCTCCATGCGCTCGACCCTGAGCCGGGCGACGGGGCGCACTCCCTTCTCCCTAGTCTATGGGGCGGAGGCAGTCCTCCCCCCGGAGATTGGCTTCCGGTCGCTACGAGTTGAGCTCCTGGATGGAGCTACGACCGCAGTGTACCAAGCCAATGAGGCCAATCGACGACTGGAGATCGACCTCATGGAGGAGGAACGTGACCGAGTGCTCCTCCGCCACGCCATCTACGTGCGCGAGATGGCACACGCATACAACCAGCGCGTGCACGACAGGGCCTTCCGCCTTGGGGACCTTGTCCTCAAGCGGGTTACAGACCCCCAAGCCCAGGGTAAGCTCTCCCCCAAATGGGAGGGCCCTTACAGGATCTCCGCGGTCCTGGGCTCAGGGGCTTACAAGCTCTCCAACCTCCAAGAGCAGGAGCTGAAGCACACGTGGAACTTGTGTTTACTTCGCAAGTTTTACGTCTACCCTATACAGGCCCGTCCTCTCCCCCAGAGCGATTACGCCGGAGGGGGAAGGGGGACCTCGTACTCACTGTCCCCTCCCCCGGAGCGATCAAGCCGGAGGGGGAGGGGGGACATTGTAATCACCTTTCCCTTCCCTTTCGTGACTTCGCGGGGGGGGGGGGGGGGCGTTGTATTTCATTTCATTAATACAACTGGGTTTTTCTCTTCAACTGTCATTGCAGGTTCTTCACATTACCGCCCCTAACGGCGACGTCCTCCCCGCGAGGATGCCCTCCCCGTGAGGAAGTAGGCCCAGACCCAACAAGTCCCTCCTGTAGGGCGGCTTACGATCAGCCCTCGTGGACTCAGGGTGTAAACCCGGTCCCCAGCGACCGTGGTAACGAGATACTTTGGGAGACTAGTCCCCTACCCAAACACTCAGACCCGTCATCGGGCACATCCTCCTCCGGGAGTCTATAGTCTCTCCAGCGAGACGGATTTATTGGATATTCTTCTCCGGAGACCTTATTCCCGGCTCCCAGTTCTCACGGCGACTGGACGATTGTCTCCCGGTGGTTTATCTCCGTAAATCTCATCTCAGGCTTTCTCGGATATTTCATTCCCAGAGACCTTATTCCCGGCTCCCCGTTCTCACGGCTACCGGATGATTGTCTCCCGAAAAAAATTACGGATTTCTTGGATATTTCTTCCCCGGAGACCCTATTCCGGGCTCCCCGTTCTCACGGCGACCGGACGATTGTCTCCCGGAAGCTCACCTCCGAAAATCTCGTCGGGTTTTCTCGGATATTTCTTCCCCCGAGACCTTATTCCCGGCTCCCCGTTCTCACGGCGACTACCCCGCGTGTCGACCGCACCATGCACGAGCAAACTTAGCTCATTCTTATCAAGAGAAGTCATCCAGACCATCCACGAAAAATATCAAAAGAAGATTTCAAAAGAAGCAAACACAGCTTTATTAATAATTCAACCGGAGGACATCTTCCCCCTCCGGTGGGCATCAAAAACGGTACAACCCGGGTCATAACGGAAATTCGGAGTGAACTCGGACGCCCAGAGGAAGTCCGGAGTGACCTCTTCTGGGGCACCTCCATCGTCTTCGCTCGACCCTTCGTCGCCATCAGGTTTGGTTTTTTCCAGTGGCTAAAGTTTCAGGGAGCTGCAGACACCTAAAGGTTCCGGGCACTAGGCTACCGGGCACTTGGCTACCAGGAGAGGGCTACCGGGAGAGCTAAGGGCGTTGAAGTCTGAAAATTTGGAATGAGCTCTCCCGGCCCCCCGAGGCCCTACTTATAGGTGTGAAGCGTGGCCCAGATGGGCGCCATGTGGCACTTCATGGTACATCTGAGCCATTGGAGTTCAAACTGTGCGTGGGAAATGAAGGGACTGGTGTGCAAATCGAGGCACCAGTTCGAACCGCGAGCGCATTTATGGCCCAATGGCGCGGTCATAAGCGCGCTGCACGGGCATCGAAGCGTCATGGTTCCGGTGGCTTGGTCCGGAGATTTTCCCGGTGACATGTACCATACCCTCTGGGGACTCGAGCTTCGTCCCCGGGGGGCATGGGGGGCTGCTGTTGGGGGAAATCTCTGTGAGACTAAGTCCAGGTACGTTGCGCCACCCGCGCCCGGGGACGTGGCCTCTGGTGCCGGTCCCGGGCGCCGCCTTTGGCCCGGGGACCTGGCCTCCTATGCCGGTCCCTGGCGCCGCCTTCCCCCAGGGACATGGCCTCCGGTGCCTGCCCGGGGCACCGCCTTCCACCTGGGGACGTGGCCTCCGGTGCCTGCCCCGGGCGCCGCCTTTTGGCTCCCGGGACCTGGCCTCCGGTGCCGGTCCCGAGCGCCGCCTTCCGCCCGGGGACGAGGCCTCCGGTGCCTGCCCCGGGCGCCGCCTTCCGCCCAGGGACGTGGCCTCCGGTGCCCGCCTCGGGCGCCGCCTGTCGCCCGAGGACATTGCCTCCGGGGCATGCCCCGGGCGCCGCCTTTGGCCCGGGGACGTGGCCTCCGTTGCCTGCCTCGGGCGCCGCCTTTTGGCTCCCGGGACCTGGACTCCGGTGCCAGTCCCGGCAGCCGCCTTCCGCCAGGGGACGTGGCCTCCAGTGCCTGCCCTGGGCGCCGCCTTTGGCCCAGAGACATTGCCTCTGAGGCATGTCTCGGGCGCCGCCTTTGGCCCGGGGACATGGCCTGCGGTGCCTGCCCCGGGCGCCGCCTTTCGCCCGGGGACATTGTCTCCGGGGCATGTCCCGGGCGCCGGCTTCCGCCTGGGAACGTGGCGTCCAGTGCCTGCCCTGGGCGCCGCCTTTCACCCGGGGACACTGCCTCTGGGGCATGTCCCGGGCGCCGCCTTTTGCCCGGGAACATTGCCTCCGGCGCATGTCCCGGGCATTGTCGCCCTTCTAAAGGTAAAGTCTTTGGTTCTTGATCACGTGCAGGTCACGGGAGGAGCGCCTCAGGAATCAGCAACCACCTGTCAAGCATCCAAGGCGTCTGACCGGGAGAAGGACGTTGCTACCCCTCAATCCGACGGTAGCGTCCGGGGTAGTTTAGTCTTTTTTGCTTTTTTTTGGGCAATAAATAGCCCTTGTACCCCCTGTTGTAAGAACAAGTATTCATTATTGTTAGAATAGCAAAACTCACAGGTGTGCTTCGGAAGCCTCTCCCCGAGAGAGCCTCCCCAGCCGACTCCGGTCGGGAGCACGCCGACAGGACTAGGGCCCCCACCGGGACCCGAAGCTGTATAAATTCCTCGTGTCACTTCTTGTGTTTGTTTGGCGGGGGAGGACCGGTCACCCGGTCAGCCCACGTCATGTTTTGTTTGCTAGGATCGTCTACGAAACCTGCCGGGGTATTCGCAATACCACGACACCAGTTTTCACGACGACCGGGGGACTTCGTATGGGGGACCTTCAAGTCTCAGAAATGGGCACCGGGAGTAATGTGACCCCGGTAATCTTTAACGTCTGAGCCTTTTTGTCCCTTCCCCACAGCCCGTGGAGCTGAGCTACAGCCCGCTGTGGGGGGGGAATAACTCATGCCCGGACTATTCTTGGAAAATTTCGACGACAAGTTTACAAAAAAGCTCAAGGAACAAGCAAACTCAGCTATATTGGTACATTTAACCGGGGGACATTTCCCCCCGGTGGGCATTGATACATCTAACTGAGGAACGTCCCCCCGGTGAGTATTGATACAACATTTAACTGGGAGACAACCCCCCTGTGGTTCAAGACGTCCCGGGGACGAAAGCCTCCAGAAAATATAAGATACAACCCAGGGAGTTAAACCCCCAAAGGGAAAATATAACGGGGGACAGCCCCCCGGAGGGTGCCTACCCCTATTAATCCCGGAGGCCCTCCGACAGCTCCCGGGCGAGGTCTCGGTACAAACTTCTTATGCGCCAATAGGCCTCTCGAAGCAAGCCCTCGGGCCAATACTTGTAGCCCGTCTGTGGGAGTATCCGAAGCATTGGAACCCTCTGGGACCTCATTCGTGGAGGAGACAACTCGGCGTGGTGTTTCTCGAAGTTGTCAAGGTGCCACTTCGGGAGCCACTGCAACCGGATCGGCTCTCGGGAGGCACCCCCGCCGCGCCCTTTGGAAGCGAGGCTTAGCAAAACCAGGGCTATTTGGGTGTCCCCCAGATTGCGTCTCCTGGGACTCGGACCGCCCTTTCCGAGAGTGAACCCCCGGGCTCCCCGGGAGATCCCCGAGCAAAAGCGCTCAACCCTCGGGATCCCCCCTCCGGGAGTTGGTTCTCGGGACACCTGCTCAAAGTTAACCAAGTCTTTGCAAATTTGGGTTGACTTAGCAAAAGAATCCTTTCATTCTTTGAAGTTTGTACAAGTCCCCGAGGCTTCCTCTAAGAAGATAACGGTAGCAAAAATCCTAAGAAAAAGAAAAGACCTATCTAAAGGTCTGGGGGGAGTCTCATATTTGGTCATTGTCGTCCTCCCCCCGGGGGCTTCCCTCGCTGCCGGAGCCGGGATGTCCGCCCTCAGGGGCGCCGGAGCCGGGAACCGTGCCCAAATAATCCGGCCGTAGAAGCCTCCGGCAAGCTCCTCGACCTCCCGTCGTTGCGGCTCGAAGAAGGCGCGCAAGCTCCGTGGGAGTCGGCCCCCAATCATGCGGGTGCCAGTCCCCCGATGCTCCACGAGGCCAACAGCGGTGGCCACCACCGGGATAGGCCGACCCCGGGCCCGGGTGTCGGTGGCCTCCAGGATCACGGAGACTTGCGCGATGAGAAAACGTAAAGCCTCCGCAAATGTGGCCGGCGTCGCACCGGAATCACCTCCCGGGCCGAGGCACCACCCGAGCCCCTAGAGAGTCAATCGGATGGAGTGGCCCGCCCCTGCCACCACCCGGGCGCTGGAGCCCTCGAGCTCGCGAAGGGCACCCTCCCTCGCCTTCGCATCCCTTCGAAGGCGATAGTTGGCGCCCTCCGAGGCGCGGAGTTGGGCTTGGACCCGGGCCAACTCCTGGAGCGCCTCGTCCCACTCGCTGCACAAGGTGGCGGCCTTCCCCTCCGCCTCCTTCAACGCCCTGTCGAAGCGCTCCTCTATGCCCCGAGAGAGGGCTACCCCCTACAAACGCATTATGGCAACCGCCCAGTACTGCCTTGCATTGTCATCCCTTCGTCCTGTATAAAAGGATGGCCAGTTTACAGTATAAGGGCATGATCAGATAAGGACTTAAAGATAGTTCATAGACAAAAGTATAGAAAAAGATTATCGCCTGTGACAATCTCTCTTCTCTGTAAACTTTTTTACTCGTAGTGAAATCATAACAGGACGTAGTGCTATTACTCCCACCATTGAGGGCCCAAACCTGTATAAACCTTCGCGTCTCCATTTCATTTCTTATCTTAACTTACCTGATAGCACCTTGAAAGGTCTCACATACAACTCACAAATCTGTGAAAGATTGACAGAGGACCCCGAGTCCAAATTGTCGACAATCACCAAATTGAACTGCTGTAGATACGACATCCACTTCATGTGCTAGGCTTGCTGTAACTTAGATTGTGTTTGCAAATATTACAATGGCTGGTGGTCAGTGTGCACAATGGTCTCTTTACCTAAAAGATATCACCGCCAATGTTTCATAGCCTGATGTAGTGCACATAACTCCTTGTCGTAGGTCAGATTGTTCTTCTGAGACCCTTGAAATAACTCAGAGTGATATGCTATTGGTCGACCTTCTTGCATGACCACCGCTCCCATTGCATAACCCGATGCATCTGTTTCTAGCTCGAAAGGTCTTTGCAGATTCGGTAAAGCTAAGATAGTAGCTTCACTGATCTTCTTCTTTAGTAAGAGGAATGTATCCTCGTGTTTTCCTTTCCACTCGAACTTCGGGTTGATCCTGGTTAGTGCATGTAACACATAAGCCAATATCGAGAAGTGTCGAATAAACATCCGAAGTTACTGGCATGCTCCCATAAAACTATGCACTTCTGTTGCTGCTCACAGTCATGGCCATTCTTGGATCACTTTTACCTTATCAGGGTCAATTTGCAATGTACCTTTGTTGACCACGAATCCAAGGTAAAGTATAGTTTGCTGGCAGAATTCACACTTTTTAAGTTTGAGGCCAAGTTGATGTTGTCGTAGCTGCTCGAACACCTTTTTGATATGAACTAAGTGCTCATCCCATGAACAACTATAGACCATATGTCATCAGGTAAATGATCACAAAGTCATCTATTAATGGTCGAAGCACATCATTCATGAGACGCATGAACGTGGCCCAGGTGTTAAGAGCCTGAACGGCCTGACCAATCATTCGAACAGACCGTGTCGTGTCTTGAATGAGGTCTTCCTAGTATCTTCTTCTCGGATACTAACTTGATGATACCCTAATTTTAGATCCAATTTTGGGAAGACAATAGCGTGCTTCAATTGGTCTAACAGATCGTCGATACGAGGAAGAGGGTATCAATTATTGATGGTGATCTTGTTCAGTGCTCGATAGTCGATGCACATTTGCCAAGACCCATCATTCCTCAGTACCTACACCACAGGAGATCCAAAGGTGAATTACTTGGTTGAATTATACCATCATTCAACAAGTCACCCAGTTGTCATTGGATCTCTTCCTTCCCCAATACGGAGTAGCGATACATACTCAGATTGGGAAGTGTCACATATGACATGAGTTGAATATTGTGCTCGACTGAATGTTTCGGCGGACGACCCTGATTATTCTCGAACAGATCACTGCATTTTTCCAGCAGTCTCGATAAAAAACCCTAATACTCTCGACACGCCAGCGACAGTGCTGTCCAAGTACTATCATCCTGACCAATTGGCCGAATCATAACAAGCACTCATTTTTGACATGCGTTGATGATTTGTTTGGCCTGATTTGTAGTTATCAAGTTCAAATTGCCGACGTGGTCATCTCTACTGATAACGAACTTGTCGTGGTATTGCGAATATCCCGGCAGATTTTGTGGAGGTTTCCTAGCTAAGCGGAAATGACACGGGGTGACTGAGTGACCGGTCCTCCCCGGTCGCACAAGCACAGCAAGGGACACGAAGATTTATACAGATTCAGGTCTCAGTGGAGACCCTAGTCCTGTCGACGTGCTCCCAACAAGAGTTGGCTAGGGGAGTTCTCTTGTGGAGAGAGTGCCCCTAAGCACACCTGTTGGTTTGTGTATTGATGTAAAAATGAGTTGTCCTCTGTTACATGAGAGGGATACAAGGGCTTATATAGGCCCAAAAGATACAAAAAGACGGAACTACCCCGGCCGCAACCGTTGGATCGAAGGGCACTAGCGTCCTTCTTCTGGCTGAGGGGGCTGGATGCTCGTCAAGTGTCCTTGCCAGTTCCCGAGGTGCTTCTCACGTGATCCTCACGTGACCTGGCACCGGGGGCCCTTGCCTCCGGGAAAATGGCGGCGCCCGGGGCGAAGACCCCGGGAGCCTTTGCCACCGGGCAGGTGGCGCCGTCTGGGACGGAGTCACCGGGGGGCCCTTGCCTCTGGGCAAATGACGGCGCCCGGGACAAAGACCCCGGGAGCCCTTGCCTTTGGGCAAAAGGCGGCACCCGGGACGGAGTCCCCGGGGGACCTTGTCTCCGGGAAAATGGCGGTGCCCGGGACGGGGTCACACGGGGCCTTGTCCCCGGGCAAACGGCGGCTCCCGGGACGAAGACCCAGGGAGCCTTTGCCTCCGGGCAAAAGGCGGCGCCTGGGACGGGGTCGCCGGGAGCCTTGTCTCTGGGCAAATGGCGGTGCCCGGGACGGGTTTCACCGGGAGCCTTGTCCCCGGGCAAGTGGCGGCGCCCGAGACGAAGACCCCAAGATCCCTTGCCTCTGGGCAAAAGGCGGCGCCTGGGACGGAGTCCCCGGGGGCCCTTGCCTCTGGGCAAATGGCGGCGCCTGGGGCGAAGACCCGGGAACCTTTGCCACCGGGCAGGTGGCGGCGCCCGGGACGGAGCCACCGGGGGGCCCTTGCCTTCGGGCAAATGGCGGCGCTCGGGACGCACTCACCGGGGGCCCTTGCCTCCGGGCAAATGGCCGCGCCCAGGCCGAAGACCACAGGAACCTTTGCCACCTGGCAAGTGGTGGCACCCCGGACGGAGTCATCGGGGCCCTTGCCACTGAGGCGGGGGAGATTTCCCCCAACAGCAGCCGCCATGTCTTCCGGAGACATCCTCTTAGTCTCTGGAGGGAATGGTCTACACCACCGGGAACATCTCCCCCGGAAGCGATGCCTCGGTTCTAGTGTTGATCCTTTATGGCGAAGCCGCCGATCATCATGATTCCACCGGCCTCGATTGTCGTGCGCCGTCGGCAATAAATGCATCGCGCTGTTTAAACCGTCGTCGCTTCGTCTCCCGCACGCCCTTGCGATTTGCGCGCGTCGTTTGAAATGGACGGTTGAGATCGATCATTGTGAGCCACGTGGCGTCCATCAGTGCCGCGCACGAGCTCTATAAATTGGGCTTCGAAGGGCTCCGAATAGTTCATTCCAAACTTCAAGCCGTCCTCTTCTCTCCAGCGCTCTAGTCTCCCGGTAGCTTAGTTTCCGGAAACCCAGACACCCGAGTCCAGTTCCCCGGTAACCTAGCCACCCAAGGATCCCGATGGTTCCGAAGGGCCGCGGCAAGGTTGCCGATGTTTCCCTAGAGGAAGTCACTGTGGACTTCCTCCGGGCCTCAGAGTTCACCGCGGGGGACTTGGATCCCTCATGGACCGGGGGGTGGTTGCGGACAGGGACATCCGGATCCCCTCAAAGCAGACCGCACCACGCCCCCGGTCCGGAGAGGTCATTGCCTTCGAGGCATTCCTCCAGGCCAGCCTCCGGCTCCCGATGCATCCTTTGCTCTGGGAGTTCCTCCGGGAGTACGAGGTGGCGTTGAACCACCTCACCCCCAACACACTCGTCTGGCTAGGCCTCATCATCTGGCTATTCGATACGGCCACAGGGCTGGAGCCGACGATTCGGCATCTCCAGTGCTTCTACGAGCCCTCCGCGAGAGGCTCGTGTATCATCTGGGGAGGGCCGAAGTCCGCCTACGACTGCATCATGATGCATCTTCTCCCTTCCTGGGTAGAGGAGTACCTGGTGGCGGCCTCCTGGTGAAAGGGATCTAGGATATCGACTAGAAGGGGGTGAATAGGCGATTTTGACAATGTTACAACTAATCAAGCAATTAACAATAAATGTGAGCAAATAGCTAAAACAAGATGAACAACAAGCAATTTAACACAAGGATATATCCCGTGGTCTCGGTGATTTGCCGACCACCCCTAATCCACATTGAGGCAAACTCAAATCTCTAACCGCTCCTCTATCTAGTCGACTTCCTCTCAAGAAGTGACTTAGATCTCAAGCCAGATTAGTATGATGAGTTATCCAAACCTCGATTCCACTATTGATGCACTTTACCGCCCCGGCAAGGCGTGCTCGACCCTTTCACAAGATGTTTTGAGGCTTCTTCACAATCTTCCTTGAAGAGCTCTCCAAAACCTTCCTCCTAGACATCTAGGAGCCGGCAAGCTCCAAGAGTAATAAGCCGGTGATGATCACTTAATGCTCTTCTAGTGCCACAAGGTTGATTTAGTGATCTAAATGCAATGCACTAGAAGATCTCAAATGCACACTCTCTGAAATTCAAGAAATTGAACACTAGAGTGTATGAAACTTGTTTTTGCTCTTAAGAATGATGGCAATGATCACAAATAAGCCAAAGGTTCTAAACAGGACCATGCATGGGAGTATATATACCCCCCACAATAAATATAGCCGTTACAAGCCGTTGGAAGAAAAAGATCACTTGGCGGTCAGACTGCAGGTATAAGCCCAGTCCGACCGCCGCAATTGCAACGTCATTAAACAGGCGCAATAAATGCTCACCTGCCCTTGTCGGGCACTCTCACGGTCAGACCGGAGCCAATGGCGGTTAGATCGTGAAACCTTCCAGAGATGACATTGTTTCTGGACACGATTTACGGTCAGGCCGAAAACTTCGGACAGGCCGGCCACACGGTCAGACCGTAGTATAAAATCTCGGTCAGACCGTTTTAGCGGTCAGACCGGACCAACAATCAGTCAGACGGACTTAACACACTAAGTTCCATAAAATGTGATCATGAAGCTCCAAGAGTCTGACTTAGGGTTTAACCACGAACAGACCAACCTTTTTAAGAAAATAAACACACTTCAACACAACTGTCGGTCAGTCCAAAACAACATTCGGTCAGACCGTTTATACGGTCAGACCGACTGAGACTGAACTTGGCTGTTTTGAATGGATGAAAGCATTTTCAAAGGGTATGACCTTCTAGTATGCAATGCTAGTTGTTTTATGACTTGTGGCACATAGATGAACTATTTAGTGATACACCACATGCTCGTCTTAATAGTACGGCGACTATCCTATAATCCGGTCAAAATTCTTCTCTAATCACCTTAAACCGCTAAAAGGAAAAAGACCCTATTCCATACCTTTGCCTCTTTGCTCAATTTCCTTTCTTCATCATGTAGCTCTTTCTTTGCCTTTCATTATCCTGTCTTTTGAGTTTGTTCTTGACACAACTTAACAGGTAACGTTAGTTCAACATTTATAATTGTCATTAATTTCCAAAACACTCTTTAGGGACCTATAAGCTACACCTGGGACCACTGGGGTGATTGGATTCGGAGATGGTTCTATCCCCAGGCGCGTGACTCCGGGCTCACCTACTCCCTGGAGCCCCCTTCCTAATGCCGCTCGTCCGGCCCCAAGCCCCCGATGTGGACTCCCGAGGAGCTGAAGCTCCTCGGCAAAGTTGTCGGCGTCCGGGGCCTGAGGTCAATGACGGATTACGCCGAGGAGCTGGCGCTCCTTAAGCTCTCCCCATTCTCCCACGGGTGGAGGGGGATCGGGCTGTGCCCGGCTCTTCGGCCTCCGCAGAGGATGGTCACCCGGCGTAAGTATCTGGTAACTCGCGCCTTCACTTAAGAGTTTTTTGACTAACGCTCATTCTTGCAGTCCGACCGTACCCGTCCGCTCGGGAGAAGGTGGAGAACCTCCTCGGGAGGTACAACGCCGACGAGCACGAGCGGGTCGTGCGCGTCATCGGGGTGGGCCCTCCCCGCAACTTGGTGGCGGAAGCTTTCGGGTTGAAGCTGCCGGTGAGGCAGCCCCTCCCTACACTCGGATCCCACAAGTGGGGGAAGGAGGTCACCGGGGTCCTCGAGCTGAAATGCGCTAAGGCACGAAAGGCCCCTGGTCCTGTGGCGGGGTCGGACAGTCCGCCCGGTGGAACACCAGAGGTGAACCCGGGGTGCGCACCAGCCACGCCGAGTGTCTGGCCCCCGCCCGGAGGTGGAGCACGACACACCCATCGGCTCGGGTGAGAAGGCGAGGGCAGTGAATGAGGCGTCCCACTCCGACTCAGCAGATTATCTTCCGTCCCCCTCTCCGGCGGTTGCTTGTCTGGTGGAACCGGAGCCGGTGGCTCCGGAACGCCCAGACGTTCAATTCGCGGAGGTCTCACCTTCACGCGTCGAGTGGCCAGTAGATGAAGGGGCGAGCCGTTCGGCCTGTCCGGACCACGGCCCCCTGGGAGCTCCGCAGCCCAGGAGGGCTAAGGGGCTCCTGATTCACCCCAAGGGTCCTGTCCCTTCGGCGAGCTCATCCTCTGATTCTTCGGAGACAGAGTCCTCGGCGCCCGCGGCTTTGCCCGAGGCCAGCCCGGTCCGCATCGTCGCCGGGGGACCATTCCCGAGTGCAGCTCCGAACTGGTTTCGCTCTACCTCCAGGTGAGTTAGTGTCCGAGTGTTTTGGGTGCTTTCCCCGGTAGGTCGTCTAACCCCCGGGTTTACAGGCGGCGGCCCACGCCCAAGGTGTCGAGAACCGCTACGAAGCGGCTTTGAGGGATGCGCAGGACAAGGCCGCGGCCTCGGCAGCCGAGAGGGGCGAGGCTCTCGGGGAGCTCTCCCGCCTTCGTACCCAACCCAACTCGCCGCTTCAGAGGACGCCAACGCCCGACTCCGAAGGGAGGCGAAGGCAAGGGAGAGTGCCCACTGGGAGCTCGAGAGCTCTTACTCCTGGGCGGTCGTGGAGACGGTCCGCTCCGTTCACTCAGCCCAGGAGGCAGCTCGGGAGTGGCTCCGGCGACGTTCACAGAGGCTATGCGTTTTCTCGATGCGCAAGTCTCCATCATCCCGGAGGCTGCTGACGCACGCGCCTGGGGTATCCCAGTAGTGGACGCGGCCGCGGCCCTCGTTGAGCATCGGGGGACCGGCGCCCAGGTGATTGGGGGTCGGCTTCCCCGGAGCTTCCCCAACTTCTTCAAGACGCAGCGGCGGAAGTTAGAAGAATTAGCAGGAGGCTTCTATGACATGGTCGTCCGGGCCCGATTCCCGACCTCTACACTCCCGAGGACGTGTACCCCGGCCATCGGGGAGACTCCTCGGGGGGGGGCGGGGGGGGGGGGGGACGGCGATGGGCAAGTATGAACCTCCCCCCGGGCCTTTAGATAGGTCCACCTTTTTGCTTAGGACTTTTGCTCCCGGTAGCTTCTTAGAGGAAGCCCTGGAAATTTGTAAAGCACTTTGCTCAATCAATAGAACAATATTTTTTGCTAAGTCTCAACTTGTCGTGACAGGTCCTTCGGGAGCCAGCTCCTAGGGGAGGGTTTTCGGGACCTGGACGTGTTAACCCGGGGGGTGCCCCGGTGACAACGGGATCACCCCCGGGGCAGGGCCTCTAGGCCCGATGAGACATGATTTGGCCGAGGACCAAGTGGCCTTAGCTTGGCTAAGTCTCGCCACCAGGGACCTTCGCCGCTGTACTCCCCGAGAGCCACTCCGGTTACGCTAGCTCCCGTAGTGGCACTTGGATAATTTTGACAATAGCCGTGACGAGTTGTCTCCTCCACAACCGGCGGCCCAGAGGGTTCCTCCGCTTAGGATATGCCCCCCAGCCGGCTACGAATATTGGCTCGGGAGATTTCTCGAAGAAACTCAGTGACGCATAAGGGCTTTGTACCGGGACCTTTGTCAGGAGATGTCCCGAGACCTCGGAGGGTATTAGTCGTGTCTACTTCCTGGAGGTGGTTGTCCTTCGTAATAGTTTTTTCGTGGGAGCTTAACTCCCCGAATTGTATCTTCATATTTGTCCAAGGCTTGTCGTCCCCGGGATGTCTTGACCTACCGGGGCGGTGTCCCCTGGTTAGATGTATCAGTGCCACTGGGGGGGAACATCCCCCGGTTGAATGTATTAATAAAGCTTAAGATTGCTGGTTCGTTTCACTTCTTGTTTTCTTATCTTCGAAGCATTCAGAGAAAAGGGTGTCCAGGTTTGTTCCCCCCCTCTGAAAAGGATCTAGGATATCGACTAGAGGGGGTGAATAGGCGATTTTAGCTATTTAACAACTAATCAAGCAATTACCAATAATTAAGAGCAAATAGCTAAAACAAGATGAATATCAAGCAATTTAACACAAGGATATATCCCGTGGTCTCGGTGATTTGCCGATCACCCCTAATCCACATTGAGGCAAACTCAAATCTCTAACCGCTCCTCTATCTAGTCGACTTCCTCTCAAGAAGTGACCTAGATCTCAAGCCAAATTAGTATGATGAGTTATCCAAACCTCAATTCCACTAGTGATGCACTTTACCGCTCTGGCAAGGCGTGCTCAACCCCTTCACAAGTTGTTTTCAGGCTTCTTCACAATCTTCCTTGAAGAGCTCTCCAAAACTTTCCTCCTAGCCGTCTAGGAGCTGGCAAGCTCCAAGAGTAACAAGCCGTTGATGACCACTTAATACTCTTCTAGTGCCACAAGATTGATTTAGTGAACTAAATGCAATGCACTAGAAGATCTCAATTGCACACTCTCTCAAATTCAAGAAATTGAACACTAGAGTGTATGAAACGTGGTTAAGCTCTGAAGAATGAAGTCAATGTTCTCACATATGCCAAAAGTATCAAACAGGACCATGCATGGGAGTATATATACCCCTCTCAATACATACAGCTGTTACAAGCCGTTGGAGGAAAAAGATCACTTGGCGGTCAGACCGCCGGTATACGCCCGGTCAGACCGCCGCAATTACAGCGGCATTAAACAGGCGCAATAAATGCTCACCTGCCGTTGGCGGGCACTCTCATGGTCAGACCGAAGCCAACGGCGGTCAGACTATGAAACCATCTGGAGACAACATCGTTTCTGGACACGATTTATGGTTAGGCCGAAAACTTCGGATAGACCGGCTACATGGTGAGACCGCAGTACAAAATCTCGGTCAAACCGTTTTAGCGGTCAGACCGGACCAACTTTCGGTCAGACCGACTAGCACACTAAATTCCATAAAAATATGATCATGAAGCTCCAGGAGTCTGACTCAAGGTTTAACCACAGACAGACCGACCTTTTTTACTAAGATAAAAACACTTCACTATAACTGTCGGTCAGTCCGAAACAACTCTCAGTCAGACCGTTTCTGCGGTCAGATCGGCTAACACGGTTAGACCGACAGAGACTGAACTTGGCTGTTTTGAATGAATAAAAGCATTTTCAAAAGATATGACCTTCTAGTATGCAATGCAAGTTGTTTTTATGACTTGTGGCACGCAGATGAACTATTTAGTGATACACCACATGCTCCTCTTAATAGTACGGTGACTATCCTATAATCCGGTCAAAATCCTTCTCTAATCACCTTAGACAGGTAAGAAGAAAAGAGTCCTATTCCGTACCTTTGCCTCTTTGCTCACTATCCTTTCTTCATCATTTAGCTCTTTCTTTGCCTTTCATTATCCTGTCTTTTGATTTTGTTCTTGACACAACTTAACAGGTATCGTTAGTTCAACATTTGTAATTGTCATTAATTACCAAAACACTCTTTAGGGGCCTAGAAGCTACACCCTCCCCGCAGCAGACTACAGCGGCTAGCTCCGGGTGCTGCGGGGAAGGAACAAAGGGGCCCGGACATTGTGTTGCCCCCTTATATCTCCAGGAGGAAATCATCCGGTTGCCGTGAGAACGGGGAGCTGGGAGTCATGTCTTCGGGAGAAAATCATCCGATCGCCATGAGAACGGGGAGCCAGGAATCAAGTCTCCGGGAGGAAATCATCTGGTTGCCGTGAGAGCGGGGAGCCGGGAATAAAATTTTCGGGAGAAAATCTCCGGAATCCTCGGGAATAATTTTTCTCGGAGGAAACCTTCCGGTCATCGTGAAAACGGGGAGCCGGGAATGAGATTTCCAGGAGAAAATCTCCGAAATCCCCGGGAATAATTTTTCGGGAGAAAACCTCCGGTCGCTGTGAAAACGGGGGGCCGGGAATGAGATCTCCCAGAGAGAATATCCGAGAATTCTGTCTCACTGAGGAGAAAATCGACCCTCGGAGGGGGATGAGCCTAATGACGGGTGTGAGTGTTTGAGGGGGGACTAGTCTCTCAAATTGACTCGTTACCTCAGTCCTTGAGGATTGGGTTGCCGCTTACCCCCTCAGTCCATGAGGGGTGATTGTAAGCCGCCCTACGGGAGCGGGGGCTCCCGTCGTAGGGACTTTTTGGGTCATGATAGCCCACTTCCTCACGGAGAGGGCATCCTCACGGGGAGGGCATCGCCGTGAGAGACAGTAATGTAGGGACCTTCAGTGAGCTCAAGCTGAGGAAAAGCCAGTTGTATTAACAAGGAATTGAGATACAACACCTCCCCCCGCAAGATCGCGATGGGGGAGGGAACGGTGAGTACAATGCCCCCCTCCCCTCCAGTGTAATTGCTCCGGGGGAGGGAACGAGCCCGTAGGCTAGATGTAGAACTTACGAAGCAAGCGTACGTTCCACCTGTGATTCTACTCTTGCTCTTGAAGGTTAGAGAGCTTGTAAGCCCCCGAGCCCAGGATTGCTGAGATCTTGTAAGGGCCCTCCCACTTGGGGGAGAGCTTGCCATGGGCTTGGGGGTCGGTTACGCGCTTGAGGACAAGGTGCCCGAGGCGGAAATGATGAGGACATCACTGACGAGCTTGCTGTCATCAACGAGCTTGCTGTTACTACGTCCACGACGTCGGCTGATGGAGTAGGAAAGCGACAAGACGGCATGAACCCTCATGCTATGCCATTCAAGTCTTCATCAACGGAGGATCAGCAAGTTATGTCCAAGTTCCAAGAAGTCCCCGACCACCGGGCCCAAGTCGAGAGGACGTCGAAGTCGCTGCCGAGTCCGGTTCGGCCATCCAGGACCAGTGCACCTTCAAACGGACGCCCAGATCACATACGACGTCCAAATGAGGCAAATAAGGACTCTACGGAAAGCTTACGAGATAAAATTTCCAACGGATCTGGCCACGCCTCTAAATTCCATCTACAACAACGGGAATCGTCAGAATACAAACACGAACAGAATTGGGCCAGCGCTGCGTCGCCGTATTTTTGGGCCCAAGGCCCGTGTATCCCTAGGGTTAGCGTTACGCGCGCGTGGGCACCTGTTTGGGTGCCGCCCCTCCTCTGGCCGCCGCCCTATATATGCTCCCCGCCGTGCTTCGTCTTAGTTGGGTTTTGTTTTGTTGATTTCATCACGGTTGTGTGAGATATCACCTTGTTCTTCTTGTGTCAGCTAGACCAACAAGACCAAGTTTATGAACCCCATTATTCTTAATCTATATTCGCAATTGAGATTGCTTATCTTGCGTTCTTGCTCGTTCTTCGGTTGCCTGCAGGAACCGTCCTTCGTGGACAGGTCGATCGCGCCTCTGGTTCGGTCGATAACAATCGTCGTGGTGGTTTAGCGATCGCCGGGATTTCCAGTTACTCGCGTGGTTGGATGCCGGATCGTTTAGGTCTCCCGACACGTACCGAAATTATCCTTCGTCTCACCAGAAGATCGGGACCCCCGCGTTCGCGCTCATCAGGAAAGCTCTCTCGCGGACGCGCTGTTTGTATGCGCACACCATTTCGCGCTCGTAGATGGTGTCGCGGAGGAGCGCTCGGTAGCGTTCCTCTTTGACAAGGTCAACCCCCAGTCGCTAATTTGCCTCGTTGGCTTGGTACGTTGTGGTCGTAGCTCCGTCGAGGAGCTTGACCCGCAGCAACCCGAAGCCAATCTCCGAGAGGAGAACGACCTCGATCCCGTACACGAGGCAGAAGGGTGTGCGTCCCGTCGCCCGGCTGGGGGTCGTATGTATGGAACAGAGGATGCTAGGGAGCTCCTCCACCCATGCGCCCCGTTTGGAGGCGGCTTGTTTGAGTCTTTGGCGTAAACCTTGTAGGATTATGCCGTTGACCCTTTCAACGGCCCCGTTGCTCTGGGGGTGAGCTACCGAAGCGAAGTGGGTGGTGAGCCCTAAGCCTTCGCAGAATTCCCGAAAATATGCCGAGTCGAATTGGGTCCCGTTATCGACAGTGATTTCCCGGGGGACCCCAAAACGACATACGACATTATTCTAGAAAAACCGTTGTACTGCCCGGGACGTGATGCTGGCCAGGGGCTCGGCCTCTACCAACTTGGTGAAGTAGTCGACTGCGACCACCGCATACTTGTAGCCCCTGGGTGCTAGGGGGAAGGGGCCTAGGAGGTCCATCCCCCAGCAAGCGAAGGGCCAAGTAATGGGGGTAGTCTGCAGCGCCACGGAGGGGATGTTGGAACCCTTGGCCATCTTCTGGCAGGCCTCGCATGTGGAGACAAGGTCTCACGCGTCACGGACAACTGTGGGCCAATAAAAGCCCTGACGAAGGGCCTTGGCTGCGACGGTGCGCGGAGCCAGATGAGACCCGCAACTCCCCGAGTGGATGTCCTCGAGGAGTTGGAGCCCTTCCGGCCGTGGGAGGCAGCGGAGCAGGGTGGAGGCCCCCCGCTTGTAAAGCTTCCCCTCCAGCAGGAGGTATGCCCGGGCCTTGGCTCGGAGGCGCTTAGCCCCTCCCCCTTTATGAAGGAGATAAGGGGGTCCATCCAAGATGCGACTCGGGTGATCTTGGAGACTTTGGGACGCAAGACCCATTGTCCGCGTCCGGGGAGGTCACCGAGGGCTTCGCGATGATCTCCAAGAAAGCTCCCCCGGGGAGAGGTTCCCGGGCGCTGGCCGCCTTGGCCAGGGCATCGAGTGGTCGTTGTCCCTCCGCGGGATGTGCCGGGCCTCTAGGCTGTCAAAGTGCTTCTCCATCTTGCGTACTTCCTGCAACTAGAGACTCAAGTTTGCGTCATGGAACAAGTAGGACTTGTCTATTTGGCAAACTACGAGCTCGGAGTCTCATTTCACGAGCAAGCGATGAATCCCCAGGGAGCGCACGAGGCGCAACCTGAGGAGCAAAGCCTCGTATTTGGCGACATTGTTCGTGGTGGGGAACTCGAGCCACGCCGCGTACTCCAATTCCTTCCCCTCGGGGCTCCGGAGGACTACCCCCGCGTCCAATGGTCACTGCATCGGGCCGGTTCAGGGAGGCTCTCATCCCCAGACCCGGAGTTAGGGGTCCACTCCACCACAAAGTCGGCGAGGACTTGTGACTTGATGGCGAAGCGCCCAGTGAGGGAAAGGGAGAAGGGAGCGAGCTCGGCCCCCCACTTTCTTATCCGGCCGGTGGCTTCTTTGTTCCGGAGTACCTCCCCCAAAGGGAGGGACGACGGGACAGTGATCGGGTGTACCAGGAAGTAGTGACGAAGCTTCCGGGATGCCATTAGAAGGGCATAGCAGATCTTCTCCATCTCCGTGTACCAAGTTTTAGCCCCTTGGAGGGCCTCACTTACATAGTACATGGGACACTGTTGCCCGTCCTACTCCTTTACCAATACCGCGCTTACGGCAACCAGGGTCGCGTCGAGGTAAAGGAGTAGGGGTTCTTCCGGAGACTGGCTCATGAGCATTGGGGGGCTCGTGAGGTACTTCTTCAGGTCGTCGAAGGCCTCTTGGGCCTCGGGAGTCCATCGGAACCCCTCGAGGCCCCAGAGGATTTTGAAAAACTGGAGGCCACGTTCCCCCGACCGCGAGACGAAGTGACTAGGTACGGCCAAGTGGCCGGTGAGCCGTTGTACGTCTTTGACTGAGCGCTGCGGGGGCATATGCAGGAATGCCTGAATCTTTTTGGGGTTGGCCTCTATGCCCGGCTGGGACACGAGGAAGCCCAGGAGCTTCACCCCACGCACGCCGAAGGCACATTTCTGCAAATTGAGCTTCAACCTGTATGCGCGGAGGTTGCGGAAGGTCTTCGCTAAATCGTCGATGTGAACGGTCGCGTGGACGCTCTTGACAACACTTCGACGTTGCGGGAGATCTGGTCCTTGAGGACCAGTGTCATGAGTCATTGGAAGGTCGCTCCAGCGTTCTTCAGCCCGAAGGGCATATGGACGTAGCAGAAGGATCCGAGGGGAGTTATGAAACTTGTCTTTTCTTCATCCCCTTCCGCCATTCGGACTTGGTGATAGCCCGAATACGCATCCAGGAAGCTCATCAACTCGCACCCCGTGGTCAAGTCGACCAGCTAGTCGATCCGCGAGAGCGCGAAGTTGTCTTTGGGGCAAGCGCGGTTGAGGTCGGTGAAGTCCACGCACATTCTCTACTTACCGTTTGACTTCTTCACGAGGATGGGGTTCGCGAGCCATTCGGGGTGCGAAACCTCCCGAATGAACCCCACCTCTCTGAGCTTGGCGATCTCGGCCTTGATTGCCTCTTGTTGTTCAAGGGAGAGTTTTCTCAGCTTCTGTTTGATCGGAGGGTGATAGGGGTCACAGCGAGCTTATGCTCGATGACTTCCCGGGTGACGCCTTGCATGTCGGAGGGTTTCCATGCGAAAACATCAGAGTTCTTGCATAGGATAGCCGCGAGTTGCTCCGCTTGCTCCTTGGGAAGATCCGCCCCGATCTTGATGGTCTTGTCCGCATCGTCCTGGGACAGCGGGACCTTCTAGAGGTCCCCCTCAGGACGTGGCTTGGGGGGAGACCTCCCAGAGGGGACGGCTGTGGCATCCACCGCCGGGGAAGAGGTCTTTTCCCCCGGGGTCTTGATCATGTTGACGCTCCTGATCATCGCGACGGTGCACTCGTACAAAGCGTGGGCCAAGTTTTGGTCACCTCGGGCGGTGATCACGCCGTGAGGCCTAGGGATCTTCACGCAGACATAGCTCTATTGGATCACTGCCCCCCAAGCGGTTGATCGTGGTCCTCCCCAGATTGCGTTGTAAGAGGATGGGAGCTCCACCACGTCGAACCGGACCATCTCCGTCCGTTAGTTGTCTGGGGTACCGAATGTCATGGGGAGATCCACCTTCCCCACTGGGTGGATCGTCTTCCCCGGGACGAATCCCTGCAAGGGCCATGCTGCGGGCTGCAGTAGCTTCTCGTCGACCTGCATCTCCCTAAACGCCTATAGGTACAGGACGTCGGCGGAGCTTCCTCCATTGACGAGGATGCGTGCCAGGTGGCAGTTGTAGACGGTGGCGGAGACGATGAGCGCGTCGTCATGGGGGAACCGAACCCCGCGCGCGTCTTCTGCTGTAAAAGTGAGGGGGACATCCGACCACTTTGGTGGCCGGGACGTATGCAGCACCCCACAACCTTTACTTCACGCGTGTACTCCTTGCGCTGGTGCTTGGAGTCTTGCCCCGAGGCAGACCCTCTCGTGATGACGTTGACAAGCCTTTGGGAGGTTTGGAAGGGGAGCACTTCTGATGGGCCCCCTTCCCTCGCTTGCCCTTGCTGCTCCCCCACGGGGGCAGGAAGGGCCGGTAAAGTCGGCTAAGAGGGAATGGAGGCACGAGTCCCCCCCAACCCATGCTGGTCGAGGAATGCGGCGAAGTGTTGGAGAAGTTGGTGGCATTCCCGAGTAACATGGGTATTGGAGTTGTGGAAAGAGCACCACAGGCCCTCCTTGTCTCCTATCACGGGGCCTTCACGGTCGCGGGACGACTGCCCCCCCCATGGCCTTTCGGCTTGGGGAAGGGACAGTTTCCCTTGGGGGCATCGCGCGAGCCGCCTTCGCCCTCGATGACAAAAGTGTCCCGAGGCCGTGGCTCGCTACGACTACCCCTCTTGGGGCGCTTGAGGGGGTCCCTAGCTTCCCGGTCGACAGGGGCGGGAACCCCCTGGTTTTTCTTCCAGAGGTCATCCTCCTCTACCCGAGCGTACTTCTTGAGTATAGTGAAGAGCTCGTTGGTGGAGGAGGGGAAGCTTCGGGAGAGTCTTTAATGGAGCTCCCCGGGGAGGATCCCGCTCTTGCACGCCTCAATGACTGTGGAGTCGGTGACGTGGGCTACTTTGCTCTTGACCTGAGCAAAGCGCTTGAAGAAGCTGTGGATGCTCTCCACTGTCCTCTGTCGGACAGTGTATAGCTACAATGAATCCAGGGGACGCACGTAGTCCCCTGGAAGTTCGCACAAAATTCGGGCTTCAGCTGCGCAAAAGACTTGATGGAGCCGACCTTTAGGTTGTAAAACCACTAGCGGGCGATCCCGGTTAGGTAGAGGGGGAAGACATTGCACTAGACTGTCTCATCCCCCCCAACTGGTGAGATGGCTGTGGAATACACTTGCACAAACTCGTAGGGATCGGCCTCACCATTGTAGTGTTCGAGGGGTGGCGGTCGGTAAGGCCCCGGCCATCGAATGCACTAGAGCCGGCGGCATAGCAGTTGATTAGCCCCCTCCACCTCCCAGGGAGAGTCCTGGTCACTGTCCCCTTTGATGAGGGATGCGCGTTCGTTGTCGGAGTCGAGAAGGGGCCCAAGCGTTCCACCGACGTGGCGGTTGCTCCTCTTCTCCTCCGGGTTAGTCGAACTATCCTCCTGGACGTCTGGGCACCCCTCCACGGCAGCAGTTGCTTCTTCAGCAAGCCTCTTTCCTCGGCCGGGACGGGAATGTGGTTCACCGCGTCCACGAACCGGGGGAGGCTCCAGTCGGCCACGCGAGGGGGCCTCTCCAGACTTGGTGGTACGCATTTGGTTGACCTGCTCCCGAGTAAAGCAGACCTGATCCACCGGGGGAGCCCTCGGGGGTGGCCCCGGGGGAGAAGGGAGCTCATGCGCAGCGGTCACGGGCTTGGGAGGTACTACCGGGGTGTGGGCAGAACCCGCCACCAGGCAGTCCCCAGGAGTGCCGCCCGGCACCGGAGAGGGGGGGCCCACACGGGGGAGATCCAGCGGCGGCGTGGGAACCGTCCGGTGGGCCGCTTCCGGTTCGACGGACGCGACTGGCCGACCGAAGCCGGCTCCGGGCCTAGGGAAGAACCCCGCTGCGGAGTGAGCCACCGGCATGGGGAAGGCTCCAGGGACGGGGTAAGCTCCCGGTGTCGGGAACGCTGCCAGGATCGGGAGGGCTCCGGATGATGGGCCCGGCGGGGGAGCGTAACCCCCAATGGAATCGTAGGTCTCGGGAGTGACCTGGCCTCCGAGGTTCGGAGGGGCCACTGGGTGTCCCATAAACGGCGGCATTGCCCCCATGAACAAGAACTGGGGCGAATAGAAGTTTAAATCACTCCAGTGCCTTGTCACTGTTGAAGCCGTCTTCTTCTCCGGCGCAGCTCCTCGCCATTCGCTGCCGTGCCATCTCCAGTCAAGCCCACTGCATCAAACAGTACCACTTACCTCTAGCTATTTTCAGCAACCTCAACTCTTAGTTGCACAGCATCAAATCCTAATTTGAATGTTTTACCCTTCATTGCCATGCCGCCAGCGTGTCGCCCAGTCGCCGCCGGCCACCGCCGTCGATGCCACCTTGTCTAGCATCTTCGCCTTGATCTCTTGAACACTTTCCTCTACCAGCTTGATCCCTGAATCTGCACAAAATTGCCAGTTATCGCTATGCCAAGATCTTGTCCAGTGGCTTCACTGTGCCGTGTCGCCACTGTAGTTCATCATCGCCGTTCATCGCCGTCCGGCCATCTCAGTTCCTAAAACCACCATCAACAAGTTCCTGTCATCTTCGCCTACCTCCCAGACATAATTGGTGAAGTAATCAAACCCTGAATCAAACAAAGCATCAAAGCCCTAATTTTGACAATGCACTGTGTCCAGGGGTGTCTTTGCAAAATCCATGACCTCTAGACCTTCTCTGTGAAAACCACCTTATCAAATAGCTACCTCATAGCATTATGCACCCAATGCTTGAAACAGAACATATTTTGCCTACTGAGAATCTCCAGAACCATACCAATGCCAATCCTTGACAATGTCAGCTTGTGTCATTTTAATGTCAGCCAGTGGCATTAGCCCAATTTGACTACTTCTAGTTATGAAAAATGAAAACAACATTGTCTACCAAGTTTATAGGACCATGCTCCACATTTCCTTCAACTATCACATCTTGAGATAAGTCCTTTAGCTTTCTCTGAAGCTATGTCAGGCAGTGAACCGAATGTCGATCCGTTGACATTCGCTGTTTTTGTGTAAACCAGCCGCGGACTTGATGTCCATATTGCAGCCTTGAAGCCTTAATAACTTATAACATCATTCTTTGCTCAGATTCTACAAATTCCAGGGTTTTGACCCAGATCAGCTTGCAATCTCAGTCCATTTCATCATCGCCAAGATCTTTTCTCTTAAAAGCATGTTGCATATAGATTTTAAAGTATTTAAAATGGTTTGTGATCTTTGTGTTCTTGTTTGATTGGAGAGTAGATCAAGAGCCCGAGTACGAAGACTTCGTCGCAGACTCGACATTGACTGCTGTTTCTTACGACGCGGAAGGCAAGTCATAGTCTTGATCATCTTGACCACATATTTTATGAATTGCTATGATATGGCCTTGAATATAAATAGTATTGCATGTGAGAATGGATGAATTGTGAATTGGCAGTACTAGAATGGATGCCTGTGAAATGTGAAAAGATCAAATAGTGAGCCATGAACTATTATATATGTACTTATATATATTCATGAAATAAAACCCCTAGCCGTGACTAGAATTTTGGTATGGATGGCTGTAGCACTGGAGGTGCTTAACTGCAAAGGATAGCCGGCACGGAAGGTGCATGGTTTGTGGATGGTCTAGTCACTGGCATATAAGGACTAGAACCTTGTGTTGTGCATCTAGTGGCATGAAACACGTGCTAACCGCAAGCCTGGTATGGGACAGGCCTGAACAAGTACTTATGCGGATCGCACATGAAATCCCTGCATGAGATGTGTTGTGATGCACGATTTACACGAAGTACGGCTCCCACACATATCACTGAAGGTGATTTTGCACGCTGACCCAGTAATGGGAATATGCATAGGGGTGGAGGTTTGGGTACAACCTGCCACAACTGTGGTTCGCGAGAGATCCACAGGGTCAGGGGTGAATTGTGAGTGAAACATAACAAAAGTTCTTGTTATCTTCACCTTGCCACTCACACATGGTTGTGAGGAAGGGTCTAATCATATTGATAGGATGGGCTTGAAAGTGGAATATCTTGCGGGTAAATTGGTACCTCTCTACAGAGTTAAAAACGTATTCGAATACTTCGAGCTCCCGGGTTTATAGGAGTCTGCTGTGGTGGATTAAATCCACGGGGTGTGGCACAAGTATGTTTTCTAAATAAAATTTGATAACTCAAGATTACCCAAATGACATGTGTTGTCATGATATAGTAGTGTTCTAACCATGTATGCCGCAAAGGTATTGTAATCTCTTTATGTAATATTAAGGCCAGCAGGCTACACTGCTTAAATATTTTGTAAGTTTTTCTGCTGCAATGTGAATATACTCGTGTGCTTGACTTATCCTGGGAAGTCAAAGGTATGCATATATGGGACTAGCTACTGCAAGCTAGGTCTCCACAGGAGTAGTCATAGTCCCAGTTTCAGGGCGCGACAGTACCCTGGACTACAATAACGGTATGTCTCCTATGTTGCATCTAGGCCTTTATGCCTAACCCTAATTTTGATAATTGATGAAAACAAAGTGTTTCAGACTGACTGTGTTTTTGAGATTGTTTTATGCAGAGCTTGTTCGGGAAAAACATGCAAGATGATTAAGGTGAACCTGGCATTAATAGAAGCACAAGGTACAAAAGAGCAAAGACGAAACACAAACATGAAGATGCAAAGGACCTAAGGTAATCTGAAATTTTATTTTTTACCGATCTCTGCGTAAGGAGATTGATCGGTTTAAGGATTTTGTTTTTAAATTTAACCGTACTATAAAGAGGGGTTGCAAAGTCCTCTCTAAATTTCCAACATGAACCCAGAAATTACTAGGTCATTGCATTGCATCTTTTTGGATGGATTTGATTTGAATTTGGTTTTGAAAGATTTGGATTTTCAGTTAAGTTTTTGACAGCAGAAGAGTTTTTCAATTTTCTAGAAAGCGCTATGCAGATCTGGTTTTTGCTTCTGTTGACCAAAATGTAGCCCTTTAAATTATCTTTCAAACAAGCTATTAAACACTTCATTTGGATTTCTGGATTTAAAGTTATAGCTATTTTTTTCATACTGACTGTCAATTTGCTATGCTGACTGTCAGTTTGAATGTCAGTTTGTGTTAATTGACAATTGTCCAGAGAGTGTGTTTTTTGGCAAAAAATTTTGTACTAAACGACTGTCAGTATGCCCATGCTGACTGTCAGTTAGTGTTTCGACCACAGTTGTTTTTATCTAAGTTTCTATATGATTTGGTTGATATTTTGGTCGAGCTGACTGTCAGTTTGGGGTTTCAGTTTCCATATACGACCACAAACGGCTAGCTATTTTTTATCCATGAATTTTATCGGCTGTTGTATATGTAACTGACTGTCAGTTAGGTGAACTGACTGTCAGTTTGAGTTGCTGATTTTCAGCCCTAGCTCCACCGGTTCTTTTGATCCTTGAGGCTATAAAAGGGGCTTTGAGCTTGTATTTTACACAACAAGCAGCCTCCTCTCATACACATTCTTGAGCTTTAGTTTCTTATACAAAATCTTGATCTTTTGATCAAGTCGAGCATTTGTCAGATCCACCGAGTGCTTTCTGTTCGCATCATTTGCATCCTATTAGTTTCTCAGTGATTGTTTGGAGGTCTAGAGAAGACCTTGCTGCCTGTTACTCTTGGTGAGCGCCCTCACCTAGACTGTTTGGTGCCGTGGCCGTAGATCTCTCCAGTTCAGAGATTGTCGGAGAGACTCGGTGCATTTGTAAAAGGCATCGGTGCTCGCCTTTCCGGAGTGGACAAGGAGCAACCATTAGTGGATAATATCCTTCGTGGATATTGGAGTAAGACTCAATTTATTTGAGTGCTTCAACGAGGATTAGGGGAGACAGGGCGAGTCTCCGAGACCTCGGTAAAAATAGTTGTGTTCATTCTCTCTTCCTCTTTCTCATATTATTATTTGTTCTTGATTTCTTTATTTGCAAATATTTGTTTTAAATTGAAGTTTTTAAAAGCCTTCTATTCACCTCCCCCCTCTAGTCAGCATCCTTGATCCTACACCCTAGTCAACAAAACATACATTTTTACTGAAAATGTCATATTTGTTAACATGCTTGTTTGTGACGCAGCTCTGCCTTTGTCCGAGATTGAAAAACAGACAAATTATCTCCTCAAGGGGTACAGCACCACTGTGGAGGGAGCCAAGGGATCGCGTCGCCCCCAGAGCCTAATCAATGCCGACGATGATCTCAAACAGGAGCGCCGAAAGGTATGCCCTTTCTTAACGAGCCCTATTGTAGACCATTCACCTGTCCTGTGTTAACAAGAACATTTTGAATGACATAGCTTCTGGGAAAGTTCACCGAGGCGACACGTCCAAGCGAGGACATTGCTCCCTCGGGGAGGCCAACTGCGAAGAGGGTAAAGAGGATCTCTTCGAAGCGCGCGGTGAAGGAACCCGCTCCCAAGAAGTCCAAGAAAATTCTGGGAGAGGCTTCTTCGCAGAAGAAACCCCTTACCGCAAAAAGGACTGCGGTAAGATATTCAGTGCCTCCTGTAACCCCAGGTACGAGTAGAAATTACTTCTTCGTCATACAGGATGAAGGGAGCGAGGACGAGGAGGATGACATTCCTCAGGTTCGCCGCAAGAGGAAGGCGATCGCTCCTCAAACCAGTGAGTTCCTGCCTCTGACCGCAGGGATAGAGACGACTACGATAGGCCCTGTGACCACTGGTAATCCTATGGTTACCGGTGAAACCCCAGTTCCTGAGGCTTATAAGGTCTCATGACTTGCAACACCTCCCCTTCTGTCAGAAGGGGCGATTGTGGTAAGATTTCTCACAATCCTGAATGTTTGCATTCATTTGTGTATATTCATTGAGTTATGCTCATACAGGAAGAGGAAGACGACATCCCCCCCATCCTCCGCGAAGTGACTCCTACCAGTCCTGGGGCGGTGAGCACTCCACTCCTGTCGATTGGCGTGGGAATAACTGAACAGGACCCCGCGACCACTACCAATCTCATGGTCGCGGATGAGGTCCCAGTGCCTATGGTCCAGGAGACTTCAGGACCAATGGCTTTATCCCTTCCGACCGAAGAAGTTACCCCGATAAGGACTCTTACAACCTTGGTTTTCATCATTCCTCATGTGTGTTCTTATAGATTTGCATGCACACAGGGAGAAAAAGAAAAGGTCTTATTTAGGAAGAGGAAGACCAGGACGGATGATGACTGTCCTCTTTTCCTCGGGGAACCATCTTCGAAATCCCAAAAATTGGTAGGATTTTGAGTAAGGTAAGAATCTCTCCCGTTTGGACAGGGTCGTATTACAGTGATCGACTGAAGAGACTCTAACCGATGGTCCTCCCATTTGCTTATGCTAGGCGCAGAGATGCAGCGCCAAGCCCCCAGTGGCCTCGGCAAGTGTTGAAGCTTCCCCTGCTACCGAGGTCACAGGCGAGCAAAGTTCCATCCCTTCGGCCAGGGAAGTTCTTCGGGCCATTATAGATGGGATGGCCGCAGAAGTCCAATTGCAGAGATTGGAATCTGCGACCCCAGCAATGGAGGAGGCTCAGCAGAAAAATAGCTTATGCTAGGCGCAGAGATGCAGCGACTCAGCCTTTGGCTGAACCGGAAAGTGGCTTGTTCAGCGATTATGTTGAGGTATGCCGATCATCCCTTGTGATTTTTAAGTTCGCATTTGCATAGGGATATCCAAGCTTTGAAACTGATCCCCTTTCCATGTCATAGGAACTGACTCGTATGGCGACCAGGTCGATGGCTATAGCAAATAGCATCGAGGTCGCACAAGAGGAAACGAGTCGCCTGCAGCAGTAAGGAAGATGTTTCTTCATTTGCCTGAATGTAAGTCCTATCTTGACAATTGTCTCTTTTGTCGCAGAAAAAATGCCTTTCTGATCAAAAGCCTCGCTGATCGGGAAAATCAGGAGTTCAGTGCAGTTGCCAAGATCTCATTCCTGGACACCGAACTCCAAAAACTGCGGTCACAGCTCTCCTGTAAGCATACTTCTGACCAGAGTAAATTAATTTTGTCATACGAACTTGTTTGTGATGGTCTCATATCACAGCGCAAGACGACCAAATAAGCTAGCTCGGCCAAGAGAAGAAAGATCTCCAGGCGACCATCGAGTTGCAAAACTCAAAAGTTGATTCTGTCTGCAGGGAGAACAAGGACTTGAGTGCGTCACTCTCGGCCTGCAGCAGTGCTCAATGGGACATCTTCGAAAAACTGAAGATGGTGGCCGGTTTGCTGAGGGCGGATGTGGTCGAAACTGAAAGGGATGACCTTAGCCTTAGCAACTATACCACACTGGTCGTGACTCAAGCAGAGTCACTACTTGAGTATCTTCCTGAAGATACAAGGCGGCAAAAAGAGGCGCTCAAGACAAGAGTGCGATCAACAACCTCTGCCATCCTCTGCCGGCTTCGTCTTCACCATGGCCCAGATCTTGATCTGAATCCAGTGCTGGGAGAGGCAGAGGTCGAGAGTGAAGACCCGCTTGAGGTCATAATGGAGGAAGTCAAACCTCTAGTAGAAGATGTCTTGAAAGAGCTTGGCCTGATGTAAATCTTGTACCTGTACAGATACAATTTATACAATGCAAATGTATGCCTTATTTTTTTGAAAGAAAAGCACTTCTTTTTGTTTCATGCTGTGACCATATTCCCCTAGCCCCCTCCTATGGTTATGTATACTGAAGACTTAGTATCATAAGCACAGGAAGAATATGTGTGTAACGACGACCAGGGATATCTGACCAGATCGACAATCATGTTCGATACAATACCCGACCTTATTGCAAACCGGCAGCCACTCTGATGACCAAGGACATGCCAGCAAGCCCCGTGTGCGTTGAGAAACGGCTTATTGAGGGGTGTCTTACCTAGAAGTGATCGTGAGATCGGCTAGCAAATTCGATTAGGGTATTATAGTGTTACAATTATCGGCGACCAGGCCCCGAGTCAGACTCATAACATACGGGCACAAGGAATAATTATCACATGAAACAACTAAAAGTACTGATTCTCATTTTGTTAAATCATGCTAATTGAAAAGGAAAAGGGATTGGGAACTTACACGTAGAACTTGTGTAGTTGATCAATGTTTCATGTATTGGATAAGATCCGACCATCCTCCATCGCTAACCGAGTTGATCCTGGTCGCGGCACTGAGACGACAGTGTAGGGACCTTTCCATTGTGGAGAGAACTTGTTGCAATTAGATTGGTTTTGTATTTTACGTAAAACCATATCACCCATGTGAAGGCTACGTGGTCACACCCTTTTGTTATGATATTTGCGCAAAGCTTGCAAATACACCGTGGACTTGACTAGAGCCCGATTACGTTTTTCTTCTAGGAGGATGAGATCTTGTAATCGTTGTCCATTCTGATCAACTTGTTCAAATTGATCTGTTCGGACATAACGCATACTAATTTCCGTGGGTAACACAGCCTCAGCTCCGTATACCAAATGGAAAGGTGTCTCACTGGTGGCTTGACTAGAAGTAGTGCATAGTGCCCATAGAACGGTATAGAGCTCATCTACCCAAGCCCCCGAGCGTGTCTTAAGGCGATCAAAAATGCGCTTTTTGATACCCTGTAATATTTGCCCGTTGGCACGTTCGACGGCACCAGTGCTCTGTGGATGAGCTACAGAGGCAAAGCACACCTTGGTTCCAATGGTGTCGCAATAGTCCAGAAAAAGACCGCTAGCGAACTAGGAACCATTATGAGTGATGAGACGATTTGGAACACCGAATTGAGTCACAATGTTCTTATGAAAGAACTTTTGTGCAGCAGCAGTAGTAATGTTGCGTACTGGTTCGGCCGGAATCCACTTTGTAAACGTGTCGATAGCAACGAACAAGAACTTGTATCCATTGACCGCTTGTGGCATAGGACCAACAATATCCATCCCCCAGACCGCGAAGTGCCATGACAGAGGGATGGTTTGTAGAGTGTAGGCAGGTTGATGAACCTGTCTCCCATGAAACTGACACTGAGGACATTTCTTGACCATATTCTTGGCATCATCAAGTGCCGAAGGCCAGTAAAATCCTTGTTGGAAAGCCTTTCCGACCAATGTACAAAATGACGCGTGCGCACCGCATACACTATCATGAATTTCTTTCGAAAGGGATTTACCTTCCTCTTGGGATACACAGCGCATGAATACAACTTGAGTACCTTTTCTATACAAAACTCCTTCTATAAGTTTGTATAAATACGCTTTTTGAATTAACCGATCGCTCTCGGTTTCGTCCTCGGGCAAGGTCCCGTGTTCGAGGTTGGTAACGTAGCTTGTTACCGGATCATCCTCGACCATAGTCATGATCGAGGGATGTTCCAAGTGTTCGATGAACACTCCTGCCGGAGCGGATGTGCGTGAGGACCCAATTTTGGATAATTGGTCTGCGAGAATGTTGTCCTTTCGCGGGATGTATTGGACTTCGCAATGACTGAAGTGTTTTTCGAATCTCCTCACTTCCCCCAGGTAATGAGTCATTGTCTTATCGGAGGTGCTATACTCCTTGTTTACCTGGTTTATGACCAGTTGTGAGTCTCCCCTCACCACTAATCGACGGACTCCGAGGAATTTTGCTGCCCGAAGCCCTGCAATAAGACCTTCATACTCGGCTGCGTTGCTGGTCGTAACAAAGTGTAGTTGAATGACATACTTCAGCTGTTCGCCCTGAGGTGTAACTAAGATCACTCTAGCCCCCGAGTGTTGAAAACTACGAGAGCCGTTAAAGTACATTGTCCAATGATCAGGGCATTCCAAATCTTCGGACGCCTACACAGGCGGCTCAGGATTAGTCCATTCGAGCACGAAGTCGGCCAGGACCTGAGACTTGACTGCGGTGTGGGGCGTGAAATGGATGTCGAACGCTTCGAGTTCGACAGCCCATTTGGCGATCCGACCAGATTTCTCCGGATTGCGGACAATGTCCCCCAATGGAAAAGATGAGGGCACTGTGATCTTATGTGCTTGGAAGTAATGTCGTACTTATGGGAAGCCATCAGTAGTGCGTAAAGTATCTTTTGGACCTCAAGGTATCGCTCCTTAGGACCATGAAGTACTTCGCTTACATAGTAGACGAGTTTGTGCACACCTTCTGTTTCCGCGATCAGGACAGCGTTGACTGCGTGAGGTGTGGCCGCCAAGTAAAGGAGTAATGGCTTCTCTTTGTTGGGAGAAACCAAAACTGGCAGACTAGATAGATATTGTTGGGGGAAACCCCAGTGGCCCCATGAAGTCCCAAGGAGTCCCCGGTGAGACCCGGAGAGGCACTGGGCCCCCGGTGAGACCCGGAGGGTCACTGGGCGCCTGGTGAGATTCGGAGGGTCATCGGGTGAGACCCGGAGAGTCACCGGGCGCCCGGTGAGATCCGGAGGGTCTCCGGAACCCCGGTGAGACCCGGTGAGACCCGGAGAGTCACCGAGCGCCCGGTGAGATCTGGAGGGTCTCCGGAACCCCGGTGAGACCCGGAGGGTCACCGGGCGCCCGGTGAGACCCGGAGAGTCACCTGGCGCCCGGTGAGATCCGCGGGTCTCCGGAACCCCGGTGAGACCCGGAGGGTCACCGGGCGCCCGGTGAGACCCGGAGAGTCACCGGGCGCCCGGTGAGATCCGGAGGGTCTCCGGAACCCCGGTGAGACCCGGAGGGTCACCGGGCGCCCGGTGAGATCCGGAGGGTCACCGGGCGCCCGGTGAGATCCGGAGGGTCACCGGGCGCCCGATGAGATCCGGAGGGTCTCCGGAAGCCCGGTGAGACCCGGTGAGACCCGGAGGGTCACCAGGCACCCGGTGAGATCCGGAGGGTCACCGGGCGCCCGGTGAGATCCGGAGGGTCTCTGGAACCCGGTGAGACCCGGAGAGCCTCCGGCCTCATGAAGCGCTGTTGTTGACCGTGGGCCTCTAGGAAGCCCGTGGTGCCACATGTCGAGCATCCAGGCCGTCCGTCAGGCCAAAGGGCGTCTTCGCCCTTCCATCCAACGGTCGAAGTGAGGGCATTTTTGTCTTTTGCATTTCTTGGGGGCTATATATACCTCTCTTGTACCCTTTTTCAGGGATTCCAATTCATTTCATATAAATGCAATATTCGGTTCTCTCGGAGACCTCTCCCTGAGAGCTCACCTCCTCGGCGGACTCGCGTCCGGAGAGAGCCAACAGGACTAGGGCCCCCACTGGGACCCGAACATGTATAAACCCCTGTGTCACTTTCTGTGTTGCCCGGCGGGAGGAGACCAGTAACTCGGTCTGCTCGCGCCGCTGTACTCATGCTGTGCACGTCCGAACCTACCGGGGTATCGTAATACCACGACAGTTGGCGCCGACCATGGGGACATCGCGACGAATCGCCATGGCTCCCGCAACAACCAGACCTCAAGCCCTCTCATCTCCCGAGGGTGCTGGTCCTAGCAACCCGGCTCCACCTCAGCGAGATGAGACCTCCGCAGCCCTGCCGCCCGGGGGCGTGCGGGGGGAGGACCCGCTTCCTCCACCCGCGGCCCCCGGCCGAGGGGTCCCCGTTTCCGACCCAGCGACCGCAACCGAGCTTCCGGGGCCTAGTGCGCCCCAACTCTCCGTTCCGGTCTCCGGAGATTCTATGCTGGGGGCTTTGATCCAGGGCCAGTTTCGTACCCAACACACCCTGGAGGAGCTGCTGCGCGTCCTGGTGCGGCCCCCGGCTCCCGTCTACCCGCCTCCGTATCCGTTTATGGGGGCACAGCCCCAATTCTTCATGGGGCACCCCGCCTTTCCCGGGCCGGGGATGTTCCCCGTTCCCGGAGGCGCGCCCGGGCCGTATCCGATCCCGGGGACACTTCCTGCGCCGGGGAGTCAACTCGTCTCCGAGCCCTCCCCTGCCTCTGGGAGTCGCTCGGCCCCGGGTCTAGAACCCCCGCGAGCGGCTACCGCCGCGCCAGGGAAAACCCGGCGCCCGAGCCCGGCAACCTCCGCGGGCCGACGCCCGGGATCGGTGCAACGCCCGCCCCTGCGGACGCCCCGGGAACTCGAACTGCGACCGCTCCCGCCGCCGTACCGATTGCGGACCTGGCGCATGGCCTGGTTCGCGCGCCGGCAGCGTCCACTGGGACGGTGGCAAATGCGCATCAGCTCCCTCCCCCTCCGGGGCCGCCCCTGCGGGGGCCCCCAGCGGATCAGACCCGCTTCACAAGGGAGGAGGTCGAGCGAATGCGTACCGCCAAGTCCGGAGAAACCACCTCCCGCCTTCGGTCAGGACTCCCCCGAACCCGCAGGCGCGCGGAGACACGCTCCCGAATCGCCCGGGGGAAGAGACCGTTCAAGGAAGCTGCCAACATTCATGCGGAATACCTCGACGCCCAAGAGGTCAGCTCAACCAATCCGGAGGAAAAGAGACGACACTGTCACACCGGTGGACCGCTGCCACCCCTCCCAGACTCCGACAATTAGCACGCGTCCCCGGCAAGAGAAGACGGAGACCATGGATCCTCCAAGGAAGTTGAGGGAACCAACCAACCGCTATGCAGTCGTCTCCGCTGCATACACTGGCCGCGGCCTTACCGCCCGCCGCACATCGAGCATTACAACGGTGAGGCCGATCCTTACGAGTTTGTGCAGGTGTACTCGACGGCCATCTCGGCGGCCGGGGGGGACGAGACGGTGCAATGCAATGTCTTCCCCCTCTACCTCACGGGCATCGCCCGCTCATGGTTCTACAACCTGAAAGCTGGATCCATCAAGTCCTTCGTGCAGCTGAAGCGCGAATTTTGCGCGAACTTCCAAGGCAACTATGTGCGGCCCTTAGACTCCTCCCAGCTCTACACCGTCCGGCAGAGGACAGGGGAGACTATCCGCAGCTTCTTCAAGCGCTTCGCTTAGGTGAAGAGCAAAGTGGCGCATGTCCCTGACTCTACGGTCATCGAAGCATGCAAGAGCAGGATACTCCCCGGGGAGCTCCACCGGAGGCTCTCTCGGAGCTGCCCCACCTCCGCCGACGAACTCTTCACCGTACTTGAGAAGTACGCCCGTGCGGACGAGGACGATCTTTGGAAGAAGAACCAGGGGGCTCCTGCCCCCTCCGACCGGGAGGCCAGGGACCCCTCCAGGAAACGTCCCCGAAGAAGTGATCGTCGCGAGCCACGGCCTCGGGACGCTTTCGTCCTAGAGGGCGGAGGCGGCTCGCGCGACAGCACCAAAGGCAGTCGTGCCCCTCCTAAGTCAAGGGGCTACGGGGGAGGACAATCCTCCCGCGGGCGCGAGAGCCGCCCCAAGGAGAGCAAGGAGGACACAGCCAATGTGTGGTGCACCTTCCACAAATCGAGTACCCACACTACTCGAGAATGCAATCAGCTTCTACAGCACTTCGTGGTTTTTCTCGACCAACTCGGCCAGGGGGGAGGGGGCCCTGCCTCCTTGCCTCCCTCGGCGCCTCTGCCAGTGCTCCCCGCTCCTGCGGGCGAGCAGCGGAGACAAACGCAAGAAGGGGGCTCGGCCCAGGAGCTCCCCTTTCAAACCTCCCAAAGACGTATAAACGTCATCACCGGGGGATCTGCCTCGAGACGGGACTCCAAGCGCCAGCGCAAGGAGTACGCACGGGAGGTGAAGGTGGTGGGGGTGCTGCACACGTCTCCGCCACCGAAATGGTCAGACGTCCCCCTTACCTTCACAGCGGAAGATGCGCGCGGGGTTCGCTTCCCGCACGACGACGCGCTCATCGTCTCGGCTACAATCTACAACTGCCAACTGGCACGCATCCTCGTCGACGGTGGAAGCTCCGCCGATGTCTTATACCTGAAGGCGTTCAGGGAGATGCAAGTCGACAAGAAGCTGCTGCAGCCCGCACTCGGGCCATTACAAGGCTTCGTTCCCGGGAAGACCATCCACCCGGTGGGGAAGGTCGATTTACCAATGACCTTCGGCACCCCGGAAAACTACCGGACGGAGATGGTCCGGTTCGATGTGGTGGACCTCCCCTCTTCATACAACGCTATTATGGGGAGGACCACGATCAACCATCTGGGGGTGGCGATTCACCAGAATTATCTCTGCGTGAAAATCCCTGGGCCTCACGGTGCGATCACCGTTCGAGGTGACCAGAACGTGGCCCGCGCTCTCTACGAGCACGCCACCACCGCCGTCGGAAATATCAACGTGATCAAGACCCCGGGGGGAGCGCCCCCCCCCCCCCCCCGAACCTCATGCTGCCCCGGTCGTTCCCTCCGGGAGGCCACTCCCGAGGCCGCGCCCCGAGGGAGACCTTCGGAAGGTCCAACTGTCCGCGGGAGATGAAGAGAGAACCGTCAGGATCGGAGCAGACCTCACCGAGGAACACGCCGAGCAACTCGCGGTTTTCCTTCGCGAAAACTCAGATGTTTTCGCGTGGGAACCCTCGGACATGCAGGGTGTCGCCCGGGACATCATTGAGCATAAGCTCGCTGTGATCCCTGGCCGCTCCCCGATCAAGCAGAAGTTGAGGAAGTTATCCCTCGAGCGCCAAGACGCCATCAAGGTAGAGGTCTCCAAGCTTCTAGAGGCGGGGTTCGTGCGAGAAGTCCTCCATCCCGAATGGTTGGCAAACCCCGTCCTCGTAAAGAAGTCAAGTGGCAAGTGGAGGATGTGCGTGGATTTTACCGATCTCAACCGCGCTTGCCCAAAAGATAACTACCCACTCCCGCGGATAGACCAGCTGGTCGATTCGACAACGGGGTGCAAACTGATGAGCTTCCTCAATGCATATTTGGGATACCATCAGGTTCAGATGGCGGCAGAGGACGAGGAAAAGACGAGTTTTATAACTCCCCTCGGCACCTTTTGCTATCTCCACATGCCCTTCGGGTTGAAAAACGCCGGGGCAACCTTCCAGCGTCTCATGACGCTGGTCCTGAAGGACCAAATCGGCCGCAATGTCGAGGTCTACGTTGACGATGCGGTCGTCAAAAGCCCTCGCACGGCCGCACACATTGACGACTTGGCGGAGACCTTCCGCAGCCTCCGCAAGTAAGGGTTGAAACTCAACCCGGAAAAATGCGCCTTTGGCGTACGCGGCGGGAGGCTGCTTGGCTTCTTGGTGTCCCAGCGGGGCATTGAGGCGAATCCCAAAAAAATTCGGGCCCTGCTCGACATGCCTCCCCCGCGTTCCGTCAAAGACGTGCAGAGGCTTGCAGGCCGCCTGGCCGCGTTATGTCGTTTCGTCTCGCGGTCAGGAGAACGCGGACTCCATTTCTTCAAAGTCCTCTGGGACCTCGGGGGGTTCAGATGGACCCCCGAGGCCCAGACGGCGTTCGACACGTTGAAGAAGTACCTCGCGAGCCCTCCGATGCTCGTGAGCCCATCCCCGGAGGAACCTTTACTACTCTACCTAGCTGCGACCCCAGTCGCAGTGAGCGCGGTGCTTGTGAGAGAGCAAGACGGGCAACAGCGCCCTGTATACTATGTTAGCAAGGCCCTTCAGGGGGCTAAGATGTGGTACACTGAAGTGGAGAAGCTGTGCTATGCCCTCCTCATGGCGTCGCGGAAGCTCCGCCACTACTTCCTCGGGCACCCAATCACGGTCCCGTCATCTCTCCCATGGGGGAAGTGGTGAGAAACATGGAGGCCACCGGCCGAATTGGCAAGTGGGGAGCCGAGCTCGCTCCTTTCTCCCTCACCTTCACGGGCCACTCCGCCATCAAGTCGCAAGTCCTCGCTGACTTCGTGGCGGAATGGACCCCGACCGCTGAGACGGACAGAGGGGCTCCCCTCCCCCCCCCGGTGCCTGGACCATTGGACACTCATGTTCGATGGCTCCTTGTGCCTTGCCGGGGCCGGTACAGGGGTGGTTCTTCGGAGTCCCGAAGGGAAGATGCTGGAGTACGCCGCCAGGCTCGAGTTCCCGGCTACCAACAATGTCGCCGAGTACGAGGCCTTGCTCCTGGGATTGCGCCTCGCGCGCTCCCTGGGAATCCGCCACCTCCTGGTGAAAGGAGACTCCCAGCTGGTGGTCAACCAAATGGACAAGTCCTACTTGTGCCACGACGCGAACCTGAGTCTATACTTGGGGGAAGTGCAGAAGATGGAAAGACACTTTGAAGGTTTGGAGGCCCGATACATCCCCTGACGGGATAACACCCGGGCCGACGCATTGGCCCGGGCAGCCAGCGCCCGAGAACCTCTTCCCAAGGGCGCTTTTCTGGAAATCATCACGATGCCCTCTATAACCCTTCCGGACGCGAACCCCCAAGCTTAAAACATGCATAGTCTCTATGCATACATGAATGGAAAATAGGTTGAGTGGATGCAAGAAAGTAAGTTTTTGCACAATTGGGTAACATGAGGTCTGAGACAGCTCACCGGGCATATGATGAAGACAACATCGTGACGACGAGCCATTCCGAAGGTTTCATGCACATGTACAGATGATAGTAGGTCCTGAAAAGAGAAAAAGAAAGAAACTAACTACAACTTACAAAATGAAAAGAAAAGAAATAAAGAAAAGAATGCTCAGGTTGCCTCCCGAGAAGCGCTTCTTTTAGGTCAGAAGCTCGACCCTCAAAGGATATGGAATTGAAGCGCAAGTGTAGGAGGGGATAGTGAGGGACGTTGTAGAAGCTCCACGTCCACCCTCCAATCAGAATCGACATGCCTGGGAATCCACCAGGATCCCAGGGAATGTTGACTCGGAGCAAATCTGCTCATGGTCAAGAAGCCACACGTGCTAACCTGCAAATAAGATCAAGAAAGAACAAGCATGTGTGTATGGTGGGACAAGGCCCTCCAAAAGGTCATTGACGAAAGTCCTATCACGTAGATAGACTGATAATATATGTCATGAGGATGGCATATGTCGATATAGGGTAAATGACAACTCAAAGGGATATGAAAAGTCTCATCAGAACTAAACAGCTCAGAATGATATGAGAGGGGCTTGAAGTCTACATGAATAGTGGATGGCATGAAGTCTGGGGTGGGAAGAAACTCCATGGGGGTCGTATCTGGTAGATCAGGATGACAGGACTCCCTACGTCAAAAAGAAATCCTTCTGAATCAAATGAGAATCTTTCCCTCTCGATCTCATGGCTCAAGGAATCGCCTAGGAAGTCCGTAAGATCAAAAGTGATGCTCCCCAATTCAGACTCCTGAAGCTGTGGATCATCAACAAAATCATCAATATCCCTAATATCAGATGTCTCAATATTTTGCAGAGGGATAACAGGATCATCAACCAAATAGCTCAAATCCGCATCATCAAACAAAATTGTCTCGATCTCAGTATCATCAGTAAGAGGATCATAGGTATGACACGGGGGGTTTGCGACCTCAAAACTGATGCTCTCCATCTCTGGTCCTTCTGTCAATGGATCATCAAAAGAAAATGATCCAATCGGACGTAGAGGTGTCTCGAAAACAAGCTTGCCATCATCATCAAATATGATCAGATTAGTAGGAGGCAGAGGTGATTAATGCAACTTCGAAGGAACAATATCGAGTCGAAGCTCGTCGCTCAATGCTGTGGTCTCTCCGTGAGGGTGTCCAAGATAGATGTCATGATGGGTGGGCTCCGGGACACTCAACGGAGGTGTGATGGCCTCAAATGTGTCCGCATCTGAACATGGTGCCAGGTATTGCTCAGACTTCTTAATCATGTCCTCCATCGGTGCCTCAAGTATGGATGTATCCTCAACTTCGAGAGGCTGCTGTGGGGACTGATGTAGATGTCATTTTTCTTTTTCAAACGACGCTCCAACAACACCTCAAGTCTAGATGTATCCTCGTATGCAGGAGGCTGCTGTGAGTATTGCTGATGTGACAAGTACGAAGGATGATATGATGTACATGGGAGCTGCTCTCCATACCTAAAATCCTGGAAAGGATAGCTAAGAGATGATGAGATAGCATGGTGGCTGTTCCTATATGGTGTTTAGTCTTCAGCAAATCATCATTCCACCACATTCCATCATAAACTGAAAAATAAAAAGAAATTTATCACTTGGAATGCCTAGTTTTGAAGATGATCTTTAATCAATTAGATGATTATTCTATCACATCTTTGCATATGATCCATTGAACTTAGATCTTTTAAAGATTTTCATTGCTTATGTTCAGTTTTTATCTTAAAGTGACCATCAAAGTTTGAACTTATCCATTAAATTGTACTCGACTTCTTCCAAATTGAAGATTTCTAATAGAACCATTTTTTGGAATTAACTCTCTTATGTTACTCTTTATGCCTATATTGCTAATTTCCCTTCTCTTTAAAAATAAAAAATGTGTAAAAGTAAGTATAATCGACCCACTAGGGGAGGCGGTGGTGAATCGTGGACCAGCTGGGAAAGGGAATATTTACTTAACTTATGCATACAAAAAAATATTTTCAGTAAAACGGTTGCTTAAGCTGCGGCTTTGTCTAATCTCGTGTAACATATATGTGACCAACTGGGGTGAGGTGGTGGTGAATCGTCGACGAGCTGGTGAACGGACGATATATGGAGCATTGAGGTTGCTTACAAGGGCTCGGGAAATTGACAAAGCTGCCTTTCTGTTAGTTCACTTAAGTAAGCGACTTCACTTGTGTCTCCTCTCACCGCGACGGAATGATCCAGTAAAAATATTCTGGCCAAGAGCACGAAAAAGATGAAGAATAAAAAAATGGGGCAAACAAACAAACTCCAAAAGAAAGAGGGCAATTTAGCAACTTTGTATCAATCGTAGCATAATGAGCATTTCCTTTGCATGGTTTATTTTAAATCCTATATGAAAGAAGATTGTTAATAAATTTTAATTTATTAAGCACTCTCTTTTCTAAGCATGAAATTTGATAATCTTAATATATGCATTTAGAAAATTTAAATTGCTGAGATCAATTGCCTCATATGCATAGATGTGTTGTGATTCTTCGGAAGATTATTTATAGAGAATCTAATATACCAAGGCATCTCAATTTTTGGAAAAATTATTCACATTCTTTGCTTGAGGACAAGAAAAATGCTAGCTTGGGGGAATTTGATAGGTCTTAATTTGGTAGAATTTTACCCTAGGCTTAGTATTGAAAATGTACAAAAATGATACTTTTTGTAATATTTTTACAATCTGCTTTCAAGAGTGTGTTCATCATGTTTCAGGGAACAAACATAACAAATTTGGAGTTATTTTGACATCGTTTGGATAGGAAACGAAGTGGAGAAAGAAGATGTTGAAAATCTGAAAAACAGGAATCTGACCCGAAACCCGAATTCCGAATCCAAAACACACCAGTTAGTCGGTTTAAAGTGTGAATCTGAAACAATTCCTTCCTAAATAAGTCTTGAGTTGTAATTAGATAATTGTAGGACTTATGTACTATAAATAGAGAAACTGTTGGCTAAATTAGACATGCTTTTTTACATAGTAGCCATTAGGGTTTAGTTTAGTGTTAGTTTAGTAGAGCCCCCTTCTCTATTTTATTGCTTTTGTAAGCCGGCAAGGACGACAACTTCAATTCTCAAGCAATCAAGTAAGTTATTATTTATTTCTTATTATTATTTCTGAATTCTTATGGCTTTTTGCCAGTATATCTCTTCTAGGGTTAGGGATGACCTAATACAGGAGGAGTGATTCTTCCATGGTTTTGATCTCAAGTTTTGGAGTTATTTTCTAATGTTTTCTTCGTCTATACCCTAAATTCCCGTTTCGGCAACAAACGTAACAGTTGAGCCTTAGCCAGAATTTAGGGGAGTTCTTGAGTCCTTAGCACTTTGACGCGGGACCCTGAACAGGAGAGAGGCTCTCACCAAACGTGACAGTGGAAGCGATCCTCTGACTGTTGACTCAGCGCCCCGAACTGGAAACTTAATTTATTTTGGAAAACAATAGAAATTAACTCACAATTGTCGGACCTTGGATAGAATTATGCCAGATGGTTATGGAATTCCCGAAGCCCTAGGTTTTAATTCTTGCTTTATAAATCCAGATTACATCCCTGCAATTTATTACTTTAAAACCCTAGATTGATAGCTTTAGTAGTATAATTAATTATAGAAAAACAACCCCAAAACTCGTTTAGACTTAATTAGAGATCCATTAAGCTAGAAAGACAAATACGCTTGTTTGTCGTGGAATTCGACCCTCAAGTGCTCAACATTCAACAGCCCACTTGCGGTTTATTACTTCGCAAATCACGCTCACATTCAACCTAATCCCCTGCGATGGCACCACAAATTGATACCGGCCTAGACCGTCTCGCAAGAGAACGAGATCGGAGTAGTAAGGCGAGTATTCTGTCGTTCTTTCCACAGGGACTAGAGATAACAAATCATGTAGAACTAAACTAAATCGATGTCAAATGGGACTAAAACAGATGAGAGAAAGTGCGGCGACCTGGCATACCACCCATGTGGTAGTACGCCCGATCTTTGAACATTTCCCGAATAAAGTTATATTATCCGACAAATGTTCGTTACAGAGTAGCAAAGCAGAAACATGGTTTCATATAACAAGATGCTTAATTACAATTACATACATATGCTTATTCCTCAAAGGAATAGTTCCGAGATGGTCGCAACAGTCACTCCATCACCAATGCTGAAGTAGGTGGGATCGAAATATAGTTGGCTTCCTCTGGATAAACCTCCTCAGTTGCACCGGTCAGCATCACATCGTCGAAGGTGTACTTAAGGTCTAACAAGGATATACATATAGCAAGGATGAGTGCCGAGGCACTCCACAAGTAATTTGAGAATATAAATGCGTCATGCATACCTAAACTATTCTAAAGATATTGTTATGTTATATCACATTAACCCGAATAAGTTTTCCATTCCAAATTTATTTGTGATTGTAAAAGACTCCATTTTAAGCAAACTCTAGTGAACACTTGTACCACAGGGTGAGACCACCTGTAGGTCTCCTTTCCTGCTGCGACGCAACTTCCAACCTGGAAGTAAGAAGTGAATATCGACATTTTACTCTGCAGAGGGGTATCACTTTACCCACAGAATCTCTTGATTACCATGTCGGTGTTCGTCAACAGTGCTCCGCATTTCTGATAATGCGTGACATCATCAAGAGAACAAAGCCTTTTTCCAATCCTTTCACTAGTTCCCTCCACTAGTATGGTACCGCCATACCTGTGTAGTCGGACGCATCCGCTACACCCACCAGTTGAGCCTATAGCTCCAAGCCCGCCTTAGGTCATTCTTTCTGTCGTGGTTTTAAGAATACCCCGGCAGGATTTGAAGACGATCCTAGCGGAGATTATGCAGCGCGGGTTGACCGGGTGACCGGTCCTCCCCCGCCGGACAAACACAAGAATTGACACGTGGATTTATACAGGTTCGGGTCCCGATGGGGGCCCTAGTCCTGTTGACGCGCTCTCGACCGGAGCCGGCTGGGGAGGCTCTCTCCGGGGGAGAGGCTTCCGGAGCACGTCTGTGAGTTTAGCTATTCCAAATAATAATGAGCTGATCCTTTACAACAGAGGGGTACAAGGGCTATTTATAGCCTCAAAAAGAAGCAAAAAGCCTAAACTACCCCGGAAGCCACCGTCGGATTGAAGGGTAGGACCGTCCTTCTTCCGGTCAGACGTCTTGGATGCTTGACAGGTGGTCGCTGATTCCTGAGGCGTCCCTCGCGTGACCTGCACGTGATAAACAAACAGGGATTTTACCTTTTAGAAGGGCGATGACGTCCGGGACCCTCTCTGGAGGGCAGGGTCCCGGGAGCCTAAAAGGCGGCGCCCGGGACATGCCCCTGAGGCACCGTCCCGGGGGTCGAAAGGCGGCGCCTGGGGCAGGCACCGGGGGCCACTGTCCCCGGGCAAATGGCGGCGCCCGAGACCCACCCGGGGGGCAGGGTCTCGGGAGCCAAAAGGCGGCGCCCGGGACATGCCCCGGAGGCATCGTCCCGGGAGCCAAAAGGCGGCGCCCGGGGCAGGCAATGGAGGCCACTGTCCCCGGGTAAAAGGCGGCGCCCGGGGCAGGCAATGGAGGCCACTGTCCCCGGGCAAATGGCGGCGCCCGGGACCACTAGGGGGGCACGGTCCCGGGAGCCTAAAAGGCGGCGCCCGGGGCAGGCACCGGGGGCCACTGTCCCCGGGCAAATGGCGGCGCCCGAGACCCGCCCGGGGGGCAGAGTCCCGGGGGCCAAAAGGCGGCGCCCGGGGCAGGCACCGGAGGCCACTGTCCCAGGGTAAAAGGCGGCGCCCGGGGCAGGCAACGGAGGCCACTGTCCCCGGGCAAATGGCGGCGCCCGGGACCAGCCGGGGGGCACGGTCCCGGGAGCCTAAAAGGCGGCGCCCGGGGCAGGCACCGGAGGCCACTGTCCCCGGGTAAAAGGCGGCGCCCGGGGCAGGCAACGGAGGCCACTGTCCCTGGGCAAATGGCGGCGCCCGGGACCAGCCCGGGGGGCACGGTCCCGGGAGCCTAAAAGGCGGCGCCCGGGGCAGGCACCGGAGGCCACTGTCCCCGGGCAAATGGCGGCGCCCGGGACCCGCCCGGGGGGCAAGGTCCCGGGGGCCAAATGGCGGCGCCCGGGACATGCCCCGGCGGCACGGTCCCGGGAGCCCATGGCGGCGCCCGGGGTAGGCACCGGAGGCCACTGTCCCCGGGCAATCATGAAGTTACCTGGAGTTGGCCGCATGGAGATTTCCCCCAACACTTTCATTATAATACATGCACATATACGTTCCCATTGTGAAGGATTACTAGCTTCTGGATAAGATACTTGACTAGGCCCGTCCCATACCAGGTCTGTGGTTGATATGGGTACTACAGCGTTGGGTAGAAATGACAGTTGGTTATGTCCTTAACTTTATAATCATATTTTAATACAAGATTCGAGCCTTCCTTCGGCTCTCCTCAAGATTACTCAATTCCATATATACATTTTCATCAAGTTATTCAACTTCCATTCTCAACACTTTCATCAGGATTACCCAAATCCATTTACAACACCTTCATCAAACCAACCTTTATCTTTTTATAAAATATTCTTTTTGATGCAAGGTAGTAAAACTATATTGTCGACAATTCGGACTCAGAGTCCTCAGCCGAACTTATGCAAAATTTGTAATAGCGAGACCTTTCAAGATGACCCTCCGGAAAGGTATGTAGAAATATGGAGAACAGGAGCACAGGAGCACAGAGAGGTTTATACAGGTTTGGGCCCTCGATGGTGGGAGTAATAGCCCTACATCCTGTTCGGATTTCACTATATGTGAGAAAGATTTACAAAAGAGCGGGAAAAGACCTTCACAGGTGAAGGTTTTTTCCTATGTAAGGATACAGAAAGAAGTCAAAAAGGCTTGTAAAAAACTATCTAATCTAGGCCGTAGACTTGGCTGTTTGAGTGGTTGAGATGTGTTGTATCTCGCTTGTATCAGAGACGTTGATCCCCCCTGTTTGATGCATCTTGCCACCCTTTTATACTGGTCGAAAGGGTGCCATGTCGTAACTGCATCAGACAGTTGTTTGGATGCGGTTTTAGAGAACCGCTCTTAACCTCCACGCAAGTTTAACACGTGTTATTCATGGATAACTACACGTATTAACCTCCTGACGGTTGATCTTCCACGTGGAGGAATCTTCGGGATACTTGGGATATTCTCGCTATAGGGACAGCCGGACAGGTAAACCCCAAGTACCCTGGTCGAAAGTGCTCTGACCGCGGGATGTTGGCTGACCGCGCAATATCTCCAACATTCTGTTCGCGTATAGCACACGAATTCCTGACCGCGCGAAGCCTGCGGTCTGACCGCGTGAAGCCTGCGACCTCGGGCTGATGCTTCTCAGAATAACTTGAGTTCGCACCGCCAGGCACGTGTCTGGCTCGAATCTGCCTTAAACCAATAGTGCATTTATTTGAACTGACTCGGGTGTCAATCCTCGTCAGCTAGCCCCCAAATTCGAAGGAAACAAAGGGACGTGTTTATTTAGAATTTAAAGTCATGCATCGGATTTTTAACCCGACTCTTCAAATCCCCCGCTTAGTGGCACACTAAGTGGGACGGTTGGTTCCCTGAGACGGGTTCTGGGTATTACGTGACAGGTAATGATGGCGCCATTGAAACATTTTTTAACCAGAGGTAAAACTGTAAATGCTTTTTTTAAAAAAACCCAAGACACTCGGAATGTAAACCGTCACCTTGGCGGCTATAAATACCGGGTCTTTGAATTCGTAAAGCTTCACAATTTCTTCTCACGGTTAAGTTCTTTCTAAAGTCACCTTCATTCTTCTCCTCATACACCTCCTGATGGCAGATCACATCATCATCGAGATTGAAAGTGATGAAGAGGAAGTTCTTAAGCAGGAGCCTCAAATGCCTGAAGATTCATCTCCTTTAAGGAAGAAACCCAAGGTTGACGAAGGATCTTCCAGCAGAGCAAAGGTAGAAGATGAGCCATCATTCTTTCTTCCTTCAGCTTTCTACTCCAATACTCCCTGCTTTTGTTTGGATGATCGATTTTCTGGTCGGCAAGTGGTGACTATACGACCAGAAGATCCTCAACTTGTGTTGGAGAAGCAATCTCCTGGTGGGAAGGTTGCACTTCCACCATTTGGTGATCATCCGCCTTTATCGGGTGATCTACTTTCCAGGATGGATATATCAACCTGTCATGAGCATGGACAGGTAATGATCCTCATCTCCTTTTGCTGATGGTTATAGTTAATACCACTAACTTTTGCAAATGTAGGAGATTGGAGGCCCCAGCGATCAGCCTTCTGCTACTCCACCTCTTCCCCTCGGACAGATTCTTCCAGAGGAGAAGAATGCCCTGGAGAAGAAGACCGAAGAGATGTATTCGGTGATTCTGCATCTGGCAGAATGTTTTGAACGATTCCGTGAAGAGGCGCACCAGTTCTGTCGAGAGAGGGATCACGCTTTGCAACAGCGGGAACTCTCCGATTTAATTAGGAACAGTAGTGTATCTCTTGTTAGGGATGATGTAGATAGGCTTAGGTTAGTTGCTAGTTCTCTGGGGGTTGTCAGTGTAGATCCTACTGACAGCAATATGTCCCTAGGAGAACTTTGCAAACTTCTTTCGGATCAGGTCGACGCTCTGGTCGCTGGTATCCCTTTTGTATGTAAAGAATGCAAGAAATAAAATTTCTTTCTTTATACAAATATTCTTTGCATCTTCTATGCGAATATATGGCCGTGAGTAATGTCTTCGCGACCATTCATACACAGGGAAACCTCAGTTCCGCGATTAGAATCATGCTTTGATAAAATTACCGCTACCAACTCTAATACCGCGATCAGACTTAAAGCCGCGGTTAAAACTAAAGCTTACTGCGACCAGAATCGAGGCTCGGTCAGACCTTCACTTCGATTAAAATTGGAGCTTAATCGAAAGTATGGTCTCGATCATACCACAACCCGATCAGAATATATCCATACGTCCAAAAATTGGGCCATAGGATTTTTCATGAAAAAACACAAGGCACATAAAGGAAAAACGTCCTCTGAAAAATTCTGAAAAAGTTTTCAGGCTTTTGTACTTTCAGACTCTGAAACAAAGAAGCCTTTTTGTTTCAGATCCGATGCCTGGAACACTTTAACGAGTCCGCCAGAGATAGTATCCATTATGGGAAATGAATAAAATACTCAGTGGAACGTTTGAATGGAACGTTACTCTCGTTAGTGCGTCTCCTTGGGTCTATAAAAGGAGCAGGTATCTTCTTGAGGAAGCCACACAGCCAAAAACCCTCAACATTTCCGCCGCACAAAACCCTCGTTCTTCTCAGCCTTCATCTTCCCCAAAAGTTGCGAACTTTTCTTCCGATTCTCCACCAAAAAATGGCGTCTTGGAGCCAATCAATCCACCACTCCGAGGAGAGCTTATTGGCATTGGAGAAGGAGGAAATCCTTCCTCCGCAGCTGCTAATCAATTGGCGGCCCGCGGAGAAGGACCAAGAAACCCCAATCGTCCAAGAGGGCAAATTGGTGGTTTCTGAAGAATATCTGCGCTGCGGGTTCCGATTCCCTGAGAGTCGGTTCCTGAAGGACGTCCTCGAGCATTATGGGTTGGAGCTGATTAACCTCCACCCAAATGTAGTGCTGATCTTGGCGGTGTTTCAGCACTTGTGCGAGGCGTTCGTCGGAGTATATCCCAGCGTGGATCTCTTCCGGTGCTTTTATTATTCGGCGTGGTCGAAGAGCGCCAATGCCGCCGGATGCATCTACTTCCGGCTAAGGGAGAAAAAGGAGTATCCCTTCCCACCCCTGTGAGACTCGGTGCACGGGTGGCACCAAAAATGGTTTTACTGCACCCCGCCAACCGAGAGCGGGCTGTAGTTTGAGAACTCGCGGCCGGATAAGCTGAGCGAGTTGGATGCTCTCCCGGCAATGAACGCGGAGTTTATGAAGCACGCCGAGGTCATTCTTCACTTAGTCCAAGAGGGACTAATGGCTCACGACGTCATTCGTGACTTTGTGAAGAATCGGGTGAGCCCCCTGCGTGAAAGGGCTCATCCGGCTTGGGAGATCAAGTCCATGGCGGACAGTACCCTGGACTATAATGAAGGTACCCATTTCTGGCACTGAAAACTCTTTATATATATTTTTTTTTTAAAAAAAGCTCTAGTTAACTCATACTTGGGAACAGTCCTGTCCTCACCCGAGATCGAGAGGCGGACTAACTACCTCCTCAGGGCTTACAATGCCGAGGTAGAGGGCCCCAAGGGATCGTCCCGCCCCCAGAGCTTGATTCACGCCGGCGATGACCTTAAACAGGAGCGTCGAAAGGTAAATTTTTCACCCGGCCTCTGTTTTGCAGGTCTTATGCATATCCAGCACTAACAGTCCCATTGGAATGAGAACAGCTCTTAGGGAGGTTCGCCGAGGCGACGTTCCCCAGCGAGAACGTCGGTTCCCTGGGGAAGCCGACGATGAAATTCGTGAAGAAGGTTTCTTCGAGACCCAGGACGAGGAATCCTGTCCCCAAGAAAGCCAGGCTAAATCTTGGGGAAGGGTCTTCACGAAGCGTTCCTCCTACCGCCAGGAAAACTGCGGTAAGATATCACATTCCTCCGATCTTTCCAGGTGCGAACTGGAATTACTTCTTCATCGTACATGGAGAGGGGAGCGAGGAGGAGGAAGATGATGATGTCCCCTTGATTCGCCGGAGGAGGAAGATTGCAGGTTCTCCATCCGGCGACGCTCCAACTCGCTCCGCAGAAACAACTGCTACCGCCGAGGCGGCTGTAGTAGACCCCGCGGCCACCGAAAGCCTTGTGGTCGCGGATAACCCCCCAGCTCCTAAAGCCCCCGAGGTTTCAGGGCCAGTTATTTCTACTTCCCTGGTCGAAGGGACGACCATGGTAAGATTCATTCACAGTTTTTTTTTCTTCAATTCCCCCTGTGTGTTCATTAAGTTAATGCTTATCCAGGGAGAAGGGCTTCCCCCTGCGACTCCTGCGAGTCCCAGGGAGGAAAATCCTCCACCCCCGCAGACAGGAGTGGAGGTGGTCGGACAAGACCCTACTGCGGTTGCAAACGAGGCGCCGGCCCCAGAAGTCCAAGAGCCATCCAGGCCCTCGAATGCAGCCCTGCCAACCGGTCCAGTTGCCCAGGTAAAGACTCTTATCGTTTGTCTTCATCTTCCCTTAGAAATGTGCTTACAAAGGAACACATCTAGGGAGGGAATGCCTTATTGACCAAGAGGAAGACCAAGACAGACGACAGTTGTCCTCTTTCTCGCGGAGAGCCTTCCCAGAAATCTCAAAAACTGATGGGATTTCAAATAAGGTAAGAACCTTTATCTTGGTTGTATTAAAACAAGTCGTCACGATCACGAATTGTAACTGCTTAGTTCCTCCTTCCTTTGTCAGGCGAAAAGAAACAGCATCCGGCCCTTCAACCGCTCCAGGGAGGGTTGAAGTTGCTGCTGGTGCAGGAGCCTCCAGTGAGGAGCGCTCCGCCCCCTCTGTCCAGGAAGCAGTCCGGGCCGTGAGGGGAGAGGCAAGCGCGGAGACCCAGTCGCAACCAACAGCGACTGGGGGTAGTGCCCAGCAGGCACTCCCACCGGCTGCCCTTGTTGTGGCCGCATCGGGGCCTTCAACGGGTCTTCCGGTTACTCCGTAAGACATTTCCTTATGGGAATTCATGAAGGTATGATGAACTTCACTTTCGGTGCCTGAATTGTACATAGGATACCTTTAACTCCTTTTTTGCATCATAGGAGTTATCCCGGATGACGGCCAAGTTGCACTCTATGATGGCGAGCGTTGAGGCCGTACAAAAAAAATGAGACAACTTGCGCAGGTAAGGATTATTACTCTTCAACTTGTACAGATACAAATTGGTTATGACCACTCCTTCTGTTCTACTACAGAGAGGTGGCATTGCTGAAGAAAGAAGTGGCCACAGTCAAGCTCCATTCGATCTCAGTGACTAGAAACCATGAGATCGAAAACAACAAGCTGCGATCACAACTTGCTGGTAAGTCGATTCCTGATTAGGAAGACTTAACTTCATAACGCGCGAGTAATGTTTTCTCTTGCTGCAGCACAAGCGGGTCAAATAAAATAACTCAGTCAAGACAATGGACTCCTCCAGGGATCTATTCTAACCTCAGAAAGGGCGATCAGAGAGCTGAGCCGTTCAATCTTCGAAAAACTGAAGGCAGTGGCTCGTCTTCTGAAGGCTGATGTGGTCGAGACCACAAGAGATAATCTCAGCCTAAATGACTGGTCTACACTAGTCATGGCCCAGGTGGAGTCACTTCTCGAGTATCTTCCTGAGGATACACGGCGACGAGAAGAGGCGATCAGAACCAAGGTTCGGTAAGCCACTTCCGCCATTCTCAGCCGGGTTCGACTTCACCAGGGACCAGACGCAGATCTGAATCCATTGGTGGGACCGGTTGAGGTCGAGAGTGAGGAACAACTAGAGGCCATCATGGAGGAGATCAGGCCCCTTGTAGATAAGCTCCTAACTGAGCTTGGGATCGAGTGATCCCTACTTCTGTACAGAAATAGTTGTATACGATGCAATGTATGTTGAAATCCATTTTTGAAAAATAAATATATGTATTCTTGTTTTGTGTTGTTTCATACTATAAACATATCCCCCTAGCCCCCGCCTGTGATTGTAAATACTGAAGACTTAGTATTACAAACGCAGGAGAAAAGTGAATAATAACGACCAAGGATGTGTGATCGAACCAACAATTATGATCAAAGTAACGCCTAGCCTTGTTTGCAAACCGACGGCCACTCAGATAACCGAGGACTTGCCAGACAGCCCCGTGTGCGTTGAGAAACGGCTTATTTAGGAGTGACTTGTCTGGAAGCGGTCATGAGATCGGCCAGCGAATCCGACTAGGACGTGGTAATGATCTAACCGCCGGCGACCAGCCCCCGAGCCGAATTCGCAGCACATGGGCATAAAGGGAAATATTCATCGTAAACCAAAACATTTTTTGTTTTATGAAAAGATGCTAATTGAACAGGAAAAGGGATTGAGTACTTACACGTAGAACTTGCGAAGTTGATCAATGTTCCAAGTATTGGACAAAATTCGACCATCCTCCGTGGCTAACTGCGTGGATCCTGGTCGCGGTACTGAGACAACAGTGTAAGGGCCTTCCCACTTCGGGGAGAATTTGTTGCGATTAGATTGGTCTTGGATTTTTCGTAACACCAAGTCGCCCACGTTAAGACTATGTGGTCGCACCCTTTTGCTGTGATACTTGCGCAAAGCTTGCAGGTATGCCGTGGACTTGATCTAAGCGCGATCACGCCTTTCTTCTAAGAGGATGAGATCTTGTGATCGCTGTTCGGACTGATTAACCTGTTCGAATTGTTCTGTTCGAACAGACCCAATACTGACTTCCATAGGCAACACAGCCTCAGCCCCATAGACCAGATGGAAGGGCGTCTCACCGGTGGCTCGACTAGAGGTAGTTCATAGAGCCCATAGAACGGTATAGAGCTCGTCTGCCCAAGCCCTCGAGCGAGTCTTAAGGCGATCAAAAACACGTTTTTTGATGCTTTGCAGTATCTGCCCATTAGCCCGTTCTACATCGCCATTGCTTTGCGGATGTGCCACAGAAGCAAAGCACACCTTAGTTCCGATCTGATCGTAGTAATCTAGGAAAAGACCACTGGCGAACTGAGAACCATTGTCGGTGATAAGACGGTTTGGAACACCAAATCGGGCAACAATGTTCTTATGAAAGAACTTTTGTGCTGCTGACGCGGTACTTTTTCGTACCGGTTCTGCCTCAATCCACTTTGTAAACGTGTCAATGGCTACGAACAGAAACTTGTACCCATTGACCGCTTGTGGCATAGGGCCAACAATATCCATTCCCCAGACCGCAAAAGGCTATGCGAGGGGAATGGTTTGTAATGCATAGGCCGGTTGATGAACCTATCTTGCGTGGAACTAACACTGAGGACACATCTTGACCATATGCTTGGCATCATCGAGTGCCGAAGGCCAGTAGAATCCTTGTCGAAAAGTTTTTCCGACCAGTGTCCGATATAATGCGTGCGCACCGCATACACCGTCATGTATTTCCTTCAAGAGGGATGTTCCTTCCTCCTGAGATGTACAGCACATGAATACTCCTTGAGTACCCTTCCTGTACAGAATTTCATCTATGAGCTTGTACAGACGCGCTTTTCGAATTAACCGATTGCTTTCGGTTTCGTCCTCGGGTAGGGTCCCATGTTCAAGATAAACTCTCAATGGATGAGTCCAATCCTGTTCCTGACCGAGGTTGGTAATGCAGGCTATTACCGGATCATCCTCGACCAAAGTCATGATCGAAGGATGGTCCAAGTGTTCAATGAACACTCCTGCCGGAGCGGATGTGCGTGAGGACCCAATTTTGGATAATTGGTCTGCGAGAATGTTGTCCTTTCGTGGGATGTATTGGACTTCGAAATGACTGAAGTGTGTTTCCAATCTCCTCACTTCCCCCAGGTAATGAGCCATTGTCTCATCGGAGGTGCTGTACTCCTTGTTTATTTGGTTTACGACCAGCTGTGAGTCTCCCCTCACCACTAATCGACGTACTCCGAGGAATTTTGCTGCCCGGAGCCCTGCAAGAAGACCTTCATACTCTGCCGCGTTGTTAGTTGCAACAAAGTGTAGTTGGATGATATACTTAAGCTGTTCGCCCTGGGGCGTAACTAAGACCACTCCAGCCCCCGAGTGTTGAAAACTACGGGAGCCATCAAAGTACATTGTCCAGTGATCGGGGCATTCCAATTCCTCTGACACCTGCACTGGTGGCTCAGGGTTGGTCCATTCGACCACAAAGTCGACCAAAACCTGGGACTTAACCGCCGTGCGGGGCGTGAAATGGATATCAAAGGCACCGAGTTCGACCGCCCATTTAGCGATTCGACCAGATTTTTCTGGATTTCGGACAATATCCCCCAAAGGAAAGGAGGAGGGTATCGTGATCTTGTGAGCTTGGAAGTAGTGTCGTAGCTTACGGGAAGCCATCAGTAGCGCGTAAAGTATCTTCTGGACCTCAGGGTAACGCTCCTTAGGACCATGAAGTACCTCGCTTACATAGTAGACGGGTCTGTGTATTTCTTCCCTATCCGCGAACAGGACGGCGCTGACCGCATGCGGTGTGGCCACCAGAGAAAGAAGCAATGGTTCTTCTTTGTCGGGAGACACCAACACTGGCGGACTGGATAGATATGTTTTTACCTCCTGAAACGCTTTCTCGGCCTCATTTGACCATGTGAAATTGCGATGCTTCCTCAAGGCTTTGAAGAAAGGTAATCCCCTTTCGCCTAGTCGCGATATGAAGTGACTTAAGGCTGCCATGCGACCAGCCAGGCGTTGAACATCTTTCATGGTCGAGGGCGACCTCATTTGCTCAATGGCCCTGATTTTCTCAGGATTAACTTCAATGCCCCTGGAACAAACAAGGAAACCAACGAGTTTTCCTGAAGACACCCCGAAAGAACATTTCTCCGGGTTTAATTTTATTCCAAAGTGATTCAAATTACAGAAGGTTTCAGCGAGATCGTCCAAATGAGACAATCTCTTGGTACTGTTTACAACCAAGTCGTCTAGATATGCTTCGAGATTACGCCCTATCTAGGAAAGAAAGGTCTTTTGCATCAAGCGCTGGTACATGGAACCTGCGTTCTTGAGACTGAACGGCATTCTGACGTAGCAGTAGGTGCCGAACGGGGTGATGAAGGCAGTTTTCTCTTCATCTTCTTCTGTCATGCTAATTTGATGATATCCTGAGTAAGCATCCAGGAAGCTCATCAGTTCGCAACCCGCAGTTGAGTCGACCAACTGGTCGATGCAGGGAAGGGGAAAGTCGTCCTTCGGGCAGGCACTGTTGAGGCTAGTGTAGTCGACGCACATGTGCCACTTGCCATTTGACTTGCGGACCATGACCGGATTGGCGAGCCATTCCGGGTGATCGACCTCACGAATGAACCCGGCCTTTAGGAGTTTGTCCAACTCCTCTCGGATGGCTTCCTGTTGGTCAACAGCAAAACGCCTAAGCTTTTGCTTTATTGGTCGTTGTCCAGGTCGAAATGCTAACCTGTGCTCGATTACTTCCCTTGGGACACCGGGCATGTCGGACGGCTTCCACGCAAACACATCTGCGTTAGCCCGGAGGAAAGTAATGAGCTCGAGTTCCTATTTGTCATCTAGACCAGATCCGACCCGAATTGTCTTGGATGGATCATCTGGGTACAATGGAACCAGTTGAAGTTTCTCATCTGGTCGAGGAGCAGCCTTGATCGCGTCAGTGGCGACGGTGGCGACCTGGGCGTCCCGGAGGGGAAGTTGATCGACCATCTCCAAAGATAGCCGGTCGCATGTGAGTGCCACGTTGCGACTGCCTCGGACTGAGATGACACCTTTAGGGCCAGGCAATTTGCTGCACTGGTAAGCATAGTGCGTTTCCATCATGAACTTAGCAAGAGTTGGCCTGCCAAAGATTGCATTATAAGCCGAATCACAATCGATTACGTCAAAAGTAACCAATTCTGTTCGAAAGTTATCCGGCTCCCCCAGTGTGACCGGGAGGACCACTTGTCCCAATGGCATCATGGAGGGGCATGGGATTATCCCATAAAACGGATGGATTATGGTCTTAATCTTCGAACGAGGAATCTGCATCTCGTCAAGTGCCTTGACCAATAAAATGTCAAGGGAGCTCCCTCCATCGATCAGGACCCTTTCGACTCTCGCGTTACTGATGATCGGGGTAATGACCAGAGGGAGCCTCAATGGTAGGGTAAGCCCCGCGGGACAATCAAAACTATCGAATGTTAAAGGTGTATCCGACCAACGGGGGGTATTGAGGTTCACCAAGGGATGTCTCCGTTTGGTTAACCTCTCGGTAAAAGGCTTTAAACTGCCTTTTGGAAACAAAAGAGGAAGAACCCCCGAAAATAACATTAATGTGATTTTGAGGTACCTGGTAGGACATCTCCTCGTCTCCGTCGGCCACTAGTACAGAAATGCAGTCTACTAACCCCTATCTTCTATCGGTTATTAGCGAAACAGCAGAAAACCGATAGAAAATGTGCCTCGCGGTCATAAAAGCCCGACGGATGTATTTTCCCTATCGGTTTCTAAGAAACTTACCGATAGAATAAACAGTATGATTTACTCTAGCGGTGATGAACATATTTGCCGTTAGAAGAGATGCATAAGTACTGACGGAAGAATGTTGTGCGCCGATAGGACTGGTCGACTTCAACAACTAGACTTATTCTATCGCTACTGTATGAATATACCGACAGAGTATATTAAAAATTCCTATCGGCAATATGTAGTGCGCCGATAGAATAGTTGGCCTTCTACAAATATTTTTATTCTATCGGTAATGGATTCTTTTACCGTTAGAATATATAGAAAATTGCTTAGAACTATTCGTCTTCAAATAGTTTTATTCTATCGGTAATGAATGTTTATACCGGTAGAATATTGCAAAAATGTCTTAGAACTGTTGGCCTTCTACAACTAGTAATATTCTATCGGCAATGTACGTACAAACCGGTAGAGTATGTACAAAAATTCCTATCGGTAATATTTATTGTGCCGATAGAACCATTCGCCTTCTACAGATGTTTTTATTACTAACGGTGTTCTGTTTTCATACCGATAGAAAATATATATTTGTATAAATACACGGGTATGTCTCTTTCATTCTCACAGTTTATCTGGGGCTCGTAGTCCTAACCCGTAAGCTCCATGGACGGCTGGCGCACCTCTACAGGGGACCACTGCACCTCCGCACCTCCATCGACGCCCTCTAGACGTCGGCATCCCAAGGAAGGTACGTAAAATTTCTGCAATATTGTTAGATTATTCTAATCCGATTATGGCAATAATTCTGCTTTTTTTGTATCCTTCATTTTGATGTGTCTTCTTTTCAATATGATTATGATCTGTTCAGGTCCTTGGATGATGCTCGTGAGGGGCAACGTATTTCACGGTTCTTCATCGCAGTACGCTGCCTACGTTGGCTTGTTGGCGAAAGAAATGGTGAAGATCACCGTCGAGAGCTGGAAGGACGTGAAGGGCGAGATCTTGGTTGGCTCGGTCGAGAAGATGCTTAAGCCCGGCGTGTTTCTCAAATCAGGACCTATAGAAAGCATCTTACATTTTTTTGCATGCACCAGCTTGTGGCCAGATGCTTACCTGCTTGGAGAAGAAGAATTGTTGTTATTTGCACAACCATTCTACACCATCACTACACAAAACAACATCTTGGAAGGTAGGTTCTTTTTGTTAATGGAGTTGAGTTGAGTTGAGTTGAGTTGGTCGAGTTTGAGTCCGAGGAAATCACCAATACGTACAAATGTATGTCAACGGCAGTTCCAGCTCCTCGGGCGTCTTCGAACTGAACTCCTATGGTTAAGTCCAATGTGGTTCAGACATTTGCTGTTTTGGATGAATGGATTTGTGATGTATCAGGTCTAACTTGTAGTCGGTAGTTGCATTGTGGCAACCTGCAAAGATTCCCTTTTATGTAAAATGCATGTATGGGCCACTGGGTCCTCGTCGTGATCTGTTGTTAATTTCAGACGTGGCTTTTGTAATATACATCGAATGTGTGAATTGTTGTATTTGTATATTGTTGTATATTTGTGTATCATGTATTGCTAATTGGGACATGAACTTGAATGTGCAGGGAGTATTTGTGTATTTAATTGTATTGGTAGGTAGGTGTGTATTTGTACTGCTGTTTCAGACATGCACTTCAATTTGTGAACTGGCATGTGTATGTTTGTACCTGAATTTGTATTGGTGAACTGGCATGTGTATGTTTGTACCTGAATTTGTGAACTGGCATCTATAATTTCTTTGGCAAGATGAAGTCCCAACTACCTACGAAAAGTATTTTTGTGTCTCCTAGTTAATCCACAAATTAGCATTTCTTGAAATATATTGCTTTATCTTCTAGTTAAGATCCGTTTGATGTAAGATCTGTTTGATGTTACTTGACATGATTCCTTGAATGTGAGAAATGGCATGTGCATGTTTGTACCAGTTTGGTACCAGTACCTCCTCTAACGGTAAGTACACATATTTACCGATAGGAAAACACATATATTTGTTCAGTCATGCATATTCTAACGGTAAATACACATATTTGCCGATAGGAAACACATATATTTGCTCAGTCATGCATATTCTAACGGTAAATATGTGTATTTACCGATAGAAAAAGACATATATTTGCTCAGTCATGCATAGTCTAACGGTAAATACACATATTTACCGATAGAAAAACTAATGCTCGAGTGTCATGCATCATCTAACGGTAAGTACACATACCTACCGATAGAAAAACTCATGTGCGTGCTGTGTCATGCATGATCTAACGGTAAGTACACATATTTACCGATAGGAAAACACATATATTTGCTCAGTAATGTATATTCTAACGGTAAATACACATATTTACCGATAGAAAAACTCATGCTCGAGTGTCATGCATCATCTAACGGTTCGTACACATATTTACCGAAAGAAGAAGTCATGTACCTGCTTGGTAATGCACATTCTCTAACGGTTATTTCATGTATTTACCGTTAGAAAAATGTCCATTATAAGGAAAACCCCACTCGTGCATTGCTGTGCTGCTCTTTAATTTGTTCTGTTGCACTCTGTGTCCCTCTGTTTGTGACGAAAGTTCCAGCAACACTGCTAGGGTGATCAGCGCAGGCTGGAGGGAAGTTGATTGCGCCCCTCTCTTTAAGGTACGCTTAATCGTCGACACTTATCTCTCTCTCCCTCTAGATCTCCCTTCCTCTCTACTTGCAAGCTAGCTGTATTGTGTAGTTCCAAGTTTGTAGCTCTAAGCTTGGGAGCTTGGTAGCTGGAAATGCGTCATGTTTTAGGAGCTAACTAGCTTGTATTGTGTAGTTAGCTAGGTTAATTAGTGTTAATTTCGTCAGGCTAGGGTTCAACACATGTATCTGTTGTAAGAGGCTGTACATGTACATATACATAACTTAATCGGGCAGGTTTCATGCATGGCTTACTCGTTAAATTTTGTTAATTGTAGATGGACAGGAAATATTGGATGTATGGAATAAAACGTACTACTCTTGAATATTTGGATGGTGTGAATGAGTTTATTAAATTTGCTAAGCAACAAAAGGAGAGGAAGGGAGAGAAAAATATGCTCTGTCCTTGTACAGATTGTATGAACTTGAAGAGGTTTAGCAACTCTGATCAAATTAAGAGTCATTTGATTCGTCGTGGTTTTAACGCGCGATACACCCGTTGGATATGGCATGGCGAAGATCTTGAGGAAACAAGCACCACTACTACCAATCAGCACGACTCGGATGTGGATTGCAATAATATCGATGATCATCCCAATTTTGGTAATATTCATTCCGATGTGCACGTAGATGATGATGATGACAATCTAGATGAGATGTTACGTGATGTAGAGGAAGATTACAACGAAAATGACTTCTGTGAATTTGAGAAACTGATTGCTGACTCTGAGAAGCCTCTATTCCCTGGATGTGCAACATTTACAAAACTGTCTTCTGTGCTGAGATTATATAACTTGAAGGCAGGAAACGGTTGGAGTGATAAGAGTTTAACGGCACTATTAGATCTTCTAGCGGACATGCTTCCAGAGGGAAATGAGTTGCCAAGATCTACTTACCAAGCCAAAAAACTGTTGTGTCCGTTGGGAATAGAAATCGAAAGAATACACGCATGCCCAAATGATTGTGTGTTGTACCGTAATGAGTACTCCAGTTTGCATGTTTGTCCAAGATGCGGCGCATCGAGGTATACGCGTAGGGACCGGATTGACAGTGAACGTCACGAGGTAAGGAAAGGGCCCCCGGCAAAAACTGTGTGGTACTTGCCTGTGATACCTAGATTGAAGCGGCTGTTTGCAAATCCGAAAGTCGCGAAGCACTTGTGTTGGCATGCTGAAGCCCGGAAACAAGACGGAAAACTGAGACACCCAGCTGATTCTATTCAATGGAGAAACATCAACAGAACATTTGCTGAGTTCAGCGGCAAACTTAGGAATGTAAGGTTCGGGCTGAGTACAGATGGTATGCACCCACATGGTAATATGAGCAGCTGGCACAGCACTTGGCCGGTTCTTTTATGCATCTACAATCTTCCTCCTTGGTTATGCATGAAGCGCAAGTACATCATGATGGCGTTACTAATGTCAGGACCCAGACAACCCAGAAATGATATTGACGTGTTTCTAGCGCCTTTAATCGAGGACTTACAGAAATTGTGGAGCGAGGGTGTGCAGGTGTGGGATGCATACAAGAAAGAGAATTTCATCTTGCGGGCCCTGATATTTTGCACCATAAATGATTTTCCTGCCTACGGCAATTTGTCGGGGTATAGTACGAAAGGAGCCAAGGCTTACCCTATTTGCCTAGATGAAACTGAGAGCATGTGGCTGCGAAACTGCCGGAAAACAGTGTACATGGGTCACCGCAGGTTTCTTCCGGTGCATCACACGTACCGTAAGAAGAGGAAATCATTTAACGGGAAGCCTGAGAAGGGATCAGCTCCAGTGTTTCTGACCGGTAAGGAGATTTACTCGCGCGTGAACGACATCAAAGTTGAGTTCGGTAAGCATTCTAAACCTCGAGAAAAAAATGTTTGGAAGAAGAGATCGATTCTCTGGGATCTACCGTACTGGGAGCACTTACAAGTTCGACATTGCATTGACGTCATGAATGTAGAGAAAAATGTCTGTGATAGTTTGATTGGTTTGTTGTTGAACATTCCGGGAAAGACAAAGGATGGTGTGAAAGCTCGTCGTGACATGGTGGAAATGGGGATAAGGACTGAGCTTGCACCTTTAGAGAATGGAAAGCGCACATACCTCCCCCCGGCCTGCTATACGTTGTCCAAGAGGGAAAAAACAGAACTCTGTCGGTGCCTGCACGGTGTTAAAGTTCCATGTGGGTACTCCGCGAACTTGAAAAAACTTGTGTCTATGAAGGACCTACGACTGGTTGGCATGAAGCCCCACGACTGTCATGTCTTGATGTCACAGATGCTTCCCATTGCTATCAGAGGCATTCTCCCAGTTAAAGTCAGAGAGACAATCACAAACCTATGTTATTTCTTCAACGCAATATCTTGCAAGGTAAGTACGTGCACTTGTACTATAAGTTCACTACCTCCATTTGTGGAGCTTAATTAGAAGATTTTTCTGATATGAATATTTGGCGCAACTGTGTCCTCGTAGGTAATTGATCCCGATGGACTGGACGCTTTGCAACGCGACGTGGTTACAACTCTTTGTTAGCTCGAGATGTATTTCCCTCCATCCTTTTTTGATGTTATGGTCCATCTGATTGTTCACCTTATCAGAGAAATTAAGTTTTGTGGACCCGTGTGCCTGTGCTACATGTATCCATTTGAGAGATTTATGGGTGTATTGAAGGGATACGTAAGGACTCGTCGCCGACCCGAGGGGAGTATCATGGAAGGTTATGCCGCCGAGGAGGTGATTGAATTTTGCACAGATTATATGGCCGGGGTTGACCCAATTGGTGTTCCTAGGTCCCGACACGAGGGTAGGCTTGAGGGAATCGGAACGATTGGATTCAAAGCTATCGTCCCCGCTCGTGATGTGTACGCAAAATCACATTTTTGGGTCTTACAACACATGACGGAGGTCGAGCCATACATACACGAGCACAAGGTAATGTTACGGTCACAGAATCCTTCGAAGTCAGACGTTTGGGTAAGCAGAGAATATAACAGGAAATTTGCTGAGTGGATCCAAGAAAGAGTCACGCGAGCTGCCGAGGCCTCCGTAAGTGAAACTGTGACATGGTTGGCTAGAGGCCCAAGATTCACTGTAGGGACTTGGCAGGGGTACAACATCAATGGGTATTCATTTTACATAAGAGGTCAAGACGCCAAGAGTAGCACGCAATGTAGCGGAGTGACACTGTTTGCTATTTCCGAGGATGCCAGGTCAGTAAGGGCGCTGAACTCATATTACGGTGTTATTGACGAAATATGGGAGCTCGATTACGGATTACTTAAGATTCCCCTGTTTCGATGCCAATGGGTCGAAATCCCTCGAGGTGTTCAAGTTGACAGTTACGGGTTTACTCTCGTCGGTCTTGGTAGAGTCGGACACCAAGACTATCCATTCATACTTGCAAAGCAAGCCACACAGGTATTCTACATCGTTGACCCGGCCAATCCAAACTTGCATGTTGTCCCCCACAGCAAGAGACGTATTGTTGGGGTCGAAGATGTTGTCGACGAAGAGGAGTATAACCAATTCGATGAAATACCTCCATTTTTAGAGGACATTCAATCTATCCGTACTGAAGATATCGACGAAACAACGTATCTGCGAGATGACCACGAAGAAGGATTATGGGTTGAGAACCATTGATGATTAATTTCTATTTCAGGGATAAATGCCAAGCAAACAGCCCACAAGTTCTGCAGCAAGGTGAGGAACTTATCATTAATACATCAGGCAGTACATTTTTCTTTAGAATTTAATGATAAGCTAGTTCACAGCATTAATACATCTCAATTTTACTCCACAGCATGAGTTCTAACATGTACAGTACCTTTATCCTGTAAATATTTAATTCTTCCCTTCAAATAGCACTTGCAAAAATCTCATCGCAGCCTCTTCAAATTAAGTTCTGCAAAAATCCCTTTTTTCTGACGGTATTTTGTTATTTATACCGATAGAGAAGGACATCTTCTCTCAGGCAGTTCAAAACGTTTTCTATCGGTATTGTTCTATTTTACCGTTAGAATAAATTCGTTAGTCTCACGGTATTTCTTGTCTGATGGTTTTTTCCTGTTTTTACCGATAGAAGAATACTCTGCCGCTTTGAATTCTCAACCGTGTCGCCATGCGTCGCCTTGGAAACTCTATAAGTACCTCACCATGCGTCGCGGTATTTTGTTGTTTTTCTAATTCTCGAACGGTTCGACTCCTCATCTTCTCTTTCACAATGGCAACCTCCATGGGATCGTCATCCACGCCCTCCCCGGTAAGAACTCTAAATCTCCTCGGTTTACCCCTGTATTGTTAATCCATGTTCAGTTCATTCTTGACCTGTTGATTTGCACAGGGAATGGTAGCCGTGGAAGACACTGCCAATGTGAAGGCTGACCTGAGGGCCCTCCAGGAGGAGCACAAGCTCCTTACAGACAAGCACACTCAGCTACGGCTTGACCTTGACGATCTCTTCCAGCGCATTAAGCACATGAAGACGGATGGTGACAATGCTAGGGCGAGGACGAGGCGTCTTCGCGAGGAGAAGAAAGCCGCAGAGATGACCATCGCTGGCTGTGGTTTGACTATGAAGGATACCATAGCGAAGCTAAGGGAGGTCGCAGGCCTTCTCGACACGGTAGTAGTTGATCCTAGGGACAACTTGTCGCTAGAGGAGTCCTGCGTCCTGGCTGCAAGTCTAACTGACTCTATTCTACATGCAGCCAGGGCTAAGACCACCCCTTGACCTAGCATTTTGGGTTTTATTTTTTTTTGTAAGTGATAAAACAACAATGAATGAACAATTTTTTTTTATGTCAATTTTCCAATTTTCCGGCTATCTTCCCTCTTTCTTTAACATTCTGCAGCTTTCAACCACGGTCTGTTTGATGTTAAATTGTGTACCTTTTCATTACTCTGACGGTATTTTGTTGTTTTTACCGATAGAAAAAGGGCACACAATACTATATCTCAAGCACTTAATCAAAAAATTTTTCTGGGGAAAATTGGTCTCACGGGATTTTATTGTTTATACTGATAGAAAAAAGGCACTTTTCATTACTCTCACGGTATTTTGTTGTTTTTACCGATAGAAACTATAATCTCAAGCGCTTCAAAAAAATTTTCTGGGCAAAATTGGTCTCACGGGATTTTTTTGTTTATACCGATAGAAAAAGGCACCTTTTCATTACTCTCACGGTATTTTGTTGTTTTTACCGATAGAAACTATAATCTCAAGCATTTTAAAAAAATTTTCTGAGGAAAATTGGGCTCACGGGATTGTTTTGTTTATACCGATAGAAAAAGGCACCTTTTCATTACTCTCACGGTATTTTGTTGTTTTTACCGATAGAAAAATGGCACCCAATACTATAATCTCAAACACTTTAAAAAAATTTTCTGTGGAAAATTGGTCTCACGGGATTTTATTGTTTATACCGATATTAAAAGGCATCCACTACTTCAAATATTTTTCCGGGAAATTTACTTGTTCTATCGGTATTATTTTGTTGTTTCGATAAAAAAGTACATAAGTCTATCGGTATCATTTTGTTATACCGATAGAAAAGTTCCTCCGCTACTTTATTACTCGTACACGGCCCTTTAGTTTCCCTCCACTCGAACAGTTCCACCTTAGAGCACTGCGTCTCTTCGAGAGCGAAGAAAACCCCAACCTCCGCCATGACCACTCACTTCCTCTCTCCCACACGACGATCGCCGGCTGGACACTGGTTCGCCACTGCCACCGGTTCTTATTTTCGTCCTTCGCCAGCCGCCGCTGCGTTCTACACTGCCTCTCCATCACCAGAACTGATCGCCGCCGTAAATACCCTAATTCGTCGTTCTCTTTCCAGCATCTTCTTTATTTGATCCTAGTGTTTTGCACGTACTAATTCTTCGAGTTTTGCAATTACACTAGGGTTCCCTATTGTGTTGGCTTATGTACATTCCGCAGGCAATGTTGATTTTAATTAGGGTTTACATAATATGTTCCAGTGCTGTAATGAACCTGTTTTGAGATTTTAACTTATCTATACTGCTGTATGTGTGATCAATTGTATCCAACTGCCATGTAATGCAGATTATATGTTGGAGGTGTTTTACACATATTCTATCGGCAGCTCATGTGTTTACCGATAGAAAATTTTTCTGCACAAGTAGTAAAACTTAATTTGGATCTGGAAGGACATGAGCCATGCAATGTACTAGTTTGGTTGGGAATTTTTACTCACTTCGTATGAATATATGGCAATGTGGATGGGTCTTCGATGTATATGTTTCAAATGCCTATATACATGACTTTTCCGAACCTAATAGATGTGAAGTCCTGATGACTCACATACAGGCTAGGCTAAAGATTATGCACAGTGGCACTTAGATGCTTGTGTGCATATTTACGTGTGAAATAATAATGCTGGCCCATGAATATTAGTGTAGCAAATCATCGAGAATGTTATGTGATGACAGTGAATGGTGGCTTGTCAACAAAATTCCATATGTAGAGAACATTGTTATGTTCTATCGGTATCTCACGTGTTTGCCGATAGAAAAATTGTCTTCTGTGGAGGTAATTGTTATGGTCTATCGGCAGCTCATATGTTTACCGATAGAAAATATTTCTGAAGAGTTCAGGAAGTAATTTATGCATGTCTTTCTTTTTGTATTATTTTCCCTTTTGCCGCCCTAGTTAGTCTCCAGTCCTGGGCTGAGTTATGGAACTCCAAGGCGAATTAATTGCCATATATATGGTTTGTTGAAGGTTTTGTAGGGGAAGACATGTCGTCGTCTTCATCGGATGGTACTAGTGGTTCGACTAGGGCCAACCCCATCGTAACTACTGAAGATGCAGCTGTTACATCCCAGCGCAAGAGGGTGGGGCGAGGCGCGACGACGTTGGGGCGTTTGGCCAAACGCACGGATCTTTCTTGTGAGTTCAACCAATTTGGGAGGCCGATTGGAAAGAATGCTGGGAGGTACGCGGCCTACGTTGGGCTGTTGGCGAAAGAAAGGGTGAAGATCACCGTCCAGAGCTGGAAGGACGTGAGGGCGGACGAGAGGGATAGGTTGTGGGCGGAAGTGAAGGTTAAATGAACTGAAATCGCTGAACTCTTTCGTAATCACGTTCTCTTGGCTTATACTAAAGTTTAACTAACTCGTGATTAATTGTATGCATTTTTCGGAAACAGGCTAAGTGGAACATCCCCGACGATACACCTAGGACTGCCTGCTTGAAGGACATGAACGGAACATGGAAAACCTTTAAGAGCTGGCTCGTCAGTAACTTCCTCGCTGCGGGGAAATCTCCTTGCGAGAAGTACCCCTTCATATCGGAGGAGGTATGGGAGGAATTCACCAAGCAGAAGGGGACTGCGGAGTTCAAGGCCCTTAGCGAGAAGAATAGGGCGATCCAGAAGAGGAACGACCACCCGCATCGGCTCGGATCCCGGGGCTATGCGGGGAAGGAGGAACAGTGGAAGAAGGAAGATGAACAAAATCCTGTCATCGACACCCCTGAGTTGCCGCTCTCTGAGATCTGGGATGAGAGGTGCAAGCGATGGTGGAGGGGGAGGGGGTCCGTGTCGTCCACGGGGTCTGTGCAGTTCGCAACCCCTGGGGACGCCGACGTTGTGAGGCGAATGGTAAGTTGGCTAACCTCGTAAACTGTGTGCGCACAAGTGTATATAAGGCAATTTGTCTCACAAGGTACCTTCAAATGTAACAGATCTCTTTTGAGAAGGAGGCAGCGGAGGGATTGTTTACCCCACAGAGGGAGAACGACATCCTCACCCGGGCTCTAGGAAATAAGGAGCATCCCGGGCGGACACGGGCCGTGGGAGCCATTGTGTCGTGGAAGGCCGGTTTCGTAGATCCGGCTCCACCGAGGAAGAAGGCCCGCACCTGGAAGGAAAAGGAAGCTGACCTCTCCGATAAGATACGGGCTGAGGTACGGGAGGAGATACGGGCGGAGATGCGGGCTGAGATACGGGCTGAGGTACAGTCTGAGGTGCAGACCGAGGTCGCACAAATGAGGGAAGAGTTTGCACGGTTGAGAGAAGCATTGTTGGCCAAGAGTGCAGATGCGGATCCCCAGGACGACGGTACCCCGCGGGGTCGGATAAGCAGTTGCGCTTCGAAGGTACTCGCGGATCCAGTGGATCTACTTGAGGTACTGCAAGCCTTCATCTGTGCACTTAAGTTGATGCAAGCCTTCATCTGTGCACTTAATTGTTACAAATTTGCAGGGGCCGGAGGGCTGCATCCTACAGAATCACGTAGGCGCCGGGCAGAAAGTGGTTGGACACGGCTTCGTATATCCGTCTGGGCCGGATGTCCGGGTCCACTGTGTACCTCTGCGGTTGGGTTTCGCAAAGGTACAGGCGGACATGGCCATGCCGGGCTACAACGATTCTCCGTTGCCAGTCCTAACAGAGGAACTACAGACACTTGCTGAGGCAGTGGGCTCCTACGTACAGTGGCCCAAGAAGTGTCTTGTAATACAACCGGTAAATCCTACACATTTTAGATTACATCCTACTCAGTACACTCAACTTGCATAATCTAACATACATGCTCATTAATTGAAGTGGCCTGCCGCTGGGCTACCAGGGGACTGCGCCCCCAGCTCGGGGCATGAGGCCCGATCTCGTGCGACCCTGGACACATCAAAGACGGCCTCCACCCCACCCAGCGCATCCACGCCTTCACCTCGGAAGAAAGCTGCCATCACCTCGCCCTTGCCTTCGAAGGTACGCGCTCAGTCCCTGGCAAAAGGCAAGGGCAAAGGCAAGGGAAAAGGGTGACAGGGACAGCCAGAGAGGTTCACGAACGGGCTCCCACTCATGTCGGAGGCAGCTTTGCGCAAATTGGATCGATCAACCAGAGACCTCCACGCGTGGTACCTACACCGAGCTCGGCGCAATCTGAACTTCTTAGTTCCCTACAGGCCTGGGCAGTTCCACCGTGAGCCCGGGAGTATATCCGTGGCACACGAGGATCTGTTCGACCTCTACAACGGGCGGGAGCTCGATATGTCCATCATACGGACTGGAGTCCTGTGAGTTTGCTGATGCTATGTATTGCTGTTTTCTAACTCTGTTTGCTAACTCTGCATTGTTGTAGTTCATTTGAAATGTAGTAACTTTCTGTGCAATACTAATGTCGTCCTTTGCATGTAGGTGCATGTACAGGCTAGCATCGGAGGCTGCGTGTGACAAGGTGGGTTTCCTCGACCCAGAGAAAATAAGCCTCACGATGCTAGAGCACGACGCCGCGCACGCTGAGCAGTACATATCCAAGGCGCTGATGGCGCAACAGGACAGGGAGTTCATTCTGGTGCCGTACCACCAAAGGTTAGTGCATTTCGTACTAATTTAACTCGATCTTGTATGTTACACCTGAGATATACTTTGTGCACGCGGTCCTCTTTTACGTACAATGCAGGGGCCACTGGATCCTCATCGTGGTCTGTCCGCCGAGGAACGAGGTGTACTACCTCGATTCGATGCGTGACAAATTATCGATGGAATATGTGGTCAAGGGGAATATGGAGGCGTAAGTAACTTATATGTTTGATTTAAATTTTCACCTCACTAGCTCATGATAATACATTAACGGGCAATACTAACTGAAATGCAGGGCTTTTGATAAATATGCGTCCGCTGGAGGGAGGCATGCCGCACCGCAGGGCTCCCTACTAGCTTGGAAAGAATATGAGGTACTCACGAGACTTTTTGTTTATGCTTAATTAGTTTATGGAAGCAATAGCTAACATGTCTTCGCATATGCAATTATCTCAGTGCCATCAGCAGCCGCAATTGTGGGAATGCGGGTTTTATGTGTTGCGCTACATGTACGACCTAGTGCAGACAAACTTTGCCCAATTCCCCCAGGTAAGCATCGATAGCTAACTCAAATTTGAAAATTGGGTGTCACGTTCTAAATTAGGAAGGTAGTTACTAAGTATTCACACATGCTTGCAGATCGCCATGTCGAAAGACTCATACAAAAATGCAAAGATTAGAGATCTTCGACAAATCTGGGCTCAATATGTCATGGAGGAAGTTGCGCCCAACCATCCGCCATGATAATTTTCTCTTTTTCGTGTACTCTGTGCATAGACTGTTTATATACATGTGAATAAATATATATGTCAATAAATGTCCACATTGGATTGCAATTTGTATTTGTCGATATATATGTGAATAAATGTGAATAACTGTCTAATGTGTCAATCTGTGCTGTATTGTGTATCCAATCTATAATGTATTGCATCTGTACTGTATTGTGAATGCAAATAATGTACTGTATATGTGAATGCTCTATCGGCAAATTCATTCACAGCCGACAGACCACTACAAATTTTCTATCGGTAAACTCATCCACAACCGAGAGACTACTGCAGTTTTTTCTATCGGTAAACTTGAAATTAACCGTCAGAATAGTGTGACTTTTCCTGCCGGTGAACTCATCCACAACCGAGAGACTACTGTGGTTTTGTCTATCGGTAAACTCATCCACAACCGAGAGACTACTAGCCATTTTTCTATCGGTAAACTTGAAATTAACCGTCAGAATAGAGTGACTTTTCCTGCCGGTGAACTCATCCACAACCGAGAGACTACTGTGGTTTTTTCTATTGGTAAACTCATCCACAACCGAGAGACTACTGTAGTTTTTTCTATCGGTAAACTTAAAATTAACCGTCAGAATAGTGTGACTTTTCCTGCCGGTGAACTCATCCACAACCGAGAGACTACTATGGTTTTGTCTATCGGTAAACTCATCCACAGCCGAGACACTACTACCATTTTTCTATCGGTAAACTTGAAATTAACCGTCAGAATATAGCGACTTTTCCTGCCGGTGAACTCATCCACAACCGAGAGACTACTGTGATTTTTTCTATCGATAATGTCATTTCCAACCGAGAGAGTGCTACACTTTTTTCTGTCGGTAAACTTATAATTAACCGTTAGAATATGGGTATTTTTCCCAACGCTAAACATCAGACGAGGACGGGTTTTCTATCGGTACAATCATAAGGTGCCGATAGAATAGTTATATTTTCCTGTCGGTAATCATGTAATTAACCGTTAGAATAGTGTACTTTTCCCACCGTTAATCGTCAGGCTACGACGGTTTTGCTATCGGTACACTACTAAGATGCCGATAGAATTGTTAATTTCTTCTGTCGGTTATTTACCGATAGAAAATGTTCTGTCTTGTTCTATCGTGTCTATCTCTATCGGTACGAAAACCGATAGTAGAAGGGTTTTTTTTACCGATAGAAGAAAGCTTTTCTGTACTAGTGGGCGTCTCTAAGTCCGCATGCCTGTTCTTTAGTCGGTAGGGTCGGCATTGGCCCAACTCCCTGGTAGAAGTCATCCAATTGCTTCAACCAACTCCTGCAGTTTTTGAGGTCGTGACCTGCGAAGTTGTGGAGGGGGCACCATTTCTTGCCTTCCTGCGGATTAGTCGACTTTTCTGGCTGGTCGGCACTGCGACCACCAGAAGCAGTTTTATTCTTAAACGGAGGCTTGTTACCTTTGGTCGAAGGTGGCTTCTCTGCGACTGGAACCTCGCGGTACTGTCCAGAGCGGTTCCTCTTCGACTTTTTCGACTTCCCACCCGACGAAGATTCTGGCTTCTTGCTTGAATATTCTCCCCTGGCGTCTTTGAAACCTAGTTGAGGTGGTAGGTTACCTTTGTCGACCATCCGGTTCCATTCGACCGCTTCTGCTGCGTCGGAGTATCGATCAGCCATGTCGAACAGATCGGCCACTGATCGAGGAGGGTGGATAAGCAAGTCTTCGATAAATCTCCGGTATTGAACGGCATGTTTAAATGCCCTAATAACGGAGCCATCAGATATGTTCGGGATGGTATTCCTCACCCCGACAAACCTCTTGACAAACTGCCGAAGAGTTTCGGTCAAAGTTTGTCGTAGCCGATGAAGATCGTCCTCTTTCCCCGGCTTTTGATAACAGTTTTGGAAATTGCTGAGGATGGCGTAGCACAGCATTTCCCAATTGTAGATGGAACCCTCGGGCTGATTAAACAGCTAGGTTCTAGCCGGTCCTTCGAGGACTGTAGGCAGGTAGTTGGCCATGACCCGGTCATCGCCTCCTGCCGCTTGGATGGCAGTGATATAGATTTGAAGGAACTCGGACGGGTTCTGAGTTCCGTCGAACCTTTCGATGGCTCCTAGTCGAAACTTATCAAGCCAAGCGACCGCATGTAGGCCAGGCGAGAAAGCTTTACAACCGACGTAGGGACCGTGAACGGCCCTGTGACTCTCGACCGGGTCATGGGCGACTTCACGTAACGGTGAAGATATTCGTGGTCCCAAACGAGAGTGGACAGGAACCCGATCCCTACTACGAGAATCCTGCATTCGCCGGTACTTGTCCTGTCGGGACGGTACGGGCGGTGGGTAACTTCGCTGGCCAGAACCAGAGTGAGGACACTCACGTTCGTTGGAACATGTTACCGAGCGGGAAGAGGCCGTTGGTGTTGCCTCAGACGCGACCTCATCCAGCCTTTCCGCCAAGATCCTGGTAAAGGCTGGTTTCTGCGCATCCGTGACTGTAGGAGGAAAGTTACGCATGACTTCCGCGATAGATCGCAGTCGACCATGGGTGCTTCTCCTAGGGGCACCAGGTGTTACTGTTTCTTCGTCCACCGAGAAACGCTCTGGAGGCAAAGAAGGGGTCTGGTCGCGTCTACGACCACGTGACCATCGAGAAGAACTCAGAGCAGCATCGTAACGAGCCTGCGCATCTTGAAGAGCCTCTAGGGCAGTTCTGCGCAGTTCATTGTTTTGTTGCTCGAGATCTTGATCCTCCTTCTGTTTGCGATCCCATTCTTCCCTAGCAGCCTGTTGATCAGGAGTCTCTTCTGACAAGGCAGCGAACTGTCTAGGGAGAGAGGTTGCCGATGGGGAAAACATCTCAGTTTGTTCCGAGTCAGACTCGAAATCAAAGAGACGGTGAACGTTATCAGGGTCGAATCTCCCCGGGCTGATTTCCAGGTTGATATCATCCTTCCCCTCAGTAGGGTCGTATGACGGACCGGATTCACCCTCTAGCGCATTAAGAACCTCGGTGGGTTCTGACCTTGCGCTAATCGCTCCTTGGTCGATGGACATGACCTGGAGAGACGATTCAACCTCTGGAAGATTTTGGCCCTCAACCTCCTCCATCGGAACAGGATCGCCTGGAGAAGGCATTGGAATGTGAGCATAATCCTCGAGATCAAAATCGTTCTCGGAATCATATACTCCAGCTATGTTTCATCGAACCTCCGGATTAAAATTAGGATGCCTTGAGAAAGGCCCCACGGTGGGCGCCAGCTGTCGACGATTCGAACTCGGAGTCCTCCGCCGAACTTATGCAAAATTTGTAATAGCGAGACCTTTCAAGATGACCCTCCGAGAAGGTATGTAGAAATATGGAGAACAGGAGCACAGAGAGGTTTATACAGGTTCGAGCCCTCGATGGTGGGAGTAATAGCCCTACGTCCTGTTGGGATTTCACTATATGTGAGAAAGATTTACAAAAGAGCGGGAAAAGACCTTCACAGGCGAAGGCTTTTTCCTATGTAAGGATACAGAAAGAAGCCAAAAAGGCTTGTAAAAAACTATCTAATCTAGGCCATAGAATTGGCTGTTTGAGTGGTGGAGATGTGTTGTATCTCGGTTGTATCAGAGACGTTGATCCCCCCTGTTTGATGCATCTTGCCACCCTTTTATACTGGTTGAAAGGGTGCCATATCGTAACTGCATCAGACAGTTGTTCGGATGCGGTTTTAGAGAACCGCTCTTAACCTCCACGCAAGTTTAACACGTGTTATTCATGGATAACTGCACGTATTAACCTCCTGATGGTTGATCTTCCACGCGGAGGAATCTTCGGGATACTTGGGATATTCTCGCTATAGGGACAGTCGGACAGGTAAACCCCAAGTACCCTGGTCGAAAGTGCTCTGACCGCGGGATGTTGGCTGACCGCGCAACATCTCCAACATTCTGTTCGCATATAGCACACGAATTCCTGACCGCGCGAAGCCTGCGGTCTGATCGCGCAAAGCCTGCGACCTCGGGCTGATGCTTCTCAGAATAACTTGAGTTCGCACCGCCAGGCACGTGTCTGGCTCGAATCTGCCTTGAACCAATAGTGCATTTATTTGAACTGACTCGGGTGTCAATCCTCGTCATATATAGATTATCAAATAGGGGATAACAACATAAAATTAACCAAACATGTTCGATATGGTCAAGAATAATACTTGCCTTGCTTTTCGTAAAATCCAGTTGAAGATGTTACCAAGGTATTGACGTTCTTGTGCTCGCCTCACTTGGTATCTAGTTCGACGTCAATCAATAAGCAAGAAAAAATAATAATTAGTATATTTGTTTATATAAATATATAGTTAGGTTTGACAGGGTTCAAGTGGTCGAACACTGAGATAAGATTAAAAGAATGGTCGAAAGGGGATTGATAAGCTTGGTCTAAGTTGGATCGATCTAGAGAACAAGGGAAAGTTTATCTGGGGTTTGGATGGACGATCAGATTATATATATGTGAGGTTGAATACAAGGTGGACAAAGTGACGTGAACGGATTTTCGATTTGAAGTCACTAGGACTGGTCGACTTCTACAACTAGACTTATTCTATCGGTAATATATGCGTATACCGACAGAATATGTGCAAAAAATTCCTATCGGCAATATGTAGTGTGCCGATAGAACCGTTCGCCTTCTACAAATATTTTTATTCTATCGGTAATGGATTCTCGTACCGTTAGAATATATCGAAAATTGCTTAGAACTGTTCGTCTTCAAATAGCTTTATTCTATCGGTAATGTATGTTTATACCGTTAGAATATAGCAAAAATATTTTAGAACTGTTCGCTTTCTACAACTAGTATTATTCTATCGGCAATGTACGTATATACCGACAGAGTATTTACAAAAACTCCTATCGGTAATATGTATTGTGCCGATAGAACCATTCGCCTTCTACAGATGTTTTTATTCTATCGGTAATTTATTTGTGGACCGTTAGAAGATATATAAAATTACTAACGGTATGCGGTTTTTATACTGATAGAACTTATCTAGTGCTATAAATACACAGGTATGTCTCTTTCATTCTCACAGTTCATCTAGCGCTCGTAGTCCTAACCAGTAAGCTCCATGGACGGCCGGCGCACCTCTACCAGCGAGCGCTGCACCTCCGCACCTCCATCGACGCCCTCTAGATTTCGGCATCCCAAGCAAGGTACGTAAAATATTGGCAATATTGTTAGATTATTCTAATCCGATTATGGCAATTATTCTACAATTTTTGTATCCTTCATTTTGATGTGTCTTCTTTTGAATATGATTATGATCTGTGCAGTTCCTTGGATGATGCTCATGAGGGGCAACGTAGTACACGGTTCTTCATCGCAGTACACTGCCTACGTTGGCTTGTTGGCGAAAGAAACGGTGAAGATCACCGTCGAGAGCTGGTAGGACGTGAAGGGCGAGATCTTGGTTGGCTCGGTCGAGAAGATCCTTAAGCCCGGCATATTTCTCAAATCAGGACCTATAGAAAGCATCTTACTTTTTTTACATGCACCAGCTTATGGCCAAATGCTTACCTGCTTGGAGAAGAAGAATTGTTGTCATTTGCACAGCCATTCTACACCATCACTACACAGAGCAACATCTTGGAAGGTAGGTTCTTTTTGTGAATGGAGTTGAGTTGAGTTGACTTGGTCGAGTTTGAGTCTGAGGAAATCAGCAATACAAATGTAACTCGACGGCAGTTCTAACTCCTCGGGCATCTTCGAACTGAACTCCTATGGTTAAGTCCAATGTGGTTCAAATATTTGCTGTTTTGGATGAATGGATTTGTGATGTATCAGGTCTAACTTGTAGTCGGTAGTTGCATTGTCGCAACCTGCAAAGGTTCTCTTTTATGTAAAATGTATGGGCCACTGGGTCCTCATCGTGATCTGTTGTTAATTTCAGACGTGGCTTTTCTAATATACATCGAATGTGTGAATTGTTGTATTTGTATATTGTTGTATATTTGTGTATCATGTATTGCTAATTGGGACATGAACTTGAATGTGTAGGGAGTATTTGTGTATTTAATTGTATTGGTAGGTAGGTGTGTATTTGTACTGCTGTTTCAGACATGCACTTGAATTTGTGAACTTGCATGTGTATGTTTGTACCTGAATTTGTATTGGTGAACAGGCATGTGTAATTTCTTTGGAAAGATGAAGTCCCAAGTACCTAAAGAAAAGTATTTTTGTGTCTCCTAGTTAATCCACAAATTAGCATTTCTTGAAATATTGCCTTATCTTCTAGTTAAGATATGTTTGATGTAAGATATGTTTGATGTTACATTGATATGATTCCTTGGATGTGAGAACTGGTGTCATGTGTGTCCCAGTTTGGTACAAGTACCTCCTCTAACGGTAAATACACATATTTACCGATAGAAAACACATATATTTGCTCAGTCATGCATCATCTAACGGTAAATACACATATTTACCGATAGAAAAACTCATGTTCATGTGTCATGCATCATCTATTGGTAAATACACATATTTATCGATAGAAAAACTCATGTACGTGCTATGTCATGCATCATCTAACGGTCAATACACATATTTACCGATAGAACAAGACCTGTACTTGCTCAGCAATGTGCATTCTCTAACGGTATATGTGTGTTTTTACCGATAGAATATGTGAGCGGCAAATTACCTTAGTTAGTCTAACGGTTATTTCATGTATTTACCGTTAGAAAAATGTCCATTATAAGCAAAACCCCACTCGACCATTGCTGAGCTGCTCTTTAATTTGTTCTGTTGCACTCTGTGTCCCTCTATTTGTGATGAAAGTGCCACGCTCGCAGCTACACTACCAGGGTGATCAGCCCAAGCTGGAGGGAAGTTGATTGCTCCCCTCTCTTTAAGGTATGCTTAATTGTCGACACTTATCTCTCTCTCCCTCTAGATCTCCCTCCCTCTCTGCTTGCAAGCTAGCTATATTGTGTAGTTCCAAGTTTGTAGCTCTAAGCTTGGGAGCTAGGTAGCTGGAAATGCGTCATGTTTTAGGAGCTAAGTAGCTTGTATTGTGTAGTTAGCTAGGTTAATTAGTGTTAATTTTGTCAGGCTAGAGTTCAACACATCTGTTGTAAGAGGTTGTACATGTACATATACATAACTTAATCGGGAAGGTTTCATGCATGGCTGACTCGTTAAATTTTGTTAATTGTAGATGGACAGGAAATATTGGATGTATGGAATAAAACGTACTACTCTTGAATATTTGGATGGTGTGAATGAGTTTATTAAATTTGCTGAGCAACAAAAGGAGAGGAAGGGAGAGAAAAATATGCTCTGTCCTTGTACAGATTGTATGAACTTGAAGAGGTTTAGCAACTCTGATCAAATTAAGAGTCATTTGATTCGTCGTGGTTTTAACGCGCGATACACCCGTTGGATATGGCATGGCGAAGATCTTGAGGAAACAAGCACCACTACTACCAATCAGCAGGACTCGGATGTGGATTGCAATAATATCGATGATCATCCGAATTTTGATAATGTTCATTCCGATGTGCACGTAGATGATGATGATGACAATCTAGATGAGATGTTACGTGATGTAGAGGAAGATTACAACGAAAACGACTTCTGTGAATTTGAGAAACTGATTGCTGACTCTGAGAAGCCTCTGTTCCCTGGATGTGCAACATTTACAAAACTGTCTTCTGTGCTAAGATTATATAACTTAAAGGCAGGCAACGGTTGGAGTGATAAGAGTTTCACGGCACTATTATATCTTCTAGCGGACATGCTTCCAGAGGGAAATGAGTTGCCAAGATCTACTTACCAAGCCAAAAAACTGTTGTGTCCGTTGGGAATGGAAATCGAAAGAATACACGCATGCCCAAATGATTGTGTGTTGTACCGTAACGAGTACTCCAGTTTGCATGTTTGTCCAAGATTCGGCGCATCGAGGTATACGCGTAGGGACCGGATTGACAGTGAACGTCACGAGGTAAAGAAAGGACCTCCGGCGAAAACTGTGTGGTACTTGCCTGTGATACCTAGATTGAAGCGGTTGTTTGCAAATCCGAAAGTCGCGAAGCACTTGCGTTGGCATGCTGAAGCCTGGAAACAAGACGGAAAACTGAGACACCCAGTTGATTCTCTTCAATGGAGAAACATCAACAGAACATTTGCTGAGTTCGGCGGTGAACTTAGGAATATAAGGTTCGGGCTGAGTACAGATGGTATGAACCCACATGGTAATATGAGCAGTCAGCACAGCACCTGGCCTGTTCTTTTATGCATCTACAATCTTCCTCCTTGGTTATGCATGAAGCGCAAGTACATCATGATGGCGTTACTAATCTCAGGACCCAGACAACCCGGAAATGATATTGACGTGTTTCTAGCGCCTTTAATCGAGGACTTATAGAAATTGTGGAGCGAGGGGGTGCAGGTGTGGGATGCATACAAGAAAGAGAATTTCATCTTGCAGACCCTGATATTTTGCACCATAAATGATTTTTCGGCCTACGGCAATTTGTCGGGGTATAGTACGAAAGGAGCCAAGGCTTGCCCTATTTGCCTAGATGAAACTGAGAGCATGTGGCTGCGAAACTACCGGAAAACAGTGTACATGGGTCACCGCATGTTTCTTCCGGTGCATCACACGTATCGTAAGAAGAGGAAATCATTTAACGGGATGCCTGAGAAGGGATCAGCTCCAGTGTTTCTGACCGGTAAGGAGATTTACTCGCGCCTGAAGGACATCAAAGCTGAGTTCGGTAAGCATTCTAAACCTCGAGAAAAAAATGTTTGGAAGAAGAGATCGATTCTCTGGGATCTACCGTACTGGGAGCACTTACAAGTTCGACATTGCATTGACGTCATGCATGTAGAGAAAAATGTCTGTGACAGTTTGATTGGTTTGTTGTTGAACATTCCGGGAAAGACAAAGGATGGTGTGGAAGCTCATCGTGACATGGTGGAAATGGGGATAAGGACTGAGCTTGCACCTTTAGAGAATGGAAAGCGTACATACCTCCCCCCGGCCTGCTATACGTTGTCCAAGAGCAAAAAAACAGAACTCTGTCGGTGCCTGCACGGTGTTAAAGTTCCATGTGGGTACTCCGCGAACTTGAAAAAACTTGTGTCCATGAAGGACCTAAGACTGGTTGGCACGAAGTCCCACGACTGTCATGTCTTGATGTCACAAATGCTTCCCATTGCTATCAGAGGCATTCTCCCAGTTAAAGTCAGAGAGACAATCACAAACCTATGTTATTTCTTCAACGCAATATATTGCAAGGTAAGTACGTGCACTCGTACTATAAGTTCATTACCTCCATTTGTGGAGATTAATTAGAAGATTTTTCTGATATGACTATTTGGCGCAACTGTGTCCTCGTAGGTAATTGATCCGGATGGATTGGACGCTTTGCAACGCGATGTGGTTACAACTCTTTGTCAGCTCGAGATGTATTTCCCTCCATCCTTTTTTGATGTTATGGTCCATCTGATTGTTCACCTTATCAAAGAAATTAAGTTTTGTGGACCCGTGTGCCTACGCTACATGTATCCATTTGAGAGATTTATGGGTGTATTGAAGGGATACGTAAGGACTCGTCGTCGACCCGAGGGGAGTATCATGGAAGGTTATGCCGCCGAGGAGGTGATTGAATTTTGCACAGATTATATGGCCGGGGTTGACCCAATTGGCGTTCCTAGGTCCTGACACGAGGGTAGGCTTCCGGGCATCGGAACGATTGGATTCAAAGCTATCGTCCCTGCTCGTGATGTGTACGCAAAATCACATTTTTGGGTCTTGCAACACATGACAGAGGTCGAGCCATACATACACGAGCACAAGGTAATGTTACGGTCACAGAATCCTTCGAAGTCAGACGTTTGGGTTACCAGAGAACATAACTGGAAATTTGCTGGGTGGATCCAAGAAAGAGTCACGCGAGCTGCCGAGGGCTTCGTAAGTGAAACTGTGACATGGTTGGCTAGAGGCCCAAGATTCACTGTAGGGACTTGGCAGGGGTACGACATCAATGGGTATTGATTTTACACATGAGCTCAAGACGCCAAGAGTAGCTCGCAATGTAGCGGAGTGACACTGTTTGCTATTTCCGAGGATGCCAGGTCAGTAAGGGCGCTGAACTCATATTACGGTGCTATTGACGAAATATGGGAGCTCGATTACGGATTACTTAAGATTCCCCTGTTTCGATGCCAATGGGTCGAAATCCCTCGAGGTGTTCAGGTTGACAGTTACGGGTTTACTCTCATCGATCTTGGTAGAGTCGGACACCAAGACGATCCATTCATACTTGCAAAGCAAGCCACACAGGTATTCTACATCGTTGACCCGGCCAATCCAAACTTGCATGTTGTCCTCCACAGCAAGAGACGTATTGTTGGGGTCGAAGACGTTGTCGACGAAGAGGAGTATAACCAATTCGATGAAATACCTCCATTTTTAGAGGACATTCAATCTATCCCTACTGAAGATATCGACGAAACAACGTATCTGCGAGATGATCACGAAGAAGGATTATGGGTTGAGAACCATTGATGATTATTTTCTATTTCAGGGATAAATGCCAAGCAAACAGCTCACAAGTTCTGCAGCAAGGTGAGGAACTTATCATTAATACATCAGGTAGTACATTTTTCTTTAGAACTTAATGATAAGCTAGTTCACAGCATTAATATATCTCAATTTTACTCCATAGCATGAGTTCTAACATGTACAGTACCTTTATCCTGTAAGTACTTAATTCTTCCCTTCAAATAGCACTTGAAAAAATCTCATTGCAGCCTCTTGCTTCTTCAAATTAAGCTCTCCAAAAATCAATTTTTCTGACGGTATTTTGTTATTTGTACCGATAGAAAAAGACATCCACTACTTTAATGTGTCTCAGGCACTTCAAAAGTTTCGCTGTGAAAAATTTACTTATTCTATCGGTATTATTATGTTTTACCATTAGAATAAATTCGTTAGTTTCACGATATTTTGTTGTCTGATGGTTTTTTGTTGTTTGTACCGATAAAAAAATAGTCTGGCGCTTTGAATTCTCAACTGTGTCGCCATGCGTCGCCTTGGAAATTCTATAAGTACCTCACTATGCATCGCGGTATTTTGTTGTGAATGTAAATAACGTACTGTATATGTGAATGTTCTATCGGTAAATTCATTCACAACCGAGAGACTAGTACCACTTTTTCTATCGGTAAACTCATCCACAACTGAGAGACTACTATCGTTTTTTGTATCGGTACACTCGAAATTAACCGTTAGAAGAGTGCGACTTTTCCTGCCGGTGAACTCACACACAACCGAGAGACTACTACACTTTTTCTATCGGTAAACTCATCCACAACCGAGAGACTACTGTCGTTTTTTCTATCGGTACACTCGTAATTCCCGTTAGAAGAGTGCGACTTTTCCTGCCGGTGAGCTCATACATAACCGAGAGACTACTATCACTTTTTCTATCGGTAAATTCATCCACAACTGACAGACTACTATCGTTTTTTCTATCGGTACACTCGTAATTAACCATTAGAAGAGTGTGACTTTTCCTACCGGTGAACTCATACACAACCGAGAGAGTACAATCATTTTTTCTATCGGTAAACTTATTTCCAACCGAGAGAGTATTAAGCTTTTTTCTGTCGGTAAACTTGTAATTAACCGTTAGAATAGTGGTACTTTTCCTGTCGCTAAATGTCAGACTACGACGGGTTTTCTATCGGTACACTCCTAAGATGCCGATAGAATAGTGAAGTTTTTCTATCGGTTCTTTACTGATAGAAAATGTTTTGTCTTGTTCTATCGTGTCTATCTCTATCGGTACAAAAACCGATAGTAGAAGGGTATTTTTTACCGATAGAAGAAAGCCTTTCTGTACTAGTGAGTCCCTAAGGTTGCAAACGACACAGGCATGTCGATGCAAATGGCATTGATCGTGAACTGATAAGGTATAGAATGGCCTGCTAGGGTTTCCTTCGAGGCTGGGGTCGAATGCTGGGATATGGTGATGATTTGGATGAATAGATTGAGTGAAAGGTGTTAGATAGGATTAAGCAGGACAGTCAAGAGGTATTGATATGTTTAGTTTAAATCCTAATTGTGGGTCAAGTTTAGGAGACACGACCAGGGAAAGTCTAGGTACGGTCGATAGTGTGATTAGTGTAGGAATTGGCTTAGAAAATAGGAAAAACTCTATCTGGTGTTTGGATTACTGTTCGTATATAAACTTCTAGAAGTGCAATGGTGACGTCTGCGCTGAAATGGAACGTTTAGATGCTAATCGTTTCCGCCTCTAACGTAATGACTATCTCCCAAACAAAATGAGAAATCAAGTTTAGTTCAATTAAACTGCATAATGGAATTACATAACTACTTTTGAGTTGGATAGCTCCCAAAAGAATAATATTAGTTTTATAATGGTTGAAAAATAAATTTAAAAGAGTTAAGTCAAGATATTGATTTAGTGCTAAGACTATTTAATTTCTACACTGAAAGATTAGTTGTTTGAAATAAAAATAATTGATAGTTTTAAGGCTCTTTTTCCTATGTAGAAAATTATATGAAAGTAATGAAAATAACTTAAATTGATTTATTAAAGAGTAAGAATATAATTTGTATGCATATACATATATCTTATCTGATTATACTCTTATTGAATTAGGTATAATTTAAGAAATTACCAATATTAATTTGCCAATACTATAAAATTACTTAAACTTCTTATTTAAATAAATTTTAAATTAGATAATAACCAATAATTAATTAAGAATTGAAAATAGCAATCAAATTACAAAAAGAAAAGAAATAAAAATTATAAAAGTTTTGGTTGGGCCTGAACCGGCCCACCCGCGCATACGCACGCGCAACGCACGCGCACACACACAAAACACACACAAAACGCACACAGCACACCACACACACTACACCACACGGCCGCCCTCAGCCCTAGCGTCCCTGGGCCGCCGTCTCCGGCGCCGGTGCCGCCGCAGCTCCCGTGGCTCTCTCTCTCTCTCTCTCTCTCTCTCTCTCTCTCTCTCGGCTACATGCACCGCCCTTTTCTCCCTCTCTTGCACCCGATGGCTCCTATCACCCTAACCCTATCCCTAGCTTGGCCGCCGCGAAGCCTGAAGCGACCCGACGATTTCTTCGGCGCAAGCGTCGCGGCCGGCTGTAGCCCGGGCCATGCCGCCTCGCCTCCCCGCTCGCGGCTCGCGGCTGCGCCTGGCCGCGCCTTAACGACGTGGCCGCGCAGTAGCCCGCCGCGCGCGCGGGAGTGCGCCGCCGGCCGGCTCGATGGCTGCCCGGTCCCCGTCGTCTGCGCCTCAGGTGAGTTCCCTCCAACACTCGGGTTTGGGCCGAGGTACTAGGGTTTTGGACTGTGGGGCTTGATCTTTGATTTGGGCCTAGGTTATTCTGTTTTTGTGTGCTGTGATGGCTGTGAAGTTTCCTACTGCTGCTGTCTGTATGATTTTGTGATGCTAATGCAACACCTCATGAGGAAATAATGGTCTGAAGTTCCTGGGTGGTTTGGGGGTGGCTCTGATGCATAGTTTTCATTGGCTTCTACACAGTTTCTTAATAGAGCACTAAATGAAATGCTGAAACTGGGAATTAGGGCTTAATTCACCTTGTTGTTGGTCCTGGATCTCTTCTGGTTCCTGTGGCTGCTACTCCTTGGTTCTTGCTGTTGCTCCAATGGCTGCTTCACCATAAGCCTTGTTGGTTTACTTTAGCCTCTAATGTTTGTGTGTGAATTGTGCTGCTGTGTATGAGAAATTGTATGCTGCAGGGTTGATTTATCTTATGCGCTAAGCATCAATCGACTTTCTTTGGGGCTAAGGTGGCTATTGGGTACTGTATAGGTGAACAGGTGTCGTTGCTCTAAGTTGCATGGGTGTAAATTGGACTGATTTGCAAAATCAAGGAACTCTAGGGGGTTTTGTGCAAGATTTACAATGTGGCAGCAATATGAACAGTCTCAGGGGCTAAATTGCAAGGCTGAGAATTTCTTTGGGCCTTTGGGCCCAGGCCTAGTGTTTGGGCTGATTTCTAAAAGAAAAACTCCCTCTTTTTTTCTATTATCTTATTTTGTACCTCCTGAGGTTCAGAACTGTCTCGGAACGACCGGAAACGACCCGAAATGACTCGAATTCAAATGCTGGATGATGACAAGCAAATACAAGGGTGAGCAGCGGCACTCGCTCAGGCTAAGAGGTGGCTGCAAGGATGATGACAGGTGGAGATTGCATGATACTGATGTGGAGGGCTACTGTTCATGCGTGTGTATATGTATGCTTGAAATTATGCATGCATCGGTATGTATTTAAGTATATGGACGACTGTGGGTGTATGTTTTGTTGTGTACATGTATATATCTGTGTATATGTATGACTGTGTACATGGGCACATATATTTGCAGTATATATGTGTTTATTTATCTATATGTATATGCAGTGTATTCTCAGTTGTACTTGAGGGGTGTGTGCAAGTGATGATGAGGTGTTGGTGTTGTAGCAGGAGGAAATAAGTGTATAATTGTAGGCGTGTTTGGCCCTACACATTCAAGTGTGTGTACATATATCTATATATCTAAATATGTGTGTATATGTATCATCCTGGTGTGGTCTGATGGTATACACACATATGTGGAGTTAAGAAGATTTGTGCATGTATTTTCATATGTATTTGTACATGTGTGTGTTGTATTATATGTATATATATGGCTGGGTGTGTGCACATCTACATATATGCAAGTGTGTAATGCAAGGCCTAGAAAAGAAATGGATTCAGAAGTCTGAGTTTTAAACTCGACTGAATAAAGAATCTGCAAAGAGGATTTAATTGTAAATATGAAGGTTGATCGGACTAAATTGCAATATTCACAATCTGGGAGCAATTTTGAATTTAGTCCAATAGGAATGGTTCACACAAGAGGCACTTTAAGGAAGTTTAGAGTAAAAATTGAGATTGAATCGAAGATGAAAATGAAAATAGAATTAGGGTAAAAGTGAATAGTCTTTTTACTAAAAACGACTAAAAACATGAATAGCTGAGTCTCGAGGCTGAATCTGAACTTGTTGCAAAAGAGAAACTTGTATAAAATAGCAGAAAGGATATAGTCGTTCAATTGGATTGGAATTTTGAGATAATTCAAAGATTTTGGCCCGTTTTGATTCTTTGAGAGCTAAAAAGGACTGATCCACTATGAAATTTGACCTGATTCGCGAAAAGTGGTCAAATGATCTTGTTTGGCTTGGAAGTTTTAGGACTGGTATGCAAGATTATTAAGATTTAGGATTTCTGATAAATCCAGAAGAAATCTACTCTGGAAGGTTAAGAAGGGTAATTAGGGTAATTAGGAATTCTAGTTCTCTAAAATAGAATTGGGTTTAGTTTATGGGCTTTAGGGTCTAAGTTTGATCTGGCAGCTGAAGACAAATCAGTATAAGATAGGTAAGAGGTCCTATCTGTTCAGTCTGACTACCACTCTGGGCTGTCTGGGGAATTTGGCTGATTCTGTGATTAAGAGAATCAGGAGATTGGACTAGTTTGTAATTATTTTAAAATAACTTAATAATCTAGCTTTTTGATAAAGTATGTTTAAAGTAAAGAAGTATTGTAGACTATTTTAGAAGTTAGGTCTTAGTTTATAACTAATTAGAGTTTTTGAATGATAGTAGAACTATTACTTAAAAGAAATAGTCTTACACTTAGATTTCATAAATAATTATCATTAGATGATAAATTTCATTTTACAAGAAACAGAAAATAGTGTTTTTAGTGAAATAGGTACACATGCATACATACACTTGATTGTGCACATATGCACGAGTACATTTAAGGAAAATATGTTTAACTAGTTGCGAATACATTTATATTTTAGTTAAAACTTCTTAGAGAGTACTCTTAAAAGTAGCTTTGCAGTCAAAACAAAAATGAAATTTTCAGGTTCAGGTTTTTGTAAAGCAAAATTTCTAGGCCCTATTTTCGGGGTGTTACAGAAAGAGAGAAGATGTTAGAAGAAAAATAGAGAAAGAAGATGTGGATATCTTGCGACTTGCCATTAGTGTTTAAAGTTGTAAAACGATTGTAAATATGTGCAATGTTTAATATAATCGAGAAGAGGCGTAATGGAAGAAGGCATATATGTCTATCGATTACTAATCACTGCACAAATCGACTAAACAATAGTACAAAAATAAATACTAACGCTTCAACAAGCCTCGACACAAATCAACCACACAACACTTGAGATAAACGAGCTCTTCAACCTAAAGCACACAGCAGATGAATAAAAATTGCAGATAAATTGAAATTAGTTTTCAATTATCCCAATCCATGACCACCTAGTGTCGACGATTCGGACTCAAAGTCCTCAGCCGAACTTATGCAAAATTTGTAATTGTGAGACCTTTCAAGATGACCCTTCGGGAAGGTATGCTGAACAATAGTGAACAGGAGCACAGAGAGTTTAGACAGGTTCGGGCCCTCGATGGTGGGAGTAAAAGCCCTACGTCCTGTTGAGATTTCACTAAGTGTGGTAAAAGGTTTACAAATGGAGGGAAAAGTCCTCAGAGGCGAGGATTTTTCCCTGTAAGAATGTACAAGGATAAGCCAAAGAAGGCCTACTAAAATGCTATATGAGGTGTGCCGTAGACTTGGCTAACTTGGATGATTTTGGGTTTTTTGATCTTCCAATCTCTCGGTTGATGTTTCGGATGATCCCTTCCTCATTGATGCTCCATGCCATCCTTTTGTACTGTTTGAAAGGGTGCCATGTAGAGGAAACTGCATCAAACGGTTGCACGGACGGTTGGATGCGGTTTTTTGGAACTGCTCTTAACCTCCACGCAGGTTAAACACGTGTTATTCACGGATAACTGTATGTGTTAACCTTCTGACGGTTGATTCTCCACGTGTAGGAATCTTCGGGATACTTAGAATATCCTGTTGTACGGGCAACCGAAATAGATAGATCCCAAGTATCCTGATCGGCAGATGTTCTGACCGCGGGATATTGGCTGACCGCGCAATATCCCGAATGTGTAGTTCGCGCATAGCTTACGAACTTCTGACCGCGCAAGGCTTACGGTCTGACCGCGTAAAGCTGCGACCTGATCGCATAAAGCTTGCGACCTGATCGCGTAAAGCTTGCGACCTCATGGTAATGCCCCTCAGAATAGCTTGAGTTCGCATCACCAGATACATGTCTGGTTCGAACTTGTCTTGAACCAAAAGTTTATTAGAAATGACCCGGGTGTCAATCCTCGTCAGCTAGCCCCCAAATTCGAAGAAAACGAAGAGACGTGTTTATTTCGAATTTAAAAACCGTGCATTGGATTTTTAACCCGGCCCTTTAACTTCTCCACTTAGTGGCGCACTAAGTGAAAACGGTTGGTTTTTCAAGACGAGTTCTGACATTACGTGACGGGCAATGATAGCGCCGTAGAATTGTTTTTATCTCGAGGTAAAATTGTAAATGTTTTAGCAAAACCCGAGGCGTCTGGAATGCAAACCGTCACCCAGGCGGCTATAAATACCAGACCCCTGGACATGTAAAGATCTACAATTTCCCTCTCACGTCTAAGTCTTTTTCTTGTTATCCTGCCTCCTTCCTTTTCACATACTCCTCCCAATGGCAGATCATGAAATCATCGAGATTGAGAGCGATGAAGAGGAAATTGTCGAACAAGGGTCTCAAACGAATGAAGTCCTGTCTCCCTTAAGGAAGAAACCCAAGGTTGACAAAGGATCTTCTAGTGGAACAAAGGTGAAGAACGTAGCGAGTTTCTTTCTTCCTTCAGTTCCTTTGACCCTCCCCGTTCATGCCTCTCGGCAAGTTATGCCTTTATCCTTAGAGAAAGATCCCATCACATTCAATTCTCCCATCCTTTTGGGTGATCAACATCCTGGTCGGCAAGCGGTGACTATCCCTCGACCAGATGATTGCCATATTGGGTTGGCGAAGCAATCTTCTTCTGGGAAGGTTGCTCTTCCACCATATGATGATCTTCCTCCCAAGATGGGTGTATCAACGGGTTATGCACCGGGACAGGTAACAATTCTTCTCCCTTTTTGCTGATAATTTTAGTTAGTATGACTAACTTTTGCAAAAATGTAGGAGGTAGGAGGCCCCAGCGATCAGCCTTCTGCTGCTCCATTTCTTCCTTCCGGACAGACCCTTCTGGAAGAGAAGAATGCCCTGGAGAAGAAGACCGAGGAGATGGCCTCGAAGATTCTGCGTTTAGCAGAATGTTTTGATCGATCCCGAGAAGAGGTGCAGCATTTCCGTCGAGAGAGGGAGTTCGCTCAGCAACAGCGAGAACTCTCTGACTTGATTAGGGACAATAGTGCGTCTGTTGTTAGGGATGATATAGATAGACTTAGGGTAATTGCTAGTTCCCTGGGGGTTGTCAGTGTAGATCCTACTGACAACAACATGTCCCTTGGGGAACTTTGTAAACTTCTTTCGGAGCAAGTCGATGTTTTGATCGACTGCATCCCTTTTGTATGTAAAGAATGTAAGAAATAAAAGTTCTTTATTTCTCATGAAATGTTCTCCACATCTTCTGTGCGAAAATATAGCCATGAACTTTACGTTCGCGACCATTCATACACAGGAAATTTTAGTTCTGCCATCAAAATCACTTTTAAGAAAAAAGCACCGCGACCTGCCCTGATTCCGCGATCAGTTTCAAAGCCGCGGTCAGAACTAATGTTCGACCAGAGTTGGGACTCGATCAGGATGTCACTTCGATTAGAATCGAAGTTTTAGCCTAAAACACGATTTCGATAAAACCATAACCCAATTAGAAACACTCCAGTACGTTAAAAATTGGGTTACATGATTTTTTCGAATAAAATGTTCAAAGTATAAAAAGGAAAAACGTCCTCTGAAAAGTACTGAAAATTTTTCAGTCCTTTTACGCTTTCAGTTTCCAAAACAAAGAAGTCTTTTTGTTTCAGATCCGACGCCTGAGTACTTTATCAGGTCCATCAGAGACAGTATCCATTATGGGAAATGAATAAAGCATTCAATGGAATGTTTGAAATGAGCCGTTTACTCATTAATGCGTCGCCTTGGGTCTATAAAAAGAGCAGATGTCTTCTCAAAGAAGCCACACAGCTAAAAACCCTTATTATTCCCGCCGCTCAAAACCCTCATTTTCTTCAGCCTTCATCTTCCCCAAATCGCCAGCTTCCCCTTTGATTCTACACCAAAGATGGCGTCCTGGAGCAGATCCATTCACCATTCTGAGGAGAGCCTGATGGCATTAGAGAAGGAGGAGATCCTTTCTCCGCGGCTGCTCATTAACTGGCGACCTGCGGAGAAGGACCAAGAAACCCCAACTGTCCAAGAAGGCGAGTTGGTGGTTTTCGAGGAGTATTTGCGTTGCGGGTTCCGATTCCCTGAGAGTCGGTTCCTTAAGGATGTCCTTGAACATTACGGGTGGGAACTGATCAACCTCCACCCCAACGCGATGCTGATCCTTGCAGTATTCCAGCACCTTTGTGAAGCCTTTGTCGGAATATATCCCAGCGTGGATCTTTTCCGACGATTTTATTTTTCGGCGTGGTCGAAGAGTACCAACGCCGCCGGATGCATCTACTTCCGACTGAGGGATAAAAAGGAGTATCCCTCCCCACCCCTACGAGATTCTGTGCATGGGTGGCACCAAAGGTGGTTTTACTGCTCTCCACCATCCGAAAGCAGTTTATGGTTTGAAAACTCGCGACCGGAGAAGTCGAGCGAGTTAGACATTCCTCCGGCGATGAACTCGGAGCTTTCGAAGCATGTCGAGGTGATTCTTCACTTGGTCAATGAAGGATTGACGGCTCGAGATATCATTCGAGACTTCGTGAAGAACCGGGTGAGTCCTCTGCGTGAAAGGGCTCATCCGGCGTGGGAGATTAGGTCCATGGGTGATAGCACCCTGGACTACAGTCAAGGTATTTATTTCTTTGGTGCTGAACTTTCTCCTTTTTGAATTGTACAAATTCTGACTTGAGTTTGGGAACAGTCCTGCCTTCATCCGAGATTGAAAGGCGGACCAACTCCCTCCTTAGGACCTACAATTCCGATGTAGAGGGCCCTAAGGAATCACCTCGCCCGCAGAGCTTGATTCACGCTGGTGATGACCTCAGACAGGAGCGCCGAAAGGTAATTTCCTTGTCCATCTTTGGCTCTGCAGGTCTTGTGTGTGTCCAGTGCTAATCCCTTGTAATGGACTGCGAACCAGCTCCTAGGGAAGTTTGCGGATGCGACGTTCCCAAGTGAAAATGTCGGCTCTCCGAAGAAGCCGACGGCGAAGAATGTGAAGAAGGTCTCTCAGAGACCCAGGACAAAGAATCCTGCCCCTAAGAAGACCAAGCTAAACCCTGGGGAGGGGTCTTCACGAAGCATTCCTCGTCCCGCAAGAAAGACTGCGGTAAGATATCGCATTCCTGCTACTTTTTCAGGCGCGACATGGAATCACTTCTTCGTCATACAGGGAGAGGGGAGCGAGGAGGAAGAGGATGATGTTCCTCTGATCCTTCGAAGGAGGAAGATCGCGGATCTTCCATCCAGCGATGCCCCAAGCTGCCCCGCAGAGACCACTACTACCGAGGAGGTGGTCGTGGAAGATCCTGCGACCACCGAAAATCTTGTGGTCGCGGGTAACCCTCCAATTCCTGAAGCCCCCGAGGTTTCAGGGTCAATTATTTCTGCTTCCCTGGTCGAAGGGACGACCAAGGTAAGGAATCTTTTTCGGCCGTTCCTTCTATGACTCTTTCTGCACATTTGTCAAGTTAATGTATATACAGGGAGGAGAGCTTCCCCCTGGGACCACTGGGGGTTCCAGGGAGGAAAATCCTCCTCCTCTGCGGACAGAGGAGGAGGTGGATGAACAAAGGCCAGCTATGATGGTTCCAGCAACTCTGGAATCGCCAAGGCCTTCAGATGCAGCCCCACCAGTTAGCCCGGTGGCCCAGGTAAAGATCTTTTTATGTGTTTTTACCTGTTCCCTAAGAATATGCCTATAACATGACATTTCCAGGGGGGTGCTGCCTTGTTTACCATAAGGAAGGCGAGAACCGGAGACGGCTTTCCTTCGCAAGGGGAATTTTCCCAGAAGTCCCAGGAACGAATGGGATTTCAAATAAAGTAAGAGCTCTTACTTGACAGTAATCTTAAATAAAAGTTGCCTGACCCATTCTTCCTGTTAGGCAAAAGAAGACAGCGCCTAACCCTTCAACCGCCACTGGGGAGGTTGAAACTAGGGCTGATGATGGAGCCTCTAATGAAGAGTGCTCTACTCCCGTGGTTCAGGAAGTCGTCCGGACCGTGGGAGGTGAAACAAGTATAGGGATCGGGTCACAACCAGTAGCCTCTGGGGGTGGCGTCCGGTCGGCACTCCCGCCAACTATCCTTGTAGTGAGCACGTCGGAGGCTCTAGCGAGGATTCCCGCTGAACTGAATGATGCCGTTTTACAAAAGTTTATGAAGGTATAATAAGACTTTGCTTCCGTGCCTGAATTATACTTAGGACACCTTTGACCTTCTTCTTTGGCACCACAGGGATTGTCCTGGCTAACAAGCCATTCGCGTGTTGTGATGGCTAGTACAGAAGCCATTCAAAAAGAACGCGATAGCTTGCGCAGGTGAGTACCATTACCCTCTGGTTAACATGGGTATATCTTGGTTGTGACTGCCTTGATTTTGTTGCAGAGAGGTTGCATTCTTGAAGAAGGAGGTGGCCGGTTCAGTCTCAATGCTTAAGAAACAAGAAACTGAACTCAACAGACTTCGATCAGAGAATGCTGGTAAGCCGATTCCTGACTAGGAAGACTTGAATCCATAATATGCGAATAATCTTCTCTCTCTGTACAGCGCAAGTAGGTCGAATTACGCAGCTCAGTCGAGACAAGGAGATTCTTGAATCCTCGATTCGCCACACCGATCGGGCAATCAAAGAACTGAGCCTCCGGATCTTTGAAAAACTAAAGGCTGTGGCTGATCTTTTGAAGACCGATGTGGTAGAACTGAGGCAAGACAACCTCAGTATAAATGATTGGACATCGCTGCTTACTGCCCAGGCGGATTCACTGCTTGAGTATCTCCCTGGAGATACACGGCGACGCGAAGAGGCGATCAGAACCAGGGTTCGATCAGCCGCAGCAGCCGTACTCAGCCGGGTTCGACTTCACCATGGCCCAGATGCAGATCTGAACGCATTGGTGGGTCCGGTTGAGGTCGAGAGTGAAGAGCTGCTCGATGCAGTCATAGAGGAAGTCCAGCCCCTAGTAGATAAACTCCTGACTGAGCTGGGGATCGAATGATCCTTATTTTTGTAACCAAACAATTGTAATTACAATGCAATGTATGTAAAACTATATATTTTTTTTTTTTCAAAAGAAAGTGCATATTCACATCATAAGTTTCATACTATAAGTATATTCCTCTAGCCCCCGCCTCTGTTTTGTGAATACTGGAGTCTTAGTATTTTAAGCAGAGGGGAAAACATAAGTATGATGACCAGGGATATGCGCTTCAAGCCGATGGTCAAGATTAAAGTAACATTTTAACCTTATTGCAAACTGGTAGCCACCCAGATGACCGAAGACTAGCCAGATAGTCCCGTGTGCGTTGAGAAACGGCTTATTTAGGAGCGACTTATCTGGAAGTGATCATGAGATCGACCAGCGAATCCGGTTAAAAAATGCTGTAGTAACCTAACCGCCGGCGATCAGCCCCAGGTCGAATTTGTATAATTTGGGCTTAAAGAAAACACTCATTGTATGAAAACAAGACATGCTTTTTATGAAAAGATGCTAATTGAACAGGGAAAAAGTGATTGGAATACTTACACGTAAAACTTGCGAAGTTGATCGATGTTCCAAGTATTGGACAAAATCCGACCATCCTCCATGGCTAACCGCGCAGATCCTGGCCGCGGCATTGAGATGACAGTGTATGGCCCTTCCCACTTTGGGGAGAATTTATTGCGGTTAGATTGGTCTTGAATTTTTCGTAAAACCAAGTCGCCAACGATGAGATCACGTGGTCGCACCTTTTTACTGTGATACTTGCGTAGAGCCTGCAAGTATACCGCGGACTTGATCAGGGCGCGATCACGCCGTTCTTCCAGGAGGATGAGATCTTGCGATCGCTGTTCGGATTGATTGACCTGTTCGAATTGATTCGTGCGAACAGATCCAATACTAACTTCCATAGGCAACACAGCCTCGGCCCCATAGACCAAATGGAAGGGTGTCTCACCGGTGGCTCGACTAGAGGTAGTCCGTAGTGCCCATAGAACAGTATAGAGCTCGTCTGCCCAAGCCCCCGAGCGGGTCTTGAGGCGATCAAAAACACGTTTTTTGACGCCTTGCAATACTTGCCCATTGGCCCGTTCTACGGCACCATTGCTTTGTGGATGTGCCACAGAAGCAAAGCACACCTTGGTCCCAATCTGATCGCAGTAGTCTAGGAAGAGACCGCTAGCGAACTGAGAACCGTTGTCTGTGATGAGACGGTTTGGAACACCAAATCGTGCCACAATGTTCTTGTGAAAGAACTTTTGTGCAGCTGATGCAGTAATATTTCGTACTGGTTCGGCCTCAATCCACTTTGTGAACGTGTCAATGGCTACGAACAGAAACTTGTACCCATTGACCGCTTGTGGCATAGGACCGACGATGTCCATTCCCCAGATCGCGAAGGGCCATGCGAGAGGAATAGTTTGCAATGCATAAGCAGGTTGATGAACCTGTCTTGCATGAAACTGACACTGTGGACACATCTTGACCATAAACTTGGCATCATCGAGTGCCGAAGGCCAGTAGAATCCCTGTCGAAAAATTTTTCCGACCAGTGTTCGGTATGACGCGTGTGCACCGCATACACCGTCATGTATTTCTTTCAAGAGGGATTTTCCTTCCTCCTGAGATATGCAGCGCATGAATACTCCTTGAGTACCCTTTCTGTACATAACCCCATCTATGAGTTTGTACAGACGCGCCTTTCGAATTAATCGATCGCTTTTGGTTTCGTCCTCGGGTAGGGTCCCATGTTCAAGATAGACCCTCAATGGATGAGTCCAATCTTGTTCCTGACCGAGGTTGGCAACGAAGGCTATTGCCGGATCATCCTCGACCGAAGTCATGATCGAAGGATGGTCCAAGTGTTCAATGAACACTCCTGCCGGAGCGGATGAGCGTGAGGATCCAATTTTGGATAATTGGTCTGCGAGAATATTGTCCTTTCGCGGGACGTATTGGACTTCGAAGTGACTGAAGTGCTTTTCCAATCTCCTCACTTCCCCCAGGTAATGAGCCATTGTCTCATCGGAGGTGCTGTACTCCTTGTTTACCTGGTTTACGACTAGCTGTGAGTCCCCCCTCACCACTAATCGACGGACTCCGAGGAATTTTGCTGCCCGGAGCCCTGCAAGAAGACCTTCATACTCTGCTGCATTGTTGGTGGCAACAAAGTGTAGTTGAATAACATACTTAAGCTGTTCGAACTGAGGCGTAACTAAGACCACTCCAGCCCCCGAGTGTTGAAAACTACGGGAGCCGTCAAAGTACATTGTCCAATAATCGGGGTACTCCAGTTCCTTTGCCAACTGCACGGGTGGCTCAGGGTTGGTCCATTCGACCACAAAGTCGGCCAAAACCTGAGACTTAACCGCCATGCGAGGGGTGAAATGGATCTCGAAGGCACCGAATTCGACCGCCCATTTGGCGATTCGACCAGATTTTTCTGGATTTCAGACAATATCCCCTAAAGGAAAAGAGGAGGGTACTGTGATCTTGTGTGCTTGAAAGTAATGTCGTAGCTTACGGGAAGCCATCAGTAGCGCGTAAAGTATCTTCTGGACCTCAGGGTAGCGCTCCTTAGGACCATGAAGTACTTCGCTCACATAGTAGACAGGTCTGTGTACTCCTTCCCTTTTCGCGATCAGAACTGCGCTGACCGCGTGTGGGGTGGCCGCCAAATACAAAAGTAATGGTTCTTCCTTTTCAGGAGACACCAATACTGGCGGACTGGAAAGATATGTTTTTACCTCCTGAAACGCTTTTTCGGCCTCATCGGACCACGTGAAGTTATGATGTTTCCGCAAGGCTTTAAAGAAAGGTAGTCCCCTTTCGCCTAATCGCGATATAAAGCGACTTAAAGCCGCCATGCGACCAGCCAGGCGTTGAACATCCTTCATGGTCGAGGGCGACCTCATTTGTTCAATAGCTCTGATTTTCTCAGGATTAACCTCAATGCCCCTGGAACACACAAGGAAACCAAGAAGCTTCCCTGAAGAAACCCCGAAAGAACATTTCTCCGGGTTCAATTTTATTCCAAAGTGATTCAAGTTACAGAAGGTTTCAGCAAGATCGTCCAAATGAGATAATCTTTTGGTGTTCTTTACAACCAAGTCGTCTACATATGCTTCGAGATTACGCCCTATCAGGGAAAGAAAGGTCTTTTGCATCAAGCGCTGGTACGTGGAACCAGCGTTCTTGAGACCGAACGGCATTCTGACGTAGCAGTATGTGCCGAACGGGGTGATGAAGGCAGTTTTCTCTTCATCGTCTTCTACCATGCTAATTTGATTATATCCTGAGTAGGCATCCAAAAAACTCATCAGTTCGCAACCCGCAGTGGAGTCAACCAGCTGGTCGATGCGGGGAAGGGGAAAGTCATCCTTCGGACAGGCACTGTTGAGGCTAGTATAGTCGACGCACATGCGCCACTTGCCATTTGACTTGCGGACCATGACCGGATTGGCGAGCCAGTCCGGGTGATTCACTTCGCGGATAAACCCGACTTGTAAGAGTTTGTCTAACTCTTCTTGGATGGCTTCCAGTCGGTCGGTGGCAAAACGCCTGAGCTTTTGCTTTATTGGTCGTTGTCCAGGTCGAATTGCTAACCTGTGCTCAATTACTTCCCTTGGGACACCGGGCATGTCGGACGGTTTCCACGCAAACACGTCTGCGTTAGCCCGGAGGAAAGCAACGAGGTCGAGTTCCTATTTGTCATCCAGGGCTGACCCAACCCGAATTGTCTTGGATGGGTCATCTGGGTACAAGGGAACTTGTTTGAGTTTCTCATCTGGTCGAGGAGCAGCCCTGATCGCATCGGTGGCGACGGTGGCGACCTGAGCGTCCCGGAGGGGAAGTTGATCGACCATCTCCAAAGATAGCCGGTCGCACGTGAGCGCCACGTTGCGACTTCCTCGGACCGAAATGACACCTTTGGGGCCAGGCAATTTCCCGCACTGATAAGCATAGTGCGTTGCCATCATGAACTTAGCAAGAGTCGGCCTGCCAAAGATTGCATTATAAGCTGAATCACAATCGATTACATCGAAAGTAACCAATTCTGTTCGAAAGTTATCTGGTTCTCCCAGAGTGACCGGGAGGACCACTTGTCCCAATGGCATCATGGAGGGGCCTGGGATTATCCCATAAAACGGATGGATTATGGGCTCGATCTTCGAACGAGGAATTTGCATCTCGTCGAGTGTCTTGACCAATAAAAGATCAAGGGAACTTCCCCCATCAATCAGGACCCTTTCCACTCTCGCGTTACTGATGATTGGGGTAATAACCAGAGGTAGCCTCAATGGTCGAGTTAGCCCCACAGGACAGTCAGCGCGATCGAACGTCAAAGGCATATCCGACCAACGGGGATATTGAGGTTCGCCAAGGGATGTCTCCGTTTGGTTAACCTCTCGGCAAAAGGTTTTAAACTGCCTTTTGGAAAAGAAAGAGGAGGAACCTCCGAAAATGACATTAACATGATTTTGAGGTACCTGGTAAGCCAATTCTTCGTCTCCATCGACGTCTCTAACCCCGCACGCCTGCTCTTTAGGCGGTAAGGTTGGCATTGGCCCAGCTCCTTGGTAGAAATCATCCAGCTGTTTCAACCAACTCCTGCAGTTTTTGAGGTCGTGGCCTGCGGAGTTGTGGAGTGGACACCACCTCTTGCCCTCCTGCGGATTAGTTGATTTTTCTGGCTGGTCGGAATCCCGACCGCCAGAAGCAGTTTTACTTTTAAAAGAAGACTTATTACCTTTGGTCGAAGGTGGTTTCTCCGCGACTGCGACCTCACGGTACTGTCCAGAGCGGTTCCTCTTCGACTTTTTTGACTTCCCACCCGGTGAAGACTCCGGCTTTTTGCTTGAATCTTCTTTCTTGGCGTCCTTGAAGCCTGGTTGGGGCGGTAGGTCCCCCTTATCAACCATTCGGTTCCATTTGACTGCCTCGTCTGCATCGGAGTATCGATCAGCCATATCGAACAGATCGGCCACTGATCGAGGAGGGTGGATAAGCAAGTCTTCAGTGAATCTCCGGTATCGAACGGCATGCTTAAATGCCCTTATTACGGAGCCATCAGATATGTTCGGGATGGTATTTCTTACCCCGACAAACCTCTTGACAAACTACCGAAGCGTTTTGGTCGAAGTTTGCCGCAGTCTATGCAAGTCATCCTCCTTACCCGGCTTTTGGTAATAGTTTTGGAAATTGCTGAGGATGGCATCGCATAGCATTTCCCAATTATAGATAGAACCTTCAGGCTGATTGAACAACCAGGTTCTAGCCGGTCCTGCGAGGACTGTTGGTAGGTAGTTGGCCATGACCTTGTCATCGCCTCCTGCTGCTTGGATGGTAGTAATATAGATCTGAAGGAACTCAGATGGGTTTTGAGTTCCATCAAACCTCTGAATGGCCCCTGGTCGAAACTTATCGGGCCAAACGACTGCTCGTAGGCCAGGCGAGAAAGCTTTGCAACCAACGTAAGGACCGTGAACCGTCCTGCGACTTTCGGTCGGGTTTCGAGCAAACTCACTTAATGGCGAGGTTACTCGGGGTCCCAAACGAGAGTGAACGGGAACTCGATCCCTACTACGAGAGTCCTGCATTCGCCGATATTTGTCCTGTCGGGACGGTAGAGGTGGCGGGTAACTCCGTCGGCCAGAGCCAAAATGAGGACCATCTCGTTCACGGGGATGTGTCACTGAGCGGGAAGAGGCTGTTGGGGTCGCCTCGGATGCGACCTCGTCCAGTTTTTCCGCCAGGATCCTGAAAAAGGCCGGTCTCTGCGCATCCGTGACCGTAGGAGGAAAATTACGCATGACCTCCGTGATAGATCGCAGTCGACCATGGGTACTTCTCCTGGGGGCACCAGGTGTTACTGTTTCTTCGTCCACTGGGAAATGCTCCGGTGGTAAGGAAGGAGTCTGGTCACGTCTACGACCACGCGACCATCGAGAAGAACTCGGGGCAGCATCGTAACGGGCCTGCGCATCTTGAAGAGCCTCTAGGGCAGTTCTGCGTAGTTCGTTGTTCTGTTGCTCGAGATCTTGCTCCTCCTTCTGTTTGCGATCTTGTTCTTCCCTGGCAGCCTGTTGATCGGGAGTTTCCTCCGACAACGCAGCAAACTGCCTAGGGAGAGAGGTCGCCGATGGGGAGAACATCTCGGTTTGTTCCGAGTCAGACTCGAAATCAAAGAGACGGTGGAGGTTATCAGGGTCGAACCTTCCTGGGCTAACTTCAGGGTCACCATCATATTTTCCCTCAGCGGGATCGTATGACGGGCCGGATTCATCACCTAGCACATTAAGAACCTCTGCGGGTTCTGACCTTGTGCCAGTTACCTCCTTGTCGATTAACATGACTTGGGGAGATGATTCAACCTGTGGAAGATTCTGGCCTTCGACCTCTTCCATCGGAACAGGATCGCTTGGAGAAGGCATGGGTATATGGGCATAATCCTCGAGATCGAAATCGTTCTCGGAATCATATGCTCCAGCCATGTTTCGGCGAACCTCCGAATTTCAATTAGGACGCCTTGAGAAAGGCCCCACGGTGGGCGCCAGCTGTCGACGATTCGGACTCGGAGTCCTCAGCCGAACTTATGCAAAATTTGTAATTGTGAGACCTTTCAAGATGACCCTTCGGGAAGGTATGCTGAACAATAGTGAACAGGAGCACAGAGAGTTTAGACAGGTTCGGGCCCTCGATGGTGGGAGTAAAAGCCCTACGTCCTGTTGAGATTTCACTAAGTGTGGTAAAAGGTTTACAAATGGAGGGAAAAGTCCTCAGAGGCGAGGATTTTTCCCTGTAAGAATGTACAAGGATAAGCCAAAGAAGGCCTACTAAAATGCTATATGAGGTGTGCCGTAGACTTGGCTAACTTGGATGATTTTGGGTTTTTTGATCTTCCAATCTCTCGGTTGATGTTTCGGATGATCCCTTCCTCATTGATGCTCCATGCCATCCTTTTGTACTGTTTGAAAGGGTGCCATGTAGAGGAAACTGCATCAAACGGTTGCACGGACGGTTGGATGCGGTTTTTTGGAACTGCTCTTAACCTCCACGCAGGTTAAACACGTGTTATTCACGGATAACTGTATGTGTTAACCTTCTGACGGTTGATTCTCCACGTGTAGGAATCTTCGGGATACTTAGAATATCCTGTTGTACGGGCAACCGAAATAGATAGATCCCAAGTATCCTGATCGGCAGATGTTCTGACCGCGGGATATTGGCTGACCGCGCAATATCCCGAATGTGTAGTTCGCGCATAGCTTACGAACTTCTGACCGCGCAAGGCTTACGGTCTGACCGCGTAAAGTTGCGACCTGATCGCATAAAGCTTGCGACCTGATCGCGTAAAGCTTGCGACCTCATGGTAATGCCCCTCAGAATAGCTTGAGTTCGCATCACCAGATACATGTCTGGTTCGAACTTGTCTTGAACCAAAAGTTTATTAGAAATGACCTGGGTGTCAATCCTCGTCACCTAGGTTCTTACTTATCTCACAAAGTACACTTTTTAGCAACTAAGGCACCAAGGAAATAAGATGCAAATACTGGAGAGAAGAAGATATACAAGGAACCCCTAGAACTAGTCCAATTGAATCACCAAAACAATCAACAGCTAGTGAATGCAGTCAACTGACAAACAGACCAACATGAGGGTCAACTAGATTGAACAACAAGCAACAAGAATTTCAGTTGATCACAAGAGACAAATAAAATATGAAGTTCATTGGGTAATTGAAATAACCACTCGACAAAGAATTTTAGATATAAAATTGTACTCACATATTGCATGAATGAACAGCCAAATTCAGAGCAATTCATTTGAATTGAGAATTCTCCAATTAAATATGAAATAAGACATTCAATCCTTCGCATTTACAAACAAGTAAATCTCATACAAACATCCAGGTCATTGAAATTCAAGAACTGAGGAGAGTGAGAAAAGTTGGAACAAAGATGTGGCTTACTGGAGATGTTTTGGTGATCTCTGGTCGTTTGAGTAGGTCGTGGTCATGGAAGTAGACGCTGACGCACAGGAGGTGATGAAGTCGGGCGAGGCAGCAGCTCATGCGTGTTGAGGTCGTATGCTCGATGGAGTGGTCGAGGTGCCCGATGAAGTCGAGGTCGTGGTTGAGCTCAATCGGTCGTCTCAATGCTTAGAGAATAGGGAGACGAGGGTCACCGTTGCCGGCCCACGGGATATGGTCGCCGGCTGCAAGTGACGCATTGGAGATGGCGGAGTGGTGGAGGATCGGCACGGGGCAGCGCCACGCGCGGGGCAGCGAGATCGCAGATCCGGTGGCTCCGCGGGATCAACGGCGGTGAGGCGGCGAGGCGAACAGAGGCGGTGGCTCGACAAGTGGAGAAGGCACAGATCCGGAGCAGGAGTTGGATCGGCAATGGGGTTGAGCTGACAGCTTTGTGAATTGAGGCAACATAATGGATTGTGAAGGATCCAATGGCGAGGCGGCACGCTGGTGCTGGATCTACGGTGGCGCGTTGAAGGTGGCTGTTGGTGAGGCGCGGCGTAGGCGCAATTGAGGAGACGACGAGGTGGCGGCGGTGGATGGTGAAGGATCCAATGGTGAGGCAGCACGCCAGCGCTGGACCTATGGCAGCGCGTTGGAATGGTACTGGAGAAGATGAAGAGACGTCGGCCGTCGGCAATACCTGGTCGCCGGGGCCGGAGGTGATGAAGATGAGGTTCGAGAAGAGTTTGGAGCAAAGAGGGGAGAAGAAAGAAGGGTAGCCCGGCCTAAGGATGAAGAGGGTGGTAGAACGAGAGAGAGGACATTGGCGGCTCACCGACTGCGTGGACCTGGCCGACGGCGGCAAGCTCATCGAGGCCGAGAGAGAACAGTGGTGGAGATTGGGAATATGCCAGGCTGAGGAATAGTAGTGGTGGCTAGCGCAATTTTTTTGGCTGTTTTGCAAAAAGGCCCTCAGAGTTTTTAGTAATAGCAATTAAGTCTCTTCAAGTTAGGGTTTAGGATTTTTGTGTCTTGTCCTTTATGCAATTTAGTGTTTGTGTTTTCAGGGATTGCAATTAGACCCTAGGCTGTTAGGTTTAGCTGTTCTAGCCTACTGGAGACTCCGATTTCCACACGGTCAGCTCCTACGCGTTTGTAGCGATGCGTACTTCTATATGAAATCATCTCTTAGCTAGATCCTGTTGGTGAAGCTCATCCATTTAGCCAACAATTACCCAAATGGCGTTGACCTGCAATTAAAATAAACAAAATGCAAAGTCGGGGTCGAACGAGAGCCAATACAAATATATTTGAGTATTTGATGATCTTTATGACTAAAATGAGCATGAATGAGGGGAGAATATCTTGAAAATAAGCACAAATACGAGAGTTATCAGATACCAACTTGATCAGATTAAGACCTAGACCAAGTTTTGGGCTAGGCTTGCTCTGATTGAGGTATAACCAGGTTTCGACTATACTCGATCAGATGCTAGTATGCAGAATACGGGATCTTACTCGGAATTACCGAAACCGAAGCTGATCGAAACACAGTTCAAAAGATAGCACAAATCTTTATTAAAAAGAGGGATCTTGTACACGTCGAATGTTAGGACGCACTCGCTTACGTCGATGAACTATGTGTCTAAGAGTTAAATAAGTTCAATGACTATTCAATGATCTAAAGTAGAACTATTACAAAGTATTTATAGTCCAGTCGTATGAATACATATCAGACTCAATAACCTAAACGTATTAGACTCGGACACTAACTAAACTTAATCAGATAAGACTTAGTTATATAGATATTGATCGAAATACCATCCGACTATGCAGTTCGAATCCTTCCCGGGGTTGCGAACCCTTTCCGAGGTCACGAATCCTTTCCGAACTCAACCTGAAGTATTCGACCTGAAGGACCTGAAGATCCTCCCGGATCACTCACTTGAAATATTTACTAAGAAATAGACATGATTACTGGAGACAAAGAGGTCGGCTTCGATGGGCCAAACTTGTAGATGAAAATACTAAATATTTTGATTCAGTTGCCTCTAACAATTTTAGAATTAATCATGTTGTTTCTCTGAAAGATGATAAGGTTAAGGAACTTCTTAATCATCCAGATATTCCTCAGCACCTTTGGCTCTCTTTGAAGGATAGAATTGGTTTTCCAGAGTATCAAGGCATGTTGTTTAATCTTTAGGATTTTTGCAATTCTTCTCAAGATGAGCTTTCTTCTTTTGACTTGAGTTTCTCTGTTCAGGAAATAGACTCGGTTGTTTATAACTTGCCAAAGGATAAGAGCCCTAGACTGGATGGATTTAATGGTGCATTTTTCCTACTTGTTGGCCATTTATTAAACATGATTTTATGAGTTATTTCAGCAATTTTACGAGGGACAAGTGGATCTTGTTAGAATCAACTCTTCTTACATTACCTTGATCCCAAGGAAAGATGGTGCTAATAATGTTTCAGATTTTAGGCCAATATCTTTAGTTAATAGCTCTTTGAAGATCATCACTAAGCTTCTTGCTAATCTTTTACAGTAGGTGATTACTTCAATTATTCACCGTAATCAATATGGCTTTATCATGTCTAGAACTATTGAGGATTGTGTTGCTTGGGCTTATGAGTATATTCACATTTGTAAAACTGCTCATAGTAGAACGGTTTTACTGAAGTTAGATTTTGAAAAAGCCTTTGACATGATTGAGCATAATGCCATTCTAGAGGTTTTCAAAGCTAAGGGATTTGGTGATAAATGGAATAATTGGATCAAGATGGTTTTGGAAATAGGAACCTCAAAAATTTTATTGAATGGGATTCCTGGTAAGCAAATTTTTTGGAGTGAGGCAAGGTGATCATTTGTCTCCTTTGCTTTTTGTGCTTGTGGCGGATTTGTTGCAATCAATTTTAAACTCTGCAAAGGATTAGTGTCTTCTTAATCTTCCAGTTTTAAATGTGGGAAATGAGGATTTCCCTATTGTTCAATATGCTGAGGATACTCTTATTATTATTAAAGTGGATGCGAAGGAAGTTTTTTCTCTTAAAAGCTCTTTATTCTTTTGCTGCCTCAACGGAACTAAAAGTAAACTTTTGAAAATCTTTTATGGTTCCTATTAATTGTCCAGATGAAATAGTCCTGAATTTAGCTGGCATTCTTGGCTGCCAAGTGGGTTCTTTTCCTTTTACTTATCTAGGGCTTCCACTTAGTTTGTCTAAACCAAAGGTGGAATGTTTTGATATGTTGATCGAGTGAATTGAAAGAAGACTTTCAGGTTTGGCAGTTTTCCTTTCTCTCTATGGGGGGAGAGGAGGGGGGATTAACCTTTATCAATTTGGTGATTTCTTCCTTGCTGATGTTTCTTACGTCTACTCTCAAAATTCCTTCTTTTGTCCTTGGAAGAATTGATAAACTTAGAAGAGCTTTTCTTTGTAGAGGGCATTTGATATGTTTTGGAAGTCATTGTTTGATTGCTTGGGATAATGTTTGTAGACCTCAAGCTAATGGTGTCTTGGGATTATTAATCTAAGAACTCAAAACTTGGCTCTTCTATTGAGATTCTTGTTTAAATTCTTTAACAAGGATTTGTCTCCTTGGGTTCAATTGATTTGGTTTCACTATATCATCATAATATTCCTATGGAATCTCAATTGGTTGGTTCTTTTTGGTGGAAAGACATTCTTTATCTTTTAACCATTTTCAAAGGCATCTCGAAGTGTATGATTGGGATGGGGGATACTTGTGATTTGTGGAATGATCTTTGGCATTCAAAGATTTTATCTCAAAAATGGGCTTAGTTTTTCTCCTTTTCTTCGAGAGCCTTAACCACTCAGCAATTTTGGAATTTAGACTTGATGGAATAAATCTTTCATTTGCCTTTATCTGAATTGGCCCATAGTCGATTTCAGAATATTCTTTTACTTCATCAAGACACTAAGGGAGCCTCAAACATAAATGTGTTGGGGGAAATCTCCACGAGACTAAGTCCAGGTAAGTTGCGTCACGTTCGCCCGGGGAGGAGGCCTCCGAGGCCTCCCCGGGCGCCGCCATTTGGGCCCTCGGGACCTGGCCTCCGGGGCCGGTCCCGGGCGCCGCCATTGGCCCAGGGACGTGGCCTCCGAGGCCACCCCGGGCGCCGCCTTGGGGCCCCCGGGACTTGGCCTCCGGCGCCGGTCCCGGGAGCCGCCTTTTGGCTCCCGGGACCCGGCCCCCGGTACCGGTCCCGAGCGCCGCCATTTGGGCCCCCGGGACCTGGCCTCCGGCGCCGGTCCTGGGCGCCGCCATTGGCCCGGGGATGTGGCCTCCGGGGCCTCCCCGGGCGCCGCCTTTCGGCCCCCGGGACTTGGCCTCCAACGCCGGTCCCGGGCGCCGCCTTTTGGCTCCCGAGACCCGGCCCCCGATGTCTGTCCCGGGCGCCGCCATTTGGGCCCCCGGGACCCGGTCTCCGGCATCGGTCCCAGGCGGCGCCATTGGCCCGGGGACGTGGCCTCCGGGGCCTTCCCAGGCGCCGCCTTTTGGCTCCCGGGACCCGGCCCCCGGTGCCGGTCCTGGGCACCGCCATTTTGGCCCCCGGGACCTAGCCTCCGGCGCCGGTCCCGGGCGCCGCCTTTTGGCTCCCGGGACCCAGCCCCCGGTGTCGGTCCCGAGCGCCACCATTTGGGCCCCCGGGACCTGGCCTCCGGCGCAGGTCCTGGGCGCCGCCATTGGCTCGGGGACGTGGCCTCCGGGGCCTCCCTGGGCGCCGCCTTTCGGCCCCCGGGACTTGGCCTCCTGCGCCGGTCCCGGGCGCTGCCTTTTGGCTCCCGGGACCCGGCCCCGGTGTCTGTCCCGGGCGCTGGCATTTGGGCCCCCGGGACCTGGCCTCCGGCGCCGGTCCCGGGCGGCGCCATTGGCCCGGGGACGTGGCCTCCGGGGCCTTCCCAGGCGCCGCCTTTTGGCTCCCGGGACCCGGCCCCCGGGACCTGGCCTCCGGCGCTGGTCCCGGGCGCCGCCATTTGCCCGGGGACATGGCCTCCGATGCCTCCCCAGGCGCCGCCTTTTGGCCCCCGGGACCTAGCCTCCGGTGCCAGTCCCGGGCCTCATCGCCTTTTTAAAGGTAAAGTCTCGAGTTGTTTATCACGTGCAGGTCATGCGAGGAGCGCCTCGGGAATCAGCGACCACCTGTCAAGCATCCAAGACGTTTGACCGGGAGAAGGACGTTCCTACCCCTCAATCCGACAGTGGCTCCCGGGGTTGTTTAGGCTTTTTGCTTCTTTTTGGGGCTATAAATTGCCCTTGTACCCCTCAGTTGTAAGCAAGTGATTCATATTGATTGGAATAGCTAAACTCACAGGTGTGCTCCGGAATCCTCTCCCTCGGAGAGAGCCTCCCCAGCCGACTCCGGTCGGGAGCACGCTGATAGGACTAGGGCCCCCACTGGGACCCGGACCTGTATAAATCCTCGTGTCAATTCTTGTGTTTGTCCGACGGGGGAGGACCGGTCACCCGGTTAGCCCGCACCGCGTAATCTTCGCTAGGATCGTTCACAAAACCTGCCGGGGTATTCGCAATACCACGACAAAATGATTGCTGGATTATTTTGGAGAGCAATTTGTAGAAATATAAAACCAATAAGGTTTATAATAGGTTGATGGGTGTTTTTTCACACACCCCATTTTCAAATGGTGTTGGAAGAATAACTATATGCTCAAAATCAAGATATTTTTCTAGATTTTTCTTTCGGAAAGATTATATACCAGAGAGATGTTAAATAGAAAAAATTTGGTGATACCTTCATATGATTGTGAACTTTAATCTGAAGGCCATATTGAATCTCAACTACACATTTTCTTTGAATCTGACTTTGCAATTAAATGCTGGAATTTGGTGGGCATTAACTGGATAGTGAATTTTGAGAATTCTTCAATGTCTGATATCATTTGGAAGGCTAAAGAAGTTAACCTGCCTTTTGAAGATTTTTTCATGGAGGTAATTATTTTGGCTATGTGGAACATCTGGAAAATCTGGAATTCTAGTATTTTAATCATTAGGCTATGAATCTCATCAAGTGGAAAAGAGCGTTGATCTCAGACTTGAAGTTAGTAGCTTTTCAAGATACTGAAGAAACTAGAGTACAAATCTTACGATGGGCTGATCTCTTGTAATTTTTTTATTTCTTTTTGCTTTCTTTGTTTTTGTATCTTGCTACTTCTTTTATTCTTATTTTTAATATAATTTCTTAATAGTAGGCTTCTTTCCTACTATCTTCCCTTAAAAAAAATCACTTTACGATGCTTGGGAATGGTACAAGGGTTTGTTGATTAAATGTCTGCATCACGGACTAGAGAAGTGGCTTGTAGTTCACACGTTTTAAAGCAGGCTAAGCTACAACACATGGATGGCCGCAGATGTTGCAGCTAGCGGTCAACTGATGAACAAAAGTTTAGACAAAGCATACGACTTCATCGAAGGTATAACTCAAAACTACACACAATGGAGAATCGAACGAGTTGCTCAACACACTACAACCAACAAATGGATGTAAGTGTAATGTCTCAATTAGCCAAACAGGTAGCACTTCTCACTGATAAATTAGCTATTCTTCGATCATCTGCTACTTCATCTGTTAATGCAATTACACCTGTATGTGAACTATGCGGCATACAAGGCCATTATGGCCATGAATGCTAAATTAACCCATCCATGGAGCAAGCAGATGCTTTTTAGGGTATGCAACAATGGCAAGGTAATGCCTTTCCTAACTCTTATAACTCTAGATGGCGCAACAATCAAAAATTCGCATGGTCAGGACAGAATCAGCAACCTCAATGTCAACAACAAAATTTTGGACAACAGCAATTACACCAACAAAATCCCCAATATCAAGCTCCAAGGCCACTGTACCAACAATAAAATCAGCAACCTTATCGACCGCCACACCAACGACTATCGACGATTGGGACCTGGGGTCCTTCTGTCGAACTTATGCAGAATTTAGATGGGTTGTGAAGGGAGCCAATCCAGGCAGATACCAAAGAATTGAAGGTATCTATGAATCTAATGACATGGGAATTTATCCAGGTTTGGACCCTTGTAGCTAAGTAATAATCCTACTCCTATATATTTATCACTGTGAAAAAGTAAGAGGATTACAAGGAGAATGTATTGTCTATTCCTATTTTTCTATCTCTAACCTGTCGTCTCTTGTTCCTCTCGTCGTCCCCCCTATCCTTCCTTTAATGGTCTTTTTATACTTGCTGAAGAGATCGTCAATTGTCGTCCTGAAGACGTACCCCATGATCGCCCATAACTGCTTTGTGGTGGTTGCTGCGAGCTGTGGTTACGTGGTGGTTGCAAAGGCCGTGATTATGTGGCAGTTAAGCAGCTTTGACCTGGCATCGTGGAACTGCTTCACCATCCTCATCTTCTTAGATGGTTACCTTGTCAGGGACTTATGATTATTTTAGGAATAATCATAAGGATCATGGAACAATTACTGTGAATGGTGACTTATACTCTATGATCTTCGTATTGTAGTATAAGTCTTCTATACCGTGATCACGCAACTTTGCGACCACACATTGATATTGGGCTTTGTCTTTGCGAGAGGGTATGGTCGTAGGTAGATGTATTTGCGACCATAGTACTCGCGGATATAACATAAGACCATGGACTCCTTGAAGATAAGTGTTGGGACTTAGGGAGTTCCATAGTTAGAATTACGAAAATTGAATGTCATTGATGGGCCATGTCCAGAAGATCCTTGGACTGTCCTCATCATCTCTTTCCTTGGCCTTTTGCGACCATAGAAAGGCTATGAACACTTTAGCTCTGTCGGGGGAAATCACCGCGGGACTAAGTCCAGGTAAGTTGCGTCACGATTGCCCGGGGACGTGGCCTCCGGCCCCCCCCCCCACGGGCGCCACCATTTGGCCCCCGGGACCTGGCCTCCGGCGCCGTCCCGGGCGCCGCCATTGGCCCGGGGACGTGGCCTCCGGCCCCTCCCCGGGCGCCGCCATTGGCCTGGGGACGTGGCCTCCGGCCCCTCCCCGGGCGCCGCCTTTTGGCCCCCGGGACCCGGCCTCCGGCGCCGTCCCAGGCGCCGCCATTGGCCCGTTGACGTGGCCTCCGGCCCCTCCCCGGGTGCCGCCTTTTGGCCCCCGGGATCTGGCCTCCGGCGCCGTCCCGGGCGCAGCCATTGGCCCAGGGACGTGGCCTCCGGGTTCTCCCCGGGCGCTGCCATTTGACCCCCGGGACATGGCCTCCGGCGTCGTCTCGGGCCTCATCGCCCTGCTAATGGTAAAGTCTCGAATTGTTTGTCACGTGCAGGTCACGCGAGGAGCGCCTCGGGAACTAGCGACCACCTGTCAAGCATCCAAGGCGTTTGACCGGAAGAAGGACGGTCCTACCCTTCAATCCGATTGTGGCTTCCGGGGTAGTTTAGGTTTTTTGCTTCTTTTTGGGGTTATAAATAGCCCTTGTACCCCTCTGTTGTAAAGGATCGGATCACTTTTATTGGAATAGCTAAACTCACAGACGTGCTCTGGAAGCCTCTCCCCCCGGAGAGAGCCTCCCCAGCCGACTTCGGTCGGGAGCACGTCGATAGGACTAGGGCCCCCACCGGGACCCGAACCTATATAAATCCGTGTGTCATTTCTTGTGCTTGTCCGGTGGGGGAGGACCGGTCATCTGGTCAACCCGCGCCGCGTAACCTTCGCTAGGATCATTCTCAAAACCTGCCGGGGTATTCGCAATACCACGACAGTTGGCGCCGTCCGTGGGGACTCGTGACAAGACGCCATGGCTCCCCCAAGAACAAGGGCTCGCACCCTTCCCGGTGACCCGGGTCTCGAAGACCCGGCGCCGCTCGTCCGGGACACTGCTGTCCCGGTGCTTCCGCCCGGAGGCAGCCTGGCCCAGGTACCGCCTCCCTCCTTCCCTCCTAACTTAGGTGCTTCCACCTCCAGGTCATTTCCGGTGACCGCGGGGACCTCGGCCGGGACCAGTCTCCCCCCGACGGCTCCCCCGGCTCCCCGGGACGCCCTGCTTGAGGCTCTCGTGGAGGGCCAGCTTCGCGCCCAGCGCTCTATGGATGAGATGCTCAGCGTGTTGGCGCGGCCTCCGGCCCCCACATTTGCGTCGCACCCATATCCAGGGACTATGGCCCCGTTTATTGGTTACCCGGCGACCCCTCCGGCCCCCGGGGGTTTGTCCGCCCCGTATGATCCTGTTGGGGGGTTCCCTCCCCCTGCGGGATATATGTCCGGACCCTTCCTGGCACCCGGGCCCGTTTCAGTGCCGGGAGGTTACTTCATGCCGGGGCCCTTCGTGGCACCAGGGGGGTACCCCGTCCCTGGCCTACTCCCGGGGCTGGGAGCCCACTTCATGCCAGGGGTTTTCCCTACGCCGGGAGCCAGTCCCGCCCCCCGCGTCGCGTTTACAGCACCAGGGGCGGTTGACAGAGCAGCTCCCATGCCGCAGCGGACTTCCCCCCGCATGGGCTCCCCGGTTCCGGACGTCGCCGCGGGGGCTCCCCCCTCGCTGGTTCCGGATGTTACAGGGGCTCCCCCCTTCCCGGTTTTGGTCGTGGCCACTGGGGCCCCCTCTACTTCGGTTCCGAGCATCCCCGTGGGTGCCCCTTCCCCGGTTCCGGATAATACAGGGGTTTCCCCCTTTCCGGTCCCGCAGAGGGCTCCTCCCAACCGGCTCCGGAAGCCTCTGGGCCGGCAGCTACAGTGCATGAGCTCCCTCCCTCGGCGGGACAGGTCCGTTTCGCCCGGGGGGAGGTCGAGCGAATGCATTCACTAGAGCACCGGCCGGGGGAAGAGACCCGCTGAAGAGCCAACCTCTCCGGCGGAGAGCCCGGACGTCCGGGAACTCAGTCCCGGTCCGGAGGAAAAGCGTCGCCACCGCCATTCTGGCGGACCTCTCGGACCGCTTCCAGACTCAGACAACGAAAGTCCCGTGAAGGAAGACAGCGACCGGGACTCTCCCCGGGAGGTGCAGGGGGCTAACCAGCCCCTGTGCCGAAGACTTCGCAGCATCGGGTGGCCGCGGCCCTACCGCCCTCCGCACATCGAGCACTACAATGGTGAGGCAGACCCTTACGAATTCGTGTAGGTCTACTCCACAGCCATCTCCACGGCCGGGGGGGACGAGACGGTATAGTGCAACGTCTTCCCCCTCTACCTCACCGGCATTGCCCGCTCCTGGTTCTACAACCTGAAGGCAGGCTCCATCAAGTCCTTCTCGCAGCTTAAGCGGGAGTTCTGTGCCAACTTCCAGGGGAACTACGTGCGTCCCCTGGACTCCTCGCAGCTGTACACTATCCGGCAGAGGACTGGGGAAACCATCAGAAACTTCTTCAAGCGCTTTGCTCAGGTGAAGAGCAAAGTGGCCCACGTTCCCGACTCTACGGTCATCGAAGCCTGCAAAAGCGGCATCCTCCCGGGGGAGCTCCACCGAAAGCTCTCCCGGAGCTGCCCCTCTTCCGCCGATGAGCTCTTCAACGTACTCAAAAAGTACGCTCGGGTGGAGGAAGATGACATCTGGAAGAAGACCCAGGGGGCTCCCGCCCCCGTCGACCGGGGGGCCAGGGATCCCACCAAACGCCCCAGACAGGGGGGGCGTAGCGAGCCACGGCCTCGGGACACCTTTGTCCTCGAGGGCGGAGGCGGCTCGCGCGACCCCGAGGGCCAGCCGCCCCTTCCCCAAATCGAAGGGCCATGGGGGAGGACAGTCTTCGCGCGGTCGGGAAGGCCCCGCGGGGAGAAGGCGGGAAGGACTGTGGTGCAGCTTCCACAGGTCCAGTACCCACGCTACCCGAGATTGTAGCCAGCTGCTGCAGCACTTCACGGACTTCCTCGACCAGCGCGAGCAGGGGGGGACTCCGGCCTCCTTGCGCCCTCGGCCAGCTGTTCTGGCCCTTCCCGCTCCCGCGGGGGGTCAGCAAACACAGGAGGGGGAGCCTTCAGAAGCTCTCCCCTTTCAAACTTCGCAGCGGCACATCAACGTCATCGTGGGAGGATCTGCCTCCGAGCGGGACTCTAAGCACCAGCGTAAGGAGTACGCGCGCGAGGTGAAGGTTGTGGGGGTGCTACACGCGTCCCCGCCACCTAAGTGGTCGGACGTCCCCCTCACCTTCACGGCAGAAGACGCGCGGGGGGTTCGCTTCCCCCACGACGACGCGCTCATTGTCTCCGCGACCATCTACAACTGCCATCTGGCCCGTATCCTGGTGGACGGCGGGAGCTCCGCCGATGTCCTATTTCTAAAGGCCTTCAAAGAGATGCAGGTGGATGAAAAGCTCCTGCAGCCCGCGGCAGGGCCCCTACAAGGGTTTGTCCCGGGGAAGGCGATCCACCCCCTGGGTAAGGTAGATCTTCCAATGACCTTCGGCACACCGGAGAACAACCGGACCGAGCTGGTCCGCTTCGACGTAGTGGACCTCCCCTCCTCCTACAATGCGATAATGGGGAGGACCACAATCAACCGGCTGGGGGCTGCTACGCATCAAAACTATCTCTGCATGAAGATCCCTGGGCCGCATGGTGTGATCAACGTCCGGGGAGACCAAGACATGGCCCGTGCTCTATACGAGCGCGCTGCGGCCACAATCGGAAGCGTCAACCTCATAAAGACGCCCGGGGGGGAGGCTTCTCCCCCGGAACTAGACGCCGCTGCGCCATCGCCCGGGAGGCCCCTCCTCAAGCTGCGTCCGGAAGGGGCCTCCGGAAGGTCCTGCTGTCCCCGGGCGGCGAAGACAAAACCGTCCGGATCGGGGCGGAGCTCACTGAGGAGCATGCAGCGCAACTTGCGGCCTTTCTTCGTGAAAACTCCAATGTTTTTGCGTGGAAGCCTTCGGACATGCGGGGCGTCACCCGGGAGGTCATTGAGCACAAGCTCACAGTGGCCCCCGGTCACCCCCCGGTCAAACAGAAGCTGCGGAAACTCTCCCTCGAGCGGCAAGAAGCAATCAAGGTGGAAATCGCTCGGCTCCGAGAGGCGGGGTTCATTCGGGAGGTCCTGCATCCCGAGTGGCTCGCGAACCCCGTCCTCATCAAGAAGTCGACTGGCAGGTGGCGGATGTGCGTGGACTTCACCGACCTTAACCGCGCCTGTCCCAAAGACAATTTCCCGCTCCCGCGAATTGATTACCTCGTCGACTCCACTGCGGGGTGTGAGCTCATGAGCTTCCTAGACGCCTACTCGGGCTACCATCAAGTCCGGATGGCGGAGGGGGACGAGGAAAAGACGAGTTTCATAACTCCCCTCGGAACCTTCTGCTACGTCCATATGCCCTTCGGGCTCAAGAACGCGGGGGCGACCTTCCAACGCCTCATGATGCTGGTTTTCAAAGATCAAGTTGGCCGCAACGTCGAAGTCTACGTAAATGACGCGGTCATCAAGAGTCCCCGCGTAGCCTCCCACATCGACGACCTGGCCGAAACCTTCCGCAACCTCCGCGCGTTTGGGCTCAAACTCAACCCGGAGAAGTGCGCCTTCGGGGTGCGCCGGGGGAAGCTCCTAGGTTTCCTCGTGTCCCAGCGGGGCATTGAGGCAAACCCCGAGAAAATCCGAGCTTTCTTAGACATGCCCCCACCGCGCTCTGTCAAGGACGTCCAGCGGCTCTCCGGCAGCCTAGCCGCGCTAAGCTGCTTCATCTCCCGGTCGGGGGAGCGGGGCCTCCAGTTCTTCAAGATCCTCCGAGGGCTCGAGGGGTTCCGCTGGACCCCCGAGGCCCAGGAGGCGTTCGACGACCTCAAGAAGTACCTCACGAGCCCCCCAATGCTCGTGAGCCCGTCTCCAGAAGAGCCCTTGCTCCTCTACCTCGCCGCGATCCCCGTCGCCGTTAGCGCGGTCTTGGTGAAGGAGCAAGGGGGGCAGCAGCGTCCCGTGTACTACGTGAGCGAGGCCCTCCAAGGGGCCAAAACTTGGTACACGGAGATGGAGAAAATTTGCTACGCCCTCCTCATGGCGTCCCGGAAGCTTCGGCATTACTTCCTGGGACACCCCATCACCGTCCCGTCGTCCCTCCCCCTTCTCCGTGTCCCTTACCGGCCGCTCCACCATCAAGTCGTAGGTCCTCGCCGACTTCGTCGCAGAGTGGACTCCCGCCTCTGGGTCCGGGGAAGAAGATCTCCCTGTGCCGCCCCGACGCAGTGATCATTGGACCCTCATGTTCGATGGGTCGCTGTGTCTCACCGGGGCTGGTGCGGGAGTAGTCCTCCGGAGCCCCGAGGGGAAGGAACTCGAGTACGCCGCGCGGCTCGACTTCCCCGCAACCAACAACGTCGCCGAATACGAGGCTTTGCTCCTTGGGATGCGCCTCGTGCGCTCCCTGGGGATCCGGCGCCTCCTAGTCAAGGGAGATTCTCAGCTCGTAGTTTGCCAAATGGACAAGTCTTACCTGTGCCATGACATAAACTTAAGTCTTTATTTGCAGGAAGTGCGAAAGATGGAGAGGCATTTCAATGGCCTCGAGGCTCGGCATATCCCGCGGAGGGACAATGACCGGGCCGACACCCTGGCCCGGGCGGCAAGCGCCCGGGAATCACTCCCCAAGGGGGCTTTTCTGGAAATCATCACAAAGCCCTCGGTGGCCTCCCCGGACACGGGCGACGGGCCTCATGTCCCGGAGGTTTCCGAGATCACCCGGACTCCATCTTGGATGGACCCCCTCGTCTCCTTCAAGGGGGAGGGGGACCCTCCTAGTGAGACAGAGGCTAAGCGCCTCCGGGCCAAAGCTCGGGCATATCTCCTGCTGGAGGGGAGGCTCTACAAGCGGGGGGCTTCCGCCCTCCTGCGCTGCCTCCCCCGGCCGGAAGGACTTCAACTTCTCGAAGACATCCACGCGGGGAGCTGTGGTTCTCACCTAGCCCCGCGTGCCATTGCGGCCAAGGCCCTCCGGCAGGGCTTCTACTGGCCCACGGTCATGCGCGACGCGCGAGACCTTGTCTCCGCGTGCGAGGCATGCCAGAAGATGGCCAAGGGCTCGAACCTCCCCCCTATAGCGCTGCAGACAATCCCCATCACTTGGCCCTTCGTGTGCTGGGGGATGGACCTCTTAGGGCCCTTCCCCCCAGCGCCCGGAGGATACAAGTATGCGGTAGTCGCAGTCGACTATTTTACAAAGTGGGTCGAGGTGGAGCCTTTGGCCAGCATCACGTCCCGGGCCGTTCAGCGGTTTTTCTGGAAAAACATCGTATGTCGTTTTGGTGTCCCCCGGGAAGTCACCGTGGACAACGGGACCCAATTCGACTCGGCTTATTTCCGGGAATTCTGCGAAGGCCTGGGGCTCGTCATCCACTTCGCCTCAGTGGCCCATCCCCGGAGCAATGGGGCTGTCGAGAGGGTCAACGGCGTGATCCTATAGGGATTGCGCCGGAGACTCGAGCAAACCACTTCTAAGCGGGGTGCATGGGCAGAGGAGCTCCCTAGCATCCTCTGCTCCATGCGCATGACCCCGTCCCGGGCGACGGGGTGTACTCCCTTCTCCCTGGTCTATGGGGCGGAGGCAGTCCTCCCCCCGGAGATCGGCTTCCAGTCATTGCGGGTCGAGCTCCTGGAGGGAGCCACGCCCGCAGCGTACCAGGCCAACGAGGCCAACCAGCGCCTGGAGATCGACCTCGTGGAGGAGGAACGCGACCGAGCGCTCCTCCGTGACGCCATCTACGAGCAAGAGATGGCGCGCGCGTACAATCAGCGCGTGCGCGAGAGGGCTTTCCGCCTTGGGGACCTTGTCCTCAAGCGTGTGACGGACCCCCAGGCCCAGGGTAAGCTCTCCCCCAAGTGGGAGGGCCCCTATAGGATCTCTGTAGTCCTGGGCTCGAGGGCCTACAAGCTCTCCAACCTTCAAGAGCAAGAGCTGAAGCACACATGGAACTTGCGTTTACTTCGCAAGTTCTACGTTTAGCCTTACGGGCCTGTCCCCTCCCCCGGAGCGTTCACGCTGGAGGGGGAGGAGGGACATTATATTTTCCTCCCCTTTCGCGACTTCGCAGGGTGAGGCCCTGTACTTCATTTTATTAGCAATACATAGGTCTTGCTTTTCAAACTGTCTCATTGCAGGTCTTTCTCATTACCGCCCCTAGCAGCGATGCCCTCCCCGCGAGGATGCCCTCCCCGCGATGAAGCCCTCCCCGTGAGGATGCCCTCTCCGTGAGGAAGTGAGCCAGGCCCAGCAAGTCCCTCCTGTAGGGCGGCTTATGATCAGCCCTTGTGGACTGAGGGTGTAAGCGGCAACCCGGTCACAGTGGCCGCGGTAATGAGTCACTTTGGGAGACTAGTCCCCTGCCCAAACACTCAAGACCCGTCTCCGGGCACTTCCTCCTCAGGGAGTCGACGCTATTCCCAGCTCCCCGTTTTCACGGCGACCGGATGATCGGCCCCCTGCGGCCTGATTGGATCTATCTTCCTCCTCAGGGAGTCGACGCTATTCCCGGCTCCTCGTTTTCACGGCGACCGGATGATCGGCCCCCTGCGGCCTGATTGGATCTATCTTCCTCCTCCGGGAGTCGACGCTATTCCCGGCTTCCCGTTTTCACGGCGACCGGATGATCGGCCCCCTGCGGCCTGATTGGATCTATCTTCCTCCTCTGGGAGTCGACGTTATTCCCGGCTCCCCGTTCTCATGGTGACCGGATGAATGCCACCCGGAGACCTTATTCCCGGCTCCCCGTTCTCACGGTGACCGGACGATTGTCTCCCGGAGAAGTCACGGATTTCTCGGACATTTTCTTCCCGGAGCCCCTATTCCCGGCTCCCCGTTCTCACGGCGACCGGACGATTGTCTCCTAGGAAGCTCGACTCCGGAAATCTCATCGGGCTTTTCTTGGATGTTTCTCCCACATGGGGCCTTATTCCCGGCTCCCCGTTCTCACAGCGACCAGACGCTTGTCTCCCGGAAGGTCTTTTCCCAAGAAAGCTCGTTTTAAAATTTTCTAACTTAGAAAAATTCCTATGCTACAGGTGACTTCCATCCCGGGGGTCTTGTTACCCCCACAGCGCGCGGAGCTATCCTCCGGCCCGCTGTGGGCGGGGGGGGGGGGGGGGGGGGGGGGCGTGGGGGGGGGGATAAGGAACTCCCGGGTGTCGACCGTACCTCCCACGAGTAAACTTAGCTCATTCTTGTGAAAAGGAGTCGTCCGGACCATCCAAGAAGAAGAAACAAAAAGACAATGAAAGAAGCATCAACACAGCTTTATTGATTGTCAAACCCAGAGGACATCTTCCCCCTCTGGTGGGCTTCGGAAACGATACAACCCGGGTTCTAACCCGGGGGATTCTCTACGCCTTAAGGCTCCTACGCCTAATACTCTCGGAGGCTCTCCGCTAGCTCTCGGGTCAAGTCCCGGTACAATGCTAGCACGCGGCGCCGAGCGTCCCGGAGCACATCTTTGGGCCAAAACTCGTATCCCGCCGGTGGAAGTATCCGGAGGGGAGGTATCATCCGGAACCCCAGTCGCGGAGGGGACAATTCGGCGCGGTGATTGTCAAAGTTGTCCAAGTGCCACTCCGGACGCCACCTCAACCGGATCGGCTCCCGGACGCTACCCCCGCCGCGATGCCCAGAGACAAGGCTTAGCAAGATTAAAGCCGCTTGGGCATCCCCCGGGGAACCCCTCCCAGATCTTCGCCCGGGAGCAACCTCTCGGGAACCCTGGTAACAACATTCAATTCAAAGACTTAGAAAAAATTCTAACTTCATTGCATTCAAAATGTTTTTGTACAAGTGTCCGGGGCTTCTTCTAAGAAGCTACCGGGATCAAAATCCTAAGAAAACAAAAAAGGGCCCTAACTAAGACCCGGGGGGAGGCTCATACATGTTCGTTGGTGTCCTCCCCCCGGGGGCTTCTTCCGAGACCGGGGCTGGGACGTCCCCCGCCGGAGGCGCCGGGGCCGGGAATCTCACCCGGATGATCCGGTCATATAATCCTCCGGCAAGCTGCTCGACCTCCCGGCTCGAAGGAGTCTGGGAAGCTTCGGGGGATGCGGCCCCCGATCGCCCGGGCGCCGACGCCCCGGAACTCGACGAGCCCCGCAGCAGCCGCGACAACGGGGATCGCCCGTGTCGTGTCTGCCACGACTGTGACATCACCTGTGGGGAGCCCAGCTCGGTGCAGCTGGTCCCTTAAACCACTTGACTTCCCAGGATGAGTCAATCACAGGGATACATTGAAGCAGCAAAATAATACAGTAGTCATAATTGTATGGCCATCAGGCCTTAGTACAAAACGAGGTACAGTGCCTTACAAGGCACAAGGGTCTAACAAAATAACACATCTAGTCGGCGGAAGCTAGGCCCAAAAGCAATCCACAGGAACAGAGGTTGACAGCAGACAGCACCACATCAGGGCTCCGGAGGAAACTGCTCATCATCTCCTGGGTCCGCAGCATCTTCAGGGTATCCTCCAAGGTCGTAGAACGCTCCATCTATTGAGGAGTTGTTGCAAGGGTGGGTACTTATGTACTCAGCAAGTCATAGGGGAGGTAGAGATATAGTTACAGTATAAATGACATGAGCCTATGCTATTGGGGAAAGAGTGAAGGGTTTTTCCCAAAATACATTTCTTTCTCAACTTCTGATCATACCCATGGCGGTAAATAATTCATATTGATGGTGATACATATATCCCATATCCAAGGCGATATAACCTCATATCACACTATTTTTATTCAAGTCTTTCGATCATATACTCATAGCAGTATTTCATAACTTAGGGCATAAACCACATGCCTCTTAATTATCATATGATCTCTATATTATGGTATTACCGCGACACGTCAACACATGACAGCCCACGGCAACGCCCCTTATCATGACAACACATGCCACTTGGGTAATCTTGAGCTAACAAATTTTAGTTTATAAAACAATACTTGTGTCACACCCCGTGGATTTAATCCACCGCGGCATACTCCTAAAACTAGGGAGAACGAAGTATTCGAATACATTTTTAAACTCTGCAGAGATGTACCTCTTTTTAAATCCACTTTTTGACTCGACTTCCAAGTCGGGCCAACTCCATGCGACTTATACGCATGTGACAAGGCCGAGATCACACAACGTTTTGCAGTCTAGTATTAACAGTATCCCTGCCCGGTAAATGGACAATACCGTCCCAAGTACCGTTGTGGGTCCTCCCCACTGCCTTACTTCCTAGCCTGGGTCTATGTTCCCGCAGGACACATAACCTCTTTTGATTACAGTCGCGCACGACTTAATCTGGCGTAGGGCGTCTTCCTTCTTTACACCTTATCCTCTCATAATTTTTCTGATCTCACACCACTCATGGACGAACTGCGTCCCACCAGTTTCCACGCGAGAAACCGGATCGACAAGCCATGCAGGGAGCTGCTAATACCAAGAAAGCTACTAGATTGCGCCTGTCCCATACCAGGTAAGTGGTTGGTACGTTTTTCATGCCACTAGACGCACAACACAAGGTTCTAGTCCTTACATGCCAGTGACCAGATCATACCACAAACCATGCACCTTCAGTGCCTACACATTCAGTGCAGCCAAGCACCTCCAATGCTACCACCATTCCATACCAAAATACTGGTCACGGCTAGGGGTTCTATTTCATGAATATAAATGTACATGTTTATACTTTTATTAGTTCGTGGCTTACTATCTTATCAAGTTCACATTCCTCAAGTATTCAATCTATCACTGCCATAATATCATTGATCTCAACACATGCAATATTAATGAGATATCTACTCATGGAATAGCATAGCAATTCATAAAATATGGGTTTCAATATGATCAAAGTATGACTTGCCTTCCGCGTCGTAAGTATCAGCAGTTGATGATGGTTCAGCGACAAGATCTTCAACCCCGGATTCTTGCTCTAAACAAGATCAAACAAGCAAACAGGCATTACAATTCATTCTATTCTTACTAATTCACTACATGCAAAGATGCAAGGAGAAAATACTCTGGGAGAACAAGGTTTGGAAGCGATTAGAGTTAAACTATGGGAATCAGGGTTAAAATTAGCTGTTAAGGTTTACAAGGTTCCAAAATATCAGGGTAATATCAAGGTGGTGACTGGTTCGCCCAAAAACAGCGAATGTCTTTAGGTTGGCATTCGGTTCAAGGCATCGACATAAGGTCGATGGGTGATAGAGGGCTCAACTCAAGTTGTGACAGTAGAGAAAAGTGTAGATCGCAACATCAGGAGTCTAAGGGACAAAGTTATTTCCAAGTTTCATGGCTGGAAGTGGGTGAAAAGGCTCAATGCCACTGGCTGACATAGGCTGACAGTGCTCTAGAATGGCATTGACATGGTCTGAACAGTTTCCAGTGGCCAAAGTAGGTTTTGATTCAAGCATATGGTGCACAAGGTAGTGAGGCAGCTATTTGACAAAGTAATTTCTGTTTTACATGACCAGAGGTGGGTGAACAGGGCTAATGCCACTGGCTGACATAGCCTGGCATAGGGTTGACATGGCCAGAAACTAGGGTTAGCCTTATCTTTTGACTCAGGGCTCCAAATGATGCACCACTTTGTCTGGTGGTTAGGCATTTGTAACAGGAACAAATGTCTCAACAGGACCTAGGGCAGGAGATGGCCGGAAAGTGATGAAAACCGGCGAAGAACACGGTGGCCGAGCTGTTCTCAACAGTTTCTGGACCAAACTTTGGCATGGCGATACCTCTTCATCTGGGCCGATCCAGGTGTCGAGCTAGAAGGCAAAAATACTCCTGGGGTCGAGGCACATCTACTAGACAAGGTGGTTGGGGTTGAAACGGCCGGGAACAAAATCCGGCGACCGGAGCTAGGGAAGAAGCCACGAAATTTGGGCATTTCTGATCTAGGACGAATGAACTCAAATCCTTGCTTGAGGATGGTCTCTGGGGCATACAAAAGCTATGTGTGAAGCTGGATTCGCCAAACATTCAACAGATAAGCTAGATCAGCAAGCACAGTGAACATGCACGGTTGAATTTGGGGGTTTTTCAGATTTTAGCAAAATTGATGATTCTAGTTGCTTAGATGTGTTCCACACAGCCCACTGCTCAATATTGATCACAGGCTCGAGAGCTAAGTCGGTTTAATTGGGGTTTAATTGCTCGCCGGAGTTGTCGGGGAAAAACAGCAATTCCCGGCGATGAGGTGCGATAGAACTCAATTGGCTGCTACTACACAGGTAAGTGGTTGAGAGTAACTTACTGGTAGCTTCAATTTGGAGTTCAGTGCAGTGGATTGGCCTGGCACCGTGAGCCTCTTCTCGAGCTCGCCGAAGAAGACGAAGACGACGGCGTGGTTAAGAATTTGAGTGGTTCTGGTGTGAGTGCCTTCGAGCTGGGCTGGGGTGGCTTTTATAGGCGCAGCAAGGAGCTTGCAACGGTTGAAAATGCACGGGGAAGTGAAGAGGGCTGGAGGTGACAACACGGCTGAATCCCGGCGAAGTGACGCGCTCCAGCGGCCGTGCCGGCTTTAGCCGGCTGCTCTGGTGGAGGTGAAGGCGAAGTGATGCTTCCCCAAGGCATGCTTGCGACGTGGCGCAACTGTGCTGCCGTTGTCGGGCGCGCGCGCGGGAGAGCGAAGGCGCTGCTGGCGGCGAGGTGGTTCCACGGTGGCGAACACGATGCGCACACGCGGCAAGGAAACAGTGGCTGAGGTGGCGGCGCTGGAGATCGCCGGCGATGAAACCACAGCAGCGGCAACGGCGACGACCAACTCCGGCGCTCATGGTCGTTTGAACGGCCTGGTCGTGCACAGTAGCTTGGTCGAACCAGGGACTGATTTGCGATGATTTTTGGTTTGACTTTGGACTAAATTGCAAATCTGGTCTTTGAGAGGTTTAATTTGAGATTTGATTTTATGGCTGAGTATAATATTTCTATTAATACCCATTTAGCTCAATTTTGGAGAAAGTTTGATAAGATTTGAGGGATTTCACCTATTTTCGAAAATAGGGTAAAATTAGGGTAAACTAAATCTGGATTTTGTCGATCTCGAATTCTGGTGATTGGAGAGAGATTTTGAAGTCTGATCAAACAGGAGATCTGTATCAAATAGCATTTGGGAGGTGTTCCCTGAAGAAATTCTGGAGTTGGAATTGATTTGCAGATTTTAGCCCTTTCAGGCTTCCAGGTAAACAGAAAAGGACTTATTCGCAGTAAAATTTGGACTAAACTGCGAAAAGTGTTTAGATGAATTAATCTGGCTCCCAACTTTTTGAAGTGAGTTGAGGATGAACCTAGGAACATATTCCAAGGGTTACTTGAGTCTGGATAGGGTTAAATCAAGATAACTCAATCATCTGGAAACTGGGGTACTTAGGGTAAATCTGAATTTTTCCTGTTTTCGAAAACAGAGGAAGGCTTAGGTACTGGGAGTTAGGGTCAGAATTTGATCTAGCTCCTGAAGACTTCTATCTTCAGGGTAACTGGTAGGTTAAATCTGGATGGTCAGATCTTGATCTGGATCTAGAGAATAGATTTGGAGATTTTTAGGGTTTGGGAGAGATTAGAGTTCAGCTGACCTGGCTACTATTACAGAGATACATGCATGCAGGGTTTTTATGCAAAACTTTTCACCCCCAAAACTAGGGTGTTACAAGCCTACCCTCCTTAAAGAAATCTCACCCCGAGATTTACCTAGAGAAGGGAAGAGATAGGGATAAGCCTGCCGCAGATCATCCTCTTTCTCCCAAGTCGCTTCTTCCTTTGAGTGATCTTCCCATTGAACCTTGCAAAGCTTGATTTTCTTTCTTCTGAGTTGACGCTCATCACTAGCCAGTATTTGCAGTGGTTGAGTGTGGTAAGTGAGATTCTTCTGAAGCGGGATCCCCTGGTGTTCTATCTGATCCGTTGGTTCCTTGAGGCACTTACGGAGTTGCGAGACATGGACCACGTCATGAATTTCTCCAAGGTCTGATGGTAAATCCAGTTTGTAAGATACCTCTCCTTTCCTTTTAAGGACTTTGAATGGCCCAATGTACCTTGGGGACAGTTTTCCTCTCTGATGGAATCTTCTCATCCCTTTTAACGGTGTAACCTTGAGATAAACTGATTCGCCTGGTGCAAACGACAATTCCCTTCTTCGGTTGTCGGCATAGCTCTTCTGGCGTGACTGTGCTGCTTTTAATCGTTCTCTGATGAGCTTGACGTGTGCTTCAGCTTCTTCGATTAGTTCGGGTCCAATGACTTGCCTTTCTCCTGGCTCGTCCCAATGTAGTGGAGTTCTGCACTTGCGCCCATACAAAGCTTCAAAGGGTGCCATTTGCAGACTAGCTTGGTAACTGTTATTATAAGTAAACTCCGCAAATGGTAAGCACTTTTCCCAAGAGGTTCCATAATCTAAGATGCAAGCTCTGAGAAGGTCTTCCAAGATTTGATTTACACGTTCAGTCTGTCCTCCTGTCTGTGGATGATATGCAGTGCTAAACTGCAATTGGGTCCCCAAAGCTTCGTGGAGTCGGTTCCAGAATTTGGATGTGAATTGTGTTCCTCGATCTGAAACGATCTTTTTCGGGATACCATGCAGTATCACTATTTGCTGCAGGTATAGCTCCGCTAATTTGTTGCCATTATACGTTTTCTTGACTGGTATAAAATGAGCAACTTTCGTGAGTCTGTCCACAATGACCCATATGGAATCATATCCCCCCTGTGTTCTGGGAAGTCCTGTGATAAAATCCATACCAATCCCTTCCCATTTCCAGGTTGGCACTGGTAAGGGTTGCAGCTTTCCGGCTATCTTCTGATGATCGGCCTTAATCCTTTGACAAGTGTCACATCTTGCGACATATTCCGCGATTTCCCTCTTCATTCCATTCCACCAGAATTGCGTCCTCAGATCCTTGTACATCTTGGTGTTTCCAGGGTGTAGTGAATATGGGGTTTTATGAGCTTCGAAAAGAATTAATTCCTTGAGGTCTGTATTTCGGGGCACACAAATCCTTCCCCGATACCACACAATTCCTTGATGATCTTCAATGAAATCCTGGGTTTTTCCTGATCTGATGTGGCTCTTGATCTTATGTATCTCCTCATCTTCTTTCTGAGCATCCTCAATCTGCTTTTGGAGTTGAGACTCCACAGTCAATGTAGCTAACATCCCAGGTGGCACTATGGTTACTTCAAGATTCTGAAATTCCTGCCGTAAGCACGGGTTCTTGGGTGTAGCTCCTTGTAGGGTATAAGCCTTTCTGCTCAAGGCATCTGCCACTACGTTGGCTTTCCCTGGATGGTAGAGTATGCTGAGGTCGTAGTCCTTGATCAGCTCGAGCCATCGGCGCTGACGCATATTGAGCTCCGTCTGTGTGAAGATATACTTGAGGCTTTTATGATCTGTAAAGATCTCACACTTATGTCCAATGAGATAATGCCGCCATATCTTTAAAGCATGCACCACTGCTGCTAACTCCAAATCATGAGTCGGATAATTTTCCTCATGTGGTCTCCATTGACGTGAAGCATAAGCCACTACTCGACCTTGCTGCATTAACACACAGCCTATTCCTTGCTTTGAAGCATCACAGTAAACTACAAAATCTTCTTTGCTGTTCGGTAATGTGAGGACCGGTGTTGTTGTCAATTTCTGCTTCAGCTTCTGAAAACTTTCTTCACACTTGATGGTCCATTCAAATGCAACATCCTTCTTTAGCAGGTTCGTAAGAGGTTTGGCTATTTGGGAAAATCCTTCAATGAATCTCCTATAATATCCTGCTAATCCCAAGAAACTTCTAATCTCTGAAACTGAGGTAGGTTGCTTCCACTCCTTGATTGCGGAGATTTTAGCTGAATCCACTGAAATTCCTTCTGCTGTCAACACATGTCCAAGAAATGAAATTCTTGACATCCAAAATTCACATTTGTCAAACTTGGCATAAAATTGCCTCTCTCGTAGCCTTCCCAAGACTAGGTGTAAATGTTGCTCATGTTCTTCCGTACTCTTGGAATATATCAGAATGTCATCTATGAATACTATGACAAACTTGTCAAGATAATCCATAAATGTACTGTTCATGATATTCATGAAAGCTGCCGGAGCATTGGTTAATCCAAAGGGCACTACTGTAAACTCGTATAAACCATATCTGGTAGTGAAAGCAGTCTTCGATATATCTTCCTTCTTGATCTTCAGCTGATGATATCCAGATTTCAAATCTATCTTGGAAAATACTTTGGCTCCTCGATGTTGGTCGAACAAGTCATCAATTCTTGGTAATGGGTACTTGTTCTTAATAGTGACTTCATTCAAAGCTCGGTAATCTATACACATTCGTAAGGTTCCGTCTTTCTTCCTTACAAACAAAACTGGGGCTCCCCAAGGTGAAGCACTGGGTCGGATAAATCCTTTACCCTCCAGTTCCTCTAACTGATTTTTCAACTCTTCTAAGTCCGTTACCGGCATCCTATATGGTCTCTTAGCTATAGGTGCCGCTCCTGGTTTAAGCTCAATGGTAAACTCTATCTCCCTGTCAGGTGGCATCCCTGGGAGTTCTTCTGGGAATACATCCGGGTATTCTTGTACTGTGGGCACTTGATCCAAGCATACTTCCTGAAGTGCATGGACTGCTCCTTGCAGTTTTTCAACCGACGACCTTTCTGCATGGAATAGGACTTCCTTCCCTTGGTTACTAACAAGGCTTAGAGTTTTCTTCTCACAGTCCACTAGACCTTTATGCTGAGTTAACCAATCCATTCCTATTATAATGTCTAGGCCTTGCAGTTCTAGGACTAATAGATTAGCCCAGAACTCTATCCCATCTATTTTGAAGGTTATATGATGACAAGCTGAATATACAGGCAGCTTAGCTCCTGGGGTCAGTATAGCCATAGGGTACTCTAGAGGTACCTTAGGTATTCTTACTTTAAATGCGAAATCTTCTGATATGAATGAGTTTGTAGCTCCAGGATCAAACAGTATTAAAGCAGATGCAGACTGGATCAAGAATCTACCTAGGAGAATGTCAGAGGCATTGTCCGCTTCTTGAAGGGAGGTGAAGTTCAGTCGGCCTCCTCGGCCTGCCATTTGTCTTCCTCCTCGCCCTCGTCCTCGGCCTGCTACACTTCCCCCTCTGTTGGGCAAACCTCCTCTGGTGCTCTGCAATGGTGATGAAGCTGTGGTTCTAGGTGCCATTGTTTGTGTTCCAGCTTGCGATCTTGCTATCGCCATTGGGAGTTGAATCCACGGGCAACTGTCCTTGCGGTGTCCCACCTGTCCGCAATGATAGCATTGAGTCCTTAATTGAGGGCAATCCCTTTGATAGTGCGCTCCTCTGCAGTTGGGGCATGTCGGCGTGAATGGTGGTCTTGACGCCGGGTAGGGCGGACGAAAAATTGGAGATGTTGGAGCCCTTCCCCTAGATGAGCTGGCTGGCAGTCGCGACTGTTGTATCATCTTCCTCTTCCGGTTTTCTTCTCCGATGCCTCGCTTTTCCTCTATCTTTAATACCCGATTCACCAGAGTCTGGAATTCTGTGAACTCATGGGAGGCAATCTGATACTGCAAATAGTGCTGAAGTCCCTCGGTGAAGCGTTCAATCTTCTTATCTTCCGTGTCGATGTCGTTGGACGCATACCGAGCTAGATGGTGGAATTGGTGCAGATACTCAGTGACAGTCCGATTCCCTTGAGTCAAGTTCCGGAATTCTCGGCGTTTGGCTGCCATGACGCCTGTAGGGATATGGAATTTTTGGAACTGATCCTTAAATTCCGTCCAAGTGATGTTGTCTTTGTCCAAGTGTGCTTCTTGATAATTCATCCACCAAGCAGCTGCTGCTCCAGTGAGTTGGTGTGATCCGAACAGCACCTTCTCTCGATCATTGCAACGAACAGTGTCCAGCTTCCTTTCAATGTCCCGCAGCCAGTCGTCTGTGACGATTGGGTCGGTCGCGCTTGCGAAGGTTGGCGGTCGCGTCTTCTGGAAGTCTGAGAGTTGAGTTCCGACGGCAGTACCTTCAGCAGTCCCTGGCATTTTCTGAATGACTTGAGCTAGCAACTGGGTATGTGCAGCCTGGGCTTCTTGGCGGCTCCTCTCCATTGAAAGAAGAATTTCCTGGAGACTTGGTGAGTCTTCTTGTGGTGGTAGTGAGCTCTGCGATCCTGGATGAGGTGTGGTTCCTCTTCGTGGTGTAACTGGGTCTTGGCCCTCTTGGTCATCTTGGGTCCTTCTCCTTGTGTGAACCATTCTGATCTTCTGAAGAGAGAAGTAGATAGGTCTAACTAACTAAGAGAGAATTAGGGTACTAATGCAGAAATTAATGCGAAGCTGATTCATTAATGCACAAGTAGTTGATACAAAAGCGGCTAAACGCCTTAGTCTGCTACAACCAAAATACAAGTAATGGTGATGATAACAACCCAAAAGCATCACCAAACCTAGAAGATCTACCCTGGCCTAAGGATCTAAAAGAATAGGCAACTAACTGCTCCCACAGGGCTCAACCTCCTCTGGCTCCATCTCGTCGTCGGACTCCTCCAGAGTGACAAACCCGGGCGGTCCAGACTCATGGAACAGCAGAGTAGACCCACTGCCCTTTGCCTGGCGGGTGCTAGGGGTAGAGAATGAGCGTCGGTATCCAGCTGCATTAGCAACCCTCCGAGGAATCAAGCTAGGTCCCGCACTGGGTCCAATGGTACGAGCTGGGGAGACAACTGTCGAAGCAACCTCCTCAACTGTGCGGCGTCTCTGAGCTGCAGGCTGAGAAGTCAACGACGGGGAAGCGGTTCGGCCACGTTTCTTCTGCTCCTCCAACTCCTTGCGGAGCTCCTGATGCTCAGCAAGCAAAGTGGAGTAGCGCGAGTCGAGGGTCCTCAACAGACCTACGGTGCCTGCCAGACACGGGTCCGGGTACTCCATGATGGGTGACAACCCAGAGGGAGATGAAGGCACATGACAGAAAGGTGACTCCTGGAGCCGGCATGAGTACACCTGGCGTACCCGATGCACCGCCTCTCGAGCTGCGTCCTGGATAGCATCCAGTCGGCTTGCCCTGCTGGCCTCCACCCTGATCACCTGTCCCTCACGACTATCGAGAGCGTGCACCAGCACCTTGGCCTTGAAGCCATAGCGACGCCCCTCATAATAGTCCCAAATAGTCTCGCAGATCGGGCGCTCGTCAATCCCTAGGAATTGAGCAATATGCCACAGCAATGTGGCCCATCCACCGAGACGCTCGATGTAGCTGAAACGCTCCTTGGCCATCCTGCCGAGAAATTTTGGAAGCAAAATAAGATTTTGAAATCAACATTTTTATAGGAGCAAGGACATCCTTTGCAAAATAAAATTTTTCAAAAATAATTTTTAAATAATTTACGAGGTCCTGGCACTACCAAGCCCTGAGGGTACCGTCCTACAGTCAAGGTCTGTGCTGCTCTGATACCACTATTTGTCGTGTCTGCCACGACTGTGACATCACCTGTGAGGAGCCCAGCTCGGTGCAGCTGGTCCCTTAAACCACTTGACTTCCCAGGATGAGTCAATCACAGGGATACATTGAAGCAGCAAAATAATACAGTAGTCATAATTGTATGGCCATCAGGCCTTAGTACAAAACGAGGTACAGTGCCTTACAAGGCACAAGGGTCTAACAAAATAACACATCTAGTCGGCGGAAGCTAGGCCCAAAAGCAATCCACAGGAACAGAGGTTGACAGCAGACAGCACCACATCAGGGCTCCGGAGGAAACTGCTCATCATCTCCTGGGTCCGCAGCATCTTCAGGGTATCCTCCAAGGTCGTAGAACGCTCCATCTATTGAGGAGTTGTTGCAAGGGTGAGTACTTATGTACTCAGCAAGTCATAGGGGAGGTAGAGATATAGTTACAGTATAAATGACATGAGCCTATGCTATTGGGGAAAGAGTGAAGGGTTTTTCCCAAAATACATTTCTTTCTCAACTTCTGATCATACCCATGGCGGTAAATAATTCATATTGATGGTGATACATATATCCCATATCCAAGGCGATATAACCTCATATCACACTATTTTTATTCAAGTCTTTCGATCATATACTCATAGCAGTATTTCATAACTTAGGGCATAAACCACATGCCTCTTAATTATCATATGATCTCTATATTATGGTATTACCGCGACACGTCAACACATGACAGCCCACGGCAACGCCCCTTATCATGACAACACATGCCACTTGGGTAATCTTGAGCTAACAAATTTTAGTTTATAAAACAATACTTGTGTCACACCCCGTGGATTTAATCCACCGCGGCATACTCCTAAAACTAGGGAGCACGAAGTATTCGAATACATTTTTAAACTCTGCAGAGATGTACCTCTTTTTAAATCCACTTTTTGACTCGACTTCCAAGTCGGGCCAACTCCATGCGACTTATACGCATGTGACAAGGCCGAGATCACACAACGTTTTGCAGTCTAGTATTAACAGTATCCCTGCCCGGTAAATGGACAATACCGTCCCAAGTACCGTTGTGGGTCCTCCCCACTGCCTTACTTCCTAGCCTGGGTCTATGTTCCCGCAGGACACATAACCTCTTTTGATTACAGTCGCGCACGACTTAATCTGGCGTAGGGCGTCTTCCTTCTTTACACCTTATCCTCTCATAATTTTTCTGATCTCACACCACTCATGGACGAACTGCGTCCCACCAGTTTCCACGCGAGAAACCGGATCGACAAGCCATGCAGGGAGCTGCTAATACCAAGAAAGCTACTAGATTGCGCCTGTCCCATACCAGGTAAGTGGTTGGTACGTTTTTCATGCCACTAGACGCACAACACAAGGTTCTAGCACTAGTACAGAAATGCAGTCTACTAACCCCTATCTTCTATCGGTTATTAGCGAAACAGCACAAAACCGATAGAAAATGTGCCTCGCGGTCAAAAAAGCCCGACGGATATATTTTCCCTATCGGTTTCTAAGAAACTTACCGATAGAATAAATAGTATGATTTACTCTAGCGGTGATGAACATATTTGCCGTTAGAAGAGATGCATAAGTACTGACGGAAGAATGTTGTGCGCCGATAGGAGTGGTCGACTTCAACAACTAGACTTATTCTATCGCTACTGTATGAATATACCGACAGAATATATTAAAAGTTCCTATCGGCAATATGTAGTTCGCCGATAGAATAGTTGACCTTCTACAAATATTTTTATTCTATCGGTAATGGATTCTTTTACCGTTAGTATATATAGAAAATTGCTTAGAACTGTTCGTCTTCTAATAGTTTTATTCTATCGGTAATGCATGTTTATACCGGTAGAATATTGCACAAAATATCTTAGAACTGTTGGCCTTCTACACTAGTAATATTCTATCGATAGTGTACGTACAGACCGATAGAGTATGTACAAAAATTCCTATCGGTAATATTTATTGTGCCGATAGAACCATTCGGCTTCTACAGATGTTTTTATTACTAACGGTATTCTGTTTTCTTACCGATAGAAAATATATAATTGTATAAATACACGGGTATGTCTCTTTCATTCTCACAGTTCATCTGGGCTCGTAGTCCTAACCCGTAAGCTCCATGGACGGCCGGCGCACCTCTACAGGGGACCGCTGCACCTCCGCACCTCCATCGACGCCCTCTAGACGTCGGCATCCCAAGGAAGGTACGTAAAATTTCTGCAATATTGTTAGATTATTCTAATCCGATTATGGCAATAATTCTGCTTTTTTTGTATCCTTCATTTTGATGTGTCTTCTTTTCAATATGATTATGATCTGTTCAGGTCCTTGGATGATGCTCGTGAGGGGCAACGTATTTCACGGTTCTTCATCGCAGTACGCTGCCTACGTTGGCTTGTTGGCGAAAGAAAAGGTGAAGATCACCGTCGAGAGCTGGAAGGACGTGAAGGGCGAGATCTTGGTTGGCTCGGTCGAGAAGATGCTTAAGCCCGGCGTGTTTCTCAAATCAGGACCTATAGAAAGCATCTTACATGTTTTTGCATGCACCAGCTTGTGGCCAGATGCTTACCTGCTTGGAGAAGAAGAATTGTTGTTATTTGCACAGCCATTCTACACCATCACTACACAGAACAACATCTTGGAAGGTAGGTTCTTTTTGTTAATGGAGTTGAGTTGAGTTGAGTTGAGTTGATCGAGTTTGAGTCCGAGGAAATCACCATTACGTACAAATGTATGTCGACGGCAGTTCCAGCTCCTCAGGCGTCTTCGAACTGAACTCCTATGGTTAAGTCCAATGTGGTTCAGACATTTGCTGTTTTGGATGAATGGATTTGTGATGTATCAGGTCTAACTTGTAGTCGGTAGTTGCATTGTGGCAACCTGCAAAGGTTCCCTTTTATGTAAAATGCATGTATGGGCCACTGGGTCCTCGTCGTGATCTGTTGTTAATTTCAGACGTGGCTTTTGTAATATACATCGAATGTGTGAATTGTTGTATTTGTATATTGTTGTATATTTGTGTATCATGTATTGCTAATTGGGACATGAACTTGAATGTGTAGGGAGCATTTGTGTATTTAATTGTATTGGTAGGTAGGTGTGTATTTGTACTGCTGTTTCAGACATGCACTTCAATTCGTGAACTGGCATGTGTATGTTTGTACCTGAATTTGTATTGGTGAACTGGCATGTGTAATTTCTTTGGCAAGATGAAGTCCCAACTACCTACGAAAAGTATTTTTGTGTCTCCTAGTTAATCCACAAATTAGCATTTCTTGAAATATATTGCTTTATCTTCTAGTTAAAATCCGTTTGATGTAAGATCTGTTTGATGTTACATTGATATGATTCCTTGAATGTGAGAAATGGCATGTGCATGTTTGTCCCAGTTTGGTAACAGTACCTCCTCTAACGGTAAGTAAACATATTTACCGATAGGAAAACATATATATTTGTTCAGTCATGCATATTCTAACGGTAAATACACATATTTACCGATAGGAAGCACATATATTTGTTCAGTCACGCATATTCTAACGGAAATGCACATATTCACCGATAGAAAAATACATATATTTGTTCAGTCATGCATATTCTAACGGTAAATACATATATTTACCGATAGGAAACACATATATTTTTTAGTCATGCATATTCTAACGGTAAATGTACATATTTACCGATAGAAAAATACATATATTTGTTCAGTCATGCATATTCTAACGGTAAATACACATATTTACCGATAGGAAGCACATATATTTGTTTAGTCATGCATATTCTAACGGTAAATGCACATATTTACCGATAGAAAAATACATATATTTGCTCAGTAATGTATATTCTCTAACGGTATGTGTGTGTTTTTACCGATAGAATATGTGAGCGGCAAATTACCTAAGTTAGTCTGACGGTTATTTCATGTATTTACCGTTAGAAAAATGTCCATTATAAGGAAAACCCCAGTCGACCATTGCTGAGCTGCTCTTTAATTTGTTCTGTTGCACTCTGTGTCCCTCTGTTTGTGACGAAAGTTCCAGCTACACTGCTAGGGTGATCAGCGCAGGCTGGAGCGAAGTTGATTGCGCCCCTCTCTTTAAGGTATGCTTAATCATCGACACCTATCTCTCTCTCCCTCTAGATCTCCCTTCCTCTCTACTTGCAAGCTAGCTGTATTGTGTAGTTCCAAGTTTGTAGCTCTAAGCTTGGGAGCTTGGTAGCTGGAAATGCGTCATGTTTTAGGAGCTAACTAGCTTGTATTGTGTAGTTAGCTAGGTTAATTAGTGTTAATTTCGTCAGGCTAGGGTTCAACACATGTATCTGTTGTAAGAGGCTGTACATGTACATATACATAACTTAATCGGGCAGGTTTCATGCATGGCTTACTCGTTAAATTTTGTTAATTGTAGATGGACAGGAAATATTGGATGTATGGAATAAAACGTACTACTCTTGAATATTTGGATGGTGTGAATGAGTTTATTAAATTTGCTGAGCAACAAAAGGAGAGGAAGGGAGAGAAAAATATGCTCTGTCCTTGTACAGATTGTATGAACTTGAAGAGGTTTAGCAACTCTGATCAAATGAAGAGTCATTTGATTCGTCGTAGTTTTAACGCGCGATACACCCGTTGGATATGGCATGGCGAAGATCTTGAGGAAACAAGCACCACTACTACCAATCAGCACGACTCGGATGTGGATTGCAATAATATCGATGATCATCCCAATTTTGGTAATGTTAATTCCGATGTGCACGTAGATGATGATGATGACAATCTAGATGAGATGTTACGTGATGTAGAGGAAGATTACAACGAAAATGACTTCTGTGAATTTGAGAAACTGATTGCTGACTCTGAGAAGCCTCTGTTCCCTGGATGTGCAACATTTACAAAACTGTCTTCTGTGCTGAGATTATATAACTTGAAGGCAGGAAACGGTTGGAGTGATAAGAGTTTCACGGCACTATTAGATCTTCTAGCGGACATGCTTCCAGAGGGAAATGAGTTGCCAAGATATACTTACCAAGCCAAAAAACTGTTGTGTCCGTTGGGAATGGAAATCGAAAGAATACACGCATGCCCAAATGATTGTGTGTTGTACCGTAACGAGTACTCCAGTTTGCATATTTGTCCAAGATGCGGCGCATCGAGGTATACGCGTAGGGACCGGATTGACAGTGAACGTCACGAGGTAAGGAAAGGGCCCCCGGCAAAAACTGTGTGGTACTTGCCTGTGATACCTAGATTGAAGCGGCTGTTTGCAAATCCGAAAGTCGCGAAGCACTTGCGTTGGCATGCTGAAGCCCGGAAACAAGACGAAAAACTAGACACCCAGCTGATTCTATTCAATGGAGAAACATCAACAGAACATTTGCTGAGTTCGGCGGCGAACTTAGGAATGTAAGGTTCGGGCTGAGTACAGATGGTATGAACCCACATGGTAATATGAGCAGCCGGCACAGCACTTGGCCGGTTCTTTTATGCATCTACAATCTTCCTCCTTGGTTATGCATGAAGCGCAAGTACATCATGATGGCGTTACTAATCTCAGGACCCAGACAACCCGGAAATGATATTGACGTGTTTCTAGCCCTTTAATCGAGGACTTACAGAAATTGTGGAGCGAGGGTGTGCAGGTGTGGGATGCATACAAGAAAGAGAATTTCATCTTGCGGGCCCTGATATTTTGCACCATAAATGATTTTCCTGCCTACGGCAATTTGTCGGGGTATAGTACGAAAGGAGCCAAGGCTTGCCCTATTTGCCTAGATGAAACTGAGAGCATCTGGCTGCGAAACTGCCGGAAAACAGTGTACATGGGTCACCGCAGGTTTCTTCCGGTGCATCACACGTACCGTAAGAAGAGGAAATCATTTAACGGGAAGCCTGAGAAGGGATCAGCTCCAGTGTTTCTGACCGGTAAGGAGATTTACTCACGCGTGAACGACATCAAAGTTGAGTTCGGTAAGCATTCTAAACCTCGAGAAAAAAATGTTTGGAAGAAGAGATCGATTCTCTGGGATCTACCGTACTGGGAGCACTTACAAGTTCGACATTGCATTGACGTCATGCATGTAGAGAAAAATGTCTGTGACAGTTTGATTGGTTTGTTGTTGAACATTCCGGGAAAGACAAAGGATGGTGTGAAAGCTCGTCGTGACATGGTGGAAATGGGGATAAGGACTGAGCTTGAACCTTTAGAGAATGGAAAGCGTACATACCTCCCCCCGGCCTGCTACACGTTGTCCAAGAGCGAAAAAACAGAACTCTGTCGGTGCCTGCACGGTGTTAAAGTTCCATGTGGGTACTCCGCGAACTTGAAAAAACTTGTGTCTATGAAGGACCTAAGACTGGTTGGCATGAAGTCCCACGACTGTCATGTCTTGATGTCACAGATGCTTCCCATTGCTATCAGAGGCATTCTCCCAGTTAAAGTCATAGAGACAATCACAAACCTATGTTATTTCTTCAACGCAATATCTTGCAAGGTAAGTACGTGCACTCGTACTATAAGTTCACTACCTCCATTTGTGGAGCTTAATGAGAAGATTTTTCTGATATGAATATTTGGCGCAACTGTGTCCTCGTAGGTAATTGATCCCGATGGACTGGACGCTTTGCAACGCGACGTGGTTACAACTCTTTGTTAGCTCGAGATGTATTTCCCTCCATCCTTTTTTGATGTTATGGTCCATCTGATTGTTCACCTTATCAGAGAAATTAAGTTTTGTGGACCTGTGTGCCTGCGCTACATGTATCCATTTGAGAGATTTATGGGTGTATTGAAGGGATACGTAAGGACTCGTCGTCGACCCGAGGGGAGTATCATGGAAGGTTATGCCGCCGAGGAGGTGATTGAATTTTGCACAGATTATATGGCCGGGGTTGACCCAATTGGTGTTCCTAGGTCCCGACACGAGGGTAGGCTTGAGGGAATTGGAACGATTGGATTCAAAGCTATCGTCCCCGCTCGTGATGTGTACGCAAAATCACATTTTTGGGTCTTACAACACATGACGGAGGTCGAGCCATACATACACGAGCACAAGGTAATGTTACGGTCACAGAATCCTTCGAAGTCAGACGTTTGGGTAAGCAGAGAACATAACAGGAAATTTGCTGAGTGGATCCAAGAAAGAGTCATGCGAGCTGCCGAGGGCTCCGTAAGTGAAACTGTGACATGGTTGGCTAGAGGCCCAAGATTCACTGTAGGGACTTGGCAGGGGTACGACATCAATGGGTATTCATTTTACACAAGAGCTCAAGACGCTAAGAGTAGCACGCAATGTAGCGGAGTGACACTGTTTGCTATTTCCGAGGATGCCAGGTCAGTAAGGGCGCTGAACTCATATTACGATGTTATTGACGAAATATGCACTAGTACAGAAATGCAGTCTTCTATCGGTAAAAAAAACCCTTCTACTATCGGTTTTTGTACCGATAGAGATAGACACGATAGAACAAGACTGGACATTTTCTATCGGTAAATAACCGACAGAAGAAGTTCACTATTCTATCGGCATATTATGAATCTACCGATAGAAAACCCGTCGTATTCTTACGTCCAGCAGTTGGAAAAGTACCACTATTCTAACGGTTAACTACAAGATTACCGACAGAAAAAAGCTTAGTACTCTATCGGCATATTAGAAGTGTACCGATAGAAAACTCGTCGCTAGCGGATTGAAAAGTACCACTATTCTAACGGTTAACTACAATATTACCGACAGAAAAAAGCTTAGTACTCTATCGGCATATTAGGAGTGTACCGATAGAAAATTCGTCGTCAGCGGCTGGAAAAGTACCACTATTCTAACGGCTAATTATAAGTTTACCGATAGGAAAACTCATACTATTCTATCGGCATATTACAAGTTTACCGATAGAAAACTCGTCAGTAGCGATTGGAAAGTACCACTATTCTAACGGTTAACTACAAGATTACCGACAGAAAAAAGCTTAGTACTCTATCGGATATGTATGAGTTCACCGGCAGGAAAGGTCAAACTCTTCTAACGGTTAATTTTGATTGTACCGATAGAAAAAAGGACAGTAGTCTCTCGGTTGTTGATGAATTTACCGATAGAGCATTCACATATACAGTACTTTATTTGCATCACAATACAGTACATTCACATATACAGTACAGATGCAATACAGTATAGATTGGATACACAATACAGTACAGATGCAAGGTAAATTCACAGAACAAATTCACACATTAGGCAGTTATTCACATTTATTCACATATGTATGGACAAATACAGATTGCAATCCAATGTGGACATTTATTCACATATATATATTTATTCACATGTATATGAACAGTCTATGCAGAGTACACCAAAAGGAGAAAATTGTCATGCTGGATGGTTGGGTGCTACTTCCTCCATGACATATTGTGCCCAGATTTGTCGAAGATATATAATCTTTGCATTTTCATATTGGTCTTTCGACATGGCGATCTGCAAGCATGTGTGCATACTGAGTAACTAACTTCGATCCTAATTTAGAACGTGACACCCATTTTTGAAATTTGAGTTAGCTATCGATGCTTACCTGGGGGAATCGGGAAAAGTTTGTCTGCACTAGGTCGTACATGTAGCGCAGCACATAAAACCCGCATTCCCACGATTGCGGCTGCTGATGGCACTGAGATAATTGCATATGCGAATACATGTTAGCTATATATTGTTTCCATAAACTAATTAAGCATAAACAAAAAGTCTCGTGAGTACCTCATATTCTTTCCAAGCTAGTAGGGAGCCCTACGGTGCGGCATGCCTCCCTCCAGCGGACACATATTTATCAAAAGCCCTGCATTTCAGTTAGTATTGCCGGTTAATGTATTATCATTAGCTAGTGAGGTCAAAATTTAAATCAAACATATAAGTTACTTACGCCTCCATATTCCCCTTGAGCACATATTCCATCGATAATCTGTCACGCATCGAATCGAGGTAGTACACCTCGTTCCTCGGCGGACAGATCACGATGAGGATCCAGTGGCCCCTGCATTGTACGTAAAAGAGGACCGCTAGCTCAAAGTACATCTCAGGTGTAACATACAAGATTGAGTTAAATTAGTACGAAATGCACTAACCTTTGGTGGTACGGCACCAGAATGAAGTCCCTGTCCTGCTGCGCCATCAGCGCGCTGGATATGTACTGCTCAGCGTGCGCGGCGTCCTGCTCTAGCATCGTGAGGCTTATTTTCTCTGGGTCGAGGAAACCCACCTTGTCACACGCAGCCTCCGATGCTAGCCTGTACATGCACCTGCATGCGAAGGACGAGATTAATATTAATTTCACAGAAAGTTACTCAGTATTCAAATGAGCTGCAACATTAATGCAGAGTTAGCAAACAGAGTTAGAAAACAGCAATACATAGCATCAGCAAACTCACAGGACTCCAGTCCGTATGATGGACATATCGAGCTCCCGCCAGTTGTAGAGGTCGAACAGATCCTCGTGTGCCACGGATATAGTCCCGGGCTCACGGTGGAACTGCCCAGGCCTGTAGGGAACTAAGAAGTTCAGGCTGCGCCGAGCTCGATGTAGGTACCAGTCGTGGAGGTCTCTGGTTGATCGATCCAATTTCCCCAAAGATGCCTCCGACAGGAGTGGGAGCGCGTTCGTGAACGTCCGCGGCAGTCCCTGTCGCCCTTTGCCCTTGCCTTTGCCGCCCTTGCCTTTTGCCGGGGACTGAGCGCGTACCTTCGAAGGCAAGGGCGAGGTGATGGCGGCTTTCTTCCGAGGTGGAGGCGTGAATGCGCTGGGTGGGGTCGAGGCCGTCTTTGATGTGTCCAGGTTCGCACGAGATCGGCCCTCATGCCCCGAGCTGGGGGCGCAGTCCCCTGGTAGCCCCGCGGCAGGCCACTTCAATTAATGGGCACGTATGTTAGATTATGCAAGTTGAGTGTACTGAGTAGGATGTAATCTAAAATGTGTAGGATTTACCGGTTGTATTACAAGACACTTCTTGGGCCACTGTACGTAGGAGCCCACTGCCTCGGCAAGTGTCTGCAGTTCCTCTGTTGGGACTGGCAACGGAGAATCGTTGTAGCCCGGCATGGCCATGTCCACCTGTACCTTTGCGAAACCCAACCGCAGAGGTACACAGTGGACCCGGACATCTGGCCCAGACGGATATACGAAGCCGTGTCCAACCACTTCCTGCCCGGCGCCTACGTGATTCTGTAGGATGCAGCCCTCCGTCCCCTGCAAATTTGTAACAATTAAAATAGGTTAGCGAAACAACTCTAGGCATCAACTTAAGTGCACAGATGAAGGCTTGCAGTACCTCAAGTAGATCCACTGGATCCGCGAGTACCTTCGAAGCGCAACTGCTTATCCGACCCCGCAGGGTACCGTCGTCCTGGGGATCCGCATCTAAACTCTTGGCCAGCAATGTTTCTCTCAACCGTGCAAACTCTTCCCCCATTTGTGCGACCTCGGTCTGCACCTCAGACTGTACCTCAGCCCGTATCTCAGCCCGCATCTCCGCCCGTATCTCCTCCCGTACCTCAGCCCGTATCTTATCGGAGAGGTCAGCTTCCTTTTCCTTCCAGGTGCGGGCCTTCTTCCTCGGTGGAGCCGGATCTACGAAACCGGCCTTCCACGACACAATGGCTCCCACGGCCCGTGTCCGCCCGGGATGCTCCTTATTTCCTAGAGCTCGGGTGAGGATGTCGTTCTCCCTCTGCGGAGTAAACAATCCCTCCGCTGCCTCCTTCTCAAAAGAGATCTGTTACATTTGAAGGTACCTTGTGAGACAAATTGCCTTATATACACTTGTGCGCACACAGTTTACGAGGTTAGCCAACTTACCATTCGCCTCACAACGTCGGCGTCCCCAGGGGTTGCGAACTGCATAGACCCCGTGGACGACACGGACCCCCTCCCCCTCCACCATCGCTTGCACCTCTCATCCCTGATCTCGGAGAGCGGCAACTCAGGGGTGTCCATGACAGGATTTTGTTCGTCTTCCTTCTTCCACTGTTCCTCCTTCCCCGCATAGCCCCGGGATCCGAGCCGATGCCGGTGGTCGTTCCTCTTCTGGATCGCCCTATTCTTCTCGCTAAGGGCCTTGAACTCCTCAGTCCCCTTCTGCTTTGTGAATTCCTCCCATACCTCCTCCGATATGAAGGGGTACTTCTCGCAAGGAGATTTCCCCGCAGCTAGGAAGTTACTGACGAGCCAGCTCTTAAAGGTTTTCCATGTTCCGTTCATGTCCTTCAAGCAGGCAGTCCTAGGTGTATCGTCGGGGATGTTCCACTTAGCCTGTTTCCGAAAAATGCATACAATTAATCACGAGTTAGTTAAACTTTAGTATAAGCCAAGAGAACGTGATTACGAAAGAGTTCAGCGATTTCAGTTCATTTAACCTTCACTTCCGCCCACAACCTATCCCTCTCGTCCGCCGTCACGTCCTTCCAGCTCTGGACGGTGATCTTCACCCTTTCTTTCGCCAACAGCCCAACGTAGGCCGCGTACCTCCCAGCATTCTTTCCAATCGGCCTCCCAAATTGGTTGAACTCACAAGAAAGATCAGTGCGTTTGGCCAAACGCCCCAACGTCGTCGCGCCTCGCCCCACCCTCTTGCGCTGGGATGTAACAGCCCCATCTTCAGTAGTTACGATGGGGTTGGCCCTAGTCGAACCACTAGTACCATCCGATGAAGACGACGACATGTCTTCCCCTACAAAACCTTCAACAAACCATATATATGGCAATTAATTCGCCTTGGACTTCCATAACTCAGCCCAGGACTGGAGACTAACTAGGGCGGCAAAAGGGAAAATAATACAAAAAGAAAGACATGCATAAATTACTTACTGAACTCTTCAGAAATATTTTCTATCGGTAAACACATGAGCTGCCGATAGACCATAACAATTACCTCCACACAAGACAATTTTTCTATCGGCAAACACGTGAGATACCGATAGAACAAAACAATGTTCTCTAGATCTACATATGGAATTTTGTTGACAAGCCACCATTCACTGTCATCACATAACATTCTCGATGATTTGCTACACTAATATTCATGGGCCAGCATTATTATTTCACACGTAAATATGCACACAAGCATCTAAGTGCTACTGTGCATAATCTTTAGCCTAGCCTGTATGTGAGTCATCAGGACTTCACAGCTATTAGGTTGGGAAAAGTCATGTATATAGGCATTTGAAACATATACATCGAAGACCCATCCACATTGCCATATATTCATACGAAGTGAGTAAAAATTCCCAACCAAACTAGTACATTGCATGGCTCATGTCCTTCCAGATCCAAATTAAGTTTTACTACTTGTGCAGAAAATTTTCTATCAGTAAACACATGAGCTGCCGATAGAATATGTGTAAGAACACCTCCAACATATAATCTGCATTACATGGCAGTTGGATACAATTGATCACACATACAGCAGTATAGAGAAGTTAAAATCTCAAAACAGGTTCATTACAGCACTGGAACATATTATGTAAACCCTAATTAAAATCAACATTGCCTGCGGAATGTACATAAGCCAACACAATAGGGAACCCTAGTGTAATTGCAAAACTCCAAGAATTAGTACGTGCAAAACACTAGGATCAAATAAAGAAGATGCTGGAAATAGAACGACGAATTAGGGTATTTACGGCGGCGATCAGTTCTGGTGATCCAGAGGCGGTGTAGAACGTAGCAGCGGCGGGCGAAGGACGAAAATAAGAACCGGTGGTAGTGACGAACCAGTGTCCAGCCGGCGATCGTCGTGTGGGAGAGAGGAAGTGAGTGCTCACGGCGGAGGTTGGGGTTTTCTTCGCTCTCGAAGAGACGCAGTGCTCTAAGGTGGAACTGTTCGAGTGGAGGGAAACTAAAGGGCCGTGTACGAGAAATAAAGTAGCGGAGGAACTTTTCTATCGGTATAACAAAATGATACCGATAGACTTATGTAATTTTCTATCGAAACAACAAAATAATACCGATAGAAAAAGTAAATTTCCCGGAAAAATATTCGAATTAGTGATTGCATTTTTCTATCGGTATAAACAATAAAATCCCGTGAGACCAATTTTCCACAGAAATTTTTTTTAAAGTGCTTGAGATTGGGTGCCATTTTTCTATCGGTAAAAACAACAAAATACCGTGAGAGTAATGAAAAGGTGCCCTTTTCTATCGGTATAAACAAAAAAATCCCGTGAGCCCAATTTTCCCCAGAAAATTTTTTTGATTAAGTGCTTGAGATTTGTGTGCCCTTTTTCTATCGGTAAAAACAACAAAATACCGTCAGAGTTATGAAAAGGTACACAATTTAACATCAAACAGACCGTGGTTGAAAGCTGCAGAATGTTAAAGAAAGAGGGAAGATAGCCGGAAAATTGGAAAATTGACATAAAAAGAAATTGTTCATTCATTGTTGTTTTATCACTTACATAAAAAATAAAACCCAAAATGCTAGGTCAAGGGGTGGGCTTAGCCCTGGCTGCATGTAGAATAGAGTCAGTTAGACTTGCAGCCAGGACGCAGGACTCCTCTAGCGACAAGTTGTCCCTAGGATCAACTACTACCGCGTCAAGAAGGCCTGCGACCTCCGTCAGCTTCGCTATGGTATCCTTCATAGTCAAACCGCAGCCAGCGATGGTCATATCCGCGGCTTTCTTCTCCTCGCGAAGACGCCTCGTCCTCGCCCTAGCATTGTCACCATCCGTCTTCATGCGCTTAATGCGCTGGAAGAGATCGTCAAGGTCAAGCCGTAGCTGAGTGTGCTTGTCTGTAAGGAGCTTGTGCTCCTCCTGGAGGGCCCTCAGGTCAGCCTTCACTTTGGCAGTGTCTTCCACGGCTACCATTCCCTGTGCAAATCAACAGGTCAAGAATGAACTGAACATGGATTAACAATACAGGGGTAAACCGAGGAGATTTAGAGTTCTTACCGGGGAGGCCGTGGATGACGATCCCATGGAGGTTGCCATTGTGAAAGAGAAGATGAGGAGTCCAACCGTTCGAGAATTAGAAAAACAACAAAATACCGCGACACATGGCGAGGTACTTATAGAGTTTCCAAGGCGACGCATGGCGACACGGTTGAGAATTCGAAGCGGCAGAGTATTCTTCTATCGGTAAAAACAGGAAAAAACCGTCAGACAACAAATACCGTGAGACAAATGAATTTATTCTAACGGTAAAATAGAACAATACCGATAGAAAACGTTTTGAAGTGCCTGAGAGAAGATGTCCTTCTCTATCGGTATAAATAACAAAATACCGTCAGAAAAAAGGGATTTTTGAAGAGGCTGCGATGAGATTTTTGCAAGTGCTATTTGAAGGGAAGAATTAAATATTTACAGGATAAAGGTACTGTACATGTTAGAACTCATGCTGTGGAGTAAAATTGAGATGTATTAATGCTGTGAACTAGCTTATCATTAAATTCTAAAGAAAAATGTACTGCCTGATGTATTAATGATAAGTTCCTCACCTTGCTGCAGAACTTGTGGGCTGTTTGCTTGGCATTTATCCCTGAAATAGAAATTAATCATCAATGGTTCTCAACCCATAATCCTTCTTCGTGGTCATCTCGCAGATACGTTGTTTCGTCGATATCTTCAGTACGGATAGATTGAATGTCCTCTAAAAATGGAGGTATTTCATCGAATTGGTTATACTCCTCTTCGTCGACAACATCTTCGACCCCAACAATACGTCTCTTGCTGTGGAGGACAACATGCAAGTTTGGATTGGCCGGGTCAACGATGTAGAATACCTGTGTGGCTTGCTTTGCAAGTATGAATGGATCGTCTTGGTGTCCGACTCTACCAAGATCGACGAGAGTAAACCCGTAACTGTCAACTTGAACACCTCGAGGGATTTCGACCCATTGGCATCGAAACAGGGGAATCTTAAGTAATCCGTAATCGAGCTCCCATATTTCGTCAATAACACCGTAATATGAGTTCAGCGCCCTTACTGACCTGGCATCCTCGGAAATAGCAAACAGTGTCACTCCGCTACATTGCGTGCTACTCTTGGCGTCTTGAGCTCTTGTGTAAAATGAATACCCATTGATGTCGTACCCCTGCCAAGTCCCTACAGTGAATCTTGGGCCTCTAGCCAACCATGTCACAGTTTCACTTACGGAGCCCTCGGCAGCTCGCGTGACTCTTTCTTGGATCCACTCAGCAAATTTCCTGTTATGTTCTCTGCTTACCCAAACGTCTGACTTCGAAGGATTCTGTGACCGTAACATTACCTTGTGCTCGTGTATGTATGGCTCGACCTCCGTCATGTGTTGTAAGACCCAAAAATGTGATTTTGCATACACATCACGAGCGGGGACGATAGCTTTGAATCCAATCGTTCTAATTCCCTCAAGCCTACCCTCGTGTCGGGACCTAGGAACACCAATTGGGTCAACCCCGGCCATATAATCTGTGCAAAATTCAATCACCTCCTCGGCGGCATAACCTTCCATGATACTCCCCTCGGGTCGACGACGAGTCCTTACGTATCCCTTCAATACACCCATAAACCTCTCAAATGGATACATGTAGCGCAGGCACACAGGTCCACAAAACTTAATTTCTCTGATAAGGTGAACAATCAGATGGACCATAACATCAAAAAAGGATGGAGGGAAATACATCTCGAGCTGACAAAGAGTTGTAACCACGTCGCGTTGCAAAGCGTCCAGTCCATCGGGATCAATTACCTACGAGGACACAGTTGCGCCAAATATTCATATCAGAAAAATCTTCTCATTAAGCTCCACAAATGGAGGTAGTGAACTTATAGTACGAGTGCACGTACTTACCTTGCAAGATATTGCGTTGAAGAAATAACATAGGTTTGTGATTGTCTCTCTGACTTTAACTGGGAGAATGCCTCTGATAGCAATGGGAAGCACCTGTGACATCAAGACATGACAGTCGTGGGACTTCATGCCAACCAGTCTTAGGTCCTTCATAGACACAAGTTTTTTCAAGTTCGCGGAGTACCCACATGGAACTTTAACACCGTGCAGGCACCGACAGAGTTCTGTTTTTTCGCTCTTGGACAACGTGTAGCAAGCCGGGGGGAGGTATGTACGCTTTCCATTCTCTAAAGGTGCAAGCTCAGTCCTTATCCCCATTTCCACCATGTCACGACGAGCTTTCACACCATCCTTTGTCTCTCCTGGAATGTTCAACAACAAACCAATCAAACTGTCACAGACATTTTTCTCTACATGCATGACGTCAATGCAATGTCGAACTTGTAAGTGCTCCCAGTACGGTAGATCCCAGAGAATCGATCTCTTCTTCCAAACATTTTTTTCTCGAGGTTTAGAATGCTTACCGAACTCAACTTTGATGTCGTTCACGCGTGAGTAAATCTCCTTACCGGTCAGAAACACTGGAGCTGATCCCTTCTCAGGCTTCCCGTTAAATGATTTCCTCTTCTTACGGTACGTGTGATGCACCGGAAGAAACCTGCGGTGACCCATGTACACTGTTTTCCGGCAGTTTCGCAGCCAGATGCTCTCAGTTTCATCTAGGCAAATAGGGCAAGCCTTGGCTCCTTTCGTACTATACCCCGACAAATTGCCATAGGCAGGAAAATCATTTATGGTGCAAAATATCAGGGCCCGCAAGATGAAATTCTCTTTCTTGTATGCATCCCACACCTGCACACCCTCGCTCCACAATTTCTGTAAGTCCTCGATTAAAGGTGCTAGAAACACGTCAATATCATTTCCGGGTTGTCTGGGTCCTGAGATTAGTAACGCCATCATGATGTACTTGCGCTTCATGCATAACCAAGGAGGAAGATTGTAGATGCATAAAAGAACCGGCCAAGTGCTGTGCCGGCTGCTCATATTACCATGTGGGTTCATACCATCTGTACTCAGCCCGAACCTTACATTCCTAAGTTCGCCGCTGAACTCAGCAAATGTTCTGTTGATGTTTCTCCATTGAATAGAATCAGCTGGGTGTCTAGTTTTTCGTCTTGTTTCCGGGCTTCAGCATGCCAACGCAAGTGCTTCGCGACTTTCGGATTTGCAAACAGCCGCTTCAATCTAGGTATCACAGGCAAGTACCACACAGTTTTTGCCGGGGGCCCTTTCCTTACCTCGTGACGTTCACTGTCAATCCGGTCCCTACGCGTATACCTCGATGCGCCGCATCTTGGACAAATATGCAAACTGGAGTACTCGTTACGGTACAACACACAATCATTTGGGCATGCGTGTATTCTTTCGATTTCCATTCCCAACGGACACAACAGTTTTTTGGCTTGGTAAGTAGATCTTGGCAACTCATTTCCCTCTGGAAGCATGTCCGCTAGAAGATCTAATAGTGCCGTGAAACTCTTATCACTCCAACCGTTTCCTGCCTTCAAGTTATATAATCTCAGCACAGAAGACAGTTTTGTAAATGTTGCACATCCAGGGAACAGAGGCTTCTCAGAGTCAGCAATCAGTTTCTCAAATTCACAGAAGTCATTTTCGTTGTAATCTTCCTCTACATCACGTAACATCTCATCTAGATTGTCATCATCATCATCTACGTGCACATCGGAATTAACATTACCAAAATTGGGATGATCATCGATATTATTGCAATCCACATCCGAGTCGTGCTGATTGGTAGTAGTGGTGCTTGTTTCCTCAAGATCTTCGCCATGCCATATCCAACGGGTGTATCGCGCGTTAAAACCACGACGAATCAAATGACTCTTAATTTGATCAGAGTTGCTAAACCTCTTCAATTTCATACAATCTGTACAAGGACAGAGCATATTTTTCTCTCCCTTCCTCTCCTTTTGTTGCTCAGCAAATTTAATAAACTCATTCACACCATCCAAATATTCAAGAGTAGTACGTTTTATTCCATACATCCAATATTTCCTGTCCATCTACAATTAACAAAATTTAACGAGTAAGCCATGCATGAAACCTGCCCGATTAAGTTATGTATATGTACATGTACAGCCTCTTACAACAGATACATGTGTTGAACCCTAGCCTGACGAAATTAACACTAATTAACCTAGCTAACTACACAATACAAGCTAGTTAGCTCCTAAAACATGACGCATTTCCAGCTACCAAGCTCCCAAGCTTAGAGCTACAAACTTGGAACTACACAATACAGCTAGCTTGCAAGTAGAGAGGAAGGGAGATCTAGAGGGAGAGAGAGATAGGTGTCGACGATTAAGCATACCTTAAAGAGAGGGGCGCAATCAACTTCCCTCCAGCCTGCACTGATCACCCCAGCAGTGTAGCTGGAACTTTCGTCACAAACAGAGGGACACAGAGTGCAACAGAACAAATTAAAGAGCAGCTCAGCAATGGTCGACTGGGGTTTTCCTTATAATGGACATTTTTCTAACGGTAAATACATGAAATAACCGTCAGACTAACTTAGGTAATTTGCCGCTCACATATTCTATCGGTAAAAACACACACATACCGTTAGAGAATATACATTACTGAGCAAATATATGTATTTTTCTATCGGTAAATATGTGCATTTCCGTTAGAATATGCGTGACTGAACAAATATATGTGCTTCCTATCGGTAAATATGTGTATTTACCGTTAGAATATGCATGACTGAACAAATATATATGTTTTCCTATCGGTAAATATGTGTACTTACCGTTAGAGGAGGTACTGTTACCAAACTGGGACAAACATGCACATGCCATTTCTCACATTCAAGGAATCATATCAATGTAACATCAAACAGATCTTACATCAAACGGATCTTAACTAGAAGATAAAGCAATATATTTCAAGAAATGCTAATTTGTGGATTGACTAGGAGACACAAAAATACTTTTCGTAGGTAGTTGGGACTTCATCTTGCCAAAGAAATTACACATGCCAGTTCACAAATTCAGGTACAAACATACACATGCCAGTTCACCAATACAAATTCAGGTACAAACATACACATGCCAGTTCACAAATTGAAGTGCATGTCTGAAACAGCAGTACAAATACACACCTACCTACCAATACAATTAAATACACAAATGCTCCCTGCACATTCAAGTTCATGTCCCAATTAGCAATACATGATACACAAATATACAACAATATACAAATACAACAATTCACACATTCGATGTATATTACAAAAGCCACGTCTGAAATTAACAACAGATCACGACGAGGACCCAGTGGCCCATACATGCATTTTACATAAAAGGGAACCTTTGTAGGTTGCCACAATGCAACTACCGACTACAAGTTAGACCTGATACATCACAAATCCATTCATCCAAAACAGCAAATGTCTGAACCACATTGGACTTAACCATAGGAGTTCAGTTCGAAGACGCCCGAGGAGCTGGAACTGCCGTCGACATACATTTGTACGTAATGGTGATTTCCTCGGACTCAAACTCGATCAACTCAACTCAACTCAACTCAACTCCATTAACAAAAAGAACCTACCTTCCAAGATGTTGTTCTGTGTAGTGATGGTGTAGAATGGCTGTGCAAATAACAACAATTCTTCTTCTCCAAGCAGGTAAGCATCTGGCCACAAGCTGGTGCATGCAAAAACATGTAAGATGCTTTCTATAGGTCCTGATTTGAGAAACACGCCGGCTTAAGCATCTTCTCGACCGAGCCAACCAAGATCTCACCCTTCACGTCCTTCCAGCTCTCGACGGTGATCTTCACCTTTTCTTTCGCCAACAAGCCAACGTAGGCAGCGTACTGCGATGAAGAACCGTGAAATACGTTGCCCCTTACGAGCATCATCCAAGGACCTGAACAGATCATAATCATATTGAAAAGAAGACACATCAAAATGAAGGATACAAAAAAAGCAGAATTATTGCCATAATCGGATTAGAATAATCTAACAATATTGCAGAAATTTTACGTACCTTCCTTGGGATGCCGACGTCTAGAGGGCGTCGATGGAGGTGCGGAGGTGCAGCGGTCCCCTGTAGAGGTGCGCCGGCCGTCCATGGAGCTTACGGGTTAGGACTACGAGCCCAGATGAACTGTGAGAATGAAAGAGACATACCCGTGTATTTATACAATTATATATTTTCTATCGGTAAGAAAACAGAATACCGTTAGTAATCAAAACATCTGTAGAAGTCGAATGGTTCTATCGGCACAATAAATATTACCGATAGGAATTTTTGTACATACTCTATCGGTCTGTACGTACACTACCGATAGAATATTACTAGTGTAGAAGGCCAACAGTTCTAAGATATTTTGTGCAATATTCTACCGGTATAAACATGCATTACCGATAGAATAAAACTATTAGAAGATGAGCAGTTCTAAGCAATTTTCTATATATACTAATGGTAAAAGAATCCATTACCGATAGAATAAAAATATTTATAGAAGGTCAACTATTCTATCGGCGAACTACATATTGCCGATAGGAACTTTTAATATATTCTGTCAGTATATTCATACAGTAGCGATAGAATAAGTCTAGTTGTTGAAGTCGACCAGTCCTATCGGCGCACAACATTCTTCCGTCAGTACTTATGCATCTCTTCTAACGGCAAATATGTTCATCACCGCTAGAGTAAATCATACTATTTATTCTATCGGTAAGTTTCTTAGAAACCGATAGGGAAAATACATCCGTCGGGCTTTTTTGACCGCGAGGCACATTTTCTATTGGTTTTGTGCTGTTTCGCTAATAACCGATAGAAGATAGGGGTTAGTAGACTGCATTTCTGTACTAGTGATGGGAGCTCAATTACGGATTACTTAAGATTCCCCTGTTTCGATGCCAATGGGTCGAAATCCCTCGAGGTGTTCAAGTTGACAGTTACGGGTTTACTCTCGTCGATCTTGGTAGAGTCGGACACCAAGACGATCCATTCATACTTGCAAAGCAAGCCACACAGGTATTCTACATCGTTGACCCGGCCAATCCAAACTTGCATGTTGTCCTCCACAGCAAGAGACGTATTGTTGGGGTCGAAGATGTTGTCGACGAAGAGGAGTATAACCAATTCGATGAAATACCTCCATTTTTAGAGGACATTCAATCTATCCGTACTGAAGATATCGACAAAACAACGTATTTGCGAGATGACCACGAAGAAGGATTATGGGTTGAGAACCATTGATGATTAATTTCTATTTCAGGGATAAATGCCAAGCAAACAGCCCACAAGTTCTGCAGCAAGGTGAGGAACTTATCATTAATACATCAGGCAGTACATTTTTCTTTAGAATTTAATGATAAGCTAGTTCACAGCATTAATACATCTCAATTTTACTCCACAGCATGAGTTCTAACATGTACAGTACCTTTATCCTGTAAATACTTAATTCTTCCCTTCAAATAGCACTTGCAAAAATCTCATCGCAGCCTCTTCAAAAATCCCTTTTTTCTGACGGTATTTTGTTATTTATACCGATAGAGAAGGACATCTTCTCTCAGGCACTTCAAAACGTTTTCTATCGGTATTGTTCTATTTTACCGTTAGAATAAATTCATTTGTCTCACGGTATTTGTTGTCTGACGGTTTTTTCCTGTTTTTACCGATAGAAGAATACTCTGCCGCTTCGAATTCTCAACCGTGTCGCCATGCGTCGCCTTGGAAACTCTATAAGTACCTCGCCATGCGTCACGGTATTTTGTTGTTTTTCTAATTCTCGAACGGTTGGACTCCTCATCTTCTCTTTCACAATGGCAACCTCCATGGGATCGTCATCCACGGCCTCCCCGGTAAGAACTCTAAATCTCCTCGGTTTACCCCTGTATTGTTAATCCATGTTCAGTTCATTCTTGACCTGTTGATTTGCGCAGGGAATGGTAGCCGTGGAAGACACTGCCAAAGTGAAGGCTGACCTGAGGGCCCTCCAGGAGGAGCACAAGCTCCTTACAGACAAGCACACTCAGCTACGGCTTGACCTTGACGATCTCTTCCAGCGCATTAAGCGCATGAAGACGGATGGTGACAATGCTAGGGCGAGGACGAGGCGTCTTCGCGAGGAGAAGAAAGCCGCGGATATGACCATCGCTGGCTGCGGTTTGACTATGAAGGATACCATAGCGAAGCTGACGGAGGTCGCAGGCCTTCTTGACGCGGTAGTAGTTGATCCTAGGGACAACTTGTCGCTAGAGGAGTCCTGCGTCCTGGCTGCAAGTCTAACTGACTCTATTCTACATGCAGCCAGGGCTAAGACCACCCCTTGACCTAGCATTTTGGGTTTTATTTTTTATGTAAGTGATAAAACAACAATGAATGAACAATTTCTTTTTATGTCAATTTTCCAATTTTCCGGCTATCTTCCCTCTTTCTTTAACATTCTGCAGCTTTCAACCACGGTCTGTTTGATGTTAAATTGTGTACCTTTTCATAACTCTGACGGTATTTTGTTGTTTTTACCGATAGAAAAAGGGCACACAAATCTCAAGCACTTAATCAAAAAAATTTTCTGGGGAAAATTGGGCTCACGGGATTTTTTTGTTTTATACCGATAGAAAAGGGCACCTTTTCATTACTCTCACGGTATTTTGTTGTTTTTACCGATAGAAAAATGGCACCCAATCTCAAGCACTTTAAAAAAATTTTCTGTGGAAAATTGGTCTCACGGGATTTTATTGTTTATACCGATAGAAAAATGCAATCACTAATTCGAATATTTTTCCGGGAAATTTACTTTTTCTATCGGTATTATTTTGTTGTTTCGATAGAAAATTACATAAGTCTATCGGTATCATTTTGTTATACTGATAGAAAAGTTCCTCCGCTACTTTATTTCTCGTACACGGCCCTTTAGTTTCCCTCCACTCGAACAGTTCCACCTTAGAGCACTGCGTCTCTTCGAGAGCGAAGAAAACCCCAACCTCCGCCGTGAGCACTCACTTCCTCTCTCCCACACGACGATCGCCGGCTGGACACTGGTTCGTCACTGCCACCGGTTCTTATTTTTGTCCTTCGCCCGCCGCTGCTGCGTTCTACACCGCCTCTGCATCACCAGAACTGATCGCCGCCATAAATACCCTAATTCGTCGTTCTATTTCCAGCATCTTCTTTATTTGATCCTAGTGTTTTGCACGTACTAATTCTTGGAGTTTTGCAATTACACTAGGGTTCCCTATTGTGTTGGCTTATGTACATTCCGCAGGCAATGTTGATTTTAATTAGGGTTTACATAATATGTTCCAGTGCTGTAATGAACCTGTTTTGAGATTTTAACTTCTCTATACTGCTGTATGTGTGATCAATTGTATCCAACTGCCATGTAATGCAGATTATATGTTGGAGGTGTTCTTACACATATTCTATCGGCAGCTCATGTGTTTACCGATAGAAAATTTTCTGCACAAGTAGTAAAACTTAATTTGGATCTGGAAGGACATGAGCCATGCAATGTACTAGTTTGGTTGGGAATTTTTACTCACTTCGTATGAATATATGGCAATGTGGATGGGTCTTCGATGTATATGTTTCAAATGCCTATATACATGACTTTTCCCAACCTAATAGCTGTGAAGTCCTGATGACTCACATACAGGCTAGGCTAAAGATTATGCACAGTACCACTTAGATGCTTGTGTGCATATTTACGTGTGAAATAATAATGCTGGCCCATGAATATTAGTGTAGCAAATCATCGAGAATGTTATGTGATGACAGTGAATGGTGGCTTGTCAACAAAATTCCATATGTAGAGAACATTGTTATGTTCTATCGGTATCTCACGTGTTTGCCGATAGAAAAATTGTCTTGTGTAGAGGTAATTGTTATGGTCTATCGGCAGCTCATGTGTTTACCGATAGAAAATATTTCTGAAGAATTCAGTAAGTAATTTATGCATGTCTTTCTTTTTGTATTATTTTCCCTTTTGCCGCCCTAGTTAGTCTCCAGTCCTGGGCTGAGTTATGGAAGTCCAAGGCGAATTAATTGCCATATATATGGTTTGTTGAAGGTTTTGTAGGGGAAGACATGTCGTCGTCTTCATCGGATGGTACTAGTGGTTCGACTAGGGCCAACCCCATCGTAACTACTGAAGATGGGGCTGTTACATCCCAGCGCAAGAGGGTGGGGCGAGGCGCGACGACGTTGGGGCGTTTGGCCAAACGCACTGATCTTTCTTGTGAGTTCAACCAATTTGGGAGGCCGATTGGAAAGAATGCTGGGAGGTACGCGGCCTACGTTGGGCTGTTGGCGAAAGAAAGGGTGAAGATCACCGTCCAGAGCTGGAAGGACGTGACGGCGGACGAGAGGGATAGGTTGTGGGCGGAAGTGAAGGTTAAATGAACTGAAATCGCTGAACTCTTTCGTAATCACGTTCTCTTGGCTTATACTAAAGTTTAACTAACTCGTGATTAATTGTATGCATTTTTCGGAAACAGGCTAAGTGGAACATCCCCGACGATACACCTAGGACTGCCTGCTTGAAGGACATGAACGGAACATGGAAAACCTTTAAGAGCTGGCTCGTCAGTAACTTCCTAGCTGCGGGGAAATCTCCTTGCGAGAAGTACCCCTTCATATCGGAGGAGGTATGGGAGGAATTCACCAAGCAGAAGGGGACTGAGGAGTTCAAGGCCCTTAGCGAGAAGAATAGGGCGATCCAGAAGAGGAACGACCACCCGCATCGGCTCGGATCCCGGGGCTATGCGGGGAAGGAGGAACAGTGGAAGAAGGAAGACGAACAAAATCCTGTCATCGACACCCCTGAGTTTCCGCTCTCCGAGATCAGGGATGAGAGGTGCAAGCGATGGTGGAGGGGGAGGGGGTCCGTGTCGTCCACGGGGTCTGTGCAGTTCGCAACCCCTGGGGACGCCGACGTTGTGAGGCGAATGGTAAGTTGGCTAACCACATAAACTGTGTGCGCACAAGTGTATATAAGGCAATTTGTCTCACAAGGTACCTTCAAATGTAACAGATCTCTTTTGAGAAGGAGGCAGCGGAGGGATTGTTTACCCCGCAGAGGGAGAACGACATCCTCACCCGAGCTCTAGGAAATAAGGAGCATCCCGGGCGGACACGGGCCGTGGGAGCCATTGAGGAGTTGTTGCAAGGGTGAGTACTTATGTACTCAGCAAGTCATAGGGGAGGTAGAGATATAGTTACAGTATAAATGACATGAGACTATGCTATTGGGGAAAGAGTGAAGGGTTTTTCCCAAAATACATTTCTTTCTCAACTTCTGATCATACCCATGGCGGTAAATAATTCATATTGATGGTGATACATATATCCCATATCCAAGGCGATATAACCTCATATCACACTATTTTTATTCAAGTCTTTCGATCATATACTCATAGCAGTATTTCATAACTTAGGGCATAAACCACATGCCTCTTAATTATCATATGATCTCTATATTATGGTATTACCGCGACACGTCAACACATGACAGCCCACGGCAACGCCCCTTATCATGACAACACATGCCACTTGGGTAATCTTGAGCTAACAAATTTTAGTTTATAAAACAATACTTGTGTCACACCCCGTGGATTTAATCCACCGCGGCATACTCCTAAAACTCGGGAGCACGAAGTATTCGAATACATTTTTAAACTCTGCAGAGATGTACCTCTTTTTAAATCCACTTTTTCACTCGACTTCCAAGTCGGGCCAACTCCATGCGACTTATACGCATGTGACAAGGCCGAGATCACACAACATTTTGCAGTCTAGTCTTAACAGTATCCCTGCCCGGTAAATGGACAATACCGTCCCAAGTACCGTTGTGGGTCCTCCCCACTGCCTTACTTCCTAGCCTGGGTCTATGTTCCCGCAGGACACATAACCTCTTTTGATTACAGTCGCGCACGACTTAATCTGGCGTAGGGCGTCTTCCTTCTTTACACCTTATCCTCTCATAATTTTTCTGATCTCACACCACTCATGGACGAACTGCGTCCCACCAGTTTCCACGCGAGAAACCGAATCGACAAGCCATGCAGGGAGCTGCTAATACCAAGAAAGCTACTAGATTGCGCCTGTCCCATACCAGGTAAGTGGTTGGTACGTTTTTCATGCCACTAGACGCACAACACAAGGTTCTAGTCCTTACATGCCAGTGACCAGATCATACCACAAACCATGCACCTTCAGTGCCTACACATTCAGTGCAGCCAAGCACCTCCAGTGCTACCACCATTCCATACCAAAATACTGGTCACGGCTAGGGGTTCTATTTCATGAATATAAATGTACATGTTTATACTTTTATTAGTTCGTGGCTTACTATCTTATCAAGTTCACATTCCTCAAGTATTCAATCTATCACTGCCATAATATCATTGATCTCAACACATGCAATATTAATGAGATATCTACTCATGGAATAGCATAGCAATTCATAAAATATGGGTTTCAATATGATCAAAGTATGACTTGCCTTCCGCGTCGTAAGTATCAGCAGTTGATGATGGTTCAGCGACAAGATCTTCAACCCCGGATTCTTGCTCTAAACAAGATCAAACAAGCAAACAGGCATTACAATTCATTCTATTCTTACTAATTCACTACATGCAAAGATGCAAGGAGAAAATACTCTGGGAGAACAAGGTTTGGAAGCGATTAGAGTTAAACTATGGGAATCAGGGTTAAAATTAGCTGTTAAGGTTTACAAGGTTCCAAAATATCAGGGTAATATTAAGGTGGTGACTGGTTCGCCCAAAAACAGCGAATGTCTTTAGGTTGGCATTCGGTTCAAGGCATCGACATAAGGTCGATGGGTGATAGAGGGCTCAACTCAAGTTGTGACAGTAGAGAAAAGTGTAGATCACAACATCAGGAGTCTAAGGGACAAAGTTATTTCCAAGTTTCATGGCTGGAAGTGGGTGAAAAGGCTCAATGCCACTGGCTGACATAGGCTGACAGTGCTCTAGAATGGCATTGACATGGTCTGAACAGTTTCCAGTGGCCAAAGTAGGTTTTGATTCAAGCATATGGTGCACAAGGTAGTGAGGCAGCTATTTGACAAAGTAATTTCTGTTTTACATGACCAGAGGTGGGTGAACAGGGCTAATGCCACTGGCTGACATAGCCTGGCATAGGGTTGACATGGCCAGAAACTAGGGTTAGCCTTATCTTTTGACTCAGGGCTCCAAATGATGCACCACTTTGTCTGGTGGTTAGGCATTTGTAACAGGAACAAATGTCTCAACAGGACCTAGGGCAGGAGATGGCCGGAAAGTGATGAAAACCGGCGAAGAACACGGTGGCTGAGCTGTTCTCAACAGTTTCTGGACCAAACTTTGGCATGGCGATACCTCTTCATCTGGGCCGATCCAGGTGTCGAGCTAGAAGGTAAAATACTCCTGGGGTCGAGGCACATCTACTAGACAAGGTGGTTGGGGTTGAAACGGCCGGGAACAAAATCCGGCGACCGGAGCTAGGGAAGAAGCCACGAAATTTGGGCATTTCTGATCTAGGACTAATGAACTCAAATCCTTGCTTGAGGATGGTCTCTGGGGCATACAAAAGCTATGTGTGAAGTTGGATTCACCAAACATTCAACAGATAAGCTAGATCAGCAAGCACAGTGAACATGCACGGTTGAATTTGGGGGTTTTTCAGATTTTAGCAAAATTGATGATTCTAGTTGCTTAGATGTGTTCCACACAGCCCACTGCTCAATATTGATCACAGGCTCGAGAGCTAAATCGGTTTAATTGGGGTTTAATTGCTCGCCGGAGTTGTCGGGGAAAAACAGCAATTCCCGGCGATGAGGTGCGATAGAACTCAATTGGCTGCTACTACACAGGTAAGTGGTTGAGAGTAACTTACTGGTAGCTTCAATTTGGAGTTCGGTGCAGTGGATTGGCCTGGCACCGTGAGCCTCTTCTTGAGCTCGCCGAAGAAGACGAAGACGACGGCGTGGTTAAGAATTTGAGTGGTTCTGGTGTGAGTGCCTTCAAGCTGGGCTGGGGTGGCTTTTATAGGCGCAGCAAGGAGCTTGCAACGGTTGAAAATGCACGGGGAAGTGAAGCGGGCTGGAGGTGACAACACGGCTGAATCCCGGCGAAGTGACGCGCTCCAGCGGACGTGCCGGCTTTAGCCTGCTGCTCTGGTGGAGGTGAAGGTGAAGTGATGCTTCCCCAAGGCATGCTTGCGACGTGGCGCAACTGTGCTGCCGTTGTCGGGCGCGCGCGCGGGAGAGCGAAGGCGCTGCTGGCGGCGAGGTGGTTCCACGGTGGCGAACACGATGCGCACACGCGGCAGGGAAACAGTGGTTGAGGTGGCGGCGCTGGAGATCGCCGGCGACGAAACCACAGCAGCGGCAACGGCGACGACCAACTCCGGCGCTCGTGGTCGTTTGAACGGCCTGGTCGTGCACAGTAGCCTGGTCGAACCAGGGACTGATTTGCGATGATTTTTGGTTTGGCTTTGGACTAAATTGCAAATCTGGTCTTTGAGAGGTTTAATTTGAGATTTGATTTCATGGCTGAGTATAATATTTCTATTAATACCCATTTAGCTCAATTTTGGAGAAAGTTTGATAAGATTTGAGGGATTTCACCTATTTTCGAAAATAGGGTAAAATTAGGGTAAACTAAATCTGGATTTTGTCGATCTCGAATTCTGGTGATTGGAGAGAGATTTTGAAGTCTGATCAAACAGGAGATCTGTATCAAATAGCATTTGGGAGGTGTTCCCTGAAGAAATTCTAGAGTTGGAATTGATTTGCAGATTTTAGCCCTTTCAGGCTTCCAGGTAAACAGAAAAGGACTTATTCGCAGTAAAATTTGGACTAAACTACGAAAAGTGTTTAGATGAATTAATCTGGCTCCCAACTTTTTGAAGTGAGTTGAGGATGAACCTAGGAACATATTCCAGGGGTTACTTGAGTCTGGATAGGGTTAAATCAAGATAACTCAATCATCTGGAAACTGGGGTACTTAGGGTAAATCTGAATTTTTCCTATTTTCGAAAACAGAGGAAGGCTTAGGTACTGGGAGTTAGGGTCAGAATTTGATCTGGCTCCTGAAGACTTCTATCTTCAGGGTAACTGGTAGGTTAAATCTGGATGGTCAGATCTTGATCTGGATCTAGAGAATAGATTTGGAGATTTTTAGGGTTTGGGAGAGATTAGAGTTCAGCTGACCTGGCTACTATTACAGAGATACATGCATGCAGGGTTTTTATGCAAAACTTTTCACCCCCAAAACTAGGGTGTTACAGCCCGGCCCCGCGCCCGGACGTCGGCAGCCTCCGCGAGGGTCGCCGGCGGCACCTCCTTGCTCCCGGAGCCTAGGCTTACGCCGAGGCTCTCGAGGGCCGAACGGACGGAGCGGCTTGCGTCCGCCACCGCCCGGACTCTCGAGCCCTCGAGCTCCCGGCGCGCCTCCTCCCTCGCCTTGGCCTCCTCCCGGAGGCGGCCGTTGACGGCCTCGGAAATGTGAACCTGGGCCCGGACCCGGGACAGTTCCGCGAGGGCTTCATCGCGTTCCCGGAGGGCCTCCTCACGCTGCCCTACGGAGGCCGCGGCCCGGCCCTCCGCCTCCTTAAGCAGCCGGGCGACCCGCTGCTCAAGGCCCCAGGTAACAGCTGCCACCTACAAAATATAGAGTTAGAAAAATCTCAAGTGCAGGAAATAAATGAAGACGTCATCGACTCGGGTTACCTGGGCCCCGAGGGACTGAAGCCCCTGGAAATGCTCATGGAGCGTTCCCTCCGCGACGAAAGCCTGCACCTTCCGGGTGACGAGGATTGACACCCGGGTCACTTCTAATAAACTTTTGGTTCAAGACAGGTTCGAACCCGACATGTATCTGGTGATGCGAATTCAAGCTATTCTGAGGGGCATCACCATGAGGTCGCAAGCTTTACGCGATCAGGTCGCAGCTTTACGCGGTCAGACCGTAAGCCTTGCGCGGTCAGAAGTTCGTAGGCTGTACGCGAACTACACATTCGGGATATTGCGCGGTCAGCTAATATCCCGCGGTCAGAACATCTACCGATCAAGATACTTGAGATCTATTTATTCGGTTGCCCATACAACAGGATATTCTAAGTATCCCGAAGATTCCTACACGTGGAGAATCAACCGTCAGAAGGTTAACACATACAGTTATCCATGAATAACACATGTTTAACCTGCGTGGAGGTCAAGAGCAGTTCCAAAAAACCGCATCCAACCGTCCGTGCAACCGTTTGATGCAGTTTCCTCTACATGGCACCCTTTCAAACAGTACAAAAGGATGGCATGGAGCATCAATCAGGAGGGGGATCATTCGAAACATCAACCGAGAGATCGGAAGATCAAGAAACCCAAAATCATCCAAGTTAGCCAAGTCTACGGCACACCTCATATAGCATTTTAGTAAGCCTTCTTTGGCTTATCCTTGTACACTCTTACAGGGAAAATCCTCGCCTGTGAGGACTTTTCCCTCCATTTGTAAACCTTTTACCACACTTAGTGAAATCTCAACAGGACGTAGGGCTTTTACTCCCACCATCGAGGGCCTGAACCTGTCTAAACTCTCTGTGCTCCTGTTCACTATTGTTCAGCATACCTTCCCGAAGGGTCATCTTGAAAGGTCTCACAATTACAAATTCTGCATAAGTTCGGCTGAGGACTCCGAGTCCGAATCGTCGACAGCTGGCGCCCACCGTGGGGCCTTTCTCAAGGCGTCCTAATTGAAATTCGGAGGTTCGCCGAAACATGACTGGAGCATATGATTCCGAGAACGATTTCGATCTCGAGGATTATGCCCATATACCCATGCCTTCTCCAAGCGATCCTGTTCCGATGGAAGAGGTCGAAGGCCAGAATCTTCCATAGGTTGAATCATCTCCCCAAGTCATGTTAATCGACCAGGAGGTAACTGGCACAAGGTCAGAACCCGCAGAGGTTCTTAATGTGCTAGGTGATGAATCCGGCCCGTCATACGATCCCGCTGAGGGAAAATATGATGGTGACCCTGAAGTTAGCCCAGGAAGGTTCGACCCTGATAACCTCCACCGTCTCTTTGATTTCGAGTCTGACTCGGAACAAACCGAGATGTTCTCCCCATCGGCGACCTCTCTCCCTAGGCAGTTTGCTGTGTTGTCGGAGGAAACTCCCGATCAACAGGCTGCCAGGGAAGAACAAGATCGCAAACAGAAGGAGGAGCAAGATCTCGAGCAACAGAACAACGAACTACGCAGAACTGCCCTAGAGGCTCTTCAAGATGCGCAGGCTCGTTACGATGCTGCCCCGAGTTCTTCTCGACGGTCGCGTGGTCGTAGACGTGACCAGACTCCTTCCTTACCACCGGAGCATTTCCCAGTGGACGAAGAAACAGTAACACCTCGTGCCCCTAGGAGAAGTACCCATGGTCGACTGCAATCTATCGCGGAGGTCATGCGTAATTTTCCTCCTACGGTCACGGATGTGCAGAGACCGGCCTTTTTCAGGATCCTGGCGGAAAGACTGGACGAGGTCGCATCCGAGGCGACCCCAACAGCCTCTTCCCGCTCAGTGACACATTCCCGTGAACGAGATGGTCCTCATTTTGGCTCTGGCCGACGGAGTTACCCGCCACCTCTACCGTCCCGACAGGACAAATATCGGCGAATGCAGGACCCTCGTAGTAGGGATCGAGTTCCCGTTCACTCTCGTTTGGGACCCCGAGTAACCTCGCCATTAAGTGAGTTTGCTCGAAACCCGACCGAAAGTCGCAGGACGGTTCACGGTCCTTACGTTGGTTGCAAAGCTTTCTCGCCTGGCCTACGAGCAGTCGTTTGGCCCGATAAGTTTCGACCAGGGGCCATTGAGAGGTTTGATGGAACTCAAAACCCATCTGAGTTCCTTCAGATCTATATTACTGCCATCCAAGCAGCAGGAGGCGATGACAAGGTCATGGCCAACTACCTGCCAACAGTCCTGGCAGGACCGGCTAGAACCTGGTCGTTCAATCAGCCTGAGGGTTCTATCTATAATTGGGAAATGCTATGCGATGCCATCCTCAGCAATTTCCAAAACTGTTACCAAAAGCCGGGTAAGGAGGACGACTTGCATAGACTGCGGCAAACTTCGACCGAAACGCTTCGGCAGTTTTTCAAGAGGTTTGTCGGGGTAAGAAATACCATCCCGAACATATCTAATGGCTCCATAATCAGGGCATTTAAGCATGCCGTTCGATACCGGAGATTCACTGAAGACTTGCTTATCCACCCTCCTCGATCAGTGGCCGATCTGTTCGATATGGCTGATCGATACTCCGATGCAGCTGAGGCAGTCGAATGGAACCGAATGGTTGATAAGGGGGACCTACCACCCCAACCAGGCTTCAAGGACGCCAAGAAAGAAGATTCAAGCAAAAAGCCGGAGTCTTCACCGGGTGGGAAGTCAAAAAAGTCGAAGAGGAACCGCTCTGGACAGTACCGTGAGGTCACAGTCGCAGAGAAACCACCTTCGACCAAAGGTAATAAGTCTTCTTTTAAAAGTAAAACTGCTTCTGGCGGCCGGGATTCCGACCAGCCAGAAAAATCAACTAATCCGCAGGAGGGCAAGAGGTGGTGTCCACTCCACAACTCCGCAGGCCACGACCTCAAAAACTGCAGGAGTTGGTTGAAACAGCTGGATGATTTCTACCAAGGAGCTGGGCCAATGCCAACCTTACCGCCTAAAGAGCAGGCGTGCGGGGTTAGAGACGTCGACGGAGACGAAGAAATGGCTTACCAGGTACCTCAAAATCATGTTAATGTCATTTTCGGAGGTTCCTCCTCTTTCGTTTCCAAAAGGCAGTTTAAAACCTTTTGCCGAGAGGTTAACCAAACGGAGACATCCCTTGGCGAACCTCAATATCCCCGTTGGTCGGATATGCCTTTGACGTTCGATCGCGCTGACTGTCCTGTGGGGCTAACTCGACCATTGAGGCTACCTCTGGTTATTACCCCAATCATCAGTAACGCGAGAGTCGAAAGGGTCCTGATTGATGGGGGAAGTTCCCTTGATCTTTTATTGGTCAAGACACTCGACGAGATGCAAATTCCTCGTTCGAAGATCAAGCCCATAATCCATCCGTTTTATGGGATAATCCCAGGCCCCTCCATGATGCCATTGGGACAAGTGGTCCTCCCGGTCACTCTGGGAGAACCAGATAACTTCCGAACAGAATTGGTTACTTTCGATGTAATCGATTGTAATTCAGCTTATAATGCAATCTTTGGCAGGCCGACCCTTGCTAAGTTCATGATGGCAACGCACTATACTTATCAGTGCGGGAAATTGCCTGGCCCCAAAGGTGTCATTTCGATCCGAGGAAGTCGCAACGTGGCGCTCACGTGCGACCGGCTATCTTTGGAGATGGTCGATCAACTTCCCCTCCGGGACGCTCAGGTCGCCACCGTCGCCACCGATGCGATCCGGGCGGCTCCTCGACCAGATGAGAAACTCAAACAAGTTCCTTTGTACCCAGATGACCCATCCAAGACAATTCGGGTTGGGTCAGCCCTGGATGACAAATGGGAACTCGACCTCGTTGCTTTCCTCCGGGCTAACGCAGACGTGTTTGCGTGGAAACCGTCCGACATGCCCGGTGTCCCAAGGGAAGCAATTGAGCACAGGTTAGCAATTCGACCTGGACAACGACCAGTAAAGCAAAAGCTCAGGCGTTTTGCCACCGACCGACAGGAAGCCATCCGAGAAGAGTTAGACGAACTCTTACAAGCCGGGTTTATCCGCGAAGTGAATCACCCGGACTGGCTCGCCAATCCGGTCATGGTCCGCAAGTCAAATGGCAAGTGGCGCATGTGCGTCGACTATACTAGCCTCAACAGTGCCTGTCCGAAGGATGACTTTCCCCTTCCACGCATCGACCAGCTGGTTGACTCCACTGCGGGTTGCGAACTGATGAGTTTTCTGGATGCCTACTCAGGATATCATCAAATTAGCATGGCAGAAGACGATGAAGAGAAAACTGCCTTCATCACCCCGTTCGGCACATACTGCTACGTCAGAATGCCGTTCGGTCTCAAGAACGCTGGTTCCACGTACCAGCGCTTGATGCAAAAGACCTTTCTTTCCCAGATAGGGCGTAATCTCGAAGCAAATGTAGACGACTTGGTTGTAAAGTGCACCAAAAGATTATCTCATTTGGACGATCTTGCTGAAACCTTCTGTAACTTGAATCGCTTTGGAATAAAATTGAACCCGGAGAAATGTTCTTTCGGGGTTTCTTCAGGGAAGCTTCATGGTTTCCTTGTGTGTTCCAGGGGCATTGAGGTTAATCCTGAGAAAATCAGAGCTATTGAACAAATGAGGTCACCCTCGACCATGAAGGATGTTCAACGCCTGGCTGGTCGCATGGCGGCTTTAAGTCGCTTGCGATTAGGCGAAAGGGGACTACCTTTCTTTAAAGCCTTGCGGAAACATCATAACTTCACGTGGTCCGACGAGGCCGAAAAAGCGCTTCAGGAGGTAAAAACATATCTTTCCAGTCCGCCAGTATTGGTGTCTCCTGAAAAGGAAGAACCATTACTTTTGTATTTGGCGGCCACCCCACACGCGGTCAGCGCAGTTCTGATCGCGGAAAGGGAAGGAGTACACAGACCCGTCTACTATGTGAGCGAAGTACTTCATGGTCCTAAGGAGCGCTACCCTGAGGTCCAGAAGATACTTTACGCGCTACTGATGGCTTCCCGTAAGCTACGACATTACTTTCAAGCACACAAGATCACAGTACCCTCCTCTTTTCCTTTAGGGGATATTGTCCGAAATCCAGAAAAATCTGGTCGAATCGCCAAATGGGCGGTCGAATTCGGTGCCTTGGAGATCCATTTCACCCCTCGCACGGCAGTTAAGTCTCAGGTTTTGGCCGACTTTGTGGTCGAATGGACCAACCCTGAGCCACCCGTGCAGTTGGCAAAGGAACTGGAGTACCCCGATTATTGAAAAATATACTTTGACGGCTCCCGTAGTTTTCAACACTCGGGGGCTGGAGTGGTCTTAGTTATGCCTCAGGGCGAAGAGCTTAAGTATGTCATTCAACTACACTTTGTTGCCACCAACAATGCAGCAGAGTATGAAGGTCTTCTTGCAGGGCTCCGGGCAGCAAAATTCCTCGGAGTCCGTCGATTAGTGGTGAGGGGGGACTCACAGCTAGTCGTAAACCAGGTAAACAAGGAGTACAGCACCTCCGATGAGACAATGGCTCATTACCTGGGGGAAGTGAGGAGATTGGAAAAACACTTCAGTCACTTCGAAGTCCAATACGTCCCGCGAAAGGACAATATTCTCGCAGACCAATTATCCAAAATTGGATCCTCACGCTCATCCGCTCCGGCAGGAGTGTTCATTGAACACTTGGACCATCCTTCGATCATGACTTTGGTCGAGGATGATCCGGCAATAGCCTTCGTTGCCAACCTCGGTCAGGAACAAGATTGGACTCATCCATTGAGGGTCTATCTTGAACATGGGACCCTACCCGAGGATGAAACCAAAAGCGATCGATTAATTCGAAAGGCGCGTCTGTACAAACTCATAGATGGGGTTATGTACAGAAAGGGTACTCAAGGAGTATTCATGCGCTGCATATCTCAGGAGGAAGGAAAATCCCTCTTGAAAGAAATACATGACGGTGTATGCGGTGCACACGCGTCATACCGAACACTGGTCGGAAAAGTTTTTCGACTGGGATTCTACTGGCCTTCGGCACTCGATGATGCCAAGTTTATGGTCAAGATGTGTCCACAGTGTCAGTTTCATGCAAGACAGGTTCATCAACCTGCTTATGCATTGCAAACTATTCCTCTCGCATGGCCCTTCGCGATCTGGGGAATGGACATCGTCGGTCCTATGCCACAAGCGGTCAATGGGTACAAGTTTCTGTTCGTAGCCATTGACACGTTCACAAAGTGGATTGAGGCCGAACCAGTACGAAATATTACTGCATCAGCCGCACAAAAGTTCTTTCACAAGAACATTGTGGCACGATTTGGTGTTCCAAACCGTCTCATCACAGACAACGGTTCTCAGTTCGCTAGCGGTCTCTTCCTAGACTACTGCGATCAGATTGGGACCAAGGTGTGCTTTGCTTCCGTGGCACATCCACAAAGCAATGGTGCCGTAGAACGGGCCAATGGGCAAGTATTGCAAGGCATCAAAAAACGTGTTTTTGATCGCCTCAAGACCCGCTCGGGGGCTTGGGCAGACGAGCTCTATACTGTTCTATGGGCACTACGGACTACCTCTAGTCGAGCCACCGGTGAGACACCCTTCCATTTGGTCTATGGGGCCAAGGCTGTGTTGTCTATGGAAGTTAGTATTGGATCTGTTCGCACGAATCAATTCGAACAGGTCAATCAATCCGAACAGCGATCGCAAGATCTCATCCTCCTGGAAGAACGGCGTGATCGCGCCCTGATCAAGTCCGCGGTATACTTGCAGGCTCTACGCAAGTATCACAGTAAAAAGGTGCGACCACATGATCTCACCGTTGGTGACTTGGTTTTACGAAAAATTCAAGACCAGTCTAACCGCAATAAATTCTCCCCAAAGTGGGAAGGGCCATACACTGTCGTCTCAGTGCCGCGGCCAGGATCTGCGCGGTTAGCCATGGAGGATGGTCGGATTTTGTCCAATACTTGGAACATCGATCAACTTCGCAAGTTTTACGTGTAAGTATTCCAATCACTTTTTCCCTGTTCAATTGGCATCTTTTCATAAAAAGCATGTCTTGTTTTCATACAATGAGTGTTTTCTTTAAGCCCAAATTATACAAATTCGACCTGGGGCTGATCGCCGGCGGTTAGGTTACTACAGCATTTTTTAACCGGATTCGCTGGTCGATCTCATGATCACTTCCAGATAAGTCGCTCCTAAATAAGCCGTTTCTCAACGCACACGGGACTATCTGGCTAGTCTTCGGTCATTTGGGTGGCTACCAGTTTGCAATAAGGTTAAAATGTTACTTTAATCTTGACCATCGGCTTGAAGCACATATCCCTGGTCATCATACTTATGTTTTCCCCTCTGCTTAAAATACTAAGGCCCCAGTATTCACAAAACAGAGGCGGGGGCTAGAGGAATATACTTATAGTATGAAACTTATGATGTGAATATGCACTTTCTTTTGAAAATCTGAAACAAAAAGTCTTCTTTGTTTTGGAAACTGAAAGCGTAAAAGGACTGAAAAATTTTCAGTACTTTTCAGAGGACGTTTTTCCTTTTTATACTTTGAACATTTTATTCGAAAAAATCATGTAACCCAATTTTTAACGTACTAGAGTGTTTCTAATTGGGTTATGGTTTTACCGAAATCGTGTTTTAGGCTAAAACTTCGATTCTAATCGAAGTGACATCCTGACCGAGTCCCAACTCTGGTCGAACCTTAGTTCTGACCGCGTCTTTGAAACTGATCGCGGAATCAGGGCAGGTCGCGGTGCTTTTTTCTTAAAAGTGATTTTGATCGCAGAACTAAAATTTCCTGTGTATGAATGGTCGCGAACGTAAAGTTCATGGCTATATTTTCGCACAGAAGATGTGGAGAACATTTCATGAGAAATAAAGAAATTTTATTTCTTACATTCTTTACATACAAAAGGGATGCAGTCGATCAAAACATCGACTTGCTCCGAAAGAAGTTTACAAAGTTCCCCAAGGGACATGTTGTTGTCAGTAGGATCTACACTGACAACCCCCAGGGAACTAGCAACTACCCTAAGTCTATCTATATCGTCCCTAACAACAGACGCACTATTGTCCCTAATCAAGTCAGAGAGTTCTCGCTGTTGCTGAGCGAAGTCCCTCTCTCGACGGAAATGGTGCGCCTCTTCTCGGGATCGATCAAAACATTCTGCTAAACGCAGAATCTTCGAGGCCATCTCCTCGGTCTTCTTCTCCAGGGCATTCTTCTCTTCCAGAAGGGTCTGTCCGGAAGGAAGAGATGGAGCAGCAGAAGGCTGATCGCTGGGGCCTCCTACCTCCTGCATTTTGCAAAAGTTAGTCATACTAACTAAAATTATCAGCAAAAAGGGAGAAGAATTGTTACCTATCCCGGTGCATAACCCGTTGATACACCCATCTTGGGAGGAAGATCATCATATGGTGGAAGAGCAACCTTCCCAGAAGAAGATTGCTTCGCCAACCCAATACGGCAATCATCTGATCGAGGGATAGTCACCGCTTGCCGACTAGGATGTTGATCACCCAAAAGGATGGGAGAGTTGGATGTGAAGGGATCTTTTCCTAAGGATAAAGGCCTAACTTGCCGAGAGGCATGAACGGGGAGGGTCAAAGGAACTGAAGGAAGAAAGAAACTCGCTACGTTCTTCACCTTTGTTCCACTGGAAGATCCTTCGTCAACCTTGGGTTTCTTCCTTAAGGGAGACAGGACTTCATTCGTTTGAGACCCTTGTTCAACAATTTCCCCTTCATCGCTCTCAATCTCGATGATTTCATGATCTGCCATTGGGAGGGGTATGTGAAAAGGAAGGAGGCAGGATAACAAGAAAAAGACTTAGACGTGAGAGGGAAATTGTAGATCTTTACATGTCCAGGGGTCTGGTATTTATAGCCACCAGGGCGACGGTTCGCCTCCCAGACACCTCGGGTTTTGTTAAGACATTTACAATTTTACCTCGAGATAAAAACAATTCTACGGCGCTATCATTGCCCGTCACGTAATGTCAGAACCCGTCTTGAAAAACCAACCGTTTTCACTTAGTGCGCCACTAAGTGGAGAAGTTAAAAGGCCGGGTTAAAAATCCAATGCACGGTTTTTTAAAAATTTGAAATAAACACGTCTCTTCGTTTTCTTCGAATTTGGGGGCTAGCTGACGAGGATTGACACCCGGGTCACTTCTAAGAAACTTTTGATTCAAGACAGGTTCGAACCAGACATGTATCTGGTGATGCGAATTCAAGCTATTCTGAGGGGCATCACCATGAGGTCGCAAGCTTTACGCGATCAGGTCGCAGCTTTACGCGGTCAGACCATAAGCCTTGCGCGGTCAGAAGTTCATAGGCTGTACGCGAACTACACATTCGGGATATTGCGCGGTCAGCTAATATCCCGCGGTCAGAACATCTACCGATCAAGATACTTGAGATCTATTTATTCGGTTGCCCATACAACAGGATATTCTAAGTATCCCGAAGATTCCTACACGTGGAGAATCAACCGTCAGAAGGTTAACACATACAGTTATCCGTGAATAACACGTGTTTAACCTGCGTGGAGGTCAAGAGCAGTTCCAAAAAACCGCATCCAACCGTCCGTGCAACCGTTTGATGCAGTTTCCTCTACATGGCACCCTTTCAAACAGTACAAAAGGATGGCATGGAGCATCAATCAGGAGGGGGATCATTCGAAACATCAACCGAGAGATCGGAAGATCAAGAAACCCAAAATCATCCAAGTTAGCCAAGTCTACGGCACACCTCATATAGCATTTTAGTCAGCCTTCTTTGGCTTATCCTTGTACACTCTTACAGGGAAAATCCTCGCCTGTGAGGACTTTTCCCTCCATTTGTAAACCTTTTACCACACTTAGTGAAATCTCAACAGGACGTAGGGCTTTTACTCCCACCATCGAGGGCCCGAACCTGTCTAAACTCTCTGTGCTCCTGTTCACTATTGTTTAGCATACCTTCCCGAAGGGTCATCTTGAAAGGTCTCACAATTACAAATTCTGCATAAGTTCGGCTGAGGACTCCGAGTCTGAATCGTCGACACCGGGTGTGCAGGCCCTCCGCATAGCGGGCGACTTCCCCCGTGGGAAGCAGAGGGGCCTCTCGCCCGGCGCCGGTGTCGCTGCCGATGGGGGGTCCCCGGACCTGTGAGTCCGGTAACGCGGCCGGCGTCTCCGGCGTCTTTGTGGCCGAGGTCTCCTCCGAAGACGCTGCCGACGAGCTTTGGGCGGGGGTCCCTGCCCGGGGGGGATCATCAGACATTTCCCCGCCCCGGGCCAAAAGGTCCTCGGGGTCTCCTCCTCCGGAGGAACCTCGTAGACCGAGGGGCTCCCCCCCTCGTCCAACGGCCAAACCCGCGGTGGCGAGGCCTCTGCGAGTCTCACCTCCAGCCTCTCCGGCTCCAAAGAAGCCGGAAGGGGCAGGAGGGCCTCCACCAAGGGTGGCGACGGGGCGTAGTTCGCCGAGTCGGATGCCGCCCCGCCCGCGGCCACCTCCTTCCCCCGGGCCTCGACGGGGCTCTTCGGAGGGGGAGGTGTTGCTCCCTTCCGGGCCGGTGCCCGGGCACGCTCGGTCCCGGGGGTCTCGTTCCGGGGCTTCGCCGGTGTCGCCGCCGGCGTCGTCGATGGGCCGGGGGTCTTTTGGAACCTGGCCTTCTTGGGCTCCGAGCCCCCGGGTGCTTCCTTCCCCCGTTTGTGCGACCCGGGGGTGCGGAGAGGCTTCCTCTCCGGCAGCTTTAGCCCATAGGCCGCCTCTACCAAGTTCCGGGGAGGGCCCTCCCCCACGAGGTGCACGACGCGCTCGTGTTTGTCGGCAAAGTACCTCCCCAGGAGGTTCTCCGCCTTCTCCCGCGCCGCCGGGTACGGCCGGACTGCAAGAGGTAAAGAGTTAGTCAAATTTTCAAAAATTCGTAAGTATAGTGCAGCAGGTTCCCGGAGCTTACGTAGCGTCACCGGCTTCACCGGGGGGCCGCTGTTCCGGGCCCACGCCGACTCCCGTCTTCCCGCGCGAGAAGGGGGAGATCCGGAGGAGAGCCATCTCCTCGGCGGCGTCCCGCATTGAGCGGGTCTTCTTGGAAAGGATCACCCGGCCGAGGAGCTCGAGCTCCTCGTTCGTCCACACCGGCGGCTTCGGCGCGGACGATCGACTGTAGGTGGGGGCCTCCGGGGCGTACACCACCGCCTCGTCCCGGACCTGGAGGTAAAACCACCTCCGGACCCAGTCGCCCCAGTGGTCCCGGGAGCCCGCCGCCGGGTAGTCGGGCACCCGGGACGGCAACATTTGCACCATCACCGAACCGAAGGGGGACTTGGGGCCCCCCTTCACCAGGTGGGAGGTCCGTGCCGCCGGTTCGTAGAAGTACCGGAAGGCGCGAAGGGTGGGCTCCCTCCCAGTCGCCGTCTCGTAGAGCCAGATGAAGAGGCCCATCCGGACGAGCGCGTTCGGGGTGAGGTGGTTGAGTGCCACCCCGTACTCCTTCAGAAACTCCCGGAGCATGGGATGCACCGGGAGCCGGAGCCCCGCCTCCAGGAAGGCCTCGAAGGCCACGACCTCTCCGGGCCTGGGGCGGGGGGCTCCGTCTTTCTTCACAGGGACTCGGATGTCCCCGTCCGCAACGACGCAGCGTTCGACCAAGGACTCAGCGTCCTCGGCCGTGAACTCCGACGCCCAGAGGAAATCCGGAGGGATTTCCTCCGGGGGCACTTCCGTGGTCTTTGCTCGACCCTTGGGTGCCATGAGGTTATTCTCTTCTTTTTTCTTCGGTGGCTAACCTTTCAGGAGGCTGCTACTAAAACTACCGGACGTCTGCTACCGGGAGCTAACTACCGGAAAGAGCTACTGGGAGAGGGCTACCGGGAGAGCAAAAATCGCTAAGGCTGAAAGTTTGGAATGAACTTCCGGGCCCCCCAAGACCATATTTATAGGGGCGGGACGTGGTCTAGATGCACGCCACGTGGCACCCGCAGAGCAATCTGGACCGTAGAAGTTCAAACCGCGCGTGGGAAATGAAGGGACGGGCGCGTAAATCGAGGCACCGGTTCGAACCACGCGCGCATTTATGGCGAAACGGCGCGGCCTTAAGCGCGGGGCACGGAAACCGAAGCGCCACAGCTCCGGTGACTTGGCCCGGAGATTTTCCCGGTGACGTGAACCATACCCACCGGGGACTCGAGCATCGTCCTCGGCGTGCATGGGGGGCTGCTGTCGGGGGAAATCTCCGCGGGACTAAGTCCAGGTAAGTTGCGTCACGATTGCCCGGGGACGTGGCCTCCAGCCCCCCCCCCCCCGGGCGCCGCCATTTGGCCCCCGGGACCTGGCCTCCGGCGCCGTCCCGGGCGCCGCCATTGGCCCGGGGACGTGGCCTCCGGCCCCTCCCCGGGCGCCGCCTTTTGGCCCCCGGGAGCTGGCCTCCGGCGCCATCCCGGGCGCCGCCATTGGCCCGGGGACGTTGACGAGGATTGACACCCGGGTCACTTCTAATAAACTTTTTGTTAGAGACAGGTTCGAACCAGACATATATGTGACGATGTTAACTCAAGCTATTCTGAGGGGCATCACCATGAGGTCGCAAGCTTTACGTGATCAGGTCACGGGTTTCATGCGATCAGGCCGACAGCCTTGTGCGGTCAGAAGTTCGTATGCTATACGCGAACTGGATGTCCGGGATGTTGCGCGGTCAGCCCACATTCCGCGGTCAGAACGTTCTCGACCAGGGTGCTTGGAGTTTATTCGGTTATCCTTATGTCGGGATATTTCAAGCATCCCGAGGATTCCTCCACGTTGAAGACCAACCGTCAGAGGTTATTATATGCGCTTATTCATGATTAACACGTGTTAATAACCTCCGTGGAAGTTAACAGTGGTTCTCCAACAACCGCCTCTAACCGTTTGATGCAGTTTTCTTTATATGGCACCTTTTCAACCAGTATAAAAAGGTGGCAAAGTACATCAAACGGGGGCGGAAAAAAAACATTTGGAAGAACATGACCCCTGATATAAGTGAGATATAAGATATCTCTACCACTCAAACAGCCAAGCCTACGGCTTAGATTAGACAATACTTACAAGTCTCCTATAGCTCTTTTTTGTACACTTATATAGGGAAAACTTTCGCCTGTGAAGGTTTCTCCCTGCTAGTTTGTAAAGCTTTATAACATATAGTGAAATTCTAACAGGACGTAGGGCTTTTACTCCCACCATTGAGGGCCCGAACCTGTATAAATCTCTCTGTGCTCCTGTTCACCATTGTTCTACATACCTTCCCAGAGGGTCATCTTGAAAGGTCTCACAATTACAAATTTTGCATAAGTTCGGCTGAGGACCCCGAGTCCGAATCGTCGACAGCTGGCGCCCACCGTGGGGCCGTTCTCAAGGCGTCCTAATTGGAATCCGGAGGTTCGCTGAAACATGGCTGGAGCATATGATTCCGAGAACGACTTCGATCTCGAGGATTATGCCCATATACCAATGCCTTCTCCAAGCGATCCTGTTCCGATGGAGGAGGTCGAAGGCCAGAATCTTCCGCCGGTTGAATCATCTCTTCAGGTCATGTCAATCGACCAGGGAGCAACTAGCGCAAGGTCAGAACCCACAGAGGTTCTTAATGTGCTAGGTGATGAATCCGACCCGTCATACGACCCTGCTGAGGGAAAATATGATGATGAGCCGGAAATTAGCCCAAGAAGGTTCGACCCTGATAACCTTCACCGTCTCTTTGATTTGGAGTCCGACTCGGAACAAACCAAGATGTTTTCCCCATCGGCAACCTCTCTTCCTAGGCAGTTTGCTGCGCTGTCGGAAGAAACTCCCGATCAACAGGCTGCCAGGGAAGAACAAGATCGCAAACAGAAGGAGGATCAAGATCTCGAACAACAAAACAACAAATTGCGCAGAACTGCCCTAGAGGCTCTTCAAGATGCGCAGGCTCGTTACGATGCTGCCCCGAGTTCTTCTCGACGGTCGCGTGGTCGTAGACGTGACCAGACTCCTTCTTTACCACCGGAGCATTTCCTAGTGGACGAAGAAACGATAACACCTGGTGCCCCTAGGAGAAGTACCCATGGTCGACTGCGATCTATCGCGGAAGTCATGCGCAATTTTCCTCCTACGGTCACGGATGCACAGAAACCGGCCTTTTTCAAGATCCTGGCGGAAAGACTGGATGAGGTCGCATCCGAGGCGACCCCAACAGCCTCTTCCCGGTCGGTAACACATTCCCGTGAACGGGATGGTCCTCATTCTGGCTCTGGCCGGCGGAATTACCCGCCGCCCGTACCTCCCGACAGGACAAATACCGGCGAATGCAGGATTCTCGTAGTAGGGATCGAGTTCCTGTTCACTCTCGTTTGGGACCACGAGTAACCTCGCCATTGCGTGAGGTCGCTCGAGACCCAACCGAGGGTTACAGGGCCATTCACGGTCCTTACGTTGGTTGCAAAGCTTTTTTGCCTGGCCTACGAGCAGTCGTTTGGCCCGATAAGTTTCGACCAGGAGCCATTGAGAGGTTTGATGGAACTCAGAACCCATCCGAGTTCCTTCAGATCTATATTACTGCCATCCAAGCAGTGGGAGGCGATGACAAGGTCATGGCCAACTACCTACCTACAGTCCTCGCAGGACCGGCTAGAACCTGGTTGTTTAATCAGCCTGAGGGTTCCATCTACAATTGGGAAATGCTATGCGATGCCATCCTCAGCAATTTCCAAAATTGTTACCAAAAGCCGGGTAAGGAGGACGACCTGCATAGGCTGCGGCAAACTTCGACCGAAACACTTCGGCAGTTTGTCAAGAGGTTTGTCGAGGTGAGGAATACCATCCCGAACATATCTGATGGCTCCGTAATCAGGGCATTTAAGCATGCCGTTCGATACCGGAGATTCACTGAAGACTTGCTTATCCACCCTCCTCGATCGGTGGCCGATCTGTTCGACATGGCTGATCGATATTCCGAAGCAGCCGAAGCGGTCGAATGGAACCGAATGGTCGATAAGGGGGACCTACCACCCCAACCAGGCTTGAAGGACGCCAGGAAAGAAGATTCAAGCAAAAAGCCGGAGTCTTCACCGGGTGGGAAGTCAAAGAAGTCGAAGAGGAACCGCTCTGGACAGTACCGGAGGTCGCAGTCGCAGAGAAGCCACCTTCGACCAAAGGTAATAAGTCTTCATTTAAAAGTAAAACTGCCTCTGGTGGCCGGGATTCCGACCAGCCAGAAAAATCAACTAATCCGCAGGAGGGCAAGAAGTGGTGTCCACTCCACAACTCCGCAGGCCACGACCTCAAAAACTGCAGGAGTTGGTTGAAACAACTGGATGATTTCTACCAAGGAGTTGGGCCAATGCCAACCTTACCGCCTAAAGAGCAGGCGTGCGGGATTAGAGACGTCGACGGAGACGAAGAAATGGCTTACCAGATACCTCAAAATCATGTTAATGTCATTTTCGGAGGTTCTTCCTCTTTCGTTTCCAAAAGGCAGTTTAAAACCTTCTGCCGAGAGGTTAACCAAACGGAGACATCCCTTGGTGAACCTCAATACCCCCGTTGGTCGGATATGCCTTTGACGTTCGATCGCACTGACTGTCCTGTGGGGCTAACTCGACCATTGAGGCTACCTCTGGTTATTACCCCAATCATCAGTAACGCCAGAGTCGAAAGGGTCCTGATTGACGGGGGAAGTTCTCTTGATCTTTTATTGGTCAAGGCACTCGACGAGATGCAAATTCCTCGTTCGAAGATCAAGCCCATAATCCATCCGTTTTATGGGATAATCCCAGGCCCCTCCATGATGCCATTGGGACAAGTGGTCCTCCCGGTCACTCTGGGAGAACCAGACAACTTCCGGACAGAATTGGTTACTTTCGATGTAATCGATTGTGATTCAGCTTATAATGCAATCTTTGGCAGACCGACTCTTGCTAAGTTCATGATGGCAACGCACTATGCTTATCAGTGCGGGAAATTGCCTGGCCCCAAAGGTGTCATCTCGGTCCGAGGCAGTCGCAACGTGGCACTCACGTGCAATCGGCTATCTTTGGAGATGGTCGATCAATTTCCCCTCGGGGACGCTCAGGTCACCACCGTCGCCGCCGATGCGATCAAGGCTGCTCCTCGACCAGATGAAAAACTCAAACAAGTTCCTTTGTACCCAGATGACCCATCCAAGACAATTCGGGTTGGATCAGCCCTGGATGACAAATAGGAACTCGACCTCGTTGCTTTCCTCTGGGCTAATGTGACGAGGATTGACACCCGGGTCACTTCTAATAAACTTTTGGTTCAAGACAGGTTCGAACCAGACATGTATTTGGTTCGATGCGAACTCAAGCTATTTCTGAGGGGCATCACCATGAGGTCGCAAGCTTTACGCGATCAGGTCGCGGGTTTCGTGCGATCAGGCCGACAACTGTGTGCGGTCAGAAGTTCGTATGCCATACGCGGACTGGACTAAATATCTGGGATGTTGCGCGGTCAGCCCATATTCCGTGGTCAGAACATTCTCAACCAAAGTGCTTGGAGCTTGTTCGGTTATCTTCATACCAGGATATTCCAGACATCTCAGAGATTCCTTCATGTTGAAGACCAACCATCAGAGGTTATTATATGCGGTTATTCACGATTAACACATGTTAATAACCTCCGTGGAAGTTAATAGCGGTTCTTCAACAACTGCATCTAACCGTTTGATGGCACCCTTTTGACCAATATAAAAAGGTGGCAAAATACATCAAACGGGGGATCCAAGACATTTTTCGGAAGAACCAGACTCAAAAGAATAATCAAGATACAAGATATCTCGATCATTCAAACAGCCAAGTCTACGGCTTAGATTAAACAACACTTACGAGTCTCCTATAGCTTCTCCTGGTACACCCTTACAGGAAAAATCCTCGCCTGTGAGGACTTTTTCCTCCATTTGTAAACCTTTTACCACACGTAGTGAAATCTCAACAGGACGTAGGGCTATTACTCCCACCATCGAGGGCCCGAACCTGTCTAAACTCTCTGTGCTCCTGTTCACCATTGTTCAGCATACCTTCCCGGAGGGTCATCTTGAAAGGTCTCACAATTACAAATTCTGCATAAGTTCGGCTGAGGACCCTGAGTCCGAATCGTCAACAGCTGGCGCCCACCGTGGGGCCTTTCTCAAGGCGTCCTAATTGAAATTCGGAGGTTCACCGAAACATGGTTGGAGCATATGATTCCGAGAATGATTTTGATCTCGAGGATTATGCCCATATACCAATGCCTTCTCCAAGCGATCCTGTTCCGATGGAAGAGGTCGAAGGCCAGAATCTTCCACAGGTTGAATCATCTCCCCAAGTCATGTTAATCGACCAAGAGGTAACTGGCACAAGGTCAGAACCCGCAGAGGTTCTTAATGTGCTAGGTGATGAATCCGGCCCGTCATACGATCCTGCTGAGGGAAAATATGATGGTGACCCTGAAGTTAGCCCAGGAAGGTTCGACCCTGATAACCTCCACCGTCTCTTTGATTTCGAGTCCTACTCGGAACAAACTGAGATGTTCTCCCCATCGGCGACCTCTCTCCCTAGGCAGTTTGCTGCGTTGTCGAAAGAAATTGCCGATCAACAGGCTGCCAGGGAAGAACAAGATCGCAAACAGAAGGAGGAGCAAGATCTCGAGCAACAGAACAACGAACTACGCAGAACTGCCCTAGAGGCTCTTCAAGATGCGCAGGCTCGTTACGATGCTGCCCCGAGTTCTTCTCGACGGTCGCGTGGTCGTAGACGTGACCAGACTCCTTCCTTACCACCGGAGCATTTCCCAGTGGACGAAGAAACAGTAACACCTGGTGCCCCTAGGAGAAGTACCCATGGTCGACTGCGATCTATCGCGGAAGTCATGCGCAATTTTCCTCCTACGGTCACGGATGCGCGGAGACCGGCCTTTTTCAGGATCCTGGCGGAAAGACTGGACGAGGTCGCATCCGAGGCGACCCCAACAGCCTCTTCCCACTCAGTGACACATTCCCGTGAACGAGATGGTCCTCATTTTGGTTCTGGCCGGCGGAGTTACCCGCCGCCTGGACCGTCCCAACAGGACAAATACCGGCGAATGCAGGACTCTCGTAGTAGGGATCGAGTTCCCGTTCACTCTCGTTTGGGACCACTAGTAACCTCGCCATTACGTGAGTTTGCTCGAAACCCAACCGAAAGTCGCAGGACGGTTCACGGTCCTTACGTTGGTTGCAAAGCTTTCTCGCCTGGCCTACGAGCAGTCGTTTGGCCCGATAAGTTTCGACCAGGGGCCATTGAGAGGTTTGATGGAACTCAGAACCCATCCGAGTTCCTTCAGATCTATATTACTGCCATCCAAGCAGCAGGAGGCGATGATAAGGTCATGACCAACTACCTGCCAACAGTCCTCGCAGGACCGGCTAGAACCTGGTTGTTTAATCAGCATGAGGGTTCCATGCACAATTGGGAAATGCTATGCGATGCCATCCTCAGCAATTTCCAAAACTGTTACCAAAAGCCGGGTAAGGAGGACGACCTGCATAGACTGCGGCAAACTTCGACCGAAACACTTCGGCAGTTTGTCAAGAGGTTTGTCGGGGTAAGAAATACCATCCCGAACATATCTGATGGCTCCGTAATCAGGGCATTTAAGCATGCCGTTCGATACCGGAGATTCACTGAAGACTTGCTTATCCACCCTCCTCGATCAGTGGCCGATCTGTTCGATATGGCTGATCGATACTCCGATGCAGCCGAGGCAGTCGAATGGAACCGAATGGTTGACAAGGGGGACCTACCGCCCCAACCAGGCTTCAAGGACGCCAGGAAAGAAGATTCAAGCAAAAAGCCGGAGTCTTCACCGGGTGGGAAGTCAAAAAAGTCGAAGAGGAACCGCTCTGGACAGTACCGTGAGGTCGCAGTCGCGGAGAAACCACCTTCGACCAAAGGTAATAAGTCTTCTTTTGAAAGTAAAACTGCTTCTGGTGGCCGGGATTCCGACCAGCCAGAAAAATCAACTAATCCGCAGGGGGGCAAGAGGTGGTGTCCACTCCACAACTCCGCAGGCCACGATCTCAAAAACTGCAGGAGTTGGTTGAAACAGCTGGATGATTTCTAGCAAGGAGCTGGGCCAATGCCAACCTTACCGCCTAAAGAGCAGGCGTGCGGGATTAGAGACGTCGACGGAGACGAAGAAATGGCTTACCAGGTTGGTCGGATATGCCTTTGACGTTCGATCGCACTGACTGTCCTGTGGGGCTAACTCGACCATTGAGGCTACCTCTGGTTATTACCCCAATCATCAGTAACGCGAGAGTGGAAAGGGTCCTGATTGATGGGGGAAGTTCCCTTGATCTTTTATTGGTCAAGACACTCGACGAGATGCAAATTCCTCGTTCGAAGATCAAGCCCATAATCCATCAGTTTTATGGGATAATCCCAGGCCCCTCCATGGTGCCATTGGGACAAGTGGTCCTCCCGGTCACTCTGGGAGAACCAGATAACTTCCGAACGGAATTGGTTACTTTCGATGTAATCGATTGTGATTCAGCTTATAATGCAATCTTTGGCAGGCCGACTCTTGCTAAGTTCATGATGGCAACGCACTATGCTTATCAGTGCGGAAAATTGCCTGGCCCCAAAGGTGTCATTTCGGTCCGAGGTAGTCGCAACGTGGCGCTCACGTGCGACCGGCTATCTTTGGAGATGGTCGATCAACTTCCCCTCCGGGACGCTCAGGTCGCCACCGTTGCCACCGATGCGATCAGGGCTGCTCCTCGACCAGATGAGAAACTCAAACATGTTCCTTTGTACCCAGATGACCCATCCAAGACAATTCGGGTTGGGTCAGCCCTGGATGACAAATAGGAACTCGACCTCGTTGCTTTCCTCCGGGCTAACGCCGACGTGTTTGCGTGGAAACCGTCCGACATGCCCGGTGTCCCAAGGGAAGTAATTGAGCACAGGTTAGCAATTCGACCTGGACAACGACCAATAAAGCAAAAGCTCAGGCGTTTTGCCACCGACCGACAGGAAGCCATCCGAGAAGAGTTAGACAAACTCTTACAAGCCGGGTTTATCCGCGAAGTGAATCACCCAGACTGGCTCGCCAATCCGGTCATGGTCCGCAAGTCAAATGGCAAGTGGCGCATGTGCGTCGACTACACTAGCCTCAACAGTGCCTGTCCGAAGGATGACTTTCCCCTTCCCCGCATCGACCAGCTGGTTGACTCCACTGCGGGTTGCGAACTGATGAGTTTTCTGGATGCCTACTCAGGATATCATCAAATTAGCATGGCAGAAGACGATGAAGAGAAAACTGCCTTCATCACCCCGTTCGGCACATACTGCTACGTCAGAATGCCGTTCGGTCTCAAGAACGCAGGTTCCACGTACCAGCGCTTGATGCAAAAGACCTTTCTTTCCCAGATAGGGCGTAATCTCGAAGCATATGTAGACGACTTGGTTGTAAAGAGCACCAAAAGATTGTCTCATTTGGACGATCTTGCTGAAACCTTCTGTAACTCGAATCGCTTTGGAATAAAATTGAACCCGGAGAAATGTTCTTTCGGGGTTTCTTCAGGGAAGCTTCTTGGTTTCCTTGTGTGTTCCAGGGGCATTGAGGTTAATGCTGAGAAAATCAGAGCTATTGAACAAATGAGGTCGCCCTCGACCATGAAGGATGTTCAACGCCTGGCTGGTCGCATGGCGGCTTTAAGTCGCTTTATATCGCGATTAGGCGAAAGGGGACTACCTTTCTTTAAAGCCTTGCGGAAACATCATAACTTCACGTGGTCCGACGAGGCCGAAAAAGCGTTTCAGGAGGTAAAAACATATCTTTCCAGTCCGCCAGTATTGGTGTCTCCTGAAAAGGAAGAACCATTACTTCTGTATTTGGCGGCCACCCCACACGCGGTCAGCGCTGTTCCGATCGCGGAAAGGGAAGGAGTACACAGACCCGTCTACTATGTGAGCGAAGTACTTCATGGTCCTAAGGAGCGCTACCCTGAGGTCCAGAAGATACTTTACGCGCTACTGATGGCTTCCCGTAAGCTACGACATTACTTTCAAGCACACAAGATCACAGTACCCTCCTCTTTTTCTTTAGGGGATATTGTCTGAAATCCAGAAAAATCCAGTCGAATCGCCAAATGGGCGGTCGAATTCGGTGCCTTCGAGATCCATTTCACCCCTCGCACGGCGGTTAAGTCTCAGGTTTTGGCCGACTTTGTGGTCGAATGGACCAACCCTGAGCCACCCGTGCAGTTGGCAGAGGAACTGGAGTGCCCCGATTATTGGACAATGTACTTTGACGGCTCCCGTAGTATTCAACACTCGGGGGCTGGAATAGTCTTAGTTACGCCCTAGGGCGAACAACTTAAGTATGTCATTCAACTACACTTTGTTGCAACCAACAACGCAACAGAGTATGAAGGTCTTCTTGCAGGGCTCCGGGCAGCAAAATTCCTCGGAGTCCGTCGATTAGTGGTGAGGGGGGACTCACAGCTAGTCGTAAACAAGGTAAACAAGGAGTACAGCACCTCCGATGAGACAATGGCTCATTACCTGGGGGAAGTGAGGAAATTGGAAAAACACTTCAGTCACTTCGAAGTCCAATACATCCCGCGAAAGGACAATATTCTCGCAGACCAATTATCCAAAATTGGATCCTCACGCTCATCCGCTCCGGCAGGAGTGTTCATTGAACACTTGGACCATCCTTCGATCATGACTTCGGTCGAGGATGATCCGGCAATAGCCTTCGTTGCCAACCTCGGTCAGGAACAAGATTGGACTCATCCATTGAGGGTCTATCTTGAACATGGGACCCTACCCGAGGACGAAACCAAAAGCGATCGGTTAATTCGAAAGGCGCGTCTGTACAAACTCATAGATGGGGTTATGTACAGAAAGGGTACTCAAGGAGTATTCATGCGCTGCATATCTCAGGAGGAAGGGAAATCCCTCTTGAAAGAAATACATGACGGTGTATGTGGTGCACACGCGTCATACCGAACACTGGTCGGAAAAGTTTTTCGACAGGGATTCTACTGGCCTTCGGCACTCAATGATGCCAAGCTTATGGTCAAGATGTGTCCACAGTGTCAATTTCATGCAAGACAGGTTCATCAACCTGCTTATGCATTGCAAACTATTCCTCTCGCATGGCCCTTCGCGATCTGGGGAATGGACATCGTCGGTCCTATGCCACAAGCGGTCAATGGGTACAAGTTTCTGTTCGTAGCCATTGACACGTTCACAAAGTGGATTGCGGCCGAACCAGTACGAAATATTACTGCATCAGCCGCACAAAAGTTCTTTCACAAGAACATTGTGGCACGATTTGGTGTTCCAAACTGTCTCATCACAGACAACGGTTCTCAGTTCGCTAGCGGTCTCTTCCTAGACTACTGCGATCAGATTGGGACCAAGGTGTGCTTTGCTTCTGTGGCACATCCACAAAGCAATGGTGCCGTAGAACGGGCCAATGGGCAAGTATTGCAAGGCATCAAAAAACGTGTTTTTGATCGCCTCAAGACCCGCTCGGGGGCTTGGGCAGACGAGCTTTATACTGTTCTATGGGCACTACGGACTACCGCTAGTCGAGCCACCGGTGAGACACCCTTCCATTTGGTCTATGGGGCCGAGGCTGTGTTGCCTATGGAAGTTAGTATTGGATCTGTTCGCACGAATCAATTCGAACAGGTCAACCAATCCGAACAGCGATCGCAAGATCTCATCCTCCTGGAAGAACGGCGTGATCGCGCCCTGATCAAGTCCGCGGTATACTTGCAGGCTCTACGCAAGTATCACAGTAAAAAGGTGCGACCACGTGATCTCAACGTTGGCGACTTGGTTTTACGAAAAATTCAAGACCAGTCTAACCGCAATAAATTCTCCCCAAAGTGGGAAGGACCATACACTGTCGTCTCAGTGCCGCGGCCAGGATCTGCGCGGTTAGCCATGGAGGATGGTCGGATTTTGTCCAATACTTGGAACATCGATCAACTTCGCAAGTTTTACGTGTAAGTACCACACCCCTTTTCCTGTTCAATTAGCATCTTTTCATAAAAAGCATGTCTTGTTTTCATACAATGAGTGTTTTTCTTTAAGCCCAAATTATACAAATTCGACCTGGGGGCTGATCGCCGGCGGTTAGGTTATTACAGCATTTTTCAACCGGATTCGCTGGTCGATCTCATGATCACTTCCAAATAAGTCACTCCTAAATAAGCCGTTTCTCAACGCACACGGGACTATCTGGCTAGTCCTCGGTCATCTGGGTGGCTACCAGTTTGCAATAAGGTTAAAATGTTACTTTAATCTTGACCATCGGCTTGAAGCACATATCCCTGGTCATCATACTTATGTTTTCCCCTCTGCTTAAAATACTAAGGCTTCAGTATTCACAAAACAGAGGCGGGGGCTAGAGGGATATACTTATAGTATGAAACTTATGATGTGAATATGCACTTTCTTTTACTTTTTTTAAAAAAAAATAGTTTTACATACATGGCATTGTAATTACAATTGTTTGGTTACAAAATATAAGGATCATTCGATCCTCAGCTCAGCCAAGAGTTTGTCAACGAAGGGCTTGACTTCTTCTATAACGGCGTCAAGCAGTTCTTCACTCTCGACCTCAACCAGTCCCACCAGCGCGCTCAGATTCGCATCTGGGCCATGGTGAAGTCGAACCCGGCTGAGTACGGCAGAAGCGGCTGATCGGACTCTCGTCCTGATTATCTCTTCACGTCGCCGTATATCTCCAGGGAGATATTCAAGCAGTGATTCTGCTTGAGTTGTGAGCAGTGATGACCAATCGCTGACACTTGGGCCGTCCTTTTTCAACTCTCCCACGTTGGTATTCAAGAGGTTGGCCACGGCCTTCAGTTTTTCGAAGACCAGTAGGCTCAACTCTTTGACCGCTCGGTCGGTGTGGTTGATCGAGGACTCGAGAATCATCTTGTCCTGGCCGAGCTGTATAATGCGACCTGCTTGCGCTGTATAGAGAAAAGAGGTTATTAACAAGGCATGGCTTTAAGTCTTCTCAAGTTGAGAATCGACTTACCAGCATTCTCAGACTGAAGTTTTAAAATTCGAAATAAACACGTCTCTTCGTTTTCTTCGAATTTGGGGGCTAGCTGACGAGGATTGACACCCGGGTCACTTCTAATAAACTTTTGGTTCAAGACAGGTTCGAACCAGACATGTATTTGGTTCGATGCGAACTCAAGCTATTTCTGAGGGGCATCACCATGAGGTCGCAAGCTTTACGCGATCAGTTCGCGGGTTTCATGCGATCAGGCCGACAACTGTGTGCGGTCAGAAGTTCGTATGCCATACGCGGACTGGACTAAATATCTGGGATGTTGCGCAGTCAGCCCATATTCCGTGGTCAGAACATTCTCAACCAAAGTGCTTGGAGCTTGTTCGGTTATCTTCATACCAGGATATTCCAGACATCCCGGAGATTCCTTCATGTTGAAGACCAACTATCAGAGGTTATTATATGCGGTTATTCACGATTAACACGTGTTAATAACCTCCGTGGAAGTTAATAGCGGTTCTTCAACAACTGCATCTAACCGTTTGATGGCACCGTTTCGACCAATATAAAATGGTGGCAAAATACATCAAACGGGGGATCCAAGACATTTTTCGGAAGAACCAGACTCAAAAGAATAATCAAGATACAAGATATCTCGATCATTCAAACAGCCAAGTCTACGGCTTAGATTAAACAACACTTACGAGTCTCCTATAGCTTCTCCTTGTACACCCTTACAGGAAAAATCCTCGCCTGTGAGGACTTTTTCCTCCATTTGTAAACCTTTTACCACACTTAGTGAAATCTCAACAGGACGTAGGGCTATTACTCCCACCATCGAGGGCCCGAACCTGTCTAAACTCTTTGTGCTCCTGTTCACCATTGTTCAGCATACCTTCCCGGAGGGTCATCTTGAAAGGTCTCACAATTACAAATTCTGCATAAGTTCGGCTGAGGACCCTGAGTCCGAATCGTCGACATAATGCAGACGTGTTTGCGTGGAAACCGTCCGACAGGTCGCGATTACCGCACCGGGGACGGTTGACAGAGTAGCTCCCGTGTCGCAGCGGACCTCCCCCAGCAACGGCGCCCCGGTTCCGGACGTCGCCATGGGGATTCCCCCCTCTCCAGTTCCAGATAATACAGGGGTATCCCCCTTTCCAGTTCCGGTTGTCGCCGCAAGGGTTCCCCCCTCTCCGGTTTTGAATAATACAGGGGTTCGCCCTTTCCGGTTCCGGTCGTCGCCGCGGGAGTCCCTTCGCCGGTTCCGGACAACACAAGGGTTTCCCGCTTTCCGGTTCCGGGCGTCGCCGCAGGGGGCTCCCCCTCACCCGCCCTGGTAGCACCCGGGCCGGTAGCTACAACGCATGAGCTCCCTCCTCCCCCAGGGCCGCCCCCAAGGGCGCCTCCGGCGGATCAAGTCCACTTTGCCCGGGAGGAGGTTGAGCGAATGCGTGCAACTAAGCCTAGGGAGGAACTTTCCCCGGGTCGTGGACGCAGAGAGCTTCACTCCCGCTCCGGCCGGGGGAAGAACCCGCCGAAGAACCAATCTCTCCGGGGGAGAGCCCAGATGTCTTGGAGGTCAGCTCCAACCCGAAAGAAAAGCGCCGTTACAGCCATGCCGGCGGAACTCTTGGGCCACTTTCCGACTCAGAGAACGAGCGTGCGTCCCCTGTCAAAGGGGACAGCTACTGGGACTCTCTCCCAGAAGTGGAGGGGGCTAACCAACCACTGTGTCACAGACTACGGAGCATTCGATGGCCGCGGCCTTACCGCCCGCCGCACATAGAACACTATAACGATGAGGCCGATCCTTATGAATTTGTGCAGGTGTATTCCATAGCCATCTCAGCGGCTAGGGGGGGACGAGACGGTGCAATGCAACGTCTTCCCCCTCTACCTCACCGGGATCGCCCGCTCGTGGTTCTACAACCTGAACGCCGACTCCATCAAGTCCTTCGCGCAGCTCAAGCACGAATTCTGCGCGAACTTCCAGGGGAACTATGTGCGTCCCCTGGACTCCTCGCAACTCTACACCATCCAGCAGAGGGCGGGGGAGACCATCCGCAGCTTCTTCAAGCACTTCGCTCAGGTGAAGAGCAAAGTGGCTCACGTCCCCGACTCCACAGTCATTAAGGCGTGCAAGAGCGGGATGCTCCCCGGGGAGCTCCATCGGAGGCTCTCCTGGAGCTGCCCCTCCTCCGCTGACGAGCTTTTCAACATACTTGAGAAGTACGCCCGGGCGGAGGAGGAAGACCTCTGGAAGAAGAACCAGGGGGATCCCGCCCCCGCTAACCGGGGTGCCAGGGACCCCCTCAAGCGCCCCAAGCAGGGGGGTCGTAACGAGCCATGGCCTCTGGACACTTTTGTCCTTGAGGGCGGAGGCGGCTCGCGTGATGCCTCCAAGGGCAATCGCCCCTTCCCTAAGCCAAAAGGCCGTGGGGGGGACAGTCGTCCCGCGGCCGGGAAGGCCCTGCCGCGGGAAACAGGGAAGGCCCGTGGTGTACCTTCCACAGGTCCAGTACCCTTGCCACTTGGGAATGCCATCAACTGCTACAGCAATTCGCTGTGTTCCTCGACCAGCATGGGCAGGGGGGACTCCGGCCTCCTTGCCCCCTCAGCCGTCAGAAACTCTCCCCTTCCAAACCTCCCAGAGGCGTGTCAACGTCATCACGGGAGGGTCCACTTCTGGGCGGGACTCAAGCGCCAGCGCAAGGAGTTCGCGCGCGAAGTAAAGGTGGTGGGGGTGCTGCACAGATCTCCGCCACCCAAGTGGTCGGACCTCCCCCTCACCTTCACGGCAGAAGACGCGTGCGGGGTCCACTTCGCCCATGATGACGCGCTCATCGTCTCCGCCACCATCTACAACTGCCATCTAGCCCGCATCCTCGTGGATTGCGGGAGCTCCACCGACGTCCTCTACCTACAAGTGTTTAGGGAAATGCAGGTGGATGAGAAGCTCTTGTAGCCCGCAGCAGGGCCTTTGCAAGGATTCGTCTCGGGGAAGGCGATCCACCCCGTGGGGAAGGTGGATCTCCCCATGACGTTCGGCACCCCAGAAAACTACCGAACTGAGATGGTCCGGTTTGATGTGGTAGACCTCCCCTCCTCCTACAACGCGATCATGGGGAGGACCACAATCAATCGCTTGGGGGCCGCGATCCACCAGAATTATTTCTGTGTGAAGATCCCCGGGCCTGATGGCGTGATCACCGCCCGGGGAGACCAGGATGTGGCCCGCGCTCTATACGAGCGCACCGCCGCAATGATCGGGAGCGTCAACATCATCAAAACCCCGAGGGGGAGGCGTCCCCCCCGGAGTCAGACGCCGCTGTGATACCTTCCGGGAGGCCCTTCCCAACCCGCGTCCAGAAGGGAGCCTCCAGAAGATCCCGCTGTCCCCGGACGACGGGGACAAGACAGTCAGAATCGAGGCAGAGCTCCACGACGAGCATGCGGAGCAACTCATGGCTTTGTTGCGCGAAAACTCCGATGTTTTTGCGTGGAAGCCCTCCGACATGCGGGGCGTCGCCCGGGATGTCATCGAGCACAAGCTCACGGTGACCCCTGGTCACCCCCCAATCAAGCAGAAGCTAAGAAAACTCTCCCTTGAATGCCAAGAGGCGATCAAGTTAGAGATTGCCCGACTCCGAGAGGCGGGGTTCATTCGGGAGGTCTTGCACCCCGAGTGGGTTACGAACCCCGTCCTCGTGAAGAAGTCAAACGGCAGATGGCGAATGTGCGTGGACTTCACTGACCTCAACCGCGCCAGCCCCAAGGACAACTTCCCATTCCCGCGAATTGACCAGTTGGTCGACTCTACCATGGGGTGCGAGTTGATGAGCTTTCTGGACGCGTACTTGGGCTATCACCAAGTTCAGATAGCGGAAGGGGACGAGGAAAAGACGAGTTTCATAACTCCCCTCGGAACCTTCTGCTACGTCCACATGCCCTTCGGGCTGAAGAACGCTGGAGCGACCTTCCAGTGGCTCATGACGTTGGTCTTCAAGGACCAAATCGGTCGCAATGTCGAAGTCTACGTCGATGATGCGGTCGTCAAAAGTCCACGCACAACTGCCCACGTCAACGACTTAGCGGAGACCTTCCGCAACCTCCGCGCGTACGGGTTGAAGCTCAACCTGGAGAAATGCACCTTCGGCGTGTGTGGGGGGAAGCTCTTGGGTTTCCTTGTGTCCCAGCATGGCATAGAGGCAAATCCCGGGAAGATCCGGGCATTCCTGGATATGCCCCACCGCGCTCGGTTATGGACGTTCAGCGACTCACCAGCCGCTTAGCCGCGCCGAGTCGTTTCGTCTCACGGTCGAGGGAACGCGGCCTCCAATTCTTCAAAATCCTCCGGGGGCTCGAGAGGTTCCGGTGGACCCCCGAGGCCCAGGGGGCTTTCGATGACCTAAAGAAATACCTCACGAGCCCCCCAATGCTTGTGAGCCCCTCTCCTGAAGAACCCTTGCTCCTCTACCTTGCCGCGACCCCGGTCGCCGTAAGCTCGGTATTGGTAAAGGAGCAAGAGGGGCAGCAGCGTCCCATGTACTACGTGAGTGAGGCCCTCCAAGGGGCCAAAACTCGGTAAACAGAGATGGAGAAGATCTGCTACGCCCTCCTGATGGCGTCCTGGAAGCTTCGTCATTACTTCCTGGGGCACCCCATCACCGTTCCGTCATCCCTCCCCTTGGGGGAGGGGCTCCGTAACAAAGAAGCCACCGGCCAGATTGGGAAGTGGGGGGCCGAACTTGCCCCTTTTTCCCTTTCCCTCACGGGGTGCTCCGCTATCAAGTCACAGGTCCTCGCCGACTTCGTGGCGGAGTGGAATCCTGCCTCTGGGTCTAGGGACGAAGACCTCCCCGCGCTACCCCGACGCAGCGACCATTGGACACTCATGTTCGATGGCTCCCTGTGTCTCACCGGGGCTGGTGCAGGAGTAGTCCTCTAGAGCCCCAATGGGAGGGAACTTGATTACGCGACGCGGCTCGAGTTCCCCGCCATGAACAACGTCGCCGAATATGAGGCTTTGCTCCTCGGGTTGCGTCTTGCGCGCTCCCTGGGGATTCGACGCCTCCTAGTGAAAGGAGATTCCCAGCTCGTAGTTTGCCAAATGGACAAGTCCTTCTTGTGCCATGACGCAAACTTGAGCCTCTACTTGCAGGAAGTGCGCAAGATGCAGAAGCAGTTCGACGGCCTAGAGGCCCGGCACATCCCCCGAAGAGACAACGACCGGGCCGATGCCCTAGCCCGGGCAGCTAGCGCCCAGGAACCGCTCCCCAAAAGGGCCTTCTTGGAATTATTGCGAAGCCCTCGGTGACCTCCCCGGACACGAGCGACGAGCCCCGCGTCCCGGAAGTCGCCGAGATCACTCGGACTTCGTCTTGCATGGACCCCCTTATCTCCTTCATTAAGGGGGAGGGGGACCCTCCCAGTGAGACCGAGGCTAAGCGCCTCCGGGCCAAAGCTCGGGCATACCTCCTGTTGGAGGGGAAGCTCTACAAGCAGGGGGCTTCCGCCCTGCTCCGTTGCCTCCCACGACCGGAAGGACTCCGGCTTCTCGAAGACTTCCATGTGGAAAGCTGCGGGTCTCACCTAGCCCCGCGCGCCATCGCTGCCAAGGCCCTTCGCCAGGGCTTTTATTGGCCCACGGTGATTCGTGACACACGAGACCTTGTCTCCGCATGCGAGGCCTGCTAGAAGATGGCCAAGGGTTCGAACCTCCCCCCCATAGCACTGCGGACTATCCCCATCACTTGGCCCTTTGCGCACTGGGGGATGGACCTCCTAGGCCCCTTCCCCCCAGCGCCCGGGGGCTACAAGCATGCGGTGGTCACGGTCGACTACTTTACTAAGTGGGTAGAGGCTGAACCTTTGGCCAGCATCACGTCCCAAGTGGTACAACGATTTTTCTGAAAAAATATCGTGTCTCGTTGTGGCGTCCCCCGAGAGATCACTGTCGATAACGGGACCCAATTCGACTGGGCGTATTTCTGGGAATTCTGCGATGGCCTGGGGCTCACCATCCACTTCGCTTCAGTGGCTCATCCCCAGAGCAATGGAGCTATTGAAAGGGTCTACGGCGTAATCCTACAAGGGTTACGCCGACGGCTTGAGCAAGCCACTTCCAAGCGGGGTGCATGGGCAGAGGAGCTCCCTAGCATCCTCTGCTCCATGCACACAACTCCGAGCCGGGCGATGGGACGTACTCCCTTCTCCCTGGTATACAGGGCTGAGGCAGTCCTCCCCCCAGAGATTGGCTTTCGGTCGCTGCGAGTCGAGCTCCTACACGGAGCTACGACCGCGGCGTACCAAGAGAACGAGGCGAACCAGCGACTTGAGGTCGATCTCATGGAGGAGGAACACGACCGAGTGCTCCTCTGCCACGCCATCTACGAGCAGGAAATGGCGCACCCGTACAACCAGTGCGTGCGCGAGAGGGCTTTTCGACTCGGGGACCTTGTCCTCAAGCGCGTCACAGACCCCCAAGCCCAGGGCAAGCTCTCCCCCAAGTGGGAGGGCCCCTACAGGATCTCGGCAGTCTTGGGCTCGGGGGGTTACAAGCCCTCCAACCTTCAAGAGCAGGAGCTGAAGCACACGTGGAACGTGTGTTTACTTTGCAAGTTCTACGTCTAGCCTATGGGCTCGTCCCGTCCCCCGGAGCGATTACGCTGGAGGGGGAGGGGGGACTTTGTAATCACCGTTCCCTCCCCTGTCGCGATTTCGCGGGGGGAGGCGTTGTACTTTGGTTCATTATCAATACAACTAATTTTTCTTCACCTCTGTCTCAATGCAGGTTTTTTCCATTACCATCTCTCACGGCGTTCCCTCCCCGTGAGGATGCCCTCTCAACGAGGATGCCCTCCCCGTGAGGAAGTGGGCTATCACGACCCAACAAGTCCCTACAACAGGAGTCCCACTCCCGTAGGGCGGCTTACGATCATCCCTCATGGACTGAGGGTGTAAGAGGCAACCCGGTCCTCGAGGATCGCGGTAACGAGTCAATTTGGGAGACTAGTGCCCTACCCAAACACTCAGACCCGTCATCGGGCGCATCCTCCTCCGGGAGTCGATTGTCTCCTCAGTGAGACGGAATTTTCGGATATTCTTTCTTGGAGATCTTATTCCCGGCTCCCTGTTTCCACGGCGACCGGAGGGCTATCTCCCAGAAAAATTATTCCCGGAGATCTTATTCCCGGCTCTCCGTTTTCACGATGACCGGAGAGTTCTCCCCTAGAAATTATCCCCAAAAATTCTTATAACCTTGTGGAAACTTCAAGGATTTTCTTAAGCAACGGGTCTTTACACCGGGAGCTTTGTCACCCCCACAGCGCGCGGAGCTACCCTGCAGCCCGCTGTGGAGGGGAGGGATAAGGAGCTCCCTGGGATCACACCATACCAGACCATCTAAGATAAACACGAGAAAACTTAGCTCTATCAAAGAAATCTGAGTACACAAGAAAACACAGCTTTATTGAAGATCTTTTAACCGGAGGACATCTTCCCCCTCCGGTGGGCATCATTACAACAGACATGATACAACCCGGGGTATAACCCAGAAAGTCTACGTCCTAAAGTTCCTACGTCTAATAATCCCGGAGACCTTCCGATATCTTCTGGGCCAGGTCTCGGTACAAGCCGCGTATGCGACGCTGGGCCTCCCAGAGAAGGTCTTCGGGCCAATATTCGTAGCCCGCCGGTGGAAGTATTCGAAGCGGGAGAACTCTCCAAGACCCCGGTCGTGGAGGAGATAGCTCAGCACGATGATTATCGAAGTTGTCCAGGTGCCACTCCAGATGCCACCGCAACCGGATTGGCTCTCGGGAAACACCCCCGTTCCGTCCCCCGGAGAAAAGACTTAGCAAAATAAAGGCGGCCTGGGCATCCCCCGGGTTACACCCACTGGGGCTCAAAGACCTCACCCCCGGAGGGTTTCCCCGGGACCTTCTCCAAGGGGTAGCCTCCCGGGTAACCTGGTAACATTTCATTCGTTTAGACAGAAAAAATTTCAATTTCTATTGCATCAAAATGTCTTTGTACAAGTGTCTGGGGCTTCCTCTAAGAAGCTACCGGGAACAAAAATCTAAAAAGAAAAAAGGGACCTGTCTAGACCCTGAGGGAGGCTCATACTTGGTCATTGGCGTCCTCCCCCCGGGGGGCTCCCGCCGGAGACGAAGCGTCCGCTCCCGGAGGCGCCGGTGCCGGGAATCGCACCCGGACGATCCGGTTGTAGAAGCCGCCGGTGAGCTGCTCCACTTCTCGCCATGATGGCTCGAAGAACTCCGGGAAGCTGCAGGGGATCCGGCCCCCAATTGCCCGGGTGCCAACTCCCCGGTGCCCCACGAGCCCGGCCGCGGCAGCGACGACCGGGATCGCCCGGCCCGGGCCCTAGCGTCGGCAGCCTCCGGAATCACAGAGACTTGTGCGTTGAGAAAACGCATAGCCTCCGTGAGCATCGTCGGGGCCTCGTCGGAGCTGCTCCCCGAGCCTAGGCTCACTCCAAGCCCCTCGAGGGCTGAGCGCACGGAGCGGCTCGCGTTCGTCACGGCCCTGACGCTAGAGCCCTCGAGCTCCCGGAGAGCATCCTCCTTCGCCTTGGCCTCCCACCGAAGCCGCTCATTGACGGTCTCAGAGGCGTGGAGCTGGGCCCGGACCCAGGCCAACTCCCGGAGGGCGCCGTCCCACTCCTCCAAGTAGGCGACGGCCTTCCCCTCCACATCTTGTAGCACCCGGCTGAAGCACGCTTCAATCCCCTAGGTGATGGCGGCCCCCTACAATCGCAAGAGTTTGGAAAAAAATTTGAGTTGAGAACACAGGAGGAAGCCTCCTACCAGCTCAAGAAAGTACCGGGATCTGGAGGGATTGAAGCTCCCTGAAGCGCTCGCAGAGTGTCCCTTACGAGACATAGTCCTGGACCATCCGGGTCTGCAGGCTCTCCGCGTACCAGTCGACCTTCCCTGCGGACAGCAGGGGGTCTCCCTCCCAGCACCGAACCCTTCACGCCCGACGACAGGTCCCCGTGCATGAGTCACGGGGGTGATGTGGACCGGGGTGGCGGTGGCTGGCGTCTTCATCGCCGAAGAGGTTGCCACCGAAGAGGAGGAGGGCGAGGAGCTTCCGGAGGGGGTCCCCCCCAGGGAGGGATCAGCAGTCCCTTCCCCTTTCCAGGCCGTGGGGCCCCCGGGACCTCCGACACCGGGGGAGCCTCATAGACCGAGGGGCTCCCTCCCTCGTCTACCGGCCATTTGATGCGCAAAGGAGAAGCCTCCGCGAATCGAACCTTTGGCCTCTCTGGCTACAGTAGCGCTGGAGCCGCCGGGAGAGCTATCGCCGAAGGTGGAGAGGGGGTGTAGCCCACAGAATCGGACGCCCCCCCGTCGTTAGCTGGTCGCTTCCCCCTAGCCTCTCTGGGGCTCTCCTGGGGTGGGGGCGTCGCTTCCTTCCGGGCCGGCACCCGCGCGCGCCCTGACCAGGGGGCTGTGTCCCGGGCCTTCACGGGTGTGGAGCCCGGTGTCGTCGATGGACTGGGGGCTTTCTGAGCCTTGGCCAGCTTTGGCTCAGAGCCCCCGGCGGCCTCCCTCCCCCTCTTGTGGGAACCGGGGGTGGGGAGGGGCGTTCTCGCCGGTAGCCTCAGCCCGAAGGCCTCATCCAGCAGGTTCCTGGGAGGGCCCTCCCCGATGACGCGCACGACGCACTCGTGCTCGTCGGCGTAGTACCTCCCGAGGAGGTTGTCCGCCTTCTCACAGGCGGCCGGGTTCGGCCGGACTGCAAAAGGTAAGAGTTAGAAAAATTCACAATGAATATGAGCAAAGCAACCCGGGAGCTTACGTCGGGTCATCGGCTTCTACGGGGGCCGCTGGGCCGGGCACATCCCAATCCCCCTGGAGATCTTCAGCAGCGTCAGCTCCTCGGCGGCATCCCTCATGCAGTGGACGCCCCGGGAGCCCACGACCTTGCTGAGGAGCTTCAGCTCCTCCTCGGTCCACACAGGGGGCTTGGGGGCGGATGACCGGCTGTAGGAGGGGGCGTCCGGAGAATACACCACCTCGTCATCCCGGACCCGGAGGTAGAACCACCTACGGATCCAGTCCCCCCAGTGGTCCCGGGAGGCCGCCACCAGGTACTCCGCCACCCGGGACGGTAGCAGCTGGATCATCACCGAGCCAAAGGGAGACTTTGGTCCTCCCATCACCAGGTGGGAGCTCCTCACCGCCGGTTCATAGAAGTACCGGAACAGCCCGAGCGTGGGCTCCCATCCGGTGGCCGTCTCGAAGAGCTAAATGAATAGGCCCACCCGGACGAACGCGTTTGGCGTGAGGTGGTTCAGCGCCACCCCATACTCCTTCAGAAACTCCCGGAGAAATGGTTGCACCAGGAGCCAAACCGCGGCCTCGAGGAAAGCCTCGAAGGCCACTACTTCCCCAGGCCTGGGGCAGGGGCTTCACCCTTCTTCGCGGGGATCCGAACGTCCCCATCCGCGACTACCCCCCGGTAAACCAAGGACTCCAGGTCCCCGGTTGTAAACTCGGAGGCCCAGAGGAAGTCCGCAGTGACTTCCTCTGGTGGCACCTCCATGGCCTTGGCACGGCCCTTGGGTCCCATCTGGTTTTTCCGATGGCTTAGGCTTTGGAAGAAAGAGGGGGGACTTAGAGGTTCCAGAGGCTAAGCTTCCGGGAGAGGGCTACCGGGAGAGCTAAGGGCGCTAAAGGTTTGAAGGTTTGAAGGTTGGAATGAGCTCTCCGGGCCCCCCGAGGCCCTATTTGTAGGGGCCAAACACGACCCCGATGGGTGCCACGTGGCCCTTTGTGCGGGAAACAAAGGGATGAGCACGCAAAACGAGGCATCACCGGTTCGAGCCCCGCGTGGCCATTATGGCCGAACGGTGTGCTCCCATCGAGACAACGGCGCGGTAATAAACGCGCAACATGGAAATCGAAGCATCACAGCTCCGGTAGCTTGTCCCCAAGATTTTCCCAGTAACATGAACCATTCCCTTCGGGAACTCGAGCTTCGTCCCTAGAGGGCACGGGGGGCTACTGTTGGGGGAAATCTCCGCGAGACTAAGCCTAGGTAAGGGGCTACGCCTTTTGCCCGGGGACAAAGCCCCCGCTGACTGTCCCGGGCACCGCCATTGGCCCGGGCACAAAGCCCCCCGGTGGCTGCACTGGGCGCCGCCATTTGAACGGGGACAAAGCCCCCGGTGGCTGCACTGGGTGCCGCCATTTGCCCGGGGATAAAGCCCCCCGGTGACTGTCCTGGGCGCCACCATTTGCCCGAGGACAAAGCCCCCGGTGGCTGTCCCGGGCGCCGCCATTTGCCCGGGGACAAAGCCCCCGGTGACTGTCCCGGGCGCGGCCATTTGCCCGGGGACAAGGCCCTCCAGTGGTTTGTCCCGGGCGCCGCCTTTTGCCTGGGGACAAGACCCCCGGTGGCTTGTCCCGGGCGCTACCGTCCTTCCGGAGGCAGAGGATCACGCGAGAAGCGTCTCGGGAATCAGTGGACACCTTTCAAGCATCCGAGGGCCCTGGCCGAAAGAAGGACGTTGCTACCCCTCGATCCAACGGTGGTAGGCGGGGTAGTTTAGTCTTTTTGCGTCTTTTGGGGCTATATAAGCCCTTATACACCTCATGTAAAGAACGATCTCTCATTTTTACTTGGAATAGACAATCTCACTGGTGTGCTCCGGAGTCATCTCTCCCCCGAGAGAGCTCACCTAGTCAACTTCGGTTGGGAGCACGCCGACAAGACTAGGGCCCCACTGGGACCCGAACCTATATAAACCCTCGTGTCATTTGTTGTGCTTGCCCTACGGGAGAGGACCGGTCCCCCGGTTAGGTCACGTCGTATTTTCTTCGCTAGGGTCGTCCACAAAACCTGCCGGGGTATTCGTAATACCACGACAATTTCTTTTAAGAGCAAACCTACATATGGATCATAAAGCATTGAAAATAGTTAGTGATCATTATGTGTTTGAATTGTTGCCGAGTAGATCCCGAGATAGAGTGCGAGGACATCACCAGCAATTGATTCTTACGACGTGGAAGGCAAGTCATATTCTTGAACCTATATTTTATCAATTGGTATGATATTTCCTTGGCTATAAAAAGTATTGCATGTGATGGAATGAATAAAATATAATTTGACAGTACTAGGCAGTATGCCGATGAAATGTGATAAGATCTGTTATACGATGATCAAGCTGTGAGCCATAACTAATGTGTATTATGTATATGCATGTTCATAAAATAAAAACTTTAGCCGTGACCAGAATGGTATGGAATGGTCTGCTCACTGGCATATGAGGACTAGAACCTTGTGTTGTGCTTCCAGTGGCATGAAACCGTACCAACCACAAGCCTGGTATGCGATAGGCCTGAACAAGTAGTATGCGGATTGCACATTCACCGCCTGCATAGATGAGTTGGAAGGAATTGCGCATGATCGGCATGTAGTGTTACTGCACACACTTGATGCACACTGCCCCAGTAATGGGAAGAGGCTAGTCGGGGTGGCAGTATAGCCCGCCACTACTGTGGTTTGTCCGACCACAGCGACAGCGGTGAATTGTGGGTGAACCATAAATAAAGTTCTTGTTATCTCAACCTTGTCACTCGCACATGGCAGTGAGGATGGGTCAAATCATGCCGATAGGATGGGCATTAAAGTTGAGATATCTTGGGGGTAAATTGGTACCCCTCTGCAGAGTTCAAAACATATTCGAATACTCTGTACTCCCGGGTTAATAGCAGTCTACTGCGGTGGATTAAATTCATGTCGATGTGACACAAGTATTTTTTCAGAATAAAACTTGACATAGGATAGAATAAAGACAGTATAATTTGATTTTTGAAATGACAGTGTGTTGTTATGCTAATGGTAGTACTAATATGAGTTTATAAAAAGAAAGATTATTTTGCAACCTGCACCCTCCTTTACTTACATAGGTTCATATCATCACTATTATACATATATACTCTTGTATACTATGGCTTGCTGAGTACGTAAGTACTCACCATTGCAATCTATTATCCAATAGATGGAGTGCTCCTTGATCAAGACAAATGCTTGGAGAAATTTTTGGAACCAGAAGGAGGAGAGCTAGTTCCACCCGAGCCCTGAAGAGTGTTGCTCTGCTTTCAACTTCTTACTGTGGGGGTTCACTTAGCTTCTGATGAGTAGTATATGTTTTTCCTGAACCAAACTTGAATGTGCCATGATGGCTTTGTAATATATTATGCTGTATTAAGGCCAGTAGGCCATACTGCTCAAAGTACTATGTAAATTAATCTGCTGCAATGTACTCTTGTGCATGACTTATCCTGCGAAGTCAAATGGTATGTTTGTAAGGGACCAGCTGCAGTGAGCTGGGTCCCCACGGGAGTAACCGTTGTCCCCAAGGAGGGCACACGTGCCACAAAACTTGGTATCAGAGCTACTTTTAAGAACTTGACTATAGGACGACACCATTAGGAATTGGCTGTGCTAGGGCAGTGTAATTTTTCTAAAAACTATTTCTCTGAAAACTTATTTTGTAAAAAGGAGCTTTGTAGCTTTTATAAATTTTGATTTCAAAATCTTATTTGATTTTTCTCAAATTTTGGCAAGATGGCGAGAGCGCGTTTTACCTACATTGAGCACCTTGGCGGTTGGGCTACGTTGCTTTGGCACATAGTCCAGTTCTTGGGGATAGACAAGAGGCCGATTTTCGATTAGTCTGGGATTTCTACGATGGCAAATGTTTCGGGTTCCATGCCAAGGTAATTGTTCACACTTTGGACTGCAGGGAAGGATGCGTGGTTCACGCAGAAGCTAGTCGGGTCAACCGATTGGATGCCATTCAGGACCTAGTACCGGACTGAGTTTGATTCCATGGAGTGTCACTACCACTGTAGAGTTTCTTTGATCCTACATAGCCCCAGGTACGCTGTATCAGGAGGAGGGCAGTCGAGCCACCGTGCACACTTCGCCACTCAGTGAGTCGGAGCCGCAGCCAGGCTATCTTGCCCTGGAGGATTCTGATGAGTTTGAGCCAGAGGAGATAGAGCCCTGTTCCAGTAGTTAGATGACGGTTAAAGAGGTTATCTAAGGGATAGTGTAGATAGAACTGGTGAACGTGTTTGGTAGCTTTTGTGCTTCACCCGTTGCTTTTGTAATGGTTAACTTGTGATGTATTCTGGCTAGAAGCCAGAATACCTAAGTATTTTATGCATTAATGTAGCTAGCATTAATTTCTGCACTTGTATCTTAGTTACTCTTAGAAAGCCTACATCTGCCTGGAATTCTCTTGAGATCCAGAATGCTTAACGTGAGAAGAAGATCCCGAAGCAGCAGAGAGGACAAAGAGCAAGAGGACCCTTGACGGGGATTATCACCCGAGCTAGTTGTTCATTTAATATATCATGTTAAAGACAATTTTGGATGTGATATATGAGCCTGTGCTCTAGCAGCCATTGTGGTCGCAGACGGACAGCTTCCTTAGTAGTAGAAGGTTGCGGGCATAGAGTCAATCTTTGGTCGCAGACTATGCGCAGTCATAAGGTCGTAGGCTATACGCGACCAAGATAACCTGAGTGTGTTTGAGCCGTTACGAGGCACATTCTCAGGATCAAGATAACTTCTCCCACGTGTGAAGCCAACCGTTGAGGAGTTAAGATGTGTGGTTATCTACATATGTTAACCAGTGAAGACAACTGTTGAGGAGCTACGTCAGAATGCCATTTGGTCATAAGAACACTGGTTCCACATACTAGCACTTGATGCAAAAGACCTTTCTTTCCCAGTTGGGGTGTAATCTAGACGCTTACGTCAATGACTTGGTTGTAAAAAGCTTAAAAAGTTCTAGTCACTTAGAGGATCATGCTGAAACATTTTGTAATCTAAACAAGCATGGAATAAAGTTGAATCCTGAAAAGCGTTCCTTCAGGGTTCGTCTGGCAAACTTTTGGGCTTCCTTGTTTGTTGGAGATGCATCGAGGTTAATCCTATAAAAATCAGGGCCATTGAGCAAATGAGATCTCCTTCGACCATGAAGGACATCTAGAGCTTAAAAAGTCACATGGTGGCTCTAAGCCGTTTCATATCGTGACTAGGCAAACAAGGATTGCCTTTCTTTAGGGCTCTTCGCAAGCACAATGGTTTTACCTGGTCGGATGAAGCCGAAAAATCCTTCGAAGAGGTTAAAGCATATCTGTCTAGTCCGCCAATACTGGTTCTCCGAACTTAGGGGAGCCACTACTCCTTTATTTGGCGGCCACCCCTCACGCTGTCAACACAGTTATGGTCGCGGAGAGAGAAGGTGTACAACAACCAATCTATTATGTAAGTGAAGTACTTCATGGTCCAAAGGAGCGTTACCCTGAGGTCTAGAAGATACTGTACGCACTTCTGATGGCTTCCCGTAAGCTACGACATTACTTTCAAGCACACAAGATTACTGTGCCTTCATCCTTCCCATTATGAAATATTATCCGAAACCCAGAGAAATATGGGTCCTCACGTAGTGGATAGTGAAACTTGGAGCATTTGACATCCATTTCACCCCTCGCGTAGCAGTTAAATCTCAAATTCTTGCAGACTTTGTGGTCGAATGGATTAATCCCGACCCTCCTGCGCAAGAATCTACAGATTTATATTGCACCAACCATTGGACGATGTATTTTGATGGTTTTCGCAGTTTTAACACTCGGGTGCTGGAGTGGTCTTAATCACGCCTCAGGGCGACCAACTCAAGTATGTCATTCAATTTCACTTTGTTGCGACCAACAACGCAGCAGAGTATGAAGGTCTTATTGCAGAGCTTCGAGCAACCAGATTCCTTGGAGTCCATTGGCTAGTGGTGAGGGGAGACTCACAGCTAGTCGTAAACCAGGTAAACAAGAAGTACAGCACCTCCAATGAGACAATGGCACATTACCTAGGGGAAGTGAGGAAATTGTAAAAACACTTCAGTTATTTCAAAGTCCAATACATCCGCAAAAGGATAATATACTCGCAGACCAATTGTCAAAAATTGGGTCCTCACGTACATCCGCTCCAGCAGGAGTGTTCGTTGAACACTTAAAACACCCTTCGATCATGGCTTCGATCGAGGATGACCAGGTGACAGTTCGCGTCAACAACCTTGGACATGAACAAGATTGGACCCGTCCATTGCGGATCTATCTCTAACATGGGGCCTGGCCCAAGGATGAACCGAAAGTGACCGGTTAGTTCGAAAGGCGCGTCTATACAAAATCATTGATGGAATTTTGTATAGAAGGGTACTCAAGGAGTATTCATGCGCTGCATATCTCAAGAGGAAGGTAAATCCCTCTTGAAAGAAATTCATGATGGGATGTGTGGTGCACATGCATCTTATCGGATGCTAGTCAGAAAATCTTTTCAACAGGGTTTTTATTGGCCTTCGGCACTTGATGATGCCAAGCATTTGGTCAAAACATTCCCAAAGTGTCAATTTCATGCAAGGCAAGTTCATCAGCATGCATATGCCTTCCTCTAACATGGCCTTTCCTGGTCTGGAGAATAGACATCATGGGTCCTATGCCCCAAGTGGTCAATGGGTACAAGTTCTTGTTCGTAGCCATTGACACATTTACCAAGTGGATTGGGGCTGAACCAGTCCGCAATGTTACCGCCGCTACGGCGAAGAAATTCTTCCATACGAATATAGTCACACGATTTGGTGCTCCAAGTCATCTCATTACCGACAACGGTTCTCAGGTCGTTAGTGGTCTCTGTTTGGACTATTGCGTTGACAATGGGACCAAAGTGTGCTTTGCATCTGTAGCTCATCTGTAGAGCAATGGAGCCGTTGAACGTGCCAACAGGCAGATTTTACAAGGCATCAAGAAGCGTGTCTTCGATCGCCTTAGAATGCACTCGGGGGCTTGAGTAGATGAACTCTACTCCGTTCTATGGGCACTACGCACTACTTGTAGTGGAGCTACGGGTGAGACGCCTTTTCAACTATATATGGTGTAGAGGCTATCTTACCTAAGCAAATTCACATTGAATCTGTTCGCGTGGATCAATTTGATCATTCTGATCAACACGAACAACGTGCCTAAGATATTATTCTCCTTGAGGAGAAACACGATCGGGCGCTGATCAAGTCTGCAGTATATTTACAAGCTTTGTGTAAATACCACAATAAACGGGTTCGACCTCGTAGTCTTCATGTGGGCGACTTGGTTTTATGAAAAATACAAAACCAGTCTAATCGCAACAAATTTTCCCCTCAGTGGGAAGGCCCTTATTCTGTGGTCTCAGTACCACGACTAGGATCAGCCCGATTAACGATGGAGGATGGAAGGATCTTGTCCAATACTTGGAACATAGATCAATTACACAAGTTCTACGTGTAAGTTTTCCATCGTTTTTATCCTTTTCCATTAGCATGATTTTGTTAAAAATTATGTGTACTTTTCTTCGCATTATGTTATGGTTTAATTTCTTTTCACTCCACCTTGACCAAGCTATGTTCGGGGGCTGGTCGCCGATGATCATCTTACTATGATAACCAGGTTGGATTCGCTGGCCGATCTCATGGTCGCATCTAGATAGGACATCCCTAAATAAGCCGTTTCTAAATGCATACGAGACTTACTAGCATGTTTCTGATCATTCGAGGGGCTGCCAATTCATAATAAACCTTGATATCGTATATAGATCGAGACATTTCTTTATAAACCATTTCTTAACATATAAGGAACTCACCAGATATTATAATACCATGCTTTCAATATGTATAATCTCAGGAGGGCGCTAGAGGAATATGGCCATAATGTAAAACGAAACTGAGTACATCTTTCCAAAAAATGAAATGCATGCATTTGCACATTTTCTATTATAATTGTATGTATATAGGTACAATTAACATAGAGGATCATTGTTCACTACAACGAATCATAATAATCCCAGAGATTTTCTTGGGAAACAAACTGACACACGATGTATAGTGCACCTGAAGAAGTCGAAGGTCGGGTACTTTTTCCAATGAAGATTAAATTTGAAGTAATAATCCTTTTATCTCTTCAAATTTGGGGGCTAGTTGACGAGGATTATCACCTGAGCTAGTTGTTGTAAAATATATCATGTTCAAGACAATTTCAGATGTGATATATGAGCCTGTTGTAGCTTCTAGGCCCCTATAGAGTGTTTTAATAATTAATGACAACTACAAATGCTATACTAACGTTACCTGCCTAGTTGTGTCAAGAAGATACTTAAAAGACAGGTTAATGAAAGGCCAAGAAAGAGCCTCAGGATGAAGAAAGAGCATTGATCAAAATGGCAAAGGTATGAAATAGGGTCTTTTCCATTTTTACCGGTCTAAGGTGATTAGAGAAGAATTTTGACCGGATTTTAGGATAGTTGCCGTACTATTAAGAGGAGCATGTGGTGTATCACAAAATACTTCATCTATGTGCCACAAATCATAAAATCAACTTGCATTGCATACTAGAAGGTCACATCCTTTGAGAATGCTTGTTTCAGCTCATTTCTGCTCAGCAATGTCTCAGTCGGTCTGACCGTTTGTTGGACCGGTCTAACCGAATTCACGGACTGACCGTGAAATCGGTTTGACCGTGTTTTTGAACTATGGTCTGACCGTATGGCTGGTCTGTCCGTATATATCGGCCTGACCGTATAAGGTGTCCAGAAACTAGGTCGTCTCTGGACAGCTTCACGGTCTGACCGAAATAGGCTCCGGTCTGACCGTGTGTGTGCCTGACAAGGGCAGTTGGGCATTTATTGCGCCTGTTTAATGCCGTTGCAATTGCGGCGGTCTGACCGAGCTTGTGCCTGCGGTCTGACCGCCAGGTGATCTTTTTCTCCCAACGGCCTGTAACGGCTATATTAATTGTGGGGGGTATATATACTCCCATGCACGGCCCTGTTCACAACTTTGGCATAATCTTGAGCATTGTCATCATCCTTGAGAGCCTAAGCTAGTTTCATACACTCTAGGTTTCAAATTCTCGAATTTGTGAGAGTGTGCATTTGAGATCTTCTAGTGCATTGCATCTAGATCATTAAATCATCCTCGTGGCACTAGAAGAAGGCTAAGTGATCATCACCAGCTTGTTACTCTTGGAGTTTGTCGGCTCCTAGACGCTAGGAGAAGGGTTTTGGAGAGCTCTTCAAGGAAGATTGTGAAGAAGCCTCAAAACGTCTTGTGAAAGGGTTGAGCACACCTTGCCGGAGCGGTAAAGTGCATCCTTAGTGAAAACGAGGTTTGGATAACTCATCACACTAATCCGGCTCAAGATCTAGGTCACTTCTCGAGAGAAGGTTGACTAGATAGAGGAGCGGTTAGAGATTTGAGTTTGCCTCAACATGGATTAGGGGTGATCGGCAAATCACTGAGACCACGGGATATATCCTTGTGTTGGAATTGTGCTTTGTTCATATTGTGTTATTTATTTGCTCTCATTATCTATAAATTGTTTGATTAATTGCTAAATTGTTAAAATCGCCTATTCACCCCCCTCTAGTCGATATCCTAGATCCCTTTCAATTGGTATCAGAGCAAGGACTCCTTTTTTAGTGGATTTAACCATCCCGGAGTAGGATAAAGATGGCTAGTGAGGGTCGGATCAATATTGGCAAACCACCACTCTTTGATGGATCTAACTATACTTATTGGAAAACTAGAATGATGGTTTATTTTAAAGCCATGGGTGGAAAGATTTGGAAAGTGGTGGATGAGGGTTTTGCAATTCTTGATGATGATGATATGACCAACTTAGATAGAGATAATGCCTTAGCCAATGCTCAAGCCATGAATGTTCTTTATAGTACTCTAAATCTAGGTGAATTTAATAGAATTTGTAAACTTGAAACGGCCCATGATATTTGGAGAAATCTTATGGATATTCATGAAGGAACCTCGATGGTCAAGGATGCTACATTATTTATCCATAAGGGCCAATTTGAAAAGTTTGCCATGTTGCCAAATGAAGATGTATCAGAGATGTTTAACCGATTAAATAACATCATAAATGAGTTAAAAGGGCTTGGTATGGATGTCACAAACGTGGAGTTTTGTCATAAGTTTCTTAGAGCTTTACCTTCTAAATATGATACAATTATAACCTTACTTGTGCGTTCGAACTTGAAGAGTGTAACTCCGTTGGAAGTCTTGAGTGAGATTCTCACTCATGATATATTCAAGAAATCTCAAGAAGAAGTGAAAGATGAGGCTTCCGACTCCAAGAAGAAGAACATTGCACTCAAAGCTCAAGTCTCCAAAAGGGAAGACATTGAAGAGGAATGTGATGAGAGAGACACCGATGAGGAAATGGCTCTCTTCGTGAGAAAGTTCAAGCGGTTCATGAAGAAAAGATATCAAGGGAAGTCTTTCAAGAAAGGACAAACATCCAAGAGGAACCCATTTGAAGAGAGAAGATGTTTTGATTGCAGTGAAAAGGGTCACATCTCCACACAATGCAAAAACAAGGAAGAAGAAAAATTAATAAAGAAGAAGAAGTACGAAAAGGAAGGAGAAAGCAAGAAGAAGGTTGTCAAGAAATATTATAAGAAGAAGAAGGATGGACAGGCTTGCTTCATTGAGTGGGATTCGGATGCTTCAAGTTCCGATTCCGATGATGAAGATGAAGCATCACCCAAAGGACTCGCCGGGGTAGCTATCAAGGAAGCTCCATCTCTATTCTCCACTCCTCATTGCCTCATGGCTAAAGGAGAATCAAAGGTATCTTGTGATGAAGATGAATATACTTATGATGACCTAGTTGAGATGATCACTGGTTTTGATGACTATATGAGTAAGGAAAAAGAAAAATTCAAGGAATTGAAGAAGAGATACAAAGCTCTTCAAAATTCCTATGAGGGGCTAAACACATCTCATGAGAGTCTCAAAGAAACTCATGAGATGCTCAAGGAAGCTCATGACTCTCTAATTACTCATAAAGCCAACAAATCGAGTAATGACATAGGCATCACATGCAATATTTTGAATGATTTGCCCATGATGTCTACTTCTAGCATATCTACTTCTTGTGAAGACTTAATTGAATTGCCATCTAGACCTAAAATTGATGATAATGTGCTTAGTCTTGAAAACAATGAGCTTAAGGACAAAATTGAAAAACTAACCAATGACCTAGCTAAATGCTATGTAGGAGAATCAAAATTAAGACATCTTCTAGATAGTCAAAGGTTTTCCTTAAGAAAAGAAAGACTAGGCTACATTCCCAAAAAGGGTAAACATGCTTTTGTTCCATCTAAAATTGTTTTTGTAAAAGAAAAGGGATATTGTAACAAATGTAAAAGTTTAGGTCACATTGAAAAGAATTGCCATGCTAGCAAAATTAATTCATCTCTTGTATTCAATTCTTGCTATGTTTTAAAGAAAATGAACAATGGCGATATTAAAGCCAAATTTGTTGGAACCCCAATCATTGGTGCCAAAAAGAAAGCCATTTGGGTCCCAAAATCCTTAGTAACTAACCTCCAAGGACCCAAAAAGATTTGGGTACCTAAAAGGACCTAAACTTGTTTTGTAGGTAAATTACAAGGCCGGAGGACAACATTGGGTGCTCGATAGTGGATGCACTCAACACATGACCGGTAATCACAACATGTTCTCCTCTCTAAATAACGAAGGAGCGGAATATGACAAGATCACGTTTGGAGACAATAGTAAAGGAAAGGTAAAAGGTTTAGGTAAAATTGCCATCTCAAACGACCTCTCCATATCAAATGTATTGCTTGTTGAATCTCTAAATTTCAACCTCTTATTCGTAGCTCAACTTTGTGATCTTGGATTTATTTGTGCATTTTATCCAAAAGAGGTGATTATCACTAGTATTGATGATAATAGGTTGATTTTCAAAGGTTTTAGACATGGCAACCTCTATTTAGTTGATTTCAATTCAAATGATGCTAATCTTGGTACATGCTTGTTTACTAAATCTTCTAAAGGTTGGCTATGGCATAGAAGGCTTGGGCATGTTGGAATGAAACAACTAAATAGACTAGTTAAACATGATTTAGTTGTTGGATTAAAAGATGTAAAGTATGAAAAAGATAAATTATGTAGTGCTTGTCAAGCCGGAAAACAAGCTGCAAACTCACATCCAACTAAAAGCACAATGTCAACTTCTAGTCCACTTGAATTATTGCATATGGATTTATTTGGACCAACTACTTTTGTGAGCATTGGTGGCAATAGTTATTGTCTTGTCGTTGTAGATGATTTTTCTAGATATACATGGATATTCTTTTTACACTACCACAGAAACAGACATCCTGGACGGCACATCACAGACGGTTATGAACTGTTCAATGGAAAACCGTCTGTGAAGGCCTGTCGGGAGAATATGTTCAGATATCACAGACGGTTCTGACGTCAAAAAAAACTGTGACAGTAAACCAGACGGTTCTGAACACAAAACCGTCTGTGATAGTATACTTATCACAGACGGCTCTAACCTAAAAACCGACTGTGATATATACAATCGGTTCCCAGCTAAGAACCGTCTGTGATAGTCTAATTATCACAGATGGTTCTAACCTAAAACCCGACTATGATATATACAGACGGTTCTGAACCGTCTGTGATAATTAGACTATCACAGACAGTTCGGAACTCAGAACCGACTGTGATTTATACAGTCGGTTGTAAACCACGAAGCGTCTGTGATAGTGTAGTTATCACAGACGGTTCTGATGTATTAACCGACTGGAAAAGTACCGGCGCTTCGAATTCTCAACTGTGATCATTTCTGTCTCCGATCTTCGCGCGCGGCGCCTAGGAGAACACGAAGCATCGCTTTGGAAGTTCTATAAATTGACAAATGGAAAAATTGTCATTTACTTTACAAGTTTTTATAGTTCTCAGACTGTTTGACTCCTTAGCTTCTCTGCGCCAATGGCATCCTCGATGGCATCGTCAGCCTCGCCCTCCCCGGTATGAACTCTCAATCTTTTGGACTTACCCCTGTATTGTTAATCCATGTTCAATACATTCTTGACCTGTTGATTTGCACAGGGAAGGGGAGCCGTGGAAGACACTGCCAAAGTCAAGGCCGAGCTGAGGGCCCTCCAGGAGGAGCACAAGCTCCTCACGGAGAAGCACACTCGGCTACGGCTTGACCTTGACGATCTCTTCCAGCGCATTCAGCGCATGAAGACGGATGGTGACAATGCTAGGGCGAGGACGAGGCGTCTTCGCGAGGAGAAGAAAGCCGCGGATATGACCATCGCTGGCTGCGGTTTGACAATGAAGGATACCATCGCGAAGCTGAGGGAGGTCGCAGGCCTTCTCGACGCTGAAGTAGTTGATCCTGAGAAGGACAACTTGTCGCTGGAGGAGTCTTGCGTCCTGGCTGCAAGTCAAACTGACTTTATTCTAGATGCAGCCAGGGCTAAGACCACTCCTTGACCTAGCATTCTGTATTTTTACTTTTTTTTTGTAAGTGATGAAACAAATTATTGAAAACTTTGTTCTTATGTCAACTTTCTAATTTTCCAGCACATTCTTGGACTGCATGCAATTAATCTTCCCTCTTTCTTTATCTTTCGTTGGCTTTTGTCGAACATTCGACCATACAAAGGTATGTACACTGTGTGCGATCAAGGAACGACTATCGCGATCTTTGGTTTGTGATCGGAGCCCTTGAAATAATATAGAAACAATATAGAGGTCGCAGGTCCCATGCAAATAATATAAAAAGAATATAGAAGTTATATATCAACGTGCTTTGAAATATCACAAACGGTTCTGAGGTAAAAAACATCTGTGATAGTCACATTAGAGACGGTTTTGATAACAACAGTACATATTAAAGACGGTTCGGACATCAGAACCGTCTGTAATATTAAAGCAGACGGTTTTGATCTCCCAACCGTCTGTGATAGTCCCAACAGTGCAATGCTCTACAAGCAATTGTTGATAACCGCACATAATAACTGAGCAGATGAAGAGACTTAATTATTTACTTCAAATTTAATTTGCATCGAATTATGTAATCTGACTCTTCAACTTCCTCTCCTCGAATTCTCGACCTCTATCAATATCACAGACGGTTCTTAGCTCCAAACCGTCTGTGATAGTAAACGGACATATTAAAGACGGTTCGGACATCAGAACCGTCTGTAATATTAAAGCAGACGGTTTTGATCTCCCAACCGTCTGTGATAGTCCCAACAGTGCAATGCTCTACAAGCAATTGTTGATAACCGTACATAATAACTGAGCAGATGAAGAGACTTAATTATTTACTTCAAATTTAATTTGCATCGAATTATGTAATCTGACTATTCAACTTCCTCTCCTCGAATTCTCGACCTCTATCAATATCACAGACGGTTCTTAACTCCAAACCGTCTGTGATAGTAAACGGACATATTAAAGACGGTTCGGACATCAGAACCGTCTGTAATATTAAAGCAGACGGTTTTGATCTCCCAACCGTCTGTGATAGTCCCAACAGTGCAATTCTCTACATGCAATTGTTGATAACCGCACATAATAACTGAGCAGATGAAGAGACTTAATTATTTACTTCAAATTTATTTTGCATCGAATTATGTAATCTGACTCTTCAACTTCCTCTCCTCGAATTCTCGACCTCTATCAATATCACAGACGGTTTTTAACTCCAAACCGTCTGTGATAGTAAGACATATTAAAGACGGTTCGGACATCAGAACCGTCTGTAATATTAAAGCAGACGGTTTTGATCTCCCAACCGTCTGTGATAGTCCCAACAGTGCAATTCTCTACATGCAATTGTTGATAACCGCACATAATAACTGAGCAGATGAAGAGACTTAATTATTTACTTCAAATTTATTTTGCATCGAATTATGTAATCTGACTCTTCAACTTCCTTTGCCGTGTTGCAGTTTATCTCCCGAGAAGTTGTATATCATGAATTTATTGGCCTTGAAAACCAGTACTAGTGCGCTTTTTAGAACTCGAGGCACCCGCGCATATGAACCGTCACCTTCTGTTTCTATAAATAGCGAAGCTCCTAAATCCCTGTCTTTATTCCCTCCTCAACTCCCACCTTGATGGCGAGCCGAGATTCCAGTGAGGTTATTGAAATTGAGAGTGATGAGGAAGAGATAAGGAATGAACTCGATCAGGATCTTCAGAAAGTAAGTCCTCTCTGAAACTCTAATGCAGATCTTTCTTTTATGACTTGATTACCTCGAAACAAATGCATTTCAAAATCCACAGGTGGTTGAGGAAATGATCCCTCCAAAGAAGAGACTTAGAAATGATGAAATATCGTACAGTGGAGCTGCAGCGAAGACTCTAGAGGGTGCTGAGGCCTGTGTTGCCACATTGCCCCTTGCAACCCCTCCAGTTGCATCGACTCCACCTTTGGAGATCCACAATAATCCTTCCAATATCCCCTCTCCAACACCTTTGTATCATCAGCTTTTCTGGGGTAAGGCTCACACTTCCACGTCCAAATCCACTCCGAAGCTGGAGAAGCATATATATGTGCAGGAGGAGAAAGCTGCCTTGTGCAGAGCTCTCCAAAAAAAAAAAGAGGCGCTGGAGAAGCATTCTGAGGGGATGTCTTTTGCCATTCTGCACTTGGCAGAGTGCATGCTTTGAGTTGCAGCTTCATCTCCACCTTGGTTGTATCAACTTTAATTTCTTGGATGATCCTACTGATGCCAAATCCACTCCTTTGGTGAGAGATGATGTTGATAGTCTTAGAGCCATTGGTAGTTCTCCTGGGGCGGCCAGTGTAGATCCTACTGATGCCAATACGTCCCTAGGAGAAATTTGTAAATTACTTTCGGAACAGGTCGACACTAATCAATTGGTCGCTTAATTAATAGTATCTCTTATGTATGGAAAGATTGTAAGAAATAAGAAATTTCTTTTCCTTATATATCTGGCTTTCGATTGATTATGTAACTGATAATCACCAAATGATGTTCTGTGTAAAAATGTTAACAAGAAAATACTGCTGCGATCAAGACGGTTTTTAACTGAAAACCGTCTCTGCTTGAAAGATTACAGACGGTTTTAATTTCAGACATATATATAAAACAAATATGAAAAACAAGATAAAACCAAACAGTCTGAAAGTTCATTTTTGTAAATACTAACATTGAAATAACATAGAACCAAATATGAAAAACATGTGGAACAACTGATGACCAGTAGTCGAATGCAAACAAAAAAACCGGGATATTAAAGACGGTTCGGACTTTAAAACCGTCTGTGTTATCACAGACGGTGCTGAGGTAAAAACCGACTGTGATAACAATATACACAGACGGTTCTGAGGTAAAAACCGACTGTGATAATAACGTAGATGGTCGGATGTGATAACACAGACGGTTCAGATGTGAGAACCGACTGTCATAATCAAATACACAGACGGTTCTGATGTAAAGCGGACGGTTTGGAGTTCATAAGCGTCTGTGATATTTCTTTTCTTCAATAATGCACCGATATTACCGACGGTATTATATAGAACCGTCTGTACTGAACCTGGTATAAAAGGTCTTTTGGCGGATGTTTTGAGCTAGTCGTACTCTCTTGCTCGACCTACACTGTCCAGTTCGAAGAGATTTGGGGCAAGGAAGAGCGAAATCTCGAAAGGCAGGGGGAGCATTTGGGGGCAAAAATTTGAGGATCGAACCAAGGTTGGTTACTTGCTCCCAAGGCGTACACATTACTTGATTTCATCATCAATATCGATCTCCATTGATTTACTAATTAGCATGTGTATGAATTTGATTTATTGCAGATGGTCCGAGACTGGATGTATAATGACAACCGAGTGGGTGAGGAATACATGAAAGGTGTTTTTGATTTCGAAAAGGTTGCTGTGCAAGACATGGCGAAGAAGGGTTTACCATATATGTACTGTCCTTGTGTAGACTGCCAGAATATTAAGATGTTCACCAACTCATCTCAAATTGTCGCCCACTTGATCCGACGTGGTTTCAAAAAGGGGTACACGTGTTGGGTCCACCATGGAGAAGAGCCAACTGCAGAAACAACTGCCACTCAGGTTGAGGAACAGGACATGCCGGATCCAAACAACGACTTCGACGAGGATATGCCAGAGGATGACCATTTAGATGACATGTTGCGTGATGTCGAAGGAAATTACAGTGAAAAGGGGTTTGGCAAATTCAAGCGCTTGATTGAGGACTCAGAGAGGCCGTTGTTCCCTGGTTGCAAGTCGAAATACACAAAGTTGGCCTCTGTGCTTGAACTGTTAAAATTGAAGGCAAGCAACAGCTGGACCGACAAGAGTTTCACAGCACTGTTAGATCTTTTGGCGGACATGCTCCCGGAAGGAAACGAGTTGCCAAAAAACACCTACCAAGCGAAAAAGCTGTTGTGTCCTTTGGGAATGGAAGTAGAAAGGATACACGCATGCCCTAATGATTGCATCCTTTACCGTAACGACTACAAAAATATGCATGTTTGTCCGGTGTGCGGCGCATCCCGCTATAAGCGTACTAAGGACCGAACAGACGATGGCGACTGCACGGAGATAAAGGAAGGACCTCCTGCTAAGGTGTTGTGGTATTTGCCAGTCATTCCCCGCTTGCAGCGTTTGTTTGCAAACCGTAAAGAGGCAAAATTACTGCGTTGGCACTCGGAAGACCGGAAGAAGGATGGAAAGTTGAGACACCCCGCTGATTCTTCGCAGTGGAGAAACATCGACAGGGAATTTGTTAACTTCGGAGCAGAATTGAGGAATATAAGGTTCGGGTTGAGTACCGATGGAATTAATCCTTTTGGTAACATGAGCAGTCGGCATAGCACTTGGCCGGTTCTTTTGTGTATCTACAACCTTCCTCCTTGGTTGTGTATGAAGCGCAAGTACATCATGATGTCTCTACTTATCTCAGGACCAAAACAACCCGGAAACGATATTGATGTGTACCTAGCACCATTGATAGAGGATCTCCTAACAATGTGGAATGAAGGGGTGCAGGTATGGGACGCATACAAACGAGAGAACTTCATCCTACGTGCTATGATATTCTGCACCATCAATGATTTCCCAGCCCTTGGAAATTTGTCGGGCCGTACTACGAAAGGAGCCAAAGCCTGCCCCCACTGCGAAGATGACACTGAGAGCGTGTGGCTGAAGAATTGCAGGAAAACAGTGTACATGCGTCACCGTAGGTTTCTTCCGAAGAATGACGCGTACCGTAAGAGGAAGAGGGAATTTGACGGCCACAACGAAGATGGTTCAGCCCCGAAGCCTACGCGCGGGAAAGATGTTTACTCACGGGTGAAGGACATAGACGTTGTGTTTGGAAAGGGTGGTAAATTGAAACCCCGCACGAAGAACACTTGGAAGAAGAGATCGATATTTTGGGACTTACCGTATTGGGAGCATTTAGAGGTTCGTCATTGCATTGATGTCATGCATGTAGAGAAGAATGTTTGTGACAGTTTAATCGGCCTATTGCTGAACATTCCAGGGAAGACAAAGGATGGCATCAATGTGCGGCGTGACATGATCGAAATGAGAATCAGGCCCGAGCTAGCACCGAGAGAGGACGATAAAGGCTGTATATACCTCCCCCCTGCATGCTACACTTTGTGCAAGGCTGAGAGGACAGAACTCTGTAAGTGTCTCCATGGTGTTAAAGTTCCATCGGGTTACTCCGCAAATATGAAAAAGCTTGTGTCCATGGGCGATTTGAAATTGCTGGGTATGAAGTCTCATGATTGTCATGTGTTGATGACACAAATGCTTCCTGTTGCCATCCGGAGTATTCTGCCGCATAAGGTCAGAGAGACGATCACGAGGCTATGTTTTTTCTTCAATGCAATTTCTTCCAAGGTCATTGATCCCGATGGACTGGATTCTTTGCAGAGCGAGGTGGTTCGAACTCTCTGTCAACTTGAGATGTATTTTCCTCCATCGTTTTTTGATATCATGGTCCATCTCACCGTCCACCTTGTCAGAGAAATCAAGATATGTGGACCCGTGTTCCTACGTTATATGTATCCATTCGAGAGGTACATGGGTGTACTTAAGGCCTACGTGAGGAATCGGTCCCGGCCCGAGGGTAGCATTGCCGAAGGTTATGCAGCGGAAGAGGTTGTTGAGTTCTGCGTCGATTACATGGCCGAGGTAGAAGCAATAGGAGTTCCTGTGTCTCGTCACGAGGGGAGGCTTGATGGTGTTGGCACTATCGGACGGAGAGCCATCACTCCTGATTTCGATATGTACTCGAAAGCTCATTTTTGGGTCTTGCAACACATGACGGAGGTGTCTCCGTACATCGACGAGCACAAGGAGATGCTACGACAAGACAATCCTCGCTGATCCGAGGTTTGGATCACGGGACAACATAACAGTCGATTCAACGCGTGGATGAAGGTGCGAATCACCGGAGAGTCCGCAAGTGAGAACCTTAAATGGTTGGCAAAAGGGCCCACGTTTACTGTACAGACTTGGCAGGGATACGACATCAATGGGTACACATTTTACATGAAAGCTCAAGATCGAAAGAGCACTGTGCAAAATAGTGGAGTGAGCGTAGAAGCTTTCCATGAGGGGTTCACCAAGACAGGCCCAACAAGGGTAGTACGTGGATTGAACTCGTACTATGGGTTCATTGAAGAAATTTGGGAGCTCGATTACGTACTGTTCAAGATTCCCCTGTTTCGATGCCGATGGGTCCAAATCCCACAGGGTGTGAAGGTTGACAGTTACGGTTTCACTTCTGTGGACCTGGATCGCGTTGCTTATAAAGATGAGCCATTCATACTTGCAAATCAAGCCATTCAGGTCATTTATGTCACTGACCCGGCCAATAAGAAGTGGCACATCGTCCTTCATGGCAAGAGAAGGATTGTTGGAGTAGAAAATGTCGTAGACGAGGAGGAATACAATCAATTTGATGAGATTCCTCCATTTGGAGATGGCGTACAGGTCGATACTGAAGACACCGACGAAACCAGTTACGTGCGTATGGATCACCAGGAAGGGTTATACTTTAAAGGTAATCAACTGTACGTCTTATCTCTCTGTTTCCATCGGCATAGCTTATATCTCCTGTAATTCTCGTATTTGCAGGGCCGCGGCAAGTGGAAAGTTGAGGATAACATGGCTGTGTACGTGCAAATTGTCGGTGAAAGTTCCCATTTGTAAATTTAACATACAATATTACGTGGAGAATGCTCAAGTTACAGAGCATTTGGACTACATTGTAACCAATTATCGGATATACGTACATAGTAACCAATTTACAGAGTATTTGGACTACATTTGAAATATCTGAGTGTTCATTTAAAACATGTTTTCGAGCATTCAGAGTTGAAAGCTATAGATCAGTTTCAATTTGTAAAACTAACGTTCAATAGAGAGATTATCAAGGACGGTTTTGACCTAGCACAGACGGTGCACAGTCGGTTCTAACCTCACAACCGTCTGTGATAATCTCTCACTATGTAGATTACCACAGACGGTCTTTATTTGAGAACCGACTGTGATAATATTATCACAGACGGTTATATATATAAAACCGTCTGTGATATTTTTAACAGTGTCCGACTCTTCGAGTTCTTAACGTGCACCGTCGGTTCTCAATTCCAAACCGTCTGTGATAATCTCAGGCACAGTCGGCTCTCAACTCAAAACCGTCTGTGATAATCTCTCTGGTGACTACGATTATTATAGACGGTTGCTATGTGAGAACCGACTGTGATATATACTATTATAGACGGTTCATATGTGAGAACCGACTGTGATAATACCGACGCGGTACATAGTTCAAGGCGGGCTTTATCCCGCTCATTCTACTTCGCCCTAGCTCTGTTTGCCCTAGCTCTCTCCGCCCTCGCACCGTCCGTCGCGATCACCTCCATCGCCTCCCACCTTCTCCTCTCCGTCCGTCGCGATCACCTGCATCGCCTTTCCACCGTCAGGCGCGATCACCTCCATCGCCCTCCCGCCTCCGACGCGATCACCTCCATCGCCTCCCCACCGTTTCTGTCATTCTTGTATGGGTTTTGTTATAGAATTATTAGTTGCATATTTACTTAAACTGTTCTCTCTTTCACTTATGTTAGGAACTATGTCTGGTGACGAAATGCACCACTCGGGGACTCAGGGTGACCTCGCTGGCGATGAGACGCCTGGGCCGGAGGTCGCCTCATCCGCCGTGACCCCGCAGAAGAAGGGAAAGGGGCGAGGCCGGACGACATGCGCGCGTCTGAACAAGGGGGAAAAGCAGCACGTCCAGTTCGACGACAATGGTGTGCCGGAAGCTCCGCCCAAACTTGTCGGTCAGTACCGCTCACTATGCGGCAAAGTGGCAAGGGAGCGGGTGCCCATCACCACCTCCGACTGGGGTCAAGTGCCCCCAGAGTGCAAGGATGCGCTGTGGGAAGAAGTGCAGGCGGCGTTTCACATTCCGGAGGATCGCCACTTCACCGTCCGCCGGAGGACACTTATGTCAATAAACAAGGCGTGGAGGAACTTCAAGAGCGAACTTGTCAGGCACTATGTGAAGGAGTCGACGACCCCCTTCAATGACTACCCTTTCGTGACTCCCGAGGCATGGCAGCAGTTCATAGAGATGAAGGGCAAGCCTGAGTTCCAGGAGCTTAGTGCGAAGGCCCAGGCTAACCAGGCCAAGAACACCCACCCACACAGACTAGGCACCGGTGGGTATGTGGGGAAGAAGGCGCTGTGGAGGAAGCAGGACGAGGAAGCTTCACAGTCTTCGGCCGGCAGTCCTTATGCGGGCATAACGGACGTGCGCGCCCGCAATTGGTGCCGAGCTAGATTGACGATGGACTCCTCCGGAAGCGTCTCCGTGAATAACCCTGCGGACAGGGAAGTGATCGACCGACTGGTAAGATTGTCTGATCACGTACTATCCTCATAACACGCATGCAATGGGCTGTATTGCTAAGTTGTCCTGTTGCAGGTGACGCTGAGTGCGCAGGCGGCATCCGGAGAGTTCAACCCGAGTAGAGACAGGGATATCCTCACAGCGGCGCTAGGAAACAAGGAGCATCCAGGCCGCGTGCGCGGCCTCGGCGCCACTGTGCCTTGGAGGCATGGTTTCCCCGATGATGAGGAGGCGGCTAAGAGGAGAAAGAGATCCCACCAAGCCCGCGATGAACGGCTGAAGGAGGAGATGCGATCGGAGTTCGCTGTTCGGGACAAAGCACTCCTGCAGCAGTTGTCGGAGATGCGGTCCATGTACGAAGAGCTAAGAAAGGCGACCCAGGGCACCCCTGTTCTAGCAGCTGGCGCAGACCCAGCGGAAGTACCGACCCCCATTGGCCACCGTAGTAGCTGCGCGTCTGCGCCGGGGTCTTCGCAGACGGAGCCCTCTCCTCCAAAGTATCCGGTGGACTCTCTGCAGGTAATGACCGTTAATGCGCACTGTTTGTCTATGTTAATTCATTCGAAAGTGAGAAGCGGTGAAATTCAACATGTTAATGCGCACTGTTTGTAGGAACCCGCCTCCTGCAAGCTTATGGTCCTGGCCGGTGTCTTCCCGATCGAGGCTGCCCGTGGGATGGCGCAACCATGCACGGCCGGGGCCACAATCCATGGTGCCCCTCTATGTGAGGGTTTTGCACGTGTCCAAGTGGACAGTGTCTTTGACCATTGCAAGGGTTTTCCATTGGAGAAGCCGCCAAACGACGAGATTACCACTCTCGGCGATGCGGTGCACACGTTCGTGCAATGGCCCAAGAAAGACATCGTCCTGTATGAGGTAATTCCCCCACCAGTTTCATAATTTGTACTGTAATAATAGCCCTCAGAGTTAGTGTCCTAATACGTAGGTTCTTACATCGCAGACATCACAGACCGAGACGCGGCCTACTAGCCAGCATACCCCTTCGACGACGAAGCTGACTCCGAGTAAGAGGCAACCATTCAAGAAGCTGGCTATGAGGGGAAAAGCAAAGAAGAGCCCGTCGAAGGAGAGCGAGAAGAGTGCTCCAGCTCTCATGCCGTTCTCTCTGGGGATGCCCATGGCCTCCGATACCGCAATTTCGAGCATGGGGTTAGCATGCCAGAGCCTGCATGCATGGTACATGAGGAGGACAAACCAGACCAGGACGCAGCGTCCGACGCACATCATGGTCAAGTACACCGTGGCAGAGTTCCATCACGATGTTGGGACCTACTCGGTGACCTTCGAAGACCTGCACAATTTGCTAAACAAAGATGCGCTCGACTTGTCAATCCTACGGTCTTGGGTGCTGTAAGTATCCTACTATCCGTGCATATACGGATATATGTCATTTATTAATTGGTTGCTTCCGTGCAGCTGCATGGCCAACTATGCCAAATCCAAGGGCATACCTGTTGGTTTTTTGGACCCCCAGATGGTAGCCGAGGTGATGTTTAGGATTGACACAGACTTCGTTGTCGACTACATCAAAAGAGGGTTGCTTGCTCAGGTCGACAAGGAGTATATACTTGTACCCTACAACCAGAGGTGAGTGCTTTCATCAGTACTTCACCCGTAGATTAGTGTCTCCATGTGCACACCCCCAAATTTAGATTAAATTTTTAATTCTCTACGTGTAGTATGTAGCTACCACTGGATCCTGCTGCTACTTATTCCGAAAAGCAACAAGGTGTTCTACCTTGACTCATTGCAGAGGAAAGGGTACTCGTATTCCGGCGCACGAGATGTATTCGGAAGGTGATCTGGACCTGTCTTGCATGCATCTAGATTTACTGTCCTCAAATTGTCAATTTCGGCTATCCTCAAACTGTCAATTTTGACTATCTACAGGGCTTTCACGAAGTACTTTGCCGAGGTAGGGACACAAAACGAGCGGCGAGCCGATAAGTTTCAGTGGTTACAATTTTCGGTACAAATTTCAACTGAATCTGTTTTATTTTATAACTTGTCCCCACCTAACTCTCGGTCTGTAAATTGGCAGTGCCAGCAGCAGCCGGACGACAATACATGTGGGTTCTACGTGATGCGCCACATGTATGACCTGATCATCACCCCTCACCGGCCCGATTTCCCCGAGGTATTACAACTGCTCCCCTTAATTTGTCTCGATTTGACAGAATTTACAACTTAATTCAGCTAATTTTTTATGTACCAACTCTTGCTGCAGGGGGTCGACTTCCCTTCAGAAAGCCTTGACCCTCGGCAGATTAGTAATGTCCGAAGGATGCTCGCTGAGTTTTTCCTTTCGGAGGTCATATCACCCAAGGGGAAGTTTAGGGACCCGCAAGGTTCGTATTAGTGCGGCCTTACATTTATTTGTACATCTAACACACTTTAATTGTCGATTACATTTATTTGTTCAATTGTACATATTTCTGAGTTCTGTGCTGTATATATGAAATGCTATATACAGAGAGGGGTGCAAATATATTTGAGTACTGCATGTGCATATGAAACTGTATATATTTGAGTACTGTACAAATATAATTCTGAGTTCAATTGTACAAATATATATGCATGAGACTGTATATATTTGAGTACTATGCATGTATGAAATTCATGAACTGTATATATGAAAATGCAATTTGTACAGAGGACATCTGTGAATGTTATAATCTCAGACGGTTTGTAAGATCAAAACCGTCTGTGCATGCACAGACGGTTTTGATCTTACAAACCGTCTGAGATTATAACAGTCACAGATAATAACACATCGCAGATGGTTTTGACCTCAGATCCGCCTGTGATATCAGACTATCACAGACGGTTCTGAGATAATAACACTATCACAGACGGTTTCAATATTAATACCGTCGCTGATATCGCAGATTGGTTTAACCTCCAAGCCGTCGGTAATAATATGAGTATCACAGACGGTTGTCAGATCAAAGCCGTCTATGAATTATGACTATCACAGTCTGTTATAACATCAAAGCCGTCTGTGATACTCATACTAACACAGACGGTTCTGATGTCAAAGCCGTCTGTGTATACTCAAATATCACAGACGGTCGAGAACAGAACCGTCTGTGATAGTCACACTATCACAGACGGTTCTGATGTTAAAACCGTCTGTGATACTCATACTATCACAGACGGTTTTGTTCTCACGTCTGTGATAGTATGAGTATCACAGACGATTCTGATGTCAAAGCCGTCTGTGATACTCATACTATCACAGACGGTTCTGATGTCAAAGCCGTCTGTATATCACAGATGGTTCTGATGTCAAAACCGTCTGTGTATACTCAAATATCACAGACGGCTCTGAGAACAGAACCGTCTGTGATAGTGTGACTATCACAGACGGTTCTTACCTTATAACTGTCTGTGAAATATGAGTATCACAGACGGTTCTGACCTTATATCAGTCTGTGAATGGATATATCACAGACGGTTGAAAACATCAAAAACCGTCTGTGATAGTGCGTGATTATCACTGACTCGAATATCACTGACGGGTAAGAACCGTCTGTGATGTCTGTTTTGACCCGACTGTGATGATGAATTCTGTAGTAGTGTTACATGATAAGTCAATTGTGTTTAACACTTTCAAAAGCTTTGCTCAAAGGGCCGAAAATGAATTTAGCTTCAAGATCAAGAAAGTGAGAAGTGACAATGGCTCTGAATTCAAGAATACCAAGGTTGAAAATTGGTGTGATGATAAGGGCATCAAACATGAGTTTTCGGCCAAGTATACACCGGAGCAAAATGGAGTAGTCGAACGAAAGAACCGGACATTGATAGATATGGCAAGGTCTATGCTTTCGGAGTACAATGTTTCGGACACCTTTTGGGCCGAAGCAATCTACACCGCGTGCCGTGCATCAAATCGTCTTTATTGTCATCGACTACTAAAGAAAACTCCTTATGAGCTTCTCATTGGAAGGAAGCCAAACATTTCCTACTTCTGTGTGTTTGGGTGTAAGTGCTATATCTTGCGGAAAGGTACGCGCTTATCTAAATTTCAAAGTAAATGTGATGTAGGATTTTTGTTAGGATACTCATCAAATAGCAAAGCATATCGTGTCTACAACCAAAACTCCGGTTTGGTTGAGGAGACACATGATGTTGAATTTGATGAGACTAACGGCTCTCAAGAGGAGCAAGACAATTTGGATGATGTAGGTAATGAAGGGTTGAGAGTGGCAATGAAGAACATGACCATTGGGGATATCAAGTCGAAAGAAGATAGTGATCAAGATGAAGATCCATCCACTCAAGCTATCCCCTCTTCATCAACTCCTCAACACGAAGATGATCAAATAGTTGAAGTGGTCAATGTGGAAGACTCCTCTCAACAACAACCGGAAGTACCTTCTACCTCTATCTCACAAATCCCGGTTGACCATCCAAGAATTCATCACTCAATTTCCAAGGATCACCCCGTCGATCAAATTGTTGGTGACTTGCGTGAGGGTGTCCAAACTAGTTCTCGTCTTGCTTCATTTTGTGAAAATTACTCTTTTGTCTCCTCTTTTGAGCCCACACTTGTAGAAGAAGCTTTAAAAGATCCGGATTGGGTGAATGCTATGCATGAAGAATTAAACAACTTCATCCACAACAATGTTTGGGAATTGGTAGAAGAACCAAATCCGGATGAACATAGTGTCATTGGAACCAAATGGATTTTCAAGAATAAACAAGATGCAAACGGAGTGGTAGTAAGAAACAAGGCAAGATTGTTGGCTCAAGGATACACTCAAGTTGAAGGTTTGGACTTCGGTGAAACCTTTGCTCCCGTAGCTAGACTTGAGGCTATTAGAATCTTGCTTGCTTTTGCTTCATCTCATAATATTAGACTATATCAATTGGATGTCAAAAGTGCATTTTTAAATGGAAAAATTAATGAGTTAGTATTTGTTAAACAACCTCCCGGATTTGAAGATCCTACAAAGCCGAATCATGTGTATAAACTCTCCAAGGCTCTTTATGGTCTTAAACAAGCACCTCGTGCTTGGTATGATAGACTTAGAGACTTTTTAATTTCAAAACGCTTTAAAATTGGGAAAGTTGATACCACCTTATTTACTAAGAAAATTGGGAATGATTTCTTTGTATGTCAAATTTATGTTGATGACATCATATTTGGATCTACTAACCAAGATTTTTGTGAGGAATTTGGTAATATGATGTCCAGGGAATTTGAGATGTCTTTGATAGGTGAACTAAGTTTCTTTCTCGGACTACAAGTCAAACAACTCAAGGAAGGAACCTTCATCAGTCAAAGCAAGTATGTGAAGGACCTACTCAAGAAGTTCGGACTTGAAGAAGCAAAGCCAATCAAGACACCAATGGCTACAAACGGTCACCTTGTCTCTGACGAAGGAGGTAAACCGGTAGACTCAAAGCTTTATAGATCTATGATTGGTAGTCTATTGTATCTTACTGCTTCTTGGCCGATATTATGTTTAGTGTTTGTATGTGTGCAAGATTTCAAGCCTCTCCTAAAGAAAGTCATTTAATGGCCGTTAAGCGCATTTTGAGGTATCTAAAATATTCATCTAGCATAGGGTTGTGGTATCCTAAAGGTGCAAAACTTGAATTAATTGGATATTCTGATTCCGATTATGCGGGATGTAAAGTGGATAGAAAAAGCACCTCTGGCAGTTGTCAACTGTTAGGAAGATCTTTAGTATCTTGGTCCTCTAAGAAACAAAACTCTGTAGCTTTATCAACCGCCGAAGCGGAAAATGTTTCCGCGGGTAGTTGTTTGCACAATTGCTTTGGATGAGGCAAACATTGTTGGATTATGGAATAAAATTTGAAAAAGTGCCTCTTTTGTGTGATAATGAGAGTGCGGTAAAAATAGCCACAAATCCAGTTCAACACTCTCGGACCAAGCATATAGATATCCGACACCACTTTCTTAGAGATGATGTTAGCAAAGGTGATGTGGTGGTGGATATTGTGAGAACCGAAGATCAATTAGCAGATATATTCACTAAGCCCTTAGATGAAAGTCGTTTTTGCAAACTTCGAAATGAGCTTAACGTCATTGATATCTCAAATGTGGCTTGAAATGTTGAACTCATATGAAATGTGCTTATAGTATCACTTGGTTGCTTGAACTTCCTCTTTTAGAGCCTTTTAGGCTCCTTTTCGGCAATTGAGTGAAATGAACCAAAAATATGTTAAGTTGTAAGATAAATACTTCCCCTTTGGTGATATTGCCCATATCTTACTTATAATCATCTTATAGTTATATATCTCTCTATCCAAATCTCTTGAGCTTCAAATCAATCAAAATCCTCCAAGAATTTTAATCCTTCCAGCGGTCTGACCGAACCAATTGCGGTCTGACCGAATGCATCTCCAGTGAGCATCTTAAATTTCTGCTTCCAACGGTCTGACCGGTATCTTTTCTACAGTCTGACCAAAAATCCATGACCAGAGACCTTTTAACCCGAATCTCCTGTCCTTTTTCACTTTCTTCCCTCTCCTATCTCTTTCACGTGCGCCTCAAATCTTTTGATTCTTTCTCTCCGGTCAAACCCTCGTCAAGCTCGGACAAACCGTGGTTCAAGATCATCACCAAATCATGTCTTCTAGGTACATTGCTCAGATTATTCTTCATTTTCCTTTTCTCTTCTGTTCATCTTGAGGGTTAGGGCAAATATGGTGAATCCTGTTTAAATTCTGTCAATATCCTGAAATTGATTCATCCAGTTGATGCAATGTGTATTCTCTCACATATATCTGTCTACATTGCACCCTAAAAACAAGTAAATCTCAGGAATCATGTCAAACCCTATCTCTTCGGTTGCGCCGGTCTGACCGCCCCTGTATCGGTCTGACCGAATGCAACAGCAGAGACAGGTTGTGTTGTTCTGTTGTCGTATCTTTTCTCGTCATGCTTTCCTGTTTTCCTGTACCTTACCTGCTGTATATCTTCCAAATCTTCTAGTGGTCGAGGTGTTCAAGGCACTGCCTCCATCCGGACAAACAAGAAGAAATTGGCTAAGCGGCCAAAAAGGGCTCTACCCTCGAGTCGCAGCGACAGTCACGATGACGATTGGGTGCCCTCGGCCGATGATTCAGAGACAGAACAGTCGTCTCATCGTGGTGGATCTTCTCATGTGGGCATGGACTTCAAGAGCGAGGACGATGAAATAAACGTCCATGCTTTTCAAGGCCCGAAGAAAAATTGGACTTCAAGCGACTATACAAAGGCTAGGACTATCTATGCCTACAATCACGAGAATGACGCCTCTACTCCTCATTTCCACACGATGACACAGCAGGATGCCTTCTACGGTCATTTGGTCCACAAGAATATCTTCGAACACAAATGGATCGAATGGGCTTATGTTTTGAATCAGCCCATCATGGCTCCCTTGGTGCAGATCTTCAAGGATATAGGGCTGTATGACTTTGTGGAGCACAAGTGCCCATGGAACGCCACTGCCATCAGACAATTCTATGCTACAGTTGAGATCAGATGGGTGGACCAGCAGATCATATGGATGACAGGTTCTAGGCGGTATGAGGCCACCTTTGAGGAGTTTGCTGCGGCAAACAAGTTAAACTATGAGGAGATGAAGGAGGGGATCGATATGGAGGATGAGGATTACCTCCATGAGGATGACTGGCTCCAGTTTTATGAGCAGCCGGGAGGTGGACAGCGGATTGTACCTGGCACTGTTACAGGTCTCAAAGTCCTCCCTGCTGTCGTCAACAAGATCGTACGAGCCACGATCCATCCAAAGAGTGGAAACCGAGAGGCGGTCCGGGATTACTACTGGAACTTCATCGACCACATCCTCAAGAGTCATCGGATCAACATTGTCTCTTTTATATTGAAGACGATTGAGGATGTCTCGGCGACCACTCTGCCGAATCTCTACTATGCTCCGTTTATCATGTCCTTGCTGCTCCAGAAGACAAAGTTTCCTCGCGGTTCTTGCGACATCAGACATCTCGGCTATAAGCCGTTTAGTGTCAACCCACGTGTCTTGGATCGAGGCCACGGAGCACAGCATCAGTAGCAGCAGCAGCAGGCTCAGCCTATGCCTCCTCCTCCTCCTCCTCCACCTCAGGCTCAGCAGGCAGCTCAGTCTAGCCAAGCCCCCGCCTGGTTCACACAGTTCCAGCAGCAGTTCCATCAGCCGATGATGGATCAGTTTGCTACTCTTCTCCAGGGGCTTGAGCTCGCTCGCTCAGACTTGGCGGCATTGCATGATTAGTTCCAGACTTTCTCGTCGCGCCAGGATCAGTTCGAGCAGCGCTTCGACTCCTTCTCTGCTCACTTCTACACTCGTTTCCCTCAGACTCCTCCTCATCCCGACGATAATGCTCCAGCTGATCCTTAGCTTTTATGGCAATTGATGCCAAAGGGGGAGAGAGAGAGTAGGAGAGATATGAAACTTAAATGAAAATTCTTGATGAAAACTTTTGGTGTAAAGTGTTATTTAACTTGTTTAGTTGAATATCTCTTTTATGATCTATGTGGATGTCATTCTGACTCTTGTATGAGATTGTTACTTCATGATATATGAGATATGCTTATGTTATTTTCATATGACCTTGTGATGATGATATCATGTGTAGAATTGAATGTCTTATTTATGATACCTCATGCACATATATAATGAATGGACTAAGATAGCTCCTTATTCACATGTTTGAACTCCACTAAAATGCCAAAATTCTCTTATTCATACATTTAGGGGGAGTGTCTTATTCTTCGATACTTATTGTAAAATTTCCTTTATGCTTAAAACTCTTTATGTTGTCATCAATTACCAAAAAGGGGGAGATTGTAGCTTCTAGGCCCCTATAGAGTGTTTTAATAATTAATGACAACTACAAATGCTATACTAACGTTACCTGCCTAGTTGTGTCAAGAAGATACTTAAAAGACAAGTTAATGAAAGGCCAAGAAAGAGCCTCAGGATGAAGAAAGAGCATTGATCAAAATGGCAAAGGTATGAAATAGGGTCTTTTCCATTTTTACCGGTCTAAGGTGATTAGAGAAGAATTTTGACCGAATTTTAGGATAGTTGCCGTACTATTAAGAGGAGCATGTGGTGTATCACAAAATACTTCATCTATGTGCCACAAATCATAAAATCAACTTGCATTGCATACTAGAAGGTCACATCCTTTGAGAATGCTTGTTTCAGCTCATTTCTGCTCAGCAATGTCTCAGTCGGTCTGACCGTTTGTTGGACCGGTCTGACTGAATTCACGGACTGACCGTGAAATCGGTCTGACCGTGTTTTTGAACTACGGTCTGACCGTATGGCTGGTCTGTCCGTATATATCGGCCTGACCGTATAAGGTGTCCAGAAGCTAGGTCGTCTCTGGGCAGCTTTACGGTCTGACCGAAATAGGCTCCGGTCTGACCGTGTGTGTGCCTGACAAGGGCAGTTGAGCATTTATTGCGCCAGTTTAATGCCGTTGCAATTGCGGCGGTCTGACCGAGCTTGTGCCTGCGGTCTGACCGCCAGGTGATCTTTTTCTCCCAACGGCCTGTAACGGCTATATTAATTGTGGGGGGGTATATATACTCCCATGCACGGCCCTGTTCATAACTTTTGGCATAATCTTGAGCATTGTCATCATCCTTGAGAGCCTAAGCTAGTTTCATACACTCTAGGTTTCAAATTCTCGAATTTGTGAGAGTGTGCATTTGAGATCTTCTAGTGCATTGCATCTAGATCATTAAATCATCCTCATGGCACTAGAAGAAGGCTAAGTGATCATCACCGGCTTGTTACTCTTGGAGTTTGCCGGCTCCTAGACAGCTAGGAGAAGGGTTTTGGAGAGCTCTTCAAGGAAGATTGTGAAGAAGCCTCAAAACGTCTTGTGAAAGGGTTGAGCACACCTTGCCGGAGCGGTAAAGTGCATCCTTAGTGAAAACGAGGTTTGGATAACTCATCACACTAATCCAGCTCAAGATCTAGGTCACTTCTCGAGAGAAGGTTGACTAGATAGAGGAGCGGTTAGAGATTTGAGTTTGCCTCAACGTGGATTAGGGGTGATCGGCAAATCATCGAGACCATGGGATATATCCTTGTGTTGGAATTGTGCTTTGTTCATATTGTGTTATTTATTTGCTCTCATTATCTATAAATTGTTTGATTAATTGCTAAATTGTTAAAATCGCCTATTCACCCCCCTCTAGTCGATATCCTAGATCCCTTTCACCTGTGCTCTAGCAGCCACTATGGACGTAGACAGACAGCTTCCTTAGTACCAGAAGGTCGTGGGCACAGAGTCAATATGTGGTCGCAAGCTATGCGCGGTCATAAGGTCGCAAACTATGCGTGACCAAGATAACTAGAGTGTGTTTGAGCCTTTACCAGGCACGTTCTCAGGATCAAGATAGCTTCTCCCACATGTGAAGAAAACCGTTGAGGAGTTAAGATGTGCGGTTATCTACATATGTTAACCAGCGAAGAGATAAGTGTGTCGACGATTCGGACTCGGGGTCCTTAGTCGAACTTATGCAGAATTTGTAGGTTGTGAGACCTTTCAGGGTGTCCCTCCGGGAAGGTATGATGAATCAAAGATAACTGAAGCACAGAGAGGTTTATACAGGTTCGGGCCCTCGATGGTGGGAGTAATAGCCCTACATCCTGTTGGGATTTCACTATGTGTAGTAAAAAGAGTTACAAAGTTATGGAAAAGATCTTCACAGGCAAAGATTTTTCCTATGTGTTTGTACAAGACAATGCCTGGAAGGCTTGTCAAAGCTATCTAACTTAGACTATTGTCTTCTGATTCTTTGAGTGTTTGGATTGCTTGATCTCTCGATCTCTCTGATTTGATGTACTAGCTTACCCTTTTATACTGGTCGAAAGGGTGCCAAGTCATAACGGCATCGAACAGTTGCTTGGATGCAGTTTTGGCAACTGCCTTTAACCTCCAAGCAAGTTTAACACGTGTTAATCATGGATAACCGCACGTATTAACCTCCTGACGGTTGTCTCCATGCGTGGAAGGATCTTCAGGATACTCGGGATATTCTCGTTGTAGGGATAAAACAATCCCACGTCCCCTGGTCGAAGGTATTCTGACCGCACGTTGTGTGCTGACCGCGCACCATCTGCAGTCTTCTGTCCGCGTATGGCACACGAACTCCTGACCGCACACTAACTATGGTCTGATCGCGTAAAGGCTGCGACCTCATGCCTGTCCTTCTCGGAGTAACTTGAGTTCGCATCAACAGACATTTATTTGGTTCGAATCCGTCCTGAACCAGTCGTGTATTTATTTATTTGAATTAGCTCGAGTATCAATCCTCGTCAGCTAGCCCCCAAATTTTAATAGAACGAAGGGATGTGTTTGCTTCAAATTTCAAGACTCACATCAGATACTCAACCCGACGCTTCAAATCCTCCACTTAGTGGCGCACTAAGTGTGGCGGTTGGTTCCCCGAGACGGACTCTAGGTAATACGTGATGGGTAATGATGGCGCCGTAGAAACGTATTTTAACCCGAGGTAAAATTGTAAATGCTTTAAAACTTGAGGCGTTCGGAAACTGAAACGTCACCCCAGCGGCTATAAATACCGAAGCCCCTGGACTTCAAAGCTTCACGATTCCTTTTCCCGGCTAAGTCTCTTCCGAAGCCATCTTTCCTCCCTTACACCTCTCGATTGCAGACCAAAACAACATCGAGATTGAGAGTGATGAAGAAGAAGTTTCACTTGAATTCGAGCAGGATTCACAGATGTCCAAAGATCTGTCTCCTTCAAGGAAGAAACCCAAGGTTGACGAGGGATCCTCCAGCAGAACAAAGGTGAAAGATGCATCATTACTCTCTCTTCCTTTGGTTCCCGTAGTTCTTCCTGTTTATGCACCTCGGCAGGTTGAACCTTCATCTCCATCTTTGGAGGGACATTCTTCTCAGCTTTCTCCATTTCATCCCAATGATCCCCGTTTTTGTTCGGTTGATCAATCTTCTGGTTGGCAAGCTGTAGTTCCGTGACCAGATGATCCTCAACTTGTGTTGGGGAAGCAATCCTCTGGTGGGAAAGTTGTACTTGTACCATATGATGATCCTCGACCTTTATTGGGTGATCTACTTTCTGGGGGAACTATATCAACCTGTCACTTGCGAGGACAGGTAATTATTTCTATCTCCTTTTGCTCGTTGTTACAATTATTGCAACTAACATTTGCAAATGTAGGAGATTGGAGCCCCTAGCGATCAGCCTGCTAAGATCTTGCCTCCTCCCCTCGGACAGACTCTCCAAGGGGAAAAAGAGGCTCTGGCGAAGAAGACCGAAGAGATGTCTTCGGCGATTCTGCATCTGGCAGAATGTTTTGAAAGATCCCGTGAAGAGGCGCGCCAATTCCGTCGGGAGAGGGACCACACTCAACAACAGCGAGAGCTCTCCGATTTGATTAGGAATAATAGCGCATCTCTTGTTAGGGATGATGTAGATAGACTTAGAGTAGTTGCTAGTGTTGGATCAAGGATGCCGACTAGAGGGGGGGTGAATAGGAGGCTTTAAAAACTTCAAATAAAAACAAGTTTTTTTTTATACCAAGAAGAACCAAATACAATTTAATATATTTAAAGAGAAAGAATAGAGAACGAACACAGTTGTTTTTACCGAGGTATCGGAGACTCGCCCAGTCTCCACTAATCTTCGTTGAAGCACTCAAATCACTTGAGTTTTGCCTCAATATCCACAAAGGATATTATCACTAGTGGTTGCTCCTTGTCCACTCCGGAAAGGCGAGCACCGGTGCCTTGTACAAACTTGCCGAGCCTCTTCGACAATCTCCGAACGGAGAGATCAACGGCCACGCCTCCGAACCGTCTAGGTGAGGGCGCTCACCAAGAGTAAAAGGCAGCGAGGTCTTCTCAAGACCTCCAAACACGAACCGAGAAGCTCAGTGAATGCAAAATGCAAAATGCAAAGAACTGAAATGCTCGATGGATCGGAAAACACTCAACTTGATCAAAAGATCAAGATTCTAATTAGAAAACTAAAGCTCAAGAGTGTATATGAAATGCTGCTACTTGTTATTATAAAACACATGCCCAAAGCCCCTATTTATAGCCTCAAGAATCAAATGAACCGTTGGAGCTAGGGCTGAAAATCAGCAACTCAAACTGACAGTCAGTTACATACACAACGGCCGACAAAAATTACGGAATAAACTTTGCTAGCCGTTCGTGGTCGTAAAAGGAAAGCTGAAACCCACAACTGACAGTCAGTTATGAAAACTGACAGTCAGTTCGACCACTAACTCGACCAAAAACAAATAGAAACTCAGTTAAAACCTCTGTGGTCGAAACCCCAACTGATAGTCAGTATGGACAAACCAACAGTCAGTTTAGTACAAAAATTTTGAGCCCAAAATACACCCTCTCTGGACAAATGTCAGTTAACACGAACTGACATTCAAACTGACAGTCAGTTTAGCAAACTGACAGTTAGTCTAAACAAAAACAGAGATAACTTTAAATCTAGAAATCCAAAAGAGGTGTTTAATAACTCGTTCGAAAGATAATTTCAAGGGCTACATTTTTGTCAACAGAAGCAAAAGCCAGGTCGTCCTAGATCTTTCTAGAAAATCAAAAAACTCTTCTGTTGTCAAAAACTGAACTGAAAAACCAGATTTTTCAAATAACTTCAAAACCAAATCCAACCAAAAAAGATGCAATGCATTGACCTAGGTTTCTCGGTTTGTTTTGGAGATAAAAAGAGGACTTTCGCCACCCCTCTTTATAGTACGGTTAAAACTAGAAAATAATTTTCCTAACCGATCATCTCCAAACGCCGAGATCGGTAAAAATAAAAACTCACAATACCTTAGGTCTTTCGCATCTTCATGATTTGCATCTTGTCTTTTGCTCTCCTGCATCTTGTGCTTCACTTCAAGTCGGGTTCATCTTGATCATCTTGTATTTCTTCCCAACTGATCCCTGTATCAATCAATCTCAAAAGCACAATTAGTCCGGAACACTTTGTTTTCATTAATCATCAAAATTAGGGTTAGGCATGAAGGCCTAGATGCAACAGCTAGTTCCCTGGGGGTCATCAGTGTAGATCCTACCAACGACAACATGTCCATAGGAGAACTTTGCAAACTCCTCTCGGATCAGGTCGACGCTCTGGTCGCCGGTATCCCTTTTGTATGTAAATATTGTCAGAAATAAAGATTTCTTTTACCTTACATAACATGGAGATTCTTCATAATTTCTATGTGAAAATGTAGCCATAAGTAACATCTTTATGACCACTCATACACAAGTAAGTTCCAGCATTACGACCAGAAATGCATTTAAAATATCATACCGCGAGTAGGGCCGTTGCTGCGATCGGACTCAAAGCCGCGGTTAAAACTGAAATTCGATTTGGAAGATTACCGCGATCAGAACTGAAATTCGATCAGACCACTACTTTGACTAGAATTGGAGTCTAATCAGAGACATAGTTCTGATAACATAGCAATCTGATCGAAAAACATCCGTACGTCCAGCAGTTGAATCATAGAATATCTTTATGATCAACTCATGAAAGTTTACAAGAAACAAGGAGAATGTCCCCCGAAAATCCTTTGTAGAACTTTTCACATTTTTGTTCCCATTTTTAGTCCTCAAATTTGAAACAAAGAAGACCTTTTGTTTCGGATTTGGTGCAGGGGACGCATAACGGGTTTACCAGAGAAAACATCCATTATGAGAAATGAATAAAATATTCAATGGAACGTTACCCTCAGTGGAGCGTCTCCTCGGGCCTATAAAAGGAGCAGGTAGCTTCCTGAGGAAGCCACACATCCAGCCTCCAGCCCTAGAACTTCCGTCGCTCAAAACCCTCGTTCTTCATCTTCCATCGCCTCCAAAGCCACCAGCTTTTCTCCCACAATCTCTTCCAAAAATGACATCTTGGAGCCGATCGGTTCACCATACGGTGGAGAGTCTGATGGTGCTGGAAAAGGAAGAGATCCTTCCCCCAAGATTGCTGATCAATTGGCGTCCCGCGGGGAAAGACCAAGAAACCCCAATCGTCAAAGAGGGCGAGTTGGTGGTTTTCGAAGAATACCTGAGGTGCGTGTTCCGATTTCCTGAGAGTTGGTTCTTGAAGGGGATCTTGGAGCACTATGGGTTGGAGTTGGTGAATCTCCACCCAAATGCGGTCCTGATCCTGGCGATCTTCCAGCACCTGTGCGAAGCCTTCGTCGGAGTGTATCCCAACGTGGATCTCTTCCGATGCTTCCATTACTCGGTGTGGTCGAAGAGCACCAACGCCGCCGGATGCATTTACTTCCGGATAAGGGAGAAGAAAGAGTATCCCTTCCCACCCCTATGAGACTCCGTGCACGGGTGGTACCAGAAATGGTTTTACTGCACCCCTCCATCCGAGAGTGAGTTGTGGTTTGTGAACTCGCGGCCAAAGAAGCCAAGCGAGTTGGATTCCCACCCTGCTCTGAATTCAGAGCAGAAGAAGCAAGCCGAGGTGATTCTTCACTTAGTCCAGCAGGGACTGACAGCTCACGATATCATTCGCGACTTCGTGAAGAATCGGGTGAGCCCCCTGCGTGAAAGGGCTCATCCGACTTGGGAGGTACAGTCCATGGCGGACAGCACCTTGGACTATAACAATGGTATGTGACTTAGCCAACAAAGTCTTATGCTTTTCTTTCATGTTTGCTAACTGGTCGGCTGGTGACACAATTTTGCCTTCGTCTGCAGTCAAGAAGCGAACAAACTACCTCCTCAAGGCCTATAGTGCCGAAGTGGAGGAAACCAAGGGATCGCCTCGCCCCCAAAGCTTGATCCATGCCAGCGATGACCTTAGACAAGAACATTGAAAGGTATGTCATCTCTCGTTATGTCCTATCTGTTAGTCATATGTGTGTCTTGTATTAACAAGGGCACTGGGACGGCATAGCTTTTGGGAAATTCGCTGAGGTGACGTGTCCAGGTGAAAGCGTCGATTTCCTGGGAAAACCGACAATGAAGAGAGTAAAGAAAGTCTCTTCAAGGCCTGGAGCAAGGGATCCTGCCCCCAAGAAATCCAAGAAACTTCTCGGGGAAGGCTCCTCGCATAGGACGCCCCCCACCGCGAAGAAGACTACGGTAAGATATCATGTGCCTCCTGTTACCCCAGGTGTGTACTGGAATTACTTCTCTGTCGTACAGGGTGAAGGAAGAGAGGAGGAGGAAGACGACATTCCTCTTGTTCACCGAAAGAGGAAGGCGATCACTCCTCAATCCCACGAAGAGCTGCCTCAGCCTACAGAGACAGCTATTGCAGACCCCGCGGCCACTGGGAATCCGGTGGTCACAGGTGAGACCTCTGCTCTTGAAGCCCTGGAGGCTTCAGGGTCTGTAACTTCTCCCTCCTTGGTCGAAGGGACGACCGTGGTAAGATTCCTTACGGTCTTGAATTTACAATTTCATCTATATGTGTGTTCACCGAGCCACGCTTGTACAGGAAGGAGAAATTCCTCCTACGACTCTTGTTAGTCCTAGGGAGGCGAGTACTCCGCTCCTGGCGACAGGGGCGGGAATAACGGAGCAAGATCCCGCGACCACTTCCAACCTCATGGTCGCGGATGAAGTGCCAGCACCGGTGGTTCATGAGACATCCAGACCATCGGGCGCATCCTTGGCAACCGAGCAGGTTACCCGGTAAGGATTCTTACCATTCAGATCTTCATCATTCCTCATGTATATGCTTACAGGCTGGTATACATAGGGAGAAAAAGAGAAAGTCCTGTTCACAAAGAGAAAGACCAGAACAGACAATGACTGTCCTCTTTCCCTTGGGGAACCGTCTTCAAAATCCCAAAAGCTGATGGGATTTCAATTACGGTAAGAATTCCCTTCTGTGTATACCAGATCAGGTTGTGGCAGCCATCCGTGAAACTGACGATTTCTTTTCTTGCTTAGGCGTAGAGATTCAACGCCAAACCCTCCAACAGCCTCGACGAGGGTCGAAGCTCCTTCTGGCGCTGAAGCCTCTGGTGAAGAAAGCTCTATCCCTCCGGTCCAGGAAGTCGTCCGGGCCGTTGTGGATGAGTTTGACATGGAGGCCCAATCGCAGGTGTTAAAGACTGCGACTGAGGCTCAGCAGGGACATTCGTCTGCTGCTCTCATCGGGGATAAGGCGAGTCCATCCACTCGGCCTCCAACCATCCCGAAGGACAAGTTGCTTCGGGAATACACTGAGGTATGTCGAACACTCCTCACGGTATCTGAGTTTTGCATAGAGCACTCAGATTTTGCAACTGACTTTCCTCTATGTCATTCGAACTGACCCGTATGGCGACCAGATCAATAGCTATGGCAGATAGCATCGAGGCCGTACGAGACGAAAAAGATCACTTGCAACAGTAAGGAAGATGCTCTTTAGTTTGCCTGAATACAGGCCTGTCATGACAATTTGTCTTTTTTGTTGCAGAGAAAATGCCTTCCTGAAGAAGAGCCTTGTTGATCGGGAAAATGATGAGCTCAGGGCAGCCACCATAATTTCACATGTAGAGGCCGAGCTCAAAAAACTGTGATCGCAGCTCTCATGTAAGTCAACTTCTAACCAGAACGAATTAACTTTGTTGCTTGGATTGTTTATAACGATCTTCTTACTGCAGCGCAAGCAGATCAAATAAGCCAGCTTGGTCAAGAGAAAGTAGACCTCCAGATGACCATCGATTTTGTCCGCAGGGAGAACAAAGACTTAAGCATATCCATCTTCGAAAAGCTAAAGATGGTAGCCGGTCTTCTAAGGGCTGATGTGGTCGAAACCACAACAGATGACCTTAGCCCTAGCGACTGATCTAAATTGGTCGTAGCCCAAGCGGAATCACTTCTCGAGTATCTTCCTGAAGATACTAGGCTACAGCAAGAGGCGATCAAAACTAGAGTCCGATCAGCAGCCTCCGCCATTCTCTGCCGGTTTCGTCTCCACCATGACCCAGATCTGGATCTGAATCCACTGGTAGGAGAGGCAGAGATCGAGAGTGAAGACCAACTTGAGGCTATCATGGAGGAAGTTAGACCTCTCATAGATAAACTCTTGATCGAGCTCGGCATTATGTAAACCCTGTACCAGTACAGATACAATTTATAGAATGCAATGCATGCATTTTTTGGTTTTGTTCCGAAAGAAAGCACTTTTTGTTGTTTCATATTATAACCATATTCCCCTAGGCCCCGCCTGTGATTATATATACTGAAGACTTAGTATTATAAGCACAGGAAAAATATGGGTGTAACGACCAGGGACATTCGACCAGACTAGTAATTATATTCGATGCAATGCCTAACCTTGTTGCAAACCGGCAGTCACCCAGATGACCAAGGACATACCAGTAAGCCCCGTGTGCATTGAGAAATGGCTTATCGAGGAGTGTTTTATCTGGAAGTCGTCATGAGATTGGCCAGCGAATCCGATTAGGGCATTGTGGTGATATAACCGCCGGCGACCAGCCCCCAAGCCAAATTCGTAACACATGGGCATAAAAGGAAATATTTGATATATGAAACAACGAAAAAAGCACTCATTTTATTAAACCATGCTAATTGAAAAGGAAAAGGGATTGGTTACTTACACCTAGAACTTGCGTAGTTGATCGATGTTCCAAGTATTGGATAAGATTCGACCATCCTCCATTGCTAACCGAGCTGATCCTAGTCGCGGCACCGAAACAACAGTATAAGGGCCTTCCCACTTCGGGGAGAATTTGTTGCGATTGGATTGGTCTTGTATTTTACGTAAGACCAGATCGCCCATGTGAAGACTACATGGTTGCACCCTTTTGTTATGGTACTTGCGCAATGCTTGCAAATATACCGCGGACTTGATCAAAGCACGATCACGCTTTTCTTCTAGGAGGCTGAGATCTTGCGATCGCTGTTCACCCTGATCAACTCGTTTGAATTGATCTGTCCGAACTGATCCAATACTAACTTCCATAGGTAATACGGCCTCAGCCCCATAGACCAGATGAAAGGGCATCTAACTGGTGGCTCGACTAGAAGTAGTTCGTAGTGCCCATAGAACAGTATAGAGCTCATCTGCCCAAGCCCCCGAGCGATTCTTAAGGTGGTCGAAAACACGTCTCTTGATGCCCTGCAATATCTGCCTGTTGGCACGTTCCACGGTACCTTTGCTCTACGGATGGGCCACAGAAGCAAAGCACACCTTGGTTCCAATCTGATCGCAATAATCTAGAAATAGACCACTAGCGAACTGAGAACCATTATCAGTAATGAGACGGTTTGGAACACTGAATCGAGCAACAATGTTCTTATGGAAGAACTTCTGTGCTGCAGCAACGGTAATATCGCGTACCGATTCGGCCTCAATCCACTTCGTAAACGTGTCAATAGCTACGAACAGGAACTTGTATCCATTGACCGCTTGTGGTATAGGGCCGAGAATATCCATTCCCCAGACCGCAAAGGGCCATGCAAGGGAAATGGTCGGCAACGCATAGGCAGGTTGGTGAACCTGTCTTGCATGGAACTGACACTGAGGACATGTTTTGACCATATTCTTGGCATCATCGAGTGCCGAAGGCCAGCAGAATCCTTGTCGAAAAGCTTTTCCGACCAGTGTACGATACGACGCGTGCACACTGCATACACCGTCATGAATTTCTCTCAAGAGGGATTTACCTTCTTCCTAAGATATGCAGCGCATGAATACTCCCTGAGTACCCTTTCTATACAAAACTCCTTCTATAAGTTTGTATAGACGCACTTTTCGAATCAACCGATCGCTTTCAGTTTCGTCCTCGGGCAAGGTCCTATGTTCAAGATAGAATCTCAATGGATGAGTCCAATCCTGTTCCTGTCTGAGGTTGGTAACGCAGACTATTACCGGATCATCCTCGACCGAAGTCATAATCGAAGGATGTTCCAAGTGTTCAACGAACACTCCTGCCAGAGCGGATGTGCGTGAGGACCCAATTTTGGATAATTGGTCTGCGAGAATATTGTCCTTTCGCGGGATGTATTGGACTTCGAAATGACTGAAGTGTTTTTCTAACCTCCTCACTTCCCCCAGGTTATGAGCCATTATCTCATCGGAGGTGCTGTACTCCTTGTTTACCTGGTTTACGACTAGCTGTGAGTCTACCCTCACCACTAATCGACGGACTCCGAGGAATTTTGCTGCTAGGAGCCCTGCAAGAAGACCCTCATACTCTGCTGCGTTATTGGTGGCAACAAAGCGTAGTTGAAAGACAAACTTAAGCTGTTCGCCCTGAGGCATAACTAAGACCACTCCATCCCCCGAGTGTTGAAAACTGCGAGAGCCGTCGAAGTACATTGTCCAGTAATCGGGGCATTCCAATTCCTCGGGTACCCGCACGGGTGGCTCAGGATTGGTCCAATCAACCAGAAAGTTGGCCAAAACTTGAGAATTAACCACAGTGCAGGGCATGAAATGGATATCGAAGGCACTGAGCTCGACAGCCCATTTTGCGATCCGACCAGATTTCTCCGGATTGCGGACAATATCCCCCAATGGAAAAGATGAGGGTACTGTAATCTTATGTGCTTGAAAGTAATGTCGTAGCTTATGGGAAGCCATCAGTAGTGGGTAAAGTATCTTCTGGAACTGAGGGTATCACTCCTTAGGGCCATGAAGTACCTCGCTTACATAGTAGACGGGTCTGTGTATTCCTTCTCTATCCGCGATCAGGACAGCGCTGACCGCATGCGGCGTGGCCGCCAAGTAGAGAAGTAATGGTTCTCCTTTGTCAGGAGACGCCAAGACTAGTGGACTGGATAAATATGCCTTCACCTCCTGAAATGCTTTTTCGGCCTCATCAGACCATGCAAAATTGTGATGTTTTCGCAGGGCTTTGAAGAAAGGTAGTCCCCTCTCACCTAGTCGCGATTGAACCGACTTAAGGCCACCATGCGACCTGCTAGGCGCTGAACATCCTTCATGGTCGAGGGAGACCTCATCTGTTCGATAGCCCTGATTTTTTCAGGATTGACTTCAATTCCTCTGGAACAAACAAGAAAACCCAGAAGTTTTCCTGAAGAAACCCCGAAAGAACATTTTTCCGGGTTTAATTTCATTCCAAAGCGATTCAAATTACAGAAGGTTTCAGTGAGATCGTCTAAATGAGACAATCTTTTAGTGCTTTTTACAACCAAGTCATCTACATATGCTTCGAGATTACGCCCTATCTGGGAAAGAAAGGTCTTTTGCATCAAGTGCTGGTACGTGGAACCTGCGTTCTTGAGACCGAACGGCATTCTGACGTAGCAGTAGGTGCCGAACGGGGTGATGAAGGCAGTCTTCTCTTCATCCTCTTCTACCATGCTAATTTGATGATATCCTGAGTAAGCGTCCAGGAAACTCATCAGTTCGCAGCCCGTAGTTGAGTCAACCAGCTGGTCGATGCGGGGAAGGGGAAAGTTGTCCTTCGGACAGGCACTACTGAGGCTGGTGTTGTCGACGCACATGCGCCACTTACCATTTGACTTGCGGACCATGACCGAATTTGCAAGCCACTCCGGGTGATTGACCTCGTGAATAAACCCAGCCTTTAGGAGTTTATCCAACTCCTCTCGAATGGCCTCCTGCCGATCAACAGCAAAGTGCCTGAGCTTTTACTTTATTGGTCACTGTCCAGGTCGAATTGCTAACCTGTGCTCGATTACCTCCCTTGGGACACCGGGCATGTCGGATGGTTTCCACGCAAACACATCTGCGTTAGCCCAGAGGAAAGTAATGAGCTCGAGTTCCTATTTGTCATTCAGGCCTGATCCGACCCGAATTGTCTTGGATGGATCATCTGGGTACAATGGAACTAGTTTGAGTTTCTCTTCTGGTCGAGGAGCAGCCTTGATCTCGTCAGCGGTGACTGTGGTGACCTAAGCGTCCCGGAGGGGAAGTTGGTCCACCATCTCCAAAGATAGCCGGTCACACGTTAGTGCCACGTTGCGACTGCCTCGGATCGAGATGACACCTTTGGGGCCAGGCAACTTGCCACACTGGTAAGCATAGTGCGTTGCCATCATGAACTTAGCAAGAGTTGGCCTGCCAAAGATTGCATTGTAAGCCGAATCACAATCAATTACATCGAAAGTAACCAATTCTGTTCGAAAGTTATCTGATTCTCTCAGCGTGACTAGGAGGACCACCTGTCCCAATGGCATCATGGAAGGACCAGGAATTATCCCATAAAACGGATGGATTATGGGCTTAATTTTCGAACGAGGAATTTGCATCTCGTCGAGCGCCTTGACCAATAGAATGTCCAAGGAGCTCCCTCCGTCGATTAGGACTCTTTCGACTCTCGCATTACTGATGATTGGGGTAATGACCAGAGGAAGCCTCAATGGCCGAGTAAGCCCCGCAGGACAATCAGAGCGATCAAACATCAAAGGTGTATCCGACCAACGGGGGTACTGAGGTTCACTAAGGGATGTCTCCGTTTGGTTAACCTCTCGATAAAAGGCCTTAAATTGCATTTTGGAAACAAAAGAGGAGGAACCTCCGAAAATAACATTAACATGATTATGAGGTACCTGGTAAGACATCTCTTCATCCCCATCGGCGTCTCTTAATCCGCATGCTTGTTCCTTAGTTGGTAAGGTCGGCATCGGTCCAACCCCTGGTAGAAGTCATCTAACTGCTTCAACCAACTCCTGCAGTTCTTGAGGTCGTGCCTTGCGGAGTTGTGGAGTGGACACCATTTCTTGCCTTCCTACGAGTTAGTCGACTTCTCTGGCTAGTTGGTACTATGACCACCAGAAGCAGTTTTATTTTTAAACGAAGGCTTGTTACCTTTGGTTGAAGGAGGCTTCTCTGCAACTGCGACCTCCCGGTACTGTCCTGAGCGATTCCTTTTCGACTTCTTTGATTTCCCGCCTGATGAAGATTCCGGCTTCTTGCTTGAATCTTCTTTCCTAGCGTCCTTGAGACCTGGTTGAGGCGGTAGGTTAACTTTATCGACCATCCGGTTCCATTCGGCAGTCTCGACTGCGTCAGAATATCGATCAGCCATATCAAAGAGATTGGCTACCGATCAAGGAGGATGGATGAGCAAGTCTTCGGTGAATCTCCGATATCGAACGGCATGTTTAAATGCCCTAATAACGGAGCTATCAGATATGTTTGGGATGGTATTCCTCACCCCAATAAATCTCTTGACAAACTGACGAAGAGTTTCAGTCGAAGTTTTCCGTAGTCGATGGAGGTCATCCTCTTTACCCGGCTTCTAATAATAATTTTGGAAATTGCTGAGGATAGCATCACACAGCATTTCCCAGTTATAGATCGAATCTTCGGGTTGGTTAAACAACCAGGTTCTTGCTGGTCCTTCTAGGACTGTTGGTAGGTAGTTGGCCATGACCCGGTCATCGCCTCCTGCCGCTTGGATGGCAGTAATGTAGATTTGAAGGAACTCGGATGGGTTCTGAGTTCCATCAAACCTTTCTATGGCCCCTAGTCTAAACTTGTCTGGCCAAACGACCGCACGAAGGCTGGGCGAGAAAGCTTTACAACCAACGTAGGGACTGTGAACTGTCCTGCGACTCTCGATCGGATCGCGGGAAACCACACGCAATAAAGAGGCCACTCGTGGTCCCAAACGAGAGTGGACAGGAACCCGATCCCTATCACGAGAAGCCTGCGCCCATCTGGAATTGTCCTGCCGAGATGGTACAGGTGGTGGGTGACTCCGTCGACCAGAACCACAGTGAGAGTGCTCTCGGTTGTGGGAACGTGTCGCCGACCGGGAGGAGGCCGTAGCGGTCGCCTCAGATGCGACCTCATCCAACCTCTCCGCCAGGATTCTAGTGAAGGCTGATTCTGCGCATCCGTGATCAAAGGAGGAAAATTACGCATGACCTCCGCGATAGATCGGAGCCGGCCATGCGTACTTCTCCTAGGGGCACCAGGTGTTACTGTTTCTTCGTCCACCGGGAAACGCTCCGGAGGCAAAGAGGGTGTCTAGTCGCGTTTGCGACCACGTGATCGTCGGGAAGAACTCGGAGTAGCATCGTGACGAGCCTGCGCCTCCTGAAGAGCCTCTAGGGCAGTTCTGCGTAGTTCGTTGTCTTGTTGCTCGAGATCTTGATCTTCCTTTTGTTTGCGTTCCTGTTCTTCCCTAGCAGCCTGTTGATTAGGAGTTTCCTCTGACTAGGCAGCGAACTGTCTTGGGAGAGAAGTTGCCGAGGGAAAAACATCTCGGTTTGTTCCGAGTCAGACTTGAAATCAAAGAGACGATGGAGGTTATCAGGGTCAAACCTTCCCGAGCTGATTTCCTGGTCGACATCATTCTTCCCCTCAGCAGGGTCGTATGATGGACCAGATCCAACCTCTAACGCACTAAGAACCTCAGTGGGTTCTGATTCTGCGTTGGTCACCTCCTGGTCGATAGACATGACCTGAATGGTCAAATAGACCTCTGGGACGTCCTCACCTCCAGTTTCCTCCATCGGGACAGGATTGCTCGGAGAAGGCATCGGAATGTGAGCATAATCCTCGAGATCGAAATCGTTCTCGGAATCATATGCTCCAGCCATGACTCAGCGAACCTCCAGATGAAAATTAGAATGCCTTGAGAAAGGCCCCACGGTGGGCGCCAGCTGTCGACGATTCAGATTCGGGGTCCTTAGTCGAACTTATGCAGAATTTGAAGGTTGTGAGACCTTTCAGGGTGTCCCTCCAGGAAGGTATGATGAATCAAAGATAACTGAAGCACAGAGAGGTTTATACAAGTTCGGGCCCTCGATGGTGGGAGTAATAGCCCTACGTCCTGTTGGGATTTCACTATGTGGAGTAAAAAGAGTTACAAAGTTGTAGAAAAGATCTTCACAGGCGAAGATTTTTCCTATGTGTTTGTACAAGACAATGCCTGGAAGGCTTGTGAAAGCTATCTAACTTAGACTACTGTCTTCTGATTCTTTGAGTGTTTGGATTGCTTGATCTCTCGATCTCTCTGATTTGATGTACTAGCTTACCCTTTTATACTGGTCGAAAGGGTGCCAAGTCATAAAGGCATCGAACAGTTGCTTGGATGCAGTTTTGGCAACTGCCTTTAACCTCCACGCAAGTTTAACACGTGTTAATCATGGATAACCGCACGTATTAACCTCCTGACGGTTGTCTCCATGCGTGGAAGGATCTTCGGGATACTCGGGATATTCCCGTTGTAGGGATAAAACAATCCCGCGTCCCCTGGTCGATTCTGACCGCGTGTTGTTTGCTGACCGCGCACCATCTGGAGTCTTCTGTCCGTGTATGGCACACGAACTCCTAACCGCGCACTAGCTACCGTCTGATCGCGTAAAGCTTGTGACCTCATGCCTGTGCTTCTCGGAGTAACTTGAGTTCACATCAACAGACATTTATCTGGTTCGAATCCGTCCTGAACTAGTCGTGTATTTATTTATTTGAACTAGCTCGGGTATCAATCCTCGTCAAAGTGTAGTTACACAAACTGCACTATTGTAACCGTCCAAAACTGCTTCACATTGGTATCCTTTTGTTCAGTATAAAAGGATGGCTGATGTAAGATACATGGACATGGGAAGAGACATCTGATATACACATCGGAGATCTAACATCTACACCAGAAAAAAGAAGACATAGATTTAGTAGTCAATAGACAGAAGTACGAAGAGAGATTATCTCCTGTGACAATCTTTCTTCCCTGTAAACTCTTTTACACATAGTGAAATCACAACAGGACGTAGGGTTATTACTCAACATACTAAGGGCCCGAACCTGTATAATTCTTCATGTCTCCATTTTATACTTGTCTTAACTTATCTGAAGACACCCTGAAAGGTCTCACACTCAACTCACAAATCTGTATAAGATCGACTAAGGACCCCGAGTCCGAATCATCGACTACCCTTGTTTCGGCAAGGAGCCCAAAGTTCCAACCCTCCCAAAAATGAGCAACCCAGTATTCAGGAAATTCTTCTATCCATGGAGTAAAACCGTCAAGAAGCCCAAGCAGTTCGTACCCAGCTACTAGCCCAAATAGTTCAGAGACTGCCTACTGGACACGGAGGGAACTGCTGTAGGCACCAGATTGACAGACTTTCAAAAAACCCATCCCTTGACTTTCTCAAGTGCAACTGACCCCATTGTCACCGATGATTGGTTAAGGGATGTAGAGAGGAAGTTACATACAGTTTGATGTAGCAACCGAGAGAAAGTTCTGTTTGGATCCCACCAGTTAGCAGGCGCTACAGTCGCGTGGTGGATGAATTACCTGGAGGCCCACCTTGACAAAGATAACATTTCCTGGACAGAAATTAAGGAACAGTTCTGAAAGTTTCATATACCCATCGGCATCATGGCTGCCAAACACCGGGAATTCCAAAACCTGATTCAGGGAAACAAGACAGTCACGGAATATCTGCACCAATTCAGCCATCTAGCTCGATATGCACCTGGGGACGTTGATACTGAGGAAAAGAAAATAGAACGCTTCACGGAAGGACTTCAACACTATCGGCATTATCAAATTGCCTCCCCTGAGTTTACCGAATTCCAAACGCTGGTAAACAGAGCCTTGAATATATAAGAAAAGAAGAATCTAGGGGAAGAAAGCCGTAGACGGAGGATGATTCAGCAAGTTCAGCCACAAGCAAGCCCAGCAAGAGGGAGAGCTCTTGTCACATCTAGTTCTTGACCACCCTATCAGGCTCTCAAGCCAATGACAGTTATGTGTCCTATTTGCAAGGTGAACCACCTTCCAAAGGATTGCCCCCACGCCAGTGTCCAATGTTATCACTACAGACAGTGTGGGCATCACCGATAATTCTGTCCATGGATTCAGCTTCCAATATCCATCGCCAGGTCACAAGCGGGAACACAGCCAGTAGCACCCAAAGTATTGGCACCACCATCGCAAAATTTCAAGGGAATCCTACCAGGAAGAGGGGAAACATGGTCAGCCGAGCAAGAGGAAAAGGAATAGGTAGAGCACCAATCGCAGCCCAAGGAGGCAGACTAAATTACACATCCATGCAAGGAACTGGGAATGCCACTGACATTCTGCTAGGTAGATTCTTGATCCAATCTAAATCTGCCTTAATATTGTTTGACCCTGGCGCTACAAACTCTTTCTTGTCAAAAGCATTTGCATCTAAAATTGAAATGCATGTAGCACCCTTAAAGTACCCTATGACCATACAAACTCCGGGGGACTAGATTACCTGTCCACTCGATCTGACAGGATGTGACCTTCAGTATAGAAGGGGTAGAATTTACAACAAATCTACTAGTATTAGAGCTGTAGGATTTAGATGTTGTATTGGGCATGGATTGGTTGTCCCAACATAAAGGTCTAGTAGACTGTGAGAAGAAAACCATAAGCCTTGTCAGTAACCTAGGGGAGAGAGTTTTACTTTATGTGGAGAGATCGTCAACAGAGGAACCGCTAAGATCTGTACAGGCGCTATAGAAGATCTGCCTGGAACAAGTACCCATAGTGGAGCTATACCCCAATGTGTTTCCAGAAGAACTTCTAGGAATGCCACCCGATAGGGATATAGAGTTCTCTATTGAGCTTAAACCAGGAGCAGCACCCATAGCAAAACATCCTTACTAGATGCCAGTCGCTGATTTGGAGGTACTCAAGAGCCAACCGGAAGATTTGGAGAACAAAGGATTCATCAGACCCAGTGCCTCACCATGGGGAGCCCCAATATTGTTCGTAAGGAAGAAGGACGGAGCTTTGCAGATGTGCGTGGATTATCAAGCCTTAAATGAAGTTACCATAAAGAACAAGTATCCATTGCCAAGAATTGATGATTTGTTCGACAACTTCGAGGAGCTAAGGTATTCTCCAAGATAGACTTGAAGTCTAGATACCATCAATTGAAGATCAAGAAGGAGGACATACTAAAGACCGCCTTCACCACCAGATACAGACTATATGAATTCACAGTAGTACCATTTGGTTTAACAAATGCCCCAGCCGCTTTCATTAATGTCATGAATAGCACATTTATGGATTTCCTTGACAAATTTGTCATAGTTTTCATACATGACATTCTGATATATTCTAAGAGTATAGAAGAGCATGACCAACATCTACATATAGTCTTGGGAAGACTGCGAGATCGGCAGTTTTATGCCAAATTTCATAAATGTGAGTTTTGGATGACGAGGATCGCATTTCTTGGACATGTGTTAACGACTGAGGGAATTTTGCTAGATTCTGCCAAGATCACTGCTATAAGGGAATGGAAACAGCCAACCTCAGTTCCAAAAATTAGAAGTTTCTTAGGATTGGCAGGTTACTATAGGAGATTCATTGAAGGATTCTCCCAGATTGCCAAACCTCTTACTAACCTACTAAAGAAGAATGTTGATTTTGAATGGACCGCAAAGTGCGAAGAAAGCATTCAGAAGCTAAAGCAGAAGTTGACAACAACACGAGTCCTTACTCTGCCAAATAGCAAAGAAGACTTCGTAGTTTACTGTGATGCTTCTAAGCAAGGGATAGGCTGTGTATTAATGTAGAAAGGTCAAGTAGTAGCTTATGCTTCATGACAACTAAGGACACACTGGGAGAACTACCTAACACAAGACTTGGAGTTAGCAGCAGTAGTACATGCCTTAAAGATATGGCGACACTACCTGATCGGGAACAAGTGTGAGATTTATACGGATCACAAGAGTCTAAAGTATATCTTCACACAAAAGGAGCTCAACATGCGTCAACGATGATGGCTAGAATTGATCAAGGACTATGATCTCAGTATCCATTACCATCCAGGAAAGGCTAACATAGTAGCAGATGCCTTGAACAGGAAGACATATAGCTTACAGGGAAGAGTCATGCTGAGTAACCAACACTTACAGCAAGAGATACAGGATCTTTGGGTGGAAATGATACTGCAAGGGACGTTAGCCACTTTGGTAGTAGAACCCCAACTGGAAGAACAAATAGGGAATGCCCAGAAAGAGGATGAAGAGATTTGCAAGATCAAGAACAGAATCAGGTTGGGAAGGGCTCAGGAATTTACTGAAGATGAGCAAGGAATTGTATGGTACCGGGGAAGGATCTGTGTTCCCCAAAACACAGACCTTAAAGAATTAATCCTCCATGAGGCACGTAAAACCCCGTACTCAATACATTAGGTAGCACTAAAATGTACCGAGACTTGAAAAATCAGTTTTGGTGGGATAATATGAAGAAAGAGATCGCAGAATACATTGCAAATTGTGACACCTATCAGCTAGTTAAAACGGAACATCAGAAGATAGCCGGGAAGTTACAACCTTTGCCAGTGCCACTGTGGAAATGGGAAGTGATCGGAATGGATTTCATCACAGGACTCCCTAAAACTCAATGAGGATACGACTCTATATTGGTCATCATAGATAAACTCTCCAAAGTAGCACACTTCATTCCAGTCAAAAAGAGCTACGATTGGAGTAAATTAGCTGAGTTGTACATGCAAAGAATAGTGACACTACATAGTATTCCTAAGAAGATTGTCTTAGATCGAGGAGTATAGTTTACATCCAAGTTTTGGAGCAGGTTCCATGGAACACTTAGAAGTCAATTAAATTTTAGCACTGCATACAACCCTCAGACAAGAGGACAGGCAGAGAGAGTAAATCAAATTTTGGAGGATCTTCTAAGAGCATGCATACTAGATTATGGGACATCATGGGATAAATTCTTGCCATTTGCAGAGTTTTCTTACAACAATAGCTATCAGGCCAGACTACAAATGGCACCGTTTGAAGCTCTATATGGACGAAAATGCAGAACCCCGTTGCATTGGAATGAGCCAGGAGAACGAACAATCATAGGACCAGAGATAGTAGAAGAGGCAGAAGCTCATGTGAAACTCATCACAGAAAGGTTGAAGACAACACAGTCCCGATAAAAGAATTACGTGGACAATCGGCGAAGAGAACTATCATTTGAACCGGGTGATCTGGTCTACCTCAAAGTCATACCGTTCAAGGGATTGCGAAGATTTCAGGTGAAAGGAAAGTTATCTCCTAGGTATATTGGACCATTTAAAATACTTAAGAGAAAAGGAGAAGTATCCTATAAGTTGGAGTTACCCTCAGAATTAGCGGGAGTGCATGATGTATTCCATGTTTAACAACTCTGGAAAGTGTTTGAGAGAACCAACCGACCGAATGGAAGTTCATGAAGTATCATTCCAGAAGAACCTTTCATATCTCGAGCACCCAATCCAAATCTTGGACACTGACGAACGCCAACTCAGAAGGAAGAAGATCAAATTATGCAAGGTTCAATAGGGAAATCACTCGGAGCAAGAAGCCACTTGGGAAAAGGAGGAAGATCTATAGCGAGACTACCCATATCTTTTCTTATCTTAGGTGAATCTTGGGGGCAAGATTTCTTTTAGGAGGGTAGGTCTGTAACATCCTGAGTTTGGGGGTAAAAATCTCCTTTTTCATAAAAAAAAGTCATGCATGCATATGTCTTATTAAGAACCAGCAAATCAGTTCAGATTCATTTTCCCTAAGCCCAAAAATCTTGAAATGCGGACCCCAAATCAAGATCAGACTATCCAGATTTGGTCTACTATTCATCTTGAGTAGAAAAGACTTCAAGAGCCAGATCAAATTCAACCTTTAATACCTAGAATTATCAATCTCAATCTGCTTTCAAAAAACAGAATTATTCAGTATCCTAATTACTCTAAATACTCTGAAATTCAGAAAGCCGATTTGATCAAATCTACACCTAATTTAGACCAAATTGTCTTAGGATTATGATCCAGGGTATGCCAATACCTTAACTCAAAAAGTTGGCAACAGAACTCCATCATTCAGATCATTTTCACAAATCAGTTCAGAAGTATTACAGATTGGTCCTTTTCATATTTTCCAAAAGCCTGGAAAGGCTAAAAGCCACAAATCAGCTCCAAATCTTGATCTTATTCGAGGGATATCTCCCATACGCTATTCAATGCAAAATCTTCTTCTATGAGGATCTCAGAATCTTATCCTAGGTTCAGATATTTGACTTCGACATAACCCGGATTCTAAAAACACTAAATACCCCATTTTCGCTCTAGCTCAAAACTTGAACAAAAACCCCAAAATTTGCCAAATGTCTTTCCTAAACGATTTGCTGAGTTAAGTAAGCCAGTCCGGTAAAACCAAATTCAGCTCAAACAAGTTATTTTGTAGAAATTGCAATTCAGTTCAAAAGAATTTTGAGAAATTGCATTTCAGTCCAAATCCCTAATTTTACCAGCCGGCACAATTTGAACTGAGCGCCGCTGCGATTCCTTGCCACCGATGAAGTCCAGCTGTCGCCAGTGTGTTTGACCGTTTGAACCTGCAGGTTGTACATGCGTACACGCCAGAGCAAGCCACCGTGGCAACAGCAACGACCAGCGTAGACCCGCCATGAACAAAAGCAAGGAGCTGTCAGAAGCCTTGCGCCACGACGACGCCATGTCGAGGCCAACCGCCTCCTCCACCGCTGCACCGGCCAGGACCAAGTTAGCAGGAAACGACCGTTCTGACAACGCTGAAGCAGTCGCCTGTACACCATCCTGTCGTCGCCGTTGTCACCCCCGTCCAATCGCTTCAGCAGCACAAGTTCCACTGTTTTCCACCATCGCAATCTCCGTTCTGTGGCTGATTAAGGCTGCCTGCGACCAGCCTTACCTTCATGCAATCCAGAAACCGGTTTAACCGTAGTTCAACTCATCTTCTTCTTCTTCTCCGGTGAGCCTCCATGGAGGGAGATGGTGACTGGGTGCGCCGCTGCACCAATCTTCAAATTGACTCAACCGGTATGTGCCTATTACCCATCTTCTTATTCCTTAGCAAGCAATTTGTCTCTAGTGAGCTGTATCGCCGGTGATAGCCGGAATTCGATTTTGCCCTATTCCAGCTATCGGACTTACTTCCAGTCCGAATTAGCATCCCTCTTTGTAGAATAAATTGATCACCAGAGCCCCTTGAACAATCCTGTTCATTCACAATTTGAATTTAACATGTAATTAAAGATTTCCTGTTCTTCGTACGCTGCCGTGGACGGCTCACGCCGCTGGCACGCCTCGCCGTGTCTCCAACCAAATTAACCACACCCACAAGTTCCTTGGATCCCATAGATGGTGTAGCAACTGTCAATTGTGCGGCAATGTTCTACATCGCAAACGCCCCTTCTGACCTTCGTTCTCAAGTCTGACTGTAACGTCGACGATCCCCAAAACACCATTGCAACCAAATTCCTCTCTCCAAAACCATCAGCTTAGCTCCAGGAACGAAAGTCCTCAATCAATTTTGAGTTTTGTAACCACAGCACCTTGTCACTGTAGCTCACCTCTGGTTCTCAAAGCCAACGAGTTCAACCTCGCCATTCGTCACCGTCCAGCCACCGTTATTCGATTAACCTTGCCAGCAGCATCCTTTCGACCTCGCCTACACTATTGACAAAGTTGGCGAAGCAGCACAAGCGTGGATTGCCCAGACACAGTAAACCTAGAAATCGATAGTACTCTGGCATACAGATTCACTGTGTCAGGAACTTAGCTTCAAATTCTTTGATTTCTTGGACCTTTCTATAAAGACTAGTTTGTTAATTAGTTACCTTGTCCCATTGTGCACCTAATGCCTTAAACCAAACTTGTTGCGACAACTAAATATCTTCTACACCACGCCTACGCCATTCACTAACAATGTCAGGCTGCGAACCGAATGTCAATCAGCTGACATTCTTTGTGTTTGAGCAAACCAGCCGTGAACCGAATGTCAAGATTTATGCCTTGAAACCCTAAGTGGCTCTAACATCCAACCTTAGTCCAGATTCTATAAATTCTAGGGTTCTGACCTAGTTTCAGCTTTCAAACCCAGTCCGCTTCAGCATCGCCAAGTTCATTTCTTTTAAGAGCATACTTGCATATAGATCATAAAGCATTGAAAATTGTTAGTGATCATTCTATGTTTGAATTGTTGCCGAGTAGATCCCGAGACAGAGTTCGAGGACGTCACCACCAATGCAACACCAGTAGCTGATTCTTACGATGAAGAAGGCAAGTCATATACTTGAACATCTTGAACCAATATTTTATGAATTGATATGATATTTCCTTGGCTATAAGCAGTATTGCATGTGATGGAATGAATAAAGTATAATTTGACAGTGGTAGGTAGTATGCCGATGAAATGTGATAAGATCCGTTATAGGATGATCAAGCTGTGTGCCATGACTAATGTGTATATATGTATATGTATGTTCATAAAATAAAAACTTCAACCATGACCAGAATGGTATGGAATGGTGGTATGGCACTATTGAGTGTAGTGTTGTGGAATGGTCTGGTCACCGGCTTATAAGGACTAGAACCTTGTGTTGTTCTTCCAGTGGCATGAAATGGTACCAACCACAAGCCTGGTATAGGACAGGCCTAAACAAGTAGTATGCCAATCGGACATGCACCCCCTGCATGGATGAGTTGGAAGGAATTGCACACGATCGGCACGGAGTGTTATTCCACACACTTGATGCACGCTGCCCCAGTAATGGGAAGAGGCTAGTCGGGTTGGGGGTATAGCCCGCCACAACTGTGGTTTGTCTGACCACAGGGACTGGGGTGAATTGTGTGTGAACCATAAATAAAGTTCTTGTTATCTCAACCTTGTCACTCGCACATGGCTGTAAGGAAGGGTCTAATCATGCTGATAGGATGGGCATTAAAGTTGAGATATCTTGCGGGTAAATTGGTACCCCTTTGCAGAGTTCAAAATGTATTCGAATACTCTGTACTCCCCGGTTAATAAGAGTTTGCTGCAGTGGATTAAATCCATGTTGATGTGACACAAGTATGTTTTCATAATAAAACTTGACATAGTATAGACTAAAGACAGTATAATTTGATTTGTGAAATGACAGTGTTTTGTTATGCTAATGGTAGTACTAATATGAGTTTATAAAAAAGAAAGATTATTTTGCATCCTTCCACCTTCCATTACATACAAAGTTCATAGCATCAATATTATATGTATATACTCTTCCATACTATGGCTTGCTGAGTACGTAAGTACTCACCCTTGCAATCTATTATCCAATAGATGGAGTGCTCCATGATCAAGACGAATGCTTGGAGAACATTTTGGAACCAGAAGGAGGAGAGCCAGTTGCACCCGAGCCCTGAAGAGTGTTGCTCTGCTTTCAACTTCTTGTTGCGGGGGTTCACTTAGCTTCCGACGAGTAGTATATGTTTTGCCTGAACCAGACTTGAATGTGCCGTGATGGCTTTGTAATCTATTATGTTGTATTAAGGCCAGTAGGCCATACTGCTCAAAGTACTATGTAAATTAATCTGCTGCAATGTACTCCTGTGCATGAATTATCCTGGGAAGTCAGATGGTTTGTTTGTATGGGACCAGCTGCAGTGAGCTACGTCCCCACGGGAGTAATCATGGTCCCCAAGGAGGGCACACTCGGCACATTCGATGGGACTCAAAATCCAATCGAATTTCTCCAGATCTATGTTATGGCCATTCAAGTGGCTGGGGGAGATGAATGGGTCATGGCAAATTTTTTGCCCACAGTCCTAGAAGGTCCAGCACAGACCTAGTTGTTCAACCAACCAGAAGGATCGATCTACAACTGGCATATGTTGTGCGATGCCATCCTCAAAAACTTCCAAAATTGCTATGAGAATCCTGGGAAAGAGGATGATCTTCATCGCTTGCGCTAGACTTCGATGGACACACTTCGGCAGTTCGTAAAGAGATTCATAGGAGTGAGGAATACCATTCCTAACATATTTGATTCTTCAGTTATTAGCGCTTTCGAGCATGGTATCAGATATCGACGGTTCACATAGGACATAAGTATCCATCCCCCGCGATCAGTGTCAAACCTATTCGACTTGGCATATCGCTATTCCGATGCAGCCGAGGCTGTAGAATGGAATAGAATGGTGGACAACAGTAACTTACCTCCTCAACCGGGCCTAAAAACTGAAAAGAAGGAATATTCCACAAAGAAATCTGAGTTCTCTGCTGGTAGAAGATCTAAGAAGCCGAGCAAGAATGGAGTAAGCCGATTCCACGAGGTCGCAGTCTTGGACAAGCAACCACAAGAGAAAAGTAAAAAAGTTCCATTCAAATCTACTAAGCTTCCCTCCGGAGGTTGAACTCACAACTGCCTGGAAAAACAGACTAACACGTAGGGAAATAAGAAATGGTGTTCGTTACACAACGCTTCCAGACACGACATCAAGAATTGTCTCACCTGGTTAAAGAGCCTGGACGATTTCTATCAAGGAACAGGACCCATGCCTACCATACCAGAAAACGGACAATCTCGAGGTACAAAAGACGCCGATGGAGATGAGGTAATGCCATACCAGGTACATAGCAATCATGTTAATGTCATTTTTGGTGGTTCTTCATCTTATTACTCTAAGCGTCAATTTAAAGTTGTTTATCGAGAGGTGAATAGCGTTGAAGCTCCATTAGGCGAGCCTCAGTTCCCCCATTGGTCGGAAACCTCTCTGACATTCAATAGGGAAGATTGTCCCAAAGGAATGTCCAACCATCGACGTCTTCCTTTGGTGATTACCCCCATTATTAGCAATGCTAAAGTGGGGCGCGTACTGGTCGACGAAGGAAGCTCGCTCGACCTCTTGTTCGCCAAAGCTCTTGATGAGATGCAAATACTTCGTTCCAAGATTAAACCGGTGGCCCACCCATTTTTTGGGATTATACCTGGCTCCATGATGAGGAGAGCCAGAGAACTTTCGAACAGAATTGATTACCTTTGATGTGATTGATTGTGATTCAGCTTACAATGCCATCTTCGACAAGCCATCACTCGCCAAGTTCATGGCGGCGACACACTACACCTACCAATGCTTCAAGCTACCAGGGCCAAAAGGCATCATCACAATTAGAGGCAGTCAACATACAGCCCTAACCTATGATCGCATTTCTTTGGAGTTGGTCGACCAGTTACCCCTACGGGATGTCAAGCTGCTGAGTAAAAAATCTGATGCGGTCAAGACAACTCCACGACCAGATGAGAAACTAAAGCAAGTTCCTTTGTTCCCAGATGACTCGACCAAGACTGTTTGGATCGGATCATCACTGGATGCTAAGTAGGAACTCGCACTCATTACTTTCCTCCGAGCTAACGCAAATGTGTTTACGTGGAAACCATTCAACATGCCCAGAGTCCCAAGGGAAGTGATCGAGCACAGGCTAGAAATTCGACCTGGACAGCGACCAATAAAGCAAAAGCTTCGATGCTTTGTTCCTGATCGACAAGAAGCCCTGCGTGCGGAGTTAACTAAACTACATGAAGTTGGTTTCATTCGCGAGGTTAACCATCCCGAATGGCACGCAAACCCAGTCATGGTCCTCAATTCCAATGGTAAGTGGCGCATGTGCATCGATTACACCAGCATCAACAATGCCTGCACGAAGGATGACTTCCCCTTCTCTATATCAATCAAGTGATCGATTCCACAGCGGGTTGCGAACTGATGAGCTTCCTGGATGCTTACTCAGGCTACCATCAAATTAGCATGGCAGAAGTAGATGAAGAGAAAGCTGCCTTCATCACACCCTTTGGCACCTACTGCTACGTCAGAATGCCATTCGGGCTCAAGAACGCTGGTTCCACGCACCAGCGCTTGATGCAAAAGACCTTTCTATCTCAGTTAGGGCGTAATTTAGAAGCTTATGTAGACGATCTGGTTGTAAAGAGCTTACAAAGCTCTAATCATGTAAATGATCTCACTGAGACTTTCCATAATTTGAATAAACATGGAATCAAATTGAATCCCGAAAAGTGCCCTTTTGGAGTTTATTTTGCCAAACTTTTGGGTTTTCTTGTTTGTTCTCAAGGCATTGAAAATAATCCCGACAAAATATGGGCCATTGTGCAAATGCGATCTCCTTCCTCAACGAAGCACATCCAAAGCCTAACTGGTCGAATGGCGGCCTTAAGCCATTTCATATCGCTATTAGGTGAACGTGGTATACCTTTCTTTAAGGTATTACGTAAGCATAATGGTTTCCAGTGGTTGGATGAAGCTGAAAAAGCCTTCCAGCAAGTCAAGAAGTACTTATCCAGTGTTGATACCACCTAAACCGGGGCCTCACAAGCGGACGAGGTCGCTGTAGTAGGTGAGTATGTCGTTCTCTCTCAAGGGACTAGATGAGAGAAAAATATGCCTAACTAAATTCAAATCCAAAATGCAGAGGGAAGAAAATAGTTGATGAGACCATGTACATCATGGTTATGACCAATAAACAGTAATTCAAACTCAATTCTCATTCATCTATGCAATCACAACAGTTACTAAAATGCAACACAAGCAGTTCATGAGGAGAAGCAGCAAAGTAGATAGTAAGTCAAAATCAAGCTCAAGCTGTGACTTAAAGGCATTCAGCTCTTATTCCTATCAAGGGTCACAGTTCAACATCAGTAGAGACAGAAAAAAGTTCTAAATTGAGGACAAACAAGCATGAACAGAGAGAGCAACAAGAACAATGACACAAGAGATTAAAACGCACAACTAAGATGGATTTTTCTCAAGTATTAAACTGATCATCCGCAGTTGAATTCTGTTTATATACATGCATCACAGGAAACAGATCAGAGGGGGGAGGACAATGAGATTGAGAAAAGTGAAAATTGTTACTGAATGGCCGCTGGAGTCAAGGAAGAACTCAGGAGCAGAAGTCGCCGGAGCAGTGGATGAAGGTGGCCGGAGTAGATGAAGCCGTGGCCGTATTCGTCGAAACTGCAGCAGCTCGAGGTTGAGGAAGAGGATGAAAAAGTCGATGAAGCCATAGGTCAAAGCAGTTGTTGAGGTCGCGGTCCTTGGCCGTGGAGGAAGAGGAGGTTGCTGGAGTTGAGGAAGAAGATGAAGCTGGCTTGAGTGGAGGAGGAGGCGGCGCTGGAGTGAGATCGGGGACGGCCCCGAGGAGTGGATCTGACGGCGGGATCTGGTGGCGGTGCGCCGGATCGGTGAGGCGGTGGGATCTTGGGCAGCGGCGGCGTCGCAGCATGCACGGGAGGTGGTGGCTTGGAGCGCGGGACGGCGGGATTGTGGTGGCACACGCGAGATGCAGAGCTTGATCTGTGGTGGCTGCACTCGAGAGGCGCAGCTTCGGTGTCGTGGCGCTTGGAGCAGCGAGCTCACCGAGGAAGATGGCAACGCGGTGGTGGATCCGGCGGGGCGGAGCTACGGTGACGGGAGGCGCAGAAACAGCGAATTTGGGGCTTTTGGAGTTAGATGGCGGCTGGCTATGGGGAGAGAGCACCGGATCTGGAGAGAGAGGAGGGCAGAACAATTGAAAGAGAGGCAGGAAGAAGAAAGGAGGAAGGGAAAGCAGGCTTTGCGCTGGAGATGGATAGAGGTGTGGAAAGACCGTGGGGAAGGCAGAAAAGGAAGCTCCGCCAGCGGCATACGGTCTGGTCGTCGCCGGTGTGGTGGTAGGAGGTGTGGATCGCAAGGAGGGAGGCAGAAGAAGGTAACAAATGAAAAAACCAGGCTCAAGTCTTCCCCAGTGGCGGCTACTAGGGTTAAGGGTGAGTTCTGGCCATCTTGCAGAAAGGTCCTTGGGTTTTTCAGAAATTGCAATTGGACCTTGCGGCTAGGGTTTAGGAATTCTGGGCCACTGGAGACTCCGATTTTAGCGCGGTCGGTTCGTACGCATCCACAGAAACATGCACTTCCATCAGGAATCGACCGAAGGTCAGAATAAGTCGATGAGGCACGTTCGTTAGCCAAAAATCCATCCAATTCGCACCGACCTGCGATAGAAATTGCAAAAGAAGTAATCCAGTCGATTTAGCAACAAATCTGGAATAATCTAAGTATATGCCGAGGTATATGACTAATATTTGCAATAGCCTGGGGAAAATGTATAGAAAAATCAAGCAAATCATGTAAATATCAAGTGCTCTGGTATTGGTCTCCCCAAACTCGGGAGAACCGTTACTCATTTACTTAACTGCAACCCCATACGCGGTCAGTGCAGTACTGGTCAGAAAACGGGATGGTGTGCAACGACCTGTCTGTTACATCAGCGAAGTGCTCAACAGACTAATGGAGCATTACCTGGAGGTCCAAAAACTACTCTATGCCCTCATAATGGCTTCCCAAAAACTGCGACATTACTTTCAAGTGCACAAGATCTCCGTGCCATCATTCTTTCCCTTAGGGGACATACTCCGTAATCCGAAAGCAACTGGTTGAGTTGCAAAATGGGCAGTTGAACTGGCAGCGTTTGACCACCACTTCACCGCTCGCGTGGCAATCAAATCTCAAATTCTTGCTGATTTCGTGGTCAAATGGACTAATCCCAACCCACTTCCACAAATGACCTTTGGACAATGTACTTCGATGGTTCTCACGATTTTTTGAACTCGGGCTAGAGTGGTCTTAATTATGCTTTAGGGTGACCAACTCCAGTACATCATACAAATCCACTTTGTTGCGACTAACAATGCAACAGAGTATGAAGGTCTTCTTGCTGGGCTCCGAGTAGTCATATCCCTTGAAGTCCATCAACTAGTGGTGAGGGGAGACTCACAGCTAGTCGTAAACCAGGTAAACAAGGAGTACCGCACCTCCGACAAGACAATGGCTCGTTACCTGGATGAGGTGAGGAAATTAGAAAAATACTTCAGGAATTTCAAAGTCCAATTTGTGCCGAGAAGAGACAATACTCTTGCCGACCAGTTATCGAAACTTGGGTCCTCACGTGCATCCACTCCGGCAGGAGTGTTCATCGAACACTTAAAATATCCCTCGATCACTGAGACAACTGACGCGATGACTAACGTCGCCGCCCTCAAGCAAGAAGCAGATTGGATCCATCCATTGAGGATATATCTTATGCATGGGACCTTGCCTGAGGATGAAACCGACAATGATTGGTTAGTTAGAGAAGCACTCATGTACAGGCTGGTCGACAGCACCATGTACAAAAAGAGTATATAAGGCGTACTCATGCGTTGCATACCTTAGCAAGGAGGTAAAACCCTTCTGATAGAAATCCATGAGGGCATGTGCGGTGAACATGCCTCCTACCGCACACTGGTCGGAAAAGCTTTTCAACAAGAGTTTTACTGGCCTACGACACTGAACGATGCCAAGAACATGGTCAAGACATGCCCTCAGTGTCAATTTCAAGCTCGACAAACTCATCAGCCGGCATATGCATTTGAAACTATCCCGTTAACATGGCCATTCACCGTATGGGGGATAGATATAAAGGGACCAATGCCCCAAGCCGTCAATGGATTCAAGTTCTTGTTCGTAGCCATTCACACATTCACCAAATGGATTGAGGCTGAACCTGTCCGAACCATTACTGCTGATGCGGCACAAAAGTTCTTTCACAAGAACATTGTAACACGATTTGGCGTCCCAAATTGCCTCATTACAGACAATGGTTCCCAGTTTGTCAGCGGTCCTTTCCTCGACTATTGCGACGACATTAGTACCAAAGTTTGTTTCGCCTCTGTTTCCCATTTACAAAGCAACGGGGCAGTTGAATGTGCCAATGGGCAAATTATCCAAGGGGTTAGGAAACGTGCGTTCGACCTCCTTAAGATACGCTCGGGGGCTTGGGTAGATGAACTCTACTCCGTTCTATGGGCACTTCGTACAACACCCAGTAGAGCCATGGGCGACACGCCTTTCTAACTGATTTCTTATTTGGGACTTGTTGAGCACCATGTGGACAATGTGCTCACCCTTGCTTTTACAAACAAATTTAGAAGAAGGATTCGTCGACCCTGAATCTTACGGTCTTGAACCCAATGTGGAACAAGAAGAAGAAACTAAAGACCCAGCTTGTTAGAGGGTTATGTACCAAGGTGGAGTCCGATGTGGAGAAGGCCTGTACAACACCGCTGCTGCAGAAGAAGAAGACTGATGAAGTCTTTTCGTTTGTTATTGTTGTTTTATTTTGTGCCGACCTTTGTGTCAAAAACACCTTAATTTGTATCAACATTTAAATGCGTCATCTTGGCGCTAAGTTATTGTAATGTTGGTCCTTGTGATCAGCACTCGTTTTTAATTACTTGCATTTTTATATAATGCATCTTGTTGTTGTGAGCTGCAATGTACCTTTTCTGAGTGCAACCCACCTGGGCGGTTGCCACCGGATTCCTCAAATGAGGGTCCCACAGTGGGGAGAGGCATTCTCACCGGTAGCCTCAGCCCGAAGGCCTCGGCCACCAGGTTCTGGGGAGGGCCCTCCCCGACGACGCACACGATCCGCTTGTGCTCGTCGACGTAGTACCTTCCGAGGAGGTTCTCCGCCTTCTCCCGGGCGGCCGGGTATGGCCGGACTGCAAAAGGTAAGAGTTAGAAAAATACACAAAAAGAAAATGAGCAAAGCGACCATGGAGCTTACGTCGGGTCACCGGCTTTTGGGGGGTGGCGCTGGGCCGGGCACATCCCGATCCCCCTCCTCCCGTGCGAGAAGGGGGAGATCTTCAGCAGCATCAACTCCTCAGCGGCGTTCCTCATAGAGCAGACGCCCCGGGAGCCCACGACCTTGCCGAGGAGCTTCAGCTCCTCCTCGGTCCACACCGGGGGCTTGGGAGCGGACGACCGGCTGTAGGAGGGGGGCTCCGGGGAGTACACCACCTCGTCGTCCCAGACCCAAAGGTAGAACCACCTCCAGATCCAATCCCCCCAATGGTCCTGGGAGGCCGCTACCGGGTACTCCACTACCAGGGACGGCAGCAACTGGATCATCACTGAGCCGAACGGAGACTTCGGCCCCCCCTTCACAGGTGGGAGCTCATCGCCGCCGGCTCGTAGAAATACCAGAACAGCCGGAGCGTTGGCTCCCGTCCGGTGGCCGTCTCAAATGTTATAGAATATACGTATCAGATACAAATTCGAATAAGATTTGAATCTTATCAAGAAACCTAATCTGTTAGGATTTCTTCTGTATGGGTAATTCGAATAAGATTCGTATCACATTAGGAAACCTAATATGTTAGGATTTCCTCTACATGGCCCTATATATAGAGATGTATGATGGGCTTTGAGGATCATCACAAAAGCCATAGCTGCCATCTCTTTTGATAGCCCATAAACCCTTGTTGTACGCGTTGGTGCTAGCACACCATCGTACGACGTTCCATCCCGGTACGTGTGGATACCGGTAGAGGCGCTGCTGCAATTGCTGCGCTGATCAGGATAATCTGTGAGCGGCCGTTGTCAGCTACATGCACTGTTCAGGACGATCCGCAAACGGTTGTTGCGAACATTAGATTGCTACACCAAATCTGCTTTCGCTATTGGTAACAATCTAATCTATGATCTATTACTTGCATTTTTCGAGTAAATTTTTTGAAATTCTGCTAGTGTAGCTTACTCCGTTTTCCTATAGTGGTATCAGAGCCATCCTGTATAGTATTAGATCTGGATTAATAATATATATATATGTGATATATGAAGTTATAGTAGATTAGATCTACTAGTTCATTTAATCTGTTACTGTATAAGTTTCATTATACATGTTTGTTTTGACATCCAAGTGTTGTGATGAACAATTTTTTGGCCGACTTTAATATGAACTAATGTCTAATGATCCTGGCATGGGCCAGAGGGAGGTGATGTTAGGGTTTATATGACAATAGTAGATTGGATCTTCTAAATCATATGTGTATAGATTAGATCTATATATGACATTAGCTGCCTATTCTAAATATTCATATTGGAGTTAATATGAATGACTTAAGGGGATTTAAACCAATCAGATTGGTTCGAAAATTTGATTAATATGATTAATTTAAAAAAAAAATTATATTTGATAACCAGAAGCTGTCAACTTTGGTGTCTAAGGAAAGAACACATCATAAGGTTTTTCTTAATAAGCCCCGCTTGGCGGAACGCTTTCCTTCATGGTGTGAGCGAAAACAGTCGCGGTCTTTCCTGGCCAAGGTTACTGCCAGCGGAAATTAAATATAGTCGTAGTTATGCATGTGAGATTATCTAACTGATGGTTATTTTCATGCATATAGATGTCGTGACATCTTTTAACCCCTCATGAAACATAAAGATTATATTTGACAACCAGAAGCTGTCAACTTTGGTGTCTATGGAAAGAACACATCATAAGGTTTTTCTTAATAAGCCCCGCTTGGCGGAACGCTTTCCCTCATGGTGTGAGCGAAAATAGTCGTGGTCTTTCCTGGCCAAGGTTACTGCCAACGGAAGTTAAATATAGTCGAAATTGCACCTATTAGATCATCTAGCTGATGGTTATTTTCGTGCATATGGATGTTTTGCCATTTTTTAAACCCTCATAAAAATTAAGTGTTTATTATGCCCTTCCAATTGCTGCACCTGTCAAGATTTTGATCGTTGCTTGGTGGGCCTGACAAATCAGGGCACCATCAATTATCTTAATAAGACAGCATGTGTGTTGGACACTCATAAGCATAGAATTGATTTAACTTAACAAGGCCATCAAAACGGTTTTGGGCTTTGGGGCATGGTGTTGGAATGACACCCAACAAACAAGAGTTATATATGATATAATTAGTAAGGAGTTGCTTACCTAAATAACTAGGTTTCTAGCAGTGATGCCAAAGCTCACTAGAACTTAGTGAAATACGGATCTTGGCCTACTATATATATTTCTTGAGGGATTTTTTCTAAAATATATAGTTGGTACATCTTTTATTGAATTGTTTAATAAAAGACTTTTGATAAATATAATGCTATAATTTTGCATTTCTTTACTGTTGTAGACCATGGATAGTGGTAGCTCCTCAAACAATTTCAGTTTGCGATCTGTCCTTAATAAAGAAAAGCTCAATGGAACAAATTTTATTGATTGGTATAGAAACTTGAGAATTGTTCTCAAACGAGAGAAAAAGTACTATGTTCTAGAAACTCCTATACCTGATGAACCAGCCGCTAGTGCTTTACGTGCTCAAAAGGATGTTTATAAAAAGCATACCGATGACGCAGTTGATGCCAGCTGTCTAATGCTTGTCACGATGAACTCTGAGCTTCAGAAGCAATATGAGAACATGACAGCTTATGACATGGCCGTGTCTCTTAGAAACTTATTCGAGGAGCAGGCCAGGGTGGAAAGATATGAGACCACCAAGAAATTGCATGATTGCAAGTTGGCAGAAGGAAACTCGGTCAGTCCTCATGTGATCAAGATGATTGGTTACATTGAGAATTTGGAAAAACTGGCTTTCCCCTTAGTCAAGAGTTGACTACTGATATGATTCTCCAATCGCTCCCTCCGAGCTATGACCAGTTTGTCATGAATTATAACATGAATAATCTGGAGAAATCATTGACCGAATTGCATTGGATGCTTAAAACAGCGGAACAGAACATTAAGAAAAACCCAAATAATGTAATGATGGTTCAAAAGGGAAAAAGCTTTAAGAAGAAGGGCAAGGGCAAGGCTAAGGGAAAGGGCAAAGCTCTAGAAAGATCCTCTAGCGCTAAGCCTAATTCCAAAGGAAAGTCCAAGCCAGGTGCCACCCCTACTACTGAATGCTTCTATTGCAAGGAATCTGGCCATTGGAAGAGGAATTGCAAGAAATACTTGGAAGATTTAAAGAAAAAGAAGGAAAGTGAGACTCCTTCAGGTATATATGTTATAGAAGTTCATTTAGCTACTTCTCCTTCCGACTCTTGGGTATTTGATACCGGATCGGCTACTCATATTTGCACTTCGATGCAGGGGCTTAAAAGGAGTAGAAATTTGGCTAAGGGCGAGGTTCAACTTCGCGTTGGCAATGGAGCAAGAGTTGCAGCCTTAGCTGTTGGAACTTTTATATTAGCTTTACCTTCAGGATTAGTTTTAGAACTTAATAACTGTTATTATGTTCCTGCCATAAGCAAAAACATTGTATCCGTGTCGTGTTTGGACACGCTGGGTTATGAATTTAGAATAAAGAACAATCGTTGTTCCTTTTATTTAAATGATATGTTTTATGGCAATGCCTCATTGGAGAATGGGCTTTATCAGCTAAATCTTGAATTACCTGTCTATAACATATGTACTAAGAGGCTTAGGTCCAATGATTTGAATCCCACGTTTATCTGGCATTGTCGTTTAGGCCATATCAATGAGAAACGCATCATGGAACTCCTGAAAGATGGGCTTCTAGACTCATTTGATTTTCAATCATTTGATGTGTGTGAATCTTGTTTACTTGGCAAAATGACAAAGGCACCTTTCACGGGTGAAAGTGAAAGGGCAAATGACTTATTGGCTCTTTTTCATACTGATGTATGTGGACCATTAAGTTCAACAGCTAGATGTGGTTTTCAGTACTTCATAACTTTTACCGATGACTTTAGTAGATATGGATATGTCTACTTAATGAGGCATAAATCTGAAACGTTTGATAAATTCAAGGAATTTCAGAATGAAGTACAAAATCAACTTGGCAAGACAATCAAAGCCCTACGATCTGATCGTGGAGGGAAATATTTGAACCAAGAATTTGGTGATCATCTAAAACAACATGGAATTGTTCCACAATTGACCCCGCCAGGAACACCTCAATGGAATGGTGTGTCAGAACGACGGAACAGGACCTTGTTGGACATGGTTCGGTCAATGATGAGCCAAACTGATCTTCCATTTTCCTTCTGGGGATATGCTCTAGAAACAGCTGCGTTCACATTAAATAGGGCTCCATCAAAAGCCGTAGAAAAGACACCATATGAGATATGGCACGGAAAGCGTCTTGGATTGTCTTTTCTTAAGATTTGGGGTTGTGAAGTTTATGTAAAACGTTTAATGTTTGATAAGCTCAAACCCAAATCAGATAAATGCTTCTTTGTGGGCTATCATAAGGAAACAAAAGGATATTACTTCTATAATCGAGAAGAAAACAAAGTGTTTGTTGCCCGAAACGGTGTCTTTTTGGAGAAAGAGTTTCTTTCAAAAGGACTAAGTGGGAGCACAGTGCAACTTGAAGAAATTCAGGAACCACTGGAAATTGTTTCAGCACCCACTGAAGCTCAGCAAGACCTGCAAAACAATGTAAAAAATGATGCAGGACAAGCACCTGTTATACGTAGGTCTGAAAGGGTACGTCACACACCTGGAAGGTACATGCTCCTTACAATGAAGCAGCGTGAAGTATTATTGATAGATAATGATGAACCTAAGACTTACGAAGAAGCGATGATGAGCCCTGACTCTGAGAAATGGCTTCGAGCCATGAGATCCGAAATTGAACCCACGCATGACAATCGAGTGTGGAACTTGGTTGATCTGCCTGATGGTGTAAAAGCCATTGAGTGCAAATGGGTTTATAAGAAAAAGATTGACATGGATGGTCATGTTCATATCCATAAAGCACGATTAGTTGCAAAAGGTTTCAAGCAAATTCAAGGTGTTGATTATGATGAAACCTTTTCGCCCATTGCTATGTTAAAGTCAATTAGGATCATCCTAGCTATTGCTGCCTATTTTGATTATGAGATATGGCAGATGGATGTCAAAACGGCTTTCCTAAATGGAAACCTAAGTGAGGATGTGTATATGGCATAGCCTAAAGGTTTTGTTGATCCAGATAATACTAGGAAAGTATGCAAGCTTCATAAATCCATTTATGGGTTGAAGCAAGCTTCTCGGAGTTGGAATCTTTGTTTTGATGAAGTAGTCAAACAGTTTGGTTTCATCAAAAATGAAGAAGAGCCTTGTGTTTATAAAAAGGTAAATGGGAGCGCACTTGTTTTTCTGGTCTTATATGTGAATGACATACTTCTGATCGGAAATGATATTCTTATGCTTGATTCTGTGAAGTCCTCATTGAAAAGTAGCTTCTCTATGAAAGACTTAGGTGAGGCAGCATATATTTTGGGCATTAATATCTATCAAGATAGATCTAAAAGGCTAATTGGATTAAGCCAAAGTACATATATTGACAAAGTATTGAATAGATTCAATATGCACGATTCCAAGAAAGGTTTTCTACCTATGTCACATGGCATTAGTCTTAGCAAGAGTCAATGTCCTTCGACATGTGATGAGCGGGACCGAATGAATAAGAGTCCATATGCTTCTACTGTTGGATCTATTATGTATGCCATGCTATGTACACGCCCAGATGTCTCCTATGCTCTAAGTGTTACGAGCAGATACCAATCAAATCCAGGTGAGAGTCACTGGACTGCTGTAAAAAACATCCGTTGACAAAGCCTCTCCCGCAACCAAAGCATGAGGTGCATACTAGAGCAATAGGTATTAGATACATTTGTGATTGACTCTAGTCCAAGCGGGAGGTTGTTAGTGATATGTCCTAGAGAAAATCACAGAGATGTATTTATCTTTGTTATATTTATGAACATTTGAATAATATGTTATTTTTGAATAAATTATCATCTTGGTTTGATCAACAAGTATGTGACTTGTTCGTGAGACTCTAAATTTATTTGATGATAATATTCTAATATAGTCCCTGATCCATTATCTTTAAATAGGACATTATTGATTAATGGATCAGCACATTTATTGATTGATGGTTATGTTTCACGGACCATGGATACAAGATATCAAATCAATAATGTGGACATATATTGGAGAATATAATGTTGGATAGACCCATTTTGAGACACTGTTTGGATTTGTTATTTAAGTGTCACCAGTTGGTCTCAAATAATATTTATGATTGATCCTTAGACCTGAGACCATCATAGTTTCCTATATGTGTAGTAGTATACTTTGATAGTACCAAACGCTACTTTTAATTAAGTAGTAATAAAGGTAATATTCGGGTATACTATGAGCCATGCGGAGGAATATGAATGGTTAAGATGGAATTTGCATATCTCATAAAATGAGAGAGATATCTCTGGGCCCCTCGATATAGATGAATTGAGAAGTGCATGGCCATGCCGTTTGTGGTTGAAGTGTCAACTATGAGAAGATCAATTCACTATGAGATCGAGAAAGGATTGAACTGTTCAAGGGTGGCACATTTCCTACCTTGGGTTTAATCTGGTATCATATGGCAAGAGGATCAACATGAAAACATTATATAGGTTTGCTGATTATGATCTTTGTGTGTATTTGGATAGTCATTATGTCCTGCTAGGGGCCACTACCGACTTACAATTCGGGTAAGTATTCTCGGGTTGTGACTAAATATACATGAACCTACAGGGTCACACACTTAACGGGTTGGAACAATGCAATTCGGATTAAGTCTATTTTGGGTTTCTGTATCAGATTTAGAAACTTAATATTAGACTCCTTATGTATTTGGATTGGGTTTAGACTCCTTATGTATTTGGATTGGGTTTAGACTCCTTATCCATTTGGATTGGGTTTGGTATAGGTTTCCGTATCAGATTCGGAGACTTAATATTAGACTCCTTATGCATTCGGATTGGGTTTGTTATGTGTTTTCGTATCAGATCTGGATTGGGTCTGTTATAGAATATACGTATCAGATACGAATTCGAATAAGATTTGAATCTTATCAAGAAACCTAATCTGTTAGGATTTATTCTGTATGGGTAATTCGAATAAGATTCGTATCACATCAGGAAACCTAATATGTTAGGATTTCCTCTACATGGCCCTATATATAGAGATGTATGATGGGCTTTGAGGATCATCACAAAAGCCATTGCTGCCATCTCTTTTGATAGTCCATAAACCCTTGTTGTACGCGTTGGTGCTAGCACACCATCGTACGACGTTCCATCCCGGTACGTGTGGATACCAGTAGAGGCGCTGCTGCAATTGCTGCGCTGATCAGGATAATCCGTGAGCGGCCATTGTTAGCTACATCCACTGTTCAGGACGATCCGCAAACGGTTGTTGCGAACATTAGATTGCTGCACCAAATCTGCTTCCGCTATTGGTAACAATCTAATCTATGATCTATTACTTGCAGTTTTCAAGTAAATTTTTTGAAATTCTGCTAGTGTAGCTTACTCGGTTTTCCTACATCAAAGAGCCAAATGAAGAGGCCCATCCGGACGAATGTGTTCGGCGTTAGGTGGTTTAAGGCCACCCCGTACTCCTTCAAAAACTCCCGGAGCAGCGGGTGCACCGGGAGCCGGAGCCCGGCCTCGAGGAAAGCCTCGAAGGCCACCACTTCCCCTGGCCTAGGGCGGGGGGCTCCGTCCTTCTTCGCAGGGATCCGGACGTCCCCGTCCGCAACCACCCCCCGGTCCACCAGGGACTCCAAGTCCCCGGATGTGAACTAGGAGGCCCAGAGGAAGTCCGCAGTGACTTCCTCCGGTGGCACCTCCGCAGCTTTGGCACGGCCGTTGGGTCCCATCTGATTCTTTCGGTGGCTTACGCTCTAAAGGAAAAGGGCTGAGGTTTCCGGTGGCTAAGCTTCCAGGACTGGGCTTCCGGGAGAGCGCTACCGAGAGAGCTAAGAGCGCTAAAGAAGTTTGAAGGTTTGAAGTTTGGAATGATTTCTTCGGGCCCCTCGAGGACCTATTTATAGGGGCCAAACGCGGCCACGATGGGTGCCACGTAGCCCTTTGAGGTGCATCCGCGCCGCTCGTATTCAAACAGTGTGCGGGAAACGAAGGGACGGGCGCACGAAACGAGACGTCACCGGTTCGAACCGCGAGCGGCCATTATGGCCGAATGGCATGCTCCCTCGAGACAGCCTTAATGAGTGACGGCGCAGGAATCGAAGCGTCACGGCTCCGGTAGCTTGTCCCAGAGATTTTCCCGGTGACATGAACCATCCCCTCCGGGGACTTGAGCATCGTCCCTGGAGGGCATGGGGGCTGCTGTTGGGGGAAATCTCCATGAGACTAAGTCCAGGTAAGAGGCTGTTCAATTTGCCCGGGGACAAGGCCCCCCGGTGGCTTGTCCCGGGTGCCGCCTTTTGTGTCCCGAGCGCCGCCTTTTGCCCCGGGAGAAGCCCCCCGGTGGAGGTTGTTCAATTTGCTCGAGGACAAGGCCCCTCGCTGGCTTGTCCCGGGCGCCGCCATTTGTGTCCCAGGCACCGCCTTTTTCCCGGGGACAAGGCCCCCCGGTGGCTTCTCCCGGGCGCCGCCTTTTTCCCGGGGACAAGGTCCCCGATGGCTTGTCCTGGGCGCCACAATTTGCCCGGGGACAAGGCCCCCGGGGCTTGTCCCGGGTGCCACCTTTTGCCCGGGGACAAGGCCCCCGGTGGCTTGTCCCGAGCGCCGCTTTTTGCCCGAGGACAAGGCCCCCGGTGGCTTGTCCCGGGGCAAGCGGCCCCCGGCGGTCTGTCCCAGACACCGTCCTCCGAAGACACGAGTCTCCGGTCCTGGGTCACGTGAGGGCCATGCGAGGAGCGCCTCGGGAATCGGCGGACACCTGTCAAGTATCTAAGGTCCCTGACCGGAAGAAGGACGTTGCTACCCCTCGATCCAACGGTGGCAGGCAAGGTAGTTTAGTCTTTTTGCGTCTTTTGGGGCTATATAAGCCCTTGTAACACCTCATGTAAGGGGACGAATTCATTATTACTTGGAATAGACAATCTAATAGGTGTGCTCCAGAGCCATCTCTCCCCCGAGGGAGCTTCCCTACCCAACTCCGGTTGGGAGTGCGCCGACAGGACTAGGGCCTCCACTGAGGCCTGAACCTTTATAAACACTTGTGTCATTCGTTGTGTTCGCCCAACAGGAGAGGACCGGTCACTCGGTCAGCTCGCGTCGTCTTTTCTTCGCTAGGATCTTCCACAAAACCTGCCGGGGTATTCGCAATTCCACGACAGTTGGGTAATCCAAGGGCATTCTGGATATAACTTAGAAATCAAGCTCATTCCATGCAAAATCGAGACATTCATTATCTTAGAACCTATGTTTTATGTTGTATCCAAGGACAGTTTGGTCGCGGAGATAGTCCCTGCGACCATCTCCTCTCACAGATACAAGAACTAATCTTAGCATCGTGGTCACAGCACTACATGATCACCTTTGCATATTACCTCATCACGATCCTTATGGTTATTCTCAGGGTAATCAAAAGTCCCTGACAAGGTAACCGTCGAAGATGGTAAGGCGGTTCAACGACGACTGATTCAAGCCATCCAAACCGCCACGTACCCATGATCAATGGCAACTACCACACCCATGACCTCACAGCTACTACTCCTGGGCAATTAGGAGAGATTGTGGGGCATGCTTCCAGGAGAACAACCGACGACCTCTTCGGGAAGTATAAGAGGCCTTCAAGGGAAGGATCACAGAGGACGGATCAACCACTGAAAGAATACTATGCTTAGCAAAGATAGGATTAGATAGCTACACTTTCTAACCACCTCTCTGTAACTCATTTTTCCACATAATCTCATAGGACATAGGGCTACTACCCAGCTTAAAGGGGGCCCGAACCTGGATAATTCTTGCTCCCCGTGTCTTTAGATTCATTAATACATTGAACATCTTGAGAATCTGTCTGATTGACCTCATACCTTCTAACTCCCTTTCTTGCATAAGATCGACAGAGGGACCCAGAGGTCCAATCATAAAATAGCTATCCCCAATCATAGCACCACCTCTCTTGATATCCAAAAATCTCCATAAAAAAAGGAGAAATAAAAAAACAAGAAACAATCAACTACAAGTATTTAAACAACCAATTGCAGGTATTTAAACAATCAAATGTAAGTATTTAAACAATCAATTGAGAGTATTTAAACAATCAATTGTGAGTATTTAAACAACCAATTGAGAGTATTTAAACAACCAATTGTGAGTATTTAAATTGTGAATATTTAAACAATCAATTGCGAGTATTTAAACAAGCATATACGAAAATTTAAACAATCCAAAAAGAGAGAGAAAATTTAACTTCTTATAAAATATTCAAGAACCAAGAAAAAAGTCAAGAATACAAAAGTTTCAATGGTTAAACACAATAGACAAAAACTCTTTCTCAAAGGGATGGATGCTCTCCCTAACACTCTCCCTTCTTATATAGAGCTAGTCTCTACTTAGAGTAGTCTCCACAACCAATGTGGGACTAAACTAACAGCTGGTGCAACATCATCAACACCGATACCCTGCGGTTCTTGTGCCCCAATATTGCCTTCTACAACCAGATCTCCTTCTTCATCTTCAATAAGTCGCTATGGGATTTGAGATGCCATTGAAGCAAAACAGAGAAGAAAAGAGAAGGTTAGAAGATGGAGTCTAAAACTTAGTGTATGAAAGATTGAAGACTCTAACATGGGAGGATGGCTATTTATAGAGTTTCGAAGGTGACGCTTCGAGTTCTTGGCCTAGGGACACAGTGAAAAGCCCTCGAGATGATTTTGATACTTCCGGTGTCTTTGGTGCATCTATATTTGTGATACTTCTTTTGGGCGTTTGCTAGAAGTGCTTCCCTACTGAACATTAGATCTTGTGTAAGTTCGGCTTTGAACCTTGTTCCAATCGTCGAAAGTTGGCGCCCACCTGGGGCTCGATGAAAGCATTCTTCTTCATCATCTAAGGTTATCGTATCTATAGATCATCATGGATTCAGTGCATGATTTCGAGAATGATTTTGATCTCAATGATTGCATTAACATCAACATAGATGATGATACTCTTCTAATGGAAGAAGACGATGTCGCCTTAGAGCCTTGCACCGAGGAGAATTTTTCCCAGGACCTGGTTGTCAACCAGGAATTGGAGCAAGCAATTCACTCATCTTCAGTGAGTCCTGCCATGACCGAAGGTGAGTATGTGCCACAACCCATCACCTTGACCGATGTAGGTGTTGAGGATCCTAATGTTTCAACATCAAAGCAGGTTAAATCCAACGATCATCATGCGTTGAGTCTGGAAGATTCTACTCCAAATAGTTTTTATCATATTTTTGACTTCGAGCGCGACTCGGATGAAGAGGATATGTTTTCTCTGTCTGAGGTCTTAGCTCCCTGAGAAGTTGCTGAACTTTCCATGGAAAGTCCTGAGCAACGTCTTGCTAGGGAGGAAGCAGACCGTAAAAGACAAGAGGATGAAGCTCGCGAGTGGCGAGAGGCTGATGTTCGAAAGTTCACAGAGGAAACTCTACGTCTTGCCCAAATTCACCAGGATACTGCCACTCATGACTTTGGTCCAAGAACATCTCGTCAACGACATCACGACGGTCATAGGCATGATCAAACGCCACTCTTAGCCCCGGAGTACTCCCCGACGGCTGATGCGACACTCGTAAGAACACCTTTAGCTCCTTGAAGGAGTACTCAAGATCGCATCCGTGTGATCACAGAGGCACTCCGCAACCCTCCTGCTAGTTTAACTAATGATTACGGGGTGACATTCGCAAGATTTCTTGCAGAAAACCTCGATGGAGTTGCATTAGATGTTACTCCTACCACATCATCGCAGTCGATAACCTATTCCCAGAAAAGGAGTAGTGCCCATCATAACCAGAGGGGGCATACTCATGCCTGATTGGCACTAGACCATCGCGGCCATGATAAGATCTGGAGGATTGGTTATTCCCGTGGTCATATTTGTGGTTTGACGCGTTCACGTCTAGGACAACGCATGCCTTATTTTTAAATGCTATATTGGATAAATATGAGTAGATGTGACCTAACTTCTTTGAAGGCCCTTCATGTTCATATATCCTATGCACTCATTTGTCACCCTAGGATGTTGTGCTTAAGTTATGCTTATGCTTGAATATATGTGCAAAATGCTAAATGGTCATCTATATGAAAAGTGTGTTCAGAACCTTGTTTGTAATAGTGTAAGTTAGAATCGATAGTGAGGATGGTTTGTGTGGTTGGTGTTGTGTGCGCAATGGGAATGTGGTTTGCTCGTCACTAACGATTCATAAGAACGAGACCTTATGTTGTACTTCTAAGCGGCATGAAAAACGTACTAACCATTTGCCCGGTATGGGATGGGCATGGCAAAGTAGTTCTCTAGGTATTAGCTTTTCCCTGCAAAGGTTGTCGGTCCAATTTCTCGAGAGAAATTGTTGGGCCAAAGAAAGCCGTGAGTCGTAAGAGTGAGTGAGTCAATCAGAAGTTTGGAAGGAAGACGCCCTAGACCTGGATACCGAGTCGTGCGTGACTGGATCCACAGGCTATGAGTCTCGCGGTACCATGGACTAAGGTTAGGTAGATTTGGCTGTGGGGTGCGCTCCACAGCGGTAATATGGATCGAGTCATCTATTTACTACGTAGGGAATTGTTAATGCTAGGATTACGAACTGTCATGTGATCTCAGCCTTATCGCATGCGTAAAAGTCGCATGAAGAGGTACTGACACGAAAGTTGGGTGATCAAGTGGATTAAAGTGGTACACCTTTGCAAAATTACAAGAAGTATCAGATACTCTGAGTTCCTAGGTTTTGGAGGCTACGTGCAGTGGATTCTATCCACATCGATGCATCACAAGTAGGATTTGGAAGATTTTCATAATATTGGAAAAGAAAGTGGTGACTCATGGAAGACTGCCAGGTATAACATTTTCTAAAACCAAGTTTAGATTTCAAAATCTCGCTTTTGAAATCTAAACCTTTCCTTAGAACTTTAGAGTGAAAATCTATTCTATTCTTACCTATAAACCAAAGAGCCTGTTTCTTGGAATTCTCCATCATTTATATACCCACATTCATTAATTGAGACTTGTTGAGCACCGTGAGGACAACATACTCACCCTTGCTTTTGCACATAAAATTTAGAGGAACAACTTGTTGGTCCTGACTCCTATGGCTTCGAACCTGTTGATGACGAAGGAACTGTCCCTGATGATCCAGTTTACTAGAGGGTCATTCGCCTAGTGGAGCCCGATGTGGTGGGAGCCCATGCTATACCGCTGCTATTGAAGATGTTGAAGGTTATCATGGCTGTTTTTCTTATCACTCTGATCATTCTGTTCTTTTGTGCTGACCTTCGCATCGATGAAATTTCTTAATTTGTTTCAACTCTAAATTGCGCCATTCTTGACACTATGGTATTGTAATATTGGTCCTTGTGACCTTGTACTCGTCTTAATTACCTATGTTGCAGTTGATGAGCGCGGACGCGGGGGTCCCGATCTTCTGGTGAGACGAAGGATAATTTCGGTAGGTGTCGGGAGACCTAAACGATCCGGCATCCAACCACGCGAGTAACTGGAAATCCCGGCGATCGCTAAACCACCACGATGATTGTTATCGACCGAACCAGAGGCACGATCGACCTGTCCACGAAGGACGGTTCCTGCAGGCAACCGAAGAATGAGCAAGAACACAAGATAAGCAATCTCAATTGCGAATATAGATTAAGAATAATGGGGTTCAGAAACTTGGTCTTGTTGGTCTAGCCGACACAAGAAGAACAAGGCGATATCTCACACAACCGTGACGAAATCAACTAAACAAAACCCAACTAAGACGAAGCACGGCGGGGAGCATATATAGGGCGGCGGCCAGAGGAGGGGCGGCACCCAAACAGGTGCCCATGCGCGCGTAACGCTAACCCTAGGGATACACGGGCCTTGGGCCCAAAAATACGGCGATGCAGCGCCGGCCCAATTCTGTTCGTGTTCGTATTCTGATGATTCCCGTTGCTGTAGATGGAATTTAGAGGCGTGGCCAAATCCGTTGGAAAGCTTATCTCGTAAGCTTTGCGTAGAGTCCTTATTTGCCTCATTTGGACGTCGTATGTGATCTGGGCGTTCATTTGAAGGCGCACTGGTCCTGGATGGCCGAACTGGACTCGGCAGTGACTTCGACGTCCTCTCGACTTGGGCCCGGTGGTCGGGGACTTCTTGGAACTTGGACATAACTTGCTAATCCTCCGTTTATGAAGACTTGAATGGCATAGCATGAGGGTTCATGCCGTCTTGTCGCTTTCCTACTCCATCAGCCGACGTCGTGGACGTAGTAACAGCAAGCTCGTTGATGACAGCAAGCTCGTCAGTGATGTCCTCATCATCCCCCCTTTCTTGAATTTGAGTCGTCCCCGACTCGAACATATTGTCCTGAAAAAGATTAGGAGCAACAGGGGGCAAAGCAATAGACAAATCCTTGAAATCATTGCATGGTTCTTTAGCTAACTCATCAGCTACACAATCCTTTGTAGCTAAAAGAACAGAACCTTTCAATTTAATTCCAGAATTCTTTTCACCAGATTCTTTCTTTTGTGTTACACTGGGTTTATCATTGACACCAGTTTTATTTTGGGATTGACAATTTGCTTTTGCTAACTCAGCCGGTGTCATAGGTTGTAGCACATATTTCTTTCTCTTAAACACAAATTTGTATTCATTAGACCTACCATGGTGAACAGCATCTACATCATATATCCAAGGTCTACCCAACAATATAGAACAAACATCCATGGGTGCAACATCACAGTCTATATAATCACGATAAGTACCAAGGGAGATATGAATTCGAACAGTTTTAGTTACCTTGAGCTTACCGCATGAGTTAAACCATTCAATGCAATAAGGATGTGGATGCGGGTGTGTGGCCAAGCCAAGCTTCTCGACCATGTCAACGCTTGCGAAGTTGTTGCAACTTCCTCCATCGATGATAACGGGCACTGCATGCTCGTTGACGACCATCCTGGTTCGAAACAGATTATGCCGCTGGCTTTCTTGTGACCGTTCTGGTTGTGCAGTCAATACACGGTTCACAACAAGTGTTGGGTAACCTTCTGTGGCCGAAGCATTGAACACTTCTCCTTCGGAATCCTCGGTACCTGCGTGGTTAGCGGCAACTAAAGCAAGATCATCCTCATGTTCACTAGCATAAGAGTACTCACCATCCTCACGAATAATGAGAGCACGTTGACTAGGACAATCACGCTTTGTATGTCCAAATCCCTTGCAACGGAAACATTGGATGTCGCGAGTACGGCCTGTTGATGCGACAGAAGAAGCACTTTTGGCGGGGGTTTGCACCGCAGAATCCTTGCTCACACTTGTAGCTCGTGTCGGAGGGGTAGAAGGAACAACAGGTGGAGACGCTTGATGAAGTGTAGACGATGGAACCTTTGCAGCCTCATGGTTCGGTTTTGACGAACCAAAACTTCCTCGTGTCCGAGTTTGTCGTCCCTGTACTTCCCTTTCAGCTTTGCAAGCAAGATGGAACAAACGAGTGATAGAATTCTACTCCTTATAATCAAGTATATCCTGAATCCCACGGTTTAACCCACCCAAGAATCTAGCCATTTTTGCATCCTCATTCTCTTGTAAACCACAACGCAACATACCAATTTGCAGTTCCTGATAATACTCCTCAACTGAATTGCTATTTTGATTTAAACATTGCAACCTATTAAGCAAATCTCTCTCATAATATGAAGGAACAAATCTAGATCGCATGGCATGTTTTAAAGCTTGCCAGGTTGTAGGTTCATTTCCTCTTCTACAAATTTCATGCCACCAAATAGATGCAAAATCAATGAATTCACTAACAGCAACCTTAACTTGTTTTTTAGGGGAAACATCAAAGCATGAAAATTTTTGATCTACCAATAATTCCCAGTCAAGGTAAGCGTCAGGATCATATTGTCGTGGTATTGCGAATACCCCGGCAGGTTTTGAGAGTGATCCTAGCGAAGATTACATGGCGCGGGTTGACCGGATGATCGGTCCTCCCCCGCCGGACAAGCACAAAGAATGACACACGGGTTTATACAGGTTGGGGGCCCAGTGGGGGCCCTAGTCCTGTCGACGCGCTCCCGACCGGAGTCGGCTGGGGAGGCTCTCTCTGGGGGAGAGGCTTCCGAAGCACGCCTGTGAGTTTAGCTATTCCAATAAATGAATCGATCCCTTACAACAGAGGGGTACAAGGGCTATTTATAGCCCCCAAAAAGCAGCAAAAAACCTAAACTACCCCGGAAGCCACCGTTGGATTGAAGGGCAGGACCGTCCTTCTCCCGGTCAAACGCCTTGGATGCTTGACAGGTGGTCGCTAGTTCCCGAGGTGCTCCTCGCGTGACCTGCACGTGATAAACAGTTCAATACTTTACCTTTAGGAGGGTGATGAGGCCCGGGACGGCGCTGGAGGCCATCTCCCGGGAGCCAAAAGGCGGCGCCCGGGGAGGCCCCGGAGGCCACGTCCCTGGGCAACTGGCGGCGCCTGGGAGGGCACCGGAGGCCACGTCCCAGGAGCCAAAAGGCGGCGCCCGGGGAGGCCCCGGAGGCCACGTCCCCGGGCAAATGGCGGTGCCCGGGAGGGCACCGGAGGCCACGTCCCGGGAGCCAAAAGGCTTGCTTGGAAACTGTTGTTATATGTGAACTCTGCATATGGTAGAAATAACTCCCAAGAGTCTCCATAATCCAAAACACATGCCCTCAACATATCTTCCAAAATTTGGTTTACCCTTTCAGTCTGACCTCCAGTTTGAGGGTGGTAAGCGGTACTGAATTTTAACTTTGTGCCCAGGGCTTTCTACAACTCTTGCCAAAATCTTGAAATGAACTGGGCTCCTCTGTCGGAAACGATAGCCTTCGGCACTCCGTGCAGTACGACTATTCTGCTGAGATACAGCTCTGCTAAGTCCTTAGCTGTATATAGGGTCTTTACTGGGAGAAAATGTGCTACCTTTGTTAATCTATCTACTATGACCCATATAGAATCGAATCCTTTTCTTGTCTTTGGTAGTCCCACAATAAAATCCATTCCGATTTCATCCCACTTCCACTCTGGGATTTGTAGAGGTTGTAGCGGTCCCGCAGGCTTTTGATGTTCTGCTTTCACTCTTTGGCATGTGTCACAAGCTGCGACAAACTTGGCAACTTCTCTCTTCATTCCTTTCCACCAAAAATTTTTCTTTAAGTCCTTGTACATTTTGGTGCTGCCTGGGTGTATGGAATATGGGGTTTGATGAGCTTCTTGCATGATCAGGCCTTTGATCTCGTTGTCATTTGGAATGCAGATACGGTCATCGTACCATAGAATTCCCTGTTCATCTTCTCGAAGGTTGGTCGTATCTTTGCTCTTCATGTCCTCCTTCATCTCTTGAAGGTCTGGGTCAATCGCTTGAGCTTGCCGGATCTTATCCTTCAACTCACATTCCATCTTCAGGGCAGTGATGGTTCCTTGGTTTACTAACTCTAATTGCAACCTTTCGAAGTCCTTAATTAGTTGCGTTGGCACTTCTAGCTGGGTTATCTGGTTGCAACGAGACTTCCTGCTCAAAGCATCAGCTACTACATTGGCTTTTCCCGGGTGATAGTGGATCTCTAGATCATAATCTTTGATCAGTTCTAGCCATCTTCTCTGCCTCATATTCAACTCCTGTTGCGTGAAGATATATTTCAGGCTCTTATGATCCGTGTAAATTTCGCACTTACTGCCTAGTAAGTAGTGTCTCCATATCTTTAGTGCATGTACGACCGCAGCTAGCTCCAAATCATGTGTTGGATAATTCTCCTCATGAGGTCGTAGTTGTCTTGATGCATAAGCTATCACTTTCCTTTCTTGCATCAATACGCATCCCAATCCTTGTTTGGAGGCGTCACAGTAGACTTGAAAATCCTTTTTGACGTCCGGTAGTATCAGGATTGGTGCAGTTGTCAGTCTTTTCTTCAATTCCTCAAAACTTCTTTCGCACTCCTCGGTCCAATTAAAAGAGGCGTTCTTCTTCAGTAGCTGGGTCAGCGGTTTGGTGATCTTTGAGAATCCTTCCACGAATCTTCGATAATATCCCGCTAATCCCAAGAAACTTCTAACTTCTGTTGCGGTTTCTGGTTGTTTCCAATCAGTAACAGCTTGTATCTTCAACGGGTCCATAAATATTCCTTCTCCTGAGATGATGTGTCCTAAGAAAGAGATCTTCTTTAGCCAAAAAGCACATTTGCTGAACTTGGCGTATAGCTGGTGGTCTGCTAGTTTCTGTAGCACTATCCTCAGAAGGTATGTGTGCTCCTCCTCTGTCTTGGAATAGACGAGGATATCATCTACAAATACAATGATGCACTTATCCAGGAATTCCATGAGGATCTTATTCATTAGATTCATAAATACCGCGGGTGCATTAGTTAATCCAAAGGGCATCACTGTAAACTCATGCAACCCATATCTGGTCACGAAAGCAGTTTTAGGAATGTCCTGTTCTCGGATCCTTAACTGGTGGTATCCCGATCTCAGGTCTATTCTTGAGAACACTTTCGCTTCTCTGAGCTGGTCAAAAAGGTCATCTATCCTTGGTAAGGGGTATTTGTTCTTAATGGTCATGTCGTTCAGCTTGAGGTAGTCTATGCAAAGTCGCATGCTACCATCTTTCTTCTTAACAAAGAGCACTGGGGCTCCCCATGGTGATGAACTTGATCTGATGAATCCTTTTTCTTCCAATTCAGCTATCTGCTTCTTCAGTTCCTTTTGCTCATGACCAGTCATCCGAAACAACTTCCTAGCATACGGAGCGGATCCGGGTTTCAGTTCAATAGTGAACTCTATATCCCTATCTGGTGGTAATCCGGGAAGTTCTTCTGGAAAGACTTCTGGGTACTCATTGACAATCGGCACCTCTTCAAGCTTCACTTCTTCAATGCAGTTCAATCTCTGCAGGTGGTCGCAGATTGGAGTTCTGTCTGCATGGAATGTAACTTGCTTTCCAATGGCATTTGTCAGGGTGATTGTTTTCTTCTCACAATCCATCAATCCCTTATGCTTGGCCAGCCAATCCATTCCAAGAATGACATCTAATCCTTGAAGGTTTAGAACTAGCATGTCTGCCAGGAATTCTAGATTGCCGATACAGAAGGCAACATTTCTACAAATAGAATTAACAGTCATCCTAGCACCAGGTGACTGAATGATGATAGGATGCTCTAAAGCAACCACAGGCAAATTATTACCCAACAAGCGATCTTTTGACATGAATGAATGAGTTGCACCGGGATCAAATAAAACAACTGAAATCTGAGAGGAGATCAAGAGTCTACCGATCACGAGGTCAGTTGCTTCTCCTGCTTCTGCAGCAGTCACAAAGTTGAGTCTTCCCCCGGCGGTTGGTGTTCCTCTCCCTCTGCTGGTTTGGAATCTTCCTCCTCTGGCTTGTGGTGCTCCTCTGGCAATAGTTCGTGTAGGTGTAGGGGATTTGGCTGCTTGAGCTTTAGCAACACTGGGAGGTAAATGTTGAAGTGGACAAGTCTCTCTGCGGTGTCCTCTTCTGCCGCAATGGAAACACTCTGTATTCTTCAGCGTACAATCTTTATAGAGGTGACTCCCTTTGCATCCGGGACATGTTAGAGTTGTTGGTGATGAAGTCCTCTGGGGTCTTGGAGGTGCGGGTGCTCTCAAAGCGGCTCTGGCATATGGTGCTGGTCTCCCTCGACTAGAATTGCCTTGAAATGGATATGCTATACTTTTCCTCTTGCGGTCTTCTTCTACTATGCCTCTTTTCTCCTCCATTTTGAGCACTCGATTCACAAGGACTTGGAAGTCCGTGAACTCATGCGTTGACAAGTGGTATTGATATGAGTTTTGTAGGCCTTCGCAAAATCTGTCGATCTTCCGCTCTTCTGTCATGATATCTTCAGGTGCATACCTGGCCAATTTGATGAATTCATGCAAATACTGCTTCACCGTCCTTCCTCCTTGCCTTAAATTCAAGAATTCTCTGCGTTTGGCTTGGATAGCTCCTTTGCGGACATGGTACTTACGGAACTGTTCCTTGAATTCATTCCAGGTAATGGAATTCTGATTAGGGTGTACCGTCTTGTAATTTTCCCACCATGCTGCAGCCGATCCTGTGAGCTGATGGGGTCCATACAGCAGCTTCTCTTCATCATTACACCTGACAGTGTCCAATTTCCTCTCAATTTCTCTTAACCAATCGTCTGCCACAATCGGGTCTTCAGTGCAGGAGAAAGTTGGAGGACGCGTCTTTTGAAAGTCTGTCAGTCTTGCTCCAATGTTCGAACCTTCCTCGCGTCGTGTTGCGGAGTTTTGCATCAACTGTTCCAGAATTTGACTCTGTACCTCTGCAGATCTCTGTCGGTTTTGTTCCATCCATATCAGTATTTCTGTCAGATTTCCCCCTTGCGGTACCGAGGTCGATGAATTTGGCTGATCTGAGGTATCTCTAGACCTTCTCGTTGACGTGTTCCTGGGGGCTTCTTCCGAGTCTTGGATTCTACCTCTGGTGTTCACCATTCTGTTCTGACAAGATAATTGAGAGAAGACTACTAATTCAAGGGAGCACAGATTGAACACAAGCTGAAATGAAAGATCAACCCAAGAGATTGGATTGGAACATGCAATTGCTATTTTCAAAGGTTTTCAAAAGATACAAGGTTTTCACCTTTACAGCCTTAGAGTTACCAACAAACAATACAAGCAAAGCAACTACCACAACAAGAGCTAAAAACTAACGATTACAAGGGCTAGTGCAGAAGGGTCAAGCTGAAGAGAAAACTAGGATCTCTTGTCGGTCCTGGAAGAACTGCAAGGTTCCACTTCTTCGGGGTCTTCCTCTTCTTGATCTTCGTCGGCATCCATAGGGTCCCATTCCATATCATTGTCCTCTTCTTCCTCAGATGAACCGTTGCTGTCGCATGTAGCAATCTCTTTTCCTTTGCCTTCAGGAACTTCCTTCTCTTTCGCGAGAGTAGGATATTCTGGTGCAGGGGTGTTGATCACAATGCCATGCGAAGCAGGCGTGAAATAACCCAGGTAATCCCTAGGTCTTCCCACACTCTTGCGGGCTGTGAGTCTTATCTTCAAGCGGTTCTTCTTGTTCACCGATCCTTCGTCTTCGACTTCTCGCGCTCTGCTAGGTTCAGCCAACTCTTGAATATGCTTCTCTTTCTCTTGGAGTTCTGAGCGAACCTTCGCAAGCGCTCCTTCGAGATAGTGATGGTCATCCCGAGCATTTTCATGCTCACGCAACAACCGAGTGTAGCTCGACTCCAAAGCTTGAACTACATCTCTGGTTTTGGTCAGGATGGCATCTCTCTGGTTGGTGGAGGGATGAACAGTTCGACGATCCGATCCAGGGACTTGGTAGGGTACAAAACAGAAAGGAGAACCTATAAGAAAATCATCGTACAGCTGGCGGATGGTACCTATAGCACGACGAGCAGCGTCTTGGATGGCATCTTCTTCTTCTTCTCTACGAGCTTCCTTTCTTGTTGATCCTCTCCCGATCTCTAGAATCTCGTACACAATCACTGAGGCACGGAAACCAAAAGGTCTACCATCTACTTCTTCACGACGGACGTAGTAGACTAGTCGCTGGTTGTCCCTTGCTCCAAGGAATTGCAACATCATCCAAAGCATCAACGCCCATGATCCCAACTCATCTCCATGAATCAGCTTCTTGCCAGGGGCCATCTGAGATGATGAGACACGGAACACTTAAAAGTAGGAAAAAGGTTTTGAAAATTTTCAAATAATACTCATTATGCTTTTCTTAAACAAATTAAGTTTTTCACAATTAGGTTTTTACCAAATAACCTAGCGATTCTCTACTTTAGGGATGCCCATTCTAGTAAGGGTCACGACCTACAGTCAAGCTTCATGCTCTGATACCATTCGCTGTCAGACCCCCATTTGAGGATCACCTTGGTAACCGCCCAGGTAGGTTACACACAGCATGATGCCACATGAGCTTAAACCACACAAGCATAGTAATATCATTAAACAAGTATCAGGCCAACATGGCCAATATTACATAGCCAAAGCACCGAGAATGGCGCTAAGTAGAGTTGCTAGGAAAATAACCAGTTTATCAGAACCAGAATCGGTATCCAAGTACCGAACACACAACATAAAGCACAAAGCAACAACAAACAGCTTGACTTCAATCAGCAGCGGGGTTGGAGGGACTTCTCCCACGTCTGACTTGACTTGGTGCATGATCCTTCTAGAAAGTGGGCTCGTCCGGGGTGCTTCCATCTTCAGCTGAGTACTCATAACTGAAGGAATCGGGATCCTCGAATCCCTCTTCTACAGTTGGATATAAATGCAAGGGTGAGCACTTTGTGCTCAGCAACACTCATTCCGGGGATTAATGCAATTGTATTTACATGAGGGTGAAACATATGATTCTGGGGTTTTAGTTTCATATGGTAGAGATATATAGATTTCCAAGTCATTTGTTCAGTAAAACAGTACTTTTGTCATGAAAATGATACTTTAAACATTAAACAGGTTTTCAATAAAACATTAGATGTAGTGGTCTCCCATGAGTCACTACTTTGTTAACCGCATTATGAAGACATTCCAAAACATTACTTGTGCTATAACCCATGGATAACATCCACTACGAAAAGACTCATGAACCTGGGAGTACAGAGTATCTGATACTTCTTTTACACTTTGCAAAGGTGTACCTCTTTTTAAATCCACTGGTTCACTCGGCTTTCAAGTCGGATCAGCTCCATGTGACTTATACACATGTGACAAGGCCGAGATCACACAACGCTTTTACAGTTCAGTATTAACAGTATCCCCGCCAGGTAAATAGACAATTAAGTCTCAAGTACCGTTGTGGGTCCTCCCCACTGCCTTACTTCCTAGCCTCTGGCTTATGTTCCCGCAAGACACATAGCCTTGGTCTGTGTCCACGCAAGACATATGACCGTTCAAGATTACAACCGCGCACGGCTAAATCTGAGGCGTAGGGCGCCTTCCTTCTTTCCACCTTTATCTCTCATCATTTTTCTGAACTCACATCACTCATGGCCGAACTGCGGCCCACCAGTTTCCACGCGAGAAACCAGACCGACAAACCATGCAGGGAACTGCTAATACCAAAAAGCTACTAAGTTGTGCCTGTCCCATACCAGGCAAGTGGTTGGTACGTTTACAATTCGCATAGAGACACAGCACAAGGTTCTCGTCCTTATGAATCAATAGTGAGGAGCATTCACATACCCTGGTGCGCACCGCACCCTCTCCATACAATCCAATCCTCACTACTGATCCCTTTTATCGGTTTTCTTGACAAAACGGTTTTCATTATAACTTCTCATGTATTTGACCATTTCAAGTTTAATGTGGATATTGAGTATATGAGTCCTAGGGTGACAAAAGCATATATAAGAAGGTTCAATAACAAAAAGGGGTTTCATGATTCATTAGGTAATATCTACCCATGTCATTCAAACATAACTTGTATCTCAACTAAGCATGCATAGTAAGAAACAGTGAATATACTTCATATGAAAATATTGGGTGAGACATGATCAAAGGAATGAGGCTTGCCTTGCAATGCTGGGTCTAAGTACTCAGATGATTCTTCGAAGACTTCCTCTGCTCCTTCAGCTTCTGACTCTGTGGCAATCAACCAACACACAAACACATACCATAAGCATACAGAAAATAGTTTCCATAGAAATTATTAAGTAAATAAGTCATGCATGCAGGGGAAAGGGTTAGGGCAAGGTCACAAGGGCTCTGGTCGAAGAAACGGCTAAAAAGGATTGAACGTCGAAGGGTCGACATTCGGTTCATGGCTTTGGCATAACTTTAAACTGATCTTAGGATGGTTTTCTGGAGAAGTGATAGAAGGGAAAGATGTAGAACACAACTCCAGGAATCTAGGGGACAAAGTGACATTTCCATTGCTCAACCAGAGGGGTCAAACAAGGCTAATGCCAGTGGCTGACATGCACTGACATAGTGCTAGACATGGCCAGAAACTAGGGCATGGCTTAACTTTTGATCCAGGGCTCCAATTGATGCAACACTTTGTCTGGGAGGTAGGCATTACTAACAGGAACAAAATACTCAACAGGAATAAGGGCTGAAAGTGGCCGGAGGGCGGCCAAATCCGGCGATGAACTGCGGTGGCGACACGGCACAGACATTGATCTGGACAAACGTTTGGCAAAGGCATAACTCACAATCTAGGCAGATCCAGGTGTCGGGCTAGTGGAAAGAATTGCTCAGGGAGCTGAGGCAAAGCTAAGGGACAAGGTTTCAGGGGCTAGATCGGCCGGGAAATAATTCCGGCGACCGGCGCTGGAGAAGACGACACTGGAGACTAGGGGTTTATGCTACAAGGCGATTGAACTCGATTCCTTGCTCAGGGAGTGAAAGGGTGGAGTGTGGAAGCTACTGGTGAAGTCAATTTGGACAGAGAGTGACCGGAGAAGCTTGGCGCCGAAGTCCGGCGAACGGCTGAGGTTCCAGTTTGGGATTTCTTCGATTTGAGCACGATTGGTGATTTGGATTCCACAGGCTTGCTAAGAAATGGCTAAGGATCAATTTCTACTACTGGGACGAGAGCTAATTCGGGATGAAATGGTTAGCATTGGGGGAACAGGGCAATTGGGCTTTTCCGGCGATCGCCGGCGCTGGGGATCGATCTGGTGCAATTGGTTGCTACTAAACAGAGAGGGGAAAGAGGGGAACTCACTGGTGAACTTGGATTGGAGAATGGTGCAGCGAGATGGGCTGGCACCGTGAGCTCACTCACTGGCTCGCCGGAGAAGAAGGCGAGAACGGTGGAGTTTGGGACTTAGCCGATTTTCTGGAGGCTTGAGGCTCTCAAAGCACAGGGAGGGTTTAAATAGGCACGGGGACGGAGCTTGCGAGGGAAAACACGACAGCGGTTGCTTGCGCCGGGGAGAAACTTGTCGGGCGCAGGCGTAACGACGGCGACGGCGACGTGATTTGCTTCAGGCGGTGCTGCAGCTTTGCCAGTGACGACAGGGCGCCTTGGGACTTCGTCCGGGACGGAGCGGATGCGGAGGCAACAACACAGCTCCGGCAACGACACGTAGTGCCATGCAAATGCCACGGCAACGGGAGCGCGCGCGAAAACAAAGCTCTGGAGCACGGCCGTTTATCCGCTGGGCAAGGCGATGCTACGGTGGCTAGCACGTGCGCGCGGGGTGGCTCAGCTGTTCACAACACAGGCGACAAGAGGCGGTGGCCGGCAGCGAGCAAACGCGGCGAAAAACCACGGCGCGGCTCCGGCGAAGTGCACTGGTCGAAAGCAACGACCAGGCGCTGGTCGAATGGACCTGAAAAGAAGTTTGGGCCGTTCTGCAATTTTTGAAACTTGCACCAGGGACTGTTCTGTGAGGAAAATTTGAATAGAAGTTGGGCCTGATTGCAAATTTGGAGATCTGAGGGTCCGATCTGAAATCTGATTTCGCAGATAAGTTGCATAAGATTATTAGAACTTATCCGGCCAAAGTTTGGTATGATCGGGTAAGATCTGAAGGGTTTCGACACAATTTGGGGAAAAGCAGTTTAGGGTAAAATTAGGGTAATTAGGGTTCTGAGACGGCATGGGTCGAAACTCAGTTTTAGGATGGGATTTTGGAGATGATCCAGAAGGGAAAAATGTTCTGAGCAACATTTAGAAGGGAATGGCTGAAGCAGATTAGGGTTTGGGGTCAAGATGTGGATTTTGGCTATTTTAGGGTTTGGCAAAACAGGGGTGTTACAGGCGACCCTCACGGAGGCTGTGCGTTTCCTTAACGCACAGGTCTCCCCCATCCCGGAGGCTGCCGATGTTCGGGCGTGGGGTCGGGCGATCCCCGTCGTCGCGGCCGCTGCGGGGCTCGTCGAGTTCCGGGGGGTCGGCGCCCGGGCGATCGGGGGTCGCATCCCCCGAAGCTTCCAGGACTCCTTCGAGCCTTCGCGCCGGGAGGTCGAGCAGCTCGCCGGAGGGTTCTACGACCGGATCATCCGGGCGTGGTTCCCGGCTCCGGCGCCTCCGGCAGGAGACGCCCCAGCCCCGGCCTCGGAGGAAGCCCCCCGGGGGGAGGACGCCAATGAACATGTATGAGCCTCCCCCCGGGTCTTAGCTAGGGCCCTTTTTTGTTTTAGGATTTTTTGATTCCGGTAGCTTCTTAGAAGAAGCCCCGGGCACTTGTACATAAAAATTTTTAATGCAATGAAGTTAGAATTTTTCTAAGTCTTTGAATTGAACTTACTGTTACCAGGGTTCCCGGGAGGTTGCTCCCGGGCGAAGGTCCGGGAGGGGCTCCCCGGGGGACGCCCAAGCGGCTTTAATTTTGCTAAGCTTTCTCTCCGGGAATCGCGGCGAGAATAGTGTCCGGGAGCCGATCCGGTTGAGGTGGCGTGCGGAGTGGCACTTGGACAACTTTGATAATGATCGTGCCGAATTGTCCCCTCCGCGACCGGGACTCCGGATGATCCCTCGCCTCCGGATACTTCCACCGGCGGGTTACGAGTTCTGGCCTGAAGATGTGCTCCGGGACGCTCGGCGCCGCGTACGGGCGTTGTACCGGGACTTGACCCGGGAGCTAGCGGAGAGCCTCCGGGAGTTTTAGGCGTAGGAGCTTTAGGGCTTAGAGAATCCTCTGGGTTAGAACCCGGGTTGTATCGTTTCCGAAGCCCACCGGAGGGGGAAGATGTCCTCCGGGTTTGCTGATCAATAAAGCGCCGTGTTGTTGTTTCCTTTTACTGCGCCTCTTTTATTTTTTCTTCTTGGATGGTCTGGACGACTCATCTTAACAAGGATGAGCTAAGTTTCCTCGTGGGTGGTGCGGTCGACACCCGGGAGCTCCTTATCCCCCCCGCCCACAGCTGGCCGGAGGATAACTCCGCGCGCTGTGGGGGTAACAAGGCCCCCGGGATAGAAGTTACCTGTAGCATAGGAAATTTTCTAAGTTAGAAAATCTTAAAGCGAGGTTTTCAAGGAGAAGACCTTCCGGGAGATAATCATCCGGTCGCCGTGAGAACGGGGAGCCGGGAATAAGGCCTTAAGCAGAAGGAATGTCCAAGAGAACCCGATGGGATTTCCAGAGGCGAGCTTCCTAGGAGACACTCGTCCGGTCGCCGTAAGAACGGGGAGCCGGGAATAGGGTCTTCGGGGAAGGAAATGCCCGAGAAATCCGACTTCTCCGAGAGACAATCGTCCGGTCGCCGTGAGAACGGGGAGCCGGGAATAGGGTCTCCGGGAGGCATTCATCCGGTCGCCGTGAGAACGGGGAGCCGGGAATAAGGTCGCTGGGGACCAATCATCCGGTCGCCGTGAAAACGGGGAGCCGGGAATAACGTCGACTCCCGGAGGAGGAAGATAGATCCAATCAAGCCGCAAGGGGCTGATCTTCCGGTCGCCGTGAAAACGGGGAGCCGGGAATAACGTCGACTCCCGGAGGAGGAAATGCCCGAAGACGGGACTTGAGTGTTTGGGCAGGGGACTAGTCTCCCAAAGTGACTCGTTACCACGGCCACTGTGACCGGGTTGCCGCTTACACCCTCAGTCCACGAGGGCTGATCGTAAGCCGCCCTAAGGGAGTGCAGGCTCCGTTGTAGGGACTTGTTGGGGCTGGCCCACTTCCTCGCGGGGAGGGCATCCTCACAAGGAGGGCATCCTCGCGGGGAGGGCATCCTCGCGGGGAGGGCATCGCCGCTAGGGGCGGTAATGAGAAAGACTTGCAATGAGACAGTTTGCAAAGCAAGACCTATGTATTGCTAATGAAATGAAGTACAGGGCCTCCCCCTGCGAAGCCGCGAAAGGGGTGGAAAATACAGCGTCCCTCCTCCCCCTCCGGCGTGAACGCCCCGGGGGAGGGGACATGCCCGTAAGGCTAAACATAGAACTTGTGAAGTAAACGCAAGTTCCACGTGTGTTTCAGCTCCTGCTTTTGGAGGTTGGAGAGCTTGTAGGCCCCCGAGCCCAGGACCACGGAGATCCTCTAGGGGCCCTCCCACTTGGGGGAGAGCTTACCCTGGGCCTAGGGGTCCGTCACGCGCTTGAGGACAAGGTCCCCAAGGCGGAAAGTTCTCTCGCGCACGCGCTGATTGTATGCGCGCGCTATTTCTTGCTCGTAGATGGCGTGGCGGAGGAGCGCTCGGTCGCGTTCCTCCTCCACGAGGTCGATCTCCAGGCGCTGATTGGCCTCGTTGGCCTGATATGCCGAGGGGGTGGCTCCCTCTAGGAGCTCCATCCGCAGCGACTGGAAGCCAATCTCCGGGGGGAGGACTGCCTCCGCCCCGTAGACCAGGGAGAAGGGAGTACGCCCCGTCGCCCGGGACGGGGTCGTGCGCATGGAGCAGAGGATGCTAGGGAGCTCCTCTGCCCATGCACCCCGCTTAGAAGCGGTTTGCTCGAGTCTCCGGCGCAATCCCTGTAGGATCACGCCGTTGACCCTCTCGACAGCCCCATTGCTCCGGGGATGGGCTACAGAGGCGAAGTGGATGACGAGCCCCAGGCCTTCACAGAATTCCCGAAAATAAGCCGAGTCGAATTGGGTCCCATTGTCCACGGTGATTTCCCGGGGGACACCAAAACGACATACGACGTTTTTCCAGAAAAACCGCTGAACGGCCCGGGACGTGATGCTGGCCAAAGGCTCCGCCTCAACCCACTTTGTAAAATAGTCGACTGCGACTACCGCATACTTGTATCCTCCGGGCGCTGGGGGGAAGGGCCCTAAGAGGTCCATCCCCCAGCGCATAAAGGGCCAAGTGATGGGGATCGTCCGCAGCGCTATAGGGGGGAGGTTCGAGCCCTTGGCCATCTTCTGGCATGCCTCGCACGCGGAGACGAGGTCTCGCGCGTCGCGCATGACCGTGGGCCAGTAGAAGCCCTGCCGGAGGGCCTTGGCTGCGATGGCACGTGGGGCTTGGTGAGAACTACAGCTCCCCTCGTGGATGTCTTCGAGAAGCTGAAGTCCCTCTGGACGGGGGAGGCAGCGCAGGAGGGCGGAAGCCCCCCGCTTGTAGAGCCTTCCCTCCAGGAGGAGATATGCTCGGGCTTTAGCCCGGAGACGTTTAGCCTCAGTCTCACTAGGAGGGTCCCCCTCCCCCCTTATGAAGGAGATGAGGGGGTCCATCCAGGACGGAGTCCGGGTGATCTCGGCGACCTCCGGGACGTGAGGCCCGTCGCCCGTGTCCGGGGAGGCCACTGAGGGCTTCGTGATGATCTCCAGGAAAGCCCCCTTGGGGAGCGATTCCCGGGCGCTGGCTGCCCGGGCCAAGGCGTCGGCCCGGTCATTGTCCATGCGCGGGATATGCCGGGCTTCGAGGCCGTCGAAATGCCTCTCCATCTTTCGTACTTCCTGCAAATAAAGACTTAAGTTTGCGTCATGGCACAGGTAAGACTTGTCCATTTGGCAAACTACGAGCTGAGAATCTCCCTTGACTAGGAGGCGCCGGATCCCCAGGGAGCGCGCAAGGCGCATCCCGAGGAGCAAAGCGTCGTATTCGGCGACGTTATTGGTTGCGGGGAACTCGAGCCGCGCGGCGTACTCGAGTTCCTTCCCCTCGGGGCTCCGGAGGACTACTCCCGCGCCAGCCCCGGCGAGACACAGCGACCCATCGAACATAAGGGTCCAATGATCACTGCGTCGGGGCGGCACAGGGAGATCTTCGTCCCCAGACCCAGAGGCGGGAGTCCATTCTGTGACGAAGTCAGCGAGAACCTGCGACTTGATGGTGGAGCGGCCGGTAAGGGACAGGGAGAAGGGGGCGAGCTCAGCCCCCCACTTCCCGATCCGGCCGGTGGCTTCTTTGTTCCGCAGTACCTCCCCAAGGGGGAGGGACGACGGGACGGTGATGGGGTGCCCCAGGAAGTAATGCCGAAGCTTCCGGGACGCCATGAGGAGGGCGTAGCAGATTTTCTCCATTTCCGTGTACCGAGTTTTGGCCCCTTGGAGGGCCTCACTCACGTAGTACACCGGACGCTGCTGCCCCCCTTGCTCCTTCACCAAGACCGCGCTGACGGCGACGCGGGTCGCGGCGAGGTAGAGGAGCAAGGGCTCTTCCGGGGACGGACTCACGAGCATTGGGGGGCTCGTGAGGTACTTTTTGAGGTCGTCGAACGCCTCCTGGGCCTCGGGGGTCCAGCGGAACCCCTCGAGCCCTCGGAGGATCTTGAAGAACTGGAGGCCCCGCTCCCCCGACCGAGAGACAAAGCGGCTGAGTGCGGCTAGGCGGCCGGAGAGCCGTTGGGCATCCTTGACGGAGCGCGGCGGGGGCATGTCTAGGAATGCCCAGATCTTCTCGGGGTTTGCCTCAATGCCCCGCTGGGACACGAGGAAACCTAGGAGCTTCCCCCCGCGCACCCCGAAGGCGCACTTCTCCGGGTTCAGCTTGAGCCCGAATGTGCAGAGGTTCCAGAAGGTTTCAGCCAGGTCGTCGATGTGGGAGGCTGCGCGGGGACTCTTGACAACCGCGTCGTCTACGTAGACTTCAACGTTGCGGCCGACTTGCTCTTTGAAAACCAGTGTCATCAGGCGCTGGAAGGTCGCCCCCGCGTTCTTGAGCCCGAAGGGCATATGGACGTAACAGAAGGTTCCGAGGGGAGTAATGAAACTCGTCTTTTCCTCGTCCCCTTCCGCCATTCGGACTTGATGGTAGCCCGAGTAGGCGTCTAGGAAGCCATGAGCTCGCACCCCGCAGTGGAGTCGACGAGCTGATCAATCCACGGGAGCGGGAAGTTGTCTTTGGGGCAGGCGCGATTAAGGTCGGTGAAGTCTACGCACATCCGCCACCTGCCGGTTGATTTCTTGACGAGGACGGGGTTCGCGAGCCACTCGGGGTGCAAGACCTCTCGAATGAACCCCGCCTCTCGGAGCCGGGCGATCTCCGCTTTGATTGCCTCCTGGCGCTCGAGGGAGAGTTTCCGCAGCTTCTGTTTGACCGGGGGGTGACCTGGGGCTACTGCAAGCTTGTGCTCAATGACCCCCCGGGCGACGCCCCGCATGTCTGACGGCTTCCACGCAAAAACATCGGAGTTTTCGCGCAGAAAAGCCGCAAGTTGCGCTGCGTGCTCCTGGGGGAGCTCCGCCCCGATCCGGACGGTTTTGTCTTCGTTGCCCGGGGACAGCAGGACCTTCCGGAGGCCCCCTTCCGGATGCGGCTTGAGTAGGGGCCTCCCGGGCGGTGGCGCAGCAGCATCTAGTTCCGGGGGAGGAGCCTCCCCCCCGGGCGTCTTTATGAGGTTGACGCTTCCGATCGTGGCCGCAGCGCGCTCGTATAGAGCACGGGCCATGTCTTGGTCTCCCCGGACATTGATCACACCACGCGGCCCGGGGATCTTCATGCAGAGATAATTTTGATGGGTGGCAGCCCCCAGCCGGTTGATTGTCATCCTCCCCATAATCGCGTTGTAGGAGGAGGGGAGGTCTACCACGTCGAAGCGGACCAGCTCGGTCCGGTAGTTCTCTGGGGTGCCGAAGGTCATTGGAAGATCTACCTTGCCCACGGGGTGGATCGCCTTCCCCGGGACAAAGCCTTGTAGGGGCCCGGCAGCGGGCTGCAGGAGCTTCTCATCCACCTGCATTTCTTTGAAGGCCTTCAGGAATAAGACATCGGCGGAGCTCCCGTCGTCCACCAGGATCCAGGCCAGATGGCAGTTGTAGATGGTCGCGGAGACAATGAGCGCGTCGTCGTGGGGGAAGCGAACCCCCCCGCGCGTCTTCTGCCGTGAAGGTGAGGGGGACGTCCGACCACTTTGGTGGCGGGGACGTGCGAAGCACCCCCACAACCTTGACTTCGCGCGCGTACTCCTTACGCTGGCGCTTAGAGTCCCGCCCGGAGGCAGATCCTCCCACGATGACGTTGATGCGCCGCTACGAAGTTTGAAAGGGGAGAGCTTCTGAAGGCTCCCCCTCCTGCGTTTGCTGACCTCCCGTGGGAGCGGGAAGGGCCGGAACCGCTGGCCGAGGGAGCGAGGAGGCCGGAGTCCCCCCCCTGCTCACGCTGGTCGAGGAAGTCCGTAAAGTGCTGCAGCAGCTGGCTACAATATCGAGTAGCGTGGGTATTGGACCTGTGGTGGCTGCACCACAGTCCTTCCCGCCTTCTCCCCGCGGGGCCTTCCCGGCCGCGCGAAGACTGTCCTCCCCCATGGCCCTTCGGTTTGGGGAAGGGGCGGTTGGTCCTCGGGGAGTCGCGCGAGCCGCCTCCGCCCTCGAGGACAAAGGTGTCCCGAGGCCGTGGCTCGCTACGTCCCCCTTGCCTGGAGCGTTTGGGGGGATCCCTGGCCCCCCGGTCGGCGGGGGCGGGAGCCCCCTGGGTCTTCTTCCAGATATCGTCTTCCTCCGCCCGAGCGTACTTTTCGAGCACGTTGAAGAGCTCGTCGGCGGAAGAGGGGCAGCTCCGGGAGAGCCTTCAGTGGAGCTCCCCCGGGAGGATGCCGCTTTTGCAGGCTTCGATGACCGTAGAGTCAGGGGCGTGGGCCACTTTGCTCTTCACCTGAGCAAAGCGTTTGAAGAAGCTTCTGATGGTTTCCCCAGTCCTCTGCCAGACAGTATACAGCTGCGAGGAGTCCAGGGGACGCACGTAGTTCCCCTGGAAGTTGGCACAGAACTCCCGCTTGAGCTGCGAGAAAGACTTGATGGAGCCGGCCTTCAGGATGTAGAACCAGGAGCGGGCGATGCCGGAGAGGTAAAGGGGGAAGACGTTGCATTGTACTGACTCGTCCCCCCCGGCCGCGGAGATAGCAGTGGAGTAGACCTGCACAAACTCGTAAGGGTCTGCCTCGCCGTTATAATGTTCGATGTGTGGCGGGCGGTAGGGCCGCGGCCACCGGATGCTGCGAAGTCTTCGGCACAGGGGCTGGTTGGCCCCCTGCACTTCCCGGGGAGAGCCCCGGTCGCTATCTTCTTTCACGGGACCTTCGTTGTCTGAGTCTGGAAGCGGCCCGAGAGGTCCGCCAGAATGGCGGTGGCGACGCTTTTCCTCCGGACCAAGGCTAAATTCCCGGACATCCGGGCTCTCCGCGGAAGAGGTTGGCTCCTCAGCGGGTCTCTTCCCCCGGCCGGTGCGAGAGCGAGGCTCCCCGCGCCCGCGGTCGGGGGGAAGTTCTTCCCCGCGCTCTGGTGAACGCATTCGCTCGACCTCCCCCGGGACGACACGGACCTGTCCCGCCGAGGGAGGGAGCTCATGCGCTGTAGCTTCGGGAGCCGGTTGGGGCGAGCCCCCTGCGACGACCCTCGGGACCGGAAAGGGGGAAGCCCCTGTATCATCCGGAACCGGGGAGGGGGCGCCCGCGGCGACGCCTGGAATCGAAGTGGAGGGGGCACCAGTGGCCACGACCGGAACCGGGAAGGGGGCAAGCCCTGTAACACCCGGAACCGGCGAGGGGGGAGCCCTGGTGGCGGCGTCCGGAACCGGGGAGCCCATGCGAGGGGAAGTCCGCTGCGGGACGGGGGCCGCTCTGTCGACCGCCCCTGGTGCGGTGAACGCAACGCGGGGGGCGGGACTGGCTCCCGGCGCAGGGTAAACCCCCGGCAAGAAGTGGGCTCCCGGCCCCGGGACCAGGCCGGGGACGGGGTACCCCCCTTGTGCCACGAAGGGCCCTGGCATGAAATAACCTCCCGGCACCGGGACGGGCCCGGGTGCCGGGAAGGGTCCGGGCGTGTATCCTGCAGGGGGAGGGAACCCCCCGGCAGGATCATACGGGGCAGACAACCCCCCCCGAGGCCGGAGGGGCCGCCGGGTAACCCATAAACGGGGGCATGTTCCCTGGATATGGGTGCGACACAAATGTGGGGGACGGGGGCCGCGCCAACGCGCTAAGGAGCTCGTCCATAGAGCGCTGGGCGCGGAGCTGGCCTTCCACGAGAGCTTCGAGCAGGGCGTCCCGGGGAGCCGGGGGAGCCGTCGGGGGGACGCTTGTCCCGGCCGAGGTCCCCTCGGTCACCGGGAACGACCTGGAGGTGGAAGCACCTAAGTTAAGAGGAAAGGAGGGAGGCGGTACCTGGGCCAGGTCGCCTCCGGAAGGGTCCGCCGGGACAGCAGTGTCCCGGGCGGACGACGCCGGGTCTCCGAGACCCGGATCACCGGGAAGGGTGCGAGCCCTTGTTCCTGGGGTAGCCATGGCGTCTTGTCACGAGTCCCCACGGTCGGCGCCAACTGTCGTGGTATTGCGAATACCCCGGCAGGTTTTGAGAGTGATCCTAGCGAAGATTACGCGGCGCGGGTTGACCGGATGACCGGTCCTCCCCCGCCGGACAAGCACAAAGAATGACACACGGGTTTATACAGGTTCGGGTCCCGGTGGGGGCCCTAGTCCTGTCGACGCGCTCCCGACCGGAGTCGGCTGTGGAGGCTCTCTCTGGGGGAGAGGCTTCCGGAGCACGCCTGTGAGTTTAGCTATTCCAATAAATGAATCGATCCCTTACAACAGAGGGGTACAAGGGCTATTTATAGCCCCCAAAAAGCAGCAAAAAACCTAAACTACCCCGGAAGCCACCGTCGGATTGAAGGGCAGGACCGTCCTTCTCCCGGTCAAACGCCTTGGATGCTTGACAGGTGGTCGCTAGTTCCCGAGGTGCTCCTCGCGTGACCTGCACGTGATAAACAGTTCAATACTTTACCTTTAGGAGGGTGATGAGGCCCGGGACGGCGCCGGAGGCCATGTCCCGGGAGCCAAAAGGCGGCGCCCGGGGAGGCCCCGGAGGCCACGTCCCTGGGCAACTGGCGGCGCCCGGGAGGGCACCGGAGGCCACGTCCCGGGAGCCAAAAGGCGGCGCCCGGGGAGGCCCCGGAGGCCACGTCCCCGGGAAAATGGCGGCGCCCGGGAGGGCACCGGAGGCCACGTCCCGGGAGCCAAAAGGCGGCGCCTGGGGAGGCCCCGGAGACCACGTCCCCGGGCAAATGGCGGCGCCCGGGAGGGCACCGGAGGCCACGTCCCGGAAGCCAAAAGGCGGCGCCCGGGGAGGCCCCGGAGGCCACGTCCCCGGGAAAATGGCGGCACCCGGGAGGGCACCGGAGGCCACGTCCCGAGAGCCAAAAGGCGGCGCCCGGGGAGGCCCCGGAGGCCACGTCCCCGGGAAAATGGCGGCGCCCGGGAGGGCACCGGGGGCCACGTCCCGGGAGCCAAAAGGCGGCGCCCGGGGAGGGCCCGGAGGCCACGTCCCCGGGTAATCGTGACACATCTTACCTGGACTTAGTCTCGCGGAAATTTCCCCCGACACATATCTACCAGCATAAGGAGGTATTGACAATTTAACTTTTGCTAATGATTCATCACGTACCTCACGATTCCTTGACGATTTCTTGCCATACCTTGCCGATTGTGGCGGAGTCGTCGATGATCTCGATCGTTGTTCACGTCAAATCCGTCATCTGCCTCGGAATCATCAACGTATTCGTTCTCAGCTTGTTCAACCTCATCAGCCCAAGAGCGGTGGTCGGCCGGGGCTGCAGGAGGCACAGGGGCAGCAGGGAGTACAGGAGGCACACGGGCAGCAGGGGCAGGTGCTCTCCTTTCCATGTTATCCATCCTCGTGACCAAGTCGGCCACTCTTCTCTCGAGCCGCTCCATCGCATGAGTATTGTTATTCACCAGTTGAGTGATGTTATTGGCCATATCAGCCATGGCCTTTTGCTGGTCCTCCATGTACTTCGCGAACTCAGAAGGAAGCACACACTCGTTATTACTTCCTCCTGACATGGTTAGTGCAAACAAAAAAAACACACAGAAATATATATACTATATGCTACTGTTGTGTGTGGGTGGCAACAACTCTCTCTCTAGCCTATCTTTTGCTCTTACCGGTTCTTACCACGCAAGCAGTAGGTACGAACGGCAACTGGACGGTGATAACTTGAACGCACAAGGTGGTAAAGCGATGGCTAGGATCCGTCCCTGCTTGGTTAGTAGATAGTGTAGCTTGGACAGGCTTATGTATGTAGCGAAGGATAAGCAAATGTTCAAACAGTAATACAAAGTTGAATATTAGCCCAAAGTAGTGCAATTGCTGGAACTAGCCTAGTCTTAGACGTAGGTCAAGCTGGAATAAAAGGATGGTACAAAGGGCTAAGATCAGGGTAATGCACACTGAAATTGAACACAAAGCACAGAGAACTCCTTTGCCAATTTCCTTTTTTTTTCACAATTTTGCGCGGCTCTTTTCTATGCGCAGCCTCTTTTGATCAAATTTTTTTTTATTTTCGTATGATTTTTCTGATATTTTTTTTTCAACTTCAACAACACAGAAATATGGGCACAGAGCAGTCTCCCCTCAATTTGGAGGTAAGGGGTGGCCGATACAATTTCTGGGGGGGGGTGCTCTGAAAACTGTGCTAAAAACTTCAGGGGCCGGATAGGTTGTCTTCCCGAGGGATTTTGGAGATTCTGATTTGACCAGAACAGAGGTAGTGAGTTTTGGTTGGATGCGTCTCATCGAGATCTTTCCAACGAGTGGTCGTGGACCCAAATCGGAGTTCGTATGAGAAAGTTATGGCTGTTTTACCGAAGGGTCTCCGGATCAGGGTTTGGGCAAATTGAGGCGACTCGACTTGAAACAAGGACAACTAAACCGATCTAGAACTCAACTGTCCAGCAATACGACGAACAGTGGGCGAAAACTCAACAATGTAAACAGTGAGAACAATTGCAAAGGCTAGACGTGGCTCGGACAATAGTAGATGCAAATTTTCTTTTTTTTTTGTGTGGCAATTTTCTAGACTCTAGGTATGAAATCAATCTACTAAACTAAAAACGAAGATTCTCACCAGACAACCGGATGCTCTGATACCACTTGATGAGCGCGGACGCGGGGGTCCCGATCTTCTGGTGGGACGAAGGATAATTTCGGTAGGTGTCGGGAGACGTAAACGATCCGGCATACAACCACGCGAGTAACTGGAAATCCCGCCGATCGCTAAACCACCACGACGATTGTTATCGACCGAACCAGAGGCGCGATCGACCTGTCCACGAAGGACGGTTCCTGCAGGCAACAGAAGAACGAGCAAGAACACAAGATAAGCAATCTCAATTGCGAATATAGATTAAGAATAATGGGGTTCAGAAACTTGGTCTTGTTGGTCTAGCCGACACAAGAAGAACAAGGCGATATCTCACACAACCGTGACGAAATCAACTAAACAAAACCCAACTAAGACGAAGCACGGTGGGGAGCATATATAGGGTGGCGGCCAGAGGAGGGACGGCACCCAAACAGGTGCCCACGCGCGCGTAACGCTAACCCTAGGGATACACGGGCCTTGGGCCCAAAAATACGGCGACGCAGCGCCGGCCCAATTCTGTTCGTGTTCGTATTCTGACGATTCCCGTTTCTGTAGATGGAATTTAGAGGCGTGGCTGAATCCGTTGGAAAGCTTATCTCGTAAGCTTTCCGTAGAGTCCTTATTTGCCTCATTTGGACATCGTATGTGATCTGGGCGTCCGTTTGAAGGTGCACTGGTCCTGGATGGCCGAACCGGACTCGGCAGCGACTTCGACGTCCTCTCGACTTGGGCCCGGTGGTCGGGGACTTCTTGGAACTTGGACATAACTTGCTAATCCTCCATTTATGAAGACTTGAATGGCATAGCATGAGGGTTCATGCCGTCTTGTCGCTTTCCTACTCCATCAGCCGACGTCGTGGACGTAGTAACAGCAAGCTCGTTGATGACAGCAAGCTCGTCAGTGATGTCCTCATCAGCAGTATAATGTATTGTGTTGTTGTGAGCTTGTGATGTATCATTATGTGTGCAATCTAACCTGGGCAGTTGCCGCCAGATTCCTCAAATGAGGGTACCCACAGACATGGTATCAGTGCAAAGGCTCGACTGTAGGTTGTTACCCTTAGATAGATCTTGGCGTCCCTAGAAACAGAAAAATCGCTAGTTAATTTGACTAAATTTAGTTGCAAAAATCTAATTTGGCTAAGAAAAGTTTATTGTGTAAGTTATTCTTTTGATCATTTGAAAAAGTTTTAAATCTCATTTTAACTTTTAGATGCTTTTGTGTTCTGTCTTCCTAGATGGCTTTCGGCAAGAGGTGCATTCACGATGATGACCTTGGTTTGTGGGCATTGCTCCTTTGGATGATGCTTCAGTTCCTTCGTGCATCGGATAGCCAAAGGCCTGTTTATTGCGTCCGACAGGATATGGTTGATGGCGACCATATGGCTATCGTGCTTCAGTACTAGTCTATGACATCTCTGAGCATGGGAAGGGTTCTGTGAGACATGAAGCCCGCAGAGCAGAGGAGGAGGATGCTATACTAGACGCTGCCCGCCATGCCATAGGTACCATTCGGTAGATGTATAGCGATTACCTCTTGGATTCCCCCTTTCACTTCGTGCCATACTAGGTTCCTAGGTCAGAGCGTCGAGTTGTTCTTCAATCCAACAACCGGGTAGATACCATCTTGACAAAGACTCAAGATATTGTTCACGCCTTGGATACCGGCTATACCCGCTTGCTTCATGAGCATGGGCATGCTCGTGATGACCGTCATTATCTTGAGGCATGCTTGCAAAGACTCGTTCCAATTTTCCGGAGAAGTAAAAGTGAATTCAGGTTGGACCAAGTGGAGAGTGAGATCTTGATGCTTCAGATCACGAGGTTCCAGAGTCTGCTATCAAAAGAAGCCACCCAAGACTGAGGATCACCGCCCGCTAGAGTGTTGGAAAGCTAAAGGACTAACTTGGGAATTTCACACCTTCGTCGCGTGGTATTGTCATCAACTGTCATGCACCCGAGTTGCACAATATTGAGGAGAAAAAGGACATCCCCGTTGGCAAGGGAAATGAGATCACTGAGAGCGACAATGACACCTCATCTGATGATAATGATGACCTAGAGCTAGACCCGATGGAAGCAGATGATGACCAGGAGGAGGATCCCGAGGAGATAGAGCCTTGTAGTTCTTCTAATGCTGACAGTGATTCCAGACTTCCCTTTGGCCTGACTGACGGAGAGTCAACCATACCTTTCAGTAGTCGAATGAGATTGCAAGAAAGAGGAAGCTAAGTAACTTTCCTTCTTATGGTCATCCGAAAGCATAGGAAGAGATAAAGTGGAAGTCTAGGATATACAGCCTTATCTCAACCCCTACAGATGTTTATCTAGTAGTTATGATCAAAACAATGGTAGTACTTATCATCAAAAGAGTTCATAGTCGAATGGACTCTGTTACATACGATCACCCTAATAGTAGAGATAAGGTCGTAGACAATACATGACCAAATGAATACTATTTCATTGTTCCTTGTCGGTGAATCAAAACCTAGAAGCCCTTTAATTAGCTAGTCGAGAACCTATCTGCCGACCACAGATCAAAGGTCCAACGGTCATATGGTCATGATTGTTCGACCATACCCGGTGTTTATGCTTATTCGCCCACAACCTTTGGATACTGTGACACATTATTTCCTCGGGAATATCATAACTCCCTAATATGGTAACTGATGCGCACGGTGGCCCGATCTTCTGACAGGTAGAGGTAAGTCGATTGGTGGAGACTCGACGTTGACGATCCGGCTTCCGATCAGAACCGATCAGAACCCAGCAATCGCTACACCACGGCTCCGTTGGTTATCAACCATGCACAAACACGATTGACCTCGCCAAGAAGGCTTATCCCTGCATGCGAATCGAGAACACAAGCAAGAACGAGAAAGAAGCAATCTGAAATATTGCAAATATAAATTGAATCTCACGAGTTGGGGTTCCACAAACCGATACACGGTGAAACTGTTCTTTGACAGATTCATCTAAGCAAAACCCAAACCAAACCCTAGCGGTGGCTACTGAATATAAGGGCTAAGGGACGTCCTAGAAACCCTAGACGTGTCCGTGATGGACTCCAACACGATACATGGGCCAAAGGCCCAAATTGGTGACGCAGCACCCTGGGACAGATTCTGTCCGCCAACTTGTAACGCGAATTCCCGTCGACTCAGCAGTCCAATTGATCTGAAACCGGTGCCATTGGAAAGGTTATCTCCTTAGCTTTCGATACATATGTGGATCATTGAAATCGGAGTCCGTTTGTGGCCTGGCCGACGATTTTAGTGAACACTGCTCCTGGTGGCCGAGGTAGTCGACTCCGAGATGAATTGGGACTCCGACTCCGAGATGAATTGGGACTCCAACTTGACTTGGACGCCCTCCTTGCCTCCCTCCTGGCCCTTGCTGGTTCCCAAGGCCTTCATGATCCTCTCCAAAGTTCCTAAGTACAATATAATCAATAATATCATTAGGTAGCATACTATCCTCACAAGTATATACACGGGCACTTAGGAACGAGCTCACCTGTTGATTCAATTGCCGTGCTCGTGCTCTTGTGATGGGTCCTTGCATCACAACTGGAGGAGTCTCGGGCGTATGCATAGGAGTGATGTCCTCATCATCCTCCCCCTCTTGAAGTGGAGTCGTCCTCGACTCAAGCTCATCTTCTTCTCCCATGAACGGTTTCAAATCTGCAATGTTAAATGTGGGACTAACCCCAAATTCGGGCGGCAACCCAAGTTTATATGCATTATCATTTAGTTTCTCAAGTATCTTGAAAGGACCATCAGATCTAGGCATTAATTTAGACTTTCGCAATTCTGGAAAACGATCAGCTCGGTTTGGCAAACTCGCTCCAGGTATCAAATCAATTTGGTGCTCAATCCCTCGTATGGGTGGGAGTCCTGGAGGTATCTCGGCAGGAAAAACATCTGCATACTCCTGCAAAAGGTTAGTGACAGCAGGAGGCAAAGTACTGGGCATATCATCCAATGAAAACAAAGCATCTTTGCATATCAAAGCATAGCACGGTGCATCATTCTCATTAATTTCAGCAAGGTCACATTTTGTAGCAAGCATAACACCACCCTTCAATTTAATTCCCTCGGACCTAGAACTAGGTTCTTTCTTGTCTTTCTTAGGTGGGAAAATATTTTTAGCCACTTGCTGATTTTCAGATTCAAGCGCACTCTCTTTTCTCTCATTTTCAGCTCTCTCTTTGTCACATTGCACAATTTCAGTAGGAGTCATAGGGAGCAAAGTGATTTTCTTCCCCTTGTGCATAAGAGTGTATTTGTTACTTCTATCGTGATGAATTACATCAGTATCAAATTCCCATGGACGGCCTAACAAAAGGGAACATGCTTGCATAGGCACTACATCAAAATCAGCAAAATCATGGTATGTTCCAATGGAAAATTGCACTCTCGCAGTTTGTGTTACCTTCACCTTACCGCTGTTATTGAACCATTGAATATGGTAGGGATGAGGGTGTGCACGTGTGGGCAAGTAAAGCTTCTCCACCAGATCTGAACTCACCAAGTTATTGCAGCTCCCACCATCAATTATGACACGAACACGATGGTCCTTGACGATGAGGTACATCTGAAACAAATTATGGCATTGTAGCTTGTCCGCTTGCTCCATTTGAGCGCTCAACACTCGTTGCACAATGATTGTCCTATAATTCTTGGTGGCAGCGGTCCCTAAAATCTCCTCATCATCGTCGTCCGTCTCATGGTCATCCTCATTATCTGCAAGGTTAGCTACAAGAGCATATTCATCCTCAACATCACTAGCACTAATGTACCCACCTTCTTCTGTTGCAATGTACGCTCGACGACTTGGGCAATCCTTCATGACATGGCCCATCCCCTTGCATCGGTGGCACACAATTTCCGTTGTTCGACCCGTGGAAGCCACCGATGAAGAACTCTTTGTTGGTGCCTGCACATGGTTAGATTTACTCACCTCGGGAACTCGTGATGGCGGTGATGGTGCTGCTGAACGCGCCCTACTCATGGAGGGGGCAGCAGACCAAACAGAAAGGGGTGGAGCTGATTTGGTTGTCCCCGGCATCGTCTTTGGTGTGGGTATGTTGCCGAAATTACTCCTTGGCCTTTGCTGTTTTCCCTGCAATTCTTTTTCTGCCAACATAGCAAGCTGGAACAATTTATTGATAGAATTATATTCTTTGTAATCAATTATGTCCTGAATCTCGCGCCGTAATCCCCCATAAAAATGAGCCATCTTATCCTCCTCATCCTCAACTACCTCACAACGCAACATGCCTATTTGTAGCTCTTGGTAGTACTCCTCAACAGATTTATTATTTTGATTTAAGCGTTGCAAATTCTTGCGCATATCACGTTTATAAGAAGGAGGAACAAATCTTCTACGCATATCTTGTTTTAATCTATCCCATGTATCAGGTGCTAATCCAGCATTTACTATCTCATTCCACCAAATGATAGCAAAATTTTTAAACTCACTAGTAGCTTGTCTAACTCTATGTAGCTCAGGAACAAGATGGGAGTTAAATTTTTGTTCAACTGTCATTTCCCAATCTAAGTAAACTTCAGCATCATAAGTACCAGAAAAAGATGGTATGGTAAATTTAACCCTAGCAAAAGAATCATCATGTCCACGACCATTACGAGGATTAAAATTGTTACCTCCCATACCTTGACGGTTGTTATTCAGGCGTTGTTGTTGTCGCACATCCTGTGCAGCGGCGCGAGCGGCAAAGGCATCATGGCCCTCTCCATCCACTTCATCTCCCGCGACAGACTCTTCTTGATCTTCCACTCTGCGAGCTCCATTGGGAGGCGGCTGTCTCTCAAAATTTTCCAACCTGGTAAGAAGATTGGCGATGCTTCGCTCTATCCTCTCCAATCTTTGGTCGTTATCTTGGCCGATCCTTGCGATGTTTGCGTTGATGTCATTGAGCGCGTTGTTAAGCTCGTTCCGTGTAACACACTCATCTTCCTCATTACCTGCCATTGTTAGTTGAAAGAAAGACAAAAGAAACAAAAACAACCAGTGGTATAATCCCTATCAACTACTTTGGCGGCAGAAGGTGGTTTCACTCACTCTCAAGCGTCTTACCACGCTCTTACAAGTGTTCTTACCAATGCAACAGGTGGTACAACCGGCGGCTGGTTCGTGATACCGTGACAAACTTGAGTGTAGCGATTGCCGAATTGAACCTGAACTGATCAGAAGAAAGGTGGAGCTTGGAAGGCAAAGTATAGTAGCAAGGATTAGCAAATTTCGAAAACAGTTAGCAAAGCTGAATAAAGACTCAAAGTTCTTGTCACAGTTGTTGGCCTAAGCGTGCTCCTATAACTAGTTCAACCTAGCAAGGGATATATCACAGCACAAAGGACTCAAAGGATGCAAGCAATTCTGATTTTCTACTTCTCTTTCTCTTCTCTCTGTTTTTTTTTTTTTTTTTTTTTTTTTGCCGGTTTGGCTCTTTCTCTCCTCTTATTTTTTTTTTTCTAACACAAATATATACCTCTTAACTCAGAGGAGAAACAAAAATCTCACAATTTGAAGCAACAAACGACAGGAAACCGATGCCCGAAAGAATTGACAAAACAGGACAGCAAACTTCTGGGCGTCGAAACTCAGTCTTAGAAGCTTTTTTTGAGGGTCAAAAAAAATGCACAGGTCTAAAGACTTGTGGAATTTTCAGATGCGTGTCGTCGTCCCCTTCGAAACAAAAAAAAGTAGACCCAAATCGGAGTTCGTATGCAAAAGTTATGCCAGTTTTAGTGAACACTGCACAATCTGGAATTACTCGCGAATTCAGATCTTTCTCCCGGTTAGGCTAGAATAGTATTAGGTTTGCGGGTGAAAAAGGATGGCCAGCAGTGCAGGGCAATTGACACAAGGCGGCTCGCGACCTCAAACCAGCAACAAGACGATGACTATGGATCAATACTCAACAATACGATACTGAAAACGAAATTGCCAAGCTCAAAGGGTTGTAGGACAGCGGAATTGATGATGAACTTTTTTGTGGGGCAAATTTTCTGGACTCTAGGACGATGGCAAAACAAAACTAAAGGGGATACAATGATACCTGACGGGAAACCGAGGCTCTGATACCACTTGATGCGCACGGTGGCCCGATCTTCCGACAGGTAGAGGTAAGTCGATTGGTGGAGACTCGACGTTGACGATCCGGCTTCCGATCAGAACCGATCAGAACCCAGCAATCGCTACACCACGGCTCCGTTGGTTATCAACCATGCACAAACACGATTGACCTCGCCAAGAAGGCTTATCCCTGCATGCGAATCGAGAACACAAGCAAGAACGAGAAAAAAGCAATCTGAAATATTGCAAATATAAATTGAATCTCACAAGTTGGGGTTCCACAAACCGATACACGGCGAAACTGTTCTTTGACAGATTAATCTAAGCAAAACCCAAACCAAACCCTAGTGGTGGCTACTGAATATAAGGGCTAAGGGACGTCCTAGAAACCCTAGACGTGTCCGTGATGGACTCCAACACGATACATGGGCCAAAGGCCCAAATTGGTGACGCAGCACCCTGGGACAGATTCTGTCCGCCAACTTGTAACGCGAATTCCCGTCGACTCAGCAGTACAATTGACCTGAAACCGGTGCCATTGGAAAGGTTATCTCCTTAGCTTTCGATACATATGTGGATCATTCGAAGTCCGTTTGTGGCCTGGGCGACGATTTTAGTGAACACTGCTCCTGGTGGCCGAGGTAGTCGACTCCGAGATGAATTGGGACTCCGACTTGACTTGGACGCCCTCCTTGCCTCCCTCCTGGCCCTTGCTGGTTCCCAAGGCCTTCATGATCCTCTCCAAAGTTCCTAAGTATAATATAATCAATAATATCATTAGGTAGCATACTATCCTCACAAGTATATACACGGGCACTTAGGAACGAGCTCACCTGTTGATTCAATTGCTGTGCTCGTGCTCTTGTGATGGGTCCTTGCATCACAACTGGAGGAGTCTCGGGCGTATGCATAGGAGTGATGTCCTCATCAGTAACTGTCAAGAAGATAATGCACAGTCATAAACGTGCAGCCACTCGTAATTACACATCAATGACCGGAGCACGTCCTTCGCTCGGCAATCCTTCAATTCTGTAACCGACGACCTTCGACAAGCTATAAAAGAGGTGTCGAGAATAGAAGAGGGGGGACTGGGAAACAGATGGAGTCTTCAACAACAAAGTAGAGAATAAGAGAGGAGTTTTTAGTCCATTCGAGAACATCTGTTGTTCTTCTCTGTGATCCTTTACACTCTTAGTGAAATCACAACAGGAGTAGGGCTATTACTCTGTCTCTGAGGGCCCGAAATTGTATAATTCCTATGTCTCTGGTGCATCTACATTTGTGATACTTCCTCTCGCCGTTTGTTAGAAGTGCTTCCCTACTGAACATTAGATCTTGTGTAAGCTCGGCTTGGAACCTTGTTCCAATCGTCGACAGCTGGCGCCCACTGTGGGGCTACATCAAAGCGTTCTTCTTCATCGCCTGAGAATATCGTATTTGTAGATCATCATGGATTGTCTGCATAATTCCTAGAATGATTTTGATCTCGAGGATTGCATTGACATCGACATGGATGATGATACTCTTCTAATGGAAGAAGACAATGTTGCCTCAAAGCCTTGCGCCGAGGAGAATTTTTCCCAGGACCTAGTTGTCGACCAGGAATCGAAGCAAGCAATTCACTCATCGTCAGTGAGTCCTGCCATGAGCGAAGGTGAGTATGTACCACAACCCATCACCTTGATTGATGTAGGTGTTGAGGATCCTGATGTTTCAACATCAAAGCTAGTTAAATACAATAATCATCATGTGTTGAGTTTGGACGATTCTACTCCACATAGTCTTTATCCTATCTTCTACTTTGTTGGGGGACATCTCTGTCCTGCCCCCGGGGCCTGGTCTGACCCGGATGCTGCTCCTGGGGAAGAGACCTCATGTCCCAGGGACCGTTACCCAATGACAGCTGCCTCGTGAAAGGCGCCCACCCATCCCGGGCGCCGCTGCCCGGAGATAGCTGTCCTGGTGACAGGCGTCCCCCGTCTCGGGCGCCGCCACCCGGTGCCAGGCATCCCCCGCCCCGGGCGCCACCACTCGGCGTCAGGCGTCCCCCGTCCCAGGCACTGTCGCTCGGTGACAGCTATCCCGGTGAGAGGTGCCCCCCCATCCCGGGCGCCATCACCCAGTGACAGGCGTCCCCCGTCTCGGCAATAGGTGCCCCGGAGACAAGTGTGCCCCTTCCCGAGCGCCGCCACTAGATGACAGTGAGGGGTCTCCCCCGTCCCGGGCGCCGCCACCCGGTGACCCCCGTCCCAGGCGCCACCACCCGATAACAACCATCCCGGCGACAGGCACCCCTGTCCTGAGAGCCGTCACCCGGTGACGGGTGTCCCAGAGGCAGGGGTCCCTCGGGAATTGAAGCCTACACGTGTGGAGCATCTAGGCACCTTGATCCATGACAAGACCGTTGCATCCCCGATCTGATGGTCGAGGCTAGGGCGTTTTGGCCATTTTGCATCTTTTTGGGGCTATTTACACCCCATGTACTCCTCTTTTGTAAAGGAGATTAATTCTTACTCAATACAATCAGAGCAATAGGTATCCCTTGGAGACCTCTCCCCGTGAGAGAACCTCCCAGCACACTTACATCCGGGGGGTGCCAACAGGACTAGGGTCCCCACTTGATAGCACCGAGGGGCGGCCCGATCTTCCAGTGAGATGTGGATACGTTCAATTTGTACGGAGTGGTGACTTTGATGATCCAGCTACAAACCAGGCATGGGCAGGAACCCGACAATCGCTAAACGACAAAACCTGCTCGTTATCAACGACGCCAAGAACGCGATTGACCTGACCATGAAGGTCTATTCCTCCTAGCAATCGAAGAAACAAGCAAGAACAAGTAAAGGCAATACAAAATTGCAAATAAGATGAAGCTCACAATGGTAAAGTTGAGGTTCCGTAGCTTGGATCAATTGGCCAGCCGGCACAAGAGCAAACCAAGTGGTGTTTCTCACAAGGAGGAAGCACAAATGAACAAAACCTCCAGAAGGGAGGTGGGGAGTTCAGTCATATAGCAGGGTGGCTGCTATAACAGTATCAGGGAAACCCTAGGAGGTGAGAATACATGGGCCATGGCCCAACAAAGATGGCACAGCACCAACAGCCTGAATTAGTTTCTGTCCGCTGTCTTGTTTCAACTATTCCCACCGCTCCATAGGGAATATGGTAGTGGGACTGGATCCATTGGAAAGCTTATCTCCTAAGATTTCCATGAAGTGGTAGAACGTCAAAATCGGAGTCCATATGCAGAAGTTATGCTTGTTTGAATGTAGACTGCTCTTGGGTGGGTGAACCGATCTTTCTCTCAGGGATGGCTTATCCTCCAACTTCTCTTGGTGAAGAATTGCATCCTTGCTGGTCCAAGCCTTCATTACTGAGCACAAGAACATTCTTAGGTAGCCATCTATCCTCCAAAACACAGTTAGAAAACCCGAGGATTGAGCTCACCTGTTGATTGGATTGCTGTGCACATGCTCTTGTAATTGACCCTTGCATAGGGGCCGATGGTGGGGAAGCCATGTGTGTATCCGGTGTGGTGATGTCCTCATCATCGTCCCTCTCTTGAAATGGAGTCGTCCTCGACTCAAGCTCATCTTTGTGGCCCAGATAAGACTTCAAATCTACAATGTTAAATGTTGGGCTAACCCCAAAATCTGTAGGCAACTCAAGCTTATATGCATTATCATTAATTCGTTCTAGCACCTTAAAAGGGCCATCAGCTCGTGGCATCATTTTAGATTTTCTCAAATCAAGGAACCTCTCTTTGCGCAAATGTAACCAAACAAGATCACCAGGCTCAAAGGTCAATTGTTTTCTACCATGGCTTCTGGCAATCCTATACTTCTCATTCATGCGTTCAATGTTCTCCTTTGTAGTGGCATGCAACTCGAGAATAAAATCAGCATGTTTCTTAGCACCTAAATTCACCCTTTTCAAAGAGGGAAGAGGCAAAAAATCTATGGGAGCATGAGGGTTGAAACCATACACTACCTGAAATGGGCTTAGCTTTGTAGTCGAATGTAGTGCACGGTTGTATGCAAACTCCACATGAGGAAGGCACTCCTCCCACTCTTTTAAGTTCTTTTTCAAAACAGCCTGCAACAGGGTGGACAATGTGCGGTTGACAACTTTAGTTTGACCATTGATTTGAGGATGACAAGTGGTAGAAAACAGCAACTTTGTCCCCAACTTGTTCCATAGTGTTCTCCAAAAATGGCTCAAGCATTTGGCATCATGATCTAAAACAATAGTGGAAGGCATACCATGCAAGCGAACAACCTCTTTGAAAAACAAATCAGCAATATGAGTGGCATCATCACTCTTGTGGCATGGGATGAAATGTGCCATTTTTGAAAACCTATCCACTGAAACGAAAATGCTATCCCTCCCCCTCTTTTTCCTAGGCAAACCTAGAACAAAATCCATTGAAATATCTTCCCATGGTGCACTAGGAGCGGGTAGAGGCATATACAAACCGTGGGGGTTCAACCTTGACTTAGCCTTTTGGCACGTGGTGCAACGTGCCACGTAGCGCTCGACGTCATGCCTCATCTTTGGCCAATAGAAGTGTGCGGCCAGAACATCCTCCGTCTTTTTAGCGCCAAAGTGTCCCATCAATCCACCTCCATGCGCTTCCTGCAACAGCAAGAAACGAACGGACCCAACTGGAATGCGTAATCGGTTAGCTCTAAACAAGAAACCATCATTGTACATAAATTTATTCCAGCCCTTGCCCTCTCTACAATGCAGCAAGGCATCCTTAAAATCATCATCCAGTGCATAGAGATCCTTTATTGTTTCTAAGCAAAAAATACGACAATCAAGTTGAGACATCATGGCATATCTCCTAGACAATGCATCAGCAATCACATTATCCTTTCTCTTCTTGTGTTTGATGACATAAAGAAAGGACTCAGTAAATTCAACCCATTTAGCATGTCTACGATTCAGCTTGTATTGGCTTCTAATGTGCTTAAGGGATTCATGATCAGAATGATGACAAATTCCTTAGGCCGGAAGTAATGCTGCCACGTCTCTAAAGAACGAACAAGAGCATACAATTCTTTATCATCCATGGAATTAAAGACAAGCCCACTCAATTTCTCGCTGATGTAAGCAACAGGTTTACCTTCCTGAATCAGTACACGACCAATACCAATGCCACTAGCATGACACTCAAGTTCAAAGGTCTTACCAAAATCTGGAAGTTATAGTAGTGGTGCATTGGTGAGCTTCTCTTTCAAGTGGTTGAAGGCATCTTCTTGTGCTTGCCCCCAATAGAATACCACGTCTTTCTTTGTCAATTCGTTCATTGGGGCAACAATGGTGCTGAAATCTTTCACAAAGCGGCGATAGAATCCCACAAGCCCAAGGAAACTCCGCACTTGGGTGACCATGTTAGGAGTTTCCCAACTCTTGATGGCTTCGATCTTGGCTTCATCTACCTCAATTCCCTGTGGTGTGACAACATAGCCAAGAAACGAGACTCGATGGGTGCAAAAGGTGCACTTCTCAAGGTTACCAAACAAACGTGCATCTCGTAGAGCATTAAAAAACAGCACATAAATGATCAAGATGTTTGGAAAGTGACTTGCTGTAAATTAAGATATCATCAAAGTATACCACCACAAATCTACCAATGAAAGGGCGCAAAACTTCATTCATCAATCGCATGAAGGTACTAGGGGCATTGGTCAAACCGAAAGGCATAATAACCACTCGTACAAGCCAAATTTTGTTTTAAACGCTGTCTTCCATTCATCTCCAAGTTTCATCCTTATTTGGTGGTAGCCACTACGCAAGTCAACTTTAGAGAACATGGTAGAGCCACTTAATTCGTCTAGCATATCATCCAACCTAGGAATAGGGTCACGATATCTAACAGTGATATTATTGATGGCTCTACAATCCATACACATACGCTAAGATTCATCTTTCTTAGGAACCAAAAGCACAGCGACAGCACATGGACTAAGGCTCTCACGTACGTACCTTTTGTCAAGCAAGTCTTGCACTTGACGCTAAGTCTCCTTAGTCTCCTCTAGATTGGTCCTATCTGGCGCACGGTTTGGCAAGGTTGCTCCCGGGATCAAGTCAATTTGGTGCTCAATTCCCCTAATTGGTGGCAGCCCCGGGGGTACCTCTTCCAGAAACACATTGAAATCGTAGTCAATATGCAGATGTTATACTCATTTGAATGTAGACTGCTCCTGGGTGGGTGAACCGGTCTTTCTCTCGGGGATGGCTTATGCTCTAGCTTCTCTTGGTGAAGAATTGCATCCCCGTTGGTCCAAACCTTCATTCTTGAGCACAACAACATTCTTCGGTAGCCATCTATCCTCCAAAACACAATTAGAAAACCCGGGGAACGAGCTTACCTGTTTATTTAATTGTCGTGCACGTGCTCTTATAATTGGCCCTTGCGTAGGAGATGATGGTGGGGAAGCCATGGATGTATCCGATGTGGTGATGTCCTCATTACTACTGGGATCTGAACCTGTATAAATCTTCATGTCAATCTTTACACTTGCACGGCGGGAGGTGACCAGTCGTACGGTCAGCTTGCGTTGTTGAACACGTGTCAAACACGTCCTCAAACCTACCGGGGTATATTTTATACCACGACAAGTGGTGCCATCCGTGGGGACACGTGACAATTCGCTGTCACTCCCCCAAGAATGAGAGCTCGTGGGGCCACTCGTGGCCTTCCTCTGCAAAAATTCTGATGTTACCGAGCACAAGCTCGCTGTAACACTCGGCCACCCCCTAGTAAAGTAGAAGTTGAGGAAGCTCTCCCTCAAGCGCCAAGAAGCCATCAAGGCCGAGATCGCCAGGCTCCGAGAGGCGGGGTTCGTTCGGGAGGTCTTGCACCCCGAGTGGCGGGTGAACCCCGTCCTCGTGAAAAAGCCTAACGGCAAGTGGAGGATGTGCATGGACTTCACCGACCTCAACAAGGCTTGCCCGAAGGACAACTTCCCACTCCCGCGGATCGACTAGTTGGTGGATTTGATCGCGCGGTGCGAGCTCATGAGCTTCCTGGACGCATACTTGGGCTACCACCAAGTCCGGATGGCTAAAGAGGATGACGAACAGATGAGTTTTATAACTCCCCTCGGCACCTTCTGCTACATTCACATGCCCTTCGGGCTCAAGAACACTGGGACAACTTTTCAGCGCCTCATGTCCCTGATCCTTAGGGATCAGATCGGTCGTCAAGAGCCTCCGCGCGACCGCTCACCTTGAAGATTTAGTGGAGACCTTCCGCAACCTCTGCGAGTATGAGTTGAAGCTCAACCAGGAGAAGTGTGCGTTTGGCGTGCGCGGGGGGAAGCTGCTTGGGTTCCACGTGTCCCGGTGGAGCATATAGGCCAATCCCAAAAAAATTCAGGCCCTGTTGGACATGCCCCCGCCGCGCTCGATGAAAGACATGTAGAGGCTTACTGCCTGCCAGGCCACACTGAGCCGCTTCATCTCGCGGTCGAGAGAACGCGCCCTTCAGTTCTTCAAGGTCCTCCGGGGTCTTGAGGGGTTCAAGTGGACCCCCGAGGCCCAGTGTCGTGTCTGCCACGATGGTGACATCACCTGTGAGGAGCCCAGCTCGGTGCAGCTGGTCCCATAAACCACTTGACTTCCCAGGATGAGTCAATCACAGGAATACATTGAAGCAGCAAAATATTACAGTAGTCATAATTGTATGGCCATCCGGCCTTAGTACAATACGGGATACAATGCCTTACAAGGCACAAGGTACAACAAAATAAACATCTAGTTGACGGAAGCTAGGGCCAAAAGCAATCCACAGGAAACAAAGGTTGATAGCAATACAGCACCACATCAGGGCTCCGGAGGGAACTGCTCATCTTCTCCTGGGTCTGCAGCATCTTCAGGATATTCACCAAGGTCGTAGAACACTCCATCTATTGATGAGTTGTTGGAAGGGTGAGTACTTACGTACTCTGCAAGTCATAGGGAAGGTAGAGATACATATAGTATATATGACATGAACCTATGCTATTGGGGAAAGAGTGAAGGGTTTTTCAAAATACATTTCTTTCTCATTTCATGTTTAACTTCTGATCATACTCATGGCAGTATATAAATCATACTGATGGCAATACATATATTCCATATCCAAGGCGATATATCCTCATATCACATTACTTTTATTCAAGCCTTTCAATCTTATACTGATGACAGTATTTCATATACTTAGGGCATAAACCACATGCCTCTTAGCTATTATATGCTTAGGGCAAATCCACATGCCTCTTAGTTATGACATGATCTCTATATTATGGTATTACCGCGACACGTCAACACATGACAATCCACGGCAACACCCCTTATCGTGACAACACATGCCACTTGGGTAATCTTGAACTAACAAATTTTAGTTTATAAAACAATACTTGTGTCACACCCCGTGGATTTAATCCACCGCGGCATACTCCTAAAACTCGGGAGCACGAAGTATTCGAATACATTTTTAACTCTGCAGAGGTGTACCTCTTTTTAAATCCACTTCTTCACTCGACTTTCAAGTCGGGCCAACTCCATGCGACTTATACGCACGTGACAAGGCCGAGCTCACACAATGTTTTCACAGTCTAGTATTAACAGCATCCCTGCCCGGTAAATGGACAATACCATCCCAAGTACCGTTGTGGGTCCTCCCCACTGCCTTACTTCCTAGCCTGGGTCTATGTTCCCGCAGGACACATAGCCTCTTTTGATTACAGTCGCACACGACTTAATCTGGCTAGGGCGTCTTCCTTCTTTACACCTTATCCTCTCATAATTTTTCTGATCTCACATCACTCATGGACGAACTGTGTCCCACCAGTTTCCATGCGAGAAACCGGATCGACAAGCCATGCGGGGAACTGCTAATACTAAGAAAGCTACTAGATCGTGCCTGTCCCATACTAGGTAAGTGGTTGGTACGTTTTTCATGCCACTAGATGCATAACACAAGGTTCTAGTCCTTATATGCCAGTGACCAGATCATACCACAACCCATGCACCTTCAATGCCTGCACATCCAGTGCAGCCAAGCACCTCAAGTGCTACCACCATTCCATACCAAAATACTGGTCACGGCTAGGGGTTCTATTTCATGAATATAGATGTACATGTATATACTTTTATTAGTTCATGGCTTGCTATCTTAACAAGTTCACATTTCTCAAGTATTCAATCTATCACTGCCATAATATCATTGATCTCAACACATGCAATATTAATGAGATATCTACTCATGGAATAGCATAGCAATTCATAAAATATGGGTTCAATATGATCAAAGTATGACTTGCCTTCCGCGTCGTAAGTATTAGCAGTTGATGATGGTTCAGCGACAAGATCTTCAACCTCGGGCTCTTGCTCTGAACAAGATCAAACAAGCAACAGGCATTACAATCAATTCTACTCTTACTAATCCACTACATGCAATAATGCAAGAAGAAATACTCTGGTGATACAAGATTTGAAAGCGATTTGAGTTTAACTATGGAAACCAGGGTTAAGATTAGTTGTCAAGGTTTACAGGGTTCCAAAATATCAGGGTAATATCAGGGTAATATCAAGGTTGTGACTGGTTCGCCCAAAAATAGCGAACGTCTTTAGGTTGGCATTCGGTTCAAGGCATCGACATAAGATCAATGGGTGATAGAGGGCTCAACTCAAGTTATGATAGTAGGGAAAAGTGTAGATCACAACGTCAGGAGTCTAAGGGACAAAGTTATTTCCAAAGTTCATGGATGGAAGTGGGTGAAAAGGCTCAATGCCACAGGCTGACACAGGCTGACAGTGCCCAAGAATGGCATTGACATGGTTTGAACAGTTTCCAGTGGCCAAAGTAGGTTTTGATTCAAGCATATGGTGCACAAGGTAGTGAGACAACTATTTGACAAGGTAGTTTCTATTTTACATGACCAGAGGTGGGTGAACAGGGCTAATGCCACTGGCTGACATAGCCTAGCATAGAGTTGACATGGCCAGAAACTAGCGTTAGCCATATATTTTGATTCAAGGCTCCAAATGATGCACCACTTTGTCTGGTGGTTAGGCATTTGTAATAGGAACAATTTATTCAACAGGGCCTTGGGCAGAAGATGGCCGGAAGTCAAGGAAATCCGGCAAAGAACACGGTGGCCGAACTGTTCTAAACAGTCTCTGGACAAAACTTTGGCATGGCGATACCTCTTCACCTGGGCCGATCCAGGTGTCGATCTAGAAGACAAAAATACTCATGGGGTCAAGGCACATCTACTAGACAAGGTGGTTATGGTTGAAACGGTCGGAAACAAAATCCGGCGACCGGCGCTAGAGAAGAAGCCACAAAATTGGGCATTTCTGTTCTAGGGCAAATGAACTCAATTCCTTGCTTGAGGATGGTCTCTGGGGCATAAGAAAGCTAGGTGTGAAGTTAGATTAACTGGGGAAGCACCAGAGAAGCCTAACAGCAAGCCCCAGTTCACATGCAAGGTGCAAAGTTGGGGTTTTCCATATTTTAGCAAAATCTTCGATTCTGGTTTCTTAGAGATGCTTAGATAAGTGCACTGATCATATTTGATTACTGGATCGAGAGCTAAATCGGTTTAGTTAGGGACTAATTGCTCGCTGGAGCTACTGGAGACAATCAGCGATTTCCGGCGACGTGGTACGTTAGAGTTCAATCGGCTGCTACTACACAGATAGTGGATGAGGGTTACTTACTGGTAGCTTCAATTTGAAGTTCGGTGCAGTAGGTTGGCCTGGCACCGTGAGCCTCTCTTCGAGCTCGCCGAAGAAGACGAAGAGGATGACGAGGTTAGAGACTTGTGTGGTTCTGGCGTATGTGTGGGTGAAGGAGATGGCCAGAGCAAGTTTAAATAGACGAGGTGAGCAGCAACGGTTGAAAAAGCCTGGAGACTTGGACCTATGAATCGACGGCGAATTGACTGGCCAGGCGGGACAGCAGCGAAGTGACGCGCTCCAGCGGCCGTGCCGGCTTTTGCAGTCTGGCGCGCAGTCCTGGTTGATGCAACGGCGAATTGATGCTTCCCCCAGGCATGCTTGCAACGTGGCGCAACTGCGCTGCCGTTGTCGGGCGCGTGCGCGGGAGAGCGAAGGCGATGCTGGCGAGGTGAAGCTGTTCCACGGTGGCGAACACGCTGCACACACGTGGCAAAGAAGCAATGGCGGAGGTGGCAGCGCTGGTGATCGATGGCAACGAGCTGCAGCGGTGGCAACGGCAACGACCAAAACTCCTGTGCTCGTGGTCGATTCAACAGGCGCGGTCGAAATCTGGAGATGTGGTCGATTGAACGGCCTGGTCGTGCACCAGGGACTGATTTGCGATGATTTTTTATTTGGCTTTGGACCGAATTGCAAATCTGGGTTTAGAGAGGTTTAATTTGGGATTTGATTTCATGGCTGAGTATAATATTTCTATTAATACTCATTTAGCTCGAATTTGGAGAAAGTTTGATAAGATTTGAGGGATTTCACCTATTTTCGGAAAGAGGGTAAAATAGATCTGGATTTTGTCGATCTCGAATTCTGGTGATTGGAGAGAGATCTTGAAATCTGATCAGAAGTGATATTGTATCAAATAGCATCTGGGAGGTGTTCCCTGAAGAAATTCTGAAGTTGGAGTTGATTTGTAGGTTTTAGCTTTTTCAGGCTTCCAGGTAAACAGAAAGGGACTTATTCGCAGTAAAAATTGGACCGATCTGCGAAAAGTGTTTAGATGAATTAACCTGGCTCCCAACTTTTTGGGGTAAGTTGAGGATGTATCTGGAAACATATTCCAAGAGACACTTGAGTCTGGATAGGGTTAAATCAAGATAACTCAGTTATTTGGAAAACTGGGGTACTTAGGGTAAATCTGAATTTTCCTGTTTTCGAAAACAGAGAGAAACTTAGGTACTAGGAGTTAGGGTCCGAATTTGATCTGGCTCCTGAAGACTTTTATCTTCAGGGTAGCTGGTAGGTTAGATCTGGATAGGCAGATCTTAGTCTGAATCCAAAGGATAGATCTTGGAGATTTTTAGGGTTTGGGATAGATTAGGGTTCAGCTGATCTGGCTACTACTAAAGAGATACATGCATCCAGGATTTTATGCAAAACTTTTCACCCCCAAAACTAGGGTGTTACACCCAGGATGCTTTTGATGACTTGAAGAAGTACCTCACGAGCGCCCCAATGCTTGTGAGCCCTTCTTTAGAAGAACCCCTGCTCCTTTACCTCACGGCCACCCTGGTCGCTGTGAGTGCAGTACTGGTAAAAGAGTAGGACGGAAAACAACGCCCTGTGTACTACGTGAGTGAAGCCCTCAAAGGGGCTGAGACACGGTACACAGAGATGGAGAAGATTTGCTACGCCCTCCTGATGGTGTCCCGGAAGCTTTGCCATTACTTCCTGGGACACCCGATCACAGTCCCGTCCTCCCTCTCCCTGGGGGGTGCTACAGAACAAAGAGGACACTGGCCGAATAGGGAAGTGGGGATGAGGTTCTTGCCCCCTTCTCCCTCTCCCTCACGGGCCGTTCTGCCATCAAATCACAAGACCTCTCTGACTTCGTGGCAGAATGGACCCCTACCCCTGGGGTAGAGGGGGGCTCCCCCATCGACCCGCCCCAGCGTGACGACCATTGGACGCTCATATCCGACGGCTTCCTATGTCTTACTGGGGCTGGGGCGGGGGTCGTCCTCCGAAGCCCCGAGGGAAGGACACTGGAGTACGTGGCAAGGCTCGAGTTCCCTGCCACGAACAATGTTGCTGAGTACGAGGCCCTGCTCCTGGGGCTACGCCTCACACGCTCCGTGGGGATTCGCCGCCTCCTGGTCAAAGGGGACTCCTAGCTCGTAGTTTGCCAAATGGACAAGTCGTACTTGTTCCATGACACAACCTGAGCCTCTACTTGGGAGAAGTACACAAGATGGAGAAACACTTCGAGGGCCTGGAGGCTCGGCATATCCCCCGGAGGGACAATGACTGTGTCGATATCTTGGAAATCATCACAATGCCTTCGGTGACCACGCCCGACTCGGACAACGGGCGCCGCGACACGGTTGCTGAAATCGGCCGAGCGGAGTAGTGGATAGATCCTCTCATCTCCGTCATAAGGATGGAGGAGCCCCACAACAACATCATGGCCATGTGCCTCAGTGCGAAGGCATGGGCGTACCTCTTGCTGGAGGAGAAGCTCTAAGAGCAGGGCGCTTCGGCCTTGCTCCGTTGCCTTCCACGGGTAGAGGGGCTTCAGCTTCTCGAGGACATACACTCGAGGAGCTGCGGCTTTCACCTAGCCCCCAATGCTATCACGGCGAAGGTTATCTGACTGGGCTTCTAGTGGCCCACTGTGGTCTGCGATGCCCGAGACCTTGTCTCCACATGCGAGGCCTGTCAGAAAATGGCGAAGGGTTCCAAACTACCCTCCACGAACTGCAAATCATCCCGATTACTTGGCCCTTCGCGCATTGGGGGATGGATCTCCTCGGCCCCTTCCCCCCAGCTCCGGGGGGCTACAAGCATGTGGTGATTGCGGTGGATTACTTCTCCAAGTGGGTGGAGGCTGAGCCCCTGGCCAGCATCACCTCCCTGGAGATACAGCGGTTCTTCTGGAAGAACATTGTCTGTTGTTTCAGGGTCCCCCAAGAAATCACAGTTGATAATGGGACTCAGTTCGACTCGGCACATTTCCAGGAGTTCTGTGAAACCTTGGGAGTCACCCATTTTGTATGCCGTTATCCGTCCTATGGAACAGAGATTTTTGCATTTCAAGGGTTCCAATCAGCAGGGATTGAGTCCTTGCAATTGCTACACCCACGCACCTGTCGTTATCAACCATGCTCATGCCCGGATGACCTTACCACGAAGGTTAATTCCTTCACGTAGTAGAAGAAATGAGCAAGAACGAGCAAGTACGCAATCTGAATTTTAGAATGAACAAATTGAGGTTATCTTTCATCAAACTAGGTCTGGGGACACTACTGCGATGAACAACTGCCTCTCACACAACGGGGAACAATGTAGCAAATAACCTACTGAAAAAGGATAGGGGGTGGCGGCCATATGTAGTAGGAGTATGGCGGCCAGACGTGTCTTGGACGTCCGTTTGAAGTTGGCGTGCTCTTGGATGACCGAATCTGATGAGGAGCGGGTTCTCGATCTTCCGACAGGTAGGGGATAGTTCGATTGGTGGAGACTCGACGTTGACGATCCGACTTTCGACCAGAACCGATCTAGGCCTGCAATCGCTACACCACTACTCCGTTCGTTATCAACCGTACCGAGGCGCGGTTGACCGAGCCACGAAGGCTTGTTCCTACAAGCGAATCGAAGAACACGTGCAAGAACACAGAAGAAGCAATCTTGAATTGCAAGTATGTATTAAGATCACGAAGTGTTGGGGTTCCACAATCCAAAAAACGGCGAACTGCGACAGTAGAAAATTCTAAGCAAAACCCGAGTCTAATAATGACGGCTACGAGGTTTTAATATGCGAGAGGGGTGGCGTCTAGGGTTTGGGGCGCACACCCCCCCCCCCCCACGCGGGATACACGGGCCGAGGCCCAATAGACAGGTGATGCAGCACAGCATGGCCCAACAGAATCTGATCTCCAATTGTTTCAACGATTGTGATTGACTCATAAGGATTTTGGACGTGGGACCAGATCCGTTGGAAAGGTCTCGTCGAGGGATTCTCCGTAATGTACTTGAACGCCCCAAATGGAGTTCGTATGCATCTGCTACGCCCGTTTGAAGACAGGCTGCTCCGCTGTGGCCGACCCGGACTCCAGCTCGCGGTAGACTTGATTCCCGACCCGTCTTGGTGCAAAGTGACACCCTCGCTGATCAACACCACGATTCCTGAGCACAAGCACAATATTATTAGGTAGTAACTCGCTCTTGTTAATATTCTCTCGTGTACTAAGAAACGAGCTCACCTGGTGATTTAGTGGACGTGCATGTGCCCTTGTTATTGGTCCTTGCACAACGGGTGTTGGAAGAATGGACGCATCGTTAGGGGTGATGTCCTCATCAGAATCGGGCTCGCGTATGACTTGGGCTTCATCTTGGGCCCGTCTTGGAGCGTCGTGGTATGCTGGACCTTCAGTGTGAAAGGCTTGACATGTGGGTTCATGCTGACTTGATTTTCTCCATGGTCTTCGGGCAACATAGTGGGAGGAGTGGAAGGAGTGGCGTTCGTATCTGTGTTGGTGATGTCCTCATCAGTAACCCCTCGTGGACTGAGGGGGTAAGTGGCAACCTAGTTCTGATGAACTGTGGTAATGAGTCAATTTGAAATACTAGTCCCTCCTCAAACACTCTAAAGCCCATCATCGGGCTCATCCTCCCCTGGGAGCGAGCTTCCCCCTTTAAGGGTCACAAAAAATTCACAGTCGCGTCTCAGAATTTTCATCCGGCTCTCCTTTTGACGGTGACTGGGGGAAATTTTCGACCGGACCACGAAATTTGTCGACCAGGAAAATTAACAGTCGTGTCTCGAAATTTTCGTCCGGCCCCCGTTTTCATGGGGACTTGAGGAAATTTTCGACCAGGTCTCAAAATGTTTCAACCGGGAAAATTTTTCGTCCAACTCCCGTTTTCACGGCGACTGGGGGAATTTTCCCCTTGGTCTCGAAATTTTTTGACTGGAAAAATTTTTTTCTAGGAATTTTTCGACCAGGAAAATTTTTGGTCTGACTCCCATTTTCACGGCAACCGGGGGATATTTTCCACTCAGCCTCGAAATTTTTCGATTGGAAAAATTTTGTCTAGGTTTCGATAGAGAAAATTTTTCGTCCGGCTCCGGTTTTCACGACGACCATGGGAAATTTTTCATTGGGCTCAAAATTTTTCGGCTGGCTCCCATTTTTCACGGCGACCAGAGGAAATTTTCCACTGGGTCTCGGAATTTTTTGACCGGGGGAAATTTTCAACCAAGTCTCGAAAATATTTACCGGGAAAATTCTTGGGAAATTATCGACAAGAAATCCTAGGGTGACCCTCTGTTTTTTTCCTCTTACCGGGGGCTTCCTCGTTCCTCACCCATAGCGCGTAAGACAAAACTACCCCCCGCTGTGGGGGGGACGCCAGATCCGATGAACATGTTGAAAAAATCGACGAAATTGCAAAACCAAATGGAAATTCTTTATTAATCGAACATTGAACCGGGGGACTACCCCCCCCCCCCCCCCCCCCGGTGGGCTAAGACGTCCCTAGGACAATAACGCCCGGGTACAAACAGGGTAAAACCGGGGAGTTAGCCCCCCACGGGGAACTACCTCGGAGGATAGCCCCCCTCCGATGAGCAACTACACCTAATACTGTCGGAGCCCTTTCGACAGCTCCCAGAATATGTTTTTGTACAAGCCCCTTACTCTCCGGAAGGCCCTTCGAAGAAGATCCTCTGACCAATAATCGTAACCGACTGGAGGGCGTATCTGAAACGGCGGGACCCTCCGGGACCCCAACTTCAGAGGAGACAACTCGGCACGGCAATTGTCAAAGTTGTCTAAATGCCACTCAGGGAGCTACCGTAGCCAGATCGGCTCCCAGAACGTACCCCCCGCCGATGAGACACAGGAAGCAAGCCCAGGGGCTGGCCCGGCGGCGAGGCTCAAACACGCAAGAGCAACCCTAGCATGACCTGGGGTGCCTCCCCCTCGGATGCACATACTTTGGACACCTGTTTCGCAACTGAGTAAGAGCAAAAAATTTCATTTCATTCAGAATGGTAATTACAATTTTTTGGGGCTTCCTCTAAGAAGCTGTCGAGAGCAAAATCCTAACAAAAAGAAGAGCCTATCTAAGGCCCGGTAGGCCCCGCGCCCAGACATCTGCGGCCTCAGGGATCACAGAGACTCACACGTTGAGAAAGCGGGTGGCCTCCTTGACCGAGGCCGGCGCCAAGCCGGAGCCTCCTTCTGGCCCGTGGTCAATCCTGAGCCCCTCAAGGGCTGATCGGACGGAGTGCCCCGCGTCGGCGATCGACCGGGAACTAGAGTCCTTGAGCTACCGGTAGGCGCTTTGCTTCGCCTTTGCATCCCTTCAGAGGCGTGCGTTAGCATCCTCCGAGGTGAGGAGCTAAGCCCGGACCTCGGCCAGCTCGCCGAGGGCCTCATCCCTCCCAAAACAGAAGGCAGCGGCCTTGTCCTCGACCGCCTGCAACGCCTCCTCGAACCACTCCTCAACACCCCGAGTGATGGTCGGCTCCTTCAAGGACCCGAGAGTTAGACCAATACGAAGTAAACCGTCGGTTAAAATTCCCGGCACTCCAAAAGTGAGCTCACCTGGAGGTTGAGGGAGATCAGCTCCGAACAACGCTCGCTAGGAGTCCCAAGCAGGACGTAGATCCTGACCTTCCGTGTCTGGAAGCCCGTGGTGAAACTTCGGGATTCACCCGGGGACAACAGGGGGGTCTCCCTCCAGAGGGCGCTGAAGCAGTCCCTGCCCGCGGGTCCCTTCCACCCGTCTCCGGGGGTGATGTGCACCTGCTCGGCCCCGATCGCGGTCCCCACCCCCGGGAGCTCGTCGTCCAAGGAAGCAGACGTCAGCTCCACCGGAGGGATGTGACCCTTGGGAGGGACGAAAAGTCCTTTGCCGTTCCCGGGTTGTGGACTGCCAAGACCACCTGAAGGTTCCCCGCCGGAGGGCTCGCCTCCTCGTCCACGAACCACTCGAAGCGCGGTGGGGACACCGCCGAGATGCGCACCACCGAGCGGTCCTGGCTCGCCGATGTCGGAACCACTGGAGGTACTGGCGGCAGGGAAGGTGATGGGGCGTAGTCCGCCGAGTCGTACTCCTCCCCGCCCCTGATTGCCTTCCCCTTCTCGCCCTACTCGATGAAGGCGTCGAGGAGGGCCATGAACTCTGCCGTCATCCTCTAGCCGGTGGAGAGCTCTCCCTCTAGGAGAGGCGGGCTCATCTTAGCCACAGGAGCGGCTCTCATGTTCTCTGGCCCGGCTGCCATCTCTCAGACTGAAAAGGGGTGTCTACCCCCACCGGGGGGGGCCGGTGCATTCACGGGCGTGGCACCCGAAGTCGTAGCCAGGCCCGGGGCCTTTCGTGCCTTGGCTCGTTTCGGCTCTAAGCCTCCGGCGGCCTCCTTGCCCTGCTTGTGTGTGCCTTGGCTCGTGCTCGTCACCATAACACCTCCCGAGGAGGTTCTCCGCCTTCTCCCGGGAGACTGGGTAGGGCCGGACTACAAGGACAAGAGACAAAAGGTCAGCCAAAATAACATGGTAGGACCAGACCGTAAGTCGCTGAATACTTATGGCGAGCCATCGGCATCTGCGGGGGCCTGTGCGCTAGGCACATCCCAATCCCACTCCGCCCATGCACGAAGGGGTTGATCCAGAGGAGGGCAAACTCCTTCGTGAGGTCTCTCATCGACCTCTGGGTCCGGACCCCCATCATCTTGGAGAGGAGCCCCAACTCCTCGTCGGTCCAGACCGGCACCTTTGGGGCGGACGACCGGCAATAGGGGCGCTCTGGGGAATAGGTCACCCCCGAGTCCCCCCAGTGGTCTCGGGAGGCTGCCACCGGGTATTCGTCTACCCAGGCCGGCAGTAGCTACATCATAATCGAGCCAAAGGTGGACTTCGGCCCTTTCTTCATCACGAGCGAACCCCTCACCTCTAACATCCCTATTTTTGCTAAATCTTGACCAATTCAAGTTTGTTATCTCAGAATCAAATCCAAGGTATGCCAATACCCTAACCCCAGAAGTTGATAGCAAAACTCCAACATTTGAACCTTTTTCGCAAATCATCCCAAGAGTATCGCGGATTAGTCCTTTTCAGATTTTTCCAGAAGCCCGAAAAGGAAAAAGCCACAGATTATCTCCAAATCTGTATCTGATTCAGGGAATATCTTCCATTTGCTATTCTGAGCAAGTTTCCCTTCTGTGAGATTTCCAAAATCTCATCCGAAGCCTCAGTTTTCAGCCTCACCAAATTTCAAACCCTAATTACCCTAAATACCCTATTTTTGTTTCAGCTCAAATCTTAATCAAAACCTTAATTTCTGCAATTTTTCACCGCTAAACTATTTTCTAAGTTTAGTGTGCCAAAATTGTGAGATCAAATCTTCTTTTATTTAAGCCCTTGCCAGAATGACAAATCAGTCCATATTTCAAGTTTCTGAAATTGCATTTGAGCACAAACTCTTTTTCCAGCCCTCCTCAACCAGCCCCTGGTCGCTGTTTGCGACCAGAGCTATGCCGTGTTTTCTCACCGTGTTTCTTCGCCGCAAGCCAAGCAAAGTCGTCGCCCGTGCTCACGATCTCTTGTGCCAACTTGTTCACTCGTTTCCGCAGCAGGTTCCTCGTCGTGGCAATGTCTCGACCAGTGGCAACACCAGCAAAGCTTCAGCGCGCACCCATGGAAGTTCGTTTTGCATGTGTGTACATGTCTCCGCCGGAGCTGCTTCGTCACCTCTGCATCTGCATAGGACTGGAGCAAGTTCCAACGTCCCGACCATCGCTGGTAAAGCTAGGTAGCCACCTGCACGTCGTCGCATCATCGTTCGCCGCTGTTCCTTCTGCGCCCGGTCGGTCACATCCCCAGTGCAAGTCCCGTGTTGTTTCTCCCTCACCTATTTAAACCCCCTCACCCTGTGTAATTTTCACATCTCCAGATTTTAGCTAAGTTCCAGTTCTTTTCCCGCTTTCTTCTTCGTCTCTGGCAAGCCTCCGTTGAGGCCATCGTCGCCAGAGCTCATCACTCCACAAAACTCCATTTTGATTTAACCAGTAAGCTTTTCTTAACCATCTATCTGTGTCATAGCAGCCAATTGGACTCCGGTGAACCCCATCGCTGGCAATGGCCGAAAAACCCAATTTACCCTGTTCCTGAAATAGAACTCCCTCTAGCCAGTTTCAATACTTCTTTCAGTAGAACAAATCAATCCTTAGCTGATTCTAAGAAAACCTGTGAACCCAGTTTTCAAATTCAAGCTCGAATTGTTTGTTCCCTGTTTCTTCCCATGCCGCTGTGAGTGGTTCATGTCGCCGGCACGCCTCACTGTTCCTCTACCCAATTCAACCTCTCCTACACATTCATTAGGTCTCACAAACCATGTAGCTCGAGCCATTTTACCTGCATTGCCATGTATCGACGACGCCTCTTTCATCGTTGTTCCCGAGCCCGGCGTCAATGCCGGTGAGCTTCAAAACTCAACCTCAGCCAAATTCCTTACTCCAGCACGATCAGTGCAACCCCATCATCAAAACCCCTCAACTAATTTCAAGTCTAATCTTCTCTAGAGCCTTGTCGTCATAGCACGTCTTTGTTTCAAGTTGCCGATAGTGTGTAACTCATCGTTCGCCGCCGTATAGCCACCTCAGCCCAATTCACTTCACCAGTAGCTTCGTCTCAATCCCGCCTATGCATTTGGCAAAGTTGGCGATGCAACGCATGTGTGTATTGTCCAGACGCGCATGCCCTAGCTCGCTGCAGTGCAGTGGCATGCGATTTTCCTGTGCCAAGGACTTTCCTGCAATTTTCCTTAATCCCTGGACTTTTCTGTCAAAACCACTTTGTCAATTAGATGCCTTACTGTGTTCGGCACGTGATGCACTCTTTTGTTTTCTTTTTAATCCTTTGGAAAATCCAGATTAGCTCTATGCCAATTTTAGTCATTGTCTGGCCATGGACCGAATGTCAATCTATAGACTTTCGTCACGTCCGAGCGAAACCCTGTGAACCAAACCTGAATATCTCTTCTCCCACTGTTCTGCCTTCTACCAGATCATTTTGTTGCATGCATGTTTATACTTTATGTATAATTTTCCGATAGCAAGTATTTTTTGTATGCTTATGTAGTGCGATGTGTCGTGTTGTTTCTTTGTTGCGAGAGTAGAGCCAGAAGCTGAAGGAGCGGAAGGAAACTTTGAATACCTAGCAGATCAGTTAGACCCCTCTTTGCAAGGCAAGTCTCATTCCCTTGACCATGTCCCTCCTAATATTTTAAAGTAAACTAGATTAAATTCTGTTTTGAATATATGCATGCTTTATCTTCAAGTTAAATGTTATATTAAAAGAATGTGAATAGATATGACCTAATCTCTTGTAAAGCCCCTTCACGTATTTGTGCATTACTTGCACCCTTGTCACCCTAGGACATCATTCTTAGGATATGCTTGTACTTAAATGTATACTTTAAGTACTAAATGGTCAATTATATGATAAACATGTTTAAAAACCCTTTTTGTGAAAGAAAATGTGAAGTAGCAATTGATAGTGAGGATGGTTTGAATGGTTGGCTGTTGTGTGCGCATTGGGAATGTGAATGTCTCCTCACTATTGATTCATAAGGACAAGAACCTTGTGTTGTGCTTCTATGCGACATTATAACGTACCAACCACTTGCCTGGTATGGGACAGGCACAATTTAGTAGCTTTCTTGGTATTAGCAGTTCCCTGCATGGTATGCCGGTCCGGTTTCTCACTTGGAAACTGGTGGGCCGCAGATGGTCGTGAGTGGTGTGAGATCAGAAAAATAATGAGAGGATAAGGAGTAAAGAAGGAAGTCGCCCTAAGCCTGGATTGAGTCGTGCGCGGCTGCAACCATAGGTCATATGTCTTGCGAGGACATAGGCCAAGGCTAGGACGAAAGGCAGTGGGGAGAACCCACAACAGTATTTTAGACTTAATTGTCTATTTACTGGGCAGGGATACTGTTAATACTAGACTGCAAAATCGTTGTGTGATCTTGGCATTGTCACATGCGTAAAAGTCGCATGGAGTTGGCCCAGCTTGAAAGTCTAGTGAAGAAGTGGATTTAGAAAGAGGTACACCTTTGTAAAGTGTAAAAGATGTATCAGATACTCTGTACTCCCAGGTTATGGAGTCTTATCGCGGTGGATTCTTATCCATGTGGTTCAGCACAAGTAAATTTTGGAATATTTCAGAATATGGGTTAGTGTCGACGATTCAGACTTGGGGTCCTTAGTTGATCTTATGCAGAATTTGTGAGTTCTGAGGCCTTTCAAAGTGTCCCTCTGGAAAGGGATGATGAGCAATCTCAGTTGGGGCACAGAGAGATTTATACAGGTTCGGGCCTCGATGGTGGGAGTAATAGCCCTACGTCCTGTTGTAATTTCACTATGTATGGAAAAAGGTTTACAAAGTTAGAGAAAAGATCATCACAGGTGAAGATCTTTTCAGTGTGATTGTCTAAAAAATGACTAAACTAACTTATGGATGCTTGTCCCCTCTATCTGTCATCGTCTTCGATCTCTCTTTTATACCGATCAAAAGGGTGCCAATGCACGATGGTTTTGAACTGTTGTAGAACAGCAGTTTTGGTAACCGCACTTAACTCGCATGCAAGCTTAACACGTGCAATCAAGGGATAACCACACATGTTAACCTCATGGCAGTTGTCTTTACACCTGGAGGAATCATCACGATCCTAGGGATATGCCTGTTGCAGAGCTAAGCAATCCCGAGTTTACTTTGGTCGAGGATAGTCAACGACCTTCTGACCGCGCATTGTCTGCGGCCACCTGACCACGTAATGTCTACGATCCCATGATCACGCAAAGCCTGCGACCATAAGTCATTCTTGTGTCCGCGCTTCTTAGGTCGTCTGAGACCATAATAGCGGACCTTCAGACACTCATCTGGTTCGAATCCGTCTTGAACCAAATGTGCATTATTTCGAACTAGCTTGGGTAACAATCCTTGTCAGCTAGCCCCCAAATTTGAAGAAAATGAAGAGACATATTTACTTCAAATTTTAATCCTGCATCAAATAAGTGACCCGACGCTTCAACTTCTACACTTAGTGGCGCACTACGTGCGGCGGTTTATTTCCCGAGACGGGTTCCGGGTTGTTTTTGACAGGTAATGATAGCGTTGTTGATTTGTTTTTTTAACCAAAGATAAAACTGTAAATATGTTTTAAGAACTCGACGAGTTCAAAAATACGAACCGTCACCCTTGGGTGCTATAAATACCGTAGCCTTTTAGTACTAAAACTCCACAAGTTTTTTTCTCGGCTAAGTCTTTTCCAAAGCTATCTTTCCTGTTTTCACCTCAATGGCAGATCAGGACTCCAAGAACATCATTGAGATTGAGAGCGATGAATAGGAAGTAATACTAGAACTTGACCAAGACTTCCAGAAGGTAAGTCTTTTCTGGAACTTTTGGTTCAAGTTGTCATTTTATATTCTGATCATTTCCAAAATGCTTTTTGGGAATTCATAGGTGACTGAAGAGCTAGTTCCTCTAGGGAAGAAACCCAAGGTTGACGAGGGATCCTCCAGCAGTACAAAGGTTGGGGATGCATCATTGCGCTCTCCTTCCTTGTCCCATGTAGTTCTTCCTGTCCATGCAACTCAGTAGGTCGAACCCTCATCTCCACCTTTGGAGATCCAAAATGCTACTTCAAGGATTTCTCCTTCTTCTGATCAGCTTTCTCCATTGCGATCAAGCGATCCCCATATTTTGATGGGTTATCAATTTTTTGGTGGGAAGGTTGCATTCCCGCGACCAGATGATCCTCAGCTTTTGTTGGGTGATCAATTTTCTCGTGGGAAAGTTGCACTTCCATGACCTGATGGTCCTCGACTTTTGTTGGGTGATCTACTTTCTGGGGGAAACACTTCATCCTCCCTCCAATCTTACCGCGAGGATTGGTAATTATTTCCATTTCCTCTGCTGGTTGTTTTATCTTGTAAAACTAACACATACATGTGCAGGAGATGAAAATTTCTGGAGCCCCCAGCGACCAGCCTGCTGAGGTCCAACCTCTTTCCTTCAAACAAACTCTCCAGAAGGAAAAAAAGGCCCTGGAGAAGAAGACCGAAGAAATGTATTCAGCCATTCTGCACCTTGCAAAATGTTATGACAACTCCCACGAAGAGGCGCACCAATTCCACTTGGAGAGGGACTATGCTCGGCAGCAGCGAGAACTCTCCGATGCAATAAGGAATAACAGCGCTTCTTTGTTCAGGATGATGTAGATAGGCTTAGAGCCATAGCCAGTTCTCCAGGGGCAGCCAGTGTTGAATCCACTGATGCTAATATGTCCCTGGGAGAACTTTGTAAACTTCTCTCGGATCAGGTCAATGCTCTGGTAGCCTGTATCTCTTTTGTATGTAAAGATTGCCAGAAATAAAAATTTCTTTTACCTTACACACCTTGATTTCTCAAGAAGGATTATGAAAAACTTATAATCCCGAGTAAAAGCTCTTCACAATCTCTGTGCGAGAACATGGTCACAAAAAATGCCTTTGCGGCCAAACATACTCAGGTAAATCCTTATCGGAAGTATTGCTTCGCAACAACTTTTTCGATCAGAAATGCATTGTTGTGCTATACCGCGACCAGTACTGGTATTGCGATCAGAACTGAAACTGCGATCAAAACATAATACCTTGATCGAATGACAATCGTATATGTTGTGATCACCCACTTGCAGCGATCACAGAATTGCATTGCGATCAACATGCAAATCTCAAGCCGATCACAGAACTGCATTGGGATCAACACATAAAAATTAATTTACAAAATACATGAGGGATCATTTCCTTCATAATCTTTGCAAAATTTCCATGTTTTTGTGTGCACCCTATCCCCCGAATTCGAAACAAAAAATAATGAAAATATATTTTGTTCCAGATTCACTGTAGGGAATGCATAACGGGTTTCCAGAGAGAAGGCACCCATTATGGGAAATTAATAAAATATATCGGGCATATAAAAGGAGAAGGTAACTTCCTAAGGGAGCTTCACAACCAAAACCCTTCGTTTGTCTTAGAGTTTCTCACCGCACAAAACCCTCTTTTGCATTCCTCATCTTCGTCGCCTCCAAAGTCACCACCTTTCCTCTCAATCCTTTGCAAGAAATGGCATTCTGGAGCCGATCCATTCACCACACAAAAGAGAGCCTGGTGGCACTAGAGAAAGAAGAGATTCTCCCTCCATGGCTACTGATCAACTAGCGACCAGCGGAAAAAGATCAAGAAACCCCGATCGTCCAAGAGGGCGAATTGGTGATCTTCAAGGAATACCTGTGCTGCGGGTCCTGATTCCAAGAAAGCGAGTTTATGCGGGAAATCTTGGAACACTATGGGTTGGAGTTAGTGAATCTCCACCCAAATGCAGTTCTTATTTTGGCGATTTTCCAACACCTCTGTGAAGCCTTCGTCAGAGTGCTTCCAAGCGTGGAGCTTTTCCGACGCTTCTACTTCTCGGCATGGTCGAAAAGTGCTAATGCCGTTGGGTGCATCTACTTCCGTATAAGGGAGAAGAAAGAGTACCCCTTCCCGCCCCTACGAGACTCTGTACACGGGTGGTACCAGAAATGGTTCTACTGCACCCCTCCATCGGAGAGCAGACTATGGTTCGCAAACACCCGACCGGAGAAAGCTAGTGAGTTAGACTCCCTTCCCGTTCTGAGCGCAGAACAGAAGAAACAAGCCCAAGAAATTCTTCACATAGTCCAGCAAGGCTTGACCGCGCGTGATATCATACGCGACTTCGTGAAGAATCGGATAAGCCCCCTGCATCAAAGGGCACATCCTGCTTGGGAAGTTAAGTCCATGGCGGATAGCACCCTGGACTATAATAATGGTATGTCCTTTAACAAAACATATATTTTTACTGACTGAAAATGTTGTATTTGTTAACATGCTTGTTCGTGACACAGCTCTATCTTTGTCCGAGATTGAGAAACGGAAAAACTACCTCCTTCGGGCGTATAACGCCACTGTGGAGGGAGCTAAGGGATCGCCTCGCCTCCAGAGCTTAATTAACGCCGTCGACGATCTTAAGCAGGAGCGCCAAAAGGTATGACCTTTCCTAACAAGCTCTGTTGTAAATCATCCACTTGTCCGGTATTACCAAAAGCATTTGGAATAATACAGCTTCTAGGTAAGTTTGCTGAGGCGATGCGTCCAAGCGAGGACGTTGGTCCTTCGGGGAGACCAGCTGCGAAGAGGGTGAGGACCCCTTTGAATCATGAAGTGAAGGACCCTGCTCCCAAAAAAACCAAGAAGATCCTAGGAGGGGCTTCTTCACAAAAGAAAATCACAACCGCAAAAAAGATTGCGGTAAGATATTCAGTACCCCCTGTAACCCCAAGTACGAGTGGAAATTACTTCTTCGTCATACAGGGTGAAGGGAACGAGGACGAGGAGGATGACATTCCTCTAGTTCATCTCAAGACGAAGGCGATTGACCTTTTGGGAACAAGCATCCCAGAGAGGTCGGCTTCCCCTCAAATCAGCAAAGTCTTGTCTCTAACTGCAGGGACAGAGACTGCTACAATGGGCCCCGTGACCACTGACAATCCTGTGGTTACGGGTGAAACCCTGGTGCCTAAAGCTCATGAAGCCTCAGGACTTTCAACACCTCCCCTTCTGATAGAAGGAGCGACTGTGGTAAAATTCCTCACAATCCTGCATGTTTTCATTCCTCTGTGCACATCTATTGAGTTGTGTTCATATAGGGAGAGGAGGATACCGTCCTCTTTAAGAGAAGGAAAACGAGGACGGATGAAGACTCTTCCCCGAGAGCAGCCATCAAGCTCTTCTCCCTTGAGAGCACATCATCGAAACCCAAATCGTGGGTGGGGTTTCGGATAATGTGAGAACTTTTCCAATTGTCATCTAAATATGACCAACTAGAGGTTTCTTCACCTTTCAATATGTCTATTTGTTGGTGCAGAGATGCGGCACCTAGTACCCCGACGACCTCGACAAGCCATGGCACACCCACTACGGAGGTCACGGGAGAGCCAAGCCCGATTCCCGTGGCCGAAGAGGTTCTTCGAGCCATCGTGGATGGAATGGCAGAGGAAATCCATTCCCAAGGGACGGAATCCGAAGTCCCGGTTCAAGAGGGGGAACAGCATCTGCTGCCCCTACCGCGGACACAACAGGTCCTGAGGTTAGACCTCATGCTGATGTTGAGAGTGACTCAATCAGTGATTACATAGAGGTATGAACAATTTTTTATTTTCCAATCCGCAACAAATTCCGGAACATTCAAGCCTCAAGAGCAATTCTTATTGTGTTCCAGGACTTGACCCGGGTGGCTACCAGATCAACAGCTATAGCAAAGCATATTGAGGTAGCACAACAGAAGATCAGCCTACTAGAACAGTAAGTATAGTGCTCTTCATTCATGTTAACTTGAATCCGTATTTAAGCGTAACTGGTTGTCCTTCTTGATACAAAGAAAATGCCTTTCTGCACAAGAGCATGGCTGATCGAGAGAGTCAAGAAGAAGTTGCAGCTCCGAGATATTCTTCTTTGGAGAAGAAACTTTGTGACGCGCAGTCAAAGCTTGCTTGTAAGTACACTCCCGACCAGAAGAAAACTTCACATCATATGAGCTTTACTTATAGTAAATATTTACTGTGTTCATACTGTAGGATCAAGGATGTTGACTAGAGGGGGTGAATAGGAGGCTTTTAAAAACTTCAATTTAAAACAAATATTTGCAAATAAAGAAATCAAGAGCAAATAATAATATGAGAAAGAGGAAGAGAGAACGAACACAGCGATTTTTACCGAGGTCTCGGAGACTCGCCCAGTCTCTCCTAATCCTCGTTGAAGCACTAAAATAAATTGAGTCTTGCTCCTATATCCACGAAGGATATTATCCACTAATGGTTGCTTCTTGTCCACTCTGGAAAGGCAAGCACCGATGCCTTTTACAACCTTGCCGAGTCTCTCCAACAATCTTCGAACGGAGAGATCAACGGCCACGCCTCCAAACCGTCTAGGTGAGGGCACTCACCAAGAGTAATAGGCAGTAAGGTCTCTAGACCTCTAACAATCACCGAGAAACTCTAAGTATGCAAAATGAAATGAACGAAAGCACTCGATGGATCTGAAAACTCTCGACTTGATCAACAGATCAAAATTTTCAACTAGAAAACAAATGCTCAAGTGTATAAGAGAGAAGAGGGCTGACTTATTTCTTAAAATACGAGCTCAAAGCCTCTATTTATAGCCTCAAGGATCAAAAGAAACGTTGGAGCTCGGGCTGAAAATCAGCAACTCAAACTGACAGTCAGTTCACCTAACTGACAGTCAATTAGATACACAATGGCCGACAAAATTTACGGATAAAAAATAGCTAGCCGTTTGTGGTCGTATATGGAAACTGAAACCCCAAACTGACAGTCAGTTCGACCAAAATATCGACTAGATCAAATAGAAACTCAGATAAAACCAGCTGAAGTCGAAATGCAAACTGACAATCAGCATGGGCATACTGACAGTCAGTTTAGTACAAAAAGTTTCAGCTCAAAAAATACACTCTCTGGACAACTGTCAGTTTAACTGAACTGACATTCAAACTGCAGTCAGTTTAGCAAACTGACAGTCAGCCTGAACAAAAACAGTCATAACTTTAAAACCATAAGTCCAAATTGAGAGTTTAATAGCTTGTTTGAAAGATAATTTTAAGGAATACATTTTTTGTCAACAGAAGCAAAAACCAGATCTGCCTAGCGCTTTCTAGAAAATTAAAAACTCTTCTGCTGTCAAAAACTCAACTGAAAATCAAATCTTTCAAAACAGATTCAAATCAAATCCAACCGAAAAGATGAATGCAATGCAGTGACCTAGTAATTTCTCAGTTCATGTTGGAGATTTAGAGAGGACTTGCAACCCCTCTTTATAGTACGGTTAAAGCTAAAAACAAATTTTCCTAAACCGATCAATCTCCTTACGCCGAGATCGGTAAAAATAAATCAGTATTACCTTAGGTCCTTTGCATCTCTCGATTTTCGTCTCGTCTTTGCTCTTTTGCACCTTGTGCTTCTATTTAATGTTGGGTTCATCTTGATCACCTTGCATGTTTTCCCGAACAAGCTCTGTATCAGAAATCTCAGAAGCACAGTTAGTCCGAAACATTTTATTTTCATTAATCATCAAAATTAGGGTTAGGCATAAAGGCCTATATGCAACAATCTCCCCCTTTTTGATGATTGATGACAACAAGTGTTCGAAAAAAATAAGTAAATAACTCCCCCTGAGTATATGCACCACATATCACAGATATAAGTTCAGAGCATACATCACAATATATCAGAGCATAAACCAATCATAAATCAACACATAGATAGATATCAGAGCATCACAGACCATCATATAGAATCAAGTTTCAGAGCTTCACAATCCCAAAACATCATATCCATATCCAAAATCACAAAGATATAATAAACCAATATCCATACGTAGACATCCAAAAATCATATCCATAACTGAAAATCATCCAACCATAACAAAAATATATATAAAATACTTCTCCCCCTTTGGCATCAAGCAAAAAAAGGGAGCAAAAACAGGAAAATAGAGCCTAATGCTCATCATCAGAAGAAAATCCTAAGACGGCTGTATCTCCGGAGCCTGTAGGAGATCTAGTCGCGTCGACAGCTGGTGACAACGGAGGAGTAGCAGCTGGAGCTGGAGCAGCTGATGCTATTGGAGCAGCTGGAGCCGCATGGACTAAAGCTGAGCTCGGTGATGACAACGCTGGGTGGGCCCTCTTGCGAGGGACTGGGGGAGCTGAAGAAGATAGGTCTCGCAGAATCTTCTCCTGCTGAGCAAGCAGGCAAAGCAACATCTGATGATGCTATGCCTGGGTGCTGAGGATCTGCTGCTGCACCTGAATCACCTGATCGAGCCGAGTGGTGGAGAAGGATCTGGTGCCTGCCTCTGCAGCAGGTGCTGGATCAGATTCCTGAATAGGAGCCTCATCCTCTGACTCCCCCGCAGCATCATCATCAGATATGGGAGAATCAGGGCTAGTAGCAGCCGCAGGCCGGGCACCAAGGCGACGGTCGGCCTGGCCCGGAGGATAGAAGACAAGGGGATGATGGGGCTGCGGGAGCTCAATATCGACGGCCCTAATATGCAGAAGCACCGCCATGATATACGGAGTGTATATCAGCTGACGACGCGGAGAGAGAAGGACATGCTGAATCTCACTGATGATGAGATCGGCAACGTCGAAGGGCTCCTCCTAGAAGATGGAGATCAACACATGGAGGACCAGATAAGTGACCCTGGCCCTGTCTCCGCTCATGGGGACCAATGTGAGACGGAGGATCCACAGAGCCAGGTCAACATCGCGGCGCAGGCCAGCGATGTGACGGAGCTGGAAGGGGCCGAAATAAAGCATGGCCACCTCCCGATGCTCTAAGTCAGGGAGAGTATGGAGCTGGCGACCAGAAGGAGGGCAAACCAATCCAAGCGTAGTCTCAATATGTTCCTTCGTGACAGTGTGGACCTGGAGGCCTGTCATGAAGGTGATGAACTCGTGCTGGGGAGAGATGAAGAAGGTGGAGTAGAACTGGCGGGTGGGCTCATCAGCCCAGTGAAGGGAGGAGTCGTCGACAAGGTCGCGGATCCCGACAGAAGCAAAGGAGTCCGCCAAGGACACGATGCCTGTGCGAGACGCGATCGTCTGCCAGGAGAGGGAGCGATGGGCGAATATGGGGACGCGGCTATAAACACTGGTGAAAAGGTCTAGCTGGAGGTTTGTGTAGAAGGTGAGGATGTCGCACGCATCGCGACCAGTGGGATGCGGCGAGAGATAAGGGTTTGCGGAGCGAAGGGTGCGAAGGCGGCTCGCATGCCGCCAGGAGTAATCCACAGGGACGCACTCAGGCAGAGGCGAAGGTCGGGTCTCGGACGTCTGACCCGATGAACCACGACTGTTTGTTGCGTTCTTCCGACGGGCCACGCGTCGAGACGAAGACGGCTGATCAGACATGACTCGAAAAGCAGAGAGGGGAGAAAAACGAGACCTGAACAGGGGAAGTAGAACAGAGGATGCTGATTAAGGATGAAGCAACGACGACGAACACAGTCGTCGAGAAGTGAACAGAGGCAGCGGCATGATACGACCACGGCTCGACAACGGCAACGAGAAGGACGGCGAGGAGCTGCGACGAGGTGTGGCACGGTGCCGGCAAAGCGCGGTGAAGCAAGCCGGCGGCACGGTGAGACCGAGCCACAGCGAGGAGTTGGCAACGTGGCACCGGCGAGATGGAGGAGAAGTGCGGCGAGGAGGTGGTGCAGCAAGGCGTGGCGAGAGGAAGTGGTGGCGCGACAAAAACACAGTGGCGGCAAGATGAGGAGACGAGGAGACAAACGAATAGAGACGGGGGTTTTTGGGTTTTTGGACACAAACTGACAGTCAGTATGATATACTGACAGTCAATTTCAAACCCAGAATCATGGAACTGACAATCAGTGTACCACACTGACAGTGAGTTTACAGGACTGAGTTTTGAAACTGACAGTCAATTTGAGTCACAAAAATGACCAGGTGCTACGACCAAAGACAAATTGCACATAACTGACAGTCAGTTTGTGAAACTGACTATCAGCATGGTCAACGACTTCGACCAGAGGCTAAGAACAGGCTCCTAAGCACTGAACTGACTGTCAGTTTGGTCAATTTCGACCAGAAGCAGGTTTTGACCACAGAGGGAATAAAATTATATTAATATATTTTAATACAAATCAACTAGCATTAGATATATCAATAATGTTCAGTTCACCTCTTAGAAAGCAAAGTCTTGATTCATCAAAGGGTTTGGTGAAAATATCTGCTAGTTGCAAGTCTGTTCTAACATAGCTCACATCAATATCTCATTTTGCCACATGATCTCTAATAAAATGGTGCCGTATTTCAATATGCTTAGTTCTAGAATGTTGAACAGGATTATTTGTAATTTTAATGGCACTTTCATTATCACACAAGAGTGGCACTTTATCAAATTTAATTCCATAATCCAAAAATGTCTGCTTCATCCATAATAATTGAGCACAACAACTTCCTGTAGACACATATTCAGCTTCAGCGGTGGAGAGAGCTACAGAATTCTGTTTCCTAGATGACCATGATACTAAAGATCTCCCCAACAGCTGACAGCTACCAGATGTACTTTTTCTATCAATCTTGCACCCAGCATAATCAGAATCCGAATATCCAATTAATTCAAAATTTGCATCTTAAATACCCAAGGATTCTTTTAAGAGCAATTAAATGACATTCCTTAGGATCTAACTGAAATCTTGCACATAAACACACACTAAACATGATATCAGGCCTAAATGCAGTAAAGATACAACAAGCTACCAATCATAGACCTATAGAGTTTAGAATCGACCGATTTGCCGCTTTTGACAAGATCCAGATGTCCATTTGTCGCCATGGGGGTTTTGATTGCCTTAGCGTCTTGATGCGAACGGTGGCCCGATCTTCCGACAGGTAGAGGTAAGTCGATTGGTGGAGACTCGACGTTGACGATCCGGCTTCCGATCAGAACCGATCCGAACCCAGCAATCGCTACACCACGGCTCCGTTGGTTATCAACCATGCACAAACACGATTGACCTCGCCAAGAAGGCTTATCCCTGCATGCGAATCGAGAACACAAGCAAGAACGAGAAAGAAGCAATCTGAAATATTGCAAATATAAATTGAATCTCACGAGTTGGGGTTCCACAAACCGATACACGGCGAAACTGTTCTTTGATAGATTAATCTAAGCAAAACCCAAACCAAACCCTAGCGGCGGCTACTGAATATAAGGGCTAAGGGACGTCCTAGAAACCCTAGACGTGGCCGTGATGGACTCCAACACGATACATGGGCCAACGGCCCAAATTGGTGACGCAGCACCCTGGGACAGATTCTGTCCGCCAACTTACAACGCGAATTCCCGTCGACTCAGCAGTCCAATTGACCTGAAACCGGTGCCATTGGAAAGGTTATCTCCTTAGCTTTCGATACGTATGTGGATCATTGAAATCGGAGTCCGTTTGTGGCCTGGGCGACAATTTTAGTGAACACTGCTCCTGGTGGCCGAGGTAGTCGACTCCGAGATGAATTGGGACTCCGACTCCGAGATGAATTGGGACTCCAACTTGACTTGGACGCCCTCCTGGCCTCCCTCCTGGCCCTTGCTGGTTCCCAAGGCCTTCATGATCCTCTCCAAAGTTCCTGTTGATTCAATTGCCGTGCTCGTGCTCTTGTGATGGGTCCTTGCATCACAACTGGAGGACTCTCGGGCGTATGCATAGGAGTAACGTCCTCATCATCCTCCCCCTCTTGAAGTGGAGTCGTCCTCGACTCAAGCTCATCTTCTTCTCCCATGAACGGTTTCAAATCTGCAATGTTAAATGTGGGACTAACCCCAAATTCGGGCGGCAACTCAAGTTTATATGCATTATCATTTATTTTCTCAAGTATCTTGAAAGGACCATCAGCTCTAGGCATTAATTTAGACTTTCGCAATTCTGGAAAACGATCCTTTCTCAAGTGTAACCATATTAAATCACCCGGTTCAAGTTTTACTTCCTTTCTACCTTTACTTCCCGCAGTCCTATACCTTTCATTCATCATTTCAATATTTTCTTTAGTCTTTTCATGCAATTTCAGAATAAATTCAGCATGTTCCTTAGCATCATGATTAACTCGTTCACTAGTAGGTAAAGGTAATAGATCAATAGGAGCACGGGGATTGAAGCCATACACTACCTGAAAAGGACTTACCTTGGTGGTGGAGTGTACCGCCCTATTATAAGCGAACTCAACATGCGGCAAACACTCTTCCCACATCTTCAAATTCTTCTTCAAAACAGCCCTCGACATAGTAGATAATGTACGATTTACTACCTCGGTTTGGCCGTCGGTTTGGGGATGACATGTTGTTGAAAACAGCAGCTTGGTCCCCAATTTATTCCATAGAGTTCTCCAAAAGTGGCTCAAAAATTTGGCATCACGATCTGACACAATAGTAGAAGGCATACCATGCAAGCGAACGATTTCTTGAAAGAAAAGGTGAGCAATATTAACAGCATCGTCACTCTTATGACAAGGAATAAAGTGAGCCATCTTAGAAAATCTATCAACCACCACAAAAATACTATCCCTCCCCCTCTTGGTCCTAGGCAGTCCTAAAACAAAGTCCATAGATATATCCTCCCATGGAGTGCTAGGAACAGGAAGAGGCATATATAAACCATGTGGATTCAATCGTGACTTAGCCTTTTGACATGTAGTGCAGCGGGATACAAACCTCTCAATGTCTCGCCTCATCTTCGGCCAAAAGAAGTGAACGGACAGAATGGCCTCCGTCTTCTTGGCACCAAAATGACCCATCAAACCTCCTCCATGAGCTTCCTGTATCAAAAGAAAACGAACGGATCCAACTGGAACGCATAGGCGGTTAGCTCTAAACACAAATCCATCATTTATCACATATTTGTCCCATGTTCTTCCCTCTTTGCAATGCAGCAAGACATCCTTAAAATCATCATCATTAGCATATTGTTCTTTAATTGATTCCAATCCAAATATACGACAATCAAGTTGGGACAACATGGTATATCTCCTAGACAAGGCATCAGCAATCACATTATCCTTCCCTTTCTTGTGTTTGATAACATAAGGAAAAGATTCAACAAATTCAACCCATTTAGCATGTCTACGATTCAGTTTCACTTGACTGCGAATATGTTTTAGCGACTCATGATCGGAATGAATAACAAATTCTTTGGGCCAAAGATAATGTTGCCACGTTTCTAAAGATCGCACAAGAGCATACAATTCTTTATCATACGTGGAATAATTCAAAACAGGACCACTCAATTTTTCGCTAAAGTAAGCAACAGGTTTACTATCTTGCATCAAAACACCGCCAAGTCCAACCCCACTAGCATCACATTCAAGCTCAAAGGTCTTATTAAAATCAGGAAGTTGGAGTAAAGGTGCATTAGTAAGCTTATGTTTCAAAAGGTTGAAGGCATTCTCCTGTGCTTGCCCCCAATGGAACACAACTCCCTTCTTCGTCAACTCGTTCAATGGGGCTGCAATGGTGCTGAAATCCTTCACAAAGCGGCGGTAAAATCCGGCAAGTCCATGGAAGCTCCGCACTTGTGAAATCGTCGTGGGCGTTGGCCAACTCTTAATCGCGTGCACCTTGGCTTCATCCACCTCAATTCCCTGTGTAGTCACAACATAGCCAAGAAACGATACTCGTTCGGTGCAAAAAGTGCACTTCTAGAGGTTACCAAATAAACGTGCAGCACGCAAAGCATCAAAAACAGCACGTAGATGATCAAGATGTTCATGTAACGACTTGCTGTAAATCAATATATCATCAAAATAAACCACCACAAATTTCCCAATGAAAGCTCGTAAAACCTCGTTCATTAAGCGCATGAAAGTGCTAGGTGCATTAGTTAAACCAAAAGGCATGACTAACCACTCATACAATCCAAACTTGGTTTTAAAGGCTGTTTTCCATTCATCTCCCAATTTCATTCTTATTTGGTGGTATCCATTACGCAAGTCAACCTTAGAAAAAATTATAGAACCACTTAACTCATCAAGCATGTCGTCTAACCTAGGAATAGGATGACGGTACCTTATTGTGATATTGTTAATGGCTCTACAATCTACACACATGCGCCAACTGCCATCTTTCTTAGGAACCAAAATAACAGGAATAGCACAAGGACTAAGGCTCTCACGTACATACCCGAGGTCCAAAAGATCTTGGACTTGGCGCTGAATCTCCTTAGTCTCCTCGGGGTTGGTCCTATAAGCAGCTCGGTTTGGCAAACTCGCTCCAGGTATCAAATCAATTTGGTGCTCAATCCCTCGTATGGGTGGGAGTCCTGGAGGTATCTCGGCAGGAAAAACATCTGCATACTCCTGCAAAAGGTTAGTGACAGCAGGAGGCAAAGTACTGGGCATATCATCCAATGAAAACAAAGCATCTTTGCATATCAAAGCATAGCACGGTGCATCATTCTCATTAATTTCAGCAAGGTCACATTTTGTAGCAAGCATAACACCACCCTTCAATTTAATTCCCTCGGACCTAGAACTAGGTTCTTTCTTGTCTTTCTTAGGTGGGAAAATATTTTTAGCCACTTGCTGATTTTCAGATTCAAGCGCACTCTCTTTTCTCTCATTTTCAGCTCTCTCTTTGTCACATTGCACAATTTCAGTAGGAGTCATAGGGAGCAAAGTGATTTTCTTCCCCTTGTGCATAAGAGTGTATTTGTTACTTCTACCGTGATGAATTGCATCAGTATCAAATTCCCATGGACGGCCTAACAAAAGGGAACATGCTTGCATAGGCACTACATCAAAATCAGCAAAATCATGGTATGTTCCAATGGAAAATTGCACTCTCGCAGTTTGTGTTACCTTCACCTTACCGCTGTTATTGAACCATTGAATATGGTAGGGATGAGGGTGTGCACGTGTGGGCAAGCAAAGCTTCTCCACCAGATCTGAACTCACCAAGTTAATGCAGCTCCCACCATCAATTATGACACGAACACGACGGTCCTTGACGATGAGGTACATCTGAAACAAATTATGGCGTTGTAGCTTGTCCGCTTGCTCCATTTGAGCGCTCAACACTCGTTGCACAATGATTGTCCTATAATTCTTGGTGGCAGCGGTCCCTAAAATCTCCTCATCATCGTCGTCCGTCTCATGGTCATCCTCATTATCTGCAAGGTTAGCTCCCATACCTTGACGGTTGTTATTCAGGCGTTGTTGTTGTCGCACATCCTGTGCAGCGGCGCGAGCGGCAAAGGCATCATGGCCCTGTCCATCCACTTCATCTCCCGCGACAGACTCTTCTTGATCTTCCACTCTGCGAGCTCCATTGGGAGGCGGCTGTCTCTCAAAATTTTCCAACCTGGTAAGAAGATTGGCGATGCTTCACTCTATCCTCTCCAATCTTTGGTCGTTATCTTGGCCGATCCTTGCGATGTTTGCGTTGATGTCATTGAGCGCGTTGTTAAGCTCATTCCGTGTAACACACTCATCTTCCTCATTACCTGCCATTGTTAGTTGAAAGAAAGACAAAAGAAACAAAAACAACCGGTGGTATAATCCCTATCAACTACTTTGGCGGCAGAAGGTGGTTTCACTCACTCTCAAGCGTCTTACCACGCTCTTACAAGTGTTCTTACCAATGCAACAGGTGGTACAACCGGCGGCTGGTTCGTGATACCGTGACAAGCTTGAGTGTAGCGATTGCCGAATTGAACCTGAACTGATCAGAAGAAAGGTGGAGCTTGGAAGGCAAAGTATAGTAGCAAGGATTAGCAAATTTCGAAAACAGTTAGCAAAGCTGAATAAAGATTCAAAGTTCTTGTCACAGTTGCTGGCCTAAGCGTGCCCCTATAACTAGTTCAACCTAGCAAGGGATATATCACAGCACAAAGGACTCAAAGGATGCAAGCAATTCTGATTTTCTACTTCTCTTTCTCTTCTCTCTGTTTTTTTTTTTGCCGGTTTGGCTCTTTCTCTCCTCTTAATATTATTCTTTTTTTTCACTTCTTTTTTTTTTTCTAACACAAATATATACCTCTTAACTCAGAGGAGAAACAAAAATCTCACAATTTGAAGCAACAAACGACAGGAAACCGATGCCCGAAAGAATTGACAAAACAGGACAGCAAACTTCCGGGAGTCAAAACTCGGTCTTAGAAGCTTTTTTTGAGGGTCAAAAAAAAATGCACAGGTCTAAAGACTTGTGGAATTTTCAGATGCACGTCGTCGTCCCCTTCGAAACAAAAAAAAGTAGACCCAAATCGGAGTTCGTATGCAAAAGTTATGCCAGTTTTAGTGAACACTGCACAATCTGGAATTGCTCGCGAATTCAGATCTTTCTCACGGTTAGGCTAGAATAGGATTAGGTTTGCGGGTGAAAAAGGATGGCCAGCGGTGCAGGGCAATTGACACAAGGCGGCTCGCGACCTCAAACCAGCAACAAGACGATGACTATGGATCAATACTCAACAATACGATACTGAAAACGAAATTGCAAAGCTCAAAGGGTTGTAGGACAGCGGAATTGATGATGAACTTTTTTGTGGGGCAAATTTTCTGGACTCTAGGACGATGGCAAAACAAAACTAAAGGGAATACAATGATACCTGACGGGAAACCGAGGCTCTGATACCACTTGACGCGAACGGTGGCCCGATCTTCCGACAGGTAGAGGTAAGTCGATTGGTGGAGACTCGACGTTGACGATCCGGCTTCCGATCAGAACCGATCCGAACCCAGCAATCGCTACACCACGGCTCCGTTGGTTATCAACCATGCACAAACACGATTGACCTCGCCAAGAAGGCTTATCCCTGCATGCGAATCGAGAACACAAGCAAGAACGAGAAAGAAGCAATCTGAAATATTGCAAATATAAATTGAATCTCACGAGTTGGGGTTCCACAAACCGATACACGGCGAAACTGTTCTTTGACAGATTAATCTAAGCAAAACCCAAACCAAACCCTAGCGGCGGCTACTGAATATAAGGGCTAAGGGACGTCCTACAAACCCTAGACGTGTCCGTGATGGACTCCAACACGATACATGGGCCAACGGCCCAAATTGGTGACGCAGCACCCTGGGACAGATTCTGTCCGCCAACTTACAACGCGAATTCCCGTCGACTCAGCAGTCCAATTGACCTGAAACCGGTGCCATTGGAAAGGTTATCTCCTTAGCTTTCGATACGTATGTGGATCATTGAAATCGGAGTCCGTTTGTGGCCTGGGAGACGATTTTAGTGAACACTGCTCCTGGTGGCCGAGGTAGTCGACTCCGAGATGAATTGGGACTCCGACTCCGAGATGAATTGGGACTCCAACTTGACTTGGACGCCCTCCTGGCCTCCCTCCTGGCCCTTGCTGGTTCCCAAGGCCTTCATGATCCTCTCCAAAGTTCCTGTTGATTCAATTGCCGTGCTCGTGCTCTTGTGATGGGTCCTTGCATCACAACTGGAGGACTCTCGGGCGTATGCATAGGAGTAATGTCCTCATCACGTCTTGCATCCCAAAGCACTTGAGCAAGTCCTTCACATACTTCGTTTGACTCACGAATGTACCGTTCTTGAGTTGCTTGATTTGAAGTCCGAGGAAGAAGCTTAACTCACCGATCATTGACATCTCGAATTCCCTAGACATCATCTCTCCAAACTCATGACAGAAATGTTCATTAGTAGATCCAAAGATAATAACATCAACATATATCTGACAAATGAACAAATATTTTTCAATTTTCTTTGTAAACAGTGTTGTATAAACCTTACCAATTTTAAAACCTTTTCATAAAAGAAAGTCTCTAAGTCATTCGTACCAAGCTCGAGGAGATTGCTTGAGACCATAGAGAGCTTTAGACAATTTAAACACATGGTTTGGAAATTTAGAATCTTTAAAACCAGGAGGTTGTTCAACAAAAACAAGTTCAGAAATTTCACCATTCAAAAATACACTTTTTACATCCATTTGAAATAATTTAATATTGAAACATGATGCATAAGCAAGAAGAATATGAATAGCTTCAAGTCTTGCTACAGGTGCAAAAGTTTCACCAAAGTCTAAACCTTTGACTTGAGTGAAACCTTGTGCAACAAGATGAGCTTTATTTCTAATTACTACACCATTTTCATCTTGCTTATTTCTGAAAACCCATTTTGTTCCAATTACATTATGATCCTTGAGTCTTTCTACTAAAGTCCAAACTTCATTTCTAGAAAAATTGTTAAGTTCATCATGCATGGCATTTATCCAATCAGGATCATTTAAAGCTTCATTAACATGTTTAGGTTCTAAAGAAGATACAAAAGAGTGATGTTCACAAAATGCAGCAATACAAGAGCGAGTTTGAACACCCTTATTGATATCACCCAAGATTTGATCTAGAGGGTGATCCTTGGTGAGGGTTTGATGTTGCCTTGGTGCTTCTTCTTGTGCTACTTCTTCTTGATTTGGTTCTGGAGGATCAACATGAGATGATGATGCATTTTGATTGTCATTCTCAATGTTCTCGTCATCTTCTCTTGGCTTGATGTCTCCAATGGTGATGTTCTTCACGGCTTCTTAAAGATCTTCACCTGAAACTTTACAAGAGACTTGCTCTTTTTGAGAGCCATTAGTTTTATCGAATTCTATATCGCATGATTCTTCAATGCAACCAGTATTTTTGTTAAAAACACGATAAGCTTTGCTAGTGGTGGAGTATCCGACTAGAAAGCCTTCATCTACTCTTCTTTGAAATTTGCCACCAAAATTTCTTTTCTTAAGAATGTAGCATTTGCAACCAAAACTCGAAAATAAGAAATATTTGGCTTACGCCCAATGAGAAGCTCATAGGGAGTTAAATTCAGAAGAGGATGCAAATAAAGACGGTTAATAGAATAGCAAGCGGTATGCACGGCTTCGGCCAAAAAGCGAGTAGGAGTATCATACTCACTTAGCATTGTTCTAGCCATTTCTATTAGTGTTCGATTTTTCCTTTCTACTACTCCATTTTGCTGTGGAGTGTAAGAAGTTGAAAATTCGTGTTTAATTCCAAGTGAGTCACAACAATCAACCAAAGTTGAATTAACAAACTCTCCACCATGATCACTACGGATTTTCTTGATGGAAAGTTCGAATTCAGTGGAAACACGTTTTGCAAAACTTTTGAAAACATTGGGGGTTTTAGATTTTTGAGAAATAAAGAAAACCCAAGTGTAGCGAGTAAAATCATCAACAATGACAAAACCATAATTGCTACCCCCGATACTTTGGAACTCAGAAGGTCCAAAGGTTTGCAAGTCGAAAGAACACGCTTAATCGGATGTGAAGTAGCTACTTGCTTGCTAGCTTGACAGGCGCTACAAGGTTTATCCTTTTCAAAATTCACATCCTTTAAGCCAATAACCAAATCTCGTTTTAAAAGCTTTTTCAATTGATGCATACCAAAATGTGCGAGTTTCCTATGCCATAACCAACCCTTTGAGGTTTGAGAGAAAAGGCATGTTGAAAGAGATGCATCATTGGAGTGAAAATCAACCAAATAAAGATTTCTAAAATGAAAGCCTTTAAAAATCAAAGAATTGTCTTTCAAACTTTCAACTAAAACTTCTTTGGGATAAAATGTGCAACGAAATCCAAGATCACAAATTTGTGCAACAGAAAGCAAATTAAAATTCAGAGATTCAACCAACAAAACATTCGAAATTGAGAGATCGTTAGATATAGCAATTTTACCCAAGCCTACCACATTTCCTTGACGATTGTCGCCAAAGGTGATCTTTTGATTTTCGCTTGAGTTGTCTTCTATTGAGGTGAACAATTTCTTGTTACCGGTCATGTGTTTGGAGCATCAGCTATCTAGCACCCAATGCTTCCCACCAGTCTTGTAGTTCACCTGCATAAAAGAATTAAGTCTTTTTAGGTACCCAAACCTTTTTGGGTCCTTCAATGTTAGCGATCAAAACTTTGGGCACCCAAATTTATTTCTTCTTTTTATTTAGCATGGGTGCACCAACATACTTTGCTATAGCATATCCTTTCTTCGACCGTTGAAGCATGTAGCAAGTATCAAAGTAGTTTGGAGTCATTAGAGGACATACTTCATGCGAATGACCAGTTTTGTGACATTTAAAACAGAATGTGTAGCATGCTTTTACAAAGATAGTTTTTGTACTTGGTTTCTTCCCTTTCTTCGGAAAGTATGCAAGACCTTCTTTTCTGAATGAACACTTCTGTTTGCTCAGAATGAGATCAAGGGATATTTTTCCTTTGTAGCAGTTTTCTAAACCTTTTCCAAGTTTTTCAACTTGTGCCTTAAGTTCATTATTCTCATTTAAGATAGTATCATTTCAAGTACATGGTATATGATGACTAGCAGAAGGAGTCTCTAAATCACATGAAATGGATGCATCTACTTTAGGTGGATTATATGTAATATCTTTAGTGAGCATACTTTCATATGATTCTTTCAATTCAGAGTATTGAGTGCATAGAGAAGAATGTTCTTCTTTAAGCGCTTTATACTTCTTTTTAGTAGCTCCATAAACCTCATTTAATTCAGTGATCATTGCTTCCTTCTTTTCCTTCCGATGCATCTCATGGGTGATGAGGTCCCCATAGAGATCAGTAGGCGTGGTGGTCGACCGATCAGAGTTTGTGAGTACCATGACCAGAGTGTCGAAGCTTTCTGGAAGCGCCCTAAGCATCTTTCTTACAATATCAAGATCAGTAAAAACAACACCGAGACCCTTGAGTCCATTTACAATATTGTTCAACCGAGTGAACATGGAATCCACAGACTCGGTTGGCGACATTGTGAATGTCTCGTATCATTGCCTCACCATAAGCAGCTTTGCCTCTTTGACTTTAGTTGTGCCCTCGTAGATTTCTTTGAGGGTGGTCCAAACCTTGTGAGCAGTCATGAGATTACTTTCTTTGAGGGTGGTCCAAACCTTGTGAGCAGTCATGAGATTACTTACACGGTTGAACTCATTTAGAGACAAACCGGCAAAGAGAGCATTTTTTGCACAGGCATTTAAATTGCACGTGCATTTAAATGTAGTTTTCTCCTATCGTAATCGGAGTGACTTGCCGGATTATCCGGAGGAGTAAAACCAAGTTTAACGATATCCCATACATCAAGCCCCATGGCCTCTAGGAATACCGACATGCGCACTTTCCAGTAGGGATAGTTAGTCCCATCGAAGATAGGCGCACGTCCGGTATGACCGAGAGAAAAGCCCTCATTAGACGTCATCCTCTCTCTAGGCGGTAAAGCCTAATTAATCGAGAGACCTTGCTCTGATACCACGTCTAGGATCAAGGATGCCGACTAGAGGGGGGGTGAAAGGAGGCTTTTAAAAACATGAATTTAAAACAAATATTTGCAAATAAAGAAATCAAGAACCAGATTGAGAGTTTCGTCTGGTTCTTGATTTTAATTGCTCAAGCGCTTTGGGATGGAAGACGCTAAGGAAATCAAAACCCCCATGGCAACAAATGGACATCTGGATATTGACAAAAGTGGCAAATTAGTCGATTCTAAACTCTATAGGTCTATGATTGGTAGCTTGTTGTATCTTACTGCATCTAGGCCTGATATCATGTTTAGTGTGTGTTTATGTGCTAGATTTCAGTCAGATCCTAAGGAATGTCATTTAATTGCAATTAAAAGAATCCTTAGGTATTTAAAATGCTATCCCTGTATTACATCAACTGAAAATCAAATCTTTCAAAACAGATTCAATCTCCTTACGCCGAGATCGGTAAAAATAAAATCAGTATTTCCTTAGGTCCTTTGCATCTCTCGATTTTTGTCTCGTCTTTACTCTTTTGCACCTTGTGCTTCTATTTAATGTTGGGTTCATCTTGATCATCTTGTGTGTTTTCCCGAACAAGCCCTGTATCAGAAATCTTAGAAGCACAGTTAGTCTGACACACACTTTGTTTTCATTAATCATCATGTCGTGGTATTGCGAATACCCCGGCAGGTTTTGTGAACGATCCTAGCGAAGATTACGCGGCGCGGGCTGACCGAGTGACCGGTCCTCCTCCCCCGCTGGACAAACACAAGAATTGACACGAGGATTTATACAGGTTCGGGTCCCGGTGGGGGCCCTAGTCTTGTCGGTGTGCTCCCGACCGGAGTCGGCTGGGGAGGCTCTCTCCGGGGTAGAGGCTTCCGGAGCACACCTGAGAGTTTTGGCTATTCCAATAAATGAATCACTTGCTTACAACTGAGGGGTACAAGGGCTATTTATAGCCCCAAAAAGAAGCAAAAAGACCTATCTACCCCGGAAGCCACCGTCGGATCGAGGGGTAGCTACGTCCTTCTCCCGGTCAAACGCCTTGGATGCTTGACAGGTGGTCGCTGATTCCCGAGGCGCTCCTCGCGTGACCTGCACGTGATAAACAACTCGAGACTTTACCTTTAGAAGGGCGATGAGGCCCGGGACATGCACCGGAGGCCAGGTCCCGGTAGCAAAAAGGCGGCGCCCGGGGAGGCACCGGAGGCCACATCCCCGGGCAAATGGCGGCGCCCGGGACCGGCGCCGGAGGCCAGGTCCCGAGGGCCAAAATGGCAGCGCCCGGGGAGGCCCCGGAGGCCATGTCCCCGGGCAAATGGCGGCGCCCGGGACCGACGCCGGAGGCCAGGTCCCGGGGGCCAAAATGGCGTCTCCCGAGGCCGGCACCGGAGGCCAGGTCCCGGGAGCCAAAAGGCGGCGCCCGGGGAGGCACCGGAGGCCATGTCCCCTGGCAAATGGCGGCGCCCGGGACCGGCGCCGGAGGCCAAGTCCCGGGGACCGAAAGGCGGCGCCCGGGGAGGCCCCGGAGGCCTCATCCCCGGGCGAACGGCGGCGCCCGGGACCGGCGCCGGAGGCCAGGTCCAGGGGGACAAAATGGCGGCGCCCGGGACCGGCACCGGAGGCCAGGTCCCGGGAGCCAAAAGGCGGCGCCCGGGGAGGCACCGGAGGCCATGTCCCCGGGCAAATGGCGGCGCCCGGGACCGGCGCCGGAGGCCAAGTCCCGGGGGCCGAAAGGCGGCGCCCGGGGAGGCCCCGGAGGCCTCGTCCCCGGGCGAACGTGACGCAACTTACCTGGACTTAATCTCGCAGAGATTTCCCCCAACAGCAGCCCCCCATGCCCCCCGGGGACGATGCTCGAGTCCCCGGTGGGTATGGTACATGTCACTGGGAAAATCACTGGGCCAAGCCACCGGAGCCGCGACGCTTCGGCTTCTGTGCCTCGCGCTTAAGACCGTGCCGTTTCGCCATAAATGCGCTCTCGGTTCGAACCGGTGCCTCGATTCGCGCGCCAGTCCCTTCGTTTCCCGCGCACGGTTTGAACTTCAACGGTCCAGATTGCTCCGCGGGGTGCCACGTGGCCCCATCTGGACCACGGCTCACCCCTATAAATAGGGCCTTGGGGGGCCCAGGAACTTCATTCCAAACTTCTCATCCTTATTGCGTTTAGCTCTCCCGGTAGCTTTCTCCCGGTAGCTCTTTCCCGGTAGCTAGCGCCTGGTAGCAGGCGTTCGGAACTTTTTAGACATAGCCTCCTGAAAAGTTAGCCTCCGGAAAAAAAACTAACCTGATGGCACCGAAGGGTCAAGCGAAGACGACCGAGGTGCCCTCGGAGAAGGTCGCTCCGGCTTCCTCTGGGCGTCTGAGTTCACTGCCGAGGACGCGGAGTCCATGGTCGAACGCTGCGTCGTTGAGGACGGGGACATCCGGGTCCCCGTGAAGAAGGACGGAGCCCCCCGCCCCAGGCCCGGAGAGATCGTGGCCTTCGAGGCTGTAACATCCTGAGTTTTGGGGTGAAAAGTTCTTTCTTAAAAATCATGCATACATATGTCTCTTCTAGATCAACCAAATCAGCCTCAGCTTTATTCTGTTCTAGCCCAAAAATCTCCAAATTTATCCTGTGACCCCAAGTCAAGATCTGACTTTCCAAATTTGATCTATCAGTTATCCTAAATCTAAAAGCCTTCAGAACCCAGATTCAATTCTATCTCTAACTTCCAGATTTATCAACTCCTTTCTGTTTTCGAAAACAGAATATCTGTTATTACCTTTTACCTTAAGTTTCAGAAATTCAGATTTAATCAAAATCTTAGCCAAGTTCAGACCAGATTATTCCTGGATTATGATCAAGGGTATGCCAATACCTTAATCCAAAAAGTTGGCAGCCAGATTTCATCATCTAGACTCTTTTCGCAAATCAGTCCAAGAGTATCGCAGATCAGTCCTTTTTCCAGATTTTCCAAAAACCTAAAAAGGCAAAATGTTGCAAATCATCTCCAAATTCGAATCTGATTCAGGGAACATCTCCCAAATGCTTTTCAACACAAATTCTTCTTTTATGAATATCTCAAAATCAAACCCTAAATCCCAGAATTCGAGATCAATAAGTTTCAGACTTATTTTACCCTAATCTACTCTGTTTTCAGTTCATATCAAAAGTCATCCAAATGTCTCAAACTTTATCTTCTAGCTGTGCCAAATCATCTATGGAATTAAGTGTACCAAACAGTAGAATCAATTCCAGATCAAACCTTCCAAATCTCCAGATTTACAGTTCAGTCCAAATCAAGAATTGGAAATTGCAATCAAGCCCAAATTCGACCAGGACAGCAGCTGCTGTGCACGACCAGAGATCGCCGTGCATTTGCGCCGCGCTTGCTCGCCGCCGGCCACGCCTCGCCTCGCCTGAGCTCGTGCTCACTTGAATCTGCATGTGCGCACGTGTCCGTGTCCTAGCCTTTGCCGTGGCAGCACCGACGACAACAATTGCTCCTGTGCGCGACCAGCAGCAAGCTTTTGTCAGAAACACCGCGCCACGTTGCTTTGCATTGCCAGCTCCTGTTGCCACTGCTTGCACCGCCCGACAATATGGAGTTCCAACGAGCCGACAAGCTGAGCAGTAGTCACCTTGCCTGAGCACCGTCGCTTCACCGCTCGCCGTTGTTGCAGCTGCGCCCGGCAAATCTTGTCATCTGGCACAAATTCAATGCTGTAAATCCTTGCAAGCTTCGCCCTCTGGTCTATTTAAGCCACCAGTGCCTTGTATCATCTTCTCTTCACCAGGACTTAACCAAATTCTCAAACTCCTTCACTGTCGTCGTCTTCTCCGGCGAGACCAGCTCGAGGCCTCACGGTGACAGCCTCAACCGCAGCCTCAACCACCAAATTGACAACACCAGTGAGTTCCCCTTATCTCTCTCATCGTGCTATACCACTTAATTGGATTTCCTTGCCTCCTATCGCCGGCGATCCCCGGAAATTACTGAAACTCGAAGATTGCCCTGTTCCGGCAATGCAGGCCAAATTACCTCGATTTAGCTCTTGATCCTGTGGAAGAAAATGATCAGTGACTCATTTCCAGCAAGCCTATGCATCAAGATCTCCTGATTCAGCTTCAACCGAAGCTTTCCCCAATTTTGAGCTTCTCCAGAAACCGGCGATCGTCGCCAGGCTTCTCCGGCCATCCTCCGGCCAAATTGATCGTGCAGGTAGTTTCCCCTTATCTCTGCCTAAATCAAAAATCCCCAAATGGCAGTGTTTCTCCTCCGGCCAAATTGATCGTGCAGGTAGTTTCCCCTTTCACTTCCCAAGCTTGGAATTGAGTTCATTCGGCCTAAATCGAAAATCCCCAAATGGCAGTGTTTCTTCTCCGGCGTCGATCACCGGAAACCTATTCCTGGCCGTTTTAGCTTCATCTACTTTGTCTTTCAGGTGTGCCTCAACTTCCTGAGAATAATTGTCTTCTAGCTCGATCTTTGAAACTGCCCAGATTTCAAGTTACAGCCATGCCAAGATTGTTGTCCAGTGGCTTCACTGCGCCGTGTCGCCACCCCACTTCTCCTTTGAATTTCATCACCTTCTGGCCATCTTCTGCCCTAGATCCTGTCGAATGATTTGTTCCTGTTATCAATGCCTACCTCCCAGACAAAGTGGTGCATCATTTGGAGCCCTAGATCAAAAGTTATGCCAAGCCCTAGTTTTTGGCATTGTCAAGATCAATGCCAGACTATGTCAGTCAGTGGCATTAGCCCTTTTCACTCCCTTCCAGATGTGCATTTTGGGCATAACTTTGTCTCTTAGATTCCTAAGGTTGTGATCTACATTTTATTCTTCTATCACAACTTGATTTGAGCCCTTGAAATGCATGTTATGCTAAACCCTAGTTTTTGACACTGTCTCAGTGCATACCAGCCAATAGCATTGGCCTTGTTTACCCACTTCTGATTGTGCATTTTGAAAGCGACTTTGCCCACTGAATTTGTAGAGTTATAATCTACACTTTCTTCTACTGTCATAACTTGAGATAAGCTCTCTAGTTTTCCTTGAAGTTATGTCAGAATCTTGATCTGAATGTCAATCTGCTGACATTCGCTGTTCTTGATCAAACCAGCCACAAAACTGATGTTCTTATTGTAACCTTGAAATCCTAAGAGCATCTAACACCATTCTTAGCCTATTCTTTGAAACCCTAGATCTCAACTCAGTTCAGCTCGCAATCTCAATTATCTCCAGTATCGTTTAGTCACTCTTGTTAAGCATATCTGCATATAGATCCTAAATCATCTTAATATATAAGTAATATTTGTGTGTATTGTTTGGTTTGTCGTCGAGCAGATCTAGAAGCTGAGATCGAGGACTTCGCTGTTGACCCGTTATTAACTGCTGTTTCTTACGACGCGGAAGGCAAGTCATATCCTTGGTCATCTTGAACCTATATTTTAAATGTTGCTAAAACATAACCTTGAATATAGATAATATTGCATGAGAAAGATTGAGAATGGTTGATTTATGAATTGGCAGTACTAGACTGGTTATCTGTGAAATGTGAAATAAACAAGTTTTGAGCCATGAATTATTATATGTATTTATATACTTATATTCATGAAATAAAACCCCTAGCCGTGACCAGAAAATGGTATGGAATGGTGGTAGCACTGGAGGTGCTAGACTGCAAAGGAATGCAGGCACTGAAGGTGCAGGGTTGTGGATGGTCTGGTCACTGGCATATAAGGACTAGAACCTTGTGTTGTGCGTCTAGTGGCATGAACAACGTGCTAACCGCAAGCCTGGTATGGGACAGGCCTGAACAAGTACTTATGTGGATCACACATGACACCCCTGCTGGAATTGTGTAGTGATGCACGATAAACACGGAGTACGGCTCCCACACATATCACTGAAGGTGATCTCGCACGTTGATCCAGTAATGGAAACATATGTAGGGGTGGAGGTTTGGATACAACCTACCACAACTGTGTCTCGCAGAGAGCCACAGGGTCGGGGGTGAATTGTGAGTGATACATAACAAAAGTTCTTGTTATTTCCACCTTGCCGCTCACAGTATGAAGTGAGTCAGGGGTCCAATCATTTTGTTATGATAGGAAAGGTTTGAAAGTGGAATATCTTGTGGGTAAATTGGTACCTCTCTGCAGAGTTAAAAATGTATTCGAATACTCCGAGCTCCCGGGTTTATAGGAGTCTGCTACGGTGGATTAAATCCACGGGGTGTGACACAAGTACTATTTTCTAAATAAAATATGTTTAATCAAGATTACCCAAATGACATGTGTTGTCATGATAAGGAGTGCTGCCGTGGGCTGTCGTGTGTCGACGTGTCGTGGTAGTGCTATAATCTAGTGAACATGAATGATGATGTTATATTATGAAAGGTGCTGCCATGAGATGAGGTATGAAAGAAAAAGATTATTTTACAAACATCCATAATTCTTGACTAGTCTAGGTTCATATCATCACTACTATATGTATCTACTCTTACCTATGACTTGCTGAGTACGTAAGTGCTCACCCTTGCAATCTACAAATCAATAGACGGAGCGATCAACAATCAAGATGAAAGCGTGGAGAACTTATTGGATCCAGAAGGAGGAGCGTCAGTTCCGCCAGAGCCCTGATGTGTGTTGTTCTGCCGTCCACTTCTCTTTTGTGGGTGGGTCACCTATCTTCTGCTGTGTAGATGTTATCTTGCTAAACCATGAATGCCGTGAAGGCATTGTAATCTTCTTATGTAATATCAAGGCCAGCAGGCCACACTGCTTAACTATTTTGTAAGTTACTCTGTTGCAATGTGAATATACTCCTGTGCTTGACTTATCCTGGGACGTCAAGGGTATGTGTATGCTATGCATATATGGGACTAGCTGCAGCGAGCTAGGTCTCTACAGGAGTAGTCGTAGTCCCAGTTTTGGGGCACGACAGAGGCATTCCTGGAGGCCAGGCTCCGGCTCCGGGTGCATCCCTTGCTCCGGGAGTTTTTGAAGGAGTACGGGGTGGCCCTAAACCACCTCACCCCGAACGCGATCGTCCGGATGGGCCTCTTCATCTGGCTCTACGAGACGGCGATCGGGCGGGAGCCCACCCTACGCGCCTTCCGGTACTTCTACGAACCGGCGGCGAGGAGCTCCCACCTGGTGAAGGGGGCACCCAAGTCCCCCTTCGGTTCCGTGATGGTGCAGATGCTGCTGTCCTGGGTGGCCGATTACCCGGCGGTGGCCTCCCGGGACCACTGGGGCGACTGGATCCGGAGGTGGTTCTACCTCCGGGTCTGGGACGACGAGGTGGCGTACGCCCTGGGGCCCCCCTCTTACAGCCGGTCGTCCGCACCGAAGCCTCCAGTGTGGACGGACGAGGAGCTTGAGCTCCTCGGCAAGGTGATCATCTCCCGGAAGACCCGCTCTATGCGGGACGCCACCGAGGAGATGATGCTCCTATGGATTTCCCTCTTCTCACGCGGGAGAAGGGGGATCGGCATGGGCCCGGAGCAGCGGCCCCCGGTCAAGCCAGTGGCCCGACGTAAGTCCGCTACCTGCTTCATTGCCCTTACAAATTTTTGAAAATTTGACTAACTCTTTACCTCTTGTAGTCCGGCCGTACCCGGCAGCGCGGGAGAAGGTGGAGAACCTCTTGGGGAGGTACTTCGCCGATGAGCACGAGCGCGTCGTGCGCCTCGTGGGGGAGGGCCCTCCCCATAACTGGTAGCTGAAGCCTACGGGCTGAAACTACTGGAGAGGAAGCCCCTCCCCACCCCCGGGTCACACAAACGGGGGAAGGATGCGGCCGGGGGCTCTGAGCCAGAGAAGGCCAGAGTCCAAAAAACCCTCAGCCCGTCGACGACGCCGGCGGCGACACTGGCGAAGCCCCGGGACGAGACCCACGGGACCGTGCGCGAACGGGCGCCGGCCCGGAAGGAAGTAACTCCCCCTCCCCCGAAGAGCCCCGCTGAGGCCCGGGGGAAGGAACCGGCCCCGGGCGGGGCGGCATCCGATTCGGGGGACTCGGCCCCGTCGCCGCCCCGTCGCCGCCCCCGGAACCCTTGGAGCCAGAGAAACCGGAGGTGAGGTTCGCGGAGGCCTCGCCTCCGCGGGTGGAGTGGCCCGTGGACGAGGGGGGAAGCCCCTCGGTCTACGAGGTCCCGCCAGAAGTGGGGGCCCCGGGGGCCCTCCCGCCCGGGAAGGGGAAAGGGCTGATGATCCCCCCCGGGGAGGGACCCCTTCCGGGACTTCCTCGGCCACTTCTTCGGGGGGCACTTCGGCGATGAAGACGACGATGGCCGCCACCCCGACCGAGATCATGCCGGGCGCCCCAGTCCGGGGGCCCCAGTCCGGGGGCCCATTACCGGCCACGGCGTGACCAGCGTCGGGCGGGAGACCCCCTGCTCTCCGCAGGGGAGGTCGAGCGCTACGCGGAAGGCCTGCAGACCCCCAAGGTCCAGGCCTTCGTCGCGGAGGGGACACTCCACGAGCGCTTCGTGGAGCTTCGGTCCCTCCAAGTCCAGGTACTCACCCAAGGCGGTTGTCGCTTTCTCTTGGTTCCCTGCATCCAAAATTTTTCTAACTCTGGAATTTGTAGGGAGCAGCAATTACCTGGGGCGTCGAGCAGCACGTCATCCGGCTGCTCAAGGACGTGGAGGACAGGGCCGCCTCCTTCTTGAGTCAGCGGGACGAAGCTCTCCAGGAGCTGGCCCGGGTTCGAACCCAGGTCCACATCTTGGAGACTGTCAACGGCCATCTTCGGGAGGAGGCGAAGGTGAAGGAGGAGGCCTTCCGGGAGCTCGAGGGGTCGAGCGTCCGGGCGGTGGTGGACGCGGGCCACTCCGTCCGCTCAGCCCTCGAGAGCCTTGGCGTAAGCCTAGGCTCCGGGGTGGCTCGGAGGTGCCCCCGGCCACGCTCGCGGAGGCTGTGCGTTTTCTTAACGCACAAGTCTCCGTGATCCCGGAGGCAGCGGATGCCCGGGCGCGAGGCCGGGTGATCCCCGTCATCGCAGCCGCGGCTGGGCTCGTCGAGCACCGGGGAGTGGGCGCCGCATCCCGCGAAGTTTCCCCGAGTTCTTCGATCCCTCGCGCCGGGAGGTAGAGCAGCTCGCCGGGGGCTTCTACGACCGGATCATCCGGTTGAGGTTCCCGGCACCGGCACCTCCGGCTGCAGACGCCCTAGCCCCGACACCAGTGGAAGCCCCCCGGGGGGAGGACGCCAATGAAAAAGTATGAGCCTCCCCCCGGGTCTTAGTTAGGACCCTTTTCCTTTCTGAGGACTTTTGATCCCGATAGCTTCTTAGAAGAAGCCCCGGACACTTGTAAAAAGATATTTTGAATGCAATAGAGTTAGAAATTTTTCTAAGTCTTGAATTGAATGCAATGTTACTAGAGTTCCCGGGAGGTTACTCCCGGGCGGAGGTCCGGGAGGGACTCTCCGGGGGATGCCCAAGCGGCTTTAATCTTGCTAAGTCTCATCTCCGGGGAGCGCAGCGGGGACGTCGTCCGGGAGCCGATCCGGTTGAGGTGGCGTCCGAAGTGGCACTTGGACAATTTTGACAATCATCGCGCCAAATTGTCCCCTCCAAGTCCGGGGTTCTGGATGATACCTCTTCTTCGAATACTTCCACGAGAGGGATACGAGTTCTGGCCCGATGATGTGCTCCGGGAAGCTCGGCGCCGCGTGCGCGCATTGTACCGGCACTTGGCCTGGGAGCTAGCGGAGGGCCTCCGGGAGTATTAGGCGTAGGAGCCTTAGGATGTAGGGAATCCCCCGGGTTAGAGCCCGGGTTGTACCGTTTCCAAAGCCCATCGGAGGGGGAAGATGTCCTCCGGGTTTGACAATCAATATAGCTGTTTGTTTGCTTCTTCTTTTGTCGTCTTTTTATTTTTTCTTCTTGGATGGTCAGGACGACTCCTTTTGACAAGGATGAGCTAAGTTTGCTCGTAGGTGGTGTGGTCGACACCCGGGGGTTCCTTATCCCCCCCGCCCACAGCGGGCCAGAGGGTAGCTCCGCGCGTTGTGGGGGTAACAAGGCCCCCGGGGTAGAAGTGACCTGTAGCATAAGAATTTTTCTAAGTTAGAAAATTCTAAAACGGGGTTTCCAAGCGAAAGACCTTCTGGGAGACAATCGTCCAGTCGCCGTGAGCACGGGGAGCCGGGAATGAGGCCTCGTGTGGAAGAAACATCCAAGAAAACCCAATGAGATTTCCGGAGGCGAGCTTCCTGGGAGATGATCGTCTGGTCGCCGTGAGAACGGGGAGCCGAGAATAAGGTCTCCGGGGAAGAAATGTCCGAGAAATCCTTAACTTCTCTGGGAGACAATCGTCCGATCGCCGTGAGAACGGGGAGCCGGGAATAAGGTCGCCGGGAGGCAATTATCCGGTCGCCGTGAGAACGGGGAGCCGGGAATAAGGCCGGAAATCCTGAGGAAGATTCCGGAGAAAATCCTTCCGGGAGACAGGGTCTCTGGGGAAAAGATATCCAAGAAAGCCATTAGACGTCCCACTGGGGAGAGCGTCTACTCCCGGAGGAGGAAGTGCCCGATGACGGGTCTTGAGTGTTTGGGCAGGGGACTAGTCTCCCAAAGTGACTCGTTACCGCGGCCACTGAGGACCGGTTGCCGCTTACACCCTCAGTCCACGAGGGCTGATCGTAAGCCGCCCTACAAGAGGGACTTGCTGGGTCTGGGCCCACTTCCTCGCGGGGAGGGCATCGCCGTTAGGGGCGGTAATGAGAAGAACCTGCAATGAGACAGTTGAAGAGCAAGACCTATGTATTTCTAATAAAATGAAGTACAGTGCCTCCCCCTGCGAAGTCGCGAAAGGGGAGGAAAAGTAAATACAGTGTCCCTCCTCCCCCTCCGGCGTGATCGCTCCGTGGGAGGGGACAGGCCCGTAAGGCTAAACATAGAACTTGTGAAGTAAACGCAAGTTCCACGTGTGCTTCAGCTCCTGCTCTTGAAGGTTGGAGAGCTTGTAAGCCCCCGAGCCCAGGACCGCGGAGATCCTGTAGGGGCCCTCCCACTTGGGGGAGAGCTTACCCTGGGCTTGGGGGTCTGTGACGCGCTTGAGGACAAGGTCCCCAAGGCGGAAGGATCTTTCGTGCACTCGCTGGTTGTATGCGCGCACCATCTCGCGCTCGTAGATACTGTGGCGGAGGAGTGCTCGGTCGCGTTCCTCCTCCACGAGGTCGATCTCCAGGCGCTGGTTGGCCTCGTTGGCCTGGTACGCTGCGGTCGTAGCTCCGTCTAGGAGCTCGACCCACAGCGACCGGAAGCCGATCTCCGGGGGGAGGACTGCCTCCGCCCTGTAGACCAGGGAGAAGGGAGTACATCCCATTGCCCGGAACAGGGTCGTGTGCATGGAGCAGAGGATGCTAGGAAGCTCCTCCACCCATGCACCCCGCTTAGAAGCGGTTTGCTCGAGTCTCCTGCGCAACCCCTGTAGGATTACGCCGTTGACCCTCTTGACAACCCCATTGCTCCGGGGATGGACCACTGAGGCAAAGTGGATGACGAGCCCCAGGCCTTCGCAGAATTGCCGGAAATAAGCCGAGTTGAATTGGGTCCCGTTATCCACGGTGATTTCCCGGGGGACACCAAAACGACAAACGACGTTTTTCCAGAAAAACCGCTGAACGGCCCGGGACGTGATGCTAGCCAAGGGCTCCGCCTCGACCCACTTTGTAACGTAGTCAACCGCGACCACCGCATACTTGTATCCTCCAGGCGCTGGGGGGAAGGGCCCTAAGAGGTCCATCCCCCAGCGCACGGAGGGCCAAGTGATGGGGATAGTCTGCAGCGCTACAGGGGGGAGGTTCGAGCCCTTGGCCATCTTCTGGCATGCTTCGCACGCAGAGACAAGGTCTCCCGCGTCGCGCATGACCGTGGGCCAGTAGAAGCCCTGCCGGAGAGCCTTGGCCGCGATGGCTCGCGGGGCTAGGTGAGAACCACAGCTCCCCGCGTGGATGTCTTCGAGAAGTTGAAGTCCCCCCGGCCGGGGGAGGCAGCGCAGGAGGGCGGAAGCCCCCCCGCTTGTAGAGCCTTCCCTCCAACAGGAGATATGCCCGGGCTTTGGCCCGGAGGCATTTGGCCTCAGTCTCACTAGGAGGGTCCCCCTCCCCCTTGATGAAGGAGATGAGGGGGTCCATCCATGACGGAGTCCGGGTGATCTCGGCGACCTCCAGGACATGAGGCTCGTCGCCCGTGTCCGGGGAGGCCACCGAGGGCTTCGTGATAATTTCCAAGAAGGCCCCCTTGGGGAGCGATTCCCGGGCGCTTGCTGCCCGGGCCAGGGCGTCGGCCCGGTCATTGTCCCTTCGCGGGATATGCCGGGCCTCGAGGCCGTCGAAATGCCTCTCCATCTTTCGCACCTCCTGCAAATAAAGACTTAAGTTTGCGTCATGGCACAGGTAAGACTTGTCCATTTGGCAAACTACGAGCTGAGAATCTCCCTTGACTAGGAGGCGCCGGATCCCCAGGGAGTGCGCAAGGCGCATCCCGAGAAGCAAAGCCTTGTACTCGGCGACATTGTTGGTTGCGGGGAACTCGAGCCGTGCGGCGTACTCGAGTTCCTTCCCCTCGGGGCTCCAGAGGACTAACCCCGCGCCAGCCCCGGCGAGACACAGCGACCCATTGAACAAGAGAGTCCAATGATCACTGCGTCGGGGCGGCACAGGGAGGTCTTCGTCCCCGGACCCAGAGGCTGGGGTCCACTCTGCGACGAAGTCGGCGAGGACCTACGACTTGATGGCGGAGCGGCCGGTAAGGGGCAGGGAGAAGGGGGCGAGCTCGGCCCCCCACTTCCCAATCCGGCTGGTGGCTTCTTTGTTCCGCAGTACCTCCCCCAGGGGGAAGGACGACGGGACAGTGATGGGGTGTCCCAGGAAGTAATGGCGAAACTTCCGGGACACCATCAGGAGGGCGTAGCAGATCTTCTCCATCTCCGTGTACCGAGTTTTGACCCCTTGGAGGGCCTCACTCACGTAGTACACGGGACGCTGCTGCCCCCCTTGCTCCTTCACCAAGACCGCGCTGACGGCGACGGGGGTCGCGGCAAGGTAGAGGAGCAAGGGCTCTTCTGGAGACGGACTCACGAGCATTGGAGGGCTCATGAGGTACTTCTTGAGGATCTTGACGAACTAGAGGCCTCGCTCCCCCGACCGAGAGACGAAGCGGCTGAGCGCGGCTAGGCGGCCGGAGAGCCGCTGGACATCCTTGACAGAGCGCGGCGGGGGCATGTCTAGGAATGCCCGGATCTTCTTGGGGTTTGCCTCAATGCCCCGCTGGGACAGGAGGAAACCTAGGAGCTTCCCCCCGCGCACCCCGAAGGTGCACTTCTCCGGGTTGAACTTGAGCCCAAACGCGTGGAGGTTGGGGAAGGTCTCCGCCAGGTCGTCGATGTGGGAGGCTGCGCGGGGACTTTTGACGACCGTGTCGTCTACGTAGACATCGACGTTGCGGCCGACTTGATCTTTGAAGACCAGCGTCATGAGGCGCTGGAAGGTCGCGCCCGCGTTCTTGAGTCCAAAGGGCATATGGACGTAGCAGAAGGTTCCAAGGGGGGTTATGAAACTCGTCTTTTCCTCGTCCCCTTCCGCCATCCGGACTTGATGGTAGCCCGAGTAGGCGTCTAGGAAGCTCATGAGCTCGCACCCCGCGGTGGAGTCGACGAGCTGGTCAATCCGCGGGAGCAGGAAGTTGTCTTTGGGGCAGGCGAGGTTAAGGTCGGTGAAGTCCACGCACATCTGCCACCTGCTGGTTGACTTCTTCACGAGGACAGGGTTCACGAGCCACTCGGGGTGCAAGACCTCCCGAATGAACCCCGCCTCTCGGAGCCGGGTGATCTCCACCTTGATTGCCTCTTGGCGCTCGAGGGAGAGTTTCCTCAGCTTTTGTTTGATCGGGCGGTGACCGGGGGCCACTGCGAGCTTGTGCTCGATAAGCACCCGGGCGACGCCCCGCATGTCCGAGGCTTCCATGCAAAAACATCGGAGTTTTTGCGCAAAAAGGCTGAAAGCTGCCCCGCATGCTCCTCAGGGAGCTCCGCCCCGATCCGGACGGTTTTGTCTTCATCACCCGGGGACAGCAGGACCTTCCGGAGGCAGCTTTATGAGGAGGGGCCTCCCAGGCGGTGGCGCAGCGACGTCTAGTTCCAGGGGAGAAGCCTCCCCCCCGGGCATCTTTATGAGGTTGACGCTTCCGATCGTGGCCGCGGCGCGCTCGTACAGAGCACGGGTCATGTCTTGGTCTCCCCGGACGTTGATCACGCCATGCGGCCCGGGGATCTTCATGTAGAGGTAGTTTTGATGGGTGGCAGCCCCCAGTCGGTTGATTGTGGTCCTCCCCATAATCGTGTTGTAGGAGGAAGGGAGGTCCACTACGTCGAAGCGGACCAGCTCGGTCCGGTAGTTCTCCGGGGTGCCGAATGTCATAGGGAGGTCTACCTTGCCCACGGGGTGGATTGCCTTCCCCGGGACAAACCCTTGCAAGGGCCCTGCCGCGGGCTGCAGGAGCTTCTCATCCACCTGCATCTCTTTGAAGGCCTTCAGGAATAGGACGTCGGCGGAGCTCCCGCCGTCCACAAGGATGCGGGCCAGGTGGCAGTTGTAGATTATCGCAGAGATGATGAGCGCGTCGTCGTGGGGGAAGCGAACCCCTCGCGCGTCTTCCGCCGTGAAGGTGAGGGGGACGTCCGACCACTTAGGTGGCGGGGACGCGTATAGCACCCCCACAACCTTGACCTCGCGCGCGTACTCCTTACGCTGGCGCTTAGAGTCCCGCCGGGAGGCGGACCCTCCCACGATGACGTTGATGTGGCGCTGAGAAGTTTGAAAGGGGAGAGCTTCTGAAGGCTCCCCCTCCTGCGTCTGCGTCTGCTGACCCCCCGCGGGAGCGGGAAGGGCCAGAACAGCTGGCCGAGGGAGCAAGGAGGCCGAAGTCCCCCCCTGCCTGCGCTGATCGAGGAACGCCGTGAAGTGCTGCAATAGCTGGCTGCAGTCTCGGGTAGCATGGGTATTGGACCCGTGGGAGCTGCACCACGGTCCTTCCCACCTCCTCCCCGCGGGGCCTTCCCGGCCGCGCGAAGACTGTCCTCCCCCATGACCTTTTGGCTTGGGGAAGGGGCGGTTGCCCCTCGGGGGGTCGCGCAAGCCGCCTCCGCCCTCGAGGACAAAGGTGTCCCGAGGCCGTGGCTCGTTACGCCCCCCCGCCTAGGACGCTTGAGGGGTTCCCTAGCCCCCCGATCGGCGGGGGCGGGAGCCCCCTGGGTCTTCTTCCAGATGTCGTCTTCCTCCGCCCGAGCGTACCTTTCGAGTACGTTGAAGAGCTCGTCGGCGGAAGAGGGGCAGCTCCGGGAGAGCCTTCGGTGAAGCTCCCCCGGGAGGATGCCGCTTTTGCAGGCTTTGATGACCGTAGAGTCAGGGACATGGGCCACTTTGCTCTTCACCTGAGCAAAGCGCTTGAAGAAGCTTCTGATTGTTTCCCTAGTCCTCTGCCGGACAGTGTAGCGAGGAGTCCAGGGGGCGCACATAGTTCCCCTGGAAGTTCGCGCAGAACTCCCGCTTGAGCTGCGTGAACGACTTGATGGAGCCGGCTTTCAGATTGTAGAACCAGGAGCGGGCAATGCCGGTGAGGTAGAGGGGGAAGACGTTGCATTGTACCGTCTCGTCCCCCCCGGCCGCGGAGATGGCTGTGGAGTATACCTGCACGAATTCGTAAGGGTCTGCCTCACCATTATAGTGCTCGATGTGCGGGGGGCGATAGGGCCGTGGCCACCGGATGCTACGAAGTCTCTGGCACAGGGGTTGGTTAGCCCCTGCACTTGCTGGAGAGAATCTCGGTCACTGTCTTCTTTGACAGGGGACACGCCCTCGTTGTCGGAGTCAGGGAGCGGTCCGAGAGGTCCGCCGGAGTGGCAGTGGCGACGCTTTTCCTCCGGACCGAGGCTGAGTTCCCGGACGTCCGGGCTCTCCTCCGGAGAGGCTGGCTCTTCAGCGGGTCTCTTCCCCCGACCGGTGCGAGAGCGAGGCTCCCCATGCCTGCGGCCGGGGGGAAGTTCTTCCCCACGCTCAGGTGAATGCATTCGCTCGACCTCCCCCCGGGCGAAACGGACCTGTCCCGCCGAGGGAGGGAGCTTATGCACTGTAGCTACCGGCCCGGAGGCTTCCGGGGTCGGCTGGGGGGAGCCCTTTGCGAAGACCCCCGGGACCAGAAAAGGGGAAGCCCCTGTATTATCCAGAACCGGGGAGGGGGCGCCCACGGCGACATTTGGAACCGAAGTGGAGGGAGCCCCCGTGGCAACGACCGGAACCAGAAAGGGGGAAGCCCCTGTAACATCCGGAACCGGCGAGGGGGGAGCCCCCGCGGCGATGTCCGGGACCGGGGAGCCAATGCGAGGGGGAGTTCGCTGAGGCAAGGGAGCTGCTCCGTCGACCGCCCCCAGTGTGGTAAACGCGACGCGAGGGGCGGGACTGGCTCCCGGCGTAGGGAAAACCCCCAGCATAAAATGGGTCCCCGGCCCCGGGAATGGGCCTGGAACGGGGTACCCCCCTGGTGCCACGAAAGGCCCGGGCAGGAAGTAGCCCCCCGGCACCGAGACGGGCCCGGGTGCCGTGAAGGGTCCGGACGTATATCCCGCAGGGGGAGGGAACCCCCCGGCGGGATCATACGGGGCGGCCAGACCTCCGGAGGCCGAAGGGGCTGTCGGGTAACCCAAAAACGGGGGCATAGTCCCCGGGTATCGGTGTGTCACAAATGTGGGGGCCGGAGGCCGCGCCAACACGCTGAGCAGCTCATACATAGAGCGCTGGGCGCGGAGCTGGCCCTCCACTAGAGCCTCAAGCAGGGAATCCCGGGGAGCCGGGGGAGCCGTCGGGGGGAGACTGGTCCAGGCCGAGGTCCCCGCGGTCACCGGGAGCGACCTGGAGGTAGAAGCACCTAAGTTAAGAGAAGAGGGGGGAGGCAACGTCCCCGGCAAATGGCGGCGCCCGGGACCGGCGCCGGAGGCCAGGTCCCGGGGGCCAAAATGGCATCGCCCGGGGAGGCCCCGGAGGCCACGTCCCCGGGCAAATGGCGGCGCTCGGGACCGGCGCCGGAGGCCAAGTCTCGGGGGCCAAAATGGCGGCGCCCGGGGAGGCACCAGAGGCCAGGTCCCCGGGCAAATGGCGGTGCCCTGGACCGGCGCCGGAGGCCAAGCCCCGGGGGCTGAAAGGCGGCGCCCGGGGAGGCCCTGGAGGCCTCGTCCCCGGGCGAACGTGACGCAACTTACCTAGACTTAGTCTCGCGGAGATTTCCCCCAACACATCAAAATTAGGGTTAGGCACAAAGGCCTAGATGCAACACGTACAGCACAAGAGGATCAAATAAGCAACCTTTCAGAAGAGAACAGAAACCTTGAGACGACCATCGAGTTGCAAAGCTCGAGAATTGATACTGCCAGCATGGAGAATAAGGGACTGAACAAACAATCTCCTCCTACAACGGTACTCAATTAGACATCTTCAAAAAGCTGAAGATGGTGGCCACTCTGCTAAAAACAAACGTGATCGAGTCGCAAAAGGACAATCCAAGCCTTAGCGAGTTGGCCACACTGGTCGTGGCACAAACCGAATCACTCCTCAAGTATCTTCCTGAAGATACCAAATGGCAGGAAGAGGCGCTAAGGTCAAATGTCAATTCCGTAGCCTCTGCCATTCTCTGCAGATTATGATTCCACCACGGCTCAAATTTGAATTTGAAGCCAGTGGTAGGAAATGCAGAGATCAGGAGTGATCGATTGAAAGCCATCTTTGAAGAAGTCAAGCCTCTAGTCGAAGATCTACTGAAAGAGCTAGGCCTCATTTGATTTTCTTGTAATGATATCTCTCAGAAACTATTCCTGTAAAGTTACATTTATAATATGTGAATGCGTGCCTTAATTTTTGAAAGAAAAGCACTTCTTTTTGTTTCATGTTGCTACCATATTCCCCTAGCCCCCTCCTGAGATTATGTATACTGAAGACTTAGTATTATAAGTGCAGGAAAAATATGGGTGTAACGACGACCAGGAATACCTAGGGAATACTGTGACTTTAGGTATTAACATCTGACCAGACCGATAACCATTTTCAATACAACACCCGACCTTATTGCAAACCGGCAGCCACTCTAATGACCAAGGACATGCCAGCAAGCCCCCTTGTCTAGAAGTGATCACGAGATCGGCCAGTGAATCCGATCGAGGTATTATAGTGATACAATTATCGGCGACCAGGCCCCGAGCCAGACTCGTAACATATGGGCGAAAGGAATAATTATCACAAGAAACAACTAAAAGTACTTATTTTGTTAAATCATGCTAATTGAAAAGGAAAAGGGTTGGGAAACATACACGTAAAACTTGCGCAGTTGATCAATGTTCCATGTATTGGATAAGATTCTACCATCCTCCATTGCTAGGTGAGCCGATCCTGGTCGCAGCACCGAGACAGCAGTGTAGGGGCCTTCCCATTGAGGGGAGAATTTATTGCGATTAGATTGGTTTTGTATTTTACGTAAAACCAAATCACCCACGAGAAGGCTACGTGGCCGCACCCTTTTGTTATGGTATTTGCGTAAAGCTTGCAAATACACTGCGGACTTGACCAGAGCTCGATCACGTTTTTCTTCTAGGAGGATTAGATCTTGTAATCATTGTCCGTTCTGATCAACTTGTTCGAATTGATCTGTTCGGACAGAACCTATACTAATTTCCATGGGTAGCACAGCCTCAGCTCCGTATACCAGCTGGAAAGGTGTCTCACCAGTGGCTCGACTGGAAGTAGTACATAGTGCCCACAGAACGGTATAGAGCTCATCTACCCAAGCCCCTGAGCGTGTCTTAAGGCAATCAAAAACACGCTTTTTGATGCCCTGCAATACTTGCCCGTTGGCACATTCAACGGCACCATTGCTCTACGGATGAGCTACAAAGGCAAAGCACACCTTGGTTCCAATATTGTCGCAATAGTCCAGAAAGAGACCGCTGGCGAATTGGGAACCATTATCAGTGATGAGACGATTTGGAACACCGAATCGAGTCACAATGTTCTTATGAAAGACCTTTTGTGCAGCAGCAGCAGTGACATTGCGTACTGGCTCGGCCTCAATCCACTTTGTAAACGTGTTAATAGCTACGAACAAGAACTTGTACCCATTGACCGCTTGTCGCATAGGACCAATAATATCCATCCCCCAAACCGCGAAAGGCCATAATAGAGGGATAGTTTGTAGAGCATAGGCAGGCTGATGACCTGTCTCACATGAAATTGACACTGAGGACATGTATTGACCATATTTTTGTCATCATCACGTGCCGAAGGCCAGTAAAATCCTTGTCGGAAAGCCTTTCCGACCAGTGTACGAAATGACGTGTGTGCACCGCACACACCGTCATGAATTTCTTTCAAGAGGGATTTACCTTCCTCTTGGGACACACAGCGCATGAATACTCCTTGAGTACCTTTTCTATACAAAACTCATTCTATAAGTTTGTATAGACGCGCTTTTCGAACTAACCGATCGTTCTCCATTTCGTCCTTGGGCAAGGTCCCGTGTTCAAGATAGACCCTCAATGGATGGGTCCAATCTCGTTCATGTCCGAGGTGGGTAACGCAGACTGTTACTGGATCATCCTCGGCCGTAGTCATGATCGAAGGATGTTCCAAGTGTTCGATGAGCACTCCTGCCGGGGCGGATGTGCGTAAGGACCCAATTTTGGATAATTGGTCTGCGAGAATATTGTCCTTTCGCAGGATATATTGGACTTCGAAATGACTGAAATGTTTTTCCAATCTCCTCACTTCCCCCAGGTAATGAGCCATTGTCTCATCGGAGGTGCTGTACACCTTGCTTACCTGGTTTACAACCAGCTGTGAGTCTCCCCTCACCACCAATCGATGAACTCCGAGGAACTTTGCTGCCCAGAACCTTACAATAAGACCTTCAAACTCTGCTACGTTGTTGGTCGCAACAAAGTGTAGTTGAATGACATACTTGAGTTGGTCACCCTGAGGCGTGACTAGGACATCTCCAGCCCACGAGTGTTGAAAATTGCGAGAGCCATCAAAATACATCGTCCAGTGATCGAGACATGCCAAATCTTCAGGCTCCTGCACGGGTGGTTCAGGATTAGTCCATTCGACCACGAAGTTGGCCAGGACCTGAGACTTGACCGCGGTGCGGGGCGTGAAATGGATGTCAAACGCTCCGAGTTCCACATCCCATTTCGCGATCCGACCAGATTTCTCCGGATTCCGGGCAATGTCCCCCAAAGGAAAAGATGAGGGGATTGTGATCCCATGTGCTTGGAAGTAATGTTGTAGCTTACGGGAAGCCATCAGCAGTGCGTAAAGTATTTTTTGGACCTCAGGGTATCGCTCCTTAGGACCATGAAGTACTTCGCTTACGTAGTAGACGGGCTTGTGCACACCTTCTCTTTCTGCGATCAAGACAGCGCTGACAGCGTAAGGTGTGGCCGCCAAGTACAGGAGCAATGGTTCCTCTTAATTGGGAGAAATCAAGACCGGTGGACTGGATAAATATGCTTTAACCTCCTAGAATGCCTTTTCGGCCTCATCGGACCATGTAAAATTATGGTGTTTGCGCAGAGCTTTGAAGAAAGGTAGTCCATTTTTGTCTAGTCACGATATGAATCGGCTTAATGCCGCCATGCGACCTGCTAGGCGCTGAACATCTTTGATGGTCGAGGGAGACCTCATTTGTTCGATAGCCCTGATCTTCTCAGGATTAACCTCGATTCCTCTAGAACAAACAAGAAAACCTAGAAGTTTTCCAGACAAAACCCGGAAAGAACATTTCTCCGAGTTAAATTTTATTCCAAATCGATTCAAATTACAGAAGGTTTCAGCAAGATCGTCTAAATGAGACGAACTTTTTAAACTCTTTACAACCAAGTAATCTACATAAGCTTCAAGATTACGCTCCATCTGGGAAAGAAAGGTCTTTTGCATCAAGCGCTGGTACGTGGAACTAGTGTTCTTGAGACCAAAAGGCATTCTAATGTAGCAGTAGGTGCGGAATGGTGTGATGAAGGCAGTCTTCTCTTCATCTTCTTTTGCCATGCTAATTTGATGATATCCTGAGTAAGCGTCCAGGAAACTCATCAGTTCACAACCCACAGTAGAATCGACCAGCTGGTCGATGCAGGGAAGGGGAAAATCATCCTTCGGATAGGCACTATTTAGGCTAGTGTAGTCGATGCACATGCGCCACCTGCCGTTTGACTTACGGACCATGACCGAATTTGCAAGCCATTTCGGATGATCGACTGCGCGAATAAATCCAGCCTTTTGGAGCTTGTCTAACTCCACTCAGATCGCTTCCTGCCGATCAATAGCAAAATGAGCTTCTGCTTTATTGGTCGCTGTCCAGGTCGAATTGCTAACCTGTGCTCAATTACCTCCCTTGGGAAACCGGGCATGTTGGATGGTTTCCACGCAAACACATCTGCATTAGCTCAGAGGAAAGTAATGAGCTCGAGTTCCTATTTGTCATCCAGGCCTGATCCAACCAGAATTGTCCTACATGGATCATCTGGGTACAACAGAACCAATTTTAATGTTTCATCTGATCGAGGAGCAACTTTGATCGTATCAGTAGGCATTGTGGCAATCTGGGCTTCTTGGAGAGGAAGCTGATCTACCATCTCCAAGGATAACCGATCACATATCAATGCCACGTTGCGACTGCCTCGGACTGAAATAATGCCCTTGGGGCCAGGCAACTTGCTGCACTGGTAAGCGTAGTGTGTAGCCATCATGAATTTAGCGAGAGTTGGCCTGCCAAATATTGCGTTATAAGCCGAATCACAATCAATTACTTCAAAAGTAACCAATTCTGTTCGAAAATTATCTGGTTCACCCTGCGTGACCGGGAGCACCACCTGTCCCAATGGCATCATAGAGGGACCAAGAATTATCCCATAAAATGGATGAATTATGGGTTTGATTTTTGAACGAGGAATTTGCATCTCGTCCAGTGCCTTGACCAATAAAATGTCCAAGGAACTATCTCTGTCGATCAAGACCCTTTCGACCCTCGCATTACTGATAATTGGGGTAATGACCAAAGGTAGCCTCAGTGGTCGAGTAAGCCTGTAACATCCTGAGTTTTGGGGTGAAAAGTTTCTTTCTTAAAAGTCATGCATGCATATGTCTCTTCTAGATCAGCCAAATCAGCCTCAGCTTTATTCTGTTCTAGCCCTAAAATCTCAAAATCTATCCTGTGACCCCAAGTCAAGATCTGACTTTCCAGATTTGATCTATCAGTTATCCTAAATCTAAAAGCCTTCAGAACCCAGATTCAATTCTATCTCTAACTTCCAGATTTATCAACTCTTTTCTGTTTTTGAAAACAGAATATCTGTTATTACCTTTTACCCTAAGTTTCAGAAATTCAGATTTAATCAAAATCTTAGCCAAGTTCAGACCAGATTATTCCTGGATTATGATCAAGGGTATGCCAATACCTTAATCCAAAAAGTTGGCAGCCAGATTTCACCATCTGAACCTTTTTCGCAAATCAGTCCAAGAGTATCGCAGATCAGTCCTTTTTCCAGATTTTCTAAAAGCCAGAAAAGGCAAAATGTTGCCAATCATCTCCAAATTCAAATCTGATTCAGGGAACACCTCCCAAATGCTTTTTAATACAAATTCTTCTTTTATGAGTATCTCAAAATCAAACCCTAAATCCCAGAATTCGAGATCAATAAGATTCAGACTTATTTTACCCTAATCTACTCTGTTTTCAGTTCATATCAAAAGTCATCCAAATGTCTCAAATTTTATCCTCAATCTGTGCCAAATCATTTGTGGAATTAAGTATACCAAAACAGCAGAATCAAAATCAGATCAAACCTTCCAAATCTCCAGATTTACAGTTCAGTCCAAATCAAGAATTGGAAATTGCAATCAAGCCCAAATTCGACCAGGCCGTTTGCTGTGCTCACGACCAGAGTTGCTGTACTTGTGCGCCGTAGCTGCTCGTCGCCGGCGAGGCTTCGCCGCACTTGTGACCGTGCATGCCGGTGCGCACGTGTCCTCGCTCCAACCGTGTCGTGGCAGCGCCACTGCAACGTCGACGACCAGCGCCTGCTCCCGCGCGCGACCAGCAGCCTTTTGTCAGCAATTCACTGCCACGTTGCCTTGCCGCGCCAATGTTGTCGCCACCGCTTGCTCCAGCTTGCCATGTCCCGATGAACCGACATGATGATCAACTGCAGAGCCGTTGTCGCCGTCGCATCACTGGTTAATGCTGTGTCTTCGCCGCTGATGCTCAGCACGCAACCCATCTCATCACAGCAGCCAATTACTTCGCTGTTCCCCCTTGCAGCTTCGCCTGCCTATTTGAGCATCCCTGTACTCAGTAGCTCCTTCACACCTCACTTGGAACCAGCAAAGCCTCAGATTTTCTGTCTTAGTCTTCTTCTCCGGCGAGACCAGCTCGAGGCCTCACGGTGACAGCCTCAACCGTAGCATCTCCTGCCAAATTAACAGCACCAGTGAGTTCCTCTCACCTCACTCATCATGCTGTACCATTTAATTGCTCACCGGTGACCTCTAACGTCGGCGATCACCGGAATTGCCGATTACCCTGTTTCTGCAATGTAGCTTAATTCAGCCCGAATTAGCTCTCGATTTTGTGGAAGAAGATGATCAGTGACTCATTTCCAGCAAGCCTATGCATCAATATGTCCAGATTGAGCTTCAATCGAAGCTTTCCCCAATTTTGAGCTTCTCCAGAAACCGGCGATCGTCGCCAGGCTTCTCCGGCCATCCTCCGGCCAAATTGAACGTTCAGGTAGTTTCCTCTTACCTCTCTTTCACTCTCCAAGCTTGGAATTGAGTTCATTCGGCCTAAATCAAAAACCCCCAAATGGCAGTGTTTCTTCTCCGGCGCTGATCACCGGAAAACCTATTCCTGGCCGTTTCAGCTTCATCCACTTTGTCATTCAAGTGTGCCTCAACCTCCTAAACATTTTTGCCTTCTAGCTCGATCTCTGAAACTGCCCAGAATTCAAGTTACAGCCATGCCAAGATTGTTGTCCAGTGGCTTCACTGTGCCGTGTCGCCACCACACTTCTCCTTCGAATTTCATCACTTTCCAGCCATCTTCTGCCCTAGATCCTATTGAATGATTTGTTCCTGTTATCAATGCCTACCTCCCAGACAAAGTGGTGCATCATTTGGAGCTCTAGATCAAAAGTTATGCCAAGCCCTAATTTCTGGCCATGTCAAGATCAATGCCAGACTATGTCAGTCAGTGGCATTAGCCCTTTTCACTCCCTTCCAGATGTGCATTTTGGGCATAACTTTGTCCCTTAGATTCCTGAGGTTGTGATCAACATTTTATTCTTCTATCACAACTTGATTTGAGCCCTTGAATTATACTTGCCGCTAAACCCTAGTTTTTGACACTATTCCAGTGCATGCCAGCCAATGGCATTGGCCTTGTTTACCCACTTCTGATTGTGCATTTTGAAAGCCACTTTGTCCACTGAATTTGTAGAGTTATGATCTACATTTTCTTCTACTGTCATAACTTGAGATAAGCTCTCTAGTTTTCCTTGAAGTTATGTCAGAATCTTGATCTGAATGTCAATCTGCTGACATTCGCTGTTTTTGATCAAACCAGCCACAAACTGATGTTCTTATTGTAACCTTGAGATCCTAAGAGCATCTAACACCCATCCTTAGCCAATTCCTTGAAACCCTAGATCTCAACTCAGTTCAGCTTGCAATCTCAATTATCTCCAGTATCGTTCAGTTATCCTTGTTAAGCATATCTGCATATAGATCCTAAATCATTTTAATATATAAGTAATATTTGTGTGTATTGTTTGTTTGTCACCGAGCAGATCCAGAAATCAAGTTCGAGGACTTCGCTGTTGACCCGTCATCAACTGCTATTTCTTACGACGCGGAAGGCAAGTCATATCCTTGGTCATCTTGAACCTATATTTTAAATGTTGCTAAAACATAACCTTGAATATAGATAATATTGCATGTGAAAGATTGAGAATGGTTGATTTATGAATTGGCAGTACTAGACTGATTATCTGTGAAATGTGAAATAAACAAGTTTTGAGCCATGAACTATTATATGTATATATATATATACTTATATTCATGAAATAAAACCCCTAGCCGTGACCAGAAAATGGTATGGATGGCGGTAGCACTGGAGGTGCTAGACTGCAAAGGAATGCAGGCACTGAAGGTGCAGGGTTGTGGATGGTCTGGTCACTGGCATATAAGGACTAGAACCTTGTGTTGTGCGTCTAGTGGCATGAACAACGTGCTAACCGCAAGCCTGGTATGGGACAGGCCTGAACAAGTACTTATGTGGATCATACATGAAACCCCTGCATGAGTTGTGTTGTGATGATTGACTTGGAGGCTGACTCCCACTATCACTGAAGGTGATCTGATATTTGACCCAGTAATGGGAAAATGAGGTGGGGTGGAGGTTATGATACAGCCTACCACAACTGTGTTTCGCGGAGAGCCACAGGGTCGGGGGTGAATTGTAAGTGATACATAACAAAAGTTCTAGTTATTTCCACCTTGCCGCTCACAATATGAAGTGAGTCAGGGGTCCAATCATTTTGTTATGATAGGAAAGGTTTGAAAGTGGAATATCTTGCGGGTAAATTGGTACCTCTCTGCAGAGTTAAAAACGTATTCGAATACTCCGAGCTCCCGGGTTTATAGGAGTCTGCTGCGGTGGATTAAATCCACGGGGTGTGACACAAGTATTATTTTCTAAATAAAATATGTTTTAATCAAGATTACCCAAATGACATGTGTTGTCATGATAAGGAGTGCTGCCGTGGGCTGTCGTGTGTCGACGTGTCGCGGTAGTGCTATAATCTAGTGAACATGATTGATGATGTTATATTATAAAAAGTGCTGCCATAAGATGAGATAAGAAAGGAAAAGATTATTTTACAAAGATCCATAATTCTTGACTAGTCTAGGATCATATCATCACTACTATATGTATCTACTCTTACCTATGACTTGCTGAGTACGTAAGTGCTCACCCTTGCAATCTACAAATCAATAGACGGAGCGATCAACAATCAAGATGAAGGCGTGGAGAACTTATTGGATCCAGAAGGAGGAACGTCAGTTCCGCCAAAGCCCTTATGTGTGTTGTTCTGCTGTCCACTTCTCTTTTGTGGGTGGGTCACCTATCTTCTGCTGTGTAGATGTTATTTTGCTAAACCATGTATGCCGTGAAGGCATTGTAATCTTCTTATGTAATATCAAGGCCAGCAGGCCACACTGCTTAACTATTTTGTAAGTTACTCTGTTGCAATGTGATATACTCCTGTGCTTGACTTATCCTGGGACGTCAAGGGTACGTGTATGCTATGCATATGTGGGACTAGCTGCAGCGAGCTAGGTCTCTTCAGGAGTAGTCGTAGTCCCAGTTTCGGGGCGCGACAAAGCCCCACAGGGCAAGCAGAGCGATCGAACGTCAAAGGAGTATCCGACCAACGGGGGTACTGGGATTCTCCAAGGGGAGTCTCCGCTTAGTTCACCTCTCGATAAAAAGTTTTAAATTGCTGTTTAGAAACAAAAGAGGAGAAACCTCCGAAAATAACATTGACATGATTACGAGGTACCTGATAGGACATCTCTTCGTCCCCGCTGGCGTCTCTTAGCCCACAAGTCTGTTCCTTTGGTGGCAAGGTCGACATTGGTCCAATCCCCTGGTAGAAGTCATCCAACTGCTTCAACCAACTCCGGCAATTCTTGAGGTCGTGGCCTACAGAGTTCTGGAGTGGACACCACCTCTTGCCTTCCTGCGGGTTAGTCGACTTCTCTGGTTGGTCGGCATTGTGACCACCAGACGCAGTTTTATTTTTAAGCGAAGATTTGTTACCTTTGGTCGACAGAGGTTTCTCTGTGCCTGCGACCTCTCGGTATTGTCCAGTTCGACTCCTTTTGATTTCTTTGACTTCCCGCCTGATGAAGATTCTGGCTTCTTGTTCGAATCCTCTCTCTTTACGTCCTTGAGACCTGGTTGAGGCAGTAAGCTACCTTTGTCCACCATCCGATTCCACTCAACGGCCTCGGCTGCGTCAGAATATCGATCAGCCATATCAAAAAAATCGGCTACTGATCGAGGGGGGTGGATGAGCAAATCCTCCGTAAACCTCCGATATCGAACGGCGTGTTTAAACGGCCTGATAACGGAATTATCAGATATGCTCGGAATGGTGTTTCTAACCCTGATGAATCTTTTGACAAACTGACGAAGTGTTTCGGTTGATGTTTGTCGCAGTCGGTGGAGGTCATCCTTTTTTCCCGCCTTCTGGAAATTGTTGAGGATGGCATCGCACAACTTTTCTCAGTTATATATCGAACCCTCGGGCTGATTGAACAGCCAGGTTCTTGCCGGTCCCTCGAGGACTGTAGGTAAATAGTTGGCCTTGACCCGGTCATCGCCACCTGCTGCCTGAATAGTAGTCATGTAAATTTGAAGGAACTCCGATGGATTCTGAGTTCCGTCAAATCTTTCAATGGCCCCCGGTTTAAACTTATCTGGCCAAACGACCGCACGAAGGCCAGGTGAGAAAGCTTTACAACCGACATAAGGACCATGGATGGATTTGCGACTCTCGACCTGATCTCGGGCGACCTCACGTGAAGGAGACATCACGCGTAGCCCCAGGTGAGAGTGGACAAGAATTCGTTCCCGATCATGAGAATTTCCTGCCCGTCTGGCATTGTCATGCCGAGACGGCACTAGTCGCCCATGGGAACGTATCGCCGACCGGGAAGAGGCTGTAGGGGTCGCTTCGGATGCGACCTCGTCTAACCTCTCCGCCAAGATTCTGGCGAAAGCGGGTTTCTGCGCATCTGTGACAGTAGGAGGAAAATTATGCAGGACCTCTGCGATGGATCGAAGCCGGCCATGCGTGCTCCTCCTGGGTGATCCGGGTGTCACCGTCTCCTCGTCCGCCGGTAAATGTCCCGGGGGTAAAGAAGGTGTCTGGTCACGTCTGCGACCATGCGGACAACGAGAGGAACTAGGAGCAGCGTCGTAACGACCTTGCGCATTTTGAAGAACCTCTAGGGCTTTTTTGCGAAGTTCATTATCTTGCTGCTCACGATCTTGATCCTCCTTTTTGTCTGTGCTCTTGCTCTTCTTTTTGCTTGCGCTCCTGTTCTTCCCTAGCAGCTCGCTGATCGGGAGTTTCTTCCAATAAGGCAGTGAATTGCCTAGGGAACGAGGTCGCCGATGGAGAGAACATCTCTGTCTGTTCCGAGTCGAACTCGAAATCGAAGAGACAGTGGAGCTTATCAGGATCAAACCTCCCTAGACTAAATTCCTGATCAACATCGCCCTTGCCCTCGGTAGGGTCGTGCGATGGACCGGATTCAATCCCTAACACAGTAGAAACCACATTGGGTTTCGGTTCTACTTCTGTTATCTCCTGGTCGATAGACATGACCTGAGTGGTCGAATCGACCTCTGGAACGTCTTCGCCTCTGGTTTCCTCCATTGGAACAGGATCACCAGGTGAGGGCATCTGTATGTGGGCATAATCCTCGAGATCAAAGTCGTTCTCAGAATCATATGCCACTGACAAGGCTCAGCGAACCTCCGGATAGAAAAAAGAACACCTTGAGAAAGGCCCCACGGTGGGCGCCAGCTGTCTACGATTCGGACTCGGGGTCCTTAGTCGATCTTATGCAGAATTTGTGAGTGGTGAGGCCTTTCAAAGTGTCCCTCCAGAAAGGGATGATGAGCAATGTCAGTTGGGGCACAGAGAGATTTATATAGGTTTGAGCCCTCGATGGTGGGAGTAATAGCCCTACGTCCTGTTGTGATTTCACTATGTATGGAAAAAGGTTTACAAAGTTGGAGAAAAGATCATCACAGGCGAAGATCTTTTTTGTGTGATTGTCTAAAAAATGACTAAACTAACTTAAGGAAGCTTGTCCCCTCTATCTGTCGTCGTCTTCGATCTCCCTTTTATACCGATCAAAAGGGTGCCAATGCACGACGGTTTTGAACGGTTGTAGAAGAGCAGTTTTGGTAACCGCACTTAACTCCCACGCAGGCTTAACACGTGCAATCAAGGGATAACCACACATGTTAACCTCCTGGCAGTTGTCTTTACACGTGGAGGAATCATCACAATCCTAGGGATATGCCTGTTGTAGAGCTAAGCAATCCCGAGTTTACTTTGGACGAGGATAGTCAACGACCTTCTGACCGCGCATTGTCTGCGGCCTCCTGACCGCGTAACGTCTGTGATCTCATGATCGCGCAAAGCCTGTGACCATAAGTCATTCTTGTGTCCGCGCTTCTCAGGTCGTCTGACACCATAACAGCGGACCTTCAGACACTCATCTGGTTCGAATCCGTCTTGAACCAAATGTGCATTATTTCGAACTAGCTCGGGTAACAATCCTCATCAGTTAGTAAAAGTGGTGACTCATGGGAGACCACCACACATAATGTTTTCTAAAGTATAACTTAAGATTTCAAAGTATCACTTTTAAAGTCAAAAACCAATTTTCTTAAAATCTTAGAATGAAAATCTATTCTATTCTTATATATGAGACTATGGCCTTATCTCTTGAGAACCCCTCATTTATATAACTGCATTCTTAAAATGAGATTTGCTGAGCATCGTGTGAAAGCGTGCTCACCCTTGCCTTTGCAAACAACTTTAGAAGAGGGACTTGTCGATCCCGATTCTTTTGGTTTTGAGTACTATGAAGAAGATGGAAATGCTCCAGATGAACCATCGTCCCAGGAGGGTCATGCACCGAGTCAAGTCAGATGTGGAGGAAGCCCTTCCAGCACCGCTGTCAACTCAAGGGAAGATCCTCGTTGTTGCTTTTTGTGTTGTTCTTTGTGTTCGGTACCTTGATACAGACTCTTGTTTTGATAAACTCACTATTTTTGTAACAACCCTAATTAACTTCATTCTTGGTATTCTGTTATTGTAATATTGGTCCTTGTGACCTTGTACCTGTTTAATTACCTCTACTGCAGTTTAATGTAATTGTGTTGTTGTTTTGAGCTTATGTTGTACCTTTCGGAGTGCAATCCACCTGGGAGGTTGCCACCGGATTCCTAAAATGAGGGTCCCACACGCCGAGGGCTCGTAGAACTACCAGAGCAGCCGAAGCGTTGGCTGCCATCCGGAGGCTGTCGCGCATAGCCATATGAAGAGCCCCATCCGGACGAGGGTGTTCGGCGTCAGGTGATTCAGCGCCACCCTATACTCTCAGAGAAACTCCCAGAGCATCGGATGCACCGGGAGCCAGAGGCTGACCTCTACGAAGGCCTCGAAGATGACCACCTTAGCAGAACGGGGGCGGGGGGGTCATCTTGTCTCCCGCGGGTATCCGGATGTCCCAGTCATGAGGGACTCAAGGTCCCCCAGAGTGAACTCGGTTACCCCGAGGAAGTCCGCGGTGACTTCCTCCGACGGTAACTTCGCAGCTTTCCCACGGCCTTTCGGCGCCATCTCTCTGTCTGGACAAAAACTACAGGGTGACAGTGGGCCGGTGAAGGAAGTGGGGGGCTAGGGTTCAAATGTGAACCTCTCGGGCCCCCCGTGGCCCTATTTATACTCCTCGATCGAGCCCCGATGGCTGACACGTGTCACCTCGGGGTTGATCTGATCCGTTTGAGACCTAGTCTTAGTTTTCGCACTAGGCTCGCCCAGATTCTAATATGCGGAATAACGGGATCTTACTCGGAAATACCGAAACCCAAAGTAACTGCACAACTCTTTATTTCAAATAGGGCTTTACACGTCGAATGTTAGGCACACTTGCCTACGTCGAAGAAACTATAAGTGTCTAAAACTCAAATAAGTTCTATGACTCTTCGATGATCTAAACTAGACCTATTATAAGGTATTTATAGTCCAATCGTATGAGTACGTATCAGACTTAGTAATCCTAAACGTATTAGACTCATATAACTAACTTAACTAATCCTAAACAGATAAGCTTAGTTATATATATAGGATAACAATTCCGAACAGGGAACGAATTCCTTTTCCTGGTAGCGAACCAATCCATGGTCGCGAAACCTTTCCGAACACGGTTAAGGTCGCGAATCCGTATGCGATCAGGACTTGGTCGCGAATCCGTATGCGATCAGGACTTGGTCGCGAATCCGTATGCGATCAGGACTTGGAGATCCTCCCGGATCATGACTCCCTTGTTGAGAAGGAGCCAACCCCCGTTGCGACCTCTCGATCAAACTGGAGATGTGGAAATTGGGCTTGTCCATCTTCTTTTGTGTACCACTTTGCCGCACGTGCTCGTTGATCTTTCCGACCAATTAGAAAAGTCTCCTTTGTGCCACTGCGGGTGGTAATCACCTTCCTCTCCAGAATCACATCTTCACGTAAAGGTTTGTCTCGTAGATAGACCAAGTCTTCAACAGATGGTACTATGGTATCTGGCTCATCATCCAGCATTGAAGGCTCGAAGAGTTTGAATCCTTCCCAAGGTCGGAAACCTTTCCAAAGTCGCAAACCTTTTCGTGGTCGCAAATCCGTTGCGAACTCGACTTGAGATCCTCCCGGATCATGACTCCTCTGTTGAGAAGGAGCCAACTCCCGTTGGTGACCAACTGTGAAGTTGTAGAGAACGACTGGGAGTTTTTGAACGAACACACGATGAGCAATGCTACAATCGTCGGATCGAATGTATGGATAGGCGCTCATAGAGCTTGGCACCTCCGTCATGGATTGTGGCCTTGGCCACTCGCAGATAGCCTTCCCCTTGTCGAGGTTAATACCATCACCGATCCCAAAGCTAGGATTGAGAAGTTTGAATAGTGGCGCCGTAGAGACAAGTTGCATGTCGTTTTCAACTAGTCGTTGTGGTGATCGACGATATACCTCTGCGAACAGCACGTTGTTTTCCGCAGGCAAGCTCGCCAAACAACCATCATTTTCCATACTCGATGTATCACAATCCCCTTGGCTAACTGGACGCATCACGCTCAGCACACACTTTGAGCATCCATTGACAATCCGTTTTGCCTGATTTGCTGTCAACAAGTCCTTGGTGTCGACGTGGTCGTTTTTGCTGATGATAAATTTCATCCCATCCTTTGTGAGGTCGTAGTCTTGAGCTCTTCGGTGGTAATGGGCGTCACGATCGTACAAGAACGGACTTCCAAAAATCACTTGGCAAATATCGATGGGGATGACATCGCATTGAACCTCGTCGATGTAACGAGAAGATATTGCAAACTTTAGAGTACATTGACTCTTGATTTGCTTATTCACGTCAGAAGTGAACCATCCCAGAGGATACGGTCAAGGATGTTGAGTCGTCTGCAAACCAAGTCGTCGAACCGGCCCGGAGGAGACCAAATTCTTTTGGCTTCCGGGGTCAAAGATGGCTGCGACCACCTTGTGCTTCACCTGTATTTTAACAGTGAACAATTCCTCTGTCGGGTTGTGGTCAGTTGATGAACCCGAACCTTTCTCCGTCGGCATTGCCATTAGAGACAAGGTCGTGTCCGCCTTTTCAACCGAATCCAACTGGATAATTTCCTCTGCGAGAGGAATAGAAGTAACCATAGCTGTTCGTGTGCTTGGTTCATCCCTCCTTTTTCTTTCTGGTCGCAGTTCAGGATGAAGTTTATAACACTTCTCTTTTGTGTGCCCAGCAACATGACAATGCTCACAAGTGTTACCCGTATCGTGGGTACCCTCTCCGGAGCTCTTCGTGGTTGAAATCTCCCTCAAGTTCTTGTCTTTGCGGGTTTTATTTTTCTTCTCAATCGCCAAAGCAGTCGTACTCGCAGTCGAGATGTCTTGGACGCCGAACAGACTTAGCTCAGTACTGATCGATTTCTGAAGTCCAGATGTGTACTTCCAAAATACCTGAGGGTCGGATAGTGAGATGCCAATGACCATTGCTTGTCGCCGAAACTCTGTCGTATAGTCTTGGACGGTCTGGTCGCGCCGTTGGTACAATCTGTGCCAACGCTCCCATCTCTCCTCAAGGTAACCCATCGGATAGAATTCTTGTCGCAGAAGTCGTTTGAATTGACCCCACGCAAGGTCGTCAGCTTCACCACTAGCGACAAGGGCCTTCCACCATGTCTTGGCGTGGTCCTTCATCTTCAAAGGTGCAAATTTGACCTTTTGAGCGCTACTAAACCCTTTCAGGTCAAAGTAGGTCTCAAGTTGGTCGATCCAAGAATCCAACTTCTCGGCATTGATCACCCCATCATATATGGGTATATCAATCTTAGCGTCGACTTTAAAAGATCCGACAGCTAAGGAGGTGTTGGCGAGGTCGTCGGTCTTGTGGTTGCCTTCGTCTTCATCTTCGTCTGCCCTGCGCAAGTCTTCACCAGTCTTCTCACCCATAACCTTCCCTACTTCAGGAGGTACAATCATGGCCTGCTGCTTAATCCAAGCAAGCACGGTTTCCATGTCGGTGGAGAGCTTAGCCACTTGTTCAGCTAGGTTAGCTTGAACGGAGGTATCGTCAGACATTGTCGGAGACGCGGCTGTAGGAACCGTCAATTGATCGCCTGGAATTTCGCCGGAAGTTTTGTAACCCTGGTGAGTCTTCACCATCCACAGGATAGGAAAGTTGCTCTGATACCAACTTGATCCGTTTGAGACCTAGTCTTGGTTTTCGCACTAAGCTCGCCCAGATTCTAATATGCGGAATAACGGGATCTTACTCGGAAATACCGAAACCCAAAGTAACTGCACAACTCTTTATTTCAAAGAGGACTTTACACGTCGAATGTTGGGCACACTTGCCTACGTCGAAGAAACTATAAATGTCTAAAACTCAAATAAGTTCTATGACTCTTTGATGATCTAAACTAGACCTATTACAAGGTATTTATAGTCCAATCGTATGAGTACGATCAGACTTAGTAATCCTAAACGTATTAGACTCATATAACTAACTTAACTAATCCTAAACAGATAAGCTTAGTTATATATATAGGATTACAATTCCGAACAAGGAACGAATTCCTTTTCCTGGTCGCGAACCAATCCATGGTCGCGAAACCTTTCCGAACACGGTTAAGGTCGCGAATCCATATGCGATCAGGACTTGGTCGCGAATCCGTATGCGATCAGGACTTGGAGATCCTCCCGGATCATGATCCAAACCGTAGGATTCAAACGTCCCGAGAAAACCAAAGGGACACACAGGAAACGAAGAAGCAAAAATATCGAAGTACGCGAGGACATAATGACTGGCCGTATCGATATTAAGGCGGCGCACAAGAGCTGAGGCGTCATATGGCCCATAAGGTCCCTTCCCAGGGGGAGATGTTCCCGATGATCTAACAATTCCCCCCGGAGCCTAGGGCGTGTCCCCAGAAGGCAAAGGGGGCTGATGTGTGGGGAAATCTTAGCCCTATCCCCAGGGCCTGGTTCGACCCGGACGCTGCTCCTGGGAAAGAGACATCATGTACCGGGGACCGTCACCCGGTGACAGTAGCCCTGTTGAAAGGCCCCACCCCCTGCATCCCGGGCGCCGCCACCCAGTGACAATTGCCCCGGTGATAGGAGTCCCCATCCCTGGCGCCACCACCTGGGGGACAGGCGTCCCCCGTTCCGGGCGCTGCCGCCCAGTGATAGCTGTCCCGGTGACAGGCGTCCCCCGTCCCAGGTGCCGCCACTCGGTGCCAGGCATCCCCCGTTCCAGGCGCCGCTACCCAGTGATAACTTTCCCAGTGATAGGCATCCCCCGCCCCGGGCGCTGCCGCCCGGTGACAGCTGTCCCAGTGAGAGGTGTCCCCCATCCTGGGTGCCGCTGCCCGATGACAAGAGTCCCCCGTCCTGGGCGTCGCCACCTGGTGACGGCTGCCCCGATGACAGGCGTCCCCCGTCCCGGCAATAGGTGCCCCGGAGACAGGTGTCCCCCGTCCCGGGCGCCGCCGCCCGATGACAATGAGGGGTCTCCCCCGTCCTGGGCGCTGCCACCCAATGACCCCTGTCCAGGTGGCAGGTGCCCCAGAGACAGGTCTCCCCCATCCCAGGCGCCACCACCTGGTAACAACCGTCACGGCGACAGGCGCCCCCTGTGCCGGGAGCCATCACCCAGTGACGGGCATCCCAAAGGTAGGGGTCCCTCGGGAATTGAAGGCTGCATGGGTCGAGCATCCAGGCACCATGATCTACGGAAAGACCGTCGCGTCCCCGATCCGACGGTCGAGGCTAGGGCATTTTGGTCATTTTGCATCTTTTTGGGGCTATTTATACCCCATGTACTCCTCTTTTGTAAAGGAGATTCATTCTCACTCAATACAACTAGAGAAATAGGCATCCCTTGGAGACCTCTCCCCGCAAGAGAACCTCCCTAGCGGACTTACGTCCGGGGGGTGCCAATAGGACTAGGATCCCCACTGGGACCTAAACTTGTATAAATCCTCATGTCAATCTCTGTGCTTGCACAACGGGAGGTGACCAGTCGTACGGTCAGCTCGCATCGTTGAACACGTGTCAAACACGTCCTCAAACCTGCCGGGGTATATTTTATACCACGACATACTTCGAGCACGACTCGGACGAAGAGGATATGTTTTCTTTATGTGAGGTCTTAGCTCCCAGGAAGTTGCTGGACTTTCTGAGGAAACTGTTGAGCAGCATCTTGCTAGGGAGGAAGCAGATCGAAAAAGACAAGAGGATGAAGCTCATGAGCGGCGAGAGGCTGAAGTTCTCAAGTCCACAGAGGAAACTCTGCATTGTGCATAAATTTGCCAGGATACCTGTAACATCCTGAGTTTTGGGGTGAAAAGTTTCTTTCTTAAAAATCATGCATGCATATGTCTCTTCTAGATCAACCAAATCAGCCTCAGCTTTATTCTGTTCTAGCCCTAAAATCTCCAAATCTATCCTGTGACCCCAAGTCAAGATCTGACTTGCCAGATTTGATCTATTAGTTATCCTAAACCTAAAAGCCTTCAGAACCCAGATTCAATTCTATCCCTAACTTCCAGAATTATCAACTCTTTTCTGTTTTCGAAAACAGAATATCTGTTATTACCTTTTACCTTAAGTTTCAGAAATTCAGATTTAATCAAAATCTTAGCCAAGTTCAGACCAGATTATTCCTGGATTATGATCAAGGGTATGCCAATACCTTAATCCAAAAAGTTGGCAGCCAGATTTCACCATCTGAACCTTTTTCGCAAATCAGTCCAAGAGTATCGCAGATCAGTCCTTTTTCCAGATTTTCTAAAAGCCAGAAAAGGCAAAATGTTGCAAATCATCTCCAAATTCAAATCTGATTCAGGGAATACCTCCCAAATGCTTTTCAATACAAATTCTTCTTTTATGAGTATCTCAAAATCAAACCCTAAATTCCAGAATTCGAGATCAATAAGTTTCAGACTTATTTTACCCTAATCTACTCTGTTTTCAGTTCATATCAAAAGTCATCCAAATGTCTCAAATTTTATCTTCTAGCTGTGTCAAATCATCTATGGAATTAAGTATACCAAAACAGCAGAATCAATTCCAGATCAAACCTTCCAAATCTCCAGATTTACAGTTCAGTCCAAATCAAGAATTGGAAATTGCAATCAAGCCCAAATTCGACCAGGCCGTTTGCTGTGCACGACCAGAGATCGCCGTGCAATTGCGCCGCGCTTGCTCTCCGCCGGTGAGGCTTCGCCACACTCGTGACCGTGCATGCTTGTGTGTACGTGTCCTTGCTTCAGCCGTGCCGTGGCAGCGCCGTGGCAGCGCCGTTGAACAGCATGTGCTCCTGCGCGCGACCAGCAGCCATTTGTCAGCAATTCACTGCCACGTTGCCTTGCCGCGCCAATGTTGTCGCCACCGCTTGCTCCAGCTTGCCATGTCCCGATGAACCGACATGATGATCAATTGCAGAGCCGTTGTCGCCGTCGCATCACCGGTTAATGCTGTGTCTTCGCCGCTAATGCTCCTGCACGCAACCAGTCAAGTCACAGCAACCAATCTCTTCATTGTTCCCCTTTGCCATCTTCGCCGAGCCTATATAAGCACTCCTGTGCTCAGCAGTTTCCTCCACACATCATCAGGACTTAGCCAATTTTGCAAATTCTCTCGCTGTCGTCGTCTTCTCCGGCGAGACCAGCTCGAGGCCTCACGGTGACAGCTCATTCCACATCATCTCTTGCCAAATTGACAGCATCTGTGAGTTCCCCTCATCTCTCTCATCGTGCTGTATCACTTAATTGGATTTCCTTGCCTCCTATCGCCGGCGATCACCGGAATTTGCTGAAACTTGAAGAATGCCCTGTTCCGGCAATGCAGGCCAAATTACCTCGAATTAGCTCTCGATCCTGTGGAAGAAAATGATCAGTGACTCATTTCCAGCAAGCCTATGCATCAAGATCTCCCGATTGAGCTTCAATCGAAGCTTTCCCCAATTTTGAGCTTCTCCAGAAACCGGCGATCGTCGCCAGTCTTCTCCGGCCATCCTCCGGCCCATCTAATTGTACCAGAAGCTTCCCTATACCTCCTAGATGCTCTCCAAGCTTGGAATCGAGTTCTTTCGACCTGTAACAAAAACCCCCAAATGGCAGTGTTCTTCTCCGGCGTCGATCACCGAAAAACCTATTTCTGGCCATTTCAGCTTCATCCACTTTGTCATTCAGGTGTGCTTCAACCTCCTGAACATATTTGTCTTCTAGCTCGATCTCTGAAACTGCCCAGAATTCAAGTTATAGCTTTGCCAAGTTTTTGTCCAGAACTGCTCCAGTGCAGCCAGTTCATCTCTGTTCATCATCAAATTTCTTGCTTTCTAGCCATCTTCTGCCCTAGATCCTGTTGAATGATTTGTTCCTGTTATCATTGCCTACCTCCCAGACAAAGTGGTGCATCATTTGGAGCTCTAGATCAAAAGTTATGCCAAGCCCTAGTTTCTGGCCATGTCAAGATCAATGCCAGACTATGTCAGTCAGTGGCATTAGCCCTTTTCACTCCATTCCAGATGTACATTTTGGGCATAACTTTGTCCCTTAGATTCCTGAGGTTGTGATCAACATTTTCTTCTACTGTCATAACTTGAGATAAGCTCTCTAGTTTTCCTTGAAGTTATGTCAGATTCTTGATCCGAATGTCAATCTGCTGACATTCGCTGTTTTTGATCAAACCAACCACAAAACTGATGTTCTTATTGTAACCTTGAGATCCTAAGAGCATCTACCAACCATCCTTAGCCAAATCCTTGAAACCCTAGATCTCAACTCAGTTCAGCTTGTAATCTCAATTATCTCCAGTTTAGTTCAATCACTCTTGTAAAGCATATCTGCATATAGATCCTAAAACATCTTAATATATAAGTACTATTTGTGTGTATTGTTTGGTTTGTCGTCGAGCAGATCTAGAAGCTGAGATCGAGAACTTCGCTGTTGACCCGTCATCAACTGCTGTTTCTTACGACGCGGAAGGCAAGTCATATCCTTGGTCATCTTGAACCTATATTTTAAATGTTGCTAAAACATAACCTTGAATATAGGCAATATTGCATGTGAAAGATTGAGAATGGTTGATTTATGAATTGGCAGTACTAGACTGGTTATCTGTGAAATGTGAAATAAACAAGTTTTGAGCCATGAACTATTATATGTATTTATATACTTATATTCATGAAATAAAACCCTTAGCCGTGACCAGAAAATGGTATGGATGGCTGTAGCACTGGAGGTGCTAGACTGCAAAGGAATGCAGGCACTGAAGGTGCAGGGTTGTGGATGGTCTGGTCACTGGCATATAAGGACTAGAACCTTGTGTTGTGCGTCTAGTGGCATGAACAACGTGCTAACCGCAAGCCTGGTATGGGACAGGCCTGAACAAGTACTTATGTGGATCATACATGAAACCCCTGCATGAGATGTGTTGTGATGATTGACTTGGAGGCTGACTCCTACTATCACTGAAGGTGATCTGATATTTGACCCAGTAATGGGAAAATGAGGTGGGGTGGAGGTTATGATACAGCCTACCACAACTGTGTTTCGCTGAGAGCCACAGGGTCAGGGGTGAATTGTAAGTGATGCATAACAAAAGTTCTTGTTATTTCCACCTTGCCGCTCACAGTATGAAGTGAGTCAGGGGTCCAATCATTTTGTTATGATAGGAAAGGTTTGAAAGTGGAATATCTTGCGGGTAAATTGGTACCTCTCTGCAGAGTTAAAAACGTATTCGAATACTCCGAGCTCCCGGGTTTATAGGAGTCTGCTGCGGTGGATTAAATCCACGGGGTGTGACACAAGTACTATTTTCTAAATAAAATATGTTTAAATCAAGATTACCCAAATGACATGTGTTGTCATGATAAGGAGTGCTGCCGTGGGCTGTCGTGTGTCGACGTGTCGCGGTAGTGCTATAATCTAGTGAACATGAATGATGATGTTATATTATGAAAAGTGCTGCCATGAGATGAGGTATGAAAGAAAAAGATTATTTTATAAACATCCATAATTCTTGACTAGTCTAGGTTCATGTCATCACTACTATATGTATCTACTCTTACCTATGACTTGCTGAGTACGTAAGTGCTCACTCTTGCAACCTACAAATCAATAGACGGAGCGATCAACAATCAAGATGAAGGCGTGGAGAACTTATTGGATCCAGAAGGAGGAGCGTCAGTCCCGTCATTTCCCTGATGTGTGTTGTTCTGCTATCCACTTCTCTTTTGTGGGTGGGTCACCTATCTTCTGCTGTGTAGATGTTATTTTGCTAAACCATGAATGCCGTGATGGCATTGTAATCTTCTTATGTAATATCAAGGCCAGCAGGCCACACTGCTTAACTATTTTTGTAAGTTACTCTGTTGCAATGTGATATACTCCTGTGCTTGACTTTTCCTGGGACGTCAAGGGTATGTGTATGCTATGCATATATGGGACTAGCTGCAGCGAGCTAGGTCTCTACAGGAGTAGTCGTAGTCCCAGTCTCGGGGCGCGACAATACCGCTACTCGTGACTTTGGTCCAGGAACATCTCGTCAATGACATCATGACAGTTGTAGGCGTGATCAAACTCCGCTCCTAGACGACTGATGTGACACTCGTAAGAACACCTTTAGCACCTCAGAGGAGTACTCAAGATCGCATCTGTGTGATTGCAGAGGCATTCCTTAACCCTCATGCTAGTTTAACTAATGATGACGGGTGACATTAGCAAGAGTTCTTGCAGAAAACCTCAACGGATTTGCATCAAATGTAACTCCGCATCATCGCGGTTGATAACCTATTCCCAGGAAGGGAGTAGTGCTCATCATAACCAAAGGGGGTGTACTCATGCCTGATCAGCACCAGACCATCGCGGCCACAACAAGATCTGGAGGATTGGTTATTCCCGTGGTCATATTAGTGGTCCGACACGTGCACGTTTGGGACAACGACAAGAAGTCCCACATGCCACTTCTTTCCACTGCCACGCTGATGGTCATGACGATCGACAGCCATGGACTTCTTATGTGGGCTAACAAGTTTAAACCTGGCATGATCGAACAGTTTGATGGAACCCAAAATCCATCCGAGTTCCTCCAGATTTATGTCACTGACATCCAAGCAGCAGGAGGAAACGAGCGAATAATGGAAAATTATTTGCCTATGGTCCTCGAGGGTCCAGCCCAAACCTGGCTGTTCAACCAATCAGAAGAATCAATTTACAATAGAAAAATGTTGTGCGATGCCATCCTCAACAATTTCTAGAATTGTTATGAGAAGCCCGGCATGGAGGATGATCTTCATCGTCTTCACTAGACTTCGACTGACACCCTTCAACAATTTGTCAAGAGATTTGTCAGAGTAAGAAATACTATTCCCAATATCTCTGACAGTTCAGTTATCAGAGCCTTCAAACACGGCATTCGATATCGAAGATTTATGGAGGACTTGAACATCCATCCACCACAATCAGTGTTAGAACTTTTTGACATGGCTAATCGATATTCTGATGCAGCCAAAGCTGTAGAATGGAATAGGATGGTGGATAAGGGTGATTCACCCCCTCAACTTGGTCTCAGCGCACACAAGAAAGATTGTTCTGGTAAGAGGTCTGGGCTATCTGCTAGTGGGAAGAATAAAAAATCAAAGAAAGATGGAATTGATCAACTTCGAGAGGTCGCAAACCTGGAGAAGCGACCCCAGGATAAAGGTAACAAAGTTCCATTTAAGAATAACCAGCCTTCTTTTGGTGGACGCTCTAGTGACCATGCAAGGAAGCGAAATGGCTCACAGGGAAACAAGAAGTGGTGTCCACTGCATCAAGCTCCAGGACACAACCTCCAGAATTGCTACACCTGGTTGAAACGCATGGAGGAATTTTACCAAGGTAAAGTCCCTATGCCTACACTACCAGAAAAAGGGCAACCTAGTGAGAACAAGGACACAGACGGAGATGAGGACATGCCATACTAGGTACCAAATAATCATGTTATTGTTATTTTTGGTGGTTCTTCGTCTTATTTCTCTAAGCATCAATTTAAGTCTATTTGCCGAGAGGTGAATAATGTTGACGTTCCTCCAGGAGAACCTCAATTCCCCTACTGGTCGAAGACAACCCTGATCTTCAACCAGGACAACTGCCCCAGAGGACTCTCGTGACCACAGCGACTTCCTTTGGTGATATCACCCATGATAAGCAATGCAAAAGTGGGACAAGTTCTGGTTGATGGAGGAAGTTCTCTCTACGTGCTACTTGTAAAAGCTCTTGATGAGATGCAAATCCCTCATTCAAGAATTAAACATGTGGTACACCCATTTTATGGGATTATTCCTGGTCTTTTGATGGCTCCTATCGGTCAAGTTGTGCTGCCAATAATGCTCGGGGAACCAGAGAATTTTCAAACCGAGTTGATTACTTTTGATGTGATCGATTGTGATTCGGCGAATAATGCAATACTTGGTCGACTTTGCTTACTAAATTTATGGCAGCAACGCATTATGCTTATCAATGCGTAATGGTACGAGGACCAAAAGGTGTGATCACAGCTAGAGGCAGTCAAAGCACAGCCCTTACTTGTGATCGCATATCCCTGGAATTGGTCGATCAGCTTCCCTTCAGGATGACAAGACAACGATCAAAGAACCAGAAGCAGTCAAGGTAAATCCATGACTAGATGAGAAACTAAAACAAGTTCTTTTATTCCCAGACGACCACTCCACAACTGTTCGGATTGGGTCAGGACTGGATGATAAATAGGTACTTGTGCTCATCACTTTCCTTCGAGCTAATGCAGATGTGTTTGCGTGGAAACCATTCGACATGCCCGGAGTCCAAAGGGAAGTGATCGAGCACACACCAGCCATTTGGTCTTAACAGTAACCAATAAAGTAAAAGCTTAGACGCTTTGCCCCTGATCAGAGAGAAGCTAGTCGTTCAGAGTTGGATAAACTCTATGAAGCTAGTTTCATTCGTGAGGTTGACCATCCAGAATGGCTCACAAACCCGTTCATGGTCTTGAAATCTAATGGTAAGTGGCGCATGTGCGTCGATTACACCAGTCTTAACAGTGCCTGCCCGAAGGATGATTTTCTCCTACCCCGCATCGATCAGTTGGTCAATTCTACAGCGGGTTGTGAACTAATGAGCTTCCTGTATTCCTACTAAGGGTACCATCAAATTAGCATGGAAGAAGTAAATGAAGAAAAAACTGCTTTCATCACACCATTTGGCACTTACTGCTATGTCAGAATTCCATTTGGGCTCAAGAATGCTGGTTCCACGTACCAGCGCTTGATGCAAAAGACCTTTCAGCCTCAATTAAGGCATAATTTAGAAGCTTATGTTGATAATTTGGTTGTAAACAGCTTAAAAAATTCCAGTCATGTAGACGATTTAGCTGAAACTTTCTGTAACTTGAATAAACATAAAATCAAGTTGAATCCTGAAAAGTGCTCTTTTGGAGTTTCTTTGGATAAACTCTTGGGTTTTCTTGTTTGTTCGAGAGGTATTGAAGTTAATCCCGAGAAAATTCGGGCCATTGAGCAAATGCGACCTCCTTCGACCACGAAGGAAGTACAGAGACTAACCGGTCGAATGGCAGCTTTGAGTCATTTCATTTTGAGGTTAGGCGAACGTGGATTACCTTTCTTTAAGGTTCTACAAAAGTACAATGGCTTCCAGTGGTCGGATGAAACTAATAAAGCCTTTCAAGAGTTAAAAGCATACCTCACTAGTGCTCTGGTGCTGATTTCCCCTATTCAGGGAGAATTATTACTCATCTACTAGGCTGCTACCTCTCAAGCAGTCAGTGCTATTTTGGTCGCTAAAAGGGAAGGTGTGCAATGACCAGTCTACTATGTAAGCAAAGTATTGAATGGACCAAAGGAGTGTTACCCTGAGGTCCAAAAATTACTTTATGCCCTTTTAATGGCTTCATGAAAGTTACGACATCACTTTCAAACACACAAGATTACTATGCTTTCGTCCTTTCCCTTAGGGAATATACTTCACCTGGAAGCAACAGGTTGAGTTGTGAAGCGGGCAGTAGAACTTGGAGCGTTTGATCTCCATTTCACTGCTCGAGTAGCAATCAAATCTCAAGTTCTTGTAGATTTCGTGTAGAATGGACTAATCCCAAACAACATGAACAAGAATTTGAGGATTTGGAGAATACTGACCACTAGACATTGTATTTTGATGGCTCTCATAGTTTTTCAATCTTGGGGGCTAGAGCGGTCTTAATTTCGCCCCAAGGCGACCAATTCCAGTATGTCATACAATTACACTTTGTTGCTACAAATAATGCAGCAGAGTATGAAGGTCTTTTAGCTGGGCTTTGAACAGCCAAATCCCTTGGAGTTTGTTGGCTAGTGGTGAGTGGAGACTCACAGCTAGTCGTAAACCAGGTAAAAAAGGAGTACAGCACCTCCGATGAGACAATGGCTCCATACCTGGACGAAGTGAGAAAATTGGAAAAATACTTCAGAAATTCAAAGTCCAATTCGTTCCGCAAAGAGAAAATATTCTTGCAGACCAATTGTCAAAGATTGGTTCCTCACGAGCATCCACCCCGGTAGGAGTGTTCATTGAGCACTTAGAAAAACCCTCAATCGCGACCATCTTAGAGGCACCAGAGCCTCGAGCATGGAGCAAATTAGATTCATCCATTGAGAATCTATCTTGCACATGGGACCTTACCAAGGACGAAACCAAAAGTCATCGATTAGTTAGAAAAATGCAAATGTACAGACCGGTCGAAGGTACTGTCGACGATTTGGACTCGGGGTCCCCTGTCGATCTTACGCAGATTTGTGAGTTGTATGTGAGACCTTTCAATGTGCCCTCAAGTAAGTTAGGATAAGCAATGAAAATAGGGACGCAACGATTTATACAGGTTCAGGCCCTCGATGGTGGGAGTAACAGCCCTATGTCCTGTTATGATTTTACTATGTTATGAGAAAAGAGTTTACAGGGAGAAGAGATTATCACAGGTGATAACTTCCTTTTATACTTCTGTCTAACTAACTATTTCTAATTCTTCAAGCGTTGTTGACTTCTTGTTCCGCCTCCCCTACATTGTGCATCAACCATCCTTTTATGCTGAATGAAAGGATGCCAATGCGAAGTAGTTCTGGACGGTTGTCATGATGCAGTTTGTATAACCGCACCCAGACTCTTCGCCGGTTAAACACGTGCAATTACAGATAACCGCACATGTCAACATCCTGGGGGTTGTCTTCACACGTGGGAGAAGTTATCTTGACTCTGAGAATGTGTCCAGTAAAGGCTTAAACACCCTCAGGTTATCTTGGTTGTGCGTACTCAGCAACCTTTTGACCGCGCATTGCTTGCGACCTCATGATTGCGTGACTATTGTGACCATAGACTGGCTTTGTTTCCGCACCCTTCTAATGTCCAGGAAGCTGTCCGTCTGCAACCATAGCGGCTGCCAAGACACATAGACACATATCACATTCGAACCTGACTTGAATCCGATATATTTTAAGCAAACTAGCTCGGGTAATAATCCTCGTTAGCTAGCCCCCAAATTTGAAGAAATGAAAAGACTTATTTACATCAAATTTAGTTTACACCGAATTATGTAACCTGACGCTTCAACTTCTTTAGTTGGTACGGTTCTGCTGTGCGGCGGTTTATATCCCAAGAAAACCTCTGGGTTTTTCTTGACAAGCAATTATGAATTTATTGACCCGCTCAATTGAGGAAAAAGCCGTAAGTGTGTTTTAAGAACTTGAGGCGCCCTCAAATGCGAACCATCAACTCCAGGCTCTATAAATAGCGAAGCCTTTCAGTTTTGAAACACACTCCTAACTTCACTTTCCCTCATCTATTCTCATCTTAATGATGAACTGAGACTCCAAGAAGATTGTTGAGAACGATGAGGAAGAAATAGAGATAGGAACCAAGATCGATCAGGATCTTCAGAAGGTAAAATCATTCTTTATAGTTTGGTTATTTTCAAAGCAATGCATTTTGAAAATTTACAGGTGCTCAAGGAACCGATTCCTCTTAAGAAGAGATCCAGAAATGACGAAGGATCCTCCAATGGAGTTGCATCGAAAATATTAAAGGGTGCTGACGTCTGTGTCGCCACATTTCCCCTTGCAACCCATCCAGTTGCATCTTCATCTCCACGTTTGGAGATCCACAACAATCCTTCCAATTTCCACTCTTCCGCGGAAAGTCTCACACCTCTACGACCAAGTCCCCCTCCTTCTTTGGCTCATCAGCTTTCTAGGGAAAGTCTAGCATTGTTGCGACCAAATCCCCTCCAAATCTTGGCTTTCTCCTCTACTCCTCAGGTAATCATCTTCATCCTCTCGGTGGTTCATATGTTTTAGAAACTAACCCATTCATGTACAGGATGTGAAGGCCCCTAGAGCCCCCAGCGATCAGCTTGCTAAGATCCATGCTCTTCTGAGGGAGAAATCTAACTTTGTCAGAACCCTTAGAGAAGAAAAAGAGGCGCTAGAGAAGCGTTCTGAGGAAATGTCCTCGGCCATTCTACACCTGGCAGAATGTTCTGATAGAGCTCGCAAAGAGGCGCACAAGCTTCGTCTAGAAAGGAATCGTGCCCGAGAGCAGCGAGACCTTTTGGACACAATAAGGAATAGTTGTACTCTTTTAATAAGAGATTATGTCAATAGGCTTAGAGACATCGCTAGTTCTCTTGGGCCGGCCAGTGTTGATCCCACTGATGCCAGTGTGTACCTAGGAGAAATTTGTCAATTACTCTCGGATCAGGTCGATGCTTTGGTCACCTGTATCCCTTTTAGATGTAAAGATTGTAAGAACTAAAGAATTTCTTTTCCTTACATACTTGACTCCTTGAATGATTATGCATAACTTACAATCACCAATTAGTGCTCTCTGTGTGAAAAAAAATGATAACAGGAAAGCAATTCTACGATCAGAACATACACAAGTAACATATCTTTTGTCCGAAACCAATTCCAGACTTCGGTCTCAGGATAGTGTTGAGGCCATAAAGAACACTATGGTCACAGAACAGCCTTGAGACCACAGTTAGCACTGAGATCGATCGCTATACCAAGATCAAAGAATAGCATTGCGATCATGCATGGTACTACGATCATAAAAGAATTTTCATTTTTGAAATTGTGACAATGTTGAAAATATTAATTTCCCCATAATAATTTCTCGTATAATTATTTATACCATTATAATTATGTGAAATAAAATTATCCTTATTAATTTGCAACAGATACATTTTGTTTCAAATTCACAAGGTAAACGACATGGTAACGGGTTCCAACAAAAAAGGCACACCCGTTATGGGAAATTATTAAAATAATGAACCTGGCGAGTAGTGGTCTCAGGCATATAAATGGAAGGAGTGGCTTGTCTGGGAAGCTTCAAAACCAAAACCCTCTTTTGCCTTAGCCAATTTCGCCGCACAAAACCCTCCATTCGCACCTTGCTCTCATCACCCCCAAAAAGTCGTCGCCTTTCCACTGATCTCATTGACAATGGCATCCTGGAGCCGATCAATCCATCACAACGAGGAGAGCCTGATGGTGCTCGAGAGAGATGAGATCCTTCCCCCCCGGCTGCTAATCAACTGGCTGCCAGCGGAGAAGAACGAAGAAACTCCAGTCGTTCGTGAGAACGAACTGGTAATACTTGAAGAGTTCTTGTGATGTGGGTTCCGATTCCCAGAAAGCAAGTTCCTTCAGGAGATTGTCGCACACTATGGACTAGAACTGGTGAATCTTCATCAAAATGCCATTTTGATCCTGGCGATTTTCCAGCATCTATGCAAGGCTTTCATCGGAGTACTGCCCAGCGTGGATCTCTTCTCACTAGTACAGAAATGCAGTCTTCTATCGGTAAAAAAAACCCTTCTACTATCGGTTTTTGTACCGATAGAGATAGACACGATAGAACAAGACTGGACATTTTCTATCGGTAAATAACCGACAGAAGAAGTTCACTATTCTATCGGCATATTATGAATCTACCGATAGAAAACCCGTCGTATTCTTACGTCCAGCAGTTCGAGAGTACCACTATTCTAACGGTTAACTACAAGATTACCGACAGAAAAAATCTTAGTACTCTATCGGCATATTAGGAGTGTACCGATAGAAAACTCGTCGCTAGCGGATTGAAAAGTACCACTATTCTAACGGTTAACTACAAGATTACCGACAGAAAAAAGCTTAGTACTCTATCGGCATATTAGGAGTATACCGATAGAAAACTCGTCGCTAGCGGATTGAAAAGTACCACTATTCTATCGGCATATTACAAGTTTACCGATAGAAAACTCGTCAATAGCGATTGAAAAGTACCACTATTCTAACGGTTAACTACAAGATTACCGACAGAAAAAAGCTTAGTACTCTATCGGATATGTATGAGTTCACCGGCAGGAAAGGTCAAACTCTTCTAACGGTTAATTTTGATTGTACCGATAGAAAAAAGGACAGTAGTCTCTCGGTTGTTGATGAATTTACCGATAGAGCAATCACATATACAGTACTTTATTTGCATCACAATACAGTACATTCACATATACAGTACAGATGCAATACAGTATAGATTGGATACACAATACAGTACAGATGCAAGGTAAATTCACAGAACAAATTCACACATTAGGCAGTTATTCACATTTATTCACATATGTATGGACAAATACAGATTGCAATCCAATGTGGACATTTATTCACATATATATATTTATTCACATGTATATGAACAGTCTATGCAGAGTACACCAAAAGGAGAAAATTGTCATGCTGGATGGTTGGGTGCTACTTCCTCCATGACATATTGTGCCCAGATTTTTCGAAGATATATAATCTTTGCATTTTCATATTGGTCTTTCGACATGGCGATCTGCAAGCATGTGTGCATACTGAGTAACTAACTTCGATCCTAATTTAGAACGTGACACCCATTTTTGAAATTTGAGTTAGCTATCGATGCTTACCTGGGGGAATCGGGAAAAGTTTGTCTGCACTAGGTCGTACATGTAGCGCAGCACATAAAACCCGCATTCCCACGATTGCGGCTGCTGATGGCACTGAGATAATTGCATATGCGAATACATGTTAGCTATATATTGTTTCCATAAACTAATTAAGCATAAACAAAAAGTCTCGTGAGTACCTCATATTCTTTCCAAGCTAGTAGGGAGCCCTGCGGTGCGGCATGCCTCCCTCCAGCGGACACATATTTATCAAAAGCCCTGCATTTCAGTTAGTATTGCCGGTTAATGTATTATCATTAGCTAGTGAGGTCAAAATTTAAATCAAACATATAAGTTACTTACGCCCCCATATTCCCCTTGAGCACATATTCCATCGATAATCTGTCACGCATCGAATCGAGGTAGTACACCTCGTTCCTCGGCGGACAGATCACAATGAGGATCCAGTGGCCCCTGCATTGTACGTAAAAGAGGACCGCTAGCTCAAAGTACATCTCAGGTGTAACATACAAGATTGAGTTAAATTAGTACGAAATGCACTAACCTTTGGTGGTACGGCACCAGAATGAAGTCCCTGTCCTGCTGCGCCATCAGCGCGCTGGATATGTACTGCTCAGCGTGCGCGGCGTCCTGCTCTAGCATCGTGAGGCTTATTTTCTCTGGGTCGAGGAAACCCACCTTGTCACACGCAGCCTCCGATGCTAGCCTGTACATGCACCTGCATGCGAAGGACGAGATTAATATTAATTTCACAGAAAGTTACTCAGTATTCAAATGAACTGCAACATTAATGCAGAGTTAGCAAACAGAGTTAGAAAACAGCAATACATAGCATCAGCAAACTCACAGGACTCCAGTCCGTATGATGGACATATCGAGCTCCCGCCAGTTGTAGAGGTCGAACAGATCCTCGTGTGCCACGGATATAGTCCCGGGCTCACGGTGGAACTGCCCAGGCCTGTAGGGAACTAAGAAGTTCAGGCTGCGCCGAGCTCGATGTAGGTACCAGTCGTGGAGGTCTCTGGTTGATCGATCTAATTTCCGCAAAGATGCCTCCGACAGGAGTGGGAGCGCGTTCGTGAACGTCCGCGGCAGTCCCTGTCGCCCTTTGCCCTTGCCTTTGCCGCCCTTGCCTTTTGCCGGGGACTGAGCGCGTACCTTCGAAGGCAAGGGCGAGGTGATGGCGGCTTTCTTCCGAGGTGGAGGCGTGGATGCGCTGGGTGGGGTCGAGGCCGTCTTTGATGTGTCCAGGTTCGCACGAGATCGGCCCTCATGCCCCGAGCTGGGGGCGCAGTCCCCTGGTAACCCCGCGGCAGGCCACTTCAATTAATGAGCACGTATGTTAGATTATGCAAGTTGAGTGTACTGAGTAGGATGTAATCTAAAATGTGTAGGATTTACCGGTTGTATTACAAGACACTTCTTGGGCCACTGTACGTAGGAGCCCACTGCCTCGGCAAGTGTCTGCAGTTCCTCTGTTGGGACTGGCAACGGAGAATCGTTGTAGCCCGGCATGGCCATGTCCACCTGTACCTTTGCGAAACCCAACCGCAGAGGTACACAGTGGACCCGGACATCCGGCCCAGACGGATATACGAAGCCGTGTCCAACCACTTCCTGCCCGGCGCCTACGTGATTCTGTAGGATGCAGCCCTCCGGCCCCTGCAAATTTGTAACAATTAAAATAGGTTAGCGAAACAACTCTAACAGAATGGGAGTGGCATCAACTTAAGTGCACAGATGAAGGCTTGCAGTACCTCAAGTAGATCCACTGGATCCGCGAGTACCTTCGAAGCGCAACTGCTTATCCGACCCCGTGGGGTACCGTCGTCCTGGGGATCCGCATCTAAACTCTTGGCCAGCAATGTTTCTCTCAACCGTGCAAACTCTTCCCTCATTTGTGCGACCTCGGTCTGCACCTCAGACTGTACCTCAGCCCGTATCTCAGCCCACATCTCCGCCCGTATCTCCTCCCGTACCTCAGCCCGTATCTTATCGGAGAGGTCAGCTTCCTTTTCCTTCCAGGTGCGGGCCTTCTTCCTCGGTGGAGCCGGATCTACGAAACCGGCCTTCCACGACACAATGGCTCCCACGGCCCGTGTCCGCCCGGGATGCTCCTTATTTCCTAGAGCTCGGGTGAGGATGTCGTTCTCCCTCTGCGGGGTAAACAATCCCTCCGCTGCGTCCTTCTCAAAAGAGATCTGTTACATTTGAAGGTACCTTGTGAGACAAATTGCCTTATATACACTTGTGCGCACACAGTTTACGAGGTTAGCCAACTTACCATTCGCCTCACAACGTCGGCGTCCCCAGGGGTTGCGAACTGCACATACCCCGTGGACGACACGGACCCCCTCCCCCTCCACCATCGCTTGCACCTCTCATCCCTGATCTCGGAGAGCGGCAACTCAGGGGTGTCCATGACAGGATTTTGTTCGTCTTCCTTCTTCCACTGTTCCTCCTTCCCCGCATAGCCCCGGGATCCGAGCCGATGCGGGTGGTCGTTCCTCTTCTGGATCGCCCTATTCTTCTCGCTAAGGGCCTTGAACTCCTCAGTCCCCTTCTGCTTGGTGAATTCCTCCCATACCTCCTCCGATATGAAGGGGTACTTCTTGCAAGGAGATTTCCCCGCAGCTAGGAAGTTACTGACGAGCCAGCTCTTAAAGGTTTTCCATGTTCCGTTCATGTCCTTCAAGCAGGCAGTCCTAGGTGTATCGTCGGGGATGTTCCACTTAGCCTGTTTCCGAAAAATGCATACAATTAATCACGAGTTAGTTAAACTTTAGTATAAGCCAAGAGAACGTGATTACGAAAGAGTTCAGCGATTTCAGTTCATTTAACCTTCACTTCCGCCCACAACCTATCCCTCTCGTCCGCCGTCACGTCCTTCCAGCTCTGGACGGTGATCTTCACCCTTTCTTTCGCCAACAGCCCAACGTAGGCCGCGTACCTCCCAGCATTCTTTCCAATCGGCCTCCCAAATTGGTTGAACTCACAAGAAAGATCAGTGCGTTTGGCCAAACGCCCCAACGTCGTCGCGCCTCGCCCCACCCTCTTGCGCTGGAATGTAACAGCCCCATCTTCAGTAGTTACGATGGGGTTGGCCCTAGTCGAACCACTAGTACCATCCGATGAAGACGACGACATGTCTTCCCCTACAAAACCTTCAACAAACCATATATATGGCAATTAATTCGCCTTGGACTTCCATAACTCAGCCCAGGACTGGAGACTAACTAGGGCGACAAAAGGGAAAATAATACAAAAAGAAAGACATGCATAAATTACTTACTGAACTCTTCAGAAATATTTTCTATCGGTAAACACATGAGCTGCCGATAGACCATAACAATTACCTCCACACAAGACAATTTTTCTATCGGCAAACACGTGAGATACCGATAGAACATAACAATGTTCTCTACATATGGAATTTTGTTGACAAGCCACCATTCACTGTCATCACATAACATTCTCGATGATTTGCTACACTAATATTCATGGGCCAGCATTATTATTTCACACGTAAATATGCACACAAGCATCTAAGTGCTACTGTGCATAATCTTTAGCCTAGCCTGTATGTGAGTCATCAGGACTTCACAGCTATTAGGTTGGGAAAAGTCATGTATATAGGCATTTGAAACATATACATCGAAGACCCATCCACATTGCCATATATTCATACGAAGTGAGTAAAAATTCCCAACCAAACTAGTACATTGCATGGCTCATGTCCTTCCAGATCCAAATTAAGTTTTACTACTTGTGCAGAAAATTTTCTATCGGTAAACACATGAGCTGCCGATAGAATATGTGTAAGAACACCTCCAACATATAATCTGCATTACATGGCAGTTGGATACAATTGATCACACATACAGCAGTATAGAGAAGTTAAAATCTCAAAACAGGTTCATTACAGCACTGGAACATATTATGTAAACCCTAATTAAAATCAACATTGCCTGCGGAATGTACATAAGCCAACACAATAGGGAACCCTAGTGTAATTGCAAAACTCCAAGAATTAGTACGTGCAAAACACTAGGATCAAATAAAGAAGATGCTGGAAATAGAACGACGAATTAGGGTATTTATGGCGGCGATCAGTTCTGGTGATGCAGAGGCGGTGTAGAACGCAGCAGCGGCGGGCGAAGGACGAAAATAAGAACCAGTGGCAGTGACGAACCAGTGTCCAGCCGGCGATCGTCGTGTGGGAGAGAGGAAGTGAGTGCTCACGGCGGAGGTTGGGGTTTTCTTCGCTCTCGAAGAGACGCAGTGCTCTAAGGTGGAACTGTTCGAGTGGAGGGAAACTAAAGGGCCGTGTACGAGAAATAAAGTAGCGGAGGAACTTTTCTATCGGTATAACAAAATGATACCGATAGACTTATGTAATTTTCTATCGAAACAACAAAATAATACCGATAGAAAAAGTAAATTTCCCGGAAAAATATTCGAATTAGTGATTGCATTTTTCTATCGGTATAAACAATAAAATCCCGTGAGACCAATTTTCCACAGAAAATTTTTTTAAAGTGCCTGAGATTGGGTGCCATTTTTCTATCGGTAAAAACAACAAAATACCGTGAGAGTAATGAAAAGGTGCCCTTTTCTATCGGTATAAACAAAAAAATCCCGTGAGCCCAATTTTCCCCAGAAAATTTTTTTGATTAAGTGCTTGAGATTTGTGTGCCCTTTTTCTATCGGTAAAAACAACAAAATACCGTCAGAGTTATGAAAAGGTACACAATTTAACATCAAACAGACCGTGGTTGAAAGCTGCAGAATGTTAAAGAAAGAGGGAAGATAGCCGGAAAATTGGAAAATTGACATAAAAAGAAATTGTTCATTCATTGTTGTTTTATCACTTACATAAAAAATAAAACCCAAAATGCTAGGTCAAGGGGTGGTTTTAGCCCTGGCTGCATGTAGAATAGAGTCAGTTAGACTTGCAGCCAGGACGCAGGACTCCTCTAGCGACAAGTTGTCCCTAGGATCAACTACTACCGCGTCAAGAAGGCCTGCGACCTCCGTCAGCTTCGCTATGGTATCCTTCATAGTCAAACCGCAGCCAGCGATGGTCATATCCGCGGCTTTCTTCTCCTCGCGAAGACGCCTCGTCCTCGCCCTAGCATTGTCACCATCCGTCTTCATGCGCTTAATGCGCTGGAAGAGATCGTCAAGGTCAAGCCGTAGCTGAGTGTGCTTGTCTGTAAGGAGCTTGTGCTCCTCCTGGAGGGCCCTCAGGTCAGCCTTCACTTTGGCAGTGTCTTCCACGGCTACCATTCCCTGTGCAAATCAACAGGTCAAGAATGAACTGAACATGGATTAACAATACAGGGGTAAACCGAGGAGATTTAGAGTTCTTACCGGGGAGGCCGTGGATGACGATCCCATGGAGGTTGCCATTGTGAAAGAGAAGATGAGGAGTCCAACCGTTCGAGAATTAGAAAAACAACAAAATACCGCGACGCATGGCGAGGTACTTATAGAGTTTCCAAGGCGACGCATGGCGACACGGTTGAGAATTCGAAGCGGCAGAGTATTCTTCTATCGGTAAAAACAGGAAAAAACCGTCAGACAACAAATACCGTGAGACAAATGAATTTATTCTAACGGTAAAATAGAACAATACCGATAGAAAACGTTTTGAAGTGCCTGAGAGAAGATGTCCTTCTCTATCGGTATAAATAACAAAATACCGTCAGAAAAAAGGGATTTTTGAAGAGGCTGCGATGAGATTTTTGCAAGTGCTATTTGAAGGGAAGAATTAAATATTTACAGGATAAAGGTACTGTACATGTTAGAACTCATGCTGTGGAGTAAAATTGAGATGTATTAATGCTGTGAACTAGCTTATCATTAAATTCTAAAGAAAAATGTACTGCCTGATGTATTAATGATAAGTTCCTCACCTTGCTGCAGAACTTGTGGGCTGTTTGCTTGGCATTTATCCCTGAAATAGAAATTAATCATCAATGGTTCTCAACCCATAATCCTTCTTCGTGGTCATCTCGCAGATACGTTGTTTCGTCGATATCTTCAGTACGGATAGATTGAATGTCCTCTAAAAATGGAGGTATTTCATCGAATTGGTTATACTCCTCTTCGTCGACAACATCTTCGACCCCAACAATACGTCTCTTGCTGTGGAGGACAACATGCAAGTTTGGATTGGCCGGGTCAACGATGTAGAATACCTGTGTGGCTTGCTTTGCAAGTATGAATGGATCGTCTTGGTGTCCGACTCTACCAAGATTGACGAGAGTAAACCCGTAACTGTCAACTTGAACACCTCGAGGGATTTCGACCCATTGGCATCGAAACAGGGGAATCTTAAGTAATCCGTAATCGAGCTCCCATATTTCATCAATAACACCGTAATATGAGTTCAGCGCCCTTACTGACCTGGCATCCTCGGAAATAGCAAACAGTGTCACTCCGCTACATTGCGTGCTACTCTTGGCGTCTTGAGCTCTTGTGTAAAATGAATACCCATTGATGTCGTACCCCTGCCAAGTCCCTACAGTGAATCTTGGGCCTCTAGCCAACCATGTCACAGTTTCACTTACGGAGCCCTCGGCAGCTCGCGTGACTCTTTCTTGGATCCACTCAGCAAATTTCCTGTTATGTTCTCTGCTTACCCAAACGTCTGACTTCGAAGGATTCTGTGACCGTAACATTACCTTGTGCTCGTGTATGTACATTTACCGTTAGAATATGCATGACTAAACAAATATATGTGTTTCCTATCGGTAAATATGTGTATTTACCGTTAGAATATGCATGACTGAACAAATATATGTATTTTTCTATCGGTAAATATGTGCATTTCCGTTAGAATATGCGTGACTGAACAAATATATGTGCTTCCTATCGGTAAATATGTGTATTTACCGTTAGAATATGCATGACTGAACAAATATATATGTTTTCCTATCGGTAAATATGTGTACTTACCGTTAGAGGAGGTACTGTCACCAAACTGGGACAAACATGCACATGCCATTTCTCACATTCAAGGAATCATATCAATGTAACATCAAACAGATCTTACATCAAACGGATCTTAACTAGAAGATAAAGCAATATATTTCAAGAAATGCTAATTTGTGGATTAACTAGGAGACACAAAAATACTTTTCGTAGGTAGTTGGGACTTCATCTTGCCAAAGAAATTACACATGCCAGTTCACAAATTCAGGTACAAACATACACATGCCAGTTCACCAATACAAATTCAGGTACAAACATACACATGCCAGTTCACAAATTGAAGTGCATGTCTGAAACAGCAGTACAAATACACACCTACCTACCAATACAATTAAATACACAAATGCTCCCTGCACATTCAAGTTCATGTCCCAATTAGCAATACATGATACACAAATATACAACAATATACAAATACAACAATTCACACATTCGATGTATATTACAAAAGCCACGTCTGAAATTAACAACAGATCACGACGAGGACCCAGTGGCCCATACATGCATTTTACATAAAAGGGAACCTTTGCAGGTTGCCACAATGCAACTACCGACTACAAGTTAGACCTGATACATCACAAATCCATTCATCCAAAACAGCAAATGTCTGAACCACATTGGACTTAACCATAGGAGTTCAGTTCGAAGACGCCCGAGGAGCTGGAACTGCCGTCGACATACATTTGTACGTAATGGTGATTTCCTCGGACTCAAACTCGATCAACTCAACTCAACTCAACTCAACTCCATTAACAAAAAGAACCTACCTTCCAAGATGTTGTTCTGTGTAGTGATGGTGTAGAATGGCTGTGCAAATAACAACAATTCTTCTTCTCCAAGCAGGTAAGCATCTGGCCACAAGCTGGTGCATGCAAAAACATGTAAGATGCTTTCTATAGGTCCTGATTTGAGAAACACGCCGGGCTTAAGCATCTTCTCGACCGAGCCAACCAAGATCTCGCCCTTCACGTCCTTCCAGCTCTCGACGGTGATCTTCACCTTTTCTTTCGCCAACAAGCCAACATAGGCAGCGTACTGCGATGAAGAATCGTGAAATACGTTGCCCCCCACGAGCATCATCCAAGGACCTGAACAGATCATAATCATATTGAAAAGAAGACACATCAAAATGAAGGATACAAAAAAAGCAGAATTATTGCCATAATCGGATTAGAATAATCTAACAATATTGCAGAAATTTTACGTACCTTCCTTGGGATGCCGACGTCTAGAGGGCGTCGATGGAGGTGCGGAGGTGCAGCGGTCCCCTGTAGAGGTGCGCCGGCCGTCCATGGAGCTTACGGGTTAGGACTACGAGCCCAGATGAACTGTGAGAATGAAAGAGACATACCCGTGTATTTATACAATTATATATTTTCTATCGGTAAGAAAACAGAATACCGTTAGTAATAAAAACATCTGTAGAAGCCGAATGGTTCTATCGGCAAAACAAATATTACCGATAGGAATTTTTGTACATACTCTATCGGTCTGTACGTACATTGCCGATAGAATATTACTAGTTGTAGAAGGCCAACAGTTCTAAGATATTTTGTGCAATATTCTACCGGTATAAACATGCATTACCGATAGAATAAAACTATTAGAAGACGAACAGTTCTAAGCAATTTTCTATATATTCTAACGGTAAAAGAATCCATTACCGATAGAATAAAAATATTTGTAGAAGGTCAACTATTCTATCGGTGAACTACATATTGCCGATAGGAACTTTTAATATATTCTGTCGGTATATTCATATAGTAGCGATAGAATAAGTCTAGTTGTTGAAGTCGACCAGTCCTATCGGCGCACAACATTCTTCCGTCAGTACTTATGCATCTCTTCTAACGGCAAATATGTTCATCACCGCTAGAGTAAATCATACTATTTATTCTATCGGTAAGTTTCTTAGAAACCGATAGGGAAAATACATCCGTCGGGCTTTTTTGCCCACGAGGCACATTTTCTATCGGTTTTGTGCTGTTTCGCTAATAACCGATAGAAGATAGGGGTTAGTAGACTGCATTTCTGTACTAGTGCAGTGATCATCCGCTTTTGTCGGATGATCTACTTTTCAGGATGCATATACCAACCTGTCGCTTGCTAGGATTGGTAATTATTTCTGTCTCCCTTTGCTTGTTTGTTATAATTAGTAAAACTAACATCTGCAAATGTAGGAGACGAAAATTGTTGAAGTCCCCATCGACCAGCTTGCTGAGACTCCACCTCCCTCCCTCGGACAAACTCTCCAAGGGGAAAAAGAGGCCCTGGAGAAGAAGACCGAAGAGATGTCTTCGACGATTCTGCACCTGGCAGAATATTTTGAAAGATCCCATGAAGAAGCGCAACAGTTCCGTCGAGAGAGGGACCACGCTCAGCAACAGCGAGAACTCTCCGATTTGATCAGGAACAATAGTGCATTTCTTGTTAGGGATCATGTAGATAGGCTTAGATTAGTTGCTAGTTCTCTGGGGGTTGTCAGCATAGATCCTACTGACAACAACATGTCCCTAGGAGAACTTTGCAAACTTCTTTCAGATCAGGTCGACGCTCTGGTCACCAGTGTCCCTTTTATATGTAAAGAATGCAAGAAATAAAATTTTTCTTTTTCTTCATATGAATATTATTTACATCTTCTGTGTGAAAATATGGCCATAAGCAATGTCTTTACGACCACTCATACACAGGTAAACTTCAGTTCTGCAGCCAGAACCACGTTTTTATAGTAGTACCGTGACCAGCACTGATATCGCGATCAGACTTAAAGCCGCGGTTAGAACCGAAGTTCAATTTGAAAGATTACTGCGATTATACCATCACTTCGATTAGAATCGGAGCTTAGTCGAAGACATGGTTCTGATCATACCGCAATCTGATCAAAACATATCCGTACGTCCAAAAACTTGGTCATAGGATATTTTCATGAAAATTTACAAGGCACATGAAGGAAAATATCCTCCGAAAACCCTTGAAGAACTTTTCAAGTTTTTGTATCTTCAAACTTTGAAACAAAGAAGTCCTTTTGTTTCAAATCTTATACCAAGAACACTTTATCGGGTTCGCCAGAAATAGTATCCATTATGGGAAATGAATAAAATATTAAGCGGAACGTTTGAGTGGAACGTTACTCACATTAGTGCGCCTCCTCGGGTCTATAAAAGGAACAGTTAGCTTCTTGAGGAAGCCACACAGCCAAAAACCCTTCCTCAATACTTCCGCCGCACAAAACCCTCATTCTTCTCGGCCTTCGTCTTCCCCAAAGTCGCCAACTTTTCTCCCGATTTCTCACAAGAAATGGCATCTTGGAGCAGATCGATCCACCATTCCGAGGAGAGTCTGCTGGCGCTGGAGAAGGAGGAGATCCTCCCTCCGTGGCTGCTAATCAACTGGCGGCCAGCAGGGAAGGACCAAGAAACCCCAGTCGTCGGAGATGGCGAACTGGTGGTCTTCGAGGAATACATGCGCTGCGGGTTCCGATTCCCCGAGAGTCGGTTCCTGAAGGACATCCTCGAGCATTATGGGTTGGAGTTGATCAACCTCCACCCAAATGCGGTCCTGATTCTGGCGGTGTTCCAGCATCTATGTGAAGCATACGTCGGAGTGTATCCCAACGTGGATCTCTTCCGACGTTTCTACTATTCGGCGTGGTCGAAGAGCGCCAACGCCGCCGGATGTATTTACTTCCGGCTAAGGGAGAAGAAGGAGTATCCCTTCCCACCCCTGCGGGATTCAGTGCACGGGTGGCACCAGAAGTGGTTTTATTGCACCCCTCCATCGGAGAGTGGGTTGTGGTTCGAGAACTCGCGGCCAGAGAAGCCGAGCGAGTTGGACTCCCCCCCGGCGATGAACGCTGAGTTCATGAAGCACACCGAGGTGATTCTTCACTTGGTCCGACAGGGACTAACGGCTCGCGACGTCATCAGCGACTTTGTGAAGAACAGGGTGAGCCCTCTGCGTGAAAGGGCTCATCCGGCTTGGGAGATTAAGTCCATGGCAGACAATACCCTGGACTACAACGAAGGTATGTGATTTCGACACTGAAACCCCATATTCTTGTTATATGTTTTCTGACTGATCTTCTGGGAACAGTCCTGCCTTCCTCCGAGGTCGATAGGCGGACAAATTACCTCCTCAGGGCCTACAACGCTGAAGTAGAGGGCCCCAAGGGATCGCCTCGCCCACAGAGCTTGGTTCACGCCGGCGACGACCTCAAACATGTCGGGACGAAACAGCTCTTAGGGAGATTCGCCGAGGCGACATTCCTGAGCGAAAACGTCGGTTCCCTGGGAAAGCTGACGGTGAAGAACGTGAAGAAGATCTCCTCGAAGCCCAGGACGAGGAATCCTACCCCCAAGAAATCCAAGCAAACTCTTGGGGAGGGGTCTTCATGGAGCGTTCCTCCTACCGCAAGGAAGACTGCGGTAATATATCACGTACCTCCCGTTCTTCCAGGTACAAACTGGAATCATTTCTTCGCCGTACAGGGCGAGAGGAGCGAGGAGGAGGAGGAAGATGATGTTCCCCTGATCCGCCGGAGGAGGAAGATGGCAAACTTTCCATCTGGCGAGACTCCACCTCGTTCCACAGAAACAGAAGCAACCGCAGCGGACCCCGCAGCCATCGAAAGTCCCGTGATTGCGGGCGATATCCCTGCTCC